>OY728146.1:1270652698-1275652698 GCA_963277665.1 Viscum album
AATTTTTACTTACCATATAATCCAATTCATTATCTATAAGGATATTTTCATATGATATTAGCTTATTACCTCTATTATTGAGGTATTTTTCTATGGAAACACAGTGATTCCAATGTGAATACACATTTTTTCAAAAAAAAATCATTTTTATATTTGTTTTTCAATTACAATTTTTTAATTACTATATATTAGTATCAGAAATATTTTTATAAATTATTTTATTATTTATTAATTTATTAACTATTATTCTTATTTACCATTTTATATTAATAAAAATGATACCTTAATTCATGAATTTTGCAGACATCCACCTCCATGAATAAATGGCTTCTAGTTTTCATCACCAACCATCTTCACAAAATATAATGGTGACACTTACGAATAAATAATAAATTTGTAGAATAAGTATTATTGTTAAGATAATAATAATAATTGAACATAGTTCCCTCTCATTCTAGAAGAAATGAAAATAATAATTTTGTGTTGAGTAGATTACCAACTGCATGAAATGAATTATCTCATTTTTTATTTAGTTTATTTCATATTTATTACAGTATATAAAAATGTAGTAAAAAATTAATCGTATCTAAATGATATCATTTTTATTATTTTATAGTTATATTATTATAATATAAACCATAGGCATAATTATATTAATCAATTAATTATTGTATGTTTATATATTTGTTGGTCAAAGAAGCACATGAAATATGAAAAAAAAATCTAAGAATTCGGTGAGAAATTAACTTTTTGATAATATAAAATCAAATAAATACTTTATTTATAAAATTTAATGTAAATTATAAAATTTAATGAATTATTGAAAATACCACAATTCGTTTGTTAAAATAATATCTAAATGGAATTTATTGATGACCTCTTAATCAATGATCTTAAACAAATATCCCATTGACTGAAATTAATTTTTAAAAATAATAATAAATAACCCATTAAGGTAAAATTAATGATATCACAAGGAATAACTTTTTAATAAAAACCAATATTAGAAATTTTATATTAAAACTAGTTAAAAATTATCATGATTACTCACACTCATATTTGAAATTATGTAAGGGTTGTGATTACAGTTATAAAATATGTATATATGATATTTATGTTTTTGATACATGATTCTATAGTGTGTTCAGGGAAATGGAAATAAATTTTGTGGATTTATTTATCTACCATCCTTTATCAAGGTTTGTTTTAGATATTATAAAATGTTTTTTTTATGGTCGAACTACTGACAATTGAATTAAAATTGCTTAAAATGATTTTGATCCAGTAAATTTCCCTTATATTCATGCTCTACGTTTATCTATATTATTACTGATATCTTCCCTAAAATATAATGGGTTTTTAAAAAATAACCAATTTCATTTTATTATATTGATTCTAATTTAGTCTATTCATTTATTTCATATGATATAGTATATTAATATCATGGGAGATCTCTATTGATTCAAATATTCTATATCGATGAACTATCTTATATCTTGAAGATAAATCTATATAAAAAATAAATCACATCCTCCCTAATAATGATCTATGACACATAAACATGATTCGACATCCCACCAATGTTATAAGATAATATTTTTAGACCATAATAAATATTAAATCATCTAACCACTGAATTTCACTATAAATATTTTGTTGAAGTAAGTTTTAAAACATATTATTTATGAATTTGATTTTCAACCAATGCATTTCTAAGAATATCAAATTATTTTTCCATATATGATAAAATGTTCTATCTTCCAGAAATCATTTCATTTTTATATCTTTATATATTCTCCGATGAACCATTATTGGATATGATTTACATATTTAATGGTTTGAAAAAATTTAATTCAAAAATTTTTAATGGAATTTTATAAGTGACCAATATTTTTTTGGGAAATAGTAAATAATGTTATCTAAATCTTTCATAATTTCTCTTCGATTTAAAATTTAAATTTCAAAAATATTTGACATTATTATATTATTTTTGATGATTTTTATAGTTTTTTTTCATTTGGTGGTTAAAATCATGATATAGAACAATACAAATATGGATCCCATCTTATGTGGTATGAGTTAAGTATTAATCATGGAAATTATTTATTTTTTAATCTATGTAAACACCCTTCTCTAATTATTTTGTAAACAATTGAGATGTTCTTTTAAAATTTTCCACCACATCTCAATGTATGTATTATAATTATTATTTGGGTAAATTATATTTAATAATTTTAATTATTAATTTAATAATAATTTGATGATATTAAAAAAAATTTATATGAGTCACACATACGTATAGATATAATAACATGGGACCAATTAGGAAAAAATTACATACCCTCCAATTAATTTGGTATTATTTTCATCACTTGATATTTAGTGGAGGTTAAAATGGATCTAGCATAATAAAAATATATTATGTGATGCGTGGAAGAAGAATTATATAGTCCTCTAATTGTTTGGATAAAGAATTATATCTCATGATATATTATATATGAGATTAGGATGTGAACCAAATCCACTGTGGATCTTTTTAAAAATTATGATGATGGAGTTGTGTGAGAACCATTATATTTGAAAATGTGGTCATGTATTATATTTTCCCGCAATATTATTAATCCAAAAAAATTAATATTAATTTATTTATGTTAAATAAATTGTCATTGATTCTTGGATGATAACCCACATTATAATGGGGGTGAATTCTATGTGATATTTCCATATTACATGTTTATTTTATAATACCAATATATTTATCTTATACTCAATTGTGATATTTTATTTTAATCTCTAATTTGTACCCGTACTAAGTGATTAATCCCATCATTCTTATGTTTTAACATCCCTTGGTAATGAATTAATGTAATATGTGTAGTATGTTTAGCATATTATCTTGTATAAAACATTTTGGGTGATATTAAATATTCATTACACTTTAACTAAATCTTAGCACAATGAAATTTTTTCCATTTGATATGTATGATATGGTGTTTTCTTGGTTAAAGGTTCTTGTTTATCATAATTCTTAAATAGACATTGGACCTTTATATTATTAAGTTATATTCATTAACAATTTTTATGTGATAAATATTATAATTTAATTTTTTCAGGATTCAGTTAACATTTTTGGAATAAGTGGAAATGTATAGTAATTTTATGATTTTTGTATGGGATAACAATAGATAAAATCATAGACATAAGTTTATGTACATTAAAATGTTTTGATATTTTGGTAAAATATATATTTAATCTATGTCATAGAAATGGTATCACTACTATGATACTATAAGTGGATTATGGAACTAACATATAGTAATCAGGTGTAATAACCATGAAAATGTTGTGTTGGGTATTATCATAATCATCACCTAGTGTAAAACAAATAAGCCTAAATGTACACCACATTTGAAACACAAGGAAATTATTTGGATAATAAACATAAATTTAAAATTTTTTATAAATAATATATTATGACTAGAAATTATGATATGATTTTTGAGAGAATCTAATCTAATGAACTCTATTTTTAATTGAATATGATTTATCTTTAATTGTAACTGAATTTATTCATTTTGATGAATATTTAATTTAAAGGGGGAATTTCAATGGTAAAAATTATTATAATTATATTATCATGTTAATTATTTATAACTAACATAAACATGTTTAGGTTTTATTAATGGAAAAATCTTGATGGAACCAATATAAAAATGTCTTTCTGTGAATATTGAGATATTTTACCAAATAAAAACAAGAAAAATAGGGTCTAAAATATTTATTAATGTTATTATGAAAAACTATCAATTTATAATTTTGATACACAATATTAACTTCGATTAAATCCCAGACATTCAATAAATGTAAAAATGAATTCTCATGGAATTTTAGGTCAACGTTGTTTAATGATAGAGTGTTAAACATGCATTATGTAAAATATATGTAAATAAGTACCATGTGAATTAATAAAAGATTGTAGTTTTTTTAATTTTTTATACAAGAGGGAATAATTTAATTAGTTTCTATATAAAAATAAATATCTTAGTAGACACAGTGAATGGAAAAAAGATATTCCCTATAAGTATGCTTAACTATTAAATGACTTAAATATTAGAAAATGGTAATTTTATGAAACAAATATCTAATCATAGGGGAATCAATAATTATATAAGTCAAAAAATTATAAGAAAAATGGAACATTGTAATGATTATAAAACTACAACTATATATGAAAGTTCTAAATATTATGTGGATTGAGGAACACTGTTCATAAGGTCATTAATTGCGAGTTCTTTATTATATATAATTTAACCAACTATGTTTTAAAAAAATATCATATAAGGCCATAAAATTATAACCTTTAGGATAATATTTTTATTAATTAATAAAAAATATAATTTTTTGATCATAGATTTCCATGTATACACATCATTTGTAATAGATTCATAGAAGAATAATTAGACAATAAAATCCTTTTACCATTACATTAGTAAAATTTATGTCATATGAGGATGTAATTTCCAATATCCACATGGATACCATTATAATATCAATGATTTAAAAAAAATTAAAATCCTAAGTCAAATTATGATTACATATTTGGGTATGTTTTATTATATGATCCAAATGAATATTTTCTCCGATTATTGTGGAATAGTTAGAAAAAATGGAAAGAAATAAACTAGATGTTGGATATATTAATATTATTAGGGAAAATATGAGTTCACTAGTCAAAAATAATATAGTAAGGATAATACCTCAAAAGAAAATATCTCAAGAAATGTTTATCTTTTAAATACCCTCATCCATTTTCATTAATGATTATTTATTAAAATTGAGAGGATGAAATCTATTTAGTTGGAAGAATGATACAACTTAAAATTTAACTATCTATCTTAATTAAATTTATTTAAATTTTGTGTCGTTTTCAATATAAAACACTGAATAAAACAGGATATTCAAAAATAAAATTTGAATTTTATAATATAACCATTAAATTTGAGGGTATAACATAAAGTAACTATATTTAGAAATATGAGAATGAAATAAATGTCATTGAGTTGCTAAATTCCCCCTTATATAGAAAGCTTATCTAGATTTTTATTTATTTACAATTATAATGGTTTCATATAAAAAAATAACAAGAAAATCATAGACAATTACGATAAGATCAAAATATTTGGTGAGATAAATTTATGATTTTGAGAATCTCCATGGGGTATAAGCTAACATGATCACCACCCTTAACTATAACTAGAGCATAATTAATTTTTCTATTTTATGAATTATTATCAAGGGATTACTGATATGAAATTATGTTAACATAAACATTTAATTCTTATTTTACTTGTTATTTATCACATGTATTTTACAGATTTGAAATTTATTTAATTTAATGAAAATTGATGTTAATTTTATATAATATTTTTTTATTTATATTATTTTTCAATTATAAATGTATATATTTTTGAATGATATTTTAATTAGATGATATAAATTTATAAATCAATCATGTTTTGATAACCTTATTTATTTTGATTTACATTAACATCTGTATTTTATAGAAGAATAGTGAACAATATAATTTTTAACAAAACTATAAATTTTATGAGGTTATAAGAATGTAATTGAAGTTTATCAAACCATTTAATGGTTAAAGTATTTATTAAATATGTAAAACCAAATGATTAATAAAGGTAATATAATTATTTAGAAAACCCATGATTTGTATTTTAAGAATGTATATAGTATTTTATAATAAAAACTATTTCTAGTCACTTATTTTAATTAAATAATATTCATAAAATTATTTTTTGATTTATTTTAAAGGATAATAAATTCTATTTTTTAATCAAAAAATGTATATCACTAAAATCAGGGACTTTTATATTTTTACTCTATTTTTTTTTAAACATGAATTCTTTCTAAAAATGTGTTTTTATGTATTACATTTGTTAAAATTACAATTTATCTTTAACACATATTGAAATTTGTTCTCGTGAAATAAAATTTTTATTTTAATAAATTGCATAAAATTATTTAATAATTGAAATTTTATTTTCATGGATTAAAAGTATATAACATGGTAAAATATTAGTTACCTTAAAAAATTAAAAAATTGTAAAATTGAAAATTCCATGACTAATGGACATAAAAATATGTATAAAAACTAATGGTTGAGGTATTATCTACAATATCATATCCCAACAATATACATTTTATTCTTCTTGAGAAACTTCACATGTTTAAAATGTGATCTATTTTTATTATGTTGTTATAATTATAATAATTTTATTAATAAAACTTGTAAAAGGATCCTCTTACCACATATTAAAAACTCAAATAATTCATTTTCATCAAGAAAAAAACATTTTATCATTTGAAGAATAAAATTGCTTTTTCTTATGCATCTTTTATAATGAAATTTTCTTAAGAGAACAGATTCACAGGAATTCTCTATGAAAAATAAAACTTCTTCACCATGTGTAATCATTCTTACAGAATTATTTTTCAATTTAACAGAATTATTCAATTATAGTTTTAAAATTACACAATATTTAATTGAATATTTATAGGAATTTTTTTATTTTGTTATTGGTATAAATATTAATCGTGTTTCTACTTTTTATTATGGAATATTAAATTTTCATTCAGGAGTTTTTTGTATTATCTCTTACATGATGTCAAGACTTCAGTTTCACTGCACCACCTCTATTCTATGATTTTAATGGTAATATATAATATTATATGTGAAATATTTTATATAATTATAACTATGACGAACATATTATAGTTCAGTTTATTTCCTTCTCATTATTTTTGAAATTAATACTTGAACAAATGATTGTGCAGATTCTGACGAATACAGAGTAACATATCTTAGTTTGCAATATTATTTATATATTATTTATTAATATATCCCAAAAGATTAAAAGAAAAAAAAATTACTAAATAATATTTTTTTTCAATATGTAATAGTGATATTATAGAAAATAAAGTCAAATTGATTATCATAATCATCCATTAATTATTTTATGTTCATATTTTGGTTGGTCTAACCACATAATTTGTAAATGGAATAAAAGAACGTAATATATGGGTATTAGAAACTTATATTTATTAATAAATAATAAAATGATTATGTTTTATTCTGAATTGAAATGTTAAAATTAAACTCATTCTCTATGATATAACTATTTGTTTATAAAAGAATCAAGAAAACATGATCATCATATTGTTTATCGCCTACGATAAATACTAAAGATACCCTATAATGATGTTATATATTTTTATATAAATATATAGAATCAATTTGACAACCTTTTATGATATGATAATTATGAAAATTTTGAGACTAATGAATATTGGCAACAGTATCATAGAACCTGTTCCAAATCATCAAGATTTATCAGAACCAATATTGATCATAAAAATAATTAATTAATTTAGAATTTAATAATTACAATAATTTATGGGAATAAATGGTATTATTAATGTATAATGTTATGAAATATTTAATAAACTACTTTAATTATTTCATTATAGATATCAGATTTATTTCAATGAAGTAATGATATATTGTAAGGGTTTTTGTCTCTACCATCTTCTATTGAGGCATGATTTGATATTGGATACAAATATTATTATGAATGGTTTGTCTATTACTACTTTTCTTATAATATTATTATTTTTTGATTATTTTAAATATTTCACTTCGATTAATGACATCACTTATTTTGGACAATAGTTAATATCTTCTTGAAAATATAATGGTTCTTTTTAAAACCATAAAACTGCATTAGATCATAAAATAACTACCCAAATCACTTAAAACATTATATAATTTATTATATTACCCTTAGTTTTTGCAGAAACACATCCTAGGATATCCTTTTGTGAGAACCCATAGACGATACGAGAAGAAGAGGAAACTTTCTTCAATGAGAAATTTTGTTATATTTAATTCTCCACATCCTTAAATTTTTATAAAAATATAATGATATATAATCAAAAATAACTTATACAAAATGAAATTAATTTATGATGTGAAAATTAGATAAAATTAACACCACAACCATTAAATGAGGTGAAAAATCAATATTTGTGTGTGTGGAATACTAAATCCTCATTAACCAATATCCTTAATTTTCCCATTTCTAGCTATCACAGTAGATTATTATGATGGATAATATATATATATATATATGATAATAATAACACAGTTATATATGTAGTGTAATTCTATCATATATACTTTTATATGTTCCATTCAATTGGGTATATGATAACATCGCTCATGTTTGCAACAAACAACCACCTTGAGAAGTGTTGTGACTCATCTTTCACCATTGCTTAACATGGATGGTGATAAGGATTTATTTAATTGTTATATTTCATAAAAATGAAATAATTATGATATTCATGATATATTAATCAGTATTGAATGATTTGTTTTTCATTTTTAACATTTCACTCACATAACGATTATAACATCAATTGTGTACACTTGGACTGCCTCCATCATGAAGCGATGAGACTCGGTTTTCATCAACACACAAAAATTATTATACATAAATTATTATATAATATTTCATTTATGATATTATGATAATTTTATTTGGGTAATATTTTTTTCTATCTTTCCCTAATGATTATTGAAAATAGAAATGTTACTCGTGTGTATGTACGATCAACCGTATCTATGATCGTAACAAAAATTATTTCTAAAAATAACCATTCAAGAATATTTTTAAAAGTATAAGGGATTTATAAATATTTTAATGATTTACATTTTTATTATAGTTTTTTTATAAAATTTTGTAAAAAAAACTGAATCTTTTATGATAAAACATGAAATAGAAAACTTGAAATTAACTCTTGAAACAATGAAAATAATGAAATAATAATATTTGAAGGGTAATAAATTTATATAAAATAATAGTATATTATGTTATAAATATTAATACAGTTCTAGTATATTTAAAAAAATCATTTAAAAAATTGAGTAGAAAAAGGCATGTTTGATGAGAAGGAATTGTGAGGTAAGTGACTTCATCTCAATTTATATTCATTAATAAATATTTTACTATAAATCAACTAATTTATTATAAATGATGTATATACATCCCCACAGACATGTAATGAAATAGAAATTTCAATATTCAAGTAATTTTATTTTTAAATATGAATTATTTCATCTTATGGTATTTTGAAATTAATGTTACCATGTGGTAATTAATTTCACTAACAAATTTATTCTCATTGGATTATAATAAGTTTTTTCATTGATATTTCATGTTTATGTGTGTAATAAATTATTAGTTTCTATTATTTTATTTTATTTTTATTGGAATTACATTTGATACACATAATAATTTCATTGAACCATTCACACTTGAATGTTTTGATTATTTTATGTATTTCTTTCAGAATCTCAATATCATCAGAATTGTTTATTCTATAATTTTAGTTGATTGAAAACATTTCATAATTGCATAATAAACCAATATTATTTTGTACTCAATGGGATGATAATTTTATTTTTATGTAATATTAACATGTTTCACCTCTTTGGTAATTATAACGATTGATACAATGTTTTTTATAAAATCATAAATAATTTCTCTCTTTTTTAGGAAATTCATTTTATTCTAAAACCACGTTTTCAAATAATTTAATTCCAAATAGATCTCAATAATTAAAAATGTATTATTAAACAAATTTATATGATTTTTTCTCATCATTTTCTTTTTTAAAAGAAACATTATGTATTTTAGAAATAAATACACATTTGGATATTAAAAAAACTAAAAGTATTCTTTGTTTTAACATGAACATCATGAACTCAATTTTCAGAAATAACATCCCCTAAAAATGTTTTAATGAATTATTTATATATTTAAATAGTAATTTTCTAGGAAAATTATTTTCTATATATTATTTGAACATTTAGTTTTAAAAATTGACTTTCTAAATGAAAGGGATATTTTATTTATGATTTTTTGCATTAATTTTATCAAATTTCTACTCATAAATGACCAAAACCAACTATTTTAGATATATTTATATGAGAGACAAGTTGTATTAATAAAATATTTATTCTTCCACTAGTTTATTTATGATTATTTTCAATACTTCTTTTATAGAAATTTAATTGGGAAATCAGTCTTTCCATTAACATCTTATTCAAATATTCACCCACCTAAGATAATTAAAATTAAATTTCACATTATTATCCATATATTTTTTTATGCTTATTTCTATTTTAGAAACCATATATCATATGTATATAAATTTTTATTTCTTTGAGTGGGAAAATAATAATAAATACATATACTTTACAAAATAGTCATATTTGATAATAAGTTTCATTATTCGTGAAAATAAAGTGATTATTACATATATGAATAATGATATGGACCTGTAATGATTTTTATCCCCAATATAATAGATCCCCATGATGAATTGGTAGGTATCATGAGACAAATATAAAATATTGAGTGAAATGGGTTTTAACCAATAGGCGAAACATTCTTGGGAAAGGAAATTACAATTAATGTTTCATGGTGTCTGAGATTATGGAATACAATAATTAATTAGTTCCTTCATTATAATTTTTTTAATTATTATAAATTCTATTTTCACAATGATTACATTTATATATGTATTTTATTATTGGCTGGTTGATTGAATTTAATTAATTTTTTTATTTATCTTTTAATATTGATTAACTATTATCTATTTATTATAACCAAATTAATAAGTAATTCAAATGTGTGTTTTTATATGTTCATATACATATTTATAATTAAAATCATATTATTTATATGGAATGTGTGATTATTTATTTAACTTTCCATGTTGATTATGATTATTGATTCTTGATATTTTAGGATGTACATAACCCTTTTTGAGAATTTACTATAACTATTATTTTGATTCCCCTCCACAAGACTCCATGAGGTGTACTAAAATTAATTAGGAAGGATATGATAGATGGAAAAATGTTATTCAAAAAAAATTATGTTATAATTTTTATTTTAAAATTTTATTAGAGACTCATGTATGTATCTAGTAATTCTAAGACTACAAAATTATTTAGTCATTTAGGTTGTAGTTCCTTAAATCTAATGAAATTATTATAATATATACACTAGATCTAGTTTACTAGGTTTGGGTTTTCTACACTCCTTACCATCCATGTATATAATTAACCAAAAAAATCAACTCTATTCATGGAGATGGTAGTCCATATGTATGCACCGATATTTTTTTAAATTTATAAAGGTTTGGAATGTAATAAATAAGATATAATATTATCATTGTATAAGGAAAATTATTTCACACGTATCATTTATATACAATAAACACATCATTGAAACTATCCATGAATGACGTCGATGGAAAATGATTTCTATCACTACGTAATTATTGTATGTCATACAATTAAATGAGTGGTACATTCACTTATTGTTTTATGTTAAAGAGGGTTTTTAGTGGTGTATTCCTAATAATAATAATAATAACAAAATTTCATCATATTTTGGATAATAATTTTGTTATATTATGATGAATATCATATATTTTTAGGAGGTAAATAATAGTATAAAATGAAATTGATCGATTCTTGTGATTAACTATTCTCTGGGATGATTCTCTTATATATTATCATAAGAGATCTAGAGATAGATTTTTGAGAAGACAAGAACTTTAATAATGTAAATATGGTTGTATATAATATTCATTCTTATGTCCTAGTAGATATATAATAGTCTAATTGTTATAAATAAGTGAAGGAGGATATGACATTTTTATAATTTATAAGAGGTTTACATTTTTGGAATTTCTAAAAATATAAAATTTCTATATGACTATAATATAGAAACATTCTTACATAAGGCCTATAAATTAAAAGGGTAATAAATTTTTTGAGCATATAATATCAGCATTATTGTTATTTAACATTTTTTTATTATTTGAAAAATTTTATAATAATATTTACATAAATCGGTATTATTGTCAATGTTGATACTATTCATTACTTTTAATTTAATAACATCATGAAAATAATATAAATTATAAAACAATTGATCTATTAAAAAGTTTTCATTTTCATTCATGATATTTTTTTTATCACAAAAATTATCTCAAATTAAAAAGCTTGTAATACTTGAAGTATCATTTATTTTCTTTTCCTATTTATTAAATTATAATAACATCACGATTTTTTGTAAGAATTATTTGTAAATTTCTCATCAATGAAAAAAATATATATTTATGAATTCAAAACATTTATATTTCAAAAAACTATTTATCATTTAACATATCCTTCAAATAATCCCATTTTAAAATATTCATGTTACAAAAAAATAGTGTTACATGTTTTCGTTATTGTGAAAAAAATACGATTAAAGACATGAATCACTACGTTATATAATTATTGATGAATTTAACTCATAAAATAAAATTTATGAATGTTCTAGGGTCATTTTAAAGTCCTTTTCACTTTGTTATATACTTAAATTACCAGATACAAAATTAATGTGGTTAATAAAATTTTTATGTTTATTATTCATATTGAATTCATATTATGTGCCCAAATTCACTAAATATAAAATCATATATTAAAAAAAATATGGAACCCATTTTTTAAAATTCATCATCAAAGTGGTATAACTTATTCTAAAATTAAAATTGAAAAACTATAGGAAAAATTATTTTTAAGAATATTACCCATTGTAACTATAAACATTTTTCATAGTAATTCAAGTGTAAAATACATATAAAATCCCATAATTGAATTATTTTAAATCATAAGGGTCCAATTATATTTTAATATTTACCAAAATATAATTTTTCATTTTTAATACTGTAAAAATAATTTTTTAATAAAAATCAATATTTTACACTATTTATAAAAAAATCTATCTTTTTAGAAAATTATATAAATTTAATATTAAAATAACTAAGAAAGAATAAATTGATAAAAAAATTATCCTTTCAAAATATATTTTTTAAGATATTTATAAATTAGAATATTTATCAATAAAGGAAACCATATTTGTAAAAAAAATATTTTTGACAAGTAAAACAATTGTTAGTAGATGATTAATTATTTACTAAAAAATGGACAATAAATATATATTTAGTAGAATATATATATATACATGTATGATTATATATATATATATCATAAATTATTTAATCATAATCATACCTACTAAATTAGCGTCTATGTTATATCTATCACATTAAATAATAATATTTCAATAGTGTATCACATTTCTTTTCATCAAGTAGTTGCAGGTATTGAATACCATTGATGAAAAAAACTATTAAAAGAGAATAAATTTATAAAATATAAGGGTTTTAAATGACCACCTTTAATAAATTTTTTCATCGATGTTGAACCTACGGAAGATAATCAGACGTACGGAATTTGAACATTCATTTATGGAAACTAACATCAAAAAAATGGTTAAAAAATCCTTCCAATGAAAATGTAGAAAGAGAAATAAAAAGGATATATGAAATAAAATATAACTAAGAGTATGAATAGGGTAAAAATGGTGGTAATTTACAACATGGTTATAGAATAATACAATAAGTCCTAAGGACTGATGGAGAGAGATAAAAAATAGGTAGATGAATGTTAACCAACTGAAAACATTAGATATGTGCTAGGTAAAATGGACATTGATCTCTCATTAATAAATATAGATGGAAATGAATTTTATTTCAAAAACCTTTTCCTCGACTCGATATATTATTTCACAACCTAGTATGATAACATGATGAAATATACTTACAAGATATGAATAATTTCATCCTTTAATGGATTTCCATCATCGTATCATATTGATTTGGAAAAAATAATAACTTATGATGAGTTTTTATTCCCTAAATCATTAAAATAATCATTTAATGGATCTCATAATAAAAAAAAGTATTAAAAATAAAATGTTATTATCTTTATGAATTAAAAAATCTCAAAAGGGACAGAACATGATAAGATGATTCCCAAAAACAATAAAACATTATATGAAGAAAAATACATTATATCACTAAAAATAAATAGTAACAATCATAGTTAAACATAGTTCATTAAAATATAATAATATTTAAAATTACTAAACTATATTTTATACATAGATAGGAACCCAAATAGGAGAAGGGTTCGATCAAATAGTTTTTCCAATATAAATTTATTATTTACCACCCAAAATGTATATAACCTAAACATATATCATCCAAGATACAATAATCATTTCCATTCATAACTAAAACCATAATAAACCAAAAAAATAATCTTCCAAATGAAAATTAAATCATATTTACTCAAATAATATTCTAAAATATTTTTTTACCTTAATCTGATTGTGTTCCCAGAATAGTGAACATCTTCAGATATAAAATTAATCAATTAATTGAAAATAAATTCCCAATTGATTGGTTATATAAATGATAAATAATATATCCTGAAATAAAACATGTATATACCTTTAGAAAATATAATATAAAGGAAATAATCTCTTTTAATGATACATGGATCTTAATATTTCATCAATGAAGCAAAATCATTAACAATCTCGAAAATAAATGAGATTGTTTTAATAAAATCATATCACTTGGTAACATTGGATTATACTCTCATTGTAAGAAAAGGAAACTAAATGAAGGTTGAAATAACATTAAAAGATTAATATTCCTCATATAACATTTAAAATGGGAGTATATACCCCTCAAAAAAGCATTTAGGTGTATAACCAAACATGAGTCTCAAAGAAGGAAAATTGAGACAGAACTATTATACTAATTTGGTACCTTTTTAAACATAAACCAAATGAAATAATAATAATTTAATGAATATGTAAATAACCATAAAATTAATTATAATAATAATAGACTACATCCATGTGAAGTATTCACATAACATAAAATGAATGTGTGGTAAATTAATCTTGTAACTAACAGAAATAAATAGTTAGATGAAATCCCCTTACCTATTGACATAACTATCTTCATACTCAAAAAAGATTATTGTTTAATGAATGTATGTATCTTAAAAATCTTATATATAATAATATTCATATATCTAAAACAATATATGTTTTTTAATACATAATATTACCCTCTTTTTTACAATTTGTTGTTAAGGATTCACTTAAAGTAATATTATCTGTGTTCTTTACATCTGTTTTAATTTGTTATATCTTTAGCCATTATACATATAGCATGATTTATCGAATGTAAAAAATGATATAAATTTCATTTGTATAAAAAATATTTGTATTATTATAATCTATAGAATTTATAGTTATGGAATTAATACACTGTTTATTAAGATAGTAAGTCGTACGTACGCATGAACAATGTTTTTGTTTTCATTATTGTATTAAAAAGAATAAAAAAGTGACATTTGACTATCTATATTGGTATATATATTATTATTAATGTTTAATTATTATGTATTATATATCATATAAGTCTACTAAACCAATTCTTAATACATTCTATGTATTGTGTAACTTAATCACATTGATTTGAGGGGAGGTTTTCCACAATCCATCAATTGAAATTATTTTATTTACACTAAATAGAAAAAACCATGTATTGTTAATGGAATATAGAATACTAAAGATGCAATAAATATAAAATCTGAGATATTTAAAAATAATCTGTATCATAATGTGTTCAATCATAGTTGGTAAAGGAAAATTTAGCATTCTCCTTTTAGTGAGAAAATAGTTCTCCAAACACATAAATAGTATGTTTTTTCTCGATTATAAGAACATGTGTGTGTGTGAAGATCAAAAAAACTGAAAAAAAATATACTGGTATATTTAAGATACTTTTGTTTTTATAAAATTATGGAATAAAGAGAATTAAGGTTATGGAGAAACTAAATAAAAGAAATGAGCAATAGAGAATGAATTGCCTCTTAATTTGGAAGCTTTTTTTAGATTGTATCAAAATACTTACTTAAATTTATTTCTTCCAAAATGGATTATTCAAGGAAGAAATGATTAATTTTGGGATGATTATTGGGAAGATATTGGCTGAACCTATATGTTTTTATAGGTGTAAATAAGAGGGATAGGTGGTGGTCCTTATAGTGAATTGGACATGAAAGAATTGGTATTTTTTAAAACATATTTGGTGTACCCACATTTTTACACACAAAAAATCATACAAAAATAAAAAAACTAAATAATTGAATGTTAATTTCAAATAAAATCCCATAAAAAGGTGTTTTTAATTTTTAAGTGATTTTTGTGTATTAAATTTATTGTTTATTATATTATTAACCTAAATTTTCTCTTATCCATTTTAATTAATTTTAATCACATAAGTTATAGAAATTAATTTAAAATTAATCTCACTGACATCACAACACTACAGGTTGTAAATGTATAAAAATCCAAACATTTTATATGTTATTATACATAATTTCAATGTGAAATGTATTCCAACGACCTAGTGGATAAAATGATAAAAAAATTATATAATTAAACTTCTTAAAAAATTTAAATATAATATAACCATATAAATAAATTATATCAAAAAGATATTTTCAATTAAAATCTAAAATTTTTTAGGGTTACATTCCCATAATCAAAATATAAATTATTTATGTATTTATCATCATTAAAAATATCCATTTACATCAATAATAAAAGATGATATTGAAAATATATATATATATATATATATCCTAATTCATATAAAATAATCTTTAAATTCTAAAACATATGTACTTCATTAATCCAAAATTATTCTTAAACCATTACACAGGATTCATCATCAAATTCGGTAATACCTATTTCATTTAATATGAAATATGAATCATGTTTTAAGGTTCATGAAACTCAATATAATAATTTTTCTTCAGATCATTTTAATAAAATACCAAAATAACATCTCATACCTTTCACATTTCGTTTGCAGTCTCTTTATCATCATTAGAATAAGCAATAATCATACCACATTATTGATTCTATCAAAGAGATTTCCACTTTGGAAATAGATATTCATAATTCTCATAAATTAAACATCTAAAACATTAAATTTTAACCATGTTCTTATAAGTTTTATCCATTGACTAAAACCAAAAAAAGCATGGGGTGATAAGCACATATAATATAAGAAAGTCACATAATCATGGAAAATTACGTATAGGATATCTAAATATTGACACATACAATTTTATGAATGAAACATTAGGTTTATCCTCGGTTATTCATAATAATATTTTATACAATATATTATAATTTTTTTTGATGAATTGTTGAATATCTAAATCATATCCTGTGGGAGTGTCAAACAAAGTGCGCAACAATGCCTATTTTTATGTACCAGATTACCCTGAGTCAGACCCAAAAAAATATTTTCAGAGTTGTTACCCCTAGGTACATCTGTGATAGATCCACAGACACTTGTAGAATCCTGACATTGTTTTATTTATAGGAAACCACTCACTCTATCCTTTACCAAAAGTATAGAAAATTTTCCAGAATGTTAACACATCTATATACTTATACACAGAGACACACATAGTCATACCCATATAAATATACCTAGGGATCCCACTTATGTTTTATCATTCTAGTTTACAGATGTTTAATAAACATTTACATTGATACCAACTATATCTAGTAAAGCCTAACCTACATGTATATAACATCACTATGATGAATATTTAGAAATTTAAAAAAATGCATGCCCAAGGAGTATAATATTTTAGCATCTTTGGAAACATGGAAACAAAATATTCTTTCCTAGTGAAGGTTCATCAACAAATCCCATAAATAACTCACTATTTTTAGAATTCTGCATAAAACTGTTATTCATTGAATGTGGAATGGAAAAATAAGAAAGGGGTTAACTTAGATGCTTAGTAAGGGTAAATAAATAAAATATATAAGTATACCATGAAAAAAAAGTTTACTAATTTGAGAATAATATTTCAAGATCATACCCTACACATTAGATATCATAATAATTATTAGAAGTTTATAATACATGTATTATAAGGTAGTTAAGGGAATAATTCATGAAATAATAACCTGAGAATAATACATTGAATGTACACTAGTTTATAACATTGTGAACATTTATAATTAGAGACATTTTCTCTTATTTAGTCAGGGACATGAAATACATACCCCTTGTCAAATTAAAGACATGAAACCAGGTCTGTAAATTACATTTTTAACATGTAATTTTGATCACACATACACTTATAGACATAAAACCCAGTCAATTCATAACATTTTGAACATGTAATAAGGTTTACTCACAGCCTTGTGATCATTTAATCATGTTCATCCATAAACATATGTAAATTAATCAAATTCTATGCAGTACATTTTGAACATGTAATCTTGTTCACTAATAACATTTTGAACATGAAATAAGGCTCACACATTATATATATATATACTCATTAGTCCTCCATCGTTACACAATGCATTGGTGGGATATGTCGGTGCCACCCATATAATAAAAACATCATTTTTACATGTGACCCAAAATAAAACATTAATCATATCATGACCTATAAAAAGACACATGTTTTATAAAAATCAAAGAATAACCCATGAAATTAAATTATTATCATTATAATTTCATCAAATCTAAAAATATGAAAATCGATAGGTAATAAAATCACTTCATAAAATCACAACGTTTGAAAAGAAGTGGGTTTCAAAAGTATATAAAGCATGAAAGGGAAAATAGTTACATAAAAATAATGAAATCAAATCATAAAAAATTAATAGAAATAATATAAATGAAACATTTATATCATTTTTTAGAAATGTATTAGTGACATTATAGGTTGTAATATTATTTGGGAAATAATTATAAAATATATTATAAATACATTTCTTTGGTAAGATATCATTACTTAGTCAAAAATGTATTTTTTTAAAATAAAATATTTTGAAATCATTTTCATCGAAATTAATTATTAAAAAATATAAATAATTCATTGAAATAATTTTGGAACCATTTTACATTTAAAACATATACACAGTTCATGAAACCATTTGAAACATTTCTTAAACATATGATATTCTTAAAAATGTTTTTCTCTAAAAAATTATTTTAAATATTTTAATGTATTCTTTGAAAGTATTAAAAAAACATTAAATAATTTTTTATTTAAATGGGTATTAAATGGTAATTGGAAATTTTTTTGGAATCATTTTATAAAACATGAGTTTCAAATAAAATGATTTCTAACCGAGGAGATAAATACCATCAAAATTTATTAAAACCATTTTCTCAATAATCTTATCTACCGAAGAGTGGTGTATGATAATAATAAATTGACATATATTTCAGAAAAAAAAGATAAATAAACACTTGAGTGTTCATTATAGATGAAATATAATATTTTATTAATGTAGTATAATCATTAATAATTAGAAAAGGGATGAGATTTTATCAATAAAATATTATCACTTGGTAAAGTGGGATCATAATCTTCATTTATGAAAAGAAAATTATATGAATCTTAAAATATAATTAAAATAAATATATTTGTGATATAAATTTTAAAATGAACCAATAATTACCTCGATAATAATTTAAGTGGATAACCAAACCTAAGACTCAATGAAGGTAAATGTAGCTAAAACTATTTTACCGATTTTGTAACTTTGGAAATATAAAACCCATGAAATAAAAATATTTTATTTGATATTTAATCAACCATTAATGTAATTAAATTATTCATAGAATACATCCATGTTTATTATACACACCTCAAAAATGTAATGGGTGGTGAATAATGCATGTATCTTATGGAAATTATATGTGCAATAAAATCCCATAACCTGATGTCTTGACAATTTCTGTACTCATACAATATTCCTCTATAATATATTTATTTTTATAATAAATATTTTTTAGAATAATTTTATAATATAATCGAAACATTTTTTGGATTAATACCTTATATTACCCTCTTTTAAAAAATCATATGTTAAGGTTTTACTTTAGATAATATTCTCTTTATTCTTTGCATGTGTCTGATTTTTTTTTGAAATTTGGTACTTATAATTATATCATGATTTCCATAATTTAAACTATGATATAAATATAATTTTTATTTAGTGTATGTGTATTATTGAAATCTATTGAATAAATGTGTGTGAAATTGAATACCCAGATTCTGGAGATGGTAAGTCATACGTATGAATAAATGTTCTTACCTTTTTTATTGGTGTATTGAAAGAAAGAAAGAAAATAACATATAAGAATATATATATATATATATAATTATTTCATTATAATTATTATATCATATATTTCATATATATTCACTAAACACATCCTTCATACATTAGATAAAGTTTGTAAACGTATCACATCACTTTAAGGAGGAGTTAATCCACACTTCCTCGAACAAAATTATCGTAATTTCTAAAAATGGACCATAAAAAAGGAATGTGTTGTAATAGAAATACATAATATTAAATATATAATAAATATAAAATATTAAAATAATAAAATTAGTTTCAATTATAATATAAAATATGATATATTATAATTAAAAAATTAACAATCATTATTTAGTGAGGCGGTAGTTCACCATACACAAAAATAGTGTAATTGGTACACCTTATATGGATGTGTGTGTTTTTATAGCTCAAAAACATATCATAAAAAATCCTAATATAACAATGATACCAGTTTTTTATATAATAATTGAATAAAAAGAATAGAGGGGGAGGATAAAATATAGACAAAAAGGGGCCTGAGAGAAGGTGTAACCACTAATCGGTTATCTCTTACTAGTTTGTTCTAAAAGAATTATTTTGATTGGTTTATACCCATATTGAAGAATTAAGGTGGATGAAAGGTATTTTGAGAATTTTAATGGGATTTTATTGTCCAATAATATGTGGTTTTATATATTTAATGATGTGAGAGAGTTGATGGACTTTTATAGGGTAGGGAAATGACATAGTATTCATTTTTGAAAACAAGAAATGTGTACTCAATTTTTACAAAAAAAAATCATAAAAACCAATAAAAAATAAACGATGTTTCATGGTTGAATAATGTCTATAAAATTTCTTTTGGAAATGTTTATATGTCTTTTGGGTCTTAAATTTATGGTCTAGTACTTTATTAAACTAATTGTCCCCATAACCATTATAATTAATTATAATCAGATACAATAATATATTTTCACTAAAAACTAATATTATATTATTAGAAATTATAAATTATTCTTATTAAAAATAAAATATTAATTTTTATAAATTAAAATAAACTATATTTCAGAAATTAATTTAAAATCAATCTGAATAATGAGAAGCACTACTAATTTTTATTATAAAAATGCCCAAACATTTTATACGTTTTAAAAACCAATTTCAAAGTTAAATTTTTTTAATTTAATTAAATTAAATTAATTTCTAAAAATATTATATTATTAATCTATGAAAAATAAATAAAACATAATTTATCTTTATTAATAAGTTAAATAAAAATTGTTTTTTAAATTAAAGTCCTGTATTTTTTAATATCCAATAAAATGAAACTCCACAGAAAAATAAATTTTCTTAAGGTTAAAAATTTTATATATTAATATTTCAATGATTATTTTTATATAGAAATATATATTAGAAAAAAATTCCAAAAATTAGATTTAAAATATGTTCTCTATTAAAAGGTGGTAAAACTACTCTGGAGAAAAATATAGATTTTAATTAGTAAAATTCAGTTTTTTCTTATCATATGTCAATAAAAAGATTTTGGCGGGCGGAAAATATATTTATTTTAAATATAATATTGATATCACTTTAAAATCACTAAATAATTATAAGTAATTTACATAATATAGTAAAACTTATTTTTGGGCATAAAAATAATAACAATAACCATTGTATTTAAGTGGTTTTCCTCTTCATTTCTAATTAACTACACCCAATTAATTCATATTATATTTGTGTTAACAATATATTTTTGTAATTTTGTTAACACTTTTTGAAAACCACTGATTTTTTGTCTAGGTTAAATATAATTATATCATATAATAAAATTTTTGTTTTATAATATTGTTCTATAAAAATCTATCCAGCAAGATATGTAAGAAATTGAGGAAAGCCATTGTTCTGTGTAATGCACTATAATATTGGGGTATAGTATATGGAATAACAAACATTATGTTAGATGTAATGCATGATTAATTTTGTATTTCATAAAATCTAAGAAAAAGATGGATGTTTAATATAAAATATATAATTTTTAGTATTGTGCGAAATGAAAAATTTATAAAATATTAAATTAAATAGAAAAAATATTTTTTCACAAAATCATGGGGTGTTATATATGGAAACCAATGAAATAGTAAAAAATTGAAGTAGAATCTTATTTAGTGACTAAATTTAAGATACTCCTTTAGTTGAAATTATAAAAGGCATTGAATATAGCTTTTAAATTTTACAATAAGAGGGTTTCCCTATATATAAATATAATAATAAGGTAAAACCATAACACTATAATGATGATGAGTGATTCCACCAACATTCATAATTCATTTCGAATTTGAGTTATTGGAATTCAATTTCAAACCTGACACAATTGGACCCATAATGAACTTCATCTCATAGTAGAGGTCAATGAATGGGGAAAACTGTTAAAACCAATGTAACATTATCATCTTGCATTGAATTTCTAGGAATCTAGATTTTTACGATTTTAGTTAGCACCTCATTCCTCATGTTTGAGAAAATACTATGGCTGAAATTGAATTTGGGATCATTTTGAGATTCCAATATTAACCAAAATATGACTAAAAATGCCAATATATTCCCCATGTTTATATATTCGTTACTAGTTTCACCTATAAATAAGGAATCTATACAGAATGATGGAAATGTTCACCAACCTACAAACCTTTAATAGAGTAAAAAATATATTTCCTTATCATTACGCCAATGTGATTCACTATTGATTCGGTTTGAATAAATGAGTAATAAATAAATTTACATTATATTTCGATTCGGTAATATTAAAAATCCATTTTCCATGGGAATATCACGGGGAAGATAATTCCATATAAAAAACTAGTTTACCTAGTATAGATGAATCCAAATATTATTTACCAAATGTTTATTCTCTCACTCAAATTTCAATTAGATATGTGTTGTCCATAAATTTAAAGAAACCAAGTCTAGATAGAGAGAAAAGTAGTTTTCATCTAGATCATCCAAATATATGCTATCAAATGGGATTATTTGTTCATTCGATTGGATGTAGGATATGAATCAAATGAATTTAATAGATATTATAATTATTATATATATAGTATGACTATATAAAAAGAACATAGAAATACAATCCAATTATTCCTTGTAAAAAATAATGACACATTAATCAGTCACTAATCATTAATGATTATGAAGTAGGCTTAGGGGGTATTTCATGTTTCTCCAAAGTAGGGAGGGGAAAATAGGGATGATTTTAATTGTGTATAGAGTATCTTGTTTTTCTATTTCAAAAATATATATCAATGAATAATATGTATCAATGACTTCTAGTTAATGTTTAATGTGCATGCAGTGGATACTTTCTTCGAGGTTTGTATGACCAATACCACCCCCATTAATATGGTTACAATCATTTTTATCTCATATTGTATAATTTATCTTCTAGATATGATTCATATATGAAGTTGTTGATAGAGTTTTCAATGTGGTGTAGGACACACATTGTAATATTGGATAAAAATATTATATTCATGGGCATAGAAGATAAAATAGACTTAATGGGTTTTTTCATCCCCCAAAATAATTATTTATAATTTTATAATTATTTTTTATAACCATTATTTTATTGAAAATAATATTATACTGGAAAATATTAATTCTTTCCAAAAAAATATGAGATCTAATATAATCCACAGGGAATGATATTTTAGAAACATAGATTTTCCAACAATTTATGAATAAGACTATTCACAAAATTGTCAGATATACAAAATATTACATTATAAATATTAATAGGTTTACCACTCCACCACTCATATTTAATCATAATTTTTTTGAAGAACCAATGAGACATGTATCTTTTATTCAAAAAAATATCATGTCATCATAAAAACACAAGTGAGGGATTCTAAGAATTTAATACCATTGAAAGGATTTATTAAACCTAAATCAATCCCATTATCAGTTTTTTTAGATTCAAGGAAAATGATAAAGATAATAGAGGAAATGTTTTCCATATATTAGAGTCATATATTAGATTTTATGATTACCAAAATATTCCCATTCAATAATACTATAAACATTTGAGATGACAAAATATTAATAAAAATATCAAAAAACAACTTTGAAAATCCCAGAAGACGTATGATTTGGATAAAAAACAACATTGATCTATATTACATGCATTTTAAATGTTAACCATATTCATGATATTGGATTAAAAAATATTTTTGTAAATTTAATGTATTGAATCTTTTCCCTTTTCAATATTTTAGTTTATGTTCACATTTTTAACAAAACCATATTGTTTGTTTGATATTAATGGTGGTTGGATGGTATATAATATCTAATAGGGTATTATGGATATAATTTCATAAGATAAATTACATAATATAATTATAAAAATCATAATAAAAATAATGTGGATCATCATATTTTCAATAAGGAAAATGTTGGGTCACAAAAAACTATTTATAAGTGGACACTTATGAAGAAATTGAAAATGGATCTATAAACATACCATTCAATGATATTCCAAGTGTTCATAAATAAATAACTATGGAATAAATACAATCATGTTTTGTAATCTGGATTCATGTCCATAATTTCATGGAATGTATCAATAATTACTGGATGGTTATCCAGCTGGATATTCGACTATTCACTAATGAAATGTGGAATATCTAGAAGAAAGTCATGTTTGAATCATCTCATTTATAAACTCTATATATGTTATAAAAGACCATAAATTTTTTTTTGTGGTGATCCAATACCATGGGGCTATAAATATTAATGATATTAGAGGTGGAACCACCAAAAATTGATGACTCATATTTGTTGAGAGTTTTTTCTTAATTATGTTCTTTTAAATCAAAAAACATATCAAAATATTCATTTATCGAATAAAAGAACATCTTTAATTGGAAGTCATTTCATATTACTATAATATACATGATAGAAACATATGTTTCTCCATAATGGTAATTAATTCATCATAAATATTTTTAGGCTTCAAGACATGATCTGGAAATATAATCTTCTATTCTATCTCATTGAACCTATAAGGGAGAATTTCAAAGAGGGAGGACCACTTCACAAGAGAACATCTCAAGTTCTATAGTTCTCATTGTGGAATATTACTGTGTTACCTATTAATGTTTTAATCATATGATTTTATAACTAACAAAAGAAAATATACACTTTGAGTCCAACACAAGATGATAGTGGAATTATAGGGATGGTCTCTATCTCTACCCAAAAAGAGAATGAGTGGGTAATGGTTTGAGAGAGTTATGGTTATAAGAGTTATAGTATCATTAGGGTAACACTAAATTACTGAATTATAAGATAATAGAAAATTAAATTTACCTTATATATTGGTATTACAATTAAATTAGTTGTGTAAACAATTATTATATCATGGAAATACAAATTCCAATTTATCGTTTTATTCCAATAAATGATTCAAATTGTACATAGTTTCCCTTGAGTATAATAAAACACCTTTTTCATTTAGTTTTCATAGAAAGAATTATTTTAAAGACCAATGAACCAAGAATAATTAGCACTATTAAAAAGAATAAATGATATTCCATAACACTTTTTTTACCCTAAATTCACATTTTACACAAATGGAAGTGAAGATATAAAATTTATTATGAATTTTCTGCATAACTATAAAACCATTGATGAATAAAAAACTAATTTCCCAGTGAATGTGTGTATAAAAAATATAAAAATGTGACAATTAGTAGAAAAATAATGTAAATTATTTTTAATAAGATTCATTTAAGAAAAGGTTTCAATGAGACTAGATTTTTTTGGGTTCAACATTGATGATGATATGAATTTAAATTATTTTACCTCATTTAGAATGTATAAAATACTCATCAGGGACCCAAGAATAGTTGTTTTATTTATGAATATAGTATAAATAATAATAATTGTGAGTATTTATTATAGAATGTGATATAAAAACAAAAAGATTGGAAGAGAATAATATTACTATGATATATTTGACCTTTTTTCATCATCATTCCCCTATATCAAATGGTTCAACGTTAAGATATCATAGACCTAATTTACATGGGAGAAAGAGATGTTTTTTTCTCACACAACCAATACAACATTTCATTTGTGTCTTAAGGGGTCTAATAAGGGGATTTATTTTCTTTTTTGACTAGAATAAAATATGGGTAATAGAGAAAGGTTTAGGTTGGAGTAAGGAAAGAGTCATAAATTTCGACATACATAGAACCACATAGTATGAACTTTGATATGGGAATAATATGGATAAAATCATTTTATCCATGTTCAAATAAAGTAAACGTCTTCCAACATCTGTTAAACAAACAGTATAAAGAGGAAAAGGAAAAGTCAATTCATTAAGATCAAATTTAGATGAATAATCATCAAAGAATGGAACCAAGGGTAGATGTCTATAAGAAACATTATCTTCCACATCATCTATAATTCCATACTCAAAAATCCTAGAATCTATCAATGAATTGGTAACATTATAAAGATATAATGAAACCAATGAATCTAGAGAAGGGTTTTTAAAAGGCTAGCAACAAAAATAACATCTTATTGATGAATTAGAATATCATGGTGAATTTGATGAAAGCGTTGGGTGGGGGTTACATATCCATATCACTATAATATAATAAAAGGGACATATGTCTTATGATCGAGGTCATAAAAATTTTCTTGAAGAAATATAGTGTTCTTTAATTCCAAAAGGATAGATGAATCACACCTAAGGGTTAATGAATATCTACATCCAAAAGGAAAACCAAATATGAAATGTAGAAAGATGAAGTGAAGAAGTAGATGATAGATATCCCTCTAAAAATATATTCTTGATACTAGTATACTATTATTCATAACTTATTCATCATGTGTTCATAATAGTTACTATATTGAATTACTATTCGCATTAAGAGATTAATTATTTTGGAATTGATGGTGGATACCATGTTGGTTTACCTAGAAAACAATGTATTAAGAATAAAAATGAGAACTATGGTTTATAGACTTTCAAGAAATCAATAACTAATTGTTTCAAAAAGATATTTATTCCCATAACCAATATGAAATTAAATATTATATTGAGAAGATAACAATATATAATAAGAGGATGTTGTTGAAAAAAATATTTTCGTGGGATTCTAGATTCGATGAATTAATGAGCTAAATGATTATTAGGATGGATGAATACACTTGAAAATATTTAGTGATAATAGAACTGGAGAGATAATCCATCGTACGATAATATCACCATTTTATGAGGTTAAATGATTAGTGTGTTAGATAAACACCTAGGACATAGTAATATGATAGAGATTAAATATTTTTGGTCGATAAATTGGTGAGATAGAAAGAGGAATATAAAATACGATAGGTAATCCTTAAAGGATCCTGAAACCTTGATTAGATAAAATAAAATATGAAAATTTGAGGATGGGTAATGTGGGAGGAATGAGAAAAAAATTAATGGAAAACAATATAATGGTCTAGGAATAGACCTCATGGAGATGTATGCATGTTGAATGTGACACGTGGAGGCTTAAGGAGATTGCACAACCATCATGTGATTAATTAGTGATCCAAGAAGGATCTAAATAGAAAATAATTATCAAACTATTTCAAGGGAAATAGATTATGTGAATATTATATTATTTTCCATTTTAAATCCATAAAAGATGAAAATATATTTTTTCCACAACATTCGTAACATAATTATAAATATTTCATCATTATGATAATCATGTTTAAAATTTTTGTTATTGAATGTTAAATTATTTTACTTTTTTTATAATAGCTAATATATATTAATAGATAAACAAGGATTAAATAATAGGCTATGTTCATTTGATACCAAAATAATATACATACGATATACACATATGTGAGACATAACATGGAATTCACAATCATTTATATCTTTTTATCTTATTGCGCAATAATTAAAAATGATTCACTATAATTAATTCATTGTTCTCAACCTAACTAAATTGATATAAATATTAAAATTCCCCTATAATTTAATGGGTTTGTATTTTTTTCATTGTGTTTTTAAAACAATCCAGTGATTATATAATTTAAATTTGGTGTGTTATTTTACTTTTTAAAATAATGTTTTTCCTATTTTTATACTTCCAGGAAATTTCTATGACTATAATTGGGTGGTAAAACCATTTAAAAATTTAGGTTGTGTTGTGGTGGAACATAAAATATAAAAGTAAGGTTCTAGTTAGACTGTGAATCCTATTTATAAGATAGGATGTTTCATGGGGTTCTATTCCTCCAAATGTTTATATTGATGTGAAATGTGTATGTAAGACCTTTGTGACCTAGAAAACAATGAAAACACAATTTTTTTTCATTACATTCGTTATAATCGTTCATTTTCAAAATTATTTGAATCAACCCCGTCTTTGAGATTAAACCATATCCACTTATTGGACCATTAATTATTTTCTATTCAACACCCCATAGATACATATGATTTGTTTTCAAAGCATTATGATCAAAATAAATCCTTAATTGAAAATTGATTTTATTAACAACAAATATGGATTTGAATTATCTAGAGAATTCTATGTATTATATTTTTAATATGTCATACATGTGGATGATGATATGTTTAATTAATTATTGAATCACTCTTACTGACAATCATCCTTATAAGTGACTAGATATAGTGTATAAAATAATATATCATTTTCATGGAAGGGTGATTATACGGTTTGAAATCTTATTATCTAGCACATATATTGTTTTTCTTCCTTCATTATTCATCATGGTAAGACCATATCCCAAAACATAAAATGATCATGAGGTCAGCATAGAAGGGATTGGCTAAAGTGATTAGGTTATTATCATTGGTTTATATGATCAAGAATTGAAGGTATTTACCTAAGAATAATTATGTTAGATATGTCAAAGCAGGGTGTACTATATAAGTAGTAATGTAGATACCTTTATCAATGACCAATAAGGTGTGTGAGGGGTCCACAAACAAATAAAGTTCACTCAGTTTGATTGTTAAATAAGTTGAAATCTTAAAATTTTCCTATTAATATTAATTTGAAATAACCCTTTTTCACTTGTTGGAGTAATGGATCACTATAATGTACCACAAATCCACATAAATATTATGTAAAATAAATCATCCAAGTAATATGCAATTAACAAATTTCACTATTAAACATGAAAGGTTACATCATGGGAATAATCTTGAAAACTCATAATCATATTATCCAAAAAATTAATTAAATTTATACAATGAGTAAAAATTATCCACTAACAAATGATTCAATATTTTTTCCCACAAAATCATCAGTTCCTCCAAACATAAATAAATTTAAAAATATGTATGAAATCATTATCTTTTTTATAGTACATAAATTTTGTTATGGATTCATCCTCATGCACACAAACTACCATGTACTATACCTCATCTAACAATTATTGTATGTTTCATCCTATTATGAATTATTTATTTAATCAT
This sequence comes from Viscum album, assembly GCA_963277665.1. Taxonomy (NCBI): domain Eukaryota; kingdom Viridiplantae; phylum Streptophyta; class Magnoliopsida; order Santalales; family Viscaceae; genus Viscum; species Viscum album. Next base: position 1,270,682,441 of record OY728146.1, read on the forward strand.
TCACATATCACACCCACACTATATTAATTATTTCCCACAAAATTATTATCACCTCATGGATCATCCAAAATATTTTTATTATATTTAGTACAGAAATGAATATTTAAGGATTAATTTTGAGTGGAATATGTTTAATTTTCAAAGACACATTTCCAAAAAAATCAAACCATCACATTTGAAACATCAATATAAATGTAATTGACTTTATATGAATTTTAGAGATAAACTAGTATGAAAACATTTTCACTACTCCTCTAAACTCATATACCATGACCACTATAGATAGCTCATGGTTTGATATAGAATTTTTTAATTATTTATATAAACATAAAGCCAATTCAACACAGACATAATAAGAATAAATGTATCATAATGAATCCAAATCCATTATAGACACCCCACGATATTAATTTTTCACATTTTCCTTCCTCAACTAGAGGGAAAATGTTTTTTTATTTGAACTATGACATGATTTATTTTCTAATGAATAATAAATATTATATTACAATTCACTGTATATATAGTAAATTTTCATTAATCCATTATAAATGTTATTTAAAAAATATATAAACAATGTTTTGGTTAATTTAACAACATGTAATGTTTCTATTAGCATCACAACATACAGAATTTAGTTTAAGTAGTTAAATCTAAACCACTTTCTCCCATATAAAAAACACTAAATGGACATAAAAAACCCTTATAACTTTTTTATAACATGTTAATAAATGTAAACCATGGGATTAGAATAGTATCCAACAAAAACATCTACACTTTCATTTAAAAAAAATAAACATCCTCATTTTAAATCAATAGTGTGATGGGGATTGTTGTTAGATATTTGATAAATTATTTCATTTGGTTGGGGTCACAAATAATTTCACTTTTATTATCATGATTTTTTTATGATATTTTATTACTTTTCACATTTTTGACTCCTGCCTTTTATTTTTTTTTGGATTTTTATTAAGTTATAGTTATGAACTATTTTATTTAACATTGTTGTTATTATTAAATACTATAATTTAACATGATATTTTTTCTAATATTGATGACCAATTAAATGATTAATATATTAGATGGGTAAATGTGTATTATGTATTAATTAAATGAGTTGAAACAAAGAAATATTTTCATAAGATGAGATTGGACTGAACTCTTGGTATACTTCAAAGTGATATTAGGGTATACATGTAATAAATTATAAAAATTGGGGAATTATAAATGTTTTGGAAAACAATACTGTTTATTATTTTTCATATGCATTGCTTTCCTTGATGAAACATACACATTAAAATATTGTATGTGATTTAATGGTAAATGATTTACAATTATTTATTGGAAATAATCAATAACATTAAAATTGATCTGTTTTACTAGTAATACTTATTAATTTTACATGATTAATGAATTGATCATGTATAAATTTATTATTCTATTTCACCCTTATACCATAGTTTTGAACTAAATTTTTATGACAATATCCAAACATTATAAATAATTTCAAGTAACATAATAATATTTTAAATAATGTTTAATACTACTAAAAATGGTATTTAACTTTAATTGATGAATTGATTATAGTTAAAGGTGATTTTGAGATCCTAGGATGATGTTATTTAAAAATGTCCCAAACACTTTGGAATCCCAAGCACACGTGTGGGAAAATTTTTGTATCATAAAAAAATGAAAATATAAGCTGGATAGAATTTGGCCCATGGGTCAACTATTATGTGGGATAAATCTCTATAATATAAAATTAATAACATTTCATTTATTTTAATCCTTAAATTAAGTGAGATGTTTCAAAAACTAAAAATATTTGATGTCAAGATTATATCCCTATATTTATGACCATATAATCTATTTTATAACTCTGACAAACATCAAATTATATAGATTTTCATCTAATAATTCATATTGAAACCCTATTATTTTATCATTTTCGGTATATGTTTTTTATAAGGAATATTATGAAAAAAATGTGTATTGGGAAATATATGTGAAAAAAAATAACTGTCATTTTTTGAAAAATTAACACATAACGGGGTCAAATAATTTGAATTTCCATTAAGGGGTATGATTATTTTAATGCCCTGACCCCAGTTACCTAGATTCGGTGCATTATTATATAACATTAGATTGATTACAAGGAATCAAGTTCCGAAAGGCCGATTAGTTTAGTAGTCTGGGAAAACAGATTACATACATGAAGGTTACATTACAATTTCCAACATAAAAAAAAACAATACTTTGAGAATTCCATTGTTTCCTTAGCTTAACCATGAATATTAAAAATAAAACACTTCTCGGGATCCTGGGATAAAAAAATTATGATATGGGAGAGATCAGATGCTATGCAAGGGTAAATAATATAGTGGAAGCTATAAACTATTAATGCAAGATGTGTAATAAAAACAATAGCCTTTTAAACATAAACTTTAACAAAATATGGAAAAAATAAATCAAACATTACCATATAAACATGCACATGTATATTATACTAGTCAAATAATCACATGTAATAAAAAACATCATAATGATGGAATGTATAGTTCCAGACATTAGTTTCTATGTCAAGGCCTCCAACCAGGACCTAGGTTCTAACTATAAGTTGACCCCAACCCAAAGATCCTTTGTAATTAGACTCTAACCTGAAGAGCCTCTATTACCGTTCTCCAACCCTGAGAGCCTCTATGACCGAACTCCAACATAGAGGGTCTTCTGTAACCAAACCCCAACCCGAAGGGCTTACATTTACCAGTTCCCAACCCAGAACATACTAGTCAAACACATTCATCTTAAGAAGAGGTTGTAATATGACGTAAACATTTGTGTTAAAAGTAGAATAAAAAATGTCAATACATTAACCATAAACGATGATGACATAAAATAACTCTTCCATAGTCAAACATATCACAAAACCTTAAATACAATATAGATTATTTGTATTATAATAAATCAACATCAATCAAGTGTAAAATTTATCAAAGGATGTTGACATAGATTAAATCAAAACTATTTGAGATAAATATCTCTTTTTATTTTGAAATCTTTTAAAATTCACATAATTATAATGAAAAAATTGATTTTGAAAATATTCTTATAAGCTTTTAAGGGATGCTTCGATGATGTTATAATGGATGAAAATAGTTTCATCTTCCGTATAAGTTAAAAAAGACATCCTTCACTTAATTTTGTCGAAAAGGTTATAAAGTACCTTGTTTGGAAAACGACAGAAAGATTCCTTTCAAAAACATATAAGGTCATATAAGGGTATAAATGACTTTAACCTATTGTATAATAAATATTAAAAATGTTTTTAAATACATTTTAATATACGTGGATGTGGATGATAAAGAGGTCCCAATAGATAATTACGTATAAACAACCTCAGATAATGATGAGATTTTGAATAAGTCCTTACCTCATTGCAATAAATCGAGTCGTATAAACAATAGTCAATAACCACCAAATTAATCATGCAAATTAATTAATATATATATAATCATGATAATATATATCAAATGTCAGTACACAATACACCACATGCAATAAATATGTGGCAAACAATGGAAATCCCACAGAATTAAAAGTGAGATAAGAAGCCATTTAGCTCATGTCTGACTTGACTTGTTTTTACATTGTTATTCCTGAATAATAAACTTAAGTTAATATTTTTTTTATAAAGAGCCCTTTTTAAGGTTTATTATTCCTTTTATGTCACTTATTACCATGTTATAAACAATATGTAATCATTTAAGTTAATCCGTAATTTAATAACATCCTATTATATTTAGTATACTCTTTTTTTTATGAAATAAAGAAACCAAAATATTTTTGGGGTTGGAGAAGTAAAATAAAAGAACAAAATTTAATAAAAATGGTTACCATTAATTCGGGTAAGTCCCTTTGGTTTGAAACAAAATGACTTTTTTGAAGTGACTTCAGCCAAGTAAGGATTTTAGGAGTAAGATAGGTATATTGAGAGCTTATTTGGGTAGGGGTTGGATGAGACAAGGGGCTTGAGATTTTCGAGGAATGGGTTAGATGTGAGGGCTTTTTATAAGGGGGGAGGGGTTCTTTAGGAATGTGTGAAAATATTATTTTATTATATAATTATTTTCAGTTTCAAAATCTCCAAAACTCATTAAGGTCAATGATAAGATGAATCATGGTCAAAATAAATTCATCCAATAAGATTTTTATAGGTTTTGGATTTTATTTTAATATTTATAATCTTATTTATTTAAATCATTTATTAATGAGGTAAATACTGCATTATTTTTGTGTCATAAATAATTTAATTTATTTAATGTCTAAAAATTTAAAAAAAATACTATGATGTAGGAAAAAATTTTAGCTTTCAAAATAATATTTATACTCTAAAATATAACTTATATAACACCATGTAAATATTAATTTACAAAACAAATCTTTGTTTATGTCATTTTTGACTTTACATTATGTTAATAAAAATAAATTTTCATTATCACTCATAAGTGGCTTCATGAGGACCCAAAATCATCACAAAAATTCCCATGGTCATCCATGACTCATAAAATAAGTCTTGGATGAGTGTTAATGTAATTTTGTATTATTATGAAATTTTTTTACGTTGAATTACTATATTGACCTTTAACCGTGGAAAATAAAAGTCAAATGTTACTATTCACCAAAAAATATTTTTATCTTATTGAACCACATTATACGTACTGATAACAAACATGTATGTATGATTTTTGAAATTCGATTCATAGAAGCGGTAAAATTTTAAATAAATTAAAATGTCAGTTTTTTATCTACTACAAAGTGGTTTCACTATTCATCAAAAATAGATGTTTTTCAGAAAAATACAAAAAATTCCACCTGAGATATATTTTATATTCCAAATTAAAAAGTGATGTTTATTTCAATAAATTAAAAAAAATTATTTTTCATTCATTAATTTAAAATTAATTCTCATTGTCAATACAAATATCGTGTTTTTAAGAAAAAATATCTATCAAAAAATTGACACTTGTTTATGTCCAATTTTAAAGTGAAATTAATTATAATGACCTAAATTGTATTAAAAGATAAAAATATAATGTTATTATACTTAAAAAATATTCAAATGCATAATTTAACACTATAAATTATTTCAATTAAAAAGTTTCTTTTAATTAAAATTTAGTATTTTTCACTATTCAGAAAAATATGAAAGTTATCTGAGAAATACCAAAAATTTATCAAAACTAAATTTTAATGACCCGATTCTAAAGAAAAATATTAATTTATCAAATTGAATATATATAAGTTTCAAACATTGGATTTGAAAAGGGTTATCCATAAAAGGTGTTAAAATTACATTATTTGAAATATACTGCTTTTATCTGAAAAAATGAATTTGTTCTTAAATTATGTCTACTAAACTCATAATATGGATTCTAAAATTATAAGGATTATATAATATTCAAAATTATATTAATACTATTCATAACCTCTTTTGAATGACTATTTTGGTAAATCATGGTGCTCTTGAACTCAGTGTTGCGTGTAGTGCAAGTTATTGAATTACATTGAAGAAATAACGTACTATGAAATCTTAGGGTGTTACATTCTTCCCTCCTTCAATAAATTGCGTCCTTGCAATTTGAAATTTTTCTTCAAAAATAAAAGGTTGAAAATAAAAAATACCTTTGTGGGAAAACCCACATCAGTAATTGGGTTAATAAGATTTAGTCTTAATAAGAGTAAATGGGAAATGAAAGGGTAACCATCAAATTATGATCTCGATTATGAGAACATTTTTGGAAATTAGACACACATAATTGGTGAAAAATTAAATATTTATACGGTGTGATTGGGCTCATAAATTATAAACAATTGTAATATTTAGGGCCTTAAATCCATCAGTCTATGATGATTTAATATACCATCGGATCAACAAAACATAAGGTATTAGGATAACAGATTTTTTTGTTTTAATATCCCTTCCCTATTATTTAAGAATTAATTTGACCATATAATAAGGGGAAAGAAAATTATATATATATATATATATACTTTACTGGTAGAGTTTCATCCTTCAACTAATTCCTACCACAAAATCATCTTTCACTCCCAAAGAATTCAGAAAAATATTTTATTTATCAAAATTGTATAGGGTTCAAAAAATAATGAATTTATAATTCATATATGAGATTCATTAAGAAAAAATATATTATACAATCCAGGGACATCACTTAATCTAGTGGTAAGCGATAAATCCCAATCACACTATGGTTGTGGGATTGATTCCTGCAGCTTTATCTGACGCAATAGATTGTCACACAGTCTGCAAGTTGTCCTTTTTATAACAATCCAAAAATAATCGTAAAAATAGTATAAAATTTCAAACTTAATCCATTCCAACATTTAGGAATAACAAAAATACTTCTATCCAATCACACAGTCCAAAATTTATAAGGATGTTAAACACAATGAAGATCTATTTTTCCACGTAATAATGTGTGAACACTATAATCATGTATTACTTTAAAACATGGTAACACCCTAAATTAACATAAAACATTTTTTATTTCATTTATATTCCCTTATCCTTCATATAATACTGTATATATTCCTCATATCCGAAAATTTTGAATATTCCAACAATAATGAAATAAACAAACTTTTAATTCGTTCCAAGGAAGTCAATAATATCCAATATATTTTATCCAAATCAATCATCCCTTATTTCAAAAATCAATACCTCATTATCCGGACCATATTAAGGATAATATTTACTTCAACCATGTTTTTCCAAAAAAATGTAGCTTACTATTATGTCCCTTTTCATAGAACCATATAATCTAAAATAATTAATAAAATAGTACTATAGTACAATCCTTATTTATCTCCATAATTCATATAACCAATATATTGGTAATACAACACTCAAATTAAATAATTCTATAATAAAAACATAAGAATACTATTTATTCCTCTTCATATTATGTAGTATCATGACTTGATTATTATCCAATAGCATCATTTGCGATATACACTGATTATTGGGACATTGATTCTCATAGTGTCCCAACACCTTGCAGATGAAGCATTTTACATTTAAAACCTTTTTCTTACACTTGAAAACATGTACTTGGGGTCCTTTTTCTCCACACTTATAAAAAAATCCCCATCCTGACAAGGATTTACCAAGTTAATTATTTCCAAATTTACCACATATAGGAAAATCCTTCTTTTACTTCTTCCCTTTATCTGTAACACCCCAGGTAAATAAAGGATATGACATTTTTATATTTATCCATATTTGTGAATAAAATATTAATATTACTTTAAAGGGGATTCTACGCTCGATGGCGTACCCAATACGCAACAACAGGTTTCTTGGGAAGCTTACGTTGCTCTCTAATAATAAAATAATATTATTTTAAATAGTAGTTAACGCCTACCCGTTGTAATGGTGGGAATGAACAGAAGTACCTAAAAAATTATTATATATGTTTGTCAAATATTTTTACTCTTTACAATAAATGTTAGAGGATTAAAAATGAGAATGAATCCAATTTTAAGCGTAGGCAGTCTAATGGTCTATAAAAGGTCGATTAACCGCCTTATGATGGCGAACCTCTTTTAAATACACTTTTTGACAATTTTATGTGTTATATTTGACAAAATAAAATTCTTCTTTAGAATCGACACATCAAAATTTACTTTGTGTAGATTTTGGGTATTTTTCTGATAAAGTTCATATTTTTTAATGAATAGTGAAAAATGTTGTACTTTAATTAAAAACCTCTTTTTAATATAATTTATTTATATGACTAGATTATCTTTATAATTGGTTTTAAAATGCAAATATAATATATTTTTACCATTTAATCCAATGGTGGTCATTGTATTTAATACCAATTTAAGGTTAGACTTAAACTAATGTCAATCTTTTGATACTTATTGTTTCATAAAAACACGCTATTTGCTCTGACTGCGGGAATTAATTATAAAATTAATTAATGAAAATTCTATGTTATTAATTTTTTAAAATAGACATCATTTTTGAATTTGGAATATCAAATATATCTTAGGGTGAATTTTTGGTATTTTTCTTAAAATCTCCAATTTTTTATGAATAGTGAAACCAAAAAGTGGTGGTTACAAAATTTGATTTTTCATTTAAATGGGACTTTACCACTTCTATGATTTGAATTTCAAAAATCAAATTTAAATTATTTTAATTGTTAAGTTAAATGTGGTTCAATGGGATGAAAATAATTTTTGATGAAAAGTAACTTTTAAGTTTTATTAATCGCGATTAAAGGTAATTAGATTGATTTAATATAAAAATGATATTATAATAAAATTAAAATATACTAACACTTGTCCTAACCCTATTGGATTAGTTATGGCCGACCAAGACAACCCACGGGTCAATTTTTGGTACCCCATGGAGCCACTTGGGTTTGATAATGATATTTATGCCTTTTATTTAAAGTTAAAATAAAAATGTCACAAACATGATTTGTTTTACTAAAAAAAATTTGCATGTGGTTATACAAGTCAAAATTTTGACTATAAATAGTCATTGGAAATATAAAAATATTTACTACATCATAGTATTTTTTTTATAATTTTTAGGCATTAAATAAATTAAATTCTTTTTGAAATCATGATGATGCAACGATGACCTCATTATTTAACGATTTAAATAAAATGGAAAGATAATGAAAAATCTAGGACCTACACATGTCAAAAACCTATTTAATGGGTGGATTTAGAACCCTTATCACCTTATCCTCGAAACACATCAATGTAGGACCATTAAAATTAGAAAACCATTTGAAAATAAAGTAACATTTTATACTTTACCAAGAGTGCCCCTCCTCTCCTCTTATAAAAGGCCCCCACCTCTACCACCGTACCCACACCTCTCAAGCCTTTGGTTTGTCCATGATCTGATAATTTTGTCTCTCCACATCCCTATCCACATCCTAGAAGCCTTAACATTGGCATGAAGCTCTTCAAGAAACCCTTTTGGTTCAAACCAAAGGGAGTTACCCAATTTTATGGTAACGTCTTCACTTCTGCTCTTTTGTTTTATTTTGCTTCTCCAACCCCCTAAACTCTTTTTATTCATTTCTTTTGTAAAAACTCCAGTATCTTCAATATACAAGGATGTTGTTATAATACGTATTCGAGCTACACTTACACACACCTTCATCTAATGGTTAAAGAAAATATAGTTTCTGTGGATGGCGAATTTCTGCCTCACGAAACGATGATTGTTCAACACTCATATAACACATTCAAAGGTGGACATTAAGATGTCACTATGTTTATATATGATATATAATATTTTTATGTTTTACTTAAGCTTCTGTATTTTTCATTTGTGGCATACCTTTATGGATTCCATTATGGGTATACGCAATATCTTCATTTTAGGAAGTGCAGACTACCGCCCCCTCAAAGTGATTTGATTCGTTAATGCCATATGTGGGATGTATAAAGGATGGATTTAAAGTTATTATATATGATTTTATACTGGAATTATAATATACCTTTATATAATTATTGTTTTCTTTCCATTAAATTATGAGATAGAAATGAAAGTAGCATTCATGCGTACGTACGGCTTACCGTCTCCATGAACGGTGCATTTCATTTCTTATCCTCAAATGTAATGTACTATTATAAGTACATATAATGGATATATATTATGTATGATACATATAAAGGATGAATATAATTCTGGAATTAAAAATATACACATCTCTCATTTAGTTTTAATTCCATTAATATGACATAGAAATGAAAGTAGCGTTCATGCGTATGTACGGCTTACCGTCTCCATGAACTGTGCATATAATTTATTACCTCTAAATGATTATGTAATATTATAAATACATGTATATTATGGATATATATTATGTATATTATATCCAAATCAGGAATTTCATTCTAGATATAAAGAACCTTCGACCACATGAACAACATGTAATTATAAGAAGTCCACTTTTGACTTAAGAACCAAATATCGACAAAACACACATTATTAACATAAATGATTACATAATGTTTATAAAATTTAAATAATTGATGTAAAAGGAATAATGAACTTGAAAAAGTTTCTTAAGAAAATATAAATTAACTCAAGTTTATTATTCAGGACGTTAAAGAACGATCAAGTCAAGTCAGACCCGAGGTAAGGGATCCTACTCCTCTCTTTCTTTTTAAGTATGCTCTTTTATGTCATTCCTTTTAAAGATAATCTTTCTTGTTATTGGGATGTTATTTTATATTAATCTTACTTTAATTTTTATTTTCATATGATGAGAGACCCTATTATCTCTCATCCATCCATTTTGGATGTTTTGAGTGGCGCCGTTAGGCTGCCGAATTTTCGTAAGAGATCTAACCTCTCTCTTTATTTTTAAGTATTATCCTTTATGTAACTTCTTTTAATCTCCTTTTTGTTATGATGGGGGGTGTTATTTTATATTCCTCTTGCTTTAAATTTTATTTTAATATGATGAGAGACCCTATTAGTTCTCATCAATCTATTTTTGGATGTTTTAAGTGGCGCTGTTAGGCTGCCGAGTTTTCGTAAGGGATTTTTCATCTCATTTTTATTCCCGTGAGATTTATGCTACATTTTCCACAATTTCTTTTGATTGGTGTATTTACTTCCCATTATTTTACTCATTGTGTATTATACTTTAATTTATGAGTATTTACATCAATGTTGTATTGTCATTCTTTCACGGGGTGTATGTTTCGAAAGATACCCATGTCGGTAAGGGAACCTTTCACCCTCCTCTTTTTAAAATACTTCTTTTGTTATATCTTTTAATTAAAATACTATTATGTTGGGATATGTTATTCTATATCCTTATTGATTTAAATTTTATTTCCATGTTATGAGATACCCATTTTATCTCTCATCAACTCATTTTCTGAATTTTGTAGTGACGCCGTTAGGCTGTCAAATTTTTGCAAGGGAACTTCTTAACCCAAATTTGATTCTTTGGGATAAACTTATACTCCTTGAATATGTCGTTCTATGAATATGTGTGAATAACCTCTCATTTTTTTACACTCAATATCCACTTATATTTTGTGTATACTTTTGTCACGCATAATTATGTAATTGATTTATCCTTAAACCAAAGACACCGTCTTTGTAAGGGACTTCATCTCAGTCTCCTTTCATTGAATCATATTTCGTTTTATACACAACTGTCTTTTATACGGTGTATAAACCCCTTTGACAATTACTTTTATACAAAAGGAATCTTTTTCTACAAATCGTTTTACTAAAAGACAAAAATGAATGTCTCTTTTAATGTACGCGGTGACAACGACCTTTTCCGCCACCGCGAGTATTATTTGATCTTTGGTTTCCTCAACAAGCTGTAATGTTATTAAAATAAAATAAATACCATATACTCTTTTTTGTATTTTGGTATTGAAAATGGTTTTGATAAATGATTCCATTACGTCAATATATATAAATGATATATTGTGATTGAAATGTGGAAATTTTATCATTCCTTTATATTGGTTTTATGTGTTATAATTTTATAATGGTACTTGGACATATTACGGGTGGTTACGTGATAAACCATATGACAGGGGGTGCCGTGAATACTAGGATGGGTGGTTACGTTATAACCTCCAATGCATTGGGTATATAAGTCAGTCGTATGGCTATTCCATTAAGTATGTATGGAAGTTGGCCGTATGGCTATTCCATTAAGTGATATGTGTGTAAGTCGACCGTATGGTTATTCCACTTAAGAATGTTTATGTCCCAAGTTACCTTTATATGTTATGTGATCTTTATATGGGTTTTATGGTAATCTTTTTGTTACAAAAGGGTAAGTAATGAACTTTTATTCAGTGAAGAGTTTTTACTACTTCGAAAAGGTGAAAAGTATTACTTTGATAAAGTATACATGGTTTACTTGTTGTTTTGAAAAACTAACAGTTTTCATTCTTTGTGTATCCCTTACTGAGCTTTTTATGCTGATCCCAAGTTTTTGAAATGTTTTTCACAGGACTTAACGTGGAATAGGGTCAAGGATGGGATCAAGGGAAAGTCATGCAACCTAAAACATGGAACTGGACATGTTTCTTTTTAAGAGTTTTTATTTTATGGAAACTTAGTAAAAGTTTCTACTTTGTAATCTTTTGAGATGTAATAGTTATGTCCTAATTCTCTAAAACTCTAAACCTAAAAATATCCTCAATGTGAATTATTTATTTAATTCAATATTAAGTAAGGTTTAAGGCCGATGCCTTATAGTTGGTATCAAAGGTCGGTTTAGATAACTTTAGAGGTTGGGGTATCCTCTAAGCACAAGTGACAATACCATAATGGTTAGGATTTCAGAAAGAGTCCTCATTTTAGAAAAAGTGAATGAGTATGTATATCTTAGTGTTTACCTTCCTAATTAGTACATGATGGTTTTTTTGATATACTCACACTGACATTTCTATTTTTAGTGAATGGATGGATCTAGCGGGCACCAAAGTGAGAATAGGTTTTAAGGAAACTGTGGTGGTTCTCTGATTAAGAGACTGGATGAAATGGGGTATTCAATGAGGAAACTCGTTGTTGTTCTAAACCAACTATCAAGGAGTCATGATCATCCACTTGATCCTTGGTATGTTCTGTAATTCATCATGTATGAGATGACCAATCGATGTGGAAGTTCAGGTAATAATTATAAAGGTAACCATTAGAGTTACTATTATCCTTAGTTTCGAGGTAATTATGGGTTACTATATGTAATGATGGAAAGTAAAAGTCATGAGATAAAATTGAGGTTAAATTACATTATGGTTATTTTTGAAGATTTTATCTCGTTATTGGGGAATGTTTTATGAATTATGTCGTTTTGGAAAAAGGACAACACGCAGACCGTGTGACAACCCGTCGCGTCGGACAAGGCTGCGGGAATCGAACCCACAACCAAAGTGCAATCGGTACTTATCGCCGACCACTGGACTACGTGAAGTCCCTAGTTAGTATGACTTATTCTTTTTATTTAGGTGACTTTATGAATTAAGAGTAAGTTGATTTTGGGTTTTTATGAAAATTATTAACTTATCATGGAGGATATGTGATTAGGTTAATTACTTTTCAATGTGAGACATTAGGAGCAACTGATGTTTTTTGGAGATAAATGTTACGACTTAACTTGGAAGACTATGTGATTAAATCCTTCAAATATTTGGGATTCAATCTTAGTTTGGTTTACTTTGAAGAATTTTATGGACAAATTGTTTATCGAATGGTCCTCGTTGAACTTTGGGTTTTGTTGGGAAAATTTTGGAGATTAAGAATATATTTTCTTTTTATAAAGGGTTATCCTTTTCCGGATTATCTGATCTTGTACTAACCTTTTTGGTTTTGGTTTTGGTTAGAGTCTAAAGACATGGGAAGTATATAGTTCTCTTTTGTGGATTATGTGATTCTCTAGAAATTGATTATAGTACTATTAATGCAAACAAGTCTTCCTAAATACTCGTCTTTTGGAGAAAATATGAGTTTGATTAAGGAATCTAGTAAAAGTTGGAAGTCTAAGTGAAAAGTAAGTATGTTTCATTATTATTTAGTTAGGCTCAAAAATAAATTCCTCAATGAAGAGTAACTTAAAACAAAAATGTTGTCTGTTAAATTTTCCTACTGGGGAATCGAATACCGTTTAACCCATCACAAGTTTGTGATTTTCTTGTGGTTAACTTTCTCCTAAACATGTTTTCTATCACTCTCCATCAGAACATGACCCTATTTTTTCCCCTCCATGTCCATGTTTTCCTACATGGAATCCTAGTATGGGTTAACTCGGGTGACCTCTGTACTTATCTTTATTTATTTTAAAGTTATTGTTTTACCGACTCTTGTTCCGATGTGAGACTTTCAAGGATATTTCCAAGCCCAATTTTAAAATTGTGAGGATGCAATTCCCAAAAGGGGGGAAGGATGTAACACCCCAGGTAAATAAAGAATATGACATTTTTATATTTATCCATATTTGCGAATAAAATATTAATATTACTTTAAAGGGGATGCTAAGCTCGATGGCGTACCCAATACGCAACAACGAGTTTCTTGGGAAGCTTACGTTGCACTCTAATAATAAAATAATATTATTTTAAATAGTAGTTAACACCTAGCCGTTGTAATGGAGGGAATGAACATAACTACCTAAAAAATGATTATATATGTTTGTCAAATATTTTTACTCTTTACAATAAATGTTAGAGGATTAAAAATGCGAATGAATCCAATTTTAAGCGTAGATAGTCTAATATTCTTTAAAAGGTCGATTAACCGCCTTTTGATGGCGAACATCTTTTAAATCCACTTTTTGACAATTTTCTGTGTTATATTTGACAAATTAAAATTCTTCTTTAGAATCGTCACATCAAAATTTACTTTGTGTAAATTTTTGGTATTTTTCTGATAAAGTTTATATTTTTTAATGAATAGTGAAAAATGTTGTATTTTAATTCAAAACCTCTTTTTAATCTAATTTATTTAAATGAACAGATTATCTTTATTTTTGGTTTTAAAGTGTAAATAGAATATATTTTTACTATTTAATCCAATGGTGGTCATTGTTTTTAATACCACTATAAGGTTGGACTTAAACTAGTGTCAATCTTTTGATACTTATTGTTTCATAAAAACACGTTATTTGCTCTGACTGCGGGAATTAATTATAAAATTAATTAATGCAACTTCTATGTTATGAATTTGGTAAAATAGACATCATTTTTTAATTTGGAATATCAAATATATCTTAGGGGGATTTTTTGGTATTTTTCTGAAAATCTCCAATTTTTGATGAATAGTGAAACCACAAAGTGGTGGTTACAAAAATTGATTTTTCATTTAAATGGGACTTTACCACTTCTATGATTTTAATTTCAAAAATCCAATTTAAATGATTTTAATTGTTAAGTAAAATGTGGTTCAATGGGATGAAAAGAATTTTTGATGAAAAGTAACTTTTAAATTTTATTAATCGCGATTAAAGGTAATTAGTGTGATTTAATGTAAAAAAGATATTATAATAAAATGAAAATATATTGACACTTGTCCTAACCCTATTGGATGAGATATGTCCGACCAAGACAACCCATGGGTCGATTTTTGGTACCCCATGGAGCCACTTGGGTTTGATAATGACATTTATGCCTTGTATTTAAAGTTAAAATAAAAATGTCACAAACATGAATTGTTTTACTAAAACAATTTTTAAATGTGGTTATACAAGTCATAATTTTGACAATAAATAGTAATTGGAAAGCTAAAACGATTTACTACATCATAGTATTTTTTTTATAATCTTTAGGCACTAAATATATTAAATTCCTTATGACATCATGATGATGTAGCGATGACCTCATTATTTAACGATTTAAATAAAATTGAAAGATAATGCAAAGTATAGGACCTACAATGTCAAAAACCTATTGTATGGGTGTATTTCGAACCCTTATCACCTTATCCTCGAAAAAAATCAATTTGGGAGCATTAAAATCCGAAACCATTTGAAAATAAAGTAACATTTTATACTTTACCAAGAGTGCCCCTCTTCTCCTCTTATAAAAGGCCCCCACCTCTACCACCTTACCCACACATCTCAAGCATTTGGTACGACCAAGATCTAATACTTTTGTCTCTCCATATCCCTCTCCTCATCCTAGAAGCCTTAACTTAGGCAGGAAACTATTCAAGAAACCCTTTTGGTTCATACCAAAGGGAGTTACCCAATTTTAAGGTAACATCTTCACTTGTGCTCTTTTGTTTTATTTTGCTTTTTCCAACCCCCTAAACTCTTTTTATTAATTTCTTTTGTAACAACTACAGTATCATCAATATACTAGGATTTTTTTATAATAAGTATTTGATCTACACTTACACACACCTTCATCTAATGGTTAAAGAACATATAGTTTCTGTTGATGGAGAATTTCTGCCTCACGAAACGATGATTGTTCAACACTCATATAACACCTTCAAAGGAGGCCATTAATATGTCACTATGTTTATATATGATATATAATATTTTTATGTTTTACTTAATCTTCTGTATTTTTCATTTTTGGCATACCTTTATGGCTTCCATTATGGGTATACGCGATATCTTCATTTTAGGAAGTGCGGACTACCGCCCCCTCAAAGTGATTTGATTCGTTAATGCCATATGGGGGATGTATAAAGGATGGATTTAAAGTTATTATATATGATGTTATATAGGAATTATAATATACCTTTATATCATTATTGTTTTCTTTCCATTAAAGTATGATATATAAATTAATGTAGTGTTCATGCGTACGTACGGCTTACCGTCTCAATGAACAGTGCATTTCATTTCTTATCCTCAAATGTAATGTACTATTATAAGTACATATAATGGATATATATGATGTATGATACATATAAAGGATGAATATAATTCTGTAATTAAAAATATACACATCTCTCATTTAGTTTTAATTCCATTAATATGACATAGAAATGAAAGTAGCGTTCATGTGTACATACGGCTTATCGTATCCATGAACGGTGCATTTCATTTCTTACCTATAAATGATTATGTAATATTATAAATACATGTATATGCTGGATATATATGATATATATGATATACAAATTAGGAATGTCATTCTGGATATAAATAACCTTTGACCACACGAACAACATGTAATTGTAAAAAGTCCACTTTTGACTTAAGAACCAAATATCGACAAAACAAACATTATTAACTTAAATGATTACATAATGTTTATAACATGTCAATAATTGATATAAAATAAATAATGAACTTGAAAAAGGTTCTTATGCAAGTAGGAATTAACTCAAGTTTATTATTCAGGACGTTAAAGAACGATCGAGTCAAGTCGGACCCGAGGTAAGGTATCCTACTCCTCTCTTTCTTTTTAAGTACGCTCTTTTATGTCATTCCTTTTAAAGATCATATTTCTTGTTATTGGGATGTTATTTTATATTACTCTTACTGTAATTTTTATGTTCATATGATGAGAGACCCTATTCTCTCTCATCAATCCATTTTGGATGTTTTGAGTGGCGCCGTTAGCCTGCTGAAGTTTCGTAAGAGATCTAACCTCTCTCTTTCTTTTTAAGTACTCTCCTTTATGTCACTTCTTTTAAGCTCCTCTTTTTTATGATGGGGGATGTTCTTTTATATTCCTCTTTCTGTACGTTTTATTGTAATATGATGAGAGACCATATTTGATCTCATCAATCCATTTATGGACGTTTAAAGTGGTGTCGTTAGGCTGCCGAGTTTTCGTAAGGGATTTTTCATCTCACTTTTATTCCCATGAGATTTATGCTACATTTTCCACAATTTCCTTTGATTGGTGTATGTACTGCCCATTATTTTACTCATTGTGTAATATACATTCATTTATGAGTATTTACACCAATGTTGTATTGTCCTTCTTTCACGGGGTGTATGTTTCGAAAGATACCCATGTCGGTAAGGGAACCTTTCACCCTCCTCTTTTTAAAAGAAATATTTTGTTATGTCTTTTAATTCACATACTATTATGTTGGGATATGTTCTTATATATCCTTATTGATTTAAATTTTATTTCCATGCGATGAGATACCCTTTTTATCTCTCATCAACTCATTTTCTGAATTTTGTAGTGACGACATTAGGCTGTCAAATTTTTACAAGGGAACTTCTTAACCCAAATTTGATTCTTTGGGATAAACTTATACTCCTTGAATATGTCGTTCTATGAATATGTGTGAATAACCACTGATTGTTTTACACTTAATATCCACTTATATTTGGTGTATTTGTTTGTCGCACATAATTATGTAATTGATTTATCCTTAAACCTAGGATACCGTCTTTGTAAGGGACTTCGTCTCAATCTCCTTTCATTGAGGCATATTTTGTTTTATACACAACCTTCTTTTATACGGTGTATAAACCCCTTTTACTTTTACTTTTATAAAAAATGAATCTTTTTCAACGAAGCATTTTACTAAATGACAAAAAGAAATGTTTCTTTTAACGTACGCGGTGACAGCGACCTTTTCCGCCGCCGCAAGTATTATTTGATCTTTGGATTCCTCAACAAGCCATAATGTTTTTAAAATAAAATAAATACCATATTCTCTTTTATCTGTTTTGGTATTGAAAATGGTATCCTACTCCTCTCTTTCGTTTTAAGTACGCTCTTTTATGTCATTCCTTTTAAAGATCATATTTCTTGTTATTGGGATGTTATTTTATATTACTCTTACTGTAATTTTTATGTTCATATGATGAGAGACCCTATTCTCTCTCATCAATCCATTTTGGATGTTTTGAGTGGCGCCGTTAGCCTGCTGAAGTTTCGTAAGAGATCTAACCTCTCTCTTTCTTTTTAAGTACTCTCCTTTATGTCACTTCTTTTAAGCTCCTCTTTTTTATGATGGGGGATGTTCTTTTATATTCCTCTTTCTGTACGTTTTATTGTAATATGATGAGAGACCATATTTGATCTCATCAATCCATTTATGGACGTTTAAAGTGGTGTCGTTAGGCTGCCGAGTTTTCGTAAGGGATTTTTCATCTCACTTTTATTCCCATGAGATTTATGCTACATTTTCCACAATTTCCTTTGATTGGTGTATGTACTGCCCATTATTTTACTCATTGTGTAATATACATTCATTTATGAGTATTTACACCAATGTTGTATTGTCCTTCTTTCACGGGGTGTATGTTTCGAAAGATACCCATGTCGGTAAGGGAACCTTTCACCCTCCTCTTTTTAAAAGAAATATTTTGTTATGTCTTTTAATTCACATACTATTATGTTGGGATATGTTCTTATATATCCTTATTGATTTAAATTTTATTTCCATGCGATGAGATACCCTTTTTATCTCTCATCAACTCATTTTCTGAATTTTGTAGTGACGACATTAGGCTGTCAAATTTTTACAAGGGAACTTCTTAACCCAAATTTGATTCTTTGGGATAAACTTATACTCCTTGAATATGTCGTTCTATGAATATGTGTGAATAACCTCTGATTGTTTTACACTTAATATCCACTTATATTTGGTGTATTTGTTTGTCGCACATAATTATGTAATTGATTTATCCTTAAACCTAGGATACCGTCTTTGTAAGGGACTTCGTCTCAATCTCCTTTCATTGAGGCATATTTTGTTTTATACACAACCTTCTTTTATACGGTGTATAAACCCCTTTTACTTTTACTTTTATAAAAAATGAATCTTTTTCAACGAAGCATTTTACTAAATGACAAAAAGAAATGTTTCTTTTAACGTACGCGGTGACAGCGACCTTTTCTGCCGCCGCAAGTATTATTTGATCTTTGGATTCCTCAACAAGCCATAATGTTTTTAAAATAAAATAAATACCATATACTCTTTTATCTGTTTTGGTATTGAAAATGGTTTTGATAAATTATTCTATTACGTCAATATATTTAAATGATATATTGTGACTGAAATGTGGAAATGTTATCATTCCTTTATATTGGTTTTATGTGTTATAATTTTATAATGGTACTTGGAAATATTACGGGTGGTTACGTGATAAACCATATGACAGGTGGTGCCGTGAATACTAGGACGGGTGGTTACGTTATAAATTACAATGCATTGGGTATGGAAGTCAGCCGTATGGATATTCCATTAAGTATGTATGGAAGTTGGTCATATGGCTATTCTATTAAGTGATATGTGTGGAAGTCGACCATATGGTTATTCCACTTAAGAATGTTTATGTCCCAAGTTACCTTTATATGTTATGTGATCTTTATATGGGTTTTATGGTAATCTTTTTGTTACAAAAGGGTAAGTAATGAACTTTTATTCAGTGAAGAGTTTTTACTACTTCGAAAAGGTGAAAATTATTACTTTGATAAAGTATACATGGTTTACTTGTTATTTTGAAAAACTAACAGTTTTCATTCTTTGTGTATCCCTAACTGAGCTTTTTATGCTCATCCCAAGTTTTTGAAAAGTTTTTCATAGGACTTAACGTGGAATAGGGTCAAGGATGGGATCAAGCGAAAGTCATGCAACCTAAAACTGGGAACTTAACATGTTTCTTTTTAAGAGTTTTTATTTTATGGAAACTTAGTAAAAGTTTCTACTTTGTAATCTTTTGAGATGTAATAGTTATTTCCTAATTCTATAAAACTCTAAACCTGAAAAGATCCTCAATGTGAATTATTCATTTAATTCAATATTAAGTAAGGTTTAAGGCCGAAGCCTTATAGTTGGTATCAAAGGTCGGTTAAGATAACTTTAGAGGTTAGGGTATCCTCTAAGTACAAGTGACATTACCATAATGGTTAGGATTTCCGAAAGAGTCCTCGTTTTAGAAAAAGTGAATGAGTAAGTATATCTTAGTGTTTACCTTCCTCATTAGTACATGATGGTTTTGTTGATATACTCACACTAACATTTCTGTTTTTAGTGAATGGATGGATCTAGCAGGCACCAAAGTGACAATAGGTTTGAAGGAAACTGTGGTGGTTCTCTGATTAAGAGACTGGATGAAATGGGGTATTCAATGAGGAAACTTGTGGTTTTTCTAGACCAACTATCAAGGAGTCATGATCGTCCACTTGAACCTTGGCATGTTATGTAATTCATCATGTACGAGATGACCAATCGATGTGGAAGTTCAGGTAATAATTATAAAGGTAACCATTAGAGTTTATATGATCCTTACATTCGAGGTAATTATGGGCTACTATATGTAATGATGGAATGTGAAAGTCATGAGATAAAATTGAGGTTAAATTACATTATGGTTATTTTTGAAGATTTTATCTCGTTATTGGGGAATGTTTTAAGAATTATGTAGTTTTGGAAAAAGGACAACATGCAGACCATGTGACAACCCGGCGCGTCGGAAAAGGCTGCGGGAATCGAACCCACAACCAAAGTGCAATGGGTATTTATCGCCGACCACTGGACTACGTGAATTCCCTGGTTAGTATGACTTATTATTTTTATTTAGGTGACTTTATGAATTAAGAGTAAGTTGATTTTGGGTTTTTATGAAAATGATTAACTTATCATGGAGGATATGTGATTAGGTTAATTACTTTTCAATGCGAGACTTTAGGAGCAACTGATGTTTTTTGGAGATAAATGTTACGACTTAACTTGGAAGAATATGTGACTAAATCCTTCAAAAATTTTGGATTCAATATTAGTTTGGTTTAATTTGATGAATTTTATGGAAAAAATTTTTATCGAATGGTCCTCGTTGAACTTTGGGTTTTGTTGGGCAAATTTTGGAGATTAAGAATAAATTTTCTTTTTATAAAGGGTTATCCTTTTCCAGATTATCTGATCTTATACTAACCTTTTTGGTTTTGGTTTTGGTTAGAGTCTAAAGACATGGGAATTATATGGTTCTCTTTTGTGGATTAGGTGATTCTCTAGAAATTGATTATAGTACTCTTAATGCAAACAAGTCTTCCTAAATACTCGTCTTTTGGAGAAAATATGATTTTGATTAAGGAATCTAGTAAAAGTTGTAAGTCTATGTGAAAAGTAAGTATGTTTCATTTTGATTTAGTTAGGCTCAAAAATAAATTCCTCAATGAAGAGAAACTTAAAACAAAAATGTTGCCTGTTAACTTTTCCTACTTGGGAATCAAATACCGTTTAACCCATCACAAGTTTGTGATTTTCTTGTGGTTAACTTTCTTCTAAACATGTTTTATATCACTCTCCATTAGAACATGACCCTATGTTTTCTCCTCCATGTCCATGTTTTCCTACATGGAATCCTAGTATGGGTTAACTCGGGTGACCTCTATACTTATCTTTCTTTATTTTGAAGTGATTGTTTTACCGACTCTTGTTCCGATGTAGGACATCCAAGGATATTTCCAAGCCCAATTTTAAAATTGCGAGGACACAATTCCCAAAAGGGGGGGAAGGATGTAACACCCCAGGTAATTAAAGAATTTGACATTTTTATATTTATCCATATTTGTGAATAAAATATTAATATTACTTTAAATGGGATGCTACGCTCGATGGCGTACCCAATACGCAACAACGAGTTTCTTGGGAAGCTTACGTTGCACTCTAATAATAAAATAATATTATTTTAAATTGTAGTTAACTCCTAGCCATTGTAATGGCGGGAATGAACAGAACTACCTACAAAATGATTATATATGTTTGTCAAATATGTTTACTCTTTACAATAAATGTTAGGGGATTAAAAATGCGAATGAATCCAATTTTAAGCGTAGACAGTCTTATATTCTTTAAAAGGTCGATTAACCGCCTTTTGATGGAGAACCTCTTTTAAATACAATTTTTGACAATTTTATGTGTTATATTTGGAAAAATAAAATTCTTCTTTAGAATCGGCACATCAAAATTTACTTTTTGTAAATTTTTGGTATTTTTCTAATAAAGTTCATATTTATTAATGAATAGTGAAAAATGTTTTATTTTAATTCAAAACCTCTTTTTAATCTAATTTATTTATATGACTAGATTATCTTTCTAACTGGTTTTAAAGTGTAAATAGAATATATTTTTACCATTTAATCTAATGGTGGTCATTGTATTTAATACCACTTTACGGTTGGACTTAAACTAGTGTCAATCTTTTGATACTTATTATTTCATAATAACACGCTATTTGCTCTGACTGCGGGAATTAATTATAAAATTAATTAATGCAACTTATATGTTATGAATTTGGTAAAATTGACATCATTTTTGAATTTGGAATATCAAGTATATCTTAGGGTAAATTTTTGGTATTTTTCTGAAAATCTCTAATTTTTTGTGAATAGTAAAACCACAAAGTGGTGGTTACAAAAATTGATTTTTCATTTAAATGGGACTTTACCACTTCTGTGATTTGAATTTCAAAAATAAAATTTAAATGATTTTAATTGTTAAGTAAAATGTGGTTCAATGGGATGAAAATAATTTTTGATGAAAAGTAACTTTTAAGTTTTATTAATCGCGATTAAAGCTAATTAGTGTGATTTAAGGTAAAAATGATATTATAATAAAATGAAAATATATTGAAACTTGTCCTAACCCTATTGTATGAGTTATGGCATACCAATACAACCCATGGATAGATTTTTGGTACCCCATGGAGCCACTTGGGTTTGATAATGACATTTATGCCTTTTATTTAAAGTTAAAATAAAAATGTCACGAACATGATTTGTTTTACCAAAACAATTTTTACATGTGGTTATACAAGTCATAATTTTGACTATAAATAGTTATTGGAAATCTAAAAAAAATTCCTACATCATAGTATTTTTTTTATAATTTTTAGGCATTAAATACATTAAATTCTTTATGACATCATGATGATGCAGTGATGACCTCATTATTTAACGATTTAAATAAAATGGAAAGATAATGAAAAATCTAGGACCTACACATGTCAAAAACCTATTTTATGGGTGAATTTCGAACCCTTATCACCTTATCCTTGAAACACATCAATTTGGGACCATTAAAATCCGAAAACCATTTGAAAATAAAGTAACATTTTATACTTTACCAAGAGTGCCCCTCCTCTCCTCTTATAAAAGGCCCCCACCTCTACCACCTTACCCACACCTCTCAAGCCTTTGGTTCGGCCATGCTCTGATCATTCTGTCTCTCCACATCCATCTCCTCATCCTAGAAGCCTTAACAAAGGCAGGAATCTCATCAAAAAAACCCATTTGGTTCAAACCAAAGGGAGTTACCCAATTTTAAGGTAACGTCTTCACTTGTGCTCTTTTGTTTTATTTTTCTTCTCCAACCCCCTAAACTCTTTTTATTCATTTATTGTGTAACAAATCAAGAATCTCAAATATACTAGGATTTTGGTATAATATTTATTCTAGCTACACTTACACACACCTTCATCTAATGGTTAAAGAACATACAGTTTCTGTAGATGGCGAATTTCTGCCTCACGAAACGATGATTGTTCAAAACTCATATAAAACCTTCAAAGGTGGCCATTAATATGTCACTATGTTTATATAAGATATATAATATTTTTATGTTTTACTTAAGCTTCTTTATTTTTCATTTGTGGCATACCTTTATGGCTTCCATTATGGGTATACGCGATATCTTCATTTTAGGAAGTGCGGACTACCGCCCCCGCAAAGTGATTTGATTCGTTAATGCCATATGTGGGATGTATAAAGGTTGGATTTAAAGTTAATATATATGATTTTATACTGTAATTATAATATACCTTTATATAATTATTGTTTTCTTTCCATTAAAGTATGAGATATAAATGAAAGTAGCATCCATGAGTACGTACGGCTTACTGTCTCCATGAACGGTGCATTTCATTTCTTATCCTCAAATGTAATGTACTATTATAAGTACATATAATGAATATATATGATGTATGATACATCTAAAGGATTAATATAATTCTGGAATTAAAAATATACACATCTCTCATTTAGTATTAATTCCATTAATATGACATAGAAATGAAAGTAGCGTTCATGCGTACGTACGGCTTACCGTCTCCATTAACGGTGCATTTAATTTTTTACCTCTAAATGATTATGTAATATTATAAATACATGTATAGGCTGGATATATATGATATATATGATATCCAAATCAGGAATGACATTCTGGATATAAAGAACCTTTGACCACACGAACAACATGTAATTGTAAGAAGTCCACTTTTGACTTAAGAACCAAATATCGACAAAACAAACATTATTAACATAAATGATTACATAATGTTTATAACATGTCAATAATTGATATAAAAGGAATAATGAACTTTAAAAAGGTTCTTAAGCAAGTATAAATTAACTAAAGTTTATTATTCAGGACGTTAAAGAACGATTGAGTCAAGTCGGACCCGAGGTAAGGGATCCGACTCCTCTCTTTCTTTTTAAGTACGCTCTTTTATGTCATTACTTTGAAAGATCATCTTTCATGTTATTGGGATGTTATTTTATATTAATCTTACTGTAATTTTTATGTTCATATGATGAGAGACCCTATTCTCTCTCATCAATCCATTTTGGAAGTTTTGAGTGGTGTCGTTAGGCTGTCAAATTTTCGTAAGAGATCTAACCTCTCTCTTTATTTTTAAGTACTCTCCTTTATGTCACTTCTTTTAAGCTCCTATTTGTTATGATGGGGTATGTTCTTTTATATTACTCTTTCTGTACATTTTATTGTAATATGATGAGAGACCCTATTTGATCTCATCAATCCATTTTTGGAAGTTTTAAGTGGCTTCGTTAGGCTGTCGAGTTTTCGTAAGGGATTTTTCATCTCACTTTTATTCTCGTGAGATTTATGCTACGTTTTCCACAATTTCCATTGAGTGGTGTATGTACTGCCCATTATTTTACTCATTGTGTAATATACTTTCATTTATGAGTATTTACATCAATGTTGTATTGTCCTTCTATCACGGGGTGTATGTTTCGAAAGATACCCATGTCGGTAAGGGAACCTTTCACCCTCCTCTTTTTAAAAGACTTCTTTAGTTATGTATTTTAATTAACATACTATTATGTTGGGATATTTTCTTCCATATCCTTAATGATTTAAATTTTATTTCCATGTGATGAGATACCCTTTTTATCTCTCATCAACTCATTTTCTGAAATTTGTAGTGACGCCATTAGGCTGTCAAATTTTTGCAAGGGAACTTCTTTACCCAAATTTGATTCTTTGGGATAAAATTATAATCCATGAATAAGTCATTCTATCAATATTTGTGAATAACCTCTGATTGTTTTACACTTAATATCCACTTATATTTGGTGTATTCGTTTGTCACACATAATTATGTAATTGATTTATCCTTAAACCAAGGATACCGTCTTTGTAAGGGACTTCGTCTCAATCTCCTTTCATTGAGGCATATTTCGTTTTATACACAACATTCTTTTATACGGTGTATAAACCCCTTTGACTTTTACTTTTATACAAAAGGAATCTTTTTCTACGAAGCATTTTACTAAACGACAAAAAGGAATGTATCTTTTTACGTACGCGGTGACAACGACCTTTTCTGCCGCCATAAGTATTATTTGACCTTTGGCTTCCTCAAAAAGCCGTAATGTTTTTAAAATAAAATAAATACCATATACTCTTTTATGTATTTTGGTATTGAAATTGTTTTTGATAAATGATTCTATTACGTCAATATATTTAAATGATATATTGAGATTGAAATGTGGAAATGTTATCATTCCTTTATATTGGTTTTATGTGTTATAATTTTATAATGGTACATGGACATATTATGGGTGGTTACGTGATAAACCATATGACGGGTGGTGCCGTGAATACCAGGATGGGTGGTTACGTTATAACCTCCAATTCATTGGGTATGGAAGTCGGTCGTATGGCTATTCCATTAAGTATGTATGGAAGTTGGCCGTATGGCTATTCCATTAAGTGATATGTGTAGAAGTAGACCATATGGTTATTCCACTTAAAAATGTTTATGTCCCATGTTTCCTTTATATGTTATGTGATCTTTATATGGGTTTTATGGTAATCTTTTGGTTACATAAGGGTAAGTAATGAACTTTTATTCAGTGATGATTTTTTACTACTTCGAAAAGGTGAAAAGTGTTACTTTGTTAAAGTATACATGGTTTACTTGTTGTTTTGAAAAACTAACAGTTTTCATTCTTTGTGTATCCCTTACTGAGCTTTTTATGCTCATCCCAAGTTTTTGAAATGTTTTTCACAGGACTTAACGTGGAATAGGGTCAAGGATGGGATCAAGGGAAAGTCATGCAACCTAAAACATGGAACTAGACTAGTTTCTTTATAAGAGTTTTTATTTTATGGAAACTTAGTAAAAGTTTCTACTTTGTAATCTTTTGAGATGTAATAGTTATGTCCTAATTCTCTAAAACACTAAACCTGAAAAGATCCTCAATGTGAATTATTCATTTAATTCAATATTAAGTAAGGTTTAAGGTCGGGGCCTTATATTATCTATCTTTCTCTCTTCCATCCTTTTATTGTCTTGCTTCATTTCAAAGCAATAGCGCTCAGAGAAATATTTAATTATCTTATTAACACGTGATACTATTTCTTCATATGTTTAGAATACATGGGAGACTATTTCTCTTCTAAATGTGGGCTTAATACAGTAAAAGATATGATCCTTCTTACTCTTGGGATCATACATATTGCTGGAGTTCACATTCATTCTACTGGGCACCATTTATATATAATGGGAAACACTAGGTCAGTTTATGAATTGTAATGAATAATTTAAAACATGTAAAATACCTAACATAAATTGAAAAGTTTATGTATATAATCCATAATCATAAAAAAAATCTTTGAGGAATTATATACTCATGAACCCTTTATAATGGTTTCTAATGAAAATGGGAATTATCCTAAGAATATCCCTCGAAAGCGTCATAACCACGAGTGTAGAAAGGCCCTTGTCAAGCACCACTTCCTATTCAATTCTAGCTCAAAGTGGTGACTTCGAGTTTTACCCGTAGGTACATCTCTGCTAGAGCTGCCTCTACCTGCTCATATCCAGACAGGGATGTATTGCTTGGAAAACTCACTAAATCTTTACAATACCAAAATTCTATGAAATTATTCTATACTAATTCTCAAAGCCTATCTTTGGGTAAACATCTCTAATCAGATTTTATCTAAATATAGTTTCTATGTATATTTCTAAACATCTTCTAATACCTACTGTAATGCCCCGACCCGAATTAACTAGAGTCAATGCATTATTATACAACATTGGCATGATTACAAGGAATCATGTCCTGAAAGACCGATCGGTTTAGCAGTCTTGGAAAATAGATTACATACATGAATGTTACATTAAACTTTCAAACATACAAAAAAATAATCGTTTGAGAATGACATTTTTCCCTTAGCATAACCCAACATCTCAAATATAAAACAATTTTTGGTTCTTGGGAAAATAAAAAAATAAGAAAGGGGAGATCTCAGATGATCATTAAGTGTAAATAATTTAGTGGTAGTTATAAAATTTTATGGCAATATGTGTAATAAAAACAATATCCTTTGAAACATAAACTTAATCCTAATATGGGAAAAATAAATAAAAAATTACCATATAATAATGCACATGAATATTATACATGTCAAATAATGACATCTAATAACTAATTTCATAATGATGGAATTTATAGTACCATACATTAGTTTCTATGTCAAGGACTCGTGCCAGGACCTAGGGGATAACTATAACCAGACCCCAATCCGGAGAGCCACTGTAACTGGACTCCAACCCGAAAAGCCTCTGCAACAAGACTCTAACCTAGAGGTTCTTCTGTAATTGGAACCCAACCCATATGGCTTACATTTACCAGTCCCCAACCTGGAACACACTATTCCAATACATTCATCTTAAGAAGAGGATGGAGTATAACATAAACATTCGTATTAAAACTAGCATACGAAATGTCAATACTTTAACCATAAACCATGAATGGAATAAAAATAACTCTTCCATAATCAAACATATCACAAAACATTAAATACAATATAATAGATTTTTATCATAATAAATAAACTTCAAAGAAGAGTAAAATTTATCAATGGATGTTGACATTGATGAAATCAAAACAATTTGAGAGAAATATATCTTTTTATTTTAAAATAATTTAAGAGTCCCATAATTATAAAAAAATTAGTTTGAAAATATTCTTATAAGCATGTAAGGGAAGTTTCGACGATGTTATAATGGTGGAAAATAGCCGCACCCTCTGTATAAGTTAAAAAATACAATCATAGCTTAATATTTTCGAAAAGGTTAAAAAGTACATTGTTTGTAAAATGACGGAACGATTCATTTAAAAAGAATATAAGGTCAAATAAGGGTATAAATGACTTTAACCCACTATCTAGTATATTGTAAATATTTTTTGAAATACATTTTACGAAAAATGGATGTTTATGATAGAGAGGTCCAAGTAGATAATTACATATAAACAACCTCAGATAATGAAGAGATTGTAGAATTAACACTTACTTCGTTGTAATCAATCGAGTCATATAAAAAATAGTCAATAACCATCAAATTAATCATTGAATATCACGAATGTAATGGCAATAATGATAATATATATCAAATGGTAGTACAAAATACACCACATTCAATAAATAAGTGGTGAACAATGGAAATCCCATAGAATTAAAAGTGAGATTAGAAACCCCTTACCTCGTGTTCGACTTGACTTGTTTGTTCCTTGTTCTGCCTGAATAATAAGAATAAGTTAATTTATACTTGATTAATAACATTTTTAAAGTTTATTATTACTTTTATTTCACTTATTACCATGTTATAAACAATATGTAATCATATATGTTAATAATGGTTGTTTGGTCAATATTTGGTACTTGAGTAAAAAATGAACACCTTATAATTACAAGTTGTCCATTTGTTAAAGCTTTCATTATCACCAAAATTATATTCAAGATTTAGATATCATTTATATCATATATATCTTGCATATATATGTATTTATATCAGTACATAACTTTTCGAGATAATAAATAAAATGCACCGTTTAAGTGGACGGTAAGCAATACATATGCATGAACACTGCTTTCATATATATTTCGTATTTAAATTGAATTAAAACATAATGATACATAGTTATATTATAATTCCAGTATGATATCATATATAATTTCAATAAATACATCCTTTATATGTCCCACTTATTGTAATAATGATTCATATCAATTTGACGGGTCGGTAGTCCGCACTTCCTCAAATGAAATTTTCGTGTTGACCCATAATAGAAATCATTTAGGTATACTATAAATTAAAAATACAGAAAAATAAAGAAAACATAAAAATTATATATATCATATATATATATAGTTTCATCATTATGGCCACCATAAGAAGTGGTAGGAGATAATTGAACAATCGTCGTTCCGTGATGCATTAGTTTTCCATCCAGAAAAATTGTATGTTCTTTACCAATTAGATGGTGGTGTGTGTAAGTGTAGTTCAGATAACTCTCTTAAAAACATCATATTATACATAGAATACTGGTTTTATTATAAAATAAAGGAATGAAAATATTTTAGTGTTAGGAAAAGTAAAATAAAAGAAAACAATTTAAGAGAAATTGTTACCTTTAATTTGGGTAACTCCCTTTGGTATGAACCAAAAAGAATTTTTTGAAGTGCCTTATACCTAAGGTAGGGATTCTAGGAGGAAAAGAGAGATATTTATAGTTTATTTGGGAAGGGTTTGGATGAGAAAAGGGGCTTGAGATATGGGAGGAATGGGTTATAAGTGAGGGATTTTTATAAGGGGGAGGAGGGGTTCTTTAGGAAAGTGTCAAAATATTATTTTATTATATAATGATTTTCGGTTTCTAAAGGTCCAAAACTCTTTAAGGTCGAAGATAAGATGACTTGTGGTTGCAATTAATTAATCCAATAATAATTGTACATGTTTTGGATGTTATTTTAATATTTATAATCATATTTATTTAAATCATTTATTAATTAGGTAAATACTACATCATTTCTCTGTCATAAATAATTTAATTTATTTTATTTCTAAAAATTATAAAAAATTTCCATGATGTAAAAAAACGTTTTAAATTTCCAAATAATATTTATAGTGGAAAATATAACTTATATAACCATAGGAAAAAATTAATTTAAAAAAATATATTTTTCATATAATTTTTGTCTTTACTGTATGTTAATTACAATAATGTGTCATTATCTCTCTTAACTTGCTTCACAAGGTCCCAAAATCGACCCAATGATTCCCATGGTTGTCCATGCCTAATAAAATAAGGTTAGGATGAGTGTTAAGGTAATTTTGTATTATTATGATATTCTTTTTTCCATGATTTACCCTATTTACCTTTAACCACGGTAAATAAAAGTCAAAAGTTACTATTCACCAAAAATTATTTTTATCTTATTAAAAAAAATTCATTCACTAATAACAACCATGTATGTCAAATTTTTTAAATTCAATTTACAGAAGCAGTAAAATTTTATTTGAATGAAAATGTTAGTTTTTTTAACTGCTACTTAGTGGTTTCACTATTCATAAAAAATTGATGTTTTTCGGAAAAATACAGAAAATTCAGCCTAAGCTATATTTACTATTCTGAATACAAAAATGATGTCTATTTTACAAAATTAAAAACATCTAGGTTTCATTAATTAATTTAAAATTAACATCCCTTGTCCTAAAAAATTGAGTGTTTTTAAGAAACAATATCTATCAATTGATTGACACTTGTTTATGTCCAATTTTAAAGTAAAATTAATTATAATGACCTAAATTTTATTAAATGATAAAATTATAATCTAATTATACTTAAAACCCATTAAAATAAATAATTTTTCACTCTAAATTATTTCAAATAAAATTTTTGTTTTAAATTAAAATTTTGAATTTTTTACTATTCACCAAAATAAGATATTTATCAGGAAAATACCAAAAATTTATCGAAACTAAATTTTTTTGACCCTATTATAAATAAGAATTTTATTTTGTCAAATTTAATATATAAAATTTTAAAACATTTTATATAAAAAGGTTTCTCTATTAATAGGCGGTAAAAATGCATTTTTTATAAAAATACTTCTTTTATCTCAAAAATGAATCTATTGTTACATTACGTCTAATAAACTCATAATATGTATTATAATATTATAAGTATAATATAATGTTCAAAATTTATTTAATACTATTAATAACTACTTTTTAATCGTTAGTTTGGTATGTCGTGGTGCGCTTGAACTCATTGTTGTGTGTTGTGCAAGTTATTGAATTACTTTGAAGAAATAACGTACTATGAAATATTGGGGGGTTTCAGTTATACCATTTTTGGAATAATTATGGTAATTATTCCCAATTTATAGGTTATAAATATCTCTATAATATAATATAGAGTATAAATGAATAGTGCGATCTATTTTACGCCTATGCCTCTTATCTATGGAATACTAAATAGTTGGTCATCATTTGAGGGATTAAAACAATTATAAAGTGAGTTTTAGATCTTAAATTAAAATATAAATATCTATAGTTATTAGATCTTAAGAAATTCATGATATTATCAAGAATTTCTATAATATTAATATATTATGTAAATTTCACAATGTTCATGTCTTCTCTTAACCAATTGGCACTAATATCTCACATGGGGATATTTTATTTTTTAAATCATAAAACCTTAAACTGGATTTATATACTATAAAATTTAATTTTATATGTTCATATCTATCCCATAAACCATGCATAATATGTTACTCATTATAAAAAAAATGGCTACACCACGGTTTAGTGCATCCAATTAAGGAGTTATACAGTATCTAGAATTTTAGTGAACCTTATCTAGAGAATTACACCAAATATAAATGAACAGAAAAGAATAAAAAAAATGAAATGTTATTTATTAAACTTATAGACGTATACTTGTCCAATATCAATTTAAATTAGACTCATTTTCTAAAATCGAAATGATTTTTTAATCATTATTACTGCATTCTGATTTCAACCCCCTCCCCACACTTGTTTACTTTTGGTAATTTTATTAATTCATATATTAAAACTTTAATGGACTAGGCTTAACATACAAAGATATTATATCTATTTTATGTAAATACTTGTTAAATTACTCAAAAATGACTCTTTATTATAAGGGAATTGTTACTTTGCATACAAAAAAATGTAATAAACTAGTCCATAAGTGAGATGCATCATATCCATCCTTGTTATTCAAAAATATAAATCTTCTTTTACATGTAATACCTAATACCATTCTTCTTATCTTGGGAAAAATAAAACATAATAAAGGGGGACTTTAGTCATTTTTAATTTTATGAATGGGAAATGTAGAGACCCAAAGCTTGACGTAAATATACGTTACATTACTTTTGCAGAATACTTAATACATAATAAAAAACACCAAAGGACCATAATATTTTAGTGTCTTTGGAAACTCGGAAAAATAATATTCTAATCTTGGTGAAACATCTTCAACATATCCCCTAAAGATCATCCCTCTTTCTTTCATACCTAAAACCATTCTTTATATTTTGGGGAAAATAAAACATATAAAGGGTAAGCTCAAATGCTTTGTAAGTGTAAGCATGGAGAAAATAAAATAAACCATATACATTTGAACTTCAAAACATGAACATAAAGTTTACACATCAAAATCTTGAGTTTTGAAATAAATCTTGGCAGTACGTAAGGCATAGGTCATAAAGGAACATTAATCATGATAAAATAGAATGGGAATAAAAAAATTAATTGTTGAAATCCATTAACCACATGATATTATTTCCATATAAGCCAAGGCATTACTTCTAAGACAATCATAGTGGAAAAAGTCCCTTTTTGAATCGAGTTCACTCCTCGTTTCAGTCCTTTAACAGTGAACCGGATTAACATATTGTTCCAGCCATATCTATCTCATCAGATATAAATTGTTACCCAATTCATTGGAGGGAGATATAGGTCCCACCCATCTCATAATGGAATCATTCTTACTTGTGCCACAACATGAACATAAATCATTAATCATTACACAATGTATAAAATGGGTTTCAGAACATCATCCCATCATTACATAATCCATAGAAAAAATGGATATCATTTCATCATAAGAAAAGTGAAACCATGTAAATCATAGAGACATTATACTTGAAACATACACATATGAAATAATGTCATCTTATATGGAAAATGGTTTTGATAAAACACTTGAAATGAATTCTTGGGGAGATTATCCTTTCTTCTTCAAAATCATTTTATTTTCACAAAAATCCTTGAAAATTTTAAAATAAAAGTATTTTTTTTGAAAATAGTCATGAAATTTTGTAGAGAAAAATTCATTGAAATAAGTCGTTATGAAACAGTAAAAATACATTCATGCCGTATAAGTTAAAAAAACATTATTCTCGTACTTTTTCCGGAATAGTCAAAAAGTACCATGTGTGGTAAACAAAATAAAGATTTCTTCCATAACACAAATTAAAAGTCAAATAGGGGTAAACATAACATTAAACATACATGGAAGAATATTAAACAATTTATGAAAAACATTTTTATCAACATGGTTGAAAAATATAACCCCATTAAATAATTATATATAAGTAATCTCGAATAAAAATGACATTGAAAAATTATCTCTTACCATAGGTCTGATATGTTTCATAAGTACCTGAACCTCCTGTATAATGATTTAAATAATGTCATTGACTTCTTAAAAATCATATTCAATGTTATGATATCATATATGGTTCACTTATGACTTTATATTACCCTTACTTTTGTAAATTCCATGTTAAAGCAGTGTTTTGAGTAAAATCGTTTTATTTATCGTACTTGTTTGGACATGTTGTTCTTGATATTATTATTACTTATATTTTGATTTAATTTCTTCCATAATGTAAATCACGATTTATATATCATATATATATTGAGTAAATATATATATATAATAGATAGATAAATGAAATGAAATACACATTTCATGGAGACGATAGGTCGTACGTATGCATGAACATTGTTTTCCTTTCCTTATTGACTTGAATTGAAGTATGTAGAATATATATATATATACATAAATACAGTAGATTTATCATGTCATATATTTCATTATTATTCATTATTTATACTTTATAATCATTGTTGAATGGTTAACATGGATAATGAATCTCATCACGTCGTGGAGATGGTAATCCGTACGTACGCACGAGCGATGATTTCATTACCATAATTATTGAATTGAATTTTATTTGATGATATAATTTATCAGAATTAGTATTATGTTATAATAACTATATATAGTTATTCTGTTCACCATTATACCCATCCATGTAAGGCGGTGGTGGAAAAACTGATTACACCACGACATGGAGACGGTATTCCATACGTACGCACGCGTGGTGATTTTGTTTTCCGTAGGATGTATAGAAGGTGAAATAGGGTTGTTTCATATTTATAATAACATATCAATATATAAGTAATATTGATGTTATTACTTTATATTGAAACAACAAAATAAGAGGAAGTAGAAGAAGAAAGTAACTTGAAAGAGTCGGTAGAAGACATTACCTCTTCCTCGACGCACCTCCTTTAAGCTTCTTAATTGGGAACTATAGTTGGTATTTTGAGAAGACAAGAACCTCTATGATATAACTAGAGAGGTTGAGAAGAGAAATTGGTAGGGTTTGTCTGAGCTTCAATGTTCAAAAGGGTGTGAAGAGAAGAGGGAAGAGGTGCCCTTTTTATAAGGGAGGAGAGGTGCACCTTTGGAAAAACATAAAATATTATTTTATAACAAAGTCATATTCTATTTATAATAGCTCCAAATTGACTTATTTCAAAGATAAGGTGGGGATGGGTTGAAATAATATCAACCTATAGGTTTTAGACATGTTTAGGTTACTATTTCAACTTTATCATTTAGATTTATCTATAAGTTAAATAATTTAACTTTTACCAGGTCTTTTTGTTTTCCTACAATATATTGTTAATAAATTTACCATAACAAGCTAAACGAATCCCAAGTGGTTCATTATTATTATATATAACCTTATCTATGTCATTTGGCCGAACCTTAAAATATTAGGAATAAAATAACAATTAATAATATAATATTTGTTCTAACAACTTGTTTATGTCAATTTTGACACTATTTGGTAATTGATTTTTGTGAAACTCATAACAGCATTATTAGTTCGAAAAAAGTTAATTAAATCAATACTAACATGTCATATTAACCTATAAAATTAGTTTAATTCATAAAAATTTTCAAATTACATTTATTTGGGTATTTATAACATCAATTAGGTTAATATTTCATTAATAATGTAATTACTGCATCATTATTGTGTCATAAATAAATTAAATTATTTAATATATAAAAATTATAAATAAAATACCATTATGTATGAAATCCGTTTGTATTTCTAATTAATATTTATAGTTGAATTTATCTTATGTATATCTCTATATTAAAAATGTTTAGTTATTAAAAATTGATTTTAACTATTTTAACTCTTCTTTAAATAAAATAATAATAAGTGTCCTAATCTAATCCAAGTGTACCTAAATAGAAATATTATATTCCTAAGGTTTTTTTTGGTCTAATTAAACTTATCCAATAGAATTAGGACAAGTTTTAGGGTAATAATAATATCATTTTTACCCTTAATTACCCTATTTACTTTTAACCGTGGTTAAAAAAAGTAAAAAGATACTATTCACCAAAAATTATTTTTTTCTTATTGAACCACCTTATACTCCTTGATATTAACTATGTCTCTCAGATTTATGATATTCCACTCACAGAAGCGGTAAAATTAAGTTTTCTGTAATTTATCAAATTCTCATATGAGATGTGTAAAAGACAGTGAAAAGTTCAATAAAATTTTTATATATGTAAAATTATTATAAAATGACACAAATGAATTACATTGAACTTATATAGGTATTATGCATCAATTTTTACCTATAATAAATTTAAATAAAATAAATAATTATTTAAATAAAAAGTCGGTTTTTAAATAGTAACCGAGTGTTTTCACTATTCATAAAAAATTGAATGTTTTCAGAAAAATACCAAAAATTCACCCTAGGATAATATCGATATTCTGAATCCAAAAATAAAGTCCATTTTGAAAAAAAAATTAAAATTTCAAAAACTTGGTTTCACTATTCATAACGGCTAGTTTATATAACATATCGTTGTTTAGTAAAACTCGGTATTGTGTACAACACACACTATCGTGGAAGGTCGCAATTGTGTGTAATGCAAGCCACATCAGGGATGCATGTAGTGCAAGATCTTTTTGGTGTAGTGTACAACACAAGGCATCAATGAAATTAAAAAGACTATTTTCATAAAATCTAGGGGTGTTATATTTTACCCCCCTTAAAACCGCCGCTAAATGTTGAACTGGAAAAAAAAATATGTTGGATCTGCTCCACCACTGCCCTAAATTTTCCAAAACCACAGCCACATCTCACCCATCAGCCCCACATAATATCACATCCACACATATTTGTAATGTACAATAGCTTACAACATTATTACATCATTACCATTTCATATTCCATCACTAAAAGAATACTACCACAAACCACTACACACAAAAACCAACATCTTCATAATAGTGACCATAACATCTCTTACCATAATAAAAACCAACATTAAAAACACCATCCCTCATAGAAAAAACCACACCATAACAAGAAACATGTATCTCACTATGAGAACCAAATTCACCCATAACACATCCATAATTAAAAACAAATTGTGAAACCAAACTTGTTGGTTCCATCATACTTCAAACCCCTTAAATCCCACACAAAAAAAGATGAACAACAGACAACCAAATGTACACAAGAATATATTTCAAGATATATGAAGACAATTTCACATTAATTCATCATCTCATGTGGTTTTTTTTTCATAATTATCAAAATTTTCAATGTAATTGATTCTTATCAAAGTATACCTATTATTCCTTTTTCGATGGATGAGTTAAAATAATCATCCAAAAGAAGATTTTATAAATAGACAAATAATACATTCAGGAATCACAAGGAAGAAGAGAATGATACTGTGGAATAATAATGAAAAACCAAATATCTAGTAACCATATTTTAAATCACGGATCACGTAAAATCCATTTCAAAATCAATTAGTTATTTTTTCTTTGATTTATCTCAATTACCCACCCACATGGAGAAAACCACGATAATTTCATAAATGGTAAAATCAATAGAGATTAAGGACACCCTAATAGAATATACTATAATTATTTCTACACAAAAAAATGGAAATGAGAAGGAGATGTAATAGCCTATATATACCAAGGTAATGCTTTGATCAGTAACACAACCCATTTAGAGAATGGAGGAATAAGGGAGGGGGACTAAAAACAACATCAAACTTCACATCACGGTGCAATCAAATGAAGAAAGGTAGTAAAGAACATACCTAGAATTGCATGTTTGGGGAGTCCATGTCCCATATAGTGGATCTAAAAAATTAAAACCATATCTAAGGATTGATGAAACAAGATAAAAACAAGTTAATACATAATATAGAAGGAGTCCACTAATTTAAGATTCAAAATTTAATTTACCAAACGTTATTGGGTTGTTATGTTTGTCAAAATTCCATTTTTTTGTATCATCAAATTTGGTTTCATTTAAATGATGGGTAATTGACCATTTAAAACCATGAATCATGATTATTTCAGTAATGTTGGGATACATGGATGATATTGTGAATTATTTTTATCAGTGGTTAGAGCTCCAACTGATATAACACCTCACCAATGTTCACCAAAACCTATAAAATCCAGAACAACCTAGGAGAATCCACACTCTCTCACACAAAATATGCCTACACCATCATGGAAACAACCTCAAGAACACATGATCTTTGAAATATAACTACATGGGTCTACATCTATATTATACAGTGGTATTGAAATGATCCTGATCTTCTTTTATATTTTCTATAACTATTAGGATATTTTAAGTCATGAATTACACCACACTAGAAAAATATTTTTTTATTCCCTTACATAGACACATCACAATGTAAAAGTATACAACATCCAACAAAACTCATAGAATATATACACAAAAACAGATGAATGATGTATATTTTTATCGGAAAACAAAAAAAAATTGGTGTTTTATTCACCCATAATGCAACTAGGTCAAAATTAATGTTCCCAAAAAATCCCACAACTTATTGAAATTCAATTCCAGATTTCCATCGATTAGGGGATTGAAAGTCTTTTTAAAGAGATTTTAGGTAATGGATGGATTCCATATTCCTCCCAATAATGATGATATAAAATAGGAATTACATTCTAAACAATTAATTATGGTATCATGGGGAGTCCTAAAACCTCATCCATGTACAATCATTCTTAATAATGTATTTAACTGGACTCCTTGATTTATATATAATGTTATGAAATCATTATTCAATATATGATCACATATCCTCCCTAATATTGGAGATACATTGTGACCATCACAATATTTGACCCTCCACCGAAAGGATTTAATGATTGTATACATAAGGAAACATGAAAAATCAAGAAAATGTTAGGACATGGAAATGTTTGGTGGCAACTATGTGTCATAAATGTTACATATACAAACCAACTGTTATCATACTTGTTCAACACATCAACAATACTACTACTCATCATCTGATGCTGCATCGTCACCCTCTCCACCTTCATCTCCACCACCTGCTGCCACCTGTAAGAACATTATATTGAAAATTAAATATTGTTGCATATTTATAATAAAAATTAAAACCAATAAAAGTTTGCAAACTAAATGATTTTGATTTTTTTGTGATTTACCTGCTCACCACTACCCGATGCGCTACCACCGGGGGCATATCTTCTCATATGCTGACGTATTTCAAGCAACTCTTTCTGCAAATCAGATATATGATTCCCCTGCTGGTGAACTGTGTTTCGTAGAGAAGACATCTCCCTCTGAGCATCTTCAGGTATGAAATGACTATAACCAGGAGTAGATGAGGCCGAAACCCCTGATGGCATGCGAAAGACCTCAGATGGTACGGGTCCCAAACCCATCCCGCGCACTCTAGCAGGATGCTCCTTCCCAAGGACTTGACCAACCGGGTCATCCTGGGAGACTGAGTAGGATTGCCCAGGATTGGCATCCCATATTTCTTTAATTTTTACCTATAAATCAAATATCAATATATATTAACACAGTAAAAACTGATATTAAGTTATTATAATAAATAATTGACTTCATACCCCAACTTCTCTGGCAGGTTCATTAACAAAACTTCCATCTGTTTTTTTATGAACATCCAGCCATAGTTCTGTTCGGGATGCTTCATGCCCTAAACTCTGTGACTGCATTAAACAAAGATAAATCATCAATCAAATATGTTAAATAGATAATATTATCTTATAAATATTTAAACTAATTAAAAGATTACCAATGACATTCAGCTTCTTGAAAAGCTTTTTGAACCTGCAGTGTGCGGGATTACCTGCTTCGCCCGGTTTGAAGCATTCTTTCTTGAGAGATCCTGAAGTAAATAAAATTCAATTTAACAGTATTGTATTCAATGTCTATCTCCTCTTCATGTACATGTATAAATGTAAAATGAGGATAATATAATAATATATATTTCAATACCATCCGCTTCTCATCACGATGTCTATCGACAAAAACCTTCCACTGTTCTTTCGGTACCCCACTGGGTATCTTCTCATACATCTGCTGCACAGTCAACGAAGAATCGTTGACATCACACCACAACCTCCATTTGAAATCTTTCCATTTTTTCCAAGATTTTTCAATGTCCACTTCCATGCTATCACATCAGCAACGGTAAAGTGGAAGAACATCTGTATACAGAAATTCATTTTGAATATATTAGTAAAATGACATTCAATTAAACCATAATGTAATAAAATTACCTTTATCTGAGATTCATAAACTTCATTTTTCCAGTTTGGAGGCATATGCCTCCAATCATCATACGAAATAGGCAGGGAAACGGGCTCCGCTACCAGCTGACCTATAATCTGACCAAGTAAACCTGCGGCGTCATCCGTTGGGACCCCATAAGAATCAAATGGCACCACTATCTTCTTGCCATGCATGTTCCAAACATAAGAACTTTTTATGTCTCTTTCCACGGTTTCATTGTCTTCATCTGTAATGAGCAAACAATTACTATAAACAAAATGCAATAAATTTATTTAATTAAAATTTGTACCTATGACTGCGACCCTCCAGAATATCCGTGATGAACTGGAGGGGGCGTGTCGCTGCCCCGCTGCTGAAGCTCCTATAGGGGGAGGTGATGACTCATCCTCTAATGAGGCATCCACTGATGGTGTCAGAGATGGTGCAGGGGGAGATGATGTCGTGGGGACAGACGGATCGTCATCTGTCGCAGAAGAAGAAGGAATAGTGTACCGCTTCTTCCTTGGCATTCCTGTCATTTAATCAAATAAAATTAAGTTCAGAATATATATTTCAAAAAATTTATGCAGAAAAAAAATTAAAAATGATAATAGATGCCCAGTATTAACAAACAAAATATATATAACAATGATAATGAATGACTACATAAATGAAACAAGTAGTTGCTGAATGAATAAATAATTGTACATACAATCATTTTCCCCTTCAATCATGTCGGTTTCCTGCTCCATTGCTTCATCCACTTCATTCATCCTTGCTAGACCAATATTTTCAATATCATGATGGACAAATAATTCTGCTTCCTGTTGTTGATGAAATTCAATTGCAGAGGTCAAATCTTCCACTTCATCACCCATATCATACAAATCTCTTTGTATTACGTGAGTAACTACACTCCACCCTTCATCCACAACATCATTCACATAATATACCATTTTTCCTGCGATGCTAAGATATATGGATCATGCAGTTCACGATCACCAACATCCATCAAGCGAGAGAAGTTTACAGAAGTAAATTGCAAGGAATCTCTTTTAACACCTCTGATAAAATCGACCCATTTGCATTTGAATAAAACAACAGAAAAATGCCCGTGGTAGTTTAATTCAATAATATCATGCAGCTTTCCATAGTATTCCACTTCAGAAAATGTAAAAATACCACTATTCTGTGTTTTCAAACCCACTTCTCGATCGACTGTACGAAATCTAAAACCATTCACATTATAAGCGTTGAACTTTATAACTTGTTTTATAGGACCTCTAGCAAGAAACTTCAAATCTTCTGAAAAGTCAGCTCGAGTATCAGTATTCATGATCTGAAAAAAAAAATATAATTTAATAGATTTGCAAATTGTATGTGTCAAAGTAATATTCGTATTTATTGCAATATTTATAAACTTACACGTCGTGCAAACCATTCTACCAGCTCTTTATTCACAGCTTTCGTTATATCTTTTTCATTTCGTGTTCGGCTTCTCATTCGTCTCTTTGTTTGTATCCTCAACTCTTCAATAAATGGATCTGCAATTTCACTATTCAGCAGCACATATCTATGTGCCTGTAATAATTCCAATTCTGTTAGTGTCGCGTATGAGGTCCTCCCAACTGATCGGCCAATAGCAGGAAATATTTTTGATGTCTGATGCATTTGAGATTGTGTTGATGTGTCGTCAACACGTCCAACTTGAGTAAATCTTGTCTCAATATCATCCAAATATCTGGAACAAAAGGTGACACACTCCTCGGCCAAATAGCCTTCAGCAATAGAGCCTTCTGTTTGAGCTTTATTTCTCACGTATGCTTTCAAATGCCCAAGATATCTGTGAAAAAAAATAATAATATTATGCATTTATTTAAATGCCAAAAAATGTTTACTTAACTGGAAACATATAAATAAAATACCTCTCAATTGGATACATCCATCGATAATGAACGGGGCCTCCTAATTTAGCTTCGTCAACCAAATGCACAGTTAAATGCATCATGACAGTAAAAAACGATGGAGGGAAGATCATCTCCATTGCACAAAGGGTCAATAAAAACCTCTCATGTAGGTTGTCAAGCTGAAATGGATGTAGAGCTTTCTCACATAACTGTCTGAAAAATGTGCAGAAATGGAGTACAACAGCAGTAACTTTTTCAGGTAATAATGTACGCAATGCCAATGGTAGTAACTATTGTAACAAAACATGTGAATCGTGACTTTTCAATCCATATAACTTACGATTCTTCAAGTCAACACACCTCGAGATGTTACTCGAATACCCATCAGATACCTTCACATTCTTTAAAATTTTAAGGAATGTATATTTATCCCTATTTTTCAATGAAAAAATGGCCGGAGCATACTTTTCATTCTCATCTGGCCAGAGATCACGTTTTATGTTCATTACTTGTAAGTCTTTGCGAGCATTGAGATGATCCTTCGACTTTCCATGCTCATTAAGTAATGTGAAAATCAAATTATCACATACATTCTTCTCAATATGCATCACATCAAGATTGTGGCGCAAAGAATTAAATTCCCAATATGGATGTTTGAAGAATATACTTTTTTTCTTCCATTGTTGCGTTCTGATTTCACTTGACGATGTACTTCGCACTCATTTTCCGCTATCATTCAAATGATGAACCTTCCCAAATTCTGTTTTAACATTTTCAAGCTGTGTCAATATTTCAGAACCAGTTAACAACTTTGGAGGTGTTCTATGATCAATGCAACCATTAAATTTTGATTTGTTCAGCCGAAATCTATGAGATGCATCAAGAAATCTTCGATGGCACAAGAAGCACCATTTTCTACTGTGAGGTAGTCGTTTGGGCTCGAAATCAAAGTTACAAACGGGACAAGCCAAACCCGTATAAGTGTTCCAACCAGATAAATTCCCAAGCCTAGGGAAGTCACTAATGGTCCACATTAAAGCAGCATGCATTTTAAACATTGTTTTAGAAGAAACATCAAATGTCTCAACACCGTTGCTCCATAACTCCTGCAATTCTTCAATCAAAGGCTGCAGGTATACATCAATATCATTTCCAGGCATTTGTTTTCCAGGAATAATCATCGAAATGATAAAAGATGTTTGTTGCATACACATCCACGGAGGCAGATTATAAGGGATCAAAACAACTGGCCAAATGCTATAACTCGTACTCAAAGTCCCAAATGGGTTGAATCCATCGGCAGCCAATCCCA
This sequence comes from Viscum album, assembly GCA_963277665.1. Lineage (NCBI taxonomy): Eukaryota > Viridiplantae > Streptophyta > Magnoliopsida > Santalales > Viscaceae > Viscum > Viscum album. Next base: position 1,270,726,195 of record OY728146.1, read on the forward strand.
ATCGAACATTCCTAGGATCAGCTGAGAAATCTGGATGTAATGAATCAAATGTCTTCCAAGATTGGGAATCTCATGGATGTCTCATTAACCCATCATTGTTATTATCTACAGCATGCCACTTCATGTGTTCGACGGTTTTTGATGACATGAATAATCTTTGCAATCGAGGCTTCAAAGGAAAGTAACGCAAAACTTTTGCAGGTGTGTTCCTTTTCTTCTTCTCCGTGAAATTATGTTCAGTCATACTTCCAACATCACCCTTTGACTGCCATCTAGAAGAAGAACATTTCTTACAATTCTATCTACTTGAATCCTCTCCCCAGTAAAGCATACAATCATTGGGACACGCATGTATTTTTTTATAATTCAGACCAAGCTTGTTAACAACTTTTTTCATATCATAAAAGGATTCTGGGATTTTTGCTTCAGGAAATGCATCACGAATCAATTCCAATAACATGGACATTGCCTTATTTGTAATTCCACATAGACATTTGATATGGTACAACTTCAGTAGAAATGAAAGCTTTGAATATTTCAAACACCCACTATACAACTCTTGATTTCCATCGTCAACTAAATCATGAAATGCATTTTCCTCACTGAAGTTTTCCCTTACATTTGGCTCCATAGAATCAAGAGGATCCAATGATATGTTACAATCTTGATATGCTTGTGTTACAGTCTCAGAAACATCACTTGTCACGTTGCAATTTGTAGCACCCTCTTCTGGTTGTTCTGATATGTTTTGATGCTCATAGTGGTGTCTTGCAGTGCCGAATGCATCATTTATGAGGTTTTGCATTTCATTTTCCATTGTCGAAGAACTTGGGACCTCATTCTGTGGATTAACATCAGTCCTCAATCTTTCTGTATTGTTTGATTCTCCATACCAAATCCAACACAAATATTGCTCAGGGAATTGCTTCAGTATTAAATGTTCATAAACTTCATCTCTCTTCAACCATGTTCTAAATTTACATTTAGGACATGGACATCTTATTCTCCCTTCAACGGATCGATTAGAAATTGAAAAATCTAAAAACCCATTCAAACCCTTAACATATTGAGGTGTGTTCCTCGGTAATGTGATCCAGCTTTTATCCATGTATATCACAATGTGCCTACACAAAATATACGATAGTGTAAGATTACAGAAACATAATATAATAAAGATGAACCATTGACCATAAAGTATGCATAATATAATAAAGATGATTCATTGACCACATTTACCATTTCAGACCAACTGAACAAGTCTGGTCCATAGGAGACAGCGTCAACACCTCATTGAGGAGCAATAAGAATATCGGGATACACACTTATCATAACACCATCGATCACACATTTATGTTGCCTCAAAAAACACCCCATTGATGTGTGATCGAAACTGATCATAATGAATTTTAAATCAAGTTAACTACATTCACTGAAACCATTTTCACAATGGGTAATGTTTGTTTTATTGTTCTAGGGAAATCTAAATGGCCACATTTAAGTTTTGGGGTTCATCTTGTGATGGAAGCATGAGACATGGTGTTTGAATTTCTTGAATAAATTGGTGATAATTACCCTCCTAAGGTGGAGAGAATTATGTTAGTCATGGAAATGTGGAGAAAACTGTAGAGTGGATGTGGAGGAATCAAGGTTCCAAATAGAAACCTATAAGGTACATGTTTGGGGGTTCTTAGGGAAGGCCAGGTGGAACTTGGATATGGTGTGTGTAGGTGATGGAGGTATACCTTAAGTGAGAAGGCTTCGTGTTTGGGTAGAGGGGCGACATGCCAATAGGGGAAGTTGGGAACCAACGGAGTGAGTTAGCAGGAATGGAAAGACATAGTTGGATAGAAAGGGAATGGATGTGGTGGGCTGCGAGGCACCTCAAGTTAATGTTTAAATGATAAGTTTATCCTAGTAATGTGAATGAGTTTTGAAGAAGAACCAAGTAGTCCTTGGTTGAGATATGGATGGTGAAAGTGTGACAAATCTGGGTAGTTTTGGCAGAAATAATGAATGCTAGAATTGGGTGGAGTTTTCATGGATGTTGTGAGTTGAAAAACATGTTAGGGAAGTTTTGAAGGTTGAGTTAAGGTTCTGTTGACCTCTTTTATGATGATTGAAGTTCTCAAAACTAGAAAATTGTGGTGACGAAGTAAGTAATATGGTGTTGAGAACCATGGAAGGAAAGTAATCGATTAATGGTGTGGCTAGAGTTTCAAGTTGGATGGTCTCAGGTAGGAACCATATTAGTGTATTAGTTTTGGTGATGGGTGTTGGATCAGGTTTTGGATGGTTGAATACCTTGAGATGAAGGTTATGCTTGGGTTGTGCTTTGGATGTTTGAAATGGAGTGAGGCTGTTGGGCCTTGAGTTCTGGATTGATGTAGGTCAGAATTAAAGAGTTCTCAATATAATATAAGTAAAAAATTGAAAGTAAAGAATAAATCGATGTAAATTGAGACAATTTACTCCCCCTTTGTGATAAAATTATTATTCCACACATATTACTCCAAATTTGGGATTATAAAAAATAAATCATAAAGGGTGAAAGAATAATAAATATAAGAGACACATAAATAAGATTGAAGTGTAATTTTCATTAATTTTTCAAAAAGATTGAACATTATCCCTATGCGAATCTAATCAGAATCCGAATTAGCAGAACTAATTATTTAGAAGGGGTAATGGGATCCTTCCCTTTTCGAATATCAGGAGGAGGATCATAAGTCTAATGAGTATAAATAGGTATAAGAATGGTTATTTATATGAAAATAGTAATAACATGGATAAGTTGTTGAGAAATTATAAGACCAGAAGGTTTTCTTGGAGGAATATAAAAGAAACAAAATATGGTCTTAGTATAGGTAGGGTAGGAGGATCTAACATAAGAGTATTGGAAACCTACATATAAGGTTCCAAAAGACATGTGATATTGGTTACAACCCTTATTCAATTCTCCATTTATTGAATAAAGACATCTTTTTCTGAAAAAGAAATTATCTTGTAGCGGAGTCATTTCCAAAAAATTCTCTACCATAGATTTGAAAGAAACTACCAGAGGTGGAGTTTTCAAGTCTCTAACAAATTATAGAAAATGAGTTTTAAGGTAATATTTAGTGTAAATTATTTTCAGATAATATATTATTTCACCCTTGGTTATATTGTTTTCCTTAGTAGACCTGTTTGTTTCTTCCTTAATCAAATGAAAGTGTTTCTCACCATGAGTATAAATATCCATTTCAACTCGATTTTCCATATACTTTACACTATATAGAATATCTTGAATCTATGTATGGACTAACATTCTAATTAGATATTTATTAACTAAAATAGGAGGTGTAGGAGGAGGCTCTAAATAATAGTTATAAGGTTTATAAGGGTCGGTAATCATATATAGATACCTTACATCCATGGTATCTATAATATTGTTTAGATATACTTATAGGGATTCCACATGACTTTTAAAACATTCTATTTCCTTTATAAATGATTGAAATTCTTGGTACTGATGGCCTAACATGAGAAATAACTTCAGATGATGGTGAGAAACAACCTTCTAAACAATATATTCTATATCTTCCCATCGATCAATATTATTAAAAAAATTGATACACATGAAAATTTTATTTAACATCTCTAAACATCATTCTTAAAATGAATGAGATCTCTAGAATTGAGGTAAAAAATAGGGATTAAATAAGGTCTAGACTCTTTATATTTAGTAGATTTATCTTTAGTAGAATCAAAATTGGTAATGAAGTAATGAACATAATTAGAATAATGAGAAATAATATCAAGAATCTATCTCTATATTATTCTTTCAGTGAGAATACCCTATGTGGTCTCTCAATTTCCTTCAAAAAGACCTCATATTCTTCACTAGAATCATCCCTGGCTATAACCTCAATTCTATAAGAAGATTAATAGACATGATCTTCCCGAGAAGTGTTCTTAGGAGCATATATATGAGAAGGCGGGGTTTCCAAAATCTTCAATAGGTCTTTAGTAGAGTCAAGTCTAATTGGTCTCTCAAAAAAAGATGTATAAGGAAGCCTAGGCTCCACTAATTATTCTTTCCTTGTGTAAACTATATAAGCTCATTATGCACTTCCTTCTAGGTTATCATGATTATCTTTTCTATCATTTTAATTCGCCTTATCAACTTATTTTTCCTCTTTTTCAACCTTATTTACACCATTATTAGGAATATATACACCCAAATCAATGAAATGGTTATCTATTGGGGCTTCATATTCAGAAGGAAAGGAATAAAAAATGTGAGCTCCACCAATCTAAAACATAGGTGGACTCTCCACTATAGTAGAATAAAAATACTTATCACTTTTAGAATATGTAATAATTAGTCTAAACAACATTGAAGTTTGAAATCTCTCCTAGGAGATGAATTATCTCTTATTGATTTATCTCTCATGAGAAAAAAAATAACTATAGTAGGCTCAAATAAAACATTAGGATGTTTTTGAGCTTTATTAATATAAGGTACTTATTATCTCATTAGTTCTAACATATCATGAGATTCATGTACATGATAATTTTCTTGGATTTAATCAAAATATCTTATGACTTATACAACCAAATCTATAGTTTGGGATTCATCCTCATCAGAGGATTTATTAGAATCAACAATTTTATCTAGTTCCAAACCATGATAAATTAAAACCCATATCCTAGAGGGATGATAGACTGGATTGAACATCTCTTAGAGTCTCCACTCATCAAATATCTACATTATTTTATTAGGATTCCAACTAATTTTTATCCTTTTAGAGGTAGTCCAATTTAAATAAACACCACTTGGAAAAACATTCTATAAACTCCTAAAGTAACTAAGTTTATCCCTTCCAGTATAATAGAAATAAACTTTTGATAAAGAAGTGTATTGAATCTGGAAAAAGGTTTATTCAAATACTCCATACATATCATTAAGAAATGAGGTACACTAATCTGAATTCCATGAACCATTAGATATAAAAATAATAAATCATGAAACCTAAACAAACTAAAATATACCTTCCTTAGGAGGAGGTCGCGGGGTCGCCGGAGGAGGTCGCGGGGTCGCTGGAGGAGGTCGCGGGATCGTCGGGGGGTCGCGGGGGGCTGCGGGCGAGGGTTGCAGCACGCGGGGTCGCCGGAGGAGGTCGCGGGATCGCCAGGGGGTCGCGGGGGGCTGCGGGCGAGGGTTGCAGCACACGGGGTCGGGGGAAATGGGGGTCGGGGTAGGGAAGGGTCGGGGTTTTTTAAAAAAAACAAAGGTTTAGCGGCGGTTTATTAAAAACCGCCGCGAAACGTATTTCGGAAAACGTTTAGCTGCGGTTTTGTGAACCGCCGCCACAAAACCGCCGCTAAACACTGTTTATTTTGTAGTGACAATTTCCACTTCATCTCTTAAATAAATGAAGTTGAATTTGTCATTTGTGAAGTGTTAGCAGATCATGTGAATGAATGATGGGTCATTCCATCTGTCTCAAACACAAGGTTAAAAAAAATTATCAATAATAAATAAGTCTATCTATAGTGAGATTAATCATATATGGTTCCTAAAATGGACATATACTTCATATATCATACTGCTTAATATAATAAAACTAGTTTCTACTTACCAGGGACATCCTATAGGCCAATGGTAGGTGATAAAGGCATGTCGTACTTCAGTTATGGGTTCGATTCCCATAGCCTTGTCCGACGCAACGGGTTGTCGCCCGTCCTGCAGGTAGTCCTTTTTCTAAAACTACATAATTATAACATTTGTAACGACCTGAATCAGGATCCCCTCCCCTGGTGCCCCGTAACCAATTCGCCACATGACCTCAAGCCTGTTTCCCCAAATGCCAGAGGTTGTCGACTAGCAGCAAGGGCCTTGGTGAGTCAGTGGGGAAACTATTCCTTCATTTGGTAAAGTATAAAACTGAATAACGACAAGTCACAGTAGCAGAAACAATAACTGGATACAACAACTGAATTGAACAGTGGAATAAATGTATGAAATAATAATGATGCAACTTGGAACATATGTCTATGGAAAGCAGTAAACAAACCAAAGTGCAGAAATACAACTGAACACAACTACTAAAGCAACATTAAAAGAAAAAAATAAGAGAAACTCCTCACCATCGCAAGCCTCGGCTCGGTCCCATGCTCTCCAGCTCAAGCAAGTCAGGTACCTAATGTAGAAGGGTTCTTGCCCTTATCTATAACTGCAACAACATAGTCTGATTGGGCCCAAAATCATGGCCCAAATAGTGTGTGAGACAATGTCCCAGTAGGCAACCACCCAAAGATCTATGCCTAACAGTCAATGAATACATGGAAAGTAAAGTACAGGAATAGTAAACAAGAAAATACACATCAGCTACAATTTATAGTCTAGTATATAAAATACACAAGTACAAGACAATCAACAAGTAAAACTAGGTAACCCCCTGGGTAGTTCTCACAGCCTAACCCTTATGGTTCAACCTATAAGTACAAGAAACCCCCTATGAGGAACACATAGTCTCACCCCTCCAGTTCAGCTAAAAAGTAGACTCTATGAGAAAGCACTCACCGTCAATTCCCCCTATAGTCTCGTATTGTGCTAAAGGCTCTTTGGGGAAGCACTCAACATCTCATTCCCCCTATGGCCCGTGTCGAGGAACTACAGACTCTCTAATGAAGCACTCATCGTCAATTTTCTCTATGGTATTGCATCATATTATAAGACACTATGGAGAATCCCTTACGTCTATTCTCCCTATGGTCTACTACACTAGGTTCTCACAGTCCTGTGTGAAACTAACATGATCAGCATGCATGTATCGCCCAAGTAAACCTCGAGAACTACATAGCTATCATTCTAGGGCACAACAGCATAACAATATCACACTTCCACTATTCCACAACTAGGCATGGAAACTAGAAAAATTCAAAACAAGAAAAACAAGCATGGAAAAGCAACCTGAGAACAAAACAAATTACTCTACTCACAAGAATAACCTCTACTGTAGAAATCAAGAAATGCAGGAAAAATAGAAGGGGTAAAACAGGGAAACGCACAATTCCCGTTCAAGGGAATTGGCAGAAATTTCACATAATATTCAGTGACATCCTACAGAAAGGCACAAACCACCTACCTCGATCCTAGGAGATCGATATACGTGAACATTGATGATAGATTCTCCTTAGAATGTCGTAGATCTGAGAAAGAATCAAAAACACATAAACCAAGATAACATGGAAAAGAAAAGGAATTTGAAAACAAGGCTCAAGCAGAAGGAAGAACTAACCGCTACGCTTCCAACGCAATCGATCGTGCTCAAATCGGAGAATGAACGGAGAGGCGGGAGCTCGGGAAAGATTTGTCCGTACGGGTTGCTCTCAGATGAAAAACCTAGAGAATAAGGTCTTTCTGTGCATTAGGCGCGACCCCAATATTCTTAGTGAACATAATAAAAGTACACGGCGTGTACTTTTATAGTACATGACATGTACTAGGTTTTTCCATAATTCTCCAAAAATGGCCTCCACGTCACCCCTACACACCGTGTGTGTGGCCCGGGCACGTCCAGCACACGGCTTCGAGGCGGAGAAGATTACACTGCATGTACTCAAAAAGTACACGGCATGTACTTCGAAGTTTTCCAAAAACTTCATTTTTCTTAAAAACTCTAGGAAAAGGAAAGGCATACCAGAAATGAAGATCCGGGTTCTTATAAACATCCCCCATTAATTAAATTCATCTTCGAATTTCCCTAGCGAGGCATAGAAGAAGATTCCTTGAACAGCTCAGGCCACTACGATCGTACATCAGCCTCTCTCTCCCAGGTCTCGTCCTATAGTGGCCCATGCTTCCATAGCACCCGTATAAGAGTGACAGACCTCTCACAGAGAACCTTCGTATTGCAATCGACAATCCGGATGGGATGCTTCTCAAACGATGCATCCTCTTCGATCTCAACCTCCTCGGTTTGAAAAACATGAGATGGGTCTAAAATGTAACATCGGAGCTGAGAGACGTGGAAGACGTCGTGCATGGACCGGTACGTCTGGGGTAGCTGCAACCGATAGGAGATCGGCCCAACTCTCTCCAAAACCTCAAACAGTCCGACGTACCGCGGTGAAAGCATATCCTCTCTTTGAATCGTATTGTGTACTATCCTTGGTGTGACACATAGGAAAACTTGATCCCCGACCTCGAACTTCAGAGGTCGTCTCTGCTGATCAGCATCAGACTTCTGCCGAGACTGTGTTGTAGCCATCCTCTTCCGAATCACCTCTATCTGCTCTGAAGTCTCCTGAACAAGACGAGATCCCAGGAAAGCTTCCTCTCTTGCCTCCAGCCAGCATAAGGGTGATCGGTAGCCCTACCATACAGAACCTCGTAAGGTGCCATCTGAATGGTCGCCTGAAATATTTTGTTGTAGGCGAACGCCACAATAGGTATACGCTTCTCCCAAGAACCTCCAAAGTCTAGGATGAAAGCTCGGAGCATATCCTCAAGCACCTGGATTGTTCGCTCAGACTGGCCATCAGTCTGGGGATGGTATGCCATACTCAGAAGTACATGGGTACCCAAAGCCTTCTGAAGTCCCTTCTAGAACCAAAAAGTAAAGCGCACATCCCTGTCTGAAACAATGAAGAGTGGAACTCCATGTAGATGAACTATCTCTATGAGGTACAGTTGTAGAGACTCAAAGAATGACGTACATGGAAATTACATTTCTTTTGCGGAATACTTAATACATTACAAAAACAGAAACAGAAGTACCGTAATAGTTTAGTATCTTTGGATCCTCGGAACGTAATCTTCTAATCGTGGTGAAAGATCTTCAAAATCTCCCATAAAGATCTTCCCCTTTTGTTTTCTTACCTAAATCCTTTCTTTATATCCTGGGGAAATGAAAACATATAAAGGGTGAGATCAAATTCTCTTTAAGGGTAAGCATGGATAAAATATAACAAATCATATACATTTAAACTTAAAAACATGAACATAATGTTTAAACATCAAAATCCTGTGCAATGACATAAAACATGGCAGAACATAAGGCATAGATCATAAAGAAACATTAACCATGAAAAAAGATAATGGGAATAAAACATTTAATTGTGGAAATCATTCAGCACATGTTATGATTTCTAAAGTAGCCAAGGCATTGCTGCCAAGACCATCTTAGTGGACAAAGTCCCTTTCTGAATCGAGTTCACTCCTCGTTTCAGTCCTAGAACACTGAACCTGATTAACTTACCATTCCATCCATATCTATCTCATGAGATATAAATCTTTACCCAAAGAATTGGAGGTAGATATAGGTCCCACCCATCTCATAATGAATTCATTCTTACTTGTGCCACAAAATAATCTTAAAACATTCATCATAACCCAAAGAATAAAATGGGTTTCATAAACATCATCTCATCATTTCATAATCCATATAAAACAAATGGACATTTAATCATAAGAAAATTGAACCATGTAAATCATAGAGACATTAAACTTGAAACATAGACATAGGAAATAATGTCATATTAGATGGAAAAATGGTTTTGATAAAACAATTGAAATGAATTCTTGAGGAAAATATCCTTTCTTCTTCAAAATCAATTTCTTTTTACAAAAAGTCATGAAATTTTAAAAGATATATATTTTTCTGAAAATATTCATGAAATATTTTGGAGGAAGCTTTATGAAAATAAGGCTTTATAAACCAGTAAAAATCCATTCGTGCCGTATAAGTTAAAAAAACATTCTTCTCGTACATTTGCCGGAAAAGTCAACAAAGTACCTCGTCACGTAAACAAAAGAAAGATTCCTTACATACCATGTAGTAAAAGTCAAAAATGGGTAAAAATGAAATTAAACATACATGAAAACACTTTTATAAAACATGGACATGGATGATAGAAATAACCCCAGTAAATACTCACGAATAAGCAATCTCAGATAAAAATGAGATTTGAAAAATTATCCCTTACCTTATGTCTGATATGCTTTGTATGTATCCGAACCTCCTGTATAATGATTTAAAAAATATCATTGACTTATTACAGAATCATATTAATTGTTATGATATCATATATGGTTCACTTATAACTTTATATTACCCGTTCTTTTTTGTAAATTCCCTATTAAAGAGTTTTTTGGGTAAAATCATTTAATTTGTCATCCGTGTTTTGACTTTTAATTATTCATATGATTACTTAGATCATGATTACTTAATTAAAGAATATAAAACATGATTTATATATAATATATATTTAGAATATACATATATATAATTGATCGATAAATGGAAAGAAATACACCATTCATGGAGACGGTAGGTCGTACATACGCATGAACGTTGTTTTCATTTCCTTATTGAGTTGAATGGAATTAAGTAGATGACATAAATATATATATACATAAATCCAGTAGCTTTATAATGTCATATATTTCATTATTATTGCTTATATATACTTTATAATCATTCTTATATGGATAACATAGAGAATGAATCTCATCGCGTCGTGGCGACGGTAGTCAGTACGTATGCACGAGCGATGATATCATTTCCATAATTATTGAATTGAATTGGATTGTATGATACAATATATCAGAATCAGTATGATGTTATAATAACTATGTATAGTTATTCTTTACACCATTATACCCATACATGTAAGGTGTTGGTGGAAAAACATATTACACCACGACGTGGAGACGGTATTTTGTACATACGCATGCGTGGTGATTTTGTTTTCCGTAGGATGGATAGAAGGTGAAATAAGGTTGTTTCATATTTATAATAACATATCAGTATATTAGTGATACTGATGTTATTTCTTTATAATAAAACAACTAATGAAGATAAAGTTGACGAAGAAAGAAGCTTGAAAGAATCAGTAGAAGAAATTACCTCTTCTTCGATATGCCTCTTTGAAACCTCCTCTTAGGGCACTAAGATTTGTCTTTTTAGTAGACCAGGACCTCTAGGATGTGTCTAGGGAAGTATAGAAGAGAATTTGGCAGGGGTTGGACGTGATTGAAGGCTAAATGTGGTGTGAGGAAGAGAGGGTGGAGGTGCCCTTTTATAAGGGAGGAGAGGGGCACCTTTAGAAATCTTAAAAATATTAATTTATAATAAATATAACCCCATGTAAAAACCTCCAAAAATGACTCATATTCGAATATTAGATGATATAGGGTTGTAATCGCATCAAAAAATAAAATTTATACATGTTAGTAATTTATTTTAAACATTATCAACTTGATTGATCCTTATTTAATCAATTTAATTTTATTTGTGGTAATAACATTGTAAATTTTAAATTAGAACAAATAATTACTTATTTGTTGTGAATTATCCATAATTGGATACTTTATATCATTTTAGACCATATAAATTTAAATTTATAATTTTTAAATATTTTTGTGATTTTTAAACAATTTTATAATATGTTATTTTTATAAAATAACAATAGTGTCAATTTTGACACTATTCATTTATTTGAATTTAAATAAAATATATACAGAAGATATGTTCGAAATAAAAGAATTAATAGATTCATTAAAGGTCATATGTATCTATAAAATTAGTGTAGAACATTAAATAGTTCATATAATATTTATTTTAATATTTTAAAACCATTTATTTGATATTTCTCTTAATAAAATAATTTAAACATTAGTACTATGTCACCTTTAATGATAATTATTTAATCCCTAAAAATTCTAAATAAATTCATATGATGTAGATAATTTTATTTTCTTTCTGTAGACTACTTATATCCGAAGTTTCATGTATTTTATCACTAAACTAAAATTATTATACTTAAAAGATTTAGGAAAGTGACATGTTGTCACTTTCTTTGGTTTTAATAATAATTAAATTATATCCACGGAAAAAAGTCCATTAAATGAATCTATTCTGACCCTTAGGTGATATGAGTCGACTTTTAGTCATCTAATAGGATTTTTGCAGGTGTTAGGGTAATTTTATAATCATATATTTACCCTTAATTACCCGATTTACCTTTAACTATGGTAAATAAATTTTACCGTAGTTACTATTCATAATGCCCAAAAATAAAAAGTAGCCTATTAACATAATTTGGACCCACTTATTCCAAACAAGGAATCCATTTTTCATAATTCAAAACACATAAGTTTCATTAATTAATTTAATATTAATCTTGTTGTCGAAAGAAAACGGGTTTTTGTTTAAAACATTGCAAAAGACTGAATTGATTTAACCTACGAATTCAAGGTAAAATCAATGATAATGACATAAATTGTATTAAATGGTAAAAATATATTCTATTTATACTTTAAAACCATTAATTATTATAATTTAACCACATAAATTATTATGATGAAAAAAGTTGTTTTTAATTAAAATATAGTGTGTTTTTACTATTCATTAAAATATGAAAGTTATCAGAAAAATATGAAAACTTTATCCAATGTAAATTTTTATATACTAATTCAAAATAAGAAGTTTATTTTGTAAAATTGAACTTATAAACATGTCAAAAAGTATATTTGAAGTGGGTGCGCCATCAAAAGGCGGCAAAACTGCATTTTTTGAAAAATACTTATTTTACCCGAAAAATTTATTTTGTTCACATAAAATGTTTCAAAAAATTTATAATATGAATAAAAATGTTATAAAATTAAAAAAAAAATTAATACTATTCATAACGGCTTGTTCGTGATAATATTATTACCATATATCGTTGTTCAGTGAAACCCGGTATTGCGTACAACACACGCTATAGAGGAAGGTCGTGATTGCGTGTAATGAAAGCCATGTCAGGGTTGCATGTAGTGAAAGACTCATGTGTTGTTGCGTATAACAATATCCAACCATATTTCATTTATACATTTATTATATATGTATATATATACACTCAATGTTGCGTAGAATGACTATTATCAAACGAACTTGAAATTGTGTATAACATGATCCAAGAATTGTGTTGCATATACTACAAGCTAATACGGTGTTGCGTATATCACAAGATAATATTGGTGTAGCATTAAACACATGACATCAAATAAATTAAAAATAATACTTATCATAAATATGGGGGTGTTACATTCTACTCCCCTTAAAATGAATTTCGCCCTCAAAATTCGTTGGGGTTATACATGGTTTAATATTCGAAATTTTCTTTAATAGAAACCCACATCGTAAAAAGGAATTCCAAAACTTATCTTTAAAAACTAACGTATGAAACGTAACGGTTACCCAAATTAACTAATCACTGGGTTTACATGTAGGAAAACATAGGTGAAAATATGAATATAGAAGAGAAATCTAACCATCATGTTCTGATGGAGAGTGGTAGAGAACATGGCTATGAAATAGCCAACAATCAAAAAGCCATAGATTTGCGATGATCTAAGGTATCATCTGATTCATCCGATATAAGAGCACTAGGACAACATTTTTTTGGTTTTCAATGTCATTTCCATAAAGTTGAAAATTTTTAATTATAAGAATTACTTACTTGATTTTTGTGCAATCTCACTGTTGTTCATGCTTTGAACAATTTCCACTTCATCTCTTACAGAAATGAAGTTGAATTTGTTATTAGTGAAGTGTTAACAGATCATGTGATAGAATGATGGGTCATTCCATCTGTTTCAAATAAAAGGTTAGCAAAAGTTATCAAACATACATAAGTCCATCTATGGTGAGGTTAATCATATGCGATTTCAAAAATGAACTTATAATTCATATATCATACCACTAAATAAAATAAAACAAGTTTCTACTAACTAGGGACTTCCTGTAGGCCAGTGGTATGCGATAAAGTCTAGTCGCACTTCGGTTGTGGGTTCGATTCCCACAGCCTTGTCCGACGCGACGGGTTGTCGCTCGTCCTGCAGGTTGTCCTTTTTCTAAAACAACATTACTATAAAATCCCATCAATGATATCGAAAAAGGTAATAAACAATACTAACTTATGTCCAACATAATCCATTCCAATATTTAGGATTATCCATAATATTGCAGTCCATTGTCATATTATAGTGAAAACGATTACCAGAGATTTCATATAACAAGCATGTTAGTATCGTCGTTGATCCCCATATATCATAAGATATGTCTTCTTGGTCACATTCCAAACATTCGAAGGCATTAATCATGTATTCTCTTGAAAAATGAATACCCTTTGAATCATTGTGAAAACATTAGTGCTGTTAAAAGTTATCTCTTTCCACATACCAAAACCCCAAATTTCTATATACTCAAACCATGATATAACTATTTCCTTATATCAGTCATGAGCTCATGAATACTTTTAAACATTTCATTTTCCTCTTATCCCTTCATTATGCGCATATCATATTTTTTCCAAAAATATCTCAATCACTTTCCATGGTTACCGGTACCATAAAATTATTGAAAACCACAATAGACCAATACATAAATATTCCAATATTCTATGATACTATATAAAACATTATTTTGGAATCCCATTACATAAACACTTAATCATTACACGACATCATTTTCATACTCAATCATCACAAATAGTGATCGCATGAGACTTCCCTTTATCCTTTTCCTTAAGAGGTTGCTCGCATTTATCATCATTAACCTGTGGATTAGGGCATTTATTAGCGTAACGCCCCATTTCCTTGTAGTTGAAGTATTGAAGTGTTGGTGGTGTGCTCTCTACAGTCTTTTATTTATTCACATCATTAGAAACCTTTTTTCCATTACTTCGACACTCAGCTACTCAATGACCTTCTTTTCCACACTTAAAACATATTCTAGTACCTTTTAGGAAATCTCCACCATGCTTGTTTCCACACTTTTAGCATAAGGAAACATTCATCTTCTTTTCACCGTTATTCTGAGATTTCTCCTTGAACTCCATCTTTCGTTTCTTGTCAAAACTATGAGATGGATAAGTAACACCAACTTCCATTTCTACCTTGATAGCACAACGCACAATTTCTTCATAGCTACTGAAGTCTCTTATAGCTAATTCCCTTCGAAGACTTGGTTTTAAGCAACTAAAAAATAAATCAACTTTACTTTCAAGTTGTATGATAAAGCCAGATGCATACCTTGCACATCTTGTAATATTCGCTTCGTATATACCAACATATTCATCATCCTTTTTCTTTAGTTCAAGAAACTCCTTCTCCATATTTGTTCGAAGAATACGAGGGAAATAATTAATGAAAAATAAGTTTTTGAACTCGTCTCATTCCATAGACTCAATTTCATCCCTTTGCCTCGTATTCTTAATAAGATTCCACCATTGATCAGCAACATCTTCCAAACGATACACTGCTAAGATGACTTTATCATGTTCAGAACATTGAAGAAATAAAAATATCTTTTTAGTGGTACGGATCCTTTGTTTTTCCACTACTGGATCATAATACCCACTGAATAAAGGTTCGACGCTACCTCATGAAGGATTTAACAGAATGTTTCTCCTTCCATTGCTCATATGGAAGTCCAGAATTATTCATAGCTTGTGTACCTATAGAAATAATATTTTTCACTCCATATCCCATAACATTGGTTTGTTCAGGAGGAAAATCATTTCATTTTCCATTACATTGATCAAAACGGTTCCTTCGGGTTCCAGCCATCGTCTAAAACACAAAAAGAATAGTGTGAGAGGCAAAAATCTTGCTAGGGAAAACAACATAATAAAGGGGGAGTACCATCAATATCTAAAATATTAGGTTAAATTCTAACATCATTACCGTAGTTCTAAAACTATATCCTATACATATACTTATCCTTAGGGACATCCCTAGACATAGCTTAAAAATATCTCTAGGGAACTCACTAACGTTTTCACATCCTAGTTTCCAAAGGTTGACTAACCTTTTTTCTCTGATACCAACTATAGAGACCCGAAGCTTGACGTACATGGACATTACATTACTTTTTCATAATACTTAATACATAACAAAAATAGACATAGAAGGACCGTAATAGTTTAGTGTCTTTGGAAACTCAGATCTTAATCTTCTAATCGTGGTGAAAGAACTTCAACATCTCCTATAAAGATCTTCCCATTTTGTTTTCTTACCTAAAACCTTTCTTTATATCCTGGGGAAAAGAAAACTTATAAAGGGTGAGCTGAAATGCTCAGTAAGGGTAATCATGGATAAAATAAAACAAATCATATACATTTAAACTTAAAAATATGAACATAATGTTTAAACATAAAAATCTTGAGCAATGACATAAAACATGGCAGTACATAAGGAATAGATCATAAATAAACATTAACCATGATAAAATAGCATGGGAATAAAACATGTAATTGTGGAAACCATTCAGCACATGTTATGATTTCCATAGTAGCCAAGGCATTGCTGCCAAGACCATCTTACCGGAAAAAGTCCCTTTCTGAATCGAGTTCACTCCTCGTTTCAGTCCTGTAACACTGAATTGGATTAACTTACTATTCCATCCATATATATCTCATGAGATATAAATCTTTACCCAATTCATTGGAAGGAGATATAGGTCTCACCCATCTCATAATGAAATCATTCTTACTTGTGCCACAAAATAAACATAAAAACATTCATCATAACCCAAAGAATAAAATGGGTTTCATAAACATCATCCCATCATTTAATAATCCATATAAAACAAATGGACATTTCATTATAAGAAAAGTGAACCATGTAAATCAAAGAG
Organism: Viscum album; assembly: GCA_963277665.1. Lineage (NCBI taxonomy): Eukaryota > Viridiplantae > Streptophyta > Magnoliopsida > Santalales > Viscaceae > Viscum > Viscum album. Next base: position 1,270,742,865 of record OY728146.1, read on the forward strand.
AAATTAAACTTGATACATAAACATATGAAATAATGTCATCTTAGATGGAAAATGGTTTTGATAAAACACTTGAAATTAATTCTTGAGGAAAATATCCTTTCTTCTTCAAAATCAATTTATTTTCACAAATCATCATGAAATTTTAAAAGAAAGAGATTTTGTTTAAAATAGTCATGAAATATTTTGGAGGACTCTTTATGAAAATAAGGCTTTAAAAACTGTAAAAATCTGTTTGTATCGTATAAGTTAAAACGACATTCTTCTCGTACTTTTGCCGGAAAAGAAAATAAAGTACCGCGTAACGTAAAAAAAAGAAAGATTCCTTACATACCATGTAGTAAAAGTCAAAAATGGGTAAAAAGGACTTTAAACATATATTAAAACACTTTTATAAAACATGTACGTGGGTGATATAAATAACCCCAGTAAATACTTACGAATAAGCAATCTCGGATAAAAATGAGATTTGCAAAATTATCCCTTACCTTATGTCTGATATGCTTCGTATGTATCCGAAACTCTGGTATAATGATTTAAATAATGTCATTGACTTATTACAGAATCATATACATAATTATGATATCATATATGGTTCACTTATGACTTTATATCACCCATTCTTTTGTAAATTCCATGTTAGAGAGTGTTTTGGGTAAAATTGTTTCATTTGTCGTCCGTGTTTTGACTTGTAATTATTGATATGATTACTTAGATCATGATTACTTAATTACATAATATAATACATGATTTATATATAATATATATTCATAATATACATATATATAATAGATATATAAATCGAAATAAATACACCATTCATGGAGACGGTAGGCCGTACGTACGCATGAACACTGTTTTCGTTTCCTTATTGAGTTGAATGGAATTAAGTATATGACATACATACATATATATATATATAGTATCTTTATAATGTCATATATTTAATTATTATTGATTATATATACTTTATAATCATTCTTAAATGGTTAACATGGAGAATGAATCTCATCACGTCGTGGAGACGGTAGTCCGTACGTACGCACGAGCGATGATATCGTTTACATAATTATTGAATTGAATTGGATTGAATGATACAATATATCAGAATAAGTATGATGTTATAATAACTATGTATAGTTATTCTTTAAACCATTATACCCATCCATGTAATGTGTTGGGGGAAAAACAGATTACACCGCGGCATGGAGACGGTATTCTGTACGTACGCACACGTGGTAATTTTGTTTTCTATATGATGGATAGAAGGTGAAATGGGGTTGTTTCATATTTATAATAACATATAAGTATATTAGTGATACTAATGTTATTACTTTACAATGAAAAAACTAAATAAGAATAATTTGAAGAAGAAAGAAGCTTGAAAGAATCGGTAGAAGAAATTACCTCTTCTTTGATACGCCTCTTTGAAACCTCCTCTTAGGGCACTAAGATTGGTCTTTGAAGTAGACCAGGACATCTAGGATGTTTTTATGTAAGTGGATAAGAGAATTTGGAAGGGTTTGGTGGAGCTTGAAGGCTCAAGGTGGTGTGAGGAAAAGAGGGAGGAGGTGCCCTTTTATAAGGGAGGAGAGGGGCACCTTTGAAAATCTTAAAAATATTAATTTATAATAAATCTAACCCCACTTAAAAACATCCAAAAATGACTCATATTAGAATATAAGATGATATAAGGTTGTAATAGCATCAACATATAAAATTTAGATATGTTAGAAATTTATTTTAAACATTATCAACTTGATTTATCCTTATTTAATCAATTTAATTTTATTTGTGGTAATAACATTCTAAATTTTAATTTATAACCAATAATTAATTATTTGTTGTGAATTGTCCATAATTTGATACTTTATAACATTTTAGATTATATAAATTTAAATTTATAATTTTTAAATATTTTTGTGATTTTTAAACAATTTTATAATATGTTATTTTTATAAAATTACAATAGTGACAATTTTGAAACTATTCATTTATTTGAATTTAAATAAACTATATACAGAAGTTATGTTCCAAATAAAAGATTTAATATATTCATAAAAGGTCATATGTATCTATAAAATTAGTAGAGAACATTAAATAGTTCATATAATATTTATTTTAATATTTTTAAAACCATTTATTTGATATTTCTCTTAATAAAATAATTTCAACATCACTATTATGTCACTTTTAATGATAATTATTTAATCCCTAAAAATTAGAAATAAATTTATATGATGTATATAATTGTATTATCTTTCTGGAGACTACTTATATCCGAAGTTTCATAAATTTTATCACTAAACTAAAATTATTATACTTATAATATTTAAGAAAGTTACATGTTGTCACTTTCTTTGGTTTTAATAATAATTATATTATTTCTATGGAAAAAAGATCATTAAATGAATCTAATATGACCCTTATGTGATATGGGTCTGCTTTTAGTCATCCAATAGGATTTTTGCAGGTTTTAGGGTAATTTTATAATCTTATATTTACCCATAATTACCTGATTTACCTTTAACTATTGTAAATAAATTTTACCGTAGTTACTATTCATAATGCCCAAAAATAAAAAGTAGCCTGTTAAAATAATTTTTCCCAATTATTCCAAATATGGAATCTATTTTTAAAAATTCAAAACACATAAGTTTCAGTAATTAATTTAAAATTAATCCCTTTGTTGAAAGAAAATGGGTTTTTGTTTAAAACATTGCAAAAGATTGAATTGATTTAACCTACGAATTCAAGGTAAAATCAATGCAAATGGCATACATTTTATTAAATGGTAAAAATATATTCTATTTATACTATAAAACGATTAAATATTATAATTTAACCATATAAATTATTATGATGAAAAAAGTTGTTTTTAATTAAAATATAGCGTGTTTTTACTATTCATTAAAATATGAAAGTTTTCAGAAAAATATCAAAACTTTATCCAATGTAAATTTTTATACCCTGATTCAAAAGAAGTTTATTTGGTAAAGTTTAACTTATAAACATGTAAAAATCTATATTTAATGTGGGTGCGCCATCAAAAGGCGGAAAAACTGCATTTTTTTAAAAATACTTATTTTACCCGAAAAAATTATTTTGTTCACATAAAATGTTTTAGAAAATTTATAAGATGAATAATAATGTTATAAAATTAAAAATGTGTTTAATACTATTCATAACGGCTAGTTCGTGAAAATATTATTACCATATATCGTTTTTTAGTGAAACCCAGTATTGCGTACAACATACGCTATAGAGGAAGGTCGTGATTCCGTGTAATGAAAGCCAAGTCAGGGTTGCATGTAGTGAAAGACTCCTTTGTTGTTGCATATAACAAAATCCAACCATATTTCATTTATACATTGAATATATATATACACTCAATTTTGCGTAGAATGACTATTATCAAATGAACTTGAAATTGTGTATAACACAATCCAAGAATTGTGTTGCGTATACTGCAAGCTAATACGATAATGCGTATAGAAAAAGATAATCTTTGGGTAGCATATAACACATGACATCAAATAAATTAAGAAGAATACTTATCATAAAATCTCAGGGTGTTACAATAGTCATCCCAGATCATCGACATGGAAGGTCTCCTTGATCTATAAGAAGTGAGAAACCTTCATGAGCCTATCAATGAAATCCCAAATAGCATCGTTCCCCCAAGATGACCTCGGCAGCCTGGTCACGAAGTCCATAGTGACATCATTCGACTTCCACTATGTAGTTCGGTGAAACGAGAGGAATACTCCATGACAGAAAGAGTACCTTGCTCTATGCTCATGAACTCTTAGGCTTGATCGGCCGTCTGGGTCTCCGGGTAGAAGTATCCATAAAAGACGCGTTGAAACACCTCTCAAGCCATAACATACTGATGACCCGACTGTGAGATCACGTCCCACCACCTTCTGCTGGAGTCTCAAAGTAGGTAGGTAGAGAGCTTGACCCGCCTCTCTAGAGGTGTCTCTAGATGTTTGAATATAGTCAGCATGACTTCCAGCCATGACTCTGTAGCCTGAGGTCCTCCTTCCCCCGAGAACGTGAGAGGATGTTGCTGCTGGAAAACTCGATTCAAGTCTGCCATAGTCAAGGCAGGAGGCGGTGATCTTTAGAAGGTCTTCATAATCTTCATAAAACCTTCCCTAAACTAAGCATCAGCGCCTGCAACTGGTATGAAAACTGATGCCAAGGCTGGCTCGCCTGGAGGATCTGTAGGAAGTCTCTGATCAGCCATATCTAGCGTCTGATCACTGCCTGATGAAAGACGTACAATCGAAGGACGTCTCGGAGGCATAGTTCTGAAATATCAAAATAAAACCTTAGATTAAAAAACAAGGACAGGAAACAAAAGAGTAAAAAATGGGAACACGGGAAGAAAAACACACAAGTTTGAAAAACACAACTACACGGTGTGTATAGAAACTACACGACATGTCTTCTTAAGCCACTGACATGGGCATGTACCCCTGCCCTATAGGTTGTGTGACACCTCAACTACATGGCGTGTTGACCTAACACATGGCGTGTAATTGAAGACTATTCCCCTACCCGAGTATCCTTACACAGATAACCCACACAGTCTGACTTATCCCAAGACTACACAGCATGTTCTGAACAAACACGACATGTACTAGACAAGGCTTCAGTGGCTCGTGTTGTTAAATACACGGTCGTCTACACAGCTGGACCTTACACGGTGTGTTCCGAACGAACACGACATGTATAGGTGAAGGTGACATTGTCCTGTGTTGTTCACGACACGACCGGGTACCTGAACAAGACTACACGACATGTGCCGAAAACAAACGGCGTGTCTAAGAGAGGGTAACACCGACCTTTGATGTTCGTGACACGACTGGGTACCTGGAAAAGACTACACAGCGCGTTCCTTTATAACATGGTGTGTTCTACTCGAGCTTCCCTGACCCATGTTGTTAGTTACACGGTAGGTACACGGCTCTGAACTACATGACATGTATCTCACGTACACTGTGTGTTCCTGATGTTATTCTCACGACACCGTGTTTCTGCTCACACGTTCAGTGACATGACCTGAAAACTACACGGCATGTTTCCCAAAATTACACGCCCTGTATTCTGGGTTTTTCTGGTCAGTAGCTTAGCAACTGCACAAAATCCCAGAAACACTGAAAACAAGGCAAGTAGGTGCCAAATTCCGATCTATGAGGGCCCATAACACCTCAAGAGTCAAAATTTGGATTTCATTTAAGAAAAGTAGGAAAAAATACTCTAACAAGGCAGCAGAGATTCTATCAATCATTTATCACAACAACATGCATAATCTACACAAAGTCTATCACAACAGCATGCAATTGCTAATACACCCAAATGGCATGGCAAGAATGCATGGAATATGATTTCTACAAGTGCCTATATGATCCATAAGATGGAATACCCTCATCTCATCGGGTTGAAACATAAATATAACCAAAATTATCAAGAAAATAACAACATAAAGAAAGTGAATCACTGTAGGTGAAATCATATCAACCGTAAAATCACAAAATCAGCAAACTGGAATTAACGAGGCAGTATGGATTTTCCCTATACACGGGTTAGCTACTCCCGAGAATAGATTAATACCAATTTTCGAATCTGTACTATTCTTGGTTAAGGTCTCCAAATAGTAAGGAAATAGAAAAGAACTCCTCTGATACAACTTTGTAACGACCTGAATCTGGATCCCCTCCCCTGGTGCCTCGTACCCGGTTCGCTAGATGACCTAAAGAACGTTTCCCCAAATTCCAGAGGTTGTTGACTAGAAGCAAGGGCCTTGGTGAGTTGGTGAGGAAACTATGACCTCATTCGGTAAATTATAGAGCAGAAGAACAACAAGTCACCATAGCAGAAACAATAACAGCATACAACCACTGAACTGAATAGCAGATGTAATGTATGAAATAATAATGATGTAACATGGTACATATGTATATGGAAAGAAGTAAACAAACCTACGATATGAAATAAAACTGAACAAAATTACTAAAGAAACAACAAAAGAAAAAACAGAAGAGAAACTCCTCAGCATCACAATCCTCGGCTCGGTCCCATGCTCACCAGCTCCAGCAAGACAGGTACCTGAAGTAGAAGGGAAATTTCCATTATCTATAACTACAACAACATAGTCTACTTGGGCCCATAATCATGGCCCAAACAGGGTGTGAGACAAATTCCCTATAGGCCACCACCCAAATATCTATGCCTAACAGTCAATGAATACATGGCAAGTAAATTACAGGAATAGTAAAAAGGAAAATACACAGCAGCTACAATTTACAGTCTAGCATTTAAACTACACAAGTACAAGACAATCAACTAGTAAAACAAGGTAACCCCCTAGGTATTTCTCATAGACTAACCCTTGTGGTTCAACCTATAAGTACTAGAAACCCCCTGGGAGGCACACACAGTCTCACCCCTCTGGTTCAACTAAAGAGTAGACTCTCTGAGGAAGCACTCACCGTCAATTCCCACTATAGTCTTGTATCGTGCTTAAGTATCTTTGGGGAATAACTCAACATCTAATTCCCCATGTTCCCTGCATCGAGGAACTACAGACTCTCTAAGGAAGAACTCATCGTCAATTCCCCCTGTGGTCTCGCATCGTATTATAAGACACTCTGAAAAATCCCTACATCTATTCTCTATGCGGTCTTCTACACTAGGTTATCACAGTCTGGTGTGAAACTAACATGCTCACCACGCGTGTATCGCCCAAGTAAAACTCAATAACTACTTGGATATCATTCTAGGGCACAACATCATAACAATATCATAGTTCCATTATTTCAAAACTAGTCATGGCAACTAGAAAAACGCGAAACAAGCAAAACAATCATGGAAAAGCAACCTGGCCACAAAACAAATTACTCTACTCACAAGAATAACCTCTACTATAGAAATAAAGAAAAGTAGGAAAAATAGTAGGGGAAAAACAGGGAAACACACAATTCCTGTTCAAGGGAATTGGCAGAAATTGAATATAATATTCAATGTCTTCTTACAGAAAGGAACAAACCACCTACTTCATTTCTAGGAGATCGATATACGTGAAAATCGATGACAGATTCTCCTTAGAATGTCGTAGATCTGTGAAAGAAACCAAAACAGATAATCCAAGATAACATGGAAAAGAGGAGGAATTGGAAAACAAGGCTCAAGCAGAAGGAGGAACTCACCACTGCGCTTCCTACATAATAGACCGTGCTCGAATCAGAGAACAGACAGAGAGGTGGGAGCTCGGGAAAGATTCAGTTGTACGGGTCGCTCTGGGATGAAAACCCTGGAGAAGAAGGTCTTTATGTCTGTCAGGCACGACCCCAATGCATTTAGTGAAAAAAATAAAAGTACATGGCCTATACTTTTAGAGTACACGACGTGTACTAGGTTTTTTTGTAATCTTCCAAAAATGGCATCCACGTCACCCCAACACACCGTGTGTGTGGCCCGGGCATGACCAGCACATGGCTTCGAGACGGAGAAGAGTACATGGTGTGTAATCAGAAAGTACACAGCATGTACTTGGAAATTTTCCAGAAACATATTTTTTCTTAACTACTCCAGGAAAAGGAAATGTGTACATGAAACAAAGATCTGGGTTCTTACAACATTCTATAAATAATATCGAAAAAAAATTCTAGACTTAATCAACAATGACTTATGTCTAACATAATCCATTCCAATCATTAGGCTTATCCAATATACTTCTGTCCATGCTCGTAGTTTAAAGAAAACAATTACTAGAAATGTCATCTTCTGAGCAAGTGTATAACATCATTTATCCCTCATATTTCTTGGTGGTAACATTCCAATTATGTGAATACCTTAATCAGGTATTCTCTTGAAAAATGAATACACATTGAACCTTAGTGAATACATGAATGCTATCAAAAGTTAACTCATTCCACATACCAAAATCCAAGAATTCTATATACTCAAACCATGACATAGCCATGTCATTATATCATTCATGAGAAAATGAATAATATCAAAAGTTTCATTTTCTCTTTATCTTTTCATTATGTGCATATCATCTTCTTTCCAAAAATATCTTAATAACATTTCATGGTTACTGGTACAATTCAACATATACGTTCAAATAATCTAGGAAAAACAATAGTTTAACAATACTTAGATGTTTCTTTATTACATAGTACCATTAAATTACCTACACAACATAACTCTTGATAAACATAAAATAATTCCACTACATTCTTAAACCATTGACAAATCTTCAAAACTTCTTTAATATCATATATAATTTTTACTCTCCTCATAATCATCAATATAAATACTACCCATACGACCATACTGATTCTCTTCATGAGATTTTCCCTTAGAGAATTGGTTTGCATAATTCCCATACATTCCTTATTTAAAACATTTAATGATTGATGATGTCATAGAAATACTATTATCCTTCTACATGGTGTTAACTGAACCTTTTCCTTTTCAATTACAGGATTTGTGTCCTTATTTTCCCCACCCAAAGCATCTTCCAGTTCCTTTGAAATATACTCCTTGATTTTTCTTCCCACATTATTTACATTAGAGAAATTGAACTTTCGTTCCTCTATGATCATCATGAAACTCCATCTTTCTCTTATTAGCTGAGTCGGGAAACTTATCAAAGTTGATATTATTGATCATATTATGAGATTGGTGATTAGGTATAATAACAATGTTTGTACTTCCAAATCCTGTTTCATTTTGCTGCTCATGAAGAATATCATTCTATTGTTCATCATATCCTCCATTATCATGAATCATCATGTTTCCATCCATTTTCTAAAACCCAAAAAGAATAGTATGAGAGACAAAAATCATGCTAGGGAAAATAGAGTAATAAAGGGGAAGTACCGTCAGTATCTAACATCTTAGGATAAACTATACAAACATTACCGTAATTCTAGGACTATAACCTATACGTATACATATCCTTAGGGACATCCCTAAATATACCTTAGAAATATCTCAAGGGATTTCACTAAAGTTTTTGCATCCTAGTTTCCAATTTTTAAGTAAACTGAACCTTTGATACCAATTGTAGAGACCCAAAGATTCACGTACATAGACATTACATTAATTTTTCGGAATACTTATATATAATAAAAACAATCACCAAAGGAGCTTAATAATTTAGTGTCATTAGAAACTCAGAAAAATAATCTTCTAATCTTGGTGAAAGATCATCAACATCTCCCATATAGATCATTCCTTTTTTTCTTACCTAAAACCGTTATTTATATCCTGGGGAAATGAAAACATGTAAAGGGTGATCTCAAATTCTTAGTAATGGAAATCATGGAGAAAATAAAACAAACCATATACATTTTAACATCAAAACATGAACATAATGTTTACACATCAAAATCATAAGTTATGAAATAAATCATGGAAGTACGTAAGGCAATGGTTATAAAGGAACCTTAATCATGATAAAATAGCATAAGAATAAAACATTTAATTATGGAAAAACATTAATCAAATGATATTATTTCCATATTAGCCAAGGCATTACTGCCAAGACCATCTTAGTGGACAAAGTCCCTTTCTGAATCAAGTTCACTCCTCATTTCAGTCCTGTAACACTGAACAGGATTAACATATCGTTCCATCCATGTCTATCTCATGAGATATAAATATTTACCCAATGAATTAGAGGGAGATATAAGTCCCACTCATCTCATAATGACATCATTCTTACTTGTTCCACAACATGAACATAAATCATTCATCATTACCCAAAGAATAAAATGGGTTTCATAAACATCATCCCATCATAACATAATCCATACAAAAAAAGGATATCATTTCATCGTAAGAAAAATGAAACCGTGTAAACCATAGAGACATTATACTTGAAACATACAAATATGAAATAATGTTTTCTTATATGGAAAATGGTTTTGATAAAACACTTGAAATGAATTCTTGTGGAAAATTTCCTTTCTTCTTCAAAATAATTTTCTTTTCACAAAATTCCATGAAAATATTAAAAGAAAAGGATTTTTGTGAATAGATTCATGAAATTTTGTAGAATAAACATCATTAAAATATGTTGTTATGAAACCTTAAAAATTCATTCCTACAGAATATGTTAAAAAACATTATTCTCATACATTTTCCAGAATAGTCAAAAAGTACCACGTGTGGTAAACAAAATAGAGATTCCATCCATAACACAAAGTAAAAGTTAAATAGGGGTAAAATGACTTTAAACATACATGTAGGAATATTAAACACTCTATGAAAAAAAATTATGGACATGGTTGAAAAATATAACCCCATTAAATACATACATATAAGAAATCTCGGATAAAAATGACATTGAAAAATTATCCCATACCGTAGGTCTGATATGCTTCGTATGTATCCGAACCTCATATATAATGATTTAAATAATGTCATTGACTCATTACTGAATCATATTCATTGTTATTATATCATATATGGTTCACTTGTGACTTTATATTACCAGTTTTTTTGTAAATTAAAGGTTAAATCAGCATTTTGGGTAAAATATTTTTATTTATCATACGTGTTTGGACTTGTTGATCATTATATTATTTTTACTTATATCATTATTTACTTACTTCCAAAATGTAAATGATGATTTATATATCTGATATATATTTAGTACATATATATATATATAATAGATAGATAAATGAAATAAAATACACCGTTCATGGAGACGGTAGGTCGTACATACGCATTAACGTTGTTTTCCACTCCTTATTGACTTGAATTGATCTAAGTAGATGACATATATATATATATATACATAAATCCAGTAGCTTTATCATGTCATATATTTCATTATTATTCATTATATATACTTTATAATCATTCTTGAATGGTTAACATGGAGAATGAATCTCATCACATCGTGGAGACGGTAATCCGTACGTATGCACGAGCGATGATATCATTCCCATAATTATTGAATTCAATTGGATTTGATGATATAATATATCAGAATCACTATGATGCTATAAAACTATCTGTAGTTATTATTTACACCATTATACCCATCCAAGTAAGGCGGTGGTGGAAAAACTGATTACACCACGGCGTGGAGACGCTATTCCTTACGTATGCACACGCGGTGATTTAATTTTCCGTAGGATGGATAGAATTTGAAATCAGGTTGTTTCATTTTTATAATAACATATCAGAATATAGGTAATACTGATTTTATTACTTTATAATGAAACAACTAATGAAGAGTAAGTAGAAGAAGAAAGAAACTTGAAAGAGCCGGTAGAAGAGATTACCCCTTCCTCGACGCACCTCCTCTAAAATTCTTATTAGGGCACTAGAGATGGTCTTTTGAGAAGAACAGATCTTCTATGATATAACTAGAGAGGTGTAAAAGAGTAATTGGAAGGGTTTGGACGAGCTTCAAGGCTCAAAAGTGTGTGAAGAGAAGAGGGAAGGGGTTATATATTAATAAGGGGGAGAGGGGAACCTTAGGAAAAACATAAAATATTATTTTATAATATAGTCATATTCGGTTTTTAATAGCTCAAAATTGATTTATTTTGAAGATGAGGTGGGTATGGGTTGAAATCATATCAACCAATAGGTTTTAGGAATTTTTATGTTATTATTTTAACCGTATCATTTAGATTTAACTCTAAGTTAAATAATTTAACTTTTACCATGTCTTTTTGTTTTCTTATATAATATGGTTAATAAACTTACTATAACATGCCAAACGAACCCCAAGTGGTTCATTATTAATATATACAACCTTATATATGTAATTTGGCCGAACATTAGATTATTATAAATAAAATAACAATTAATAATATATAATTTGTTTTAAAAACTATTTTATGTCAATTTTTACACTATTTGGTAATTTATTTTAGTGAAAATCATAACAGCATGATTAGTTCGGAAAAAAGATAATTAAATAAATACTAACATGTTATAGTAACCTATAAAATTAGTTTAATTATTAGAAAGTATCAATTTACATTTATTTGGGTATTTATAACATCAATTATGTTAATATTTCATTAATAATGAAATTACTACATCATCATTATGTAATAAATAAATTATATTATATAATGTCTAAATTTTTTAAATAAAATACAATTGTGTATGAAATCTTCTTATCTTTCTAATGAATATTTATAGATGAATTTATCTTATGTATATCCCTATATTAAAAATGTTTTAGTTATTAAACATTGATTTTAACTATTTTAACTCTTCTTTAAATTAAATAATAATAAGTATCCTAATCTAATCCAGGTGAGACTAAATTGTCATATTTTATTCTTAAAGTTATTTTTGGTCTAATTAAACTTATCCAATAGAATTAGGACATGTGTTAGAGTAATAATAAAATCATTTTTACCCTTAATTACCCTATTTACTTTTAACAGTGGTAAAAAAAGTAAAAAGATACTATTCACCAAAAATTATTTTTATCTTATTGAACCACATTTTACTCCTTGATATTAACCGTGTCTCTCGGATTTTCGAAATTCCACTCACAGAAGTGCTAAAATTATGTTTTATGTAAATTTCCAAATTCTCCTAGGAGGTGGGTAAAAGACGGTGAAAAGTTCTATAAAATTTATATATATATTTAATCATTATAAAATGACTCAAATGAATTAAATTGAACTTATATAGGTACTATAAATTAATTTTGACCAAAATAAATTTAAATAAAATAAATAATTATTTAAATAAAAAGTCGGTTTTTAAATAGTAACCTAGTGTTTTCACTATTCATAAAAAATTGAATGTTTTCAGAAAAATACAAAAAATTCACCCTAGGAAAATTTCGATATTCTGAATCCAAAAATGAAGTCCATTTTGAAAACTAAAATTTTTAAAAGTGGGTATTATTATTCATAACGGCTAGTTTATATAACATATCATTGTTTAGTGAAACTCGGTATTGCGTACAACACAGGCTATCGTGGAAGGTCATGATTGCGTGTAATGCAAGCCATGTCAGGGATGCGTGTAGTGAAAGATCTTTTTGGTGTAGCGTACAAAACAAGACATCAATGAAATTAAAAAGAATATTTTCTTAAAATCTCGGGGTGTTACAGGAAATATCATTATAAATTCATTATAATTATATGGGAACAATATAATAACATTTGAAAATAATACAATTCTTATCGTAGATCATAAACAATAGTCATTGAATAAATCCTAGTAGTTTATAAGACAGGAAATAAGATCAAATCAATAAGAATGACCCATGAGAACATAACAGTTGCATAAGACATAGATTTGTTTAATATACATAATCAATGAAACATTAATCTCACGGATACCCACTTGGACATTCATAACACATTAGTCATGGGAAACAAATAGTGTACATTTAAAGGTATTTGTATAGCCTCTTGTGTACTGTCCTTCGGGATTAATATAAAAACATTCAAGTACCCTCTTTTGAGTTTGGGATAGCATCATGTGTAGCCTCATTAAATAGTGGGATAACCTATCATTTAATATTTGAGATCATATTAAATTAATGATTACCCAATGTGTTGGAAATTGATATAGGATCCACTCATCAGATTATGAAAATCATACACATGTGTGCCATAAGATCTTAAAACATTCCCTATATCAGAACCCATGAAAATAAGTGGGTTTCCAAAACATTTCACAATAGAATTAACTATGGAAAATAAATAAGATCATAATAATTTAATCATTTAATAACATCATATATTAATGAAAAATTAATGGTTTGAAAATGAATTATATCATTGTATAATATTTGGATAAAGAAGTGTTTTTACATAATAATTATATCATTGGGTAAATCAGGGTAAAATGATAAGGTTTAATACTAACTATTTCATGGAATAAAGAATGGGAACAAAATTGTGGTTCATAAGAATTATATAATGATATTATATATTGATTGAAAATGGGTTTCATAAAAATTATGTCTTCAGAAAAATAAACCATTCCATGAAATAATAAAAACGGTACACTGGGACTATAACACCCGTTAAGAATCAATATCTATAATTTATTTCAGTTTAAATTTAGAATTATTTTTGATATAAAAATTATTTGTGACGTTTGAGGGGGAAATACAAATTAATTGAAAATTACTTATAATAGATAAAATTTTTAAATTTATTTTAAATTCCATCTATTTTTAAATTATCTTTTATAATATATAAATGTATCATTAAGTAATTTTTAAAAACAATTATGTGGAAAATTTACTTTTATCCTTTTAATAAAACCTATTTACAAAAAAATATGTTAAATTTATTAGAATTTATTATTGAAAAAATATAATTTAATAATCCAATTAAATATCATTAATGAGGGTGATAAATTCTATTCATGCTATACATATTAAAAAATGGATTCCTTTAACATTGTTATTAAAATTTTAATAGATAATATTGATGAATTTTGATAAAGAGACATTTATTTTAAAAAAATCAACAATGAGTATAAATTTACTAAATAAAACCTGTGTAGAATGTTAAGTAATTTTATAACACATTTCTGAATGACATGGTTTTTTAAGAGAAATGGTTTTCCACCGAACAGATCAACAAGGTTTAATTTTAATAAAAACATTATTTTTAACTCTAGAGAACCTAAATATAATAAGATGAATAAAAAATACATAATCTCATTACATGAACATTTTAGAAAGAATGTAACATGATTCATGGGATATGGATCATAATATTTCATCATTGAAAACGCATATCATAAACTATCTTGATAAACATTGTGTTTGTAACATCAATCCATTACAAAATTTCTACTGTTTGAATGATATAACTGATTCAATAAAAATTATAATGAAGCTTTTAATATAAAAAACAAGTATATTACTAATATAACATGTTATAGGGATATTAAATACACATCCTTGAAGAATATAGGCGTATAACATAACTTATTTCTTAATGAAGGTCATTTGAAGAAACCATCCCTAATTACATTGGTAACCTTTTAATGGTAAGCCACAAAAAATAGATATACTAATGGGAATATGTAAATCAATATAATATATAATAAAATAAATAAACAATAAATAAATGGAATCTATATATATAAATAAAAAGAAATAGTATCTAAATATGAAATGTGTCTCACAGAAATAAAATGTGAGATGTAAATCCCCCAACTTAGGTCTTTACTACATTCATACAAAATAAATTATCCATTATATTCAATATAAGTATAATATAAATCTATTATATAAAAAAAAAATATATATATTCTATAATATATTATTTAATTATGACCTTATATAAACCGTTTATTTAAAATTTTATTTTAACGTCTTGTTTCGTAAAACAACATCTTTGCTTTTATATATGTTTTGATTTTACATTTTTTGGTTATATTTGATTGATAAAGGATACATAGTTTTCAAAACTTTTAACATTATATCAATATATCAAATAATTTTCATATATTTATTTACTTTGGTATGTAAATGATATATATATACAATAAAATACAGTATTCATGAAGACTATAGGTTGTATGCATGCATGAGCATTGGCCCATTTTATCGATGAGATAAAATAAATAATGATTACTAATATTTTAAAATGACATATTGATTTTTAGTTAATATATATCACATATTTTTATTAACCTCATCCTTATTACTATCCATGTATGGCATGAAGTGATCACATCGGTTCGTGGGGTGGTAGTTCTCCATTCAAACAAATGATGTTATGCTATTCCCATGGAATAGAACATAAGAAGGAATATGATACATCAATTTTATAGAATTATAATAATATCATAAGTTTCATATATTAATAATGAATCCATCATTATATACAACTGTGGGATGTCGTGGTGGAAAATGAATAACATCTGTTCGTGAGGCGGTAGTCTGCCATACACACAGTTTAGAATTTTCATACCCTTTTGAAGGAATCATATAAGGATTTATGTTATTAAATTATTAAAATTGAATATTAATATATTAAATATATTATTTTATCATATAATCATGTTATAATAATAATTTTAGGAGGTATAGGATGGGATATTAAAAATAGGCATGTTTAACTACTTTAACACTTCTTTGGAAAACCTCTATATGCTTGCACCAAATTCAATCATATGATTATATTATAACCAACCTAATTATTTTAGAATCATAATATGGAATAAGGGATGTTATTTGGGCTGTGATATTCTAAGACAATGGGTTTTTGATTAATTTTGTATAGGGGATAGTGGGGGACGATTTATAATTGATATTAGTGGAAGACTTGTAAATTTTTTAAATAAAAAGTTATACCTAGTTTTTTTCACACTAAATATGGATCTAAAAAGAATTATTACAGAACCTATAAGATATTATGTTGCAATAATTCTTTACAAGGTGTTTTTAAAGGACATTTGTCAATTTTAACCCATACCCTTTTTGTTTTACCACCCAAAAAACTTATTTTTACCTTCAACTAAGTAAATAACTTTCTACTGTTTTTACTATAAAATGTGGTAAAACATTTAGATAGAATTATTAGATAGTATTAATTATTTTTATTCTAAATATGGAATAAATTTTCTCAAATTAATATTATATAATGGGGAAAATTAGAATTAAAATTAATCCCATAAACACAATGGGGATTAGTGTTTTTAATGATAAAATTGTAAAAAGTTAAGAACATTTTATAAAAAAATCATTATGAAATTGAATCTAAAGAAATAAATTGGATAAATATATACATATATATAATTTATATAATTATTATTTGAAACCATATTGTAAATATTTTTATTTCTATAGAATTATTTAAATAGATAAAAATTCTTCATAAAAACAAGTATTTTTTTACTATTACTAAAAATATAATATTATTATACCATTATGAAAAATATTCCATAATATAGTTATTCCATTATTATTTAGAAAATTAACATTACTTTTTCAATTTTATTTATTACATTTTTTTGTTTTTTAATTATGCAGAAGGTGAAATAACTGAATTTTGAAATAAAATATTTTTAAGCATAAATCTTGATTTCTTCTTATCAATTGTTTTGAAAACACCTAAAATGAATGAAAAATTTGATTTTATTAAAATATATAAACACTAAATTATATAAATTAACAAAATGTTATTTTATAAATTTATCAATGTGAAACATTTTAGTGCTCATAAAAATAGTTTTCTAAAATATGATTTCATTTATTTTAAAATAGTTTTAATTTTAATTTCTAATTAATAGGTCATCAGATAATATATGATATTTATATTATTAAACATTATATTTTCATTATTTATTTAATCACATCCACTTTCTATATTCCAATAGTATAGGTGATAAATATCATATTAAACAATAATTTTGTAATTGTATGTGATGATTCATTTAAAATCAATGTTTCCTATAATGGAAGATGAACATAGTATTTTATATAATAGAAGATCAAATTTATGATTCAAATAACAAAATATAAAATGAATGTTTCATGCTAAAAAATGAAAATAAATAAATATATTTTTTAATAAAATTCAACAAATCTCTGGATTTACATTATACCCCTATAAAATGAACGTCTCCCTCAAACATTATCACATGTATTGTCAAAACCATCCCCCAGGGCTACTTCTATGACTACTCCAAGCCCGCCTTCCATAGGCCAAAGGCTGGTGACTAGCATAAGAAAGGCGTATCCCTAATATGAGAAGGCATTGCCTTTTTACCTTATAGACATAGAGTTCAAGAACATAACCAAAAGCATCTTCTCATACTATAACGCAACTAGATATAACCACAAATTATACTGCTATGGTAAAAAGATTGTTGAATATAAAGAGGCCAGAGTACAAGCCCAACGGAAAAAGTACAAGTACAACAGAAAATTAAAAATACAACAAAAAGGTTCAGAATACTCTGGGATCATCCATCGAGGATCCTACATGAGGTTATGTACAACTCACAATCAGTAGTCCATACATCTTGTCACACCAAAAGGTCCATCTCGAAGCATCGTCCAGTCCTACCTCCAAGCACCATCTAGTCTTAGCTCCCTCTTCCTTGATCAACATTGTACGTCATCTGCACAGGACACAATAAGGTGTTGGTGAAGCCCATGCAGGGGTGAGTATAATGATAATCAGTAGGGACCCCGAGACCCTCATAGGTATCCTAGAGTTACACCAATGAAAAACCAAAAAGCATTAAGAAATGGACATCAACTCTACTTAGGTATATGTTCATTCATATACCTATGATATCAAGATAAACTCATCTCACACAAGAGGGAAAAATACCACAATGTTTACACCCTGAAGTTAGAAGTACCATAGTGGTAACACCACTAAGATAGATGTACCACATAGGTAACACCATGAAGGTTGAAGTACCACATAGTTAACACCACGAAGATAACACCATGATGGTCAAACCAAGAAGGTATTAGTACCATATAGGTAACACCACAAAGCTATAAGTACCACACATGAGACACACGAAATTAGAAGCACCACATAGTTAAAACTACGAAGGTAAAAGTACCACATAGCATAACCTCAAACAAAAGCACAATGTAATGACACCTCACAAAGATTCTTAGCTCAAACCTGGTTTTGAGTGAAGTATAGACGTAAAGATGATTAGTCATGAAGCTAGATCATCTTATTCTGTCAAGAGGCAATACTTATGAATATACAAAGTTTGACCCACACATGATTGATAGTTACTAACCCCTGCAATGATCCACATAGGTTCTGACCCACCCAGAGTCGATAGGTAACAAACCCCCACTGAACCACATAGGATCTAACCCACACAAGATCGATATGCATTGACCTACATGAGATCACTAAGCGTTGACCAACAATGGATCTGATACACACAGGATCGCTATAAGCTAACCCACAATGATGACTAAGCACTGACCCAAACAGGATGTAACCCATATAGGAATGGTATGTGCTGATCAACAAAAGATCACAGAGTGCTGAACTCCATATGAATTTTCTGCACCTACCGCCTCACTACTAGCCGGTGGTTTCCTTGCACCTGGAGCACTGAAGTTCAGTAGAATCTTCCCTCAAGTTATCATTCGTATCTCAAATACCACTAATCTATATAAATAATTAACACAAATTGCCGCCTTGTTGTAAGGTTTTAAATTCAATAGACGATGCATCAATCAGACGCTCAGTCCGTGAGTAATAAGCGTTTTAGCTCTAGGGGTCCAGTTGGATTCGGTTTCAATCCAACCCGACCATACTCCTACTATCTCCAAAACTCAAGAGGATTAAATTAAAATTACCATATCAATCCAAGGATCCAAAAACCGTAGAGGGTTCATCAAACATATGTCTGGTTCTTAAGATATGACCCTTTATGTGATTATAGCCCCTGTTGGGCCCCTATCTAGTCCAAGTCGGTCAGACTGACCTAGCCTGAAAGGGGGGAAGCCAGCATGGGTGGCCCGGCCAGAAGAGTGCGGCCTGCTATTGCGGCGACATGGTATGGGGGCGTCGGCCTTCTAGGGTGGTGGCTCGGTCTATGGGCGGAGACTCACTCATTGGGCGATGACCCACTCTAAGGCTGGAGGCCCAGTCAAAGGTGGTGGCCCGGATGAGGGCAGTGTCCCGATGGAGGGCAACGGCCTAGTCGTAGGTTGCGTCCCAGGCAAGGGTAGGGTCCTGGGCGAGGGCGGCATCCCAGTCGAGGGAGGCGGCCTGGTAGAGGGTGGCAGCCTGATTTAGGGAGGCGTCCCAGTCCGGTCTGACGTGGGGGGTGTAACCCCCCACCCTAGGTCCATCGGATTCCCGAATTTCCCGGAGTCAGTTCGTTTGGCGAAGCATCGACACCGCGAGGCTGCTGCATGGACATTGCGGATCGCATGGGAGACAGTTTCAACCTCTGTTGCGGCTTTGGCTGTATATTTTGTTCACTGACGGTGCGGCAGTCACGCCACCTCCCTTCCCACGGTCGTCCGTCATGTCGGCCACCTCTTCCATTCACAGTAGATGATGAGCCGCGTTACTCCCCTTGTGGCATGCATCGATGTGCTCGGGTCTTCCAATGTGGTGCAAGGAAAGAATGATAGTGGATGGTCCAGGATGGGTACGTTAGGCCTGCTCCCTCCACATTAGCTCATAAAATGGATGATGTTAAGTGAATTTGATAAACAATTAAATTGAATCCAAGATTAACACCGCAATGATACCCCACATCAACCTCCCGCAATGAAGAATGAATCACGGATCAACTCGTTAGTCGGTTGAACCACGTTCTTTGTCTAATTTCAAGAATGGGTAAGTGGGAATAAAAAATGCTCTAAATAAAAATATCCCCTAACATGAACGTAGGATAATTTTCCACACGTACCGGTGGACCCTGATCTTATTTCCCACAACCGGCACCCAAAGACTCCACTCAAACATCACCCACTAGTGTCTCGGTTGTGTTGGTCCACTCTCTTAGGGTCGGCATCATCTTCTATGGGTCTGGAATCACAGTGTTCATTCATCAATTCGTTTCTTGTTGAATATCCTTGATACTGCTTCCCTAGAAACATATTAATAGGAGAGGGGAAGGGTAAGTAACGACATTGGTAGTTAATGGGGTTCATTAATTAGGAAGCTTCCTAAATTCCTCCAATGTTTTTTTAATCAGATTAGAGGGGAAAGCCATTAATTGGCTTGACACGTCATTTGCCCAGGCATATAAACATGTCCATTGGAGGAATAGAATAAAAATAAAATAATAAATTTATTTTATTTATTCTATTAAACTGTTCCAAACAACTAAATTTTTCAATGGAAAAACTGTGGTTGAAGTGAAGTCTCGCTTAAGCGAATCTCGGTGTTGCGGATTCAACAATGCACTTAGATTTTAAATCCGAGCTATGGATCAAAAGTTATAAGAGACACTAATGTGTTTACTGAATGTAATCAAAAAAATGTTTAGAAAATTAATAACAGTCACCCTCGACCCGTAGAGGTCGAGGTTAGGTTCTTCCTAAGCTAAACATGCCCCAACGAACCCAATGGTACTCTAGTATTTTTAATCCGAGATACCTTTTATATGATATAAATTTTAACAATAAAATAATTTTCATTTAATTATTACATTTATGGCCAAAATATAACATTCACTAGTGGATCGCGCCGGCCAAGGTTAGTATCTACCTAAAGAAAATATGCACTCTAGAGTTTAGTGGTGGTATCAGTTTTTTAATTCGAGTTACCATTTTTGAGTTATACACATTTGAAAAATAATATAACTTTACATAATTATTTTATTGACAGTTATTCCATTTTCAGGTTTTCTCACTGGAGGCCTACACTGACCAAATAGAAGTCGCGCCTATGGTAAACCTGCCATCCTGAATGCAATGGTTCCCTCAGATTTCAGATCCAAGCAACCATTTAAAATTTCTTATACTTTTTCAGAAAAATTGTTTACGCACGTTAACTAAAGATTAAAAAATCATTGACGGATCATTCCCATCACTCGAGGCCTCGAAATTTCACGCCGTCAGATTTTGTAGCCTCAAAATAATATCATATAATAAAAAAATAATACACAATTTATGGTACATTACCAATATACTTATAATAGATAATTATTATTATTCATTATATACATCGGTTCCCATGATGGATACTCAATATTTTAACTTCACCACAATACAATATATATGTGAGTTGTCTTTTTTTATTACCACTTTCTCTATATGATTTAAATTATAGACCGATTATTGTTCATTTGAATGATCATACTCTTGCTTAATGATGAATATTTTCTATATATATCAATTATTATGTATGGAATTTAGCATAAGAGGTAGATATAACACATTTTGAACCTAATATAGGTTTAGTAGATTTGAAAAAAAATCTATTATCTAAATATGATCATGAATATCAAAGTGATCTATATAATTTTGGGTTAGTTTTTACCTACTTTATTACATAGAAAAAATAATAGAATTTCCTATTAATAAATATAAAATTATATATCACATAGAATATTATCATCATAACATTAATGTTATTGTTTTTTCTTCCCTTATATATTTCTCAATGTCTGTACCATTCTCTGCATCTCATTATATTACTCATGTCCCAATACTTTTCTTTAGGAAACATCATTCTTGAATGTTTTTTTTCAACAAATATTTACATATAGTTCATTTTTGTAAGGATCCTTTTTAATGATCGAGTAAAATATATTATTACATGAGAACTCAACATGAGGAATGTGTTGATTCCAACCACCATTGTAATAGATATAATAAGATCATACAGATCTTCTAGGATTTGAATTATTCTCTTAGACTGATCTCATGTCTAAGGATAATTTGCATTGTTGATGATTAAATATATATATATATATAAATATTATTAAAGACTTCACAAAAACCTCAAGGTAAAATTCAGATCCTAACCAGATACAATTAAAAGTAGTACATAATGAATCCTAAAATATTATTCAATATATATTATGTCATGCATATCTGTAGATAGATTTTATCATAAATAAATAGTATGTGATGATGCGATAAAATTATTCACTAAAACCCATAATTTTATTAATATCTAATGATACGATTAATAGGAATGGTTACCCATACCCTTAATAATATTTCAACAAGTCATCATGGTATTCATCCTAACATAACATTTTAACTAAATATTTACAAATTCTAATGGTTTTATTACAATAAATTTATCTTAAAATAATCATAATATAGATGATCCCCCGTCACATGATACCTTAAAATCTGTGTCAATGAAATTTATCTTATGATAAAATGTAACCTCAATAACATGTGAATATATAAATAAATATTATGTAATTATTACCAAGAGATATATATTCCTTTAAAATATAAATTACCCTTTACTCCTTAAATAATATCTTATCGTATATAAAAAATTACATTAGAAGATTCGGTTAAACCTTGCATTGAAATAATATCATATGTGATTTCATTATTTCATAATCCATGTCCATTGAGAAAAACAATTAGCAAAATCACATAAAACTTCGATTAATGGTGAACATTAATATTTCCATTGGGATCATACATTAAAAATCGAAAATGAAATTCCATATTATATAGTGGAGGTTAGGTGTTCCCAAATTATCATGATTAACATCAAAAATCGCGATTGAAAACAATTTTCAATTCAATTTGTCTTTTATAGTGGTTTCGGATTATCATTATCTTTGTCCCTTGGATAGGGGTATGGATTCTCATAATTTCTATACTACATCCATTTCAAATAATGATGTGTGGTTGATTTATTATGTGAATATTTATATGAAATCTCATTATAATATAACTTATTCCTATCACACTGGAATTATATTTCTCGATGACCTTCCCTTCTACACATACAACATTGACTAGTTCCCTTAGAAAATTATCCTCCATTTTTCTTCCTACGCATTGATAATGAACTAAAACACATTTCTTCTCTCCATGGTTTTTAGATATTCCATTGAATTCCATTTTTATATATTTATCAAAATAGTGACATTGGTTTGTCACTTCAACCCATGTTTACGCATTGGTATCCCAATGAAATTATTCTTCATTGAAATTGATTTTTATTATCAATAATTCCTTTTAGATACTTTGTCTTAATCCACTGAATAATACGTCAACCTTAAATTAAGGTTGGATGACAGTACAATAATATTACCAATAAATATTCTTGTAAAATGATCCTCCTAGTTAAAAATGGAATAATCATCCTCCTTTATTATTTTAAAGGAACTAGTTCTCCATCTTCATACAAATAATATATGGAATTTACTCATTACAAAATATTTTCTTGAACCCATTCCTGTCTATGGAGTAAATTTTATCATGTTACCTTTTACTATTGATATAAGTCTACCATTTATCTACATTACCATCCAAATAGTAAACATCCATTATTAAATTCCCATGATCCGAACAATATTGGATAAAAATTACTTTTTTAATGGTTCTAATTAACTTTTAAAATACGGATGGATCAAAATACCCACATAAAGATGTTTTTTCTTACCTCATATTCGACATAATATAATGTTTTCCCTCATTCAGTTTTTTGTAAGACCATCATGATCTATATCATCAGAATAATTTTGGTGCATTGTTATGCGATTTTATATTCCAAATCCCATAAAATTCAGTTTCTCATGAGTTTAATTATTACTTTTCCCCCCATATTCATAATTAATAAGATTTATTTGGATTAAATCTATTATCTAAAACAAAAATCATTGTGTGAGAAACAATGATCATAGAGGGAAACCACATAAAGAAGAAAAATCAATTATACAATGAATATACCATGAAAATTTATTTTCTGTATATGAAACCATAAGATTATAATAGGTTATTCATATTCCACGTATATGTAAATCCTTCATAATTGTTTATAATGAGTTTGTGAATTTTCAAATCATATCACTAGTGTTTGATAAACCAAGTGATTATCAAGGGCCATTTTTGTGCACAAGTGGACGATAAAGTGAGACTCAATATTCTCTTTTAGGAGTTATTACCTCTAGGTTCTTATATTTTAGAGCCATATCATCCTTTAGTGTTATGATAGTGATTTAAATTAATGTAAACCACTAAATTTATCATTTAAAAATATTCAAGGACATTTTCCTTTACATTGTCACATCATTACACATTTTCACATACATTCTCATATGGATCATAGTATTCTTTTATTATCCTTTTTTACAAAGGATTAATAAACATAACCTATGAATAAAAACAATAAAAATACATTCTTCACATGCATATATATTACACAATTTTATATTAATATATATTACATTACCCAAACATATACCAAAGGATCATAATAGTATAATTCCATTTGAATCATGTAAATATAGACATCAAGTCCATGAGTGATATATGTCATCACCCAATAATTAATTTATATATAGATAGATTCATATAAATATCATACATAATAAATTTCTTCATATCCTGGGGAAGGGGATCATATATAGGATTGAGATCAAATTATGTTTATGGTTAAAAAAGGTAAATGTCATTTTAAAATGATAATATGGGTCTGATAACATGAGAATAAAATATGAAAATGACAAACTATATATTTTATATTATAATCATGAGTCACGAAATAAATCAAAGGATTTTATAAGGCATGAATCATAATAAAATGAATCAATTTGAGCGATGATAGCATAATTTTTACATAAGACTGGAGATCTTTGGAATTTATTTAAACATAGAAAATATTATGGTATAGATAACCAATGATACATTTTTAACAAGTTAGGATTGGGATAACCATCCATGTACCTAAATCGGGATTGGGATGACCTTCCATTTACCTTCTTTTAATCTTGGGATAATCTCCAAAGTACCCTATTTTTGGATTGGGAAAAACATCCATATACTATCTTACAGGCTTGAGATAACCAACCATTTACCCTCATTGATCATATAACGTTAATCATTACAAATTTCATTATAGATATATATTGATACCACGTTTCACATAGTGAAAATCATACACTTACGTGACATAATATCATAAATCAGTCATCACATAAGTGAACATAAAAATAAATAGTTTTACTAATAATATTATCACTAGATAATGGTTTTTAAAATAAAAATGTTTTTAATAATTTTATCATTTCATCATAGCATATACCATGAAAATTTAAGTAGGATTCATTATATTTAGATAATAGTATAACCATAAAAAATAATTGGGTTTTAAAATAATTCTATCATGGTATAACCCCTGGGAAAAGAATAATGGTTCATAAGAGTTTTATCATAGTATAACCATTTGAAAAAGATGAGGGTTTCATAATAATTAAATCATGGTATAACCCATTGAAGGGAATCATGACTCATAAATATATTTCGATCATAAATATAAACCATTTAGAAAATTAATAATAATGGTATCCTTGGATCATAACCATATTAAATCATAAATATCCTCCTATGATTTCATCTTAGATATATAATTATTTTGGAAGAAAAATCACATTGATAATTTTTAAAGAAAATTACCTTTCTCTGAAAATATATTATTACAACTGAAATTTATAAAATATATTTTAAATACTTTTCATTAATAATATATATTTAAATCATTTAAGAAAGCATTTAAAATGATTGAAAACATTTATGTAGTAAAATATTATTATCAATATTTTTTTTTTCTAACAGAACTAATTTTTAAATTTATTTTATTAGATAATAAAATTGAAAAGTTATAAATTAATCATAAGTAAAATAATATACATTACAATGATAAATTCTATTCAAACCTTATACATTAAAAAAATTCATTCCACACTTTTTCTAAAAAATAAACAATCATTGTTTATAAAATGACATACATATTCCATAAAAAATTTATATTCCTATAAGGGTAAAAATTTACTTAATAAATCATATTTATACCAATAAATCATTACCGAAAGTTTTTATGAAATATTGTTTAGTATGAAATTGTTTTTTTATCGAAGGTAAAAACCAAGATAATTTTAGATTAAAAATTGTTTTAAATTATTTAGTAAATTAAGATAATATTATGGAGGTAAAAGATTTAATCTCATAAAATAATCATATGATAATAAAATTTAACAGATTATAGATATATATATATCAACTAATTTTTATCATATAATGTGTAATAAAAACAGCCCCTATAGAAAATTTGATTCTTATATGAATTTGTTACCACTGTGTTATCTTTTGTATAATAGCCCACATTTAAGAACAAAAATAAAATGAAAATATTTTTATCATAAAAATAATTACATAAATTATATATCCTATTATATGGTAATTATATATTTCTTATATATTATGATTGGTGGACTACCTAATATATTTCCCGAAGAATCGAATTTGATAAAAAAATAACTTAATGCATTGGTCGATTTTGAACTATAATCCCCATGAAAGGGTGATCCCAAAATAGATATTTATGTCCCAAAATATTCCTAGTGAATAAAAATAAAATATATTCATGCAATTTATATACACTACATGAACTAAAAAATAGGATAATATGGAATGTGTCTTATAGAAGAAAAAATTTAGATGGAAATCCATTTCCAAAAGTATTTAATTATTTCATACAAATTCAAAAATAATTTAAATTAAATATAATTTAATTATAGATATTTTAAAATAATTTAAATAAAAATATTTTTACAAATAAAATTTACTTATGGTATTTTATTACCATCTTATTAACAATTCAATGGTAATGTCAATTTTTGGTCAATAATGGTTTTGTTTTTTTATGGTTTGTTTTCTTTATTTTTCCCCAATTACATTGATCCAGGTTCCATATTCTACATAATTTTATAAAATATATAACTATATTGCATAATCAACATATATGTATTTATTTTGATCAATAAATGTTAGATATAAAAAATGAAATAACCCATTCAATAATACAGTGGGCCAAATGTATGCATGAATACTGTTTAAATTTTCATGATGGGTTAGTAGTTATGAATATAAATAATATACGAAAACTACATAGTAATTATTATGTAATATATATCTTTTATGTTCATTAATATTATCCTAATTACATTCCATGTAAACCGTGAATAAATAATATTACCTCTTGATGAGGTAGTTCATCGTACACACGAACAACGTCATTATATTACCATGTAATATAAAATAATAATTAATATGTGATATTAGGATTGCAAAATCATAATTATATCTTGAATATAGTATATAGAAAATAGATCCACCATTATATCAATTTGTGATAGGTGGTGATGGAAAACAAAAAACATCGGTTCGCGAGGCGGTAGTTCGTCGTACACACGAATGATAATATCATGAAAAATTAAAATGAGGAAGATAGATATTTAGTTTATGCCATTAAAATCATAAAAAATAATTATATGTATTATTTTTTTTATAATAACATAATTTTATAAAAATAAATAAAGGGTTATCGGGATGAAATATTATAAAAAATGCTCATTGCAAACATTTACATCATTTTTTGTTAACCTCCTTAGGTTTTCACAACAATCATTTCTAGGAAGGATTTATGAACAAAATATGGATTATAAAATTACTTTTTAGAATTAAAGAAGTTATCTTGTTATGGTATGGTCCAAAATAATTGTTTTTTTATATGTGATGATGACAGGAGAGGGGTGGTCTATTGTGAGTAAGGGGTGGATCACTGTAGTAATTTTTTAAATGAAAAATATGTAGAAATGTTTTACCTTAAAAAGGGTAAAAATGGACAATTATATATCCTTGAAGATATTATGTCTAATAGGGAAATTATATAGTTTTTTAAAATTTATTGGATCATTTGTAAACCATATATTTTTAGTTTAACACCCTTCTAAACCAATTTTTATGATAACCATTGCATACAATTCAATTAGTATTGTTACTATTTACTATGGAAAATATATTTATTAATTATATAATATAAATTATGTTTATTTTACATATTTAATACATTTTTCTGAATTGATATCATAAAAATGGAATATTTTTATATTAAATTTAGTCATGCAGACATGACGAGAAAGAATGATTTCAAAGAGAAAAAATCCAAATGTATTAAATTTTTAAATATAAAAAAAATTATGAAAGTTTTTAAGACGAAAAACATTGGAATAAATGATATAAATCTAATCTAATACATCATTCAAAACTTTATTATAACGATTTTTTTTTGAATATATATAAAAGAAATGAAAATTATTAATATAAACCATTATTTTTTCTCTGCTCATTTAAAATATAAACTCACCAAAAATTATAATATACTCCCCCTATGATTATTTTTAAATTATCATTTATAATATTAATAATATATTTTTTAAAAAATACAGAATGTGCTAAAAAATTATAAATATTATAGAGAAAGGTGAAAAAATAGTTTTTTTTGGAAAAATAGTGTTTTAAATAATGAAATTGGAATTTGTTTATTATATTGATAACAAAACACATAATATTAATTATAATAATATTATAGAATATATAATATATAAAATCCATTAATATCATTCACCAATTTTTAATTATTTAATTTATATTTGAAAAAAACCTTTTGGCACATAAAGTAGTTTTCCAGGAATATATCTCTATTTTTTTAAAATTTGTTTTATTATCATTTATAATTATCATATAACTAAATATTAATTATATATAAATTTATAATCCATAAATTTTCATAATTTAGTAAATCCTTCTGATACCCTCCATTCCAATATCGAAGGTGATAACTATCATATTAAAAAATAATCTCTTAATAGTGTGTCACATTCCGTTAAAAAGGATTATTTCATGTATGAAATGATAAACTCATTATTGAATATATGAAATGGTAATAAGGGTGTTTGTTAAAAACAATATTAAATCCATGCTCTCGGTTAAATAATATACATACAATATTAATTTTTTTAATAAATTATAAAAAATATTGGGGTTTTACAAAATAAATCAATAATGATTATGAGATTAAATAAGGTTAGCTAAAGAGTATATTTAATCATATTAAACCTAATTAATTTCACAAATTTTTGAAGATAAATTCATATTTTATCAATATTTTCTAGGAGGATGGATTTTTAAAGATTTTGTTTTATATTTTTATGATATTTTTATATTTTATTATCATATATATTGACTTGATTAAATATTTTATACGGGTTTTGTGTGTGATTAATTTTTTTTGTGTGGACGTCCATATTCTAGTCCTGATACATAGGGGTAATATTCCATAAACATAGAAACATATATATTGACTCAAAGAAGTGACTCACAACCCATCAATTACACTCTAACAAAAACAAATCAAGGACAAAATATGAGAAATTGTTTAATTATTATTTCATGGATTAAAATATTCATATATTAAAATAATTAAGTTCACATGATAATATAATCAACCCATATACAACCAATGTCCATCTTGATGACAAAAATTTGAAGGATTGTTTTGTTAATTTATTTATTTCTTAAATTCATTGGAATTTTTTGGTGGAACCATAGAAACACTTACAACATTTTCATGTTTTATATAACATAGTAAAAAATGTGGGAGTGAATTAATTTTTTTGAAATCATAGAGTGTCCATTTAAATTATAAATCCATAGAAAATATTTATTATATGAAATATATATAAGAGTTCTGTAATTCATAATTTTCATTATTCTTGAAAAAAATTTCCAGCCTACTACACAAAAAAATTAAAATATATTATAGAATAAAGATGAGACAAATCAAGAATATTGTGAATGGTTTAGTTACTTAGTTGAATGTTTCCCTCATCCTAAAATAAGTGATCAACTAATAATACACTATTTTTCTGAATAAAAATATTTATTTTTTCATAGTACAATTGAAATAAATATTTTAGGTGTCCAAGTGAAAAATAATCCATTAAATACATGGAATATAATTTCATACATGGAATAAAACACTCGATATTTAAATTCATGTTCTGGTACACCCTTTAGTTGCGTCCCTGAGGTGAAATATTTTATTTTTTGTTTAAAGGGATAATATGAACTATAGAGTATAATGTCATAATTACACAACATTATCCTTTTAATTTTTAATTCTATCCATAATAAATAGTTCATTATAAAAAATTTGACGCAGAAACACACTATTCAGATTATATACAGCAATTCAAAGAATCTACCATTCATTCTGAGGGTGTATTCCAATATATCCCACATAGGTAATATTATATGTAAGAACCATACATTATATTAAAATCTATATGAAATTATTATGAAGTATATTATAAATGGGTACTCAATCCAACCTCAATAAAAATGGATAATCCCAATGCAAAGTATTCACCCACCACCACTACTATAAAATCATTAATATAAAAATATTTTTTCCAAAACTACACCCAATATCAGATCATATACTAGAATGTATTATGAAAAAAAATATTCAATTGACTTTCAATTCGAATAAATAACTTTTGTATTATAGATGAAATAAAAATATAGTATTCCAACTTTATAACTCAATAGGGAAATTATAATGTCTAGGGTTGGGTAAATATCCTTAATAACCCATAGTCAACCATTAGGATAAGATAATCGATAGTTTAATCAACATTAAATGTGTTTAATAACTAAAAATTCCAATTAATCCTCAATTGTTTTTGTCCTTTCCAAATATCACAATTATTCAAACCATCCTTAATAATAAAAAAATGTAAAATCATTCTTAGAGAGGAGTTTCAATTATAGAAGGATAATAACAAATTATTAACCCAATAACTCAACCATCCTTATCCCATTCAAACAAATAGTATAGTGACCAATTATTAATTCAAATTAATAATAAATTGATTACATTTATTAATTAATATATTTAAAAAATAGTTGTAGATAGTAAGGATGAAAATGTTAAATGTTTTAGATAATTTATAAATAAAAAACATATTTTACAACTCGTGTGAAATTTTCTCCAAATTAATGTCACACTATACCTGATTATAGAAATATAATGAGATATAATAACATTAAATATCTATGTAAATTAATCAAAATAAAGGGGTGAGTTTTAATGCTGGGTAAGGGGAAAATATCAACTATTCAAAATAGCTAGATCATACACATAATGAAAGAAACATGATATGGACAAATTACATATTATATAATAGTTGAATCATAATTTAGAATCATATAAATTTATTTAGTATTAAGGATCATATAATATAAATATAATACAAAATAAAGGTCATCAAAACATGTCTAATAGACACATGATATAAAAAACAAATCAAAATATCATAACATAATGATATGGAAGATAATATGAATGTGGATTATCTTAAAAAATAGGAATATTTTAATTTTATTTAAGAATTTAAAGAAGTAAAATGATCATTATAATAGGAAAATTTTGTCATAAAATTCATGTATACTGTCGATTTAATTTTTATAATCGATTCACATTAATTCCACCATCTTATTTATTAAAAAAATCCATATTTTTCCATTATATAGTTTTGTATAAAATCAATGTATATCCATGAATAATTATTTGATGATATATAGATACCTATACATTGTATCTGAGGGTGATATAGGACACCAACCATCATTATCCATACATATAAGTTCCACATAAAATCAGATCCTCCATCATTTTACAAATAACCACTGATATTAAAATGAGTTTTATAAATTTTTAAAATTCTATCACATAAAAAGGAATTATAATTTGATATAAAAACAAAATATTTAATAATTTGTTACTCATTTAGAGAATATATAGGGTGATTAATTAATAAATACTCTATTATAGAAGAACCCTTTTAAACCATGAAAAAAAAACGATAAAATTATTTTTATTAAATAATTTTATAAAATATCATCAAAAAAATATATGAATTTCAGTTCACTTTCCCAATATCATATTTTTTTGAAATTTGATGAAAAATTTATTCAAAAATTTCATTAAAATAATTTTAATATATATTCCTTGAAGTGAAATAAAATATATTAAAAAGCTTATATAATGTGAAAAATATGTGGTAATGTTAAATAAGACCGTTTTAAATATTTTAATGCACATTAATTTAAAATCCAAATCATTAAAATGAAAATGTAACCTCTAGAATAAAATTAATAATGGGTTATATTATAATTAATGGAGTTAAATAATATTTGATATTACACATAGAAATAGTGATAATTTTATTAAAATAAAAACATGGATATGGAAGAAAAACCAACTAAATGAAAGAGGACAACTCTTGAAAAAATTACACTTAAAAAAAGGATTAATCAATGTAGAATAAATTGGTGTGATACATAATTTCACCAAAAAATGTGGTGGCAAGATTGCATTACATCATCATAGTTTATAATATATAAATATTTAATAAAAATAGTCAATGTTGAGTGATTATGAAAATAGGAAAAGATTTGATTTATGAAAAAAATGTACAACTATGATATGATTTGAATAAAAATTAATTTTAATATGTCACATTATATATATTTAAAAACCCATTGAGTTACAAGAATATGAGATTGAAGGATCATTAGTAGGAAACCACAACATATCAAATATATCATATTACACAAAATGAAATATTTATCAAGAAATAAAATTTGAGTCAAATAAACACATACCTTTATTTATACTCCATAGAATGTTCCCAACAGAATAATAAAAGAATCATTACAATAACAACATAAAATTTTGTAATTATATTCAAACCTAAAACAATAAAGACATTGTATTTTAAATCCATGAAATTTATATTATAATAAATATATTATGTCATAAGAATCAGTAAAATAATGTAACACCATACTAAAAATGGTCAGGTGATATAAAAAATACATGAATAATATAATTATCAGTATATTAGTGAATAATAGTCAACATAAACTATTATATATAATGATTCACACTGATTTTTTGTAAATATGTATTTCTATCCATGAACCACATATAATGTGAATAATATATTACATTATTAAATTATATATATCACAAAAAAAAAATTATTAAA
Source organism: Viscum album (assembly GCA_963277665.1). NCBI lineage: Eukaryota > Viridiplantae > Streptophyta > Magnoliopsida > Santalales > Viscaceae > Viscum > Viscum album. The sequence goes on from OY728146.1 coordinate 1,270,776,453, forward strand.
ATATGTAATATTCATAATTTTGCACATAATTTATCAATATTCATTTATTTATATTATTATCTGAAATATTTTCAATGTAAACTAAAATTAAAGACCTCATTTTTCAATAAAAATTGTTTTTATAGATTTTTTATTTTTATATAAACAATTATATGTAGAAATATCATATTTACAATTATATAAAACAAAAATAATTTTTCAATTTAATTTTTTAAAATTACCTTACGAGAAAAAATTATTTTGAAAAATAATTGATTTTTGGTGAATTGTAAAAAATAATATTTTATGAAAATACAACACAATTATGAAAATAATTCATAGATAAGAATAATATAAAACAAAGGAAAAAATATTCAATATGAAATATAAGTTTTATTTTTAACCTAATATAATATATATTATTTTATTTTAATTATAAACTTGTATCGAATATTTTATATGATAAGTAACATTTTATCAAAAATCATTTTCCGTGCATTGTAAATTAATATTTTAAAAATAATTTTTATTCCATATATAAATTGAATAATATTAAATGTATTAAAAAATATTAATCATTTTGTTCAAATTATCTAATACGGTCCACTTTTTTTGCCATAGGTGATAAATTACCTAAGTAAAAATTACTCCTATTTTAAATTTTATATTGGTAAATTTTTAAAATCTGAAAGTAAAATATATAATTATTTTAGAACATATCTGTGAATTATATTATGAGTTATTTATTTAACAAATATCCACCCCAATAAATTATTTTCGAGTTTTGGATTCAGTTTAAATGATTAACATGTTCATCCCTTAATGTAAATCCAAAATATTTAAAAAAAATGTCATTCTCACCAATTATAAAAATGGTGTCTCCCACCCATTCAAGGAACTCCTAAAAATTAGGGTTCATCATGAAATACCTATCATTCTTATATCCAGTATAATAATATTTCACTATACTTATCATTTATATAAAAAAGAATATCCAATGTCATAAACTTCCTATGGATCTTTCAAGGATATATGAAGGTAGAGTACATGAGTAATTACATTTACATAACATATACATTTTATATTTTCATTTTCCTCTTATAATTTTAAAATAATTCTATTATTACATAAATAATATTTAGATATTAATGTTTATTTATTATAAAAATAATATATAATTAGTATTTCCATTTTCTATTAATTCAAATGATACCATATTTCATGTATTATGAGGACTACCAACTCCACAATGAAATATGAATCATTTTCCTTCACCATCATACAAGTAAAATTAAAAATATTTATTTAATAATATATTATTATATTTATATATTATTTTTATTTTAAAATACTAAAAAATAATACTATGTTCTCCCCATTTATTTTATGTTTCATCATCAACCATGTATATGTTTAGACTAGTGCCTCTATAGAATGAATGATTTGGTTTATTGTTTCATCACCAACATACATGGATGGTAATAAATAAATTATTAAATGATAAATTTTATGTTTTGGTTATTATTATGGTTATATTTTAACAAAATTATAGAACTTATTGATGATATTATTAATAAATGATTTTCATCAACTCGATCTTTTTAAATGAGTGATCTAAGTGTAAAATGATATCTTCTATAAAAGTAATGAATCTATTTAAATTATATTCCCATTATAATTATTTAAAATTATGATATATAAAAATATTAGACACTAAATAATAACATTATGTTACAATTACAATTACATTATAACTAAAACATCTCCTAGTCATCCATTAATCGTGGTGGGGTCATGTTTTAGTTGGTTAAAGAACCCGATAGAATAATAATACGATTTTAAATCAAGTAAAACTTTAAGAAAATATTTAATCTTATAATATGATATAAATATGAAAATAATTATTTTATTTTCTAGAAATTATAAATTTTTATTTCACAATATTTTTAATAAAACAACCATCATTGGGTAAAAACAGCTACAAAAGTTTTTATGAAGGATTTCAACTTCTTGGATAAATAGTTTGATACACATGAATAGAAATAAAAACATAATAAAACATTAAAATTCATACATTATATTTGTTAAAGTTATCATGTAATGACAGACATTTGGATATGAATAAATATAAAAAACAATACTATTAAACTATTTTATAAAATCAATATTACAAATAGAAAACATTGAAAATAGTTATAACTAAATAATATAAATTCTGATAACATTTATATATGATGATTATAAAAGGATAAATATATATAAAAATTTATAAAAATTTTCATTATGACATTTATGATTTTCATATCGTATCATAATGTTCATTCTTCTATGTGAGGAAATACGGAAAAGGTTTTCAACTGAAATCCTTATATTTGAGATATATTATGTATTATCCAATTAATTTCTTTTATGTGGTATATATAATTCAAATTATGATATTATAAACATAATTATCTTTAAATCATTTCATTTATTGATTAATTACATGATCACCCATTCAATGTTTTTTATTAATGTTTTATACAACCAATAATAGTTTCAATAGTCACAATTGTAATTCATTAAGACATGTCTCATGTTATGAAAAATGTTTTTTATGCATGATTTATATTGATATAATATTACATGAATCTCCTATACATTATATACATGTTAATATTTGTATTCATAAATATAAATCATGTTATTTTATTAAAATGTCGTTTTCCTCATCTATTACCATGGCCATATGTTTTTTGGAAAATCATATTTTTTTAGTGAGTTATTATAATTATATTAAAATTTTATATTAGTAAAAATCATCCCATTAATTGTGTTATATTTAAAACTTTATTTTTTTAAAAAAATTACCATGTAAAACCCTTTCCAATTACATCATTATTCATGTAATATGTGATTTCTAAGGGATATTTATAACTAAAATATACTTTATTTGAGATAAAATAGTTTATATAGAAATTTATTTTTCTATGATTATGTTATCCAAACCAATTATACAAAAATAATTAATTTTATAATCCCATTTATTAGCATTTTTTTAATAAAAATCTTGTTTTATTACTATTTTACAATATCAGCTTTCATCAATGTTTTTTTCAAAGGAATAATAATGTTCATTTCCATTCATTATTAAAGGTATTATCATTGGATAAACTTTTATTATAAAAAATTGTTCTATTTAAAGGCTCTAATATTGGATATTATATGATTGAGATTAAAACTTTTCTGAATATTTCACTGATTTATTTGAAATGATACACTTTTAGTTGACAATTATGGTTTCATTTTATCACAAATTTTTTCTAAAAAATATTTTATGTTTATACCTCCATTTTAGATTTTATTAAAATTTATATACCCTCTTACCCTCTTGGGATTTATGTTCAATGACTTATTTTTTACTAAATATATATATTTATAATTTTGGTGTTTTAACTTATGGTATCAATCAATCCATATATCAATCTATTACTGTGTGATATTTTTCAAATTAATCTTTTGAAATGATATTTTGAATCCATTCCAACATAGTTTTGATATTTCTTTATTAATGTGGGGATATTTAATTTAAAATAATCGTCCTTATTTCATTATATGGATTAATTAACACTCTTTTTAATAAAATATATGATCCATCACTACCGATGTCTTTACTAAGAATCCACTACTAATATGGATAAATTTTTTTCCCAAATATTTTAAATTTTATAGAATCAATACTCCTTGTTTTTAAATTAATGTAATTCACATATATTTCAATAAATTATTTCATGGGTAAATTATATTCTCTTCCACATCTGATTGATCTATATGTAGTAAATATCATATTTTTTATTATCTGTATGGAATAGTATTTACAACAAAGGTTAATTAAAATCATTAGATATCTATTTTAATTCCATTTTTATTTGATATTATGACTATAGAATGGATTGTGAAATTTTATCTTATGTGGTTGCATTTTGAATGGATATCAAACCCAATATTATTCCATGTACTTTTTAGATGATTAATGTATGATTTATAACAGAACACATAATTTTTCATGATGATAGATGAGGACTTTTATCACCAACTAAGGTGGTGTTTAAGAGTTTATATGCCATGAAACCTCCCATGGGTCCCATTCTATTAATACCCCAAGGTCACCCCCAATAGGCATGAGGATGGTGACTAGTATCGATTTGGAATAACCCACAAATGGGAGGCATTTTCCTATATACCTGAAGACACACACATCTCCAATAAAATGTGTTGAACAGATAAAACTAAGTAAACATGAAAGAATACCAATAAAATAACAACAATAGTGTATGACAATTGGAAAACTATATTTTAAAAAGGTCTTGAATACAAGCCTCCCAAAAGTTAATTCTTCCAAATATAATGCATAACATCCTAAAACTCATCCTAAAAAAACCTACCTAATGGGTCGGTATAGAAACAAATGTTTGAGGTTGTTGAAGCACACCTCATATGTCATACCTCTATCTATGCACCATGTGTCCATGGTCTACCAAGGTCTCTACCAAAGTGTCAATAATTTTCACAAGACATGACCCAATCTGGCATAACCCATGTGGGGGTCAGTAACACAATACTCAATAGGGACCCCGAAACCACAATGTTACACCACTAATAAGTACAACAAGTACCCTACAAAATAAACACAAAAATTAAACCAATAATGAAACACATGAAGTAAATTCAATACGGTCAGCTTTCATGAGTATATGTATAAAACATGGAGATAAGAATTTTCTGTTCTAGTCCAAGGATCTGCCAATATCAATGACACTAGAAGTGTCAATGGAACATGGAGTGTTAATGGAGCACAAAGTTTCAATGGATCGTAGAGAATTAGTGGCATACAGAGTGTTTCTTGAGCATGTACCATCGATGGCGCATATAGCGTTGATGGCGCATAGAGTGTCGATAGTGCCCAAAGAATCAATGGAACCTCAGACATCAATGGTGAATGGAGAGTCAATGGTTTAAGGAAGTGTTGATGTCACACAGAGCATAGATGGATCATTGAGAATCCTTGGTGAATGGAGCATCGATGGATAATTCAAACCCCAAATCACATAGTCACCAAGATCACATAGTAATAGATTGTTGCAGGATTCTTCTTATAGTGCACTTGTTTTGGGAGAATTTACACATCCATCCACTAGTTCCTAAGAAAAATTCAACAATAACTCCATTAGAAAATATAAATAGGACCTTATTTTCACAAAGGTCATAATGCTACAAACTAATCATCAAACAGACACATGATTTAAATGAAATGGAATGTTTAGTAAAAATGTGTTGGTCTTGTCTTGGGATGACCCGAACTAACTCAGGTTAGCTAACCCATCACTAACCGGCTCGGACCGATGTGCCAATAGTCTACATGGTCTTGCCCACCATTACACTTGAGAGGCCTGATTCTCCTTCTCGGTCTATGTCACATGGGAAGGACTTGATCCGCTATATGCATCCTGCGCTAGCCACGTCCCTCTAATCCATGTGGTTTCCCAACTGCATGGCCATCTGACTCCCCAGTCAACGTGGAACCAGGTTGCATCTCACGTGGCCAGTCCACCTTCTTCTCCTTGTCTTGTAGCCAATCACCCACCAAATGATCCTTCTTGGGCCTGTTTTGAGACATGTCCTACTATAGCCACCCCCATAACCTCATACTAGGTCCATTATCTATTGCACATGGATTATGCCACCGCTAGGTCCTCCTATGGCAAAGTCCTGCATGGACAATGAATGCACCCCCCCCCCCCCTCATCTCCATCCCATCCATCTTTCACTCGCCAGAACCAGGTATCTCATTGGGCTGCATGCTGTCTTTACCAAATGCACATAAATTTGGTAAAATCCTATATCTGGGTTCCTCATATCCTGATCTACCATGTTGTGACATCTACTATCATTTCTCCTCAAATATGGGGGCTGATCATACCTACAACCTCCATCGAAATTTGATATGGGAATCACTAGATTCAAACATAGAGGAATGTGATGAAGGGGAGGATATATGAAGAAATAAATATTCTAGCATCATTGTCCAAAAGTGCATGGCAATTGATCAAGATTCAGGATTGTTTGGGTTTGAAAGAATTAAAATGTATCCAATTAATCAACCCAGAAACATAATCACCCCCACAAGAACGATCGAACCGTGTATCAATCTGTTCATTGGTTGGTCTGAATTATTCATTGAAACTATTTTTGAGGAACCAATACAAAATGTAACAAACCCTACCTTGTGTTAGGATCGTTTGACACTGAGGATTGGTTACCTTTGGCCATTCTTCAATAACCTTCATGATCACTGCTCCCTTTTCATCTTCCATTGAGAGAGACTCCACCTATTCTGTTTATATCATCGATGATATTGTGGGGTTATTAGACAAACATGCAGATCCTATTCCATTAAAAAAAATCATAGTGCCTCATCATTATGTCACTGCATCGATGGGCTACTTGGAAATGTCAAAATAAAATTAATATAATGTTTAATTTATAATCATAAAACGTTTATAAATTAACTTCTATAGTCAACCCACATTCATTGATTTTAGACCTATCCTATATAAAATAACGAAGATTATAATTAAGATAAGATAACTTTAGTGGAGACCTATGTGAAAATTCTGTGGGATAATTCTATATATGTGAGGGAATATATATTTTTTCTAATGTTTTTAGTGTGTCTTCTTCTATGTAATTATATAGATGTATAGATACTACAATTGGATGTAGGTTCTAGAATAGATGTACCTATGGGTAACAACTATGAAAATGGATAATAGGGTAATAAATCAATTTTCACACAATCCATGAAAAAGTGTCCTAACTACCCACATATTTTGACACTCCTCGGGTATTTCCCTTGGCCATCCAATTTTTTTGTATAAACCATAATGATTTATGTATTTCTTATTTTTATTATATTTTAAGTATAAGAATAATGATAGAACATAATTAATGTGGCATAGGTATATAGAATAGTGTTATTTGATTAAAAATTTCTTACATTGTTGAAATTAATGGATGGTATAATTAGATAATACATCAAACAATTTAGATTTGTTATTCAAATACTTTGATTCTATAGATATCCATTTTTCTATTTTTGTTTTAGTTTTTGGTTGGATTAGAATCATGGGGATGAATTTGAGATAATTATATATCAAAAAACCACCATGTACTCATAAGGGGGAATATATAAAGGTTGATAATACCAGTACTTCTGTTATGATAGATAAAATGATTTACCTTGTGATACCTAGGTTGTTGAGTTTGATAGCATAATGGAATTAAATTCTATATAATCATTGTTATTTTCATTAGTGAGTGTGTTTTCCTCGATTAAATAATAGAATCTCCTATATATTTTTTACATGATCCTTTCATAGATTTATCTTTCTTGGTTATAAATTAATGGCTTTAAATCCTATATTAGGTGGAATCAATATTCATTAAAATTTAATTTATGACAAGGTAATATTTTTTTGGATAACTATTAGAAGAATTTTAATGAGGTATGAATATATCATAATGAACTTCTTCTTAGGGTCATAAAGAATAGATTTGTTTAAATAAAATAGAATTATATAATATTGATTATATTTTAATAAATGTTTAGTTTAATAAAAAAGTGATCCATGATATTTTTTGTAAAGTTTATCTTACTTTCGGAAATATGATATATATTTACATGTGTGTAACATTATAACAATGTTCTTAATACATTTCAGGATAAAATAAAGCGTTATTTTTTCGTGGAATATATGATTTCACCATATTTTATTATATTGGAGATTCATTTATCCTTGAGAAATGAATACATCATTGAATATATTATTTCATGTTAAATAATATATTTTGTTATAGGATAGATAAGTATGTTGTTATAACATAAGATAATTTAGTAGATGTAAAATTTGAAGATATATTTTCACTAATTAATATGTTAGGAATTATCGCTCATAATTTCAGTAGAGGGTATTGATTAAAATATTCACTAAAAAATTTATTTATTGTGGTAATAATGTAATGGATCAAGGTATTAGATCCATTAATTTAATACGATCATAACTATTTTATATAACACACAACATTGAACTAATGAAATTCACATCTATTATTTACCACATCTTATTCAAAATATATGAATAATATAATCCTTGGTATATAGAATAATAATAATCAATTAATAAAAAATATTTTTATTTTTTTGATGTTTATAAAAGGGTTTATTTTGAAGAAAAACTAATGAAAATGAAATGTATTTTACTTTAATATTGTAAAATTATCACAAATAATAATTTATCATAATAGTTAATATTTTTATATTTTTTAAATAGCTACATAAATATTCAATTATTTATAATTTTATATGAAATAATATTAATGAAAACTAAATTATTTGATGTCATATTAAGAAAAAACTTTTTTTTTAATTTTTTAATATTTTTAAAACAAAAAAAATATAAAAAATATAATTTAAATTTTATAAAAACATATTAAATATTTTATAATTAGATTTAAAATTATCATAGGTTATTTTTTATGTTTTTTCTAAAATTAATGATTTTTATGTGACTAGGAAAAAATACTATTTTTAAAAAAATAATAGAAATTACGTAACTATTGGATATCAAAATAAAAAAACATATAGATAAATAGTTAGGAGAAAATTCTGTTATATAATTAAGGTTATATATTCTAAAATATGATATTATAATTTAAAACATATGTTATATAATATATAAAAAAATTTATATGTTATAAAAATTAATTATCAATATTATATACCTTTGTATTTTAAAATAAAATATTATAACCCTTATAAATTCAAAAAATTAAAATTTGTTACAAATTTATAATCAGTGGGACAAAATTATCTAGGGTGATGCATTTTATTTGTTGGCATAATGTTTATATTAACTATTTAAAACCAGTTACTTTGATAAAAAAGATAAAATGGTAAAATTAATTAATCTAAGATTAAAAATCATAAAACATTTTTAAAAAATTTCTCAAATTAGTGTGTACGGAGTGTACTGACTATGTATCTTCCTAACTCAATTATTTCCCAAACTTTTAGACAATTTAAATGATTACCATGTGATGCCAATATATAATGTTTTTATATTTAGAAAAAATCATTTTCACTACCTATTTAATTAATGTAGTATTTATCATATACTAAATTTAATTTTCTGTTGTAATAGACATTAATATTACTTCCCACTTTCTATTAAAAATCTTCAATTCTTAGTTTTCGCATTATACCACCATTATGATGTAATGTGTTTAATTTTCCATCACCACATAAACTCATATAAAAGTGAAATTTAAAAAATAATTACAATATTTATATCATTTTTAATTCTAATTCAATATTCCATAATACTCATTTCTTCCATTTTATGGAAAAAATCCGCTACTGGAAATTTGGGTTATAGCCACGGTTCTAAACCGTGGCTATAGGCCCTAAAACCGTGGCTTTAACACTATAGCCACGGTTGAAACTGTGGCTATAGGTATAAAGCCACGGTTCAAACCGTGGCTGTATACTTATAGCCACGGTTACAACTGTGGCTATACAAAAGGCCGGACAGACTTAATTGCCACGGTTTAAAACTGTGGCATTATGTCTATAGCCACGGTTAATAACTGTGGTAATAAACCAATATCCACGGTTTAAACCGTGGCTATAGGGTGTCCAAATCCATAAAAAAATACCCCCCAACCCCCTCCCCCCTCGACACCCCCTCGACATCCCCTGGACACCCCCCTGGACACCCCCCTACCACCCCCCTGCCACCCCCTACCACCCCCTGCCTGTCCCCCCTACCCCATTCCACCCCCCTGCTAGTCCCCCCTGCCCCCTACTAGTCCCCCCTGCCCCCTGCTAGTCCCCCCCCCCCCTTCCACCCCCTGCTTGTCCCCCTGCCAGCCCCCCCCCCCCTGCCTGGACACCCCTCCCCCCTGCTGGACAGCCCTCCCCCCTGCTGGACAGCCCCCCCATGCTGGACAGCCCCTCCCCCTGCTGGACAGCCCCTCCCCCTGCCTGGACACCCCTCCCCACTTGCTGGACAGCCCCTCCCCCTGCCGGGACACCCCTCCCCCCTTCCTGGACACCCCTCCCCCCTGCCACCCCCCTGCTTGTCCCCCTGCCTTTTCCCCCCCTTCCCCATGCTAGTCCCCCCTGCCACCCCCCTACCCCCTGCCCCCTGCTAGTTCCCCACCCCCTGCTTGACCCCCTGCCAGCCAGCCCCCCCTGCCCCCTGCCAGTCCCCCCTGCCAGTCCCCCCTGCTAGTCCCCCTGCCAGCCCCCCCTACCCCCTGCCAGCCCCCCTGCCCCCTGCTAGTCCCCCTGCCCCCTGCTAGGCCCCCTGCCCCCTACTAGGCCCCCTGTCAGTCCCCTGCTAGTCCCCCTGCCCCCTGATCTGATAACCAAGTTTATCTGATCTGATAACCACAACATCTTCAGCACTTCCAGATTCAGGTTTAACAGGTACCAATTCACCAATTCTGACATGTTTTGCAGCATGAGATAAGACAGGAACATACTAAACTACATCAGATTTACAGACCATGTTTATCACCCCTCCCCCCTACTGGACACCCCCCCTACCTGGACACCCCCCCCCTCCCTGGATAGCACCCCCCCTCCCTCCCCCCTGGACACTGGACTCCCCCTGCATATTTAGCCATGTTGGACACTGGACCCCTGCTGGACACTGAACCCATACTCCCCCCCCCCCACCCTTACCAGCCCCCTTGTACCCCTGCTGGACACAGGACTCCCCCTGGAAACTAGTTCTTGGGATGACCAAATCATATTTACCCCTATTGGACATTGGACTCCCCCCTGGACACTGGACTCCCCCTACATATTTACCCCTACTGGACACTGGACCCCTACTGGACAATATCCCCATATTATAGGTTCTTAGTAGGACCACCCCATACTATAGGTTCTTAGTAGTACTTGGGAAACACTTGAAACAAAATTCAGAAGTAGCTATATATGAGTAATCTAGGAAAACATACATATAATCAGTCTGGAAAATAAAATAGAATAAACTATAAAATGTTTATGGAAATAAAATAAAACATATTTGAAATTGGAAAACATTACCCGAAAAATTGTTTATCAACTAAACAAACTGCTTGGTGAAATCATGGTCACACATGCTCATCCTCAGATAAAATCTGCTTGCATTTCATGTAGTACTGCATTAAACAAAACATTGGAATTATGATTTGAAATAGAGTTACCAGATTTTATAGCACTGTGATCACTATCTATAGGTGGTGAAATAGTTATACCTGGTGCCTGTGAAGTATCTGTGGGATGTTTTATGATATTTTCCAGATCTGGACAGCACTGCATTTACTCTATAGAGACATTCATAACCTGCATGGGCTTAGGTTCCTGGACAGCCCTCTTGCACCCCCTTGCAACCCCCTGTACATCCCCCTTGAACACCCCCACGCCCCCCTTAGTCCCCCATACCCCCCCCCCCCTGCACCCCACTGGACAGCCCCCATGCCCCAACTGGACAGCCCCACTGGACAGCCCCACTAGACACCCCATGCACCCCCTGGACAGCCCTCCCCCCCTACCGGACACCCCTCCCCCCCTGCTTGGACAGCCCCTCCCCCTTCTGGACACCCCTCCCCTTGCTGGACACCCCTACCCCCTGCCCCCTTCCCCCTCCACCCCACTAGACAGCCCCCATGCCCCAACTGGGCAGCCCCACTGGACACACATCCACCCCTGAAGAACTACCCCTGAATGTTGATTTCCCAAATGAGGCTACCCTCTTAGTGGATCATGTAAAAGAGTATTAGAAAACATAATTTGATGGTGATTTTCAAAGATCGACTAAAATAATGCTTAATAATTCCAATCTTAATTGAGTAGGCCAGGTGGTTGTCTTTATCACACCAACACAAGACGTCCAATCATACTTTTTCCTATTTTTATAAGGTTTCATTGATGATGAGGAAAATTATTAGGCTCTCATTACTGTTCATCAGTTATCAGATGATATTTATTTCCCCCAAATGGATATGAAGGGAGAATCCAAGTTAGCCCTCAAATATATTAATGGTGACCGGAGGAGGGGAGTCCGTCGGGGGAGGCGCGGTCGTCCGGGGAGGAGAGGTCGTCGGGAGGAGGGGAGTGCGTTCGGGGAGGAGGGGAGTCCGTCAGCGTCGGGGGAGGCATTGTCGTTCGGGGAGGGGGGAGGCGCAGTCGTCCGGGGAGAGGAGTGCGTCGGGGGAGTGGAGTGAGTCGGGGAGGGTTTTGTAAGAGGATCCCGAGAGAATATTGGCCAAATCGCACATATAGCCATGGATGAATTTTCATCCATTGGTATAACCATTCTATAGACACTGAGAACAACACAGAACATACATTTATGAGCACATATTATTTTCGAAATAGGTGGAAGGAATACAAGTTGAAGATGTATAGAAGGAGTGTTGAATGTTGATAGAAACAGAGGACACACATTTCGTTAGGAATAAAATTGAGAGAGGAGAAAAACGAGAAGGTACAATGGTAAATTTCTTTATTGAGAGAAAGCAGTATAGAGAGAGATAGAGTTACAGTTTGGGGGAGAAGAGGAAGAAGTGGAAGAAACATTCTCCGAGTCCTTGCATAATCTGTTGAAGGACCATTCACCGAGTCCTTGCATAATCTGTTGAAGTCCAAAAAAGAATACCAGAAATAGAAACCACTGCTGGACACCACTCCCCCTGGACCACCACCCTTGGACACCCCTGGACCACCCCCCTGGACACCCCTCCCCCATGCTGGACACCCCTCCCCCCTGCCTGGACAGCCCCTCCCCCTGCTGGACACCCCTCCCCCTACTGGACACCTCTGCCCCCTGCCCCCCTGCCCCCTGACCCTAGACACCCCAGGACAGACCCCCCCCCCAGACCCTGGACACCCCTTCCAGTCCTGCCCCCCCCCCCCCCAGACCCTGGACACCCCAGGACAGACCCCCCCCCCCCCCCAGAACCTGGACAGCCCCCCAGACCATGGACACCCCCCAGAACCTACCCCCCCCCCAAACCCAGACCCCCCAGGACAGACCCCCCCCCCCAGACCCTGTACACCCCAGGACAGACCCCCCCCCCCCCACTGGACTCCCTAGACACCCCATGTATAGACCCCCCAGGACAGCCCCCCCCCCCCCCCCAGACCCTAGACACCCCAGGACAGACCCCCCCCCCCCTAGATAATGGATGGAAGTCATGGGATATTGCTAAAAGACCAAATCCGGCTGCTAAAATTCAGTCAAACGGTTGTGGGAACCATCATGGAAGCAACTACCAAATACAGATCAGAGCTAGTCTCCTCTACAGTGAAGACCTTTCATGGAAACTCTTCAAGAAAACTAGGTCTCCAGTTGCATCTTTGTCCATAACAAACAAGCCCTGTTTTCATAGGCCCAAACAGACCTCCCTTTGCCAGCTTGTGGGGGAAATGTGGGAACTCCAGCATGAAATAGGCCCTCAGAATAGAACAACCTCTTTGGAATTGCATCAAACAGATTGTGTGCAGCCTTTAAAACTCAACTTGGCAGTGATCATCCTCTTCCAATGAGTGCTACATGAGATGAGGGAATTATGGAATTAATTTCATCTAAAACAGCCAAAAGCAGACATTGAATTTCCATCACAATAGGCTGATCCGGTTCAGACGACATGTGCAGAGGATGAGGATGATCTGGTTTGGACAACATGTGAAGAGGATGAGGAAAAAAAAGAATTACCGAACAAATATTATGTGATACATGTACAATAAAATATTACAGACAATTCCAAACCAATGTTTTCAGTTGAATTGAGCATTTGTACCACCTGCTATGCACGTTTTATGGAAAGATGGAAGAGAGGCAGCGCTGAGAGGAGATATAGTTTAGGAATAAGAAAATATGAAAAATTATAGAGCTAACCATTCAATGTTTCTCTAAGGAGGAGTAACCGCCGTAGGGTGTCGTCCTGGAGCAGGGCCAAATCACGGCGTGATCACGGCGTGACTGCGGCGTGACCGCGGCGTGACCGCAGCGTGACCACCGCAGGGTGTCTTCCTGGAGGAGTAATCGCCGCAGGGTGTCATCCTGGAGCAGGGCCAAATCACTGCATGACCGCGGCGTGACCGCGGCGTGACTGCCACAGGGTGACGTCCTAGAGGAGTAACCACCGCAGGGTGTCATCGTGGAGCAGGGCCAAATCACGGCATAACCGTGGCGTGACCGCGGTGTGACCATGGCGTGACCGCGGCGTGACCGCGGCGTGACCGCCGCAGGGTGTCGTCCGGGAGGAGTAACCGCCGCAAGGTGTCGTCCTGGAGCAGGGCCAAATCACGGCATGACCGCGGCGTGACCGCGGCGTGACCGCGGCGTGACCGCGGCGTGAACGCGGCGTGACCGCAGCGTGACCGCGGCATGACCGCCGTAGGGTGTCGTCCTGGAGGAGTAACCGCCGCAGGGTGTAATCCTGGAGCAGGGCCAAATCACGGCGTGACCGCGGCGTGACAGCGGCGTGACCGCGGCGTGACAGCGGCGTGACCGCGGCGTGACCGCCGCAGGGTGTCGTCCTGGAGGAGTAACCGCTGTAGGGTGTCGTCCTGGAGCAGGGCCAAATCACAGCGTGACCGCGGCGTGACTGTGGCGTGACCGCGGCGTGACCGCGGCGTGACCGCAGCGTGACCACAATGTGTTGGCCCGGTCCAGCGACATCTGCGGGGCAACATCTTCCACTTAGTTTCAAATAAGATGATATGGATGGAATGAGAGGATGTTTTCTCAGAAGATTTTAAGAAATGAATGCTAATCTGTGATGACTAGAGGATTGGATGACCCCTGATATACCTAATTCGGTGAGGTTTGGAGATCTAGAAATGTGTAGGAATACCTAGAGGAATACCCCATAGGATCAGGAAAATCACAGGTTACATAACATGTAATCTGACATTACTGGTACTGTGGGACCCCTGGGCTGTGGAACTGGGCTTTTGGTTGGATTTAAATATCACATGCCATGTGACATGGTCACACAACATGGGACCCATCTTAAAAGTCTAACGGCACTTAAAGATTGTCTTGGTTCAAACAACTGTTTTAATAAAAAGAGGGAAACCCCCTACAGGGATATAAAAAGGGTCAAGTACGATGTGTGCTTTATGACTAACAATGACATCAAGTATAAGGAAAACACCAATGCAATAATGTTAAGCAAGGTATACCACTATGAGTTTTCGCAGACAGCGCACCTCCGTTGGAGGGGTTTTATTACAAAACCAGGATTTATTTATCAAACGAAACTATTATCTGAACTAACACTTATTCCAGAATTTCAATTTAATATAAACATGAAAAATTAAGAAGGCAACTAATTGCAATTTAAAACATTCTCGAATTAAATGGGCTAGGAGAGGGACCCTACCTCAAGCTCATAGAAACAAAAATGAAATTCTGTATAGAAACGATTCAATTACATAGAATAAAATCATAAGAATAAAATACCATATTCAAGATATACATTCCCAGGGGATATGGATTCCTGTATAAAGAACCAAACTAGTAAGTCTGAGTAGATGCTAGTAGCAGCCATGATTAAAAATAGCACAATATAACACATAACATTCTAACTGCAGGAAAACCAAATTTGATATATCAAATGAACAAAGTGTACCACTCTTCGCTTGTATGCATGGAACTATTCCACTAAATCAACAATAACTTCCTACTGGAGACCCTGCAGGAAAACACAAACATTACCAGTAGAAAAGGTAGAGATTGCCATTGAAAACTCAAAAATCTTTTACACGTGAATAATTCATCGGTATCAAATTCAAGAACTTTTCTCAGAAATGCAATCACACTTGTAGTCTAAAATTTTTTCTTGGGGCTAATGGAGTTTCCCTGGACTTGAGATTAGTACTTTTCAAGGAATCCTCTATTCGTTGGGAAATGGTAGAGAAATATCGTTCCCCACCTGTATACATCAACAAGATGAATTGTGTTGACATCTCGTCATGGGGATTGTTGATGCACATGGAAAAAAATAGAATGCATGTTTCCAGAACAACAGAAATTTAAAAACAACAAAATAACAAAAATAGAATGCAATAGAATAAACAAAAACAATAACTAATCAAAAATAGAATGCAAAAATAGAATGCAATAGAACAAACAAAATAATGAAAACAGAATGCATGTTTGGACACCCCGCCACCCCTGTAATGGAAGATTTTTTCAAGATAATGAAGAATTTCAAAGATTTTATGGGAAAAGTTTTTGAAAATGTTAGTAATTTTCAAAATGATTATACGTTTTCATCAAAAAATAGTTACCAATCTCATAACACAATTATCTTGATTGCAAAATTTTTTATGGAATTAACAATTGGCCACACCAAACATCAATGGAGTTTGAAAGAACAATGCCGGATAAATATTTTCATGTAGGATAAATATAGGATGCAAATACTCACAACAAATCATCTAAATATGACACAGATTTTGTGTATGATAATTATAGCTTACAAAAATCATTGCGATGTCACCAACAAGGAAAAACATTAAGAAAAGCCTTAGCAGCATAAGAAGCACTTTTAGTAGGAAAAGAATCCACCATATAAATGTATATACTTAGGTTGATGCAATAACAAAAATAAAATAATATAGCCAGTAATTTAAAAGGTTGCTTCAGTTAAAAATTATTGTTCACCATGTCATCAATCAATTCAGTAAGGCTGTCTACCTAAAAAAATATCAGTAGGGAATCATAGAAAACAATTTCTCCATTTCTTCTGTTCCAAAAACATCAGTATTTGAGTGATTTGACGTGCATGCATCCTCCCAAACATCTCATTCAATCACACAGATCAGTCAACTCCGTATCGTCCAATTCACCTTTTTGCTTCTTATTTTATCTTAATCCCAACTAATCTCTTATAATCAAACAATATATTTCAATTAATAAGAATAGGAACAACTTTTATTGATTATCAATCAATATTCAACTGAATAACGATATCAAATGGAGTAATGAGTAGATAAAATGAAATATTTTAGTCCCATTCCAAGAAAGTCATATTATATTGACAAAGCAGTGAAATCAAAATATATAGCAAATTATTAGCCATCCAAATTGGAAAATATATTTTACATATGAAAAGGCAGCTACACTGTTATCTAGAAGTAACTGAGGGAATAGTTTTACTGGAAACTTCACCATAAAAAAAATACCAAACTGAAATATTTCAACCCCATTCTTAGAAAATAAGCTTATATTGACAAAGAAACGAGGTCAAAATATTAAAAAAAATTATTATCCATCCAAATTGGTAAATATATTTTAAATATGAAAAGGCAGCTACATATTGTCTGCAATCAGTTGAGAGAATAGTTTTACGGGTGCTGTTAATGGGCGGCCACTCACAAAACTTACTGAAATTCGACTAGAAAAGACTGCACCAAGAAAAAATCCTTCAAATTAAAGAAGGAACAACAAGCAGTTTTTTATGTACCCATATAAACATGTTGAAGTGCTTACATTTGGTCCTATAAAGTTTATTCCATGCTCCCTGCACATTTCAACAAAAACTACATTCTCGTAAAGGAATCCATATCCAGGATGCAGCATCGTACATCCAAGGCTAATGGCAGCTAATAGAACATTTGGAATCACCAAATACCTGCAAGAAGATGAAGAAAAATAAATAGGGGAGAAGGGGTTTGGCAGGTCGAGGACGATAACAGGTGACAATGATGGGTGCGGTGAGTGCTTCTATCAGGCGATGGGTTACATAGGTGACAGCGACCCGATTGGGACGGCGGGGTTGGTGGCCGGAGGGGGCGGCGACCCCTTCGTCAATGCACAGTGGTCGCAATTGGATGGCAGGGCCATGGGTAACGGCGACGGCAACTCCAGTCTCCATTACTGAGGATGGATCTCCACGCGGCGGAGATATGCTGGTCTATAGAAAAGGCGGTGTCCACGCAGTGGGGGCAAGGTTGAGGGACTTGCATTTTTTTAGGACTAAATTCACATGTTTATCCCCGTAATTATTACAATTCTTGTAATATGACAACATAATAAGATCCATGGAACAACAACACTTGTCCATATAATTTTTAACATGAATAATTCATATCAATTCTAAAAGTTCAACTTACCAGATTAAGAATCAATGAATAACTTCTCTGAGGTAGCGTTCCTTCTGGATATATTCTATAAGCAGATCCTCAACTCGTACTCCCAACTTGAGCACCTTATCAAAGAGGGTTCTCTACCACAACTAGAATTAAGATGAAACATTCTATCAACATGGGGTACCAACAACCAACATACATGAATC
Organism: Viscum album; assembly: GCA_963277665.1. Classification (NCBI taxonomy): domain Eukaryota; kingdom Viridiplantae; phylum Streptophyta; class Magnoliopsida; order Santalales; family Viscaceae; genus Viscum; species Viscum album. The sequence goes on from OY728146.1 coordinate 1,270,794,834, forward strand.
AAGAAATAGAAAATAGAGAGTTCCTAACATTTTTTACACAACCAAAACATGTCTAGGAGCATCATTACAGACCTCACCCTATAGGTTACACATGAAATATACTAAGAGGGCTGCCACATTTTACTCTACCTGTTGTTGCACCTATTCATGCTCCTTCTCAGCTAGACATTCCTCAAGGGCTCATAAAAAATATTGATTCTCTAATAGATTGATTATAATCGATAGAGGTATAGTGGGAATTAGTACAACTATAAAACAAGCCTTACCCTAAAGGGGGTGATCTGAATTTTCCCTACTAAATTTGGGAAACACTACATTTCCAATTTTCAATGGTTTAGGGGACCCAAAGAATAATTTGACCCATTTTGTGTCCCGTTGTGATTCCATGATGGGGACCCCTAAAAAATAAGTAGTGAAACCCAAGATCTTTATACAGAAATTATAGGGACCAAAAATTGTAGGGTACACCGGTTCATCGACTCAATCAATTGCAGGGTGGAAAGATCTCTATTGGATGTTTCTGTTCTAATTCAGCTTGATTCTATAGAATAAAACCATACTAAATCTCTCAAACTACAAATGGTAGGATAATGAGAGGGTTTTATATTTCATTTCATGGTGAAAGGAGTTGACATACTCCTTAAGCCAACATTTTCCTCAAGAATATTTTTTGTTCATCTGTATATAGAATCTTCATGATGATTTTAACATACCACTCACCCCTGTTAAATATATAGGAGTGTTTTGGGATATTTCCACAATTACATAAATAAGGGAAGAATTCATAGCATGAACCAAGTCTAAGTCCTATTTAATTTCCCCTGCTGGACACCCCTCCCCCCCTGCTGGACATCCCCTCCCCCAGCCTGGACACCCCTCCCCCTACTGGACAGCCCCTCCCCCTGCCTGGACACCCCCCTGCTGGACACCCCCCCCCCCTGCTGGACACCCCTCCCCCCTGCTGGACACTCCTCCCCCCTGCTGGACAGCCCCTCCCCCCTGCTGGACACCCCTCCCCCTGCCTGGACACCCCTCCCCCCTGCTGGAAAGCCCTCCCCCCTGCGGGACAGCCCTCCCCCCTGCGGGACAGCCCTCCCCCCTGCGGGACAGCCCCCTCCCCCCTGCGGGACAGCCCTCCCCCCTGCCGGACAGCCCTCCCCCCTGTCGGACAGCCCTCCCCCCTGCCGGACAACCCCTCCCCCCGGACACCCCTCACCCATACCCCCTCCCCCCTCCACCCTGCCCCCTGCACCCCTCCACCCTGCCCCATGCCCCCCTCCACCCAGCCCCCTATCATAATTCAATACATCCCGAAGATATTATCAAAAACACTTCAAGACATAAAATGACTATTTTCAACAAATATAACAAAAGACCAAAATATATGATGCAAGAACCACAAATCAAAGACCCCTCTCAACATACATGATGTAGTATGGTAAAAAGAAATAAATGAACTTACCAACATGTTACCATCATACAAAATGGTTCCTTAAGAGTACTTTGGGTGCATATTTCTTTTTCACCCTAAGCCTATATTTTACCTACAAGAAATAAAGAAAAAAAGATCAAAATAAAGCAGAAGTAATTATGTAGAGAATAAATAATTGATAAGAAATATATTTGTGTTTATGTGCCTGAATACAAACATGTATCCTGCAAAAATAGTAGATTCAAGAACCACAAATAAAAGCTTACTTGAGAGGAAAATGTATAGTTTTGAAAAGTTACTATTAGAAATTAGAGCTTCAAAAATTTCATCACCAGTTGCACCCTATCTTCATCAAACTGTAAAAGGTTTATGGAAGAAAGAAGGTGATACAATCATATCGAGCACAACAATTGAGTACCGTAGAATTCAGCTCATAAAAAATATTTTAGAATTGCAACCATAAAACTATGATTAAATTTTTATTTTATGTTTATAAAACTACATGTGAACAAAATAATATGTTAATATCACTCTAATCAAAACCAATAACTGAGAAGTGAAGTTCACATAGATTCCCATTACCAAGAATGGATGTTCCCCCTTGCTTGTCGATTGCATGCCAACGTGCCCGCATTAGAACCAACACCAACCACCTCGTCCTATGGTAGAAATTATTAATTAGATATATGCATCAATTTGTAACAATAATGAATTTTTTTATCTAATTACAAACAAAGCATATAAATAATATATTAAAAACAAAAGAAATGAAGAACATAGAGTTCAAACAATCACACAAAATGCATGAATGATACCCACTAGTCACTATATTAACAACTTCAACACATATTCATGGGTTTTAAAGTAGATGCATGTTAACATTTGAAGTTCAAAAATGATTTTTAGTAAGACATTAAAATAAGCATACACACCAGAATTTAAATACAAAAAGGTAGTAAAAAGGAAGCAATAACCAACAGATTTAACAATATGATTTCATCATACAAAATTTATTAAAAGGCAACTTCCAACCATTTATTTCAACTAAAAAAAAGAAGTGAATTTTCAAGTTTAAGTAGAAAAATCACAGAATTTAAACTATTACTCCCATGGTGTAGAAGCTCTATTCATTTGAGACCATTGGAAAAAATTTCCCTCCTTTTCTTTTTGACTAAATACCTTTGATTTCCAAAATTTCATCTCCTATAAGTGTAAACATATACATTAATTTATAAAATTTAAAGTTCAAAATAGAACAAATTTGGTGCTTTAATTTAGAGATTTGGTAGTGTCTGTGGATCATGGTCAGTGCATCCTATAATGGAGATGAAATTGGATTCGATAGAGTAGATGATGGAATGGTTTCTACAATAATTAGAACTCATGGAAATGAAGATAGATGAAGCACTACAGCCATCCGAGTAGTATCGAGTGTAGGAAAAATGCTTGAAGGGGCTATCAAATAGAAGAATCAAAGAATTATTATCAAGTAAACACTGCGACAAATAGAAGAATCGAAGCACCCAACATTAACACACCTGTGCGAGGAGGGCGCGACGAGGAGGGCGTGGTGAGGAGGGCGCGGCGCAGAGGAGGCGTCGGCGAGGAGGCATTGGGGAGGAGGGCGTGGCGAGGAGGCGTCGGCGAGGAGGGTGCGGTGAGGAGGGCGCGGTGCGGAGGAGGCGTCGGTGAGGAGGCGTCGGGGAGGAGGGTGTGGTGAGGAGGAGTCGGCGAGGAGGGCGCGGCGAGTAGGAGGGCGCGGCGAGGAGGGCGCGGCGCGGAGGAGGCGTCGGCGAGGAGGCTTCAGGGGAGGAGGAGGGCACGGCGAGGAGGAGGAATCACGAGGGGGGGGAGAAGTAGCCCGATAGGTTTGGGAAAAAAACGGGGCTGCTGTATATATCCACGGATGAAGATATTAACGTGGCAGTATATAAGATATAGCCACGGACCTATAGAACCGTGGCTATAGGTCCGTGTCTATAGGTCATATTTGTAGTAGTGATCGTCAACCTTGCATACGAGTGGAATATAGCCTCAAAGGAAAATTTGATTTCAATTTTTCATTCCTTCACCAGCTTACATGAATAACAAAATGTGATAGGATTAAAGGATAAATACTTATTTATTTTATAATTTTAATATTTTTGAAAAACAAAATGTGTCTTAATAATGAAAATATCATAATATCTTTATCATTAATTCAATTATTTAAAATGAGATAAATAAGAGGAAAATAGTTAGTCTGTTTTATTTAATGAATTTATATAAATTATAATCTCCATATAATTCATTATAGTAATGATATATCATAATATTGAATATAGAATAACACAATTCTGTCATTGGTATATTAATATTATAACAAAACTACCACATAATCATCCCATAATCAAGTTATGTACTAATTTTGGTCGGTTTAAACTCCTAATTTTGTAATACAATGAATTTATATTAAGTATGACTACATGAAATTATTTACTTTTATATTATGATATTAAAATTTGAATAATTTTGTTATTGTAAACATCATTCTACAAACCAATAATTTAAAAAACAAACATCATTAGATAAAAATCGCATACAAAATGTTTTTTATCTGTTTCCTCATTTTGAATAAATACTAATAAAATCATGAAAGAAAATATAAAAATCATAAAAACATATAATTCATCTAATAAATCAACTAAAATTAACATTTAACTACGAACATTTTGAAATTTATTTATCACATAACAATTATTAGAAATGTTGTTCAAAATGATCAAGATTACCCACACCGAACATTGGAAATAGGTAATAAAAAACTAATATAAATGTCGTGAATAATTATAAATTTATTTTACCAATGGATATATATTTATAAATGGTTTTTAAATATTGTATTTTAATATTTATTTTTTTATAATGGATATTAGAGTGCATTCGACTATGAGGGAAAACAAGATTATTATATCCATTAATAATTCCTCCATTTGAGATATGTTTGGTTTTATACGCCTTATATAGTTTATCTGATGTATATAAATCCTACATGAGATATAATATATTTAAATATATGTGAAAATTTTAATTTTATGATTAATTACATATCAACTATATCATTATGATTTTATTACTATGTTACTCAATTCACTAGTATTTTTCAATCATCAATTGTTATTCACTTCAACAAGAAATAAATTATGAAACCTATTTCCTTTTTATACTGTTTTATAAATTTATTATACAATGAATTATTTATATATTGATTATATGTAATTATTTGGATGTACTATTCCTAATCATATTTCATTCCTCAAATTATTTTTTATTAATGTTTTACCGTAGTTATATTTTTTTTATGTACCTACATTTTCATTTCTTGAATTACGATCATTCTCTAAAACATATATTATGGGAAAATTATACCATTTTATTTTATTTTTTGGAACTCTCTAATTTTTTATATTTTTACCACATAAAACTCTGTCTATTTTTTATGCTTCTTGGAGTTTGTTTCATGTAAGTGATATTGATTAGTCAAATATCTATTCAATGAGTAATATTAAATTTTTGCTACCTATATTCATCAATGATTTGCTTCTCCTGCCATAATTTCATTTATATGATATTTATTCCTTAATTTTTTTTAAAATTATGTTTTAATAAAATTAATATTTATTAATATTTTACATATCATGTTATCACCAAATGTATTTTCAATGCAATAAAATATAACATATCCATTTGTTGTGATTTGTTTCACATTAGATCAAAACTTCCCTGTGAAAAAATTATTTCATTTTCAGTACCAAATTATTGGATATTCTATTTATAATATTAAATTTATCATAATAGTTCACGTTTCCTTTTCAATTTAAACTTCTTAATGTGATATTTATGTTTTTATTTACATTAATGTTACAAAAATTTATAAAAGATATTTGATGTTTTCACCCCTATTTTCATTTTCTTATTAAAATGTATTTAAAATCATTGTTTTTTTATTAGATGAATTATTCTATAATTATTTTATATAATTATATTTTCGGGGATTAAACATATAATATAAAATAATTTCCCTCATGATCTTATTTTTTATACCATTTGGAGCGTTCATTTTAAATATTTTTTTCATATATGCCAACATAATTTTGACTTTCCTTTATTACTATGGGGATATCTTATTTTTAAAATCATCAAAATTATCTATTTTGATGGCCAATGTAATGTTACTTTAAATTAATGATAAAATCCATATATACCATTGGAACTTTTACTAATCAACTATTAATACACATAACATAAAATCTAATGGATATTATTTGTTGACAAGGTATATTCATTACATTCATTAAATGGTTTTCACATAAATTATATTCATCAGTTTATTGGAGATTTTATATTTTTATTGATATACTCTATATAAATTTCATGTAAATATTTTATTCCTTTTGTATCTTGATTGAACGATATTCACAATAAATGTATGATTATGTAATTAAACACCATTTATTTCCTTGGGAATATAAAATATTTACAGTTGATATAACTATGAATTATTTGATCATGTGGTAACAATTTAAATGTATATGAATAACATATTATATCCAAGGATTTATTATGATATGATTAATTTCAAATAAATTATGTCACATGTAATTATGGATGATGATGTGTGGTGGTATATATCTTTATCTAATGCATTAGTCATTAGCTTATGTCTCATGGGACAATTTTTTAAGAGTATGTTTTAGATTATCATCAAAATGGTAACAATAAGTATAGATCATGGATTTTATATTCCATATAATAATTTACGTTCTATATTAGAAATATATTTCATGGTTTTTTTATTATTCTCATGACTATGTCATGATCACAAGGATCCAATTTATATAGTCATTTTTTTGATTTATGTACTATTTCATGTTAAGATTAATGACTTGATTTATGGAATATTATTTATTGGGTATTATTTTTTATGTATCGTTATTATGAAATTATATTAATATTATACTCAATTATGAGGTTTAATTATCATTTCTTATATTTAACATTGTTGGGAATTTGATCTCACCAACTTCATACATTCTTAAATCCTAAGGATTTTTGGAAATGTAATACATCATATGATACTAGAATAGTGTATTATGAGAGGAATTTAAGTTATGTTAGTTAATGTTTTTTTACAAATTATCAAAAAATATATACATAAAAGGTCGCTAGAATATATTGTAAAAAATATTTCTTTAAATTATTATAATTTAAAAATTATTAGGTAGATTTATTTGTAATATCTAATAATATATTCATTTATATTCATTATCTACATGTATATTAGTTAGATTTTTCATATATCTGCACATTAAGTGTTAATGTTTTGAAGGTTTGTACAAGTTTCATAGGAGAGTTTTAAATATTGATTATTTTCATCAATTTAATAAATCAAATACAAATAAATTATCTTTATATTATGTATTATATTAATTCATAATGATATAATTTCCATTGATGATTATTTCACTTTTTATCTATGATGAAGAAATAAGTAATAAGAAAACTTTAGTAAATTTCTGAACAAAAACATTTGTTTTCTTAATGATTATAATAAATATAGATGTATAAATTATAAAAATAAATTTTTTGAATTTTTATATCATATTATATAATTTATTACACCTTTATAGTCATCCATGCTATAATTGGATCGCATTATTCAATTAGGTTATTATACTATCCCAAACATGAACATGCCATAATTGATTGATAATTATGAGTTAATTTAATAGAAATATCACCAACAATATATTAATTATATAATTTATTTTTTTATTGGTATGATATATTAATATTTTTATGTATCTATATGATTATTTAATGGATATGAAATTGTTGCATAATTTGAATTAATGAGATTCCTCTTGGTATGCTAATTTGGAACAATTGAATTAACAACGGTCATTTGTTGAACAAATTTTTTATAGGATAAATAATTGATCATAAAAGAACCCTAATTGTGTCATATAAATAATTTTTATCCATTAAACCCATTATAAAAAAATCCAATTTATTATGTTATTAAGAAATTGTTCAATAGTGGCAGTTGTCCACACGAAATCACGGTTGATGATGTCATTTTCTTAGAAAATGAGAAATTTATAATATTCTTTATAAATAAATAATATAATTTTATTTATAAACATAATAAATATTTTATATATTCAAAAATAGTAATAGGTATTTATGTTGGGTATGGAAAATGAAACATTACACTTTTTGGAGGCATTAGTCCGAAGACTCACACAGTAATGTTGTTTTTTCATTTATAAAGATAAAATGGGATGGTTTATTATTTCTTGTACCTAAAATATAATAATATATCATTAGAATATTAATAGTTATATTTTTATTTTATGTATTTTTATTTTAATTTTAAGAAGAATATGTTGACATAATGAAGTATACAATAGAAACCAAGGTTTTGATCTTATACTTCCCTTCTAGGATTATCTCCATTTCAAAGGGGTTAATCCATTTATGAATGATATTTTCAAAACAATATTAACTACATAGGATATATAGGATTATTGAAGGTAGGTTTTGGAATAATTGTGGAGGTAATTATGATAGTTTAGATTTATGGAAAGTGAGGAGAGTGGATCCACATTTATATGAAATAAGGTTGTAATTTTGGTAAATTCCCATAACCATTCAATAATGGGGTGTTAATTTAGAAAACACATATCCCAAAAATTTATTTAATAATTTGATGTTAAAAATATATGATATATATTTTGAAGTGTAGTTTTTGACACATGTTTTACGAATTATATAATCACTTTACAATGGGAAATTTATATTTTTTATTTAAGATTTTATTGTGGTAACTAAATTTTACCTAAGGTATAAAAATATTTTTTAACTAAATATAATGTGGGACATATTAAATAATCTGGGACTAGTGTGAAAAAATTATTATTTATTAAAATTTCTAAAATTGTTTAAATTTATTTTTAATATTATTTATGTATATTGTATTCTGAAAAAACATTTGATTAATTATTCTTGCTTTTAAAAAGATAAATAATAGGATTCAAAATAGTAGAAAATGTTTTAAATGATATAATTAAAATTATAACATTTATATTATTTCAGAAATAAATATTCATAATTTATATGTTTTACTTATAGACTAATAAAGCCTTGAAAATCGGTAGTATTTTTAAAAATGTTATGCTTCAATATTAACATAAAAATCATTTTTTTAGAAAATTATAAAATTTTTATTTTATATTAATATTCACATGGTTAATATTAATATTTATTTAATTTTTTATACTTCCAAAAATATTTTTTATAAAAAATTTTACATTGAAACATATAATATAAAAAAATCAAAATTATAAGAATTTTTTTTAATATTTCAAAATCTTTTTCATATGAATTACTAATTAATATAGGGTTAAAATATAATTAATTCAATATATATATCTATTAATATTTTAATAAATATTAATATAATCACCTTAATGAAAAACCAATTTTAAAAAAATAAAATTTTAAAGCATGAGGTGAATAAAGAAAAATGACATTTTTTAAAATTATATAAATTAAACATTTAACTCTACATATAATCATTTTATTATATGTTGATATAATAATTATTTAAACATAAATAGGACATTACGAAATTCATGTCATAATTATGCAATAGATAAGAAAGGGTGGCAGTTTCCGATGGCGATTCAGTTGGAATTGATCTTATGTAAATCCCCATGAGCTAATCTTATCTTGTATAATGTTTTCCTCAAACAAGAATTACTAAAGTTCAAGTTTATCATGGTCTAGAAAAAACCCTAGTAAAGATACCTCCTTCCCAAACACTGAAAAATGTGTTTCATGACAAATACATATGTAACTCAATTCCACTTATTTTTATTGTATATATCAAAATATATTTACTTTTTCCACCCTATCTAATTTAACATTAGTATTATAATGTTGAATTATATTTTATCATAAAACGGGTTATTTTTAGTTTTTTTAAAACTCATTATTAACATTATATATATATGAGTATAACATATAGTGAAATATTAGGTAATTCTATTCCTCCAAATTTGAAAATATGTGTTATTATAAATTCCAATTTTCTTAACTAAAGAAATATTTATGTTTATATATAAGGAATCCATGAATCCATGTTTAATTTCTAAGAATAATTTATCCTCTCTATCCATTGTATATCTTCTGAACTCATATTTTATTTATTAATTTGAATATTAATAATTATAATTTTTTCAAATTAACCCTTTTTCAAAATACCCCAATATAAAAGGACTATGTTTTAGTAGAATGTTAATTGATATTAATGTATTAATATGTTATAATGTGTTTAACTTTTGATGTGATTTTATGTCTAGGAAATTATCATTGTTAATTGATCCAATTAATTCTTACTATTAGATAATCTTTATCTAATTTATGTGTAATAATATTTTTTTGAGATAATTTATATGAACTTATATTTCATAAGAGTAATATATTTAAGAAATAATTATCATATGACATGAATACTTTTAGTAATTCAATTTATATTCACTTGGATAGTTATATTTTGTTTTTTGTAAACATTATATTTACAGTGTTCTAGGTTTATCTTGATAAGAATACATAAGATGTAGTTATTTATTAGGTGATTAGAGTTACTCAATCCACATATTTTTAGTAATGAACTTCTATATTTATTGTGGTATATTATTTCTCTTCTACCCTTGTCGTTGTATGTCTGTAGAGACCCGAAGCTTGACATACATGGATATTAAATTACTATAGAGGAATACTTAATACATAACAATAACAGACACACACGGATCATAATATTTTAGTGTCTTTGGAAACTTGGAACGTAATCTTCTAATCGTGGTGAAAGATCTTCAACATCTCCCATAAAGATCTTCCGCTTTTTTTTCTTACCTAAAACCTTTCTTTATATCCTGGGGAAAAGAAAACATAAAAAGGGTGAGCTCAAATGCTCAGTAAGGGTAAGCATGGATAAAATAAAACATACCATATACATTTGAACTTAAAAACATGAACATAATGTTTAAACATCAAAAGCTTGAGCAATGACATAAAACATGGAAGTACTTAAGGCATAGATCATAAAGAAACATTAAGAATGATAAAATAGCATGGGAATAAAACATGTAATTGTGGCAACCATTAAGCACATGATATGATTTCCATAGTAGCCAAGGCATTGCTGCCAAGACCATATTAGTGGAGAAAGTCCCTTTCTGAATCGAGTTCACTCCTCGTTCCAGTCTTGTATTACTGAACCGGTTTTACTTGTCGTTCCAGCCATGTCTATATCATGAGATATAAATCTTTACCCAATGCATTGGAGGGAGATATAGGTCCCACCCATCTCATAATTAAATCATTCTTTCATGTGCCACAAAATCATAAATCATACATCATAGCATAACCCATGAAATAAAATGGGATTTTTAAACATCATGCCATCATAACATAATCCATAAAAAATTGATATCATTTCATCATAAGAAAATTAAAACCATTTAAATCATAGATACATTTTACTTGAAACGTACACATATGAAATAATGTCATCTTAGATGGAAAATAGTTTTGACAAAACACTTTAAATGAATTCTTGAGGAAAATATCCTTTCTTCTTTAAAATCATTTTCTTTTCACAAAATTCCATGAAATTTTAAAAGATAAGGGTTTTGTTTAAAATAATCATGAAATATTGTAGAGGAATCTTTTTTAAAATGAGGCGTTATGAAACCTTAAAAATTCGTTCACGCCGTATAAGTTAAAAATAACATTCTCCTCATACTTTTGTCGGAAAAGTCAAAAAGTACCTTATATGGTAACCAAAGGAAAGATTCCATTCATACAATGTGGTAAAAATTCAATAAAGGGTAAAAATGACTTTAAACATCCATGGAAGAATGATAAACATTTTATGAAAGCATTTTTAGAAAACATGGTCCTGGATGATAAATGTTACCCCAGTAAATACTTACGTATAAGCAATCTCGGATAAAAATGAGATTGCAAATTTATCCCTTACCTTAGGTCCGATATGCTTCAAACGTATCCGAACCTCCTGTATAATGATTTAAATAATTTAATTGACTTATTACAGAATCATATTCATTTTTATGATATCATATATGTTTCACTTATGACTTTATATTATCCTTTCTTTTGTAAATTCTATGTTAAAGCAGCGTTTTGGGTAAAATGATTTCATTTATCATATGTGTTTCGACTTGTCGTTAATGATATTATTACTTATATCCTGATTTAAATAATTTCAGAATTTAAAACATGATTTACATATATTCATCATATACATATATATATTATAGGTCGATAAAAGGAATGAAATACACCGTTCATGGAGACAGTAGGCCATACGTACGCATGAACGTTGTTTTCGTTTCCTTATTGAATTAAATGAAACTAAATAGAAGACATACATATATATATATATACATAAATCCAGTAGCATTATTATTTCATATATTTCATTATTATTCATTAAATAAACTTTATGATCATTCATGTATGGTTAACATGGAGAATGAATCTCATCGCGTCGTGGAGACGGTAGTTCGTACGTACGCACGAGCGATGATATCATTTCCATAATCATTTAATTGAATAGGAGTGGATGATAAAATATATCAGAATCATTATGATCTTATAATAACTATGTATAGTTATTATTTACACCATTATACCCATCCAAGTAAGGTGGTGTTGGAAATACAGATTACACCACGGTGTGGATACGGTATTCCGTACGTACGCACGTGCGGTGATTTCGTTTTCCGTAGGATGGATAGATGGTGAAATAGGGTTGTTTCAAAATTATAATAACATATCAGTATATGATTTATACTGATGTTATTACTTAATAATGAAACAAATAAATAATAATAAGTGGAAGAAGAAATAAATTTGAAAGAATCGGTAACGGACATTACCTCTTCTTTGAAGCGCCTCTTTGAGACCTCCTTTTAGGGCACTTAAATTGGTCATTGAATATAAACAAGACCTCTAGGATGTTTCTAGGGAAGTGTATAAGATAATTTTTCAGGTTTTGGCCGAGTTTGAATGCTAAATGTGGTGTGAGGAAGAGAGGGATGAGGTGCCCTTTTATAAGGGAGGAGATGGGCACCTTTGGAATAACTAAAACTATTATTTTATTATAAAGACAAATTCGGTTTTAAATAGCTCCAAATTGATTTATTTCTAAGATAAGGTGGGGATGGGTCGAAATCATCTCATAAAATAGAATTTAGACAAGTTTAGGTTCCTATTTTAACCTTATCATTTAGATTTAACATTAAGTTAGATAATTTTACATTTACCGTGTCTTTTTTTGTTCGTACACTATAAGGTTAATAAACTTACTATAAGAAGCCAAACGAACCCCAAGTTGTTTATTATCAATATATATAACCTTATCTAAGTCATTTGGCCAAACCTTATATTTTTAGGAATAATCTAACAATTACTAATATAATATTTGTTTTAAAAACTATTTTATGTCAATTTTGACACTATTTAGTAAATGATTTTTTTAAAACTCATAACAGAATTATTAGTTAGAAAAAAATTATTTAAACCAATAATAACAAGTCATATTAACCTATAAAATTAGTGTAATTCATGAAAAGTTTCAAATTATATTTATTTGGTTATTTATAACATCAATTATGTCAATATTTCATTAATATGATAATTACTGCATCATCTTTGTGTCATAAATAAATTAAATTATATAATGTATAAAAATTACAAATAAAATACCATTATGTAGTAAATCTTATTATCTTTCTAATTAATATTTATAGTTGAATTTATCTTATGTATAACCCTATATTAAAAATGATATACTTATTAAACTTTGATTTTAACTATTTTAACCTTTCTTTAAATAAATTAATAATAAATGTTCTAATCTACTACAAGTGAGCCTAAATGATCATATTTTATTCCTAAGGTTGTTTTTGGTCGAATTTCACTTATCCAATAGAATTAGTACATGTGTTAGGTTAATAATAATATCATTTATACCCTTAATTACCCTATTTACTTTTAATCATGGTAAAAAAAAGTAAAAAGTTACTATTCCCCAAAAAATATTTTCATCTCATTGAACCACATTTTACTTACTGACATCAACCGTGTCTCTCGGATTTTTGAAATTCCACTCACCGAAGCGGTAAAATTAAGTTTTATGAAAAATTCATTTTTTTTAACTACCACTTGGTGGTTTCACTATTCATCAACAAAATGAAAGTTTCGAGAAAAATACCAAAAATTAGGCCTAAGCTATATTTGATATTATGAACTGAAAAATGATGTCTATTTTACCAAATTCAAAACATATTAGTTTCATTACTTAATTTAAAAATTAATTCCCGTCGTCAAAACAAATAGCGTGTTCTTAAGAGATAATAACTATCAAAAGATTGACATTTGTTTATGTCTGGTTTAAATGTGAAATTACATCCAATGACCAACATTGTATTAAATTGTAAAAATATATTCTAAATATACTTTAAAACCACTCAAATTTATAATTTATCACTATTAATTATTTCGATTAAAAAGGTTTTTTTTAATTAAAATTTAGTAATTTTCACTATTCATCAGAAAATGAAAGTTATCCGAAAAGTACCAAAATTTCACCATAAGCTAATTTCGATATTCAGGATCCAAAAATGAAGTCCATTTTGAAAAAAATTTCAAAAATTTCAAAAACTGGTTATTACTATTCATAAAGGCTAGTTTTAATAATATTTTAATAGCATATCGTTGTTTAGTGAAACTCGGTATTGCGTACTACACACGCCATCGAGGAAGGCCGCGATTACGTGTAATGAAAGGCAAGTCAAGGATGCATGTTGTGCAAGCTCATTTTGGTGTATCGTACAACATAATACATTAATGAAATTAAAAATAATATTTTTCATAAAATCTCGGGGTGTTACATTCTACCTCCCTTAAAATGAATTTTGCCCTTGAAATTCGTCGGGGTTATAAATGGTTTACTACTGAAATTTTCTTTAATAGAAACCCACATCGTAAAAAGGAATACCAAAACCAATATTTAAAAACAAAAGTATGAAACGTAACGGTTACCCAAATAAACTAATCACTAGGTATCCACATAGGTGAAAATATGGATATGGAAGAGAAATCTAACCATCATGTTCTGATGGAGAGTGGTAGAGAACATGGCTATGGAAAATCCAGAAATCACAAATCCATAGATTTGTGATGATCTAAGGTACCATCTGATTCATCGGATATAAGGGCACTAGGACAACATTTTTGGATTTCAAGATCATTTCCTTAAAGTTGATGAATTAAAGGAAATACTTACATGATTTTGGTACAATCTCACTGTTGTTTGTTAATTGAACAATTTACACTTCATCCCTTAATGAAATGAAGTTGAATTTGTTATTCGTGATGTGTTAGCAGATCATGTGATAGAATGATGGGTCATTCCATCTGTCTCAAACAAAAGGTTATAAAAGTTATCAAAAATACATAAGTCTATATATAGTGAGATTAATCATATATCGTTCCTAAAATGGAATTATACTTCATATATCATACTGCTTAATATAATAAAACTAGTTTATACTAAACATGGACTTCTTATAGGCCAGTGGTAGGCGATAAAGGCCAGTCGCACTTCGGTTGTGGGTTCGATTCCCACAGCCTTGTCTGACGCGATGGGTTGTCGCCCGTCCTGCAGGTGGTCCTTTTTCTAAAACTACATTACTATAACATCCCATAAATAATATCAAAAAAAAAGTTCTATCCTTAAACAATACTAACTTATGTCCAACATAATCCATTCCAATATTTAGGCTTATCTAAAATACTTCGGTCCAAGCTCATAGTCTAAAGAAAACGATTACTTGAAATGTCATCAACCAAGCATGTGAATACCATCATTTATCCCCCATATATCTTGTTGGTCACATTCCAATCATGTGAATGCCTTAATCATGTATTCTCTTGAAAAATGAATACCCATTAAACCTTAGTGAAAACATGAAAGCTGTCAAAAGCTAACTCTTTCCACATACCAAAATCCAAAAATTCTATATACTCAAACCATGATATAACCTTCTCCTTATATCAGTCATGAGCTCATGAATACTATCAAACATTTAATTTTATCCTTATCCCTTCATTATGTGCATATCATATACATTTAAAAAATATCTGAATAACCTTTCATGGATACTGGTACCATTAATCATACACTTTCAAAACTCAAGGAAAGACAACATTGTAACAATCCTTATATGTCTCTTTATTCCATAGTACCATGAGATTACTTATACAACATTACACATGATAAAAATGTAATCATTCCACTACATTCTTAAACCATTGACCGAGCTTCAACAATTCTTTCATCTCACATATCATTTGTAGTATCTTCATCATCATCAACATAAATATTACCAATACGACCATACTGATTCTCTTCATGAGACTTTCCCTTAGGGAATTGGTTTGCATAATGCCCATACATTCCACATTAAAAACATTTAACCATTGTTGATGTCGTACCAATACCATTATCCTAATCCCTGGTGTTAACTGAACATTTTCCTTTGCACTTACTGGATTTGTGTCCTTCTTTCCCACACCCAAATCATCTTCCAGTTCCTTTGAAACATTCTCCTTGATGCCTCTTCCCACATGATTTACATAGGGGAAATTGAACTTTCTTTCCTCTATGATCATCATGAAACTCTATCTTTCTCTTATTAGCCGAGTCAGGAAACTTAACAAATTTTACTTTATTTATCATATTATGAGATTGATGATTCGGCATAATAATGATGTTTGGACTTCCAAATCCCATTTCATTTGGTTTCTCATGAAGAATATCATTTCAGTGTCCATCATATCCTCCATTATCTTGAATCATCTTGTTTCCATCCATTTTCTAAAACCCAAAATGAATAGTGTGAGAGGAAAAAATCATAATAAAGTGGGAGTAACTTCCATATCTAACATCTTTGGTTTAATCTAATATCGTTACCATAGTTCTAGGACTATATCCTATACGTATACTTATCCTTAGGGACATCCCTAGACATACCTTAGAAATATCTCTAGGGATCTCACAAATGTTTTCGCATCCTAGTTTCCAAAGGTCGACTAAACTTTTCCTCTGATACCAACTGTAGAGACCCGAATCTTGACGTACATGGATATTACATCACTTTAGCGGAATACCTAATACATAACAATAATAGACACACAAGGATCTTAATATTTTAGTGTCTTTGGAAACATGGAACGTAATCTTCTAATCGTGGTGAAAGATCTTCAACATCTCCCATAAAGATCTTACCCTTTTTTTTCTTACCTAAAACCTTTCTTTATATCCTGGGGAAAAGAAAACACAAAAAGGGTGAGCTCAAATTCTCAGTAAGGGTAAGTATTGATAAAATAAAACATACCTTATACATTTGAACATAAAAACATGAACATAATGTTTAAACATTGAAAGCTTGAGCAATGACATAATACATGGAAGTACTTATGGCATAGATCATAAAGAAACACTAATAATGATAAAATAGAATGGGAATAAAACATGTAATTGTGGAAACCATTAAGCACATGATATGATTTCCATAGTATCCAAGGCATTGCTGCCATTACCATCTTAGTGGACAAAGTCCCTTTCTGAATCGAGTTCACTCCTCGTTCTAGTCCTGTATTACTAAACCGGTTTAACTTTCCATTCTAGCCATGTCTATCTCATGAGATATAAATCTTTACCCAATGCATTGGAGGTAGATATAGGTCCCACCCATCTCATAATGAAATCATTCTTTCGTGTGCCACAAAATCATAAATCATACATCATAGCATAACCCATAAAATAAAATGGGATTCTTAAACATCATGCGATCATAACATAATCCATAAACAATTTATATCATTTCATCATAAGAAAATTGAATCAATTTAAATCATAGAGACATTTTACTTGAAACATACACATATGAAATAATGTCATCTTAGATGGAAAATAGTTTTGACAAAACACTTGAAATGAATTCTTGAGGAAAATATCCTTTCTTCTTTAAAATCATTTTCTTTTCACAAAATTCCATGCAATTTTAAAAGATAAGGGTCTTTTTGAAAATAATAATGAAATCTTGTAGAGTATTCTTCTTGAAAATGAGGCGTTATGAAACCTTAAAAATCCGTTCATGTCGTATAAGTTAAAAATAACATTCTCCTCGTACTTTTGTCGGAAAAGTCAAAAAGTACCTTATATGGTAACCAAAGGAAAGATTTCATTCATACAATGTGGTAAAAAGTCAATAAAGGGTAAAAAAGACTATAAACATCCTTGGAATAATGGTAAACATTTTATGAAAGAATTTTTAGAAAACATGGTCATGGATGATAAACGTAACCCCAGTAAATACTTACGTATAAGCAATCTCGGATAAAAATGAGATTGAAAATTTATACCTTACCTTAGGTCCGATATGCTTCGTATGTATCCAAACCTCCTGTATAATGATTTAAATAATGTCATTGACTTATTAAAGAATCATATTCATTGTTATTATATCATATATGTTTCAATTATGACTTTATATTACCCGTTCTTTTGTAAATTCCATGTTAAAGCAGCGTTTTGGGTAAAATCATTTCATTTATCGTATGTGTTTCGACTTTTCATTCTTGATATTATTACTTATATCATGATTTAAATAATTTCAGAATGTAAAAAATGATTTACATATATTCATCATATACATATATATATTATAGGTCGATAAAAGGAATGAAATACACCGTTCATGGAGATGGTTGGTCGTACGTATGCATGAACGCTGTTTTCGTTTCCTTATTAAATTGAATGAAACTAAATAGACTACATACATACATATATATATATATATATATATATATATATCCAGTAGCATTATTATTTCATATATTTCATTATTATTAATTAAATAATCTTTATGATCATTCATGTATGGTTAACATGGAGAATGAATCTCATCGCGTCGTGGAGACGGTAGTCCGTACGTACGCACGAGCGATGATATCATTTCCATAATCATTGAATTGAATTGGAGTGGATGATAAAATATATCAGAATCCGTATGATGTTATAATAACTATGTATAGTTATTATTTACACCATTATACCCATCCAAGTAAGGTGGTGTTGGAAAAACAGATTACACCATGGCGTGGAGACGGTATTCTGTACGTACGCACGCACGGTGATTTTGTTTTCCGTAGGATAGATAGATGGTGAAATAGGGTTTTTCATACTTATAATAACATATCAATATATGAGTGATACTGATTTTATTACTTCATAATGAAACAACTAAAGAAGAATAAGTGGAAGAAGAAATAAAGTTGAAAGAATCGGTAACGGACATTACCTCTTCTTTGAAGCGCCTCTTTGAGACCTCCTTTTAGGGCACTGAAATTGGTCTTTGAAAAAGACCAAGACCTATAGGATGTTTCTAGGTAAGTTTAGAAGAGAATTTTTTAGGGGTTGGCCGAGTTTGAAGGCTCAAAGTGGTGTGAGGAAGAGAGGGAGGAGGTGCCCTTTTATAAGGGAGGAGAGGGGCACCTTTGGAATAACTAAAAAAATTATTTTATTATAAAGCCATATTCGGTTTTAAATAGCTCAAAATTAATTTATTTCAAATATAAGGTTGGTATGGGTCGAAATACTCTCATAAAGTATAATTTAGACAAGTTTAGGTTCCCATTTTAACCTTATTATTTAGATTTAACATTAAGTTAGATAATTTTACTTTTACCGTGTCTTTTGGTGTTCTTACACTATAAGGTTAATAAACTTACTAT
The DNA here is from genome assembly GCA_963277665.1 of Viscum album. Classification (NCBI taxonomy): domain Eukaryota; kingdom Viridiplantae; phylum Streptophyta; class Magnoliopsida; order Santalales; family Viscaceae; genus Viscum; species Viscum album. Next base: position 1,270,814,200 of record OY728146.1, read on the forward strand.
AAGAATCCAAACGATCCCCAAGTTGTTTATTATTAATATATATAACCTTATCTAAGTCATTTGGCTGAAGCTTAGATTTTTAGGAATTGAATAACAATTACTAATATAATATTTGTTTTAAAAACTATTTTATGTCAATTTTGACACTATTTAGTAATTGATTTTTGTGAAACTCATAACAAAATTATTAGTTCGAAAACAATTAATTAAATCAATACTAACATGTCATATTAACCTAGAAAATTAGTGTAATTCATATAAAGTATCAAATTATATTTATTTGGATATTTATAACATCAATTATGTCAATATTTCATTAATAAGATAATTACTACATCATCTTTGTGTCATAAATAAATTAAATTATTTAATGTCTAAAAATTAGCAATAAATTACCATTATGTAGGAAATATTTTTATCTTTCTAATGAATATTTATAGTCTAATTTATCTTACGTATAACCCTATATTAAAAATGATATACTTATTAAACTTTGATTTTAACTATTTTAACCCTTTTTTAAATAAATTAATAATAAAAGTCCTAATCTAATCCAAGTGGGCCTAAATGGTCATATTTTATTCCTAAGGTTGATTTTGGTCTAATTACACTTATCCAATAGAATTATTACATGTCTTAGGGTAATAATAATATCATTTTTACCCTTAATTACCCTATTTACTTTTAACCGTGGTAAAAAAAGTAAAAAGTTACTATTCACCAAAACTTATTTTCATCTCATTGAACCACATTTTACTTACTGACATCAACCGTGTGTCTCGGATTTTTTAAATTCCACTAACAGAAGCGGTAAAATTATGTTTTTTGAAAAATTCATTTTTTTTAACTACCACTTAGTGGTTTCACTATTCATCAAAAAAAATGAAAGTTTCCAGAAAAATACCAAAAATTAGGCCTAATCTATATTTGATTTTATGAAATGAAAAATGATGTCTATTTTACCAAATTCAAAACATATTAGTTGCATTACTTAATTTATAAATTAATTCCCGTCGTCAAAACAAATAGCGTGTTCTTAAGAGATAATAACTATCAAAAGATTGACATTTTTTTATGTCCGGTTTAAATGTGAACTTACATCCAATGACCAACATTGTATTAAATTGTAAAAATATATTCTAAATATACATTAAAAACAGTCAAATTAAAAATTTATGACTATTAATTATTTCGATTAAAAAGGTTGTTTTTAATGAAAATTTAGTAATTTTCACTATTCATCGGAAAATGAAAGTTATCCGAAAAGTACCAAAATTTCACCCTAATCTAATTTCGATATTATGGATCCAAAAATGAAGTCCATTTTGAAAAATAAAATTTACAAAATTTCAAATATTGGTTATTACTATTCATAACAGCTAGTTTTAATAATATTTTAATAGCATATCGTTGTTTAGTGAAACTCGGTATTGCATACTACACGCGCTATCGAGGAAGGTCGTGATTACGTGTAATGAAAGGCAAGTCAAGGATGCGTTTTGTGCAAGCTCCTTTTGGTTTAGCATACAACAAAGACATTAATGAACTTAAAAATAATATTTTTCATAAAATCTCTGGGTGTTACAATGTCACTAATTCCTATATTTCTTTTTAGTTGAGGGTTAGCGAAGTGATTATTATAATTTAAATAATTGTTATTTTTGAAAGATTAATTTTTATATGGTGTATTAGATTAGAATTATATTACTTCCATTATATTCCCCATTCTTGTTATCAATCATTTTCAATCACGAAATCAATGGAAAATACTCACACACTTGAATTTTTTTTCCACATTGAAAATAACCTTATTTATTCCTACCATATTTTGGAATGAGGGAAATTTAATATTACTTACCTCATATCCACATCTACTAGACATATTTGAAACTCCATCCTTTTTCAACGTTGATTATGGAAAGTGAACTATTTTCACATTGTTAATCATATCGTCAAATATTTGATTTATAATAATCTCATGGTTTCCCACTCCAGATTCCATTTTTATGGGATACTCATTGAGGTAATTTATTTATTATCCATCTCACTCATAGTTCCTTTTAGTTCTATCCAAAAAAACCAAAACTATTGTCCCGAGTGATGAAACATTAAAATACTTTGAATTGTCATAATTAGAAAAGGAATTCAACAAATCAATGTTTTTTATTTTACATTGTCACATTGTCCAATATTTCTATTAGTTGAGACTATATCAATCATGATGTCACCTATCATACATTAAGATAGATTATATTATACTTACAAACCCAATATGTTAATATATCTGGAAATAAATAATTTACTATGTATCGTTGGGGGAATATATAAAACCAAACAATATTTCTTGGGTTTTTTTATCATGGTGTGTATCCATATGACAAGTCATTGTGCATCATAATGATTATTGAAAAAAATTCTCAACAAACCCTTTTTTGGGTGATTACCAATAGGTAAATTGTTTCCATAGACGTATCCACATTATAGTTTCCAAACAAATATTTATTTCTTATAATACAAATTTTTCAAGATAATAATAATACTTTGGATATTATACTATACTTATAATAATCTAATGGGTTTTAATATGTTTTATTATCCTTAATTCCAAAGTAAAATAAACCAGACTCAAAAAATAACTAAATAGTCACTATGATACCAACTACAAAGACCCAACATAAATATTGAAAATTAAAATAATATATTATGGTTTTATAAATACATATAAAAAATAGTCACAAAACCCAAGGACAAAAATGTTTATTTTCATTGAGACAAGATGAATAAATTTCTTATTTTACAAAAAAACATTCAATTATCATAATTTATTTCCTCTATAACCTCTTCTATAATGATCATATTATATATTCATATTCATAAAAAGGTAATAAAAACATAATAAAAGGATGATCTTGAATTAATAGTAAGGGAATCATATCATCTAGTCATAATGGTTTTTGCATAAAAATGATGTAAATCCTAATAAAAAATAAATAGGAGATAAAAATATCATGGGATCATATGTGAAAATACAAAAACATGTTTTATAAAAAATATAATTAGATATAATCTTAATAAAAAATAAAGGGCATCAAAAGATGGCCTAGAATATACTAAGAAAATAAAAAAAAGAAATCATAACATATTAATTTAGAAAAAAAAATTAAAATATCATAATCTATATTCATAGCATATAAAGAGGAAACATCTTAGAGAAGTTGAACCAACATTATAATATGAAAAATTTATAAATAAATCAATATATTTATACACTTTAATATATTGAATGAATCCAAAAATTTATACCCTTAATTTAGTTAAACAACTATAAGATATCCCACTATTTTTATTCTAAAAAAATATATGTATATCTAGGATTCAATATCACATAACATAAACAACCATAGCCAATTCATTAGAGGGAAATATAGAACATCACACATCATCATCCATACATATGAGTAAAACATAAAATAAAAATATTGAACTTATCAAAAATAAAAATTGAGATTAAAATGGGTCTCATAAAAAATCCTCATGATAATATATAATATTATTTGAAAATTTCATATAAAAACACAATATTCCAAAAGGGGTATTGAATATGGGTATATATAGGGTGATTTATTAAAAACTACTCTATTGAAGAAGATTCCAATTAGAATTCAATGTAATGATACTAAGTATATTTCTTAAAAATTATTTTTTAATGAAATATTAAAAATAAATTATTTCAAGTCACCTTTGAAAATTCCTTTTTTAAATGTTTAATAGAAAATTATTAAAACATTTAATTAAAAATTAATATAATGTTACCTGGATTAGATATGAAACATTTCTCAAAATGTGATTTTTTATTGAATAATATATGATAATGGTGTAGAAGATCCTTTTAAATATTTTGAAATACCATTATTTAAAACCCACATCAATAAAAGGATTATAAATCCTTCTTTTAAAACGAGTAGAACAAAATATAATACATAAATGAGATAAAACAATGATAGTTTCATGTAGGGGTATGATAACATTTGTAGGATGTGACAAAATTTATTTGTAAGATAATTTAATAAATGAAATTAGAATTAAAAATAAAAATATTCCATTTTCAAAAAATATAAGTCTATTAAAGGAAGAAGACAATGGTTTGAAACATGATATTCTAAGAAACAATGTTGTAAATATAACATAAAATTAAAATATTTTATATTATATCAACACACCATAATCCTACATGAAAAAATTGGGGTTTAAAAACCCATTGGGCGTAGGGGTTGTAGTGGTGCTGTAGTAGGGGAGACACTATGGTAATGGTAGACACTATAGTGGCAGTAGGGAACTATAGTGGCTATTGGGGTATTATAGCAGCAACGAGTAATTTGTGTTACAATAGTAGGCGAGTACTATAGTAGTACATTTCACCGAATGGGACTTGGGCCAAACATTTGGGCCTACGGGCCAAGTAATAGCCTAAATGACCACCAACCCTTCAGGATATGTAATGGGTATCCCTATACATAGTTAAAAAAAGTATTCACTTTACCTTAAAAAAAATTAGAATTTTGCCCCAACCATTAAGAAAATAAAAAAATACAAATGGATAATAATAAAAGATGAGTGATTATAATATATTGAAAGTATTCGAGTGATGAAAACCTCTTAAAAAATTTTCCTCATATGAATCATAATTATTATAAATATTGTAAATTAAATATATCTTACTACCCCAAGAATTAAATTAATAGGGTAAAATAAAATATTTCTCGAGAAAAAATATATTAAATATTTCATTGTGTATAAAATGAAATGTCTCCGGAAATTAAATTTGAGACAAATAATATCTTTCCTTCATTCATAATTAGTTGAATGTGATCTAAAATCATGTACAAAATACATAATGATCATAATATACTATTTAAGAAATATATTTATATTTATAATTTTATAATTTTCAATTATAGTCATTATATAAATGTAAATTAGTTTCCTTTTTCCTATTATCCCTCACCTGGAGGATAAGGATTGGAATGTTTTTAATAGTTTTATAGGAGTGCTGTAAATATTAATTATTCTTCAATCTTTTCTAATGAAAATATCATTAATGTTACTAATATTTATTTATCAAAATTATTTATGATGTTTCAATTACCCTTGATGTTTTTTTAACTATATATCATTGATGTTTAAATTGAAATCAAGTAGGTTTAGGTGCTCTTCTTGACCACATAAAGTTTATTTCTTAATTATTGATAAAAATATGGATGTATAAATTAATTAAAAAAACAAAAACATTAATTATATATTTATTTTATAGTTTATAATATATATTTTTGTCATATGTGATATGATTTCAGGGATTTTTTCATGTATGTGTTAAACCAACCTAAACAGAAACATACCATGATTAAGGGATGATTATGGTGTGACTTAGTTAGAATATCATTGAAATTATAGAACATATATAAAAGATGATTTATTAGAATGAAATATTTTAATTTTAATTTATTAATAAGAATATTTCATTTATATTTAAATATTTCATAATTCGAATAAATGAATCTCCCCATTGTATGCATCATTTAAATGATTGAATTAATGATGAACAATTTTTGAGCATATTATTAATAGAATGTCGAATTTTTTATTAATCATAAATAATTATATAATTTGAATAATATTTATCCATTAGAACCATTATCATGACCATCCATGTTATATGATGATGAAAATTAATATGGGAATCAATCATTCCATGGAGGTAGTAGTCCCTAACTATATATTGTTGTTTATTTTGTTTTCCATGAAAAAACGAAATTTAAAATATGTTTTTTATTAGATAATATAAAATATTCAATAGATATCATAATAAATTATTATATTCCTTTTTATGACCATCATAGAATGTTGTTTAAGGAAAACAATACTTGATGCTATGTGGAGGCATTAGTTCACACACACACATGAATGTAATTTCCACATTTTTTACATGAAAAATGTACGAGTTATTTCTTATTATAAAATATTTATAATAAAATATCATTAAATATAAATAATTATGTAATAATTTTAATATAGATTTTTTTAATTTGACAAATAATAAGTGCGATAAATAAATATAAATTAGAAACAGAGGTTTGGAAAATTTACCTCACTTTATTGATTATCTAATTTTAAAAGGAGGATAATCCCATGCAGGATGGTATTTTGAGTAGACCATACAAACATAAATGTCTCCGAGAGATTCTAAGATATAGTTTGGAATTTTTTGGTTATAAATTAAGGGATTTGGATATTGGGGGAAGCATGGAGTGGATAATCCCTTTTATAACAACAATGAGATGACATATTTGTAAATAACCATAATATCTTAATAATGGGAAGACACTATCAAGGTAAATGACACCAAAATATGAGATATAATATATGGAAGAAGTTATATTTTAGATATATCTTCATAATTTTTTTTAAACACATTTTAATTGATTTATCCATTTAATTATTACTTTCCCATTTTAACCGATGTCATGATGAGTTGTTTTTACCTAAAGTCACATTATCATTCTATAAATAAATATAATAGAAGATATTAGATTACTTGGTAATAATAATTTTAGAAAATATTTTATAGATTGAAATTATGGTCCATGATATTGAATAGAGTGACTCTAGATCTTGTTTTTTTATTGGCCACGACCGAGAAAATGTGACTATTTGGGTCATTTAAATACTTTATGAACCTTTGAGAATGTTTGAAAAGATCATATTATAATGAAAAGTCAATTTAAAAGGGGTGAAATACCATTTTTTCATATAATTTCAATTACTAAGAATTCCCATTAGCCCTGTAGAAATTCTCATTGATAATGCGGTATATATTGAGAATAGATTAGATATAGTTTTCCATGTTGCTTCTTCCTACAAGGTCCTCTATTTTTTTTATAATAGTTGGACTGATCTTATAAAGGGTGTTATCGATATTCTTGTTGATGTAGAGAAAAATTAAAGATTTAATATTATTTATTAATAAGTTTAGACCAAATATATAGGGTTTTTTTTAATCTTCATTGATCTCCTTGCGAGAGCGGTTTAAAAAAACTCTTTTCAAGATTATTGAGAGATTATTTATCATGTTGTTAGTATGATTTTAATAAATTTCTCTAATTGTGATCATTTGACTATGGGAATTAATACCCATTACTCTTCACTAATTATGAATGTGAATAATACGAATTAAATTCATGATTTCTAATTTTTGTCCCTTATGAACACAATTTAAAGAATCATTGGGCATATTATTCCCAATTGGAATTCCATTATATCAGAAATGTGTATTGATCCAAATCATTTTGGATAAATAAATGATATAAATATTTATTATATTATTATTTCTACTTCATAATTCATTAATCTTCTCATGAAAAATTTCATATGAGGAAACATCATTACTGATCATGATGTTAGAAAAGCCTTTGATGCATTGGTCTGAGGCTTCATTTTAAACTTTTTATGTTGTTCTTTCATTGCAGATATTTTTATTAAGTGGGAAATAATATTATTAATCTCCCCACATATTTCGTCCCTTATTAATGAATCTCATGGGGGATATTTCAGAAGATCCAATAGTGTAATGTCGAGGGATTTTATCTCATAAATCATTTTATCAATTGCTTAATATTATTTATGTAAAATCATTATCAACATGGAAAATATCCAACAAAATTATATATATCATAGATTATAGTTTTATTTATTATTCACCTCATTTTCATTTTGAAATTTCATTATTCTATTAACTCAATGTTGTAAAAAAACATTGAAGATTTACCACTTCATTATGATCCAGTCTCATGGTTGGAAGTTAGTTAGAATAAATATATCTTATAAATTCGTTAATATATACCTTTGTCTAGAAAATTAGATATCATGAATGATATAGGAATAAATGAACATGTATTCCATTCTTACTTCCTTGGCATTAAATGTTCTCAGGAAAACCTCAGGTTTTTTATTTTTGTAATATTATAATTAAGGTAAGAAATTAGTCGATATTATAAAATGTAAATAATTTATTAGTAGATGGTAAATTTATCCTTCACAATGATGATATTATTTCATTATTTTTCTATTAATTCATAATATAAAAAGGTATAATTTCTCTTATTATGAGAAATAGTTACTATATAAAAAAATTCTATATAAGAAGTACCCTTCCTAGGATACTAGTGACTTTATCATGCAAGTACCGATGCCAACCGATTTTTTATGGGGGACTAATCATAAATAATCTTCTAAAATTAAATTAGTCATTTCAAGTTATTATCATGTGACAAGTTATTAATGATAATATAGAGGCTTTTTATTTCTAATATCCATGTTACTACATATGGTAAAATATGGATATTTATAGTACGTATACAATTCCATTTGACATTATCTCAAGAACTTGTTTTCTTCTATTTTTGTAAATTCTCATTGGATTTATAGCAATAATTATCCCTTGAATTTTGGGTCAGACAAATGAATAGGTATTATAACACCCCATGACATTACAAATATATTTAATATACAATGAGTGCAATAACGATTCTCTACAAAACAACACATTATTATAACCTAACAAATAAACATAATTATTTAAATTCTATAAATTAAATGTCGGAAAACAAATACACATAGTTGCGTTCAGTAAAATATTTAGAGTCTGATAAGACAAAAATAATTTTTGAAGAATATTAATATACCCATATAAATAGAAACACACCAATATGAACAATGATTAATAGTAAGGAATTGTAATTTTTTAAAGAAATATAAACATCACCTATGTATTTATAAGTATACTTTAGACATTTTGTATGTGAAAAAAATCAAAGTATGAGTATTGGTATTTTAAATACTGTAAGTATTTTATTTACAAATTTATGATTAATTTAATAATTTAAAATGAAAATTTATTTTAATAAAATATAATCATATGTTATTATTTTATTTTCTTACTATTATAAGATAATTTCATGGGACCTTGATTAATTTTTCATGTAGTAATAAAAAGAGTTATAGTTCTAAAGTTTTTTTTCAAATAAGTTATGATTTAATTTAAAAATAAATTAAAAATATCTAGAAAATTACTTTCAAAAATGGAGGTCGTATTTGAATTTTACTCTTCAAAGATTTTTTAGGGTAATGTTTTTGTGATTTTTCTAAAATACATGCATTTTTAATGATTTATAAAAATACAGTTTTGAGTTTTTGGTATATTTAATGATATCATATTGATGTAATAATTATTATAAAATTATGGATGACTTTTGTAATTATTATATTATATGAGGTGTCCCAATTGGCTAATACCATGGGAAAATACCATGGGAATTCCCATGGTTTTGAAAAAACCACTAATGAGGTGTCCATTTAAATTAATGGGAAACTCCCCCAAAATTATTATAAAACCCACTTATTCATTAGTTTTCATTCATTCCAAACTAATAATAAATGAATACAAATTTTTTTACCTCCCAAGTAGTCCTCAAAAGATTTCCTCAACATCCCATCGTTCTATCCTTCAAGTTATAGTAGTTACTCTACAAGGATAGAGAATTCTAAAATTCACTTTTTCTTCCATGTTCTCTTTGATGTGGTATGTTTTTCAAGTTTTCGTTCCATGATATTATTTCCATATTATAACGTATTAATAATATTTATGAGTATTTTATTAATGGGTTCCATTTACCCCTCCCTTATTAATGTTTTCTAAAACCATGTGGCATAGCTGTTACACTGCAGAATTTTCATCTCAAAATCTCTATCCTTTTCAAATAATCTAATTATGTAATTACCTTTTAATTTAAATTGTTTTATGATTGAAAATTTCATTCCATACCCCCATTAATAAAAATATTATTTATTAATTATGAGATTCCATTTTTATCTATTCAATTTATTTCATGAAATATTAAGCTACATCATTAGTCCGTGGAATTTTGGTGAGGGATTTCTCAACTTTTATTTTATTTCGTGTTCCTTTATCTTCTTTTTTCTTATCCAATAATACAAAGGCTATTATAATTATAGTACCTTACATGAACTTTATTATTTTTATTCTAATGTAATATTTCATCATCATCTCTCTTTTCCCCTCGTCTTATACAAAAAAAATGAAAATACTCTCCAAGATGTGTTAATTGATCACATTCAAGGACGGTGGTTTTTTAATTTCAATTAATATATTAAATAATGTTCATGAAATATTTTTAATGTTTAAACCAGATCATAATAAATATATTTTATCTTATTCAATGTTTCTTAATCATTATACCCTCATAATATAAAATAATAATACAAAACAAGATCATTATCCACAAAACCTCAAAGTTAATCCAAGTGTTTATCATTAACTATTATCTAATGTGTCATACTCAAGGTATATAAAAAAATTTATTATAATATCATTTATATATCTATTATATCACTAATAATATATATTCAAAAATTATTTATGTTTTACCCCATTTCAATCAAACATCCATTCATGAATACAAGTACACCGATTATGAAAAGGAAGGATGAAAATGCTTCCAAAATAATAAAATTGAACCTCTTGAACCCCTAAAAAAGGAAATGAATGGACATAATAGTGTTATAATAAATAAAATAAATAAAAAGAGGTTTTGGAAATATTAATTAATGAATTCAATTTGGTTACCAAGGATACTAATATTAAGTGAATCACACCATTATACTTAAGGTAATGGGTTTCTTCATCTCACTCCCATTTTTGTGAGTTATTCTGTATTCACTACCACTACATGGGTATGGTGTATGTATACAACCCATTTATTTTCATATCATTAATGTCATTATTTTACTGATAATAAATTTATAATTTATTTATATTAATTTTGGGGAATATGATTCAATTGATAATAATGTTTTCAGTATTTGTTACCTGAACCTCTATGTTCATTCGGGTTTATTTTTTTATATAATCACCACAATGATACTCATATTTATTCTTATTTACTCCCAATGATTTCTTTTGAATTTTATATATATTTTATCAACTAGAATTTTAAATTCAGTAATGGGATGTTATATGTTTTAAAATGATCTTTCAAAAAACTTTTCTCGAAAAACATGCTCAATTCAAATAACTTCTTAGATTCTTAAATATTTTTAATTTCACTGTAGAATCAATTTTAAGGCATATATATCATTCAAAAATAAATCATTTTTATATAAAATGTTATTTTTGTTCATTTCATGTTTTAAGATAGAGAACATTCCTTTGTTCTTTAAAATTTCATTAAATAATTCCTTAATCCTGACTAAATTGTTTTATTTCTAAAGCATCATTAAAAAAACTTTTTAAATTAATTCACCACTGTAAGATTTTATTTAAGCCTAAAATATAATTTCAATGACCTTCCCTTTTTTTGGATTTTAATTGTTACAATCTAATTTCATTATAATTATAATGATTTTCTAAAAGAACTCCTCGTTCCTAATAAAAGAAGGATTCTTCTCATCTCACATTATCTATTATGTGAAATATTCCAGGTTTACAACCTACTTAATACATGTGGTGTATGTACAAACCTTTTCTATATCATATCAAGAGTATGATTATTTTTTGATATTATAATGGATTGAGATTTTAATTTTTCATGGTGGTATGTGACACTTTGGAATGTTTATGAATTATTTCCTTAATAAATTTTTAGGAGATCTCATGGGAAAAATCAGTTGGTCACAATCCCTTTGATATTGTTTCCAAAAAATAGATAGGTTTCTACCCACGAACATAAACCAATTTGATGGTATAGTGGTATGATGTGCCAGATACATGATGTCTAATTAATAAGAATTCTCATTATTCGTTTTCAATTATTACTATGCAATAGATTTTCACTATGACAAAATATGTGGATGATGTTTCATATATGTTTATTAATGTCATTTATTTTCATTTATGCACCATGACATATTGATTATTCTAATTTTTTATAATTTCAATTGTTTTTGATTCATACTTCAACTATTTGTAACCCTTTCGAATCATTTGAGCTCACCCGTTTCATTTTTTACCTCCAATATCTTACGAGGAGGAGACTATTTATTGAGTTCTCTTATATTCATTTGATTATATTTTATTATTTATAAAGTTTTTTCTTTTCCCAAGGTAAATATGGGTTCTAAATATGTATCTAGTTTTTTAAAACAACTAAATTGGTCGGTCCTTCAGGATTTGATTCCTTGTAATCATGCTAATTTATTAAAATAATGCACCAGCTCTAGGCTTCTCTGGTCTGGGTGTTACCATTTATATCAGATTTATTTTTGTATAAAACATGGAAACTAGATTTAGAAAATATTGTTTAAAGAACAAACCTCTAATATAGTCTATAAGGATAAACATACAAGAAAATCCTGGTATTTTGGTAAATAATATATTATATGGATATTAATTTAAAATCCATTCATGTCTGGATATTACAAGTGTACATTGTTCTAGAAGATATGTACCAAGGGAGGAAAACTCTGACAATGAGTTTCAAGCAACTCCTAGGGTATCCGAGTACATGACAATGAGCCTTACTGCACACCTAGTTTGACCCTCCCAAGGGATATGTATATGAAAATTCACAATTTAATTACCCACCATTTTGAAGGATTTATTCCCCCAATTTAACAAAATAATACGGTTATAGTATTTATGATGGATAAATTTATGCTATGTGTTATATCATGTTTAGAGTTACAGATAGTTCATTATTTTATGAGAAAATATTTTATATGGAATTGAATAGATATGGATCCTAGTAGAAGAAACGAAAATATCACCAATGCATGTGATGCAAATAGTAAGAAGGATCATATATTTAATGGCCTTAAGCCATTTTTCAAAGTAAGATTGTCTCCCATGTATCCTCATCATATGAGGAAATAGTGTCATGGGTTAACAAAGAATGTAAATAAATCTTTGAGTCTCATGGCTTTGAAGGGAAAAAAAGATGAAAAGGATGGAAGCAGAATATGGGGATAATGGGAAGAAGGGAATAATGATTTTCCCCAAATGTTATAACTATGGAAAGAATCATCCTGGTTAATATTTAAAGGTAATGAGAGTTTAATATAAGTGCAGAGGAAAAGGACACTAATTTTGTTATTTCGTGATTAAGAAAATATATTTTTATATACAACGCCTCAACTATAAGAGGTGAGACACATTGCGTATCAATGTTCCAAGCATGAATGGAATATGCTGTAAATGATGATACGGGGAAATGATCATGTTATGGTACTTTCTCAAATTAATTTGATATATTAATATTCCTTATTAAGAATCATTTCATTTGAATATTTTATCAGCAATTTAATGGTTATAAGAATTATGGAATATAGGAAGATCATACTATAATAGAATATAATTATGTATTTGAGTTGATATGATGAATTATACCAAGGATAAGTGACTCATTTGAAAGATAATATTTTGGGAATGTGTATGGTTAATGGAAGGACAACCCTTAATATATATCTTATGTTGAGAAAATGAGGAAGAAATGATCGATTCAAATAAATACTGATTAGCTTGGAACTAATTTTTGACTTGTCGATAAGTGGTCTATGAAATCATCAATGGAGTTTTAAACACTTTTATATTAAATTAATATACCCAATAACATGTATATTACATAAGGAATGTGAAAAAATTCATGGTTTTTATGGAAATTCATGTGATTACTGTTTTTCATGAGGATACATGATGATGTTATTCAAATGTTTGGAATGTGAAAATTGTGAGCTACTTCATCTTGATTAATGGTTGAGGAAACGTTCATCTTTGAAATTCAAAGAGATTCATTATAAAGTGTTGAATTATTATATTTTGTAATGATAAACCATTTATGGAATGTATTAAGTTGATATTTATATAAGATTTTATAGTTCAATGTATTACTTCACCATATGATGTAACATGTGCAATGTGATGAAGTATAGATAGTTCAAGGTGAAATTAAAGGATGATTTTGTTAATAGAAACATATATTTATACTCTTATAGAGAGTAATAATTCCTAAACACTAGAAAAAATGTATTCAATAATAAAATTCCTATTATCATAATCATTGAAAATATTTATGAATTAGTTTACAGTAGTTTATAGTTTTGTAGTAATCAAACATTCACCTATACATGTTCTCTATAACAGTCTATTATAACATCATAGTAAGATTTTCCTTTCACGTACAGGTTTTTACATCCAACTATTTTCACCCCATTCAAAAGAATAATTTTATGGGTGACCACCTTATTTACATTAACCTCTTTATAGGTGGATTTTTTATTAACCTCGTTTTTTATGTGGGTATCCCATAAGGGAATTTTTAAGCATCAACCCTCAACTGTTGACATTCAGTTTCAAATTATGAGGAGGTAATTATATTGGAGAAATAATAATGTAATACCCCAAGAATTTACATATATATTTTATTTAGAATGCATGAAACACTAATTCTATACAAAAAACACTTTATTATAACACACCCAAAAAACATAATTTTTTCACTTTATATTTTTAATTTCTAAAAACTGACATACACAGTTGTGTTCCATAAGATATTCAGAGTCATATAAGACAAAGTCACTTTTTTTATGAATAGTAACATACCCTTATGAAAAATATCTCACCCTTTTAAATAGTGATGAATAGTAATGAACAGTGATTCGGCCAAAAAAATTATAACCTTCACCAATGAGTGTAAAAATATAATTTAGACATATTATAAGTGAAAAAATGATCATCGTATAAGTATTTGTATTTTTGAATATTGTAAATATTTTAATTAAAATTTAATGACTAATTTAATAATTTAAAATGGAAATATATTATCATAAAATTTAATCAGAAATTGTTATTTAGTTTCTTATAGTTATAATATAATTTTATGGGACCTTTATTAAATTTTCGGGGTGTTATAAAACAAGTTGTAGTTTTAATGTTGTTTTTTCGAATATATTATGATTTAATTAAAAAAATTTATTAAAAAATTTAGAAAATTATTTTCATAAATTGGTGTTCATTTTTGAATTCTAAAAATTAAAATTTTCTTAGGGTAATTTTTTTGGGATTTTTTAAAAATATTTGAATTTTTTGTTAATAGTAAAAATACAGTTTTGAGATTTTTTGTATTTAAGGACATCATAATGATGTAATAGATAATATAAAATTATGGTTGAATTATCTACAAAAAAATATGATGTTTGGTTTTCCATGTGGCTAATACCATGGGAAATCCCATGGTTATGCAAAAACCACTAATGAGGTGTCCGATTAAATTAATAAAAAACTCCCTCTCTTTTACTATAAAAACCCACTCATTCCTTATTTTTATTTCATTAAAAACTCATCATATAAGGACCCAGACCTAAAACATTACAAAATAGTAATTTAAATCAACAATTCACATTAAGGATCTTTTTGGGTTTAGATATTAATAGAAATATGCCAAAAAAATACATTACATCTCAAAAAATTACAAAGTAGACACTTCTACTCAGTTTCAATTTTTTATCAAATAAAATCTCTTAGAAAAAATAAACATTTTTAGTTCCAAGAATTAGACACCTTGAATTTTCCTTTATCCCATCTTTGACCCAATTCATCTTTAAGTCCTGTGAAAAAAATTTCAAAACATGGGATGAGCATAAAAAGCTCAATAAGTATTATAAAATAAGGAATGAAAACATTATCACATCTATAAATAAAAATTAATGGGTCCATACTTTTCAATCATAACATACCATTTGATATCATAATATTTATTATAAACAAAAAGAAATCATAAATCATAAATCATAAAGGTAACTTATGGAATACATATCATACTTACATTATAGCTTTCACAACTACATAGAGAGTTATGTTTGGAATACCCTTTATAGTATATTCAGCTAATATCTTAGGGGAAACATTATGATTTACCTCTGTCACGTTACCCAATGCATTACAGAGCTCTCTCGGGCTCACCCACCCTAGTTTTATCATGGAACAACTAGTATATGTAAACCTTATTAAGAACAATAATATATTCATAACCCATAAAACAAGAATAAAGGTAAGATAACATTTCCACATTGCAATCACCATTTATCATTTCAACATATTGACAAAATCAATGCATCAACAGACAATTTCCAAAAGTATCTAAAACATTTAATAATGGGATTTTTGAATCAAAGTATCTCATACCACTTTGAAGCTTTTGACAGAAATTTTAATTTCAAAAAATTCATGTCTATAAAAATATGTACATAATACAATTTTTAAATCATGGACATTAATTAAAAAGATTTAGAATAATTAATCTTTTAAACATTTAAAATAATATTTTAGTTAAAGATTTCTTAACCAAATAAGAGATGTGTAAAAATAATTGAGAAATAACATTAATAAAAGCTTATAATATAATGAGAATAAAGAGATTCAGGTTATAATATGTCAATGGGAATTCTATAGACCCTATAAACGTGAATTGGTGTATAACAACAAATAATTTTCAATAGAATGTAAATTAAGAAAAATTCCCTTTAAAATATCATATACATAGAATAAGGAAAAATCAAGGACATGATTATCTGTGAAAAATAAGAAATAACCCAAAAAAAGTTGATATTAATTGTAAAACAATCACTGGCTATTCATAGATATTCATAGCATGACATAATCAAGATGTAGATGTTTAACCCAAAGAATTCAAATTGGGATAAGATGTTCTCTTACAGAAATTTGACAACCTAATAGTATCTCATTAAAATTTAGAATATAAGTTGATGAGAGATTAACGGGTCTCTCATCACATGGATATAAAATTTACTGAAATAATAATATATAAGAACATATCCCGAAATAAGGAACGGAAATTAAAAGACATGATATAAAAGAAGTCTTGGACTAAAAAAGTACGGTTAAAGGTTCCCTTTCCAATTTGTAAACATACAAAACATATACCCCGTTATGGAAGAATCATAAAATGAAGATTTAAATACCCATAATGTAAGTTATATTACACAAATAATACAATCATTTTCATTACATAAACCACACAAAAGAAAATAGTGGAAAATATACATTGAATCTCACGGGAATAAAAAGTGAGATGATAACCCCTTACCAAATGGTATCTGTTCAAATTATAAGACCAAAATTTAATAACCATCAAATTAATCCCACAGTACCATAAATATAAATAGAATAATGATAATATATATCATATGTCAGTACAAAATACACCATATGAAATATATAAGTGTCAAACAATGGAAATCTCACAGAATTAAAAGTGAGATAAGAAACCCCTTACCTCATGTATGACTTGAATCATTGTTCATTGATCTCTTGAATAATTAAATAAATTTAATATAAACTTTATTAAGAAAATTTTTCAAGTTTATTATTCCTTTTATATCACTTATTACCATGTCATAAACATTATTTAATCATTTATGTTAATAATGTTTGTTTTGTCGATATTTTGTACTTGAATCAAAATGAACTTCATATAATTACAAGTTGTTGATGTGGTCAATAGTGCATTATAAAAATAATTATATTCAAGATATATATATCATATATATCATATATATCTAGTAAATATATGTATTTTAAATAGTATGAAACATATAGATATAATAAATGAAATGCACTGTTCAAGGAGACGGTAAGTCGTATGTACGTATGAACGCTACATTATTTTAAATTTCATATTTAATGGAATTAAAACATAATGATACATAATTAGTTTATAATTCAAGTAAAATATATATTTAATTTATTTAATTTCATATTTTATATGTTCCATGTATGGGATTACCGGCTCATATCAATTGGAGGGGGCGGTAGTCCTCCCTTCCCGAAATGAAGTTATCGTATTTACCCACTATGGAAACAATAATAGTAACTTATAAATGAAAAAAAGCATAAAAACAATATAAATATAATATATATCACAAATAAGTACAATTCCATATTAATGGCCACCATAAGAGGTGGAAGGAGTAGATTGAACAATAATCATTTCGTGAGGCACTAGTTCGCCATCCACAAAAAAAGTATGTTCTTTACCAATTAGATGGAGGTGTGTGTAAGTGTGGTTTGAATACATATCATAAAAACAAAATAGTATATTGAGTATACTTGTTTTTTTATAAAATAAAGGAATAAAAAAAATTTAGGTGATTGGATAATTAAAATAAAAGAAATGAACATAAGAGAATATGTTACCTTCAAATAGGGTATCTTCCTTTGGTTTGAACCAAAACATTTACATGAATTTCCTTATGCCTAAGGGAAGGCTTCTAGGAGGACGATAATGATGTAGGGAGATTAATTGGGTAGATTTTGGACAAGACAAGGGTTTTTATGGGTGTGAGTAATGAGTTAGAGTTGAGGGCATTTTATAAGGGATAGGAGGGGTTCTTTATGAATGTATAAAAATATTATTTTATTATATAATTTTACTCAGGTTAAAAAGGTCAAAAAAGTATAAATTTCTAACATAATATGACTATTGTTAAAAATAAAATCATCCAATAAATATTTTACAGGTTTTGGATATTTTTTAACGTTTTATAATCTAATTTATTCAAGTCACTCATTAATGAGGTAAACGCTGCGTCATTATTGTATCATTAATAATTTTATCTATTTGATGTCTAAAAATTATAAATAAAATACCATGATGTGGGAAATATTTTTATATTTAAAATTAATATTTATGTTCTGATTTATAACTTATATAATCCCTTGTAATAATTGATTTAGTAAAATATTTATTTTTTTGTTATTTTTGTCTTTACTTTTAATTAATTAATAAAATGTGTCATTATCATTATGAAGTTGCTCCATGGGGTCCCAAAATCTACCCAAGGGTGCCCATTGGCGGAATTGTATCAACAAATAGGATTATGACACATTTTAGTGTAATTTAATATTATAATAATATTATTATTTTACCCTTATATACTGAATTTACCATTAATCCATGGTATGTAAAATATTTACCGAAGTAAATATTCATAATGTAAAAAAATAAAACATACCTATTTACACAACCTGGACCTCCTAATTTAAAATATGGATACATTTTTTCAAATTAAATACATTTAAGTGGAAAAAATTAATTTAAAATTAATTCTTGTTCTGAAAACAAAAAGTGTGTTTTTAATCAATAATATCTTTCAAAAGATTGGGACTTTTTATGTCCAATTTCAAAGTGAAATTACTTCCAAAGATACAAATTGGATTAAATGGTAAAAATATAATCTAATTAAACAATAAAAACAATTAAATAGTTAATCTAATCATATATATACATTTTATTTAAATGCGGTTTTGAATTAATATACAATATTATTCGCTAATCATTAAAAAATTAATTTTTTCAGAAAAATACCAAAAATGTACCCAAAGTAAATTTTGATGTCCTAATTATAAAGAAGAATTTTATTTTGTCA
This sequence comes from Viscum album, assembly GCA_963277665.1. NCBI lineage: Eukaryota > Viridiplantae > Streptophyta > Magnoliopsida > Santalales > Viscaceae > Viscum > Viscum album. Next base: position 1,270,833,712 of record OY728146.1, read on the forward strand.
AACATAACATATAAAACTGATAAAAATTAGATTTAAAATGGGTTCTCTATCAAAAGGCGTTAAATCGTCCTTTTGAAGAATATAAGAGTATTTATGCTTAAAATCTGATTCATTCTTATTTTAGGTCTCTAAAATTTATTGGATTAATGTAATAAAATTTAAAAAACATGTATATCCATATTTTAGTTATTCTTATTCATTCACACCAATAAAATGACTATGCATTAATTACCATTTAATATAATAATACTATTATATGATTTTTCGGTATAACAAAACATTGTGTATAATGTAAGATTTTATTGAAACCTGTTGTTGTGTATCAGGTACGCCATCAAACATGGAATCCTATTTACAGTAAAATTAATATTTAATTCACAAATATTTATAAATATAAAAATGTTATATTCTTTATTTAGCTGGGATGTTACATCCTTTCCCCCAATTTGGAATTACATCCTCGTAATTTTTATCTTGGGATTTAAAATTTCATTAAAAGTCCCTCATTAGAATAAGTGTCAGTAAAAGTATCACTATAAAAGATGGAATTAAAAGTACATAGGTCACCTGAGATAAACAATGATAGGATTCCATGAAAACATGGATATGGAAGAGAAAACTAACCCACACGTTCTGGTGGAGTGTGATAGAAAAAATGATCATGGGAATGTTAAAAACAAGAAAACCACAATGTTTTTATAGGTTAAACAGTCACTTGTTTCCTAGTAGTAAATGTAAGCAGACAAAATTTTTGTTTTATGTTACATTTCAAAAAGTTGTAGAATTTATTTATGATATTGAATAAGGACATATGGAAATTTACTTACTTTTCAAGTAGAGTGTCATCCTTTAATAAGTTTCTACCAAAAACTCATATTTTCTCCAAAAGATGAGTATTCAAGATGACATGGTAACACTTAAAGTGAAATAATCCACTTCTAGAGAATCACAAAATCCTAAAAAAATGAACTAGATATTTCCATTTTGATTAGGTATTAACTGAAACCAAAACAGTTTGTACAAGATCAAATAATCCCTAAAAATTGATAATAATTTATGAAAAGAAATATTACTCTTTATCCCCAAAATTCAACAAAAAATACCCAATGTTCAGCAAAGTCCATTAAATAAAAATTTTCCTTAAATATTTCATGGTAACCGAAAAAAAAGGTTATATTCCAAAACTCAATGGGATTTAATCATATAGTATTCTACAAAAAATCATAACATTTATCTCTAAATAACACCGAATACTCTTAAAGTCTCATAAAAAGTGTAATTAATGAAATAAAATATTCTCTATGATAGGTTTATCATTTTCATAAATAACCCAAATCACCATATGTCCATGATAAAACATAGATTGTTCTAAAATAATACATCAAACATTACTCCACAAATGAGATCCCATAGTATTCTATGTTCTTTAAGAATATAATGTTTCTCAAAAGAGAGAATATCTTCCAAAATAACCATTAAAATGTAGTCACCAAATCACTTTCCTATATTAAAGATATCTATTTGATAAAACATAAGTTCCAAAAATAAAATTATTCTTGATCAATAATGGAATTTAAATAAACTGAATATGTCATATTAACTAGGGACTTCAGGTAGGCCAATGGTAGGTAATGCACCTTTGTTTCCCTTCAGTTGTGGGTTCAACTCCTATGGCCTTGCCAGACGTGACCTATTGTCACCCATATTACATGTTGTCCCTTTTTATAAAACTAAAAAATAACCCTAATGTGTTTTAACCACAATGGGTTTCTTATACATTTCATTTTCATCCAAATACATTAAGACCTCATCATCTTATATATTTTCAGTATTTTCAACTCCATATAACAAAATAAATCTATTCTCAATAGAAAGAATATCATACCTTGATCATGGAGTTTGTATTGCTTCATATGATTCTTCATCATGTAGGTAGAATTTCCATGAATTTCAATAATGATTTAGAGATCATTAAAAATATTTTTCTTCCTTCATCCAAATACACCTTCTACAACTAGGGTAATATGGGTGTTCACATAAAAATAATTTCAGAAAATAATCATGTATGACATACAATTTCAAAACATCTTTTCCAATTTTATTTTTATAAAATAGTCAGACCATATTTGAGTTAAAACTTTTAATTTGTGGTCCTTTTAAAATACCATAAGTATGTACTAAGTGACTATATTTTAAATGAAAATATAAATAGGTTGTGCAAGGGTCTCTTTCTTCATGACCTTTTTCAAAATTATAATATCTTCAAAAATATTTGGATAAGGTAAAATATATAAAATTTTCATGATAATATTTAACATTATTGAAAAAATGAGGATATTATCAAAATATTATTTGATTAAATACAACCCATGATCCATGATGATATCGAGGTATAGTGGAGCTGTTAGATATCTTAAAAAACTACTTGAAAGTGAGTTTAATGATAGAAAATGATTCACAATCATTTGAACAAGGCATTGTAAAAAATATTGCAAACATGTCATCGAGAAGAGATTGAAATTTCATTTAGGATCCTCCTCCTTCCATTTGTAACTGACTTTCCTTGATTTTAAAAAGTTAAAAAACAAGGATTCAACTAAAATAATAGACATAGGGGTAATCCATTTTTTTAATGAAAACTCCTAATCACTAATGTTGTCCAAACTAAACACAAATGCCAACTATAAGGACCTAGCCTAAAAACATTACATAATATTTAGTTAAATCAAGAATCCACATTAAGGATCATTTGAGTTTTATAGCTTAAGATAAATAGACCAATTACATTATATCTCAAAAAATTACAAAGTACACACTTCTAATCAGTTTCCATTTTTTCATAAAATAAAAACTCTTAAAAAAATAAAGATGTATATTTCCATTTTTAGACAACATGACTTTTCCTTGATCCCATCCTTGACCCTATTTATCTTTTAGTCCTGTGAAAAACAATTCAAAACAAGGTATGACCATAAAAATCTCAATAAAGACTATAAATTAAGTAATTAAATCATTATACCCTAAATAAATACAAATCAATGAATCCATACTTTTATATCATAACATTCCGTATGAAATCATAAGATTTTTGATTAACACACAGAAATAATGAATCATAAATCATAAAGGTAACTTATCGCATACATAATAGACTTAAAATATAGTTTTTATAGCTACATATGGAGTTACATTTGGAATAACCATCACAATATATTCTTTAAATCTCATAGGATAAATGATAACATTTACATCTATCATGTTACCCTATGCATTGGAGAGCTATTTCGAACTCACCCACCCTTGGTTTATCAGGGAACCAACCATACACGTAACAATTCTAAATAACCATAACATATTAATAAACTATAAAACAATCATAAAGTAAGGATAAAATTCCACTTTCCAATCAAAATATATCATTTCATGATATTGATATAATAAATGCTTTATAAAACATTTTCAAAATCATTAAAACATTTAATAAAGTAATTTTTTAAGGAAAGTGTCCCAAACCACATTGAAGATTTGGAAATAAATTTTATTTTTAAAACATTCATCTACATATAAATAAATCCATACAACAATTTTTGAATCATGAACATTAATGAAAAATATTTCGAAGAATAAATCTTTAAAACATTGAAAATAATATTTTATTTAAAGAGTTCCTAACCAAATGAGAGATGCTTGATTACAAATAATTGTTAAATAACATTAATAAAACTTATAATATATTGAGAATAAAGAGATTCATGATATAATATGTCAAAGGGAAGTATATAACCATATAAAAGTGAATTGGTTCATAACAACAAATAAGTTTCAATGGAATGTAAATAGAGATAAAGTCCCTTGCAAAGATTATATCCATAGATTAAAGAAAAAGCAATGACATGGTTATGTGTTAAAAATAATAATACACCCAATATAAGTTTATATAATGTTTAGAAAAATCATATTTAATTCACAAATATACATAGCATGATATAATCAATAATTAGATGTTTAACTCGAAGAATTGATATTGGGTTAAGATGTTCTCTTACAGAAAATTGACAACCTAACAGGGTCACATTAAAATTATGAAAATGATTTGATGAAATGAAAAAGGGTATATCATCACATACATATTAAATTCAAATGAGTAAGAATATATAATAACATATCCTAACATTATAAAAACAAAATTGAAATACATGACATAAAATAATTCTTTCACTGAAAGAGTATGGTGAAAGGTTCTCTTACAGATTTGGTATCTTACCAAATATACACACCTTGAAGGAATGATAATACAATGAAGATTGAAATACCCATATGGATAAGTATATTACCCAAATAATATGATCATGTGGAGTATATAAACCACACAAAAGGAAGTAGTTTCAAATATTACATGAATCTCACAGTAATAAAAAGTGAGATGAACAACCATTTCCAAGTTGTAATAAATCGTGTCGTCAGACCGAAAGTTAATAACAACGAATTGAATCACATAATAACATGAATATAAAAATAATCAAGATAATGTATATCAAATTTCAGTACATAATACTCCACATGCAATAAATATGTGGTGAACAATGAAAATCTCACACAATTGAAAGTGAGATAAGAAACCCCTTACCCCGTGTCCGACTTGACATGTTCATTCTTGAATCTCCTGGATAATAAAATAAGGTTAATTTATACATTATTAATAAAAAAAATATTTTATTATTATTTTTATATAACTTATTATAATGTTATAAATAGTGTGTAATCATTTATGTTAATAATGGTCATTTTGTTGATATTTGGTACTTGAGTCAAAATGAACTTATAATTATAAGTTGTTAATGTGGTCAAAATTGAATTATCTCCAGAATTATATTCATGATTTGGAGACCATATATATTATATATATAAAATATATATTTTTGTTTAGAATTTTACATATCATTTTGAGAGAAGAAATGAAATTCACCGTTCATGGAGACGATAAGTTGTACGTACACATGGACGCCACTTTCATTTCTATTTCATATTTAATGGAATGAAAACATAATGATAAATAGTTATTTTATAATTTCAGTATAATATAATATACAATTTCATTAACTCTATCCTTTACACATTCCATATATGGAATTAACGAGTCATATCACATCGGGGGGTGGTGGTAGTCTGCACTTCCAAAAATAAAATAATCGTATTTACCCACTATAGAAAACGTAAAGGTATTATATAAATGAAAAATAAAGAATCATATAAACAATATAAATATAATATATATCACATATAAATATAGTTCCATATTAATGGCTACTATAGTAGGTGGTAGGAGAAGATTGAACAATCACCGTTTAATGAGGCAGTAGTTTTTCATCTACAAAAACAGTTTGTTCATTACCAATTAGATGGATGTGAGTGTAAGTGTAGTTTGAATAATTATTATAAAAGAGAAATTGTATATAGAATATATTAGTTCTGTTATAAAATAATGGAATAAATAGTGTTTATGTGGTTGGAGAAGTATATTAAAGAGATGAACTTAAGAGAAGACGTTATATTTGAATCGGGTGTCTCCCTTTGCTTTGAACCAAAAGGTTTTCAAAAATTTCCTTATCTCTATGGGAGGGATTCTAGGATGAAGTGTTGGATATACAGAGCATAATTGGGAATAGTTTGGATGAGCCAAGGGTCTTGAGAGGTGTGAGTAATGGGTTATATGTGAGGGCTTTTTATAAGGGGGAGTAGGTGCTCTTTGGGAATGTTTAAAAATATTACTTAATTATATAATCATTATAAGTTTCTAAAGATCCAAATCTTATTAAAGTAGAAGATATAATGACTTGTTTTTGAAATAAAATCATAAAATAGTAATTGGACAGTTTTTGGATTTTGTTTTAGGTTTTATAATTTTATTTATTCAAATCATTCATTAATGACGTAAACACTCCATCATTGTTATGTCATTAATAATTTTATTTATTTGATGTCTAAAAATAATAAATAAAATACAATGTTGTAGTAAATATTTTCATATTTCAAATAAATATTCATTGTTTAAGAGATAACATATAATACCCCATGTAATAATTGATTTAATAAAAGATATATGTTTATGTAATTTTTGTCTATACTTTAAAATAATTAATATAAAGTGTCATTAGCACTCTTAAGTGGCTCCATGGGGCCCGAAAATTAACCCAAGGATTCCCATATTTGGAAATGTACCAACAAATAGGATTAGGAAACATTTTAGGGCAATTTAATATTATTTTTATACTATTTTCCTACCCTTATTTACTGAATTTTCCATTTAACCATGGTAAATGAAATATTTACCCATGTAAATATTCATAATGTCTAAAAATAAAAGTTACCTATTTACACAATTAATACCTCTTGATTCCAAATATGGATTAAATTTTATCCCAATTCAATACATAGAAGTTGAATAAATTAATTTAATTTTTTTTCCCATTGTTAAAACAAAAAAGCGTGTTTTTAAGAAATAATTAATATCAAATGATTAACACTTTTTTATGTCATGTTTCAAAGTAAAATTACATCCAATAACAAATATTGGATTAAATGGTTCCAATATAACCTTTATACACATTTAATCAGATTAAAATGTTAATATATACATATAAATAATTTATATTAAAATTCGGTTTTGAATAAAAATATAGTATTTATCACTAATCATTAAAAAACAATTTTATCAGAAAAATATAAAAAATTTGATGAGAGAAAATTTTGATGTGCCGATTCTAAATAAGATTTTAATTCTTTCAAATAGAACATAGAAAAGTGAAAATATGTAGATTTAAAAAGGTTTCTCTATTAAAAAGAGATAAATTTACCTTTTAATGAATATTAGAGTATTTATGCTTAAAATCGAATTGTTTTTTATTTTATGCCTTTAAAATTTATTAGATAAATGTCAAAACATTTAAAAAACATGTATAATACTATTTTAGTCAGTCTGATTCATTAATTCCAATACAATAAATATGCATTAACTACTATTTAAAATAATAGTAATATTATATTATTTTTCGGTATAACATAATATTTTGTGTAAAATAATGTTTTCAAAGAAATTTTTTATTGCTTATCAGGTATGCCATAAAACATTTAATCCCCTTTAAATTAAAATCAATACATAATTTACAATTAATTATAAATATGAAAAAGTTATCTTATTTATTTACCTGGGATGTTACACATCATCCTTTGTGATCAATTAGTTTTACCTCATTACTTGTCCCCCCAAGGTTTCCTCATGCCCCCATGGTCTCAACCATCATATCTTAGGAGTTACACTATAAGGTAAGAGAATTCTCAAGATCACATTTTTATCCATGTTCTCTTTTATGGGGTATGCATTTCAAGTCATCATTCAACGTTATTATTTCCATATTATTTTGTCCTTATACTATTTTATGAGTATTTTATTAATGGGTGACCCCAATCACCTCTATTTTTAATGTTTTTTTAAAACAATGTGGCATAACAGTTCTACTGCAGAATATTCAACTCAAAATCTCTCTCTTTTTCGAAAAATTTTATTATGTTATTACCTTTAAATTTAAATTGGGTTATATAGGTATATTTCATTCCATATCCCCGTTACTATCCATATTATTTTTTTATTATTATATTTTATTTTTATATTATCAAAATATTTTATGAAATATTAAGCGACGCCATTAAGCTGCTGAATTTTCGGGAAGAATATCTAAAATTTTATTTTATTTTTGAGTTGCTTTCTTTTATTTTTCTCAGATCACCTCATCCAAAATTATATGATAAATCCATTATAATAAATTAACATGAATTTTATTTTCCTAATGGAATATTTCTTCATCATCTCTGTTTTCCCCTAGTCTTATACTAAATATGAAAATACTGCCTGAGATTTGTTAATTTATAACAATCAAGGACGAAGAGTTTTCAATTTCTATTACTATATTCAAGAAGGATCATGACACATTTCTAATGGTTTAAATAAATCAAAATATATGTATTTTTATCTTATTCAATTTTCATGAATCCATACACAAACATTATGTAAAATAATTATACAAAACATCTTCACTATGCACAAAACCGCCATGTTAATCCAAGAGATTATCATTAACATTTATCTAATGAGTCAACCACATGGTATATAACAAAATTAATTATAATAATATTTATATATATTTAAGGTCTCTAATAATATATATTAAAAATTCTTGATGTTTTACCATAATTAAAATGAACTTCCTTGCATGAATACAAGTAAACCGATCATGAAAACCAAGGAGTAAAATGCTTTAAAAACAATAAAATGTAACCTACTAAACTGATAAAAATGAAATTAATGAACCTGATAAGGTTTAATTAATAAAATAAATAATTAATAGATTCTGGAAATATTAATTAATGATTTTAATTTGGTTACACAGGACACAAATATCAATTGAAGAACACCATCAGACTTAAGGTATGGGGTTTCTTCATCTCACTCCCATTTTTTGTGAGATATCCTATATTCACTACTACAAATTGGGAATGGTGTATGTGTAATTCCCATTGATGTTTCATATCATGAATATCTTTATTTTTATGTATATAAATGTATCATTTATGGTTATCAAATTTGGGGCATATGATTCAATTGAATGCAATTTTTGATGTATATTTTACCCGAACATATTTTTTCACACGATTTTATCTTATTTTGTAATCACCCCAATGATATCATTATTTATTATTATTTACTCCTCATAATTTTTTTTTTGATGTTCTATATATGTGTACCAATAAAAATACTACTTTCATTTATTGGATGTTATATGTTTTAAAAGGACCTTTCAAAACATTATTCCAGAAACACAAGCTCAATTCAAGGAACTTCTAGGATTCTTACATATTTTTAAGTTCACTCTATATTCTATTTTAAGTCATATTTAACTTTTAAAAATCAAAAATGTTAAACTAAAAATCATATTTTGGTTCATTTGTTGTAATATAAATGAAAACATTCATTTGGGCATTAAAATTTCATTAAATAATTCTTTAATCCGCACAAAAATGTTCTCTTTATATAGGTTCATTAAATACACGTTTTAAATGATTTCACATCAGTTATATTTTATTTAAACCTCAAATATATTTTCAATGAACATCACTTTTAATTTATTATATATACATGTTGGAAATATTATTTCATGAAAATTAAAAATGTATTTTTAAAAGAAATGTTCTTTCCAAAGTAAAAAAGGTTTTTTATCATCTCACTTTATCTTTTATGATACATATTCTATGATCATAAAATACTTCTTAAATGTGGTGTATGTACTGTGCTTTGTAATATCATATCAAGAACCTCATTATTTTCATGATATTCTATGGGAATATGATTTTAATTTTTCATGGTGTTATTGGACACTTTGGAATGTTTAAGTATTATTACCTCCGAATTTTTTTGACAATTATTATGAGAAAAATTAGCTGGCAACAAACCCTTTGAGTTGTTTCCAAACAAAATATAGGTTTCTACCCACATACATAATTCATTTAGACTATAAAGTGGTATCATGTGTCAGATAAAATAATTCCAATTAATAAGAATTATTTTTATTCATTTTTATCTATTACCATCCTAGAGGTTTGCACTGTGAAAAAATTTATGGATGCAGTTTCGTTATCAGTTTATTAATGGTTTGTGTTTTTCATTTATTAACCACTCCATATAGACTATTCAAATTTTTTTATAATTTTTGTTATTTTTTATTTATTCGTCCACTATTTGTAAACCTTATTGATCATTTGAGATCACCCCTTTCATTTGGTTACCTTCAACAGGTTATGAAGAGGAGGCCATTTATTGAGTTCTCATGGATGAAGTTTATTAGTTTTTGTTATGTATAATTTTTTACATTTAGTAAGGTAAATATGGGATCCATGTATGTATATAGTATCATTAAGACTACAAAACTGATCGGTCCTTCAGGATTTTATTCCAGGTAATCATCAAAATTTATTAAAATAATGAACCTTCTCTTGGACTCTAGGGTCAGGCTATTTCAGGTATTTCTCTTCTTGATATGGTAAATTATTCTAATTAATTATTTGATTTAATTTTTTCTATAAAAGAAAAAATGGAACATCCTTTAGACATTCCTCCTAATAAAATAATCATATGGTTCTAAATTACTATTTTATTAATTGTGATGAAATTTAGATTTGTAAACCTTCTTCAAGTTGAATGATTTTAATAATGTATTTCTGTTGTGAATCAGTTCAAGGGAAGAATAAATTATGGGCCAAGGATCTGAATAAAGGATCAATTTCTCCTTCGAGACCCTCAGTTTTTTTGGGATTATGTATAATCATATTTCAACTGCTCATTTTTTAATATTATTTCAACATTATATGTTTGAGATATTCTATTTATAACCCACAAAGGTATGAGAACAATCATTTATTTGTTAGAAGCATCAAAAAATCTATGATTTGGACTTTTGTTGATAATTTTTTTGATACATGAATCCTATGTACATAAAAATTCAATCTCATCAGATTGATTTCATCGAATATCCTCTTTAATATTTTCTTATTCATTTATTTATTGTGGGTTTTCTAAATGTTATGCAACTGATCTGGAAAAATAGAATCATGATGTTGCGGATTGAACAACCTTTAGCATGCATCAATTTTAGGAAAAAAATTTATTTAAAAAATAATAATGAAATAAAAAATGGGTATTATGATAACTCAATTGATGATTTTTACTTTACATAAGTTATTTGATATTATTTTTTAATATAATTATGATTATAGAACCATAGAAGTCATTTAGGATCCCCTACTAATATGATAGGTAAAATGAAAAATTGATGGTACATTAAAGAGAAATATCATCCGTTCTATTTGGGGTGATATTTTTTGAATTTATAAAAGTTGATCATTGAGATGTTTATATAGTCCATGTGGTCTGAATATATACTGTGATACTAAAATTTATGGGTTTATTAAAGCAGTTTAATATTTATATAAATGTGAATACTTCATCTTTTGGCTTGAATGTGACTCTATTAATGTGGTGTAATATATAAGAAAATTTTCTATTCATATATCATGGAGCCTGAATTTTAGAATAAGTAACTACAAGGATGATCTGGAATCTAAGAACTAAGTTATTATTCATACAAACTGAGGGACAATATACTAATCATATGGGATTTCTAATAATGGGACCACTTATTTGGAATTGAACAAGCCAAATGATTTTCTTATAGAGCTTCTACCTACCTAGAATAATTATTTTTTAAAAAAATCCACTTCTTTAATTTTATAGAGTTATTTTTATTCAATGAATGAGGATTTCCATTTTCTGAAAGCTTTCATTCTACCATATAAAAGAAATTTGATTAAAATAACAATACTATTCTAAAGTATCATTAATAAGTTTTTAAAAAATAAAAATTATTATTAATTTTATAATGCATATATTTTCATTAAATTGGTATCATAAATTACTAATTGACACTTATAAACATATAATTGAATATAATGATGAAGTACTGGTAAAAAATTTTTATTAAACTATTAACCTAGAAATATTTTTTTAGATAAATATAAATATTTTATTTTAATTTCATATTTCCCTGATAAATATAAAATACATGTTAATTATTTCCAATTATGTCCCTAAAATTTAAAAAATCTATTTTTAATAAAAAAAATAGAGTGAAAAGTTGTTTTATTAAAAAAATATTTTAGTATATCAATTATTATATTCCTTATAAATATCCAATTAATATATTCATAAATAATTATTCATTTATTAAATGTATTTTAGTTATCATTCAATCATAATAAAAGAAGTCATTTAATTGAAAATCCAATTTTTTTAAAATTCATTTTTAATCGTAATGTGTATTGAGTGAAAATGAACATTTAAAATCAATAATAATTCATGATATATATATATATAAATATTTTATGACATGATTATAAAATATAAAATTTTAATTATGTAACATTATGATCTCTATGTTATAACTAAGAAAAAAATAATCACTTATTACAGTTTTAAGTGGCAGTTCAGTTAGCATATATCTTGTGGAAATCTCTATGATCATGAACATATCACATATAAGGTTTTGCTCGAAACCTAATTTCTAGAATTTTGATTATGATTACTATAGGAAAAACCGTTATGAGGGGGACTTCGTAAAATTATTAAATAAATGATATTAATTTGGGACACATTTTCAACCTGATTCCATTTATTTCTTTCATATAATTTTTAATTCAATTACTTTATTTTATACCCTATAATTTTAAGGATGTATTTTAATGATGAGATTTTATTTTATCAAATTATTTCATTTTTTTAGTTTTGGTTAGTAATTAAAAAATGTTATTAAACAAATATTTATTTATGGGTAATATTTAGTAAAATATAGGGCTGTTGCAATGGTAAATATTTATTAATGTTAGTCATATGACCATAATTATAATTAAAGTATGTAAAATACCAAAAAAATGTTCCATTTTGGTGAAAAATAAAATAAAGAGAAATACTGACCACTCGAGGGTCATTCGATCTGGTGGAAAAATCACATACACTTAAATGGGATACACAGTCACATATTCTCACTAATTCATGTGACACCATGATGAAATGTAGAGTGTTTATCCATAATGGGATTCTATTGTGATAATGTAACTATTCCAATTCTTGTGATGCCCCAGAGACACAAAATGATCATATGATCAAAGTTGTATGAACGGGTTCACTTATAAAGTCATTATTAATTACATGAATTCTTTAGATTCATGTGACTTCTCAATGAATGATCTATAATGTAACTTATTTGGGTGAATAAATCAATATTTTTCCTATCTCATGGTCCCCTTTCTTTATGAAATGATCCTAGAGACATCATTGATGATATGCGACCTTATCTGGAAAAGATCCTGATCCTGGGAAATCTTATACAAAATATCATTAATTGAATCAATCACTAGTATATTACTCTCACAACATGAAAATATTAATAGATTTTTATTTAAAACACATAGAAATACCCTTAGTAACTTGAATATGAATGTATTTGGAAACAAAGATCATAAGAGGCATACTTTAAGTAATTTGGAACAATTTTTTTGGGATAAGGAGTCATTCGATTTTATGGACTTCAGCTCGATAATTTCAATGGGATAATTATGAAGACATTTAAGAGGAATTAGTGATATTTTAGTGTTTCCACTCATGTATGATATGATCGCATAATGAACCCTCAATCATGTAGTCACATGATGACTTCTTGATCATGAAATCATATGACATTTTTTAAGACATGTGATGAGGCCTTATGATCTCCCAACCCAAAATTAGTTACATGATCACACGTCCCTCATTCCATTGTAAATTCACATTATTCCATTTACCATAATGTGATCACATCACCCTATAGCATTCATGAATATCACAAGGACCTTCCATCATTACATGGTGTTGATGAACCTTTATAATTAACATGTTCACTCGATTTAGAAGAGTGCAAATCAAATTATTATTATTATTTCTCTTATAAGGATTCACACATTAATAACCTCCAATAAGAGCTAATTCTTCGAGAGATATTCCTTATGAGTTAAATCCACCTCCCTTTCCCCTTATTAGACATGGAAAATATAAACAATGAAAAATATAATTCCAATTGTAATTAAGATACTTATATTGATTTCTTAAGGCCCAATATCCATATTCTCCATTTTTGATTTGTTTGAAAATTTTTACCACTTTTTATCACAATGATAACAACTAGAATGTAGTTATATATTTTCTATAATTTTACCATAAACATATCAAAACACCTTAAAAAAGTATGATGACTCAAATTCTTATTAAATTGTGGGAAACTAGGATGAATTCTTAAGGTATGAGCACCTTATTCCCCATATGGGATAGATTTTGTCTATTTCTATCTCTTTTTTCTCATGTGGACCATAAATCATAATTGTGTAGAAATTTATAATGGTCATGTCATCAATATTTTAGAAACACCCATACAAACAAAAAGAACTCGGATTCCAATTTCAATTAGGATACATTGGATTATATCATTAGGCATGATCTCTATATTCATCATATGCGACTAGTTCTATCTTTTTCTATCTATTTTTAATCACACCAATTAGGACTCGCATTGACTTAGAAATTAGAAAATAGAATTCAATCTATGTAACATAAAGAACCTTATGAACAATTAGGAATATAATTCCTATTATAATATTTATATGGGGATTCCTTTCCCTAAGTATAGATATACATATCCAATATACTGTCGTAGGTATTTCAATGACGCAATATTCCACATGAATACAACAATAACATCATATATGTATCATTCGCATTACAATGTCCCATTTAGATGCTCATAAATTCTCAATTATAGAGAGATACCCCATAAGACTCATAAGAAAACATATATTATGATATCCTTAGTTTGTAATCCATTTAAAAAAAGACCCCCATAATGGGTGTAATAATTATGTATAAAAACCTAATTTTAAAGGGTTATATCCTTAACAAAACACCTTAGGGTTACCTCATATTTATAAGTCCCTCTTAATAAATTTAACTATATGGAATCTGATTATTTTTTTCGTATGATACTTAGGATGCCTCTCTGTAGATCAATACATAAAATCTTATATTAAATGTTCCCCATATATATCCGGACCACAAAATATTAACATTAATGGTATGGTCCTATCATCTAACCATTTACTATGTCACTCGAACTACGTGATCATTGATTCATGGATAGAAGGGATATCCAGGATGCATCCTAGACATTCGAAGCCACCCTCTGTGAAATTTTATCATATATATCTTTATCTCATATCCCTCATGAGGTTATTTACATTCTTCCCACTCCTATTAAAACTCTTATGTGTTAGGAAGTCATGTTAGTTAGATTCATATTCCCAATAATCTGTCTTTTATAAAGACATATTATTGATAAAATAAGGCCCCAAACCAGATTCATATATTCTTTCTAGGACCAAATATATTTTCCCCATTATTCTATATTTATGATGAGTATCATCATAATAAGGTCGTTATCCAAGTGATATTTTCTTATCGTCACAATGGTATTATATCATAGATGTCAAAAATGGTCACTTAAGAATATTTCCCACACAAATTACTGCTAATAATATTTTTCTAAAAATTATGTACTATATGAAACTAAAGTGTAGGCAATATATAATGTCACATGATAATAAAATTTATGAAATGAAATTTTAAGAATAGTTGAACTATATGGGTTTCATTTCCATTTTCAAGGATATGTATGAATCCCCCTATATGATAATGATCCCATCATCATAAGAACCTTTCATTTTTATAGATGGAAATAAACTATAGAATTCTCAAATATATAGATTTTTAATATATAAAACCAAGATCAAATATCACCATGTAATAGTCGATATCTATATAGGGAACCCTAAATACTTATATTTTTTCATGTCAAGGTGATTCCTATGATGTTTACATATAGTCACATATGTGGAAACCAACCTATTTTGAAAACTTACGGTGATGTATCGCATATCAGGGTCTAGGAAATACATAAAAAATATCTTAAATCAATAATAGAGTCTTAGATTATGATATAATTCCACCAAATGGGTTTGAAATGACGAACCTACCATCCTATTAACCAATGTGATTTCCTAAGTTTCATTGGTATGGAACCATAATGACCACCAGTTAATGTAATCCGGTCCCATATCTCACTACAGATAAGTGGTCTATTATGTATTTCTAGTTCAATGAATAAGCCCCATTAAAAACATTTGAGATAGAAGATCTTCCTCATGTGAAAACAGAAAGGGATCAATTTCCCAAATCTAATTAGTCAATATATCTTGCATTAATCCCCATTGAGGGTCAAAATAAAAATTGAAAAACATATCTGAATATTATAATAAAATTCAAATTTTCTTATCACCACATTGGGTAATTTTTTTAACATCATGGGAAAAAATAATGAACTTGATAAAAATATTTCAATAAATTTAAAATATGGGTTTACCACACATCAATTTTCTTTTTGGAATCTTCAACCTAAAAAATGGTGAACCTAACATGAATATTTATATGATTAAAATTATATATCATAAATGGTTTTCTATAATTCATGATATATTTTTTGTGTCTTCTTATAATGAAAAATTGTAAACATGGTGTGAATCATTTGAACATGGATAAAAATGATTATTACATGTGAAAAAATAATTATTCATGTTTCTAACATGTGAAAATTCACTAGTCAAAGGATTTATATTTTATCTATGGATGTTAATATATTTCTCTATAGTCTCTCTTTAATTCAATGTAAATTTCTTCATTAAATGGAATATAATTCAATGTTATAAATTTTATGAAACATTATTCATCAACGTATTAAAAGAATATTTTTCCTACGCGAAACCCCTAAAATATATTGTAGAATTTAATGATTAAAAAATATCATTGGAATAGAACCATACAATACTAGTATTATAATTATAAATATCTTATAGTGTTAAAATATATTATCCCACTATATATGTGGAGATCTGTGACATATCTGGAAGAGCTTGTCACTATCCCCAAGAGAATTTAGAGTCCATCCTCAAAAAATCAATATTAGCACCAAACATATCTTATGAAGTACTATACCAAAGTTAAATACAGCTCTTTCTTAATTCATGAGATTCCTATTATTTATCCTACCAATAACAATGACTATAATTATCCCACTAACTCTTCTATGACACCTAAAGAGTGGTATTCTTGACATGTTGCCTCCGTAGACAGTCAAATTCGACTTGTAATGAATTATTAGAAGGTGTAAAATGTTTTGGGCCATAGGGAGTAAAACCATATTCTCACCCCCCCCCCCTAATTAAATTTTTTGAAATATTCTAGTGGAATCCAGTGATAATTATTATGTCCATGAATTTCTGTATCATATTTTCAATAATTTTCTAGTTGTGATCAGGGGTATATTTATTTTCCTACTCCCCCACAATAATTGACCTAAAATATCCCAATAGAAAATTGAAAAATGAATGGAAATATATACAATGTTATATAAAATTTTTAATAAATCATAATACGGTGAGAAAAAAAATACATGCCTACATTTTTGTACGCACCCTTCTGAAGTTCCACTATATTCTGGTAGAAATAGAGGGTTTAACTAACATATTCCAATGATGATCTAGGTAAAATCACATATTACTCTTAAAATTACTATGAAAACATACCATCATGGCCAACATGATCATATAAATACATAAGAGAAAAAACATATTCTTGCACCCAATGATATCTTTTCTATATATTCTTGTAAATAATGGGGTATAGGACCAGACTCACATCCCTTTTGCAATTGGGGTTTGTCATCCTAGTTTGGAAGTCACTCATGAGAGAAAAATTATCCTGTTCAAAAATTCTGGTTTCATATTCCAAAAAAACAAGGATTATGATCATATCAACATTTCAAATGTGGTTTACGAAACTAGTTCAAAAATAACCTCAGGATATGCACATGTTCATATTGATCAGTTTCGATTAAATATTACAATGGAAAACAAGGTTCATACTAATATTAGATAAATATTTGTAATTCATTATCATTTTATTATTATATCCTCGTGGAAGGAATATATCCAAGTAAATAAATCTATATAGAATTTTCCAGCAAATTATGGACCCTAAAAACATATTCATAATCATGTGAATGGAGGAATGCAAAAGTATCATTCCAAGGATAAACCTAAGAAGACACATATTTGTTTTCCCATTCCATAGGTCAATTAATATCCTCCAATGGATAATGGAAATATGAATATGTTTCATATTCCTAAATCAACTTGGATTAACTAGAATCATCAAACATCAACCTAGAGGTTATCTACATCAATAGATTTCTAGCAGTGGGATGACATTAACATTTTAGTAAGTAGTCGTCAACATGATATGACAACTACCATGCATAAGAACTATACTCATACTCAACCACAAATGTGGGTTTATCATATTACAACCACAATAAAGGAAAATGATCATATTTATACACCACTAAATAGCATTATAATTGATATAATACCTCATATAGCCAAAAAAATCAAGTATCTATGGGCTCATTATCCATTGATAAAGGTCACACCTACCAAGGTATTCCTCATCACTATGTCATATAGATAGATTATAGGGGGATAAAAACCGGAATCCACTGGGAAATATTCTACATGGTTATATGTCTCCCATGAAAGTAAATCTATACCTTTTAATAGAACCATTACATATATAGTTTCTTATAACTCTAGGATAAACTATATATAGTTCCCCTTAAACTGCCAATAATTCCTCAACTCAGTTGATAGATGACCAAGGTCAAAAAACACCATCCAATCCTTATAATGGTGTTTTGTTGTTATTATTATCATAATAAACTCATGGTTTTTAGTAGGTAATGGAATGTAAAATTGATGGGAAAGAATCTTGAATGGTAATATAGAAGGATTTTTCCATGAATTATATCCTAACTATGTTCTGGATCGTCATCACTTCCAACTATGATATTTGAAATAATTTATTTTAGTATTTCACAAATTATATATTTCAAAAACAATGTGAAGCCTTTCAATAACTAATTAATAATCACATCTCCTATTAGAAATATGAGGAAAATCATTAGGATCTGACCATACTATGTTTTTAGACTTTCCTCACTACTTTTTCCTTGGATTAAGACATGAGTTCACTAAAGCATTATGAGAGCTATGTTATGATTCCCTCAACATCCTAGAATACCTTTGGAAAATTATAGATAAATTCTCATTTGATGTATGCATCATTAGGTCTGAAGAGTTAGAAAAACAAAAAAAATTTACATCCCTAGATTATAAAATAATCACAAATATTGTATCCAAAAATAACAATTTCTTATAAAGGGTCAAAGGACCAAGAAATATATAAGTTAATTTTTCAAACTACTAAAACTCAACCCTATTAAATGAGATTTTTGTGAGTAGAGAGAGAAATAAACTGATAGGATATTAATAAAGACATTTTATAAGAAGGAAAATATATATCATATGAGAAAATTACATCTCATGCACTATGGTTTCTCCATATGGTAGAAAACTCTCATTCTATGCAGCTGCTAAGATTATCCTAGTTTCATGTGAAAATATACGAAAATAAGATGGTTTAATTGGTATTATACTATGAAAACACATAATATCCACCCAAGGCTACAGGTTATGTGTAATATTTTATAGCACCACTTCCCCCAAGGTTACTAAATCATTGGTGGGTTAAGATAGTATCTATAAAAAAACCATTCCCATAGGGATTTGTTTATTATTATCATGTATTTCACTCTGGATAAAAAATTTACATTAGGATTATGAAGTACTGGTGGTGTCCCCAAATCATCCCTATGTATTACATATGGGATCATTATTACAATCTCCATTAATAAAAGTAGTATTCCATATACTGTGTAATGGTTACACTTAACTAGTATTCCAATACTTCCAACTATTACACAACATATCCATATCATTTGGGGAACACTAGGTGTGGATGGTCGATGATTCCCTTGAAGTCACTATTCACATTATAGAACCATGATATCAGAGGTTAAGGATTATCCATCCCTTTAATGGTTACAAGAAAACATTTCACATAAAAAGGGAGGATAGGTGAGATGTACTCAATGTAATTGGTTGTGTAGAGTCACTCTCTAACATGTGGAGTGAAAAAGATTATTTCTATTTCATAATATGGATCACTAAATATATTTAATATTATTCAATATGATAAATACTATAATTTATATGTTTAGGTATGAATTGTGTAAATAGGGCACAGGATGCATGTTTCATGGAAACACAAAAAAATTCGAAACATTCCCAGAATTAAAAGACAATCCAAAACATGGAACCTTTGAATGATGATATTACACCCCTATATGAAATTCCATAATGTATTTATTTATATTCATGGAATCATCTTAGTTTTCTCCATGAAATACTAAAATCTAGAATACATAATAAAGGATGGTGTAGTATTCAGGTGAGATAAAAAATCTTAAATTACTAATTTAGTAATTTTTTTGGAATAATATTCCAACATGGTACCCTCTTAGAATATAATGTAATACATCTGTCATCAATTAGTTTGTAAATAATCCTTCTAAAAAATTGGAATGTGAACATCAGATAGGGCCTTGTTCTAGATAACCATTTTTTAATCATGGGAATTTTTTGAAAATAATATTATCCCTATTTTGGTGAAAACCCATCCATTTAATGGTAGTCATATAATTCAATCATGGAAAGGAAATATGAAAATGATAAATATATATTTATTTTTTCATGCCTCTCCCACTTCCCACACCAAATATATATTTCAATTAGTTATACCCCCATAATTTCTCAAAATCATTGAGTCTCTTACATGTTGAATTGAATCCATAAAAGGGAAGTGTTCCACCATATATCTGAAATGGAAGTTGTATCGTGGATGAGTGGATGACAATATACAATTAATTGATTTCAATAATCCAATGATAAAAACAATAATTCAATGAAATATCAATATAATTTCATGTCACAATGTTTTCTCATGATTCACCCATAATACTATCAATATGCGAAACAATTGAGATTTTTTTGTAGTATGTGGTGGGTAAAACATTCCAATTGTATAATATCATCCTAATAGGGTCAATCAAATGACATGAATAACATTATTTTCAATTACTATACAAATTAAACTATACTATATAGAAGACTATAAAGATCAACATCTTAAACTAAAAACAATGTGAAAATGAGAGTGTTAACAACATTATCTTCTGACGGAAAATACAAACATACATTCGTAGAATAATTCTCTTAGTGGAAGATCTATAATAACTAAAAGTAGAAATTATTTATACTGAATAGAAGTCATCCTTAATTCAATTGAAATATCTAGGTGGGGTCTGTTATTTATTTGACATATCCTGGCATATGAAAGATGTCAATTTATTTCCAATTGACAAATATAGTCCCATACCTACTTCATAAGGGAAATTTTCTTCAAAGGAAGAAGCTACCACTATCACCCTCAAACTGGGTCTAGTGTTCCCAAGAGAAACTATGTAGGCAGGGTATCTCCTAGTTCCTAATGATGAGATGTGATAATAGAAAAATATCCCACATATGGTCACCCAAAAACGTTCATGGTCACCCCTGATTTAAAAAATGGATGACAATTTTAAACTCCTTTAAAAATGAATTATCATATGGTTATTTTCTTACAATAATGGAAAAATATCCTCAAGCTTCTTGACCCAAACAATGATGGCTATATCATCCATATAAATTATAATGAATATTGATATTTCAATCAAAGGATTGACCCTAATATCCAATAAATAAATTTCTTCGAAAATATCTTATATTGCGTTGTCGATTCCAAAAATTTAAGGATTCGAAAATCCCCAGTTCAAGGGGGCCTTATATTCGCCACTAAATCTAAAGAAGTAGATAACATTAAAAAATATCCAACCAAACATGAATAAATTTTCATAAATGGATTTACCAATTGACATTATATTAGGCTCACTAATTTCATAGATAAAATCATCAAAAAATATAAAAATATAATTATAAACACCATTATAAATGAAAATATTTTTGTAATGAATAAATTCTTAATTATGTAATGCATTTACTAAAATGGAATTCAATAATAATGTATTTATATATCATTATATGTTATTTCATGTGAAATTTAAGTCTATCGAAGATCATAATTATTGATAATCGAGACACTATATAGTTACCATTATGATTTAGTATATTATCATTTATTATAATGTCCAATTTTTATAGAAATAAGAAGGTATGATATAATAAAGTATGATTATACCATATTATGTTAATTTAACATTGTTTCTAAGATAAATAGATCCAATGGTTATTCCCATTGACAATTAATAACATAAGATTCAAAAAATAAATCATGAATGGACCAACTTTTGTTATAAATTCAAGATCATTGAGATCATGACCCAAACCATGATCACAAAACCAACCAATAAAAATCACACCAAATAATTCCTAACACATTGGGAACTCACTGGTGTAATAATGTTCAATATATCTATTCCACAACAACATGATATTTTTATTTTTTTTGATAAAATAATTATGATATTAATTCCAATAAATTATTATTTTGTTGTTAATTAGATAATAAATTTGATTAAAAAGTAGGCTTTGAAATGATAAAAAATGTATTGTGTTTTTGGAAAATATATACCCTCATTCAAGAAACACCTTTTGAGGAAGTCAAATAATTTTTAAAGAATCTTTATTATAAAAAAATATTATAATTAGGAAAATTGTATCAAATATATTGGATAATATAATTTAATGAAGTACAAATAATTTTCATAATGTTTAGAAAAATAATATTTTACACAAATATTGTTTTTATATAAATATATATTAATGATTTAAAAAACTACTACCTTTAGAGATTTATTTTTATAATATAAATTTAATTTTTAAAATCATCATGTCAATATTATCATATAGTGATTGTTATATTATTTTCAGGGACATTTATATTTTCTAGACAACATTACTTATGGTAAAAATATATTGTTTTTATTATTTCATCATATTGACACAAAAGGGATGTAATATATTCCATAAAAGGTATCCATATCAAAATATATGTTACCTCATTAAAAAAAATTAGGATATTTGATTAACTTTATAAACCCTTAGTGAATCATCAAAAACATATATAATATTTCTTTTAAAAAAGTAATTATTTCTAATCTTGACTCACTTCTACATCACCAAGGGTATTATTTTAAGGATTTAAATTCTAAAACATATACCATAATTAAATTAACATTTTCTATTAGAAACCATGGTATAATACTATTTGTTGGTTGGTAGTTTTGATTATTTTATCATATTGACTCCAAAAAATATGTTGAGAAATTAATAATGATTATCCATCCTTTTTCAATATAAACCCACCCAACCTCCCATTCCATATAGTGAACCAAACCCATTAAGCTAAGAGGAAATTCTATCTGCCATTAAATTTCACATAATATAAGTATTCAAATCATTAAGGGACAATCAGTTTAATAGTCATGGTAAACTAGATTAATACATGATTGTTTTATTACAAATGGGTATACAAATGAAAAAAAAAATTATTTTTCAAGGATAAATATAATCCCACATAAAATATCATTTAATTTCACACTTTATTAAAAATCTTGGAATCCAATGAAAATGAAACAATCAAGGGTGAGAGTAATATCTCGGTAAGGATTACGTATTGGTGAATTGATAATGAATCAATGATAATAATCAATAGGTCAAAATAAATAACTGAACAGACATGAAATGTAATCAATAAACTAAGATTGAAGTGCATAATAAATATCATAATTTTATTAATTATACAAGTATTCAATTTTAATAACATGAATACATTAATGGATTAGGAGAGTACATATTTCAAGGTATCTAATAAAAAATATTTGTCGTTTAATCAATAAATATGGAATAAAACATGTCCACATGTTTTTTCATAGTGAAAATATCATGGATAATAAATACTAAATATTATTAAAGGAAATTATTTAATATAAAATTTCTTATCTCTAGAAAATTAACCATTGTACATTCATGATCTATCATCATGTATAATAATATATATGGTCAGAAACCCATATGATTCTTCATAGAAATAAACATGAAGGGTTTTTCATATTATAACATCATCTAATGAGACTTCTAATGCATCAAGGGGGTTTCATTTATTATTCCCCTACCCATGTAGTGAATTATTGATGAATTATTCAATTATATAATAATTTATTTAAATTTATAGAGAATGTGCATTATCAAATCTCTATATTGATTAACAAATCCATATTTATCAATATCATCATAGTAAATAAAATTACATTCAAGGTAATGACCCTATATGAAAATTGAATATGTTTTAAAAAATAATATCATACATTTCATGATAATATGGATTTATTATATTAGTTTAATTTATAACAAATATTTTCATTAGAATGTGATTATTTCAAGATAATGTTAACAATCATAAAACAATGTGACATTGCAAATACAACATTTACCGGATGGTTATTTTCAATTCTAAATTCCTTGGATGTGATTTTTCAAAGTTAAATATAAAATACAATAAATTATGAGTGAATCATGATATTAGATTAAAAATGGTAAGCATATAAACTACATTAAATTTAATTTCTGGAAACTAACAAATAGGATTCAATGGGATATAAATGAAGATGAAATCCTTTATAGTGTGTTTCCTTTTTTGGTGAACATCATTTGACCGCATCTATTGTGGTTTTAATTTTTTTATTAACTTATATATGAAACTTAATTTAAATTATAATATTATATATGATCTTATTGTAATATATTATTACCATTTTGATATGAATCTTTCGTTATTTTAACTATATCATGTGATTATTTAATAGTTTTTCGAGTAATTTTTTTACTTGAAATCATTGGTCTGCTTACGTCAAACATGATTCCATCAAATAAAGGATTTAAACCACGATTTTATTATTATATATATTAATTATTTATATATTTATATTAATCTATATTATTCAGTGATATTAAATAAAATACATAGTCCATGGATACAGTAGACCATATGAATGCATGGACATTCTTTTAATTTTCTTATCGTATTAAAAAAATAAAACTGAATGATATATATATATATATATATTATAATTAAGATAACATATATACATTATTTATGACACATATTTTTATTAAAAATTTCATTTATACATTCCATTTATATTTTGAATGAATCACATATCTTTGAGGAGGTAATAGTCCACATGTCCACAAATGATGATAACGTATTCATAGAAAATTTAAATAATGATCATATATTTTATATAAAAAATTATATTAGAATAAAAAAATTATAAATACTATATATTTCATATAAAAAATAAATCCATCATAATTATAGATCATTAATGGTGATAAAGTGAATAATGGGTTACATCAATTTGCGATTAGGCCGCCCTCCATACACATGAATGATGATTACTTATTTTATTTAATGGAAGTGATTGTGAGTTCAAGTCATATGATTTACATAACGGAATATATTTATATCAAATATAGTTATTTTTTTATATAATCATTATATAGGGATAATTTATGTTGTGTATAAAGAAATGAATAAAAAATGATCACTAATAATCATTACCTCTTATTCGGGTAACTCCTTTTGGATTATATGAAAATACTACCATAGTTTTAATTCTAAAAAAATAATGGTTTATAGAATTATTAGAGGAGTGTATTGAAATTTTTTTTTCCAAGTTTCGATGGGACAAAAGGTCATGAGATGTGTTAATAAGTGGGAGTGACATGATCCTTTTTATATTTTAATAGGATTGGCATTCTTGTAAAATATTTAAAGAGGAAACTTCACCAACATTTTCTCCATTCCTAGTGTATAAAATAATAAAACAATTAGATAATATTGTGTTTATTGTAAAATAATTTCTATCCAATTGCTTCTTGTCTAGTTTATAGGTCATTATATCCTGTATGATAATGGTTTAGTCCATTGTTATGTTACTTCTCCATTAATAACTCCAATTAGTTTTAATTAATTTCACAAATATTTTTTATGAAAATTAATTTGAACTTTTTAAAATTATATATTATACTTATTAAAAATACAGAACTAAATTTTATTAATTCAAATTACATAATTGCTTGAAATTTATTTTAAATTAATCATGTAGACGAGATGAGAAAGTCGTTTTTTGATTAAAAAATGTTCAAGTGTTTGAAATGATTTTATATAAAATTTCAGTGTAAAATTTATTCCATTTACATAATTTTTATTAAATTACATATAATTGAAATAATTATACTTTATGAACATATTAATATATAATATATCATTATAATTATTTTCAAAAAAAATTATATTTTAGTCAAATTTTAGTATAACTCAATATTCATAAAAAAGTGAAGCATCTTAGAAAAATAATAAAGAATCACCCTAAAATAATTATTCTGATAATGTACAAATTAATTAATTTCATTGGAAAAAAATATTAGACAAATTACTACAAATTTGGTTTTGAATTAGTGGTACCATTAATATTAGGAAAGACTGCCATTATTAAAATCTACCTTTTATGCATAATATTATGTTTTTCTAAATTTATTCGTATAAAACATTTTGAATTAATGTAAAAAATATATTATTGAAAACCAAATATATATAATTCATCAATATCAATCACTAATATTAGTTAATTTTTTTATTAGGAAAAAATTATTTTAGGAGAAAAATACATATAAACACAATTATTTTATATTAAATTGGTTTTTATTTTCATGTATAGTTTATTGAAATGAAATGTGTAATCTATATATTTTACTAAATTTTTAATCACGTTCCAACCCTCTAATTTTATGGATATGTTTATCTTATTATATTAAATAAAATTATTTTAATAATATAATTTTTTTTAGTAATACTCAATATTTAATTAAATGATATATATCAATGAAATTATTTGCTTCTTGTAATGAATGATTTCTCAGTATCTCATTAATTTCAATATATAAAATATTTTGACATTATTATAAAAATATTGAATATACTGTAAATTATAAGGATCGTATATTCCCTTATAAACATAGTGTTGTATGTCATATATGTCATAAAATAAAAAATTACATCAGAATTTCCTTGCATTTCATTCTCCCAAAATTATTTCTATTATTTCATTGTAATTTATATTTTATTTCATTAAAATATGGTTTTATATTAGAAAATAAACATTTTCAATAACCTACATTTTAAATTATTTTATACAATATTATCTTAAAAATAGAGTATAAGAAGTAAAAATGTTACTTGAAGTATCAAATAACTGGGTATCTACATAGGATACAAATGGTTTCTAGTGATGAAATGGACATAGATGAAAAGTGTAAATATTTATATGGATTAATTGAGGTCACTTGTCAAAAACAAGTGAATGATCAAAGTAAATTTGAGGTTATAAAAGCTATAAACCTATAATGATTTAAATTGAAATTGATTTTAAAAAAATTAATTCTTGGGATAAATTTTTGATTTTAACATCATTTTCTAAAGGATGAGTAATTATTTTAATTCCAAATAATATTAATAAATATAAAAATTTCATAATTTTGTTTTCCTTCAAGAAATTTATAGATCATCTATTAGTCCAAGAAATTTATTTCAAAAAAGTATATGTTGTCTAATGAAATGAAATTCACTTTAAATGGATCATATGGTTCTTAAAAGAGTGATAATTCATAACTATTTGTTAAATCCAATATGGTTAACACATTATTATCTAAACCTATATAGGTAACAATATTGTGGTCATCATGAATATTTATTTTTCAACCCATCAATGTATAAAGAAATAATTATAGCAATATTGTGTTCATGGCCCACCACCTTTAAGATTTGATGTGTTTCCACCCAGCATAAATTATGTATTTTTTCTAAAAAAATTAAAATAATTTAAGTGATATATATATATTAGATATCCCATATATTTAATCATTTAATATCATTTTCACTACTTTTTACAATAAAACATAATTTTTTTCAAAGCCTAATAATCTAATATTACATTTATTAAAATTTTAAAAATTATATAAATAATTAATCTAAATGTTATTAATACCATTGAACTCATTTCTCCAAAATTTTAAGTAATTATTCCATTAAAAACATTTCCACTAAAACATGTACTAAACAAAAGTGTCATGTTTCCCTAAATTTCATCCAAAATATAATTATTCTTGATTGGTTTCCATCACATAGAATAAAAAAATGAATTGTTAAGACATAAAAGAGAAAAATAAACCACGATCTAATAATCCTATGACGGTTTTCACGACATGTATGTTTATGAAATAATATTTTGATCAATTCTAATCCTCAAATCCCATCTTAGTATTATGTTCAATAATCTATGTTTTCTTAAATGTAGTGCCCATGTTTACAAATAATCTTCCTTTGATGATAACTATATAATACTCAACCCAGCAATCATGAAGCTATTTTATAGTATCATAACATTATTTTTTGAAAAGAAGGAAAGATAATATTAATGAAGAATATTAGCAGCCATACATAAGCATAGCCATGAAGGGAAATTGTCTAGACATATCTAGTTGACATCAAAGGGGCCTGAGGCCACTAGTAGATGGGCTGAATTGTTTCCTTCCCTTTTGGTAAAGGAGATAGTGCAACAAGAGAAGCCTTGGCGAAGTGAGTAGATTCTCTGGATTATGAAGTCAAAGGCCTGGAGTCCGACGTCATTATGGTTAATAGCATTGATAACAGAAAGGTAGTCAGACTTGATGATGATATCAGCCCATCCACATTCCACATCGAGCATCATCTCAGCAAGTATGGCATAGGCCTCAGCAACTGCGGGTTCCCAGAAGGCATGATGTGGTTCATATTTGGTGCAATGATCTGCCCCAGATGATTTCGAGCTAAGAGGCTAAGAGAAATAGGCCCATCATTAGTGAGAGAAGCATCCACATTATGCTTAAGACTCCCTTCCATTGGGGGGGTCTAATGAGAGGAATAGGAGGGGGTAACGCCTAGAACAAAGTGTCATTTGAGGTCCTTCTAGCCCTCAATCCATGAAGTGGATCATTCAATCAAGAACTCGGGGGGATGATGAACTTAGTGGAAAATTGAGTTATTACGCTGAACCCAAATGATCCAGGCCAGGGTGCAACGAGATCTTTCATTAGACGATGAAAGAGAGGAGCACAAGTGCATCTGAGGATCGGGGAGGTCAGAGGAAATGTCCAATGAAGCATCTGAAATCGGGCCCCATTTATTCCAAATTTCTTTGGCTCCCATGTAGTGAATGATGTTATACCAAGGAGTTTCAGGAATATTCAGGCAGAAAGGGCAGGATTCAGCACATTCCATATGTTGGTAAACAAGGAGGCTCATGGTAAAGAGGGTGCTCATGCACACCTGCCACCAAAATTCACCTATTTGTTTGGGGATGTTGAGATTCCAAAGTGCTTTCCATGGTCCCTCATCACGGTCACAAGAGTGAAGGTTGAGAGCCAATATGTACCCTGATCTCACCGTGTACTTTCCTAACGAATCATTGGTCCAAAAAAGATGGTCGGGGCCAACATTAGGGACCCAGGGGATGCTCAGAATAATTATTTGGTCTCTTTCATTAAACCATTCCTGGATCATTTCCACATCCCATCTCGGGCCCTGGTATGAGAAGAGGCAGTTGCCAATGGAGTCTTCAAGACCTGGTTGGGTAGGGGATATGGCCCGCAAAACATCCTGATCGATAAACCAAGGATCAGTCTAGATGTTGACAGATGAGACATTTCCAATCCTCCACCCCATCCCTTTTTCAAGGAGATTCCGGGCTCCCCAAATACTCCTCCAGCGGAAGCTAGGGTGGGGGCCAAGAAAATAACCACAGAAGTCTGTGTGGGGAATGTACATGGCACAGATTACCCGCGCACATAAAGATGGTGGACGGTTTAGAAGGAACCATCCTTGCTTGGCCAGTAGTGCATCATTTAACAAAAGAATATTCTAGAATCTCATCCCTCCCTCTGACTTGGGTTTGAAAAGTTTCTCCCAGGCTGACCAGTGGGGTCAATTTCTTCCATCATTTTCCCCCACTAGAAGTTGGTAGAATGTGAATGGATCAGGTTGACGATGGCCGCCGGGAACTTAAACATCGACATAATGTAGATGGGGATAGACTGAATGACAGCTTTAATGAGGGTTCCTTTGCCAGCTTTGGAGATTCTTTTTGGGGTCCGACCATGATTTTTTTACTCAATCTTGTCCACCAGAGATGCAAAGATTTCTTTTTTGGACCGACCAATCACCGTTGGGAGTCTGAGATACTTTTGGTGCTTATCGACCAAATAGAGGCCTGCAGATTCACAAAGCTCAGCTCTCATGGCAGGAGGCACCCCTGTGCTAAAGGAGATTTCCGATTTTTTGTGATTGACAGACTGTCCAGATGCCCGCTCATATTGCTGGATCGTTTGGATGATCACTCGGCATTCATTAATAGTGGCTCTGGAGAAAAGGAGGCAGTCGTCAGTGAAGAAGATATGTGACACTTGTGGGATCTCACGACAATCCATTGCACCATGAATAGACTTAGAGGAAGCAGCCCTAGAAATAAGGTTAGAGAAAACAGCAGCCACAAAAATGAAGAGAAAATGGGAGAGAGGATCTCCCTGGCGCAGGCCTCGGGTTGGGGAGATTCCTCTAGTGAGCTCCCCATTGACCTTGATTATGAAGGAGACGATCGAGATGCAGTATATGACAATTTATGTCCATTTAGTATAGAATCCTGTTCTCAGAATCACAGCTCTAAGGAACTGTCATTCCACTTTATCATATGCTTTGGTCATATCCAGTTTCATGGCCATTGTTCCTCTTTTCATAGTGGATAGTGTTTTCATAGAGTGGAACACATCATGGGCAAAATTTCATTATCTATAATCATCCGCTTGGCCACGAAGGCACTATGGATTTCGGAGATAATATCAGGGATCCGTGGACACAGCCGATTGCCAAGGATTTTTGAGAAGTTCTTATAAGATACATTGCAGAGGCTGGTAGGTCTCAAATCAGGGATCGCCTGAGGTTTCTTGATTTTGGGGATGAGGACGAGGACCATTTCGTTGAAGACTGAAATGCTTGTATTCCCCGCCTTGATGTTTTTTATCATTTTAGATATGTTAGGACAGATAATGTGCTAATATTGTTTAAAAAATAGGTTTTGAAAATAATCCTGTCTTGGGGCATTAGTGGGGTGGATATGCTTCAAAGCCAAGTGTATCTCATCATTCGTCACATCTTTTGTA
Source organism: Viscum album (assembly GCA_963277665.1). NCBI lineage: Eukaryota > Viridiplantae > Streptophyta > Magnoliopsida > Santalales > Viscaceae > Viscum > Viscum album. Next base: position 1,270,864,777 of record OY728146.1, read on the forward strand.
TGCTGCCGATTAATCTCCTCGGTGATCACAGGTCTGACGCATTATTCCACTTCAGCAGACATGAAATGAGTTTCTATGGAGAAGAGGTTCTGGAAATAGCCTACCAAAACTTCATGAATGCCACCTGTGTCGGAAAATTTTCTCCCATCAGGTCGTGAAAGGCTCGTGATAGAATTTTTTTGATGCCTTACTGACGCTTTCAGGTGAAAATACCTTGTATTAGAATTTCCCTCGTTAATATGGGTGTCATGCACCCACACAGGCCAAAAGAATTCCTTAACACGAAGGGCCCCATCCAACTCTCTTTGAGTGGCTCCAATCATGGAGATGTTTCCATAGGATGGGGGTTGCCTGAGAAAGTTGTGCAACTTCTTTTCAAGGACATCACAATTCCTATAGGGTTGGTGGAATTTATTGTTGTTCCAAGATCTCATACCGGAAGCAAACTTTTGGAGATTGAGGGCAACATATTCAGGAAAACTCTTCCAAATTGATCGGACCACCTCTTCACATTCCTGGTCTTTTTCCCAGAAGCTCTAAAATCTGAAGGGTTAGATGAGTTATTGATTTTTTTCGACTTGAAAACAGTCAATTAGAATTGGACAGTGATCTGAACAGTTGAGGGCCATGTGGCCAACATGAAACATGTTGAATAGATTGATCCAATCAGTAAAACCCAGAAATCTATCAAGATGCTCAGGGATGCGATTACCTTCAGTATTGTCACAAAACCAAGTAAAAGGATTACCTGTGAACACCAGATTAACCATGTTCGCCTTAGTGACAGTGTCTTTGAATAAAGACATCGAGGCTGAGTGTCAAAAACTTCTGCCCCTCTTTTCCTTATGGAACATGATCTCATTGAAATCACATCTGAAAAGAATAAGGCTAGGTAAATCATGTCGCAACTATCATAGAAGGTCCCATGAATTCCCCTTATTAGAATGGGATGGCCAGCCAAAGAATCTCACAAAGGTCCAGGGTGGGTGGAAGACAGTTTGAATAGTCGCAGCCACGTGGTGCATGGAGAAAGACAAAATTTTAACGTCAATATTGTCCTTCCAAAGGGGACAGAGGCCCCCAGAATGGCCTTGTATAAACACCAGAAAGTAGCCTTGGAAGCCACACTTCAGAGTAATAACATTGGTGTCCTTGTTTTCTAGTATGGTTTCAGACAGGAAAACCATATCGGGGTGACTTTGAGTACAATTGCGCTGAATCATGAGAACCGTTCGTGGGTTGTCAAGCCCACGACAGTTCCATCATAACACAATCATTGCTCTAGGAGGGGTTGGGTCTCGCCTGTCATCGCCATTGGTTCCTCCATACTCGTTTCTCCACATGTCATTTTCCAACTTTTTGTGGGATTCCTCCCTGATTGGCATGTTTTAGTTAGTCGTTTCCTAACCCCGAGGTTAGGGTCTTCCGCGGGACCATCACTTCCTCCACGTTGCACCCTTTTCCACGTGCGACGGGGGATTGGGCCCATCATTGGAATTCCTGTAATTCCATGGGCCTCCATTGGTGTTTTATCAATTACAGATGATTGTTGATCTGGATCCAGATTAGGTGGCTCGATGCACGTCGGTATTGGCGTTGAGCATTGCCTTGGTGGTTCTTTTTGCCTCGTTTCTAACCTTGTGGCTGGTTGAGTATTGTCCTTCAAGTGGTTAGGATGGACTCCATCTTCTCTTTGAGTGGGATAGTTAGCGTTAGAGAAATCTGGAGGTCCTTGTAAAATGGATTTTCCATGTGTAGGTTCTACCTGACTGGTATGTGCCAACATGAGATGGTCACGGTCTGTTTGTTTTTCCATCTCAGGGATGAACGAAAATTTATTCATTTTTTCACAGAGCCAAGGGCCATATTGGAGGGTGATGTCACCTGATCCACTCTTAGGTTTTGTGGTACACGTCCTTTCCTGGTGGCCAAGATGACCACAAAAAAAGAAGAAGAGTTGGAGTTTCTCAAATTCGAATGATATCCAGGTGTTGGCGTCTTTTATTTTCAAGAACAATCCCTTTATCAGGGGCTCAGACACCTCAATTTCCGCCTTCATCAGAACCTTGGGGCCCCATTGTATTGGGTCTGAGCCGTCCCATTCAAGAAAGTGGCCTAGAATGTCCCCAATTTACCTCATTATGCGTTCCATTCTTGCATGGAAGGAGATTCCTTTATCTCGTATCCAGAAGGGGGAGCAGGTTAAATTCACTCGCTGGATATCATCTCCCCCTTTGAATTCTTCTATGAGGAGGAGTTGATTATCGAAGGACCACGGTCTGCCATGCAAGATTTTGTCCCTATCTCTTTCGTTAAAAAACATGCAGATGATATGATTAGTCCCCACCTCCCGTATAGCCACTCCTGCATCAAGATTCCAGAAGGACTGGGAAGTGTTTTTTAGAGCACCCTGATTAACTTAAATGTTTTCAAAGAACGTTCCTACTACGAGCAGAGACATGAATTTTTCCAAGTGTGGGTCTTCATTTCTCTGTGCCTCAATCGACACTTTTTCTTTGTCTGTTAGGGACTACCTCTTCCATTGATTAACTAAGTCAGCTTCCATAGCACAAGTCAAAGGATGAGTTCACTATCCTCCTAAAGGGTCGGCACCCATGCGGATCCCAAACCACCCTCACATCAAAATACCCGGTCCAACAAAAGGGTCAGAGGACCTAAAACTTTATCTCGCCCCCTTACGCGGTCCACCCACCTGAGACAGCCTCCCTAGCCTTTTCAAACAATACAACCATAGAAATGTTTAGGCCGAAGACTCACATCGTGTGCCCACAGTCTTCGCGGAGCAACTCTCCACGGCAGGCTTTCGCGGCTTCACCATGCCTTAGACCTTCACGAGCAAACAATGCCTCAGAGCAACACGGTATGAACTTGGCGAACCAGCCACCGTGCGATCTCACAACTCCTCCAACCATCGCAACAGGTTTTTCATGAATCGGCCTCTACGCGAACTCACTTCACAAACCAGAAACTTCGTGCACCCATCATCTCATCCCTTCGAGGCAGGTGGTTCGCGCATCAATCACAGCGCGAACACACAAACGCTGCGACCCTTCGCGGCTGGTGCTTCGCGAATCAAACTCTTCACGAATCGACCTCTTCTTGACAGGTTCTTCACGAATCCACCTCTTTGTGGGCGCTCATATGCGGGGAACCAATGTAGAGGGTTCTGCGTGGATCAAACCCCAGATCGGTGTAAACTTCTCACCAGCGTGGAAATTGAAACTTGCCCCCAATCCGTCCCATGTCTTCACGAAGTAGGAACGAAGGCCAAAAGGGAAAGGGGATCCATGAACAGAGAGTACACGAGTCAAAATTTGAGAGGGAAGCAGAATAGGGTTATGAGTTCCACAGAAGCTGGTGAAGGTCTCAATACATAGAACACTCGGATCCTTATTGAATGTGAAGATTGAGATTATTGTGATCTGGAACCGTCCTCCTCCTCCCAGATCTGACATTGACGGGGATGACAGCATCGGGAAGGATCGCATGGTCCTCTGGTAGGCTAGAACTGCGCCATAAGGCGAAAAAGAACAGAGAATGACGGCTGACTCCTTCCGAGGCCCATTAGGTGGTTCTGGGAATAGGCAGAGACTCCCGAAAGCAGATAGAAGCAGTGACATCGCCGCGGTGGTTCGGGTTGAGGAACAGCGCATAAGAAGGGTAACAAATGAGCCACAAAACGCAGTAGATCCATAGTTCCAACATAGATGCAGAAGCGGAAAACACTACAACTGTAGAAGACACCGCCAATCCTGAACCCGAGGAGGCTAAAACAGGGGAAAGATCCGAACAAACTGTCGCGGCTGAACCAGAACTCCGAGGAAGGAGACGCCGGCCCTAGGAAACCCAAGGAGTGAAACTCTCAGCCGTGTTAAGAGACATTATAGTATCATAACATTTTCATGATTTGTATAAACAAATTTTTGAAGAACTAATTAGATTAGTAGTTGTGCTAAACTAGATATATGCATGAGTCTTGTATTACAATTGAATAAAAAAATCACAACACAGTGTATTTTGAGGATAATTTTATTCCCAGTTGGTATATCCACACATATGATTCATAGTTCACTTCATGGATTATTTTGTAAATGAAAAAAAATAAGAATAATAATAAAATCTCAAAAGGGTTCATGTTTAGAGTAATCAATAATGAATCAATTAGAATTATAAATATGGATAGGAAAATAAATGAAGTGATATTTTATATAATCAATAAAATAATAAGGAAGAGAATAAAATATATGATATTGTATATAAATTATCTGAAATTACATTTACCCTAATTTACTGCATAAATATATAAGGCAGAGTAAATATGAAAAAAAAACTAAATAGAAAAAACATTCATTTAATCGGAAAAATCATTAAAAAATGCATCCATGGAATTTTTCATAGTATAAGCCACATTGATTATATATATATATATATATATATATATATATAATATCATTGATGTAAATCACAAATTATATAAAGTAATAAATATAACACACAATGTACCATACTTTTAAGATCTAACCATGAGGAAGTTTAAATCTATTGGTAGAAACTCATCTGATTCATATTGGAAACAAATTTGAATGGTTTGTCAAAAATTCATCAAGACTCATGAGACTAGTGATACATCAATGGGATTTTATTAAATATTTCCCAAATTATTTATTTAGTTTCAAAATAATTCCTCATATAATTAATAATTTATTTAAATACATTAAAAAATTCATTTATTTATATTTATTAAAGTATACAAATTAATAAATTTTCTTCATTATAAATATAATAACTTTTAATTTAAAAACTATTTGTTATATGTTATAAATTATAATAAATAATAAAATCTATTGCATGAAAATATAGATATTAATGTTAAATTAAATTTAAAACAAAAATGATCATAAGGAAATGATGTTTCATGAAAAATATAACTTTAAGATAAAAATTTGACACTAAAAGATATCTTTTACTATATGATAATATTTGGTTTAGAACCCCTTGAATGAGATAGTTAAAATTGAACAAAAAAATACTATGAGGTGTGTGTTAGTAAATATATTTAATTAAAAAGGGGCAGTATATACACAACATTAATGTGACATTGTGAATACTAAAACTATGTCACAATGGAATGTATATTGAGGTAAAATCACAAAACCTCTATTGAATTTTAGGTGAAGACCAAAAAACTCTAGAATAATTGATTTAATCAAGTTATTAAATTTCAATAGAACAAAAATAAAAATTATAATATTATTTAAGATATTGTTTTAATATCTTATTCCTTGACTATAAATAATCATTCATTATTTTCAAAATTTTGGGTGTTAATTACCTAGTTTTTCGAGCATTTTTTGAATTTTATTTTATTTTATTCATATGATGATAAAAATTTCATTATATTTTCTTGATAAACAATTATATAAATATTTTATATATTCATTATATATTTAGTAATATTAATCCATAATTCATTGAGAATGGAAGTGAACTACATTGTACGTGAATACAGTAAGTCGTACAAACACATGGAAGATGTTTCAATTATCTTTCCCTATAAATAAAAATTAGATTAAATGATATATATGAAAATAATAATTAACATATAATATATATGTAGTATATTTCATAGATATTTATAAAAATCATCCTTAATGTGTTTCTTTTATAGATTGAATGAATCACATTACTTTAAGGAGGAGTAGTTCAAACATCCCCAAATGATGTTATCGTATTACCATAAAATAGAAATCATGATTTTATTTTTCATGTAAAAAATTACATAATTATAAATAAATTATAAATACGATATATATCATATAAAAACAAAATTTAAATAATTATATCCATAAATGGAATGTGTTAGATTGAAGAATGAACGAGATCAGTTAAGGAGGCTGTAGTCCTCCTTACAAACAAACAATAATTTTGTACCATTTGATTTATGTGTCCATTATTTTAGGTAATGAACATAAAATTACAACATATAGATATATTTATGATACTTACATTATTATATTGTCATTATATATGAAAAAAATTTTGGGTTGAGAAATAAATGAAACAAAAGTGATCATTGAAGAATGTTATTCTTATTTGGTTCACTCATTTTTTATTCAAAAAGTATTGCTTAGTTTGAATTATTATAAATGTATGTATTATAAGATGATGGTATAGATTTTGAAATATTATTTGAGAATGGTTTCGATGAGACAATGTGGATTTAGAGGTGGGAATAAGTGGGAGGGGTGAGTTCATTTTAATAGTGGAGGAGTGGTATTTTATAAATTTATTAATGAGGGAATTACTCCCACATTTATTACTTGTAATGTCAATACAATAATAATACTAATTAGATAAAATTGAAATTATTGTCCATATATTTCTATAAAATTTCTATTTGGAGAGTTTTTAGGTCATTTTGGCCCTCATGATTAAGTTCTAGTCCTTTGTAATGCTAGTTTTTATATGCATCGCTTTAATTAATATTAATTTAAATCAAAAAAATTATATAAATATAATTATACGATATTGAAAATTATAAATTATAATTATAAAAAATATTCCATACATTTTTATGAATTCAAATAAAATAACTTGCAGAAATTATTTAAAATTTGTGTCGCAGACATTATGAGAATATGGCATTTTAAAGCAATAATGTTAAAATGTTTGAGTTGTTTATTAACGCAATGTCAATGAGAAATTTATTCCAATGACATAAATTGGAATAATATAATTATAATTAAAATAATTATACTTTTAAAATAATGCAAATTATAATTTATCACTATAAATTAATTACATAAAATGTTCATTTTCAATTAGAACTGGATATTTTCACTATTCAACAAAAAATAAATTTTAATAGAAATTTTAAAATCATTACCCCTATGATAATTTGGAAATTATTATATCAAAAAATATTTTTACTATGACCAAGAAAATGTATAATTGTTTCTGAATTTATTTTAAAAATAAGTCATCCATTAAAAGGTTACCAAACTGTCTCAAAAAAATATTTTTTTGCATAATATTGGGATTGAACTAATATTATACCTATCAAATCTATTGGATAAATATTGAAATTAATTTAATTAAAATATAAAACATTTATTTCATTAATATAATTCCTTAATAGTAATTAATTTAATTTATTATGTCAAAAACGCTTTTGGTATTATAGAAAAAATTCTTTTAAATACATTTCTAATAATTTAAATTGGTTTTTACTTTTATTATTATTTAATTAGTAACCAGTTAATTCATTTTATATTTTTGTAAACTATAAATTTTACAATTTAATTTAATCCTATTCATGACTTCTAATATAATATAATGTTTGTATCCTAAAAATTTGAATAATAATATTTGAACAATATATTATTATTCAGTAGAGCTCGGGCTTTTGTGTAATGCATGTTACCAACCAAATTATTATTTTTCATATTATGAAAGAAAAATAGGAATTGAGATCATTACAATCAATAAAATATTTTGAATTTATTTTAAAATAATGAATACATTTTAATGTCTTTGGATTCTCTATTCCTTTTTACACTTGGTGTTGTTTGTAATACACTCAATCAAATTCAATGTTCTTACATTATAATTTCAGAGTGATAAATTTAACATCACTCAAAACCAAGGGAGAATGAAATTAAACTACATTTAACTCTATAGATACCTCACAATATGTACACAATATATTAATATGATCCTCCAAAACATTTATTAAAATACTATATTGATAAGGGATCCTCTCCTTCTCCTATTTGCTCAAAAACATTCTTAATATTATTCATTTCTTTAATTGTTTGTATTGGGATATATTTTAACATAAATGTATTTCTATAATAATAATTTATTAGTGATGAGATATATATTTCAATATGTTTAACCCTTTTATAAATCATTATGCACCACTATTATACTGCTGATATTATACTATGATTTTCTATACCAATCATTTGTATATTGAATACCCATTCTTGTTTGCCCCCAAGGGTATTCACCTTGTCAAACTTATCATTTATTTATTGGGTTTTAAAATTTATTTATCTGATATTACATAATCATGGGGTTTAAATTATTGAAATAAATATTTATTTTGTATGATATATGTGGAACACTTATGCATGTACAAAATATGAGTAATACTCCCACTAGGAACCCACCACACAATGTAATCCCAGTCATGTAGTGGTGATGAACAATCCACACAACAAAAACTCTCAGGAAAACAAGGTATGGTTACTTTTATTTATCCATATTCATAATCCCATCTCTCCTCCCCAACTTCTCATGCATCCACCATTGTTTGTAAGACCCAACTCTTTAATGAGGGGCCCCTTGACTTAATATTTCCCTCATGGTTTTTTTAGTTGCATCATATCTCAATGGTATATCCCTAGAACCCAACCTTGTTTGATGATTCCCATCAATTGGTAGCTTCTTAGTAATACTTAATGGTAGCTATCACTTGTACGATGGAGTCACATTCGAACATCAGGACCTTGGACATATCCTTGTGCAATTTGGATACACTGATACTCTATCGTTCGTGTGATCTATGGGGCTTGGATCCTACAAATGATAATTTTTGTTACCTACCTAATAGAGCTATTATTTACAATAGAAGTGAAATATAATACCTTGGTGATTTGGGTATTTTTTATAGGTCTTCCCCTTCTACTTCAAAATCACACAATTTTAAAGAAGATATGTAATCTTCTTAGGAGATTCATGGCCTTTGATGACAGATCAAGATCCTTGTGTAATCCCATAATTCCACATATATGTGTGGCTATTTATATCTCAAAAAAGCGTCAATATTGTTTTTTAATTGATGATGGTTAAGTTCTTTATTTCAATAAACTGATTTTTTTTCATGAACTGGTTCTTTTTATGTCTATCGTGTTATGCGGCCACCTATAGAATTATTTCAACTAGTCTCGCAGCTCAGTACAAAATGTGATCCACTCTATTGATAAAATTGATTAATCAAGTAATAATTTTCTTATTTGTATTGAGGCTAGTCATATTCATTCAAATTCAGTTGTGGAAATGATTTATTCATTTTTCTGTGTGTGTGATTTTGTTGGGACAAAGCACTCATTTCTAAATGAATTGCAGGATCAAATCATCCCCTATTACAATGTGCTTTCATTATCTCATATTGTTATTGATATGGGTTTTATAATTTATGAGAACTGCCATATTTTTCTATCATGATCACCCCTATTATCTATTTGAACATGTTGTTATATATGTGGATAAAGGAGATACTTCAATGTAGGATCCTATTGACCAGTGGTCCCCATTGGCTCATCCCAACTTCAATACCAATATAGGGTCCTAGATGAACCAATGGGTTGTGATTATTAGTAGTAGGAATGGAATATATAGATCCCTAAGGGGAAAAGAAATATCAGTGGTTCTAAGAATCAGGTTGAGGCATTGGAAGGTTTCTCTTAAACATATTCTTTACCATTCTTAGATGAATATAAGGATAGTAACACGACCGAGGATGAAAAATCCTATTAGATTGCTATGGATGGTGTTGAACATATGTTTTTTGAGATAATTATATCCCATGTAGAAAATTTTTGTATAGTGTAACTGAAGAAACAAAGGAACACATGGTTTATAGGAGGAAATATCCAAATGTCATATGGACAAGTAATTTATTTCTAATCTAATTGTGATAAGGTTAGGTTATAATGTTGGAGAAAAGAAGGATCCCAAATTTAAATTCATTCTGAAGTATAACAATCATACGAAGCAAATTAATTTCCTTGTGGTGAATCATTTGGAACATGATGTGATTTATATGAATAAAAAGTATACAAAAGCTTCAAATATCTTAGTTTTAGAGGGTGTAGTTCCCACCAATTACTTATAGTGAATGTATAAAATTTTGGAAGTAGATAATAAACAATGCGTGGAAGTAATTATACACTCTAAATAAAAAATTATTTAAGGATCCTTCCACATAAATTCGTAAAATGGATGGGGTTATCCGAATATATGAAAGAATGTTCCTATTTGAATTTATTGAGCATCAAAGTTTAAATATCAATAAACAAGATCAGATTATGTGATATGGATTTTTTGGAATGAAGATAAATATTGAAGAACATAATTTAAAATGTGATAATTTGGTAAATCATTTTGAAGAAATAGTCATGGATGACCACAAAACAATAGTAACCACTTTACGATGGGGATAATATATATTGATTGGTTCTAAAAAACATAGCATTTTATTAAAAAAATATATTTTTTAAGATTTAAATTATAATATGTAATTCCTTTACGAGGATTCACACTTTTCCACAAAATAATTTTAAAATAATAATTAAATTTTAGGTCATCAATATGATATAAATGTGATGGGTTTGACTAAAATTTAATATCCCTACAATGAATTAAATAATTATTTTATCTCATGAGAAGCAATGCATCTTTCATGGGAGTTCATTCGATGAACATTTTTTAAGATAACATTTTAGTTATCCTTGACTTATGCATACTCTTTATTTTTTGGTGTTTACACATTCCCATTTTCCCTTTATGATATTATTTTATATCTAGAATCACTATTCAATATTATTAGTCTCACATTTCCTATGGAATATTGATAGAACTATTTCATAAAATTTACATCTTTAACTTATTATTTTCATTATTAATTCCTTTACTGGGAATTATATCTCATCTATTTCTTATGTAGATCCCCAAGTGATCCGGTTCAGTTTTATGATTATGATGGAATTTTTTTTAAACATTAAAAGGATGTTTTCAATAATATAATTGTATTTATTAACTACTTTTTATGATATGTAACAAATTTCCCAATAACAATGTACTTTGTGATCTATTGGTTTTGAACCATCTGATACTTTATGAACTAAATGATGGTTTAATGTTTATTAATGACATGGGATTCCTAAATTTATCTGAGAGAAAATTATAGTTATTTTTTTGGTATTAGGATTAGAATAATATAGTGACATTTGAAATTAAAATGATAAATTTAATAAAATATTAATATTTTCTTAAAATTTAGGATGTTTTATTTTCAAGAATATAAATCTTTTTAAATATATAAAAGTGTTTATTTTTATCAAAAAAAATTATCTTGGGGTAATAACCATGAAAATAGTGTATCGAGGGTTAATTGATCATCACCTGGAGCACAATAATGGGTTTTATTTACAAAAAATTTGATTCTACCAAGGGAAGTGATTTGGTAAATGCACAAGATTCTAATAAACTATTATTAAGGAGTAAAAATAACAATTTTATTTTATTCTATAAAATATTTTACGGACAACATATATTGACGTAAAAAAATTAATATGTAAAGGAAAATATTTTATTAATGTGTTATTCCATTAATGTTATTTTTTTACCATTTATTATATTAGTATTTTAAAAAATAATCATCAGCAATTTTCCATTTATTCTATGTATTGGAATGAAATAGAATGGGAAAATCCATCTACCAATGTGAGGGGAAATGGGATGACTGGAAAAATAAGATGCCCAACTTGATGGGATAAGTAATCATGATCTTCATTAAAATACATTATTAGATAAATCATGTTTTAACTAACAAATGAATTTTGAAGAATTCCCAAATCCCCCTATGATAGATCAAGGTGAAATTTTCACTTAATAATGACAATAGACAACAATGTTCATGTTGTCATCGAACACTTTAATCATGGAAAAGGATAAATTCCACAAAAAAGATATTATATATCTATAACTTCTCTATGATAGAAAAGCATGTGTTTGTTGTTTATCATATGGAAGTATAATATAAAAAATATTGGATGTTGTTCATGAATAGAATTCCTAAAAAATATATTGATAAGATGGAGTAGATGGAATTCTAAAAAAGGCATTTCTTCCAATATTTCCATCACCCAATTTGATTTAAATATAGGGGATATATTAATCTAGAAAAAATGAACGATGAATACGTCAAGGTATATGAATAAAAAAACACAATAATTTCATTATATTCCCCTGAATATATAATTTCCACCAAAATAAGGTATGAATTCTTATTTAGTTGGTTGAAGTTGAACCATGGTAATTTTTTGGAGATATAGGAGTTTGACATCTATCGGGATTTTATTTGATACTTCACCAATTTCAAAATATGTATTTTTTAATCTCAAGGGTCTTATAGGGATAAACGTATTAAAATGGAGCTTAATTTTTGTGGTAAACTAGTGGTATAAAAATAATCGATCGTAAATTCCCAAGCCTAGTATCCCATAGTTGGTGGTTACTCAATTAAATTGAAAAAATCTACAAGAAATCACATACTGAAGGAAGAAATAGTTTAAAATTATTGTTAGACTAGATTCATACTTCAAATTCACATTACATTATAAAACATCAAATAACCAAAAATCTTTTTTATTTTTATTCATCCCCTAAATATTTCTCATTATATTAAAAACAAAACAGAAGATTTTGTCTTGGGAGAAAATAAATCATATGAAATGGGTGAACTCAATTTATCAGTAAGGTACACTGAATGCTATGAAAAAATATAGAATACAATATATTTAAATGTAAATAATTGAGTTAAATTCCATTTAATCAATAACTTTAGAATAATATGTTTTCAATAAAAGATGATAAAATAATTCCATATAAAATAATCACATTAGAATGAAACAATAACTGAATATTTTATTAATAAAATGATCATAGAGAATATAAACAACTTATATCATAATTATTGAATTCATAATAAGAGACATCAAAAACATATATCAATGCTTCTACAATGTTACCATATGAAAATAGGCAAGGCCACAACTGATTAACAAAACTAATTTGTCTCATGAAACCTACTGATAAATCATGAGGCTATAACAGGCCCCACACAACACATAACAATTTTAATGAATTACTCATAATAAATGGTGTAATAGAATAAAAAAAAATTATATTAAATGCTAATAAATTAAATTTTAATATATACCATAATCAAATGAATATAATCACAAACCATATATGGTACTGTGGTGAATGATATCAAAATATAACATCAACAAAAATACTATTCATCAAAATCCAAATAAAATATATGGATGATATTAATGAATATATTCTTAGCGGATAATATTTACATTAATGATTTTATGTCATTGATGAATAAAAATATCATTAAAAACAGTGTTGAGGAAAATAACAATTTCATTTCAAAACCATCCATTTTAAAATAAAATATACCAATACATTTTGAAAATAAATTTATTTGTAGATAACCATTGAAAAAATGTTGATTAATTTTTAAAACATTATTTTTTAATGATGGTATTAAATTTTATATATTCGAAAAACATTAAATAAATGGTTCCTTTCACATTTTTAATAAAATCCAAAAGCGATTTGTTCCAAAAATGTCATAAAGATTGCATAGAAAAATTAGGAATATTTAAAAGTTATATTTAGTAAATTATTTTTTAAAAGTAAAATAAATTGGAAAACATTTTATAAAATTATGGTTTGATGAAAAAAAAATTTCGACAGAAATGAACAATAAAGTTGTATTTTATTTTAAAAAAAATTATCAAACAGTTTTTGTAAAAATATTTTAAAAATATTTTTAATACATGAATAATTAATTAATGAAAATAAAAAATATAAGAGATTATTTTAATCATGTAAACAAATATCACATGAGAGACATAATTAAATACAATCCCAAATAATAATAAATTTGTGAATCAATTTTACACAAATATGGTAACTTATGAATCGTAATCCCCAAAAATGAAATAATTCACAAATAAATCATTTAATTTATTTAATTTAATGGGAACCCAAATATGATAAATCAAAATATGTATTATATAAAACACACACAAAAATATGTATTGAATGAGACATTTATATCAGAGAAGTAAAATTGATATGAGAAAACCTATCCCAAACATTACAATAGTCAAACATGGTATAAACAATTGTATAGTAATTTAAAAAAATTCATGAAATCTGAAAATAACCATATAATATTTAAAATATCATATTTTATGAATTAATAATATCATATCCCCCTTCTATTAAAAATATTTTATTATTTTCTCTCTTTTGGGTGTCATTTGCCTTGTTTTCTCATTCTTTTTTGTTTTGAAAGTCCTGGTTATCTTTCATAGGATATATAAAGACAATATAATTTTTTTTACTAATGTTATTAATATAATATATAATCTATAAATAAAATTACAGATCCATTCAAAAAATGTTAATCAAATAAAATGAATTACACCACTACAAGGAGATGGAAGGCAATTCATATAGACGAGTAATCACATCATTTGTAAATAGTTTAATAGGTAAATAATTAGATGGTATAGGCAATTCATATAGATGATTAATCTCGGCATTTTTAAATGGTTTAATAGGTAAATAATTATATGATATATTAATTTTAAAAAATAAATATGTTTTCATGATTATAAAATATATCCATTATTTCCATAAAATTATTATCCATTTATTTTTGTGATGAAAATGAAATTACACCACTATCTGGAGACTATAAGTCATATGTATGAACAAGTGATGTTTTTTATTTTAATACAATGCATAAGATGTGGATAATGGATTTAAAATGAAAATAATAACCTAACTGATAATGTTATAAATTAAATTATTTTTATATAATTGTTAATAAATATTAAGAGAATGTGGAAGATGATACTAAATGTAAAGGGTTTGTAATGATAATTACATTTTCATAAAGAATCATCCTTTAGATATCTTAATAGGGAGACTAGGGTTGGTATTTTTGGAATAATTTGACCTAATTAACTTAGTTAACGTTGTTTTTAATAGTATTTTTTAGTTTTTTACTAATATTCATGGTGTCGAGAAGTGAGGAGTAAATTTGGATTTTTTACACGTGAGAAGGGGTTGTTTTAATATATTAAATAATTATTGATTTTTATTTTGATATAACCTCATTTGAGTGGAATTAACTTCAAAAAATATATTGATTATTAATTTTTTTTCAAAAAATAGTGTGTATTTTACAATATATTGTCTACACATTTAATGTTATATTTTTTATTTATTTTATTCTTTTACAATTTATCGCTAACCCACAACATTATTTTACCTATACTACAATAAATATTTTTTTACTATGTTATATTTCTTATGAGTAAAAATGAAAATGAACTTATTACCCAATTTTTTACTCTTATTCCATATATAGAATAAATATTAAATAATTTTAAAAAATAGAATATACAAATATAAATTTGAAATTGTACATTAAAAATGAAATTGAAAACGTTTTTTTTCAAAAAAAAAACAATTTTGTATATTAATTTATTTCATTACTAAATGAAAATATAACGTACGTATTAAATCCCATAATTGGATTATATTAAACAAAATTGAACTAAAAAATATTTAATACCAATACATAAAATTTATTTACCTGGTAAAATAATTATAGTTTGAAAAAAAATGATTTTTTTTTTCAAAAATTCACTCTATTTCTCTTTAGGTTAATTTTAACATTATAATTTAAAAACTGATGTTCATTATAGAATTTAATTTTTCAAGAATATTTTGAAATCAAATATATTTATTTTCTTAAAGAATTCACTAAAAAAATATTTATGGTGGAATCATATTTTAGATAAATAAAACATCTTTACAATAAAATTATGTATTTATTACCAAAGAATAAATAATTTATCATTGACAATCATATTCACATATATTTCGTAAAATATTTTATACAATTCAGACCATCTAATTTAATGATATTATAATAATGTTGGTGTTTAAATAATAATATTTTTTAGTTTATCTACACTTAGTGTTCAATAAAACATAATCTAATAAATAGATAAAATTTATTAAAAAATAGAGATACAATAAATTCATGGGGTGTTTATTCTTCTTTACTTCAATAAATTTCTTCAACCAAATTTTAAATTGATTTTTAATTAACAGAGTTTCGATATTTAAAAATTACTCTCTAATAACCCCACATAGTAAGAAGGGTCAACAAAACCTTTTCATAAAAAGTCCGAAAGGAAAAAATTTGATGGATACCCCAAACTACAGTTATGAATAAAATAAAATTAATGTGAAATAAAAATATTATTATGGGAGAGAAATATAACTATCATGTATAGATGGAGAGTGGGAAAAATATATCACGAAAATCCTTCCACCATAATACCATAAATTTATGATCACTTAAAAGGTTGTTGATTTCATGGTATGAAAATTAAAGAATAATGTTTTGTTCTAAATAATTTTTCTATAGTAGGGGAATTATTTTAGTATCTAGATAAAAAATTAACATTCTTGATTTCATTATATTCTATAATCATAGTTTCATCCTCAATATGTTCTTCGATTCATATACACATTATTTTATATTATAATATTGATATTGAATTTGAATTTTTATGCCTAAAAGACATTTAATTATTTATATGATCCAAAATCCATTATTTTTTCATCTAAATATTTGATAAATCCAAACTGGTTGGAACATACAATCTAAGTTGATAAATAATACATTAACCTCACCAAATAATATATAAAATTCAACTGAATCTATACCATAAATAGTAAATCCTAGGATTCTTAATGACAATATTCCATGTCCAAAAATTTTAAAATTCATTTATCCCTATGAATAAAAAATAAATTCATAAATTTACATTCAAAGCATGTGAACACTTTGATGATATATCCTCTTTAACATGGTAATTTCAATAAATACATAATAAAAACATGAATTCTGAGATTAATTAATTCTATAATTATTACATAAATAAAATATCACATTATAGAATTTATTTGATAAATCAAAAAATAATGTAAACTAAATCAGTAATTAACTTTTCATCAAATCAGTTTCAATTTCAAAAGTCACCAATAATATAAGGATATAAAGACCCAGAATTTCCATGGGATTTTTTTTTCATAAATACATGGGAATTTTACGAGTCTGTGAAAAGTTACAGCACTTGATTCTGAGGCTCAATGTGCCCTGAATCAATTTCTGAATTTTTTTCGGGTACATTTAATAAATGTACAAGCGGGTTTTTATAACTTTTGAACCGGTGCTTAGAATTGAAATCTAAGGCCATCTTGAACTTGTTGTGCCAGTTTTCTCTTAAGGATACATTCACTTCGACAGCCGTGAGTCTAGAATAGATGTTAATTTTTGTGTTTTATTTAAAAAAAATAAAGTGTGCAACTCTTTATTTTATTTGAGCGACCAAGTAAATGTTGGGTGGTTAAAACTTCTTCTTGGTTGTTGGAGGTAGGGCCACCACACTTTATCCCCCTATAAGAGGTTATAGTGGGGGGAACATCCGAACTCAACCTCCCATTTGAGGATAAATGAGATGAGGATCACACGGGGCTTAACCCCCTATTAATAAGAGGAGAATAAAACCTCTCTACTCCCCTCCTTAATGAGGGGGAGCCTCTTAACCTCCCCATTAATTAATGGAAGCAACACATATTTTATTATGCCAACATCACCCCATTAATTAAATGGGTCATCACATTTAATTAAATGCCACAATTTGAATTTTAAACCCAATAATCTAAAATAAAAGACAATATTTTATTTGGAGGGGCTAGCTTTTCATTTGATGGCAATGGAAAATTATAGGATCATTGGTAGAAAACTCCAAACGAAAAACCATTCTCCCAACGAAAAACAAAGAATGTGTTCTTCCAATGAAGAACGTCGGGAAGGATCTTCTACAGACATCTGCCATGGACTTTTTTCCCCTACAACTACCCAAGTGAAGTGTCTTCCACAACTGTCATGCATATTCAGATGTGGAAGAGTGCAGTAGACGTGACGAGTGACATATCTGTCTTCTTTCCACGACTTCACCATCAACAACCGATAATCCAAAGTTATGGGGTTTACATTGAGTAATATGTGTTTCATTTCCTCGTTTTCAATTTAAAGGAATCGATGTGAAGGTTTGTAAGAAATTGTTGTTCATCATTCTCCTTTGATAAACCAATTTCTATCACCTCTAAACACGGAGGGTGCGGCCCAAACTAACAAGGCCTGACTCCCAATGCCAATCTATTCGGATGTTTCTTCTTGATGGTGATGAGGTGATGAAGACAAAGGAGGCAACAAAAAAGGCTTCACTACTCGCGGCCTATGTGCGTTGTGCCACCCTCGCGGTGCACCAATGCTCCCAGCCAAACACCATCGGCCCGTGTCGGCCTGAGCCGTGCCAAACTGGCTAGCCTAGCCAGCCCGCGTTCCCCCGCGCGCCCCGCCGTTCTACCTGCGGCCTGCCCGCTCCTCGCACGGCACACCGCGCGACCTGCCTAGCACCCATCAAACTTACCCGCGCCCTGTGTGGCCTCTTGGTGCCCTTCTGGTGCCCTGCTGACCTCCCGGGCCAGGCAACCTACGCGGCGACCTCTGGGCCGAACCGCCCCTGCAGTCTGCTTGGCCGGGCCCAGTGAACTAGGCCAAACCTAGAGGAATGAACCACCCAATGGGCTGGGTCAGACCCTGCTGATCTGACTGGGGAAACCCAGACCGAGTCGGCCCACTCTGGGTTGTGCGGAGTGGGTCTGACCGGGTCAGACCGGGCCTAGGCCTGCTACTGACCGTTACTTTCATTTGGCCATATCTTTGGAACCAGACGACCGTTTAACGAACCATCAACAACATTGATATTCTTGGAACGCGATGGTCCCTCTGATAATACCCCACTGGAATTCGGGGTATATTTGAGATACATCCAGGTTGGATCATACAAAAATCTAACCGGGCCCCCGGGAATAAAAGGCTAATAACTCACAGACCGGGTGTTCGAACAACGTTTCGTCTATTGTGTTGAGACCCCTATGATGATGTGGACCATTGAGATACTTCTACATGGGAATCCATGATAGTTGGATTATCGACTAGTATCATGTGGTGTGGAACTTCCAGAGACAAGTAGGAATTTCTACAGAAACCTAGTAGCTAGCTGAGACTTGATGACTGCTGACCGATTCAACTCTGAGTGATTCAACTAGGCCAGTGGGGAGCACCATGGTGTGGCGGAAGACCCACGGTGGGGTGTGGCTCTGTGTGAGCGTAACAGACCCACAATACTCAACACTTGGAGTACCTCAGCAGGCTATGATAGGGAGCACCTCTATGTGAGCGCATTAAACCCATGGTGGTGAGCGACTCTGTGTAAGCGCAACAGATCCAAGGTAATTGATTGGAGGAGTATCTCAGCTGTCCAAGTTAGTGGGAAGCGCCAATGTGTGATGCGACATGCCCACATTACTTGATAGAAGATATTTGTTCGAGCAACCGAGGGTTTATATTGATACTATCCACAGAATAAAATCCTGGTTGAGCTGAGTTAGTAACTTTTCAGTTAACCTCATGATTGGGATAAATTACTTTATAACATAGGTATATGTATGGGAATGTAACTAAGTGTGGTAATCTATTGATTTCTTACTTTTTGGTTTATCCTTGTTGTATTTTGTTAGACAGTTAGGGTCTTAGGGTCTCTACTGAGTATCGTTATACTCACCCCTGCATGTGAAATGCCCGCACCTCATTGTGTTGGTTGCAGATGACGGACAATGCTGACTAAGGATGAGTGGACAGGACAAGTCAGTACCCAGAGGCAGACCAAACTACATGATGATACACAGAGGAGATAGATGGACGTGAAGTACTTTGGAGGCAATTTGTACCTACCCTTCAGGTAGGATCCGTTGTGGATGATCCAGAAGCTGCTTTCACCTTTCAACTATTTTCCCCTTTTAAGTTGTACTTGTACTTTCCTATTGGGCTTGTATTCCAGTCCCTTTACTTTTCAGCACTCATTTTTATACAATTTTACATTGTTTTTTGCTTCTATCTTACTCTGATTGTCTGTGTTTAAGATTTATAAAGGCAATGCCTTCCCAGCTTTGGGATTTACGCCATTAGTGATAGTCGCTTGCCACTGGCCTATGGAAGGCAGGCTTGGGGTAGTCACGGCACGGGCCCTAGGGGACGGGTCGTGATAAATTACTATCAGAGGAGTTATTTATACCATAGAACATAGGACTCTGATCTTTCTTTTATGTGAAACAATAGTGTTAAGTGTAGCGAGTGTGGTTTTTAGTTCAGGGAGTCCAACGTTGGTGCGGCGGCCGGTGTATCCATACACTAGGACCCTGACTTCTGATTTCTGACTCAGTGCATGAAAATACTGATTACATGTGGGTTTTCAAATGTTTTTCATAAAGCTAACTCAACGAGGTCAGCTCACCGGGTGTAATATTTTGATTGTGGCACACCTATTTGTTTTTAGGATTCCTCCACGTAGAATGTCATCTAGGGCTCCGAGAGATGTATGGGATAGCTAGACACTGAGCAATGAGTCCTCTGTAAAGACCCGCAAATTTCAAGGAATTTTTTTTCTTAATTTTCTTTGGAATTTGACAAGGACGCAGTTTTTGACAGCACGTGATTCCAAGCCCCGGTGTGCCCGGAATCATTTTCCGAATTTTGGCTCGGGTACGTTCAGTGAACGAACGAGCGGGTTTTTCTAACTTTTGAACCGGTGCTCAGAATCAAATTTCGAGGGCACCGATGGAATCGCAGTGCCGGTACATTCTTAGAAATGCCTCTTCCGGAGTTGCGTTTGCTTGGGTGTTATTTTTAATTTTTGGGGTTAAATGAAGAAAATAAAATAAAGTGGTGTGACAACTTTATTTTATTTCACTTAAATCCACTTAAAGCCACTTAAAGCTGCTTAAGCTGACTTGAAGTGGATAGGGTGGAACCCAAAATATCCTACCCTCTAGGTAGGATATTTGTGAGGTGGGGCCCGCACGAGCCCCACCATTTCTTTTCCCCTATGTAACGCACTCGCAACCCCCCTCTTTAATGAAAGTCAACTGGGGCATTTTCTAAAACTCTTAAACGCTCCTATTAAATGGATAGTTAAGTCGTTACCATTAATTCACCGAATTAATGGTTCGTTTCTTAACATGTTTTCAAACTGTTGGCATAATAATAAAATAAGACCAACACCTTTTCTTTTTGTTGATGGGTTGATTGTTGAGAGGATTTGGAGAATCTGTACCTTCATTCCCCTCCGCGAAGAACGCGAAGAACGCGAAGAACACGAAGAACGCGAAGAACGCTGAACCCTCGGAGATCGATGACACGATGTCGTGTTCCGCGACGCCGATGATTCTCCTTCAATGACGCTTCTTTCGCGACGTTCTTCCCCGCAACAATCTCCGATCATCAACTGCTTGAGGTGGGAGATTTCAGATCTTTTAAATTTCCTTTGTGGATTTTATCATTAACATGGATTTAATACGTGAAATTAAATCCGTGTGTTTTCCTTAACCCTCGGAGATCGTCGACGTGATGCCCTTCCACGACGACGCGACGCCCTTCCGCGACGCGACGATCCTCTTCTTCCGCGACGGTCAATTCTGCGAAGAACTCTCGTCCGATGACAGCTACGAGGTAGGGGTTTTATTTGAGAATTATTTTTATTCCCATGGTTGTTCCTTCTAAAACAAAGAACCTGGATCAAAGTTAAATTTTAATTTATTAAAATTGTGCCTTGTTTTGTTTTTCATGTGATGACTATTATTCCCAATTGTTATCACCTAACGTGGAGGGTGCGGGCCAAACAAACACGACCCAATAACCCTCCGCAGTTTTTTCGTTGATGCGTGGATTAGCGGCGTTTACAAAATGGGATCGGAATGGTGATTGGAGTCCTTCACAGTAGAGTTCGGATCCTGGGAGAGCTGTAGGTGCAAAACGCAGGCAAAACGGACCACCGGAGCGCGTTCGGTGGTCCGTGGAAGTTTCCGCCGGCGCGCCACGCCGGCACTGCTGCGCCGGTGGCCGGAGGCGGCGGCCGGCATCGGCCGGCCGCCAGGAAGCGGCGACGCCCAGCGCGCTGTCGGGAAGAACCGCCGCGACGGCGAGAGCCGGTCCCGCGGCCGTGTGGGACCACGGAAGGGACGCGGCCTTGCGCGGCGTCCGGTGACACGGAGCGGCCCCCGCGCGTGGGGGGGGGGGGGGTGGGGGGGGCTCCTTTGGTGCGGCCGCTCGGCCAGCGCCGAGCCGCCAGACCGGCCAGCCGGGTTTTTCCCAGGCCGGGCCGGGCCGGGTCGTGCCGGCCGGGCTGGGTCGCGCCCAGCCGGGTCGGACCCGGACCCGGGTCGGGTCGGGTCGACCCGGTGCGGGACGCCCCAGGGGGGTTGGGTCGGGTCGGTCCGGGCCTAGACCCCCCGTTTTCGGACCTTTTTGGTCTTTTGCTCATAACTTGAGCTACGGGCCTCCGAACGACACCCTGTCAGCAGCGATGCGATCCTTGGATCGAGACGGTCCTTTCGGTATACTACATCCAAGGTTTCAGAATACTTTGGGTTCAGCCGGGTTGGTTCGTACATGAAACCAACTGGGCCCTCGGAGCGGAAACGCTCATATCATGAGCTCCGGACGTCCGATTGACGTACCGTCGACTTTGATGGATTCCTATAAGTGAGATGGATATTTTATCTTACTCCACCCGAGGTTTGGACGTAGGTGGAGTACGGTCGGGTTGGTTTTTCCTTAAAAACCAACCGGGCCCCTAGGACGAAAAAGCCAATAACTCTCAGACCGGGCGTCCGATTGACGCGCCGTCTGCGACGTTGAGTTCCTGTTGACGATACGAAAATTTTGGATACATCAACTCTAGACTATGTGTCAGTTGATGTATCAGCCTCTCGGCTCGTGGAGTAGACCCTCCCGAACGAGCTTCATGTGTGCGGGAACCCTAGAGCTGGCTGCGACTACTACTGTGACGACGACGACTGTATAGAGATCCTCAGTGGATTCGATGACGATGACTACAGCACTTAGCGATCCTTTGTGGGTCAGTGCTACCGATCCTTTGTGGGTCCGATCCTATGTGGGTCAGCGCTCAGCGGTCCTGTGTGGGCCAGCGCCTACAGATCCTTTTTGGGTCCGATCCTGTGTGGGTCTTTGCGGGGGTTAGTTATCTATCGATCCTTTGTGGGTCAGATCCTTTGTGGGTCATTGCGGGGGTTAGTACATATCGATCCTTTGTGGGTCCAACGACTTAGATGAATCAGTGGAAATATCTGTTCATCTTTATTGTCATTCAAAGAAGTATTCCTATGTAAGATGAATCCTGTTTTTCTTTCCTTTGTGGATTGTGTTGTGCTATCGAGTGTGGATTTGCGTTTTTCTTTCCTGTGTGGACTGGGTTGTACTTGAGCTCGGATGTTGGAGCCGAGCGAGAATTGATGACTTAGGTATATGTATGGGCATATACCTAAGCAGTGTCAGATGTTACTTCGTGATTGTATCTTTCCTTTGTGGATTATCCTTTTTGGATTCTGGAAGACCTTCGGGGGTCTCGGGGTCCCTACTGAGTAGCTTATACTCACCCCTGCACGGGCTATGCCCGCACTACGTTGTGTTGGTTGCAGATGATGGACAACGCTGATCATGGTTGAGGCATGCGGAGCAGGACGGTACCTGGAGGTAGACCACTGGGCGGGACGTACTCAGAGCGGTCGGCTGGACCCGAGGAGCAGTGGATGCTTTCTGTACCCACCCTTCAGGTGGGATTTCCAGTGGGAACCTCGACGTTGCGGCTTTACTTTTCAATTGTTGTTTTCCCTTTCCAGTTGTACTTTACTTTCAGTTTGGGTTTGTATTCTGGCCCACTTACTTTTCCGCACTTACTGTTGTACTCAGCTTTTACTTAGTGTTTACTTCTACTTCTTGCTTGCTCTATGGTGTTTGTTTACTTTACAAAGGCAATGTCTTCCCTTTTTACTGGTATTTACGCCTTAGTGCTAGTCGCCAGCCCCTGGCCTATGGAAGGCGGGCTTGATGTAGTCACGGCACGGGTCCCGAGGACGGGTCGTGACAAATTGGTATCAAAGGAGTTCGGTTTCACCACAGACTTTGATCTTTCTTCTATGTGAAGCAATAGTGTTAAGCATATTGAGTGTGGTTATCAGTCCAGGGAGCTCAATGTTGGTGCAGCGGCCGACGTATCCATACACCAGGACCCTGAATTCTGATTTTTGACTTAATGCACGAAAACATTGATTGCATGTGTGTTTTAAGTTTTCTTTGTGATTACTTTGTATCAGCTCACTAGGTATACTGTTCTGACCGTGGCGCACCTATTTCCTTTTTCATGATGGACCCACGACGGCAGCCATCTAGGGTTTTGAGAGTTAAGAACGATGACAGCCCACCAAGTGAAGAGGCCTTGGTACAGGGCCCTTTGACAGCTGAGGCACCAGTGGTACCTCTACCCGCTGATCCATTGATGCTTCCAGCCCCAGCTGCTGACGATGCACGTCTCCTTGGAGCTCTGCACGAGTTTCAGCACCAGCGACCGCCTACGTTCCGTGGGTAGACGGACCCCCAGGCAGTCGAGGACTGGCTGGAGGCAGTTGTACAAGTTTTCAGGCTAGTGAGGACACCAGCAGACCTCATGGTGATCCTCGTAGCGAGCCTACTGCACACAGCAACGGGATGATGGTGGAGCTTGATGCTCCTAGTGCACGATGAGGCATCTCTCCTCTGGATACACTTTGAGGGCCTCTTCCGCTCAGAGTTCGTCCCGGCCACCCTCCATGCAGTGTGCATCTAGGAGCTTCTTCAGCTGCGGCAGGGCAGCTTGACGGTCGCCCAGTACTCAGCGAGATTTACCAATCTCTCGCGTTACTCGACAGACATGGTACGAGACCCATTCTTCCGGGCCCAGACCTTTAAGCAGGGATTGATACATGAGACCATGGAATCGCTGATCTCCCTCAGCATTCTGACTCAGGTAGGATTACTGGAGAGAACCCTTTTGATCGAGAGCTTCCTTGTTGAGCCTTCATCAGCAGCGAGACCTACCGCGGGGCGGAACGTAGCAGAGTCTTCTACGGCAGGCAGTCGACAGATGACTCAGGGGTCCAGGTAGACCAGACCCTCACGCAGACGACCTCAGGACACTGGCTCAGCAGTGCAGGGCACACAACATGGAGCCAGTCTTTCGAGAGGCAGACAATGCTTCACATGCGGCGGGCAGGGCCACATGGCTCGTGACTGCCCTACCCACCGTGCTGAGGAGCAGCAGACGGTTGAGGGGCCACCCAGGCATAGGCAGAGGGTCGACCGTGGAAGTCCACAGGGAGGAGGCGGACAAGGCAGAGGAGCTGGCCGAGCAGCAGGTGGAGGGCAACGCTTTGAGTCTCTACCACCACCACCACCATGAGGTCCACCCCAACCATAGGGAGCTAGCGGGCAGAGACAGGCACAGCTCCAGGCAGTGGAGGCCTATGACCACGACGCGCCCGAGATGATTCGAGGTACAATCTGTGTCTATTCCACCCTTACTTCAGTTCTTATAGACACAGGAGCGAGTCATTCTTTCATAGCCACTGCCCTTGTTCGGAGCTTGGAGATTCCGATAGAGATGTTTGCTCGATCCTTACGGCTAGAGACTCCTACGGGAGCGGACTCGATGATTACGCACTGGTGTCGGCAGTGTGAGCTTACTCTAGGAGGCGAGAGCTTTGGATGGGATCTTCTTGTAGCAGCGTCGAGGCCTTATGACATCATCTTGGGCATGGATTGGATATCTACAGTCCATGCACATATTGACTGTATTAGGCGCAAGGTGCAATGTGTATGCACTGACGAGAGCAGTTTCACCTTCACCGGCGAGAAGGGAGTCTTTGCAGCACAGGATGGACTTCCGCAGAGGAGAGGACAGCCCATCACTCATCATTTGGCTAGCCTCATCCTAGGAGCAGTTGACGTGCGGAGTCCTAGTTTTCTTGCAGTGGTGGATCAGTATGCGAACATCTTTCCCGATGACGTTCAAGGGCTACCTCCTCTCAGAGATGTAGACTTTCATATTGGCATGTACCCCGGGACAACCCCGATATCGACTCCAGCATATCGGATGGCCCCCACTGAGCTTCGAGAGCTACGGGTACAGTTGGAGGACTTGCGGGGCATGGGATTCATCCGACCCAGTGTTTCACCCTGGGCTTCCCCGATATTGTTCACCAAGAAGGCGGATGGGAGCTTGCAACTTTGTGTTGACTATCGTCGTCTGAACCAGGTGACAGTGAGGAACAAGTATCCGCTACCGAGGATTGATGACATCTTCTATCAGCTCAA
The DNA here is from genome assembly GCA_963277665.1 of Viscum album. Taxonomy (NCBI): domain Eukaryota; kingdom Viridiplantae; phylum Streptophyta; class Magnoliopsida; order Santalales; family Viscaceae; genus Viscum; species Viscum album. The sequence continues at coordinate 1,270,891,031 of OY728146.1, forward strand.
GGGAGCACGGTGGTTCCTAAAGATAGACCTCAGGTCAGGCTATCATCAGCTCAGAGTTTGGGACGAGGACGTGGAGAAGACAACCTTTAGATGTCGGTATGGCCACTATGAGTTCTAGGTTATGTTTCAGCATAACCAATGCTCTAGCGGTGTTCATGGGCCTCATGAATAGGATCTTTCAGCCATACCTCGATCGATTTGTCGTAGTCTTCATCGATGACATTTTGATATACTTGACGACTGAGGAGGAGCACGCCTACCACTTACGGGTTGTACTAGACACACTCTAAGAGCACCAGATTTATGGAAAGCTCTCGAAGTGTCAGTTCTGGATACGTTAGGTCCACTTCTTGGGACACTTCATCTCTGAGGTGGGAGTTGCAGTGGATCCTGCAAAGATCGAGGCAGTGCTAGCTTGGGAGCCACCCAAGACCGTGATGGAGGTGCAGAGTTTCGTGGGACTAGCTGGATACTATCGGAGATTTGTGCCATACTTCTCTAGAGTTGCGGCACCACTCTCAGCTCTTACAAAGAAGGGGAAACCCTTTGTGTGGTTAGAAAGATGTCAGTAGAGCTTCCAGGAGCTGAGATAGAGATTGAACAGCACCCCTATCTTGAGGTTGCCTGAGGAGGGAGTAGGGTACGTAGTCTACTGCGATGCATCAGGGACTGGACTCGGATGTTTCCTAATGCAGGAGCAGGCGGTGATCGCCTATGGATCACGTCAGTTGAGTCCGCATGAGCAGAACAACTCTACCCATGACCTGGAGTTAGTAGCAGTGGTCTTCGCTCTGAATACATGATGACACTATCTGATGGGCGAGTGCTTTACAATCTTTTTTGAGCATCAGAGTCTCAGGTACATCTTCTTTCAGAAGGACCTGAACCTGAGACAGTGGCGATGGCTCAAGTTCCTCCAGGACTATGACTTTGAGATAGTCTATACTTCTGTGAAGGGGAACGTGGTAGCCGATGCTCTCAGCAGGAGGACGGGCATTCAGCTACTTGAAGAGGTGACAGAGAAACTAGCCGCTTTGTAGATATCCTTCATGGATAGAGATGGAGCATCCTTCCTTCAGTTTCTCATAGTCACCCCTCCACTACTAAAGTGGGTCAAAGAGGCACAGCGTGGGGACGCTGACTGTGAGATGCGGCATGCACAGATATCCTCAGGACAGGCACCTAATGGTTTCTCCTTTGGATCAGAGCATGACATACTTTTCAGAGGACGTACCTTAGTACCAGTCGCTTTACGAGAGGAGGTGCTGAGAGAGTTTCACACTTCTCCTTTGGCGGTACATCCTGGAGTGGCGAAGATATACCAGGACCTCAGATGACAGCACTGGTGGCCGGGCATAAAGAAGGTTGTGGCAGAGTTCGTTTCTCGATGCCTCACCTGGCAGCAGGTGAAGGCAGAGCATCAGGTACCAGCAGGCATGGTACATACCTTGAAGGTCCCAGAGTGGAAGTGGGACGGGATATCTATGGACCTCATGACTGGACTTCCATGCACTTTCAGAGGTCACGACTCCATTTGGGTGATTGTCGACCAACTCACCAAGTCGTCTCACTTCTTACCCATCAGAGAGCAGGGCTCAGTGGAGTGCATGGGGCATCTCTACATTCAGGATATTGTACGTCTTCACGGCGTGCCATAATCTATCGTCTCCGATTGAGATGCTCACTTTACTTCCTGGCTTTGGAAGGGGTTGCAGGAGGCGTTCGGGACATAGCTACGTCTGAGCACTTTATTTCACCCTTAGACAGATGGTCAGATGGAGAGGACCATTCAGACTCTCAAGGACATGCTCCGTGCATGTGTCCTAAACTTTGGTCACAGCTGGGAGGACCACCTACCCTTGGTGGAGTTTGCGTACAACAACAGTTACCACTCCACCATCGGGATGGCACCATATGAGGCATTGTACGACAGACCTTTCAGATCTCCTTTGTGATCGACAGACCCTGGGGAGTCAGCACTTGTGAGACCAGAGATGGTCCAGGCCATGACAGAGAAGGTCCGGGCTATGACAGAGAAGGTCCAGGTCATCCAGGAGTGGATGAGGACAGCTCAGAGCCGGCAGAAGTCTTATGCTGACAGGAGGCGGAGGCCACTAGAGTTCGAGGATGGCGACCACGTCTTCTTGTGTGTCTCACCTCGACGTGGATTACGGAGATTTGGCCGAGCCGGAAAGTTTTCTCCACGCTTCATCGGACCGTTCCAGGTCCTCAGCAGGATCGGCAAGGTGTCTTATCGCCTGGCTCTACCAGCTCAGTTGCACCGGGTGCACGACGTCTTCCACGTATCTCAGCTGAGGAGATACGTGAACGACCCAACGCATATCATTGACCATGGGGAGCTAGACGTTGATGATGGGGATACTTTTGCGGAGGTCCCAGTGGAGATCGAGGATCGACAGGAGCGGGTCCTACATGGACGATCGATTCCTCTAGTGTGCATCAGATGGTAGCACGGGAACCTCCAGGAGAGCACTTGGGAGCGGGAGGCTCAGATGCGTGCTCAGTACCCAAATTTGTTTCCCTAGCTTATGATGTATCTTTACGGGGACGTAAATTCATGAGGTGGGAGTGATGTAAAGACCCGTAAATTTCAATGAAATATTTTTCTCAATTTTCTTTGGAATTTTACAAGGACGCAGCTTCTGACGGCACGTGATTCCGAGGCCCGGTGTGCCCGGAATCATTTTCTGAAGTTTGGCTCGGGTACGTTCAGTGAACGAAGGTGCGAGTTTTTCTAACTTTTGAACTGGTTCTCGGAATCAAATTCCGAGGGCACCGATGAAATCGCAGCACTGGTACTTGCATAGAAACACCTCTTTCGGAGTTGCGTGTGCTCGGGTGTGGTTTTTAATTTTTGGGGTTAAATGAAGAAAATAAAATAAAGTGGTGCGACAACATTATTTTATTTCACTTAAAGCCACTTAAAGCCACTTAAAGCTGCTTAAGCTGAGTTGAATTGGATAGGGTGGAACCCAAAATATCCTACCCTCTTGGTAGGATATTTGTGAGGTGGGGCCTGCAAGAGCCCCACCGTTTCTTTTCCCCTAAGTAACGCACCTGCAACCCCCCTCTTTAATGAAAGTCAACTGGGGCGTTTTCTAAAACTCTTAAACACTCCTATTAAATGGATAGTTAAGTTGTTACCATTAATTCACCGAATTAATGGTTCGTTTCTTAACATGTTTTCAAACTGTTGGGATAATAATAAAATAAGACCAACACCTTTTCTTTTTGTTGACGGGTTGATTGTTGAGAGGATTTGGAGAATCTGTACCTTTATTCCCCTCCGCGAAGAATGCGAAGAATGCGAAGAAAGCAAAGAACGCGAAGAATGCCGAACCCTCGGAGATCGACGACGCGACGCCATGTTCCGCGATGCCGATGATTCTCCTTCCACTATGCTTCTTCCGCGACGTTCTTCCCTACAAAAATCTCTGATCATCAACTGCTTGAGGTAGGAGATTTCAGATATTTTAAATTTCCTTTGTGGATTTTATCCTTAACATGGATTTAATACGTGAAATTAAATCCGTGTATTTTCCTTAACCATCGGAGATCGTCGACGCGATGCCCTTTCGCGACGACGCGACGCCCTTCCGCGACGCGACGATCCTCTTCTTCCGTGACAGTCAATTCTGCGAAGAACTCTCGTCCGACAACAGCTACGAGGTAGGGGTTTTATTTGAGAATAATTTTTATTCCCAAGGTTGTTCCTTATATAACAAAGAACCCGGATCAAAGTTCAATTTTAATTTATTAAAATTGTGCCTTGTTTTGTTTTTCATGTGATGACTATTATTCCCAATTGTTATCACCTAACGCGGAGGGTGTGGGCCAAACAAACATGGCCCGACAACCCTCCACAGTTTTTCGTTGATGTGTGGATTAGAGGCATTTACGAAATGGGATTGGAATGGTGATTGGAGGCCTTCGCAGCAGAGTTCGGATCCCAGGAGAGCCGTAGGCTCAAACCGCAGGCAAAACGGACCACCGGAGCACGTCCGATGGTCCGTAGAAGGTTCCGCCGGCGCGCCACGCCGGCACGGCGATGCCGGCGGCCGACAGAGGTCGGCCGTTAGGAAGCGGCGGCGCCTGGCGCGCCGCCGGGAAGACCTGCCGCGGATGAAGCCGCGGCGGAGAGAGCCGGTCCCACAGCCGCACGGGACCGCGGAAGGGACGCGGCCTTGCGCCGCGTCCGGTGACACGGAGCGGTCCCCTCGCCGGGGGGGGGGGGGGCTCCTTGGGTGCCGCCGCTCGGCCAGCGCCGAGCCGCCAGACCGGCCAGTCGGGTCGCACCCAACCGGGTCGGACCCGGACCCGGGTCGGGTCGACCCGGTTCGGCCCGACCCAGGGGGGTTGGGCTGGGTCGGTCCGGGCCCAGACCCCCCGTTTTCGGACTTTTTGGTCTATTGCTCATAACATGATCTATTGGCTTCCGAACGACGCGACGTCAGCGAAGATGCGATCCTTGGATCGAGACGGTCGTTTCGGTATACTACACCCAAGGTTTCGGAATACTTTAGGTTCGGCCGGGTTCGTTCGTACACGAAACCAACCGGGCCCTCGGAGCGGAAACACTCATATCTTGAGCTCCGGACGTCCGATTGACGTACCGTCGACTTTGATGGATTCCTCTAAGTGAGACGGATATTTTGGCTTACTCCGCCCGAGGTTTGGATGTAGGTGGAGTATGGTCGGGTTGGTTTTTCCTTAAAAACCAACCGGGCCCCTAGGACGAGAAAGCCAATAACTCTTAGACCGGGCGTCTGATTGACGCGCCGTCTGCGACGTTGAGTTCCTATTGACGATACGGAACTTTTGGATATATCAAATCTGGACTATGTGTCAGTTGATGTATCAGCCTCTCAGCTCATGGAGCGGACCCTCCCGAACGAGCTTGCTATGTTCGGGAACCCTAGAGCTGGCTGCGCCTGCTACTGTGACGACGACGACTGTACAGAGATCCTCAGTGGATTCGACGGCAACGACTAAAGCCCTCAGCGATCCTTTGTGGGTTAGTGCTACCGATCCTGTGTGGGTCCGATCCTGTGTGGGTCAGTGCTCAGCAGTCCTATGTGGGCCAGCGCCTATAGATCCTGTGTGGGTCCGATCCTGTGTGGGTCTTTGCGGGGGTAAGTTACCTATCGATCCTTTGTGGGTCAGATCCTTTGTGGGTCATTGTGGGGGTTAGTACTTATCGATCCTTTGTGGGTCCGACGACTTAGATGAATCAGTGGCAATATTTGGTCATCTTTATCGTCATTCAAAGAAGTATTCCTGTGTGAGCTGAATCCTGTTTTTCTTTCCTTTGTGGATTGTGTTGTGCTATCCTGTGTGGATTTACGTTTTTCTTTCCTGTGTGGACTATGTTGTACTTGAGCTCGGATGTTGGAGCCGAGAGAGAATTGATGACTTAGGTATATGTATGGGCATATACCTAAGCAGTGTCGGATGTTACTTTGTGATTGTATCTTTCCTTTATGGATTATACTTTGTGGATTCTGGGAGACCTTCGGGGGTCTTGGGGTCCCTACTGAGTAGTTTATACTCACCCCTGCACGGTCTATGCATGCACAACGTTGTGTTGGTTGCAGACAACAGACAACATTGATCGTGGTTGAGGCTTGCAGGGCAGGACGGTACCTGGATGTGGACCACTGGGTGGGACGTACTCGGAGCGGTCGGCTGGACCCGAGAAGCAGTGGAGGCTTTCTGTACCCACCCTTCAGGTGAGATTTCCAGTGGGCAGCTCGACGTTGTAGCTTTACTTTTCAGTTGTTGTTTTCCCTTTCCAGTTGTACTTTACTTTCAGCTTGGGTTTGTATTCTGGCCCACTTACTTTTCCACACTTACTGTTGTACTCATCTTTTACTTTGTGTTTAGTTCTACTGCTTGCTTTCTCTGTGGTGTTTGTTTACTTTGCAAAGGCAATGCCTTCCCTTTTTACTGGGATTTACGCCTTGGTGCTAGTCGCCAGCCCCTGGCCTATAGAAGGCAGGCTTGGGGTAGTCATGGCACGGGTCCCGAGGACGGGTCGTGACATCCTCGGTGTAGGTCCCCATCACAGGGGTGGCATCTGCGGTACCACTCCCCTTTGGGCCAAAGACACCACCATCCCCAGCAGTAGAGAGTGCATGTCGTCTGAGTGCATTTCATGAGTTCCAGCACCAGAGATCGCCCAAGTTCAGGGGTGAGACGGACCCGCATGCAGCAGAGGATTGGATGGAGGCTGTGGTGAGAGTTTTAAGACTGGTAGGGACACCATCCGAAATTTTGGTGATCCTTTCCATGAGTCTTATTCAGGCATCAATAAGCAGATGGTGGAGTCTGATGCTCTAGGTTCCTGAAGGGGCGACACTACTCTGGGAAGAAATTGAGTGCCTATTTTAGGAAGAGTTAGTCCCATCCACCCTATGTGTGGTGCAGATACAAGAGAAACTTCATCTTCAGTAGGGTATCATGATTGTGGCATAGCACTCGACAAGGTTCACCGAACTCTCACGCTACTCCACCGATATGGGGTGGGACCCATTCTTAAGGGTTTAGACTGTTGAGAAAGGGATCAAGTGAGAGATCAGTGGTTTGATGATCTCTCTCATCATCCTGATGTAGGAAGGGGTGTTGGAGTGAGCCCTCATAGTAGAGAGTTTCCTTGTTGAGCAGTCCCCGGTAGCGATACCCACCACTACTCAACATGCAGTGGATACATTTGTCGCTGGCAGTAGACAGATGAAGAAGATATCCAAGTGGACCAGTCCCATGGGTGGACGACATCATGACTTAGGATCAGTTGCACGGGGCACTCGGGGCAGAGACACACATGCCAGAAGCGGGCAATGTTACTCATCCAGTGGGCATGGTCACATGGATCATGACTGCCAGACCAACCATTTGGATGATTGGCAGATGGTCAGAGGACCGCCCAGGAAGAGACAGAGATTCGATCGAGTCAGTCTGCAGGGAATAGGCGGACATCGAAGAGGATATGGTCATGCAGCAGGCAGTGGGAGACGATTCGAGGTGTTACTGTCTCCACCACTAGGAGGTCCACCCCGACCACAGGGAGTAGGTGGATAGGGGAGAGCTCGACTCCTGGTAGCAGAGGATTACAATCATGGGGCACCAAAGATGGTTCGAGGTACGATCTTTTTCTACTCCACCAAAGCTGTAGTTCTTATAGAAATAGGTTCCAGTAACTCTTTTATTTCCACTGCCCTCGTTCGGAGCTCGTAGATTCCAACGGAGGCGTTGGCTCGATCCTTATAGATAGATACTTCTACTAGAGAAGACTCGATGATTACGCACTAATTCTGGAAGTGTGAGTTTACTATAGGAGGGTGAGAACATTGATTGGGATCTCTATATAGCAATTTTGAGGCCTTACGATGCCATATTGGGTATGAACTGGTTATCTATAGTCCTTGCTCAGATTAGCTATTTTAGGCACACTGTGCGGTGTGTATGTATGGATGGGATAGGGTTCTCCATCACCAGAGAGAAGATAGCATTTGCAGCACTGGATATACTTAAATGGCAGAGGTTTCATCTGATCACTCGTTAGTTGGCCTGCCTTACCCTCTGATTAGTTGATGTGGATTGTCTGAGCTATCTTGTAGTGGTAGACCAGTACGTGGATGTTTCCTTGATGATGTTTTAGGACTAAATACTTGCAAATAGGTGGACTTCTATATTGATCTGTACCCCATGATGACACTGATATCTACTTCACCATATCGGATGGCTCCTGCTGATCTTCCTGAGTTTTGGTTATAGCTAGAGGACATATAGGGGAAGGGATTCATCTGGCCTAGTGTTTCACCCTGGGCAGCCCCAATTCTCTTCGTCAAGAAGGAATATGGGAGCTTGAGGCTTTCTGTTGACTACCATCGCCTAAAACAGATGATTGTGAAGAACAAGTACCCACTCTCAAGGATTGATGACCGCTTTGATCGGCTGAAGGGAACACGGTGGTTCTCAAAGATAGACCTAGGATCAGGGTATCACAAGCTCAGAGTTCAAGACAAGGATGTGAAGAATACAACTTTAAGATGTCAATACGGCCACTACAAGTTCCTGGTTATGCATTTTGGTGTAACCAGTGGTTCAACAGTATTCATGGGACTCATTAACAGGATCGGCCAACCATACCTCGATCGCTTTGTCATAGTCTTCATCGACGACATTCTGATCTACTAAACTACTGAGGAGGAGCATGCCTACCATTTGCAGGTAGTACTGGACACACTCTAAGAGCACTAGCTTTATGATAAGCTCTCGAAGTGATAGTTCTAGATCCGAGAGGTTCACTTTTTGGGAAATTCCATCTCAGAAGCTGGAGTTGCAGTTGATCCAGTGATGATTGAGGTGATACTTTCTTTTGAGCCACCCATGAGTGTGATGGAGGTACAGAGATTCTTGGGTTTGGATGTGTACTACCGGGGGTTCGTACCAAACTTCTCTAGAGTTGCAACACCACTATCTGCCTTGATGAAGATGGGGAAACGCTTCATGTGGTCGAAGAGATTCAAGTAGCTCTTTCAGGAGCTAAGAAAGAGGATGACTAGTTCCCCCCATCTTTAGGCTTCCGAAAGAAGGCAAAGGGTAAATAGTATACTACGGTGCATCAGGGATGGAATCAGGTGTGTACTGATGCAGGAGCGAGCAATGATCAATTATGGTTCTTGAAAATTGAGACAAAATGAGCAGAACTATGCTACCCATGACCTGGAGTTAGTGGCAGTGGTCTTCACCATGAATATGTGGAGACACTATCTTATGAGTCAAAAATATACCATGTACTCTAATCACAAGAGTCTCAGGTTTATGTTCTCTCAGAAGGGCCTGAACCTGGGACAACGGTGTTGGCTTGAGTTCTTCCCGGAAAATGACTCCGATATAGTCTATACTATTGGTAAGGGGAACATATTGTAGATACACTCAACAGGAGATCTGGTATATAGCTGCTAGGAGAGGTGACATAGCAGCTGGATGCTTTAAAGATATCCTTTGTGGATAGAGATGGATCTGCCTTCTTTCAGTCTCTCATGGTCACTCCACCACTCCTTTAGTGAGTCAGGGAGGCACAACATGGGGACTCTGACTGTGAGACATGATGTGCTTAGATATCTACAAGGCATGTACCTGATTAATTTCTTGATGGTGGGGTGCATTTCATCCCCTTTAAAGAATGTACAATGGTGCTAGAGTCACTTCAGGAAGAAGTGTTGAGGGAGTTCCACACATCACCTTTAGCGGTACATCCAAAAGTGGCGAAGATGTGTCGGGACCTTCGACGACCGCACTGGTGGGCTGGTATGAAGAAGGCGGTAGAATACTTTGTCTCTCGATGCCCCACATGTCAGCAAGTGAAGGCATAACACCAGGTACCAGCAGGCATGGTCCAACCTTTAGAGGTCCTAGAGTGGAAGTGGGATGGGATACACATGGATTTCATGATGGGTCTCCCACGTACTTCTAGGGGTCATGACTCGATTTGGGTGAACATTTATTGACTTACAAGTCGGCCCACTTCTTACTGATTAGAGAGCCTAGTTCAGTAGAGATCATGGGAAACCACTACATGCAGGAGATTGTGCGGCTACATGGAGCACCTTACTCTATTTTATATGACTGTGACGCATGGTTTAATTCTCGGTTATGGAAGGGGTTGTAGGAGACTTTTAGGAAACAACATTGTCTGAGCACTGCCTCCCATCCTCAGACAGATCATCAAACTGAGAAGACCATTTAGACCCTCGAGGACATGCTACGTGCATGTGTCCTCAAATACGGTCGAATCTGGGAGGATCAATTACCATTTTTGGAGTTTTCATAAAACAATTGTTATCCCTCTGCCGTTGGGATGGATCCTTTCTAGTCCATGTATGGTCGACCTTTTAGATCACCACTGTGCTAGACAGACCCAGGGGAGTCAGCACTGTTGGGACTAGAGATGGTATGGGCTACCATAGAGAATATTCAGATCATCTAGGATAGGATGAAGACTGCACAGAGCAGGTAGAAGTTGTATGCTGAAAAAAGATAGAGGCCTCTGGAGTTTGAGGATGGCGACCACGTCTTCCTACGGGTCTCACCACAACGAGGTCTACATAGATTTGTCCAAGGTGGAATGTTTTCTCTGAGATCCATCAGACCTTTTCTGGTCCTCAGCAGAGTTGGCGAGGAGGGTTAACGCTTGGCACTTCCACCTCAGTTCCACCGACTTCATGACATCTTCCACGTATCTCAGCTAAGGAGATATGTTCACGACCATTCTCACATCATCGACAATGGAGAGTAGGACGTCGACAATAGGGAGATTTTTATTGAGGTTCTAGTGGAGATTTAAGATTGACAGGAGTGAGTCCTATGTGGATGGTTGATACCTATAGTGTGCATTTTTTGGTAGCACGAGAACCTATAGGAAAGCACATGGGAGTGGGAAGCTCAGTTTCATGCTCAATACTCCCATTTGTTCCCATAGTTCGAGTTGTATCTTACGAGGAAGTGAAGTATTGAGGTGGGGAGAATGTAAAGAACATGAATTTCTGTGAATTTTTTTTCATAAATACAAGGTAATTTTACTAGACCACGATAATTTACGGCTCATGATTCTGAGGCCCGGTGTGCCCAGAATCAATTTCAGATGTTTTTGATAGGGTACGTTCAGTAAACATACGAGTGAGTTTTTATAACTTCTGAACTGGTGCTCAAAATTGAAATCTAAGGGCATCGTTGAACTTGCAACGACGATATTAACTTAAGGAGACATTAAATTCAATGGCCATGAGTCGAGAATTGAAGTAAATTTTTGGGTTTTCTTAAAAAATAATAAAATTAAGTGCACAACCCTTTATTTTATTTGAGCTGCCAAGTAAGTGTCTATTAGTTAAAACCTCCCCCTGGAAGTTGGAGGTGGGAAACCACAACTTAACCTCCCATGAGAGGTTATGGTAGTGGGGCCCACCCGAACTCAACCTCCCATGTGAGGATAAATGAGATGGGGACCACGCGGGGCATAACCCCTTTTAATGGAAGGAGAAAAAATATCTCAACTCCCCTAATTAATTATGGGGGGGGGGACTCTTGACCTCCCTATTAATTAATGGTGCCAATGGATAGTTTATTATGCCAACTTCACCACATTAATTAAATGGGTCATCTCATTTAATTAAACGCCACAATTTAAATTTTAAACCAAATTATCTAAAATAAAAGATAATCTTTTATTTGGAGGGGCTAGAATTTCATTTGTTAGAAAAGGAGGATTAGAGGATCCTTGGGAGAAAGCTCCCAACGAAGAACCAATCTCTCAAAGAAGAACGGAGAATGTGTTATTCCAAAGAAGAACGATGAAAACGATCTTCCACAGACTTCTTCTACAGACTTCTTCCCTGAACACCTACTAACGTGAAGCATCTTCCACAATCGGCGTGCGTATTCCGATGTGAAAGAGTGCGACAGACGTGAGGAGTGACACATCTGTCTTCTTTCTACGACTTCACCATCAATGACCGATAATCAAACGGTAGGGAGTTTAATTTGAGAAATATGCCTTTCTTTTCCTCATCTTCATTTGAAAGGAATCGATGCAAAGGTTTATCAGAAATTGTTGATCATCATTCTACATTAATGAACCAATTTCTATACCATCTAAATGAGGATGGTGATGGCCAAACTAACATGGCATGACTCCCTCAACTGATCTTTTGTGATGTTTCTTTGGCAGGACGATGAGGCAAAGATGATAAAAGAGGAAACGACAAAGGCTGCACTACCTGCGGCCTGCATGAATTGCGCCACCCCCATGGCCCACTGAAGCTCTCTGCCAAACACTGCCGGCATGCGCCGTGCTGCGCCAACCCGCCCAGCCAGCCCGCGACCCCCTATGTGCCCCGCCAGCCTACCCGTAGCCTACCCGTGCCCAGCCCAGCGACCCGTGCGGCCTGCCCGGCACCCCGCCGGCCTGCCTGCACCCCGCGTCGCCTCCCGGTGTCCAGTCCGTGCCCCATGCGGCCTACCCAGTGCCCGATCGGCCTGCCGGTGCCCCTCCGTCTTTCACGACACCCTACTGGTTCGACCCGCACCCCGCGTGGCCTGCCCGTGCCCCGCCCGGTGCCCTTCCGGCCTGCCCGTGCCCCGCGCGGCCTACTTCTGCCCTGTCTGGTTCCCTACGGGCCTGCCTACATGCCTGGAAGCCTCTCGATGCCCTGCCAACCCCCCGGGCCAAGCCACTGTGCCATGTCCCTCACGACGCTGACCAAACTAGCCCCAACCTCCAGGATGATCCACCTATGCGGCGATCTCCAGGCCGAACCACCCTACAGTTTGCTGGGCTGGGACAAGCAGATTGGGCCGAACCATGCAGGCGGCCCCGCCCAATGGGACATGTCAGACCCATCGGATCTGACCGGGTCGACCCAGAACAGGTCTGCCCAGTCTAGGTTGGGCCGATTCGGTCCAACCGGTTCGGACCGGGCCCAGGCCCACTACTGACCGTTACTTTATTTTGGCCATATATTTAGCACCAGACGATCGTTTGACGAACTGTTAGTGGCGCTGGTATTCATGGAATGCGACAATTAAATTGAGAATACCCCACTGGAGTTCGGGATATATTTGAGATATGGCCAGGTTGGATCGTACACGAATCCAACTGGGCCCCCAAGACTAAAAGTCTAATAACTCACAGACAGGGTGTCCGATCGATGCGTTGTCTGTTACGTTGAAACCCCTATGATGAGGTGGACCCTTGAGATACTTATATGTGGGAATTTTTGATAGTTGTTGTATCGATCGATATCATGTAGAGTGGATCTTCTAGAGACAAGTAGACCATTGTGTGGGAACCTAGTAGCTGGATGAGACTTGATGACTGCTGACCGATTCGACTCGAAGTGATTTGACTAGCCCAGTGGAGAGCGCCTTGGTGTCATGGAAGAACAATAGTGGGGAGGGCCTCTGTGTGAGTGCAGCAGACCCACGGTACTCGACACATGGAGTACCTCAGCAGGCTATGAGGGGGAGCACCTCTGTTTGAGCGCTGTAGACCCACGGTGGGGAGCACCTCTGTGTGAGCGTGGAAGATCCATGGTACTCGACAGGAAGAGTACCTTAGCAATCCAAGTTATTGTGAAGTGCCTCTATGTGACGTGAAAATCCCACTATACTCAATAGAGGAATATTTTTCCATCATCCGAGGGTTCAGATTTATAATATCAATAAAATAAAATCATGGTTGAGCTGAGTCAGTAACTTTTGAGTTTACCTTATGATTGGGATGGATTACTTGATAACATAGGTATATGTATGGGCATATACCAAATCGTGGTTTTCTGTTGATTTAATACTTTGTGGTTTATCATTGTCAGATTTTGTGAGACCTTGATGGTCTTGGGGTCCCTATTGAGTATCATTATACTCACCCCTGCATGGGCTATGCCTGCACCTCATTATGTTGGTTGCAGACGACAGACAACACTGACTGAGGCTGAGTGGACTGGACTGGACGGTACCCGAAGGTAGACCACACAACGTGACAGTACACAGAGGAGACATATGGATATTGAGTATTGTGGAGGATATCTATACCTACCCTTCAGGTAGGATCTGCGGTGGATGATCCAAGAGCTTCTTTCACCTTTTAGTTATTTTCCTTTTTCTAGTTCTACTTGTACTTTCTTGTTGGGCTTGTATACCACACCCTTTACTTTTCAGCACTCATTTGTATACAGTTTTACCTAGTATTTTTCTTCTAGCATATTCTGATTGTGTGTGTTTATGATATATAAAGGAAATTCCATCCCATCATAAGGATTTACGCCTTTGGTGCTAGTCTCCAACCCCCGGCCTATGGAAGGCGGGCTTGGGGTAGTCACGACATGAGCCCCAGGGGACGGGTCATGAAAAAAGACCAAGGTATTTATATAATAACTTATTTTTATGTCTATTAATATTTAAGAATAAGTTATTAATTTTATGTTAATGGGGAATCCTTTTCTGATAGTGTACTCAAGATTAAATAATGGGTTTCTATTAAATCATACGTTGCACACAATGTTGTGTTATACTGAAAAAATGTATATTAATATTATTATTATTTTAAATGATAGTTAACACCTAGTCATTGCATTGACGGGAATGAATAGTATCAATTGATTTTTGAAATATGGTTTACACATTTTTAAATAATGATTCTATTGGTTACAAAATTTATTAGAAATGGAAATAAAAACCAATTGAATATGAAGGATGTGTTTTTATAAATAAAACTATTCAAAAGAGAATAATTGTGTTTATAAAATCATATCAACCTTTATGAATTTTTATATATTAAAAAATTGTAATTTATTAAATGAAATGTTTAAATTCATATTATATTTTTTCTTCATATCATATAAGTACAAATTCTATTTTTTAGGATAAAAGAAGAATTTCTTTAAAAATGCATTTTTACACCCTTTTGATGGAGAAACCTTTTCAAATAATGTTTTTTTCACTATAATATGTTATATTTTAAAAAATAAAATTCATTTTTAGAAGTAGGGAATCAAAATTTACTTTGGATGAATTTTTTTATTTTCATAACAACGTTGGTTTTTTAATGAATAGTGAAAAATACAGAATTTAAATTCAAAACTATATTTTAATCTAATTTATTTATATATTTATGTTTTCATATTAATTTGTTTTAAAGTATAATTATATTATATTTTTTCATTAAATTTAATTATTATTATTGTAATTCATTTCACATTTTAATTGGAAATAAACACATGTCAATATTTTGATTGTTATTACTTCTTAAAGACACATTTTTTGGTTTTGAAAATTTGATTTAATTTTAAATTAATTTCTCAAAATTATATGTTTTGAATTTGAAAAAATGGAATCCATATTGAGAATCAAAAGTTAAAAATTTTGTGAAAATGCACCTTTTATTTTTGGACATTATGAATAGTAATTGCAGTAATTATTTTTATATCATGGATAAAACATAAGTCTGGTAAATATGGGTAAAACATATTATAATATTACTAAACTAAACTAGAAAATTTCTTAATTCTATTATATGAGATATTTCCAACTATGGGCATCCATGGGTCTATTTTGGGACACCATAGAACCACATGGATGTGAAAATGACATTTTATTACAATTAATTTAATGTTAAGAGAAATATAACATAAACATATACAATTTACTAAACTAAATTAAGATATTGTTATATAAATTACATCTTCAATAATAAATAGTCATTATAAATCAAAAAATATTTATTATATCATTATTTTTTATTTATAATTTTTAGACATTAAATAATTAAATTTATTTTTGACATAACAATGATGCAGTGATTGCTTTATTTATAAAGGATTGAAATAAATGATATTATAAATATTAAAATAAATGTAATTTGGTTATTTTTATTCCATCCATGAGTTTTTTAGATGATATTGAAATATTATATTTGAGTTAATTCCTCTCGTTCAATCGAATTGGGTGTTATAAATTATTTATAAAAGTCATGTATGAATAGTGTCAAAATTTTTCATTTTTCATAACATAAAATATAAAATAGTTTATTAAATTTTATGAAATTCATAAAAATATAAGATTCATCCAAAATGTTAATACAAGTCAAAATATTCCTAAAATTACTTTTTTAAGGTTGCTTAACATAATATGGTAATTAAATTGGCCCATAATGTGTAAATAATATGATATTATAAAAATATTAAAAATGGTAACACAAGGATTAACCCAAAAAGAGGAAGTATCTCTCTAATGTCTCTTATATGATATTCTCAAAGATCCAGCTCAATTGACTGCGCCCTTGGCTTCCTGGTATTATCTCTGAAAACAAGAGCGCCTCTGTTGCCAAGAGACTGATCACTGATAATGAAATTGTGTCCCATAATGTGTTATAATCTATGAAAACACACTCCACCATGAAAAGAGGAACCATGTCCTGGAAACTAGATATGACCAAAGCCTATGATAGAGTGGAATGACATTTCCTTCGAGTCATGACGCTGAAAATGGGTTTTCGCAATAAATGGACAGATATAGTCAGGCACTGTATCTTGACCATTTATTTTAGAATCAAGATCAATGGGGAGCTCACCTAAGGATTTTCCCCAACCCAAGGCATGTTCCAGGGTGATCCCCTCTCCCCATTTCTCTTCATCTTGGTGGCTGATGTTTTTTCTAACTTTATTTCTAGGGCTGCGTCCCCTAATTCTATTCATGGGGAAAAGGTTTGCTAGTAAATCCCACCACTATCGCATCTCATCTTAACCGAAGACTGCCTCATTTTATCCAGAGCAACTATTAATGAATGTCGGGTGATCATCCATGTGATCCAGCAGTATGAGAGGGATTCTAGACGGTCTATCAATCAGAGAAAATCAGAAATATCCTTTAGCGCAGGGGTGCCTCTTTCCAACAGAGATGAACTTTCTGCATCAGCAGGCATCCATATGGTCGATAAACACCAGAAGTATCTCTGGCTACCCATGGTGATTGGCCAGTCCAAAAAACTAAATCTTTTCATCTCTTGTGGATAGGATTGAGAAAAAAATTCAATGATGGTTCCCAAAAAGAATCGCCAAAGCAGGAAAAGAAACCATCATTAAAGTAGTCATCTTGTCCATCCACAACTATTTCATGTCCCTGTTAATGCTCCTGGAGACCATCATCAATCAGATCCATTCACGTACTGAAACCTTATGGTGGGCAGAAAATGATAGAAGGAATAGACCCCACTGGATGGCCTAAGAGAAACTCTTCGAACCCAAGTCATAGGGAGGGATGGGATTCTAGAATCTTCTTCTCATCAATGACGCACTGTTGGAAAATCAATGATATCACCTTATTAATTGTCCATCATCTCTCTGTGTGTGGGTGCTCCGAGATAAGTTTGTTCCCCACAAAGAATTCCATGTTTCCTCTCTTGGCCTCCATCCTAGCTTCCTCTGTAGAAGCATTTGGGGGGCCCAAAATCTCCTGCCAAAAGGGTTGGGCTGGAGGATTGGGAATGGATAATCTGTCAACATATGGACAGATCCTTGGCAGATTGATAAGGATGGTGTGCAAGCTACATCCCTCGCCCAACCAGGTCTTGAAGACTCCATTGTCAGCTGCCTCCTTTCAGACCAAGGACCAGGGTAATGTATGGAAAATATTAATGAATGGTTTAATGAATCATACCACAGAATTATCCTGAGCATCCCCTGGGTCCCATATTCAGGCCCCAACCATCTTTTCTAGACCAATGACATATCAACCGACTACACGATGAGATCCGGTTACATACATGCTCTTTGAAATAACTATGTCGACAGGAATGACGGACCATGGAAATCTATTTGGATTCTCAACATACCCAAAATAATATGCCAATTTTGGTGGCAGGTGTGAATGAGAACCCTCCCTACCATGATCCATCTCGTTTACTTACATTTGGCCAGTGTAGAGTCCTTCCCTTTCTGCCAAAATATTCCAGAAACTCTTTTGCACGCCATCATTCACTGCCTGGGAGCAAAGGAAATTTGGAATAAATGGGGACCAACTTCAGATGCGTCATTGGAAATTTCCTCTAACCTCCCTGATCTTCTGATGTGTTGGTGCTTCTCTCTCTCATTGAATAATGCATGTTCACTTTGAACCCTGGCTTGGATTATTTGGGTTCGACGTACCAATGATGTTTTTCACCACGTTCATAGACCTCCTGAATTCTGAATTGAAGAGTCCATCTCATGGATTGAGTTCTGGAAGGACCACAATGGACACTATATTCCATATTTTACCCCCTATTGTCCCCCTCATTGGAATCCCCCCACATAAGGGATTATTAAGCATAACGTGGACGCGTCTCTCCCCAAGGATGGGCTTGTTTCTCTTCGTATCCTTGATCGTAATCATCTGGGGAAAATCATTTCTGCAAAATATGAATAACATCATTATTTTTGGGAACCTACAGTAGCTAAGGCCTCTGCCATCCTTGCAGGTATGATGCTCGCTGTGGAACGTGGATGGGTTGATATCATCATTGAGTCTGACTGCCTCACTATAATCAATGCTATTAACCACAATGACGACGAAATCTAGTCATTTGGCTTCATAATCAGGAGATTTTTCTCATTTTGCCAATGCTTTGCTAGATTCACCTTCTCCTTTACCAAAAGGGAAGGAAACAATGTGGCCCATTAGCTAGCGACCTCATCCCCTTCAATGACAACCAACTCTGGCTGAATAATTTCCCTTCATGGATTTGTTTATGTACGTCTGCCGATCTTCGTCATTAATGTTATCTGCCCTTCTTTTAAAAAAACCGACATAATATCAATATCAAATTAAATCAGTTTTTAACCATTTTTAATCTAAATTTAATTTATAATAAATTAATATTTCAAGAGTTTCTTAAAGTTCCCCTCGACCTTTTTATAAAAGGCCACCACCTCTACCCACATAACTCACACCTATAAAGACCCTTGGCTCAAAAAAATTCTACCCAACTAACTTCTCAACATCCTTAACTCCCACCTATTAGAAATACCATGTTCAGAAGGCAAATCAAGAAATCCTTTTTGCCCAAATCCAATGATTGTTTCTAATTTTTAGGTAATGTGTTCTTCCAAGTCCATTTATTTTGTTGTCCTTCTACACTCCCTACGTTATTCTTATTATTTGATTACATAATAATACCAGTATCTTAAATATACTAGCATGTTTTTGAGAGATTTATTTTAACTACACTTCCACACACCTTCATCTAATGGATACTAACATATTGTTTCAGCCTACAGCGAACTACTACCTCATGAAACGATGATTGTTAAATTTTCACCTACCACCTATCATGGTGGACATTATTTTGGAACTATATTTATATATATTATATTTGTATTTATATTGACTCTATGAGTTTTTATTGTTAATTTACATCAAACCCTTGTTATTTCCATAATGTATAAATACAATAATTTCATTTGAGAAAGTGTGGACAACCGCCCCATCAAAGTGATATTACTCGTTCATTCCATACATTGAATGTATAAAATATGGAGTTAATGAAATCATGTAACATATATAAATTATTATATTATAATGGAGTTATATTATACCTATGTATTATTCAGTTTTATACCTTTTAATATGAAAAATAAATGAAACTAGCGTTCATGCATATATATGGCTTACCATCTCCATGAACGATGCATTTAATTTTTTATCTACAAATGATATGAAAAATTAAAAATAGACATATACTAGATATATATTATAAATATATCATGAATAATATATTTGAGATGATGAACGTTTAACACATGGGAAATTTGTAATTATAAGATGATTATTTTTAACTCATGTACCGAATATCAACAAAACGACCGATATGAACTTGAATAATTATATGGTTGTTATAACATGGTAATAAGTGAAATAAAATGATTAATAAAAATAAAAACAGTTCTTGTGAAAGTAGAAACTAACATTTTTTTTATTATTCATGTTGATAATGAATGGAAAAGACAATTTGGATTAAGGTAAGTGACATTTTCTCAATATCCTATCATTGAGGCATATTAGTGTTTATACCTGACTTTTTTTAACACCGTGTAAAATTATACCCTTTTATTTTAATTTTATTCAATAGTGTTCAAAAGGGATCTTATGTTTTTTTGAAGCACTTTACTAAATGAAAAACATAATGTTTCTTTTTAGCGTATGCGATACAATAATCTTTCCACCGCTGCGAGTATTATTGGATATCTTTCATCATTTACAAGCCATAATGTTTTCATAAGAAAAATAAATACCATATAACCTTTTGACATATTTTTTTTATAATATAGATTTTAGAAAGCATTGATTATGTCAATATCTTGAAATGATATATTGTGATTGCAATATGGAAATGTTAACTTTCCTTTATACTTGTTTTAGGTGTTATGAATATGTTGTGGTTCTTAGTAATTGTAATTGAATATGGGTGGTTCCGTGATAAAACAAGGGTATTTGAGCTCGATTTTCTCTACAATGCATTGGTTAATGTGATGGAGGTAAATGTTAATGTTTCTTCTTGGATATTTAGGGAATATACTATGATGGGTATTCTAAATGTAACTCCCTATATTGTTGTGAAAGCTACAATGTTAGTATATTATGGATTCCAAAAGATACCTTTATGATTATTTATTTATATGTGTTATTCATAAATCATATTATTTCATGAGGTATGTTATAGAGATTCTGTTTTATGATTGAATAGTATGATTTGATAGATTTTTATATATTCATGAACTAATTTTTTTTCTTATTTTGCATCCCTTACTAATCTCTTTACAGTCATCCCATGTTTTTGGAATGTTTTTCACATGGTATAATGAAGGGTAAGGGAATGGAAGTATATAATCATATTTTTATCAAGAAAATAATTCTTATTTTATTAATGTTTAAAAAAAAAATTATATAGTAGAAGTGTCTACATTTTAAATTTTGGGATGTAATGTACTAGTTATGGCCTAATTCTCTAAACTCAAAACCTGAAATGATCCATAATATTAATGGTCATCTAAAATCATGAATATGTAATGATTATGGTTGGGGTCTTTTAATTACTATCACATAAACATCTCTTCATCATTATTGTATCATCATAATTCACATATTTAATGTTATATTCCACAAAAAAATTTGTTTCCTTAATGAATAATTTTACATAAAATAAATTATCTTTATTATCATTATTATTCATCATATACATCACAATTCATGAATCAAAAGTATTATATTACTATCCTTAAATATATCTAGATTCATAAAACTATAATATCAATATTTACAATATAATTAAATAATCCAAATACACAGGAACATAACATTTCAACTTCACTCATGAATAATTAACTACACATCATCATTTTATTCCACCTCACTTTTATATTATAATTATAGACTCATCATTATCAATAGCATGAATAATACTAATATAAACATACTGATTATATTTATGATTTTTCCCCATATGACATAAAATTTCATTATTCTAATACATTCCACATTTAAAACTTTCGACCATTGATAATACCACTGTGATAATATTATTCCAAAATATACATTTTACCTTAGAAATTACATGTTTTATATTCTTTTTCCACATAGAAAACATCTTCATGTTCCACTAGAACATTTACTTGGGTATTTTTCCCACATTATAATCATATAGGAAAAATAATCTTGTTTTCTCCATGATATCCACCTCCCAAGAACTCAACAAACACTATCATTCTCTTATTTGGTGAGTTCAATAGTTATTGATGGGAAATGTTTTTAATAAAATGTATTTATGAATTGTAGCACATAAAAATATCATTTTGTAGTCATTTCACCATTTGATTTCTCATCAAAAAAATTTGTATCACAATAAATGTTTACTATTTCATTATACTTACATCCACTGAATAAAAACAAACACAATGTGAGAAATAATAATCATCATGGTAAATCACATTGTCACGAACAATTATTAATAGGATTTCAATATTATAAAATTTATTTAATCTATTAATACTTTTGTTTAAACTATGATATATTTTTTTCATTACCAAATGTATTTGCTGATATCCTATACTTATATTTATCTATTAAATTAGTAATAGTTTTATGTTCCCTAATCAATGATTTACTAAATCAAGTTCCCACAGTTTTCATTATACTTACTCTGATAAAAACTATAACTCCTCGACCATAGTATCTTATAGTCAGTTGTAAAATTAATACATTGGTATAAGATACAAAGGATAATATCTTGAATGATACAATTGTTCACAGGTCTATGTAAACAAGATATATAATTTAAATTTAAATTATATTATAAAATGGAATATAATAAAATAATTACATATGATAATTCCATTATTCCCCATAGTGTGACCCAATATATCAATCATGAAACCCTTCTTAATGTTATATATAAAAATGAATCATAATAAAGTGAAAGGATAAGATGCACATTATGGTTAATAATACAGTATAAGATATGAGCAAATAAGGAATAAATAATATGGAATGGTAAATAACTAAAACATATTATATTTAGTTAATAAATTGTGTAATGACCCAAGTATTTATAAAATAATACTTTTTAATTTATATTAATAATTATGAAAATGTTATTAATTTTACATTAAATGGGATTCTTTTTTTGATAGCATACTTGACACACAACAAGGGGTTTCTAAGAAATCTTATGTTTCACCCAACATTAATATATACTGAAAAATAATAACATAGTATTATTATGGTAGTTAATGCCTAGATCTTGTATGAGTGGGAATGAATATAACTAACAAAATTATTATTAATAATGTTTTTCTAATTTTTTTAACATTTATCCTATAAAAATTCGAGGCTAAAAATAATTGTGAATATGATTTCAGGCATGAATTACTTTAATATTATTTTAAAGGTTGATTTACTACCTTTTTATGGTGAACCCTTCTTAAATATAGTTTCTTCCAATATTATATAATCCACTATAAAAAATAAACTTCCTGTTTAGAAGTGGGACATCAATATTTACTTTGGGTAAATTTTTTGGTATATTTCTGATAAAGCTTAATTTTTTAGGGAATAGTGAAAAATACTTATTTTATGTAAAATAATATTTTAATCTACTTTATTTATATTATTATATTTTTGTTATAAATTGTTTTAAAGTGTAATTAGATATACGTTTATAAATTATTCCAATTTTGGATATTTGGATGTAATTTTATAATGAAATTGGACATAAACACATGCCAATCCTTTGGTAGTTTTTACATTTTTGAAAACACGCTTTTGGGTTTTGAAAACGAGAATTAATTTTAAATTAATTTTTGCGACTTATGTGTTTTGAATTTATAAAAATTGCTTTCATATTTGTAATCAATAGTTCCAGATTTTTTAAATAGTTAACATCTATGTTTAGACATTATGAATTGTAACTTCATTAAATGTTTTATTTACCATGGTAAAAGGAAAAATCTCATAATTAAAGGTAAAAATAATTTTATAATAATATTAAATTACACTAAAACATGTCCTAACTCTATTTCATGAGATATGACTGACCATTTACATCCTTGGGTATATTTTAGGACCCCATGGAGCCACTTTTGTATGAAAATTACCCTTAATTAAATTTTAATTTAATGTTAAGGAAAATTTAAACTTAACATGTATATTTTAATAAAAAAAAATTTATATGGGGATATATAAGTTATATATTCGACTATAAATAGTTATTAGAAAGCTAAACATACTTCCTACGTCATGGTAATTTATTTATAAATTTTATATTTCAAATAAATAAATATAGTTATGACACAATGGTGATCTAGTGATTACCTTATTAATGAAAGATTTAAATTAATGAGATATTTTTAATTAAAATTAATATATTTTTAATTGTTTTATTCTATAAATTAATTATAGGGATTATTATAACTTATTATAATTTAAATTATGATTTATTTGTGAAATTATCAAGATGGTAAGGATTTTTAAAAATCCTTGATATAAATAGTATAAAAATAACATAAATTAGTTTATAGATCAATTTATAATTTATTAAATGATATAATATTAATAAAAATAAAATATTCATCCAATGGACATAGATTTTGTTTAAAATTTCATTAATGGTATATTTATTGGTCTCTTGGCATTTTTTAGTAACAATGGTAACCATATATTATGAATATACAAGAATGAATGGTAATAGTTATATTAGTTTACTATGGGTTTAAACTAAATAATAAAGTTATATTTATACCCTAAACATATCTAAAACCCATTAGATGAGATTATTTTGACCCATACTCATCTGAGATACAAAACATATCACATTGGTGTTATTAGAACTCTAAAATCAATTAATAATAGAAAAATATTTTCAAACTTTCTTAAAGTTCTCCTCCTCCCTCTTATAAAAGGACACCACATTTTACCCTTACTCACACCTCTCAGCCCCCCCTATCAAGTTAAAACACCACAAAAATAACCTTCCAACATCCCTCTATTCTTTATAAAAATCATACTTTTGGGTGGAAGTCATTTAATGAAGTCCTTTTAGTTTAACTCAAAAGGAGTAACCTAATTTGAGGTAATGTCTTCTCTCGTGATTCATTCATTTATTTTCCCTCTCCAACCCCCTAAAAATAATTTATTAAATTATTTTATAAATATACCATTATCTAAAATATACTATTTTGTTGGTATGATATGGATTCAAATTAAACATACACACAACTCCATTTAACAGGTATAGAATAAACCGTTTTTGTAGACGACGAACTATTGCCTCACGAAATGATGATTGTTCAATCTTCTCCTACCTCCTCTTAAGGGGTCCATTACGATGAAACTATAATTATATAAGATTTTTATGATTTTTATTTTATATTTATGATCCATTAATTCTAATTAAGAACATATCTTTATGAATTTCATGTTGTATAAAAATGATATTTTCATTTGAGGAGGTGTAGACTACCGCCCGCTCAATATGTTGTGACTCATTCATAGAAAACATGGAATGTATAAAAGATGGAGTTATTTAACATATATATGATATTATACTGTAATTATATCATACTTATGTATCATTTAGTTTTCATCCCTTTAAATTTGAAAAATAAATGAAAGTATAGTTCATGCATACGTACGACTTACTATCTCCATGAACGGTGCATTTCATTTCTTATATCCAAATGCATTGTATATTTCTAAATACATATATATACGATATATATCATATATATGATATCTAAATCATGAATATCATTCTAGTGATATTGTATTTTTGACCACATGGACTATTTTTAATTATAAAATGTGCATTTTTTACTCAAGTTCCAAACATCAGCACAATGTACAATATGAACTCAAGTGATTGACTATTTGTTATAGAAATGTAATAAGTGATATTAAAGTAATAATAAACATGAAAAAGGTTCTAAAGGAATTATAAATTAACATAAGTTTATTATTCAGTAAGAACAAGGAACATATGAGACACGTTAGACTCAAAGTAAAGGACTTCATCTGAATCTCCTTTCATTAACGAATATTTTGATAATATACAACTCTTTATTTTAAATGGTCTATAATAAAATCATTTGGATTTTAATTTCATTCAAATTGAATCTTTATTATAACATGTTCATCTTTTTCTATGACCTATCCACCTCCATTATCATTATTTGGATTCTTATATATGACTTAAGGTTTTAAAAAGGGAAAAAACCCCTAATTCTAGTTTTGGGTGTTTTGGTATTGAATATAACTTTTTTTAATGGATTGATTATTTCAATATATTGAAATAATATATTTTGATTGTAAATGAAATTATATTAGTGAAATTTTCATATTTTGAATATTTTATGGTTTATGATTATATAATTGTACTTGGACATTTTATGTGTGGTTACCTGATAAACCAAATGAAAGGAGGTTCCATGATAACCAAGGATGGGTGGTTACATCATAATCTCCAATGCAATGGTTATAGAAGTCGACTGTATGGCTATTCGATTTAGTGATATTTCTGGAAGTCAATCGTATGGTTAATATCTTTATGTATGTTTATGCCACAAGTTACCTTTATATGTTACATGTTCCATTATATGGTATTTTTATTAATATTTTGATTAATTTTTTTTTAAGAAATGATCTTATATTACATGAAGTGTATTTAATACTTCTTAAAAGAGAAAAGTATTACTTTATAATAAATTATTCATGGTTTTCATGTTATTTAAAGACTAACAGTTTTTCTTCTTTATGTATCCATTACTCATATTTGTAGGTTAATCCCATGTTTTGAAATGTTTTTTGAAGGAAAAACATAACAATGGAGTCAAGAATTTGATCAAGGAATAGTTATGCTATTAAAATAAAAAAAAGTTTCATGTTTTGTTTTAAGGTATATTTGATTTATAAAAAATGGATAGTGAGTTGAGGTGTTTACTTGTAATATTCAAGATGTTATGTATAATTCATGACATAATTTTCTAATGCCCTAAACTTTAGAATATCCAAAATGTTAATTATTAACATAATTCATGATTATGTCATGTTTAAGGTTTGGGACTTATAGTTGGTATCAGAGGTCTGTTTAGATAACTATAGAGGTTAGGGTGTTATTTTAGAATATGTGACATAAACATAATGGGTAAAATATTATAAAGAGTAATAGATATTTGAGATAAATTTAATGGGTTTAAGATGAAATGAATAAGTATATATAATTTTTTACCCTGCTCATAATATATTATATGATTATTTTTCTAATATACTCACACTTACATTTTTGGTTTTAGTAAATGGATGGATCTAATAGGAACAACAATAAAAATGGGTGTGAAGGAAACTGTTGTGGTTTTCTTAATGACCATCCGAGTGAAATGGGATCTTCAGTGGGAAATTATGTGGCTTTTATTAACCAAATATCTAGAGACATGAGTGACTACTCAAACCTTGATGATTTTTATAGGGCATCCTATTTGGGAGAAACAAATCCGAATGGTTGTTCAGCTAATAATCATAAATGTATTTATATTAGAAAACATATGTGTCAAGGATGGGGAAACAAACACCTAGGAAAAAGGATTTAAATGGATGGGAAGATGTTTCATTTGTGGTAATTATGGTCATAAATAAATAACCTGCCATAAAAAATGGAAACATCCAGTTGACTCTAGGAAAGGGAAAGAAGTTATTTCCAATGAATCAATTGAATTCATTAAATGTGGTGTGCATGGTCATTATAAAAATATATTTCTATTGAATATGGATCGGGAGTGGGATAAACAAGATCGTATAAATGTATGTTTACCAAATCTTAGTGCCATTCCAATTGAAGATGAGGAAATTGAAAATGATTTTGGAAAGGAAGGGATTATTTCTTAGCTCATGTTTTAACATTATTGAAATCTTAGGACATTATTCATTATTTTTTGTAAGATAGAATTACATATGAATAAGATGGAAAAACAAGGATAAATGAATAGGAATTTTTTTGGATCATTAATATGTATACTTTTTAGGAATTGAAGAGTTATGTTTGATCTATGGATAATGATATGTTTAAATGTTTTAATGATATGATTAATTTGGATGAATTTTTCTAGTACGTGTAAACCTGATGTTTGATATGTGAAAATTTTATTCAAGGGAGTATGATATTTTCTTTTGTGGATATAGTTATAAAGAACCATTTTGGTTAATATGATCCTTGAATTTGATGCAATTATATGTGATTAATTTTGGGGATGAAAATGTGATATATGATATAAAATTTGTGGTTAAAATATGATATGGTTATTTTTTAGGATTGTATATAATTTTTTAGAATGTTATAAAATCATATAGTTTTGGAAAAAGGATAAATTTTTCATCGTGTGACAAACCTTCACATCTGACAAAGTTATAGAAATCAAACCCACAACCAATGTGTGATTGGTATTTATCAATTATCACTGGAAGACAGGAAGTCCCTAGTTAGAATGAATTATTCTTTTTTAGTTAAATGATTTTATGGATCAAGAATAAGTTGATTTTGGGAACATATATTTTATGAAATTAATATCCTTAGTATAGGAAAATTATTTTGTGATTATGTGATAAATTTTATTTTGTAAGATATACTCTTTTTTGGGAACACTATATGCTTAAAGAAAATACAATAATTTGGGATCTCGTTTCTGGAGTAGTGGTTGATATTTTATGTTGGAAGAATCTATGTTCTTATTGTGTATACATGGAGATATGGGGTTTTTATGGAAATAATTAACTTATCATAGAGAATATGTGATTAGATTAATTAAACATCGGTATGATGCTTTTAGATTAGTCGATGTTATTTGGAGATAAATTTTAAGATTTACTATGAAATAAAATTTGATTAAATCCTTCTGAGTTTTGGGTTTCAATATTAGAATGGATTAATTTGATCAATTTTGAGGACTATTGATTATTGAATGGTCTTTATTGAACATTGGGTAATTGTTGTCAAATTTTGGAGGCTAAGAGTATTATTTATTTTTATAATATATTATCCTTTTTTGGGATTATCTGCTCTCGTACTAACCATTTTTTTTGGTTAATGTTTAATGATAGGGGAATGATATAGTTCATTTTTTTAGATTATGTTATTTTTTAGAAGTTGATTCTAGTGCTTCTGATTTGACTAAGTCTTCTTTAATACTCATCATTTAGAGAAAAGATATGTTTGTCATAGAAATTTTATTAAAGGATGAAACACTATTTTTCCAATATATATATTTCCTTATGATCATATTCTAGTTACTTATAAAATTATTCAACTCTATAAAAAATATATTTAATATAAAACCATTATCCATTTACTTTTCTATCTGGGGAATCAAAGAAAGATTAACTTATCACAGGTTTGTGATTTTCTGGTGGTTAAATTTCTCGTGGTCATGATTTCTTTCACTATCCATATGAACTTGATATTTAGTTTCACTTCCATATCCATATTTTCCTAAATGCAATATTAGTATATTTTATCTTGGGTGAACATTATACATTAATTTATTTATTTTAAAGTGATATATTTATTTACTCTTTTCCAATAGTAAACATTTAATGATGTTTTCGAACTAAATTTTTTAAATTGCGAGGACACAATTTTGCAAAGGGGTGAAGGATATAACGATGCAGGTTTTTATAGAATAATACATTTTAATTTCTATTAATACATAGTAATAAGATATTAATTTTACATTAAAGGGGAATATTTTTCTAATAGCATACTTGTCACACAATAAGGGGTTTCTCTAAAATCTTACGTTGCACACAACATTGAGATATAAATAAAAATAATAATATAATATTATTATAGTAGTTTATTCATAATAGGTATATTGGTGGGAATTAAAATAACGAACCATATTTCAACTAAACATTTTTTTTAATTTATAAAACAAAATTTAGAGGCATAAAATAATAACTAATAGGATTTTAAGCATAAAATACTTTAGTATTTATTAAAAGGACAATTTACCAACTTTTGGTGGAGGACCCTTTTTAGGCATATTTTTTATCACTTTTATATATTCATTTTGAAAAAATAAACTTATTCTTTAGAAGTGGGAGATAAAAATTTACTTTTGATAATTTTTTGGTATATTTCTGATAATGTTTTTTTAATGAATTATGAAAAATACTTCATTTTTAGTCAATTTTTTTTTCATTTGTTTTATTTATATGAATAGATTATCCTTTAATATGGTTTCAATGTGTAATTAGATTATGTTTTTATCATTTAATACATTTTTGGTCATTGTAAGTAATTCCACATTGAAATTGGACATAAACACATGTCAATATTTTGGTAGTTTTACTTCTTCAAACATGCTTTTTGGTTTTGAAAGAAAGAATTAATTTTAAATTAATTTCTGTCACTTCTATGTTTTGAATTTCATAAAATTTATTAAATATTTGGAATCAGGAGGTCTAAATAATGTAAATATTTTACTTTTATTTCTAGATATTATGAATAGTAACTTCAGTTAAAACTTTCTTTACTATTGTTAAAGGGTAAATCTGGTAAATAAGGGTAAAAACTAATATTATTATAATATTTAATTACAATAACACATTTCCTAACCATATTGGATGATATATTTTCGACCATGGTCATCTTTGGGTATATTTTACGACTTCATAGAACAACTTGTGTGTGAAAATGAAATGTAATTAATTTTAATTTAATGTTAAGGAAAATATAATATAAACATGAATCTTTTACTAAAAAAATTTTATGGGGTTATATTAGTGATATATTCAACTGTAAATTTTCATTGTAAATCTAAAACTATTTCCTAAATCATGGTAATTTATTTATCATTTTCAGACATCAAATAAATAAATTTATTTATGAAACAATGGTGATTTTGTGATTACATTATTAATGAAATATTAAAATGAATATGATTATAAATTTTAAAATAAATTTATTTTTTAACATTTTACGCCATACAATAATTTTATGTATGACTATGCCTTTTTATCCTTGAATTAATAAAGTTTCATTGAATGAATCATGTTTTTATGTATTTTTTAAAAGTCATGATATGTATAGTATAAAAATTGATATAAATTAGTTTTTAAATCAATTAATATTTTATTAAATTCTATAATAGTCCCAAAACATAATATTCTCCAAATAATATATATGATGTTAAAAATGACATTTTTTGGGTCATTTGGAATTTTATTGAAACTATGGAAACCATATATTAAGAATATACCTGAATACATGGTGAAAGTTAAATTACTTTATTAATGGTTGAATCGAAAAGATAAGTTACATTTATTACCTAATCTATTCTAAAAACCATTGGATGACAATATTTTAACCCATAATCATATGTTATTCAAAATATATAACTTTGGTGTTATTTTAATTCTATAATCATTTAATAATATAATAATATTTATAAACATTCCTAAAGTTCCCCTCCTCACTCTTATAAAATGACACCACCTATGACCCTTACTCACACCTCTAAAGCCCCCTTAGATCAACTAAAATCGTCTAAAATAATCTCTAAAAATCTCTATATTCCTCCATGAAGCATTAATTTGCGATGAAAGAAATTAATTAATGTTTTTTATCTTAAATAAAAAATCATTACCCAATTTGAGGCAATGTCTTCTCTCATGATTATTTCATTTATTTTCTATCTCCAACCCATTAAAATCAATTAATTCAATTATTTTATTATAAAAACAGACTTATAAATATAATAGGTTGTTTTTTGTAGAGTGGTGATAACTAAAAATACACACACCTCTGTCTAATGGGTATAGAACATACCATTTCTGTGGATAGCGAACTACTGCCTCACAAAAAGATGACTGTTCAATTTTCTACTACCACCTCTTATGGTGACCCCTATGATTTCACTGTAATTATAAATTATTTATATGATATTTATTTTGTAACAATCTTTATTTCTTTTTTATAACATACCTTTATACTTTTCATGTTATATAAACACTATAATTTCATTTGTGGATGTGTGTGGGCTACCCCCCTCTCAAAGTGATATGACTCCTTCATGCCATACATGGAATATATAAAGGATGTAGTTAATTAATTATATATGATATTATACTATAATTTTAGTATAAATATTTATCATTATGTTTTAATTTATCTAAATATGAAAAAATTGAAGTAGTGTTCATGCGTACGTATGGCTTACCATCTCAATGAATGGTGTATTTAATTTATTATATCCAAATTTTATTGACAAATATATATACATATATACTATATATATATATATGATATATATGATATCTAAATCATGAATATCATTATGTAGATAATTTAATTTTGACCACATGGACAGTTTTTAATTATAACATGTTCATTTTTTACTCATGATCTGAACATCTGAAAAATGTCTGATATGAACTCAAGTAATTAACTTATTATTATATCATAGTAATAAGTGATATAAAAGAATAATAAACATTAAATTTTTTTGAAGCAAGTATAAATTAAATTTATATTATTTTTCAGGAAGAATAAGGAACAAAAGATACAAGTCGGACTCGAGGTAAGGGACTTTATCTCAATAACCTTTCATTAAGAAATATTTTGATAATATACACCTTCTTCTTTTAAATAGTGTATAATCAACCCCTTCAACATTTAATTTAATTCAAAGGTAATCATTTTCTATGAATAGTTTTATGGTATTACAAAAGGAATGTTTTCAACTTATGGGTTGAAAATGACCTCTCTACTTCCGTAATCATTATTTGGCTTCCTCTATAAGCCTTAATGTTTTTAATAGGAAAAAAGAACCCCCTTATTACATTTTTGGGTGTTTTGGTATTGAAAATGTTTTCTTGAAATGTATTGAGTGTTTCAATATCATGAAATTATTTCTTTTCATTTTCAATGAAATGTTATTGGTGAAATGTTGAAATTTTCTATATTGTATTTATTATAATTATATAATTATAATTGGAATTTTTACAGGTGGTTACGTGATAAACAAAATGAATAGTGTTTATGTGATAAACCAAGAATGAGTGGTTACGTTACAACCTCCAATGTATTGGGTATGAAATTTGGTTGTATGGCTATTATATTTAGTGATATGTGTGGAAGTCAGTCATATGGTTATTCCATTTAAGAATATTTAGGTGACAAGTTACCATTATATGGTATATGTTGCATTCTATTGGATTGTGTTAATATTTTGCTTAACAAAATTGAAAGAAAATATCTTATATTCTCAGAATTGTTCTTACTACTTATTAAAGTTGAAAAGTATTACTTTTTAATAAAGTATTCATAGTTTTCATGTTATATAAAGACTGGCTATTTTTCTTTATTGTGTATCCCTTATTTATCTTTTTATGCTCATCCCATGTTTTGAAATGTTTCTCAGAGGACATGATGACAAATATAGCCAATGATGGGATCGAGGAAATGTTATGATGTTAAAACATGAAACACTCTCATGTTTTGTTTTAAATTGTTTTTATGAAAAAAAAATCATAGTGAGTTTAGTGTCTACCTATAATATTCATGATGTAATGTATCAGTAATGACCTAATTATATAATGCTCTAAATCTAAAAATATCATCAATGTTAATTATTAACATAATTCTGTATTATTTAATGTTTAAGTCTAGGGCTTTATAAATTGGTCATAATATTGTCTAAAAAATGATCAAATGTTTTCATATAAATAATAAAATGAGAATTAAACACAACCATTGAAATAATAAAAATTGTATAATCATCTCGATTATCAATTACTAGTATAATAATTATTGAATTCATAACGGGTGACATCAGAAACATACCATCAAGGATTCATCCAAGACAATATATGTAAACAGATAAGGCCTTGGCCAATACCCAAAACAATTTTCTCTCATTAGACCTTCTGATGCATCGAGAGTCCATATAAGGACCCTCCAAAAAAAAAGTCTAATTAATTCCTCATATGAAATGGAGAAACATAATGAATATTAAAATTTATATTAAAAACTAGCATATGAATTTCCAGTACATACCCCAGTCAAATGGTCATAAAAACCATCTAGAGTACTATAATAAGATGAATTAAAATAGAACATCCATAATGAAAATGATCATAAAAAATTAAAATAATGTATAAGGATGATATCAACACAACATATCCCTAGTAGATCATATGAATATTAAATGGTATATGTCATGGATGAATGAAAATATCATTAAAAACATTCTTGATGTAAATATTATTTTTTTCATTTAGAAAATCAATTCTTAAAACTAAATTTTTCGTAAATATTTTGAAAATACTTTTCCTTGAATATAAAATTTTAAATTATTAAAATTAATATTTAAAACATGAATGGTATTGATGGTACAAAATTATATACAATATGTATATGTTAAATAAAAGTTTACTTTAAATTTTTTGATAAAATCCATATTGATACAGTTTTAAAAACAGAATGAAGATTAATTCCAAAAAAAAATTAAATATTGAAAAAAATGGATTTAATAAATCAATTTTGAAATACTTTAAAACACCTATAAAATATTTTTAAAAATTAATGGTTTTTATGAAAATGGATTTCTAACTAAAAAGAGAAATAAAGATGGATTTTCTTATGAAAATTTTCTCAATTATTTTATGTACCAAAAAATGAATCAATGGTACTACAACATGAAAAAATAAAGAAAGAACATATGTTACTAAAATTTATTTATGATGAAATATAAATATTAAATAATTTTCCCTAGGGGTACTAAAATAAAAAACAAAACTAATGATTAAATTGAGAAATAAACTCTTACTATTTTTTATTCAACTAAATCAAAAGGCGGGTAATCATAATAATCAAAAAATAAAACAGTTAATAACGTGATGATAATTATATTCATGATATGATATTTAAATTGGGAAACACATACACAACATTATTAATTTTTTATTTAATAATGCATATATCTCGTAGAAGTAAAAGTGTGGCGAGAAAATCTTACCACACACTTTCTTTAAGAAAAATACAATTTCAAAAAATGTATATTGCTTTTAATGATGTAATTAAATTAGAAAAAACATTATTAATATTTATAAAATAATATATGATTCTATTATAACATCTTATCATCTTTTTGTTTGTAATAATTCATTGTTTTCAATTTCAATTAAGGTAATTTCCTTGTTTTATCATGAATGTTTTTCATTGAAGATTTTTGTTATATTGAAAAGAATATAGATAAATTATATAAATAATTTCATTTATCTTATAAACATCATATTTTATCATTAAAAACAGGTTTTTGCCTTTTTTAATGCTTATAATTGAAAAAAAATCATATTTCTTCTAGTAAACGGTAAGTCATGCATACACAAGACTGACAATATCATTGGAAGATGGTTAAAATTATTATATAGTGGATTATATACTAATTTTAAATAATAAATATAATTTCATAATTGTCATATATATCCATTATTTCAATAATTATAACCATCCATGTTATGAGGTGATGAAAAACGAATTGCACTACTACGTATAGATGGTACACCATATGTAGGCATGAGTGATGTTTGTGATTGTTATGGGATGAATAAAGAGATGAAAAAAATACTTCTACCATAAAATTAAAAAAACATAGTAAATTGATGATATTATATTTTTTACTTTATAATTTATAAAACACAATAATATTATGAATAATAATAAATAAACTATAAACAGTTAGTAATGATCAAAACATTATCTTAAGTAATCTTATTGTGAATGCAGTCTTATGGAAACACGGGTTGGTATTTTTGGAACACTTGTCCCTCCAAACCATAGATATGTATATTGGTTATATAAATGGATAGGTTATAATTGATCTAGATAGTGTTTGGAAGTGTTGTAGGAATGAGGGTATTTATACATGGGGAGGGGTTGTTTTCAGTGATTTGATAATGATTATATTATATTTAAAGATATTCACTTTTAGGTGGTATTATTTCTTAATTTTTTTTAAATTAATATTTAAATATTAGATAGATTATTATATCAAACCATTAATATGTTTTTTATTTATATTATGCATTGAGTTTTAACATCAATTTCTTATCTTATTTTATCTATACTATGGTAAATCTCTTTTTACCATTGTAACATATTTATACATAAAAATGAAATTTTCAGAAAATATAATTTTTCATTCAATATAAAAAACATTGAATCGATTTTAAAAAAAAACATAGAACTTTATTATCTTAATTTATAATTAGAATGAAAAAATGTAATGAAAATTAGATTTTTTTAAAAAAAATTAGAATAATATTTTTTTACAGAATTAAAGTATAAAATTAGTTTAATCATAATAAATATATTATTTTAAATAAATAAAAAATATAATAATTTATAATTAATCCAAAACATATTTTCACATTGTTAATAAAATACACTTTTCAATAAAAAAAGTATTATTCACTATTTATTGAAAAATCATCATTTTCAGGAAAATTCTAAAATATTACCCTTAATCAAATTTTAATACTAGGATATAAAAAATTAATTTAATTTTATCAAATAATATATAAAATATTTGTTAAAAATTAATTATATTGATTTATTACTTCAAATAATTAAACATAGATTTTTTAGGAAAACATATTTTTGAGGAATAAAATGAATTTAATAAAAATTATGTTTTTTAATTAAGAATAAATAAACATGTAGAAAAAATAAATCAAATTATACTTTTTTTAAAAAATATTCCTATTCACAATGACCAATTTAATGAATAAATTATGAATTTCATTATAAAATAATATTATTTGGGATTCTGTTTATGACCAGTCTCTCATGCACCATGAGATATTGATAATATTAAATATAGGAAGTAAGAGACATACAATAAAACCATCGGTGTTAAAATCATTCCCCATTTCAAATATTTTGGAATAAGAATCCTAAAAATTTCATAAACATGACTAATAAATTCTTTAGGTGTGGGATGGTTGGGCACCTATAACGTGAAAGCCAATGAGAGAAACCAACCAATGTGATGAAATAAAAAAATGTTATGATCAACCCTAGAAATATTTATAATGTTTTAACTATTAGTAAAAAATATACTATGTCACACTTTTTCCTAATCAAAGGGTTACCAATGAAAACTAACAACCGAAACCCCCCAAGTCCTTGAGAGAAAGGGAGAGCTTATGCAATCAAAATTATTTATGTCGATCCCAAAAAGAAGTGGTGATGGGTATGATACTTTTTAATTAAATAATATGGATGATAAATTTTTTATTCTAGTTCAATTAATTCATTCATATCATTAATTTTTAGTAAAATTATTCAAACACCACCTCTAAACATGTATGTTGAATTATCGATGAAGTCTGATGATTGTCGAATTATTGTGTCTTATGTATGAAACTCTAAACATGTTTATAATTTAACATTAAAATTCCTTGAAATAATTTTTAGTATTACCATAATGGAATTATATTATATTCAATTCATGCATTGGGTATCCTTATATCGACACAATATAATGTTTGTAGAGAATGAAATACCCCTTCATAGCACTTGTCGCCCTCCGATTCTATACAAGTGTGTGGAAGAGAAGGATTCATCTTTTGAACCAATATCTCAATCATGGATATTATTTCAATATGGGAAATATTATCAAGAATAAATGATTGATGTTATAGAATATATCATCATTGAGGACATTCCCAATGTAATTCAATTAAATGACAAGTTTCGAGATGATTTTTGTAATATTCATTATAGCTCAGAGGTTGTGGTGTCAATAGAGAACATATACATTTATTTGATGAGTTATGTTAATTCATATAAAATTTTAAATCATGAAAATGAGTAGTTGATCAAATAATGATAGGTGAATAAGGATAAAGGTTTTATACAACTAATAACTTCCCAATGGGGTGAACCGGTCCCCTTCATCAATAATATGTTGGGGTTTAGGATCATTAATAACATTTATCATGAATCTAACAAGGTTAAAATAAAAAAAAGTGTCTTCTTCCATAGATTGATTAATTTTTCTATAAGATATTTGTTTCATAGTATTTCACTAAAGTGAATATTTGGTTGGGATATTAACATGTAATATTGAACAAGGAGGATATATCAAAATATTATTTTTATTCCATGTACGGGAAAAATGTGGTCATAGTGATTCCAAGTGGACTCAATAATGCATGAAAAATATTCATGGTCTTAATAAATAGAATCATTACAGATTACATCAAAAAATGGTATTCAGTAGGGATGATATTAATATCTTCTATAATTGTTATGGGTAACATGATGATTATTTAGGTACAATACTAAAGATCATTTGTAAGGAAATTTATATCCAAGGAATATTAAATTTATTTTTTGGTTGGATAAAGAATTTTTCATGGGACATAATATCCGTAAAAAAGTGAAATATATAGATCCCTAAAAAACTAAGGCATTTGAATTATGACCAAGGAAAACATCTTTAATGAAAATCAAATTTTTATTTTCATTTTCATAGTACTATCATTGATTTTTAAGAATATTCTCTTGATTTTCAATCCCACTAACTGATCTAACATAGAAAGGATCCATGATTTTATGTACTAATGATTGAAAACAACTCTTAAAATGCAATGAAGAGGATAATATATGTACATGTTCTCCCATTTCCCACTGGTGGGGAATGATTTGTTACCTATAATAATGAATCCAAAAAAGTCTTGTGTTGTTTAATCATGAAATATGATTAAGTGATACCCTATTCCTCCCACCAATTAATCATTGATGAGTATAAATACCAAACTCATGATCTATAATTCACTTTTAAGGACCAGATATTTCTGTGGAAATGATTTTCTAAAATACATGGGAATATTAAAAATCCACAAAAAATTATGACGCTTGATTCTGAGGCCCGGTGTGCCCATAATCAATTTCTAAATTTTTTAGGTACGTTCACTAAACAAATAAGTGGAATTTCATTACTTTTGAAGCGGTGCTCGGAATTGAAATCTGAGGTAACCATTGAACTCGTAGCGCCGATATTAATTTAAAAAGACATTCATTTCGACAGTAGTGAGTTGAGTATAGAAGTTAATTTTTTGTATTTCTTAAAAAAATAGTAAAATAAAGTATAGCTACGTTTAATATTATTTGAGCCACCATTTGGTGTGTTGTTGTTAAAACCTCCTCAAAAAGGTTGGAGGTGGGGCCACCGCACCTTAACCTGTTATGAAAGGTTATTATGGTTGGTCCCACCCGAACTAAACCTGCCATTAGAGGATTAATGTGGTGGGGACCTCACAGGGAATAACCCCCTCATAATGACAGGAGATGAAAACCTCTCATTTATCCCTCATTAATGAGGGAGAGAATCTTGATTCCTCAACTCCCCATTAAATCAGGGGAAACTCCTGACCACCCCCAACTTAATAGAGCCAACTCCCCAAATAGTTAATTTGTTCCAATATCCTCTAATTAATTCATGGAAAATCTCGTGAATAAAATAGGGTGAGCCTCTTAAATTAATTCTCTAATTTTAATTGTTGTGCCAAAAATAATAATAGACAAAATATTTCATCTATTATTTTCATTTGGAATTTGGGTGGAAGTTGGGAAGGAGGATTATTGGGAGAAAAGAGAATCCTCCAAATGAATAAAAAAGAACATGTTCATCCAATGAAGAATGATGATGACGGTCCTTCTTCAACTTCTTCCCCGGAAACATTCCGGCATGGAGCCACATCCACAACCGTCGTGCGAACTCGGAAGTGGAAGTGTGCAAAGGATGTGATGAATGATGACTTCATCGTCTTCTAGTGACATCACCGTCGATTCCAAAACAATCGAGGTAAGGGGTTATTGCATGTTGATGCTTTTCGTTTCTTCTTCTCATCATTGAATGAAAGGATTCAATACAAAGTGGCGTAATTAATTGTTGTTCATCTTATTTTCTTGATGAACCAAGTGATATCACCTTAAACGTGGAGGATGTGGGCCAACCTATCACGGCCTGACATCCTCTGTCGATTTTTTTTCTTTCCTCTGGTGTTCTTCAAAGTGGTAATAAGGCGACGAAGGCGGCAACGACAAAGGCTGCACTACCCGCGGCCTCCAAGAACTGTGCCGCCCCCTGCTGCACACCTGTGTTCCTGGCCAAACAGCACCGGCCCGCGCCGGCCCAAGTCAAGTCGAACCAGCCTGCCCGGCCGCCACCGTTCGCCGGCCCGCCTGCGCGCTGCCTGCCCGCGCACTGCCCGCGTTGCGCGGCAGGCCCGGCGCCCTCCCAGCCGCCCTGCCCATGCCCCACGCAGCCTACACGACACCCTGTTGGCCTTCCTGCACCCCGCAGGCCCTGCCTGGTGGCCTGCCCAGCGCCCCACCGACCTTTTCATGACGCCCCCAGACTGGCCGGACGCCTTGCCAGCCTACCCAGGCCGCACCTTGGCTTCCAGCTGAGCCAACCGCGCTGCGCCAGTCTCTCGAGCCAGCCCGCGGTATCACACGCGACATTGCTGGCTGAACCGGAATGACCTTCTGGGCCGAACCACCTGAGTCGCACCCCACGTGGTGCTGGCTGAACCGGACCTAACCTCCAGGCTGAGATGCCAATGTGGTGACCTCTGTGCTGAATCGCCCTCGCAGTCTGCTGGGTCGGGCCCAGTGGACCGGGCCAAACCTAACAAGCTGGCCTGCCTAATGGGTTGGGACAGACCCAATAGATTGAACAGGGTCAACCCAAACAAGGAAGGCCTGGACTGGGTTGGCCCATGTCCGTCCGACCGGGTCGGACCAGACCTAGGCCCACTACTGACCGTTACTTTTTTTGGCCATATATTTGGTAGCGGACGACCTTTTGATGAACCATCAGCTGCGCTGGTTTTCATGGAGCAAGAGAGTCCCTTTTAGTATACCCCACTAGAGTTCGTGGTAATGTTGAGATACAATCAAGTTGGAATGTACGCGAATATAACCGGGCCCCCGGGACTAAAAAGCTTATGACTCACAGACTGGGCATCTGATTGAAGCATCGTCTTTTGCGTTGAGACCCCTATGACGAGGAGGACCATTGAGATACTTCTATATGGGACTTAATGATAGTTGAAGTATTGAACTATAGCTCATGGAGTGGACCCTACCGAAAATGAGCGAGTAGAGTACAAAGACCTAGTAGCGTGCTGAGACCTGACGACTGTTTGACCGATTCAACTCGGAGTGATTTGACTAGCCAATTGGGGAGCACCTGGTAGTTGTCAGAAGTCCCACGGTGAAAGAGCGTCCGGTAGGTGGAGACAGACCCATGGTACACGACATGAGAAGTACCTCTGTAGGCTTTTATGAGGAGAGTCTTGTAGTTGTCGGTAGTCCCACATTGGGGAGAGCCTCTGTGTGAGCGCGAGAGAACAACGATACTCGACAGGAGGAGTACCTCAGTAGTCCAAGGTTAGAGGGAAGCACCTTTGTGTCATGGAAGGCCCACTGTACTCCAAATAAGAGTAGTCTCCCACAGCCATGGTTTCATTAATATGAATAAAAATCTTAGTTGAGCTGAGTCAGTACTTTTTTAGTTTACCTCATGATTGAGACGGATTACATAATAACTTTGGTATATGTTTGGTTATATACCTAAGTTTAGTTATCTGTTGATTTATTACTTTGTGGTTTATCCTTGTATGTTTTTGTGATAACGTGAGGGTATTGGGGTCCCAACTGAGTATCATTACACTAACCCCTGCACAGGATATGCCCACACCACATTTTGTTGGATGAAGACGACAAATAATGTTGATCGATGCTGAGTGTATGAGGACTGGACGGTACTCGGAGGTGGACCACATTGCGTGACGGAACACGAAGGAGACAGAGGGATGTGGAGTTCTGTGGAGGAT
Organism: Viscum album; assembly: GCA_963277665.1. Lineage (NCBI taxonomy): Eukaryota > Viridiplantae > Streptophyta > Magnoliopsida > Santalales > Viscaceae > Viscum > Viscum album. Next base: position 1,270,932,035 of record OY728146.1, read on the forward strand.
TTCTATACCTACCATCCAGGTATGATTTCCAGGAGGATGATTCAGTAGCTTTATTATCTTTTTCTGTTGTAGTTTTTTACCATGTACTTTCAGTTTCCATGTACTTTATAGTTGAGTTTGTATTTCTGACCCTTTAATTTTCATCACTTTTTTTCTATACAGTTTTACATAGTGTATTGCTTACATCTACTCGGTTATGTGTGTTTATATTTTTTAAAGGCAGTTCCTTCCCATTTTTAGGGGTTTACGCCTTTGGTTCTAGTCGCTAGCCCTTGGCCTATGTAAGGCGGGTTTGGGGTAGCCACGGAACGGGCCCCGGGGGATGGGTCATGACAAATTGGTATTAGAGTAGTCGGTTCAAATGTAGAATATTGGAATCTGACCTTTCTATTCCGTGAAGCAATAGTGTTATGGGTAAAAAGTGTGGTTTTCAGTTCAAGGAGTCAAGTGTTTAAGCGGTGGCCGATGTATCCATACACCAGGAACCTGACTACTTATTTCTGACTCAGGGCACGAAAACCCTGATTTTGTGTGTGTTTTAGAATTTTATCTGTATGTCAGCTCAACCTGGTATAAATCTTTTGACTTTTTTGAATCTGTTTATTTCATGATGCCTCCTCATGGATGACCAGTTAGATAACTAAGAGTTGTTCATGTAGATATCCCATCGAGTGATGAGGCCACAATGCAGGTCCTTTTTCTAGTAGAGGCACCAGCGGTACAACTTCCTATTAGGCCACCGATGCCACCATCCTCAGTAGAAAATGATGCACGCTGCTTGAGCGTGCTGCACGAGTTCCAACGCTAGAGGCCACCCAGGATCAGGGGAGAGACAGACCCACAAGTAGCTAAATGTTGGATGGAAAACTGTGGTGAGAATATTCAGACTAGTAGAGACAACACATGACTTCATAGTGATCCTTGCTGAGAGTCTCCTTTAGGAAGTAGTAGGAAGATGGTGGAGCCTAATGTTCCAGGTGCATGAAGAGGTGACACTTCACTGGGTAGACATCGAGAGCTTTTTTCAGGTGGATTTTGTCCTATCCCCCATATGTGCAGTGTGGATATAGGAGCTGCTGCATCTACAGTATGGTAGCATGATGGTGGAATAATACACAACAAGGTTCAAAGACCTCTCACGCTACTCAACAGATATGTTATGATACCCATTCTTCAAGTCCCGGACCTTCAAGCAATGAATCAGAAGATAGATCATGGTTTCGATGAACTCCATCAGCATCCCGAACCAAGAATGGGTGTTGGAGTGAGCCCTCTTAGTGGAGATTTTCCTTGTTGAGAAGCCTCCCACATTGAGACCCACCACTAGTCGACAAACAGGGGAGTATTTTGTAGCTGGTAGTAGACAGATGATGCATAAGTCCAAGAGGACCAGACCTACAAAAGGATGTTTTCACGACTCAGGATCAGTTGTTTGGGGCACCCAAAGTGGTGAAAGGACCTCCCATGAGTTGAAGGTGTTAATCATGTGGCGGGCATGGTCACATGGATCTTGACTATCCAACCCTCAAATTGTATGATCAGCAGATGGTCTAAGGACCACTCAGGAAGAGACAATGATTTGATCGAGGCAGTCCACAGAGAGAAGGCGGATGTGGCAGAGCAGCTGGTCGAGCAACTGGTGGTGGGAGACATTTTGAGGGTGTTACCGCCACCACCACTAGATGTGCACCCCGACCCTATGGAGTAGGTGGATAGGTGAGAGATCATCTCGAGCCAGCTTAGGCTTTCGACCATGGAGCTGCAGATATGATCCAAGGTACGATCTGTTAATACTCCCCTGTAGCTTCAGTTATTATGGAAACTGGTGCCAGTCACTCTTTCATTGCCACTACCCTTGTTTAGAGCTCAGAGACACAGATGGAGTCATTGGCTCGATCCTTATGGCTAGAGACTCCTATAGGAGTAGACTCGACAATTACTCCCTGGTGCCGGTAGAGTGAGCATACTATAGTAGGTGAGATCACTGGCTGGGATATCCTTATAGTGGAATCGAAGCCTTACGACATCATCTGGGGTATGAACAGGCTATCTACAGTCCTTGCCCAAATCGACTATATTAGGCACAATGTGTTCTGTGTCCGCACATATGGGACCAGGTTTACCTTCACTGGCAAGAAATGAGCCTTTGCAGCATAGGACATACTTACTCAGAGGATGATGCAGCCGATCACTCATCAAATGGATTAAAATACAGTCGGAGAAGTTGATGTGGAGAGTCTGACTTATCCTGTAGTGGTGGAGCAATACACGGATGTTTTCCCTGACGATGTACCAGGTCTAACTACTCACAGATATGTGGAATTATACATTGACCTATACCCCTGAACGTCACTGATATCTTATCCATCATATCTGATGCCTCCCACTATGCTTCGTGACCTGCGGGTACAGCTGGAGGACTTGTAGGGGAAGGGATTCATTCGGCACAGTTTTTCTCCCTAGGCAGCCCCGATTTTGTTCTCCAAGAAGGTAGATGGGATCTTGAGGCTTTGTGTCGACTAACATCGCCTAAACTAGGTGACCATGAAAAACAAGTACCCACTTCTGAATATTGAAGACCTCTTTGATCAGCTGATGGGAGCATGGTGGTTCTCAAAGATAGACCTCAGATCAGGCTACCACCAGCACATAGTTCGAGATGAGGATGTGAAAAAGATAGCCTTTAGGTGTTGGTACAACCACTAGGATATCATTGTTATGCCATTTGACATAACCAAAACTCCAGTAGTGTTCATGGGAATCCTGAACAAGATCTTACAGCCATACCTCTATCGCTATGTTGTAGTCTTCATTGACGACATTCTAATCTACTCAACTACAGAGGAGGAACATGCTTACCATTTTCGGGTAGTACTGGACAAACATCCAGAGCACCAGCTTTATGGTAATCTCTCGAAGTTCTATTTCTGGTTCCGAGAGGTTCACATTTTGGGACATGTCATCTCGGAGGCAGGATTTGCAGTGGATCAAGTAAAGATTGAGGTGGTACATGCTTGGGATCCACCCAGGAGTGTGATAGAAGTGCGGAGCTTCCAGGGATTGGCTGGTTACTATCAGAGATTCATTCTAGACTTCTCTAGAGTTTCAGCACCACTATCATCCGTGACAAAGAAGTGGAAACCCTTTGTGTGGTTGGAGAGATTCCATCAGAGATTTTAGGAGATGAGGTAAAGGATGACTAGTGCCCCCATATTGAGGCTTCAAGAGGAAGGAGTTGGGTACATAGTCTACTGCGATGAATCAAGGACCAGACTCAGGTGTGTCCTAATACATGAGCGAGCAGTGATCGCATATGGTTCTTGGAAGCTGAGACAGAATGAGTAGAACTACACTACACATGACCTGGAGTTAGCAGCAGTGGTCTTCGCCTTGAAGATGTGGCGACACTACTTGATGGGAAAGCATTTTACCAGGTAATCTGATCACAAGAGTCTCAGGTATATCTTCTCTCAGAAGTACGTGAGCCTGAGACTGTAACATTGGCTTGAGTTCCTCCATGACTATGACATCGAGATAATCTATATTCCTAGGAAAGGGAACATTGTTTCAGATGCACTCAGCAGGAGTACTGGAATACATCTATTTGTCGATGCGAAAGAGCAGCTATCTGCTTTATAGATATCCTTTGTGGATAGAGATGAAGAATCCTTTCTACAGTCTCTTATATTATCTTCCCCGCTTCTTCACTGAGTCATGGAGGCTTAGTGTGGAGATACTGACTACGAGACACGACATGCTCTGATATCCACATGGCATGCACCTGATGGATTTTCTAAAGTTTGGGATCACGTCATCCTCTTCATAGGACATACCATGGTACCATTTTCACTTCAAGAGGAAGTGTTGAAGGAATTACACCATCTCTTCTAGTGTTACATCCAAGAGTGGAGAAGATGTACCTATACCATCAACGACAACACTAGTGGAATGGTATGAAGAAGGTAGTAGCAGATTTTTTCTCACAATGCTTCACTTGTCATCATGTGAAGCCAGAACACCAGGTACCAATAGGATTGGTTCTGCCCTTAGAGGTCATAGAGTGGATGTGGGATAGGATATCCATGGACTTCTTGATGGGTCTTCCACGTACATCCATGGGTCATGACTCGATTTTGGTGACCATCGTCCGACTCACCAAGTCGGCCCACTTCCTACCGATCAGAGAGCAGGGTTCAGTAGAAATATTGGGATTCATCTTTGTGCAGGAGATTGTGCGACTACATGGAATAAATTCATCTATTGTCTCTGATTGTGATGCATGTTTACTTCCCAGTTATGGAAGGGGTTGCAGGAATATTTCAGCATGCATCTTTTTCTGAGCACCGCCTTCCTTACTCTAACGGATGGCCAAACTTAGAGTACCATTCAGACCCTCAAGGACATGATACGTGTTTGTGTCCTCAACTTTGTTCGTATCTGGGAGGATCACTTACTTTTGGTGGCATTTTCCTACCACAACAGGTACTAATCTACCATTGGGATGGCACTTTTTGAGGAATTGTACGGGCAACCTAGAAGATCACCCATGTGTTGGATAGACCTAGGGGAGTCAGCACTTGGGGGACCAGAGATGATACAAGCTACCACAATGAAGTTGTAGATTATCCAGCAATGGATGAAGACTACACAGAGCAGGCAGAAGTCATATGCCGATAGGAGACAGAGACCTCTGGAGTTCGAGGATGGAGACCATGTATTTCTACGAGTCTCACATCGACAAGGTCTATGGAGATTTTTCAGAGGTGGAAAGTTGTCTCCGAGATTCATTGGACATTTCAAGGTCCTTATCAGAGTAGGCTAGGGGGATTACCTCCTAGCTCTTCCTCCTCAGTTGCACTGGGTGCATGACATCTTCCACATATCTCAGCTAAGGAGATATGTGTAGGACCCTTCTCACATCATCAACCATGGAGAGATGGATGTCGATTAAGGGGATACTTTCATAGAGGTTCCAGTGGAGATTGAGTATCGACATGATAATGTCCTATGGGGATAGTTGGTACCTCTGGTTCATGTATTCTGGCATCCTAGAAACCTCTAGGATTGCACATGGGAGCGGGAGGTTCAGAAGCATGCTTAGTACCACCATTTGTTCACATAGTTCGTGTTGTAGCTTACCAGTACATGAATCCCTAAGGTGGGGAGAATTTAAAGACACTAGATTTACATGGAAAATGTTTTCATAAATATATGGGAATTTTACGTGTCCCTGAAAATTTAAAGGGCTTGATTCTGTGGCATGGTGTGCCCAGAATCCATTTTCGAAGTTTTCTTCAGGTACGTTCAGTAAATGTACAAGCAGGATTTAATAACTTTTGAAGCGGAGCGTAGAATTGAAATATTAGGTAACCGTTGAACTCGAAGTTTCATTATTCTCTTAAGAATACTTTCACTTCGATTATAGTGAGTCAAGGATAGAAGTTAATTTTTTTTCTTAAAAAAATATTAAAAAAATAAAGTGTAGCTACACTTTATTTTATTTGAGCCTTCATTTGGTTTGTGGTTGTTAAAACCTCTTCATGGAGGATGGATGTGGGGACACCGCACCTTAACCTTTCATGAGAGGTTATGGTGGTGGGGCCTACCCGAAAAAAAACCTCCAATGAGAGCATTAATGTGGTAGGGAACACACGGGGCATAACCCAATATTAATGGGAGGAGAGGAAAACCTCTCAACTCTCCCTTATTAATGGGGGAGATACTCTAGATTCTTAAACTCCCCATTAAATGGGGAGAAACTCCTTGACCACACCCCCACCTTAATGGAGCCAACAACCGTAACATTTAATTTATGCTGATCTCCCATAATTAATTCATGCCAACTCTCATGAATTAATTAGGGTGATCATGTTAAATTAATTATCCTATTTGAATTGTTGTGACAATAAAATAATAGAAAACCACTTTATTTATTTATTTTCATTTGGCATTTGGGTGGAAGTAGAGAAGTAGGATTATTGAGATAAGAGAGAATCCTCCAAATGAAGAATGATGAAAACATTCTTCCAATGAAGAACGCCAGCAACGATCAATCTTCGACTTCTTCCCTAGACACCTACAGATGTGGAGCCACTTGCGCAACCATCGTGTGAACTCGGATGTGGAAGTGTGTAGCAAATGTGAAAAATGACGATTACGTCTTATTCTCGCGACTTCACTATCGACGCCTGACAATCTAGGTAAGGGGTTATTGCATGTTGGCGCTTTTATTTTCCTATTCTCATCATCTAATGAAAGGAATCGATGAAAAGTGATGTAATTAATTGTTTTTTATATTCTTTTCATGATGAACTAATTGATAGCACCTTAAGAGTGGAAGATGCGGGCCAACCTAACCTGGCCTGACATCCTTCTTCATTTTTTTTTTCATTCATGTGGTGTTCTTAGAAGCCGAAATGAGGTGATGAAAGCATCAATGACAAAGGCCGTCCTACCCATAGACTCTGTGCACTATGTCGCCCCTGCGGCACATCAGTGTTACCATCCGAACACCGTCGGCCCGCGCCGGCCCGAGCCGCGCCAAACCGTCCTACTCGACCTCCACCAGCTGTCGACCCACCTGCCCGCGCCCTGCCTGGCCTGCCGAGCGGCCCCCGGCCTCCCTGCTGCCCTACCCAGTGCCATGCCCATGCCCTACCCGGCCTGTTCGCGGCCTGCCCATGCCCTGCTCGGCCAGCTCGCCTGCTCGCACCTTGTGCGCCCTGCCTGCGGCCTTCCCGACACCCCACCGGCCTACCCAGGCCACCGCCCAGCCTGCCAGGCCACCCCACCGGTCTACTCGGGCCACACCCCAGCTTCCGACAGAACCAGACGAGCTGCGCCGGTCTCCCGAGTCGGCCCGCGATGTCCCTCGTGGCGTCGCTGGCCAAACAGCCATGACCTTCAAGTCCGAACCACCCGAATTGCACCCCATGTGGTTCCTGCCGAACTGGCATCGACCTCCAAATAGAGCTACCTATGTGGTGACTTTTAGGCCGAATAACCCTCATAGTCCACTAGGCTGGGCCCAGCGGACCGGGCCAAACCTAACAGGGTGGCCCACCCAATGTGTTGGGCCAGACCCAATAGGTCAAACTGGGTCGACCAATACCGGGTCGACCCAGACTGGGTTGGGCTGAGTCTGTCTGACCGGGTCAGATCGGACCCTAGCCCAATACTGACCGTTATATCCTTTGGCCATATCTTTGGCACCAGATGACCGTTTGACGAACCATCAGAGACGCTCAATTTCTTGGAGCACGAACGTCCCATTGAGTATACCCCACTAGAGATCAGGGTAATGATGAGATACAGTCAGGTTGGATCGTACATGAATCTAACCGGGCCACCGAGACTAAAAAGATTATAACTCACAGACCGGGTGTCTGATTGACACACCTTATGTTGCATTGAGACCCTTATGACGAGGCGGACCTTTGAGATTATTCTATGTGGGACTTCATGAACGTTCGAGTATTGAATTGTAGCTCATGGATCGGCCCTATCAGAGACGAATTAGAGGATTATGTGTAACGCCCCAACCCCAGCTACCCAGAGTCGGTGCATTACTTCGTAACATTGGCATGATCACAAAAGATCAAGTCTCGAAAGACCGATTAGTTTAGTAGCCTTGGAAACACTAGATACATTCATAAATGTTACATTACATCACAAAGTGAAAAAATATAATAACATAGTCTCCATAGTCCACACTTCTATCCTCTTCAGACTATCCCTGCAGGTCATTCATAAAATACTTCTTCACATCCTGGAAAATATTAAAACATTGAAAGGGGTGAGCTCAGATGCTCAGTAAGGATAACAATATAGCGGAAGCTTTCATCAATAAACATAAACATTTAAGGCAATGTATAACTAAAACAAAAGCCTTTTAAACTTGAACATCCACATAATATGGCAAAAGTAAAATGAGATAATGCCATTCACTTCTTCACATGGATATTCTACTGGTCGAATAATCACATGCAATATCAATAACCACTTTCATAATGATGGAATGCATAATGCCAGACTATCATAACCACGTAGTCAAGGCCTCGTTCCAAGACCACAAATAAGATTTTGTCAAGGCCTCGTGCCAAGACACTAGTTTGTCTCATGAGACCTGCCGATTCAATTTTTTTAGAAGATAATTACGTTTAAAATTGCTCAAATATACTCCAATGTTTTTCTGAAAACATTATGCAAGCTTATGCAAACAAAATAACTAATTCTGAGACTTCTCGACTAATTACAGGCCATGATGGGTCCACGCCCAATCCCTTCCTGTCTACCACACTCGAGAGTCGGGTTTTCTGAAAACATTTTTAAGCTTGCGTTAAGTACATATACATTTTCACTGGATTTTCATATATTGGAGAGAAATATATATATTTTTGAAATCATTTAAAAATCACATAATTATAAAAGAAAACCTTTTGAATAAATGTAAAAGTCAAAGGGGTTTATACACCGTATAAAATAAAGTTGTGTATAAAACGAAATATGCCTCAATGAATGGAGATTGAGATGAAGTCCTTACAAAGATAATTTTTAAAATAAAATAAATCTATTATGTGTATTCACTATAAGTACACATAAATAAAGTACAAATACAAGATAGGACATAATAATATCATGACATAATTTGAAAGTAGGGGATTAACCCAAAGAATGGAAGTTGGGTTATGAAATTCCCTTACCTCGTGTCTGACTTGACTCAACCGTTCTTTAACCTCCTGAATAATAAACTGGAGTTAATATATACCTTATTAAGAACCATTTTCAATTTCATTATCCTTTTTATATCACTTATTACAATGATACGATCATTATGTAATTATTTAAGTTAATAACAGTCGTTTTGTCGATCTTTGGTACTTGAGTCAACAATAAACTTCTTATAATTACAAGTTGTTTATGTGGTAGAATATCCATTATCTATAGAATTATATTCATGATTAGATGTCATATATATCTTATATATCCAGTATATACATTCATTTATAATATTACATAACATTTAGAGGTAAGAAATGAAATGCACCGTTCATGGAGACGGTAAGCCGTATGCACGCATGAACGCTACTTTCATTTCAATTTCATATTTAATGGAATGAAATCATAATGATATAAATGTATAATATAATTCCAGTATAATATAGTGTATAATACCATTTACTCCATCCTTTATACATCCCACATATGGCATTAACGATTCAAATCACTTTGAGGGGGCGGTAGTCCGCACTTCCTAAAATGAAATTATCGCGTTTTACCCATAATGGAAATCATAAAGTATGCCATAAATGAGAAATACAGAAGCATAAGTAAAACATAAACATATTATATATCATATATAAAAATAGTTACATCTTAATGGCCACCTTTGAAGGTGTTATATGAGTGTTGAACAATCATCGTTTCGTGAGGCAGAAATTCGCCATCCACAGAAACCGTATGTTCTTTAACCATTAGATGTAGGTGTGTGTAAGTGTAGCTCGAATCCTTATTATAACAACATCCTAGTATATTAAAGATACTGGTGTTGTTACAAAAGAAATGAATAAAAAGAGTTTAGGGGGTTGGAGAAGAAAAATAAAACAAAACAACATTAGAGAAGACATTACCTCAAAATCGGGTAACTCTTTTTGATTTGAGCCAAAGGATTCCTTGGGAAGAGTTCTGCCCAAAGTGAGGCTTCTAGGAGTAAGGGAGGAATGTTGGTAGAGTATTTGGGCAGAGGTTGGCCAAGCCAAATGGCTTGAAGGTGTGAATAATGTGGGAGAGGTGGGGGCCTTTTATAAGTGGAGAGGAGGGGCTCTTTTGGAAAGATTGAAATGTTACATTATTACACAATGATTTTCGGATTCTAAAGGTCCCACACTTATATAATTCGTGGATAAGGTGATAAGGGTTCGAAATATCCTCATACAATGGGATTTGGACAAGTTTAAGCCTTGTATTTTGCATTATCTTCTCATTTTATTTAAATCGTTAAATAATGAGGTCATCACTGTATCATAATGATGTCATAAATAATTTAAGTTATTTAATGTCTAAAAATTATAAAAAAATACTATGATGTAGGAAATCGTTTTATATTTCTAATGAATATTTATAGTCAAAATTTTGACTTGTGTAACCCCACTTAAAAACTGTTTTAGTAAAATAACTCATGTTTGTGTCAATTTAATTTTAACATTAAATAAATATATATTAATGTCATTTTCCAACTAAAGTGGCTCCATGGGGTCCCCAAGTTGACCCATGGGTTGTCTTGGTCGGCCATGACTCATCCAATAGTAGTAGGACAAGTGTCATGCTCATCTCATATTATTAAAACATTATTTGTACCTTAAACTACACTAATTACCTCTAATCGCGATTAAGAACTTAAAAGTTACTATTCACCAAAAAATTATTTTAATCTCATTGAACCACATTTTACTTCTTAATGACAACCATGTATGTCGGATTTTTGAAAATCAAATCACAGAAGTGGTAATATTTCATTTAAACGAAAAATCAGTTATTTAACTACCACTTAGTGGTTTCACTATTCATCAAAAATTGAAGTTTTTCAGAACAATGCCAAAATTTCACCCTAAGCTATAATTGATATTCCGAATTCAAAAATGATGTCTATTTTACAAAATTCCAAACATATAAGTTTCATTAATTAATTTTATAATTAATTCCCGCTGTCACAACAAATAGCGTGTTTTTAAGAAACAATTTATATCAAAAGATTGGCAATTGTTTATGTCCAATTTTAATGTTAAATTAATTCTAATGACCACCATTGGATAAAATGGTAAAAATATATTCTAATTATACTTTAAAACCACTAAATAGTATAATTTATCACTATAAATTATTTTGATTAAATAAGTTGTTTTTAAGTATTTTTCACTATTCATAAAAAATCAGAAGTTCTCAGAAAAATACCAAAAATTCAACATAGGCTAATTTCGATATTCCGAATCCAAAAATGAAGTCCATTTTGAAATATAAAATTTCTATAATTTTAAAAAGTGGTTATTATTATTCATAACGGCTACTTTGATTATTCGCGGTGTTTTAGAACTCGAAGTGGCGTACAATGCAAGCTATTGCATTATTGAATGTGAAGCGTATCATGGAAGCTCGGGGTGTTACATTCTCCCCTCCTTCAATAAATTGCGTCCTCGCAGTTTGTAATTTTTCTTTGAAAACAAAAGGTTGAAAATAGAAAATACCTTTATGAAAAACCCACATCGGAAATAAGGTTAATAAATATATAACATTAAAAGAAAGCAAGATAAGTACAAAGGTCACCCGATATAGCCCATTCGAGGATTCTATGAAAATATGGATATGGAGGAGAAACAAACCATCAAGGTCTGATGGAGAGTTATAGAAAACAGGATTAGGAGAAGTTTAACTACAAGAAAATCATAAACTTGTGATTGGTTAAACGGTCATTGAATCCCCAGTTGGAAAAGTTAACCGACAACATTTTTGTTTTAAGTTACCTTTTATAATGTTGAGGAATTTATTTAGGAGATTTACTAAGAACGTAAGGGAATATACATACTTGTTATATATACTTTCATTCGTTAATAAATTTTTACCACAAACCCATCTTTTACTCCAAATGGTAACGGAACTCAAAAATATTCTTTTTATCATAATTGAATAATGTTCCAAATGTTAACACATACCATTTAGATTAGTAAAATTAATTTTTAATAACCAGGGACTTCCTGTAGGCTAGTGGTAGGAAATAAAGGCCTGTCGCACTATGATTGTGGGTTCGATTCCGGCAGCTTTGTCTGACGCGACGGGTTATGCCCCACCCTGCAGGTTGTCCTTTTCCTAAAACTATAGTGTCATAATATTCCAAAAATAATCTTCAGAAATTCTTTAACCTTAAACAATACTATCCATGGTTCAACTTAATCCATTCCAACCTTAATAGTTATCCAAAATACCTCTGTCCAGACTTTCTCTAAAAGGTCTCTAAATTCCAAAATCAATTGTAACATCAGATTCCCCAAACAAAGAAAAGTTTCTCTTATTGTCACATACTAAAAATATGATTACCTTAATCATATTAAAACCTTACTGAAATCATAAAGTACTGCAGTAAAATATTTATATATATCACATTATTCTTATAACTAGAATATAATCCTTGAGTCCAAAAGCACCAATACATTAATTATTCCGCTTCAACTGTAGTCACAACATAAGATTGGCCTTGATCCCTTGGCCTTTTCTGAGGTAAGTTTACTTGACGCTTAGGACATTCATTTGCATAATGCCCCATTTCCCTACAATTGTATCATTCAACATTGATAGCCTCTTTCTTTCCCTTGCAATCACGAGCCTGGTGACCCTTTTTTCCACATTTATAACAAACTCCCATTCCTTTTAGGCAAGTACCAGGGTGATTCTTTCCACAATTATCACATAATGGAAAATCATTCTTTCCCTTTTTCCCTTTATCTGTCTCTTGTTCCACCGTTCTCTTATTCTCTTGCTTTACTTTGTTGTCATAAGACTTAGAGAATTCCTTTTCTGTCTTGATAGCACACGAGACAATATCTTCGTATGATGAGAAGGTTTGTGATACTAAAGCTCGACGGAGAAATGGTTTTAACCCATCAAAGAAACGATCAGTATTACTTCTTGGGTTACATATGTAATCTGCAGCATACCTTGCTAACCTTGTAAAGTTAGCCTCATACTTTGCGACATTCTCATCCTCCTTCTGCCTTAGACTCAGAAATTGCCTTTCCATATCCGCTCGATGGTCTCGAGGAAAGTATTTTTCTAAGAACAGCTCTTTGAACTCCTGCCATTCCATGTTTGTTAATTCATCATATTCCTTTGTGTTTTGAATTAGTGACCACCATTGATCGGCATCTCCAGTGAGGCGGTAAACTGCCATGACAACTTTCTCCCTTTCACTACTCCCCAAGGCATGGAATATTTCCTCTAAGGAATTTATCCATTGCTCAGCTACTATAGGATTTGTACTCCCATTGAAGGTTGGTGGTTGTTGCCTCATGAATCGATCTAACATTGATCCTCCACGTTGTGGATCAGGGTGCTCCATACGAGTAAGGTTATTATTCATAACCTGAGTAAGTTGTCCCAGTATGGTAATAAGTTGATCAGCACCAGTTGTATCTCTAGATCCACAATAATTATCTTGAGCAGGAGGGCAATCCCTACACGATGTGCGTGCATTGATACAGATTCCATTCCTTCCACTAGGCGCCATTTCTAAATAATGGCATAAACTAGATTAGTTTATGAATCAAAATACATAATTCTATACTTGTAAAACAATTTACATAAATTGAACTAATTATGGATATAATCCATAATTATAAAAATGTTTTCTCTGAGGAAGTATATACTCATAACCCTTCATAGTGGTTTGTAAAGAAAATGGGAATTATCCTAAGCATATCCCCCGGGAGTGTCGTAACCAAGAGTGCAGCAAGGCCCGTTGTCATGCACCAATTCCCGTTCGAGTCTAGCTCAAAGCGGTGTTTTCGGGTTTTACCCCTAGGTACATCTGTGCCAGAGCCGCCTCTACCTGCTCGTGTCCAGACAGGGATGTATTGCTTGGAAAACTCACAAAATCTCTATAATACCAAAATTCTAGGAAGTTTTTCTATACTAATCCTCAAAGTCTATCTTTGGTCTATGTGCTCTAATCAGAGTTTATCTAAATCTAGCTTCTAGGGTTAGTACTAAACTGCCTCTGATACCAACTGTAACACCCCAACCCCAGCTACCCAGAGTCGGTGCATTACTTCGTAACATTGGCATGATCACAAAAGATCAAGTCTCGAAAGACCGATTAGTTTAGTAGACTTGGAAACACTAGAAACATTCATAAATGTTACATTACATCACAAAGTGAAAAACTATAATAACATAGTCCCCATAGTCGACACTTCTATCCTCTTCAGACTATCCCTGCAGGTCATTCATAAAATACTTCTTCACATCCTGGAAAATATTAAAACATTGAAAGGGGTGAGCTCAGATGCTCAGTAAGGATAACAATATAGCGGATGCTTTCATCAATAAACATAAACATTTAAGGCAATGTATAACTAAAACAAAAGCCTTTTAAACTTGAACATCCACATAATATGGCAAAAGTAAAATGAGATAATGCCATTCACTTCTTCACATGGATATTCTACTGGTCGAATAATCACATGCAATATCAATAACCACTTTCATAATGATGGAATGCATAATGCCAGACTATCATAACCACGTAGTCAAGGCCTCGTGCCAAGACCACAAATAAGATTTTGTCAAGGCCTCGTGCCAAGACACTAGTTTGTCTCATGAGACCTGCCGATTCAATTTTTTTAGAAGATAATTACGTTTAAAATTGCTCAAATATACTCCAATGTTTTTCTGAAAACATTATGCAAGCTTATGAAAACAAAATAACTAATTCTGAGACTGCTCGACTAATTACAAGCCATGATGGGTCCACGCCCAATCCCTTCCTGTCTACCACACTCGAGAGTCGGTTTTTCTGAAAACATTTTTAAGCTTGCGTTAAGTACATATACATTTGCACTGGATTTTCATATATTGGAGAGAAATATATATATTTTTGAAATCATTTAAAAATCACATAATTATAAAAGAAAACCTTTTGAATAAATTTAAAAGTCAAAGGGGTTTATACACCATATAAAATAAAGTTGTGTATAAAACGAAATATGCCTCAATGAATGGAGATTGAGATGAAGTCCTTACAAAGATAATTTTTAAAATAAAATAAATCTATTATGTGTATTCACTATAAGTACACATAAATAAAGTACAAATACAAGATAGGACATAATAATATCATGACATAATTTGAAAGTAGGGGATTAACCCAAAGAATGGAAGTTGGGTTATGAAATTCCCTTACCTCGTGTCTGACTTGACTCAACCGTTCTTTAACCTCCTGAATAATAAACTAGAGTTAATATATACCTTATTAAGAACCATTTTCAATTTCATTATCCTTTTTATATCACTTATTACAATGATACGAACATTATGTAATTATTTAAGTTAATAACAGTCGTTTTGTCGATCTTTGGTACTTGAGTCAACAATAAACTTCTTATAATTACAAGTTGTTTATGTGGTAGAATATCCATTATCTATAGAATTATATTCATGATTAGATGTCATATATATCTTATATATCCAGTATATACATTCATTTATAATATTACGTAACATTTAGAGGTAAGAAATGAAATGCACCGTTCATGGAGACGGTAAGCCGTATGCACGCATGAACGCTACTTTCATTTCAATTTCATATTTAATGGAATGAAATCATAATGATATAAATGTATAATATAATTCCAGTATAATATAGTGTATAATACCATTTACTCCATCCTTTATACATCCCACATATGGCATTAACGATTCAAATCACTTTGAGGGGGCGGTAGTCCGCACTTCCTAAAATGAAATTATCGCGTTTTACCCATAATGGAAATCATAAAGTATGCCATAAATGAGAAATACAGAAGCATAAGTAAAACATAAACATATTATATATCATATATAAAAATAGTGACATCTTAATGGCCACTTTTGAAGGTGTTATATGAGTGTTGAACAATCATCGTTTCGTGAGGCAGAAATTCGCCATCCACAGAAACCGTATGTTCTTTAACCATTAGATGTAGGTGTGTGTAAGTGTAACTCTAATCCTTATTATAACAACATCCTAGTATATTAAAGATACTGGTGTTGTTACAAAAGAAATGAATAAAAAGAGTTTAGGGGGTTGGAGAAGAAAAATAAAACAAAACAACATTAGAGAAGACATTACCTCAAAATCGGGTAACTCTTTTTGATTTGAGCCAAAGGATTCCTTGGGAAGAGTTTTGCCCAAAGTGAGGCTTCTAGGAGTAAGGGAGGAATGTTGGGAGAGTATTTGGGCAGAGGTTGGCCGAGCCAAATGGCTTGAAGGTGTGAATAATGTGGGAGAGGTGGGGGCCTTTTATAAGTGGAGAGGAGGGGCTCTTTTGGAAAGATTGAAATGTTACATTATTACACAATGATTTTCGGATTCTAAAGGTCCCACACTTATATAATTCGTGGATAAGGTGATAAGGGTTCGAACTATCCTCATACAATGGGCTTTGGACAAGTTTAAGCCTTGTATTTTGCATTATCTTCTCATTTTATTTAAATCGTTAAATAATGAGGTCATCGCTGCATCATAATGATGTCATAAATAATTTAAGTTATTTAATGTCTAAAAATTATAAAAAAAATACTATGATGTAGGAAATCGTTTTAGCTTTCTAATGAATATTTATAGTCAAAATTTTGACTTGTGTAACCCCACTTAAAAACTGTTTTAGTAAAATAACTCATGTTTGTGTCAATTTAATTTTAACATTAAATAAATATATATTAATGTCATTTTCCAACTAAAGTGGCTCCATGGGGTCCCCAAGTTGACCCATGGGTTGTCTTGGTCGGCCATGACTCATCCAATAGTAGTAGGACAAGTGTCATGCTCATCTCATATTATTAAAACATTATATGTACCTTAAACTACACTAATTACCTCTAATCGCGATTAAGAACTTAAAAGTTACTATTCACCAAAAAATTATTTTAATCTCATTGAACCACATTTTACTTCTTAATGACAACCATGTATGTCGGATTTTTGAAAATCAAATCACAGAAGTGGTAATATTTCATTTAAACGAAAAATCAGTTATTTAACTACCACTTAGTGGTTTCACTATTCATCAAAAATTGAAGTTTTTCAGAACAATGCCAAAATTTCACCCTAAGCTATAATCGATATTCCGAATTCAAAAATGATGTCCATTTTACAAAATTACAAACATATAAGTTGAATTAATTAATTTTATAATTAATTCCCGCTGTCACAACAAATAGCGTGTTTTTAAGAAACAATTTATATCAAAAGATTGGCAATTGTTTATGTCCAATTTTAATGTTAAATTAATTCTAATGACCACCATTGGATAAAATGGTAAAAATATATTCTAATTATACTTTAAAACCACTAAATATTATAATTTATCACTATAAATTATTTTGATTAAATAAGTTGTTTTTAAGTATTTTTCACTATTCATAAAAAATCAGAAGTTCTCAGAAAAATACCAAAAATTCAACATAGGCTAATTTCGATATTCCGAATCCAAAAATGAAGTCCATTTTGAAATATAAAATTTCTATAATTTTAAAAAGTGGTTATTATTATTCATAACGGCTACTTTGATTATTCGCGGTGTTTTAGAACTCGAAGTGGCGTACAATGCAAGCTATTGCATTATTGAATGTGAAGCGTATCATGGAAGCTCGGGGTGTTACATTCTCCCCTCCTTCAATAAATTGCGTCCTCGCAGTTTGAAATTTTTCTTTGAAAAAAAAAGGTTGAAAATAGAAAATACCTTTATGGAAAACCCACATCGGAAATAAGGTTAATAAATATATAACATTAAAAGAAAGCAAGATAAGTACAAAGGTCACCCGATATAGCCCATTCGAGGATTCTATGAAAATATGGATATGGAGGAGAAACAAACCATCAAGGTCTGATGGAGAGTTATAGAAAACAGGATTAGGAGAAGTTTAACTACAAGAAAATCATAAACTTGTGATTGGTTAAACGGTCATTGAATCCCCAGTTGGAAAAGTTAACCGACAACATTTTTGTTTTAAGTTACCTTTTATAATGTTGAGGAATTTATTTAGGAGATTTACTAAGAACGTAAGGGAATATACATACTTGTTATATATACTTTCATTCGTTAATAAATTTTTACCACAAACCCATCTTTTACTCCAAATGGTAACGGAACTCAAAAATATTCTTTTTATCCTAATTGTATAATGTTCCAAATGTTAACACATACCATTTAGATTAGTAAAATTAATTTTTAATAACCAGGGACTTCCTGTAGGCTAGTGGTAGGAAATAAAGGCCTGTCGCACTATGATTGTGGGTTCGATTCCGGAAGCTTTGTCCGACGCGACGGGTTATGCCCCACCCTGCAGGTTGTCCTTTTCCTAAAACTATAGTGTCATAATATTCCAAAAATAATCTTCAGAAATTCTTTAACCTTAAACAATACTATCCATGGTTCAACTTAATCCATTCCAACCTTAATAGTTATCCAAAATACCTCTGTCCAGACTTTCTCTAAAAGGTCCCTAAATTCCAAAATCAATTGTAACATCAGATTCCCCAAACAAAGAAAAGTTTCTCTTATTGTCACATACTAAAAATATGATTACCTTAATCATATTAAAACCTTACTGAAATCAAAAAGTACTGCAGTAAAATCTTTATATATATCACATTATTCTTATAACTAGAATATAATCCTTGAGTCCAAAAGCACCAATACATTAATTATTCCGCTTCAACTGTAGTCACAACATAAGATTGGCCTTGATCCCTTGGCCTTTTCTGAGGTAAGTTTACTTGACGCTTAGGACATTCATTTGCATAATGCCCCATTTCCCTACAATTGTATCATTCAACATTGATAGCCTCTTTCTTTCCCTTGCAATCACGAGCCTGGTGACCCTTTTATCCACATTTATAACAAACTCCCATTCCTTTTAGGCAAGTACCAGGGTGATTCTTTCCACAATTATCACATAATGGAAAATCCTTCTTTCCCTTTTTCCCTTTATCTGTCTCTTGTTCCACCGTTCTCTTCTTCTCTTGCTTTACTTTGTTGTCATAAGACTTAGAGAATTCCTTTTCTGTCTTGATAGCACACGAGACAATATCTTCGTATGATGAGAAGGTTTGTGATACTAAAGCTCGACGGAGAAATGATTTTAACCCATCAAAGAAACGATCAGTCTTACTTCTTGGGTTACATAAGTAATCTGCAGCATACCTTGCTAACCTTGTAAAGTTAGCCTCATACTTTGCGACATTCTCATCCTCCTTCTGCCTTAGACTCAGAAATTGCCTTTCCATATCCGCTCGATGGTCTCGAGGAAAGTATTTTTCTAAGAACAGCTCTTTGAACTCCTGCCATTCCATGTTTGTTAATTCATCATATTCCTTTGTGTTTTGAATTAGTGACCACCATTGATCGGCATCTCCAGTGTGGCGGTAAACTGCCATGACAACTTTCTCCCTTTCACTACTCCCCAAGGCATGGAATATTTCCTCTAAGGAATTTATCCATTGCTGAGCTACTATAGGATTTGTACTCCCATTGAAGGTTGGTGGTTGTTGCCTCATGAATCGATCTAACATTGATCCTCCACGCTGTGGATCAGGGTGCTCCATACGAGTAAGGTTATTATTCATAACCTGAGTAAGTTGTCCCAGTATGGTAATAAGTTGATCAACACCAGTTGTATCTCTAGATCCACAATAATTATCTTGAGCAGGAGGGCAATCCCTACACGATGTGCGTGCATTGATACAGATTCCATTCCTTCCACTAGGCGCCATTTCTAAATAATGGCATAAACTAGATTAGTTTATGAATCAAAATACATAATTCTATACTTGTAAAACAATTAACATAAATTGAACTAATTATGGATATAATCCATAATTATAAAAATGTTTTCTTTGAGGAAGTATATACTCATAACCCTTCATAGTGGTTTGTAAAGAAAATGGGAATTATCCTAAGCATATCCCCCGGGAGTGTCGTAACCAAGAGTGCAGCAAGGCCCGTTGTCATGCACCAATTCCCGTTCGAGTCTAGCTCAAAGCGGTGTTTTCGGGTTTTACCCCTAGGTACATCTGTGCCAGAGCCGCCTCTACCTGCTCGTGTCCAGACAGGGATGTATTGCTTGGAAAACTCACAAAATCTCTATAATACCAAAATTCTAGGAAGTTTTTCTATACTAATCCTCAAAGTCTATCTTTGGGCTATGTGCTCTAATCAGAGTTTATCTAAATCTAGCTTCTAGGGTTAGTACTAAACTGCCTCTGATACCAACTGTAACACCCCAACCCCAGCTACCCAGAGTCGGTGCATTACTTCGTAACATTGGCATGATCACAAAAGATCAAGTCTCGAAAGACCGATTAGTTTAGTAGACTTAGAAACACTAGAAACATTCATAAATGTTACATTACATCACAAAGTGAAAAACTATAATAACATAGTCTCCATAGTCCACACTTCTATCCTCTTCGGACTATCCCTGCAGGTCATTCATAAAATACTTCTTCACATCCTGGAAAATATTAAAACATTGAAAGGGGTGAGCTCAGATGCTCAGTAAGGATAACAATATAGCGGAAGCTTTCATCAATAAACATAAACATTTAAGGCAATGTATAACTAAAACAAAAGCCTTTTAAACTTGAACATCCACATAATATGGCAAAAGTAAAATGAGATAATGCCATTCAATTCTTCACATGGATATTCTACTGGTCGAATAATCACATGCAATATCAATAACCACTTTCATAATGATGGAATGCATAATTCCAGACTATCATAACCACGTAGTCAAGGCCTCGTGCCAAGACCACAAATAAGATTTTGTCAAGGCCTCATGCCAAGACACTAGTTTGTCTCATGAGACCTGCCGATGCAATTTTTTTAGAAGATAATTACGTTTAAAATTGCTCAAATATACTCCAATGTTTTTTTGAAAACATTATGCAAGCTTCTGAAAACAAAATAACTAATTCTGAGACTGCTCGACTAATTACAGGCCATGATGGGTCCACGCCCAATCCCTTCCTGTCTACCACACTCGAGAGTTGGGTTTTCTGAAAACATTTTTAAGCTTGCGTTAAGTACATATACATTTGCACTGGATTTTCATATATTGGAGAGAAATATATTTTTTTTTGAAATAATTTAAAAATCACATAATTATAAAAGAAAACCTTTTTAAAAAACGTAAAATTCAAAGGGGTTTATACACCGTATAAAATAAAGTTGTGTATAAAACGAAATATGCCTCAATGAATGGAGATTGAGATGAAGTCCTTACAAAGATCATTTTTAAAATAAAATAAATCTATTATGTGTATTCACTATAAGTACACATAAAGAAAGTACAAATACAAGATAGGACATAATAATATCATGACATAATTTGAAAGTAGGGGATTAACCCAAAGAATGGAAGTTGGGTTATGAAATTCCCTTACCTCGTGTCTGACTTGACTCAACCGTTCTTTAACCTCCTGAATAATAAACTAGAGTTAATATATACCTTATTAAGAACCATTTTCAATTTCATTATCCTTTTTATATCACTTATTACAATGATATGAACATTATGTAATTATTTAAGTTAATAACAGTCGTTTTGTCGATCTTTGGTACTTGAGTCAACAATAAACTTCTTATAATTACAAGTTGTTTATGTGGTAGAATATCCATTATATCTAGAATTATATTCATGATTAGATGTCATATATATCTTATATATCCAGTATATACATTCATTTATAATATTACGTAACATTTAGAGATAAGAAATGAAATGCACCGTTCATGGAGACGGTAAGCCATACGCACGCATGAACGCTACTTTCATTTCAATTTCATATTTAATGGAATGAAATCATAATGATATAAATGTATAATATAATTCCAGTATAATATAGTGTATAATACCATTTACTCCATCCTTTATACATCCCACATATGGCATTAACGATTCAAATCACTTTGAGGGGGCGGTAGTCCGCACTTCCTAAAATGAAATTATCGCGTTTTACCCATAATGGAAATCATAAAGTATGCCATAAATGAGAAATACAGAAGCATAAGTAAAACATAAACATATTATATATCATATATAAAAATAGTGACATCTTAATGGCCACCTTTTAAGGTGTTATATGAGTGTTGAACAATCATCGTTTCGTGAGGCAGAAATTCGCCATCCACAGAAACCGTATGTTCTTTAACCATTAGATGTAGGTGTGTGTAAGTGTAGATAGAATCCTTATTATAAAAACATACTAGTATATTGAAGATACTGGTGTTGTTACAAAAGAAATGAATAAAAATAGTTTAGGGGGTTGGAGAAGAAAAATAAAACAAAACAACATTAGAGAAGACATTACCTCAAAATCGGGTAACTCTTTTTGATTTGAGCCAAAGGCTTCCTTGGGAAGAGTTCTGCCCAAAGTGAGGCTTCTAGGAGTAAGGGAGGAATGTTGGAAGAGTATTTGGTCAGAGGTTGGCCGAGCCAAATGGCTTGAAGGTGTGAATAAGGTGGGAGAGGTGGGGGCCTTTTATAAGTGGAGAGGAGGGGCTCTTTTGGAAAGATTGAAATGTTACATTATTACACAATGATTTTCGGATTCTAAAGGTCCCAAACTTATATAATCCGTGGATAAGGTGATAAGGGTTCGAAATATCCTCATCCAATGGGATTTTGACAAGTGTAAGCCTTGTATTTGGCATTATCTTCTCATTTTATTTAAATCGTTAAATAATGAGTTCATCGCTGCATCATAATGATGTCATAAATAATTTAATTTATTTAATGTCTAAAAATTATAAAAAAAATACTATGATGTAGTAAATCTTTTTATCTTTCTAATTAATATTTATAGTCAAAATTTTGACTTGTGTAACCCCACTTAAAAACTGTTTTAGTAATATAACTCATGTTTGTGTCAATTTAATTTTAACATTAAATAAATATATATTAATGTCATTTTCCAACTAAAGTGGCTCCATGGGGTCCCCAAGTTGACCCATGGGTTGTATTGGTCGGCCATGACTCATCCAATAGGAGTAGGACAAGTGTCATTCTCATCTCATATTATTAAAACATTATTTGTACCTTAAACTACACTAATTACCTCTAATCGCGATTAAGAACTTAAAAGTTACTATTCACCAAAAAATTATTTTAATCTCATTGAACCACATTTTACTTCTTAATGACAACCATGTATGTCGGATTTTTGAAAATCAAATCACAGAAGTGGTAATATTTCATTTAAACGAAAAATCAGTTATTTAACTACCACTTAGTGGTTTCACTATTCATCAAAAATTGAAGTTTTTCAGAACAATGCCAAAATTTCACCCTAAGATATAATTGATATTCCGAATTCAAAAATGATGTCTATTTTACAAAATTACAAACATATAAGTTTCATTAATTAATTTTATAATTAATTTCCGCTGTCACAACAAATAGCGTGTTTTTAAGAAACAATTTATATCAAAAGATTGGCAATTGTTTATGTCCAATTTTAATGTTAAATTAATTCTAATGACCACCATTGGATAAAATGGTAAAAATATATTCTAATTATACTTTAAAACCACTAAATAGTATAATTTATCACTATAAATTATTTTGATTAAATAAGTTGTTTTTAAGTATTTTTCACTATTCATAAAAAATCAGAAGTTCTCAGAAAAATACCAAAAATTCAACATAGGCTAATTTAGATATTCCGAATCCAAAAATGAAGTCCATTTTGAAATATAAAATTTCTATAATTTTAAAAAGTGGTTATTAATATTCATAACGACTACTTTGATTAGTCGCGGTGTTTTAGAACTCGAAGTGGCGTACAATGCAAGCTATTGCATTATTGAATGAGAAGCGTATCATGGAAGCTCGGGGTGTTACATTATGGAGACCTAGTAACTGGATGAGACCTGACGAATGCTTGACCGATTCGACTCAGAGTGATTCGACTAGCCCAGTGGGGAGTGTCTGGTAGTTGTCGGCAGACCCACGACGGATGAGCGCCTAGTAGTTAGTGGGAGACCCATGATACATGATAGGATGAGTACCTTTGCAAGCTGTTAGGGGGAGCGCTTGGTAGTTAGCGGCATACCCTCAGTGGGGAGCGCATCTGTGTGAGGGCGGCAGACCCAAAATACTTGACATGAGGAGTATCTCAGTAGTCCAAGGTTAGTGGCAAGCACCTTGGTGTCATGGTTGGCCCACTGTACTTGACAGAGGAGGATTTCCCCAGATGATGTGGTTTCGTTAATGTAAATAAAATTCTATGTTGTGGTGAGTTATTAACTTTTGAGTTTACCTCATGATTGAGACAGATTACTTGATAACTTAAGTATATGCATGGGCTTATACCTAAGTTTTGTTACCTGTTGATTTCTTACTTTTTGGTTTATACTTGTTGAATTTTGTGTGACCTTGAGTTTCTTGGGGTCTCTACTGAGTATCGTTATACTCACCCCATCACAGGCTATGCCCGCAACATGTTGTGTTTGATATAGACGATGAACAACGCTGACCGAGGCTGAGTGTACGAGGACTAGACGGTACCCGGAGGGGGACCACATTGCCTGATAGAACCCGGAGGAGTTAAGCAGATGGGGAGTGTTGTGGAGGCTATCTGTACCTACCCTTCAGTTTGTATTTCCTGGAGGATGATCCAGCAGCTGTGTCACCTTTATTCTGTTGTACTTATTTCCCTTGTAATTTCAGTTTCCTTGTACTTTACAGTTGGGCTTGTATTTCCGTCCCCTTAACTTTTCAGTGCATATTTTTTATACAATTTTACTTAGTGTATTACTTCTAGCTACTCTGTTGTATGTGTTTATAATTTTTAAAGGAAATGCCTTCCCATTTTTAGGGATTTATGTATTTGGAGCTATTTTCCATCCCTTGGCCTATGGAAGGTGGGTTTGGGGTAGTCACGGCACGGGCCCCGGGGGACAAGCCGTGACATCACTATAGTTACATTAGGATTGAATATATATTTTTCATACCTCTATATAGAGAAATTTTTCATATATACGGATCATAAAATTCTAAAGTATATATTCACATAAATTTCGATTAATATAAACCAAAATAGTGGTCAAATGTTATCAATGATTAATATTGTTCAATCCATTTCCCATGAAAGGAAAACAAAGAGTAATATGCTATGAGTAGAAAATATCATTAAACCATCTCCATTATAAGTAATGTTAGGGTTTCATTCTTCAAGGACATGCGAAGGATATACATAATGTTAATAAGAGGATCATCTTACATACTTTCCAAAATATTTTCTCATCATTATATACATTAATGGATCAAGGTGGATCTAAAATATGATTATTTTCAATAGATTAATGTAGTGAAAATTATACTATTAATCACTGCTGAATATGGAGTTATATGGTTTTGGAAACAAAGATGTGTCCCGTGAAAACTATTAATATATATGGACATGTAGTAGGATATGAATTTCTCATAAATCTAAATTAATTTTGGTATCACTCTTATGTATAGATATTTGAAGAAAAAAATTATGGTTTGAAATCATAAAGGTGGATATTATGAAGTTTTTATCCCAAGGAATGATATGAAAAAATTCAAAGTATAATGATAAAAGCCTAAGGGTATCATAAAGAAAAATCCCTTATCATAATAGAGATAGAAATCATAACCATGGATTTAATACAATGACTCCCTATGAAATCTTAAGGAAATTACTTCAAATGGTTGTTAGTTTATCTCCCTAAAAATTTTCATTTCATTTCAATCATTGATGATTAATCTATTAAAAAACACAAAAAGATAAACACAAAAGATGAGGTAAGACATAATGATGTTATAATATCTATTGTATCTAATCAAGATATGAGGATAACATTTAGGATTTTTAGAATCCATTAAGAATAATTAGATAGATAAAGGAGCTTTATCACTTATTATCTACCTTAGATATACGAACTATTAGAAATATCCATTTATACATAAGAGGGTATATTAATAAAATTTATAATATATTTTCAAGGATGTTGGGACACACAACTTCCACAAGAGGACTTCACATAAAACAATATCTCTCTTTCTACCATTAAAATTGAAAATTATAAGTCCCCTTGTGGGAAGAGGTGTTGGAATCAAACGTGATGGGATGCATTTATAGAGTGGAAGAGGATGAGAGCTAATCTTATTTGAAAAATTATATATATGGTTCGAATAAGATTGTTTCATAATAAATCTAGAAAAATATGATAGAATTTATATGTAGGGAATCATTGATGAAACAAGGTGTTTTATGTTTGGGATATTATATTACTTTTTCTCTCTCTATGGAAGATATTCATGACGATTTAGAAGAACAGAAAGCATTGTACTAGATACTTCTGCCTCGTTATGATCATTGATCACATCAAAGTGGTGGCCTATCAACTTTCACTCCAACCAATCATATATTAAGTACATGATGTGTTCCATGTATCCTTATTAAAGAATTACATTTTATTCCCCACAAATATACTGAATCCATAGGTGGTACCTTTTCAGAGTTATCATTTATAAGAGGAGCAATTAGTAATGACCCAGATCATAGGGCCATGTTCATTGAAATAGGAAAACCCACGAAGTCAAAGTACTGTGTTGGAACACAATGTTTATGGAAGTGTTGTGGGAATCATATAATGATATCAAATTAAACGAACCCCATATTTTTTAGTTTATAAAATTAAAATCTAATGTGAAAAAAAACTAATAGGGGGAAAGGTTTTGAAATTACATTTTAAAAAATAAATTTCCCCTTTTGAGTCAATATATTTTTCATTAGGTTGTGCAGTTATATAAAAATAAATAAATATTTTAATTATAATATTCAATTTTAATATATATCCTATAAAATATTAATTAACACTACAAAACATAACTATTGATAATATAGTTTTTTTATAATAAAAATTATGAATAGTATATTAACGGTTTTGATAAAGTCTAATTAACACATATTGAAGATGTGGTGACCTAGACTTGTAGGATTATACATATGAATTCCATTTATCACAACATCCATTGGATATATCATCATTAAGAATTTACCATGACCAATTACAAGATATTACTCAATAACTAAAGAATAATTGAAATCATTTATTTGAGAAGATTAATATCATTAAGATCACATCCCAAACCATGTTTCTCAAACAACTAAATAAAAATATTACCATTTCCTGCATTAATAATATCATATAGTAGTGTGATAAAGGGATATGTATCGAGACCTTAAAAATTTGAATAATGATATTTTATTTGAAAAAAACAATGATTATATTTGATACTTTTTATTTTAACATTATAAATGTTAAAATAACGAGTTTGATACTAATTTGGTTTTAATACTACAGACCTTGAATTTTGTTTTTGTTAAATATATAGCTTCAATAAGGAAATTTTTTTTGAGGATATTATGATTTTTTTAAATAAATTATATTTTAATAAAATAATAATCTCAAATAATATATATGAAATATTATTTTAGATAAAATTATATTAATTAAAAATTAAACATTATACGTTTTTCAAAAATATTATTTTCCAAAAAAATATTTATTTTTAAATAAATAAGGATATTTTTATTTAATAATAATAATTTTAAAATATCTAAAATATTTTGAAAAAATAAATATTATTTTTTAAATCAGAATGTAAAAATTATCCAAAAGATAATTTTTATAATTTTTTGAAGACACAAGAATATTTATTTTATATTTAGTAATATCATAAATATACATTGAGTATTCTAACTTCATAAGGACTAAAAAGTAATTTAATATAAATCCTCAAGTTATACATGAGAAAATATATTTTTCAACACTAAAAAAAATTATTTTTATGACATTTTATTAAATTTATATATCTTTAATGAGTCTTCCAAAACATATATTATATTCTTTGTTTTTTAAATCAATTTTTTATAATCAATGCACCCTTATACCTCAACAAGGGTTTTTTAAATTAGTTTGGTTCTTATCCATATAAAATCATTAAAAAAACTCTACATTATTTGAATCTATGGAAAAAACTATTGGATAAAACTTTTATTGGATTACTTTATCATATAGAGTCCAAAACATATGTTTGAAAATTAATAAATATCAATCCACCCTATATCTATATAAAACCTATAAAATTCAATTTAATATTTACTCTAAACCCATGGAAGATGGAATTAATCTTTATTACCCTCTATATCTATCCAAGGTGTTTCTATGATCTTAATAATCACCACCCATGATATTAAAATCATCCTCCTTGGGTAAGGGATCCTCTCCTTTAAAAAACTCCTTCATTAATTTATGCCTTTTGGTTTCTAATTTTTCATATTGGGATATATTCTCTCACATCCCTCTTATAATAAATATTATTTCCATTTAATAAAAACACCCATTATAGTCTCATTTAACCATTCCATGAATCTTTATGTTCCACCAATATCGTGGTATATTTTTTTTACTTCCCATGCCAAACATTAGTGTAGTGAATAACCATCTTCATTCCCACAAAACAGTATTCAACTAGTTGTACATATCTTTAATTTATTGGGAATTTTCATATATGAAACTCTTAATATTTAATCAGGATGTAAAAATTGATGAAATACATGATTATTTTTTATGATCTATGAGTCACACTTATAAATTTTCTTGATATGAATGGGATGGATGTACTATAATTTTATATCCCTTCAATTCATTGGAAAATAATTATAGGTCATTTGATTCGATATATGGTTCATGGGGGGTTATTATAATTAAATTGTATTATGAAGTATTGGTGGTTAGCCATTATTTTTTTTTCATGTTTTATGTTTTTTCCACAATCCCATGTTGCCTTTATGTTTTCTTGTAATATCATTTCTCTTTGTTCAATATTATTATTATCACACCTGTTATGTATCCTTTATAAATATCTTGGATTTCATATACTATATTAAAATATGCAATATTTTTTATTCCCTTATTGGTATTTTTATCTCACTATTTTCTTATGTACGTCTCCAAGTTATCCTCTGTAGTTATAGAAGAATGCAGAATTTTGTGGAGTATGTTCAGGAAGATTTCAAAAATTTAATTATATTCCTGTTATATGTTTTTATGTCATGTACTCGATTTCTGAAATATAAAATATTTCTTGTTATTTTAGAATAAAATTATTTGTAATGTTTTGTAATAAATCATGAATTATTGTTTTTTAATGATGAGGGATGTCACAGTTTCATTGGAACCTACCACACCCTCCATGATAATAATTTCAAACTCATCCTTTATGGGTAAATGTATCCATCACATGAGAAAAAAGTGTTATCAATGAATAACATCATTTGAGTCCCAAACCGACCCTGACTCAAGTGTATATCTTATCCTCATTTCATATAAGATGAGCACCACATCACCAAACTGAATCCTCATCATATATAAGAGAATTATTCATCCATGTTGATATTATGAAAATAGAATAAACCTTAAATAATTATAAATATAAATAAAATCATGAGTTCCCCACACCTATATGGGGATATGGAGGAAGAGGATTATAAACCCACAAAAATTGGGGAATATTTCTTCATTATAAAAAAGGTTATCAAATCCAATAAAAATCTATATATGTGCCTGAAACCAATGGGTATTCTCATTAGAATGTATAATGATATTATAGAGACCCCAATATTCATTTAAGCATAATTTTATCCCAATTATTCTAAAATACTATCTAGTGAGTGTGAAACTATCTCAAATTCCCATATTTGTGGGTAGAATTGCTTTTTTCACTCCATCAACTAAAGATATACACTCAACATCTTTCCAAGTACCAAATTAATTTAACATAAGTGGTATATCTCTTAAGCTACATTCCAATTAGAAACCACATATTCAGAATCCAAGGCCTTTTGCGACGAAGTATGAAATTATGAAATATATAATAATCACCCAAACCAATATCTAAATCCTTAATGTTTTACATATCTCATAAGTTTTATGAATGGTGGTTTTTGAGGCCTCCAGATTCGTCACAGTTTTGATATTGAAGTCACCATGACTATGATTCATAAAAAATTAATATAATCTTGTATAATGTCCTGAAACTACCTCATTCATATATAAATATCAGGATAGATCTAATTATAAACATACAAACCCTTGAATGATGTTGTTAGGGAAAAAATGTTTTAAATTGATGGAATTATGTTAAAAATGGATATGAGATTACTCTAATCCATATGTTAGCACAAAATCATTTTCTCTAAAGTGATGATTATTTATCTCTATTGAATATGAATAACCAAAGTTATAAAAAGGGATAACATAATACCCTTGTAAGTTTTACGTTCAAAGATAAATTTAGGGACCCGGTTTTCAATGACGTGTTAATGGTCATCCAAAAGAAAATGACATACAACATCCTTGATAGGAGACCCTAGCATCATAACCACATGATAATTACATACAAATTCCATAAATGGGAATGATGGAATTCAATCCAATCATAATGTCTCTTTTGCATCTAGTCAATCCCAACACACTGTTGTGTCATTCAACATGATAAAGGTAAAATAAAACAATGATAGAGGGAATAATATGGTTTTATACACACGATTCGTTGATAACCAATCATTAAATCCCATGAATACTTATTTGAAAAGAGTTTTTTCTCCCTATAAACACGATCATGGTGACAGAACCAACTAAAGGGGCACATTGTAAACCACAATTGTTAATGACATTTGTCTATGAGATATTTTTAAACATAATTAATGTTTTTTTATAAATAAATTTCTATATAAATTACCCATTTGGATAAAATCCTATATATTAATAATAAAAACTAAAAACACCATAATGAAATATTCTGCAACTCAAGATGTCCCTAATCTTTCTTCTATCAATAAAATCAAGAAGAAAGAGAACATTTCTAAAACTGTACCAATTATAAAAACTAAATATTGGAACTCCGGTGGACATGAATATGAATCTTGTACTAAATTATGGATAAATATGATCCACCATTATCTTAGAATCATGAATAAAATTTCATTCAAAATAAAGATGAATATGCAGTGGATAAACATAGAGATAACCTTATGGAATTTGAGGAAGGTGTCTCTTCTACCATTGACCATCTATAGTGAGTAAATATGGGAATAAAAGAATACCCATGACCTATTTTTTATTATTTCCTCCATACATCAACAATAATAATAGATATACATCCCATTCCTGAAGTATCATAGCAATTTGTTCACATTGAAATATAAAGAAATATAGATAATTGAAAATGATGTGCCCACCCATCACATGGGCCTACTATAAAATTAACTATATATCATGTTGTAATCTCAGTAAATTAACAATATATATAATTAAATGGTGGAATAAAATGTTTAAAATAAAATTAATGATATATTCATCTGAGAGGTAAAGAACACAAAATCATTTTAGAATATCATCCTCATTAAGAAAAAGAAGTGGATGATCAGGGATGTATTAAATTTAAGGGGATACAATTGAAATTTTGAACATGATTAATTTCTATTTCTGATCATGAAACTCATATTTTTTTTATATTACATGCTTCAAAAAAAATTCATAAGAATCGGCACTGATGTAATAAGCAGATCAAGAAGGACCATAATATGAGGGTGTCACAATTTTCTGACAATAGCAAGAGATAATATAATACAAAATTTTACCTCTAATTTTCATAATTGTGACAACATTTAGTGACCCTCTATCCAAAAAAATATTTGTTCCCATACATAGATGAATTTAAAAATTCTAAGTCTATGATCCAATGGTCATTTTCTGACAATTTTTCCACTATCTCACCAATCATGAAACAAAATCTTGGAAATTAGAGCAACATCTCTTGTTTTTTACCCTTGGAAGGAGTTATTTTTTTTGGTTAGTGTCAAATAAATTCCTTCACATGGTGGAACTCCACCATTATAATGATGATGAACCATTTAATATTAATTCAATACATGTAATTTTTCCTCTATAAAAAAATAAAAGGGTAAGAGGAATTAATGGATTCTTCATTTATATCAGGTATTTCATAGAAAAATTGGATTCAAATTATACTATTTAAATATGTTAATTTATAAGGGATTCAAATATTAATGTGATAAAGGATTTCATAAATATTTTTAAAACCTCTAGAAATAGTGTGTACTACCACCAGTAATGATGCCTCTTTTAAAATTAAAACCAGTCATCATATATGTGGCGTCCAGGGAGAAATCGCACGGTTCCCTTCACACAGTGAGGAATAATTTATTAAATGAAAATAGTCTATATTAAAAAAAGTCAATAATGTTTGATATGAAACCCATTTCTTCTTATTTTTAGAATAAATATATTTCACTAATCTTAATGTTGAAAAAATTATGTCAGAAATTTAAGCCAATAAAAGTATACATAACTACACATATCTATACACTAAAGTATATTTTTTGTTCTAATAATAAGTATGCATTTAGCCTAATTGACTATCATTATGTAATAGTATGACATTAAATTCATATCATATATGTAAATCGAAGGGGATGCACTGAATAATTTTTATCACAAATTATTTTCCCAAAAAAGGAGGAAAATTACACAGGTCTATAGAAAAATTAGGTTTTCTATAACCATTAAACTCTATAAACATGAGATATGTTTTTATATGTCACATCGAAGTTTGAGTATGAAAATAATGGAATTCCCATTTTCCAAGTTCAATAATCAAGGATTTTTTTTATTCCCATTCCAGATAAATTCATCTATAGTCATTACCCAGATCCAAAGGATGTAGGAACAATAATGTGGATAAAAACACCTATTTTCTACATAAATTTTTTCTAATAGCAGGATATATCTCATATGACTATTAAGGGTAATTCAAATCTATTTATTAAGAATATAAATAGAGATTAAACCATAATGAAGGAAAACTTTACACCACTCATTGGATACATGAGGGGAATCATTGTATAGTTATCCTTCAAATCGATATTAAATCATTTCCCTAATTCATAAAATGATCGTGATGATAAAATAGCTAATGTAGATTCAATCATGATTGATCCTTTCTATAATTATAATTATTCGACATCACATACCCGTGGGTGGTTTCTTTAGTAATCATACCCAATCACAAGGATATCAGTATGATATATATTTCTCCAATAAAATATGACATAAAATACATCATTGAATAAATGATCCCCATAGTATAAAACTACTAAAATGGGAAACTCTTGTCTGAACATGTCAAAAAGAGACCTATATTATGTATTTAAAGAAACATAAAACTTCATGTTTAATAGAATGTGTAAAAATATTAAATAAAATTGGATTAGATTGAGTTATACTAAGATGAATAATATAAGGATAAACTCACTCCATAATTTATGAAGTAAAAATTGGAACTTTTGTGGTCATAGGTCCGGAACCTGGGTCTCCCACTAAACGTGGAGGATTTTTTTACCTCTAGATAAATATGATATGAGACTATGTAGAATTCATATTGAATTTTCATTCTGGTTGAATAAATCGATACTCTATCCATCATCCCCTAGATATATTTCACATGATCAAATACTTCTGGTCACGATATATATGGGGAATTGATATTGTGGGGCCGAATACCCCAACTACATCCTTTAATTTCATGTACATTCTTATTGATACCACTTTCATCATAAAATTGGTCATGGGAATACCCCTAATGTAATATAGGATGAAGAACATTATAAAATTTATAATGTTCAATATCATTACTATATATTGTGTATCTCATACATTATTAAACTAAAATGGTAAAAATTTCAATCCTATAGAGTTTATGTGGTTATATTATGAGTATTCCATCGAGTAAAACTAGTTATCTATCTAACATGATGTGTTAAATGGGAAGATAGATTCTTTCAATAAGACCATAAAAAATATATTTTTGAAAATGGTCGAAATCGACAAGAAATAACAGATATAAAATATAATGTAAACTTTTTTGGAGTTTCATACCATAAACAATACTTCCATAAAATATACACAATATTTTTTTATCTATAAAATAGAGGTAGTTATACCAATAAATTTATAGTTTCATTCAAATTAAATCATTATATATGGTTAACATTAAGTACATGAAAATCATAGAATATCCATAACGAGCTATAATTCAACATGGATAATAGGACTTCAAAATTTAACAACATAGAATTCTGTCAGAATAAAATTACATTAACCATAAATAATAAGTTTTATCACCAATCATTCCAATATATAGAGTTATTATTGTTTCTCAAAATTTCATTCATACCATAGAATAAACCTCTAAAACTGGAACCAAATTTGGAAGGACCATAGCTCATACATGTGTATTTTTTAATGGATTAATATTTTTAACAAAAATGGGTAGATAATGAACTAATCCACACAAGAGTACAAGGTTTCTGGAAAAAAATACTTTTCATAACCCCCACATGAATTAAATTCCCCACAAGAAACATATTAATCTTTACAAAAAACAATATTCTTATCACATGAACCTAAACAATATAACTCTTACATCCTTTATTAAAGACATTAAAATACACAAAAAATTCCTTCATTAATGACATAAATGTTAATGACATTTAGTATATCCTACACTACCATAAACTACTTAGAGTGGGTCATCTAATGTGGTCCATTACCTATGGTGGAGGAAGATCCAGTTTTGTATTTGTTTAATATGACCCAATCTATAAATATATGATATGGTTGAATGTACCACCCCTATAACATAATATAACATGGAAATTACCCTCCCTAAATTAATAACATAATCTATATATTAGATCATTTCTTAACTATAATTTTATTGTTTACTTATAAAATTTGTTAGAATTACCCCTATATATATATGTTCCAGATCTATCCCGAGGCCCTAAAAAAGAACTATGTGTGTACTGATTCCCATATACATGAAATATTTAATGATTTATAGATACTTATCAAGGTCCCAAATGATCCTTACCTCAATAAATAATTCCATAATATTAATTTTCTATCCTCAAGGATCATTAACTAGTTTGAGAGGGATATCTTCTGAGACCCATGAATTCATGAAATCTATATACATTCTTAAGAAATAAGCTCTCCATATGCATGATTTAAATTATCATTTGACCCTTTAGTGTAAATAACTATGTATGGATTTATTACCATTATATTGAAATATTAAATGATGTCTTGAAATTTCACACTTAGACTAACCATAAATTCTAAACATTGTAATTTTTCCACTTTTCACACTAAAACATCAAAATCACCTCACCTTGTATTAGAGCATGATCTATCAATTATTGATATTAGTTATCTATTTTATCAAGTATGGGAATAAGGATCATAAACTTAACATGTGGTTCAAACCCATATGAAACTAATCACTTGTTCTACTAAACATACCATGAACAATATAAAAATAATGACTATAACCAAAGAATTTAAACATCGTGTCCATCATTGATACCATATGAATTTAAAATATTTGGGTGTTGTATTTCACAATTAATACCTTTAAACCCCCCCAAAATAATAGTTTATTTTTGCAAACTATTACTCCACTACATGATAGAAATATCCATTTATAAGTCTTAGGAACACTGTTGGAATATTTTTTATTGTAGTAATTACCCAATTTCATATATAAAATATATTTAAATGAATTGAATATTTCATTTGAAGAACTATGAAAAATAATTAATTGCATCACAATTGTATTTATTGTAACATTTATGTACTTTCTATCAGACCTAACTACCTTATAGTTAATCAAAATGGAAATATTACACCCTCTTGTTTATGATCAAGATCGGTGTAAGAGAGTTTTCCATGGGTTAACTCATTCGTGAACATGTTCTTATAAAATAATTCATAATTACCCATATATGAGTTACATATATGTAGGGGTGACTTCTTAAAAAATAACTACATGTGTATTAATTATGGTAAAAATATGATACATAATGATAAATTGATCCTGCATCATCTATAAATCCTTAATTTAAAAAATTCACTCTCTCTTCATATGATTTGAATCATTGAAAAAAAAACATTTCCAAGATCTATGTGTTGATTAATTCCAATTATCACGTGATAAATACTAATGTATAAACCACTATCCTAGTCCCTTTACAGTGTAAAATATAATTATACCCAATTTCCCATTCAAACAATTTTGATCCAGATCAATACATGTGACTTCCACAAAATGAAATATATTTGAATAATTTCTATATATACAAAATATGTTGTCATAACCATACCCCTGTTATGAGACATGTTAATATTTAATTAAATAATAATATTTCCATCCCCACACATATGATCCTATTTTGTGTATTGAACTTATTATATGAGTACTATTTTTTTCATGATTCCTAAATCATTATGATACATAGAGTTTCCAAGGTATGTTTTCTTAGGACCCACTATTTTTTCCTAAAATTATAATTGTATCCAATATTTGGACAATATTAAATAAAGTCATTATTAATTTTCAAAAATTTGTGAATATTCCTTCCCCAAGGGAAATATTCTCCCAATATGATAGTTATTCCCCTTAAAAATAGTCAAAGAACATGTACCTATAATATAGTGGGTGACGTTTTATTTTTAGAATAGCATGGCCCTTCCCATTATAATGATTCTAATATATGTAGGGGACCTTTTTCTTTATGAAATATAAGAATCTTGATTACTATTTATACAAGATATGTAGTGACACCAATATTATCCATACTAGGTCTATCCACATTCCATCATAACATAAATCCTCATTTTCTTACCAACACACATAATGGATCTATTTATGGTAGAATAGATTGAGTCTTCTAACCATTCATGGCATCTTTGGAAAAATAATATCTGACAATTACACATTTCACTTTTATATGTTGTCCTTCATCACATTATTGAATGATTATTCAGTAAGTAGAAACACATTTCAACTCAACCTACATATAAGCCATAAAATATGTGGTACATGTTTATTCAAAAATAGAAACTTCATTGATTCTTGTCCGAAAACGGTATATAGTAATGAAAAAATATCATATCTGGATCTTATACAAAAATATCCAAAAAATGATCATAATTAGGTATTTTAAACTTCATTATAACACTTGATCCCCCTTTTAACTGAGTTTTATCTATGTAGATAGGCATATAAGGGTAAAGTGTTTCTTTATTCTAATTATAACTAAATAAGTTGTTATGTTAGGATTCTCTATCAATGTCCCAATAATTGTGTCTTAAAAAAAGTGTCTATTCCATATATGTATAAGATATATCTATAAAAAGGTATTACCTTGAAATAGTTATTTGGGTCTAGATCTTTGGACTTTCAATATACAAAATGTCACCCATAGATGTTTATCCATAGATATTGAAAATAAACTTTATCCCATCTTGGTGAGAAAAAAGTAATCTATCCATCACATTGGCAGTCATTTGTTCATTGTTCCATTATGAGAGGTTTTATATTCTCATATGTTTTATGGGTTATAATCCAATTCCTTTGCTTTATTTCCCCAAAATTTCAAATCCCTCATGGAAATAAACCATATACTATTCATATTAGGGGTTATTCTCTTCCCATATATTGCTTCTCACAATGAGGATATCTCAAATGATCATTATGGTTTTTGACAATTACACCATGGGGAGAGTCATGACTAATGATTGGAATCACAATTGCTCCACTATTAAATACATTAACCTTTTCTAGATGTTTAAACACATATATTATCATCCTTAATATATATGAGTCATGTATATCTAAGTTTTCTTTATAATCAAATTTAATCTTACAATATCTTTTTATGTACCCCCAATATTATGTGATGGGGAAGCATTATCCCATATTCATTTTCACCCCAAACAATTCAACATTTATCTAAATGTACATTACATAATATTCATTTCATTTGAAAATAACCTAGTTATATCATTTTAATTTCTACAGCCTTGGTCACAACTGTACGATGTAAAACTAGGTAACATGAGGTCATCATTTCATTAAGTTAAATTAAAAAACATCAATTCTTTGTCCCAAAACATTTAACTATATGATAGTATCATCCTTGTTACATGACATTAAAATTCAAAGACCAAATCATGTGTTAGTATTTATCAATGGACCAAGATATCCTTAACATTGACAACAAGGGAGTGGGTGCTTCAACCATCTTCTAGAGAAACTCAATCCATATATAACACATGTTATCTGAGTGTCGCAGTTTTCCAAAATCCATCCATGACCCATGGAGTGTATACTATCTATATTCAGGGGCACCTATATCAAAGTATGTATATAATCTCCAAGAACTTTAATATGTGACCCTAGAACATTATATAGATGTTTCTTGTCCATAAAATAGGATCATGTTATCCATGTGAGACAAAAAAATATTGAAATAGAGGTAATCACATTAGAGTTACTTACATTTATTTCCTGTAAGATTTATCAAAACATTACTCATTATATGATAGCCTTCTTCCATTATTTAATACATTTTCATCCACCATTCAGAAGGGTGTTAATGTTTTCTCTTCCAAAAGATCCTATGGATATTGTGTCACACATCTCTCTCTTAATATGGTTCACAAAGTATGGCTCTCATCTATGTGCACATTTGTTAAATATATACAACATTAATCTCAATCCTTCTATGGTCTAAATTGTATAACCATAAATACAAGTGAAATATTAACCAAACAAATTAAAATGAATACTCATAAAGGGAATTCCATGAAAAGTATTGTATCATTTCATATAGATCATCATCTAAATATTTTAGTAAAAACTAAAAAGAGTAAATTAAAAGGCACAAAGATCATAGGTTCGATCCTATGTCCCTAGAATAAGTCAATCCATGCTCCTTGGATCCTTCAATATTGGGAAATGTAATAGTAGTGACCTATCACATATATTTTTTGTGATAACATATTTATTAGATGATGAAACAAAATTTTAGGGTTCCATAACCCTCCTTAGATGTACTTATCTCTCTAACATACTTCCTTTCTCAATTATCTAAACATACAAATTCGTTTCATGTATCTCAAAAAATAGTGTCTCAGGAATTAAGGGATCCAATTATTTTCTAAACATATAATCCCACTTACACATTGATATAATCCCAAAATATATTAACTTAGAGCCAAAATATCTATTAAAAATGAACCTATGATCCGTGTTTTACATGGAATCATTAAGGTTGAACTAATCACTATAGTGTAATTCATGAGTATCCAAGACATGATATCATATATTATAACCCCAGGATTAGACCATTCAACCAATGATTTACATAACACATTATTCAACTATCAAAGTGTATTTTTCAACCCTAAATTTATGTCACCATATTCCAAACTCATTCTTGATGAAGGGATTCTATAAATCACTATTGAATATTTTGTTGGTCCTCATCATGTGACCCTAAAACTCATGATATATTGGTATGAGATTCATGGACATTAATTGAACTCCCCTATTTGTGAGGTAGTTTACATTGAAAATTTCACGTCATTATTTTTAGGTTTAACCTGGCCCTTTCCATATAATATATTTCCAATGTGCTTTAATCATGCATGGAGAATCTTCTCTCCAAAAACTACATCTTTACTATTGTTCTTGAACCACAATAGGCCATTAATGGATTTTGGAAAAGACCATTTTTGGAATCAAGGAAAACTTAACTTGAATATAAATACACTAGTCCATTAAATGAATATAATACTTTGACAAGTTAACCAATGACATATTTTGGCTGAGAAAAGGGCCTTTTATCCATAATAGAAATGGATGAATTGTAGTGGATCTTGTAACCTCTGAGTGAATCATTAGTATCTCAGATAAGTTTTCTGATCTCAGCATCCACGATTTTGACTATTTATGTCATGATTTACATATCCCATTTACCATATATTCATGTAGATTCAACATCATTGACATTAAATCACTATATAACATACTCAATCTAAAAGAATCTGTGTGGTACGTGACTATTAAGAAATTTAGTTTTCCCCATCAAGTGACCCTAAATAGCATGATATATGGTATGTGCTTCAAAATGTTAAACCGAAAACCTCTTTTTTTGAGATAGTATGCATCAACCATTGGCCCCTTATTTACACCTAGTTTTACCTGTACCATTACGTAAGAACTATAAACATGGATCCAAACCACTACTTAGTCATAATTTTCTCTGTACGCATCTTTGTCATTTCAATGTTTGGATCATTATGTATCATTCATGGACCTTGGAAAGGTGAATGTCTATTTTAAAGGGACCATCTTCTTGAATGTATATATAATCTCAATAAAGTTTACAATGATTCCAAAAAATATCAACTATAGGTATCATTTCTATAAAAAACTATCGGATCCTTGTGATCCCAGAAAAAATTGATGTAGGACTCACCAACTCATAGCGATTCTCATATAACCCTTATATGTCAACCTCATCACATGATCTTAGATGAAACCTATTTTATATGTGGTACACAACCCATTATCTAATAATCTTAGTTGATTATATATCCTCCACATAATAACAGTATATTACAAACCAATTATTTAAAAAAGTATACAAGGTTCCAAAAACCTTCTTGAATATTATTCTTGAAGAAAATATAGATGAATTTCAAAGATTTCATATATTTTTTGTTTAACTCGGAGCTCTAGAGACAAACTATTTATAATTTATGGTAAACTTGTATTCATTGTTTTTATTATTAAATAACAAATTATCACATTATGATTATTCTTCTGCGTGACATGGTATGTTATAATGTCTTAAGAGTAGTGGTCACACTATATGATCATAATAGTTCCCATCTATGATGAGAAACCAAAAGTAAAATGATAATATTCATGAATATTTGTTCTATATGTGTACGATATCATTTTAGGGGATCTAATGATACAATTTATCAAGGATGGAGACTTATATGAATTTGAGGCACCTTATCATGGAGTATTCCCTTGGTAATATCCAGTATGGAAATTATGAGAATGATATCATCCTATAGGAAATCCATATTTCTTTGTGTCATTTGAGGTTCCAATATATGAATGTTTTTATTTGTAATTATACATTAAGATTATTATTAATGGGTATTATGTCTCACACACTTAGATGTATTGATTAAGACCATGATGGAAGATCTTTGTAGAAAGGTTGGATACATTGGGTCCATAATGAGTAATATTACATTAATGAATAATATGAGAAAGGACCTATACTTTCAATTATTTAATAGAAGTTAATATCTCATGACATTTAATGGAAATAATATATTCTAAATAAATATAGGGACATGGTATTCTGTAAGAATGTTCTATTTCTAGAAGGTTTATTAATGAGATATCAAGCATATAAGTTGATGGATTTGGCATGAAACACACACAATGTGATATATTGTTATAACGATATAACAATATACAGTATGAATTCATATGCGTTGAAATATCCTTGAGTAATAAACTTATTTATTTATGAGTTCCTTGGGGTGTTTCTAGATTTTAACCTTGGAATTTATGCTGCTTCGCCTAATTCCACTAAGAAAGAGGCCTAGAGGGTGACACACTAAGTGTATCCATAATCTCAGTTAAAGAAAATATTATTATTTTTTATTTACAAAGAGGAATAAATATTATTCCCATAAATGGTATAATTATAATTTATGTCTTCTTGTCCTTATTTATTCTATCACTAGTTATTTAAGAGAATATATTATGAGCATAATTTTTAGTAAATATATATTTTCTATCTTGTGAATAATATATATATATTTGTATATATATTATATATATTATAAAGATATCTATTTAATAAATAATTAGACATTATTCAGGGCGCAATAAAATTTTTGGTGGAGTAGTCGACCGAGTTTAGTGGTCTA
Organism: Viscum album; assembly: GCA_963277665.1. Lineage (NCBI taxonomy): Eukaryota > Viridiplantae > Streptophyta > Magnoliopsida > Santalales > Viscaceae > Viscum > Viscum album. The sequence continues at coordinate 1,270,973,776 of OY728146.1, forward strand.
GTGAGAAATGAAAATATTCAATATTATTTAGTTAAATAATATTTAATTATAATATTCAATTTCCAAACATATCGAGAAATAATAATATTACTATTTTTATTTGACAAGGGGGATTTCTAGGATTAAATAAATAATAAGGATAGTTGTTCAATTATTTTATTTTAACCCTAGAAATATAAATACGCAATTATGTTATTTTCCCAAAACCTAAATCAGTTGTGCCCAATGACTCTTGGGAGATCCTATCATGTATATAGAGCTCACTTATCCAATAATTCTTCAAAGAATAGTGATAAATACTCCTCCCATGGATCAATGATAATACTTTGGAACTATTTCTTGAGGATACCAAGGAAAACAGAGCAATTGAATATTTCTTCCAGGCTATAACCTAGAGTTTCCATTCACTATGTTTGGAGATTTATAAACACGAGTGGATCACCGCTAGAGGAAATATAAACCTAGTTTCTACAACACCATTATGGGGAACCCCATATCTATCACCATATTATTCAATTATGAAATAATTACATAGAGGTAATTATTTATATAATTCAACTAATTATAAACAATATGTGTTGATATTCTCTCCCTTGGTTCTAGAATAATATATGTTCTCTATCATTGATTCAATTACATTGATAACAGTAAATAAACATCTTATATATCTTGTATTGATCATCAGTCATAAAAAAATAAATGATGGGAACCACATATCATAGGATTCTACTGTTCCCAAAACCTACAAGTGTAATTAAAGTGGGGGAATAATTGTTTATAATTATTTAAACATCATTAGTGATATGTGATTTCTATTTTTGTTTTTCAATTAAATTTTTATCATTCTTTTAATATGAATAGGGTGATATGTTTCATTAATCTTTTTTTATCATAGATATAAATGAGATATGTTATTTTATTATAAAAATAAAATTAAGGAACTGAACTGAAGGTTCCATGGATTCTGGTAATGTAACATAGGATTGTACACCATGTAATTAGAATTACATGTCGTGTACTAATAGTTAATGCACCATGAGTTAGTTCAGAAATTACTTAAAATGTGTGAATTGATATCACACAATATAGTAATTTGATACACCACATGTAGACTAGGACAAACTAGTGCATGGTTAGGTGGATTACATGTCGTTTAGCCCACGTACATAGTGTGTAGTCCCTTAGTGTAAAAGGGGAAATGTATTGAATACATGGCCAACCTGATTTGTGACCATATAACACTAATTCAAAAAAAACAATTTGTCCTATTAGACACATTGCATAGTCCAAATTTTCCAAGGTATGTTTTACATGTTGAGTTCATAGGTCTGTATCGTGTATTGTTGGGGAGTGGTGTACATGATGTGTATATCAAATCATAACCCAACGTAATTTTAGCAAATTATGCAGATTTAATGTTTATTTATTTTGACATATAATCCTAGAGGCATGTACTTGAGTGAGGTTATAAAGATAAGACACACTATGTGATAGGTTTTAATATACATAAACATGTAAATGATTAATTAATAACAATACATTCTTTAGATCTACATATCATATATGAGACATATTATAATTTCTTAATATATGTGCATTTGAAAATAACATGTGACCTTAAATATTTGTAATTTTTGTAGTCAACTATGAAGTACACATTCTAAAAGTTTGTGATAAGTCATGTCTTCCACATGTCACATGAGTAATATTGTATTTCATTATAATGCTTATTGGGTAGAATAGGATGTGTATTCATTGTGTTACCTCCATAGATAATGTTATGTAAACACTTATTATTAAATTAATTTATTTAATTTGTCAAAAATTTAATGGAAAATAATCTTAAGGATATTCCCATAATAATTTAGATAAAAGGATACTTTAATAAATTTTAATAATTAATCGATTTGATTTTGACTTATCTATAATAAAAATGAGTAAAGAATTGGATACTATTTTTATTAAATGTGTAATACTTTTCATGCAGGTGGATGATCTTGAGCTGGACTAGACCTTTTTATGTGACTGGTTTCATTTAATTTATTATTAAATTAAATATTTAGCTGGTGTGAGTTATATCTTCAATATTATTAAGTCCTACCTTTACATGGTTTCTTTTATGTAAACCCCATTTTCCCCACACCTACATGTGAGTGAAAGGAGTATTTAATTTATAGAGGTCCCATGATAGTGGAGGTAGATCAAGTACATATTAGAGGAGAAACTAATCCATGGAGATACAATGGTGGATATGTTGAATGTTACAAACACGAACCTCAATTGGTTCAAAGTGATTCTGCCCTAGTCCAAAATTCATTTAATCAAAAACCAGATAAACTAAACCTTATTATTAGGTCATGATCATACCGTTTATTTCAATTCTATTAGCTACACGGTTAATCAATTATGGATTTATTATCATGATCGAATAATTAATTAATTAACAAGAATGAAATATGGAAGTAAAATAAATTAGATTATACGTAAATATTATTTAAGACATGGTTAGACATTTAAGTAATCCCACATAAGATTAAAAATCTTATAAAAACATAATAATTGTATATATATACAAAAAATAATAAAATCCATTAGTAAAATATTATTTCACTGAAGCCTTCTATTACTTCGGTTTTAATTGAACCATATATCAATTTTCTTGACCATCCAATGTTGGGGTTCTATAAATTATATGAGAATTTCTACTTGAGGTGTTGGGTTTACATAACTTGGTTCACATCAAGGGTTAACTTCGAAATAAATACTTGGGGTAACATAGATTCAATGGTTGAAGAAATCTATATTAATAATTTTAGGATTTGGTAGTCAACTCAACTAATCAAGGAATGGTGTGTTAATGAAGTTTGCATTTGAAATTTCTCCCTAAAACCACTATTGTCATATTACTAACCAAATATGGTTTGATGAGAAATGGGAGATGTATCCTTTACACATTAGTGTCCAAAAAATAATTTTTTTTGAATTCAATGGTGAGGGTTATTGTGTTTCAATAAAATTGTGGGAGATTACTAAATATAATATTTATTTATTTGTTGAACTTTTTTCAGATAATTTACTAAAACTCTTCTTGATAAATTTGGTATAAGAAATGATAAAATGATATAAAACATAACTTTAGGATCCATTAATGAGAATAATAAACTTCTCTTCGACACAAATTTACATCATTGACAATGTCACCTATGTGTCATCCTTCACCATGAAAAGAAATTGTATGTGTTGGAATAACCTTTTCTAGGTGCACCTATAAACAAGGAATGTGATGAATAACTATCTAACTAGGAGAAAATTTTTAGTGGCCTTAAATATGTTTATTGATTCATTCTCACCTCCATGTATAATTATAATTGAAAGAAACATGAGGTTATGGATGCCTATAGTATGGTGTCTCACCTACATGATCTCTATCAAGAGATGGAATGATAAGAGAGGTATGGGATGCCAAATGCTTTGTCTACCACAATACATTGATATTCTACACCAGCTGGCCTCATGTAGTATACCTTATTTGCTACATTAAATTTTTGGAAATCATAGGTATTAAATTCCATCCACAGTTTCATACATATATAATACTTTTATAACATCCCAATACATTCTCCTACATTATATCGAATTATAATATGAGAAATAATGAGATGATTCATTGAAAACATCTGACCCTAATTCTACTTGTGGAGAAGGATATGGGGTGTGATAAACATGTGGTCCTTACAGTGAACAAGAAAAAGAAGAACAATATCAAGGTTTCCAAAACATATAATCATTTTAAATCTCCCAAGCACCGTCCTTCCAAGAAAAATAAGATCTTGAGGAATTCAAAGGGAATGGAGGAAGTGTGTTTGGAATGAGGAAAGTCAGACCACTGGAAGTGGAACTATAACGAGAAGAAAGGGTAACATAAAGGTGTGTTAATTATCTAGTGAAATATATCTATTTCTAGACATTGGGTATTATATGCATCTTGGGTGCTCATATCTATATCCAAATTCCAGAACCAAATAGATTTAGAAATATCCCCAAAGGAGTGGTGGATCTACAAGTTGCCATTGGCGTGAGGCTAGATGCTCTGGAAATTGGTCACTACCATCTTTGATTGACAACATGATTGATTTTGGTTTCAAGATATTGTTAGTATGTACCTATAGTTTTAAAGAACCTTATTTATGTCCCATGTTTAGATATAGATGTGTTTATTTTCAAATTTATAAATAAAAGTTCATTATTTTATAAGAAAAAAACTTTTTTTAGTATGGTACATTTATATGACGTTCTTTATGTATACAACTATGAAATACAAGTGTTGGAAATTAACAATGGATCATGTTCACCCGACTCATATATCAATATGATTTGGAATCACCATATTTTTCATCTAAACAAGAATATTTTTAAAAACATATATCAGAGTAGTTATTTAGAATATTCTGATATAAAACCACTAGATAGATTAAATTCTTGATTACAAGGAAAAAATATAAAAAACACCATTTGGTAGGAAACATGATAGGGACACAGAACTACTAGGATTGGTACACACTGATGTGTGTGCAAAATTTGTAGTCGAAGTTGGAGGTGGATATTTTTACTTAATAAATTTTACTAATGAATTTTGTGGGTATGAATATATCTATACGATGAGGTATAAGTACAAGTCCATTGGCACAGTCATGGAATTTAAGAATGAAGTGGAGTTTTAGATTGGTAAGAAGATTAAGAATATTATATCAAATCGAGGTGGTGAATATATTAAAAATAGTTCATTGAGGTTTTATCAGAGTTTGAGATTCTATTTGAACTCACTCCACCTTATACAACACAATTTATTGTTTCTAGTTAGAGGAGGAACAATACTGTCTTGACTTGGAAATGTCGATGATTATTGAGGAATTTATCCACTTATTCTTTTAGGGATATTCATTACAAATTACAGCATACACAGTAAACCTAGTACCATGTAAAGTGGAAAATGGAATTCCATTATAGTTATGTCATGGAACAAAACCAATTTTATTTCTTACACATGTATGGGGTTATGAGGAATTTTTAATTCCATTTAATGTATCAAAGACGCACCCCAGAGAACAGAGTGTATCTTTATACATTATCCTAAAGAAAAAAAAGTGAAACTACTTATATAACCCCTCAAAAATTAATGTGACTATCTCAATACAAGATGTATTTATTGAGAATAAACACATCCTGAAAAAGGTAATTGGTAGAATGATTGACTTTTAAAAAGTTGATGCTTAAGAGACACATGATTTGGTTCATGAAAAAATACACAAGTAGTCATGGAAGAAGTATTTTTTGAACAACATTTACACCATATGATTAAAATATAGGTTAGAGAAACAAAGAGATATAGTTTTCTTGTCACTGAGGATGGTGACTCATTATTTTTAGGAAATTATAAACCTATATCATACATAGATTAATTAGATATCTCATAAGTAGTGATGTTTATAGAGATAATAATTTTGGGATGGATTCAATTTATTAGAACTAATTTTGGGTTCTAGTCAATGATCCAGTTGACAAAATTCTTGTTGGGTTCAAATGGGTGTTTAAGATGAAACTGCAGATGGGAGGTAACATAATTACCTCTAAAGAATGGCAAATGGATAAAGGGTTTAAACTGCATTATGAAATTGACTACGATGGAATCTTTTCTTGAGTATAACTCTTTTAATCCAACGGAATCAAAATTTATATAGTATCTTACCATGTCTATAAGATTTGGAAGACAGATGTAAAAAATTATTTCGTAAACAGAAACCTTTAGGAAGATATCTATTTGAGAAAACTAAAAGGGGTTTTTACTTCATGTGATGTCATAATATATTCAGGGTACAGATATCCATTTTGGGATTGAAGCAAGCATCTAGGTCATGGAAAATTTGATTATATTAAAGTATTAAATAATTTGTTTTCATTATGAATGAATGTGATCCACTTGTTTATTGAAGGATTATTGGGAATGCATCCATTATCCTAGTAGTATATTTTGATGATAGATTACTAATTGGAAATGACATATCATTCATAAAATATATTAAGGATTGTATAAACAAATTTTTTCCCTGATGGACTTAGGATTAGAGGTATATATTCAATGGATCAAGATCATTCGTGATATATCCAAGAAGAATCATGGACCATGTCAAATATTATATATAAAGTAGATATTTATGATATTTATTATGGTATAATACAAGAGGGTATTGGTTCCAATGTCATTTGGTAAACATATTTGTAAGAAAATGTGTCCCCAAACCCAATAAAATAAGATATAATGATTAATATTCCATATGATTTGGTGATAGGATCAATAATTTATGTCTTGTTATGTACTATACTTGATGTTGCATCTTCATTGAGCATGGGAATTCGATATCAAGTAGTAATAGGAGAACATAAAGGGACTTATATTAAGGTTATACTTATGTATCATAAAAGAACAAAGGATATGCTCTTCAAGTATATTGAAGATGAGGAGATGGTTTTTAGGGATTATACTGATGATGGGTTTTATATATATTAGATTGATTTAAAGTCATAGCCTGGATATGTTTTTTGTCTTAATGGAGGATCTGTGAGCTGGAAGAGTTCAAAGGAGCCCGGTGTCACTATTTATATAGTAGAGTCTATGTATATAGAGACTTCTGATGAAACAGAGGAATCTGTTTATATTTTTAACACTTTCTAGTAGCGTGATGTGGTACATAACAATAAATTCAATATCACATTATATTGTGACAATAATATAGTGATGGCTCTTGTAAAAGAGAAAAGACCACACCCACAGACAAAACATATACTACAAAAGTATCCCCTCTTGAAGAATTTATATCATAGGGGTGAAGTTTCAGTAATATATATACCCATAGAAGAGAATGTGGAGGACCCCTGGAATAATTTCTTATCTCATCAAAATCATGAGTATCATGTGAGAGCTAAAAGACTGAATGTTGTTAATAGTTGCCTCTAGTGCAAGTGGAAGTCTATTTGATTTAGTGCCCCATAACAATATTATTTGTAATTTATGATATGATTTTATTCATTGGTTTGAATATAAATAAACCACTTATCACATAATTATAGTTCTTCTATATGAACTAGTATGTGATAATGTCCTAAGAGTATCTATCTCACAAAAAATTTATAAAAGTCCCCAACTATGATTTGAACCTAGATGTCCTGTGAAACTATTCTTGAATATATGTTATATAGCCGGATTATTTCATTTTAAGACACAAGTTGTATAGGCTATCCGGGTTGGAGACTATTTGGTCTTTGATGAACTTTATCATGGAGTACACCCTTGGTAATATCTAGTATGAATATTACGAGAATGAGACCATCTAGTAGGAAATCCACATTTCTCTATGTTGTTTGATGGTTTTATATGTATTAGTTTGTATTGGTACTTTGATATTAATATTTTTATTAATGAGTATTATGAGTTGTTCACGTAGATGTATTGATGAAAACTGTTATAACAGTGGTACACTGTGAGGTAGGATTCTTTATGTGCTTCGTGAGTAATATTTCTTTAATGAATAATGCAAGAAATTTTTTGTTCCTTCCAATCTTTAAAAGATGTTAATATCAATAGAAATTTGATGGAAATTATATAGCATAAATAAATCCATTTTTATCTTGATTTATATGAAAGTTATGTTTCCATAAATTCAAAGAAAGAGATATTGAGCATATCGGTTGATGGAACTGGCATGCAACAAGTTAGATTTGAGATGTTGGGATAAAGAGATTATATTACACAGTAATAATTTGAATGATGTGACATGTTATTGTGTCATTAACACCATTCTTTATGGTTACCTTGGTGTGTTCATAGACTCTAACACTGAACATTAGGCTACTCTGACTAATGCCATTGAGAAAAAAATATAGGGTCACACAATAGGTGCATCCATAGTCAAACATAAATAATATATTATTGTTTATTATGTAATAGGATTAATAATATTATTCCTATATGTGGTTTAATAATTATTCATGTATTCATTGATTGAATTTATTTTATCACTATTTATTTGTGATAATATATTATGATTGGAATATTTATTAAATATTTATTTTATATTTAGTGGATATAAAATTTATTTTTTTATTTGTGAACAAAGAAGTTATATTTATTTAATTAATAAATATACATTCTTCAAGGCCTGATAAACACTGTAGAGGAATGGTGCAATGACTTTAATGGTCAGAAGAGAAATGATAATATTGAATATTATTTTATTAAATAATATTTAATTATAATTTTCATGTTCACCACATTTCAATAAATAATAATATTACTATTATTATTTAACATGTTGTTTTTCTAAAATTAAATAATTACAAGGTAACTTGTGAAATTATTTTATTTTTACCCTAGAAATATAAATACCCAATTATATTAATTTCTCAAGACCTAATTTAGTTGTGAAGAACAAATCATGGAAGATCCTATCAAGCCTAGAGAGATCCCTTCTCCAAGAATGCACCCATGAACAGTGAGAAATCCTCCTCCACCAAATCAAGGAAAATGATTTTGAATTGATTCGTGAGGTGATCATTGGGGATGAAAAAAGAAAATGAATCTTCCATAATAAAACAAAAAATCTACTTTTAAAACAATTGAAGTGTAATTCCATGACCCTAGTTACACAGATTTGGTGCATTATTACATAACATTATCATGATCAAAAATGGTCAAATCCTGAATGACAGATCAGTTTAGTATCCTTGGAAGTACTTGAATATTCATAAGTTTTAAATTACATTATAAAATGAAAAAAACAACAACATTGTCTCCAATAACCAAATTAATATCCCTTATAAAATCCCTATAGATCCATCATAATATAATTCTTCACATCTTTGAAAAAATAAAACACAGAAAGGGGTGAGCTCAGATGCTCAGTAAGGACAACAATAAAGCGAAAACTTTCATAAATAAGCACAAAAATTCAAGGAAATGTAAAAAACTAAAACAAAATATTTTTAAACAAAAACATTAGCATAACATGGAAATTATAAATCAAATAATGTCATTTAAATATTCACATATATATTCGAATAGTCAAATAATCAAATGTAATACCAATATCTAATTTCATAATGACAGAATGCATAATGTCGGACATCATAACCACATAGTAAAGGCCTCGTGTCAAGACTAAAAATAAGATTTTATCAACGGATTATGTGAATACACTAGTTTGTCTCATGAGACTTATCGATGCATCAATGATCTATAGCGGGCTCCACCCATCACTTACTATGTCCAATGCATTCCTCGTATGAAATGGATGAAAAATAATATTCACATTAGTATTAAAACTAGCATATGAAATGTTAATTCATTATCCATAAACCTTGAATGGTATAAAAATAACACATCTAAAGTAAAAATATCACAAAACCTTCAATACAATATGGAATATTTGTATCATAATAAATCAACTTCAAAAAAATTTAAAATCAATTAATGGATGTTGACATAGATAAAATAAAACTATTTGAGGGAAATATCTCTTACTATTTTGAAATCATTTAAAAGTTGTGAAATTATAAAAGAATTTTTTTAAAATATTATTATAATATTGTAAGTGAAGCTTCGAAGGTGTTATAATAGTGGTGAATAATCACACATGCCATATATGTTAAAAAACATTCTTACCTTAATTTGTCAAAAAGGTCATCAATTACCTTGTTTGGAAAATGACAGAAAGATTCCTTTCAAGCCATGTTATAAAAGTTAAAAAAATGGTATAACTAAAATTAATCCATAGTCTAATTTATTGTAAAAAATGTTTTGAAATACATTTTTAAGAAACACAGATGTGGATAATAAAGAGGTCATAGTAGATACATACGTAAAAACATCCCCAGATAAAAAAGAGATCATGAAATTAAACCATATTTTGTACTTTTCCATGGTCGATGGTTCATTAACCTCTTGTATAATAGTTAAATAATTTTCATTAAATTTTAGATGAACCATATACATAAATATGATATCATATATGATCTTCTAATATAGATTTGTTAATAATATTTTAGTATTATCATTGTTTTGGGGGTTAATTGATTCGTTTTCATTTATATGTACTATTATGTAAGCCATGTTTGTTATGGATAAGATGTATTTAATTCCTATCCAAAATTATATTATGTTCTGAAACATTATTTTTATTAATCAAATGAAAATTAATTTTTAATGGTTATGATGGTGATGGAATCTCATCACGTTCATGGAGATGGTAATCCATACATACGGACGAATACTACTTAAATTTCATTTTTTTTATTTTAAAAGGAAAGAAGACCAAATGATTCATCGGTATATTATTATTATAGTATAATTTAATATTATATATATTTTTGGTATGTTAATTAACACCATACTTTATATGTTCCATGTATGGTATGAATGAGACATATCATTTTGAGGGGGAGATTGTCCGCACTTCCTCAAATGAAATTATCATATATATACTACATGAAAAGAATAAAGGTATGATATAAAAGAGAATTACATTATCTTATATAATAAATAAATATTATAAATATCATATATAATTATAGTTCCATCAAAATGTCCACCATAAGAGGTGGTAGTATAAGATTGAACAATCATCGTTTTGTGAGGCATTAGTTCGCCATCCACACAATCATTTTGATCTATACCCATTAGATGGAAATGTGTGTAAGTGTAGTTATAATAAATCTCATAAAAACAACCTAGTATATTAAGGATACTTTTTTTTATAAGTTAATTTAATAAAAAGAGTTTTTGGGGTTGGATAAGTAAAATAAAATAAATGAACTTAAGAGAGGACTTTACCCTTAAATATGGTAACACCATTTGGTTTGAACCAAAAGGGATCCTTGATGTGCCGTATGACTATGGTATGTATTCAAGGAGGAAATTGGGGATGTTTTTAGCCTAATTGGGCCATGTTTGGATGAGACAAGGGGCTTGAGAGGTGTGAGAAATGGGTTACAAGTGAGGGATTTTTATAAGGGGAGGAGGGGCTCTTTAGAAATGTTTGAAAATATTATTTTATTATATATTAATAATCGGTTTCTAATGGTCCAAATTTAATTAAAGAAGAATAAATGATAACCCATGTTCTCAATAAAATAATAATATAAGAATTGGACAGGTTTTGGACATTTTTTTGTTTATATAATCTCATTTATTTAAATCATTCATTAATGACACAAACATTGAATCATTATTGTGTCATAAATAATTTTATTTATTTGATAACTAAAAATTATTAAAAAATACCATGATTTAATAAATATTTTTACCTTCCAAATTAAATTTTATATTCTAATAGATAACTTATATATCCCTTTGTAAAAATTTTACTACTAAAAGATATATGTTTATGCTATTTTTGTCTTTACATTAAATTAATTAATATAAACTGTCATTGTCACTATCAAGAGCCTAAATGGGGTCCCAAAATAGACTCAAGGATGACCATGGTTGGAAATGTATCATTTAATAGGGTTAAAACATTTTTCAGGGTTATTTAATATTATTATAATATTATTTTTTACCCTTATTTACTAGATTTACCCCATTAACCATAGAAAATATAATATTTACCAAAGTAATTAATCATAATGCCTAAAAATAAAAGTTACCTATTTTAACAATTTTTATCTCTTGATATCAAATATGGAATCCATTTTTCAAAATTAAAAACACAAAAGTGTCCGAAATTAATTTAAAATTAATTCACATTTTCAAAACAAGAAGCGTATTTTAAGAAAATAATAACTATCAAAAGATTGAAATTTTTATGTCCAGTTTAATTGTGAAATTACATCCAATGACCTAAATTATATTTAATTATAAAAATATAATCTAATGAAACATAAAAATCAATCAAATGCATAATTTAACACTATAAATTATTTCGAATAAATTTTTTAATTGAAATTCAGTAATTTTCATTAATAAAAAATTTAATGTGTTTAGAAGAGTACCAAAAATTCACCCTAAACTAATTTTGATATAATGAATCCAAAAATGAAGTAAATTTTGAAATTTTTTTTATAAAATTTCAAAAAGAGGGTATTACTATTCATAATGTCTAGTTTGATTGGTCATGGGGTGTTAGAATCTCGAAGTTGTGTAAATCAAATATTATTGCATTATTCAAAGGGAAACATACCGTGGAAACTTGGGGTGTTACATTCTGCCCTCCATAACATAATTTCTTCCTCAAAATTACAAGAATATTTCTAGATAAAAATAATCTGGTGGTTCTTCAATAGAATTTCCTAGGGTTCCCACGTTGCATCTTCCATAAAATGATTTATCCAAAGAACTATTACTAGATGAGTAGTCTATTTTCTCAACACTTGTTCTCTGGTATCAGGAATCTTGATAGGCTCTTCACAAAAATACTAATCTTGTTCTAGATTTATTTATTCACAGGTGAGTACATGAGTTGGGTCTGGAATGTATTTTCTCAAAAGTTATATGTGGAACACATCATTAACTTTGGAGAGACTTGGTGGAATTTCCAAATGATAAACTATAACTCCAATTCGTTATAGAATTTTGAAAGGTCTAATATACCTGGGACATAATTTATCATTCTTTACAAAATCTATAATTCCCTTCCATAGAGACACCTTCATGAAAACAGGATATCATACTTTAAATTTCGAATCATTCCATCAGTTATCAACATATCCGTTTTGTCTACATTGATATGAATTGATGTGGGTTTGGATAACCTTCAACTTTTCCATTGTTTTTTCAACATGTTGTGGGACAATGAGTTTTATTTCACCAAAAACACCCCCAACAAGTTGTTGTGTGACATATCTTTCCATATAACACCTCATATGGTGCCATTTGAATACATGAATAGAAACTACTCTTATAAAAAAAATTCTACCAGAGGTAAATATTGATCCCATATTCCTTGAAAGTCTAGTGAGAAAGATCTCAACATGTCTATTAATGTTTTAATAGTCCATTCAGATTGTCTATCAGTTTGAGGGTGGTAGACTGTGCTCAAACAATGTTCAGTATCAAAGGCATTATGAAGAATTTTCTCGAATCTTGATGTGATTGGGGGATCTCGATCAGAAGAAATTGACAGAGGTACTCCATGAAGTCTTACAACTTCATTAATATATATTCTTACTAGATGTTCAAGTGGTAAATCATCACATATAGAAAGAAAATGAGCTGACATGGTATGAAAATTGACAATGACCCATATTGAATCATTCCTTCAAGGAGTATTTGATAGTCACATTAAAAATTCCATCGTAATATCATCCCATTTCCACTGAGATATGGGAAGAGGTTGCATGACTCCTCTTGGATAATTCCTTCCAGCTTTCAATTCTGGAAAAACCATATATCTTGACACATAATCATCAATTTCCCTCTTCATTTTGTCCCACCCAAAATGTTCATTCAAATCTATATACATCTTAGTGCTACAAAAGTGTATGTAGAAATTGGTGTTATGAGCATCATCCAAAAATTCCCTCATCAGATCAGGTAAATCAGGAACACAAAGTCTCTTTCGAAATTTCAAAAGCCCATCTTCAGATAGGAAGACAATAAATACCTCATAATTCACATCATTGATTTTATTTTAATACCTTTTATCATTAGTCTTTTAACATTTTATCCTTTCTAATAAAGATGGTTTTGAAAATAATTGAAAAAGTATTAATGTTTCACCTTCCATGGATATTCCCATGTCCATCTTCACTGGATCCATGTATATAGGATCCTTTCAAACATTCATCTTGTTCAAAACACCATGATACTTTCTTCTCAATACATCTTACAACGTATTTTCCTTCCCCAGGTGGTATTATATGGTGAAATCATAATCCTTGAGTATTTTGAGCCATATCATTTTCCTTATGTGGTGTTATTTTTATGAGAAAATATACTTCAAACTCTTGTGATCAGTATAAGTCTAACATTTTTCACAATTGAGATAGTGTCTCTATATATCCAAAGAAAATATTACCACTGCTAACTCAAAATCCTCTGTGGGATAGTTTTTTTCATGATTTTTTTATCTATCGTGATATATATGAAATAATCATACCATTATTTATAAGGACCCAACAAAGTCTTCTATTGGAAGAATCACTACAAATAAGAAACCATCATTCCCCGATGGTTGATTCAATATAAGAGCATTGACTGATCTTCTCTTTAATTCTTCAAAAATTTCTCCACACTATTTTTTCCAAACCAATTTAACCCATTTATGTGTGATCCTGATTAATGGGTTTTCCAATTGGGAAAAATTCTAGACAGAACACCGATAATCACCTACTAAACCAATCAAACAACACACCTCAGTTATACTCATCGGTGCTGGCCATTATTTGATTTCCTTGTTCATTGAGGATTCAACAGAGATTCCATCATTTGAGACAATATAGCCATGAAATGAATTCTCCTGAATCCAGAATTCACACATGCAAAACTTCCCATGTAATTCATTTCTTCTAAGAGTATTTATAATAGTAAGAAAGTGATTTTCATGATCTTCGTAGCTTTAGGAGTTTATGAAGATATCATCAATAAATACCACTACAAATTCATCAAGATATTTCTTGAAAACAATGTTCCATAGATCCATAAAGGCAGAGGGAGAATTAGTTAGTCCAAAAGGTATTACTGTAAATTTGTAATACTTGTACCAGGTATGAAATGTTTTCCTCAGAATGTCTTACATCTTCACAAAAAACTGATGATATCCAAATAGAAGGTAAATATTTGATAAATATTGAACTCCATGAAGTTGGTAAAATAAATCCTCAATTTGAGGTAGTAAATACATGTTATTTATTGTTATAGCATTGATATCCTTGTTGTTAATGCAGAACCACATAGATCCATCTTTTTTATTAACAAAGAAACAAGGGCTTGCATGGAGATATACTAGGGTTAATAATTCCTTTATTACTCAACTCATCTAGTTGTTTCTTAATCTATACTAATTTTATAGTGGCCATTCTATATAGGTTCTTTGATATAGGCCTTGAACCTGGAATTAAATCTATGGAAAACTCAATTTCTCATTTTATAGGATGTCCATGTAAATCCTCTAGAAATACATCTGTAAAGACCATTAAATTTCAAGGAATTTTTTTTTCTTAATTTTCTTTGGAATTTGACAAGAACACAGTTTCTGATGGCACCTGATTCAGAGGTCTGGTGTGCCCGGAATCATTTTCCGAAGTTTGGCTTGGGTACGTTCAGTGAACGGACGAGCGGGTTTTTCTAACTTTTGAACCGGTGCCCAGAATCGAATTCTGAGGGCACCGATGAAATCGCAGCGCCGGTATTTTCTTAGAAAGGCCTCTTTCGGAGTTGCATTTGCTCGGGTGTGTTTTTTAATTTTTGGGCTTAAAGTTTAAAAATAAAATAATTTGTTCGACAAATTTATTTTATTTCACTTAAGCCACTTGAAAGCCACTTAAACTGAGTTTAAACGGATAGGGTGCTATCCAGAAATATCCTACCCCCTTGGTAGGATATTTGTGAGGTGGGGAACGCACGAGCCCCACCGTTTCTTTCCGCTAAGTAACGCACCCGCGAAAACCCATCATTATGAAAGTCAACTGATGCATTTTCTTAAATCCTTAATGCACCATTTAATTGGGCGGTTTATTTCGTGAATTAAATGGGCGGTTTCTTTCGTTGAATTAATTCAATGAATTGATGGGTCGTTACTTACCTTTTTCATTTGTTGGCGTAATAATAAAATAAGACCAACAAGTCTTTTTGGGAGGATTACTCGTTGAGAGGTTTTGTCAGAATTCTTGAGCCTTCATCCTCCTTCACGAAGAACGCGAAGAACGCCGACCTCCGACGAAGAACTCTGAACCTGCGAAAGTCGACGATGCGACATCGTGTTCCACGACACCGACGTTCTTCTGTGATGTCTCTTCATCCGCAACGAAATCTTTGATCGGCTGTTTGAGGTAAGAGACTTCGGGATTCTCTTAAATCTCCCTTGTGTTTTTCTTTAACAAAACACGGATTTAATTTTATATAATTAAATTAAATCTGTTGTTTCTTGGTCCGTTGAGTTCGCTGACTCAACGCCGGATTCTGCGACGACGCGACGCCCTTCCGCGACGACGCGACGATCCCCTCCTTCCGCGACGAACAAATCCGCGAAGAACGTGCGTGCGACGACAACTACGAGGTAGGGGTTGTTGTGAATATTTCTTTTTTCCCGTGATCGTTTCTTTTAAAAGTGAAGAACCGGACAATAAGAACAATTTTAATCCATTAAAATTGTTGATTCATGTGTTGAATTGATTTCTCCCGTTGTTTATCTCTAACGCGGAGGGTGCGGGCCAAACGAACACAGCCCAACAACCCTCCGCCGTTCTTCGTTGTTGTGCGGATTTGACGGGTGACGACGTAACGTGCCGCAATGGGAGTTTGATGGTTCCGCAGTGAAGAACGAGTCCCAGGAGGAACAACGGCGTAGACGGGAAGGAAAACGGACCACCGGAGCGACTCCGGTGGCCCGTGGAAGCTGCCGGCGGCCGGAGACGGCGGCGCCCCGGCGCGCCGCCGGCTGTCCAGGGCGACACCCCGCGGGTGCCGCAGGGGGTGTCACGCGGGGGCGGCGGCTCCCCCCCGCGTCGCTCGGATGTCCAGGGCGACACCCCGCGGGTGTCGCGGGGGTGTGACGCGGGGGCGGCGGCTCCCCCCCGCGTCGCTCGGGTTGTCCAGGGCGACACCCCACGGGTGCCGCGGGGGTGTCACGCGGGGGCGGCGGCTCCCCCCCGCGTCGGTCGGCCGCTCGGCCAAGTCGGGCCGGGCGGGCCGAGCCAGGCCGATCCGACCGGCCGGGCCGCGCCCTGGCCGGGCCGGACCGGGTCCTGCCGGGTCGACCCGGGTCGGCCGACCTAGGGGGGGTTCGGGCCGGGTCGGCCCGGGCCCGGACCCGCCGTTTTCGGACATTTCGGTCAAATGCCCGTAACTTGAGCTACGGGCCTCCAAAGGACACACCGTCAGTGGAAACACGATCCTTGGATCGCGACGGTCATTTCGGTATATCGCACTCAAGGTTTCGGAATACTTTGAGTTCGGCCGGGTTGGTTCGTACACGAAACCAACCGGGCCTTCGAAGCGGAAACGCTCATATCTTGAGCTACGGACGTCCGATTGACGTGCCGTCGGCTTTGTTGAATTCCTCTAAGTGAGACGGATCTTTTGGCTCACTCCACCCGAGGTTTGGACGTAGGTGGAGTACGGTCAGGTTGGTTTTTCCTTAAAAACCCACTGGGCCCCTGGAACGAAAAAGCCAATAACTCTCAGACCGTGCGTCCGATTGACGCGCCGTCTGCAACGTTGAGTTCCTGTTGACGATACGGAACTTTTGGATTCATCAACTTAGGACTTTGTGTCAGTTGATGTATCAGCCTCTCGGCTTGTGGAGCGGACCCTCCCGAACGAGCTTGCTGTGTGCGGGAACCCTAGTGCTGGCTGCGACTGCCACTTCGACAACGACGACCGTGCAGAGATCCTCAGTAGACTGTGGCGACGACCGTGCAGAGAATCCTCAGTGTACTGTGACGACGACTGTGCAGAGATCCTCAGTGGACTACGATGACTACTTCACTCAGCGATCCTACGTGGATCAGTGCTACAGGTCCTGTGTGGGCCCGATCCTCTGTGGGTCCGATCCTGTGTGGGTCAGCGCTCAGCGGTTCTGTGTGAGCCAGCGCCTACATGTCCTGTGTGGGCCCGATCCTGTGTGGGTCATTGCGGGGGTTAGTTATCTATCGATCCTTTGTGGGTCCGATGACTTAGATGGATCAGTGATCATCTTTATCGTCATCCGAAGAAGTATACCTGTGTGAGCTGAATCTTGTGTTACTCTCCTTTGTGGATTGTGTTGAGCTATCCTGTGTGGATTTACTGTTTACTCCCCTTTGTGGATTGTGTTGAGCTATCCTGTGTGGATTTACTGTTTACTCTCCTTTGTGGATTGTGTTGAGCTATCCTGTGTGGATTTACTGTTTACTCTCCTTTGTGGATTGTGTTGTGCTATCCTGTGTGGGTATACATTTTCTTTTCTGTGTGGACTGGGTTGTGCTTGGGCTCGGATGTTGGAGCCGAACAGGAATTGATGACTTTGGTATATGTATGGGCATATACCTAAGCCGTGTCAGATGTTACTTCGTGATTGTATCTTTCCTTGTGGATTATCCTTTGTGGATTTCGGGAGACCTTCAGGGGGCTCGGGGTCCCTATTGAGTATCTTATACTCACCCCTGCACAGGCTATGCCCGCACTTCGTGGTGTTGGTTGCAGACGACAGACAACACTGATCGTGGTGGAGGCGTGCAGAGCAGGACGGTACCTGGAGGTGGACCACTGGGCGGGACGCACTCGGACCGGACGGCTGCACCGAGGAGCTGTGGAGGCTATCTGTACCCACCCTTCAGGTGGGACTTCCATTGGACAGCTCGACGCTGCAACTTTTCTTTTCAGTTGCTATTTTTCCCTTTTAGTTGTACTTTACAGTTGGGCTTGTATTTCCGGCCCCCTTTTACTTTCAGCACAGCTTGTTACAATTTTTGCTTAGTGTTTACTTTTCCGCTTGCTTACTCTGTGGTGCTTGTTTAATTTTCAAAGGCAATGCCTTCCCTCTTTCCGGGATTTACGCCTTGGTGCTAGTCGCTAGCCCATGGCATATGGAAGGCGGGCTTGGGGTAGTCACGGAACGGGCCCCGAGGACGGGTCGTGACAAATTGGTATCAGAGGTGGTCGGTTCTACCGTAGACTCTGATTTTTCTTCTATGTGAAGCAATAGTGTTTAGCGTATTGAGTGTGGTTATCAGTCCAGGGAGTCCAGTGTTGGTGCGGCGGCCGACGTATCCATACACCAGGACCCTGACTTCTGATTTCCGACTTAATGCACGAAAACATTGATTGCATGTGTGTTTCAAGTTTTCTTTGTGATTACTTGTGTCAGCTCACCAGGTATACTGTTCTGACTATGGCGCACTTGTCTCCTTTTCAGGATGGCCCGACGACAGCAGCCAGCTAGGGTTCCGAGAGTAGAGCGCGACGACAGCCCGCTGAGCGACGAGGCCTCGGTACAGGGCCCGTTAACAGTAGAGGCACCAGAGGTACCTTTACCCGCCGAGCCCCCGATGCTTCCAGCGCCGACCGCTGACGATGCATGATGCCTCAGAGCTCTGCATGAGTTCCAGCGCTAGCGACCACCCATGTTTCATGGGGACACGGATCCCCAGGCAGCCGAGGACTAGCTGGAAGCGGTCGTTCGAGTTTTCAGGCTAGTGAGGACACCAGCAGACCTCATGGTGATCCTTGTGGTGAGCCTACTGCACGCAGTAGCAGGACGATGGTGGAGCTTGATGCTCCAGGTACACAATGAGGCATCTCTTATATGGACGGACTTCGAGAGCCTCTTCTGCTCAGAGTTTGTCCCGACCACCCTTCGTGCGGTGCGCAATCAGGAGCTTCTTCAGCTGCGGCTGGGCAGTCTGACAGTCGCCCAGTACGCGGCGAGGTTCACCGATCTTTCTCGCTACTCGATCGACCTGGTACGGGACCCCTTCTTTCGAGCCCGGACCTTCGAGCAGGGATTGAGACATGAGATCAGGGCATCGCTGATCTCCCTCAGCATCCCGACCCAGGCAGGAGTGCTAGAGAGAGCCCTTCTGATCGAGAGCTTTCTGGCAGAGTCCACAGCGAGACCTACCGCAGGGTGGCAGGTAGCGGAGTCTTCGACAGCAGGTAGCCGATGGATGACTCAGGGTTCCAGGCAGACCAGAACTTCCGAAAAACGACCTCGTGACACTGGCTCAGCAGTGCGGGGCACACAGCGCGGGGCCAGTCTTCCGAGAGGCAGGCAGTGCTACTCGTGCGGCGGGCAGGGCCACATGGCTCGTGACTACCCAACCCGTAGTACCGAGGAGCAGAAGACGGTGGAGGGGCCACCCAGGCAGAGACAGAGGGTCGACCATGGCGGTCCGCAGGGGGGAGGCAGACGAGGCAGAGGAGCTGGCCGAGCAGCAGGTGGTGGGCGACGCTTTGAGGCTCTGCCACCACCACCACCAGAAGGTCCGCCCCGACCATAGGGAGCTGGCGGGCAGAGATAGGCACAACTCCAGGCAGTAGAGGCCTACGACCACGACACGCCAGAGATGATTCGAGGTACGATCTGTGTCTATTCCACCCTTGCTGCAGTTCTGATAGACACAAGATTTAGTCACTCTTTTATATCCGCTGCCCTTGTTCGGAGCTCGGAGATTCCGATAGAGCCGTTGGCTCGATCCTTACGGCTAGAGACTCCTACGGGAGCAAACTCGATGATTACGCACTGGTGCCGGCAGTGTGAGCTTACTCTAGGAGGCGAGATCTTCGACTGGGATCTTCTTGTAGCGGCGTCGAGGCCTTACGACGTCATCTTGGGCATGGATTGGTTATCTACAGTCCATGCTCAGATTGACTGTTTTAGGCGCAAGATGCGATGTGTGCGCACCGACGGGAGCAGGTTCACCTTCACCGGCGAGAAGGGAGCCTTTGCAGCACAGGAGGGACTCTCGCAGAGGAGGGGAAAATCCATCACTCATCAGTTGGCTAGCCTCATCCTAGGAGCAGTGGACGTGCAGAGTCCTAGTTTTCCTGCAGTGGTGGATCAGTACGCGGACGTCTTTCCCGACGACGTTCTAGGGCTACCTCCTCGCAGATAGGTAGACTTTTATATTGATCTGTACCCCGGGACAACCCCGATATCTACTCCAGCGTATCGGATGGCCCCCGCTGAGCTTCGAGAGCTACGAGTACAGTTGGACGACTTGCAGGGCAAGGGGTTCATTCGATCCAGTGTTTCACCCTGGGCTTCCCCAATTTTGTTCGCCAAGAAGGCGGACGGGAGCTTGTGACTGTGTGTCGACTATCGTCGCCTGAACCAGGTGACAGTGAGGAACAAGTATCTGCTACTGTGGATTGATGACCTCTTCTATCAGCTCAAGGGAGCACGGTGGTTCTCGAATATAGACCCCAGGTTAGGCTATCATCAGCTCAGAGTTCGAGACGAGGACGTGCAGAAGATGGCCTTCAGGTGTCGGTATGGCCACTATGAGTTCTTGGTTATTACTTTTGGCATAACCAACGCTCCAGCAGTGTTCATGAGCCTCATGAACAGGATCTTCCAGCCATACCTCGATCGATTTGTCGTGGTCTTCATCGATGACATTTTAGCGTACTCGACCATGGAGGAGGAGCACGCCTACCACTTGCGGGTTGTACTAGACACACTCCGAGAGCACCAGCTTTATGGAAAGATCTCAAAGTGCCAGTTCTTGTTACGTGAGGTCCACTTCTTGGGGCCTGTCATTTCTGAGGCGGGAGTTGTAGTGGATCCCGTGAAGATCGAAGCAGTGCTAGCTTGGGAGCCCCCTAGGAGCGTGACGGAGGTGCGGAGTTTCTTGGGTCTAGCCGGATACTATCAGAGATTCGTGCCGGACTTCTCCAGAGTTGCGACGCCACTCTCAGCGTTGTAAAAGAAGGGGAAACCCTTTGTGTGGTCAAAAAGATTTCAGCAGAGCTTTCAGGAGCTGAGACAGAGATTGACCAACACACCTATCATGAGGTTGCCTGAGGAGGGAGTTGGTTACGTAGTCTACTGCGATGCATCAGGGACCGAACTCGGGTGTTTCCTAATGCAGGAGCGGGCCGTGATTGCCTATGGATCACATCAGTTGAGGCCGCATGAGCAGAACTACGCTACCCATGACCTGGAGTTAGCAGTAGTGGTCTTCGCTCTGAAGACATGGCGGTACTATCTGATGGGCGAGCACTTTACAGTCTTTTCTGACCACCAGAGTCTCAGGTACATATTCTCTCAGAAGGACCTGAACCTGAGACAGTGGCGATGGCTCGAGTTCCTCCAGGACTATGACTTTGAGATAGTCTATACTCCTGGGAAGGGGAACGTGGTAGCCGATGCCCACAGCAGGAGGACGGGCATCCAGCTACTTGAGGAGGCGACATAGAAGCTAGCCGCTTTGCAGATATCCTTCATGGATAGGGATGGAGTATCCTTCCTTCAGTCTCTCACAATCACTCCTCCACTTCTGCAGTGGGTCAGAGAGGCACAGCGTGAGGATGATGACTGTGAGACCCGGCGTGCACAGATATCCTCGGGACAGGCACCTGATGGCTTCTCCTTTAGAGCAGAGCACAAAATCCTTTTCAGAGGACGTACCTTGGTGCCAGTCTCTTTACGAGAGGAGGTGCTGTGAGAGTTTCACACTTCTCCTTTGGCGGTACATACTGGAGTGACAAAGATGTACCAGGATCTCAGACGACAACACTGGTGGCCGGGCATGAAGAAGGTTGTGGCAGAGTTCGTTTCACGGTGCCTCACCTGCCAGCAGGTGAAGGCAGAGCATCAGGTACCAGCAGGCTTGGTACAACCCTTGGAGGTCCCGGAGTGGAAGTGGGATGGGATATCTATGGACTTCGTGACTGGACTTCCCCGCACTTCCAGAGGTCACAACTCCATTTGGGTGATTGTTGACCGACTCACCAAGTCAGCACACTTCTTACCCATCCAAGAGCAGGGAATAGTGGAGATCTTGGGGAGTCTCTACGTTCAGGAGATTGTATGGCTTCACGGTGTGCCATCAACTATCGTCTCCGATCGTGACGCTCGTTTTACTTCCCGGCTTTTGAAGGGGTTGCAGGAGGCGTTCGGGACGCGGCTACATCTGAGCACCGCCTTTCACCCTCAGACGGATGGTCAGACGGAGAGGACCATTCAGACTCTCGAGGACATGCTCCGTGCATGTGTCCTAGACTTTGGTCGCAGCTGGGAGGACCACCTACCCTTGGTGGAGTTCGCGTACAACAACAGCTACCACTCCACCATCAGGATGGCACCATACGAGGCGTTGTACGACAGGCCTTGCAGATCTCCTTTGTGCTGGACAGACCCTGGGGAGTTAGCACTTGTGGGACCAGAGATGGTCCAGGCCATGACAGAGAAGGTCCAGGTCATCCAGGAGCGGATGAGGACAGCTCAGAGCTGGTAGAAGTCTTATGCTGACAGGAGGTGGAGGCCACTAGAGTTCGAGGATGGCGACCACATCTTCTTGCGTGTCTCACCTCGATGTGGTTTGTGGAGATTTGGCCGAGGCGGCAAGTTGTCTCCATGCTTCATCGGACCTTTCCAGGTCCTCAGCAGGATTGGTGAGGTGGCTTATCATCTGGCTCTACCACCTCAGTTGCACCGGGTGCACGACGTCTTCCACGTATCTCAGCTGAGGAGATACGTGCACAACCCGACGCACATCATTGATCATGGGGAGCTAGACGTGGATGATGGGGCGACTTTTGTGGAGGTCCCAGTGGAGATAGAGGATCGACAGGAGCGGGTCCTACGTGGGCGATCGATTCCTCTTGTGCGCATCAGATGGCAGCACGGGAACCTCCAGGAGAGCACATGGGAGCGGGAGGCTCCGATGCGTGCTCAGTACCCACATTTGTTTCCCTAGTTTATGATGTATCTTTACGGGGACGTAAAGCCCTGAGGTGGGAGTAATGTAAAGACCCGTAAATTTCAAGGAAATTTTTTTCTTAATTTTCTTTGGAATTTTACAAGAACGCAGTTTCTGACGGCACCTGATTCTGAGGCCCGGTGTGCCTGGAATCATTTTCCGAAGTTTGGCTCGGGTACGTTCAGTGAACGAACGAGCGGATTTTTCTAACTTTTGAACCGGTGCCCAGAATCGAATTCTGAGGACACTGATGAAATCGCAGCGCCGATATTTTCTTAGAAACGCCTCTTCCGGAGTTGCGTTTTCTCGGGTGTGGTTTTTAATTTTTGGGCTTAAAGTTTAAAAATAAAATAATTTGTTCGACAACTTTATTTTATTTCACTTAAGCCACTTGAAAGCCACTAAAATTGAGTTTAAACGGATAGGGTGCTATCCAGAAATATCCTACCCCCTTGGTAGGATATTTGTGAGGTGGGGCCCGCACGAGCCCCGCCGTTTCTTTCCGCTAAGTAACGCACCCGCGAAAACCCGTCATTATGAAAGTCAACTAACGCGTTTTCTTAAATCCTTAATGCACCATTTAATTGGGCGGTTTTTTTCGTGAATTAAATGGGCGGTTTCTTTCGTTGAATTAATTCAACGAATTGATGGGTCGTTACTTACCTTTTTCATTTGTTGGCGTAATAATAAAATAAGACCAACAAGTCTTTTTGGGAGGATTACTCGTTGAGAGGTTTTGTCAGAATTCTTGAGCATTCATCCTCCTTCGCGAAGAACGCGAAGAACGCTGACCTTCGACGAAAAACGCCGAACCCGCGGAAGTCGACGACGCGACGCCGTGTTCCGCGACGCCGACGTTCCCTTCCTGCAACGTTCTTCTGCGACGTCTCTTCCTCCACAACGAAATCTTAGATCGGCTGTTTGAGGTAAGAGACTTCAGGATTCTCTTAAATCTCCCTTGTGTTTTTTTTACAAAACACGGATTTAATTTTATATAATTAAATTAAATCTGTTGTTTCTTGGTCCGTTGAGTTCGCCGACTCAACGCTGGATTCCGCGACGACGCAACACCCTTCTGCGACGACGCGACGATCCCCTCCTTCCGCGACAAACAAATCCGCGAAGAACGTGCGTGCGATGACAACTATGAGGTAGGGGTTGTTGTGAATGTTTACTTTTTCCCGTGATCGTTTCTTTTAAAAGTGAAGAACCGGACAATAAGAACAATTTTAATCCATTAAAATTGTTGATTCATGTGTTGAATTGATTTCTCCCATTGTTTATCTCTAACGCGGAGGGTGCGGGCCAAACGAACACGGCCCGAAAACCCTCCGCCGTTCTTTGTTATTGTGTGGATTTGATGGGCGATGATGGAACGTGCCACAACGGGAGTTTGATGGTTCCGCAGTGAAGAACAAGTCCCGGGAGGAACAACGACGCAGACGGGAAGGAAAACGGACCACCGGAGCGACTCCGGCGGCGCCCCGGCACGCCGCCGGCTGTCCAGGGCGACACCCCGCGGGTGCCGCGGGGGTGTCACGCGGGGGCGGCGGCTCCCCCTCGCGTTGCTCGGCGGTCCAGGGCGACACCCCGCAGGTGTCTCGGGGGTGTCACGCGGGGGCGGCGGCTCCCCCCCGCGTCGCTCGGGTTGTCCAGGGCGACACCCCGCGGGTGCCGCGGGGGTGTCATGTGGGGGCGGCGGATCCCCCCCGCGTCGATTGGCCGCACGGCCGAGCCGGGCCGGACCGGGTCCGGCCGGGTCGACCCGGTTCGGGCGACCCAGGAGGGGGGGTCGGCCCGGGCCCGGACCCCCCGTTTTCGGACCGTTTCGGTCAAATGCCCGTAACTTGAGCTACGGGCCTCCAAAGGACGCGCCATCAGCGGCAACGCGATCCTTGGATCGAGATGGTAGTTTCGGTATGTCGCACTCAAGGTTTTGGAATACTTTGAGTTTGGCCGGGTTGGTTCGTACACGAAACCAACCGGGCCTTCGGAGCAGAAACACTCATATCTTGAGCTACGGACGTCCGATTGACGTGCCATCGGCTTTGTTGAATTTCACTAAGTGAGACAGATCTTTTGGCTCACTCCACCCGAGGTTTGGACATAGGTGGAGTATGGTCGGGTTGGTTTTGCCTTAAAAACCAACCGGGCCCCTAGAACGAAAAAGCCAATAACTCTCAGACCGGGCGTCCGATTGACGCGCCGTCTGCAACGTTGAGTTCCTGTTGACGATACGGAACTTTTGGATACATCAACTTCAGACTTTGTGTCAGTTGATGTATCAGCCTCTCGGCTCGTGGAGTGGACCCTCCTGAATGAGCTTGCTGTGTGCGGGAACCCTAGTGCTGGCTGCGACTGCCACTTCGATAGCGACGACCGTGTAGAGATTCTCAGTGGACTGCGGCGACAACCGTGTAGAGAATCCTCAGTGGACTGTGACGACGACTGTGCAGAGATCCTCAGTGGACTGCGATGACTACTGCACTCATCGATCCTACGTGGATCAGTGCTATAGGTCCTGTGTGGGCCCGATCCTGTGTGGGTCCGATCCTGTGTGGGTCAGCGCTCAGCGGTTCTGTGTGAGCCAGCGCCTACAGGTCCTGTTTGGGCCCGATCCTGTGTGGGTCATTGCGGGGGTTAGTTACCTATCGATCCTTTGTGGGTCCGACGACTTAGATGGATCAATGATCATCTTTATCGTCATCCGAAGAAGTACACCTGTGTGAGCTGAATCTTGTGTTACTCTCCTTTGTGGATTGTGATGAGCTATCCTGTGTGGATTTACTGTTTACTCCCCTTTGTGGATTATGTTGAGCTATCCTGTGTGGATTTACTGTTTACTCTCCTTTGTGGATTGTGTTGATCTATCCTATGTGGATTTACTGTTTACTCTCCTTTGTGGATTGTGTTGTGATATCCTGTGTGGGTATACGTTTGATTTTCTGTGTGGACTGGGTTGTGCTTGGGCTCGGACGTTGGAGCCGAATGGGAATTGATGACTTGGGTATATGTATGGGCATATACCTAAGCCATGTCAAATGTTACTTCGTGATTGTATCTTTCCTTGGGGATTATCCTTTGTAGATTTCGGGAGACCTTCGGGGGTCTCAGGGTCCCTACTGAGTAGCTTATACTCACCCCTGCACGGGCTATGCCCACACTTCATGGTGTTGGTTGCAGACGACGGACAACACTGATCGTGGTGGAGGCATGCGGAGCAGGACGATAGCTGGAGGTGGACCACTGGGCGGGACGCACTCGGAGCGGACGGCTGGACCGAGGAGGTGTGGAGGCTATCTGTACCCACCCTTCAGGTGGGACTTCCAGAGGACGGCTCAACGCTGCAGCTTTTCTTTTCAGTTGCTGTTTTTCCCTTTCAGTTGTACTTTACAGTTGGGCTTGTATTTCCGGCCCCTTTTACTTTCAGCACAGCTTGTTACAGTTTTTGCTTAGTGTTAATTTTCCACTTTCTTACTCTGTGGTGCTTTTTTACTTTTCAAAGGCAATGCCTTCCCTCTTTCTAGGATTTATGCCTTGGTGCTAGTCGCCAGCCCCTGGCCTATGGAAGGCGGACTTGGGGTAGTCACGGCACAGGCCCCGAGGATGGGTCGTGACAACATCAATATATTCTTCTACAATAGTTACATCCTCTATTTGAACATTTCATTCATCACCCATGGTTATTTTACTCTCTTCCTCCCCAGTAATTTAATTTATTAGAGCTACTAGTGGTGGACCTTGATAAGAATTAGTTGGTGAGGTTTCTACTCTAAGGATAACATATTCTTTATCATCATAAAAAATTGTAAACTCCTTCATCTTACAATGAATATTCCCATCATGGTCTGAAATCCAATCTATACTGAGGATTATATAAAATTAAATCATGGGTATGAAGATGATATCTGTAGATAAAAGAATTTATATTCCCTAATGGGAACTGATTCAAAAAACATTGTTCCAATGATACTTCTCTTAGGAGTGTTGACTGTTAACTCCCTTATTAAATCAAATTGGAAATATCTAATTTTCATAGAAAACTGGGAAGATATGAAGCAATGTGATGATCAAAAATCAAATAAATCACTGGATAAACATGATAAAACCATTAAATTACCTACCACCATTTATTTCAGAGCTTCAACCTCAGTAGTAGTGATCACATAAGCTTTTCCTTTCTCCCATTTTTTGTGGTAATATTACATGGTTCTTAAAACATTAATTTATATAATTCCCATTTTATCTACAATTTTAGTGTTTAACATTGATATCCTCTTTCAATCCGATGAAATCATGAGCTTGGTGGCCTTTTTAAACATTTACCTTCTTCCCCTTATTTACATTTCATTATTGTTCAATTGATCGCTTCTTTTCATTATTTTCTTTATGTTATTAAGACACAAAGAATTACTTTTCTATCTTGATATCACATGAGATAATATCTTCATTAGATGAGAAGGATTGTGAGACTAATGCTCGAGGGAGAAATGGTTTTAACCAGTCCAATAATTGAGCAATCTTACTCCTCGGGTTACATATATTATCTATAGAGTGCCTTGATATCCTTGTAATGTTTTCCCCATACTTTGTGACATTCCCATCCTCCTTTTCCCTCAGACTCTGAAATTGTCTTTCCATATCTACTTGATGGTACGAGGAAATTGTTTTTCTAATAAAATATCTTTAATCTATATCCATTCCAAATTAGATATTTCATCATCCTCCTTTGTGTTTTGATTTAATGACCCCCATTGATCTTCATCTCCAGTGAGGCGATAATCAACCATGAAAACTCTTTCTATTTCGCTACTCCCTAAAGAATAAAATATTTTCTATATGGAACTTATCCATTTCTCAGTTACAAATGGATTTTTAGTCCGATTGAATATCGGTGGTTGTTTCCTCATGAAGCAATATAACATTGATCCTATGCATTGTGGATCATGGTTCTCCATATGGGTAAGGTTATAATTCATTACTTGAATGAGTTGTCACAGTATGGTGATAAGATGATCAACACCAGTTGCATCACCTGCTCCACTATAATTATCTTGTATAGGAGGGAAGTCCCTACATAGATTGCATTCCTTGTTACAGTTTCTATTCCTTCCACTAGGCGCCATTTCTAAACAATGGCATACAATAGATTAGTTTATGAATCAAAATATATAATTCCAAACTCGTAAAACAATTAACATAAATTGAATAGTTTACAGATATAATCCATAATCATAAAAAAAGATCCTAAAGGATTTATATACTTATAAATCCTTCATAATGGTTTGTAAAGAAAATGTGAATTATCCAAAGCATATCCCCCATGGAGTGTAGTAACCAAGAGTGAAGCAAGGCCTACTGTCTTCTACTAGGATCCCCCAGGTCAAGCCCAAAAATTCATGTCAGTGTTTTCACCCCTAGGTACAACTGTGTGAGAGCTTCCTCTACCTACTCGTTTTCAGGTAGAGATGTATTACCTGGAAAATAGACAAAATATCTACATTACCCAAATTCTAGGAAGTTATTCTATACTAATCTGGGTAATGTGATCTAATCAGAGTATATCTAATTCTAGTCTACAATGATTGTACTAACCTTCCTCTGATACCAACTGTAATTCTTTGAACCCAGTTACCCAGATTTAGTGCATTATTATGAAACATTGGTAAGATCCCAAAGGATCAAATCCCAAATGACCTATCAGTTTAGTATCCTTGGAAATACTAGATTCATTCATAAGATTTACATTACATTATAAAATGAAAAACAACAACAACATTGTCTCCATTTACCACATTTATAACCCTTAGACTATCCTTGTAGGTCTTTCATAACATAACTCTTCATGTCCTAGGAATAATAAAACATAGAAAGGGGTGAGCTCAGATGCTCAGTAAGGATAACAATAAAGTGGAAACTTTCATAAATAAGAATAAACATTTAAGGAAATGTATAAAACTAAAATAAAAGAATTTTATGCTAAAACATAATCACAATATGGAAATGATAAATCAAATAACGACATTTACTTATTAATATAGATATTATACTAGTCTAATAATCACATGTAATATCAATATCAAATTTCATTATGCAGGAATTCATAATTCCGAACATCATAACCACATAGTCAATTCCTTGTTCTAAGACTACAAATAAGATTTTGTCAAATCCTTGTGAAATGAAACTAGTTTGTCTCATGATACCTACCGATGCATTGAGGAGTAATATCAGGCTCCACCCATCACTTACTAAGTCTAATACATTCATCATATGAAAAGGTTGAAACATAACATAAACATTCATATTAAAACTTGCATAAAAAATGATAATAAATTAACCATAAACCGTGAAACGTATAAAAATAACAAATCCAAAGTCAAACATATCACAAAATCCTCATTACAATATGAATGATTTGTATCATACTAAATCAACTTCAAACAAATATAAAATTCATTAAAGGATGTAGAAATAGATGAAATAAAAACTATTTGAGAGAAATATCTATTTCTATTTTGAAATCATATTAAAGTCATGTAATTATAATAGAAAACATTTATTTTGAAAATATTTTTATAATATTGAAATAGAAGCTTTGAAGGTGTTATAATGGTGGAGAATAACTGCATCTTCCGTATAAGTTGAAAAACATTCTTACCTTGATTGGTCAAAGTAGTCATATAATACCTTGTTTGGAAAATGATGGAATGATTTCTTTCAAACCATTTTATAAAGAGTAAAGAAAGGGTATAAATGGATTTAAACCATAGTTTAGTAAATTTTAAATAATTTTTTGAAATAAATTTTTAAGAAACACATATGTGTATGATTATGAGGTCTGAGTAGATACTTACGTAATAAAAACCTCGAATAATAAAGAGATTGTGAAATTAACCCTTAATTTGTACTTTTCCTTGGTCAATGGTACGTTAACCTCTTGTATATTAGATAAATAATTGTTATTAAATTATAAAAAACCCACATACCTAAATATTATATCATAAATGATCTTATAATATTGCTTTGTTAATAATATTTTAGTATTATCATTGTCTTGGGTGTTAACTGATTCCTTTTCCTTTATATGTTTTGTTATGTAAGATTTATTTGTTATGGATAGGAAGTATTTGATTAATATACAGAATGATATTAGGTTATTTAAAATTATTTTTAATAAACAAATGATATTATTCTTTAATGGTAACGATGGGGAATGAATCTCATTGCGTTCTTGGCGACGGTAATCCGTAAATACGCACGAACGCTACTTCCATTTAATTTTGTTTATAATAAAAGGAATGAAGACCAAATGATACAAAAGTATATTATTATTCCAGTATAATATAATATAATATATATGTTATGTAAGTGGATTAACACAATCCTTTATATGTTCTGTGTATGGTATGAATGATTCATATAAAATTGAGGGGGCGGTAGTCCGCACTTCCACAAATAAAATTATAGTATATATACAAAAAGTAATGAAAAAAGATATTCTATAATAGATAATTAAAGAAGATTATTGATAAAAAATATAATAAATATCAAATATAATTATAGTTCTTTCATAATGGTCACCAAAAGTGGTGGTAGTAGAAGATTGTACAATCATCGTTTCGTGAGCCAGTAGTTCGTCATCCATAGAAACATTTTGTTCTATACCCATTATTTTGTGGTGTGTGTAGGTTTAATTAAAATACATGTCATAAAAACAATAAAGTATATTTAATATACTGGTGTTGTTATAAAACAATGTAATTACCAAAGTTTAAAGGTTTGTAATGTAAAATAAAAAAAATTACTTAAGAGAAGATGTTGCCTTGAAATCGGGTAACTCTCTTTGGTTTGAACGAAATTTCTTTCATGAAGTGCCTTCTTCCTAAGGTAATGATTCTAGTAATAATTTAGGGATATAGGGAGATTAATTGAGTATATTTTGGTTGAGATAATGGTATTGAGAGGTGTGTGAAATGAGTTAGATGTGAGTGCTTTTTATAAGGGGGAGGAGGGGCTCTTTAGTATTATTTGAAAATATTATTTTATTATATAATGATTTTTAGTTTATAAATTTCCAAAACTAATTAAAGTCTATGATAAGATGACCCATGTTCGATAAAAAATTATCCAATAATAATTGGATAGGCTTTGAACATTTCTTTAATTTTTATAATCTCATTTATTTAAATCATTCTTTAATGAGGTAAACACTGCATCATTATTGTGTCACAAATAATTGTGTAATTTTATGTATAAAAATTATAAAATAAATACCACGATGTAGGAAAAATATTTATCTTTAAATTGAATATTTATAGTCAAAAATAACACTTATATAACCCCTTGTGAATTTTTTTTATTAAAATATATATGTTTATGTCATTTTTCCTATTAGATTAATTAATATAATGTTTCATTTTCACTCTCATGTGGATCTATGGGGTCCCTAAATTGACCAATGGATGCCCATGGTCTGACATGTATATGTAAATTGTGTTATTACAAATTTTAGGGTAGTTTAATATTATTATAATATTAATTTTTACCCTTATTTACAAGATTTACCCCTATAACAATGGTAAATAAAATATCTACTGAAGTAATTGTTCATAATGTCAAAAATTAAAAGTTTAATATTTACACAATTTCGAACTCCTGATTCCAAATATGGAATCCATTTTTCCAAATTCAAAACAAGTATGTGGAAAAAAATAATTTAAAATTGATTCTTGTTGCCCAAACAAGAAGCACATTTTTAAGAAATAATAACTATCAAATGTTTGACAGTTGTTTTTGTTCAGTTTAAATGTGAAATTACATCCAATTACCTAAATTATATTAAAAGATAAAAATATAATCTAATGAAACTAAATAACCATTCAAATGTATAATTTAACACAAAAAATTCTTTCGATTAAATAAATTTGTTTTTAAATATAATTTAGTATTTTTCATTATTCAAAAAAAAATGACAGTTTTTAGTGGAGTACCAAAAATTCACCCTATGATAATTTTTATATTATGAATCCAAAAATGTATTCAATTTTGAAAAAAAAATTATAAAATTTCAAAAATTTGGTATAACTATTCATAACAGCTAGTTTGATTGGTCGTGGTGTGTTAGAATCTAGAAGTTGCGTACAATGCAAGAAATCACATTATTAAAAGGGAAACATTCCATGGATGCTTTGGGTGTTACATGGATATTTCTAGAAAAAATTCTAATCACCACTAAAGGAAATATTCCTTTGGTTTCTATAATGTATGTACATTTCATAATAGATATATCACTTGATTCATCAATGAATAAATAATTCCATAGACGCAATACTATTTATAATTAAATTTATTATTAAATTTATTTTTTTATCTTCAGTCTCTTGGTTTCACTATTATTAATTTTGTTTATATTTTATTCAATTACATTGATTACAGGGATTAAACAATGTATTGATCTCGGACTGATCATCCTTCATGAAAAAAAATAAATTTTTGGCACCACTTATTGCACGCTTCATCAATGTCGTGAACCTACATATTCATCACCAATGATTTACATAAATTCATAGAAACTTGATTCTAATAAAAAATATTTGATGGACCATAGTGAGTATTGTACCCTGATTAAAGAGGTCATCTTATGTGATTGGAATGTAATTCCCTAGCACTTTCATATGATCCATGATTTTTTTCATCCATATATTTCATTCCCTATTAAAGTAGTCATTTTATCAATGTGATAACTAAAAATATTTCTTTATTACTCATCACTATGGTTTGATTTATGATGATCTTTGATATGTTTTTGTTATATCATCATCCCGATTCAATTACTTTTAGAGATGAAGTTTATTATTCGAAACATGGTTTTTTTTCACATAACATTTCTTCTGTGATTTATTACAATAAATTTAATAGATTGTTGGTATATTTTATTCAATTATGAACATCACACAAACTCCATATTCCCATGGGAAACCGATACTTTATCCATATATAAGTGATTACCCCATTTAAGTAATGGTGAATTCTTGTAATCATGCACCATGGTTTCAAAGACCATATAAACAACAAAACAAATAATGTCTCATTACATCATTTATTTTCATTATTGGAAAAATCATGTACATTCTATTAATAATAACATAAAAAGAAAAAAATGCTATTTTCCCCATTCCCATCCATTTCAGTTTACAAAAATTAATTATCCTAATTAGGTTAACCCTTTACAACTATCATATGGAATAAGAAATATTTAAATCCTAACACATGTACATCAATTGACATATAATGAGTATTATTTACTTCAAATATGATTTTATTATCTCATTATACAACTGAGAAAAGGAGAAAAAAAGGGAATACCAAAAACACACAAGGATTCCTATATCGTCATGGATTACATCATTAAATCATTAAATATTAATCCCAAATTTAAATAAAACCAAAAAAATAATCACTACTATGATTCCATGAATGAATAATGAAAGGAATCCTAGGGAACAAAGGATAAATCAACACGAATTTACAATACTAAGTGTCTGAAATTAGTGAATCCAATTTTGTGATGGGGGTACTGATGGATTCCATAAATAGCATATGGTTATCCAAAAAAAAGTAAAATAATATATGTATGGTGTAACATAGGGTTCCCATTAATTTATATTCATTCTATGCATAAACACATTCACCTAATAAAACCCATATTCATGTTATTATTTTTCATGTGGTATTCTAATTAATGTTATGAAACAAGTTCAGACTTTGAATATTTCTAAACTCAATCATAACGAACAAACAACAATTTTTGGGGAACCTCAGCCTCAATTTAATTCAAATCATGAATAATTTCTTTATTTCATGTGTAAATTCAGTAAACAAATTCTCATTTAATGTGAAAATGTAAATTTATAATCCCCTAACCATGAACCAATATCACATCAAATGAATAACATTGGAACCAGAAAACACATTCATGTAATTAACTGAATGCTTCCATATATGTTCCCAGAGTGTAGCTCATTCTGCAATCTTCGATTTGACTAGTCATGGTGCCCAAACTGAGTTACCGATCAGAAGTTATGGATTTCCCAAGTTGGGTTGCTGGAAATGGCCATCCAGGACAGTTTTGTGGGAAAGTATGGATATGCACGTAAAAAGTGCATCTTTGGCATAAAATGGGGATCTTGCGCATAAAAAGGGAATATTTCATGTAAAAATGGATATGCCCGTAAAACTGGAATCTCGCGCAGAAAAACACTTGGGTGCACGGAATTTTATTTGCACCGCCTTGTACGGACAAAATTTTATCTGCACCACCTCGCACGGAAAACTCCTTGCACACACAAAATTTTATGCGCAACATTTCACGCAGAATACCATTTGTGCACATGGAATTTGTACGTTCACTACCTCCTTAGTTTCCACCTATATATACATGTGTACCCTCTTCTTTCTAGGAGGGCCCCAGATGTCAGCCGACGCTCTAATGCATGTAAGTCCGAATTTTCCACACCCATGCATAAAACACCTATCTTGCGAGAAAAACATCACTTTTGCCCGAAAAGGGGCCAAATTTCCTAGTATGGCATGAAAATAATTATTTTTTCGCACAACAGTGTCGTTGTGCCCAATTTTGCACGCAACCCTTAACTATTTGTGCAAACAATCTCTATTTCGCGTAACCCATCTCTGTTGCACGCAACACTACCATATTGCACACAAAACTCCCCTATTATGTGAAAAATATCCCTTATTGCACTCAAATCTCTCATATTTTGAGAAACACTTATCTGTTGCACACCTAGCTCCCCTATTGCATGCACATATCCAGTATTTCGCGAACACCTTCCCTATTACACGCGAGCTTTCCCTGCTGCGCACAATCTATCCATCTTGCGCGCAACCCATCCTATGTGTCGATCCGATTACACGCAACAGTACCATCCCCCATTAAAAATGGAGAGTCGCACCATGAACCTTTCAGGCCAGGATGTGGGGATTTTCTATTTCACCCTTATGCACACCCACGTTCCACCTATGGAATACCATGATTTTCGATACTCCTCCATACACCATGAAACACCTTGAGTCAACTTATTCCTCTTGGTTTTTTTTCTATGTCATGAGTAGAAACTCTCATTATCAATCCCCCTAAGTACCATGTGTTGAAACATTCCTCAAGAAACTCTTTTGAACCCCATCACCTGACTCTAATGCCAGGTTGAACCAGAAAGGGCCACCCTTGAATATGTCATAACACCATCAATTTTTAGGTGCCTTATGCCTAATAGTCCTATCTACATGACATTAAACTATTGTAATAATTATCCTCCAAACATATGATGCCTATTTCTCCAAATAAGAGATAACTTATGTTCCAAGAATAAGATTCCAACAGTCCTATCTACATGACTTTTAACTTTAGTAATCCTTATGTTCTAAACATAGGATGCCACTTTCTCCAAATAAGAGATGCCTTCTGTGCCAAGCATAAGATGCCAACGGTCCTTTCTACATGACTCTAAACTGTAGTATTCCCTATGTGACAAATATAGGATGCCTCTTACTCCAAACAAAAGATGTCTTACGCTCCAACCATAATATGCCAATAGT
Organism: Viscum album; assembly: GCA_963277665.1. Lineage (NCBI taxonomy): Eukaryota > Viridiplantae > Streptophyta > Magnoliopsida > Santalales > Viscaceae > Viscum > Viscum album. The sequence continues at coordinate 1,271,010,007 of OY728146.1, forward strand.
CCTCTCCAAATGACTAAAATCTGTAGCTTGCCCTATCATTCAATAATATGATTCATATTATTCCAAATAAGAGATTCTTTATGTGCCAAGCATAATATTCATTATGACATGATCATAGGGGCATAACTTCAAGAGCATTGGAATCTTTTCAAACATTCCATCACACCACCTCATGATTTACATGTCCTTCATTCGGATCTTAATCCTCTTCAATGTCTGAAGGGACCCGCTAAAATCCTGGTCCCATGCGGCATCGGCTCACCTTCCTTCCTCAGTCAATGTACCATAATACTTTGGACATCAATTTGAGTAAGGTCCTCTCTTACGAAGACAGTCAGTAGTCGACCCTCATTTTTTGTCCCCATTTCAGGCTAATGTGATATAAATGTTGTGTTTCGAACACAATCAACAGTTATCCTCCATCACCATGCCACCCTCATTGAATTCCAAATTTCTGTCATGTAATTCAATCTTTTTATTTCCCATACACAATCCTGAACTATGAAACTTTGATCCTTTCCAAGGCAGGGTACATAGGAAGCCTCCCCATGGTTCAAGCCTACCACCCCGGTCAATCTGACCTTATTCACATCAGTTCACCCACACCCAGGGCAGCCTAGATTGTAAGCCCCAAACAAAATCATGAACTATGAGTACTTTGATATTTCCAATGGCAGGATAAGTAGGAATCCCCACAAGGTTAAGGCCCTAAAACAATTGGTCCTGACCGTCTTCACATCAGGACACCAAAGCCACCCCTCCCAAACTACATGGACTTTGATCCTTGCTAAGGCAATGTACGTAAGAAGCCTATATAAGGTTCAAGGCCAACACCCAGTCATTCTGACCCCCCTTCATGCCGGTTCACCTATACCATCCATCTGGACCCCAGGTCTTTATTCAAGTCAGTTCACCCCGGTCCTACTTGTCCTTAAACTGTGTACCTCAATCAGTGGTAAGTTGTTGTGACCCATGCGACGGTATGTCTTTGTGTCCCTCAATCTGTGGTAAGTCATTGTAACCTGATCAGTAGTAAGCCATTGCATCTCCTATTCAGTGTCAATCTATTTTAATCCCCTTCGCTGAGACCCACACCTTTGTTCCGTCCTAGTGGCGTCAGACCAACCGGGGCTACTAACCATGCATAATCCCCATACACATCATCTGGATGTTTGTGTTTGTGTACACACCATTTAAAGATCATCTCCTGACCTTTCACTCAAGCCTATGTGTATTGGGAAGGTCATGCCCCATCATAGAGGTTCCACTTCCTCTAGGTCCCCATCCACATGTCCATTCTCAAGGGCCGCCTCCTTAGGCATTTCATTGCCCTCCTGAACTACACAGACATTGATTCCCTGCCATGTGGATACGTAGGAAGTCTCCCTGAGACTGAAACCCAGAATTACCATTGTTATCATGGTTGTTCTATCCCATTCGCACCCCATTTCACTTAGAACCCTATCATCTATCATGATTCTTACCTGGGCCACCACATCCCTGTGAGGTCAGGTCAACCCACCAACATCAGTGTGTCCTCCCGGGGTTACACCCATATGAAATACTCTAGTCAGTGTTCTAATCAGTCTAATCTGTCTATGCTGGATGTTAAAATTGTGGCATACCCTGTGTTAAACATCAGAAGCTAAGAAAAACCTCATAGATATTCCTATGTCATATAATTCCTCACATTTGACTTAGGATGCTTTGGGCTTCAACGCCCTGGAGAAGCCTAATAATAATGAGAAGAAACCCAGACGTGCCAGTGTTCCAACGTCCAGACACACCAGTGATGGCCAACGTGACTACTCCCCTGACCGAAGGTTACTACCCAGATCAGATCCTTTGGAATGTCCCAACAGAAGCAACATAATTTACCGGTGTCCCTGAAAATATGGCACTCAGAAGACTTTCACGAACAATGTCTTCAGTCGATAAGGAAGACCCAAACTAGGTAACAATCTCTGTTGTGGAATCAACGGATGGAATAACCATCATCCCATCATACTGTTTCGATCAAGGAGAAGACGTCCCAAATTAAGCGATGAATGCCACCCACCTTTGGAAAGAGGGAATGTGGGGTAACACAACCGCACCTTTCATCCTACAAAAGACAGATGCACGTGCCCCGGTGAAAGATTTGGAAATAAATACATATTAACCTAATTAAATAAATATTTCATAAATGTTTTATCCAAAACTCATACAAACCTTCCTAGAGCCTCCTTGTAAAAATCCAAATACAAATTTAGATATGCAATGGGAGTATAAGACATAAAAAATTACATTACAAAACTATAAAACTTTATACATCCTGAAGAATCAATAAAAAACCTTAAAAAGGTGAGTCAATGTATAACCATCCCTTGAGATACCTCTTAGGGATCTCATGAAACCCAATAATCTACCACCTACCAAACAAAAAAACCAAAAAGATTAAAAAAACACCCTAAAAGTATATAACTATACCTCATCATGAACAATACAATATCATATTATACAAGCCTAAATCCACCTTTACTCCAATTAACCATCTAAATAACTATTCATCCATGACATATCATCCCAAAATAATGAATCAAGAATATAAAAAATGTAATACAACAATAAATATAAAGATATTATCAAATTTTAGTGAAATTGTTTCACCCAAATGGTTTGAAAATATTTCCTAAACATAACATTTCTTGATTAAGAATCGATGTTCACCTCCTTGTACACTTGAATCATTAACACAGATCACCAACCAAGGAAAAATTCAATTTCCATAAAATTAAAATTATCATTGACCACATAATCAAAATGAAACTCATGATGGAAAATGTAATGTCAAATGTTGTTAATGAGCATGAATTTTCATCTCCTGATACCAAGTACTCTTATCTAGGCCACCGTGCCTCAACATCAAACTGACATGGGGGTTGTTTCATCCTTGTTTCTCTCACTATTTATTTTCTAATTTATCTACCAATTTCTCCATAAAAACATGTCATCATGGATATGAAATTATGCCAAATCAAATACATGTGATTCATTGTAAAAATTTCAACAAATATTTTTTATATAGAAGACGTCATGGATCATGTCTAGCTATTGTGGAAGAATAAACCATCATGACACCTCATAAACATTCCCCAATGATTAAAAATTCCCAAAAACATTAGATAATGATTATTTCCATTACCAAAACTCTATTTCCCTTGATGAGGGGAAACTCTCAAGAACATGTGTCAACAACCTCAAACACTAGGTTCCTTTGAATGTGATTCATATGGTAATTTTGATGGTTGGGTTCTCCTCTCATACACTCCAATGCAATCTTGATCACGTCATTCATTCTTCAAACTAATTTAGTACCAAGATATGATGACTCTGTATACTCTATCATGTAAACCATATAAAAACACATTATCTCATAAAATTACCCAAACAGAGACATGCTAATAGATAGGTGGTAGATTTTGTTATAGGAGAAATTTATTATAATAAGGTTCTTACACATGATCCAAAAAAATTCATGATGAAATATTAAAACATATCATGCAAAATATTGACGTTTTTCACTATGTAACATTATTTCTGAGGTTGTAATTTAGTACTAAGAAATAAATGGGATTTAATCCATGCCACAATCCCCACTATACATATGATGAGAAATGATGACTATGAAAATAGATGATGTGCCATGGTAAACAATTAATCATAAAAACATAATAAAATACTTATTAACTATACAATTCAAGATAGTTGATTTCTAGATCGCCATTAAATTAGATAACTTTGTTGGCCAATCAAAAATAAAATAAATATTATCACATCATACCTGAGACTCGGGTAACCCAATGATATACTCCATCGATATTTTCTACCAAATCAAGTTGAGAATCTCCAAGGGATAAAATAAACTTCATTGATAACTATGATGCATAGTATATTACTAATGAAATGAAATATTACAATAACCTCTATCAAATATTGTTTCATCACATAAAATAAAAGTTGTCTCTTAATGAAAATCTTCATTTAATACATAAAATTATATATTTCTAATCATGAGATATGAAAAAAACTGAGAATTCCATCATATAGTTCAAAAAAATAAACATCATCCCATGGAATAAAAATTATTTTTGAACATACTCCCACCATCCCTATAGAGTACCATCATGGACAACAAAATCATGAATGACTACAATATCTCAGTGTCCCTAATAATACTTCTCCACCTACTACACCATGTATGACTATATATTCATATGTTATAGATAACATTAGCCACTTATTTGGAACATATCTAGACGCATTACGATAAGCCCCTCTATTAAATTCCAAACATCTATAGAATCCTGATCTATAAACCATCAAGACATCCAACTCCCCACATAGAAAAAAATATTTCCCTTTATAATGGTGTGTGAAATTTCAAAATCAAAATCCACAATAAAATACAGAGATTTCTAATGGAATTAAGTCAAATATCATAGATATAAGATTGATATCATACTCTTATGGTCCGTGAAAACAACATATCTCTCACTAATAAGGATATTCTACCATAACTTTAGAAGAAAAACTAACGCTAAATCTAGATAATTGGTGTAATAGTTTTTAGCATGGGGGTCATAACATCCTTGACCCATAAATAATACTTCCTTCAACTACATCTAGATATATCTGAAACCCATGCGTTATTGGTCATAGAAGATCTCTAAAATCACACCTTCCTCAAGAAAGTGAGGCATTGGGGAACTAATAAACCTGTTAGTTAGATTATATAATGTTGTTTTTAAAAGATAAATCCATAATAAATATTGGTAATTACTAGTGTAATATGTTAGCTTGGATACAACCCAAGATAAATTATACATAAGAATCTGATAATTGAATTCACAGCAAAGAAAACATTGACCCATTGACATGTTCATAGGGACTCTATAAGATAAAATACCTTCATCTAAGATTTGTCTATGACCAAACACTACCAAGGAACCAAGTATCCATGTTAATGATAATCTAACATCAAGAACATTCACATGGATCGATATCATTAGAGCTCGAGATGTTGAAAGACCCACCAAATAGATCTGAGATGATTGGAATGCAACTCATATGACTTCATGTACATCAGGAAATCATTGATTTACAAGACGATTAATTGGTCCTGGAACTCATGGAATATAGACTTCATCTTCCCTTTGAACGTAGTTTGTGTTTTCATTTCACTAAATGACATGAATTTGATGTAAAAAATCAGTATTCTGTCATGTGGGGGAATTCATTGAAATATCATAATCTTTCACCCTCCTCAGGTGAAATATAGAATAAAAATTGATTTTTTAAAATCAACTGGATATATTCATCTAGTTGAATAAATCATTAATCCTAAAAACAATTTAATGGTATTTTACAGTCACATGGCTTGTCCTCTAGTAGTATACTATTAATCTAATACTATAGTCCACCTTCATGGAAAAAACTAGAGAACCCCATGAAAAAATGGGTTACATGAAACCCCAATGCATTATATAATAATATTGTGTCCTCAACTCATGAAACTCCAAGGCCACCATTTGATATGGAGAAGTAAAAATTAGATATGAACCTATTTGAAACTAAATCCATAGCTCAAAATTGTTTCAACGGGTAGTGTCATAACATATATAGGAAAAGAACTAACAACTCATACACATACCTAAGAATATTCTATGTCTATGATTAATGTTATAGATCCATAATGTTAGGAAAAAGAGGATCCACTTTCCCAACACCCAGTTAATTTCTATTCTTTCTAACTAATGAAACATGATGGAACTCCACTTAAAAAAATCCTCTAGAATAATTATATGAAATCGCACAACGAATATTTTCAGTCCATTCCATGGATAACTCATTTTCTCATAACATCATATCACCATTCTATAAACATAAAAACAATAAACCAAGTAGTCTGACGTATAACTGGTGTAGATAACACTATGTGTATTAGAATCCTAGAAATATCATGCGTTAAGGTATATATGTAAATTTATGAATATAATAGTATTATCAGTCTTAAAAATCAATCATGGAAGAAAACAAGGGTGGATGATAAACTCCTCATACATCGAATAAATTTTGAACTACTAGCATTGTTAACTCAATCTCATACATATGATAATGCCCAGTTCCCTTATATATCAATTTTCATTCTCCAAAACTATACTCTATCCAATGTCTTTGGGGATGGGTAATATCACAATTATGAACTTACAAATACTATCTTCCCATTGATTTTGATGAAGTATCATTAGTACCAATAGGAGAATCTTATATAGAAGAAAGCTATATTACTACTGAAAAGAAGCATGACAAAACATTTGAAAATAATATCCCTATGAGTTCAAACATAGATCCATTAAGTGTTCCTGTCTTCAATAATCGTACATAGATATTCTGAATCCCTTAGTAGGTAATCAAAAGAAATAGCCAATTGAAGGAAGTGAATGGATCTTCCATGGGTTGTTTCCTAGTAGTCAAAGTGACTACTTCCAAAATGTTATAGAACCACTACCCACGACACTACACCTCAAGACATATTGTTGGAAAAATTACTAAGGAACATCTCTAATATAATTAATTCTCATGATAACCCCCAATATTTTTTACATCACCATCTACCTATAAAGTATAAAATTGGTTATTTCAAAACTAATTAGTTTGTGTAAATCCTCCTCATGACATCATGATATAGACTTCACATTTAGTAATACATCAGGGGAAAAGTAATGGTGGACCTCTAAACTAATAAAAAACTCTTCTAAGGACCTAATTGATGGGAGAGTAAACACACCCTATTTTATTACTTCATCATTGAATATTGGAATCCAAAAAGAACACATTATGACACTCAAGCCACATAACATATACTTTTTTAAGGTCACCAAGATACAACATCAACAATAAACATGCATATTCCAACATCTAACAATCAATAATGAATCCTAAAAATCACGTTGAGATCGAATCATACCTCGATCATAAAAAAGGTTCTATGTGTCCATATTATAGATTCTCCCCAAACTCTTCCCATTGATATTCTAATCAATGGTTAATAAATCCCTTTACCTTAAACTATCCCCATCTATCAAGATAATCTCAAAATGATCAATTTTATCATCCTTTTAAACCTACACTGCTTAAGCAACTCATGGATAGGAACTGTGATAAATTTATTTAAATAATGGAAAGATCACATACATAGTAGTATGAAATTTTATCAAATATGATTTAATTATTTCACATTACTACTACTAACATGTAAATTTTTATTATGGAAAATAGAAAACATCAAAAGAAAGCAAGCGAGGCACATAGTACACATGGAATACGGAGGTAAAAAATAGTGGAGGACGAGGGAATCCCCTCTCACCAGGTTAACCCCCTACATCCTGACCCCCTCTATCCAATGGTTCCCATTATAAGTTGATAATTATATAATATAGATAATGCCTCCCCGAGTACCAAATCTAATAGGCACCAGATTGTTGACAAGAACTGAGGTCTTCAAAATCCATCATTTTTAAGGAATTACCCTAAAAAATAATATAGTATCAAGTGAACGGATAAAAAACTAGAATAAATTCCACTACATAATATGAAAATATACCCAATTTTATCTCATCATCCATAAACAATTTCCAAAAAAAATTAATAAAATACTTAATGTAAATACCAAAACAAATTTCATGTAGTAGTGGGTCATTAAATGATTCAAACCCAAGCTAGTAATGATTATCTCAATCCCTGATGTTCTGCATGAATCCTAAAGACAAATTACATATATTTATTAAAAAAAAGAACATGTATACATAGTAGGATCATACCCAATATCAGTATTCTACATGTTAAAAGATCATACTAACGTGACGATGAACAAACAATTGAGAAAATAAGTACATAAAGTTGTCAACTAACAAATCCCAACCTCACCATGGATAACTCCCAAAATAAACATCTAATAAATTATTATATTATCAAGAAAATAAAAATGTATCCCTATAGTGTCTTAACCATTAATTTCCATCTCTCATGCCGCAGTGAAAAAATTCATATACGAATATCCCTTCCACATATATCACATCACATGACCAAAAATATCTGATGTACGCAAGGATATATCCCAATTCGGCCCAGCCCTATATGGTCTAAATTTTTTTCCCAGTATCAGTAATCATCAAATTATAACCTCATAATATCTCAACCTAAGCATAACATATCCTAATAACATAACTATGGTGGTAGTTTTTCTTGAATGTGATATACATTACCATCATCCCATTTTCCCACTGTGCATGACACCCACCACATATTATATATTCATCACTATAATGTAATCTCCAAAAACAACTTTCATCATGATTGGGTTTTGTGCAACACCAACCAGTATCATCACTACTGGTGGAAGAGTAGGGAAGATGGTGTAGCAAACCATCCATGTAACCACTATCATGGATAATGGGAAAATAACCCATAACCAACAACCATTGGTTATTGGTAAGGTTATCTAACTAAGGTGGGGTTTAAAAAGAAATAACATAAAATAAATTATATAAATATTTAAAATAAACCCTTCCTATGGGTTCACATGAATGAAACTAGTGTATACAACCACACTAGAATTACGTCCCTCAACATCTACAACAACTGCTGATACCACTAAATTCATCACACCACATAACCACTCCACAGAACCAACCAATTCCATCCTCTATTTTCATGAATTAACAAGTTGCTAAAAACTCCCATTTATTAATTATATTCTTTTACATGTACACAAATAATTACTTTATCATTCAATTTATCAAATCAAATTACCACAAACTAATTATAAAATATTTTTACCTTCACGTGGCTTTTAGGTTTAGCATTAAAATTAATATTATGGATACTAAGGTTGAATTCACAAACAAACAACAAAAATGTCATCAATATCACATAAAATATCACCACTATACTACACCATCCATTACACCTCATAATAATAACCATAAATATCAACCAGAACACATTATAACCACTGTACTTCATAACCAGCACACATCACCAAAATTACACCACCACCCACATCACATCCTAAGGTAATTTACTTTATCATTGATTATCAAATTATTTTACAACCTAACCAGTCACCACTATCACATCCCAATTGAATGCATCAGGTAAGGAAACACAGTGAAAATACAACACATATCATCACTTCAATACATCCCAAATTTATTAGTCAAATAAGGATTGTTTTAATATAAATCATTATATATAATGGGTTTTCTAAAAAATCATAATTCCCACTAGAATCCAATTCATTATCTAGATTAAAGTGATTAAAAATTTCATTTGTGATGAAATATAGAAATAAAATATCAAGGATCTCTTGACCATATCAATTATAACACAACAAAGGGTCCTAATATATATGTTTTTTATAAATGGTGGAAAACATGTATAGTCTCATTAGTAATGAAATAAAACTATAAAAACCAAATATTTATTTTTTTCACATCAATTTTATTTTATGAAAATTCATAATATTTATTGATGTGGCCCTTAGAGTTTACCAAATGAAGTGAAAAATAATTTAGTCCTAAAACATTCACATATATATGTGGAAAATAAGGATCCCCTACCTTAAATATATTCTATATCACCACACTATACAAGTAGAAGCAACCAAAAGATCAAAACCACAAAAGAAACTCATATATTGACCATGGTAACATAGTGGTAATAAACAAATTTATCCAATATACCTCCTATACTAGAAAAAAATTACACATAGAAATTCATAAAGTAAAAAAGAAATGATATTAGGTGAAAGAAAGGGATATCACATCATATTGAAAACATCAATCATTTGAATTCCAAATATTGAGTTGGGAGTAATGTAGGGTTCTCCAAAATCACCTAGGGATCACCCAAAATTGAAAGTAACAAGTTAAGAATCAGGTAAATCAAATGGACCCTAAAAATTAAAATCAATTAATTTCCCAACACAATACCTATGAGAAACCCCAATTCACATCTATAATTTTCATGTGGGCCTCCAATTTGTACGATGAAACAAATTAATTCCTCAAAATATTAAAAAATCAGACCCATAAAATATTTATCGATTTTCCTAGTTTTCTAGACACAATTTAATTGACATCACGATTTATAATTTCACACCATGAGCTAATTAATTATTGACTTATTCATCATAACATATGTTTTGAATCACCATCAACATATCGAGGAATAAACATATTAGTAAATGAATATTTATTAATGTATCCAACTATTTGATGTATCATAATTATAACAACAACTCCACCAAACCCTCCTCATGTCTCTTTTGAACACTTCCATCTACCAAACATGTAATATAAAATACATAGATGGAATTTAATATTATATTCATGAATTAATTTCCCTAAAATTACTATGGATGAGGCATAATTCTCACTTAGAAAAAACCCAATAAGGGCGGTGTGGTAAATGTTCATGTCAATACTCACTAGACATGCACATTGTGTAATCTAAAAAAAGTAATAATGTAAGTAAAAAAGTGTCCTAAAACCTACTAGGATGAAGGCATGAAATTGGAGAAATAATAAAATGTCAAGACTCTTCTAATAGACATTCCTTATCATAATCCCTAGAAAGAGTTAAGGTTAATAAAAAAATGTATCAAATGGTATGTAGGACCCATTATATGGAAATATTATGGTCAAACTATTCTCACTAGACCCCTAACCTTAGAAAAAAAAACATCACTCTTTATCCATTAAATTTTCAACCCAACCATCCATTTGAATCAGAAAATAGCAAATGAACAAGCTCTGATATATTGAAGATGGTGTTTATAATTATTTTTTACCTCAATATATTATTATAAGGAATCATATATGATTGTAGATTTACAGGTCCCATATAGGACCAGTTAATATTAAGTAATATATTTATGTGTATGAAGATATATATGATATTGAGTCATAAATATGTAATGAATATGATTAAAAAATATAACTAAGACATGAATAAAAATATAAGATTGGAATGAAGTATTTATTGAAAATTTATTAATGTGGATGGAATCTCCACATCTTAGATTCTTTCCCGTAATCCTCAAAAATAATTCTTGATCCAAAGATGTAAAACATTATGATAGTAAATCACGAGAATATCCCTTTAACCAATAAAACCTATACTATATGGAAAAAATGGATTAATTTAACTAGTTTATGGTGTTTATATATACCAATGAAGCCCATTTTAAATCACATGAAATAAAAATGGTGTTGAACATGGCCTTCACTATCAATTCAATGAGTCCAAATTGGTCTGGAATTAGCTTGACTGTATGAACGAACATGAAACATAGATAAGAAAGCTCTAGATGGAGCCTTTTGATCATGGACATCATACTATTTACCAAATAATTATGATCCACTAGATATATTGGATACTGGTGATCCTAACCCGATGCCTAGTTTAGATGTTTACTAACCATGTATAAGGAATCATCCACCAGTATAGTATTCCCAAGGTCCTCTTCTTCCCCTTCAATGAAATATCCTCTATCGCCATGGCATGAAGAGCCCAACGGTTGAACAACCCATAACCAATGGTGTGAAAATAATCCACAGTTAGACCAATCAATTATTTATATTATCAAAGTGTCTATATAAGATCTGTCTCCAAACCCCCCCCCCCAATCTACCTCACGTACTGGATAATACCTAAATGCTTAAAACCTCAAATAAATAATAATAATGGAATAAAGATACACATCAGTACCATTTAACAATGTGAGGGAATCATACCCCCCATCCCTTGGAAGACATGGTGTGGTACAATATTTTGAATTAGTTACTTTGGATAATAGGGAAACTAAATTATTGGAATTATGGACATATGATCCCAAATATATGAAAGTAGATACTTATATTAGCTCAAACTTGACTGATAGATAAACAATGATACTTTCATGTACTATCATACATTGTGGATCTATTGTCATCCCATCCATTTAAATTGTCTGATTTCAACATTAAAGGAGTGTAGATATAAATGGATGTAAGATAAAATGATAAAAACTAAATGATGAACTCAATATCAGAAGATGCACTCACCCTAACCTACTGATACATTGATTATTTCCTTACTAGATGAATACTTTCATTCAATATCAGCAGTTCAAGGCGTGTAGTACCTAATTTTGGGTCAAAGGGAATGAGTTTTAGTGAAATATATGTTGACACCAAGACTAAACCTTCTTTATCCCTAGCCATTTCTACTTCTCCATGAACCTCTTTTAATGTGATATTTCCCACAAGATGGATAGAAGGAGTGTCCCCACACATCTATTTATTTTTTTGTCATTGATTAGTATATTCAAGGACATACACAATAAAATTGGTTAAGACAATGTTATAGAAAAATTTAAAATGGAATTATTATCTAAAGTAATAAACTCAATGGTTCATTATGGGATATGGTTCTTTGATTACCATCTACAAGTCATATTCGCATTATTATTCATGTAAGGACCATCATAATGGTACAATATTTTTAGCAGTAGATTATAAGTGGACAACAGTAGTGGATCAGATGGTGGAACTAGAAGAGGAAAAAAAAGTTATTCTTTCGGATGCAAAACCACTTCCTCCATAAATTCTATATGACTAGGATATCCATCTAAAATTTCCTCAAAGAAACTATCTATGCATGCCACGTCCATTAAGAAAAAAGGAGAGTATAGTAATGAGAAAAAAAGTGATAAAATCGCCCAAGATTCCCACAATATATAAGTAAAAAATCATTATCATAGAATTAATGTTATCATGGAATGTGGGGGGGGGGGAATAATAATAATTATTACTTCTTCACTCATCTATATCTATCTATATTATCCTCACTAAAAAATATTTTCTTGGTAATCATCATCCATTTCTCTCATGAGGTTTAGTATAGTTGGACATTAGAATAATGAATCACTACATTGAGTTCAAGGAGAAATTCCTCAAATTTAATGATATGTAACTTAATGTAAATGACCGCAATAGGGGTAACATTCCCAAAAACTTATAATTCCACCATTTCCATGAACAAATATCTCTATAAAATAATATTTATATTCTTATTTCTATTATTTTCCAACATCTGGTATGTACTAGGGAATCCATGAACCATCTGTGTGGGTGTGTTTTCAGTTGAGGATTTTCTTAATGGAACATCATTTGTTGTTTCAAAATCTAATGGTAGTTTTATCGATGATAGAGATGAATTCGTGTGCCTCACCAACATTTCATGAATATATATTGTTCTAAATATTTTTTAATATGGTTATTATACATTTCTAATTTATTTATTACACTGGGGCCCCTAAAACTGCACTTCTAACCACTATCGAAAACTATCTTTCCCTTGTCACTAGTATATCCAATTTTCCATTCATGACTGAAAAAATCTAGAAAAAAAATATTATTTAGAGTGGATTTTTTTTGGTGAGCAGGAGGAAGGTAAAATTGAATATAGTGTCATCATTAGTGAACATAGACATGAAGTACAGATCCACCATCAAATTCCTTTTGACCTAACATGGAGAGTAGTTATCCGAACCATATGGACACAATAAATATTATACTTGAATTAGTAGGGTACATACTTATAAATAATGATCATTATATCAATATTAGTATAGGGGTTCTCCCATTGATGGCTATAAAATAGTGTTTGTACTCTTTATAACCCTTTCCAATGTTGATGATTAAATTAATAGGCCCCTAGTATGTAATGAATAAGAACTAGTTTTGTTGAATCAAGATAATTATTATTTCACATTTTTCAATGAGGAGGAACAGAACCTAATGGTACATTTAAAAAAAGGTTTGGAAACCTTGATCCTAGACCATTTTGTGTATACAAGGACTCATGACCACCTATATTGTCCCCCATCTAGACTAATTGAACATATTATGAGTTGAAAATATGGTATGAGTCTCATCCCATTATGATGAGTCACATTTTCTAGTAGAGTTAGGATAATATGTTAATGAATAATCAAATATGTCCATCACATTCGACAATAACCACCACAAAGAAGGGGGAAACCCTAACTCTACCATTCACCTATATTGGGAATAATTACTAACTTAGTTAAATTTAATGGAGTCTACATAGAAGAACAACTAGGTAACTTAAGAAAGTGACCACCCCCCTAGATTTGAATTTACTTTTTCCAACTATTGACCAATAAAAACCTATAGAGAATAATATTCTTATGAAGGGAATGAATTATGATTTTTTTGATGGGTTTTGTGACGATTCTTCTTTATGAATGAATCAAATCATTTATTTTATTGGATATCTTCTCCTGAATGCAGTTCCTTCACAATAGACTTCATGTAAAAGTTGATAAACTTTACTGTAATAGGGGTGGTGTACATATTTTATTATTTGAAGTAGAAAATGGAGCGAAAAAATAATCACACATATCCCGAAAAATGGACACATTTTGAATATTATAAACATATCCGAGACATATATCCATTAAAATATGCATTATATTGGACATTTTTGTATTCGATTTCAGTTGGATGGCCTGGTTTACCATCATAATTTTTTTTAAATATGTGAGCATTTGAAAGAAACATAATACTTCATAAAAACCAATCTATTTCATTTTAGTGGAATATTCAATAGAAAAATACTACGTGTGAAATTGTATTCCCTAATCCATTATGAAGATTCTTCTCAATCAGATATCCTAGATAGATAACCACACAAACATATGATCAGTTATAGATTATCTCATTATCAAATGATATATTGTTACTTTGATCTTAGACTCATTAAAAAAACCTTTTAAAATATATAAATAGTGACAATATCAAATACACATCAGATTGATCATATTTTTAAAAATTACTACATCTGTTATGTTCCCATAGAATATTGTGAGTCTTTCAAATATAATAGAGAGTCATAATCCATAATAGAGGTGGGGAAATTGAAGAATCATTCTATAGGACAAACCCATATATGGAAAAGAAATATAATTATATATTATCTAGTAAAATAATCTCTTTAAAAATCATAAAACAGTCCATATAAAACTAAATGATATAATAGTGGTCAAAATCTATGATACTGACCACGAGTTCTTGTGAGAAACTAATGATTTATAATCCTTTCGTGAAGACATCTGTATTGAGAGGCATCAGAAATGAAACTATTATATTAATAGAATGATTTTGTATTTAAAATGGGGACTACAAAAAAAATAAGTGTATCCCTTGGGTAACATCATGTGGATCTTGTTCCACATATAGTGATACAAAAAAACGTGACATTTGAGTGATCTCATCAATCATGTGATCCATACAAATACTTGAAATAAAAACATAAGACATATACTATATATTGAATATTTAATTTTGTTTCATCTTGAATTTTGATTATGAGGACTGATCATTGGATGTAGAAACTTTATGGGATCTTTTGAAGTGATTTCATGGGACATAAATATATAAGAGAATTGAAAATTATTGAAATGTTAAATGAATATATAATTTCCCTCAATCTTATATGGTGCACCAAGTGACGTCACTGATGACATGTGACCTAGTCATGTGTAGCATAAGAGCCCTTGGTTACTTAGTTAGATAAACTCCCACCTCATCATGCCTGTGTACATAGACCAGACACCATTAAAAGTAGAATAAATATAAAATGTGATAGTTATAAACCCCCATACACTCCATGATATGACTACTTTTTAATATAAATTGATGGAGGATTACTATAAAAAAATTGTAGAATATTTAAAGATAATGAATACAATGATTTCAAAGCCTTATTCCTAACATATTTTGTGTGAAACAATGGATGAAATTAAATAGGAATTATTGATCTATGAATGTTATCATCATCACAATATCCGATCTCATTTTGGTCTAATGTTACAAAGATCACATGATAAATTCTTGGTGTTAGAATTATAATATAGATTTTTGGTCCTCTGACAGAGGCATGTGATCACTAAACCCTCCATGAGTTACATGATCCCCTAGATCTCATTTCCTTGTTCTCTCATGTTACCCTTTTTACTTCATGGGATCACATTACTCCACATTATTTACATGATGTACAAGACCCACCATTATTCACATTGAGTACATGAACCCATGGAGTTCATGTGATTAATAAAAACTCAAGAGCTCCCCAAATATTCCACTAACTCCATCTTCTCCTATAATTATAGAAAAATTATTTTCATAAAAATTCCCTCATTTAATGTAATGTAATCCTTATGAATGCAGCCAAACTCTATTTACTATTAGCTGTTAATGAATAGCTGACCATGGGATGTTGTTCCTATTATAATCATGAAACATATTATACCTTCATAATGTCCAAGATCTTTATTAACCATATTTTTATTATATAACATTTTTCAATCTATTTTTATTAGAAAAATCAATAATAAAATGGTAATATATATTTTCTACTATCATGGAATTAACATTACAAAAAAACTACATAAAAAGTAAGAACTTAGATGTAGTTATAATCCTGATATTTTGGAAGTCATTTTATCACCTGAGTTCCATTTTCCCCATATGTTATGTTTTTAATCTTATTATCTTTTCAATCTCTCACAATTATAATTACTAAAATTATATTTTATATTTTCATTTCTCGTGTCATCATAAAAATAAAAAAAACCTCTAAACTATGTGGTCTCTGATTCCAAACATAACTATGACATTTTGGATGCCTTATGAAGGAATGATCTTTATATTCACTATATTGGATGTGTTTAATATTTTTTATCTCTTAATTCATAGATAACTATATAAGATCTGTTAAATGTTTTTTATCTACTGATCAAATATTGATCATGATTAAAGTGTGATTATATATTTTCTATAAACATTCCACCTTTTGTAGGAAAAACCCATATGAACTATGAGGAATCTAATTCATATTAACAGGAATATGTAAGAGGACATCCTATAAGGCCTAAGATCCATATACAAAATTTTTTAGTCATTTTTTCAATTATGTTATATTCCCTGTGATGTCTAAAATATGCTTATATATATTTCATTAACATTGCAGTGCCACATTTTACTAATCAAATTTATTTTCTCATGGATCAATATTTATCTCGAGACACATAATCGTGCTTCTCTTCGGATAGCCTATTTGTCAATGGCCCAAACAAAAATACCAACATAATGGGAGTACACATTTTGTGAAATCCCTGAATTGTGGTTTCTAAAATTTTAATTCTGCAAATAATGAACCTTAGGGAAGACCATGTCTATAAGCACCATGTTGATTCATCCTTATGATCTTCAGAAATATATCTCATTTTTTGTTTTATGTTTCTTTATGCACTAAGCATAAATCACATGGACATAGAGGCTTAAAATGACCATGTTATTAGTATGGAAAAAATTACTCCTAATAGGGCCTCATCCTAATCTGTATATCCCGAATATATTCTTCTATTTCTTCATTTTGTTATATCTATGATAAAACATCTTATGGAATCTTTGTATCCATATGTCCTACATGAACACCAGATATACATTGAATCTCATTCCTACATTTACATGATAAATAAGGTTCCCCTATAAAGCCAAATCCTTCATATATTAGACTAAAATGTACCCATATACATACTACATAATTATTAAACATTATATCATTGTCTTCACATATATACTTACACTACGTCACTCAAACATCATGGAATTTTATTTTCATATTGATAGGATACATATGAAAACTCCCAAAGATTCAAACCCAACGTCATCAATGTTAAATCACCTATCTCATTAGGATATATCCATAATAAGATCATTTACATATTTCTTTCACTTATACATACCTGTTCTATTAAAGTAATATCATTCTTTGGGTTAATATTCCACATAGGGCATCTATTATTAGGATATATTAATGATAATATCAATCCCCAAACTGAAGGGAAATATTCCATCCCGTTTTTACTATATTGTCCTCATTGGGCCATTTTATCAGTGGGTACCATCTCCATAGAACCAAAATCATTTTGATATCATCACATCATAATTGGTCTACAATCTCTTGTAGGTCATCCAAAAAGTTAAGCTCATGGGTATGTCTAACACCAATCATTCTTATGAATCATTTTACAAATTTTATGTACCTCATATTGTTAAATTACATGTAACGGTCCTTATGAGATGGACCAATAAGGTTTTCCAAATCCCATTAAGTGGAATTGAACTATGTGGGTTCTTATTCCTTTTATAAGGACATATAGTAATCCCCCTTTGTGGGCTGAATCCTAATAACATATTTACCTATCACCTAATTGAGCTGTAATAAAATATAGACCAAATGATGTGTCTCTATTATATAATACTTTTATAAATAACATTTTATTAATTAAATTTCTTATAATTGTTAAATATTTTTTCAATTAAGGATTAAAAATGTTGTTAAAATTATGATGCATTTTTATTCATTGGTATGTAAAATGAAAATTCTTGTTTTTAGGTTGGAAATTTTTCCAGGTGCTATAATGAAATTTAAAATAAATGAAAAGAAAAACATTATTTACTGAATACGGTACTAATTTAGCTAGAAATATCATTATAAGAATTAAAAAAAATAAGAGAATAAATGTTTCTATTTCCTTCTATGTCATCATGATTATCAGCATGTTGGAAGTATTCTATATAATATTTAAATCTAAATTCCAAGGAAGGAAATTCATATTCTATAGATTTTGATTCTATCATTAAATTCTAGTAAAAAAATTCTCATTCACTTTGTCATGTATTATGTTGAAGATAAAGATGATGTTAATAACAGTAAAACAATGTTTGCCTTTGTGAGACACATTTTAACTAAGATTCCATGTGGTCTCCATCGAACAATGCACTATTACATGATGAAAGATTAATTGAGCCACTAAAGATCCCAAATATCCTTCAATTTATTAAGATACACCACCCATTTTAATTTATTGTAATTTCTAATGGATGGTGGATTCAAATTAAATACAGTGACTATAGTTGGAATATTTGTTCGGGATGAGAGGACCCAAAATAATAGAGAAGAAATATTTATCAATTATATCTATCTAGTGCGAAGCAATTAGACATAATTATAAGAACTAGAGAATACATGTCAAATTGAATACAATGGTTTTCTTTTATATCATGTATCACGTATGTTAAGCAGAATTCATAAGTTGTATATTTGTCTATACCAGAAAAACATACGTAGAACATTCAGTTATACATGGGAAAAAGTTACATGATGGTAAATGAATACATAGAGAATCATATAAATGGTCCATTTGTTCTTTTTTCAATTTTATATGTGGATCAATTGGTTTAATTTACAATCCAGATATGTTATTTGGAAGTGTCTACATGATTGTTAAACAATGTCATCCCAAAAGGATAAGTGGAAATTCACATATAATAATGAAAATTTATATATAGTCCAAAAGTACCAATTATATACAAATGTAAATTCGAAAAATCACCCAAATAATCCATATAGATCAAATCTCTATTTCTAGACAGACTAGATTATTTCATTCGAACTTATGTGAGGTGTCTATAAATATATTTACGAGGTATGTGAGTGTTTTTGAACTAATTTATGGATTTTGTTTCTACTAGAAACTAGATGTAGGATAGAAATCCATAATATAGATTCATAAACTAAAAAATGGAAAAGTGAAAATAGAAAAAATACACATTGAAAGAGAAGAGTGATTAATACACCATGGAAGAGGATGGATGTTAAAATTTTCATTGTTTTATTTTTGAATCTCCTCTTTGGGAAATATTTTTATTGAAATACATATTCATAAATGCAAAATAATATCATGAATTTAATCAATAAAATTTTTGATATTATTTTCTAACATGGTCATGGGGGGTGAGAGTGAGTTGGTCGGAATTTTTACCTCACTTAGGTGTTTGATTTTTTAGGGAGTAAAACCTTTATAAAATGATATATTATGTAGGAAATTAAACTATAACAACTCACTGGGTTGTATTTTCCATGTTTTTAGAATCAATAACACTATTTATTGATGTATTAATGAGAAGAGGATATGGGAAAACTCATGGGTTAATTGGGATAATAAATATGTCTATGTAAGAGCGGTATTTAAATTAAATTAGTAAATAATAGTTTTTTTAAAATATTGACCACATTATAATGTTGTCTGACCACATCTCCTAGTCCTTCAATGAATAAATGTAAGTTAGAAAAATCCCCCCCCCACTAAAAATATGAATACCATAAAACACATTTTCCCCTACATTATCCCTTCAATTCAGTACTTATTCTTTTATTTCTGCATCAACCTTTAAGTCGTCCTTTCCCTCTATTCCTAATATCATTCCCACCAGATTATTCATCACCATTCCAGTCAATATTTTATTTTTTTTTCATTTCAATTTTCAATTTTTTCAAATGAAATTCAATCTTTAGGGTTTAATCCATACATACCATCACACAGATAGTTAAGTTTTTGTTAATAATAATTACTTTTCTTAGAGTTTAATGACACTCCATAATTTTTTTTGAATCATTTCAATTGACGAGAAATCAAAACTAAAAATAAGAAAACATGAATAAATTTATAATAATATTTTAAATGGGGTGAAAGAAAATTTTTTCATCAACTAATGACCTCAAGGAAGTTATACATGAAATTAAAAATCAAAGGAGTTCATAGAATAATATATTGAAATGTTATGAAGAAAATATGGTCGATAACATGATTGAACGACAAAATTATAATCCCACCCATGAAGAGAATACCATCCCACAACCAAGGGGAAATGTGATTCAAGATAGATTAATTCTTAGCGAGTTTATGATGAATACTATTTCAAAAAAATAATTCTTTTATTAAGAATAACCCATGATCCAAAAATTATAAAATAATTTAATCTAATTATTTTATGTTATCACTATATCTTGGATTTACCAATAAAGATTCTACAGATTTCATATGATATTTTAATAGAATAGTCCAGTAGTTACCAAATTGAAGAATAATTGAGGACTAAGGAAAATTAAAGGGTTATCATGTAATTTTATTATACATATTTTACTGAATAATGGTCATATATATACCGTATATTATTTTATTATTACATAATATTACAAGTTTATTAATAATTTAATGTTAATGTAACACCTAAGGTAAAATCATATCTGTTTTGGTTTTATGTATTGACTAGTTATACTTGTAATGAATACATAGATCATGATCTCATCACCACTATAATGATACTAATGATATAAATTTCATATAAATATTCATTATATTTTTATTCATAATTATTTATAGAAGTAATAGATTCAAAATAAAATACCCCATTCATGGAGATGGTGGGTTATACTTACTCAAGAACAAAATATATTTTTTTCATATAAAACATATATAATATTTATAATAAATTATCATTATTGAATAATTTTTATGTTATATATTACATTTATGTTCTCAAATTTCAGTGCAATTACCATCAATTTGAAACATAGTAGAATAATGAAACATATGACATCGTGGAGATGGTATGTCATACATATGCATGAGAAATTGTAGAATTTTACGAAAATAATAGATGGTAAAAAGGTAAAAATGATATTATTATTAAATGAGTACTATTATATAATAAATTGGCCTTTTTAATGATATCCATTAAACACATGTTTCTATAAACATGTTTCCACAATATATTTCATATATGATCTTGAATTTTATTATCTTCTAATTTTCAAAAACATCGAGTGACCACATGGTGAATTTCAATGTCATATATATAATATTATTATCTCAATTATCTTTTAAAAAAATGTCAACGAAGATGAATAGATCTCATTTAATTCAACTTTATAGATGAACATACCACATGCCCCTCACCCATATATATATATATTTAATAGTTTATTCTATCCATGATTTTATATAAACTATATTAGAATATCTCAATTATGGGCCCAGATCTCATACTAATTATATGAGATGTAAACTAGTATCTTAGTTAAGAACCATCTGATGATATTATTATAAACATAAGGAGCCACCCCCAAATTATGTAATCCTTAAAGATTTCAAAATAACAATATAGAAATACGAAGGATCTTAGGCTAGGTATCATAATATCCATTAGAATTAAGGACTATAAATATTTAACATGAACCCATATTATACCAAATTCATAACATATGAAACAAAATGTTAAATAATTTGTTTTTCATCCAATGTAAAAACTTTATTTTTTATACTTTGTATAATATGCATCCCAATACAAGAATCACATTGAAACTAACCCTATGGTTTCATTATAAAATATAATAATCTCTCAGGAACATTGAATAGTGATAAAAAATTATATACATTGGAAATTAAATTATTATTTGAGTTCATGAAATAATTATATTTAAAGATAACAAGAATAAAAATAAGATAATGTGAATAATTCCTTTTTTAAATCATGATTTGTATTATATTAAAAAATAAATATAAGAATAAATTACTAAAAAAGATATATTATTATGTATAACATTTAAATTTTCATAGAATACAAGATAAAAAATATGTTTTTAACAATGTCAGGGATTTTATTAAAACCATAACTTCTATATTTTAATTCATCAATATATATATATATATATGATAATTAGATTAAAGAATTTCAATAGACTCATTAATGTTAAAAAAATAATAAGTAAACAAATTTTAATAATTGTGATACTTTGGAATCATATTATTATTTTACAATTCTCAGAACATAATCAATTTCATTAACTCAAGAAACATCATATATTATAATATTAATATCATTTATTGTGTAAATAGAACTTATTTTTGAACAAATTCACCATTATTATAACCCATTCCATTCAATTTTTTCATATATATATAATTTAAATAATTACATTATAAATTCACTAAGAAAACCAAATTTTTTTAAGATAATGAAAAATACAAAAAAATGATTACTATTATAATAATTTATTTTTTAAATAAAATTTCAATAAGTCCAAAAAAATCACAATAGTCTCGAAGAAATAATATTTAGTTTAAAATAATATTATAATTATTCAAAACTGATTTTATTTAGTAAATAATTATTATTCTATATTTTTTAGAGTTATTGGACGATGAACTATTTCATCCATATCATATATGTTATTCTAATTTTTTTGTAGAAATTTATGAAAATATCACATTGTTTTAAAAAATACAAACTGATAGTGGGGGAATATAAATTTCTCATATTTTCAAAATCATATGGATAAACACATTAATACAAAATAAAATTGATAAATCCTTATCATATCCTTAAGATAATTTATAGAATGCATTAAATCATGAAACAATAGTAACATCTCATATTGTCGAAGGAAACCCTATATTATATATTGACATTTCATATCATATAAAAATGTAAATACTATACATATCATTTAACTCAATCCCTATGAACATGAAATATTCCATTAAATAAAAATTATTGATGTTGAAACTCATCAAGTGAGGTGTAGAGTATGGTTTTTTTCACAAACATTAATTCTTTCATTAATGAACAAATGAATTTATCTATCCTGAATACTTTATATGTTAATGAATTTATAAATTCCCTCGTATAAATAAATCCATTAGTTTCTATTGTCCTAAATGTAATTTTTGGATCATTCATCAAATAAAAAATTGAAATTACCAAGGATAATCTATTATGTTATATCCATTATTATTTCATTAGTATAAATCTTATAAGGGTTACTTGCACTACCAATATGTTTCTCATTTTAAAATTAATTCATTTAATGTCCTATGATGAATTTAATCCTAATAGTTTATGAAAATTATAATATAATTATATATTTAAAATCATCAATGATGGGATCTCATGTCTTAGAATCCAAATGGTATCAATTTATGAATGTAGTATAATAAAGAATACAATCAGACACGGGGCCATTAAGATGGAAAATTAAACTACATATAAAATTAAAAGGAAATAATTTTTATACATAATTATGGTTATATTAGATATTTAAATATGAAATGATACAATTAATGGTGTTTCATCATAAAGAAAATGCATCACCGAGGATTCTTGGAATGATTTAATGATCTAAGATTATGTTTTTCATCATCTTATTGGTTATCAGTCTCATTAATATGAATATTATTTAATATTCTTAAATAAAATAGGGTTATTCTATATGGAAATATAATTTCCCATATCATATTTACTATTATGTATGACTCTTAGAAAAAAAATCAATGAATATATACCTATGTCTCCTATTTTTATCCTTTCATTGAATATAATATAAAACACATATAGTATTTATCACATTATTTTTTATTATGATATACTCATTATTTCTAATCAATTGTATATATTTCTATACTAGGATTAAAAATCTAATTAAAGAAATATATAAAAACTAGTAGACAATAATCCATTTATAACAAGTTAAAATTCAATATTTCTATCTCATTCATGTCTCGTTAGGTCTTAGAGATCATAGACCGATAGGTTTTACTCAAGGATCTATCCAAATGATTAATATGGGCATCTATCATTCCATTAGAAGAATCTAAATTAAGAATTTTGATAATCTAGTCTACATCATCATGGGTAGAATAAAAAAAGCATGTGTTGATTACTATATTTTTAGTGGATTCATCACTCTTATAAACACAACTATTACATCTATTCCTTTATTTTTATTTCCATAATTAGAGTTCCTAAGAGTATTCTAAAGATCATTAGAAAATATATTCTGAATTTTGTATGGGGAATCTCATAAATAAAGAAAAATATATTTCTCCAATTATAAATAACATTTTAAATAAATAGAAGTAGGTGGAATTGAAAGATGGAGTCTCAAAATTTTCTTGAAATACATGCATGCAATTATTTTTGGGAATTGATTGTGGGAAAATAACATTAGGCATAGTTTGGTTGAAAAAAATATATTTTAAATACTCTACTAATTCTTTTAATGTTCCCTATTTACCAAATCCAACATGGAATATCCTTTTTATTCCTAATTTTATTAACCCAAAGAAATAAACATGGGCCTAAGGATATGGATAGATTCATATATGGAAGGATAATTAGATATATAATTATCCCTTTATCCCATATTTTTCAACTCTCAATATTAGTTTCCTATAGGTCAATAATATCCATATCTTCACCAACTGTGTTGTTAATTATTATTGGAAGACACCTTCCAAAAAATCTATTTTGGATGAGGATAATCACTTATTTTTCATCCTTGTGGCTCATGGTCCTTTAATTAAAAATACTATGGGAATATAATTTATAACATACTATATATTTCATATTGTTATTTTCTTCAGGGATAGATTCATTGTAGATATCTACTACATCATTATTTAGTTCATTCATCGTTGATCTATCTGAAAAGATAATGGTGTTCTACGTAGATGATTCCATTTGGAATCAATGTATATATATTCTAACCTTTTGAATATAGTTACATAATATTATTCATTTTTATCAAGAGATCATGATATCTATTTTTTTATATAATATTGGGGAACTATGGTTAAAAACATCAACTGTAAACTATTTTGACCTATAATTTTCCACACAGTTCGATGGAAGAGGCAATCCATCAAATCACTGAAGAATTTATTTTCAATATTTTTGGGTAAGTATTATATATTGAAAATGACTATATATTGTATAAAATTCATCACTGCCAAAAATATTTATTTTAATGGTCATTTTTTTATTCACAAGTTAGTGATTTTCATCAATAGAAATTACCTATGTAAATATGAGTTTAGAATTATTAGGGTTTTTGGGAATAAATTGGAAATTATAACCATTGGGTATAGGATAACACTACCTAAATAAAAATTATACACAATATCAATGGATTATATAATAGTGGTATTATATGAAGTAGAAACATTTATAGAGACTGTTATTTCTTAGTCATTTGGGCATATTGTTAATTTTATGGTGATGGTAGTCCACTATATGTTGAATAAGAAGCCTTTTAAAGTTCCTT
The DNA here is from genome assembly GCA_963277665.1 of Viscum album. Taxonomy (NCBI): domain Eukaryota; kingdom Viridiplantae; phylum Streptophyta; class Magnoliopsida; order Santalales; family Viscaceae; genus Viscum; species Viscum album. The sequence goes on from OY728146.1 coordinate 1,271,036,131, forward strand.
GCCTATTTTTAGATATAGTAGTATTAATAATTCTTGGGTGAAGTATGAATCATATTTGATAATAAATTTCACATAATTATCCTCATCCTCTTACACTTATATTACTAGTAACATTAACGAATACAAATCCTTTATTCAAAATACAATGAAAAATCCCACCATGATAGAGGGAAACAAGGTTGTAGATAAACTATAGATAAATTTGATTAATCCAACACTATTATAATAATAGAATATATATTATCCTTTCATCTAGTATATTATTTTTTGGTGATTGGGGATTATCTGTTCCTTAACCACTGATGAACACCTTCAGATCAATAAGGATTTCCTGTCATTTATTAAAAATAAATTTTTCTATTTGTCTATTGTAGAAACTATTTTACTAACTACATTAATGAAAATTAAAAACTCTATCAATTAATAACTCTAAATTAAAATATTTTATACTCAAAATATTTTTAAGGTACAAATATAATATTTGATTTAATTTAAAATGGATGGATTATTTTTTATACTAATTATACATGAGATAATAATTACATGATATTGCTAAAAACACATTTATGTATTCAAAAAATATTTATCCTTTATAATAATTAACCACAATTATTAATTATAAAATAAATAAATACTTAAGGAAATGTTTTTTAGACATTTTGAACATCTTTTTACTATTCGAGTATTAAAATTGTAACCACATGTATTGTTGATATGATATTATTAAATATGAATTGAATTCCAAATTAATATATTCTAACAAATTTGAAAAAAGTTAACATTTCATGAATATAATTATAGTGTTCTAAAAATTCCTTTAATGAAAATATAATGTACTCCATAACAAAAACTAGCCTTAAGTAAACCTCTTATCTCGCCTAGTCATTAGAGCACTCAGTCGTGATGAGTATATGAGTGAGTATTATTTTAAATTTGGTAACCATGAATATAAAGATTTTATAACTATATTTGATTAATTTATGATTTTTTAATCATATAGATTTAAGTTTTCAGAGACTTTAGTTATTGGTAATATATTCATGTAACACATTATATTAACTTTTAAGAAAATTATTTATCATACCAGTCAAATGAGATGATTACATTATTTCCTTAATTTTTATTAATTTATTAAAATGGTATGCATGATGATTTAAATTATATTTATTAATAATTAATTCTTTTATTAGATACTTATCTTGTATTACAAACATTTAAAAATCACTTTTACTAAATCGGATCCCACTAAAATGATAACTGTTTTTTAATTTATCATTCCTATTATTAGGAAATGATTTATATTATCATTAATCACAACATCATATTTGGTGATTCTTTCAATAATTAATTATTTATATATTTCATCAACCTAATCATATCATATATGACTCATGGATAGTTGAACAGACTATAGTGCCCTAATATATAATATGGATAACCACAACATTATTCCTCTATTATTTTAACTCTTATGGTTCCTAGATAATTTCATCCCAATGTTCACATAATCATTTGGTTACCGTACACATCGAGATATCAATTTACTTCATTGATTAAAAAATTTAATCAATGGAAAACCTTCATTAAATGATCCTATGTTTTTGAATGATAAATGATATTCTATGTGTTTATTTTTAAATGAATCTAATGGATAAAAAAATAAATTGAATTTATTATAATCATCTTATAGAATTTTATTCCATTTAATTTTTTATAATTATAAATATTTTCATGGAATCCTATTACCTTTCTAATAATTCAACATGATTGAATTTTGTTGATTTTTTACGCTTTATTTAACTCAAAGAATCTGTTACTAACCCATATTAATATATAACAATATGTATAAATATAAAAAAGAAACCCATAAAGAATGTACATGAATCCCTTTCATGAATTGTATAAATCATGATTAACTTATTTATTCAAATTAATAACCTAGTACAACCAATATCAAGGTGGATGAAAACTAAATCAAATACCATTTCGATCATGTAACTACGTAGATAAACATATGATAATTTTTAGAATATGATAAAAAATTAAAACTAAGGTATATAAATATTCATATTGTAAAAAATTAATAACTATGAATAATAAATAAGGTAATACATTTAATGTGTAAAATATTTGAATAATTAATCATGTGATGCACTATTTTTAAATATTAAATAATGATAAATATAAACACATTAATATTTATCTATTCATTATGGAAAATCCATAATAAAACCAGTATAAAAACATTAAAGTTATATTTTTTATGACCTCTATTACATAAATAATTATATAAAATTAACTTTAAATATGTTATATTACATGAAATGAAATCATTATATATTTCATTTTTTTATGTAATAATTCAGATAATCCAAATATAACATATTTACAATTTTTTTATTGTTATACAAGTTAATAATTAAAATTATTTTGATATCATTTAAATAATGAGTGAAATAATGAGATAATTCGATTAAATGAATGTTATAATTATGAAAAAAATTCATCTGACTATAAACAATTCAATATTTATTTATTTTAAATTTATAAATATTTTTCAACTTCTCCTCATAATTTCAATAGATTCATTTTATATCTGTATTATTATTAATGAAATTAAATTTGGGAATATGTACTTCAATATAAATGTTAAATATTTATCTACTATTTATTTAAAAAATATTTCATATTTTATTTATTAATTATCTTTAAATAGATTTTAATTTATTAATTTATAGAATCCTTTTGGAATAAATAAGTATCCTATTATTCCTCCATCATTAATTCTTACTCATTTGAAAACTATTAAAATCAATATATATTTTTAATATAAAAAATAATAAATTTTCCCTAAATGTATTATTTGATGACATTGAAAAGGCACCTATATAAGAAATATTAATTTCACGTGGCATTATATTAGATTAAACATGAATATTAATCATATTGGATAATAAAACTAAATGTTTTCTTAACTCCATTATTACTAAATCACGGGATTTTTATTATATTATTACATCAATCTATAAAATATACTCATTTTGATGATTAAATTATACTCAACATTGACTGTGATGATGTTGAAGGTATTCTCCACCACTAACATGATTATATACTCTATTATAATGTCATGAAATATAAAATATAAGATGATTTTATGTGGGGATGCCCATGGGATTCTCCAATTCAGACTTCCATGGTGTTTGGTGTTTTCATTTCCCTATTGTATTTGTTATGAAACAATTTTTTAATAAGAATTTAAAATTTTAGTTATAATAATAATGTGTGTGTGGGTGATTGTTACGTGGAATATTTCTCAACATCCAAGTCATATAAGAATAGTCAATTTGTTTTCTGAAATTATTACAGTGGGATTATAAATTAATACCCATATTAATTTTAATAAATATTGTTTAAATCACATGGTGTAGTATATATATTAGATGATAAAGTTCACATGACTATCATGAAATTAAAATTACACTTGTTATTTTTAGATTAAAAATTATATAGATCATATTACATAGGATTAATTTCATCTCACAATATTTATATTAGTTTAAATCTACATATCCACATATAATTAATCATGTTAAACACTTATATATGTACTATTATCTCATTTATGATTAATCTTATAATTCATGGATGTGAATAAAACTAAACCGATAGAACATATTGATTCCACATATATCACAATGTTTCATTAACTATTTTTAACACTAATATAAATATATTAATTTTATTCATGAGTTCAATTATTGATTATAATGGAATTATTATGATAACATTGATGGGTTTAAAATGTGGAAACATTATTTTTTTACAATAAAAAGTGAAATAAGTAACCTATATTACAGGATCAACATGAAAAAACCCCAAAACCAAAATTATTTATATAATAAATAACCTAATTTTGTGCCTCCCACCAGAGAGATAATGTTGTGTTAATCTTCTTATATATTTGGAAGTGATCCCCAAATTGGAATCCTAAATATACCCCTTCTCTATCATGCACAAAAAATCTAATCTAAATCATTTATCAAATGAGAATGAATGTACATATCCCATATCATGTTAGTTTTATATGTTGAAATGAAGGCATGAGATGATATCTTCATTGTGAGATAGAATATAATATATAACTATATCTAAATCACCAAACCATTAAATTTTGTATCGTATATATAAAGGTATAAAGATACCACCTGATTCATTTAATAAAACTAAGCATGTGTTAATGTGCATGAATAAACAGATCATAAGCCTATTTAATTAATGTGTTCATTCATTCATAATATAAATGAATGAAAATTTATACCTTATGTAAAAAATTAAAACCACCATATAATATAATATTAACATTAAATTTTAAAATTTAATTTTTTCATGATATCACATCATTACTAAATAAATGGAACCATTGAATTTATATCAATATGTATAATAAAAATTTTATGTGGAGAATGAATTATATCTTATCAAAGAATAAAATAACCATAATTTCTCAGTGATAGGGAAACATTAACATATCTTTAGTGGACTTATGGAATATATCATTCCATTAGATCCTATGAAAATTGATCTAACGATTATAAAAATTAATATCATGTATTTTATAGAGCTGTTTGTATAATAGTTACCTTCATGTATAAAATACTTAAAATTAATCACAATGGATTTAATATACCTGAAATATCATATTCAATTAGTGAAAATAAACTAAATTTCATGATACATACCATATAATCTTAAACTAAATGGTTATCATTCTCTCTCTATGAGATCGAATATCATAATCATAATCATTTATTAAAAATGATAAATTTTCTATTTCTATCCCATGTCATATGAATTAAAAATACAAAATATTTTATCCCCAATCGAGTAGAAAAATATTTAGGGTTTTGGTCTCTTATTAAGCCCTACATTTTTCATTAGTAACATAACAAAGAAAACACATAATCTATATCTGAATTGAATACCATTTCTCATAATCATCAGTTTCAATCTGATTATTTAACATGATCCCAACAACATAATTAATCTCTCGTACTATATTTCGGTTTGAACAATTTATTTAACCCATTTAATGACCGTTACAATTACTATTACAATAATAGTACCCCACTTTTCCTAATGGAGGAAATACATATATATTCAAAAAAGATATACAATCATCACCCTTTTATTCTAGGGTGACTATGAATTTTTCCATATTTTTAGCAACAATATCATATACATAAAAATCCTTGGCCCCATGAACACCATGTTTATTTATTCTCTCTCCATGGGAGATATACTTATTTCCAAATATCCTACAGTTTATCCCACTATAAATACACCATAAACCTATCACATCAGCATGACCAATTCTCACTTCATCATGTCATAATTACATTATAAGAATTAATATGATGATATACATCCAAGTGCATTGTATAAATTTTGAATAATAAACTCCTCCCTCGGGCCAATGAATCACCCCAAGCATAATCATTTTTCATTTACGCATATGCTTATCTATATTAACATTTGGTATTCCAATTCATATTTCACACTCAATTACCTTATAGGGACACTGATAGACTTAACTCGAGTGATTAAAAATTTGTGACCATTAACCATTATCCCATATTTGATAAAATCTAAATGACTAGATACAAATTATAATAAGAAATTAAATCGCTCCCCTATTTAGATAATGATAAAATCCTATTTTAATGTATCACACACTGTTTCCCTTTGATTTTTGTCTAAATAAAGATAGCACACATGACACTCATATATTTAACCTCTTTTATTTGTATTGATTATTTCATTATAGAATAATCTCACGAGTGTGTGAACTATTATTAAGTGTCCTTATCTATAATATATAAGCTTTTTTCCCCTATATTTGAGTATTTATCATCTTCCATTTCCAAACAGACTCCCCTATTATGATCAAATAGTTCCATAGTCTTTACCTGCCTCCAATATACGATACAGAACATGGAGGAACCAATGAAATTATTTCCCTAAAAATGAATATGGTGATGGAAGAATGATCATTAATTTTCTTCCAAGAATTCATAGTGAAAATCCTAGAGGATTATTCTTTTATGACATGGTAGTGGAACATATGTTTCATACTTTTTCAATAGTGATCCACAATCCAATTTTTCCTATCATATATCAATTTTTATTTTCAGAGTCCCAACCTATATTTGTCCAAGAAATATATATTATTATATTATATTTCAATTCCCTTGGTGTTCCTACACCATTAATCTTAAACTTTCATATAGATATTCTATATTTTGGAAACTCACTAACACAATTTCTACCATATCTGGGGTTTCCCTCATAATATTTGATGGGAAATTACAACCCCAAAACGTTTTCCTAACCTAGAAACCATCATGTAAGTTGAATCGACTCCTATTTATCTCTTGTTTTTTATTATAAGAATTAATAATGTGGGATTAGTTTTTCGAGGTTTATTATTTGATTTACTTGAGTGACATAATAAATTACATTTCATTACATGAAAGAATCTTTATATTTTTAATATTGAAAATATAAAGAGGTTTATCTATATTATAAAGAATATGCTTCCAAAAAAACTACACTATGGTTATTCCTTGTACACCACCTCCTTTAAATTGACAAAAATATTACTAAGGGATTAAATAATCTATTATAGCATGGATATCTACCATAGTTCCTTCTCATCCCAAGGAAACACATCAGATTCCAACATCGTGAGACCATATTTTCTATCCACAAAATAATTTTATCATGACGAGTTTTGGACTATTAGACCTTCAACTATAACCAAATGAGTACATGGGATTTTATAAACCTACTCTTATATGTGAGTGATATATTTTTGTTGTTGTTTCGTTACCTCCCATTCAATGATCTCATATTAGGCTTCCAAATAATCAATTATTTCATGATAGATATATGAAGTTCATGAAGATCCATACATTTATGAATTTATATCTCCATTCATGGATAATAATTTTAAATCCATTTAATGGATTAATTTTAGTATGAAACAATATATCATTTTTTCACAATCTATTGGTATCTGATTCACGTCCAACTCTCCATATAACTCTATCATGTATGGGTAATGAGCCTCAAATATTTTTGGTTATTTCCAATGGAATAGCTAGTTTTCTCTTACCTTGTATGGAACATAGTGTTTTATTCATCATCAATGATATAACTTGGATATAATATGAGGTCACCGACACTATTTATAATTTAAATGGATTGATTTTGAAGAATATACGTTGTAAAATTAAAAATTATTTTTATTTCTTATGAATTTTATCCTCGTCACACCTTTCAGACCAATTATATAGAGGGTTATATGTAGACTCTAAAAATAATTTACATAGGTATTCATGAGGATGTATGGATATAAAATATAATTTATTGTTAAATGATATATTCTCAGGCAATATTATTTTCATGAGTCTAGAAAATGATTTGATGCACAAGATGGAGTTATGTACAAGAATAACATTCCTTATATTACATATATAGAACGTTTGTAATGTGAAATATTATATATATATATGAAATATATTTTTTATCTTTAAATTTCCCATTTTAATTTTATATTAATTAAACTAAAATCACCATTTTATGTATTTAGATTTCCTATTGTAAATTTTGGGGAATCCCAAACCCTCTAATGACATATCTGCAATAACTATACACTGTGTTGTGCAAGAAAGAACTATAGAATCATAATAGTGATAATATTATGAAATTTGACACATTAAAATCTTAACTAAACTTTCATTCATAGATGATTGTTTTATGAAACTAAATTCTATGGATACCACCTCTTGGGTAAAATCACTACGTCTTGTGAATTTGATGGTTTCAAAGAAAACAAAATTTTCTTATTTTTTTTGTATACAGTCATGTGATTCCAACTCTATTATAAGAAAATTGGTAAGATTTCATGAATCATGGGACATGTATCCACCCAATACTATTCCAATCATGCATGCTTCATACACATGACATGAATTTTGATATCCTACCTCAAAGAACTATGAATCTTATAAGAATAGTATCAAATTAAAATAAAATAAAAACACATAAATGTCCTTTCAATGAAATTTAGGATCCTCATTCAATTTGTAATCCCCATCCATCTACTCATTTTTACCCCTACCTCTAGTAGACTGAAATATCCCTGACACTAGGCATGCCTCTCGCTGATTACAAAACCTAAAACATTCTTAACAGTTACCATATTGAAGGTAAAACCATTTATGTAACCTACCTTGTAGGTACCAAATATTTAATTAATAATATATGTTTCATGAAAATATCATCTTTTATGTATTATGTTACACTATGAGGACGAGTATTTCCATGTGACCATAAACTATGCTCCTTGAACTTTTTTTCATTCCTTCTCCAACATAATATGTTGGATGCCTCTTGTAGATGTAATCACTACACCCAAACAACATTATCATGCCATAAAAAATTAAAATGAAAAAATTATAACAATGAATTGTTTAATGTTATGCGGAATAATATTTTTTTAATTTTAATCAAGAAGTTGTTGTTCTATTGTTTTGAGTGATTTTTGGTATGTTTTGTGTAACAAACTGAGATTTTAGGGGAATTATTATTTTTAATTTCGTTGATGTCTTGTGTTGTATGATACACCAAAATTAGCTTGTGTTATACGCAACACTGTATTAGCTTGCAGTATACGCAACGCTGTTCTTGGCTCGTGTTACACACAATTTCAAGATCGTTTTGTGAAATTATTCTATGCAACATTATGTATAGATTTTGTTTAATTTATAAATGAAATATATTTTGATTATGTTATCCAAAACACCAAACAAAGCATTCACTATACGCATCCCTGACTTGTCTTGCATTACACGCAATCAAGACCTTCCTTGATAGCGTGTGTAGTACGCAATACCGAGTTTCACAAAACGATATATTATTATAATATTATTATGAACTAGCCATTAGGAATAGTAATACACATTTTTTGATTTTTTATAAATTTTATCATTTAAAATGGTCTTCATTTTTGGATTCAAAATATCGAAAAGAGCCTAGGGTGAAATTTTGGTATTTTTCTGAAAACATTCAATCTTTGATGAATAGTGAAAACACTATGTAACTATTTAAAAATCGAATTTTTATATAAATAATTATTTATTTTATTTAAATTTATTTTATGTAAAAATTGATAGATAATAACTATATAAGTTTAATGTAATTCATTTGAGTCATATTATAATAATTTTATACATATAAAAATTTTATTGAACTTTTCACCGTCTTTTATGCATCTCCTAGGAGAGTTTGAAAATTTACATAAACATTAATTGTACCACATCTGTGAGTGGAATTTCAAAAATCTGAGAGACAATGTTAATATCAAGGAGTAAAATGTGGTTTAATAAGATAAAAATAATTTTTTTGAAAAGTATGTTTTTACTTTTATTTGCCACGGTTAAAAGTAAATCGGGTAATTAAGGGTAAAAATGATATTAATATTACCCTAAAACATTCTCTAATTCTATTGGATAAGTTTAATTCAACCAAAAAACAACCTTAGGAATAAAATAGTATCCTTTGGGTCCACTTGGACTAGATTAGGACATTTAATATTATTGTATTTAAAGAAGAATTAAAATAGTTAAAATCAAAGTTTAATAAATAAATCATTTTTAATATAGGGTTATACATAAGATAAATTATACTATAAATATTCATTAAAAAGATAAAAAATATTTACTACATAATGGTACATTATTTATAATTTTTAGACATTAAATATTTTAATTTATTTATGACACAATGATGATGTAGTAATTACTATATTAATGAAATATTAAAATAATTGATGTTATAAATAACAAAATTAATGTAATTTTAGACCCTTTATGAATTACACGAATTCTTTAGTTTAATATGACCTGTTATTATTTATTTAATTAACCTTTTTATAACTAATCATGCTGTTATGATTTTCACAAAAATCAAGTACCAAATAATGTAAAAAATGACATAAAATAGTTTTTAAAACAAATATTTTATTATTAATTGTAATTTTTTTCATAAAAATATAAGGATTGTCCAAATGACTTAGATAAGAATATATATATTAATAATTAACCAATTGGGGTTATTTTGTCTTGTTATAGTATTTTTTTAACAATATAGTGTAAGACAACAAAAAAACATGGTAAAAGTTAAATTATTTAACTTAGAGTTAAATATAACTGATAAGGATTAAATAGTAACCTAAACATGTCTAAAACCTATTTATTGAAATTATTTCAACCCATAAACACCTTAGATCCGAAATAAATCAATTTGGAGATATTAAAAACATAATATGAATTTATTATAAAATAATATTTTAAGTTTTCCTAAGGTGCCCCTCTCCTCCCTTATAAAAAGGGCATCCCTTACCTCTTCTCTTCACACACTTTTGAGCCTTCAAGATTGGAAAAACCCTAAAGAACCATGTTATAAACCTTTCTAGTTACATAATAGAGGTTCTGGTCTTCTCAAAAGACCAACTCTAGTTCCATAAGAAGAAGTTTAAAGGAGGTGCGTTGAGGAAGAGGTAATCTCTTCTACCGAGTCTTTCATGTTTCATTCTTCTTCGACTTCCTCTTCTTTAGTTGTTTCATTGCGAATTAATAACATCAGTATTAATTATATACTGATATGTTATTATAAATATGAAAGAACCATATTTCACCTTCTATCTATCCTATGAAAAACAAAATCACCGCTCGTGCGTACATACGGAATACCGTCTCCACGTCGTGGTGTAATCTGTTTTCGACCACCACCATACATGGATGGGTATAATGGTGTAAATAAATAACTATATATGATTATTGTAAAGTGATATTGATTATTAAATATTATACATACACTTAAATACAATTCAATGATACTGGGAATGATATCATCGCTCGTGCTTACGTACGGACTACCGTCTCCACGACGCGATGAGATTCATTCTACATGTTAACCATGCATGAATGATAATAAAGTATATATAATGAATAATAATGAAATACATGATATAATAATGATACTGGATTTATGTATATATATATATATATCTGTATGTCATCTACTTAATTCCATTCAATTCAATAAGGAAACGAAAACAACGTTCATGTGTATGTACGACCTACCGTATCCCTGAACGGTGTATTTCATTCCAATTATCGATCAATAATATATATATGTATATCCTGAATATATATTATATATATAAATCATTTTTTACATTATGGAATTAATTAAATCAAGATATAAGTAATAATATCAAGAACAACAAGTCGAAACACGTACGATAAATGAAAGGATTTTACCCAAAATGAGGCTTTAACATGGAATTTAAAAAAGAACGGGTAATATAAAGTCATAAGTGAACCACATATGATATAATAACAATGAATATGATTCTATAATAAATCGATGACATTATTGAAATCATTATACAGGTGGTTCAGATACGTATGAATCATATCAGACCTAAGGTAAGGGATAATTATTCCAATCTCATTCTTATCCAAGATTGTTTATTCATAAGTATTTACTGGGGTTATATTTACATCCATTTATATGTTTTCTCAAAAAAAATTCATAAAATGTTTACTATTATTACATATATGTTTAATTTCATTTTTCTTACTTTTACTATGATGAATGGAAGGAATCATTCTTTTGTTTACCATACAATGATGTTTTTGACCTTTCCGACAAAAGTACGAGGAGAACATGAACGGATTTTTACGGTTTTCATAACACCTTATTTTCATGAAGCTTACTATACAATATTTAATGACTATTTTCAAAAAAATCCTTTCTTTTAAAATTGCATGGCATTTTGGATAAAGAAAATGATTTTGAAGAAGAATGGATATTTTCCTCAAGAATTCATTTCAAGTGTTTTATCAAAACCATTTTCCATATAAGATGGCGTTATTGAAAATGTGTATTTTTCAAGTATAATTTCTCTATGATTTACATGGATTCACTTTTATTATGATGAAATGATATCCATTTTGTTTTTTATGGATTATTTTATGAAGGTATGATGTTTATGAAACCCATTTTATACTTTGGGTAATGATGTATGATTTATGATCATGTTGTGGAACAAGTAAGAATTATTTCATTATGAGATGGGTGGGACCTATATCTCCCTCCAATGCATTGGGTAAATATTTCTATCTCATGATATTGACATTTCTAGAATTGGATATTAATCTAGTTCAGTGATATAGGACTGGAACGAGGAGTTAACTCTATTCAGAAAGGGACTTTTTCCACTAAGATGGTATTGGAAACAATTCCTTGGCTTCTATGGAAATAATATCATGTGCTTAATGGTTTCCACAATTACATGTTTTTCCCATGAAATTTTATCATGGTTAATGATATTTTATGATCTATTCCCTATGTACTTCCAAGTTTAATGTTATTGCTCATGATTTTGATGTTTAATCATTATGTACATGATTTTAAGTTCAAATGTATATGGTTTGTTTTATTTTCTCTATGATTACCTTACTGAGCATTTGAGCTCACCCTTTTATATTTTTTCTTTACCCCAGGATGTAAATAAAGGTCTTAGGTAGGAAAAAAAGGGGAAGATCTTTATGGGAGATGTTGAAGATCATTCACCATGATTAGAAGATTTTGTTCTGAGTTTCCAAAGATACTAAACCATTACGATCCATGAGTGTTGATTTTTGTTATGTAATAAGTATTCTAAAAAATTAATCTAATGTCTATGTACATCAATCTTTGGGTCTCTACATTTTGAGAGTAGTAGTCTGGTGGAGGAAGAAATTGAATGATTTCATATTTATTGGTAGATGAATCTCTATATTTTTGGTAAGGAATATGACACCATAATATTTCTTATATTCTAGTGTGGGGGATAGAGAAGGAGGGTAGGATGTAATGGGTGAGGTTTTGTCGAGGGACTCTCATGAGGGTTGCCTATATAAAATTGATGAATTTTCCATTGGGGGAATGATTTAACAATGGACTAAAGACAAGACCATAGAGTTTATTTTACAATGGGTTGTCCGTTTAATTTTTATGGGTTTAGGCCATAGTCTAGGATCAATGCCATAACAATAAACTATAGGGGGTGGGGTTCTCTATGATGTTCACATCATGGATATTCTATGTAACATATGCATTCCTATTAATTATGATTACTTTTTCAAAATTTTGAATTCTTATTATTTGAAATAACACTTTGGATCTCTACATTATATTTGAACATTGGTATATTTAAAGGCTATATTAGATATCATATTCAACCCCATGGTTCCCCTTTGGTATGGGTAGTTTTAGATGGTTTAATCTATTTAACTCTAATTATTGTTCTTCCCCTTCCACTCTCCATTCTTCTCCCATCATTCATTTTTTCTACACACCTTGGTATGTATTGGAATGTGTTATTATATAGAGATATGGTAGAATATTTCGACATGATGTATCATTGATGTGGATATTATAGAGTTGGTCCCAAAGTGAACGTTAAAGACTTTTTTCAATGTTTATCTCGAGGTATATCAACTCATTTTTCCATTTATTCTTTTTTAAACGTATTGGTTTTTTGTCCATTTTATATGGGTAATTAATTGACGGTGTTCATGAGACTTAAGTCTCAGGGAATATTAGTTATTTAATGGATACCTCACTTTTTTAATGGTGTAACACCATTATGTCATCTGGTTATTTTTAAATGATTAAATTATTGTGGAAAATTCGTTTTGGATGCCTTGATTATTAATTTAATATAGTGGAATTTTGAGTTAAGTTATCGTGGACATGATGGAGGTATGTAATATAATGAGATCAATTAGAGATCACTAGTTATGGATTGTTTAATTGAACACAATCTTTCAAACTAATTCCATGATTTATTATCTATTAATATAACACGATATAATTTCTTATAGGTTTTTAAAATATGCTTCTACGATAAAAAATCTTTTTATTTAAATAGTTTTTATGTAATATTTATCATAATTTTATTATGAATATTTTAAAATTATTCTAGTTATATATTTTTTTGGTTAATTTTATGATTTTTTTTAGATATTTATATTTCAATGTGATTAGGAGGAATTTATAATGTAATGTGACATTTTCAAAGGATTTATGATGTATCATTTCATGGATTTGGATTTAAATAAGTGATTTTTTTTCAAATGAAATTCCCAAAGTCCTAGTAGGAATTTATTAAAAAAGATATTATTTATTTACTTATTTTATTTATGTGATTCCATTTTGTGTTATTTAAATTTTGGCAAATGTGACATTGATATTATGGGGAATAATAAAACCATTCATGAAAGGTGATTTGTTTCATTTATTTTATACTTTATGTTATTCTGTATGTATTAATTCATGATTGTTTGAAACATGTGGAGGACCATAAGGGTTCTTGAATAACATAGATGGGTGAAACACAAATATATATTATTTACTATATTAGGATTGTGTCATTGTAAGACTTAGTGATAAAAAATATAGACTATGACCTTGGGGATAACATGAGATATTCTAGAATTACAATGCTAAAATTCTCTATATAGTGTTTGTTGAGTGAGTACTAATTGAAATTGAAAAAATTATTAGTTCCCCATGATTCATATTTCATATTTGGTAGGGATGTGTTTTTTGTTATTTGTCAATTCTTTTTTTTTGATATTTTTTAATGAATTTCACCATTGTACCCTAAATCATTATTTAGGTTTCTCAAAGTCATGTTATTTATTGTATATTAATTATTTTTTAAAAAAACTAATGGAATCATTAGATTCTATAAAAATAATATTTCCAAATGTTAATATTTTTTATATTCTTCATTTACATTAGTGGTTTCATTTTTATTTTTATTTAGTTTTTTTAATTAATTTTTTGGATGTTATTAGTGCCGATTCTAGTTTTCATGTTATGATATACTAATATATATTTATATTATCATGTGAGTAGTTTCAGTATTATTGAGTTCATAATCAACACCATTAGAGGATTCCTTTTTTCAATACTTTGATATTTCTCTCTGATTTGTTATTTTAGTGATTTTAATAAGGGGTTATAAAAATCGTGTTTTCCCATTACAATTAAAATATGATTGTTAGAAATCCAATATTTAAAACTCTTTCATTATTTATAATTTCGTTATGAAATATCAGAGGATTTCAAATCAAGGGTATCATCAAATGGGTGCGTTATTTCTTATAGTAAAAAACTAAATTTATAGTCTCTTTTATTATTATTATATAAATGGAAGAGAATAGATTCATAATTTTATTTTCATAATAGTGTGAAAAGTATTTTATTTTAAATTTAATGAATGGGTTGTGTGGGATGGCCATATGTTAATATTTTTTAGCATATATATATATAATTATTAAGATAATATACTAAATTTTAATACAATTTGTTTATATATTCAAAACATGGGAAAAATGTTGATGCTTAAAAATGATAATTTTTTCTTTACATTAGAAAACTATGATTCTGGTGTGGGTTTAATTTTGGTGTGTTGTTTTTATTATGTATAGATTCCATGTTTTCTACATTAGTTTTGGACATTTTATTTATACTTTACGCTTATATTTAGAGAAAAACATATAATGATTGGATTTTTCTTTATGATAGTTGGTTATTATTTTTGATTCATGAAATAAGTTGTATGATTATTCATAGTTTGATTTATTTAATTGTTGAATTTTTTTATTTTGTATACATGTAATATAATGTATGGAGTGTTCATGCCATACATTCTCGTGGATTTTTTGTGTTTTTGTTGTTTCTTATTGAGAAATAATTCACAATTGATGATGATGGATTACTAGAAATAAGATATCATCCCATTAGGATAACGAATTCCCATCAGGAAAGGGAACATTCCATCTCAAGTGATCAGTTCGGAGGTAACGTAACCTAAGATTGTTAGAAATATTTTGAGATATTTTGAACCCCATAACCAATCATCTTATGTAGTATCCTAACATGGATCACCTCTATGATGGTGGACATACTAGTGGGTCACATGACCTCAGGCGCGTATCCCTATACAAAAATAGATTCTGAATTGTAGTGAGGGTCTCAAAAGGTCATAATGGGGAGACTATACCATCATATTAGATATGAAAAGTGGTACACCAGAGTAAATAATGATCAATAGTGTAAGAAATATACATAAATTACAAAGCAGTAGATGAAAATTTTCAAAACCTGAACAAAAATGTAAAATTCCTGTTTATACTAATTTTAAATCCATGACATGGTATTGATACATATTATAATGAAGTAAATAATACAATATACTTATTAATATAGTATAAGAAATGAAAAGATAGAAAAGCCCCATGGCCTATCTCTATGACCACCCCGAGCTCCACCTCGGTCCTTTTCTCTTAACTCCCAAGTACAAGAACATTGAAAACCACAATGGTATGCATCCCTATGAACCAGAATGATTTACCTAGGTACCCTTGTGCAATGGAGGGCCCAGTATGGTGTGATATATAAATATAACTCAGCTAGCACCACTAGTTTCTAACCAAATCCTAAAAGTGCAACATAAATTAAACGGTGTGCATAAATGCATAATAAATATAATAAGTACAACGTAACTAAATTCCCATGTACCATCATATACCCATGGATGGTATCTTAACATGTAACCAGTTCAATAATTATTTAATAACCATTTTATATTAATATGTCATGTGATGCATTGCCACCACTAACATCACCTCATGAGAGTGAACATTGTGAAATTCCCAAAGGGTAATCCAAGGATCAAAGTATATGAAATTCCATAATGATATTCCTACTGATTCTAAGGAGTGTATCCAATATAAAACATGGCTCTGTAAATATTAGGACCAATAGGATTTAACCCTGGCACAAACTTGTCAATGTTGGATCCAAAGAGTGTGTCTAAGGAATCCGATGATAATGTGTAATGGATCATATGGTGTCTTACCAAGAATCTAAGAAAAAACAAGTATTGTAATCTTGGTGGGTTTCATCCAAAGCAATTGGCATCCCGGATTTTATAATGGCATTCTCGAGTGATAAATGTATTTTTTTATCAGAATCCAAGACAAGCTTGAGTCAGGATATTCCTATTTAATAATGAAGTCATGTAATATTCTAATTTGGTTCAAACATCACCATTAATAATTGTAAATAAGATAATTATAATTTCAAAAATTCATTTATTTATTCATGTCTTGCCTCTAATTTCTGTGAAATGGAAAAGTAGTATTGTAACCATTCATTTATTAAGTAAATACATGACTATTATTAGTGTGAATAGGCCAAGTAGCATTGAAACCATTCATTCTTGTCATAATTAATCATTAATTCCATTTGGTTCAATCCTTTATTTTCATTACAGTGACTTCTAAGTAGCATCCAACTTTTTAATTCATTTATATGTAATTAATAATAATGGGTCATTCATCTCCCTTTCATTAATGTGGCATGGGTTCTATGGAAAAACAAACTATTACCTAATTAAATTTAACAAGGATAGGTAATATACATATGTATGATTTCCAATTTCATTTCACAATTAGTTATGAAATTGAAACAAATACCATAACAAGGAAAATTGGTGAGCATACATGGAACCTACCATTATGCAACTCAAAATTTCACAACAATCCACCTACTATAGGAAATCATTATAATAGAAATGTCAAGCCCAAACACAACAAAACTATGGATCTAATGAGTCAAAAAACTAAAAAAATTATAGAAAACAACATACATGGATAAATACAATTTAAAACTAGTCCATTCACTTGAAAGGTGTCTTGACCATTTAATTATTTAATAAGGTAACTCTATTTTTTTAACACCATTACAGTCATTCCCTAAACATTCCATATTTCAATGAAACATTAAGGAAATAAGAAAAACCAATACAATAGTCCATGAAAGAATAAAATCCTAATCACTGCTTTTAGCTTGATAAAAAAACACCTCAGTTGGAGGGTTTTTATTATAAAATCATGATATTGTTTATTAACAAATCATTTTTTTCATTCAATATTAAAAACATGAAACATACTGAATTATTATTTAAGAGGAGTAAAATCTAACAACTTCACTCCATTTTATTAAATCCAACAATATTTAAGTAAAAAAATTAATTAATGCTTTTATAAAATTAGAGGGCTTGGAAAGGCACCAAACAAAAGGGTGGAACGAGTTTAAAACCATTAGTTTTATATACATCACAGCAAGAAAATGAAACTAGTCAATGGCTGCATGCACACACCATAATATCTATCTATCTATATATCTATCTATATATGTGTGCACACTTTAATATAGGTTATTATTCACTGTAACAAAAAGAGGTGTCTAAAACTAGTGAGGTGATGATCAAAATACCTATACTAATTTAATGGGGACTATACAACTTATTACTAAAAAATAATCCATTGAGTGTTCCTAACAATTATGATTCATTCCATATAGTTCCTCTATTAGAATTTGGATCTTGATCATCCACCATTAAATATAAAATAAGACGATACTAATGTGATAGTCATAATAGGATTAGTCCCTATTGTAATTTAAATTTTAAGTCTCACTAAAAAACAATTAAACCTAACTACCCATATATGACTAGGGTAAGAGTATTAGTACACCATGTACTAAATACTATGAATAATATTATGTGATAAATATAAATATATTCCTTCTCAGAAAGGTATAAACCATGACTTCCATTTTATGAAGAAGATAATAGGATCAGTCCCTAAGGTACAACAAATCATGACCTCTCTTATGTGATGATATGAAGATGACCCTTTTCATTCATTAGGTGTTTAGAATAAGATTACATATGGGATGAGCATTGTATATCCTATATCACTGATATGTCCGAATCCAATCGTTCCCAATATAACCTGTATTGGATACATCATGTGGTGATTGTATGATACATTAAGTAATGAGACTGGGATTTCATATGTGATGATACTAGGATTCCATACATGGTAAGCCTGAGATGCATTTGAAGATGATCATTGGATTACTAATGTGAGATAAATTATATTTTTTATATGTATTATATAAAACTACATGGGTGATGATCATAGGAATTATAAGGTTATAAACCATGGATTGTTTATGTTATATGCCAAGAATAAATTATATTACAATCATGATATTTACTCAATGGTCTAGTATGATATATATAAGTTATGTACCTAAAATGATGATCTATTGTAACAAACAATTATTCAACCAAATAGTGAAAAATTGATTGAATTAATCTGTTTCCACAAAAATATGGCATTATTAATAAGAGACACGATCATGTCTTTAGTCTATGATAGAGTATGAGACATGGAAACAGAATCCTCAAAGGGAACATGTAATGATCAATCCTCTCATTTTGATTAAGTTCATTTCATCATCATTCCCATGATTACATGTCAACCACTTTTGTATATAGATAATGTTAGAAATATTTCCTTAACATCAATGATATAGTGCAATAATTAATTTATTTAGTGAAAATATTAGTTATTTTATAGTTTTTATAATTATATTTATGAGTGATGTAAATATTTTTAACACAATACAACATAAATTGTTTTTTATTTTATGATTGGTTTTAGACTGAATTATAGATTTTTTATATATAAATATGTATTATATAAATATAAATGGACCCCACCATTAAAAAAATCATGTTGGTGACATGGATGTCTATACAACCATATGATTTTATCTAATATTTTTGGGGATAAATACACGCATCGAGAGGGACAACACATATAGATAGACAAAATGCACCCATTGTACTTATAATCATGGAATAGGAAAACCATCAATTAATATTGTATATTTAAAATAAATTAAATATAATCACGAATAACTATATATATGGTATAAATTATGCTATGTAGATATGCACAAAAAATATAAAAAGTTGTAACAAATAAAAACTAAATTATAGAAACCTAAGAAATATATAATATTTATCCTTAAATAAAGACCCATAGTACACATCTCATTCAAAAGATATAGAATTACCCCCCAAAAAACATCCATAGTTACAATAATTTATCATTTACTAAAAGACACGGTCTATTTCAATGCCTAAATTTTATCATTAGTTAGATTGATTTCAAAAAAACTTCTAGTTTTCTACTACACATAATACCAAACATGGTTGAGTATAACAACCTCAACTGATATCTAAAGTGATTAGAAAATAAAATTTTATTCTTATGTATTAATATTAATAAATTAATATGAAATCGAAGTATATAATGATATTTTAGAATTTGATACCACTTTGGGATAATAAATTCCAGTCATCACTTATGAGAATATTTCATATACATTGTATATATATATTTGTCTTATCATCCTATATTATCTCAATAATCCATAATCCATCATAGATAAATATTGTATTTCTAAACAAAAACAATGTTATGTCACCTTAAATATCTATCACTAAATAAAAAAACATACGATGATACACACAAGAATATTAATCAAAAAATTGTAACACACTTAAAAATTGGTGATTTGTCGACTGTAAATAGATGTCATTATTTTCAATATCTTTTTTTATAATATTAAGAACCCCATTCAAACTAAGTGATACTACAGTCATGGGGGAACATGAATCCATATATGGAGGACCTCACTCTTTTGATATTATGGGTATCAAAATCCCAATAATTATATTAATGTCACTTAATCAATTCAATAATTTACCACAAGGGTAAATTTGATACAAGTGTGATTAATTCATAATAATGTATTCAAAATTCAAGTCATGTTATAATAGACTCTTTATTAGGAACATGAATAAATAGCATACTATAGTTATATTTCTAAAATAACTAGAAACAATCAATGGAATCTCATGATAACACATTTTAATAATAGTCTACAAGAGGATTGACTAATATCCTAATAAAAATCTAAAAAAATATCATTATTATAATGTAATAAATTATTATTGATGTATCCACCTATAATAATGTAAATTCACAAACTATATATCATTAGTTACTTGGAATAATTATATTATAATCCCCGATTAATTTAAAAAAAAAGAAATTGGCTATATGAAGTAGGCCTGCCAAAGATAATATTCTACTAATTATGAAAATATTTAGGTAATTTGGCATTTATTTTATCATATTAAAAGTCAAAACATTAAATTTATTATCCTATATTCAAATAAGCATGTTTTTGGAATGATAGTTTATGAAAAAGTTTTGGTACATCAGACATTTATTCATGGTATCATATTTAATCATTAAATAAGTCCACCTACTATGAAACCAAAATTTAAATAAATTATGAACCCATAGAATAAAAATTACAAAAATTATAATCATATTATTATACCATCATATTAAATAATATAACTGTATCAAAAAAACCCATATAAACTTCTCAGTTCATCATTTTTTTATCATTTCATTACCCACAATTATCCTGATTGGTATTAATCAACTTTTTATAATGAATTTTTTATCTCAATGAGATAAGAAAAATTCATTTTAAACATATTGAAATCAATAAATTTTCATAGCTCATTGATCACTCATATGGTACCTCATAACTCATTCTAAGTGAGAAAAGTATAAAAAAGTCATTTCATATTGATTTAAAAATCATAGTGATTAACAATATTATTATCATAGGTCATGGGATCAATCAATATTTCCTCATAAATGTTATTGTCAAAAAAGTTTATTAAATTAGACCTAGGTATATCGATGTCTAAAATATCTTTAAGTAAAAAAATTATCTCAAGACATTCAAATTGTCTAAAAAAGACACTATTTTATTCTACTAAAAAATAATTCAAATTGTTCTCTCAGAATTTTCAGGGAAGATTCATCAAAAAATCCAATGCATAAACATTTTAAATGAATATTAGACCATTTGATTTGAAAAAAATAGATATACTAACTATATTACTTCCTTCTAATTAGGGAAAATAGTAAAATACACTACTCTATGATTATGAATGAAAAATATTTAATTTATTTAATTTTTTGTATATTTAAATGGAATGGGAGGTCTATGACATCCGAATATTGCGTAATTCTATGTGGAACAATTTAGATGGGCCACACAACCAATTAAAGGGGCATAAAAAAGATTGAGACTCATTATTTTTGTTGTGTTATGAATCATAAGGTTAAGAATACCCTATAAATACTAAATAGTATGACCCACCTTTCCAAAACTTCCAATGCCCAATTATTATAAATTATCTATTGTTAGACTAGATAAAATCGCATACCTATTGGGATAAAGATGTGTGATATGAAAATTAAGAACAATCATCACCCCAAATGGATCAATGAAAATTTTTATGACTTTTTCCAATTGTTAATCAACAAATATAATTTTAACTCTCTTCCGAAGTTGAAACAATTTGCTACATGATTTATCCTTTGAAAAATTGAACATATTTTTATTATTGAAACAATATATAACATTTGATCCTTACAGAGTCCCTTACCTTACATCACATAAATTTCTTATAACATTAATGAACTAATAATTGAAATAATATTTATTTCCAAAAGAATTTTTTACATATTTTAACATTGTGTACATGTTTTAAAAAATAAACTCCCATAAATTGTTTTCTCATTAACAATCATCTTTACATAAGAAATTAGTTAAATAGAATAAAATTCCAAAAATTACAACTATATAATTAATATTGATTATATTATGTAAATGGGAAAATTAAGGATCACCCAAATCTAATATAATCATCTTCTATATTGAAAATTAAATAGAAATTAAAAAAAATTATTAGTAAACCAATCAACATATTATATAATGAAAATATAATCCTCTTGGGAAATTTTAATAAATTTTTATGAAACAATATAGTTATATTTATAAGGTATTAATGAAAATTTGATGCTTCACATTTGAACACTATATGACCATTGGTCAACAAGAGGATTAGAAAATATTCCTTTTTTTTAAATTTATTTTTATAATTATTTTTATAAGTACTAATAGAAAAGTATAATTTTTACAAAAAGTATAATGGAAGGATTGAACTAGTAGATTTGTTCTGTTTTAATCCCATTTGTCCGAACATGGGTGATAGGAAGCATAAATGGGGTTCTCCCTTGATGAAAAATAATATAAGCTTCTATAAGTGAAGAAAATATGAAATCACCTATGGGATAAGTTAATTTTCGTGGAGATTACCACTCTTTAAATGTTAACTGATCCACCCATTGAAACTACAACAATCAAACAACTCAAATTTAGGGCATACACCTGAGTAATAAGGGGTTACATGTTTATGAATTAGTAAAAAATAGTGCAATTTTCAGTGGTTAAATAAAATGGTTATTCTATCAATGCCATTTATGAATCATTTTTTGTAAATAAAATAAATGTTTAATATAGTATAATTAGAGAAATTATTTTTAGATGAAAAAGAAACATAATTTTATTTTTCTTGAAAATATATACAATTTCATAATAAAATAAAGTATTTTTAATAACATTTTTTAGACAAATAATCTATTTAAAAAAATTGACCTAAATATAAATTAAAATATAATTTTAAAATATCCTTATAAATTTTCATATAAACATCATGAATTTGATTATAAAATAAAAACTCTTATTTTTAATAAATATTTTTTATATTTATTTATTTAAATTTTATTATTTTTATAATTACTGTCAAAAAACTAAAAATATATTTGAAACTAAAATATCAAAATTAGTGTAGGATTCATTTTTGAAAATTTTATAAAATACATTATTGTTTCTTGAATAATAAGAAATAACTTTATGGGTTTTTACTGTATTTTATGACTTCAAATTTATTTCATAAAAATATAATAATAAATTAAAAACAGTAAAAAATATAAAATATATTATTTTATTGATATAATATATTATAATATATTATAATTAATTTGTAAAATAATATGTGATTTCCCATAGTTTAAAATATAAAATTTATTTTTTAAAAATATTACCTCATGGAATCAATACTTTTTCAATCCAAAATAACAATTAAAGATGGTGTTTTGTTTTAGGGGATTAAAATATTATAAAATGTGACCCAGATTTCAAAAACCATGACAAAAAACCATGTGTATTCCAATGATTTTTCATTTTTCACTACTTATATTTCAGATATATATATATATATATATATGGAAAATTATTAAACAATTTCTCCACTTATCCTATAAATACCAATAGATTTTGCTATTACACTTTACTCTCAATACGTCATACATGTTGTTCTGGATATTTTCCTCACCATAGAGTCCTACTAAGGTTTCATCAAGCCCCTGTTTTTTCATCATCATGTTTTAGGTGTAAATTTTCTACACAAGGATATTCTCATTCATTTCTCTTCAATTCCAGAACCTCTTCTTGTATATGTATTCTAAATGATGTAGTTACATTCTTTTATTACTCTTTTGATCATACCCTCATAGGTAAATTGTGTTTTCTCAATGGGATAATGTATTTCCATCTCATTTTATATTTTCCATAAGAAATTGTTGATACCCATCATGTTGATTCTTTTTAAACTAGAATTACCCCTTTTACATGTAAAATTTACCCCTTTTACATTTGTTGAGGAGATGTTCCTAGTTTTCATTACATGATTATTTACTTTAATACTAACGAGTAATTTTATTTTATTTCAATAATTCATGACTTATAGGGGTTCTCCCTCACCCCTGAGAAGAGGATTATCAAAAATATATAAATTATTTAAAGTCCATCAAACTATTCAGGAAGGTAATGATTATGTCATTAAGATTTTATTTATACATGATTTTTATTTGATACCCATTCTATATTATCAATAGGTTAAAAATGAAATAATTTATTATGATATATGTGTATCATATTGATTAATACATTTGATGGTTTTACTATGATAGCACTCCTATATACTAGGTAAAGAATCTACTATCTTGATATTACATGTTTTAGGATACATTGGTGAATTACCTTGGTAATTTTTAATTTATGACACTTTTTAGATAACCCATTATTATATGATTATTTATGTATCATTTAAATTTTGTAGCCACGTTTCCATTTTATGATTAATTTTATTATTATTTCTCTTGTTTATGAATTATTATCTTTCCTTGCGTTCTTATTAATAATTCCAATGAACAATTGTTTTTTACTCTTTCTTATTTCTTAACTATTCTTCATTCTCACCCATTTCCCTTTTATATATGTCCCCATCATATGAGATATATTAATAGTAACATAGTGTGAACCCTTGAAGATGTCATACAAGAGGATTCAGACTAATTTTTTATGTATTTATTTTTTATGAACCTTTTATTCATGTACAAAACATGAAAATCTCCTCTATTTTTTTGATTTGATGAAAATTTATATATTAAATTTTTTTGATTCCATAGTTGGCATCAATAGACAATTTAGTTTTTTTGGAAATTAAAACATTAAAAACTTGGGTAAACTGTGGCGATAAGTACAAACATTGGAAAATATATTTGGATTTTGGTAAATATTATATAACTTGTTTCCAAAAAATAAATCCATGTATGGATACTATAAGGGAATTTGGATCTAGAACTGATTTACATAGTGGTAAAACTTGAAAACACCACAATGATATGGACTTAAATGTGAATTGATCCATGAAAATTGGCCTTGTTTCAAACTTGGTATGGAAGTATCATAGGATATGTTTGTTTAATCACATTATTTTTATGAACCATTATGAACGATATATAGAAAATGTAATTTTTATTAGATGAAACAGATCATAAATGTAATCATGAAATATTAAGTCATAAAATCCCTTATGAATATTAATATTAATTAAATGAAAACAATTATATATATGAAATTATTTTTTAGAAAGAACTATGGGTAATAAAATGAACTATATAATTTATGAGTATAGTGGATGATGAAATGAAAAAAAAATGATTGATGGAATGGAAAACATAATGAGTATGATGATGAAACTAACTCGAGTTATAGATAATAACATGAATCAAGTCATGAGACCATATTTGACTTTAATGGAATAACTTTTTCATTAAACCTTGTATACATCAACAACCACCTTATTTTAGTGGATCTACTGGCCCATTGATTGTTGAAAATTTGATATGATGTATATAAAATTCCTTCTATATACTCCTTTTTGTGGAGAAAGATAAATTCACATTTACAGGATACCACTAAGTTGTAGAAGCTGATCAGTAGTAGGAACGTACCAGAAACATGATGCCAATAAGGGATATCTAAGATATGGGTGTGTAGAGTTTAGTGGAATCATTTTCAAAATACAATTTCCTAATTATATGAGATAACAATGGAGAAGGAATTCATATAACTCAAGATTAAGGGGCCTTAATATGTGGGATTATTTGAGATAACCATTACATCAAATTCCCTTTGAAGATATATCTTTCTTATGGATCTTAAGGGAATGGTTGATATATTTTTTAGTGGAATAATATCCCATATATAGAATAATCCTGACAATTAATCCTATGAAATATATTGGGATATTGTATGGATTACTTTGAATTTTGAATTTGATTTTGAAGAGATGAATATGTTATATAGATTTAATGAAATGAATAAAACAATAGACTAGAACTAAAATAGGTTCATTGATCATGAAATATGAGGAAGGAAAGTGAAATGTTCTAGGTTACATAAATGTGGGATGGAGCCGTTAGGGAATATCATTTTATGTGAGTTTAATTTGAACCATTTATAAGTGATATTTCCAATTATCATATAAATATATTACTAAGGTGAAGCCTCAACTTATCAAAACCAATGACAAAGGGATGATGGTGTATGACCAGCTGAATGTTGAATGCTTCATCTATGGAAAATACATTTCCAATAAATATCCAAATCAGAACATATTTTATGGGAACCAATATTAGCCTTATCATACACCTTGGGATCATGTTTAGTCATTTTATATCATTAAAGAAGAAGTGGAGGATCCAAATGTTGTTCTGATGGGAACTATCATTGTTATCTCAAAGATAAAATGTACTTTATTTGATTATGTTTATATTAATAACTTTATTTCATCTATGTTTTTATAGAATATAAAATCAATCCCAAAACTGAAGAAGTAGAGTTATTAGTGAATAATTCTGTAGGGTTTATCCCAGTATAAATGTATAGAAACTCTAGTATTATATTTTTCTAGTAAAATCTAATTTAAAATAGTTTAGTTATTCCCATGGTGCAAATCTCTACAATACTAGTGATGAAATATTTCTATAAATATGATTCTATGATCAACTATATAGATATGAAATATCCAATAATCTTTAATGTAAAGCCTACAATAATTTTAAATGGATAGATATCCATGCATAAGATATTTCTAAAAGAACCTCCAATAGACTTCTTTATGAATATGATGAGTGATGTGGGGGATGTAAATGAGTGAATAAAGATATAAAATATCCATATCATTCTAGAATACATTCAATTATTTTTTGAAGATTTACCTAGACTTAACCTAATAAATAGATGTTGATTTATCCATTTATCTCATTCCTGGATCATAGTCGATATTGGGGACCCCATATAGAATTAAAAATGTGAAGTTAGAAGAAATAATCAAACAGAATAAAGATCATTTTAATAATTTATTTTTAAAAAAATTGTCTTTTTAGGGATCACCTATATTATTATTTATAGAGGAGTAATCAATGAATCTATGTATTTATTATAGAGAACTTAAGGGGATCAGAGTGAAGAAAAATTCCCCTCCCCAAATATTGATTATTTATTTGACCATATTCATAGGTAATAATTATTCAATATAATTGGAATCCAATAAAGGAATCCAAAATTTACTGTGAAGAATATAGATATAGAAATTATTTCATTTGAAATAGTATATGTGAATATTTTGTTTGTGGTTATTCCATTAATTTAAATAATCATCCTAATAGATATAGGTATTCGATTAATATATTCCATAAGGACTACCTTGAAATTTCTTGATAGTTTTTATTGGTGATATTTTAATATATTATATGTGTTTTGAGGAGTATAAGGGTCTCTTATGGGTTTTATAAGTAAATCAAAGGAAGGATATGATATGATGAGAATTCAAAAAATGTTGATTCTTATTATAAAATGTTTCCATATTGGGGAAAATTGTAACCAATGATGGAATCTCAATTAACCTTATGATGACAAAGGATTTAGAGTAGTGGCCTCATCATACAATGTTAAATGGGTTTCATTGTTTCCATGTAATATTAGGATATAGTAAGAGGTTTGTGAAAAGAATTTCATCCCATCCTAATACACTAACCATGTTAACTTGAAAATGGGATATGATATTATGAAAAAAAGTGTATAAGACAACTCTCTATGAATTGAAGAATAAATTATTTATTAAACTATTATTAAGTATTTTATCTTTCAGAGAAGGATTCATTATTTATAATGATTCATCACTGAAACTGATTCGTTGTTTACTAATTAAAAATGAAAAGGTAATTATTTATGAGTCCTTACAGTTAGTTATTCGTGACAAGAATTTCCTTATGCATGACCATGAGTTAGATGTAGAAAAGTTTTCCCTTAAAAAATTTTCATGATATCCATTTTATGGGAAATTTCATATGTAAAAATACCACGAAATTTTGAAATATATTTTCACACAAAATGAGTTAAATATGTGATTAAATATTTCGTTGGAATTTCATAATGTATATGATTTTTCAAATCATTATCACCATGTATGTTCAAAGAATTTCACTGATAAATTATGTAGAATAAACCTGTAAATATTCTAATGATAAGGAATTACGGTGATCAATAGATCAAGGGACTAGAATGGTTGGGCATTAAAATCATGGTGGAAAGGAAATTATAAACACTATCTAACCTGATTACTCAACCATAATTAATATAAAAGACCAAGATATACTATAGATAATATCATTTAATATAGACGAATATAGTGGTTGTGAAGAATGCAAAGTTTCATGAGTGTAATATTGATCAAGAAGTTGAACAAAAATTTCATACATGACTATGTGTTCCTTCTATCAGGGAGAGAAATGAGGACCTAATGGATGAAGCACATAACTCTACATTCTCTATATATCATGTAGGAACTAAAATATATAGGGATCTTATTTATCATTATTAGTGGGATAACATGATAAAGGGGATTAAAAACTACTTTTTAAGGTGGTTTGTGTGTTAGTAAGGGAATTAGAATTGAAAAACTCAAAAATAGGTATTGGAACCACTTCCCACACAAATATAGAAGTGGAATAATATCCCTATGGACTTCATAACTAGTCTCCCAATAAAATATATAGGAAATAATGATATATGGTTTATAGAGTATATACTTACACATACTTACCATTTGATATATTTTTGGAATGATTTGTCTCCTGACCAACATTCCATGATATACATAAAGGAAGTGGTGATGTTTCATTGGGTACAAAATTATATAATTTTTTAATTTGATTGATGGTTCACAAAAAAATTAGATAGATGTCTTCAAAATTCACTAAATATTGAACTAAATTTTACAATGGACTTTCATCCACAATAAGATGTCTTATCTAAAAGGACTATTCACAAACCAAAATACATTATAAGAACATATTATATGTAATTTAAAGGTAGATGGGTTTAACACAACCCATTTATTGATTTCTCCTAAAAACTCACTTCCATACATGTATTCAAACAAAACCATCAGAATATCTATATGGGGAGTGAGGCATAACTCCAACATGTTGGGATGATGTTGGTGAGAGAGACCTAGAAGGAGTTTATATTATGCAATATATGATATATAATGTTCATTTTATCTAAAAACATATAAATGATTCTCATAGTTGGTTGAAGATATATAATAACGACCATCGAAGGGACTTGGTTTTTGATATTGGAGACAATTTTTTATTTTGTATATCACCATGGTAGAGTCTCAAATATTTCAAAAAAGGAAAGCTTAGTACAATGCTTATTATCCCCTATAAAATCTATGATCAAGTAGGAGAAGTGTAATGTTGTCTATAACTTGCACCAAATCCATATCCTTTTCATGATGTATTCCACATAACATTATGAAAAAAGCACATACCTATTTTGTCACATTTATTGAATCTCAAGGTCATATAACTGAATCATGACCACTGTTTTGGGATGTAGTTAGTGGATATATAGGACAATTTGAAAAAGGATATATAGTACTAGAGTACCCACCACATAATTTTGTTGTGAAAAAAATTTATTAAGTGATGTGGGAACTAGTGGAGAAAATGAGAAGTTAGTGTAAATACCTTTTCTCAACATGGAGAATGAATTTAAATTTCAAGGATGAAATTTTTTAAAAGGGAATAATGTTTTGACGTAGTATTTAAATGATTTTTTCCCTAAAAATTATTATTTCATATTATAAAATATTACGAATGTATAAAATAAATATAAACAAAAAAAATCATCTCATTGACAATGAAATTTACATTGGGCATCTATGAATTAATTAAAATTCATAACATTACATTTGGAAAATGATTATACATTAGAATATCTAAAATGGTAAAATAAAGTTATCATCAATCATGATGAATCATCTCCCCCACAACAAAATTAATATAACTAAAAAATACATTAGAAAAAAAAATCAAACATCTTTAGAAATGAAAATATAACCTTAGGGGGAAATTTTAGTGAATATGAATGAGAGAATAAATTGTTATTCATAGGTTATAAAAGAATCTTTGACCATTCATATTTGACCATTATATGATTTTTCAACAATTAAGACCATTTAAATAAGACCATTTGAATCTATATCCTAGGATGATAATTTTATCATTATAATTAGTGTTTATTAGATGTAATAAAAAATATAATTTCTATAGAAAGAAAAATGTATGGCCTCAACTAGTAGAGTCCTTCAATTTGAATCCCATTTGTCTGAACATAGAAGGAAGCTAGAATCACATGGGTTCTCCCTAGACTATTACAAAGATGAGTATTAAAATATTGAATCTTCCAAAAAAATTCTAATGTGAGAAGTTCACATTATTTAATATTTCCACTCAATCGATGTTAGCCGAGTCACCCCATGAAACTATAATCACCACAAAGATCACCGTTAGGGAATACATACAAGTAATAACGTGTTATGGGTATAAGAACAAGTTATAGAAAGTGTATGTTACTTTTTATTAATAAAATTGGTTTTATATAAAATAATTTTAAATGAATTTTTTATTAATAAAATTTATATTTAATTGTTGTGCAATTGGTAAATTTATTTTTGGATGAATTTTTTATTAGAATTTATATATATTTTTAATAAAATAATGTATTTTGAATAATAATTGATTTATTAAAATATTCATTTAAAATAGTCGAGAATATATATAAATAAAAAAAATTATTAAGTAATGTGGGAACTAGTGGAGAAAATGATAAATTAGTGTACATACCTTTTCTTAACATGGAGAATGAATTTAAATTTCAAGGATGAAATTTTTTAAAAGGTAATAATGTTTTGACATAGTATTTATATGATTTTTTCCCTAAAAATTATTATTTCATATTATAAAATATTACGAATGTATAAAATAAATATAAACAAAAAAATATTCTCATTGACAATGAACTTTACATTGGGAATCTATGAATTAATTAAAATTCATAACATTACATTTGGAAAATGATTATACATTAGAATATCTAAAATGGTAAAATAAAGTTATCAGCAATCATGATGAATCATCTCCCCCACAACAAAATTAATATAACTAAAAAATACATTAGAAAAAAAATAAAACATCTTTAGAAATGAAAATATAACCTTAGGGGGAAATTTTAGTGAATATGAATGAGATAATAAATTGGTATTCATAGGTTATAATAGAATCTGTGACCATTCATATTTGACCATTATATGATTTTTCAACAATTAAGACCATTTAGATAAGACCATTTGAATCTATATCCTAGGATGATAATTTTATCATTATAATTAGTGTTTATTAGATGTAATAAAAAATATAATTTGTATAGAAAGAAAAATGTATGGCCTCAACTAGTAGATTCATTCAATTTGAATCCCATTTTTCTGAACATATAAGGAAGCTAGAATCACATGGGTTCTCCCTAGACTATTACAAAGATGAGTACTAAAATATTGAATCTTCTAAAAAATTCTAATGTGAGAAGTTCACATTATTTTATATTTCCACTCAATCGATGTTAGCCGAGTCACCCCATGAAACTATAATCACCACAAAGATCACTATTTGGGAATACATACAAGTAATAACGTGTTATGGGTATAAGAACAAGTTATAGAAAGTGTAAGTTACTTTTTATTAATAAAATTGGTTTTATATAAAATAATTTTAAAGGAATTTTTTATTAATAAAATTTATATTTAATTGTTGTGCAATTTGTAAATTTTTTTTGGATGAATTTTTTATTAGAATTTATATATATTTTAAATAAAATAATGTATTTTTAATAATAAATGATTTATTAAAATATTCATTTAAAATAGTCGAGAATATATATAAATAAAAAAAATTTATTAAGTGATGTGGGAACTAGTGGAGAAAATGAGAAATTAGTGTACATACCTTTTCTCAACATGGAGAATGAATTTAAATTTCAAGGATAAAATTTTTTAAATGGGAGTAATGTTTTGACATAGTATTTAAATGATTTTTTCCCTAAAAATTATTATTTCATATTATAAAATATTACGAATGTATAAAATAAATATAAACAAAAAAAATCATCTCATTGACAATGAAATTTACATTGGGCATCTATGAATTAATTAAAATTCATAACATTACATTTGGAAAATGATTATACATTATAATATCTAAAATTGTAAAATAATGTTATCAACAATCATGATGAATCATCTCCCCCACAAAATTAATATAACTAAAAAATACATTAGAAAAAAAATCAAACATCTTTAAAAATGAAAATATAACCTTAGGGGGAAATTTTAGTGAATATTAATGAGAGAATAAATTGGTATTCATAGGATATAATAGAATCTGTGACCATTCATATATGACCATTATATGATTTTTCAAGAATTAATACCATTTAAATAAGACCATTTGAATCTATATCCTAGGATGATAATTTTATCATTATAATTAGTGTTTATTTGATGTAATAAAAAATATAATTTGTATAGAAAGAAAAATGTATGGCCTCAACTAGTAGAGTCATTCAATTTGAATCCCATTTGTCTGAACATAGAAGGAAGCTAGAATCACATGGGTTCTCCCTAGACTATTACAAAGATGAGTACTAAAATATTGAATCTTCCAAAAAAATTCTAATGTGAGAAGTTCACATTAATTTATATTTCCACTCAATCGATGTTAGCCGAGTCACCCCATGAAACTATAATCACCACAAAGATCATCGTTAGGGAGTAAATACAAGTAATAACGTGTTATGGGTATAAGAAAAAGTTATATAAAGTGTATGTTAATTTTTATTAATAAAATTGGTTTTATATAAAATAAATTTAAATGAATTTTTTATTAATAAAATTTATTTTTAGTTGTTGTGCAATTGGTAAATTTATTTTTGGATGAATTTTTTATTAGAATTTATATATATTTTTAATAAAATAATGTATTTTGAATAATAATTGATTTATTAAAATATTCATTTAAAATAGTCGAGAATATATATAAATAAAAAAAATTATAATGGACTGTGAATTTTTATATAAGTGTCAGGAATTTGACTATGCCATAAATACAAAAGTCCTTAAATATGTATTTTTATATTTAAAAGTTAAAGATATTATATTTATAGAATTATTTTTGGGGAATAAAAATTATAATTTAATTCAGTAACATAGATATTATGTTAGGGTAAATTCATGACAATTTTTTTAAAATACATTATTTTCCCATGAATAGTAATGAAACACAGTTTCAGGTTTTTTGTGTCATTTATAACATCATATTTATGTCATAACAATGTAATAATTAATTAAACATAATAAATGAATTAAAAGATGTTATTTTGTTAATATTATTAATTTTTATAGAATTCAACTTGTTTCAAAAACATTAAGTGATATTCATAAGTCTAAAAATAAATTCTAATTTAAAAAACAATTCATTTTGTAATCCATAATTTTAATTCAAAAAATAATTATTAAAAATGGTTCTTTTTTTTGTTGGATTAAAATATCAAATAAATGTTAACCAAATACTTATAACCCTGAGAATAAATCATGGTTAGGCCAATGGGTTTTCCTTTTCTATGACATATATTTCCAAACCTATATTTTGTAATTATTAATCAATTCCTCCACATATCCAATAAAAACCCACTCATTTCACCTTTACCCTACACTCCCAATACATACTTCATGAAGATATGGTGATGTTTTATCATGTAGATTCCATGAAGGTGTACACATGTCCCTAACTGCCCATCCACAACTTTTTGGAACCACTCTTTAAGGGAAGATAATTTTCCTTCATTTTTATTCAATCCAAGAACCTATTTTTCTATATGACTTCCAAAAATTATGGTCAAATTATTTTATTACCCTTTTTATAAACAAATATGAAAATTATATTATATTAATGATATAACCTTGTACTATTTCATTTTTCCCTTTCCCAAAACCTTATTTTGTACCTATCATGCTACCAAATTTAAATTCTAAAATATATCTCTTATATATGTGAAATTATATTTTCTTATTTAATTTAATCCCTAAAACTCTCTTAATTACAATGGAAATTCAACTAGTTCAAAAAAATTACTTTTTATTATGGTATTTACATTTATTAAATCTTCATTTCATTTTTTGGGTATAAAAATGTTGTAATGATATTATATTTAAGGTCTTTTGTATGCCATGATTTTGATAAAATAATATTCTTCATTTTCTATGGGATATTAAATTAAATGATATAATTTGAAATATTTTTCCCATATTAATTAATACATATTATGGTTGCACCCAGAAAATGAACAAATTCATGGATTAAATAATTTAATCTATATAGATGTTATATTTTACAATACCTTGGTGAATAACCATGGTAATTTTTCATTTATGACACCTTGGTGATAAAGCTTGGTCATATTCATTTGTGTGTATAATTTAAATTATATATCCACACATATATGTTATGAAAAATGTTTTTATTATATCTCATTTTCAGCATTATTTTTATACCTCATGCTCTTATTGATATGTCTCAAGATAACATGGGTTTATATCTATTTGATATTCTTTTATAGAGATTCATTCTGAACCCATTCCGTTAATTTACATCCATAGATTATGAGATGGAGTTAAAGTAACTTATGTTTAACAAATTATGATTTATTTAATGTGGATTTATAAAAACAATTTATAGGTGCCCATTTAGTATCCACCTTATTTTGATGAAAATAATCTTAAAATTTTCCCCTACTTGTACCATGTTACCAAAAAAATGTAAAAAAATGGAGGCATTCCATATTAAATGAGTGAACAATGGAACAATTAATTCCATGTAATTATATATAATTCAATAGATCTAAAAAAATTATTTTCATGGAAAAAATGTGTTCTTTTAAGATGATGGAAATATATGTTGATGGGTACTTCATGTTTAGTGGTTATGATCTCCAGGATAAACAATCATTTTATTGAAGACATGGTTTTTCTAATATTTATGATGATAATAAACATTCTGATATGGGTGAAGATTGAATCCTATCGGATATGGTAGTTCAAGATAGAGGACACTATGCCTTTTATTACTCTGAAAAAAGATAAATAATATTATAAATTATTATTTTGACAATATTTAACTATTATCATAAAAAATACATTATATTTTTAGATAAATTTTTAATATAAATATACTTATAAACAAATGAGTCATTCCATTAATCCCTCAAGGGGAATACCCACACTCACCTAGTTCAACATGAAATTATATCCGATTTGAATAAATTTCAAAATTCTATTAGTTTGAGAGTTACTGTATATTTAAGAAAAAAATAAACTCCTTGGGTGGCCCAAATTTGAGAAAAACTAAACCACTCTCTTATACAAACATGTTGTCCTATGTTTAAATATTCTAATATAATTTCCATATGTTTTCCTATTTACATGATTTATGCATTTTCACTGGGGATATATATTCTAAATTTTTTATTATATAATTTCTTCCTAAAATATAAGGGTTATTATTAAATAATTTAAAAAAATGAGTAAATTACATGCACTAATAAATCATTCTATATAACAAAAGGAATTAAATTATAATCACAAGATAAGTCATTCTCATGGATAATCCAATTTAGTACATTCTCATCACGATTAAATATGATAAATAATAAAATGATATAATGGATAATCTATTGGAATCATGTATATATACTATAATTTTAAAATCTTAATGAAATTACATTCAACCTCGAAGGATATTGCATATGTTTATTCAATAAATTATGACCTTACTAACTCATATTTTATACAATGAACCATGTATAATGAGTCAAAATGTTAAATTAATTTTAATATAAATATGTATCATTGGAATAATTTAAGATATTTTAGGGGTTAAAAAAGAATTATGATCAATTTTTTGGGTAATGATCTGGTTATA
Organism: Viscum album; assembly: GCA_963277665.1. Classification (NCBI taxonomy): domain Eukaryota; kingdom Viridiplantae; phylum Streptophyta; class Magnoliopsida; order Santalales; family Viscaceae; genus Viscum; species Viscum album. The sequence goes on from OY728146.1 coordinate 1,271,072,910, forward strand.
AAGTTTTTGAACAGGATAATAACTACATGTGGAATCCCATTAGGAGGAAATAAGACATTTTCTGTCCATGGAATGGGATATGTAACCTAAATAAAGGGTTTTTTGAGGGTTCCAAAGAATGCCATTTGAATAATAGAGTTCCAATGGGTTATTAATGAAAAAAAAACAAATATTTTAAGGGTGTTGAATTAGGTAATTTAATCCCCTTAGTGTTTTTCAAAACCATCAATAATCCCTTCATCATTTATGTATGACCCTCCACCTCCATTCCATTTATATTTATATTTAAAATATTAGATTATACATATTACAATATCAGATTGAAGATAATATTTTTTAACCTTCCACCAATAAGTACAATCATTTTCTTCTACATATTTTTCATTTCATCAATATTTTCACCACCTAACATTCCATATCAATAAATTGGGGAATTTTATCTAGTTTTAAATATTATAAAGAACATTTTTATTTCATCCAACTATTCATGATTAGGAAATTCCAAAAAATATGAAGTTAGTGGTCTTCTGGATTTCACATTTATTTATCCAAATTTCATGTTATTTTTGAAATATAGATTTCTTTGGTATTCATGCATACCCTAATGTAGAATGTGATTCCTTCTATTATATGAGTTCAATAACAATATTTTTACTCGTATGACTTCCACTAATTGATTTATATTTATTTACGATCATAAATGATTATAATACGATTTATAATTATTAAATAATATGTTTTTGGAAACCATATAGGGTTTCCTTCAATATATATAGGATTAGAAGACCATATTGGGTTTTCTTAGAGTATCTCTTAATCATTGAAATTCATATTTTATGATACATTGTTATTTATATAACCATAATATTTAAATATTGGATGGATATGTATTGATTAGCTTGTTTCATATGGTGAATGGAGTGATTGATTCGAAAATTAAAAATAAATGGTTTGGAATGATCATGCCTTTGTTTGGTAATAGAGATGATGGTTTTTGTATGTGATAGAAACCCTAAAATGATTCAAATTGGAATTAGATGCCTTTATAATCTATGTTTTGAATAGTTATGTGTCTTTATTTGGATATATCAGGAATATTTTTATAGATAAAATATGAAAGGTGTTTTGATATATTATTTGAATTCATGGAGGTATTTGGTAAGGATTTTAGACACCATAACATTCCTACAAAGGCAATGAATGAGATGAAATGCACATTAATTACATATCAAAGTCCTGGAATGAGATTTTATGGAGATTTTCACTTAATTCAAGATGTTAAATGCAGTAAATGAGTTGTATACTATACATATCCACTATGTACATGAATTTTTATGGGATTCAGTGTCTATTCACTCCATATATTATAAATAAAAAGGGATTTTATCCCTATTCATAAAAAGAAAAATATCATGATAGAATAATTAATATCCAATATTGTTCAAATTTTAATCCATTTTAGTATTGTAATTACTAATACATTATTTAAGTTAGAATATATTCCCAAAGATCACAAAATTTTTAATTTATGTATTAAAAATTAAAAATAAAACAAATGTATTTTCTATGTAAACCATTAATGTCATCCAATAATCATCAATGGGTCAACCCTTGAAGATTCTAAAAGAGAAACTATATTAATCATCGAAATGTGCAATAAAAACATCATAATATATTCCATTTAATATTGAGAAAAATAAGGGGAAATAAATATTTTTCATACCATCCCTTTGATCATGCTATGAATGTGAGATCAGTTCATGAGATAGAGTCGAGTTAATATTGTTTTTACATAATTATCTATCACTGATCATTGTTAGAGAGCATGAAAGAATAGAAAATTCATTCAAATCTAGAAATTTACTATTAATGAGTCTAAAAATAATTTATATTCATTGGTTATACATTCTATATCCTCAGTTTGGTTTGTATAAATATTTAACCTTTATTTTAGACCCCTATACACACTAATGACTTAATTGTACATTTCATAATTATCATAGATATTAGAACACTCAATTTATACTCATTAACATGTTATTAAATATAATTAAAATTCATAAAATATTATTTTACATCCAAAAATTATTTAATTGGCCTTGAAAAAATAATTAATAAGAAAAATTATATTTTTATTAAATTATCTTTTATACATTAATAACATGAGGGTATCATGAGAAATAAATTTAATTTTTTATATTATAAACATTAATAATATAATTGAATTATTATAATTTTTATACCTCACTCATAAATTAAAATTGAACCTCATAGTTGTGGTCCAAATCATCATAAACTCTAGTTCAACAAAAGTAGTGGAACATTTGGATATGCATTGTGTGTAATCATTGAAACCCATATCATGATGTAGCATGTAATTATCTATACCGTAGTGATATATATTGAAATAAGTCATTCCCCCTAAAGAGATAAGTATAATTTTTATATATAAAAATCCCTTATGAAAATTTCTCATGTAATATTATTTCATTTTCCCAATATATATAAAATAGTAGGATGCATAATAAGTGATATCATTGATAAAAGATTTATTTATTATGTTAATTTCCATGAAAGACATATTTATGTTCTTCTATAATTTCCTTGTATTAAATTAAGGTTCTATAATCAATGTAAACTTTGATAAAGCTATATATTCCTCTACTTAGGTGTGAAAAATCTTATATTTATCACATATTCATTTTCATTCCATAAATTACTCTACCAACTCATTCTACATCCATAGAAACTAAATGTCATGATTCTCTTAATTCATCAATTTTTGAAATGAAATTATAAACAATTATAATATAATCTTATTGAGTGGATAATAAAAATTATCATAGAAACAAATGTCCAACATCAACAGAAACTTATTTTATTTAAATTAGAAGGTTATTGGTCATGATACAATATAATTTATGTCACTACTAGTTAATAACATGGGAATATGTAGTAATTATTATTATTCCCTATCACATGATAGTATAAAATATTCTTTATCTCACTAGTATTGTGTATCTAGAACACATGATATATGTTTATGATTACTATCACAACATTACATGGTTCTTATTGTGGATGTGAAATATAATATCATTTTCTATAATAGATAATACAAGAACATTAGTGTTTAAATAGTTTATAGAAATGTAATATCACTATTAGGGTATGATAACAACATTTATAAATATCAATGTAAATGATATGTGAATATAAAAGTACTAATAATGTTTTGTATAGGGAACCAACATTTCAACTATACCACTTGCATAGGAGGCTATTTTCTGACAAATAAACTATTATTTCTCACATTTAAATATCACAAATTATTATTTTTAAATATATACATGTGGTATTCTGGTTTTTTCCTACGATTGTACTAATATAATGAAAACTTCACCTCATTGAGTAATAAACCTTCAAGAAGATGATATACACATGTATATTCCTTTTTCATATGATGATTCCATAACATCTTACCTATTACCATTATCATAAGTTTATCATAATTAATATTTTGATAATAATTATCTTTTCTTTTTGATTCCACAAATAGTAAAAATTATGTTAAAAATTTATACTGCACTATTATATTTACGTGAAAATATTCAATTGGAATAATTTGTTCATTTCCAAATCCTAACTTTGATAATAGAAAAAATTTATATATCAAAAGATATGTTCTATATCTCCATAATAAATAATATTCTTTCCTCATTAATTACTAGGTACATATCCCTTTAATTTTTACTGCACTATTATATTTATGTGAAAATATTATGTGTAATTATCCACGATTTATATACCATTATCCTACCATAACTTATGTGTTTGATGTATCTTATCAAGTAAATGAAATATTTTAAAGAGGCTTCACAAAATATTGTGGAGTGTTTATTACCATTTTAATAATCCATTACATCAAATAAATTTCATATTATGTAGATTAATTCAATGTGACAATTGGAAAAAATTACTCTCAATTTATTTCAATTATTATTTTTAATAAATTTTTTGTATTTCTAATTGACATGGACTTGGTATCCCATATATATACCACAATAGAACATTTTTGAAATAATATTTTTCTATATCTAAATTCTTTATTTATATTTTTTTCACAATAGTTATAATTATGTATAAGACATATGACTATTTTGATATGTTATCAACATACTATACATAAGAAATTACGGAGCTCCAACTAAACTACTAAATATACATGGAATACATTCACTAAAACAAAATTTTGATTAAAACAATTTCATTAACCAAAAACTGATTATCCATAATAAAAATTCTTTATTCAAATACAATATTGTCACCAAACCTTTCATGTTTCTTATTATGGAAGACTTCCATCAGGTTTCATACTTGGAATACATTAAAACCAATTACATGTATATTGATCATATAAAGTTCATATGATAAGAAAAATTATAATGGATTTATGAAGGATAAATCGATATAAAAAATCAAAATTATTTTTATCACACTTTTCCAAAACATAAATAGTTTTTCTCAAATACCAATTAATGATATTACTTCAAATAGAGAAATATCTATATCAAAAAACTGAATTTTTTACATGGAATCCATCTTATAATTCATAGGGTAATATAAATTTATCTAATTTCAGTATGATTTTTTAGGAAATGAATTTTTTATTAATTGTGAATAACATATTACCTAACTTGTTATTATAGTACCACCTCACATAGGTTTTATCTTTCCAATTAAATATGAGTGTCCTGATAATTCCATTTCAATGATTTTTATGGAACATTTTCCAATTAAAAAAACTTGAATTATAAGATGTGACTTTTTATTTCTTCATATCACACACTATTTCAAATATATGAGTTCACCATATTATATAAATATAGTATTTCATTTCAATAATACTATTCTATCAGCGATATGTTTTAAAATAATTAATTACTTTTTGGATTGTATCATTAAATGAAATTTCTATCATTCTTGACAGTGTTTTGGTTATTGACATAGGTATAAAATACACATTTCATATGAAACCATGAATTATAAAATAATTGCTTTATATCACACTCAAATTCATATTACTTTCATCTTGGATATTTGTTTCTTTCAATTAATGATAACACAAATATTTTTAGAATCGTGACTCAAAAGGAAATATGGGTTTAAAAATGACCCTACTATATATTTTAAATGACTATGGAACACATGGTAAACATATACATTCAAAATCCCTTATAAAGGATCCAATGCCATATAAAGAAAATGAATCCATATCTACATTGATAATTCATAAATCTTCATATAATAATCTCATCAATAATATGAATTTTACCTGTAGAATCATTTTACAATAGTTTGTAAAACCACCCTAAAATAACCATGGATTCTCTGTGGATCAAATTTACTTATATGGGACCATTTACCTAAATAAATGTATATCCTTGTACATCTATTAAAGAGTATTTTATTTCTAATTACTATTTATATAAAATAATTCCAATATTACTAAACTATTAGTTTATATTGGAAAATGAAATACAAAAATCATTACCAAAATAATTAATGCTTCATTGTTTTCACTGAACATGTCTGATAATTGTTTTCAAGGTACTTAAATAAAAATGAATGTTTCACTATAATAAATAAACTTAGTAAAATGGTAGTTTTGTTCATCTCCATACTAACACCAGTATCATAACTTTCTATTACTTAAAAAAATCATACTACTATTTGTAATGTTTATGAACATCCATGGCTATTATATTAATTAAAATATATTATATTCAAGACCAAAGATGAAAAATAGAAAATTTATGTGTAATTATGAATACACCTTCATAACGTGAATCTTATTTGTTGTTATTATATCCTTTAAAATTTTCTATCTATTGACATTTTTAACATAGAAAAATAAAAATATCCTCTAATTTGATGCTCTCTCTATTTATATTTGCTTTCTTATTGGTTTTCTCTAAAGGTAAAATTTGTATTACACTTTATATTCTAATTTTTTAATTGTATTTATAATTTTTCTGTTGATAAACCACTGATTTATCTTTCTTTATGTTTATTCATCTTTTCAAACCTTACCCAAACGATATGATTTTTTTTCTTCATGTTTATTTTTATAAATATTTAGGAAAATTGAGTTACATGGTGGTCAGGATGTGATAATGTTATTTAATAAAATATCATGATTTATGTTTAATCCCTATTATAATAATAGTTCAATTTTCATTATTATTATAGAGTCTCACCATAGGTTCCACTTATTGTATCCCCAAGACAGTGGCCACATGAACTCAAGTGCTCCTCCATACACACTAGAGGCTTCCAACTAGTAGAGAGGACCTAGTGTGTGTATGTGGGGGACTATGCACTCATAGGTAATAGTGTATCATATAAGTATATAAGAAATAAAAAATGATTATTATATGAATCAATATTATCTAGAATATACTAGTGTAAAAAAATACATAAGCATGCAATATATGTTAGAAAATAAGTGGAGTAACAATAATAAATAAAAATTTCTAAGATGATGAGGCCATGATATAAAAAAATTAATATTAAGGGGATGGAGATATAATAATATACCATATGATAATAGAAAGAAAGAAAAAGCATGTTATGACTAGCATCATGAGCATCGACTCAGTCCTCTTCAACGACCTCCATCTTCGAACTAACAGTCAATATTTGAAAAATGGTCATTTCCCATTATCTATACAAACAACCATAATGTTTATTGGGTTATAAGGGTGTCCTATCATGGTTTAAGATACAATATTAGTATATTTCCACCCATATTTTTTTCCAATATATATTTTTCAATATATAAAAGATATTTCTTCCCTAATAATAAATGAAAAGATAATAAATACATAAATTAATAAACAGGATGGAGATCCAAGAAGATTCATTTCAAGATCTACTTTTTATAACCGAATCTTATGAGTCTGAAGTTAAGGAGACTAAATTATAGAGTGAGGGATATAATATGGGAGGAGGTTGACTAACATAATTCCTGTGATTGGGCATGGAGTAAATGTTACTATATTTTTTAACCAAAGAATTATATTTTTGGAATCAATAATTTACATTTTTAATTCAATTAAAAACCTCATTGTAAATATTTTTAGTCAACCTAATACCATCCATTAAAATTTAGAGAGAAATTACAAGTACTTATTAAAGGGATTGTCTTAGGACTGATTTATAAATATTCCATAAAAGGTGAAAAAAAGATCCAAGTGTCACTATAGGAATGGGGTGATAATATTAATATATATTCTCAAATTCCTTACCTGGTATCTCCAATAGGGTCCTGATTCTCTCTCGTGTCATGGTACAACACTAATTCCATCTACATCATCCTTGGGGTGTCCCCTTGGTAACTGGTGTCACCCATATGGAGGAACAAAGTAATAATCTTTAGAAATCCCATCATATGCATATCATGTGTCACACCAAAGATGATTACAAGGAACTAAAAACTATATCAAGAAGGCATAAGATTCTGTCCAGGGGGTCCTTATTCTATAAACTCTTATTTCACCCGTGGAACTAAAATGAATGCATTAAAAATCAACTTACATTTATAATATATCTAAAAGAGGGGAAATTTTGTTTGCTCAAAACCTTATATCATAGTAGGCATATTGGGTAGGGAATTAATTTATTACTGGTCCATTATTAGTGTGAGTTTCGAGGCATTGATAACTTTTCGAAATCAATTAATTCAACCACTCTATTAAGGAAGTGTGTAATGGGTTCTAACTCATGGTTCAACAATGAATTAATCTAAAATAATTGGCTCACGACTTTATGAATGTGAAAACACACCACAAGAGGTTTTATTATATTTTAAAAAATTATTAAAATGGCCTCTGTGGTGTATTTCACCAATTTGGGTGGCCTAAATAATGTTGATTAAACAAAGGGGTTGATTTGATGCTATATTGGTTTCACAAATAGAACAAAAAATAATTCCAATTAGTTTAATTAGAAACATCTAGGTGACACAAGAAGGGTTTGACTCACAGAGCATCATTGCATTTTAATAAATGTAATAGAATGAGGGAAAAAATCCTAGATCATATAACATAACTTTAAGATATTCCACTGAACATCTTTGGCTATTTTATTAGATATAAGTTCAATGAAATCGATGAAACTTTCAACAGCCTTGAAAATGGAGAAAATTAATTTCATCGAGATTTTACAACAAATATAATAATGAAATATGACTTGAAGTCATATAATTAAGTATCACAACCCTAGATTTCAGGTGGACCTGATGCTGATTAATTTTGATGAATAAAAAATAATGTATCATTAATACTTGTAAGAGGAATCTGAGATGCCTAGTTTGGGGGAGGAAAGAGTTTAACCACTATAGAAAATAGAGGGTATAAGAAAATTGGTTTACATCATTAATGAGGGTAAAATTAGTAATGTCACCCGACAAACATGGGTTCACGGTTTGGTCACACAGTTGGAAAAACTATGCGCCATCCATGAACCATGAAAAACGTCAAAGGTACACACCCCATGGTTTGGTGTACAATTTTTCTAACCATGGGTATAATGTGAAAGAATAAACTATAAAAACATTCATTTGGCCACACGAGATTGAAAATGAGGTTGAAAGGTTTTAGAAAAACAATTCTGGCCCTTGATCCCCTTTTTATTAATTTTCATTGTTTAGGGAAACTTGTGGTTTTGATGAAGATTTTATACTATTGATGCATCAAAGTTTTCTCCTTTTAATTTCAAGGCCCGAGCCTTGAATGATATCCATACACACCCAAAACCACCTTTACATTATTATGAATCATTATTAGAATGAAACAACTAATTCAAAGAAAAAACAAATGGTCTGTATTTTTGGAATAATCCCAGACATTGGAACCTTCCAAATTAAGATAACTTGTTGTTGAGTTCCCCATATAAGGGTTTTATAATGAAATTTGATAAGAGTTACAACCACAAGACAAGTACACCAGCCTACCACTCCAAGATATTATCATGTACACATCTATTCTCCCATAACACAAGGAATATAAGAATAGAAATGCCACTGAGATCCTTGACTCTCCAATTAATAATACATATTGGACTATCTTTGTTGGATCCATATACCTCTAGCTCAATGTCCTATGAGTCAAATGAATGAAACATGTAGATGTGATATAAATTATGTTGAGATATTTTGGAAGTCAAGGTCCATGGAATGGTACCTCTGAGGAAACTACAAACAATTTCCTATCATGAAAACTCTCTCCACTATCTAAAATACACTGAAATATTGAGGTTATATCTTTCTCTATATCATGATTCATCTGTGAACCAATCTATGATATACAAGATGAGAAACCAAATTTCCCATCTTGAACTCTACAGTTCTAGGATGGATTTTTGGATAATATGTTTTCCTATATCGAGATGTATCCATATGCATCTGAATCATTTTGAGTTTATTTGATGTCCCCTTAACAAGATGAGGAATTATTAGAGCTACCTCACTTACCTATAGCCACCATAGTGATGTACAAAACTACCTACCATATAGGGCATCATTCATATGCCTCTAAATCATTTCATGAAAGCTGTTTTTGAAGGAATACATAACAAGAGGGATATTTTTTCATAGAATCCTGTAAAATCAATGATACATGATCTAATAATATCCTCTAAAAACTATATATTTCACCCAGACTAATCATCTATTTGATGTTGATATTTCATACCGAAGATCACCTATGAACCATGTTACTTGGGAAAACAATTCCAAAAAATGTTTTAATGTGTGAATCTTAGTTCAATATGACTTAATGGTTAACACCATGCAGTCTTAATATCTCCCAATGCTGGCCTCCTTGATATACCAAACAGAGGTATGAGATTACTGCATCATCTCCTCTTGTATATCAAAAGGAACAATTACATTCCCACAGAAGATCAAAAATTTACTTTCATCCACAACCCATCTAAGAGGAAGGTTCTTATCACTGACACTCTCCATAAGGAAAGGCCCTTGAAATCAAATAACTACCACATGTAGAACCAATCTATTGGATCGGATTTAAAAGCTATCCCTATTATGATAATCCTTTCATGCTATTTCTAAACCACCATGAAAATCTTATTGAATATAGTTGTCTATTGAAACTCAATGTTGGCCTCTTTAATATATTGAATTTGAGTCTTATAGATCATGAAATCAACAACAAAAATACCTTTACCAGGTCTATAAACAATCTCATAGGTTATCAATTTCATGTATTCTAGAAAACTACACTACCTTAGATTCAGGTATCGCTACATGAAGATTTATTTGAGACAATTATGGTCCATGTAAACACAGAACCTCTGACCCACTAAGTATTGTTTCTAATAGCATAATGCGGGAAACAAGCATTCTAGATTAAGGTAATTTGTAGAGAAATTATTTTCAATATGCCCCAAATGGAGAGACATATATGTTATAACCCGATCACTATGAATCATGACTAGAACTTTCCAAATCCCCAAATCATTTAGTAAATCAATATAGTCTATGTTCGACCTGAGAAAAATTAATATCAATGTTGATGTAAGTATTCCTATTATCTTTTAAAAAGTTTCCTCAGATTATTTAGTATTATTTAATTTAACACCCTTCTTGGTCAAGCCCATATATAGTGATTCTGGGCTTGATAAGTCATAGATGAAGAACTATTAATAGCTAGCAATCCCACGAATAAACATATATCAAAACAATTATTTATATTCTTCTCTAAAAACAAGACTCTCAACTTTCCTAGTTCAATATATATTATTTGATAAAGTATGATATAACCTATCTTGTGGTACTTTATGATCCAATAGTGGAATTCACTGTTCATCTCATATAGATGGTTCTCTCTCACTATACACATCAGAATATCATTGTTGTTGGAATGGTCATGTATAGTGTGTGAGTAGACTATCATTTCATCAATGAAGACCAACTAAAATGAATCAATACACATGGAAAAATTGGATTCATTGGATCCATTTAGAATTTTTCCACATTTATTATTCCTAATGGCATGATATGATACCCATATAGACTATATGTTCTCTATTAATGTATGAATTGTATGTCCAATGGCCACACATAAACAATATGGTAACCCAACCTCTAATCGATAATGGAGAAACCCGTCGATCCTAAAATTTGTTCAATGAATATGTACATTCGGTGAAGTGGATACATGTAATTTAATAAATATTGTTTCTATAAGAGGAAATTGCCACAAAATATAATGGGTCCATCCACATTATTCATTAAAAACGATTGGTGAACCCCATGGAGATGTTTTCAGTTAGATAATACCCTTAGCCTCTAAGTATTCAAGATAATTTTTGAGTTCCTAATGTTATGTAGGTATAATCCTATATTGATTAAAGGAAATTTCTATCTTTAAAAAGTATCAATGCATTACACATTGACAGTACCTTCCACATGTGTATTATCAAAACATCACATCCTTTAGATATATAAAACTCTTCCCTTTATTAAATATAATCTTCCATTTTTTAACATTTTCTAATTACCTAATGTTCTACTTCGTGATTTGGTCCATGTTTACTATTTATAAAATGGTGGTCATCCAACATATATTCACCTATTAGTTAATGTCATATTTAGTCCCATCATAGAATAATCTCTTAGTAGTCTTCTTATAAACTTTTAAATTTGGGGAGAAACACTAAAATTTGGTGAATAATGTTGAGTATTCCATCAATGACATTCCACTTTGTTATAGGATAATGAACCCTCTAACGTGATCAGTTCTAAATGTATTTGAAAAAAATAGTTGAATAAGGATATATAGATCTTTTTATATACCATAACCTGATGTGAACCAACAAGAATCAGAACATCTCACTAACACATGGTAATGTCACATAGAATTTAGGTAGTGATCATGACCTTCCACTATAGAGGTGACTCGATATGCTTAAATTTGTACTGCATGGACTATAGAAATGATTCCATAGCAAGAGGTCCACCATCCCATAAATAGGTGGGAAGATTATACTACTATAACTCTTGGGAAATATCTGCCAAATAAGGGTAAGATCGAGTTGTAAAATGAACTGATTACATGAACTAAATGAAACTATCCTATAATTGGGTATCACCAACTAGTGGATAGTCTCTTGGAGTTGTCTTAGATTGAAGAACATGAGGTATCATGGGTGGATTAGGGACTAACACCTACGGTGTATGATCATCACCACTTTCTTAAAATAAATCATGAATTCATTATGGTATAACAACTAAACAATTTCCATGCACATTCCACCAATATGATTCATAACATATATAGAATGAGATAATTAATGGAGAGGAATATGACCATCCAACTAAAAAAACATCCCTCTACCATCTACTAGAGAATGGTCATGGTGATAATAAATGTTCATAGAAGAATTTTAGGAGACCCAACATAATTCTATCTACTAGTTTGGGTTAGTTTCAGGGCCTTAGATATTTTTACAATATTATTTTAATGGTTTTTTTATTTTTATTTATTAATGAGTTTACATTGAATTTAAATGATATGAGTAAATGGATCAAAAATCAAAATTTATAAGGGTTGATACACATTCTATGTTGATATATGGATTCCAATTAATTCTATCAGCAACACATAACATCCCATTTTATAAGAATTTCATTAATCATTGTCCAACCATTGGATACATAAGGCCATTACATTAACCATTGTAGGAAAGAATTTTTAGGTTAAGACAGATACATTAAGTAACAATATTTTTTTTCTTTTTCCAAAATAATATATCATCACTTATATATATATATATCATCAAATGAAATCACTACAGGGAATAAAAATCTAAGAACATATTTTAATCACAATTAATATATGAAATGCTTATAAGAAAGTAAATATGGCATCAAATAATGCATGAAATTTTTACTCATATGGTTCCTAGAATGACGCATGATTCTAATATTCCCACATATCATCTAGCTAAGGGTAAACATCCCACATTAAAAATTTCATAATTATCAGATAAAACATGAATTAGAGTAACCCAATAGTGGAATACATGAAATAGAAATGATGTAATAAATAACACAATTTACCAATCCTAGTCAATTTGGGGTTCCCCTAAATGTAGGTAGGATACATAAAGGTATTGTCTCATTGCCAAATTCTAAGGTCTGAGTCTCCTGTATACACCCCAAATAGTCTAGAAAAATGAAAAGACACCTCTATTACAATTTGGATGATCTTGTACTTGATGCCCTTACATATTCCTTGAGATAGTTTCCACAAAACCTCATGCATGCCTTCTCAAAATATAGAGTTTTATGACTAGAGATGGGATACTAGGGTTAGTCTAGGGGGACTACTACATCATAATTTAGAGTGTAATGTATTATTTTATTAGGAATATTAAAATAGAAACAAAAAAAATTACAGGATGACAACAATAGAAAAAATTTTATAATCATGAAATACATGTGGTACAATAAACGAATGTTGAATAACAAAAAAATATGACAAATATTATAATAAATTTTTTGAAAAAAAAGTAATATTCAAGGAGAATGGGATAAATAAATATAACTCATGAAAATAGATTATAAAAAGGATAAAAATTAATATGTCTAGAATTTGAATTATAGGATCAATCCCTTTCCCCAAACTCCATCAAATAACTATAAATCATGAATTAGAAGTAATATTGTTCCCATTATATATACTAGAAACCATAAAGTCTGCATTGGAACCCAGGGTGGCACATTCAATGTACAATATAAAATCCTTGCAGGCTACCACCTACGGTTTCTAGTATAGAGAACCTAAATTTTTATACATTAACATTACATTACATTACATAAAGATTAAAAAAACATACAAATAGATTCCTAAATTAAATAGTAGTCTAATTAATTTGGAATCATGGAAACCTAAAAACTGATACATAATTGATAGAAATTATCTCCCGCTAGATTCTTCTTGAATAGAACCCTTCATATGCACATCAAACATAATATATATCTTCATAACATTGAGAATTAAACATAATAAGGTGTGAGATCAAATGATTAGTAATTAAAAAAAGTGAGATATATAAGTATAATCATGAAAATAAGTGTGTGAGAACATGTTCATGAATATAGAGGACCATTCCCTTTGTATCAAAACCCATTTATATGAATCAATGCATAAATCGTCGTAGTTCATAATAAATTAATCAAAATGAAATAAATAGAATAATCCATGAAATGATAACATAGGAATAAAACATATAATTATTGAACACACATAAGAATATATTATATGATTTCCATAGTAGTTAAGGAATCATTGAAAACACCATCTTGGTAGTATATGTTCACAACACATACCATCCTGGTAGTCGTGGTTCAGTCCCCTAGACATATCATTATCATTAGTTCACTCCTCATAGCATATTGTTCATCAAGGTTGACTCCCATGATCTACATTGGTGACAATGATAATTACCAATTCCATATTATTCTATCTCATAATATATAAATATTTACCAAAATCATTGGAGGGAGATATTGGTCACATCACTCTCGTATTGAAATAATACCTCCATGTTCCAGTAATAATAATCAATCATATCATTAATAATTAAATGAAATGGGTATCATAAATGTGTAATTGTATCATAAGGCACGGAAAATTATATAGGTATCATAATAATTTATCAAATGTATAAACCATGAAAATAATTGGGTATCAATATCATATAACCCACGAATGTGAAAAAGGTTTCATAGGTATCATTCGATCAACCAATAATCTATTTAGAGAAATAATATGAATGGAATACCTATATAATTTACCTATAAAAGAATATATAACACAAATGTATGTTCAATTATGTGAGAATTTTTTTTAAAGATCTTTTTAAAAAAATTCTTGAGGAACATATCCTTTCTGCATTGAAAATGTTATTTTAACATGAATTATTTTTTTTAAAATAGATTTTAAAACTTATGAAAAAAAAATTAAAACCCATAAAACATTTTTAAAACATTTTTTGTCGAAAAAATTATTCCTAAATAATTAGAAATTTTTTTAATACAATTTATAAATAATTTATTTTTAATATAAGAGGTTTTTCGACCAGAGAGGGAGACGATAACATTTTACTTAGAATCATTATATAATATACCGAAGAGTTTAAAATGGTACTAATACATGGATATATATTTATTAAATATATAATAAAGAATATCTTGAATTTTCTTGAGATATGTATGATAAAATGTTTTCAAATTAAGTATAAACATAAACAATCTCTAAAAGTGAAGAGATAATCTCAATAATCACTTATAACATAGAAACATGGGATCATAGTCTAAAAGTAAAAAAAATTAAATTAATTGTAAAATATCATTAAAAGAAAGATATTCATGATATAACATGTATAATTAAATTATATTCACCATAAAAGGCATTTAATTTCACAACAAAACAAGATTCTCAAAGAAGGAAAATTGAGTATAAATTGTTTTAACAATTTGGTAACTTTTGAAAATTAAAACTGATGAAATAAATATCCTAAAATTGATATGTAAATACCCATAAATTTAATTATAATATACATATTATAATTTCACAACAATTATATACACCACACAAAATCAAAGAGTGGCGAACATATCATGCTTCTCACGGAAAAAAAATTTGGAATGAAATCCCCTTACCTTGTGTCTTGAATTTCATCGTACTAGTTCAAAAAACCTATAAAATAAATTCCAATATATTATAAATATTTTTGTAAAATATCTTATTATATATTATAAAATATATATTTTTATTATTATTTTATATTATCTACTTGTTAACCACTATATGTGAAGGTTTCATTTCGAACAATATTTGCTTTGTTATTTCCATGTGTCTTAATTTTTTATATTTCTTGTCCTTAAACATATATCATGATTTAATAATGTAAAAAATGTCATAAATATAATTTATTATCCAAATATTTTATTATAATAATCTATATGATATATAAATACATAATTGAATAAAATGTCTATGTAGATAGTATGTTTTACGTATGAATATATGTTGTTTCCATTACTATTATCATATTAAAAAAAATAAAAAATGTAATATATGTATATATGTATATAATATAATTAAAGATTAATTATAAAGTTATATATATCTTATAATATTGGTATAATAATCTTTAATATATTCCATGAAGTGTATGAATGAATCATGTTCCTTCGAGGGGGCGGTAATCTACACTTCATCAAACAAAACTATCGTATTAACACAACATTGAAAGTAAAAATATATGTTCCATAAAAAGGGATTTATAAGCATAAATGACATAATTAAAAGAATATATATCATATATAAATAGACTTTCCATTATAATTTCAACCATGGTAGGTTGTAAAGAAAATTTAACAATCACCAGTTAGTGAGGCTGTAATTCACCGTACACATAAACAATATGTTTTTTGTCTATTAGATTGAGGTGTGTATAAGTGTAGGCTGAAAAAATTGTATAAAAAATACATGTTTATTATGGATACTGGTTTTTTATACAATCATGGAAACAATAATGTTTATGGGTTTGAAAATAAAATAAAATAATGGGCATGATGGAAAACATTACATCTTAATTGGGATACTCCTTTTAGTTTGTGCCAAAAAGATTCATTGGATTGATTTATACCATTGTGGAGGCTTCTAGGAGGAAAAGAGGGATATTGGAAAGTGTATTTGGAATACATGGGCTAAAAATAAGATGTTTTATAGGTGTAAATGAGATGGATAAGTGATGTCTTTTTAAAGGGATGGAGGAGCGGCACTCTTGTAAATATTTTAAGAGAGAGATCCACCCTTGTTTTTCATTTTTCAGGTGCATCCAGTAATGAAACAATGCCGATAAAAGGGAGTATAGGGTCATAATGTTTCCATTAAATTGATTTTGGACACGATTAAAGGTTGTTTTGGGCCATAAGGTTATGGTTTATTACATTATTAACCATAATTTACCCTCAAACAATGTAATTAATTTTAATCGCATTTACTAATATTTTTTTTTCAGAAACTATGTAAACCTTGTTATAATTTATAAATAATAATGATATAAAATAATGAATCCATGTTTCTAAATTCAAATCACTGATGTGATATATATTAATTTAAAATTAATCCCATAGTGAGGTCAACAATGAGGATTTTTAAAGTCAAAATGATCAACATTTGGATATGTATTAATATCTATCCTCAATGAGAAATTTGTTATAATTATCTAGATTGTATTAATTGATAAAAATATAATCTAATCATAATTTTAAACAAAATTAATATATAGTTTATTTCCAAAATTTAGTTGAAAGAATATTTTTGAATTAAAAACCAATATTTTTTTACTATACATCAAAAAAAGAAGTTTCTCAAAAAATATCAAAAATTAATCTCAGATAATTTCACATTTATAAAATCAAAAATAAATTTTATTTTATAAAAATTTATTTCTAAATGTGTCTAAAATTTACCTTAATTTTAAATTTTAATCATTCAAGAAAATATTATTTTTAAACATAAATGGACTTTACCAAAAACCATATATTTCAATATGTTTTATTTATATAAAAATTATATTAAAAGTTATTATTAATATTGATATTATTTGTATTAAGGGATAGGTTATAATTATTTCATATAAATAATTATTATAATATAATTATTTTTTTCCTAAAATCATCAGTATTGCATGTAACATGCATCGAGTCAAAGTTTTGTGTAACGTATGTAAAGCTAGTTCCATGTAATGTATACCAATTTAGTTTTTTGTAATGTATACCAAGTCAGTTACATGTGAAATGACTGATTGACTTAATGAATTGTTATACACAAATAGAAATTTAATTTATTCAAAAAATGTCCATAAAAACTCTGGGTGTTACATTATACCCTCTGTAAAATGAATTTCTCTCTTTAAATTTATCACTCGGGAAAAGACTTAGGATACATTTTCTTCATCATATACTCAAGTTCCCACACAGCTTCCTATAATTGGTTATTTCTAAATAGACTTTGACTGAGTGAGTGTTCTTCTTTCATATAAAATTCTCTGATTAGTCCTAAATTTCAACTCTTTATTCCTCTTAAGAATGATCCTCCTCCAGTTTTTTTACCTTTGAGTTCAATAAATGTGTAGGGTTAGGTATGTAAATACTCATAAGGGTAACATGAAACTCATAATGAACTAGAGATATATTATGGGGATGATCCAAGTGATAGGATATCATCTCTATATGGTCAATAATCTCAAAGGGACCAATATACCTAGGGATTACTTTAACTTTCATCCCAAATCCCAAACCTTCATCCACGATGAGATTTGTTAAAACTCATTTTCACTAACATCAACATGTAGGTCACAACAATGGTTATTAGCAAAATGAATCTTCCAAATTTGAGTTACTTTGTTATACTACTGAATGGTTATGACCTTCTCAACCATTTCATCAGTAATCTTAGGTCCAAATAGATTTCATTCTCCAACCTTATCCTGAAATTTTGGAGCTCCAAATTTATTCCCTTTGAGGGATTTATATATTTCCATATGATTTTTTCAGGGAAAGATATTGTTGTATGAAAAATCATCTATAGTAAGGTGTTGATCCCAACCAATATTTAAATCTATAGAACAACAACTCCAAATATACCATGGAGTTTGAATTGTCCTTTCATATGAACTATCTTTTTTAGGATGATAAGAATTGATGATACTGAATTTTTTATAATGTTATTAATGAATAACTCACCATAACATTGAGTTTCATTGAGGATCCCAATCAGTTAAAATATAATACAATACTCCATGATGCCTTTCCATTCCTAAATTTATATCCTATAAATCTATTCCAGAGAGAAGTATTATCTGATAACAATGAATTTTGATGATTTAATAAAGAGATATAATACAACCCATATATCATTAAACCCATATGATTTTTTGGCTATTCGAATGAAAAAATACATATTGACGTTCTCCCATTTCCATTTTAGAATATGTAATGGATGAAACATCCCATTAAACTTTTGACTATTATCATTAACTTGTTGGCAGACCAACCACCTTGACACAAACTCTATGATATCTCTTTTCATACCATCCAAATAGAAGTATTCATTAAAATACTTATACATCATTACACATCTAGGATGTATAAAATATGATGAACTATGAGCTTCCTATAATAAATTCTTCTAAAAATATTATATCTATGAAACACATACATTGATATTAAACCTCATCATTACCTAATGTTCATTTATAATCTTAGGGACATTTCTATATTTTGTTTGGAATCTATTTATCTTCCTTTTGTGCCTCATTGATATTTATGTGGATTAAATATTTTCCATTCACTATATAAAGATAATATTTTTCCCTTTCTTTAGGATTTCATGGTCTATCCTTTGAAAATTTAGAAATATTGGATTTTTTTGATACTTATATTGGATAGGCTAGCATGATCCTTGTGAATCAAAACATCAACAATTTTTTTTGATTTCCCAGGATTCTAATGTAATAACTAGTAATAATCCTTTATAAACTCTAAAAAGATTCTCACATTCTTTTTCAAACCCTTCTTTGGGAATATATATTTCATCTTGTATCATTATTATATATATCTCTCTATTCTCCATAAATATAATTCCTCAATATCATTAATGAATAAATTACCATTGCAATGCTGAAATCATGAGTTGGGTAATTTTTCTCATGAATTGTTAACTATCATGATGCATATGTAATAACCATGTTATTATCTACAAGAACACATCCCTATAACATCATGGATGCATCTCTATCGACAACAAACAATTCCCTATTGTAGGTTACTATAAGCACATGTGATCTTACTAACCTTATATTCAGTTCCCTTAATATTTCCTCACATTAATATATTTTGAGGAACTTGAAACCCTTACAATTAAACATGGTCATAAGAATAGATATTCATGTTAAATTCTACACAAATAATTTATAATATTCATATAAGAGTATTTTAAAGAACCTAAAATTTAAAGGAATTTTTTTTATTAAATTCTTTGGGATTATATGAGTACGCAGTTTCTAACCACACCTAATTCTGAGGCCCGATGTGCCTGGAATCAATTTCCGAAGTTTATCTTGAATACGTTGAGTGAACGAACGAGCGAGTTTTTCAATCTTTTGAACTGGTGCTCGGAACTGAAATTTGAGGGAACCGATGGAACCACAACACCAGTAATTTCTTATATGGACCTTTAGTGAAGATGCGTCTTCTCGGGAGGAGATAATAAAAAATGTTGGTTAAATAAAAAGTAAATGAAAATTGTGTTACAATTTTATTTATTTTTCTAAGTGGTTATATCCTAGTTGTGGGAGTTGGGGTGGGACCCACTAGTTACTAACTACCCATGAGAGGATTAAGGTGATGTGGGGCCCCCATGAGACCAACCCTTCACATTCCCTAACTCTTTAACTCTCCCCTTTATGTGTGTAACTCCTCTTTCTCACCCACATTAAACTTGCCAATATAAAACCCAATTAATTATACAATTCATGTTTAATTTATTAAGTGAATTTGTTTTTGAATTTTGTAATTTGAAATGAATTCCATGCTTTAATAAAATAATAGGAGTATTATTTTATTTAGGGGTTGGCTCATTGTGTTGATAATTGGAAGAGAGAGCTCAAGTTCCTTTAGAAGAACTTCATCCTTCCGCGAAGAACGTCTCCCTTCGACGAAGAACACCATCACCACAATGAGAGACGATGTGCCATACCTTATTCTCTCCGTAGCTAGTATGAGACGTTGTCCCCTCCTTGGATGCACAACAACGTCATCCTCGAAACCTCACCCCGCGACACCAACATCCATGTCTCCGGCAAACGAAATCGTTTATCAAGGTAGGGGTTATCTTTGTTCAATTTAATTTTAACATTATTCATTGTTTTTTTGGCAACTTATTACCATCCTAACATGTGGATATCAGACTGCACAAACACTGCTGATTTCTCATCACTGTTTTCTTGTTGATCAACGTTGGCGATCGAGGTGAAGGCGGCACGGTGTCGTTGCACCGTGATGGGATGAAGAGGATCGTGGTTGGAGTAGACCACAGAAGTGGTGCGCAGTTCCGTCGTGTCGCGCCGGTGAATCTGAAGGAACTATGGCTCGAGCGGACCGTGGTGGTGGGGCGTGGCGCCGTTGAGTCGTGCCAGAGAACTCGAGGGAGGACGCGGTTGGAGCGGGCCGTGGCAGTGGCGCGCGGCACCGTCGCACCGTGCCGGTCAAAGAGGGGCCACAACATTAGGTCACGTCGGTCAAGAAGGGGTGGCCGACCAATCAGCCACTGGCGCTCCGGGAGAAGGGACCCCCGTGGGTCCCGTAGTGGCTTAACTGTCTGGCCAAAATTGCTGGCAGTTTTCAAGAAAAACTGGGGGTTTGAAACCCCAGCCAGCGCATAGGGCGGACCCCATTGGGTCTGCTGATTTGGAATCAAAGGGGTGGAACCCCCCCCCCCACTTTACACCTATCTTGGTAGCAAGCCGAGCTGTGGTCAGCATCCAATCCGGGCTACAAGCCGCTCCCAACCGGGACGACCCAGGGGGTATCGGGCCAGGTTGGACCGGGCCCCAACCCCCTAGTTTCGGACAAGGCTCATTCAGACACATATATATTTGGCTATGGACATCCGATCAATGCACTGTCAGTTGAGATGAGATCCTTGGATCGAGACGGTCGTTTTGGTATATTACATTCTAGCTTTTGGAACAGTTTGGGAACGACCGGGTTGGTTCGACCCCGAAACCAACCGGGCCCATGGAGCGGAAACACTAACAACATAACGACCAGACGTCCGAATGACGTGCCGTAGATCACGTTGAATTCCACATAGTGTGACGGTTCTTTGGGCTTACTCCGCTTGAGGTTTGGATGCAGCTGGAGTACGGTCGGGTTGGTTTTAACTTAAAAACCAACCGGGACCCTATGACGAAAAAGCCAATAACTCTCAGATCGGGCATCCTATTGACGAGACAGAACATTGTGATACATCAAATCTGGACTTCGTGAAAGATGATGTATCAACCCCCT
The DNA here is from genome assembly GCA_963277665.1 of Viscum album. Lineage (NCBI taxonomy): Eukaryota > Viridiplantae > Streptophyta > Magnoliopsida > Santalales > Viscaceae > Viscum > Viscum album. The sequence goes on from OY728146.1 coordinate 1,271,095,087, forward strand.
TGGATCGTGGAGTGGACCCTCCTGGAATCGAGCGTAGTGTGTGCGGGAACCCTAGAGCTGGCTGCAACCGCGACGACGATGATGACTGTACCTGGATCCTAAGTGGGTTCGATAGCGGGGATGATAGTACTTGGATCCTCCATTTTCTAGGCAGCGATGACGATTGTACAAGGATCCTACGTGGGTTCAGCAGGGATGGTTACGGTACTTGGATCCTACGTGGGTTCGGCAACGACGACTTCTGTACTTGGATCCAACATGGGTTTGGCAGAGGAGATGGTTCAGAGGCTACATCTAATCATCTCCACCCCTCTTCATGAGTATTATACCTATTTGAGATGAGTCTTGAATTCAATCTCTATCATCGATAAGATTGAATTAAATTCCAGTGTGGACTGGGTTATGCTTTCCTCTATGGACTGGGTTGTGTTTTCCTGTGTGGACTGTGTTGTACTTGGGCTCGTGAGTTGAAACTGAACTTGAATTAATGACTTAGGTATATGTATGGGAATATACCTAAGTAGAGTTGGTTGATACTTTGTGTTTGTATCCTTCCATTGTGGGTTATCCTTTGTGGATTTTGGAAGAACTTCAGGGGTCTTGGGGTCCTTACTGAGTATTGTATACTCACCCCTACACGGGCCATGCCCGCACTACGTTTTCTTGGTTGCAGACGACGGACAACACTGATCATGGTAGAGGCTTGTGGAGCAGGATGGTACCCGGAGGTGGACTATCATGCGAGATGTACAAGGAGCTGATGGCCGGACCCAAGGAGTTAAGGAGATCATCTGTACCAACCCTTTAGGTGGGATAACCGAAGGACGTATCGGTGGTTGCTGATTTACTTTTCTGCTGCTGTATTTCCTTTTTAGTGGTACTGTACTTTCAGTTGGGTTTGTATTCTGGCCCACTTTATTTTCAGCACTTGCTTTTGTACCCAGCTTACATAGTGTTTACTTCGTCTTGCACGGTCTGTTGTGTTGTTTACATGTATAAAGGTAATGCCTTTCCTTTTATTCAAAATTTACACCTTTGGTACTAGTCGCCAGCCCCTGGCCTATGGAATGCGGGCTTGGGGTAGTCACGACACGGGCCCCGAGGATGGGTCGTGACAAATTTGTATCAGAGGAGTCGGTTCTACTGCAGAACTCAGGACTCTAATAATTTATTCTGTGTAAAGAAATAGTGTTTAGGATATTGAGTGTGGTTATCAGTCCAGGGAGTCCAGTGTTGGTGCAGCGGCCGACGTATCCATACACGAGGACCCTAACTTCTGATTTCTAACTCAATGCATGAAAACATTGATTGCATTGTGTTTCAAAAGTTTTCTTTGTGATTACTTTGTGTCAGCTTTTCAGGAATATTGTATTAAACTTGGAGCACCTGTTTCTTTTCAGGATGGCCCCACGATGGCAGCCAGCTAGGGTTCCGAGCATTGTGTAAGACGGCAGCCCACCGAGTGACGAGGCCTTGGTGCGGGGCCCCATTACAGCTGTGGAACCAGAGATACCTCTACCCATCGAGCCACCGATGGAAACAACCCCATCAGCTGATTGGGAACGTCGCCTGATTGCAATGCACGAGTTTTAGAATTAGAGACCACCCAGGTTCCATGGGGAGACGGACCCTCAGGCTGCTGAGGATTGGCTAGAGGCTGTTGTCCGAGTCTTCATATTAGTAGGGACACCAGCTGACCTCATGGTGATCCTTGCAGCGATTCTCCTGCACGCAACAGCTGGTAGATGGTGGAGTCTGATGCTCTAGGTGAACTATGATGCATCATTACTTTAGTCAGACTTCGAGAGCCTCTTCCGCTTGGAGTTCGTTCCAGCCACCCTCCATGCGGTGCGCCTCTAGGAGTTACTAAAGCTGCGGCAGAGCAGCATGACAATAGCCCAGTACTCGGCGAGATTTACTGACCTCTCGCGCTACTCCATAGACATGGTACGGGACCCATTCTACTGGGCCCATACATTCAGGAAGGGACCAAGGCATGAGATTAGGTCTTCGATGATCTCCCTCAGCATTCAGACGTAGGCAGGAGTACTGAAGCGATCCCTTCTTGTGGAGAGCTTTCTTTCTGAGCCTACAGCAGCAGTGAGACCTACCGCAGGGTGGAACGTAGTGGAGTCTTCTACAGCCGGCAGTAGACATACGTCGCAGAGGTCCAAGCAGACCAGACCATCAGGTGGGCAATCTCAGGATACTGGTTCAGAGGTGCGGGGCACATGCAGTAGATTCAGTCATACGGGAGGCAGAGAGAGCTATGCATGTGGGGGGCAGGGCCACATGGCTTGTCACTGCCTAACCCTCCATGAAGAGGATCATAAGACAGTTGAGGGACCACCCAGGCAGAGGTAGAGGTTCGACTATGGCGGTCTTTAGGGAGCAGGAAGACAAGGTAGAGGAGCTGGTCGAGCAGTAGGTTGTGGATGATGCTTGGGGGATCTACCACCACCACCACTAGGGGGTCCTCCCCGACCATAGGGAGATGGAGGGCAGAGGTAGGCTAAGATTCAGGAAGTGGATGCCTGTGACCATGGTGCACCTGAGATGATTCCATTTACTATCTGTGTCTACTACACCCTCACTGCAGTTCTTAAAGACACATGAGCGAGTCATTCTTTCATTGTTGTTACCCTTGTTCGGAGCTCAGAGATTCCAACAGAGTCGTTGGCTCGATCCTTACGTATAGAGACTCCTATGGGAGCAGACTCGACGATTACGCACTGGTGCCGGCCATGTGAGCTTACTCTAGGAGGCGAGGGCTTCAGCTGAGATCTTCTTGTAGCAACTTCGAGGCCTTACGACGTCATCATGGGCATGGATTGGTTATCTATGGTCCATGGCCATATCGACTGTATTAGGCTCAAGGTGCGATGTATCCGCACCGATGGGAGTATGTTCACCATCATCAGTGAGAAAGGAGCCTTTGCAACGCAGGATGGACTCACACAGAGGAGAGGACAGCCGATCACTCATCAGTTTTCTTTTCTCATCCTGGGAGCAGTTTATGTGAGGAGTCTGAGTTTTCCTGTTGTGGTGGATTAGTATGCAGATGTTTTTCCTAACGACTTCCCAGGACTACCTCCTCGCAGAGAGGTAGACTTCTATATTGACCTGTACCCTGGGACAACTCCAACATCTACTCCAGCATATCAGATGGCTCCCACTGAGCTTCGAGAGTTATAGGTATAGTTGGAGGACTTGCAGGGAAAGGGATTCATCTGACCCAGTGTTTCACCCTGGGTTTCCCAAATTTTGTTCGCAAACAAGGTGGACGGAAGCTTGCGACTGTTTGTTGACTACCATCTCCTGAACCAGATGACCATGAAGAACAAGTATCCACTTCCGAGGATTGATGACCTCTTCTATCAGATCAAGGGAGCATGATGTTTCTCGAAGATAGACCTCAGGTCATGCTATCATCAGCTCAGCGTTCGAGATAAAGATGTGAAGAATATGGCCTTCAGGTGTTGGTATAGCCACTATAAGTTCTTGGTTATGACTTTCAGCATAACCAATGCTCTAGAAGTGTTCATGAGTCTTATAAACATGATCTTCTAGCCTTACCTCGATTTATTTGTCATAGTATTCATCGAAGACATTTTGATTTACTCGACTACTGAGGAGGAGCACGCCTACCACTTGCGGGTTGTACTGGAAACACTCCGAGAGAACTAGCTTTATGGTAAGCTCTCGAAGTGTCAGTTCTAGATTCGATAGGTCCACTTCTTAGGGAACACCATCTTAGAGGTGGGAGTTGTGGTGGATCCTGCAATGATCGAGGCAGTTCCTGCTCGGGAGCCACCCTGGATCATAACGGAGGAGCAGAGTTTCCTAGGTCTGGTTGGGTATTATCGGAGATTTGTGCTAGACTTCTCTAGATTTTCAGCACCACTTTTAGCTTTGAGGAAGAAGGGGAAGCCCTTCGTGTGGTCAGATAGATGTCAGCAAAGCTTTCCGGAGCTGAGACAGAGATTGACCTGTGCACCCATGTTGAGGCTACCAGAGGAGGTCTTGGGGTACGTAGTTTACTATGATGCATCAGGGACCGGACTCAGGTGTTTCCTAATGCAGGAATGGGCAATGATCGCCTATGGATCACTACAATTGGGGTAGCATGAGAAGAACTACGCTACCCATGACCTGGAGTTAGGAGCAGTGGTCTTCACCCATAAGATGTGGCGACACTATCTGATGGGTGAGGGCTTTACAGTTTACTCTGACCACCAGATTCTCAGGTACATCTTCTCGCATATAGACCTGAACATAAGACAGTGTATATGGCTTGATTTCCTCTAGGACTATGACTTTGAGATAGTCTATACTCCTGGGAAGGGGAACATAGTAGCTAATTCTCTCAGCAGGAGGTCGGGCATCCAGCTACATGGAGAGGCGACGAAGCAGCTAGCCGTATTGCAGATATCCTTCGTGGATAGAGATGGGTTAGCCTTTATACAGTTTCTTACAGTCACTCCTCCGCTAATTCAGTGGTTTATATAGGCACAAAGTGGGGACATTGATTGTGAGACACGACGTGCATAGATATCCTCAAGACAGGAACCTGATGGATTCTCTGTAGGAGAAGATCACGTCATCCTTTTAAGGGGACGTACCATGGTACCATCTTCATTACAGGAGGAGGTGCTGAGAGAGTTTCACACTTCCCCATTAGAGGTACATCCAGGAGTAGAGAAGATGTACCAGGATCATAGATGACAACACTGGTGGCTAGGTATGAAGAAGGCTATAGCAGAGTTTGTTTCAAGATGCCTCACCTGCCAGTAGGAGAAGGCAGAGCACTTGGTACTGGCAGTCTTGGTACAACCCATAGAGGTCCCAGAGTGGAAGTGGGATGGGATATCTATGTATTTCGTGACAGAACTTCCATGTACTTCTAGAGGACACGACTCCATTTGGGTGATTGTCGACTAACACCCTAATTCGGCCCACTTCTTACCCGTCAGAGAGTAGGGCTCAGTAGAGAGCTTGGGAAGCTTCTATGTTCAGGAGATCGTATGACTTAATGGTGTCACATCGTCCATCATCTCTGTTCGAGATGCTCATTTTACTTCCCGGCTTTGGAAGGGGTTGTAGGAGGATTTTGGGACACAGCTATGCATGAGCACCACCTTTCACCCTTAGACGGATGTACACATGGAGAGGACCATTCAGAATCTCAAGGACATGCTCCGTTCATGTGTCCTTTACTTTAGTCGCAGTTGGGAGGATCACCTACCCTTGGTGGAGTTTGCGTAAAAAATAGCTACCACTACACCATCGGGATGGAACCATACGAGGAATTGTACGATCGACCTTGCAGATCACATCTGTGGTGGACAGACCCTGGGGAGTCAGCACTTATAGGACCAGAGATGGTCTAGGCCATCATGGAGAAGGTACAAATCATTCAGGAGCAGATGAGGACTGCTTAGAGCCAACAGAATTCCTATGATGATAGGAGGTGGAGACCACTAGAGTTCGAGGATGGAGACCACGTTTTCTTATGGGCTTCAGCTCAACGTAGATTATAGAGATTAGGTCGGGGTGGCAAGTTGACTCCACGCTTCATCGGACCATTCCAGGTTCTCAGTAGGATAGGTGATGTGGCTTATCCCCTGGCTCTTCCACCTCAGTTTCATTGGGTGCACGACGTCTTCCACGTATCTCAGCTTAGGAAATACGTGCACGACCCGACGCATATCATTGATCATGGGGAGATGGACATAGATGAAGGGGAAACATTTGGAGAGGTGCCCATGGAGATCAGGGATAGACAGGAGCATGTCCTACATGGACGGTCGATTCCTCTAGTGAACATCAGGTGGAAGCACGGGAACCTCCAGGAGAGCACTTGGGAGCGGGAGGCTCATATGCGTGCACAGTACCCCCCATTTGTTTCCCTAGTTTATGATGTAGCTTTATAGGAACGTAAATCCCTGAGGTGGGAGTAATGTAAAGACCCGTCAATTTCAAAAAAAAATTCCGTAAATTCTTTGGGATTATACGAGTACTCAGTTTCTAACGGCCCCTGATTCTGAGTCCCGGTGTGCCCGGAATCAATTTCCAAAGTTTAGCTCGGGTACGTTCAGTTAACAAATGAGAGGGTTTTTCTATCATTTTAACCAATGCTCGGAACTAAAATATGAGAGCACCGATGGAACCGTAGTGCGAGTAATTTCTTAATAGGACCTTTACATAAGATGTGTCTGCTCAGAAGGACTTGATAAAAAATGTCGGTTAAATAAAAAGTAAAATAAAATTGCGTTACAATTTTATTTCTTTCTCTATGAGGTTATATCCTAGGTGTGGGAGTTGGGGTGGGACCCACCAGTTACTAACTACCCATGAGGGGATTAAGGTGATGTGGGGCCCACACGAGCCCAAACCTTCACATTCCATAACTCCCTAACTCCCCCCTTTATGTGAGTAACTCCTCTCTCTCACCCTCATTAAACTTGCCACCATAACAACCAATTAATTAGATAAATAAAGTTTAATTAATAATGTGATTTTTTTTGAATTTTTTAATTTGAAATGCATGCCATGCTTTAATAAAATAAGAGGAGTCTTATTTTATTTGGGGATTGGCTCATTGTGTTGAGAATTGGAGGAGAGAGATCAAGTTATTTTTGATAAACATCATCCTTCCGTGAAGAACGTCACCCATCGATGAAGAACGCAGTCACAACAAGGAGAGATGATGTGCCATACCTTCTTCTCTCTGCATCTACTGTGACACGTCGTCCCCTCCTTGGATGCATGCTAACATTGTCCTCGAAACCTCACCCCACGACACCAATATCCGCGTCGCTGGAAAACGACATCGTTTATCGAGGTAGGGGTTATCTTCATTCAAGTTAATTTTAATGTTCATCATTGTTTATTTTGGACACTTTTTACTGACATAACGGGTGGAGATCAGACCACACAAAAATTACTGATTTCTCCTCCCCGTTTTCTTGTTGATCAACATTGGCGATCGAGGTGAAGGAAGCGCGGTGCCATTGCACCGTGTGGGGACGAAGAGGACCGCGGCCGGAGCGGGCCATGGTGGTGGTGTGTGGCGCCATCACGTCGCGCCATTCCATGAATTGCCATGGACTAAGGCTGTGGAAATCTAGAAGGGGCGTCCGGACAACTGGCAAGTGCCAAGGGTGGACCCCTTTGGGTCCACCGAATCGAAATCAAGGGGGTGCCCCCCCTCCCTTTGCTCCCCGCTCGACCGCGATTCAAGCCGCGGCCGGCTTCCCAGCCGGGCTGCAGGCCGCGCCCAGCCGTGGGCTGGGCTGTGCCCAACTGGGCCGGACTCTGACCCGGGTCAGGTCAACCTGGTTCGGGCAGACCCAGGGGGTATCGGGCTGGGTCGGACCGGGCCCACACCCCCACGTTTCGGACCAGGTTCATTCAAATTCCCATATCATGGGCTACAAACCACCGATCGATACACCATCAGTTGCGTTGGGATCCTTGGATCGAGATGGTCGTTTTGGTATATTACACTCTAGCTTTCGGTAATGTTTGGATATGGCCGGGTAGGTTCGAACCTGAGACCAACCGGGCCCTTGTAGCAGAAATGCTTAAAAAATAACGACCGGACGTCTGAATGACATGTCATAGATCACGTTGAATTCCACCTAGTGAGACGGTTCATTTAGCTTAATCCGATTGTGGTTTGGATGCAGCTGGTGTATGGTCGGGTTGGTATTAACTTAAAAACCAATCGGGCCCCTGGGACGAAAAAGCCAATAACTCTTAGACCGAGCGTCCGATTGACGCGCCGTCTGTCACATTGAGTTCCTGTTAATGAGACAGAACATTGTGATACATCAACTCTGGACTTCGTGAAAGTTGATGTATCGACCCCCCTTGGCTCATGGAGTGGACCCTCTCGGAATCAAGCGTACTGTGTGTGAGAACCCTAGAGCTGGCTGCGACCGCGAAGACGATGGTGACTATACATGGATCCTACGTGGGTTTGGTAGCAAGGATGAATGTACTTGGATCCTACGTGGTTTGGGCAATGAGGAAAACTGTACTTGGATCCTCCATGGGTTCGGCAGTGATGAAAACTATACATGGATCCTACGTGGGTCGGCAGCGATGGTTACTATACTTGGATCCTACGTGGGTTCGGTAGCGATGAATTCTGTAATTGGATCCTACGTGGGTTCGATAGAGGAGATGATTCAGAGGCTACATATAATCATGTACACCCCTCTTCATGAGTAGTATACCTGTGTGAGCTGTGTCTTGACTTCAATCTATATCATCAATAAGATTGACTTACTTTCCTTTGTGGAATAGGTTGTGCTTTCCTGTGTGGACTGGGTTGTGTTTTCCTATGTGGACTGTGTTGTACTTGGGATCATGAGTTGGAACCAAACTAGAATTGATGACTTAGGTATATGTATGGGCATATACCTATGTAGAGTTGGTTGATAGTTCGTGTTTTTATCCGTCCTTTGTGGTTTATCCTTTGTGGATTCTGGGAGACCATCAGGGGTCTCGGGGTCCCTACTGAGTATCGTATACTCACCCCTGCACGGGCCATGCCCGCACTATGTTATGTTGGTTGCAGATGACGGACAACATTGATCGTGGTAGAGGCTTGTGGAGCGGGATGGTACCTGGAGGTGGACTATCAGGAGGGACGTACACGGAGCGGATGACCAGACCTGAGGAGTTAAAGAGATCATCTGTACCCACCCTTCAGGTGGGGTAGTCGGAGGAAGACTCGGTGGTTGCTGATTTACTTTTCTACTGCTGTATTTCCTTTTCAGTAGTACTGTACTTTCAGTTGGATTTGTCTTCTGGCCCATTTATTTTTCATCACTTACTTTTGTACTCAGTTTACTTAGTGTTTACTTCAACTTGCGTACTTTGTTGTGTTGTGTACTTTTATAAAGGCAATGCCTTCCATTTTATTCGGAATTTATGCCTTTGGTGCTAGTTTCCAGCCCCTGGCCTATGGAAGGTGGGCATGGGGTAGTCACTGCATGGGCCCCGAGGACGGTTCGTGACAAATACAATCATATGGATCTCATTCAATGTTCTAGGCCTATGATGGCATTCAATAGTTGATATCATTGATGGATCTACTACAATAACATATCTTGAGATTATGTGACACAAAAACAAAACCTTTTGGAGCCAAAGATAACACTTTATAAAATTTTCATATAGAATGTCCTTAATTAGGCTATTCATTACAATTCTCAAGTAATCATCATGCTCTTTATTGATCATTTAATATAAGAGAATGTCATCTATAAAGACTGCCAAAAACTGATTGTTGTAATCTCTAATGAAACTATTAATTAAATCCATGAAGACAGAAGGGGAATCTATAATACAAAATTCTTCACTACATATTCACATTGTCCATTCATTATACAGAATACCATCTTATGTATATCCTTTTTCTTGACCCTCAATTGGTGATATCCAGAATGATGGTAATTCTTGGAAAAGTATCGAGCTCAACTCAGTTGATCAAACAGGTCTTCAATAAGGGGAAGAGGACACTTGTTCTGGATTATGATCTTTTTAACTACCGATAATGAATACATGTCTCATTGATCCATTATTATTTTTCAGAAAATGAATGGGTGATACCTAAGGTGAATGAAATAAAAAATGAATCCCTTAACGATGTTTTCATGGAGTTGCATCTCCATGTCCTAAAACTCCAATGGAGCCATTCAATAAGGAAATAACGGTATTGGTGTAGGAAAATGAATGAATTCTAATGAGAACTGAACATTTTGTTTTGGTTTAAAGTTAGGAAACTATTCTAGAAAGACATCCAAATATTCCCAAACAACATGAATATCATTTCTATAAATTTTCACCAAAACCATTTTGGGATAGAAACACCATTTTGAATGGGAATTAAGACCCCTACACTGGATGTGGTCTTAATAGAAACTTCATAACTATCATCACATTAATGAATGATCATAGGAGTGTTTGAAATATAAAATTTATCCTCACTTCCATGATAATTGATGTGATATTTATGAATAGAAATCTTATCAATTCAAAAGATGACATCAAATTCAACCAAAGGATGAATGAAAAGATTTGTATGATGAACATTCCCATAAACATAAACTAGAGAGGAATCATAAACTAGAGATGTAATCATCGTAACATTAGGGGTTTTCACTAATAATTCCACATCTAATTATTTCAATAGAATCTGATCACCCTTAATAAATTATTTGGATTTTAATAGGTGGGTAGATGCAAAATAAAATATGAATTTAGATTTTTTAGATTGTTTGGTAATGTACTTTTCATAGTTTCATTGTCCCACACATCATCATAAATAGTTATTGGGTGACAATTCCCATTATCCCACATCTTAAGAGGTTTCTAAAATCTATCATCATCACTAATCTTTAGGTTTGAGAAGTTGTTAGCATAATGCTCATTCCCATTACAAATGTAGCACTAAATTGTGGGAGGTGAATTTTGTGCCTGTTTCTCCCCATTCACAACATTATAAAAAAATTTCTCATCACTTTGGAAATAATATTCCTAATTTTATTCCCTTCAACACTTATATCATTTATTATACCACATAGGGAAATTTTCTCCTTGCATAGTTCTACACATATTGCATAAAGGGAATCTCATCTTCTTTTCTTTATGGTTTTTAGACATTTCTTTTAAACTCCATCTTCTTAATCATGTCAAAACCTTGAGATTGATATATGAATCAAAACTCCATTTCAAAATTGATTTCACAACACACAAACTCTTCATAGATACTATATTTAATTATGTCCAACACCTTTATAAGAAAAGGCTATATGCCCTAGAATAACAAATTAACATTACAATCATGTTTGATTATAATTCCTAATGTTTTCCTCACAAGTATAAACAATTTTTCCTCATATGTACCAACATATTCATCATCCCTTTTCTTCAACACATAGAACTCTGTCTCCTAATTGGCACAAATTATTTGACGAATGTACATATTAAAATATATGTTCTTGAACTCATCCAAATCCATTAATTAAATCTCATATTATTGCATTGTATTTTTTATTAGTGTCCACCACTATTATGCTTCACCTTCAAACCAATATGCAAATATAATTTCATTCTCATGGCCTAAACACTAGATAACAAAGAATTTCTATTCTGTAATACTTATCCATTATTCCACAAAAACTAGATCAGAAGTACCCCAGAAATAAGGGGTAAATTTCATCATGATAGACTCAGTATAATGTTGTTATATCCTTTGATCATTTTAAAGACCACCATAATTCATAGCTTAAGAATGTTATGTGAGCATAAAAATAGGGAATTACATTCTAGATCCCTTATGATTAGATTATCAAGTGAAAATCATTTCATTGTCAATAAAATTCATCATTAATGAAGTTCCATCAGGTTTTATCCATTGAATAAAACAAAAAATCATAGATTAATACATTTATATCATAGTGTGGAACCAAAAAATCTTGAAAAGTCACATATAGTATGTCAAAATTATGAAACCTTATTTAGGATATGAATCCTTAGTTTTATCCTTGGTTATTCATAGGAAACAACTATTTAAATTCCTCATGATGGTTTAGAAAGAGCTTGTAAATTTCAAAAGAATATATCACTGGAGTGTCAAACTAGGTGTGTAGCAAGGCGTGTTCTTGTGTACCGGATTACCCCGATTCTGGTCTGGAAAAAATTGTTGGAGTTGTTACACCTAGGAATATCTGTTCAAGATCCATATCCACTTGTAGTATCCATAAAATGATGTATTTCTAAAATACTCTAAATATATACTTTACAAAAATTCTAGGATAGTTTCTTATACTTTTTACTATAATTACACTTATCCATAGATATGACCTTAGGGTTTTCACTATGGTTTTATCATATTAGCATAGAAAGGGTGACCAAACCATTACAATAATACCAACTATAGTTAAAACTTATTTATATATATTTCTATTATATTTATTGTGAGGAATAAATAACAATTATACAATCAAACACCCATTGACTGTACTAGTATAGTGCCTTTTGAAACCTATAAAAAGAAAAATTGATGCATAACTGAGCTACATTATCTAACACTAGGTTATACTTGAGTAGAGCCCTTCTTAGACACATTAAATATAATAAATATCTTCATAATGTAGCGAAGAAAAAATAATAAATGCTGAGATCAAATGGTCAATAAGGGTAACCAAGTGTGATATATAAGTATAATCATGAGCATAATGTTTTGAGAACATGATAATGAAAATATAAGATCGTGCCCTGCATATCCAGGAATATTTACAATAATCATTGTAGAATTATTGGTATTTTATAATGAGTGAATCATAATAAAAATGGGAACATAATCCATGAAATAATAACACAACAATAAAAAAGGAATTGTGGTATACACAAAAGTATATATATTATGACTTCAATATCTTCCAAGGAATCTTTTCTATGTCCGTCCTGGTTGTATAGGTTCCCTCCCCATACCAACATGGTAGTCATGGTAAAATCCCATGGCCATAAAGGTGGAATTATTTCACTCTTCATAACATCTTGGTAGTCATGGTTGTAACACCCCGAGATTTTATGAAAAATATTATTTTTAACTTCATTAATGTCTTGTGTTGTACGCTACAACAAAAGGAGCTTGCACAACATGCATCCTTGACTTTCCTTGCATTACATGCCTGCAAATCATTTTTTTTTATTTTCTAAAAGCCGATTTAAGGGTTTCCGGTACCCAATACATGATTCCCCACATCAAATTCCCTCCATCGCAACATACAATGCAAATTCACATTGCAAAATTTAAAATCAAATTTACTCCTCGAGCCATGAGTCTTACATCATCATCGAAGAACGGACCCTGCCGCCTTGAGACTTTCCTTGAATTACACGCAATCGTGACCTTCCTCGATAGCGTGTGTAGTACGCAATACCGAGTTTCACTAAACAACGATATGCTATTAAAATATTATTAAAACTAGCCGTTATGAATAGTAATAACCTATTTTTGAAATTTTGTAATTTTTTTTTTCAAAATGGACTTCATTTTTGGATTCGTAATATCGAAATTAGCATAAGGTGACATTTTGGTACTTTTCGGCTAACTTTCATCTTCTGATGAATAGTGAAAATTTCTAAATTTTTAATTAAAAACAACCTTTTTAAAAGAAATAATTAGTAGTGATAAATTATTATTTTGAGTGGTCTAAAAGTATATTTAGAATATATTTTTACAATTTAATACAATGTTGGTTATTGGATATAATTTCACATTTAAACCAGACATAAACAACTGTCAATCTTTTGATAATTATTATCTCTTAAGAACACGCTATTTGTTTTGACGATGGGAATTAATTTTTAAATTAATTAATGCAACTGATATATTTTGAATTTGGTAAAATAGAAATCATTTTTGAAATCATAATATCAAATATAGATTAGGCCTAATTTTTGGTATTTTTTTGGAAACTTTCATTTTTTTGATGAATAGTGAAACCACTAAGTGGTAGTTAAAAAAAAGGAATTTTTCATAAAACTTAATTTTACCACTTCTGTGAGTGGAATTTTAAAAATCCGAGAGAAACAGTTGATGTCAGTAAGTAAAATGTGGTTCAATGAGATGAAAATAACTTTTGGTGAATAGTAACTTTTTACTTTTTTTACCACAGTTAAAAGTAAATAGGGTAATTAAGGGTAAAAATGATATTATTATTAACCTAACACATGTCCTAATTCTATTGGATAAGTGTAATTCGACCAAAAACAACCGTAGGAATAAAATATGACCATTTAGGCCCACTTGGATTAGATTAGGACATTTATTATTAATTTATTTAAAGAAGGGTTAAAATAGATAAAATCAATGTTTAATAAGTATATCATTTTTAATATAGGGTTATACATAAGATAAATTCGACTATAAATATTCATTAGAAAGATAAAAATATTTCCTACATAATGGTAGTTTATTTGTAATTTTTGTACATTAATTAATTTAATTTATTTATGACACAAAGAAGATGCAGTAATTATCTTATTAATGAAATATTGACATAATTGATGTTATAAATACCCAAATAAATGTAATTTGAGACTTTTTGTGAATTACACTAAGTTTATAGGTTAATATGATATGTTAGTATTTATTTAATTAACTTTTTTCGAACTAATCATTCTGTTATGATTTTCACAAAAATCAATTACTAAATAGTGTCAAAATTGACATAAAATAGTTTTCAAAACAAATATTATATTATTAATTGTTATTTTATTCTTAAAAATCTAAGGTTTGTCCAAATGAATTATATATAGTTATATATATTAATAATAAACAACTTTGGGTTATTTTGTCTTCTTATAGTATGTTTATTAACGTTATAGTGTAAGAACACAAAAAGACACGGTAAAAGTAAAATTATCTAACTTAAAGTTAAATATAAATGATAAGGTTCAAATAGGAACCTAAACTTGTATAAATTCTATTTGATGAAAGGATTTCGACCCATCCCCACCTTAGCTTCTAAATAAATCAATTTTTAGCTATTTAAAACCGAATTTGGCTTTATAATAAAATAATATTTTTAGTTATTCCAAAGGTGCCCCTCTCCTCCCTTATAAAAGGGCACCTCCTCCCTCTCTTCCTCACACCACTTTGAGCCTTCAATCTCGGCCAAAACCTACCAAATTCTCTTCTCCACTTCCCTAGAAACATCATATAGGTCCTGGTATTCTTAAAAGACCAGTTTCAGTGCCCTAAAAGGAGGTCTCAAAGAGGCGCTTCAAAGAAGAGGTAATATCCGTTACCGATTCTTTCAACTTTATTTCTTCTTCCACATCTTCTTCTTAGGTTGTTTCATTATGAAGTAATAAAATCCGTATCACACATATACTGATATGTTATTATAAGTATGAAACAACCCTATTTCACCTTCTATCCATCCTACGGAAAACGAAATCAATGCGCGTGCGTACGTACGGAATATCGTCTCCACGCCGTGGTGTAATCTATTTTCCACCACCACCTTACATGGATGGGTATAATGGTGTAAATAATAACCATATATGATTATTTTAAAGTGATATTTATTCTGAAATAGTATACATACACTCCAATACAATTCCATGATCATGAGAACGATATCATCGCTCGTGCGTACGTACGGAATACCGTCTCCACGACATGATGAGATTCATTCTCCACATTAACCATTCATGAATGATTATAAAGTATATATAATAAGTAATAATGAAATATATGACATAATAATGATACTGGATTTATGTATATATATATATATATGTATGTCATCCAATTAATTCAATTCAATTCAATGAGGAAATGAAAACAACGTTCATGCATACGTACGACCTATCTTCTCCATGAACGGTGTATTTATTTCCATTTATCGATCTATTATATATTTATATATTCTGAATATATATTATATATAAATCATGTTTTACATTATGGATGTAAGTAATCATGATCCAAGTAATCATATGAATACTTACAAGTCAAAACACGGACGACAAATGAAACGATTTTACCCAAAACGCTCTTTAACATGGAATTTACAAAAGAACGGGTAATATAACATCATAATTGAACCATATATGATATCATAACAATTAATATGATTCTGTAATAAGTCAATAACATTATTTAAATCATTATACAGGAGGTTCGGATACGTACGAAGCATATCGGACCTAAGGTAAGGGATAATTGTGCAAATCTCATTTTTATCCGAGATTACTTATTCGTAAGTATTTACTGGGGTTATTGCCATCATCCTTGTCCATGTTTTACAAAAGTGTATTCATGTATGTTTAAAGTCCTTTTATACCCATTTTGACTTTTACCCCATTGTATGGAAGGAATCATTCTTTTGTTTACCCTACGAGGTACTTTTTTAACTTTTCCGACAAAAGTACAAGAAGAATGTTTTTTTAAGTTATTCGACACGAACAAATTTTTATAGTTTTATAAAGCCATATTTTCATGAATCTTACTCCAAATTATTTCATGACTATTTTAAAAAAATCCTTTTCTTTTAAAATTGCATGACATTTTGTGAAAAGAAAATGATTTTGAAGAAAAAAAGATATTTTCCTCAAGAATTCATTTCAAGTGTTTTATCAAAACCATTTTCCATCTAAGATGACATTATTTTCATATGTGTATGTTTCAAGTATAATGTCTCTATTATTTACATGGTTTCACTTTCCTTATTATGAAATGATATCCATTTCTTTTATATGGATTATGTAATGATGGGATGATATCTATGAAACCCATTTTATTTATTGGGTTATTATGAATAATGTATGTTTATTTTGTGGCACAAGTAAGAATCATTTCATTATGAGATGGGTGGGACCTATATCTCCCTCCAATTCATTGGGTAAAGATTTATATCTCATGAGATAGACATGTCTGGAACGGCATGTTAAACCGGTTTAGTAATACAGGAATGAAACGAGGAGTGAACTCGATTCAAAAAGGGACTTTTTCCACTAAGATGGTCTTGGAAGCAATGCCTTGGCTACTATGGAAATCATATCATGTGCTTAATGGTTTCCACAATTACATGTTTTATTCCCATGCTATTTTATCATTATTAATGTTTCTTTATGATCTATGCCTTACGTACTTCCATGTTTTGTGTCATTTCTCAAGCTTTTGATGTTTAAACCTTATGTTCATGTTTTTAAGTTCAAATGTATATGTTATGTTTTATTTTATCCATGCTTACCCTTACTGAGCATTTGAGCTCACCCTTTTTATTTTTCTTTTCCCCAGGATATAAAGAAAGGTTTTAGGTAAGAAAAAAAGGGAGATCTTTATGGGAGATGTTGAAGACATTTCACCACGATTAGAAGATTACGTTCCATGTTTCCAAAGACACTAAACTATTACGGTCTTTGTGTGTCTGTTTTTGTTATGTATTAAGTATTCCACTAATGTAATGTAATGTCCATGTACGTCAAGCTTCGGGTCTCAACATTTGGTATCAGAGGAAAGGTTTAGTCAACCTTTGGAAACTAGGATACAAAAACGTTAGTGAGATCCCTAGAGATATTTATAACGTATGTCTAGGGATGTCCCTAAGGATAAGTATACGTAAAGGATAAAGTCCTAGAGCTATGGTAAAAATCATAGAATTTAACCTAAGATGTTGGATATTCAGGGTGCTTCCCCTTTACTATGTTATATTCCCTAGCATGATTTTTTCCTCTCACACTATTCTTTTTGGGTTTTAGAAAATGGCTGGAAACAAGATGATTCATGATAATGGAGGATATGATGGACAATGGAATGATATTCTTCATGAGAAACCAAATAAAATGGGATTTGGAAGTCCAAACATCATTATTATGCCGAATCGTAAATATAATAATATGATCAATAAAGTAAAATTTGGTAAGTTTCTTGACTCGGCTAATAAGAGAAAGATGGAGTTTCATGATGATCATAGAGGAAAGAAAGTTCAATTTCCCATATGTAAATCATGTGGGAAGAGGCATCAAGGAGAATTTTTCAAAGGAACTGGAAGATGCTTTGGGTGTGGAAAAGAAGGACACAAATCCAGTAAGTGCAAAGGAAAAGGTTCAGTTAACACCAGGGATGAGGATAATGGTATTGCTACGACATCAAAAATGGTTAAATGTTTTAAATGTGGAATGTACGGGCATTATGCAAACCAATGCCCTAAGGTAAAGTCTAATGAAGAGAATCAGTATGGTCGTATGGGTAGTATTTATGTTGATCATGATGAAGAGACTACACATGATATGTGAGATGAAATAATTATTGAAGCTCGGTCAATGGTTTAAGGATGTAGTGGAATGATTACATGTTTATCATGTGTAATGTTGTATAAGTAATCTCACGGTACTATGGAATAAAGAGACATCTAAGGATTTTTACACTGTTGACTTTCCTTGAGTTTTGAAAGTGTATGATTAATGGTACCAATATCCATGAAAGGTTATTCAGATAATTTTGGAATGTATATGATATGCACATAATGAAGGGATAAGAAGAATATTAAATGTTTGATAGTATTCATGAGCTCATGACTAATATAAGGAGAAGGTTATATCATGGTTTGAGTATATAGAATTTTTGGATTTTGGTATGTGGAAAGAGTTAACTTTTGACAACATTCATGTTTTCACTAAGATTTAATGGGTATTCATTTTTCAATAGAATACATGATTAAGGTATTCACATGATTGGAATGTGACCAACAAGATATATGGGGGATAAATAATGGCATTCACGTGATTGTTATGTGAAATTTCAAGTAATAATTTTCTTTATACTATGTGCTTGGACCGAAGTATTTTAGATAAGACTAAATATTGAAATGGATTATGTTGGAAATAAGTTAGGATATACCTTTTTTCGATATTATTGATGGGATGTTATAGTAATATAGCTTTAGAAAAAGGACAACCTGCAGGACTGGCGACAGCCCATCACGTCGGACAAGGATGTGGGAATCAAACCCACAACCGAAGTGCGACTGGCCTTTATCGCCTACCACTGGCCTACAGGAAGTCCCTGTTTAGTATAAACTCGTTTTATTATATTAAGCAGTATAATATAAGAAGTATAATTCCATTTTAGGAACCATATATGATTAATCTCACCACAGATGGACTTATGTATATTTGATAACTTTTTCTAACCTTTTATTTGAAACAGATGGAATGACCCATCATTCTATCACATGATCTGCTAACACATCACGAATGAAAAATTCAACTTCATTTCATTAAGAGATGAAGTGGAAATTGTCCAAAGAACAACCAACGGTGAGACTATACCAAAATCACGAAAGCATTTCTTCAAATTCCAATTTCATCAACTTTAGGGAAATGATCTTGAAAATCAAAAATGATGTCATATTGCTCTTATATCTGATGAATCAGATGGTACCTTAGATCGTCACAAATTTATGGCTTTGTGATTGTTGGCTTTTTTTCATATCCATGTTCTCTACCACTCTCCATTAGAACTTGATAGTTAGATTTTTCTTCCATATCTATATTTTCACCTATGTTATCCTACGTGGAAACCCAGTGATGAGTTAATTTGGGTAACCGTTATGTTTCATACTTCAGTTTTTAAAGATAAATTTTGGTATTCCTTTTTATGATGTGGGTTTCTATTAAAGAAACTTTCTAGGAGTAAACCATTTATAACACCGACGAATTTCAAGGGAGAAATTCATTTTAAGGGGGGTAGAATGTAACACCCCGAGATTTTTTGAAAAATATTCTTTTTAACTTCATTAATGTCTTGTGTTGTACGCTACAACAAAATGAGGTTTCACAACAAGCATCCTTGACTTGTCTGGCATTACACGCAATCACGACCTTCCTTGATAGCGTGTGTAGTACGTAATACCAAGTTTCACTAAACAACGATATGCTATTAAAATATTATTAAAACAAGCCGTTATGAATAGTAATAACCACTTTTTGAAATTTTGTAAATTTTGTTTTCAAAATGGACTTCATTTTTGGATTCGGAATAGCGAAATTATCTTAGGTTGAAATTTTGGTACTTTTCGGCTAACTTTCATTTTCTGATGAATAGTGAAAATTTATAAATTTTTAATTAAAAACAACCTTTTTAATAGAAATAATTAATAGTGATAAATTATTAATTTGAGTGGTTTTAAGGTATATTTAGAATATATTTTTACAATTTAATACAATTTTGGTTATTGGATGTAATTTCACATTTAAACCAGACATAAACAACTGTCAATCTTTTGATAGTTATTATCTCTTAAGAACACACTATTTGTTTTGACGACGTGAATTAATTTTTAAATTAATTAATGCAAATGATATGTTTTGAATTTGGTAAAATAGAAATCATTTTTGAATTCATAATATCAAATATATCTTAGGCCTAATTTTTGGTATTTTTCTGGAAACTTTCATTTTTTTGATGAATAGTGAAACCACTAAGTGGTAGTTAAAAAAAATGATTTTTTCATAAAACTTAATTTTACTGCTTCTGTAAGTGGAATTTCAAAAATCCGAGAGATACGGTTGATGTCAATAAGTAAAATGTGGTTCAATGAGATGAAAATAACTTTCAGTGAATAGCAACTTTTTACTTTTTTTAACACGGTTAAAAGTAAATAGGGTAATTAAGGGTAAAAATGATATTATTATTACCCTAAAACATGTCCGAATTCTATTGGATAAGTGTAATTCGGCCAAAAACAAACTTAGGAATAAAATATGACCATTTAGGCCCACTTGGATTAGAATAGGGCATTTATTATTAATTTATTTGAAGAAGGGTTAAAATAGTTAAAATCAAAGTTTAATAAGTATATAATTTTTAATATAGGGTTATACATAAGATAAATTCGACTATAAATATTCATTAGAAAGATAAAAATATTTCATACATTATTGAAATTTATTTGTAATTTTTAGACATTAAATAATTTAATTTATTTATTACACAAAGATGATGCAGTAATTATCTTATTAATGAAATATTGACATAATTGATTTTATAAATACCCAAATAAATGTAATATGAGACTTTTTATGAATTAAACTAATTTTATAGGTTAATATGATATTTTATTATTGATTTATTTAACTTTTTTCGAACTAATAATTCTGTTATGATTTTCACAAAAATCAATTACTAAATAGTGTCAAAATTGACATAAAATAGTTTTTAAAACAAATATTATATTATTAATTGTTATTTTATTCCTAAAAATCTAAGGTTCAGACAAATGACTTAGATAAGGTTATATATATTAATAATAAACAACTTTGGGTTTTTTTGGCTTCTTATAGTAAGTTTACTAACCTTATAGTGTAATAACACAAAAAGACACGGTAAAAGTAAAATTATCTAACTTAAAGTTAAATATAAATGATAAGGTTAAAATAGGAACCTAAACTTTTTTAAATTCTATTTTATGATAGGATTTCGACCCATCCCTACCTTAGCTTTGAAATAAATCTATTTGGAACTCTTTAAAACAGAATGTTTCTTTATAATAAAATAATATTTTTAGTTATTCCAAAGGTGCCCCTCTCCTCCCTTATAAAAGGGCACGTCCTCCCTCTCTTCATCACACCACTTTGAGCCTTCATGCTCGTCCAAACCCTGAAAAATTCTCTTCTCCACTTCCCTAGAAACATCCTAGAGGTTCTGGTCTTCTTAAAAGACCAATTCCAGTGACCTAAAAGGAGGTCTCAAAGAGGCTCTTCAAAGAAGAGGTAATGTCCATTACCGATTCATTCAACTTTATTTCTTCTTCCACTTCTTCTTCTTAGGTTGTTTCATTATGAAGTTATAACATCAGTATCAATAATATACTGATATGTTATTATAATTATGAAACAACCCTATTTCACCATCTATCCATCCTACGGAAAACGAAATCACCGCGCGTGCGTACGTACGGAATACCGTCTCCACGTCGTGGTGTAATCTATTTTCCACCACCACCTTACTTGGATGGGTATAATGGTGTAAATAATAACTATATATGATTATTGTAAATTGACATTGATTCTGAAATAGTATACATACACACCAATACAATTCCACGATCATGAGAACGATATCATCGCTCGTGCGTACGTACGGAATACCGTCTCCATGACGCGATGAGATTCATTCTCTAAATTATCCATTCATGAATGATTATAAAGTATATATAATAAGTAATCCTGAAATATATGACATAATAATGATACTGTATTTATGTATATATATATGTATGTCATCCAATTAATTCCATTCAATTCAATGAGGAAACGAAAACAACGTTCATGCGTACGTACGACCTACCGTCTCCATGAACAGTGTATTTCTTTCAATTTATCGATCTATTATATATATATGTATATTCTAAATATATATTATATATAAATCATGTTTTACATTCTGTATGTAAGTAATCATGATCTAATTAATCATATGAATAATTACAAGTCAAAACATGGACGACAAATGAAACGATTTTAACCAAAACGCTCTTTAACATGGAATGTACAAAAGAACGGGTAATATAACGTCATAAGTGAAAAATATATGATATCATAACAATTAATATGATTCTGTAATAAGTCAATAACATTATTTAAATCATTATACAGGAGGTTCGGATACGTATGAATCATATCGGACCTAAGGTAAGGGATAATTGTGCAAATCTCATTTTTATCTGAGATTACTTATTCGTAAGTATTTACTGGGGTTATTGCCATCATCCTTTTCCATGTTTTATAAAAGTGTATTCATGTATGTTTAAAGTCCTTTTATACCCATTTTGACTTTTACCACATGATATGGAAAGAATCATTCTTTTGTTTACCCTACAAGGTACTTTTTTAACTTTTCCGACAAAAGTACAAGAATAATGTTTTTTTAACTTATTCGACACGAACAGATTTTTACAGTTTTATAAAGCCATATTTTCATGAATCTTCCTCCAAATTATTTCATGACTATTTTCAAAAAAATCCTTTTCTTTTAAAATTTCATGACATTTTGTGAAAAGAAAATGATTCTGAATAAAAAAAGATATTTTCCCCAATAATTCATTTCAAGTGTTTTATCAAAACCATTTTCCATCTAAGATGACATTATTTTCATATGTGTATGTTTCAAGTATAATGTCTCTATTATTTACATGGTTTCACTTTCCTTATTATGAAATGATATCCATTTATTTTATATGGATTATGTAATGATGGGATGATGTCTATGAAACCCATTTTATTTATTGGGTTATTATGAATAATGTATGTTTATTTTGTGGAACAAGTATGAATGATTTCATTATGAAATGGGTGGGACCTATATCTCCCTCCAATGCATTGGGTAAAGATTTATATCTCATGAGATAGACATGGCTGGAATGGCATGTTAAACCGGTTTAGTAATACAGGACTGAAACGAGGAGTGAACTCGATTCAGAAAGGGACTTTTTCCACTTAGATGGTCTTGGCAGCAATGCCTTGGCTACTATGGAAATCATATCATGTGCTTAATGGTTTCCACAATTAAATTTTTTATTCCCATGCTATTTTATCATTCTTAATGTTTCTTTATGATCTATGCCTTATGTACTTCCATGTTTTGTTTCATTTCTCAATCTTTTGATGTTTAAACCTTATGTTCATGTTTTTAAGTTCAAATGTATATGGTATGTTTTATTTTATCCATGCTTACCCTTACTGAGAATTTGAGCTCACCCTTTTTATGTTTTCTTTTCCCCAGGATATAAAGAATGGTTTTAGGTAAGAAAAAAAGGGAGATCTTTATGGGAGATGTTGAAGATATTTCACCACGATTAGAAGATTACGTTCCATGTTTCCAAAGACACTAAACTATTACGATCTTTGTGTGTCTGTTTTTGTTATGTATTAAGTATTCCACTAAATTAATGTAATGTCCATGTACGTCAAGCTTCAGGTCTCTACAGTTGGTATCAGAGGAAAGGTTTAGTCAACCTTTGGAAACTAGGATGCGAAAACGTTAGTGAGATCCCTAGAGATATTTCTAAGGTATGTCTAGGGATGTCCCTAAAGATTAGTATACGTAAAGGATATAGTCATAGAACTACAGTAACAATCATCGAATTTAACCTAAGATGTT
Organism: Viscum album; assembly: GCA_963277665.1. Lineage (NCBI taxonomy): Eukaryota > Viridiplantae > Streptophyta > Magnoliopsida > Santalales > Viscaceae > Viscum > Viscum album. The sequence goes on from OY728146.1 coordinate 1,271,118,785, forward strand.
AGATATTTAGGGTGATTCCCCTTTACTATGTTATATTCCCTAGCATGATTTTTGCCTCTCACACTATTCTTTTTGGGTTTTATAAAATGGCTGGAAACAAGATGATTCACGATAATGGAGGATATGATGGACAATGGAATGATATTCTTCATGAGAAACCAAATGAAATGGCATTTGGAAGTCCAAACATCATTATTATGCCAAATCAGCAATCTCATAATATGATCAATAAAGTAAAATTTGGTAAGTTTCTTGACTCGGCTAATAAGAGAAAGGTGGAGTTTCATGATGATCATAGAGGAAAGAAAGTTCAATTTCCCCTATGTAAATCATGTGGGAAGAGGCATCAAGGAGAATGTTTCAAAGGAACTGGAAGATGCTTTGGGTGTGGAAAAGAAGGACACAAAGCCAGTAAGTGCAAAGGAAAAGGTTCAGTTAACACCAGGGATGAGGATAATGGTATTGCTACGACATCAACAATGGTTAAATGTTTTAAATGTCGAATGTACGGGAATTATGAAAACCAATACCCTAAGGGAAAGTCTCATGAAGAGAATCAGTATGGTCATATGGGTAGTATTTTTGTTGATCATGATGAAGAGACTACAAATGATATGTGAGATGAAATAATTGTTGAAGCTTGGTCAATAGTTTAAGGATATAGTGGAATGATTACATGTTTATCATGTGTAATGTTGTATAAGTAATCTCATGGTACTATGGAATAAAGAGACATTTAAGGATTTTTACACTGTTGACTTTCCTTGACTTTTGAAAGTGTATGATTAATGGTACCAGTATCCATGAAAGGTTATTCAGATATTTTTGGAATGTAGATGATATGCGCATAATGAAGGGATAAGAAGAATATTAAATGTTTGATAGTATTCATGAGCTTATGACTGATATAAGGAGAAGGTTATATCATGGTTTGAGTATATAGAATTTTTGGATTTTGGTATGTGGAAAGAGTTAACTTTTGACAACATTCATGTTTTCACTAAGATTTAATGGGTATTCATTTTTCAAGAGAATACATGATTAAGGTATTCAAATGATTGGAATGTGACCAAAAAGATATATGGGGGATAAATGATGGCATTCACGTGATTGTTATGTGACATTTCAAGTAATCATTTTCTTTATACTATGAGCTTGGACCGAAGTATTTTAGATAAGCCTAAAGATTGAAATGGATTATGTTGGACTTAAGTTAGGATAGAAATTTTTTCGATATTATTGATGAGATGTTATAGTAATATAGATTTAGAAAAAGGACAACCTGCAGGACTGACGACAGCCCATCGCGTTGGACAAGGCTGTGGGAATCGAACCCACAACCGAAGTGCGACTGGCCTTTATCGCCTACCACTGGCCTACAAGAAGTCCCTGTTTAGTAGAAACTAGTTTTATTATATTAAGTAATATAATATAAGAAGTATAATTCCATTTTAGGAACCATATATGATTAATCTCACCATAGATGGACTTATGTATATTTGATAACTTTTGCTAACCTTTTATTTGAAACATATGGAATGACCCATCATTCTATCACATGATCTGCTAACACCTCACAAATGACAAATTCAACATCATTTCTTTAAGAGATGAAGTGGAAATTGTCCAAAGAACGACCAACGGTGAGACTATAACAAAATCATGAAAGTATTTTTTCAAATTCCAATTTCATCAACTTTAGGGAAATGATCTTGAAAACCAAAAATGATGTCATATTGCTCTTATATCTGATGAATCAGATGGTACCTTAGATCGTCACAAATTTATGGTTTTGTGATTGTTGGATTTTTTCATATCCATGTTCTCTACCACTCTCCATTAGAACTTGATAGTTAGATTTTTCTTCCATGTCTATATTTTCACCTATGTTCTCCTATGTGGAAACCCAGTGATGAGTTAATTTGGGTAACCGTTACATTTCATACTTTAGTTTTTAAAGACAAATTTTGGTGTTCCTTTTTACGATGTGGGTTTCTATTAAAGAAACTTTTGAGGAGTAAACCATTTATAACCTCGACGAATTTCGAGGGCGAAATTCATTTTAAGGGGTGTAGAATGTTACACCCCGAGAATTTTTGAAAAATATTCTTTTTAACTTCATTAATGTCTTGTGTTGTACGCTACTACAAAATGAGATTGCACAACAATCATCCTTGACTTGTCTTGTATTACACTCAATCGTGACCTTCCTTGATAGCGTGTGTAGTACGCAATACCGAGTTTCACTAAACAACGATATGCTATTAAAATATTATTAAAACTAGCCGTTATGAATAGTAATAACCAATTTTTGAAATTTTGTAATTTTTTTTCAAAATGGACTTCATTTTTGGATTCAGAAGAGCAAAATTAGCTTAGGGTTAATTTTTTTGTACTTTTCGGCTAACTTTCATTTTCTGATGAATAGTGAAAATTTCTAAGTTTTTAATTAAAAACAACCTTTTTTATAGAAATAATTAATAGTGATAAATTATTACTTTGAGTGGTTTTAAGGTATATTTAGAATATATTTTTACAATTTAATACAATTTTGGTTATTGGATGTAATTTCACATTTAAACCAGACATAAACAACTGTCAATCTTTTGATAGTTATTATCTCTTAAGAACACGCTATTTGTTTTGACGACGTGAATTAATTTTTAAGTTAATTAATGCAACTGATATGTTTTGAATTTGGTAAAATAGGAATCATTTTTGAATTCATAATATCAAATATATCTTAGGCCTAATTTTTGGTATTTTTCTGGAAACTTTCATTTTTTTGATGAATAGTGAAACCACTAAGTGGTAGTTAAAAAAAATGAATTTTTCATAAAACTTAATTTTACCTCTTCTGTAAGTGGAATTTCAAAAATCCGAGAGACACAGTTAATTTCAGTAAGTAAAATGTGGTTCAATTAGATGAAAATAATTTTTGGTGAATAGTAACTTTTTACTTTTTTTAACACGGTTAAAAGTAAATAGGGTAATTAAGGGTAAAAATGATATTATTATTACCCTAAAACATGTCCTAATTCTATTGGATAAGTGTAATTCGACCAAAAACAACCTTAGGAATAAAATATGACCATTTAGGCCCACCTGGATTAGATTAGGATATTTATTATTAATTTATTTAAAGAAGGGTTAAAATAGTTAAAATCAAAGTTTAATAAGTATATAATTTTTAATATAGGGTTATACATAAGATAAATTATACTATAAATATTCATTAGAAATATAAAAAGATTTCATACATTTTGGTATTTTATTTGTAATTGTTAGACATTAAATAATTTAATTTATTTATTACACAAAGATGATGCAGTAACCATCTTATTAATGAAATATTGACATAATTGATTTTATAAATACCCAAATAAATGTAATATGAGACTTTTTATGAATTCCACTAATTTTATAGGTTAATATGATATTTTATTATTGATTTATTTAACTTTTTTCGAACTAATCATTCTGTTATGATTTTCACAAAAATCAATTACTAAATAGTGTCAAAATTGACATAAAATAGTTTTTAAAACAAATATTATATTATTAATTGTTATTTTATTCCTAAAAATATAAGGTTCGGCCAAATGACTTAGATAAGGTTATATATATTAATAATAAACAACTTTGGGTTCGTTTGGCTTCTTATAGTAAGCTTACTAACCTTATAGTGTAATAACACAAAAAGACACGGTAAAAGTAAAATTATCTAACTTAAAGTTAAATATAAATGATAAGGTTAAAATAGGAACCTAATCTTGTATAAATTCTATTTTATGAGAGGATTTTGACCCATACCCACCTTATCTTCGAAATAAATCTATTTGGAGCTATTTAAAACCGAATTTGGCTTTATAATGAAATAATATTTTTTGTTATTCCAAAGGTAACCCTCTCCTCCCTTATAAAAGGCCACCTCCTCCCTCTCTTCCTCACACCACTTTGAGCCTTCATGCTCGTACAAAAACTTCTAAATATTCTTCTACACTTCCCTAGAAACATCCTAGAGGTTTTGGTCTTCTTAAAAGACCAATTTCAGTGCCCTAAAAGGAGGTCTCAAAGAGGCGCTTCAAAGAAGAGGTAATGTCCGTTACCGATTCATTCAACTTTATTTCTTCTTCCAATTCTTCTTCTTAGGTTGTTTCATTATGAAGTAACAACATCAATATCAATAATATACTGATATGTTATTATAATTATGAAACAACCCTATTTCACCATCTATACATCCTATGAAAAACGAAATCACCGCGCGTGCGTACATACGGAATACCGTCTCTACGCCGTGGTGTAATCTATTTTCCACCACCACCTTACTTGGATGGGTATAATGGTGTAAATAATAACTATATATGATTATTTTAAAGTGATATTGATTCTGAAATAGTATACATACACACCAATACAATTCCACGATCATGAGAACGATATCATCGCTCGTGCATACGTACGGAATACTGTCTCCACGACGCGATGAGATTCATTCTCCAAATTATCCATTCATGAATGATTATAAATTATATATAATAAGTAATCCTGAAATATATGACATAATAATGATACTGTATTTATGTATATATATATATGTATGTCATCTAATTAATTCCATTCAATTCAATGAGGAAACGAAAACAACGTTCATGCGTACGTACGGCCTACTGTCTCCATGAACAGTGTATTTCTTTCCATTTATCGATCTATTATATATATATATGTATATTCTGAATATATATTATATATAAATCATGTTTTACATTCTGGATTTAAGTAATCATGATCTAATTAATCATATGAATAATTACAAGTCAAAACACGGACGACAAATGAAACGATTTTACCCAAAACACTCTTTAACATGGAATTTACAAAAGAACGGGTAATATAACGTCATAAGTGAACCATATATGATATCATAACAATTAATATGATTCTGTAATAAGTCAATAAAATTATTTAAAGCATTATAACGGAGGTTCGGATACGTACGAATCATATCGGACCTAAGGTAAGGGATAATTGTGCAAATCTCATTTTTATCCGAGATTACTTATTCGTAAGTATTTACTGGGGTTATTGCCATCATCCTTGTCCATGTTTTATAAAAGTTTATTCATGTCTGTTTAAAGTCCTTTTATACCCATTTTGACTTTTACCCCATGGTATGGAAGGAATCATTCTTTTGTTTACCCTACGAGGTACTTTTTTAACTTTTCCGACAAAAGTACAAGAAGAATGCTTTTTTAACTTATTCGACAGGAACAGATTTTTACAGTTTTATAAAGCCATATTTTCATGAATCTTCCTCCAAATTATTTCATGAATATTTTTAAAAAAATCATTTTCTTTTAAAATTGCATGACATTTTGTGAAAAGAAAATTATGTTGAAGAAAAAAAGATATTTTCCTCAAGAATTAATTTCAAGTGTTTTATCAAAACCATTTTCCATCTAAGATGACATTATTTTCATATGTGTATGTTTCAAGTATAATGTCTCTATTATTTACATGGTTTCAATTTCCTTATTAATAAATGATATCCATTTCTTTTATATGGATTATGTAATGATGACATGATGTCTATAAAACCCATTTTATTTATTGGGTTATTATGAATAATGTATGATTATTTTGTGGCACAAGTAAGAATGATTTCATTATGAGATGGGTGGGACCTATATCCCCCTCCAATTAATTGGGTAAAGATTTATATCTCATGAGATAGACATGGCTGGAACGGCATGTTAAACCGGTTTAGTAATACAGGACTGAAACGAAGAGTGAACTCGATTCAGAAAGGGACTTTTTCCACTAAGATGGTCTTGGAAGCAATGCCGTGGCTACTATGGATATCATACCATGTGCTTAATGGTTTCCACAATTAAATGTTTTATTCCCATGCTATTTTATAATTCTTAATATTTCTTTATGATCTATGCCTTACGTACTTACATGTTTTGTGTCATTTCTCAAGCTTTTGATGTATATACCTTATGTTCATGTTTTTACGTTCAAATGTATATGGTATGTATTATTTTATCCATGCTTACCCTTACTGAGAATTTGAGCTCACCCTTTTTATGTTTTCTTTTCCCCAGGATATAAAGAAATATTTTAGGTAAAAAAAGGGAGATCTTTATGGGAGATGTTGAAGATCTTTCACCACAATTAGAAGATTACATTCCAAGTTTCCAAAGACACTAAACTATTACGATCATTGTGTGTCTGTTTTTGTTATGTATTAAGTATTCCACTAAAGTAATGTAATGTCCATGTACGTCAGGCTTCGGGTCTCTACAGTTGGCATCAGAGGAAAGTTTTAGTCATCCTTTGGAAACTAGGATGCGAAAACGTTAATGAGATCCCTAGAGATATTTCTAAGGTATGTCTAGGGATGTCCCTAAGGATAAGTATACGTAAAGGATATAGTCCTAGAACTATGGTAACAATCATAGAATTTAACCTATGATGTTAGATATTAAGGGTGCTTCCCCTTTTCTATGTTATATTCTTTAGCATTATTTTTTCCTCTCACACTATTCTTTTTGGGTTTTAGAAAATTGCTGGAAACAAGATGATTCACGATAATAAAGGATATGATGGACAATGGAATGATATTCTTCATGAGAAACCAAATGAAATGAGATTTGGAAGTCCAAACATCATTATTATGCCGAATCAGCAATCTCATAATATGATCAATAAAGTAAAATTTGGTAAGTTTCCTGACTCGGCTAATAAGAGAAAGATGAAGTTTCATGATGATCATAGAGGAAAGAAAGTTCAATTTCCCCTATATAAATCATGTGGGAAGAGGCATCAAGGAGAATGTTTCAAAGGAACTGGAAGATTATTTGGGTGTGGAAAAGAAGGACACAAAGCCAGTAAGTGCAAAGGAAAAGGTTCAGTTAACACCAGGGATGAGGATAATGGTATTGCTATGATATCAACAATGTGTAAATGTTTTAAATGTTGAATGTACGGGCATTATGCAAACTAATGCCCTAAGGGAAAGTCTCATGAAGAGAATCAGTATGGTCATATGGGTAGTATTTATGTTGATCATGATGAAGAGACTACAAATGATATGTGAGATGAAATAATTGTTGAAGCTCTGTCAATGGTTAAAGGATGTAGTGGAATGATTACATGTTTATCATGTGTAATGTTGTATAAGTAATCTCATGATACTATGGAATAAAGAGACATCTAAGGATTTTTACACTGTTGACTTTCCTTGAGTTTTGAAAGTGTATGATTAATGGTACCAGTATCCATGAAAGGTTATTCAGATATTTTTGGAATGTAGATGATATGCGCATAATGAAGGGATAAGAAGAATATTAAATGTTTGATAGTATTCATGAGCTCATGACTGATATAAGGAGAAGGTTATATCATGGTTTGAGTATATAGAATTTTTTGGATTTTGGTATGTGGAAAGAGTTAACTTTTGACAACATTCATGTTTTCACTAAGATTTAATGGGTATTCATTTTTCAAGAGAATACATGATTAAGGTATTCACATGATTGGAATGTGACCAAAAAGATATATGGGGGATAAATGATGGCATTCACGTGATTGTTATGTGACATTTCAAGTAATCATTTTCTTTATACTATGAGCTTGGACCGAAGTATTTTAGATAAGCCTAAAGATCGAAATGGATTATGTTGGACTTAAGTTACGATAGACCTTTTTTCGATATTATTGATGGGATGTTATAGTAATATAGCTTTAGAAAAAGGACAACCTGCAGGACTGGCGACAACCCATCGCGTCAGACAAGGCTGTGGGAATCGAACCCACAACCGAAGTGCGACTGGCCTTTATCGCCTACCACTGGCCTACAAGAAGTCCCTGTTTAGTAGAAACTAGTTTTATTATATTAAGCAATATAATATAAGAAGTATAATTCCATTTTAGGAACCATATATGATTAATCTCACCATAGATGGACTTATGTATATTTGATAACTTTTGCTAACCTTTTATCTGAAACAGATGGAATGACCCATCATTCTATCACATGATCTGCTAACACATCACGAATGACAAATTCAACTTCATTTCTTTAAGATATGAAGTGGAAATTGTCCAAAGAACGACCAACGGTGAGACTATACCAAAATCACGAAATTATTTCTTCAAATTCCAATTTCATCAACTTTAGGGAAATGATCTTGAAAACCAAAAATGATGTCATATTGCTCTTATATCTGATGAATCAGATGGTACCTTAGATCGTCACAAATTTATGGCTTTGTGACTGTTGGCTTTTTTCATATCCATGTTCTCTACCACTCTCCATTAGAACTTGATAGTTAGATTTTTCATCTATATCCATATTTTCACCTATGTTCTCCTATGTGGAAACCCAGTGATGATTTAATTTGGGTAACCGTTATGTTTCATACTTCCGTTTTTAAATCCAAATTTTGGTATTCCTTTTTACGATGTGGGTTTCTATTAAATAAGCTTTCTAGGAGTTTATAACCCCGACGATTTTTGAGGGCGAAATTCATTTTAAGGGGTGTAGAATGTAACACCCCGAGATTTTATGAAAAATATTCTTTTTAACTTCATTAATGTCTTGTGTTTTACGCTACAACAAAAGGAGCTTTCACAACAAGCATCCTTTACTTGTATTGCATTACACGCAATCGCGACCTTCCTCGATAGCGTGTGTAGTACGCAATACCGAGTTTCACTAAACAACGATATGCCATTAAAATATTATTAAAACTAGCCGTTATGAATAGTAATAACCACTTTGTGAAATTTTGTAAATTTTGTTTTTCAAAATGGACTTCATTTTTGGATTCGGAATAACGAAATTAGCTTAGGGTGAAATTTTGGTACTTTTCGGCTAACTTTCATATTCTGATGAATAGTGAAAATTTCTAAATTTTTAATTAAAAACAACCATTTTAATAGAAATAATTAACAGTGATAAATTATTAATTTGAGTGGTTTTAAAGTAGATTTAGAATATATTTTTAAAATTTAATACGATGTTGGTTATTGGATGTAATTTCACATTTAAACCAGACATTAACAACTGTCAATCTTTTGATAGTTATTATCTCTTAAGAACACGCTATTTATTTTGACGACGTGAATTAATTTTTAAATTAATTAATGAAACTGATATGTTTTGAATTTGGTAAAATAGACATCATTTTTTAATTCATAATATCAAATATAGCTTAGGCTTAATTTTTGGTATTTTTCTGGAAACTCTCATTTTTTTGATGAATAGTGAAACCACTAAGTGGTAGTTAAAAAAAATGAATTTTTCATAAAACATAAATTTTACGCTTCTGTAAGTGAATTTAAAAAATCCGAGAGACACAGTTGATGTCAGTAAGTAAAATTTGGTTCAATGAGATGAAAAGAATTTTTGGTGAATAGTAACTTTTTACCTTTTTTTAACACGGTTAAAAGTAAATAGGGTAATTAAGGGTGAAAATGATATTATTATTACCCTAAAACATGTCCTAATTCTATTGGATAAGTGTAATTCGACCAAAAACAACCATAGAAATAAAATATGACCATTTAGGCCCACTTGGATTAGATTAAGACATTTATAATTAATTTATTTAAAGAAGGGTTAAAATAGTTAAAATCAAAGTTTAATAAGTATATCATTTTTAATATAGGTTTATACATAAGATAAATTCAACTATAACTATTCATTATAAAGATAAAAAGATTTCATATATTATGGTATTTTATTTGTAATTTTTAGAAATTAAATAATTTAATTTATTTATTACACAAAGATGATGCAATAATTATCTTATTGATGAAATATTGACATAATTGATATTATAAATACCCAAATAAATGTAATATGAGACATTTTATGAATTCAACTAATTTTATAGGTTAATATGATATGTTATTATTGATTTATTTAACTTTTTTCGAACTAATGATTCTGTTATGTTTTTCACAAAAATCAATTACTAAATAGTGTCAAAATTGACCTAAAATAGTTTTTAAAACAAATATTATATTATTAATTGTTATTTTATTCCTAAAAATATAAGGTTAGTCCAAATGACTTAGATAAGGTTATATATATTAATAATAAACAACTTTGGGTTCGTTTGGATTCTTATAGTATGTTTACTAACCTTATAGTGTAATAACACAAAAAGACACGGTAAAAGTAAAATTATCTAACTTAAAGTTAAATATAAATGATAAGGTTAAAATAGGAACCTAAACTTTTATAAATTATATTTTATGAGAGGATTTCGACCCATCCCCACCTTAGCTTCGAAATAAATATATTTGGAGCTATTTAAAACCGAATTTGGCTTTATAATAAAATAATATTTTTAGTTATTCCAAAGGTGCCCCTCTCCTCCCTTATAAAAGGGCACCTCCTCCCTCTCTTCCTCACACCACATTGAGCCTTCATGCTCGGCCAAACCCTGAAAAATTATCTTCTCCAATTCCCTAGAAACATCCTAGAGGTCCTGGTCTTCTTAAAAGACCAATTTCAGTTCCCTAAAATGAGGTCTCAAAGAGGCGCTTCAAAGAAGAGGTAATGTCTGTTACCGATTCTTTCAACTTTATTTCGTCTTCCACTTATTCTTCCTAGTTTTTTTCATTATGAAGTAATGACATCAGTATCACTCATATACTGATATTTTATTATAATTATGAAACAACCCTATTTCACCATCTATCCATCCTATGGAAAATGAAATCACCGCGCGTGCGTACGTACGGAATACTGTCTCCACGCCGTGGTGTAATCTATTTTCCACCACCACCTTACTTGGATGGGTATAATGGTGTACATAATAACTATATATGATTATTTTAAAGTGATATTAATTCTGAAATAGTATACATACATACCAATACAATTCCACGATCATGAGAACGATATCATCACTCGTGCGTACGTACGGAATACTGTCTCCACGACGTGATGAGATTCATTCTCCAAATTATCCATTCATGAATGATTATAAAGTATATATAATAAGTAATCCTGAAATATATGGCATAATAATGATACTGTATTTATGTATATATATATATATGTATGTCATCCAATTAATTCCATTCAATTCAATGAGGAAACGAAAACAACGTTCATGCGTACGTACGACTTACCGTCTCCATGAACAGTGTATTTCTTTCCATTTATCGATCTATTATATATATGTATATTCTGAATATATATTATATATAAATCATGTTTTACATTCAAGATGTAATTAATCATGATCTATGTAATCATATGAATAATTACAAGCCAAAACACGGATAACAAATGAAACGCTTTTACCCAAAACACTCTTTAACATGGAATTTACAAAAGAACGAGAAATATAAAGTCATAGGTGAACCATATATGATATCATAACAATTAATATGATTATTTAATAAGTCAATAACATTATTTAAATCATTATACTGGAGGTTCGGATACGTACGAATCATATCGGACCTAAGGTAAGGGATAATTGTGCAAATATCATTTTTATCCGAGATTACTTATTCGTAAGTATTTACTGGGGTTATTGCCATCATCCTTGTCCATGTTTTATAAAAGTGTATTCATGTATGTTTAAAGTCGTTTTATACTTATTTTTACTTTTACCCCGTGGTATGGAAGGAATCATTCTTTTGTTTACCCTATGAGGTACTTTTTTAACTTTTCCGACAAAAGTACAAGAAGAATGTTTTTTAACTTATTCGACACGAACAGATTTTTACAGTTTTATAAAGCCATATTTTAATGAATCTTCTTCCAAATTATTTAATGAATATTTTCAAAAAAATCATTTTCTTTTAAAATTGCATGACATTTTGTGAAAAGAAAATGATTTTGAATAAAAAAAGATATTTTCCTCAATAATTAATTTCAAGTGTTTTATCAGAACCATTTTCCATATAAGATGAAAGTATTTTCATATGTGTATGTTTTAAGTATAATGTCTCTATTATTTACATGGTTTCACTTTCCTTATTATGAAATGATATCCATTTATTTTATATGGATTATGTAATGATGGGATGATGTCTATGAAACCCATTTTATTTATTGGGTTATTATGAATGATGTATGTTTATTTTGTGGCACAAGTAAGAATGATTTCATTATGAGATGGGTGGGACCTATATCTCCCTCCAATGCATTGGGTGAAGATTTATATCTCATGAGATAGACATGGCTGGAACAGAAAGTGAAACCGGTTCAGTAATACAGGACTGGAACGAGGAGTGAACTCGATTCAGAAAGGGATTTTGTCCACTAAGATGGTCTTGGCAGTAATGCCTTGGCTACTATGGAAATTATATCATGGGATTAATGGTTTCCATAATTAATTGTTTTATTACCATGCTATTTTATCATTCTTAATGTTTCTTTATGATCTATGCCTTACGTACTTTCATGTTTTGTGTCATTTATCAATCTTTTGATGTTTAAACATTATGTTCATGGTCTTAAGTTAAAATGTATATGTTATGTTTTATTTTATCCATGCTTACCCTTACTGAGAATTTGAGATAACCCTTTTTATGTTTTCTTTTCCCAAGGATATAAAGAAAGCTTTTAGGTAAGAAAAAAAGGGAGATCTTTATGGGAGATGTTGAATATCTTTCACCACGATTAGAAGATTACGTTCCAAGTTTCCAAAGACACTAAACTATTACGGTCCTTTTGTGTATGTTTTTATTATATATTAAGTATTCTTCTAAAGTAATGTAATGTCCATGTACGTCAAGCTTCGGGTCTCTACAATGGTTCACTACCATGGACATCTTAGTTTTTACGATTCAATCCCAAGACCATCGTAGTCTATATAATGAGATATAAAAATTTACCCAATGCATTGGAGGGAGCCATAGATTCCACCGGTCCTATTGTGAAATAATATATACATGTTCCCCAAGATTATAAATAATAATATCATAACCCATGAAATGAAATGTGTTTAATAAACATGTAATCATATCATAACCTATGTAAAATAATACAGGTTTTATAATAATTTTATAAAATTTATAACTACTGAAAAAATATATTTTCAATGGAATTTAATAGGTAAAAGAGAAACAAGTTTCACAAACATCATGCCATCAAAACAAAATCCATTTAGACAAATAATAAGAATGTAAATACTAAATAATTTCCATATAATGGCATTAGTAACACCAATGTATGTTATCTTACATCAAAAATTATTTTGAAAGATCTTTTAAATAAACTCCTCGAGAAAATAACCTTTCTTAATTGAAAATTCATTTTAAAACGTAAAAACATTTTGAAAACAATTTTCATTGAAATTTTATGTGAAAAGTTATAAAGGAATTATTAAAAACAATTAAAAGTTTTTAAAACACATTTTATTTTAAAATTGTCTCCATATTTATTTTTAAATCATTATTGAAAACATTTTTTAAAATATAGTTTTGGAATATAATAGGGTTTTGACTGGAGAGGGAGATTTTAAAATTTTACTTAAAAATGTTATCATAAGTAAAAAACGAGTATAAATATGGTTTTAATACAAGTATAAATCACCAATAAACAGATTATATGGACACAAATTAGTGTTATTTAGATATAGATCATAATATTTTATCAATGTAATCATAAACATAAACAGTCTAAAAAACAGATGATATTTTATCAATATACTCTTATAACATTGTAACTTTGGATCAGAATCTCCTTGAATGAAAGAGAAATTACATGAAGCATAAAATATCATGGAAATAAATAGAATCATGATTTTAAATGTAAAAATGAATTTTTCCCCTTATAAATAATTTACGTGAATATTATAACATGAGTCTCATTGAAGGTATATTGAGAAAAAACTATTTTACCGATTTGGTAACTTTTGTAAAAAAACCCCATGAAATAAAAATCTTAAAATGTATATTTTAATACCCATAAATTTATTTATAATATATATATATATAATACCAGCATTTTATGTACATACACCCAACAGAGGAATGAATAGTGAACATAGCATGTATTTCACAGAAATAACTACTGAGATGAAATCATGTTACCTTGTGTCTTGATTATCATCATAGACATTAAAAACACCTCTATAATAGATATAAATTTATTATAAATACATTAAATATTCATATTCATTTATCTAACACCATTTATGGTATTATTATTACCTTATATTACCCACTTGTTAACCATCACATGTAAAGTTTCCCATTCAGATTATATTCTATTTATTCCTTACATGTTTCATAATTTTTTATATTATTGGTCCTTATACTTATATAATTATTCAAAGATATAAACAATAATATAAATATAAATTATATTCATTATATTGGTTTTTTAATTATATATATAATATATACGTATAAAATGGAATACACCGTTCTTGTAGATTATAAGCTATACATACACATGAATGCTGTTTAAATTTTTATAATCATATTGTAAGAATGAATAAAAAGGAAATATATGTATACATGTATATAGTATAATTATAATATAATTAAAATTATATATATATAAAATATGTTCTCTAAGCACATCCTTAATACAATCCATATAGTTTATGAAAGAATCGCATCGTTTTGAGGGGATGGTAGTCCACAGATCCTCAAAAAAAATTATGATATTAACCAGAAATAAAAATAAAAATGATATGTGATTTCCTAATAAATAAATAATCTTAATTAAATAATTAATATAATATATAACATATATAAATATAATTTTATCATAATTTCAACCATGATAGACTATAATTAAAATTTAACAACCATCGTTTAGTGAGGTGGTAGTTCATCGTACACATAAAAAATGTGTTTGTAGTCCAATAGATGGTGTTGTTTTTAAGTTTGGAGGGAAACCATAGAATAAAAAATACTATTAAATTTATGATAATGGTTTTTTATATTGGGATGGTGAAAAATAAAGTGGAGTGTTGGGGAAAGAAAATAAAAAAAATGACATGATAGAAGACATTACCTCTTATTCGGGTAACACTTTTTTTACAAAAGGATTCCATAGATTGAATTCACCCTAATGGTATTATTATAGGAATAATTTTCGGATATTCATAACAATATTGGGTAGAGATTATCTAAACATTAGAGGTTTCATAGGAGAAAATAAGTGCGGGAGATGGTGGACTTTTATAGGGAAGGAGGAGTGACACACTTGTAAAAATTTGAAGAGAGTTTTCCACCCATGTTTTTCATGTTGCATGTGGATCCAATTATTATGAAAATCTAATGAAAGGGAGTATAGGGTCTAAATATGTCCATAAAATGGATTTTTTGACAATTTTACTAATATTTGGGGTCTATAAGGTTATGGTTTTGTCCCTTATTACAATTAATTTAACCTAAATTAATGTAATTAAATTTAATCACCTCCACTTAATTGTTTTGGTCAAAAAATAACTTGATATTATTATAAAATATATATTTTTCTAATTAAAAATATATAATACATATTTCCAAAATCAAATTACATAAATTTCGGAAATTAATTTAAAATTAATCCCAAAACAAGGTCAATAATACTTTTTTTATATAAAAATGATCAATGGATTGTAGTGTTTTTATATCCAATACAAATGTGAAATTAGTTATAAATAAATAAATTGTATTAACTGATAAAAATATAATCTACTTGATCTTTAAAAAAATTAAAATATAATTTATCCATATAAACAAATTATATTTGAATTCATTTTTTAATTAAAATCTGTTATTTATAACTCTTCATCCAAAAATGAAGTTTCATAGAAAAATCCACATAATTCACCATATTTTAATTTCAAAATTATAAATTTTAAAAATACTATTATTTTAAAATTTATAATTTTGAAATTAAAATATGGTGAATTTTTATTATTAAAATTAGTTGATTTGAGGAAATGAATATTTCAATCTTAAAAGACTTTCCCAAGAATAATATCTTTCAATATGTTTTATTTATATAAATAATTTATAAAAAAATTTAAATTAATTTATTTCACTTCATAATTTTTTTTGATAGTCTAGGTTATAATTATCCCATATAAATAAATATATTTGAAAAATGATGATTTATACAGACATTAGTGTTTCTCATAATGTATGACAAGACGATGTTCTATGTAATGTAAACCAAGTAGATGTTCCATGTAGTGTATTCCAAGTTAGTTCCATGTAACTTATTCCAAGTTATTGTCATGTAATTTATTCCAATTTAGTTTCACGGGAAATGATTGTTTGACTAAGATCTTTACAAGACATAAATGAAAATTTTATTTATTGGAAACAATTTCCTATAAAACATGGGTTGTTACATTTTCGACTATCCATTTGGTGAGAAAAATAAATGATCTATGTGCTATAATAATAAATGAAAATTAATAAATTAATAAAAAACAAAGTAGATTGGGATCCAAGAGGAATCTAATCAGGAAATACCTGTGTTGGCCAAAGATGGTGAATCTGAACCAATGAAACATGCACATGTAGAGTGACATATAAAATATGGTATAAAACAAACAATCCCCATGTATGTGATTAGTCAAAGAAGAAACATCCCAAAATTTCATAAACCAAAGGATTATTTTTCATTTTAAAACATTAATTTTCCATTTTTAATTAAAATAAAATCTTCTTTATAAATATAGTGAGTCACTGAGAGCATATCTTTTTAAATTCATAGATATTCTCCAAGTACACCTATAGGAGCATGGCATATGAAAAATTCCAAGGGAGTTCATCCATCGTGGCCCATAAATTATTCCCTAGTGTCACTCCAAAAATGGTGTGATAATATCAAGAAATAACTGACAAGTTCGTATTGTTGTCACATGTAGTGGCCAAAATCTCTCTCAGGGAATGGTAAAACCATAGTGAAATTGAGCTTGTCCAAGAGGTATCCACTTGGGAATCAGTTTCACTGATCTAGATGTAAAAGTAAATAACTCTTTGATTGAACAAATTTTCAAAATCTAGGGTTCCTAATGACATGTTTACATGGAAAAAAATACAAACAAGAAGGCACAACAATTTTTCCATGTGGTCCATAAGTCGAAAACCCTCGTTTTAAACATTCTACTAAGGTGAGTGCATTAAATAATCAATTTAAATTAAAAAAATTTCTATCAAGAGAGATCATTTCGTAATTTATGGAATTATATCTTAGTTAGAATATTTATTATGTTATTTCCCAATTAATTGGTTGTTTTTGGCATGAGGTGAATGTAATTGAGCTCTTGAAGAATTCATTTAATTTAAAAATAGCATTATAAAATTTTGTATGTGGGTCTGCCTCATGGTTAATCTATGAAATAAACTAAAATAGTTGGATCATGTCCATATTTATGTGACAATAAACATCAAGGGGTGTTAGTATATTTTAAAAAAATGGGAAATAAGGTTTATAGTGTAGCTCACCCATTTTGGTGTCTAAATTCATAGTAATCAACCATATAATTTGATTCTATACTATCATTGTTTAAAAATCGCATGTTATTGGTTTCAATTTAGATTAATTATGAATTTTAGGGGGAGTCGGAAGGGTCCAGCAAATAGTGCAATGAAATATTTTTTTAAAATTAATGAAAAGAGGAAACAATATCTAAAAAACATACATAATACTAATATAGACTAACTCCTCTAGCACTCGAGTTTGAATTGAGCTAGGTTTAAAAAAATTGGAGAAATAATCAAATTCTTTAAAAATGGGGGAATTTATATTACATGGATATACATTAATATATGAAACAATAAACATGAAATAGAAGGTATAGGATTAAATATCTCACCTCAAGAATTCAGATGGATCTAATGGTGAATTACGTGTTTGAGAAAAAAAATTATATCTTGAATCCTTGTAGAAGGAGTATTAGTGATTAATTTGTGGAAGGAAAGAGGAGAGTCAATAGTTAAAATATATAGAGGAATAAAAATAGCTTAAAAATATTTAATATGAGAAAGTATTTAATTTCACCCACAAAACAAGGGATCATGGTGTAGTTGTAAGGTCGGAAAACCCATTCCCCATGAACTTCCATAAAGGGTCACCCCTTATATTTAGGCACACAATTTTTGTAACCATGAGAAGGATATAAAACAATCCACTCTAAAAAACACCATAATTTGTTATAGGGGTGTGAACATGGGTCCTCAAGGGTGTAGAAAAACCATGTGGCCCCTATATCCCCAATATCAGTAGTCATATGGATTATAGAAACTATGTGGGATGTCGCATCTGATTTATACTAAAATATTATCATAGATTTACTCTTCGATTTCATGGATACAGGTTTTGAACGAGCTTGTAACACACTTCATACCTCCTTGAATTCATTCGGAATCATTATTAGGGCCAAATAATGAATTTAAACAAAATCTGTTGTTTGTAACTTTTAAAAAACATGAAAATCACAATTATAATGAGTACATATAAACCATACTATATTCTTCCATTCAATTTAAATGTGTTGTGTGTATTAAAAATCTCATTCATTTCATTTTTCACATTATCATCAAAATGGTCAAACACATGATAAAAATGTATAACTACCCACATTTCCACAATAATCTTCAATTTTAACCCTCTCATTCTTTTAGAGGTGTATAATTTGGTAGTGGGTATGCTAACCCATATATGTTGCCTTCATATCATAGTACTATAGTAGGAGATATTACAACTACTTTGAAAATTATTCATGGTAGGTCATGCTTTTTTTCCAGTATTGATCATAGTTTTTCAATAGTATTACAAACATTTTTCTTTAGAAATAAAAATTACATAATAGTACATTTATCACGATTACTAATAAAATATAAATTATTAACTTATCAATGTTTATATGTGTACCATTATTTTATCATATCCCATTATCCCAAATGTACTATAATTTTAATATTCTACCACATGAATATTATAGTGGTATGGATGAATTAAAAAACTATTCTCATATTACATGTTATTTAAAAACCAATACCCAAAGGGATTCATGGTATAATATTGGTTGGCCATACCTATTAACACATGGATCCTTGATCTATTGAATTGAGTCTCCTAATCATTGAATCATTAAATTTCATTCAATCAATGATTACCCATAAAATTTATCAAAAATGTCTATGTATATTTTTTAGTTCCAATATTATGGAATTCGATTCATTATTCTTATTAGATCTACGCAATATGAGAATGCACCCTCAATTTTAAAAGGGGTTCACTCTAAACTATGGTATATTCATTAATTAAGTTAGGGAATAAATTTTTGACATAATATTTTCATAGTAGTATATTAATGATCTAATATTCATTGTAACTACAATATGCATCTAATTATGAGGAATGTTATTATATGATCATCCACACAACTTAACCATCCATAAATATTATACATTTTTAAAACATTTATGTATTGTATTATTTCTATACATATCATCTAAATTATGTTATCGTATGAGATCTACATATTCACAAAAAATATAATTAATAATGAAAGAAAAATATGAATTAACAATTTTATATAATGAGAATATTTATACTAGTTAAACCATTGAGAATATGATGGTTCATATAAGATCATATGGGGGCTTCTTGATCCATCCAGTAGCTCATGTTATAGTTCATGTCAAACACCCATGAATTTTACTTTTTTGGGTTTATTCCATTTCAAATCTCAACAAATACCAATCAAAATTCCATTAGTAATTACAACTAATACTCAAACATAGGTGATGGGGTACTCTATAAGTTCGGACAACGTTTTTATCACTAGAAAATAGACAAAAAATACTTTATATATTTTAAAAAGTATGCACAACGAGCAGATTTCCTAATCATGATATATAATATTTTATTATTTCTAATGATCTCCATTAAAATAATTAAATTTAATAAATTAATACCCAATCTATTTTAGTCTTATCCAAGCTCATTATTTGTAAAAATTTAATAAAATAACAAAAAAAGTTAAATATATATTAGGGAATTCGTAACACACTAACCTTCCATCAATAAATATTAAATAATAAAAAATATTGGTCACAGTTCTTAACTTTTATAAATAATTCCAAATAATTATTATTAATTTTATAAATAATATATAGAAATTTTAAATCAATTTGTACAGGAACAAGATACTTGCTGATATACAAAGTAATGGGGTGGGTTTGATAGTCTAGGAAGGTTAGGCCTTGTACATGTTTTCCCAACCAAATCAGGAACTCCACAAAGTGTCAAGTCATAGTTGTGGCACTTGTAGGTTGGGAATAAAATTCCCACATGGGACAAGAAATTTATTAAAGACAAATGTTGTTTTTAATTTATAATACCCATTCATATAAATTTTAGAAAACTATCAACATATGATATCATGTTGTGGACATATGGTTATAAACAAATGTTCATGGTCTGTTGTTTTACTATCATGTGGTTTCTATGAACACACCCACCACAATTAGATTATTTTTATAATATAAAAAAAATTATAAGAAGAACAAATTACTGACCCAACAAAAATTTCATCAATGAATCTATATTCATTTTTTGTTACTTTATTTATATTATATGAAAAAACTATTATTAATTATTAACAATGAGAACATGATAATTGTGTTATATTTAAATGAACATAAAAATCCATTTTAAACTATAATTGATGTGTCCTAAAATTATTTGGTACTATACGTAATATTTTTATCATAAATATTTTATGTTAAATTGAATTATTTAGTTTAATTACTTCACAAAAACACTGATACCAATTGAAAGAACCCTATCATGACAGAATCACGAATAAAAAAATTCCTTAAATTAAACTAGATTAAATTTTTATCATCTAATATGTTATAATATTTCATAAATTGTCTTAAAAATAACACTAATTCATATTTAATGTATAATGAATTAAAAAAATCCATATTTTTTTGACAACCATCGATTTATTCTTCTTATTTTCAGTCAGTTGTTGCTCCAAATCATCAAAATATACACTGTCTATATCATTAATGGATCCAACACACCCCTAAACCTTCATTTTTGGAAAATATAGTTATAACGTCTTAAATTAATTTTCCTCATGTAATAATTTCTATGGAATGAAAAATAAATGAATAATTCATGAGGAATAATCAATCGATGTCAGTTCATCCTTCGAGTTCTACCAATTAACAATGAGATGCATCCCATGAGGAAAGAAAATTCCTCAAAATGGTGTTGGTAACTATTCAAATGTATGATATTCATTTAAATAAATTTGATATATTGACAATAATTTCTTTTTTATCTCAATAATATTATAACATTCATTTTAGCCACTTCTACAAAACTATGACTTGATTAAATATAACATAAATGTCTTATATATTTTTTCACCCAATTTTACCACATTATAGAACCTTATTATATAATATAAACCATTGAATTTTCTCACTAGTTCTTATTATTTTTTAACAAATATATAATGTCAAAAATATTTTTAAATAATATTTATCACATATAATATTTAATCTATAAATTGATTAGGAATTCCAAGATAAAAAATTTCAGTTAGTATTATCCAAAACATAAATTATTTAACTCATTTATTTAGGTAATGATATCCCACAGTCGTACATTTACTATCCCCCACAAATGGGGCCCACATTTCATAAACTCTAATTCATCTGAATTATTAGAACATATTGATACAATATTTATGTTGTCCTCTAGATAATATATCTATAATATTGATTCATACTTGTTGAAAAGAGAGGTATATATAAACACACCATCTACCATAAGAATATTAATATAATAAATAACTCAAAAAACCACCTTTGAATACTTATTATTTCATATTTTATCTTTTGATCATGATTTCTCATAATGTATGATGAAACCTTTTTATATTCCTATTTTCATGAATTATTTAATAATTCAATTATAATAATAGATAAATATACATTTTTTACAATGTCCATGAATTTGACAATATTACCACCATCCATGTCAATTAGTCTTGACATGTATCTTCCTCCACTCTAAAGTGAAAGATCATATCATGATTATTCAATAAATTTCATACCTATAATAGTGAATTGGTGGAATTTTACATCCCTAAAATAATTATTTTAGGGTCTTTATATTGTATTAATGTAGGAAATCAAATGATATCGTTTGACAATGATCTCATGTCACAATACCAATATGTATTCAAATATATAAGAACATAAAATGAGAACTGAAACATGTGGTGTTTCTATTCGTTGGAGAACCATCGTGATTTCCTATACAGATGAACACTAGGTATAAACATAATGGGAGAATTCTCAATGCTTGTGACCCTCCGAAATTAAATAGTAAAACATATTTAATTATATTCAATATAATTTATGTAGACAATAGAAAACATATTTATGATTATTGTCGTAGTGTCTTAACGTTCTCATTATTGTTCGAAATTTCTATATCCCTTTGATATGATATTTAATCAAAGGATATTATCAATAATATAGTGTATGAAAAAATTAATAACCCTATTATGAATAGATAAAATTATGCATAATTTTAAATAAAAATTATATGTAAATATGAATTTTCTTCTTATATTGGAACTAGGGACACCACTTTTACAAATATCTACTCCTGAACCAAAAAATAAAATGGGACATCATTTTTGATCACTCATATAATTTTATTAAATTTTCAGATTTTATTCCAATAAAGTATATGAAATTTTTTTGGTTGTGTGAATACAAATAAAATGAAAAATACATATTATAATTTTTCAATATTTTATTAAATTAAGGATATTATAACTTCTATGTTGTTATGTCTATTATAGGATATATGGGTTGAACATATACAAACATTTTTTTGCATTGGAGAAATATTTTCTGATAGATTCTGCCATTTTTTGTTGTTGTTATGGTCACATTACTAGTGGATTTCATAAAAAAATTATTATTATGGATATATAATAAGTTTATTAATTTTATGAATATGACATTATTTTATTCACTCGTATTTTCTAAATTATATTATTTAGACTATTGGTGATGGGCTATAGATGTTTACTCTCACTTTGAAAATAACATATGATGCACATGACTAATTTTTTTTTTAATTTTTTTAGTTAAATTAAAAGGATACACCATGGATGGGTGAGTTGAATAAATGATTATAGTGAGATATTGGATTTTTAAATTCCTCAATACCAATTGTATTATATTCTCTTAAACATGGGTGAAAATATAACATTTTTAATTAATTTATTATTCCATACACATCATTGATTTCCCAATTTGAAATGTTTTTCTAGGATGCATTCCAACAAAAATTGGAATACTTGAACCATATAACTAATACCTAATAATGTATTCTACTAACTAAATGACATTATGGATGATCTAATGGAATGATTCAACATCTTATAGTACATCATGACAAATCTCATCACACATTCATGGAGATTGTGTGATGAAATTTTCATTTCACATAAAGCCTCACCATCATCCAATTATGTGTACTCTCTGTTTCTATCCACTAGTGAATGATCCACCAACCATTTTCCATCATCATTCCCAATACGCACTACTCCCTAAAAAACATGATTAAAATTATTAATAATTGTGGTGGGTGGGATAGGGTGAAACCCAGGTTTAATATTTCCATGTATGAAATAATATTGGCACCTAGGTTATCCTTTTTATATATGTATTACATTAAAGACACTATATTTTTAATTTTTTTATAACTTGTTACCCATTTATTAATTGTTAATTGAGTGGATTATTTTTTATATTTTCTATATATTATTGATGGTGATTTATTTTTAAATATTATGTTATTTGTAATTAATTTTTTTATATGGTATAATGTCCCCAAATTATCTACTGACCCACACATTTTTTAGTGGACTTCGATATATTAAAGGGAAGTTGTACTTTTTATGGATGTCCCAGTTTAGAGCTATTATGGATGGCATGACCTTAGAACACTACAAAGTGTTATGAGAGACTTATTTTGTATATCCCCTCTATATATGACACAATATCTGGTGATTGATATGTTTGAAAAATGGAAATAATGTTATTAGTATGCATCCCTAACACATATATATACAAAGTCTATGTTACTAGGTGAATGGTTGTGTTGTTATTGTTTTCAAAAAGTTATTATTTTATTATTATCAATAATATAGTAGGTTATTTATCGTTTTACACTTGGATAGGGAGAAATGTGGGTGTTAACCTTTGAAAAATATTCATCAAATAGGATTCATATTACATTATTGTTCTTCTATGTTATTTTTCATATATTTATGATGTATGGTTTCACTATTTAAAGAGTAAAAAATATGATTTAAAATGTTAGAAATATAAATTTCTAGTGGATATATAATAGACTAATACCATGATTATTGACTTTTTATCATTAAATTGCAATGATTTATAATTTGTTTCCTAAATGTATTCATAACCTATAATCTCAAGTGAGTTTGATGATCCATATGGTGACTATGTTTTTTTGAACCCCTGTATTGTATAGTGTGCATGTATAGTAGATGGGTGTAGTTATATATACAATTGTAACAAGATTGTGATATTATGGATTTTGAAATTTATTCCATGGTATTTTTTATTTTTTTTATTTTACACCTTCTATTCCCACAACAGAGTGATATTAAGGTGTACATGATCACTCCAAATTAGTAGTAGACCTATAACCTTCAATTTCATTCAGACCACTTATTGATCAACAGATACTTGAGATTATACATTATCTTATTTTTTAAATGGGATATGTGGATGTGATATATTAGCCTTTTATATTTTACAATATATAAGAGTACCAAATATTACAACCACTTCTCCATATGGATGAGGTTTGGCCAAAGGTTGCATGTTCTTGATTGAGTCCTTATAAGAATTACATAACCATGTTGATATACTCACCTCACAAGTAGTGGTTAAATATGGTGTTAATATTCATTGAGGGATCATAATAAATTAGTGGGATTTATATATTTAGGAATTTAATCATTTGGTTAACACTTATAAGAACTTTTAGTACCATTCAATTGAGATATTCTTTCTCCATAAATTTATGGATGATTGAGATCAAGTGTTTATATATATTATCTATATTAAAATATTTTTGATATACTATAATACATGATTCATATAAATGATTCATTCAATACCATCATTTATGGGTGATGATATCACTACGGTTTTCCATTTTAATAATTTATTGTGTCATAAAATATAGGATTATGTGAATGTGTTTTGAAAAACTATTTTTATATAAGTGGTGAACCAATGCCTCATCTCTATAAGGAATCTAACACGTACTCTTATTCCATGATATTTTGGTTTATATTTCTGTCATATTAGTGATTCATCAATAAGTAGAATGTGGGGATATGGTTATTATTATTAGTGATATGTAAATAAAACTAGTATAATCCACAAATTGTCTATAAATATATCGGGGAACAAATTCTCTAATGTGATACTAGTTTAATAGAAATGGTAAATCATGATAACAGTTCTATTAAACACATTTATAGTGTAAAAAATGTGGCTTCATGGAATATATAAAATTATTTTCAATGATCTGTCCTCTATATAATAGTTTTCATAGTAGTGGGATGGCTATGATATCATAAACTAAATCCATAAATCCATCACAGATTAGTGATTAGGGATATATTAGATAATCTGGGTATAAAAGAGGATATGTTTTGAAACAGGTAAAGGCATAGGGTGGTTCTCCTCATGTATATCAGTAAACTGGTGGCTTATGCTAAATTTTATGCTTCACTTGATATCTTCTTATTATGTTGACTTTTAATAATAATGGAGAGGAGAATATATCGTACAAGGTACCATCTTATTTGCATCCCCCATGTAATTTTATGACAGTAATATGTCCTATTGATTCTTATAATATTACTTTGTTGGTGATCTAGGTTTATATATATGTATATAATAATTATTATGATTATTCATTCTCCTCAAGGGTGATATTGGAGGGTATTATGAGGTTTTTGGGAATAAAAATTGTTATTCGAATGTGGAATAATAAAACAATTTAATCAGAATTCGATATTTGCAGGAACACTAGTTGGGACATATCCATAAACTACTTATATAATTATACATTATTTTTTGATTCTTTATCTAGGAGATAAAGAGGATTTTGGAAAACCAAAACATCATCCATTTTCAGTATGTTTCATGGGTATTTAAACCCTTTCTTGGGTTTCCAAAAATGATAGAGGTTGAATTTTTCATGTAGTTAAGGATCCTTAATCCATTCACCCACATATGGTATATTTTATGGCGTTTAGATAATTAATGTTTTATCTATTTTACCTTGATGTAACAGTATTTATTCATCCAGGCTCATCCCTACTGGGTGGTATAGTTATTTTCACAATGAATGAAATTTTATTTTTATGTTTATGAGTTCATTATTAGAGATTGGACCAGTTTAATGTTATGAAACAATGAACTTTAAATTTTTTAAGATGGAATATCTCATATTTTAAGGTAACCATATAGTTCTCCAAGATTTATCTATAATTTGGATATCAATATTTATGATTAAGTCATGTGAATTTTCCATATATTTTTTAAGAACCATTATTGATTTTATTATTTTCATTTCAATCCATTATTAATGATTAATGTAAAAAAAATTTCTAGGGACTTGATAAAGTAGTTTTTCAAACCCTAATTTTATTGGTTCAAGGTTTAATTTATCAATGATATTAATGTGTTATCAATTAGTTATTTGGATCAAATTTAACATCAATATTTTTTGTGGAATGATTAGAAATCAACAACTA
The DNA here is from genome assembly GCA_963277665.1 of Viscum album. Taxonomy (NCBI): domain Eukaryota; kingdom Viridiplantae; phylum Streptophyta; class Magnoliopsida; order Santalales; family Viscaceae; genus Viscum; species Viscum album. The sequence continues at coordinate 1,271,145,637 of OY728146.1, forward strand.
TATTCCATGATTATAGAGACTAATATGTAGTTTATTGAGGTATGATTCTTGGGAAGATGACATTTTATTTAGGTATTTCAAGGGACTAGTAAAAATGATAATATTGTCACTTAGGTGTGGTAAAAATAAATTTGTGTACATATAGTCTGGCGATTCGAAGGCCACTACAATATATATATTTAATACTTCTCTAGATTTGAAATAGAAATAATGAATTTGAAAAAAAATGAGGGAATTGTTTATGTACCTAATCCCCTATGAATGTGCCTTTGAGAAGATGATTATAGGATTAATGACAAATCAAATCCAAAAAATACTTCATATGGGTGTGGATTATACCTTATTATTAGATTCATTTGATGTTAGTCAATGAAATATGATGATGAATAATAATGGAGTAATATTTTCTTGGCACAGAAAGACGATTCCATATGAATAGAACTACTTGAAACATGACATAGAATTGGAAAATTTAGTGATTGAACTATGATTATTGGTTCACTAGTTGATTAAGAGTATCATTTTATATACATATCAGAATAGAATATTGTATATATTCTTAATAATTTACATGATAATTCATTACAAATGGTTAGTTTAATACCTTCAATAAATCGTCTCTATGATTATGCTCACCCTTGGGAAAATAAATTCCATGTTAGATGTTCTTGGAAGAAAAAATCATCCCCAAATTATTTTAGAGCTCTGTAGTTGGTGGAAGGAGATTCTATTATTCATTGAGACACATATTAATGATATATAGGATCATGGTTGAGGAACAATTATATATAGTAGTGTTATTTCCTAACATCAGTATAGAGTGTAGTTGAGTCAACTAGATTATTGGTTATAAATAATATAATATATTGTACAATGATTATAATATATTATAATATGGCTAATGAGTGTATCATTCATTTATGAGGATCATTGTGTTCACAATGAGTATTTTCAGGGAGTTATTGTGGGATTCAAATTCCATGAGATGATAAGTACACATGAAAATAACCAATATGTATCCAAACATCAATAGATAGTATTACTATAAAAATATAAAGAATAAATTCTCATAGTTTTTTCATGATGAATTTTATATCACCAATTGAGGGCCATGTATTATAGACAAATAATTCATATTCTAGTAATACACATTCTTAAATTGAAATGGGATTTTTTATGTTATGTTTAATGATATTTTTATTTGAGTTTATATCGATGTTGTTATAAAATATTAGTAAATATTGGATCATTTGAAAAAGGTTACCCCTTTCCTATAAATTAGGGAGACCTGGTCTATTAAAGATCTCAGTTGGGTACATGATTATGATATTGTATGGATTTATAATGATCCATAGAGTATTATGTTTGGATGTGACACACAATTCCAATCTTGTTTCAGATAGATATGAAAAAAATCGTTAGAAACTTTGGTCAATTTTTGAACAATATATTATAGTCCGAATGATTTGGGGTTTAATTAATTTACTCATATTCCAAAATAAATTCACAGAATATATATCCAAAATTTTGGTTGATATTAGTGTTTTTTCTAGTATTAACAGAGTATAAACAAATAGTTATTAGGTATTTAATCATATAGATCAATTCATGATTCTATATACTATGGAATTTCAATATCCTATACAGTGGATTGAAGAATGAGTGTCTTCAATTAACTAAATAAGTCTCATTAATTTTATTTTTTATTATATTAAATTAAATTTTGGTGGATTTATAACTGTCATAGATGGTATAAGTAATTTTATGAGTAGCTACCCCATTATCATGAAATTAATGGAGGGGGAAGGTATGCCTAAGAGTGTTCCCTAGTTTTGGATACATGTTGTTTCTGATCAATAAAATGTATCCATCAACTTCATGAGAAATTTTATATTATAGAGATAATTGGAATGGATGTCTAATTATTACCTTTCTTAAACGATATAGTATGATGATTTATTAATTACATATATCTCATATTTATATATATCACTCAAAATCTTCTCCAATAATCCCTATTTAGAGTTTTGAGTTCAAACAGGATGAATTGATTAAGGAATTATTTATATATTCAACCAATGTTTTAATATTATTCATTGGAATAGGGTACCCTTGGTACATATGTGGTGGTATCTAGAAGTATTCAAGAGAATATATGGAAGAAAATGTTTCTTGAAAACCATAGTGGATGGAGTATTTCACTAATGACGATCATTAATGTATCATGAGGATAAGACATGCTATAGTAGATAGTTTCTATTGAGCCACATGTACATTGGTTTCAATTAAATTTCATTTCCGTAAAACCATATTATTATGGATTTATTATATTTGTATGGTTACAAAAGAGTATCATGTAAATGTTTTTTGAGAAAAAGATAAATTTCAAAATTCTATACTAGTGAAAAATTTACAATGAAAAAAATATAAGGGGTCACCTAACATCTTGTATATAAGATAGGTTATAAATCCCCTATCATCAATGTATTTATGGGGGGAGTATAATAACCACAATAAATCATAGGATATTTGAGGTCCCTCCATTTAATTTTTTGTGGGGACACATGAACTCATTTTAATGTATCTAATCTTAGTAAATTTTCATCTCATATATTATAAACCCTTATCCATACTCCATAAGTGTAAGATGGCCAGACCCTTATAATTATTTTAATTCAAACATTCTATATAATATTTTAAATCATCAAATCTGAAATAAATGTTCAATCAAAAACATTTTTCTTTCTTTGTTATTCTGAATCCCTCCATTACATATATTCTTGGTCTATTTTATTTTATATTCTTTACACGACATCATTCAAAATATGTACTTTAGGTTTTTTGATTGGTTTTATGTTATTTTCAAAATGAGGATGATTCATGAAATTATACATGATTATGAGATTCATTAAGTAATGTGGTGTTTGAAATATAATTTTTACTATTGATTTACAAGATATTCATATTATAATAGATAATTGGTTTTTTGCAAGTGTATGCACATGACATGAATTATAATTAAAAGATGATTAATTATATATTGTGAATATGATATAGATAATTTGTGACATGAATGTTTTATTTGGTTGGTTGGTCTATAGATTCATGGTTTCTGATGGCAATGGTCGGAATTAGAAGTGTTATACACAAAGAATTAGAATTCATAGAGGGTGAATTTCAAAATGTTTGGGCTTAGTGGAACTATTTAGGATCCCATGATATACCCCTTAGTGATGGGGATCCCATCTTGAAGATATATTTTCATATCATTGATATTAAATTAAGGTATGACTATGTGATTATTTGATAGGTAAACATATGGAATTAGTTAGGATGACCCACCTTTAAATTAAATTATTCTGAGTAGATTTTAATAAGTTTTTATAAAAATAGATGGTGTTGTCTTTTATACCAACCCTAAAAATGATTTTAATTCTCCTTAGACATGATATTAATATAATTTTTAATGTTTTTATTCTATTCATTGTAAATATTAGAATGTATCTTATGGATATATTATGTGAGGTCATTATATATAATATTATATTTAGTGATGGGATGTGGAATGAATGCTTTTGGTTTTCCCCTATAGCATTGACTTGTGAGGAGATTCATTTTATATTTATTCCATTTATAGATCATATAAAAAGATTTTAAACCCATTCACTCATGAAAATTAATATTTGAATCTATTAAGATATTTAGGCACTATTGATGATGACTATTCCCCGAATACCTGAATGGAACCCAATTCCATAAATCCAAATACCTTAGTTGAATCTTCCGATCACTAGAGGCTTGAATAAATAATTATGTTCAATTAACTCTATAGTGGGAGATTGTTATCCCACTATTAATATTCCGATATGAATCAAGTTAACTCCCTTAGTTGTTTTGAACCAATTTTAAACCAAGTACTCATAAGTGAATATACATATAATAAATTAAATCCATTAGTTATTAGAGCACTAATATTTGTAGGAAATTATATAAATATATGATACCATGAATTTTGAGAATAAATACTAACAATAGTTCAAAAAACTTGGCGATGGAAAAAAATATATATATAAATTACGAGAACCAAAAACACCACAAATAGTTTAAATAGTGGTCCCACCAGTCATATTTACAATAAAAATAACCCAAGATGACCCGTATTCACATAGTATACATATCTTTTTAATGTTTCTAAAAACAATACAAAAAAACCAAAAAAATGATAAATACTAGATCCCATGATATTTGGAATTACCCTTACCCAAATCAAATACAAAAATAATAAAACATGTTTTCTATAATATGGTTATGGCATGATATAAATATAATGTGGTCAAAACCACACCACATTCAACATTTCATAACCTAATATTCAGTTAGAATAAATAAAATAGAGTGGAACCTAAATAACGTGATACCATATAAACATAATAGATAGTAGACATATAATAGCTCATGAATATAAACACTCAATATGAGGATGGGCCATATAATAAAATCTTAAATTATTCATCACCTTGGAATATAATATGATAAATACATATATATAAAATACAATGTTAAAGTTTACAACCCATTTTGGGGATGTTTAATAATTTATTAATATTCACGACATTATATATATTATGAAACTGGGAATAAGGTAAATTCTTATACCATGTTAGGGATTTCTAAACCTATACAAAATTAGGAACATGTTTTTCAACATATAGGTACATTTTTAAGGTCATGTTCAACAAATAATATATTAAAAAATTCTTAAATTTCTAAATAAACATCTACATCAACGAGTAGTAAATTATAATCCTAACAAAAACCATGTAATAAATGTATAAGATGTATTAAAAGCAATCTCATACCCCATATTACTTTTTATATACACCCTCATATCATTATTTATATTTTTCTAAAATCCACTATTGGTTAAGTTTTAACTATAAAATCAACTACGATTCAACCAATAGATACACCATTAGTACAATAAAATTGAAAAAATAATTATAGTAGTCAAAATTCAAAATTTAATATTAAAACTAGGGGACGTGATTATGATATTAAATAATTTAATTACCTTATGCTCATTATCTACAACATTCGTTATTTCCACCGGTCAATAGCTTGACTCCCATACGATATCAATAGATGAAGAACCTCCAGTCACCCAAAATAATACATCACCCACAAAACATCATGTATTACATTGATTCCATAATATATAAGATATTAACTCTTGAAATCTTATATCTAATAAGAGATATCCACCAGTTACATTAACTCTAATTTTTTTAATCTCCTTTTAAATAAATTTAATGATAAATAATATAATACTGTTACAAAACCTGAATACAAAGGAATAACAACTTGTAAAAATTCAGAAAATACATATCCATTAAATAATGAATCCTAAAAATTAATTAATTATTTATAACCTATCTTCTTAGTGTCCCTTTTGTTCTCCTTAGTATAAGTAATAACATAAAGATATACCGGAAAGAAGGGTGTGATGAAATCCCAGTAATAAGTTAGATAAGATAATGAATGATTATAAATGGGTGAGAATAATCATCAACATCATAACATAAGCATCAAATAATCATATTAATAATTATAGGAAGAATTATTTAAAATCATGGAATATGGAAATTCATACAAATGAATCATCATGTCTTTGTTGTCAAAAACCACACATAGTTGTGAAGAATGCTAGCATCATGTTTACATCTTACATATATGCATAATCATAAAATAATACTTATGGAAAAAATATAGTTACACGATAATTCATATTGAACATTATCTCTTCAGATACCATACATTACCCATTGTATTGGAGTGATAAACAATTCTGGAAACACCAATCACATCATAACGTTTACATAATCATGCAAGAAACATAGAACATATACAAATATTGTAACTAAAATAATCCAAGGAAAGGAAATGGGTTTCATGATATCTGGTACGTTAGAAATGACTTTACTCATAATAATAATTCTTTTAACCTTAATGCAGGAAAATCTTGGATCCTTGTGGCGATCTAGGAAGATGCTTTTATTCAAAAAGATTGATGTAACAACTCAGTTGGGGACTTTGAGATCCTTCGCCGTCTCCGAGTTCCTGGCAATTATCCAAAGCCAAAACGTACCTTTGAGGTTTTCTAGCAGGCTCCAATGCAGGGATGGATCAAAGTTAATGTTGATGGCACTTCAAAAGGAAATCCAAGTCCTGCCAGTTGTGATGCTTTTTTTAGAGACACTGCTGGCCAGTGTCAGGGCTGTTTCTTCGTTGGATGTGGCCACTCGTCATCGCTGGAGGTGGAACTGCTGGGTGTCATCCGTGCTGTTGTTTTTTCTCTTCAATGAGGCTGGAGGAAACTATGGATTGAGAGTGATTATTCCACCATCATTCATGTCATCTGGAATGGCATCATTCATCTGGCCTAGAAGCATACTGCTCATTGGATGAACTGCCTTAACTCGCTCCACGAGTTTGATTATATCGCCACCCACACCTACCGTGAAGCTAAATCCATCGCTGATGCTCTTGCCAACAAAGGAGTCCACCAGCGAATGACTTGGATGGACTCCCTGCCTGATGATTTATTTGAGCTCTTTGATAGAGATTGTAAAAAAATCCCCTATTTCAGCCTCTTGTAACTTTCTTACTTTTTTAATAATGATTTGTGCTTTGGTATTTGACCAAAGCATTACCTTTTAAAAAAATGAATAAAATATGGGGTTCCCAAAGTAAATATGGAATCTAATAACTAGTGTAATAATCAACTCTCTTGAGAGAAGAATAAACAATCTCAATAGATGTAAAAGAAGTGATTTTTTATAAGAAGTGTTATATCAGAAGCAACCCATTGATTTTTTTATAAAATAATATTGAAATAATTTATATCACTAAAAATTTCAACGAATAAAGAAATTATATATTACGAATATTAATGAGAATCCAAACTGAAATTTGGAATAAAAGAGGAATAACCCAAAAAATGACATTGGGTTTTATTATACCATTTCCTTAAGTACAAAAGTTTTATTGACATTAACATCATGGATGGTCAAATATTATTCATTAACTAATAAATAATTTAATTTATTATACTATTATTTTTTATTATCATTTTATTATGTAATTTTATGGACATTTTTGTGGGTTATAGTGTTCAATAACATTGTTTAAAAGTGTTAGTTTTCAGGGCTTTTCCGATTAGTGCACATGTATACATGTATCAAAGGTATCGTAAAATATGGATAATTATCCAAAATTAATATTATATATTTTCAATAAGCTAAATTATTATTAATTAGTCTTATATTTTATTAGATATTAGTTTTATTAATTAGATAAAAAATATTAATGATAACCATTTAGATTATTTTGTTGGGTTTTTTGTCACATTACACATTTTTTGATTTAGTATTTAATATTATGTAAAATAGTATGTTCTATAACAGAAAAAAATTATTAAATTAATTTTACACTCTTTTTTACCATTATTATAGTAATAAGACCTTCCTTGTGGGATGCCAAATAAAATTAAAGTTTTTAGACCTTGAAGGCGACATGACAACACCTAATGGGAGATATTTTGAGTATTATAATGAAAGGGATATTAGATGGGGTTTGATGATAGATTATTCCATTAACATAATAAAATTATTGTATATATAAGATAATAGACTTATATTTCCACATAAATATAGGGATATAATGAGAGAAAAAAGAATTAAATAAAATGATATTAAATTAAACAAAAATAAATAGGATTTTACCTACTGAATTTTTCTCCTTGAGAACCTACTTAGAGAGATTGGTTTTGTTATTTTATTGAGAAAAATGGATTCTAGAAGTGGGTATGATGATTTGGAATAATACTGAGTATAAATTTGACAAGAATCAATGATTTATTGGTGTTAGTAGAAGAGGTGGTGAGGGATAGTGTTTATAGTAGAGGATAGGGTGGTTTTTATTATATTATTCAGTAGATTATTATTTTCGATAAAGATTATGAATAGTTGGAACCTTATAACTAAAAATATTAAAATAATGAAGGATAGTTCTTGATTATTGTGATTATATAATCAATGACACAAGGAATAGTTTGTTTAACAAATAATAAATATATATAAACTATATGTTACGATATTTTAATATTCACCAAAAATTCAATTATTTCAGAAAAATCCAAAAAAATCAACCTAACCATTTTTATCGTTGTAGAAAAAAATAAATCCATTTTATGAATAAAAAATTCTAAATATTTTAAATTTAATTTTTAATTAAAATCCTAAATAAATATAAAAATATAGATGGTAGAATTTTAATGAATTTTATGACACTTTGATAATTTACTAAGGGTCTCATAGAATTATATTATAATTATACGGCAAAAAATACTAGTTTTTGAAAATAATTTTAATTTTAATTAATTATATTAATTATAAATTTATAATTATATATTTTTATCTTAAAAATTACTGACACATGATTTTTCATATATAAAATGCTTATTTACATATACTTTGTTATTAATATATCATGTTTTTATTCATAAGACACATAATTTTTATTTATTATTTTCTAGGAAGGTTAATATTCTATTGTCCAGGTACTACTACTAATAGACCCATTACTATTCCAAAGGTCATGTAATTATTCCATTAGTATAGGTTATTTAATTTCTATAAAGAGTTATTATTGTATTCATTATTCATTTATAATGTCTATATTGTGTCATATATGTGATTTTATGTGATATATACAATATTTCATAATTATAAGTTGGTAATTTCCATTGATAAAATATTGGTGCATTAAATTATTACCCCCTTGAGAATTTTTTCATGAAATTATATTTTACATTCTATGTTGATAACACGTGGGGGTACTCATCCTTCACCACTTCCAATGGTCCCGTTGTTAGCTCTTCATTATTTTGGTTCTTCTATAATACTTGGACAAGGTGATTAGTATTGTTTCATATAAAAACATCTATACAATCCAATATCATCACTAGCTACTCCTCATAAGAGATATAATATTTGAATTATACAACTTTTGGATTAATTACATGTAGGGATATATTATGTACTTTATATAAAGGGATATGTTCAATATATCATGTCCATGATACAAGGTAGGTGGGAGTTACAGTCAATAGGCCTCAGCTCTGAGGTACTAACTAATCTCAAAGGGCTTGATGTACCTATGACCATACATTCCATTCATCCCAAATCACATGATACTCTTCCATTGAGAAATGAGGATGAATAATATCTGTCCAACCTGAAATAATAAGTCTAATTTAAGACTATCTTTATATATATTCTGTCAAATTTATGCTTCCTTGATGTGATGCTATACGGTTATCACCTTTACCACTATTTCATCAAACATTTTTTCCTAAAAGATTATAGTCCCTCAATTCAACCCAGAATATTGGTGTTATGAAAATTTTAGCATAATGGTCTTCTTATGGAGCCATTTGGATGCTCTAGTGGAAACTATTATTGTTAGGGATATCATCTAAAGGTATATATTTTTCTTACCCCCTTTTAATTATAGAGAATATACTCTCAACATGTATTAAAATTTCTAAATAGTCTACTCAGATTGGCCATCATTATGAAGATGATTTTCTGTAATAAAGATTAGTTTTGTATTTATATATGATAGACACTTTTCTAGAACATGGACGTGAATCTCAAATATTGATTAGATGCAACAGAAAGGTGTACTTCATGATACCTTTCCACTTCAAAAATGTATATCCCTAAAAGTTTATACAATGAGAAATCATATATAATTGTGATATAGTTTGATGTCTTAATGAGAAAATCCACCAAAACCCATATAGAATTGTTTCATCTAAATACCATCAGATGTCTACTGACAATGTAAATGGGGATTTTCTAATTTCTATGTTGGTATGGGTAATGGTTTCATATTTCCCTTATAATCAATTCTTGTAGCCATCATTTTCAATCATACCATGAACATTGATGTATATTTTTTTAACACCATCTTCATATTTTCCCACCAAATGTTCTCTAGGAGATCTCAAAACATCTTTGCGCTCCATTGATGAATGTAGAATTTTCAGTTTTGAGAATAAATTAGAATCTTTATCTATATCTATGGATTGGATGGTACACATAGTATTGATACAAATCTAACAACTCCTTCATCATAAATTTTGAACTATGAGGATTTATCATATCTGATACCATTCACATTTTTATGGAATTTCCACATCATTCCATTACGTAGTCTTTATTATCTCTATGAGGAATGATTGAAAAATAATTTGAGAAAGGATTTATGATTTTTATTACCTAATTATATCTATGTTAATCCATTGAAAATCTATGAATATTATATCCTTCTCAATTCATATAATTTTTAATGTTGTAAGATCTTTTATACTTAGAACACATCCAAATTATTCTTATTTCCACGATGGTAGAGGATTTAAAATTCATAATAATAAAATATCTATTCACATCTTCATTAGTTCAAATCAAGATCTTTCTATGTGAATATATATTTTAGGATCTAATGATCATTACATATTTTATACTTCTCCCCATATAGAAAATTCCACTTGATTTTCTACACGAAGATCATAATATCTGGCTTCATATCATTTGTGGGATAGTGTTTCTCAATAATTTTTAACATTTATGATGAATATGAAATCACTTAATAATTTTTAATCAGTTTAAATCCTAATACCTTACTTAAATAATCGTGTTATACCACCAATAGTTCCTCACTTGCTGGTAGTGTGAGTACCAGTTTAGTGATAAGCCTAATTTTCAACTCTTTTATGATGGTTTTATTATTCATAGGTCTAGAAATAAATTTATCCCTTCCAATTCATCATGGATAAAGAATTATATAATAATTTAAATTTCATTAAAAATTTCCAATAACACACACCTATTCAAATGGAACTGTGGATATCTTTTACATATGTTAGATTGGGCCACTCATTTATTTCCTATGTCTTTTTGGGGTCTATAAATATTCCTTTAATGCCGATAACATTGCACATGAATGATAATTCCTTTCTCCTGAACTCACATTTTATGTTACATTTCATAATTTTTCTCCCATCATAATGTCTTATGAATAGTAATCCAATGCTCCTTGTATTTCTCCTTTTTCATGGATTGTGTAATAATGTCATCTATATGGACATAAAAAACAGGTCAAGGTATTATCTAAGGAATCTATTCATTATTAATTTTTTTGGACAATTTGAGAGTCTAAAAAGCATTACAGTGAACTCATAGTGTCCATAAAACATTCAAAAGATATTCTTAGGAATATTTTACTTATTCACATTTAATTGGGGATATCTATACCAATGATCCTCCTCAATGAAATAAATAGCTCCATGTAGTTGATCAACCAATTCATCTATCTATAGAAGGGGACACTTCCTCTATATCATGATTTTATTAAGCTATTCTAATTAACAAAGAGGCTCTTTGATCTACCCAAATTCATCAATAAGATAAATGCTGCACCCCATGGATAATCCATATGGTGTATGAAACCCATGTCCATGTTCTATTGTTACTGAATCCTCATTTATTTCAATTCAATGGTGTCCATTTTTTAAGGGTTATTTTATATTGGGAAAGATCTAGAAATATGATCAATTTAAAACTCAACTTCTTTATCAGTATAAAGATCATGTAATTCTTCAGAGGATGCATCAGTGTAGTCCACAACAATGGGAATGTCTTTGATCTTGATTCTATCATTTTTGTGAATCATTTTTTATAGAAATGTTTTCTCATAAAGTGATGATATCCACGCATGAGAAGATGATTCTGATGTATATTCATTATACTCTTTAAACTTTTACAGAATTAGGGGATTTCTCTAGATGGGTAATGAAATCTTACATTCCCAATAATTGATGTTGGATTTTTATAAAAAATAGAATATACATGCCCAATATAGCATGAAACTCCACCAGTGGATGTATGACAAGATATTATGGGAGGTCCCATTATAAAAATTAAACTAATAGTGGTATACCTTAGATGAGATAATTTCTCCATTATCTATTCAGATAGATAATTCAACCTCGATATTTTAAGGTGGTGTATGAATTATTATAATAAACATGGATGATATGAAATAATAAATATAACCATAACCAAATAGAAACTTTTCAATTAAAGAATGAATAACCACTGTACCTATCACCACTTCATTTTTAGGATCCAAATCTTTGGTTGTGATGGGATAATATATCCCTATCTCAATTGGATTTATTGGCTACTGATGCTGATTAGACTTAAGGACTCAAGGTTTAGATAAATTGATTGAATATTTCCATTTCCCCTATAGTTAACGCATTGAACCATGGGTGGTTCTATTCATTCCTCCACCACATTGTTCTAATTTCTCATTTTACTTCTACAATCATGATCTTGGGGGTCTCCTCTCCCCCAATTGAAACATTTTCTCATCCCATTGAGGTAATAACCATGATTATTCTCCCCACATTTTTATATATGACTGCTTATTTTTAATTTCCACCTTTTTACTTCATCCTCCACATGAATCCCAAAATTTAATTTTTTATCACAATAGACATGAAACCATTTTGCAAAATCATTCTACACTTTGATATAACATAAAAAATCTTTATAAATCCCAATGAAATAAATTTATAGAGCATTCAGAAGGTGGTGTTGTAAACCAATAGGGAATATATCTATTTTTGTATCATTGTTGATAACAAAACCCAGGAAATAAAATACAATCCATGTAAAATTTTCATCATATTCCATGATAAATTCACCTTTCTTTTTCTTCAACTATTATATTTCTCTCTCTATCATCTTCAAAAGAGTTGAAGGAAAATAATTATTAAGAAAGATTTTATTAATGTCTTCCCACACAATATATTAAATTTATTCATTTTCCATTGTGTTATGAATCAATGACCACTATCGATCGAAATTTTTCTCCAAATGATAATAAACAAGATTCACCTTCTCCGCCTCAAAATAGTGATGAAAAAAAGAGAATCTCTGTTTATTTAATCCACTATTCTGTGACTAGTGATTTATAAGATCCACTAAACATCAGTGGTTAATTATTAATGGAATACTCAACATATAGTTATTACCACTTCATAGAATGTGTACATTCCACATTATTCATGATAATGTTAATATCCTATTATAGTTTGGCAAGAATTACCATGAAATTTTGAACTCCAACACCAATTTAATTGGGGATGTTGTTTGGGTATTCACTACATTATCCCTCACATAGTTTGTTTTCACATAATTTCTCATTGTTCCCCCCATTTTTGGAAATAGATATGGATTGAACAAAACATAAGTCAACAAGTCATGAATAATGTATTTATTACATTGTCAAATTAACTATACGTGCATATCTTGTGGGATGTCCATGTTTATAATTTTTCTAAAACAATAATTATTGGGTGATTAGAATTATACTTAAATGGTGTCACTAATTTTATATAATTGTAATACAAAAATTAACTAAAAAATTCTATAATACCAAAAAAAAGATATTAATTTTCTTGCGTTTGTATTAAATCATTTAAACAATAAAAAATATATAATTTTGAGGAAAATAGGAATCAAAAGATTAGTGTCTTGATCAAATTAAGAACAAACATACCATTTATATAATAAAACATTAACATTATTTAATTCTGTTTTATCTAGATTATTATTGGACCATTTTTCCTATTTAGTAGAATTAATCAGTAAAGGGAATATATCAATGGAAGGGGTGAGATGAAATCCTAGTAATATGGTAAATAAGAACATAAATCAAAATAACATGAGTGTGAATATGAATCATAATAATTACATAATAATTGGAGTGTAATATTAACCATATGAGTAAAATTAAATGAATCAATGTAGTGTGGTAGTGCATAAAAGAGAAACATCATGCCATAGTTGTCAACTACCATGCATAGTTTCAAACAAAGATAACGTCATATTCACACATAACTTATGTGCATAATCATAAAATAATTTTTTTGAATGAATATAGAGTAATTTTAATGACTATTCCACATTATCTCATGAGATACACCATATTAAAGTTTTCATTAGATTTATATATAATTTAATGCACAATTATCTCATTATAACATTTATATAATCACGCAAGCCACCTATAACATATAAATAATTACCAAAAAATAATCCATGGAATGGAAATGAGTTTCAGGATAATTTTAAAAAACATACTATCATGAATATTATTTGGGTTCCAAAAATACAAATGTAATATCATACCATATATATTAATCTTCAATAATGAGTGAAGAAGTAATTGTCTCTGGATAAGTTAAAGAACAGTTTTTATGAAAGAATACTTATTTTGGAAAAAGAATTTAATTATCATAAATTCATATCAGAAGAATGTATATCCCATAAAAAATTTAATATTTGGGAAATTTTATTTTATAAATATTAATGGATATCCACATTGAAATTAATCATGAATGTGTAATAAACTAAAGAAAGGTAATTGGGATCATGATTCCACATACCTTAAGACTGAATTCTTTCTTCACATTAACATCAAGGATAATAAAATTATAATATTTAATTAATAAATACATAACCTCTTATACATTTATTTTATTAATTATAATTTTATTATGTTCTTTTATTGCCATTTTGGATAGTTATAGTGTTCAATTTCATCATCTGGGAGTGTTTGTTATCTTGGTTATCCTGATCAGTTCACTTGTATACACATATAAATGATCATGTAAAATGTGGATAATTATCCAGAAGTCATAAAATATTTTATTTATTAACAAAAAATAATAATTTTCATTAAATATATATTTTTCCACAAATGAGGATGATTCATTAGATAAATTTTTAGTGATAATAATTTAGATTAAATTGGTGGTTTTCAATCACAGTGAAGTCATCATGATTTATTATTTAATATTATGTATATAAGTCAGTTAAAGATAATAAAAAGGTTATAAAAAAATATTATGATATATTTCAACCATTATAATATTTTTAAGACCATACTAGATTTTTTAAGGAAAATGAAAAATTTTCAACCTTTAAGGTGATAAAAAATCACCTCACGGACGATATTTCCATTTTTAAAATAAAAGCGAGAGGAGAATAGGTTTGATGATATATAATTCCATTAAAATAATAACAATAATATATATATATATATATAAGTTAATTAAGTTATTATTACACTGGATAAGGGGATATGAGAATATAAAAAATGAAAAAAATGAAAATAAATTTGAAGAAAAGAATGTAGATTTCAACCTCTTGAATTTTACTCCTTGAGAACATATGTAGGAAGATATGTATTTTTCATTAGCTAAGATTAAATGATCTTAGATTTGTTAAAGCTTATTAGGAATATAACTGGGTAGAAATTGTAAAAGCTTTAAGGCTTAGAATGTGTGAGGGGAAGAGGTGGCGTGGGATGGTATTTACAGTGTAGTAGAGTTGTGTTTCTTGGTTATTTTATTCATTAGATTTATATATTTGATCAACTATATAATTTGATTAAAACTAATATATTAATATATTTAAATAATGAAATATATATCGAGATTATGGGTATTACATTAGTAATTATTCAAGGACTATTTTGTTTAGCTTATAATGTATATATATCATAAATTGCAATATTTTACTATTCACCACAAATTCTACAATTTTAGAAAAATAACAAAAATACACTCTAATCATTTTTATATTTCTATAATTAAAAAATTAAATCCATTTTATGAATTATTATTTTTTAAATATGTGAAATTTAAATTTAAATTAAATTCATCAATTATTAGAAAAATATTGATTTTAAAATTATAACTAATTTTATAAAACAATGAAAAATTACATAGGGCCTTAAAAATTTATCTTTAATAAACTCGTTAAAAATTACTAATTTATGAATATATTTTATGAAAAATATTCTTTAAAATATTTATATTAGTTTTAGAATTGTAATTAAATATATATATATATATATGTTACAAAACCGTAACAAATTTTATCATTTATGACATGTTTATTTACTTATACCATGCAATAAATATTTAATTTTTTATTTAGAAGACACCTAAATATTATTTATACATGCATTGGAAAAGACACTATTCTTTTTGAAGTACGACTATTCTGTATTTTCAGATTACTATTCCATTGGTTAAGTCACTATTCCATTGTTATATGTTCATTAACACATAGAAATAATTTGTATTATACAAATTATTAATTTGTAAAGTTTATATTGTGTTATATAAGTAAATTAATTTGATTTATACAATAGGAAAAAATTCTAAGGAGGAAATATCCATTGATAAAATGGGGGTCATTACAGTACTGACCTCTAATGAACTAGCATTATTTAACAAGATATAGAATCAGAATTTCTGAGAATGATAAAAAACATTCCATAAGAAATGCTCCACCAAATAACATCAAAGCCTCCAAATATAACAACTTGATTACTAATTATATGGATAGAAAAATAAAGAATAAATAGAAAGGAATGGTTTCTACACTAGATCGACTCTGTGAAAACCCTCAACCACTGATATAACACATCTTAAATCCTTTAAAAAAATCATTATACTATAACAACATGGTGTTGGTTATCTAGAACTAGAATCCATAATACTATTTATATAGAATAGGGACACAACAGAAATTGAAAATAATTTATTGGACTGACCCCTACCATTAGGATCAAACCATGAAAACCGAATGAAAATAACAGAACAAATAATATAATACAACAATAGAGAATAAATACATTGACTGACATGAAACACTATAACTAAATTGTCGGATTAATCATCACCATAATGGATGAACCTCCCAAAAACCAAAATCACCAAAAAAACATATAAAAGTACTTTATTAATGTTATATGGCCATAAACCTCTTATAGGAACACCCATAGAAATATTTTCTAATAAAACACCACAAAAATTAATAAAACATGTTGTAAGAATTAGTAGGCAATGCAAAACAAAAATTGTTTCTCGATGTGTGAATTTATCGCACTATCCAAAACAGTTTGATCCACCCCAACTTGCTAGCGGAGTGTTCTTGGTGTATGATTCCCCAACGAATTTCACCATGATCATGGCATGATGGTAAAAGAATTGATCCACTTTAGTAATAATGGAATGTTTTATCAAGAGAATATTATATTTAAGGATATTTTCTATATAAGAGACCACATCATAAATTATTTATAGATCAAAATTGGTCTGAATTTTAATTATATGTTATCAGAATTACTTTTTATAAAATATTGGGTAGATTTAAACATGAGAACTCATTATTGGGGAACCACATCAAATTTCAAAATTTTTAAATCAAACGGTAATAATTAATCAAGTTATTAGTCATATTTATATAATAATATTCTGTATTATTTTTTTTATTTTTTTTGTTTATTTGTATATATTTATAATATATGAATTTTTTTACAATATTTATATTTAATAAAAAAGTTAAAATTATCTAGGAAAATACATATTTCTCATTAAAATTCTAATTCTAATTATCCATTTTAAAATTGAGAATCATTTTTTAATTCCACCAACATTTTCAATGAGGGATTCCCAAAGTAGTCCACCCTGTCATCTAATGACAATAAAAAATTTATCAATCAAAAAACACCTTATTACACTATTATATTAATAAAATTAAACCAATCCTCTCAATAATTCACATATATTAACAATATATATCAAAATTGAAGAATTATTCCTAAAAAATATACCCTTCGATTTAAACATTTACATGGTATAAATATCTAAATGTATTATCATGCTTACATGTTTTAGAAACATTAAAAAAACATAATATTTATGATAAACCATTTATTTTATATATAAAATGAACATTCAATCCAAATTTATATTTTATGAATCTCTAATGTCATTTTATTATATCATATTCATGAACACTCTAATAAGAACAAAATTTAACTATTATATGATGTGGAACAACATTTTAATTCACTTAGGAAATGTATTACAATGTGATTCCAATATTAGAACACATAACAAATCAAGTCTTAATATTTTTTAAGAGTGTATAACTCAAACTCTAGTCATAACAGATGATATATACACTGTGTAGTTGGGATTATAATTTTTAATATCACAAATTATCTTCATAAATATCTTTTACTCATTATACCATTAGATTTGGATCTACCTAAATAATTAATTGGTTTTATATTATAGTTATTATTTATTATACGAGGTTTTACCCCATATCATTATTATTTTATTGAATGATCACTTTTTAATGAGATTTTGAAAACATATATTCATGGTTTTTAAAATACATAATGTTGATAATTGTTATGGTGCCATCTCATAACAATTGACTAACATATTCATTACTGAAATAAATATGACTAAAATTTACATTGTATGTGTACATATATTTTGTTGATAAACATTCCTCACTATCATAAATGATAAAAACATAAAGAATCTATATATTCTACAATATAATATCCAATAATATATTCCTAATATATTATACATCAGTTCAACATGCTACTAATGAGATATACTCTTCCTCTATGGTCGAATGTGAAATACTTGTTTAATTATTCCACACTCTAGAAAAAACCAAACCACCTAGAGTAAAAACCAACTATATGTGGATTTTTTATCACAAATATTAGTAGTCCAAGAACTCATTTTTGTATCCTTCTAATAAAGTTGGAAACTCATTATAGTATAAAGATATATTATTTGTCATTCTTAGTTATTAAAGGATTATTTTCATATATATCCAATAATCCACAACATATTTACTATAATATCAACTAATTTTTCATATCAAAAAATAAATATCATGTTTTGTGATATTTAATATATAAATTAAAGAGACATTTTCACTTTTATACTCGTTTCATTATACGTATTTTTCTATATTCATGATTAGATTAAAATTGAATAAAATGGAGTATTATAATACATGAAACCAATATGAGAAAATTTATTTAAAAATTTGTTTGTTTAATGTGACTAACATAAATAATGACCCTGCTATGATTTAGAACATTAATACCTAAAATAGTATCAAATATTATATGATCTTTTATTTTATAGATAAATCATAAATTATTTTTTCTTTCATTTATCCCAAAAATATTTTTTCTTGAAATGGACATATCATCCACATATAAAATCATAATAACACCATATTCTTTTATAAACTATCCGAAATAATTTTAATCTTTATTATTATGAGTAAATGTTTATCTTAAATAAAAGAATGAAATTTATCATGACATTTATTTAGAGATTATTTATGACCAAAAAGATATTTAATATGTGTATATCATTTCACTTCAGGGACAAGTAATACAAAATCTTCTTATTGTTTCATGTAAATTCCACATTTTAATTCAACACATAAAAAGTAATTTTTAACATTCATTTATTAGTCATAGAAATGATTAATTAAAGATCAATAGAATAAAATAATTTTTGAAATAATTTGAGTTAAACCATCATAAGACTTAAAATAATCAATCCATTATTTTTTTTCTGAAACATATAGAAACTATGATACCATTAAACGCATTAATGATTCTATTAATATGACACATGTTTTGGGAACCCCATTTTAGAATCATAGGTTAAGAACCAACTAGTAAATTAGAAATGACAAAAGTATTATTCCCCATAATGAAGTCCATTTAATCATCAATTTATTCTTTTAATAAAGAAACATATCAAAATGTCAAAGATTCATTATATTCCTTTTTGTAATATTATATAATAAATACTATGGGAATTTTATTTATAAGATTATTATTTTGATCTCTCTAAAAAGGAAAACTATGTAATTAGGATCAAGAAAATTTGGATTTATATTTTTTACCAAAATTATTTTACCTAGATTAAATGCAACTAGAGAATACTCTTTATACTAGAGTATTATATTTGAAATTGATAGATTATAAAATATCAAGGTTTGAGGAATATTCTCCTCCATATAACCTTTATTAAATTTTATACTTCTAAAATGTCTATATCCATTGATAAAATAAATATATTATATCCAAAATTGGTAATTCTATATCATTCTAAATTTTCTATATTTCTATAAAAGAACAATAAATTTATCTTGGAAAAAAATTAGATACTTTAGAGTAAGGAACAAAAACATATGATAAAAAATAAACACAATAAAATAATAATTATTAGGTCTTCTTCAATTCCATATTTCGTAAGGGGATAACCATATTTTTTAGGGGAAATAAAATTATGAATTTCAAATGTATCTAATAAAACATCAAATCATGTATTTAATTGTTCCTTTGTTTTATTAATCATGAAATTTAAAATTTATACTAATGTATTTTTTTAAAACTACCCATTTTTTGGAGGTCTCTAAGTCATAGAAAATTAATTAATTAAACCATCATGATTAATGAAAAAATTAAACTCATTCACACCATTTTCACAACCTCTATCTTAATGGAAGTCATTAATATTTTTTTTCTGGTTTTAAAGCATAATCAATAAAACTCATTAATGTATAATGTATATTACTTTGTTGAAGAAAAGTATAATTTTTAAATATCAATATACATTCATAAATAAATGTAACAATATATTTTTCCCCCACATGTAAATAATCAAAATAATTCATAAATATCAAGATAAACTAATTATAATATATCAACAATATTTTTAGAAGTTTGAAGATGACTCATATATATTTTTGAATCTACACATGGTTCGCATTTATTAAAATCATTTAAGTGTTAATTTCATTTAACTTCTTAAATAATTTTAATGAATAATAATAAACATATTCTAAATCTTCTTGCCATATATTATATGGATCAACCATTTAATCATAGAATTCAATCATATAAGTTATTGATAGAGTATACATGAAATAATTTTAATACCCCTACTCTGCTATCAGTCTTACAATAAAAAAGATAATCCATTATAATATGATTGATACCTTGAATAAATTCATATATATACTATGTTTAGAGACTAAATTCTATCGAATTTCAGGTTCATTCCCCAAATATGAAGAGTCAACTGATTCCATGATGTATTGTATATTTTCATGCCTCCTTTTCCAATAAAATTATATCATTCAATATTTTAATTCTATATATACTTTGTGATAGTACGTTCGTAAATGGTTTTGAACAATGAATGATCTGTGAACACATTCACTATTTCTCCCAAATTGAGAATCCATATAATCTTTGTAGATGTATTAATGATTTTGGATTTCATTGAAACTATATTCAATTCAATCGGTATATATGAGGTTTGTTTTCCAACACTCATTCAATAGACATTCCTATGAAAACCCCACAGTTTTCCATAGAAAAAAAATTGTCCCTTATTCATTAAAGAACATCCATTAAATTTTATTTTGAATTTTCTTCTTGAAATGTAATGAAGAGTAAGGTTTCTTCCATTCACTCAATGATACTAACATTGGTAACATTTTTTGAATCCACTGTGAAATGTCTCAACATTGATTATTCTCCACTGAGAAGGATCTTCATCAATTGTTCCATGGAAATATCCTCATTATTATTAATAACTTATTAACCAAAATCATTCCTAATAGGTGGTTATTTAGATATTATTTCATAAACATGAAGAAATATTATATTAATCATAAAGGAATAAAGTTTATTGATTATGACATTATGCTCATGAACTTTCTCAATCATTATCTTGTTATCAAAAACTATGACATTATGATATTTTAAAACAAAAAATCTATTGTTAATTTATTCTTTGTAGTTATACATGAATTTGAGTGTATCCCATATATCATGAGTTTAAAATATTTTGTAAACAGCAGTCAAAAATATGATGTGATAATGTGTTAATAATATTTACAACAGAAAAAAAATCATCCAATTCACATTTCTTCATCATTGTTTGATTGTGATTGACTTGAGTCACATCAATAGGAGTGTTATCGAGGTTAGAGAAAGAACATAAATAATGGTATGTCAGTTTGGTTCGAAAATGAAAAAATTATTCAACATCAAAAGAAAAAAAATCATATTTTCCTTACATGGAGAGAAGTTATTTCCATCAAAATGTATTAGTTTTCCCATGCATTGGTTTATCAAATTGAGTGAACAGTAATCCATATTCTATGTTCTTCCTTGATCAAACAATTTTGATTGTAGAAAAAATAATCTAAATGATTGAGAATATATATAGAAAATCAATGCATAAATTTAATTCATTTTAAAAAAGGGTTTCATTAACCCCCACATTTGATGTTGGGTTATCAGAGTAAGTTTCCATTTTGGATTCCACAAACACTAGGTGATGATTTTCATCAAAATAACGAAATCCCCCCTGCACTAATATTGTGAAAATATATTTTTAGAAATTATGACTTATGGAATTACTCTATATTAATTATCTCAACATAGATCATTCATAGATTAAAATTTGTTTCAAAAAAAGATGATTTTATCTCACAGTTTTTATCAATATAATCCTTCACTCAACCAAAAAATGAAAATTGCGGGTGGGTCCAACCAGTTGGATTTTGAAAATTCCAAATCCAATTGTTAGGACTAATCACGTAATCAATCATTTTTATAAAATTTTTTGTTATATATATATATATATAATTTTTTACTAAATATATATATTTTAAAACATTTTAATTTTTTTATTTGAAATTATATATTTATATGAAAATTTATTTTCCCAAGCCCCCTTTTATTAGTGAGAAAAATTGAAAATTCTATCCACATATCCAAAGTGGGGATCCCAATGTTTTCTAACCCATCAATCCAAAATTCTAAAAATAGAAAAAAATAAAAAAAATTATTCCATAATATTAGAAATAAAATAATAAAAATATCCCCCATTTATTCAAAATTCATAATTCTACATATCAAAAATAAATAAATATACAAAATATTGGTATCATTCAATTTAAAAATTTACCTAGTATCAATATCTCATAGTGTTCTCATATTTAATTTTTTAAAAAAATTTAAATTTTTAATCATTATGAGAAATTGGGAATATCATACATAAAATTAATTTTCCTTCCAATATCTCATTTTTAGAACATTTATGTATATGTTTATAATTCATTTCTAAAAAATCATAAAGGAGTAATCCCAGTAACTCATATAAAAATAAAAACAACTTTTATTTTTACATAAGATAACTTTTACAGTATACCTCCATCATTAAAACACATAGCTCATAGAGATGAAATATATTTTAAAGAGTTTATAGCTCAGTATCTATTCATAATAGATTCTATTTAAACAATATCATCACAGTAATAATTTCCAATATCAATAATAATCATTGTAACTTATTTTAACAAATTAAACACATTTATTATGATCTTCTTAAATAAAGTATTTGTTTTATATTAATAAAAACTATTTATTATGTATGGATTAATGAAATATATCTATTAGTTTTTTTTTAAAAATTTCTATTTATAAAGATTACATAATTATATATAAATGGTTTTTACATGATATCATATAGAAAATTTTTATAGTAGCATCTAGAAACAATTATATCACATTAACGTGTATCAAAAATATACTTTGAGACTTTCCATAGAACAAAAAAATATATTCCCTGAAAAAATTGGCCTCGCTATCAAAAATGATGGAAATATTAGGCATCAGAATAAGACACAATATAAAATCATATAATATATTATTAATCTGTTCAAATTAATTTTCATATGTTACTAAAGAGATAAACTCAATATTCATAGAAAAATTTGAAATGCATGTTTCTTTATTATCTCCCAAGAAGAAACACATCATATGCGAGTGAAAAACAATCATGATGTGTATTGGGTATCAATAATACTACTAAAGAAACTCGCATCATTGTATCTTCATAATAAATCTAGAAAACAATATATTATAAACATAAATCTTTTGTCTTTCTCAGTTTTAAAAATATTCTCATTAAATATATTCAATATTCTACCCAAGTAATAATATTATATCTAATCATTTAGTTAAATAAATAGAAATATCATGTTTTGTGTTATTCATTGCACACATTAAATAAGAAATCGAATTTATATACTCATGTTATGATATAGATCTTCCAAAATTCATAAATATTTTAAACTAGAATAAAATTGTGTTATAGCATTCCTAAAACCCAAATGATGAATTTTATTTAAAATATGTCCTATGTAATGAGATTGTACAATATAATAGCACCCAATATGTATTCTGACATCAAAACCTATAATAATATTAACTAT
The DNA here is from genome assembly GCA_963277665.1 of Viscum album. Classification (NCBI taxonomy): domain Eukaryota; kingdom Viridiplantae; phylum Streptophyta; class Magnoliopsida; order Santalales; family Viscaceae; genus Viscum; species Viscum album. The sequence continues at coordinate 1,271,169,981 of OY728146.1, forward strand.
TACAGGATAATTCTTTTTAAATATTGACGATAATTAATTCTCTATCTTATCTACAACAATCATATTAGTTTGAAATATTTACATATCAACCAAATATAATCTCAAAATAACTTTATATTATTTATTAAAAATTGAATAAAAAAATTTATCTTCATTGTTATGAGTACAAAAGTTTTATAAAATAATATAATCACATTTTTCTTTCGATTTATTCGGATCTTGTTTAATTTTATAAATAGACATAACTAATTAAGATAATTAATTTCCAATACATTATAATACAATCCAATAATTTTCTTAAATGTAAATAACATTACATAAATATAAATTTAATAATTCGTTTATATGACCTATTTTATATATTATAATATTATCAATTATATCTAATTAAAATAATATTATTTTCTATGAAATTAGTGATACAGGATAATACATATCAAAAAAATTAATCCTTCATTTTTTGTATGACCACTGAAATCTAGTAAAGATTTAAACTTATTGAATCATTCAATTAGAATCATAATTTTCTTCTAATAATAGATTTACATCCCTTATGTTTTGAACTAATTGGTAAATCCATGACGACCAATTTATTGTTCATGTTATGGAATCCATTTCAAAATTAATTGATTATTTCCACAAAACAACATCTCTAGAATTTGTATCTTCTATATATGGAATTGGTTAAACTAATATATTAAATAATAAATGGTACATATTCATAATATTATTATTTTTATCTTTTTAAATAAAAAAATATATAATAAAGATAAATAAACTCTAGATGTAGATGTTTCTACATCTTAATTCATGTACTCTATTTATGTTTTACTCAATAATCATAATTTTGTTTTAATTTATTATTTTACCTTTATGGATTATATGTTATAAATGTATGAGTGATAACCTACATGAAATCATCTTTATAAAAGGTATTTAGAAAAACCTATGCATACTATTATTCAAGAATTTTATTATCTCCCAAATCCAAAATTCTATATGATTTTATATTCATTTCATATCCAACAAAAGACCATTAAATTCTCAATTTACAACATTAGTTAATTTTTTTCATGATATGTATAGTAAGCTAAACAGGAACATACATTAAAATAAGAACTATTATGACTTAAAACATTACATATTTCATATTGGTATAACATTTTGTTCTTTATAAAAACCATGTTATGAATATTAAATAAATCTAATATAGCTTCACCCCATAACTTTCATAATGAGATTTATTAATTAATCATCAAATTTACCATTTTTACTATATAATACATTTTTCTTTTAGAAAACAGATTTTTCTACAGTAGGTGAGGAGAAATATTTTGGCCGATTATAATATATTCTTCATAGAACCCAATTAAAACATTAATAAAGTATTTACCACCTCATTTTGAGTGTAACCGATTAATATTTTTGATTATTTGTTTTTAAATGTTCTATTTATACATATTAAATATATAAAAGGCTTCACACATTGGTCAAAGAAGATATATATGTAAATATCAGGTGTAGTCATAAAAAAGTAGTCATATTCCTTTTCTACTACAATTTAATCAAATATTTGCTTTAAAATTACCATAATTTAATAATTATATTTTATTAGAATCTCAGTCAACACTATGAAATTGTTTTATAACTTTTTTATATCCAACACATGTTTCAAATTTATTCATTTAATTTCCAAAGCTTATTATGATTATATTATTTAATAAATTTAAATTAATATAATTATTATGTTATGAAAGATCATGTAATAAATTATAGAACTTGATAAATTAATCAGAGTATGAAATCATATTAATAATGTATAGTTGACATAAGCTATAATTTTAGTACCCCATTCTTATAAACATGAATCCCATCGAAAGAAAATCTCTATAGATTCCAATGAATCCTGAAATCTCTACAAACATAAAATATTGATAGATACTGAATTCTATCAAATTTTTGGTACATACAAAAAAATAATTATATTCGCCTTCTTCCAAGATGATTTTTTTCCCATGCTTCATTTTATACTTACATTGATACATTCATTATTTTTGAGGTGTAAATCCTTTATGATAGTACTATCATCAAATATTATGAATATAGAATCATTGTTCAACACATGAACCATTTATATAGAATTAATCTCTGATCCCATATATGATTAATTCCTACTAAAATTAGAAATAATTGAAATAAGATTCAATTTTGTCATCTTACTTTTTGGGGGATTTTCAAATTATTTTGATAGTGAAATTCCCTTGAATAATTCCATGTTGTTTTATAATTAATGTACTAATAATTATCTTTAGAAATATTTCATTTTTCTGGAATTTTTGAATTTTCATCTTGAGATGTGAGGAAGAGTTCATTTTTTCCACTCCCAAAATTATTTTATCCTTGGTAAAAAATTACAATGCATTTCCCATATATCCCTAGATGGTTTCTTCTACAATGCGAAGAATATTTTTCAATTATTAAAAGGAAATCTATTTACCATTTTTAATGTGTTTTATTTACCAATATAATTCCACCGATGTTGTAACAAATAAATAATTTAATAAACATTAAATGTTTCATTTATGTTAACATTATTGGAATGATGATTATTTTTTATAACATGAATCTCATGAAATTTATCCAATACCAGATTCTTATTCACACACATGATGCAAAGATATTTTTTAAGTAGAATTTTATTTGTACCATTTTCATTGGCCTTATAAATATATTTTACTGCATTCTATAACTCTCGAAAATAAATTATTTGGTGAAAATAATAATAATTATTATTTTATAATATGTTATGAATATTCCTAAATAAAAAAAATTATCATCCTCAAATTATATCCTCATTGCATTACTATTATTGACCAAAATCATTTCAATGGATGCCCTATTTGGATTTGGATATAGCATTATGAGAAAAGGTGGAGGGTTTGGTTAATGAAAAAAAAACATTTTTTAAAAATATAAGAAGAAACATTATTTATTCTGTATACTATATATTTTTTTCCAGAAAACTACTCTGTTTGACCATGTATTAGTTTTTCAAATATTGTGATTCAAAATCTCTCTAATTATTTGTTATTTATTGAGACCCTATTGATTTTGGAAAAAAAATCATGTAGATGAAGAAGATATATTGAATATTTATTCATCACATTAATCCACGTTTCCAAAGGGTTTGATCCACCCAAATATACCGGGGTATGATTTTTTTGTGTATTTTTATAATGAGTATTCAACCATGATTTCTAGATAATGGTCAAAAAAGAAAGATAACTCTTCAACACTAATGTTGGTAAATTTTAATTGTATAATTTATTATTTAAGTAATTAAATATAGTCATTTCATATTAATAGATAAAACTTAGTGTGAATCTCAATGATTGGTCTCATTATTTTATTCAAATAACACCATGGTCTGACAGAAATAAGAAAACTCTTAGTGTGGTGGAACCATTTAGATTTTATAATTTTAAAATATAACATAAATGTCTAATCATGTTATCTATCCATTTATAATATATATATTAAGATTATTTTTTAAATTTTTTGGTTTTTTATAGATAAATATATATATTTAAATAAATATGCATTTCTAAAAATCATTATTTTGTTGAAACTATTTATTTTTATGAAAATAAAAATTCATAATCCCCCTTTTATAAGGGATTATACTTGGGAGTTCAACCCACATTTTCGATGCGGGGATCCTAATATTTTCAACCTAATCAATGTACATCAATAAAAAATGAACCAATCAATAAAAACTTTTTCTTTTTTTTTTGAAAATAATTATTACAGAAACACCTCCCAGGTATTAAAAGAATATTCATCACTGCCACAAAAAATGATCATTTTTATGTTAGGTAGTCATTAAAGCATCAGAAAACACATCCCAAACATTTACGAAAGCTATTATAGTGGACCAAGTGATGTTAGAATATGAAAATATAAGGTGAGAGCAGATTAAAAATATACCAATATCATTAATTTGAGGAATTTGACCCATATAAATTCATGAAGGTTAAAACATAATTGGAGTAAGATATCAAATAAATATTGGGTAAATATTGTAGTGTGGGTAATATAAAGGAATTATCAAAAGGGTAAAAATGAGGGATAGGAGTATATGACACCAAATAGAAGGGTAACTTCTACCCACCATAAATAATTGTCATGGAGGAACCATAACATTTGATAAAGGATAACTAATTCCTCATTGAGTCCCATCCCAACCCATAATACAAAAAAACCCATTCAACACATCACTATACCAATATAATGTAAATGTTTTGAAAATAATGTATAAATGATGTTAATAAATTATAATTAATGAGTTTTTTAGGCTTACCATATAATCTAAACCATTTTAGAAAAATAATTCATGGTTTTTATATATAATATTTTGGGAATTTTTATTAGTTCAAAAACAAATTTTTTATTAAAGTATATTTACTTCATAAAACTTTTAGAATAATTTAATATGTATACTAGATATGGGGTTCACCAACTCAAATTATAGTTGAGGATTCATTTATATGTAAGGGGAAAAAATTTACACCCAATTATTTATTAGATATACCAAATAAAAGGTGAATGTTTTCACTTACAATTTTCATTATGGGAGAATTAATCTAAAAATAAAAATCAAATGATAAAAAAATCACATATATTAACCCCATAGTTTATTGAGTTTATGGAAATAAAAATAATTATTATGATTCACAATTCTATGATTTGGAGAAGATGGAGTTTTTGTTTTTTTATATAGAAACCTAAGAAAAAAAGAATAATTGAGGGATTTAACTTCCTTAAATTTATAAGGAGGTTATCTCATGATACATTAATTGTGTTTTGAGTAAGGATTTAGGTTGGTTTTAGTTGAAATGATTGATATAGTAAGTGAAGCTCTATAAAAATTAAAACGTATCTAAAGGAGGATAAATCTTGTTCATAAGGTATTTTAGGTGTTAGTGTTACATTTAACTATATAAATCTATCCCAATATTTTTAAAAACCTAATTTACCATTGGGTTCAATATATAGTAAATCTAGGTACCTGAAGGTTCTAGATGTGGGCATGAGGTCACAAGAGTGTCATATTATTAGGGGTGATTTTTTCCAACAAAATGGGTACCTTATCATACATATTTCGTTTTCCTACATGAAACAAAAATAAATTCAACTTAAAATAATACAATAAATGAATAAAATAATGAAAATAGATAACTAACAAAAAATATCAAGTCCTTCACACTTAGTCACTCCATTCTGGAATTATAAGAATGATGATATACTATTTTCATTCACTCCTACAGAGTTCATGAAATGAGAGGGCATAGCTATGCACACTTCAATTTCGATATATAATTGGACCTTATTATCATTCATTAATATTGTTTTATAAAATAAGTGGTCATTATAATAACTATGAAAACAATATATTTAACATTATATGATGTTGTAAATACATGTTGGTCTATATTATTATTATATAATATAAGTTATATGATATATTGTGTTTTGTGATGTCTTTATTTACTATATGTGTGTAAACTATGTCAACCTTTCTATATAATTGTAAATCACATTAAGAACTACATTGAGGCATGCCAATTTAGGAATTATCCAATCACTGGGTGGATTACATTTTTATAAATATTGTGAAAATATTTTTTTAAGGCAATAAATTTTGGAATTATAAACTCTTTATGAAAATATAAATTATGGATTTAATTGGGGACATTATTGGTGGGGGATATTAGGTTTTATTCCAACCATGTATGAACACCTTGGTGGGATTAAAAACATTATTCTATGTGATTCATCCATAAAAAAAGAACCTATAGTAAATGGGTATGGGAGCTATGTATATTGAGATAATGATGGGTTTTAGATGAGACACATTCCATTTATTATATTAACATTTAGTTTTCATCTCAATTTTTTGATAACATATTATATGACCATCTTTTAAAAAATTCATCTATATGTATTTCTGGATTTTGTGTCATTTCAACTTGTACTTATTTATTTATAAAATGTGATATGATTGGTTATGGTTAAAATGTACTTATAAAGAAAATATTTAATAATATATTAATAATGATCATATCTATTACATATAATATTTTTTGATTATATATTTTTATGTTATAATCTTACTGTGTTATATATATCCCATTCTCACGACTATTCCACTGGGGCCCATGCTGTGACTACCCCATGCCTGCTGCCCATAGGCCAGGGGTTGGAGACTATCTCTAAAAAAGAGTATCCCTATAATGGGAAGGAGTTTCCTTTAAAACTATACAAACACACCATATAATAACATGATAAGAAGAAACCATAATGTAAAATATTGTAGTAAAATTTATTCTGAATGTAATGGTTCCAGAATACAAGCCCACCTGAAAAGTACAAGTACAACTGAAAATATAAAACATCTCCTAGATTGTCCACCTAGTATCCTACCTGAAGGGTAGGTACAGATAGTCTCCACATTACTCCCCATCAGGACATCTTCTCTATGTATCTCTTGGTCCTGGCTTTCTAATGTCTTATCACATCTTCTCATCGTCTACTCAAGACACGACAATTTGTGAGTGAAACCCGTGTAGGGGTGAGTATACCAATACCCAGTAGGGGACCTAGAGAACCCTCCAAGGTCTCTAAGTGATCCAAAAAGAAAAACATCACAAGATATTCCTCAAAGGTAATATCAAAAGAATGATCAAAATCATGAAGCACAAAGCCAAAGAGATAGCTCACACCGGGTATATAACTCAGAGATCAGGAATATAAATGAATTTTCTTATGTGATATCATCTTATTACATGTAAATGTTCAATACTTGATCCCCAAAGAATTAGTTCTATTACTGATCTATCTTTGAAAATTTATTTGTTCCATGACGGGCCAATATAAGATGGGTCCTCGTTAGATCAAAATACTGTTGAACCAAACATGGTCGCAAATGCTAATCCACACAGGGTACTTGGAATGCTGATCTACACCTAGTTTCTAGAATGCTGATCCAAACTAGGTTTTTGGAAGGCTGATCCATATAGGGTCGCTCGATGTTGATCCAAACAGGGTATCTAGTTTCTGATCCTCAAAGGGCCACTCTAAAACTAGTCAAATTTGAGTAGCTACGATGTTAATCTACACAAGGTTGCTATGATGCTGATCCACATGGGGTTGCTACTTCCATGACAGTTGGTCACATGAGTCCCACTATTAGAATTCTTGTTTCTGAAATAACCACTCCTCTTTTACTCGGTCATATTTCAACTAGTACGAAGTACCGCAAAAATAATACCCAATGGACTGCCCCGTCATATGGGTCCTATCGTGATAGATGAAACGTCGATCAGATGTCTGGTCTATGAGATATGGGAACTTTTTTAAAAAGGGCACAGTGGGTTTCATGTATAATCGAACCCATGTCCAATGTAAAAATCCATCAAAACTCACTTAAAGTATCTCCAAAATACTTCATTGTAAAAAATGTACATATTTCATAGATGATGCATCAATCGGACACCAGGTCTTTTAGTTACATTATTTTCCGTGAAATAGGGGTGATCACAATTCAGTTCAGCCTGGCTCGACCGTGTCTACTAGAATATGCCAAAGGTACGACTTCCCAAAAAGTGTCCCAACACCACTGAAGGCATGTTAAATAGACACCTGGTTTGTCAGTTACAGGAATTTATTTATTCAGGGGCCGGTTGGGTCTGGGCCCGTTTCAACTTGGTCTGACCAGCCCGACCCAACGGTTACTGGGGTCTACGTAACCACTCCTCGGTCTGTACCATTATGTGTTGGCCCGGTTCAGTGGGTCTGGCCCGTCAGGGTCAGCCCATTGGTTCAAGGGCCTAAGTGGCATTCGGCCTGGCCTGTCGGGTGGGTCTCGACATAGCCGCACTAGCCTGTAGGGTGGGTCTGGCAGGTATTCAGCCCTTTCCGCCAGAAGGTAGACTACATTCTCTGGTGGCCCTTCGGTTTTGAGGCTGTTTCGCCCAGCCCGTGGAGTACTATCCCACCACATTAAATGGTGGTCTATTTTCCCAGCTGGATTCCACCAACATGGTGCGGTGGAAGGATGCATCACGCCCTCCAGCCGCGGCTTCTATTGCTTCTAGGGCTTGCGGGTGCTACTCTTGTCTAGTGAATCTGGCTAAAGATGGTAGTCGCGGGTCCCCATAGGCCACCAACGGCAGCTTCCAACATGGAACGCCATTGGTTTCTTTCACGGGCCACTGAATGCACTCCAATGGTATGTTTTTGTTGTCTTTATGGCCTACAAAGCTCTTTGGTCACTGTCGCTGCTATGTGTCCTTCGGTCTCTTCATACGGATCCGTTTGTAAAACTGTTCTAGAAAAATGAGAGAAATACCAAAGAGGCAGAGGGTCTAGGAAGTGTTCTTTTAGCCCATTACCTTTGAGTTAGAATAATACCTAGAGGTCAAAAAGTTATTTCATAAAGATTAACATTACAACAATCCCTCTACCTGGATAAGACGTATACTGATGAAAATCGATGAAACATATATCATCTTTGTTGTCGGTTTATGATTCGATGGTACTCATCACCAATCGCTGAAACCAGTCGCATCTTCCAAGTGGTTGGCATCATGGTACTTTTCCAGATCTTCTTCTCTTGGTGAATTCATGACAACACATCTCCTCAAGATTCATATAAATTGGAGGGGGAATAGGGGGTTAACGATTCGAGATATTTATGAGGTTCATTTAATTAATGAACCTCCTAAATTCCAATTGTATAGTTACAAACAAGGAGGATTCACACCAATTAATGTATTTAAATGTCACCGATCTCACCATCACTTCTTATCTTCTGGATAAAAAGAAAAAGACAATCACATAACATATTATTTTATTAATCCTTCCAAAGTCCAGTAAAATAAATTTTTCAACCGACCTTCTATCGTCGATGTAATTCCAAATTCAAGTGAATCTCAGTGTTGTGGATTCAATAGTTCCCAAATATTTTTAATTTCATCACTAGTTTAAAGGACAGAAAATTCCACCCACGAATTTACTATACATACCATAAAAATGTTCATAAATTCATTCTGGTAACACTAGGCCTCAGAATCACACGTCATCAATTTTAGTGGACTCATAATAATTCTATATAATTAAAAAATCACATGGAAAATCTAGGTAATTAAGTTCTCTACACCATAGGTATTTTTATCCACAAAATCCACAACATAGACTTAAGAACCAAATGGGGGTACTTAGCATGAATCTGAGCCTCCCACTACTGTGTGAAATTTTGGAGGTTCCCATGCTCCAAAAAAATGAACACTCAAGAGATCGATCATCCATGAAGGACCCTATATTGTCAATCCTCAATCACAACTTGAAGCTTCTTAAATGTCTCCCAATCATCAATGTCCACCTCGCAACAATCAATAACATATGATGGATCATACACGTACTTCCTCATCTACTACACATGGAAAACGAAATGTTTCTAATAAATTATACTGGAAGACCTAAGAGATACTATACCTCACCAACTCTACTGATAACCTTAAAGGTGACGATGAACCTCAGAGATAGCTTGTCGCCCTAGCCCAATTTCTAGAAACCACGTCGAGGTGAGACCCTTAGAAAGATATGGTCTCCCTCCTCGAACTCCAAAGGTGTACATCGCTTATCATCATAAGACGTATGTATACTCTTTGCAGTATTAATCCACTCTTGGATGACCTACACCTTCTCTGTGGTAGCCCATAATATCTCTGGACCCATAAGTGCTGACTCACCCAGGTCTGTCCAGCATAGAGGCGATCTTCATTGTCGACTATATAAGGCCACAAATGATTCCATATCGATGGTTGTGTGATATCTGTTGTTGTACTCAAAATCCACCAAGGTCAAGTGATCCTCCCAACTGCGGCCAAAATATAGGACGCAAGCACAAATAATGTCCTTCAGTGTATGAATGGTCCCCTCCATCTGACCATCTGTCTAGCGATGAAAGGCGGTGCTCAATCCTAATTGAGTCCCAAACACCGCCTCTAATCACATCCACAACCGAGAATTAAAATTTTCATCACGGTCAGAGATGATCATCAATGGAACCTCATGAAGCCGTAAAATCTCATGTATGTAGAGGAATCCCAATCCATCTACAAATCCCTGCTCTCAGATGGGTAGGAAGTGGGCCGACTTGGTGAGTCTATCAATGATCACCTAGATAGAATAGTAGCCCTTGGATGTACGTGGTATCTCTATCATCAATTACATGGAAATACCATCCAACTTCAACTATGGTACCTCATGTAGCTGAGATGAGTCTATTTTTTCCTAATCCTCAGCCCTAAGAAGCTGACAATTGAGGAATCCTGAACAAACTCTACCACTAAATTTTTCATCCCTAGCAACTAGTGGTGACACCGGAGGTCCTGGTACATCTTCACCACACTAGGGTGTACCTCCAGATGAGACGTATGGGAGTCCCTTGACACCTCCTCCTGTAATGCCACTGGTACCATGGTGTGTCCTCTGAAAAGGATGACATGCTCCTCACCTACATAAAATCAAACATGTGCATGACCTAAAGATATCGGAGCATGTCGAGCCTCACTGTCTATGACCCCAATCTCTACCTCCTGAAATCACTGATCATGTGGGGGAGTTACAATCATAGAATAGAGGTATGATGATCCATCCCTATCCACAAAGGATATCTTCAACGCAGCTAGCTGCTCTATCACCTTACTCAGAAACTGTAGACCAGTCCTCCTAAAGAAATGTGTTTGCTACTATGTTCCCCTTCCCATGAGTGTAGTCTATCTCAATGTCATAGTCTTGGAAGAAATCAATCCCACATCGATGTCTCGGGTTCAAGTCCTTCTGTGAAAAGATATACTTGAGACTCTTGTGATTAGTGTAAATAGTGAACCGTTTACCCATCAAGTAGTTTCTCCACATCCTTAAGGTGAAGAACACTACTGCTAACTCAATAGCATGGGTAGAATAGTTTTTGTCATTTCCCCTTAGATTTCATGAAACATAAGCGATCGCTGCTCAATCCTACATCAGGATACAACCCAATCCTCTCCCTAATGCATCCCAGTAGACTACATAGCCAAAGACCACTTCTAGTAGCCTCGTGATGGGGGAACTATTCAGTCTCTGTCTCAGCTCCTGAAAACTCTTTTGGTATCTCTCCATCCAAAAGAAGGAATGTCCATTCTTTTTCAATGATGACAAAGGTTCCATAACTCTGAAGAAGTATGGTATGAATTTTTTGTAGTACCCATCCAACCCCAGGAAACTCCTCAACACAGTCACATTCTGGGGTGGATCCCAAGCTAGCCCAACCTCTTTCTTTGTTGTTCCAACTTCAACTCAAACCTCCGAGATAAAATTTCCCAAAATGTTTACCTACCATATCCAAAACTGGAACTTCAAGAGAAAAAAATAAAGTTGGTTCCCTTAGAGTGTATCCAGAACTATCTACATATGATTGGAATGATCCTCATCTGACGCCACGTATATCATGATTTAGTCAATGAAGTTTACCCCAAAGTGATCGAGGTATGGATTAAATAAAATTTTCATGAGTCACAAGAACACTGTAGGGTTTTGGTCATGAAAAATGGCATAACCAAGAACTCAGAATAGAAATACCAACATCTGAAGGTCATCTTCTACACATCCTCATATCATACCATGTGCTGTTGATAGCCTGATCTGAGGTCTATATTTGTAAACCAACGACCTCCCTTTAGTTGATCAAAGTGATCATCAACACTCGGGAGTGGATACTTTTTCTTCATGGTTTCATGGTTCTGGAAATTCTAATCCACAAAAATCCTCACTCCCATATACCTTCAGGTGAAAAAATCAGGTCTATCCATGGAGAAACACTAGGACATATAAACCCCTGCCTCTGAAAGTCCTCCAGAAATACCCGTAACTCAAGAAACTCTGAAGGATCCATTCAGTAAGATGGTATAGATATCGATTCCATACGAATGTACATGTCCTTGTCATAGAACACCTCTCTATAATAAGGATGTTCGGGAACATCATCATGGGAGACATCAGTATACTGGTCCACCACTAATGGATATGTCAGACTCTCAACATCAATATCTCTAAGGTTAAGGCTATCTAAATGATGTGTAATCATATGAAACCTCTTATGGGTAACACCATCCTATGGTGTAAGGGTTACCTTCTCACCGGTGAAGGAAAACATGGTCTCATCCTCGCAGACACACCGCACTTTCTGCCTAATGTAGTCAATTTGTGCATGGACAGTGGGTAAACAGTCTGTACCGAGATGACGTCATAAGACCTCAATGCCACTTCTAATAGATCCCAATTGAACCTCTTGCCTCCTAGAGTAAAATAATATAGTAGTAACTAGTTTCTAATCATCTAATCTTCTCCCATAGGAGTCTCTAATCACAATGATTGAGCCAACTTCTCCACCAGAATATCCGACCACCGAAAGAGATTTGTGGCGATGAAAGAGTGACAGAAACTTATGCCTATAAGTTTTGAATCTGAGGTGGAGTACAGACATATCATACCTTGAATCATCTCTGGAGAGCCATGGTCATAGGCCTCATATGCATGGAGTTGAGCTCGTCCCTTTCCAACTACTCACTAGGGTTGGGGTGGACCACCAAGAGGTGGTGATGGTATAACCTCGAATCGTTGTCCATCAACTACTTCATGACATTCTCCTATTCCTTGTTCACCACCCAATGGACCTCCTCACTCGATTCGTGGCCTCTAACTTAGTGGTACCTCGGCCATGTGCTATTCATCAATGTGGCTGGTCGGGCATGCACGAGCCATGTGACACTTCCTACCGCACGTGAAGCATAGTCTATTTCTCTTTTGGCCTTCACTACTTCCTGATCTTCGCACCTCTAATCCTACTTCCTGGAGTCATCCCTAAATGGTCTGGTCTGCTTGGTCCTCTTCTGCATCTACCTACTATCAGCCATAGATGACTCTGCTACATGTCGCCCGGTGGTGGGTCACGCTGTCAGTGTCTTCTTAGAAAGGAAACACTCCACCAAGAGTGCTCTCTCTAGTACTCCATCATGTGTCAGAATGCTGAGAGCTAACATTAAAGCTTTGATATACCACTGGAGTCCCTGGTTGATGGTCTGGGCCCTGAATAAAGGGTCTTGGACCATGTCAGTAGAGTAGCATGAGAGGTCGGTGAACCTTGCTGAGTACTGGTCCACGGTGAGAATTACCTGCGATATGTGTACCAACTCTTGTGTACCCATAGAGCGTAGAGTCACAAGAATGAACTTTTCCATGATGAGTCCCATGAAATCTAACCAGGTGAGGGTCACATGGTCATGTGTCTAAAGCATCAATCTCCACCATCTCCTTGCAGCACCCTAGAAAATCCTAGAAGCTTAGATCACTATCTTGTTGGCTGGTGTCCAAACCAGGCGAAAAACTCTACCCACAACCTCCAACCAATCCTCATCCACCTATGGATCCATCTCACCTCATAACCTCAGAGGCGTCTACCATTGAAAATAATACAATGTGATCAGTTGGAATTAACGATCTACAAGTATGGTTGGTGGAAACTACAACCCAACGGGTAGTAGTACTGCTGGTACACCGCCTGATGGTAGTATCACAGAAAGAGGTCCCTCCACCGAAGCCACATCGCTCAGGACGTCATCATCACAAACACTCACCGGAATCTTGGATGGCTGTCTATGTGGCGACAACCTCAAAGAAAACCGTTGTGCCATGATCAATAACTTATACCTAGTGAGAAAATTCAAAGTGATGAAAAGACACTTCCAATACACATGCAATTAGTGTTTTTGTGCACCGAGTCAGAAATTAGAATTCACGGTCCGGGTGTATAGATACATAGGCCAACTCACCAACACGAGACACCTCGAACTGAAAACCACACTCAAAACACATAACAATATTTCTCTATTAAATGATCATAGTCCTAGTTCTTTGTGATAACCGACTCCTCTAATACAACGTTTTCATGACCCATCCCCCATGGCCCGTGTCATGACTATCCCAAGCCCACCTTTTATAGGCCTGGGGTTGGCAACTAGAACTGAAAATGTGTATCCCAATAATGGGAAGGCATTGCCTTTATACCTGTACAACCACACCATCAATGAACACAACAACAAGAAAACACAAATAAACTAATGAAGTATAAACTGTACTAAATGTAAAGGGGTGAGAATACAAGACCAATTGAAAAGTAAATGTACAAATGAAAAATGGAAAAAAAATCTTGGATCATCCACTGAGGATCTTACCTGAAGGGTAGGTACAGATGGTCTCCACAACACTCCAAGAAAGCCTATCTCCTCCCTGTACTACATGGTCTTATCTCCATTAAGTCACAGCCTCATTGCTCTTCATCTGCATAAGACAGAACAAGGTGTGGGAAAAGACCGTGAAGGGATGAATACAAAAATACCCAATAGGTGACCTCGAGACCCCCCGATGGACTCTCAGTGATCCACTAAGGAAAACATAACAAGATATACCACAAATATAATATCAAAATAATGATCTAAATCATGAAGCAAAAAAGAAAAAGAGGAAGCTCACAACAGGTATATAACTTAGAGATCAGAAATATAGATGATTAGTGTTGAGATATATCATCTTATTCTATTTAGAAGTTCCACAATTGATCCACAAAGATGGTGTTCAATTACAAATCCACTCCTAGAAAAATTTAGATGTTCCACTATGGGAAACTATAAGGCATGACCTCATCGGGATGATATACTATTGATCCATAGAGGGTCTCATGAATGTTGATCCATATAGGGTCACTTGAATTCTAATCAGTATAGGTTTGCTGGAATGCTGATCTACACAGGTTTTCTGGAAGGATGATCCACATAGGGTCACTCAATGCTGATCCACACTGAGATAATGGTTCCTGATCATTTATGGGATACTCTAAAATAAGTCCTCGTTGCGTAGCTACAATGCTGATCCACACAGGGTCTCTATGATACTGATCCACACATGGTCACTACATGAAAGACAGATAGTCACAAGATTCTCGCTCATAACACCCTTGTTTCTGGGAGAACCACTCCACAAGAATTCAGTCATATTTAAACAAGTTTGACTTCTAATTAAGAGAATACCCACAGGACTTCCCCGTTATAAGGGTAGAAATGAGACAGACGACGTGTCAATCAGATGCCCGATCTGTGAGATATGGGCACCTATTTAAAAAGGTCCCAGTTTGATCAAGTCTGATTCAACCCATGTTGGTTGTATATATCATTAAAAACTCACATAGATTATCACTAAATAATGTCCTTGTCACAATGGTCATTATTCCATTGATGGCGCCTCAATCGGATGCTTGGTCTGTCAGTAACATATCTTTCTGTGAAATAGGGGTGATCACACGTCGGTCCGACTCGACTCGGCCAGGACCAACATAATATTCCAATTGGACCAATTCCAAAAAGGGGTCCCAGTTCCACTGACGGTGTGTCAAAGTGACACCTGGTTCATCAGTTATAGGTGTTCATTTATTCGGGGGCTGGTTGGGTCTGGGATTGGTCCGACTCAGTATGAATGGCCCGACGCAATGGTTCTCGGGGTCTACCTAACCCCACCCAGGTTCATCCCATCTGGGTCAACCCATTGGTTCACGAGCCTAGGTCGTGTTTGGCCCGACCCTCCAGGCGGGGTAGGGCCACCAGCACTGGACCGTTGGGCCCTGGGTTCGGCACGCTCTGTCAGCCCACATCCAGCCTAGTCCACCAGAAAGCAGACCACCTACTCCGCTGGCCCTATAGTTGCGGGTCCATTTCGCACGTGCGGTTGGGTGCTACCCCACCACCTGAAAGGATCAGCCATTTAGCTGACTGGATTCCACCAATACTGTGTGTCACGGGGTCGTGCCTCCCCCTATTGCCACTGAGGGTGCCTACAGGCACCGCTCTTATCCCACGTGGTCGGCTCAGGCTGGCCACCTCTGGCCACCATGGCGCACGTTGGCACGTCGCTTCCCACTATCCACGACTAGTTACATTGTCCCCCATCTGGCCATAACTATCTTCCAATGACATTGCGCGCTGATGGATTCTTCTGCAGGCCAAAAGACACACTCCGGTGGTCTATTTTTGGTGCCGTCAACACCTATAAGGCTCTCGGTTCACTATCACCACTGCGTGTCCTCAGGTTTTAACCTACATCTCTGTTTGGAAAACTATTCCATGGAAACAATAAAAATAATGAAGAGGCGGAGGGTCTTATCCTTGTTCATTTTTCTTGTGCCCTCCGTGTTAGAATCATATTAAGATGTCAAGAAGTTATCTCATAAAGATAAATTTTACAACAATCCCCATACCTGGATAAGACTTCCGCTGACGAAAATAAAATAAACATCATTCATCTGTGTCATCGGTTCTGGATTTGGTGGTGCTCGTCACCACTCACTGAAACTAGTCTCGTCTTGCAAATGTTTGGTGTCATGGTACATTGTACGAGCTTCGTTGCATTATGAATTTGTTCCAACACCCATCCCTATGCTCCATATAAATATGAGGGGGAAGAGGTGGTTAACATTCCAAGGAATTTATGAGGTCCATTTAATTAATGAACCCCCCAAATTCCAATGGTATAGTTACAAACAAAGAGGAGTGAAGCCAATTAATGGATTGACATGTCGTTGGTCCCGCCACTGCCACTAATCCATTAGAGAAATATAAAAGAAATAAAATAAAATAAAATATTATTTTATTAATCATTCAAAACTCCATAAAATTAATTTTTTCACCCGAACTACTACGATCTATGTGATGTCTCCATTAGGAGAATATTTACACATCGGATTCAAAGGTGCCCTCATATTTTATATCCGAACACTAGTTCAAATGATACAAAATGATGCATGCACGACTACTAAATGTACCTTATAAAATCTTCATAAATTCATTTCAGGAACACCGGGCCTCATAATTACCCGCCACCAAGATTAGCACTCGTAATAATTCTATATAATTAATAAAATTACATGAAAAATCTGGGTCTTTACACCCATAACTATGAGTTCATGACCTATGGTGTATAAGGAAGAGCACCCAAGATTTTATGGTGATCCCAGTTTCGAGTTATTTAGGTCAACTAAACTAGGATAAATTAACTGAATATCCTAATGATATCAACCACTATATGAATATCACAAACAATTTTTATATTTTTCCTACATAATCCAATTTATTATGACTATATTCACTTTAATATTTATAGTGAAAACTGATATAAAAAATTGGTAATTCACCCATCTTCTTTGGTATTTAAAAAATTCCAGTTCATCTAACCTAGAATAGTAAGACACTAAAAAATCAAAATAATATTTTAAATAGTTAAAATTTACCAATTAATATATTTCCATACACAACATGGAAGGATAATAAGGCTTCTAGAAATATTTTTGAAAAATTTCAATGAAATATTTTTGTATATATGACCCCGAATGGCCCAAAGGCCATATTTTTTATTTTATTATGGATAATCCCCCTTTTAAGGGTTGAAGGGGAACTAATACATGACCTGTAGGGCAAAGGCACAAGGCCCAACTGACCCGCAATACATGAAATGAAGGCCCAGAGGCATACCATGCCCAATACATGAACCGTAAGCCCAACCCACTTGAACTACCCATCCCCAGATTCTGCGCCATTGATCACCTATCTCTTAACCATGCATTGCTGATCAACTAGCATTTCCCCATACCAATCTGCATGGTGCCTGGTCCTAATGGGGGCTACCATACCATCTCATTATTCCAATCTGGTTAGCTCTGCTTCTGGTGGCTATTACACTTGTTGTGTTGATCCTCTTCTAGGGCATGTTCTATGTGAACTGGTATACTCCATGGTCTATGTGGCCCGATGGCCCTGGGGCCCGAAGTCTATTGATGACCTGAAGGCCCTTGAGACCTGTAGGGCCAAACCGGTGGCCCAAACACCGAAATCGAGTGAATAGTTCTGGATGATACAGTACCAAATAGTAAATGCTACAGTACCGCTACAGTACCACATAAAATTCACCTCCACCTAGTTTTGTACCTGTGTCTCTTGGATACCAAGAAAGAGCCCTTACCACATGGGTAAGAGCCAGTTGGCTATTGTGGAATATATGATGTTTCATGAATATATATTCATACCAAATGATATGTTTAGACCATAAACCAATTTATTTGACCCCATGTGTATCCTATATATCATAGACTTACATACCATCAGACAATATGGAATTACCCACTACCACTACTTATGAAACTAATTACTATCCTGAGTGGAAAACATGTGTTATTTCCATGTACTTTATCATTACTCCCAAACACCATGGAAACATCCCAAGTAAAAATTTGGCCTACGCTTATCATTGGTTGAAGTTTTATGCATCCCAAATTAATTACCCGTTCTTAGAACTATAGTATAGCATAAGTTCAGGGTCGATCCACAGGGAACCATGGAGTGAATGAATTTAATTGAATTAATACTTAATTAGGTGAAGTACGCAATGTTTAGAAACGATTGGGTTGATTATTGGGTTTTGATTTAAACTAAACTGATTTGTTTTGAAGAATGGATACAGTTTGAAGGAAAACTACGGGTAAATTTAAAGAGTTATTAGAAATGGAAAGAAAAGATGTGTCGGGGATGTGGTGAATAAGAAGTTCTTATGCAGATTGTTTAAATGGTTGTGCTGCTCATAGTAATTCAATCATTCAGAATTCCATTTTGTTACAAGATTTCCTTCATCCGGTTCCTCTTGTTTGGAATTAGAGCGATTGACTCCTTGGACTGGTAGTCAATGTCCTTAATTCTTTATTACGTCTATTCCATTACTTGAATCGGTGAAAACCTTCCAACGGTCATGGATGTTTGCACCGTTACTTTTCTTTTGTATCACTGAGAATCCTTCCCTTGGTCCGGCTAAGAATTCTCTGTTATATTAGACAGTGGATTAAGAAAAGTAAGATGAATTACAACGATTCAAACACAACTATATAAAACAATATACAAATTATAATCCCATCATCCACAGCCCCAACACGAGGGATTTAGTTACACATAGAATTTAGGAGTGAAATAACACACGTGATACCTGGCAGACTCATTGTGTAGGCGTTGAGGTAGAGTACCGGAGGGTGGAATGGTGGAATAGCGGAATGACGACACCTTGGTGGCTTCGGGAATGGTGGTAGCAGAGCTTCTCCCTTCTCCAATGGTTCTCCACACCCTGCATCCATAGGCCAAGGCCTTATTTTATAGAAAAATAAAGTACACGGCCTGTATAGAAAGTATATGCAGTGTACTTATCGTCAACGTGTTTTGGTGCCATTTTCTCCACTGGCAGGTGGCCGAGCACGCCGTTCATGACTTTTGCACACGGCACCGCCTGCAATTTGAGTGAACACGGCGTGTAGCGCTGCCATACACGGAGTGTAGCGCCGCCAGACCCTTCTAGAATAGAAAACATGGCGTGTAGAAGTTCAAACACGCCGTGTCCTCATCAACGGCCACATGGGCGTGTGGACTTCTCACTGCGACCACCACTTCTAGAAGGTGGTACATGGTGTGTAGCGCTGTCCCACACGGCGTGAATCTCTTCCTGGAGACATTGGCGTGAATTCCCTACTTTGGTCCGTGTCCTTGTCTGGATGTACACGGCGTGTATAGAAAGTACACGCTGTGTAGTTTCAAAAATTTCACAAACTTTCCTTGATCCTTGTATTATGCCAGAAAGCTCCTTCAAGTAAACAGATTCACCAAAATCATAGAACATGTTCATGAAACCACATATATTTTCTGAAAACATGCTTTTATCTTCAATTATATATGAGGAAATGTATACATAAATTGGGTGCATCAAATTCCCCCACACCTAGTCGTTTCATTGCCCTCAAACAAAATCTCAACATCTAATTAAGAGAGCCTATACTTTAAAAAAGAAGGTATTTAGTTAATCAAACGTATAACTGATAAAGTTATTGAGGAAAAATTCTAAAAGGCACAAACAAATTCAATTCATAAGATATTAAAATCATGCCTCATATATAATGTAATTAACTACTCTAATCCTCTTTCAACACATTGTTCAACCTTTCAAAAATAAGCATGCCACTTGATGATTTACTTTACCAGTTAAAATCACACTCCACACTCAAGATGTTTTCAATCGAAGTTATGCTCAATCCAAGGCATATACATTCTATCCATAGGTTTCCAAGATATCTTGTTCTCCATTTTAGAAAAATCGAATTACAAAAATGATGAGGGCTTTGTCTATAAGGTTTAGATGTTTCTCTGGCTAAGGGTTGGTAGGTTCAGATGTGAAAATAAATTCTGAGGCTTGAAAAAGGATGTCTAATTCCTTAAAAAAAATTGCATGATATTCAAAGTAAATCTCATTGAAAATACATCCTTCAAAAGCCTAGTCAAATGCTTTTGTAATCGTTACCAATTCTTTTAGGTAAGTAGGGTTTATGGGAAAATAAGTAACCAATAAGTATAAGGTCCCCTCGTTGTTTGTTTGTTGTTGTGTTTTTATTTTCTTTTTTTTTGTTTTTTTTTTGTGTTTTTTTTTCAAAACAAAAAAACACATGGTCATCCCTTGTGAATACAATGAGTACATATTTGGAACCCATTCTGCCCCAAATAATCAAGAAGCACTCCCCCACACTTTATTTCATGGCTGTACAAAAATATTCCATGTATTTCCAACTCTCTCTTTAAATCTTAAATGAATAATCATGCAAAGTTTAAAAAGAAATAGGGTAGGAAGGGAAATAGGATTGTAATGTGGCTTCCTATAAAGGCTGTTCATGGCTTCAATGGGCTTAACAAAGATTAAATGTAGGGTAGGTCTCAAGATAAAGGGGTTGAAACAATCTAATTCCTCAATCATGTTAAAGTAATTCAAAAATTTCTTCATATTTCGAAAAGAAAAACTTGCAAATTCTGGTAGTGATGCATATCCTAAGAATCTCTCAAGAAAGATGGTATTAGAAAAGAAATATGAAAAAGGCTTTAGAATACCTCTCAGGAGTGAAAAATAATAAAGGGACATTTAGGTCATGAAATGCATATAAATGATTATCCTAATTAATGTAATTTAATCAAGGATGAAAGGTTGTAATAGAAACTATATCAGCAATCATTTTAAAATACTTAAAAACTAAAAAGCATGTAAACTTTCCAAAAGGTCCTACTGATAACTCTAGCATTTATAAGACTGATTAACAAAAATTTTCTTTACATTTACAAATATAGAGTCTAATAATTATGTCTCCTAGGTTAGTTTAAGGGCAAAGACTAAGGTGAAAGATATAGATGCTCCCCCACACTGAACACTGCACATAGTCCACCAAGTGTAACACCAAGGTAAAGGGTAGGCAGCAGGGAGAAATGAGGGACAAAATGGGGGAAAGTAGTGGAAGAATTAAATCCGTTAAGAAAGAAAATATAAATGAAAAAAATACTCCCCTCGTGAAAAGTGATGCCCAAAGCGCGCCAAGCCCGTACCTATGACTGTTGAGAAAAAGAATGAAGAATACAGACATGTATAACATCACAACACAGAAATGGACAGAAGAGATAAATAAGAGAAAGGAAAATGTCACTATCATGGGGTTGCCTCAGGGGAGGCATCATCCAGTACAGAAGTGGCCGGGAGAGATGGCGCAGGAGCCGTGGAAGGGTGAGGCTCTAACTCTGCATCGGGAAGGGTAGCTGAAGAAGTAGGAGTCGCAGGTGCTAGACTCGGGATCGGAAGCTCAGCAGCAGCCCCTAGCCCGGCAAAAGTGGCAGCAACATAGCTCACCGTAGCCATCAGAACAGAAGCTGTGGCCAGTGCAGGAGATGGCGGTGGAGCAGCAGCAGAAGGGCTAGGAACAGAGGCAGGGGATGGTGGCTGAGGCAGTGGAACACCAAGATGCTGAGCAATATGTACCAGCAGATGCTCCATCCGGTCCTGGCGGCCGTCCAGACGAATCAAATGGCGTGCAATGGTGTCCTGGCGGCCGATGATATGGGCCAACTATTGCTCCAGCGTGGCTAGGTGGAGGGAAATGGCCGGATCAACCGAGGGTGCGGGGGTAGGTAGGATGGGAGATGGGATAGAAGAAGGAAGGTCAGAAGAAGTGGGGTCAGTAGGAGGTGGGTGAGGGGGAGAAGCTGGACGAGGTGGGGAAGGAGGGGAATGGTCAGCAGGTGGGGCAGGGTCAGCAGGTGGGGGGGGGGGGGCTCGAGCCTGAGCAAGGACGTAGTCACCACCCTTCTTCCAGACCAATCCCATGCGAATGAGCATGAGGAATTCCATCTGCTAGGGTGAACCTAACAAGTCATGAGGTAATGAGGGCTCGAATACACCGAAGTGTTGGGCAAGACGGGTGGTGTAAAAATATGCCGTTCAAGTTGCCCTAACAGCTGGTAAACATGGAGTGAAAATAGGAGGTGGAAAGAAAGGGGAGGTCCGGGTAGGCGTGCCGGATGACACAGGTAAGAAGCTCCATGTCACGGCCGTTCACGACCCCCATATCCTCATGGCGGGGGAGGAGTATGGCGCTGAAGCACCGGTGGGTGAAGCGAAGGACGTGGTCAGCTATCAGAGTGCTCTTCTGAGAAGTGGGGGAGTACCGGTGGTCAGACATAGTGATCTCCCGCCACATGGAAATGAGGTCAGAGCTCTCGGGCCGGGTCATGTCAGAAACGGGGGTTGGGGTGAAAGGATGGGGGTAGAAGCCGCACCCTCAGGCGATCTCTGTCTTCGTCAGAGAAGAACATCGACCACCTAGCCGGAATCGAACTACTGGCACCGCATCGCTAGGGGTCTCTCGGTACTCCGCTCCATCGAACTCAAAGGAGGCCGCAATCTCAAAAAATAAATCTCGGAACACAGGAGTGCTGACCTAAAAAATCGCGACGAATGCGGTGTGCCCGAGAAGTACCTCCAACTCCTCCCAAATACCGAGCCGCTGCAGAATACTGCTGTCAAGGTAATGGCCACTCAATGGTATCGGTTGATGAGAAAAACGTCGGAGCCTGTCGGATGCAAGGTCAGTGACCAGGGATACCGTGTAGGGATACGGAGCACCTGCAGGTCCCGGCCTAGGTGCCGGTGCAGCAGCAGCATCTGGCTCTGGAGGTGGATCCGCTGAAGAAGAAGGTGGCTCGGTGGAAGGGGTGCTCGAAGAGGGACTAGCTGCTAAGGATGATGGTACAGTGGAAGTGGTAGCTGGTGCAGTAGAAGGAGGCCCCGCCTCATCTGAGGGAGTGAGTGGCGGCAGAATGGCCAACGGAGGGAGCTCAAAAACTAGAGCATCGGGGTCCGGCTGAGTAGGTGGTCGGAGTCAGATCCAACGAAAACTGGAATCCTTGCCCTCAGTGGCGGAGGATGGCCGCTTCCCGCACGAATGATCATGATCTGCCATATCCTGAAATAGAAAGAAAAAGAAAAAGAAAACATAATAAAAGAAGAAAATAAAACAAAGAAAATGTGAGAAAATTGGAAAATAAAAGTACACGGCGTGTACTCCAGAGTACATGGGGTGTAGTCAGAAATGGAGAGTATCTCGTGTTCCCTGGAAAGACACACCGAGGGTGAAAAGACACAATGTAATAGGGAATGGAGTGTACCGAACATACACGCTGTATTCACATAAAAGTGCAGGTGGTCGTGTAACAAATGACACGACCATGTTTTTATAAGTTTTGAGAAAACAATACACGCCGTGTAGGTTATGGACACGACATGTACTACACACGAATAACATGGCCGTGCAGAGGGGGAGACACGGGCCGACCACAGATATAGAGGACACGGCGTGTGCCGAACATACACGCCGTGTCTGGGAACATGGGGTGATAGGCCGTGTTATGTGCCACATACGAAGGGCCAACACAAACAAAGGACACGGCGTGTACCAGACACAGACGCCGTGGAATTGAAAATGGTGTGTGAGACCGTGTGCCAAAGTGTACTTGGGCATGATGAAATGGACACGGTGTATACCGAACATACACACCGAATAAATTCAAATTTCTGAAAAATTCATTCTGAGGCCGTGTTCAGAAGTACACGGCGTGTGTTCTTTATTTCGTGGTCGTGTACTGCCGGAAGCCGAACGGTCATCCGATTCGAAAAACACCCTAAAAGAGTCTTAAAATTTAAAATAGAGGGTGTAGAATGGTGTACCAGGATCTAGGATCACAATGTGAGAGGAATTAGAACTTGAAACGCCCCAAATTGACGGATTGGAAAAAGGGGGTTCGGGCGATGTTTGGGAGAAAAACGAGGAGAATCAGAAGAATGGGATGGCCGTGCAACATGGACTCAAGCCGGATTCCCCACAACTTATATAGCCGAGGTACACGGTGTTTATGTAATGTACACGCCGCGTATTTTTTTTGAAGAAAAGTAAAATTTAATTATTATAGTAAACTATATAATAATTATTAAAAAGAGAAATATTGAAAAATTCTATTATACATATGCCTATACACGACGTATATTGGGAAATACATGTCGTGTATTTTAAAATAAGAAAAAGAGTAGTACAACCTTTTGTCTGGTGCTTGGGGCGGAATTCGAACTGGCGATTGGCTGATTCGAACCGATTCCATAAACCACTAGAGCAGAGGTTGTTCTGCTGTTCATATTTATTTTGTATATATATTTATTCAATACGGCTTATACACACAAAAAGAAAGAAAAACACGGCGTGTGGTTTTTATTTAGGAAAGGATGGGGGTGAAGTGGGGAGATTAGTGCGATTCAAAACTGGGTCTTGTGAACCTAGTGTCGAGACTTTTCAAAACTGCCAACTTCACCCGCATGTAATTTCTTATTTTTTAAAATGTTTTGATTTATATTTGAAAAATCATGGCGCACATGGCGTATATCGGAGTACACATCGTGTGGTTTTATTAAAAGAACAAATGATGGAAATGGGATAGTTGTCTGGATTCGAACACGAGTCTTTTGAAACCGGATCACGATTCTAGACAACCGGCCCATCCCCACCATGGGTTTTATTAAACACAGGTATATATATATATAGATTAAAAATATTACACACTTCGTGTAATTAAAAAGGAGGAACCCCGTGCCGAAGGTAGGTCAGGAGGATTTGAACTGAGGACGGCTCGAATAAACTCTAGTGACTTTGCCATCGGCACCGACATCATCCATGGTTAGTTATTTGTTATTCTATAGATTTATACTATTATGTTTATAAATGAAAAAGACTTATTACACACCATGTAATAAGTGGGACATGGCGTGTAACCTCTGGGAGGCCTCCCAGGAAGCGCCTTTGTTTTACGTCGTTGGCTCGACCTACTTACCTTGCTTACCAGAGGAGTATGGTGGACAACGTTCCCACGATGTTATCTGTAGGATGGTAAGCTTTCAACTGATGCCCGTTTACCTTGAATGGTTGACCATCTTCTCCAGAAATTTCTACCGCTCCATGATGGAATACGCAGATAACATGGAATGGCCCCGACCAGCGTGACTTTAACATCCCTGGAAATAAGCATAGACGAGAATTAAAGAGAAGTACCTGATCACTGGGTTGGAAATATTTTCATGATATCATCTAGTCATGAATGTCTCTTGTCTTCTCCTTGTACATCTTGGCATTCTCGTATGCCTCTAATCGGATCTCATCTAGTTCCGATAGTTGGAACTTCCGTTTCTCGTCATCTTCCTTCAGATCAAAATTGAGGGCTTTGACGGCCCAATAGGCTTTGTGTTCCAATTCTACTAGAAAATGGCAGGGATTTCCATAGACGAGGCGGAACGGGGACATTCCCAGTGGTGTTTTGAAAGAAGTATGATATGCCCATAAGGCATCATCTAACTTCTTGGACCAGTCCTTCCATGAAGTGTTCACTGTTTTTTCCAAGATCTGCTTGAGCTCTTGATTGGAGAGCTCTACCTGACCACTGTACTGGGGATGATATGGTGTCCCCATCTGATGCTTTACTACATAATTCTACAGTATTCATCTCATCAGTGTGTTGTCGAAGTGGGTCCCTCTATCGCTGATCAGTACTTGAGGAACTCCAAACCTGCTTAAAATATTTTTCATTAAGAAATTTATGACTACCTTGGCTGTGTCGGGATCTATAGCAATAGCCTCCACCCATTTGGATATTTAGTCGACGCAGACCAGGATGTAAGTGTTCCCAAAGGATGGGGGAAAAGGACCCATGATATCTATGCCCCAGACGTCGAAAATCTCAACCTCCAGGATGGGGTGCTGAGGCATATCAGCTCTACGTCCCACATTACCTGTCCTCTGGCACCGATCGCAACAGGAAACAAAGGCTCGGGCATCTCTATGCATAGTGGGCCAGAAAAATCCAGACTGCAGGATCTTAGCTATGGTATGGTCCAGGCCATGATGCCCTCCTACTGGTGAGGCGTGACAGAACTCCAGGACACTGTGAACTTCATTCTCCGGGATGCAACGGCGGATCACTCCATCTGCACAGGATCAGAATAGCAGATGATCCTCCCAAAAGTACCTTTTCACATCAGAGAAAAATCTTTTCCTTTGCTGGAAGGAGAGGTCGGGATGAAAGACACCTGTAACCAAAAAATTAGCGATATCAGCATACCATGGCCGAGGTGTTTCACTGATCAAAAAGAGGTGCTCATCAGGAAAATCCTCCCTGATCTCCCGATCTTCTTCCTTCTCTAAGTGTGGCAGCTCGAGGCGGGAGAGATGGTCAGCAATGAAGTTCTCACTCCCTTTCTTGTCCTGGATCTCAAGATCAAATTCTTGGAGGAGGAGTACCCAGTTGATCAATCGGGGCTTCACATCTTTCTTGTTGAGTAGGTACTTTAGTGCTTCATGTTCAGTATAAACAATAACTTTAGACAGCACTAAGTAAGAACGAAACCTGTCAAATGCGAAAACCACTATGAGCATCTCCTTTTCGGTGGTGGTGTAGTTAATTTGTGCCTCAATGAGTGTCCTGCTGGCATAAAAGATAGGTCGGAAAATCCGGTCAAGGCACTGGCCGAAGACTGCTCCCACTGCATAGTCGCTCGCATCGCACATCACCTCAAATTGTTCCTCCCAGTTGGGAGAAATCATAACTGGAGCTTCCACAAGGCGCTTCTTCAGATGCTCAAAAGATCGGACATAATGGTCATCAAACTCAAATATGGAATCCTTGGTTATAAGATTGGTGAGGGGTTGGGCTATTTTGGAGAAGTCGCGGACAAACCGCCTGTAAAATCCTGCATGCCCCAGGAAGCTGCGGATGGCGCAGACGGAAGTTGGTATTGGTAGTTGTGAAATGACTTTAATCTTCACCAGGTCAACCTCTATCCCTTTCGATGAAATTCTGTGGCCAAGGACTATGCCACTTTGCACCATGAAATGACACTTTTCCAAGTTTAAGACTGGGTTAGTGTGCTCACATCTTTCCAAAACAAGCTCTAGGTGTCGTAGACAAATGGTAAATGATTTTACATAAACAGAAAAATCATCCATGAATACCTCCAGGATTCGTTCCTCCATGTCGTGGAAGATGGCCATCATACAGCGCTGGAAGGTGGCGGGGGAATTGCACATGCCAAAAGACATCATTCGATAAGAAAATGTGCCGTAGGGGCAAGTGAAAGTGCTCTTTTCCTAATCCTCTGGAGCAATGGAGATTTGGTTGTAACCGAAAAAACCATCAAGGAAGAAATAGAAGTTGTGCCCTGCTAGCCTCTCTAGCATTTGATCCAGGAATGGCAATGAGAAGTGATCTTTTCTTGTTGCATTGTTCAACTTCCGGTAATCCACACAAACTCGCCAGCCCGTGATAGTGCGTGTAGGGATGAGTTCGTTCTTGTCATTTGAAATCACAGTGATACCCCCTTTTTTGGGTACCACTTGGAGAGGACTCACCCATGGACTATCCAATATGGGATACATGATGCCTGCATCCAATAATTTGATCACCTCCTTCTTTACAACTTCCTTCATGGGAGGATTGAAGCGTCGTTGTGGTTGCCGAGATTGCTTGGCACCCTCTTCAAGTAGCACCTTGTGAGTGTAAATGGTAGGGCTGATGCCATTCAGATCAATAATTGTCCACCCAATAGCATTCTTCCGTTGTTTGAGAACCTGGAGAAGTGATTCTTTCCATTCCTATGATAGTTATGCATTAAGTATAATAGGCAAAGTTTGATTGGGTCCTAGATACCCATATTTGAGAGAAGATGGAAGAGGATTCAGTTCGAGTTCAGGCGCCTTTAAAATCGAAGGCACACGTGGCTGCATCTCGTCCCGTTCTAAAATATTAGGAACAACTACACACTGCCAATAGTGGCCGCCCTGGCCTTCTATGAATTGAAAATCTTCTGGCGCTTCCTCTAATAGAATATCTGGATCAGTTAAATTATTCGAAATAAAATAACATACCAGTTCATCCCCTTTGTTGCTAAAATGATTATCCATGGTGGACACTGCATAACAGTCCTCATGCTCTAATAAAAAAGCATGTTTGACGGCTTTTAGGACGTTATAGGAAACTCTTTCATCACCTACCCGAAAAATAAGCTCCCCTTGGTGCACATCGATTAGGAACTTCCAAGTTTCCAAGAAAGGCATTCCAAGTATAAGAGGTGCTTCCTGGTCATCCCCCATGTCAAGGATGATGAAATTAGTAGGGAGAATCAGCCTACCCACCTTGAACAGTATGTCCTCAAGTAGTCCCTTCGGGTGCTTGATGGATCGATCAGCAAGTTGAAGGGCGATGCGGGTAGGCTTGAGCTCGTGGAGTCTCAGCTTCTTGAAAACTCCAAGGGGCATGAGGTTCATGCTGGCCCCTAAGTCCTAGAGGGTCTTCCCAAATTCACAGGATCCAATAGTACAAGGAATCGTGAAACTAGTTGGATCTTGGAGGAGGAATGGAATGTTGAACCACCACGGAGCACTCCTTTTTAGTGCAATAACCCCCAAATCCTCCATCTTCTTTTTATTTGAGAGGATTTCTTCATGAATTTGGTGTATTTTGGAATTTGTGTCAGGGCCTCCGCAAATGGTATATTGATGTGGAGATTTTTGAACACATCCATGAATTTTCTGAATTGGTGGTCCAACTTCCTCTACTTCAATCTTTCCGGAAAGGGTAAGGCATGCTTGAATGGTTGGATTACTTCATTTTCTTTATTTTGTAAATCCTCCTTCTGTGGGATATTGGATGAGGAGGGGTTGGTATGGGTACCTTTTTATTCAATAGTGGGTGTGGATGCACCTTGCTGTGCTGATTGGTGGTCCTGGTGGAGAATCTTTCCACTCCGGAGCATGATAGCATTGGCCTCCTCCCTTGGATTCTTTTCGATGTTCCCGGGTAGTGTACCGGGCTGCCTCCCTGAGAGTTGATTTTCCAGCTGGCCAATCTGATTCTCCAAGCCTCGAATCGAGGCTTCCTGATTCTAGAACCGAGTATCAGCAGTAGATATGAATTTAGTCATCAAATCCTCTAATGTTGAGGTGTTCTCTTGCGGAGGTGGTTGTTGAGACGGTGGAGGAGGTGGTTGTCGTGGCTGCTGTGGACGAGGGTTTTGATACCCTTGTTACTGATAAGGACCCTGCTGGGGTTGTTTCGGCCTTTGAAATTGGTTCTAATATGGAGGTTGTTTGTAGTTGGGTGGTCGCGGGGGCGGAGGATTCTATTGTTGTTGGCCCCGGCCTGTGTTCTGTTGATCTCGCCATGCCGGGTTCTGGTACTGCTGGTACGGGTTGGGCCCTCGATTTTGGGCAACATAACTCACCTCGCTCATCGAGGTGCCTCCAGTTGAACCCAGGCATCCTCCCATTATGTGGTTATCACCACAATCTCCACATGCTGGATGGTGCACCGCATGAACTTGAGTTTCTCCTTTGAGGTTCAATGCGTCGATTTTCTTGGACACAACGTCAAACTGAGTAGCCAACACTGTGGTAGCGTCAATATTGTGCATACCTCGCTTTTGAGTCCCCCTCTCGGAATGCCACTGGAAGCTGTTGGCTGACATATCTTCCAGTAGTTCGAATAGTTCTTCGGGGGACTTCCGCATCACCGTACCTCCAGCAGCAGCGTCCACCACAGACTTGGTATTCATGGTAAGTCCTCCAGAGAAGATCTGGACTTGCATCCATAATGGGAGTCTGTGATGGGGGAATTTTCGTAACATCTCCTTGAAGCATTCCCAGGACTCATACAATGACTCGGAGTCGTGCTGCTGGAAGTTATGAATCTCATTCCGGAGTGTGACTGTCTTGGATGATGGGAAGTACTTGGAAAGGAACGCCTCAGCTAGCTCCTCCCAGGTGAGGATAGATCGTTGTGGCAGCACCTTGATCCAGTCCTTCACCTTATCCCGTAGAGAAAAGGGAAATAGGCGAAGACGTATGGCGTCCTCGGACAAGCCATGGTACCTAAAGGTGTCGCAGATCTCCAAAAAGTTGGAGAGATGGGCGTTCAGATCCTCGCTTGCCAGACCTCCAAATTGGACTGTGTTCTGGATCAGCTACATGATAGCAAGCTTGATCTCGAAGTGCTGGGCCTGGATCGGAGGACGAACGATGCCCGTATCAGCTCCGTGTATCTAAGGAAGTCCGTACTCCATAAGGGTACGTCTTGGAGGTTGTTGTTGATGGGGTGGAGCTTGCATAAACTACTCCTGAGGGTCATAGTATGGTCGTGGGAAGATTTTTTGCGGCGGCCGTTGGTAATCCCTTGGGAGGAATTCCATAAAGGCTCCAGGAGGTTTCTCCGGTAGACCAGTAGCGGGAGACAGCTGATCTTGGTACTGATGCTCAGTCGCAGCATCTACGGCTGGTTCTCCCTCTTCCTTGTTCGCCATAGGTCTTTGTAGATGGCTGTGAGTTTCTGTCTGTGTACGCCGACGATGAAGCAAGGTCCGTTCGATTTCCGGGTCAAGCGGAACTAATTCCGATGACTCGGCACTTCTGGATCGTGTAAAGCGTCGAAACATACACTTGAAGCACTACAGAACACAAAAACGAACACCAGGTGTAAAAGGGAAAATCATAAATAAATAAAAAAAGAAAATTTGAAATGAGATTTAGAAAAGTGATTTTTGATAATTTTTGATTTTTATATTCACTTAAATCAATTATTAACACAATTTAAATCTTAGCACTAAACGGGATCCCCAGCAACTGTGCCAAAATTTGTCCTACGCTTGTCGTTGGTTGAATCACCTATCCTAATACTACCACAATTATATAATTCTTAACTTTAGTGTTCTAATAAGGTAGGGTATTGAATATATTGATTCCCCTTATTATCTAGTGATGTAACATTTATTCATTATGTATCACTATTATAGGGGTGTTACACTTTACGCGGCTTTAAAGAACAACATCTTGGTTGTAAACCACAAAAAAATATACACTTCTAGTTAAACTAATCTTATATATAGTCTTCGTCTAGGATACCATTTTCCCCAACCCTACCTCTTTAGGCCTTAAAGCTAGTCATCTAATACCACGGGTCTCCAATAATATAATAGTTTCCTTCCCAGTACATAATATTATATTTCCCATAGGGGTCACATATTTGACTAATGTTTATAACTTCATTATGAAACATGTTATTTTAGTGTTTTTTGTTATTACCCACACCCAAAACCCTGAACAAATCCAATAATGTCATCTATAAAAACCTTATATCACTAAAGAATTCATGAATAAAGAATTATAATGGAATCTAGTGATATATTAATGGGGTGATAACACTCCTTAGGAGAAAAAGAAAAGGAACCCATTAGAGTTCAACTACCCCAGTACTACTCATTACCAATCTTAATTTTGATTCTTATAGGTTTTAAGGATTCATGTTCCATAGTTTAATACCTTGAATCAAATCCCTATGTTTGAGTCGAAGGGTCCCATGATCAAAGTATGACATCCTCATATGAAGGAGGCTACTAACTACATATGCAATCCTAAGGTAATATTAGTGGTGACAATGGAATCATATCTAAAACTAAAATTTTAATAAAAATATGTTTAAAAAATCATCCATAATTGATAATATTGTATTTAAAAAATAGTAAACCCAATTATATAAAAGCATGTAATGTTGTAAGAAAACAGACAACTTGTTACACACAACGATGAACAAATATAAATGATAAATAAAAAAATGGCTATCCAAAAACTTGAGCCTCATTAAAACAAAATAATATATACACATTGATTCAGGAAATCTAGATCGACATGGAATCCCATACTCTTCCCTGAGAATAATTTTTTTCTTTAATATACACACCATGAATCCTTTTAAAATTGTGAGAATAAACTTCTAAGGGTCTCACAAATAAACCCAAATAAACAATATAATTAATTTGTGTAAACATTAGGAAAATAAATATATAATTACCTATAATCGTCAAGTCATCATGTTCTAATAAGGACCCCATGAAACTTGATGTGATGCACATACCCATCGAGTCATCGAGTACACGTCAGACCACTCTAAAACCCTGCAACACCCAATTTAGTACCATTATAAATATTAAATCATCTTATTAAAAATATTCCCATTTTTAGATGATCAATCTGGGTAAGTCTACCACACTACCTTCAAAATTATTCATTGATTAAAACAAGGTTATACATTTATCCCATAAGCTAACCGTATCACAAATGGATATACACCACATAATAAAAACAAGAAGAAAATAAACATTATATAAAACAACCATATCATCAATTAATACACACTACATTACTCAAAAAACAAAAATATAAACATTTCATTGCAAACTATCAAATTAATAGATATAGACCATGTACTAATAACAAGCTATAAAAAATTCATCCCAATAATCATCCATCAAAAGGATGTATAGCCACTTCCCTATATGTCAAAGGTCATATTATTTATCAATTGAACTAGCCATCTGAGGATAGATATCTACCAGGTAATCTGAAAATTTAACCCATAAACATAGCTTTATCCCCTCATATATCTTACAAATTCCGAATATCTAGAACTATTTTTCAGCAAGAATATCATTTAACTACATGTATCATATCATCCATTTATAAATCCATAGTGTCATGCTATCTTTTCTCTATATTAACTTATATATAGAAACCTTCATTCATCACCATGTCGAGTAACCTCTACATGAATTCTCTCTATGGCCCTGTCCCCTGTATAAGAGGTATATAATATTCCAAAATTCATTTTAGAATTGAAATTCCAATTTCATAATGATTCTATTGATCTACATGAGGGACCATCTCATGTGATTATAGAATGAATACTCAACAATCGGCCATAAATATCTTATTCCATCCTAATTAGTTGTATGGAAAATAGAGGATATTCCCATAACCCATCTCACATCACGAGTCCAAAAAATAGTCACTCATTATTTCATGTATTACCCTCATCCCTTGGTGACATATAAAGATGATGATTTAAATAATCTAAAGTGATTCCAATAATATATACCACTTTTGGGGATCATTCTACCATTATTTTATTGTTCAAGGATGTCATGGACCTAATAAATTTTACACAAACCCATGATGTATAGAGGTTCACATTCAAATCCATTCGTAAACATACAATTTATTTTGTATGAGATGATCCATGTACCTCAAATAGATTTACCGTCCTCACCAAGACAGAACATGATAATACATTCTCTCTCAGGCCTCATCCATTCACTTCATGTCCTTGATAGTGCCTTGGTCTATGCTCTCAAGAATATTTTACGATTCAATTGAAAAAAAAATTTATTAATTATAAACATTTTTATTTTCTAATATATTTTAATGAAATTGGGTAAAATATCATAATTAATCAATTCTCATAACCACATTTCTAAAAACATGCCCAACCATTCTTAGATGGTACACAGTGCAGCCTAACCACCATTATGTGAACGAGACTTATTATTAGACACATATTCATACATTAATTTATTATAATTTAATAAAAATAGTTAGATAATTTATTTTAGAGGATTATCTCAAAAAATATGAAGATGGAGAGTGGGGAGATATCAGTTTAGTAAATTTTCCATATAATTTAAGAAAATACACATTAATATAGATTGATTCCACCATGCCCTATTGGAATAGACATTGAATCCCTAAATAAAAACATATGAAATTATAAGGATGTTAAGGGAAAAAATAGTAAATAAAATGCGAAATCATATCTAGAATCATCAAATAATTGCAATAAAAATTATACACCATCAAATAAAAACAATAGATATGTGAAGTGTGGGATATTTAGCTAAAAAATGGAATCCAAATACCCTTTATCTACCCAATCCCTAAAGATATTATACATGGAAAATATTATATTGAATGTATTAAAAGTACCCCATCCCAAACTCCATAGGATTATCACATGCCCTAACTAGCTATCCAATCATACCAACTTGCATTTTGGGACACTGTTCTTCCAACCATCCAACTAGTATCAAATCATCAATTCACTAGTGGCCTTTGTTTTTGAAATTCATTAGCACCAACCACCAACACTTCTTATGATTCATTCTCAAACACATGACTCATCTCCAGTTCCTTGAACACCTTCCAAAAATTACTTTTATAAGGGATAAAATGATCACATTATTTTTTGTGTCATATTTCTCAAAAGTGAACCGTACACAAAATAGATGAAATTAAAAATCCCTTGTATATTTCCAATCCATCAAGTCATGGGACAATATGATGATAATTCAAAACTAAGAGGTGGGGGTTGAATTTGTGTCTCAATTTTTATAATTAATTATTTGAAATTAACCACTATGACATAGTAGAGTCATGATCCACTCACTTATTGAAATCACATCCTCTCCTATATAAATAATAAATAAACAAGAACATAAAAATATTTATTTTTAATCATTGGTTATTTGATGTGGGTGATTATGTCCTTAGTATTTATGTAGATATTATGATAAAAAAATTTATAATTAATAGCAAAAATTAATTTCCAAATACAACTTATCATATTTAACTATGTACATTTTATCCAATCATCTATCTCACTATATTTCATTAAACAAAATCCCTCCACATTACAAAACATCTATCATAATAGAAATAAAATTATCTTAATTTAACCATTCAAAGCTACAACACAAATACTATGATCTCTAATTTATCCACTCAAATAGTCATCATGGATTTTGGATTATTTTTCATTAATACCATCAATATATACTAAATTCATTTCTAAAATCCAATTAACAATCTATTCTCAAATCAAAGATTCTTCTTTTTATCTCAATTTTATAAATGATCTTATCATTGAATAATATTTTCATATACAAATATCAATATAGATATCATGGATTTATTCTTCAATTCGAATATAAAAAAACAATAAAAATATGATTACATGATCTTTATTCATGATTATTCATCTTCCTTAAGTCATATATGTTATAAAAAAGTGTTTCCAAAATAAATTATGATTTTGAAATAATTTTCCATATTTGAACATCCTCCATTTTAATTCAACTTTCTCTTACTGACCATGTCATTTAATTTTTTTTATTTATCATTATCCCTAAATTCATGATTTCATTAAATTAATGGCCTCCATCAACAATAATATAGTTTCAAGAAGATATAAATATCTGCTTTTTACATCATTTTATAGGTAAATATTTCCGCTAATCTCATAAAAAAACATTCACCTTGAATCATATATAGAGTATAAAAACAAAATATTTAATCCAAAAAATTTCGCATTTATAGTTATATTTTATTTTTTAAATCCATGGACAATTTTTTGATCACAAAAAAGATATTTAGTGTCAATAGAAACCACATTATATGGTTAAATATCCTCAAATTTATTTATACAATTTCCATGTTAACTTTGATTGTACTACATAAAACACGATTAATCTAACAGAATCTCCATGTCACTCTAATGTAACATAATGATTCTTAGATCAATTCTTTTGGATTCTCTCAAAATGAAAAATTTCACTACAGAATCATGTATATCAAATTTGATTCCATACATATACATTATAAAATCGATGTAACTAATACACTTTTGTGGGATATTCTCATGAATCAACATTAATATAAAAATTTTTAAGAACACATTGCTTAGGATTTTTGTAACTCAACTCTACCATTATTTAATTACTCTAAAAACAACATTATCCTCTATAAATTGGAAGAAAATCATTTTAATAACCTCCCAAATATCCTCAAACATTGTTTTTGAAAATTAAAAAAAACCAAAAATTCTATAGGTTATTCTATCACCCCATTTAGATTTTTTGTTAAGCAACCCCCCCAAAACTCATTAAATCATAGAATTTCTCAATAAGACACAACCTAAAAATATGATCTTTGATAAAGAAAGTATAATGATTTAATATTACACTTTATTTAAAATATATTTATTGATACTAAATGTTTATATACCCTCTTTTATTTCTACCCATTTACAAACTATCAATCCCCCCCACCAACAGTTCAATTATACCATCTTTAAATACCTCATATAGATTTCAAAACAGTTGTGGACCATTATGATGCACTCAATTTGTTGGTTTATTAATTTTTCTTTATGATTATTTGACTTAAAAAAATAGATTGAAAATTTCTTTTTATATGCTTCAAATGATTCAAATTTTTATTTATATATTATAATATATTTTTATTGTGTAAATCAAGAATCCAAGAAATTATGGAGCATAGAAAAACTACAAGACGTGTAATTAATAAGAACGAATTTATTACATATAAGAGAAACATAATTTGGATAGTTAGAATATTCTATATGTTCCAAATAATGTATTGTACATTATGTGGACTAATACAAATTCCATATATTTCATTTCATGGAGGGCATGGTGGATAAAAAAATACCATATGGCGTGTATGTTGGAATTATTGGAGTTGGTACCCTAGGACCATTTACTTTGTTGTAATGTCCCAGAATTTATGTACAATTTTTATTAAATTGTATGGAGTTATATAGACACCAAACACTTTGAAGGTACATCATTCTGGGGCCATTGATAACAGAACAGAATTTTTATTTTTTTAGTTCACTTAAGTAAATGTTCATGTGGGGTTTTCAAACATTTGAAAAGGTTATTTGATTGAATATATGAGGGAACCATAGAACTCAGAACCCTTAGATTCACCTAGAATGGAAATCACATTTTCCATCATGAGTCATATGAAAAAGATATATGTTTGACTTCATGGAAAATAAAAAAAATAACTTAAATATATATTTTATTTTCATTTGCACCGTTGAGTGGTGGACGACGACACTACAGTGCAGTGAAGAGGTGAATTAAAATATTCTCATTAATGGATCATTTTTTAGAGCATAATAAATATACTATTTCATAAATGAAATAGCCTAATGATGTGACATCTCAGTATAATAGAAATGTTGCGTCTTTTTTTCATTTAATAACACATTGGGAAAATCAAGAGGTGAAATTTTCCTCTGATGAACCTATAAGGAAATTCAATCCATAAAATGAATGACGAACACTGGCTGGATTGCTGGATACATCAATGCTCTATGAAGAAAGGGACTAGGATGAGATGAATTCTCATGGAGCTATAATTTTTATGGGTGAAGAGCATCAATGATGTACATTGATTGAGGTAGGGAGTTTTTTTGTTAAATGTTTTCCCCATTATTCATTATAAACGATGAATGCCGATCAACCCATGACCAGGTTGATCCGTAGATCATATGTTCATGAATGAGGGTGATGTTTCATGGGTTTTCTATTTAGTATTGAATAATTTTTGGTAGAATATCATCCCCAAACTCCCACCTATTTAGAAACTCTAACACAGAGTGCGAAGGATGACACTATCAAGGCCCGGGCCACTATGCATGTGCGTTCTTCATGGAAAACATTTGAAAAGGAAGGAAAGGTTTATTTGAGGCCTTTTTAGAGACGAAGATATCCCACATAGGTAATTGGTGTAGGTGGTGTGATCAATGGACTATAGGTGATAATTCGGTGGTCTGTAGTGTCGACCATAGGTGGGTGGCTGCGCACCACAGCGATGCACTAGAGATAGCTGTCACGACCAGCTTCTGCCGCAGCACAGCGGGATGAGAAGCCATATTGGCCAACAACTGGTAGTAGGGATGCATCCTGTGGCCACATATGTGGTGTGACCCAAAAACACTAGTCCTATCTCTCTGTGTCACACGGTCTCTGACTGCGTGCATGGAGAAAAGGCGGCCGACTTTGCCTGTCGTAGGGTGACACACTAGAACGCAACCCATGCTAGGGAAGAATGTGGGCCACCCCAGGGGTCCGGACCCAACCCAAGAGGTAAAAAACATGTCCTAATGGACTAGACCCTAGCCAGGTATGGTTCGGGTTCGGAAAATGGACCGGGGATAGGTATGAGGGCCTCATGACAGGTCTGATTAGACCTAGACCAAACCCTCCCCTTTTTTAAAAAACGCCAATATCATTCAAACTAGGCATCTTATTGATGATGCATTTTCAGTACTGGAACCCTCATGACATGTATCAAATTTTTTAATAATATATGAAGGATATAATGGATTTTTGTATTCGACAAATGGTTTTGGAAGCGGTTCTCTTGATATCGAGCATGCTCTATGTGGAAACCCTGTGGTTGGATGAGATCTAAAGACTACTAAAGAGTGACATTGTTTTGATCCGATACAAAGTCCCTGTTGGAAGTGGCTTCTATGTGACCCAGTAGGCCCACATTGGGGAAAAATTCTGTGGGACCTGGAAAACCCACAATACTCGACAGGAGGATCACCTTAGTATGACCATAGGTGGGAAGAAGCTTTTATGTGACCCGACATTCCCATAGTGGTGAGTGGATTCTGTGTGACCTAGCATACCCACAATAAACATAATTGAAGAGTAAAAGATTAGTCCTATTATAGTGGGAAGATACTTTTTCTTGACCTTGCATACCCACATTACTCATCGAGGAGGAGTTCTCCAATAACTCATGGTGTTTGATTATATGACTGTTGGTTCTAATTTTGTACTCCATAATATATCGGGTGTAATTTTAATTGATTCATGATCATGTGAGTTGATCATTATTTGTGGTTTGTTGGTGGATTTATTTTTTCAATATCTTTGTTTTTTTGGGGTCCCAACAGAGTATTTTTTTACTCACCCCTGCACGGGCTTCGCCTACACATGTTATGTCTGTTGCAGACGCTCGCTGTCTTGAAAGAGGAATTGGTGGCCCAGAATTGGTTGGTTCCCAGTGGGACTAGGAAGATGGTATGTTCTTCTATAGCATCCTCCAGTGACACTACTCATACCCATCAGGTGGTATTTTTAGTATATAGTTAACTAGAGTTTCTTTTGTACTTTTCAATTTTTTGGTTAGTATTTTGTTTGGTTTATTTTATTAACCATTTGAATTTTAGTTATACTTAAACTCAATGGTTGTTTAGTGGATTTATTATTTACCTTTCCAATTTTGGGATGATGTTTTCTATGTGTTTTTATAGGTACTCAAGGAAATGCCTCCCACATACAGGTTGAAACCTTCGGTGCTGGTCTTTAACCCTTTTCCATTAGTGGGTTGGCTTGGGGAATGTCATGGCATGAGCCCCGAGGTACATTCTGTGAAAATGTGGTATCAAAGTTTGTCAGATCTATCCCAAGGACCATAAGTCTATTTTTTATGTTTTTTTGGGTAAATATTGTTGAATGTTTAAAATTTGACTTTCAAATTCAGGGTGTCAAGTGTTTGTGTGGAAGCCGGCGTATATATACACCAGGACCATGAATTTGTTTTTTTAGTTGTATTCATGACAAAAATGGTTAAATAATTGTCTCATTATGATCATTTTGAATAAAATTCTTCTCACCGTGTATAATTTTATGACCATGGAACATCGTGTTCTATATCAAATGCCTCCACATAGACAACCGTCTAGGCTTCTGATACGTGATCGTTTGGACATCAAACCTATCGATGATGTATCAGTTCCGGGACAAGTGCTAGAGATATCGCCAATGAGTAGTGCAACGATGATTCCACCACATGTTGATCAGTAGATTCACTAGAGTTACTGTTAGATGGCCCATACATGCTCAGTGACTTTTATGATTTTTTGAGATAGAGACCTCCCAAGTTCAGGAGAGAGATAGATCCTCAGGTAACTGAGGAAAGGATGGATTCATTGACGTGATTCATCCAATAAGTGAGGACATCACATGAATAAATTGATATCGTGGTCGTAAAATTCTATAGGGTTCATCAAGGAGATGGTGGATCATGACCATCCAAATGCAAGATGAGGTGACCCACTCTTGGGAAGACATTGTGCGGGTTTTCCGAGAAGAGTTTTTCCCCATGACATTATGGTCGGTATGCATTCTTGAGATGATTCATCTAGAGTAGGGCAGCTTGTAAGTGGATGAGTACTCTGGGAGGTTTATAAACCTCTCTCTCTACTCAATTTTCACGGTTCTAGAGAATTTATTTATGGCCCAGAACTTTGAGTAGGGGATCATATGGGGGATTAGGGAATCAATGGTGACTCTCTATATACCCAATCAGGCTGGAGTGCTCGTGTGATCCCTTCTTGTAGAGTGCTTTATATATGGGAAGGCGCAAATAGATGGAGCCACTAGTATACAACAAGTGGAAGATTCTTTAGTGGTGAGCAATAGGAAACATGCACGGGGGACCAAGAAGGCCATGTATTTTAGGGGACGACCCCAGGACTTGGGGTCAGCAGTATGGGGCTCCCAGAGGAGAGTGAGTCACCAGGGAACCAGGTTATGCTTCAGATGCAGCGGGCAGGTAAAAATGTCTCGTGACTGTCTGACACACTATAATGATTATCAATAAACAATAAAGGGACCACTAAGGTAGGGGAATCCATTCAAGTGGGGAGGTATGCATGCCCAATAATGTTTTAGGTGAGCAGGCCGAGTGGAGGGCGATGAACAACAGTTCGAGGTTCTACTACCACCACCCCCAAGTGGTCCACCACGGACTCAAGGAGCCGATATATAGGGATGAGGACAACATAAAGGGATAAAGTCCTATCGCCATGGTTCTCCAAATTTGATTAGAGTTATGATATGTGTCTTATCCACCTTATCTGTAGCTATTATAGGCACAGGTGAATGTCACAATTTCTTTTCCGTAGACCACATTCAAGGCTCAGAGATTCTGGTAGAGTTGTTGGCTCGATCCATAGGATTAAAGACTCTTGTGGGATGATATTAGAAGATTAAACACTAGTGTCGGTAGTGTGAGATTACTTTTTTAGGAAATATCTTCCTCTGGGATCTCCTAGTAGTGACATCGAGGCCTTATTATGTCACATTGGGTATGGACTATCTATCTACATTAAATGTACATATAGAAACTATTATGTATGATGTGTGGTTTGTCTATAAGGACAGAACAAGGTTTTCTTTCACTAGTGAGAAGGGAACTTCTGCAGAATAGGATGTACTTTTTCTGAGTATGGTGTATATGATCACTCACTTGTTGGCTAGCCCCACACTTGGTATGGTGGACAAGAGGAGACAAATCAATCATGTAGTGGTTGACAACAAGGAGGATGTATTTTCTAAGGATGTTCCTACAATACCTCCTCATAGTGAGGTATAATTATTCATTAAACTGTACCTAGGGATAGGACCAATATGAACACTAGAATATTGGATGGATCCTATGGAGATTCTTGAATTAATGGTATAGTTATAGGACATGTATGAGAAGGGCTTTGCGAGACCCATCATTTCACCATGGTTAGACACACTATTTCTTACTAAGATGGAAGATGGGAGTTTGATAATGTGCATGGAATTTCAGCACATGGACCAGTTTCCCATAAAGAACAAGTATCTAATATCGAGGATTGATGACCTATTTGTTCAATGGAAGGGATCAGGGTGGTTCTCCAATATAGACCTTAGATCAGGCTATCATCAACTTAGGATACAAGATGAGGACATACCAAAGACATATTTTATATACCAGTATGGACAGTATGAGTTCTTGGTGATGCCCATTGGCCTGAAAAATTCCCAATCAGTGTTCATGGGACTCAAGAACTAGATCATTCAGCCTTAACTCGATCATTTCATGTTAGTCTTTATTGAAGACATTTAGGTGTACATGGCATCATAGAAGGAGCATTCTACACACCCTTATATTGTCCAAGATACACTACAGTGGCACGAGATTTATGGTATGCACTTGATGTTCCAGTTCTAGATATGATAGGTCCACAATCTGAGACACATAATCTCAGAGGATGGAGTTGGAGTGGATCCAATGAAAATATAGGTAATGATTTCTTGAGAGTCACCCAGGAGCATGAATGAGGTGAAAAGTTTCTTGGGGTTTGATGGATACTTCCTAATGCTTGTGCCCAGTATTTCTAGAGTATAATCACATTTATCCGCCTTTAAACAGA
The DNA here is from genome assembly GCA_963277665.1 of Viscum album. Lineage (NCBI taxonomy): Eukaryota > Viridiplantae > Streptophyta > Magnoliopsida > Santalales > Viscaceae > Viscum > Viscum album. Next base: position 1,271,212,511 of record OY728146.1, read on the forward strand.
AGTTATATCCCTTCGCGTGGACAAATAAAATCCAATAGAGTTTATAGGAGTCGTGGTAGAGACTAATGAATGCCCCCATCTTGATACTACCAGAAGATGGTGTTGAGTATGTAGTTTTATAATACACATTTGGTACCAGACTAGGTTGTGTCATAATGAAGGAGTTATTGGAGATCACTTAAATCACATGAAAATTGAGGAAGAAGGAGCATAACTACATGAACCATGACATGGAGTTTGAAAAAGAGGTATTTTCCTTGAATATGTAGCACCACTACATGATGGTTTAAAGGCTTACCATATACTCCGAAAAAAGAGTCATATGTATATATTCTCATAAAAGAACTTAATCCTGAGATAGTGGTGATGGCTAGAGTTTCTTTAGGACTATGAAACTGAGATTTTCAATATTCATGGGATGATGGATTTGGTGGTAGATACATTCTACAGGAGGCCTGTTTTACAGCTGTTGAGTGAAGTGATAGAGTAGATAGCCATGATAAAGAAATCATTTGTGGATGATGATGGATCATCTTACCTTCATTCAATGACTATCAGTCCCCTACTATTATAACGAGTTAGGGAGGCACAACATGCATATGTTGAATGTGAGGCCCAACGTGTTGAGTTATCATCAGGACAACCTCCTGATAGATTTTCAATAGGTGGGGATCACATTAACCTCTCCAGAGGATGAACCATAGTACCATTGATATTTTTGGGAGGAATTGTTTATAGAGTTCTATAAATCACCATTGGTGGTACAACCTAGTGTGGAAAAGATATACCATGACCTCCGACATCAGTATTGGTGGCCATGGATAAAGAAATTGGTGGTCATGTTTGTTTCATGATGCCTCACTTGTCAGCATATAAAAGCTCTAAATCAATTCCCAACAGGCTTGGAAAAACCAATTGATGTACCAGAATGGTTGTGGGAAAGTATCTCCATAGAATTAGTGACATGGTTACCAAGCACATCTATGATCCATGATTCTGTTTGGGTGATTGTTGACCAACTCATCATGTTTTCTGACTTTTTACATATCAGGGAGCAAGGATCGGTAGAGGACATGGGGTGACATTACGTCGAGGAGATAGAGAAGTTTAATGATCTTCATTCGATGATTGTCTCAGACCGTGATGCATAATTTACATCCCAATTGTGAAAGGGGTTACAGGAGGAATTCAGGACTCATGTGTTCGTGATAATCTCTTTTCACCACCAGACATATTGTCAGATAGAGAGGACCATACATAAAGAGGAAGATATGATTCCTTCTTGTGTCCTGGATTTTGTTCATTGTTGGGAGGACCACCTATAACTAGTGGAGTTTTCATGAAACAAAATCTATCACTCTAGCATTAGAATGGCACCATTTTAAGGATTTGATAAGTGGCCATGACAATCAACTCTACGCTAGGCAGACCTAGGTGATTCATCACTCATGGTTCTAGAGTTGGTATGGGTTACTACTTAGATGGTGCAGGTAATCATGGTGTAGATGAAGACTACACATATTATGAGGGAATCCTATGAAGATAGATGATAGGGACCCCTAGATTTTGAGGAGGGAGGCCATGTTTTCCATCGGGTCTCCCCCTAACATGAGTTGCAAAGATTTGTCTTGGGCAGCAGCTTATCTCAGAGGATCATTAGACCATTCCATATTTTCATTAGAGATAGGGAGGCAGAATTCCACATAGCCCTTCCCCCATAAATTCATTGGGTCCGTGATGTTTTCTATGTGTCATAGTTGAGGAGGTATATTCATGACTGATTGCACATTATCAATAGGGGAGAGATGGACATTGACGATGGGGAGAAATTTGTGGGTTTTCAGTGGGGAAAGAGGAACAATAAAAGTGCATCCTTTATGGTCGGTTGATTCCTCTAGTTCATGTATGGTGGTAGAATGTCAATCTCTAGGAGAGAACATGGGGGCAGGAGGCTCAAATTCTTGTTCAGTACCCCCATTTGTTTAATTAGACATTTTTTTGGATTTTGTGGATGTAAATACCAAATGTAGGGAGAATGTAACATCCTAAAATTTTTGTATTATTTTTTATAAATTATATAGAATTATTTCGAGACCATATGATTTGACGACAAATGATTTCGATGACCGATGTGCTCGAAATAGAATTTTGAACTTTTTTTTATTTCAATTATATAAATTCATATGTAGGGTTTTCTTACATTTGAACTGGTTCTCAGATCAATAATACAAAAGCACCATTGAACTCAGAACACAATGATTCTCCTAGAAAAGTTTTAACTTTCACTGGAAAGGTTCAAACAGAATAGTTAATTTTATTACTTTTCAGAAAATAATAAAATAACATAAAAAGATATTTAGTTTTCTTTTACACCATTGATCAGTGGAATATGGCGCTACGGTAGAGCGATGAGGCACATTAAAGGAAGATATATAATGGTACATTTTTGTGCCATAGAACAGAAATGTTGTTTCATAAATGAAACAAAATAATAAAACTTTACATTTTGTTTTATTTTAATATAATTATGTGGAAATGAATTGGTGGAATTTTCATCTGATGAACCTTTGATGAAAAAACTCTTGTACGATTAATAAGGAATGCTGGCAAGATCACTAGCAATGTCGACGCTATACGAAGGATGGGACTAGGAAGTGACGAATTCCAACGGAGTATAAATCTTTGAGGGAGAAGTAATTAAATAATGAACATTGATTGAGGTAGCGGTTTATTTGTTCTAGGTTTTCTATAGTCTCTATTCTAAATGAAAAGTATGGATCAAACCAATAATAAGTTGATCTGTGGATCATCACTTGTTGCGGGAGGATGATGTTTGTTGGATTTTATATTTTGGATTGAATTATTTTTGGTAGAACATCATCCCAAAACCTCACCCTACTTTAAAACACTAACATTGAGGGTGTGAGACAACATGAACATGGTTTTATCCCCTTTTCTTATGCATTCTTAATGGAAGAGAATTTTAAATGGGTAGTCAGGTGGATTCAAGGCCTTCATAGAGATGGTGACACACTATAGAGGCCCAAGGCATAAGTGCCATGAAGAATGGACCACTGGTGTGAACCTGGTGGTCTGAAGAAGTGCCCTCTAAAAGGGGGGCCACTTCGGTGGACATGGGTGGGTGGTGGTGTGGCACGATGGTTTATCAGAGATAGACTTCATGACTATCTCTTTCCATGGATCAACGAGAGGAGCCACATGTAGGGCCGGTAGCTGTCGGTAGGGACGTGTCCTTGGACACATCGGTGTAGTGACCGGTTGCTACAGACCACATGTCGAGCTAAAACGCGGTATCTGAATTAATGTCAGGAAAATATTCAGTAGGTATTTCCGGCTGTAGGGTGACACACCTGGACACACCGCAGATTCAGAAAAGGTGAGGGCCTCCTTAGCGGGCTTGACCCACCCTAGCGGGATGGTCCGGACCCGTGACCCAATAGACTCGACCTAGGCCGGGATGGGACTGGGTTGCGTCAGTGGACCCAATTCTGTATAGTGGTTTCCAAGCTAGGTCAGGTCGGGTCAGTCCGACCGGGTCAGACTTGACCAAGACCGAACTGCCCACTTTTTTAAAAAATACCAATATCTTTTAAACCGACTATCCAATGGATGATCTGTTTGTGGAATTGGAACTCTCAGGGAGAGTAGGGTATTTTGAAATACACTATGGATGATTTTATGGGTGTTGGAATTGAATGAATGGAATGAGGATAGGATATCCCAATATCAATTGTTCTATGTGTGGAAACCCTACAGTTGGATGAGAACTAAAGACTGCTGACGAGTGACCATATATGGATAAGATAATATAGAACAGTGGGAAACAGGGCCTATGTGACTCGATAGGCCGACAGTGTGTAGAATCTTATGTGTGACCTAGTATACCTACAGTACATGACAGCAAGAGTACCTCAATATGTCCATAGGTGGAAATATGCGATAATGTATCCCAACATGCAGATGATGGAAAGGGGCTTCTTTGTGACCAAGCATACCCACCAAAATCATTAAAGATGAGTACCAAAGAGGTCCAAGGAAAGTGAGAAGTGGCCTTTGTGTGAACCGATAGGCCCAACATACACATTGCGGAGGAGTTATCTAATAGCCTATGGTGTTTTATAATGTTACTAATTGTTCAAATTTCCTACTACAGAATATACCTGGTGTTAGTTGTCTCGTTTTGTGATCGTGCATTTTGATCATGCATTGTAGTTTAGTTGTGGATTTTATTGTGATCATTCCTTGTTTTGTGGGTCACTACTGAGTATTTTCAAACTCACCAATGCAAGGGCTTATACCACACATGTTGTGTCTGCTGCAGATGACAACATCATTGATAAAGGACTTGCTGGCCCTGAACCAGGTGGTGCCCAGTGAGGTGAGGAAGATGGGACATTCTTCTATATATTCCAGTATCAACACTACACTTACCCATTAGGTGGGCTTTTCAGTAGATTTATATCAATATATTCTTTTATATTTTCTAGGTTTCCAGTTAGTATTTTATTGGGTTTGTGTTCTAGACCATTAGACTATTATTTGTACTTGTACTCAGTCGTTATTTTGGTTTCATTCTTGTATAACATTATAGCTTTGGGATGTGGTTTTGTGTGCATCTATGTACCTACTACGAAAAATGACTCTCACTTATAGGTTATGCCTTCATCACTAGTTACCCACCCCTTGCTTTTGGGAGGCGAGATCGCGGTATGGCATGGCACGGGCCCCGGGGTTTGGGTCATGAAATTTGTACATTTGATTAACTATGTATTCATAAATTCCATTATTAATACCTTATAACATATTTATTATTAATCTATATTACATTAACATTATAAACTTATATAATATTTGTTAAATTTAAATTTTCATAGATGCTCCACTCTATGTTGAAAACCTTTAAATGCCATGATGATATCCTTATTTGTTGTTCTACTCTCAAATAACATTATATGATATAAATGATAGTATATTAAATGTTAAGAGATTATTAATTATAATATTATGCTTTAAATTATGAAATTACAACTTATTAATATTCAATAAGAGATATTTTGTGAAAATACAAGACTGTATGAATTTTTCATGTTTATGTATCATTGGGTATTCATATCAATGAACTTTTGAGTAGGCCCTTAAAATAAAAAATTATTTTAATAAATTCAATTCATGACTCACACATATTTATATATTCTCATAACCCATGATGATATAAGTAATTGAGAGTTTGGGTATGTTTGGTGAATCATGAATCATTTGGTATTAATGTTTATATTGTAGATGAATTTTCATATTCTATCTTTTTGGATGTTTATGTCTCGATTGTTTGATTGAAATATAATTTTGACATAAAATTATAGGGACCTGGTGTAATTATATGTGTATAAAATATATTTAAGTAATGAAATACCAGTAAAATATGTTTAGTTTTTGGGTACGAAAACATCTTGATAATATATAGAAATTAGTGGATTATATTACATAGTTTACATTTGTATTTGTTTATAATCATTGTGACATATATTATTCTTATATGGGTGCCATAACCCATTACTAGGAAGTAATTATTAATATTAGTGATGCCCGTGTAATTATACTGATGGAGAGGCCTACTAGGACAAACAAAAACGTTTTTCCAATGATCAAGAAAAATATTATTCTTAGTTAACTATTGAATAAATAATATTATCCATATTGAGGACTAATAAAATTTCAAGTTTTATTAATTGATCAAAAATATTAAATTAATATTTATTCATAATGAAAAAATCTAATTATGTGAATATATACCATATAATCATAAGTCATTATCCATAATGTAGAAATTATTTTATTTATTTATTAATAAGATTTTATATAATTTAGTTTTATACAAAAATAAAAAATTTATTCGATAGACTATGGATAAGTATTTAATTTTTTATTGAATTTGAAATATTTATCTCTTGTTATCCTCAAGGTAATAAATAATAATTCTATAATATATAATGAATGAATATTAAATTATATATTTTTAGCTATAAAATGAGTATATTTTTCTTATATTTATTTAGAAATTAACAAAAATACCAAGGAAACCAAGAGAACCAACTTATTGATCCAGTGATAAAAATTTATTTACCAGACAATAAAAAATATTTTTCATTGCACAGATTATTGCACACCATGGAATAAAATAATACTACTAATTTACATGAATGAAGGATCTGTTTGGGATAATAACATAATTAAGGGACTTTATGAAATAAATGAATAGAAAACCCTATTCGTGGGTCTATAAATAAACTATTATGATAATTTTGTGTTACAGTTTTTCATGCATAATATCTCATCCTTGTATAATACTCTCTAAACTAGAAAAATCTTGGTTTTTATCTCAATATTTATAGATTTTCCACTACTGTCATTCATCTAACACCAGACAGAGAAAGAGACAATCAATCCAAACTGAATGGATTATGATTGTGATCAATATATAGAAAAAATTCAATTAGTAAAAACATTCTATATAACATAAACTAATCAAAGCATTCTAAGTTCAATGTAATACGACCGAATCACTAATATATGGGATCTAATTTGGGTACTCAAAAATAAAAAAAATCACATCTGAATGAAATAATGATTTTCAAATCCATTTTCAATGAAATATATCAAGTCTGTGAAATTTATTCATTCCATCGAAATAATTATAAATTTGTATTAAAAATATAAATTTTGGTTCTTGTAAAAAATGAATTCAATAATAGTAATAAAATCCATTGGAAATGTAATTCATGTAACATAAAATGTGATTGATCATTTGAATTAGATAAAATCTGAGTTTTCCATAACCCAATATGCACTTATTAAAAATCTAGATACATTGAGTGGTACTAGGGTGGTCGAATTCAATTTAAATTTTTTTCTGATTTTTTTTTACTTTAAAAAATTAAAATTTATTCATCATTTTATGAAATTTATTCTATTAATATGATTATTTAGATCTCTTATACTATTTTACAATTCATGCTCATTTTACAAATATCATTTAATAAAATATATATAACATCATAAGAAACATTCATATGACATACATAGTTTTCATGGTAACATGTCTTATATATCACCGACATTCTATGAAACCCCACATGATGTGATGGTTATGTGTCTAATAGAAATATTTTATTTAATAGAATTTCAAGTTGTATAATTCATTTATATTCATTGTAATTATCACACATGGGTTGAAATTAATTCACACATGATGTTATTAATTTTATTATGATGTAATTAATTCATAACACTTATAATTAATTCCTATGTTCTGCAATTAATTCATAAATGGTGTAATTTATCCACACATAAGTTAATTAATAATCTCATTGTGTGGTTAATAAGCACACAGGGTAATTAAATTACATTTAGTGTAATTAATTCATATTCTACATATTAAAATTATACACATAATATTTAATTCAAATTAACATATTCAATTTACACCTTATGTAATTAAATCAACATGAAATAATGAATTTATACCCATTTATATGGACTAAATTTTAATCAATGTAGTACACAACATGATTCAATTTACTCTAAATGGAAAATAAAAAATTAATACATTAATAATTATTAATATGAGTTTTTGTATCTTTAATTTTATAGTACATGATATTTGGTAGGTTTATATAATATTTAATCATTAATTACTTCCATGTAAAATTGTGAAATATACATATTTCGTGATCATTTCATATTGTATAGTTAATGATAATTAAGTTGGTAAAATCATTATAATTAGCATGTATTTCATGGTTTATTTAGTTTTTTGGACAACCCATGGAATTATCTCATATTCCATGTACACAAAATTTAATGTGAATGAATTGAATATAATATAAACTATGTAGTGTAGATTAGTTTCATAAACATCATGTTTCCACCTAGTAAGACTTGATTTAATAATTAATTTTAAATATAATTAGGATAATTGATTTATTTAAAATTAATGATTATGGGAATATACTAATTATATTAGGAAAATATTAATATAAAATTAATTTATTCATTAATTAGATTAATAATCAAATTAATCCTCAAACATTTAATCATAATAAAAGAATGAATTTAAATGAATTCTGGTAAAATGTTTTAAATTTAAATTTAGTTCATGATTAGATGATCATGATCATATAACAACATATTTATTCGTACGGTCTCTTCATTTTAATTAAAAAAAATTACAAAAAATTTTATAATATTGAATTGATTTCATGAGAGTCATCCCACCATCACTATTATATACAGACTTGCGTGTCCATGATTTATATTATGTAAAACTCTATTAAGGTTTTGTTAATTTTTGGTGAGATAAAATAATTATAAGGATGGAGATCCTAGTTAAATATAGTTTTTTTAAGATAGATACAATGAATATAAAATCCAAATATGTATATAAGATAATGGTGGAATCCTGAAAGCCCGATCCTAGACCAACTAAGAATAATTATGTATATGGTGTATGTTTTTATTATATAATCAATAAATGAAACACTAGTTAATGATCATGATGTTGAATCTCTTTGTTTATTTTATTTATTCTATTGCATGATTTATTTTTTAAATTCTAGATTGAAATCGTATATGTAAATAGATTGATAGTTTCAGATGGAATTAAATCAAATAGTTAATGCCTAAATATTTTGTTAGTATATGGTTAATCATTTAAATAAAATCTACATAGTATTAAAAATACATTTAAAAGGTAAATTAATAAGGATTATGAATAATAAAAACACCCCTCATGTTAATATTATGTTTTTATGACTTCCATTATAAAAATTTTGAAAAACCATATTTAATGATATGTTTCTAGGCAATATTTTATATCTTTTAACTATTTGGGAGTCTTAAAATGACGAATTTTTCCAATTACAAAACTTGTATTGAAATAATTGTAAATATTCCATTTAATTAAACTATAGAGCAACATATTGAGGAAAAAAATGACAATATTTCATTTAATAATTTATATAATTCCATGATTTTACATCTCATATATTTTATAAGGACATCTCCTCTCATCACTTCATTATACCACCCTAAGACACTAATCTCTTAAAAACCATAAAAACACCCATATTAACTTTATTAGATACAATTTATATGTGATTAAACTATTATAATAATATCTATATTTTAGTTAATGAGAAATACAAATTTGGTTCTTCAAAGAGGAGGTAATCATCTTAAAAGATCATTTTCAGTATAATTATAATTCCACCTAATTAATTTATATAATAAATATAAAATTTCTATAAAATTATTATATATTATATAATTATATAATATTATGTTAATTTAACAACCTTATTCATCTTATTTTTTCATGAAATTAGAATCAAAACATCATGCATGCGTATACAGGGACAACCACAATCGAAAAGAAAACTGTTTTGTATTCCATCACCACCTATCATGAAGGTTTATAATGATTAATTTAATGTAGAGGAATTATGTTAGTGAAATATCTATAATTATGTTAATATAAATTATATTTTAATTTATTACCCTTATAAACATTATAAAATTATAATGTCATTTATGACTATGTGTAGAAAAGAACCTCCATGATGTGATGTGATCCGTTTTTGGTATACCTATTTCATGGATTATTATGAAATTGTATTTAAGTATATCAATTATAATTATATAATTATTTTAATCATATATATTATGTAATAATAATCCATATGGCCATATTCAACCTACCAATAATATCTTTTAACTCATAATTGAACATACATAAAACCACTACTGTAAACTAGACCTATTATATTATTTAATATTTAATTGAAATAATTGCAATAAATTTTCTAATTATAATTGACTAAAAATTTAATTGTTATTAAATTGTTAAGTATTTAATACATGTTTTCTATAAAGGTGTCAAAGGAAATACATTTCATGTGTGGACTCACTGTAAAGGGTCTCATTGCTTAATTTCCATTCATTGGAATTGTAACACTTATTTAGTGAAATTTTTATGCCGTTATTATGTTTTTTACCAATAAGATGATTTATAATGTATTCAAACTTGTTTATTTAGGGATACAAATATTTTTATAGAATAAATTCATGTGTCAAATATAACTTGAAATGTTATGAACTTTGATATTTTTTTCTTTGTATCTATATAATTTACATGAGATGTATTTATTATCATTCTCAAAGATTTCCATATATTATATATATTCTACATCATTATTGAATTTTTAAATATTTATTCATTTATTTATATCTATTTATATATCAATATAATTGATGTTTATTTAATGACTTTTTATTTGAAAATTACAATATAAGTAATGGTTTTGTTGTTATAATAACATTACTTTAATAGATTATTTATGAACAAAGTACCATTGTGTGAAATTCATTGATTTTATTTACACCAAACCAATATCTATAATCTTAATTAATTATTTCTGAATTTTTTAGCATTCCTTTAATTATTTTCTCCATTCTACTAATAGTAAAAAGTAAAATATATTCAAAGAAATAATGGAATTATTTCATTATCAGTCGAGAAGGTTTTTCTTCAATTAAAATACCCTTCATAGATGTATTATGAATATTCATAAATGTAATTTAATTTTTATATAAATTTAATTTTCACTAAAATTTACATTATTTATCTTGTATTAAAATTTAAACATTGAAAAATTATTAACTAAAAAATCATATTTGACTATTTAAAAAGGTGTTAGTGGATAGATTTGTCTAAAAAAATACTAGATTAATTTTTTTCCCACAATAATTACCATTACATTATTGGTAGAAAACATTAATGTTATATATGGTCATTTTAAAATAAACTAATGATTTAAATTTTTATAAATGTTTTCTTTTTAATGGTATCGAAAAAGATAATTTATGTTGTTTTTCAAGACATGATTTAAGTGTTATGAGAAATGTGTTTTAATTTACATAAAAAATAAATTATTTTAGGGAATTATTGGGAATATTTTATTATGATACCATTATATTCATTTATTTTAATGTATTATGATAATGTTTTTAGTAATTTTTCTAGAAAATCATTTTTTAATGTGTAATTCATGTTATGATTGGTTTTTTGAAATGAAAGAGTATATGTGATATTTTTCATGATATAGTACTTATAAATTATTTATTAACCAATGATATGGGATATAAAAAATATTTAGTGAAATTCAATGATATTTTACGGTTTGGTTCATTATTGGCCTCTAATATTCTAGGTAAATAGAAAATGTAATTCGTTTTTTGTTACTACTAAAAAATGTCATAGATATGTTAATCCATTGAGATGATAAAGATTAATTATTATATGTGACTAATTATAGATAATAGATTAATAAAGATAGATAATTAAATGAATAATGTTCTAGGATCTAAGAAACCTATATTTTTTAAATGAGTTCATTTAGTTTTAACGGGTTCTTTTTTGAAGGATTCCTTTCACCAAGATCATGAATATTTTCATATATAACCCTTTTCATATATTAAAGACATTTTCCATGTAATATGATTTATGATCTATGTTTATGATGGGTATGAATTAATTTATGTAAAAATCATACATATTAATTATATTCTCACACCATAACTCTCAGTTTATGCTCAGTTATTATATTGACCTGAGGCCATGCTTCCGGAATTAGCACTTGAAAAGGATATATAATTTGTTTGATAAAAGTAATTAAGCAATTAAAAAACACATAAAACAAACCTAGACCTTTTACTAGTCTACGTTTTTTAGGATTAAACAACACCATTCATTTATCATAGTTAAAAAAACAAGATACAAATGCTTACTACTCTTCTGATGCACAATAAATCCAAAAGTGATGATGTTTGAATTCTAACATCTATGATTCCTTTCAAAAAAAAAAACATTTTCAAAACAAAGGGTGAGAATTCATTGCTGAGTAATGATTTTTGGAAAATTCATTAAATACAATTTAAAAAATATTTTTTAAAAATAATTTGGAGAAATTCCACTACAGATAACAGAAATATACATTTCAAAACACACTCTCAGTAACATAATTGAAATTACTTATGTTTAAAATAATATACCACTTTTAGAATTAATTATGTACATAAAATCATAAAAAATATTCCATTTATTTTTCTTAAAACACTACCCAAGATTTTGAATAAAAACATTTTTGATTATGGTAACATGAAATATTGAAGTCTATATTTGGCCTACAAACATGTTAAGAGATTGGGTTCACTCCCCTATTCCATACCAAATTTATAACATTCAAGTGATGGATTTTCTAAAAATATTTTTAATATTTCTTCACATATATATATATATATACATTAATAGGAGTTTGATTTTGAAAAATTTCACTACATTAAAATGGGCATTACACTTATATTTATATATATATGAGTGTGTATATATATATATGTGAACATACACTATATTTCACTTGAAATTATGGTTATTCAAAAAACTATTGACTTTTCTTAAACATCCATGTTTCCAAATAATATATGAAATACATGATTTCACTAATTATAATATAACCCATTATAAAAATCATTCTTGAATAAAAATATCAATGATATATTTGTTTAATTAAATTTTATCATGAAATAATCACATTAATGTTTAAAATAATAGTCATAACAATCACATGCAATTTATATGTCACACGTGAAATTATCAGATAAGAATTTCATATGTGTTTCATCTTCCATGAAGATATGTATATATATAACATGAACAAAAAAATTATACAAAAAACACACATATTAAAAATAATGGGCTTGGAATATGTGCAAATATAAAACATGAAAGCATAATACTATACATAAAATTAATAAATTTCATAAAAGACATATTCAATTATCAAATATGGACATCCCTATATTTTTCATGTCTTGTAAATAAAATGATTATTTAATAAATTAAACTTTCTAAAATAAAATAGCAGCTTCAAAATTTAACAATAACAATATGTTATAAAATAACTGCTTCTTATATAATTAATTCTCTTTTAACACACACACACACACATATTATAGATATATATAGATTAAAATAGAAATATGTTTTTAAAAAATATCACTTACATATAACATAAAAAATATTATTTTAATATATATATATATATATAATGAAAAATATTAGTGTTTGAGGAATCCCTTAACTATTTATAAAATTGTGGAGACAACATTTTAAAAACTGAAAATATATTTGATTTAATATTAACCAAACAAATGTTTTCACCTTTAGACAATTTTAATTCTATATAAGAATTACATTAACATATAAAATTGAATTTAAACTAGAATCCCTTAATATAATAGAAATACTACAAATTCAATGTATTTGAAAATATATTATCCATTACACCAAACCTGATTTAAACCAAATTTTGATAAAATAAATATAAACAATAAAGATTTAATTTAAGAAATACTTTAACAAAATCATGGTAGAAGACACCCTTAAAACAACTTCTTCTTCTTATTCCTAATGCTATATCCCTCATAAAAAACTCCAACAAGTGTAAAAATACAAAATACTAAAACTGCACTCAATAACTCCCACATAAAATCCCTCTGTAATAAGAATTAATTATATTGTATTTTAAAAAATACTACTAATAAAATAAAACAATTATCATACATATTATAGGCCATATATGTCATGGGAAAATGGAAATTATATTGCATTAATTGAATGAAATTTATTTCCGATAATACCAATAATGAATTAAACTGATTTTGAGACTACAAATTTTAATAAAAATTGCCAAATATTTGTCAACATTTGGCCACACAAATCCAAAAAATTTAAGAAAATTTTGACAAAATAACCACTACTGGTCCGTGGATATTTATTGATTGATGATTCCCAATTTAAAATAAAATAAATTATTAATCTAAGATAAACATTCAAAAATCTAATTGGGATAGAAATAAAGAATTTAAAATTTAATATACCAAAAAGACAATATGATGATAGACATAATTGGATGAAATTAAATTATCAACAATAAGATAACAGATATGATTTGAAAAAGAAAATCTTGAAATAAGACAAAATCAGTACTTATTATATCCTAAAATGAATCTAAAATGAGATTCTAATACATAAAATTTAAAGAATAAAACCATTTTCTGAAAGTTGATAGATCTCTAAAAACAAATGGTTATTTTAAAAATATCATATGAAAAACTCAATGCGATATATAAATGACCATCAGAAATCTTGTCAGTGGTCAAACCCCTCTCCATCAACATTGACTTCCACGAGTGGCTTCGACAATGCATGGCTCGATCCGATTCAACACCTGTGGTCAAACACTTCTTCTTCAGTGCCTATCGTCACTCGTTCTTGCCTCTCCCTTATCATTGTCATGTGATCAGCTTTAACCTCTTCCTAATGTGAATATCTCGGCTCCTACATAACTCATGACCTCAATCAGACACATTCTCAACTCATAGTGGAATCATATCCTTACTCCCTCAATCATAATTTCATTCTCTTTTTTATTATTATTTCTTCTTCATTTTCATTTTATTTTTTTAATATCATTTTGGTTTTTTTTAAAAAAATTGATTCTTATTATTATTATATAAAATCATTAATAAAATCTTTTATTATTAATTACAGTTAATATTATTAATAGTTAAATTTCATATATTAACAAAATATATTCATTTAATTAGTATTATTAGTCAAATGATGTTTTATAAATATTTATAATCAAATATTATCAAAATTTCACTAATAAACATTAATTTTAAAATATTACTAATAAAAATTACATTCAATATAGTTTACATTTATTATATATTAAAATTTTATATCTTATATTAATTTTGGAATCAGATCTTTTACAATATATATGTATAAATATTTTCATCATATATATATGTATATATTTATACATAATTTTTATTTTTATTTATAAATTTATATGTTAAAATTAAAACATAATTGGTTAATGAAAAACTATTTAGTTCCAAAAACAACATATTATATTAGAATATTCCATTAAATAAATTTATCCCATAAATTAAAATCAAATATCTTAAAAATAATAATTTATTATCTCCTATAAAAAACATAATTTTATTTATAAAAATATTTCATTTAGTAAGAAATAAATATTTTAACCTGGAAGGGCGGTTACAATATTCTCCCCTAAAAATAATTGTATCCTCACAATTCATTTTTTTAGATTAAAAACTATTCTGAAGTTTTGTCTTCATAATTAAAGAACACTATGACCACAAAATCTCTATACTTGAAAACATCTAATCACTAATGTTAGCTAGACATTTCCTATGATGCAAATTATAATGACCTGAGCCCATGCTTTCGTAATTAATGCTTTAAAATCTTGTGTACGTTTTTTATAAATGAAACTACAGAATTAAACAATACTAAAAAAATGATGACCTCTTGCTGGTCTAAGTTCTTTAGGATTTGAAAACACCTTCCATTTATCAAAGTTTCACAAAAAATTTATTCCTACTACGCTTCTGCTACGCACTAACTACAAAAGATATAACTTCTAAATTCAAACTACTATGATACCAATGAAAAATTATTTTTAAATCAAAGGTTGATCATTTATTTCCTAGTGACGAGTTTTTAAAAAAAATTAACTAATATTTTGATAATATTTCATTAAAAATAACTTTGAGAAATTATCTAATAGATAAAAAAAAATACATTTCAAAAGACACTTTGAGAAACATAAGTGAAAGTAATTAGGTTTAAAATAATATACCACTTTTAGAATTACTTACATATAAAAATTTCCTTAAAAATATTCCAATGTTTTTTCTGAAAACACTATTTTAGCCTTTGAAAACAAAATATTGTGGCTTGTGGCAACTGGAAATATTGAAGGCTATATTGGGCCTAGCAAATTTTTTAGGGATTGGGTTCACTTCAAAATTCCCTACCATATTTAAAACATTCAAGTGTTGGATTTTCTAAAAACATTATTAATCTTTATATATATATATATACATTTACTAGAGTTTGGTTTTGAAACATGTTTCTACCTTAAAATGCACATTACACTAATATTTATATATATATGAATGTATATATATATATATATGAACTTCTGTTTAATTTGACATTCAAATTATGTTTTAACCAAAACTATTGACATTTCTTAAATATCCATGTACCTAAATGTTTTATGAAATAATCAATTTAATACGTATTAACTTCAACCTTTTTAAAAACTAAATCATGAAAAAAAATATCAAAGACATATTTGTTTAATTACTTTCATATAAGAAATAAGGGAGTGTATATATAAAATAATATAAATAATATTCACATGTAATTTATATGCCACACATGAAATTATCAGAGTTTCATTTCATAAGTGTTTCATCTTTCAAGAAGATATATATATATATATATATATAGCATGAACAAAAGAATATTAAAACAAAAATACACATATTCAAAAAATACGGACCTGGATTTTATGGAAGTATAAAACCTACAATCATATGAATATACTAAAAATTAACCAATTTCTTAAACAACATATAAAAATATCAAATATGGTTATTCCTCTAATATGCATGAATTTCAAATAAAATGATTTATTTAAAATATAATTTTATAAAATAAAACAATAGCTTAAAATTTTAACTATAATTTTTTTTAAAATAATTTTTTAAATGTGATTAATTCACCTTTATCATATATATATATATATTAAAACTGAAATAAGTTTTAAAAGATATATTACTTATATATAACATCAACAATATTAGTATCATATTCTAATAAATAAAATTATTACTGTCCAATAATCCCTTATTTGTTTATTAAATTGTCGCGACAACATTTCGAAACTGAAATTGTATTTGATTTATGATTAAGAAAACTATTTTTTTCACCATTAGACAATTTTAAATCAAAAGAAAAATGACATTTAAAGAAAAAATTGTATACAAACTAAAATACCTTAATAAATATAAATAATAGAGATTCAAAGTAGTTCAAAATAGACAATCCCTTACACCAAACCATATTTAAACATAAATTTGATAATATAAATATAAACTTTAAATATTTAATTGATGGAATCCATTTCAAAAATTGTAAGAACTCAGATCATTCTTTTAGTTATGGATAATTATTTTAGGTTGTTTTTTTAATAAAAAATAAGATTTGGAAATTTTCTATGTACATGTCGTGTACACTTGATTACACACCATGTACCCGGTTACCATGTGTATCCATGTGCGGACCATGTAACGGCCAGTAACATGGACTTGTTGGTGACATGGATGACCACCTAAAACAGGGGACGATTGAGGCAAATACACATAGTGTTCATTTAATGTACATGATGTGTAATTTTATTTTTATATGATTAATTTTAGCAGGGTCAAATCTCATCCTAGGAATGATCTTTTTCACCCCGTGTTTCATACAGGAGAGCGACGTACAACTGAAGAACTTTGAGCCCCTCCTATTCCTCAGTCTGACCACTGATTGAGACATTATCGGGTGTGTGGGATTTCCACTAGTGAGTTCTCTCTTATCCGAGAGCCTATCTTCTTAATTTCTCTTCCTTGTTGAGTTATATAGGTTTGATCATTCATATCATTTTTGTAGATTGACATTGTTTAGGATGATTCAAGAGCTGACATTCAAGAGTGTTCATCACACAACATCGAGGTAGCTGGTTTGTGCTTTTATTTGGTTGTCTTTGGATTATATATGACAAAAGCGATGAATAAACATTCCTAGGATATTGCATGGTTTGGAATTTAACACTTTTTAATTCCATAATGTTTTAATTGATTGAGAAAGTGTTATTTCATAGGAGTAAGGTTTAATTAATTGTTTATGGATGTGTTCCCCATATATGACTAATTATGGCCATTTTGTTTATAATTTCCTATTATGATTTCTTTATTTTCCATTCTATGTGTTTTTAAGATGTAGTTGTTGTTTATTTAAGATTCATGTGATTCAAATTGTGAATGTATGACCATGAGAAATTCACTACAAGAGATTCCCAATGTAGGGACATTTAAGAATAAATTTTTTAAATATGACTCAAAGGTACTGACTATGAAAGTTGTCGCATTGTCATAGGCTAGAGGGGTTAGACATTGTGAGCTTCCTAAAGAGTAATTTTTAAATGAATGTTCGACCATAGGGCATTGACTGTGAGAGCTTCTATTGGTCACTATATTTTTTAATGGTTGCTATGCAGATGAAGGGGGTATTGACCTTGAGAACTACCCATGTTGATTTTTGTAAATGATTAGTGTTATGTGGTACCCAAGGGGTTAGATTGTGTGGTTTTTCCCATAGGGTCACTATTTATTAAATAGATGATATGTTAAACCAGAGGGGTTAGACTGGGATAACTTTAAAATATGGATGCTTTTGAATAATTATACGAATGTGACATATCTGCCAATCCAAACCAAAATCTTGGACCCGGTCTTTCTTGGTTGTTTATATGAAATTCTAAGATATCAGTTTTTCATTTTATGTAGGGGATATAGAGATAATGCTATATACTGATGTTAAATTATTAAATGGATTGAATAATTAATAAATGTAAATGAATGTAATTAGAAACTATAGGACTGTTTACATTTGAGTACTTCATAGCTTATTGAATCATTTTTCATATTGTCTGCTATATATATTCACTTACAGTTAGGAATAGATCTTTTGGAGGCTGCCTAGTGGGATTCTTCTCATACCCTTTTAGGGTAATGCTTTTGGACCCAAACAGATTTTATGGTTGAAGGTAAAGATAAGAGAAAGCATCCTTATTTATCAGTTACATGATTACTTTTGGTGCTGGAGAGCATGGGACCAAGATGAGGCTCAGGATGCTATTGGAGTTTACTATTTTCTTTACTTTTGTTTTAGTATTGTGTTTTCATCACTGTGACCTATTTGGATGCTTCCATAGATACATGTGACATGCATCATTTATTTATGTATGTTTCAGTTGTTTATTCTACCGGTCTTCCATTATTTATTTCTATTGTATAGTATTAAAACTTCTACTATTGATTGTTATTGTTTATTCTTCTCTGTATAATGTTTAAATGAGGTAATAGATTCCCTAACATCAGACATTGGTCCCCGCTACTAGTTGGTAGCCTCTGGAATTTCTGGAAATGTGCATGAGGTTATGTGACCAACTGTGTTCAGGGAACCATTGGGCAGCACCCAAAATATAAAATTTACAATGTGTTATTAAATATACCTAGCTATACATGATGACTCCCACAATTCTCAGCAATGAAATTACATTTCAGACCCATCTCACATTTCTTATCCCATGGAGGTTGAGTTAGTGGTGGATGCATCCTTTGAAGAGAAACATATTCATATTGTGGAACTCAACACGAAGGTTCTCCATGGACGATATGTTCCTATTTTATGGGTATTATGGTAGCATGTGAAAGTGAATATTGAGAATAGGGAGAGGGAGGAAAATTTATGATTAATGGTGACAAAGTTGTTTGAAGTTTCTTCTCCACCCCCTTGGAAGGGTAATTTGGTGATGAACTACTTTTAGTAGATGTTCGCAGTCATTATTTCAGGTTTTTTTAGGGAAAAAGAAGATTTTGATAATTTTTTATTATGAATCGTGTAATTTTGAGTACATGTTGGGTATCTGGTTTCCACATGTAGTCGTGTACTGGTCATGTAATGGCCGAGTACATGGCTGTGTAGGTAGCATGGAAGACTACCTAATGAAGGGGTCAGTTGAGGATAATACATGGCTTGTTAATTTAATGTACATGCCATGTAATTTTATTTTTTATTTTATTAATCAGTATGGGGTTGTGTCTCATCCCTTGAATTATCTTCTTCTCCATGTGCTTCATACAGAAGACTGACATACAAAGGATGAAAATTGAACCACTACTATTCCTCTATCCAAGCTCCGATTGAGAAGTTTTCAGGTGCATTAGATTCCATCCAGTGTGTTCTCTATTCCCATAGAGCCTCTCTTTAAAATTTCTCCTCTCTTGATTTATCGAGTGTTGATCATTTTTACACTTTTAGTAGATCTCCTTTGTTCTAGGATGATTCAAGGGCCGACGTTCAAGAGTGTTCATCACACAACATCTAGGTAGGGGGTTAGTTCCATTATTTGGTTGTCTATGGAATATATATACTAATTTTTCTGAATACCCCTATTTAGGGTATTGTGTGGTTTATAATTTAACCTTTTTTAATACCTATTATGGTTTTTATGATTGAGAAAGGGGTTTTTCTTAGGTTGAAGGATTAATAACTTGATTATAGATTTGTTTCCCATGTTTGACTGATTATGGTAGTTTGGTCTAGAATTTTTTGTTATGATTGCATTGTTATCTATTCCATGTGTGGTTAGGATGAAGTTTCTGTTTATTTAAAATGCATTTGGTTCACATTGTGAATGTATGGCCTAGTGGAATTTACCGTGATAGATTCTTGTGGTAGGGTCATTTAAGTATAACTGTTGTTATTTTTACCTTGAGGTATTGACTTTGAGAGCTGCCGGGTGGTCATAGACATGAGCGTTTAGACTATTAGAGCTACCCAGAGGGTCATTATTAAATGAATTTTAGACCATATGGTATTTACTATGTGATCTTCCATGGGTCACTATATTTTGTTGTTGTTATGAAGACCAAGGGGGTATTGACTGTGAGACCTACCTAGGTGGTCATTTGTAAATGATTAGTGCTATGTGGGACCAAATGGGATAAAATATGTGATCTTTCCTAGAGCTTCACTATTTATTGAATTGATGATATGTTAAACCATAGGGGTTAGACTATGTGATCATTCCCAAAGGTTTTATTTTGAATAATTACATGACTGTGATGATTCTTCCAAGACAAATCACAAGCTTGGACTCGGTCTTACTTGGTTGTTTAGATGGTTTTCTGAGATGTGTGTGGCTAGTTTTATGAAGGGGGATATAGAGTGTATACTATATCTCAAGGTTAAATTAAACAATATATTTAATAAATAATATATATTAATGAATGTAATTGTAAACTATAGGATTCTTTACTTTTGGGTACTTCCTAGTTTGTTGAATCATTTTTAAAATTTTCTACTATATATATTCATTGAAAGTTAGGCACAGATCTTATAGTGGTTTCCTATTGGGATTCATCCCATGCATTATATGGGTAATTCTTTTGCACCTAAACAGATTTATGGTTGTAAGTATAGATATGGAAAAGTTCCCTACTTCATGAGGTTCTTGATTGCTGTTGGATTTGGAGAGCGTGGGACCAAGAGAAGGCCTGCAATGCTATTGGAGTTTACTATATTCTATACATTGGAATCAGTTTTGTATTTCTAGTATTGTGACTTTTTTTGATTCTTTCCAAGATACATGTGGCTTGTGTCATTTATTTATTTATGTAGTAGTTGTTTGCACTATCAATCTCTCATTGTTTATTTCTATTGTTTGGTATTACTACTAACTCAATGGATTATTATTATTTATTCCATTGTGGATACTCTACTAAGGACGAAATAGTTTCCCTACTATTCGACCTTCGCACTAGATACTAGTCTTTAGCCTCTGGAATTTGGGGAAATGTGCTTGAAGTTATGTGACCAACTGGGTTCGGGGAGCCTTTGCACAACACCCAGAATCAGGACGTTACAAAAAATCTTCGTAGAAAACCCCCATAAAGAAACTTCTTATTCCTATTGAAATTCAATGGCTCACATAAAAACTTTTAGAGGTGGAAAATAGAATAAACTAAAACTAATCTCAATGACTCCCCCTTACCATTGCTCTACAACATGCATTTCTTATATAAAATTTTCAATGTACTACATATAAACTAATCAAAATTTATCACACTTATTGTAGGAAATATATGGCCCTAGAAAATGATAATAAAACTACATTCATTGAATGAAATGTAGTTCAAACAGTACCAAAAATGAAATAAATGGATAACATTACTACTAATTAATATGAAAATTTTCAATGTTACATCAACCTTCTGCCACATAAATCCAAATAATATAAGAAACTGTTGACAAAACGACCAATACTGGTATGTGGATATCGATCGATATATGATTCAGTATTTAAAATATATTAAATAATCAATCTCATATAAAAATTCAAAATTCATATTGGGACAGAAATCATCAATTTTAAATTTAATAAAATGAAAATTCAGTTTGATGAAAGAGATAACTTGATCAAATAAAATAATTAACGAGAAGATTAAAGACAATATTTGAATAATAAAATCATTAAATAAGATTAATTTGGTAATTATAATTTCCTAAAACGAATCTAAAATTAAATTTAGATACACAGAAATGAAAGAATAAAATTTATTTCTGAATTTTTAGAGATCTCCAAAAGTTGAGGCTCATTTTCCAAATCACATATGAAACCCTAACTGTGATATAGAACTAACTTTCAGAATGCTTTTCGGTGGTCGTGCCTCTCACTATTGACATTGGCCTCCATGAATGGCTTCAACCACGCACATCTCAGTCCGATTCAACCTCAAAAATCAAACACTTCTTATATGAAGCCTATCATCACTCTCTCTCGCCTCACCCTCCATGTCAGCCGACTATCAGCTTCTACCTCCACCATATATGAAGCTCTCGGATCATGCATGACTTGTGACCTCACTCTAACACCTTATCAAATCGAAGGGTAACCCTAACATAACTCCCACAATAATGTTTTCTTTCACATTTTATTATTATTTCTTATTTTTTTCTTTTTTTATTATCATTTTGATCTTTTTTTTAATCTGTTCTTATTATTAACATATATATTTTCTAATAAAAGTTGTATTTTTAATTTTATTAAATCATATTAATAGTTAAATTAAAAATATTAAAAACATATATTAATATTATTTATTATTATTAATCATATGATGTTTTATAAATATTGATAAAATAATATTATCATAACTTCACTAATAAATATTACTTTCAAAATATATTCAATTTATTATATACTAAATGTTTATATCATATACTAATGTTTGAGATAAAATATATTAATATATATATATATATATATATATATATATATATATAATTTTTTCATTATATATATCGCAAAAGGTTATTTTTGTTGTTATTTATAACATTATAAGTTATCTTAAAACCATAATTGATTATGGAAAAAATATTTATTTCTGAAAACAACATATCATATTAACACATTATTTTAAATAAATTTATGCCACCAATTAAAATATTATATCTTAAAAATGATTTATTATCTCATTAAAAAAACTTAATTTAATATATAAAACAGTTGATTTAATATAAATTGAGTATTTTAAACTAGATGGTCTATTACAATAATGATATAAACATTTCAATTCTAATGATTACTCAAATTAATAAATTATGCACTCCATTCTTGTTTAAATTTCCCTAGATTATAATGAAACATGTTAAGAACGTTTTTTCAAGATGGGTTTCATGAGGGTGATGATGAATTCAGAAGATGGAATAATAATATTTGAATATAATAATAAAAACATTCAATTAATGATTTAGGTATTATTATATAAGAGTTTAATATAAATATCTATATATATAAACCTAAATGGTTGTATGTTTTGTAAGTTATACAATATTTATATTTGATTTTATATTTTTTGGCAGGATAAAATTGGGTCTCATTTATCGGTATCATAACTTTAAACAAAATCATGTTATTTTCATCAATGGATTTGGGGGTGTAGGATCATGAAAATTATATTTTGTTTCATATAATGGTTATGATAACATTAGATATTATGATTTTTTCATGTGAGGTTAACTTAAGAGTTATGGATATTGTCATAGGTGTATAATTTTAAGGTTTATTATAAGGTCAATGAAAAATGAACACCTTTGATGTATTATATTATGGTATTTGAAGGAGATTAATGTTAATTTTTGAGATGTTTTATTGGTTTGAGGTTTATTTAAGCCTTAGGTTTACGGTGAATGATTTTTTAAATAGTTTTTTCACATTTATTGGAAAATAACATAAATTTTATGGAACATCATTTGATGGTAAAACATAATTTAAAATTAAGGATATTGAATTTAATTTTTATATATGGTTATTTATTTATGGAACTATCTCGGTTGAACCTTTGGTGTTATTGGATAATTTTTAAAATAACCATATTATTTCTTCATATGATGGTTTATTCATTATTTTTATTTTCTTGACATGTGATAAGAATTTCGGTTATGGTTAATGTGTAATGGATAGAGGAATTATATCTTATAAATTTGTAATCATGTGATCCATTAATGTATGATTTTATTTCTTTGTGTAGTAAATATTAATCATTAACATTCATTCCATAGAATGATATATTCCATAGAATTGTAATTAATCAATGGAAAATAAATTTATAAAATTATGATTATGGAATTTTAAAAAATCAAGTTTGTATATTTTTAAATGTTCATAATCATGATGATAATACAATTCATTAACCCTTGGAAGATGATCACGAAATAAAAATTCAATCATATTACCTTCATTATTGATTGATGATGGTCCTTTTTAACGTAACATTAATATACGATCTTGTGTTTAATGAACTTATTTTTATTATTATCTTTATTGTGATCACATTTCTATAGAACTCTCCATTATTATCTGGATATTAATTTTCTCATCCATTTGTATAATTTCACATTACACTATTTTTATCTTATTTTTTAAAGAGTTATGTGATTTTTTATATGAAAGATATATTTCTTATTACCACTTATCAAAATAATTTTCTATAAACCATTTTTATTTTGTGGGTTTTTGATAAATGGAATTTAAATTGTTGATCCTTTGATTATCAAGTCTAAGAAAAAAATTTGGTGATGAAATCTCTTAATAAAATAACCATCATTATGAAATATACATATATATTTAGTGTTCCTACTCGATAAATATTTAAAAAAGTATTAATTAAAATGACCAATCATATTTTATTAAATTCGATTTATAATTATAAAATATGTTATCTTAAAAATGGGTGTTTTCTTTTTGTGACAAAAATTTATAATCAATTTTTAAAAATTATTTTAATTTAATTTCATAACAAGGTTATAATTTTTGGAGTTGGGTTATCAGGATTATATTAGGGAAATATTATGGTATTTTATAAAAAGATTTAATTATTTATTGAATAGTTAAAGAATAATGATTTTATTGAATGTTTTATTTTCCATTCAAGTATTTTCTTTGTCCCATTTTTTTAATAAAATTTAACAAATAATTAGCTTATTTTGATTAAAATAAATAAATTTAATGACTTTATATTTTAACTGTAACACCCCAGGTAAATATAGAATATGACATTTTTATATTTATCCATATTTGTGAATAAAATATTAATATTACTTTAACGGGGATGCTATGATCGATGGCATACCCAACACGCAACAACGAGTTTCTTGGGAATCTTACGTTGCACTCTAATAATAAAATAATATTATTTTAAATGGTAGTTAACGCCTAGCTGTTGTGATGGTGAGAATGAATAGAACTAACTACAAAATGATTATATATATTTTTCAAATATTTTTACTTTTTACAATAAATGTTAGAGGATTAAAAATGTGAATGAATCCAATTTTAAGCATAAACATTCTAATATTCATTAAAAGGTTGATTAACTGTCTTTTGATAGAGAACCTCTTTTAAATAAACTTTTTGAAAATTTTATGTGTTATATTTTACAAAATAAAATTCTTCTTTAGAATCGGGACATCAAAATTTACTTTGTGTATTTTTTTTGGTATTTTTCTGAAAAAGTTCAGTTTTTAATGAATAGTGAATTTTTTTGTATTTTAATTGAAAACCTATTTTTAATATAATTTATTTATATGATTAGATTATCTTTTGGATTTGTTTTAAAGTAAAATTAGAATAGATTTTTCCCATTTAATCCAATAGTTGCCGTTGGAATTAATTTCACTTTGAAATCAGACATAAACCAGTGTCAATCTTTTGATACATTTTTTTTCATAAAAACACGCTATTTGTTTTGACTACGGGAATTAAATATTAAATTAATTAATGAAACTTATATGTTTTTAATTTTGTAAAATATAAATCATTTTTGAATTCGGAATATCAAATATAGCTTAGGGTGAATTTTTTGTAATTTTCTTAAAAACTTCAATTTTTGATGAATAGTGAAACCACTAAGTTGTATTTATAAAAACTGATTTTCCATTTAATGAATTTTTACCACCTCTGTGTTTTGAATTTCAAAAATCTGACATATATGCATGTAATTAAGAAGTAAAATGTGGTTCAATGGTATTAAAATTATTTTTTGGTGAATAGTAACTTATTAAGTTTTTAATCGCGATTAGAGGTAATTAGTGTAGTTTAAGGTAAGAATAATGTTTTAATAAAATGAAATGACCTAGAAACATGTCCTACCCTCATTGGATGAGTCATGGCCGACCAAGAAAATCCATGGGTAAACTTGGGGACCCCATGGAGCCACTTTGGTTGGAAAATGACATAAATATCTTTTTATTTAATGTTAAAGCAAAAAATGACACACACATGAGATTTTTACTAAAACAATTTTTACATGGGGTTATACAAGTCAGTTTTTTTACTATAAATAGTAATTGGAAAGATAAAAGTATTTTCTACATAATAGTAGTTTTTTTATAATTTTTAGACATTAAATAAATTAAATTATTTATGACATCATGAAGCTGCAGCAATGACCTCATTATTTAATGATTTAAATAGAATAGAAATAGAATGTAAACTATAAGACCTACACATGTCCAAAACCTATTGGATGGGTGGATTTAAAACCCTTATCACCTTATCCTAGAAACACATCAATGTGGGACCATTAAAATCTGAAACTCATTCTAAAATAAAGCAACATTTCTTTACTTTCTAAGAGTGCCCCTCCCCTCCTCTTATAAAAGGCCCCCACCTCTACCTCCATACCCACACTTCCAAAGCCTTTGGCTCAGACAACCCCTGCCCATTTTGTCTCTCCACATACCTCTATAAATCCTTTAAGACTCACATTGGACAGAAGCCTTCCCAAGGATTCCTTTGAGCTTAAACCAAAGGGAGTTACCCGATTTTAAGGTAATGTCTTCACTTGAGTCCTTTTGTTTTATTTTGCTTCTCCAACCCCCTAAACTCTTTTTATTAATTTCTTTTGTAACAAATCCAGTAACTTAAATATAATAGGATGTTTTTATAATAAGTATTTGAGATACACTAACACACACCTTCATCTAATGGTTAAAGAACATACTGTTTCTGTGGTTGGCGATTTTCTGCCTCACGAAACGATGATTGTTCAATATTCTTTTAACATATTTAAAGGTGGACATTATGATGTCACTGTATTTTATATATGATATATATGGTATTTAGGTTTACTATATTCTTATTTATTTTATATTTAAAACATTCCTTTATTCTTTTCATGTTGTGTAAATGCGATAATTTCATATGAGGAAGAGTGGACTACCGCCCCCTCAAGTGATGTGACTCGTACATGAAATACATGGAATGTATAAAGAATGAAATTAATGAAAATAGGTGATCTATATAAAATATATATTATAATGTAATTATAATATATATATATATATATCATTTATTTTTAATTCCATTAATATGACAAAGAAAAAATGAAAGTAGCTTTCATGCGTACGTACGACCTACCATCTCCATGAACGGTGCTTTTCGTTTTTTATATTCAAATGATATGGAATAGTATAAAATTAATATGTACTGGATATATATAATATTTTAATCATTAATACTATTATGTAAATTATTTGCTTATAACTACATGGGAAATCATTTTTTCAAACAAGTTCATTTTTGACTCATGTACCAAACATCGGCAAAAACGTCTATTATGAACTAACATTATTAAACAATTATTATAAAATTATAATATGTGATATGAACTGAATAATAATTTTTAAAGGAGGACCTTAGGAAATTATAAATTGACCATGGTTTATTATTCAGGAATATAAAGAAACGAACAAGACAATTCGGACTTGAGGTAAGGGATCCTACTCCTCTCTTTCTTTTTAAGTACACTCTTTTATGTCATTCCTTTTAAAGCTCATCTTTCTTGTTATTGGGATGTTATTTTATATTACTCTTACTGTAATTTTTATGTTAATATTATGATAGACCCTATTATCTCTCATCAATCCATTTTGGAAGTTTTGAGTGGCGTCGTTAGGCTGCCGAATTTTCGTAAGAGATCCAACCTCTCTCTTTCTTTTTAAGTAATCTCCTTTATGTCACTTATTTTAAGCTCCACTTTGTTATGTTGGGGGATTTTATTTTATATTAATCTTTCTATAAACTTTATGTTAATATGATGAGAGACCCTATTTTCTCTCATCAATCCATTTTGGATGTTTTAAGTGGTGCCGTTAGGATGCCGAGTTTTCGTAAGGGATTTTTCATCTCACTTATATTCCCGTGAGATTTATGCTACATTTGCCACAATTTACTTTAACTAGTGTATGTAATGCCCATTATTTTACTCATTGTGTAATATAATTTCATTTATGATTATTTACATCAATGTTGTATTGTCCTTCTTTCACGGGGTGCATGTCTCGAAAGATACCCATGTCGGTAAGGGAACCTTTCACCCTCCTATTTTTAAAATACTTCTTTTTTTTATGTATTTTAATTCACATACTATTATGTTGGGATATGTTCTTCTATATCCTTATTGATTTTTATTTTATGTCCATGTGATGAGATACCCTTTTTATCTCTCATCAACTCATTTTATGAATTTTGTAGTGACGCCGTTAGGATGTCAAATTTTTGCAAGGGAACTTCTTAACCCAAATTTGATTCTTTGGGATAAACTTGTACTCCTTGAATATGTCATTCTATGAATATGTGTGAATGTCCTCTTATTGTTTTACACTTAATATCCACCTATATTTTGTGTATTCATTTGTCAGACATAATTATGTAATTGATTTATCCTTAATCCAAGGATAACGTCTTTGTATGGGACTTCGTCTCAATATCCTTTCATTGAGGCATATTTTGTTTTATACACAAATTTCTTTTATATGGTGTATAAACCCCTTTTAATTTTACGTTTATTCAAAAGGAATATTTTTTATACGAAGCATTTACTAAACGACAAAAGGGAATGTTTTTGTCATACGTATGTGCCGACAAAGACTTCTTCGCCGCCGTAACCATTATTTGAGTTTTGGCTTCCTCTACAAGCTATACCTTCTTTATAAAAGAAAAATAAATACCATGTTTTACTTTTCTTTTATTTTGGTATTGAAAATGATTTTCATAATTGTATTTATATCAATGTTTTTTGTTGATATCTTGTGATTGATAGGTGGAAATGTTATGTTTCTTTTATGCATGTTTTATGTGATACGATTATGTTGTGGTTCTTGGGCATTATTATGAAGACGGGTGGTTCCATGATAAACTAAGGGCGGGTGAGCCCGATATAGATCTCTAATGCATTGGGTAATGCGAAGGAGTGAAACATTAAGGTTTATTTGAAGAGATTTAGGGAATATACTGTGGTGGGTATTCCAAACGTAACCAAGAGGGTTACTCCCTACATAATAATGTTATGAATGCCTCAAGTTATCTTTTATGTCTTATGATTTCTATGATTTATTCATGATTTGATGAGGTATGTTAAAGTTCCTATGTTTTATAGGTAATGTATGATTTCATTCTTATGTATATATGAACTCATGTTTCCTTTCAATATTTATATATCCCTTACTGAGCTTTTTATGCTCATCCCATGTTTTTTGAAATGTTTTCCAAAGGTCAAGGGAAAGGTACATGATATGATGATAGTGTCAAGGAAGTGTCAAGAAAGAATCCATCTTTTATTTTAAATATGTTTCCGTTGATGGGAAAAAATGAATACTATCTTTTATGTAACCACTTTGTTTAAATGTGGAATGTAATGGATGTTTATGATCTAATTCTCGAAAACTCTAAACCTGAAATGATCCTCAATGTGTAATCTTGTATTAACTCAAGATTCAGTAAGGTTTAAGGCTGGGGCCTTATAGTTGGTATCAGAGGTCGGTTTAGACAACTTTAGGGATTAGGAGTTTTTGTTAGACACATGATTAGTCACTATATCAATTATTTCAGTTATATCCATGTTTTATAGCTTTTTCAGGTCAAGTAATGTCGGTTACGAATGGAAGGAGAAGTATCTCAAATGACATTCCTATCTCTTCCTGATGACATGATTGCAATAATTATTGCAAAGTCATGTTCAGATGATTGTGAAACCTTTTCTAGCATACAACTCACTTCCAAGAAGTTGTTTGAGATATCAAACACCTCCACTATACCTCGTTATCATCGTGGATCATGGGTTGTTTTTAGAAAAATACAATTTTCTAAATATTCTCATATTTTCAAGAAAGGTAAATATTATCAAGGTATTTTCAAATATTTTACCTTATCACAAGAATTTCAAGCATATTATGATTTTAAAAATGGTGCTAAGGAAGGAGACCCTTGCGCAACCTATTTATATTTTCTTTTAAAATATAGCATCTAAGTACATACTTATGGTATTTTAAAAGGACCAATAATAGAAAGTTTCAACTCAAATTCTTTCCGACTATTTTATAGAAATCATGTTTTATCAGATGTTTTGGAATTAAATGTCCTACATAAATATTTTCCAAAACTATTTTTCTGTGAACACCCATATGACCCATGTTGTACAAGGTGTATTTGGATAGAGGAAGCAAATGATTTTGAAGGATCGCTAAATCACTGTTGTAATGCATGTGACGTCTACCTATGTGAACAAGATGACGATGAAACCGAGTGGACTCCATGATTAAGGTATGATGTTATTCATTTTGGGAATCATTTTATTTTATCTTATGGTGGTTAAATAAGACTTCAAGAATTAAGATGTTGAGATCATAACGAATTTGGATGAAAATGAGATGTATAAGGAAACTATTGTGGTTAAAACATGTTAGGGTGATTTTTGAAGTTTTATAAAAAGGACAACACGCAGACCGTGTGACAAACCGTCGCATCGAACAAAGCTGCAGTAATCGAACCCACAACCAAAGTACGACTGGTATTTATCACCTACCATTGGACTACGTGAAGTCCTTGGTTAGTTTGTCTGATTCTTTTATGTTAGATGATTTTATGAATTAAGAGTAAGTTGATTTTGGGTTATCTATGGAAATTTATTAACCTACCATGGAGGATATGTGATTAGGTTAATTACTTTTCAACACGAGATATTAAGAGAAACTGATGTTGTTTGGAGATAAATTTTACGATTTAACTTGGAAGACTGTGCGACTAAATCCTTCAAATATTTGGGTTTCAATATTAGTTTGGTTTACTTTGAATAATTTTAAGGACAATTTTTTTATCGAATGGTCCTCGTTGAACTTTGGGTTTTGTTGGACAAATATTGGAGATTAATAATAGATTTTCTTTTTATAAAGGGTTATCCTTTTCTGGATTATCTGATCTTGTACTAACCTTTTTGGTTTTGGTTTTGGTTAATGTCTAAAGACATAGGAAGTATATTGTACTCTTTTTTGGATTAGTTGATTCTCTAAAAGTTGATTATAGTACTCTTAATGTGAACAAGTATTCCTAAATACTTGTCTTTTGGAGGAAATATGAGTTTGTGTATGGAATCTAATAAAAGTTGAAAGTCAACATGATCAGTGATTATGTTTCCTTATGAATAAATTCCCCAATAAAAATTAAGTTAAAACAAAAAAGTTGTCGATTAACTTTTCCTACTGGGGAATCGAATACCGTTTAACCCATCACAAGTTTGTGATTTTCTTATGGTTAACTTTATCCTAAACATGTTTTCAATCACTCTCCATCAGAACATGACCCCTTGTTTTTTCATCCATGTCCATATTTTCATACTTGGAATCCTAGTATGGGTTAACTCGGGTGACCTTTGTACTTATCTTTCTTTATTTTTAATGTGATTGTTTTTACGACTCTTGTTCCGATGTGGGACTTTCAAGGATGTTTCCAAGATCAATTTTAAAATTGTGAGGACACAATTCCAAAAAGGGGGAAGGATGTAACACCCCAGGTAAATAAAGAATACGGCATTTTTATATTTATCCATATTTGTGAATAAAATATTAATATTACTTTAAAGGGGACGCTATGATCGATGGCGTACCCAACACACAACAACGAGTTTCTTGGGAATCTTACGTTGCACTCTAATAATAAAATAATATTATTTTAAATGGTAGTTAACGCCTAGCTGTTGTGATGGCAAGAATGAAGAGAACTAACTAAAAAATGATTATATATGTTTGTAAAATATATTTACTTTTTACAATAAATGTTAGAGGATTAAAAATGCGAATGAATCCAATTTTATGCGTAAACAATCTAATATTCTTTAAAAGGTCGATTAACCGCCTTTTGATGGCGAACATCTTTTAAATCCACTTTTTGACAATTTTATGTGTTATATTTGATAAAATAAAATTCTTCTTTAGAATCGGGACATCAAAATTTACTTTGTGTAAATTTTTGGTATTTTTCCGAAAAATATCAAATTTTAATGAATAGTGAAAAATGTTGTATTTTAATTAAAAACCTCTTTTTAATATAATTTATTTATATGATTAGATTATATTTTTAATTGGTTTTAAAGTGAAATTATAATATATTTTTACCATTTAATCCAATAGTGGTCGTTGGAATTAATTTCACTTTGAAATCAGATTTAAACTAGTGTCAATCTTTTGATTCATTTTGTTTCATAAACACACGCTATTTGTTTTCACAGCGGGAATTAATTATTAAATTAATTAATGCAACTTATATGTTTTGAATTTTTTAAAATAGACATCATTTTTTAATTCGGAATATCAAATATAGCTTCGGGTGAATTTTTTGTAATTTTCTGAAAAACTTCAATTTTTGATGAATAGTGAAACCACTAAGTTGTACTTATTAAAAACGATTTTCCGTTTAAATGAAATTTTACCACCTCTGTGTTTTGAATTTCAAAAATCCGACATATATGGTTGTCATTAAGAAGTAAAATGTGGTTCAATGGGATTAAAATAAATTTTTGGTGAATAGTAACTTATTAAGTTTTTAATCGCGATTAGAGGTAATTAGTGTAGTTTAAGGTAAGAATAATGTTTTAATAAACTGAAATGACCTAGAAACATGTCCTACCCTCATTGGATGAGTCATGGACGACCAAGAAAATATATGGGTCAAATTGGGGACCCCATGGAGCCACTGTGGTTGGAAAATGACATAAATACCTTTTTATTTAATGTTAAAGTAAAAATAACACAAACATGATATGTTTTAATAAAAACATTTTATATGGGGTTATACAAGTCAGATTTTTTACTATAAATAGTAATTGTAATGATAAAAGGATTTAATATATAATAGTATTTTTTTTATAATTTTTAGACATTAAATAAATTAAATTATTTATGACATCATGATGCTGGAGCGATGACCTCATTATTTAACGATTTAAATAAAATGGAAAGATAATGTAAAATATAATACCTACACATGTCCAAAACCAATTGGATGGGTAAATTTAGAACCCTTATCTCTTTATCCTAGATACACATTAATGTGGGACCATTAAAATCTGAAACTCATTCTAAAATAAAGTAACATTTCTTTACTTTCCAAGAGTGCCCCTCCCCTCCTCTTATAAAAGACCCCCACCTCTATCTCATTACCCACACTTCCAAAGCCTTTGGCTAAGCCAACCCCTGCCCATTTTGTCTCTCCACATCCCTCTATAGCTCCTTTAAGCCTCACTTTGGGCAGAAGTCTTCCCAAGGAAGCCTTTGAGCTCAAACCAAAGGGAGTTACTCGATTTTAAGGTAATGCCTTCACTTGAGTCCTTTTGTTCTATTTTGCTTCTCCAACCCCCTAGACTATTTTTATTCATTTATTTTGTAACAAATCCAGTATCTTCAATATAATAGGATTTTTTTATAAGAAGTATTCGATCTACACTTACACACAACTTCGTCTAATGGTTAAAGAACATACTGTTTCTGTGGTTGGTGATTTTATGCCTCACAAAACGATGATTGTTCAATATTCATTTAACACCTTTAAAGGTGGACATTATGATGTCACTGTATTTAATATATGATTTATATGGTATTTAGTTTTACTATATGATTCTTTATTTATATTTAAAACATACCTTTATTCTTTTCATGTTGTGTAAATGCGATAATTTCATATTAGGAAGAGTGGACTACCGCCCCCTCAAGTGATGTGACTCGTACATGAAATACATGGAATGTATAAAGAATTAAATTAATGAACATAGGTGACCTATATAAAATATATATTATACTGGAATTATAATATATATATATATCATTAATTTTTAATTCCATTAATATGACAAAGAAAAAATGAAAGTAGCGTTCATGCGTACGTACGAACTACCGTCTCCATGAGCGGTGCTTTTCATTTTTTATCTCCAAATGATATGGAATAGTATAAAATGAATATTTACTAGATATATATGATATTTTAATCATTAATACTATTCTGGAAATTATTTACTTATAACTACATGGGCAATCATTTTTTCAAACAAGTTCATTTTTGACTCATGTACCAAACATCGGCAAAAACGTCTATTATGAACTAACATTATTAAAAAATTATTATAAAATTATAATATGTGATATGAACTGAATAATAATTTTTAAAGGAGGTCCTTTGGAAATTATAAATTGACCATGGTTTATTATTTAGGAATATAAAGAAAGGAACAAGACAAGTCGGACTTGAGGTAAGGGATCCTACTCCTCTATTTCTTTTTAAGTACACTCTTTTATGTCATTCCTTTTAAAGCTAATATTTATTGTTATTGGGATGTTATTTTATATTACCCTTACTGTAATTTTTATGTTAATATTATGAGAGACCCTATTCTCTCTCATCAATCCATTTTGGAAGTTTTGAGTGGCGCCGTTAGGCTGTCGAATTTTCGTAAGAGATACAACCTCTCTCTTTCTTTTTAAGTACTCTCCTTTATGTCACTTATTTTAAGCTCCTCTTTGTTATGTTGGGGGATTTTCTTTTATATTCCTCTTTCTATAAAATTTATGTTAATATTATGAGAGACACTATTTTCTCTGATCAATCCATTTTGGATGTTTTAAGTGGTGCCGTTAGGATGCCGAGTTTTCATAAGGGATTTTTCATCTCACTTTTATTCCCGTGAGATTTATGCTACATTTGCCACAATTTCCTTTGAGTGGTGTATGTAATGCCCATTATTTTACTCATTGTGTAATATAATTTAATTTATGAGTATTTACATCAATGTTGTGTTGTCCTTCTTTCACGGGGTGCATGTTTCGAAAGATACCCATGTCGATAAGGGAACCTTTCACCCTCCTCTTTTTAAAATACTTATTTTGTTATGTCTTTTAATTCACATACTATTATGTTGGGATATGTTCTTCTATATCCTTATTGATTTATATTTTATGTCCATGTGATGAGATACCCTTTTTATCTCTCATAAACTCATTTTCTGAATTTTGTAGTGACGCTGTTAGGCTATCAAATTTTTGCAAGGGAACTTCTTAACCCAAATTTGATTCTTTGGGATAAACTTGTACTCCTTGATTATGTCATTCTTTGAATATGTGTGAGTACCCCTTGATTGGTTTACACTTAATATCCACTTATATTTTGTGTATTCATTTGTCACACATAATTATGTAATTGATTTATCCTTAATCCAAGGATACCGTCTTTGTATGGGACTTCGTCTCAATATCCTTTCATTGAGGCATATTTTGTTTTATACCCAAATTTCTTTTATACGGTGTATAAACCTCTTTGACTTTGACTTTTATCCAAATGGAGTATTTTTTTATACGAAGCGTTTAATAAACGATAAAAGGGAATGTTTTTGTCATACGTATGTGGCGACAAAGACTTCTCTGCTGCCGTAAACATTATTTGAGTTTCGGCTTCCTCTACAAGCCATACCTTCTTTATAAAAGAAAAATAAATAACATGTTTTAATTTTCTTTTATTTTGGTATTGAAAATGGTTTTCATAATTGTTTTTATATCAATGTTTTTTATTGATATCTTGTGATTGAAAGGTGGAAATGTTATGTTTCCTTTATGCATGTTTTATGTGATAAGATTATGTTGTGGTTCTTGGGAATTATTATGAAGACGGGTTGTTCTGTGATAAACTAAGGGCGGGTGAGCCCGATATAGCTCTCCAATGCATTGGGTAACGTGAAGGAGTGAAACGTTAAGGTTTCTCTGACGAGATTTAGGGAATATACTGTGGTGGGTCTTCCAAACGTAACTAAGAGGGTTACTCCCTACATAAGAATGTTATGAATGCCTCATGTTACCTTTTATGTCTTATGATTTCTATGATTTATTCATGATTTGATGAGGTATGTTAAAGTGCCTATGTTTTATGGGTAAAGTATGATTTCATTCTTATGTATATATGAACTCATGTTTCCTTTCATTATTTTTATATCCCTTATTGAGATTTTTATGCTTATCCCAAGTTTTTTGAAATGTTTTCCACAGGTCAAGGGAAAGGTACATGATATGATGATAGTGTCAAAGAAGTGTCAAGAAAGAATCCATCTTTTATTTTAAATATGTTTCCGTTGATGGGAAAAAATGAATACTATCTTTTATGTAACCACTTTGTTTAAATGTGGAATGTAATGCATGTTTATGATCTAATTCTATAAAACTCTAAACCTGAAAAGATCCTCAATGTGTAATCTTGTATTAACTCAAGATTATGTAAGGTTTAAGGCTGGGGCCTTATAGTTGGTATCAGAGGTCGGTTTAGACAACTTTAGGGATTATGATTTTTTGTTAGACACATGATTAAACTAAGGCTAGGGCCTTACTGTAATTTTTATGTTAATATGATGAGAGACCCTATTCTCTCTCATCAATCCATTTTGGATTTTTTGAGTGGCGTCGTTAGGCTGCCGAATTTTCGTAAGAGATCCAAACTCTCTCTTTCTTTTTAAGTACTATCATTTATGTCACTTCTTTTAAGATCCTCTTTATTATGTTGGAGGATGTTATTTTATATTCCTCTTTCTGTAAACTTTATGTTAATATTATGAGAGACCCTATTTTCTCTCATCAATACATTTTGGAAGTTTTAAGTGGCGCTGTTAGGATGCCGAGTTTTCATAAGGGATTTTTCATCTCACTTTTATTCCCGTGAGATTTATGCTACATTTTCCACAATTTCCTTTGAGTGGTGTATGTACTGCCCATTATTTTACTCATTGTGTAACATAATTTCATTTATGAGTATTTCCATCAATGTTGTATTGTCCTTCTTTCACAGGGTGCATGTCTCGAAAGATACCCATGTCGGTAATGGAACCTTTCACCATCATCTTTTTAAAACACTTCTTTTGTTATGTCTTTTAATTCACATACTATTATGTTGGGATATGTTCTTATATATCCTTATTGATTTAAATTTTATGTCCATGTGATGAGATACCCTTTTTATCTCTCATCAACTCATTTTCTGAATTTTGTAGTGACGCCGTTAGGCTGTCAAATTTTTTCAGGGGAACTTCTTAACCCAAATTTGATTCTTTGGGATAAACTTTTACTCCTTGAATATGTAGTTCTATGAATATGTGTGAATAACCTCTGATTGTTTTACACTTAATATCCACATATATTTCATGTATTCATTTGTCACACATAATTATGTAATTGATTTATCCTTAATCCAAGGATATCGTCTTTTTATGGTACTTTGTCTCAAAATCCTTTCATTGAGTCATATTTTGTTTTATACACAACTTTCTTTTATATGGTGTATAAACCCCTTTTACTTTTCTGTTTATTCAAAAGAAAATATTTTTTATACGAAGCGTTTACTAAACGACAAAAGGGAATGTTTTTGTCATACATATGTGGCGACAACGACTTCTCCGCTGCCGTAACCATTATTTGATTTTCGACTTCCTCTACAAGCCATACCTTCTATTTAAAAGAAAAATAAATACCATGTTTTAATTTTCATTTATTTTGGTATTGAAAATGGTTTTCATAATGGTTTTAATATCAATGTTTTTATTGATATCTTGTGATTGAAAGGTGGAAATGTTATGTTTCCTTTATGCATGTTTTATGTGATAAGATTATGTTGTGGTTTTTGGGAATTATTATGAAGACGGGTGGTTCCGTGGTAAAATAAGGGCGGGTGAGCCCGATATAGCTCTCCAATGCATTGGGTAACGTGAATGAGTGAAACGTTAAGGTTTATCCGAAGATATTTAGTGAATATACTGTGGTGGGTATTCCAAACGTAACCAAGAGGGTTACTCCCTATATAAGAATGTTATGAATGCCTCAACTTACCTTTTATGTCTTATGATTTCTATGATTTATTCATTATTTTATGAGGTATGTTAAAGTGCCTATGTTTTATGGGTAAAGTATGATTTCATTCTTATGTATATATGAACTCATGTTTCCTTTCAATATTTTTAAATCCCTTTCTGATCTTTTTATGCTCATCCCAAGTTTTTTGAAATGTTTTCCATAGGTCAAGGGAAAGGTACATGATATGATGATAGTGTCAAGGAAGTGTCAAAAAATAATCCATGTTTAATTTTAAATATGTTTCCGTTGATGGGAAAAAAATGAATACTATCTTTTATGTAACCTCTTTGTTTAAATGTGGAATGTAATTCAAGTTTATGATCTAATTCTCAAAAACTCTAAACCTGAAAAGGTCCCCAATGTGTAATCTTGTATTAACTCATGATTAAGTAAGGTTTAAGTCTGGGGCCTTATATAAACATATGATATGTTTTTCTATGGATAAGTTTTATAATTAAAATTATTTTTCATTAAAAATTGCTTTTTGTGGATTTTTGATAGATTATTTTAACATATATTTACTCAAAATAAATAAGATGAATTTAATAAAATGGTTGGAATAATTTTTATTAGGGTTTCCAAATCTATATATTATTTCATTTATTTTTTTCCATTATGAATAGTAATATTGTTAAATAGTTTTCACATCATTCAGATTTAATCAGGTACTTTAGGATAAAAACATGATAATGATTTAAAAATATTCCTAACACCTAAAGTATTTATAAAGAATGAGTTTACAACAATTATTGTAATCCAATAAATTAATATATCACATTATGGTTCCTTTTTTTATAATTAAATTAATATTAATTAAAATAAAGACTAAATTAAAAAGGTCAACATATTTTAATTAGTATCATAAATTTTTTATCACTCGGATAAAAACAGGTTATTTTCAATTCAAAATGGAAAATGAAAATATATGATAATTAATCACGATGGTCATTTATTTTAATTTTTACTAATAAAATACTTAACATTAATACTTATGAAATACTAAACCTATTCTTGTGCGAGTAGTAAAGAAGTCAAGTAAATGATTCAAAATACAATAAGATTAGTATATTATTAACTTATTTACTTTCTTTGATGATTTCAATATATGAATATAATTTATTTCTCAAATTTTAAAATTTTTATAAACAATAAAAAACACTACATTGATAATTTTATAGTTAATTGAAATAAATAGTTTTGAAAATGATATTAATGGTATTTTATGTAATATAATTTTGTATTATATACTTTATGAGTAATAAAAAATATAATATTTGTCTAATTTAATGTGATATGGTTTATAATACCACCCATTATATATTTATTGGTAAATATTTATTTTTTAGTAACTTTAATGACCCCTAAAGAGTATAGAAACATTTTAATTATGTTATTTGTAAAATTTGTTAACAAGGGGGATAAAACTACTAAAATGGTTAAAACATAACATAGACTTGATTAAATTATATAATTCATGAAATTTTAAATTATATAAATCCAATATTCTAAATATATATCATTTTAAACTTGATCATGAAAATTAATTTATAGTAACTTAGAAATTCATGTAATTCAAATGGTTACCATATTCTCTTTAATATAAGGAAAGAACTAATTTCATATTTCCCACCCAACCATTTTCCACATAGCTCCAACAAATACGTCCATAGAACATATTACGTATATAATATAAGATAACTTCTTCATAAAAGACCACCAATATGGTAATTATCATAGACCCAAAGGAGACCCTCCATCGAAGATGTAATTGTTGAATCAATAAGGTTTTCCTTATGACTTTTCCATTCCTTCTTGTTTTTAAATTCAGAAACACCTTATACTTCAGAAAATATTATTTTTTTACCCCCATAAGGAAAATTTACTTCTTTAAGGAAATTTACCCTAACCTAGATTTTCTTATACATAGCCATATTTTCTTAAGTACAACAACTGGATTCATACCCAAAATCACGGAGCCATATAATGAAAATATTTGGAGCATTCTGTTTTTTAGGATCCGAATTCTAGATGTGATCTGTAATGTAGTTCTAATCCGAATTATGGACTCCGAACTTTTAAGTAGTTCGACTCCGAACTCTGAAGAAGTTCGACTCCTAAATATTAAGTAGTTCAACTCTGAACTCTGAAGAAGTTCGACTCCGAACTCTTAAGTAGTTCGACTCAGAACTCTTAAGTAGATCGACTCTGAACTCTTATGTAGTTCGACTCCAAACTCTTAAGTAGTTCGACTCCATACTCTTAAGTAGTTCGACTCAGAACTCTGAAGTAGTTCAACTCCGAACTCTTAAGTAGTTTGACTCCGAACTCTGCAAGTTCAGATTTCGATCTCTGGTGAAACCAGACTCTGAATTCCTATAAAACTGAATCTAAATATTTCATAACAGAGACTCCGAATTTCATTTTGGATAGACTCCGAACTTTTGACTTTCTTACACTCCGAAATATTTATTAGCTTTCACTTACATATGCTTCATTTTAAAAAGATGTATTCTATTCTGTTTCTAATTAAACGTTGGTTGAGTTACATGTGTACTAGTCCCTCTAAATTTAATGGAAAATATGACCGTTGGAAGAGGGAGCCGACCGTTGGTAATTTTCCTACAAATAGGAGCTCTTTTGAAAGATCTCAAAATGAAGTTGATCGATTTAGAGAACACACGCCGTTAAGATGATTTCTAGAGAGAGAATCTTTTCATGCCTTGTGCGTACTGAACTGCTTGTTCAGATTGCTTCATGTGACTCCGAATTTTGGTGATTACATTCGAGGACTTCCGGGGATAGGAAGACAGAGGTGTCGACTACCTTAAAGTTCGAGGGCTTCCTTGCCAAAGAAGATAGAGGTTCTAACTACCTTGAAGTTGAGGGCTTGCAGATATAGCAAGACAGAGATTCCGATCATTGTATCGATGGCTTATCCTGGTGTGGGTAAGACAGACTTGCTTGAAATTATAAATCAAGAGACCTTTATCCAAGGTTGTTGGATACCCTTCTCTTTGGGGTAAAGGACTTATTATTTGTTACTTGTAGTTTTACTACTTGTTTGTTTCCACTGCATATTGTATTATAAGTAATGTATAACCATATTATACTTCCTTATAATTGTACTCTGATTAGTTTAGATTATATACGCTTTAAGGTGGAATCTTATACCGTTACCTTTGGTTCAAATTCTCTTGTCGGTGATCAAAGGTTTGGTGAATTTTCGTTGTTTAATTTTGTTAAACCAAGATTTTTCCCTTGTCTAAGGAAAACATTGTTTTCCATAACCAAATTTAACGGTTCCAAAGGAATTTTTAAAGTATACAATTCACCCCCTCTTGTATTTTGTGCATCAACATCGTTATTTTGATCCTACAATTGGTATCAGAGGAGGTCCCTGAAATACTCGTACTCACATATAAGTTTTTATTGGTCATTATCATTCCGAACTTATTCATTCCGATCTTTTTCATTCCGAACTTTATCATTCCGAAATTTATCATTCTGAACTTTATCTTTCCGAACATTGTCATTCCGAACTT
This sequence comes from Viscum album, assembly GCA_963277665.1. Lineage (NCBI taxonomy): Eukaryota > Viridiplantae > Streptophyta > Magnoliopsida > Santalales > Viscaceae > Viscum > Viscum album. The sequence continues at coordinate 1,271,254,613 of OY728146.1, forward strand.
TGTGGTTACAAACTCTGTCTACTAACTAGTTTGGTTGACATGTTTTTTTATTAGAATGGCAGGAATCAATGTTGGTTCTATTGACAATCTAAATCCTAAAAGACCACCAATCTTTAATGGTAATTACTATGAGTATGGGAGAGATAGAATGAAGACTTTTGTTATCAACATTGGAGTGGAAAATTTTGTTATGCTTACTGGTGATTATAAAATACATGATATGGAAGTGAGAACTTTCACGAACCAGGAAAAGCAAGAGTATCAACTCAATTATAAGGTACACAATACTTTACTATGGTCAATGTCTAGAAATATATATAGCCAAATTTCTTCTTGTGAAGCAGCTAATTGTATCTGGAAGAAGTTAGAAGTTACACACTTTGGCACTTCTAAAGTGATTCAAACTAGGAGAGCTATGCTCAGAGATGAATACCATGGATTCAATTTTACGTATGGAGAACCAATCTGCAATGTTCAACAGAGGTTTATGACTATAGTAAACAGCTTACAGTCTATGGGAGAAAAAGGGTTAGATGATGAAGTCCTTGTAGATAAGATAATTGATATTATGCCCAATGAGTGGGAATTAAAGAGAACAGCTATAGATGATAACATTAAGGTCACTCAAATTTCTCTTGATGAGCTATTCAGAACTCTTCTTCAACATGAAACCCGAATGAAGAGAGATGCTGACAACATCAAAAAAGAAGAATGGGAATGGTACTATTGCTTTTACAGAAACATCAAATCATATGAATACTAAGACTCCTGAGAGAGTAACCAGATCCAAGTGTAAGAAGGTGGTTGTTCAATCAGATTATAGTGAAAGTGAAATCTCAGAAAATGAGTTAGCAAATCATACTTGAAGGATGAAAAAGATAGCCGGCCAGAGAAATTTCCAATCCATGTATAAGAAAAAGGAAAGGAAAGAAAGGAAATATAGAGAAGTTACTTGTCATGAATGCAAGAGAGCTGGACATATTAGACAAGGTTGCCCTCTACTCAAAAAGAATGAAACGAAACAAAGGAATTTTGAAAGAAACAGGAATAAGTATTACAAAACCAAAGATAAGAACGTTCTGAAATAAAATGACACATGGAGTGCCAATGGTGGTGACTCTTCAGATGGATCTTCTGATTATGAATCTTCGGGAATGAAGAATCATGGTCTTATAGCCAGATTACATATTGACAATCATTTCTTTATGGCTAAGGAATGAAATTCTGAATCATTGACCAATGTATCTTTAAATCCTAATGATAGTAAGTATTATAACTCCACAGATGAAGAATCCTCTTCTGATGAAGAAAATACTTCACCTATTTGTGAAGAAGTGTCTAGGTTTTCTAAACTTCTTGAGATTGAGAACTCTAAACTCAATAAGAAACTTGATAAGGAAAACTCTAGGAATTCTATTCTTACAAAAGAGATATCATAACTTTCTAAATATCTTGATAGGAAAAATTATGATTTTATAAGTATTTCATAAAATCTTGAGGAAGTAGGTTCTGAGAAGAACAAACTTTCTTAAGAGTTAGAAAACGTAATTTCTATGAAAAGTGTTTTCGAGCCTAGCTCTAGTTCTAAATCTAAAGATTTTGGAGATAAAAACTTTTTTATAAAAATCAAGTCCGAAATTTTCTCCTTAAATAAGTGTTTATCAAACTTTACCCAGGGGAAGGAAAATTTTGATAAAATGTATTCTCAAATATGACCTTTAAGAAACAAATCTGTATTCGGTTATACCCATGAAAAACCAATTTTTAGTAACAATTACTTTGTTCCACAAAGTGCCCCATTTTGCACAAAGTGTCAATGTGGTGGTCACTGGGCGAAGAGTTGTTCTTTAAATAAAACCCAATCTTTAGTTTTTCATAAAGCCTATTTCTCTAAGAAGGTGTGGGTTCCTAAAATTTTGTTGTCTGGAAATGTTGGATCCAAGCATGTTAGGATTCCAATGTTCTAATTCTTATCTTGTTTTCAGGAAAATAATAGAAGTACCAAAAACAATACATGGTACATGGATAGTGGATGTTCCCGACACATGATTGGTAACAAAAGATATTTTGAAAAGATTATCAAAATGAAAGGAGGAAAGGTTACTTTTGTAGATAATGCACAGGGATAAATTGTTAGTATTGGTAATATTGTTCTTCTAGGTAATACATTGATTTCAAATGTTTTATTTGTTAAGGGTCTTAAGCACAACCTCATTAGCATATGTCTGTTATGTGATGAAGGGTACCTTATGAATTTTAGGAATGATAAGTGCTTAGTACACAATTCTAAGGAAAAATTTATTCCCTCAGCCAATAGGAAAGAGAATGTTTACACTTTGAACCTAGAAGACCTAAGGAGTCATGATTTACCTTGCCTAAGTGCAATGGAAGATCATTCCTAGCTTTGGCATTGAAGACTAGGACACTGTAACTTTAGAAACTTATGTAAACTCTCTAAGAAGAAACTAGTTAAGGATCTACCGGAGCTTATATTTGACTCTTCCAAAGTTTTTGATCCTTGTCAATATGGAAAGAAACATAAATCTAGTTTTAAATCAATTGGTGAAGTCTCAACGACTAATTCATTACAGTTAGTGCACATGGATCTTTTCGTTCCAACACAAACTAGAAGTATTGGAGGAAAATACTATGTGTTTGTTCTAGTTGATGATTACACCAGATTTACTTGGGTCTATTTTCTAGCAAAGAATTCTGAAGCATTTTATTATTTCAAAAGTTTTAGAGAAAAAGTTAAAAATGGGAAAAATATTCCATTGAAAACTATTCATAGTGATCATGGAGGAGAATTTCAAAATCCTGATTTTGAAACTTTTTGTAGTAGGAAAGGTATTACTCACAATTTTTTAGCACCTAGAACTCCTCAAGAAAATGGTGTAGTTGAAAGAAGAAATAGAATTCTTCAAGAGATAACTAGAACCATGTTGAGTTAATATTCTATAGCAAGACATTTCTGGGCTGAAGCTGTTAGTACTGCTTGTTATACTATAAATCGAGTTTTGATTAGACCTTTTCTTAATATAACACTTTATGAGTTATGGAATAGTAGAAATCTAAGACTTTCCTACTTCTATGTTTTTGGTTGCAAAGTGTTCCTTCTGAATACTAAAGATAACTTACATAAATTTGCACCAAAATCTGATGAAGGATTTTTCTTAGGTTATTCCACAACTTCTAAGGCTTATAGAGTTTTTAATAAAAATACTTGTACTGTTGAACAAACAGTGCATGTAAAATTTGATGAGTCAGATCCTTTTGATTTCAAACCTTGCAAACCTACATCATCAGATGTGTTTTCAAGAACTGATTGTCAACCTCTGATAGAAGATCCTTCTAACAAGGAAAATATTAAAGAAGATACTTCTGAAATATTTACCCTAGAATACTTTCTACCCTATGTTGATGAACATGTTTTACAAAACCCAAATCAGGTGTTTCTTAAGAATCATCATAGTGATAGTATCATTGGTGATATAAATCAACCTGTAAGGACTAGAAATTCGTTAAGAAATGAAGTAGAACATATATCATTTCTTTCCCAATTAGAACCAAAAAGCACTGATGAAGCTTTAGGTGATGATGATTGGATCAAAGCCATGCATGATGAACTAAATGAATTTGAGAGGAATAAAGTCAGGATCTTGTTTGAAAGACCTAAGGAAAATTCTGTTATTGGAGTAAAGTGGTTCTTCAGAAACAAGTGTGATGACAATGGAGTCATAGTAAGAAATAAATCTAGACTTGTTGCTAAAGGATATAATCAACAAGAGGGAATAGACTATGAAGAAACATATGATCCAGTAGCTAGACTCAAATCTATTCGTATTCTACATGCCTTTGCAGCATTCTTCAACATTAAACTTTTTCAAGTGGATGTGAAATGTGCTTTTCATAATGGTTATGTTCAAGAGGAAGTTTTTATTGAACAACCTCCTGGTTTTGAAGATAAAAAACATCATGATCATGTTTTTAGACGTTCCAAAGCTTTGTATGGTCTTAAACAAGCCCCACGAGCATGGTATGATAGACTCACACGATTTTTTCTTCAAAATAACAATGTTAAGGGAAATGAAGATCCAAACCTTTTTATAAATAAGGATAAGAAAAATGTTTTTATTGCTCAAATTTATGTTGATGACATCATATTTGGTTCAACTCAGCAATCCTTAACTGATTCTTTTGCAAGTCTAATGAAGTCTGAGTTTGAAAACATATGATGGGTGAGTTAACTTTTTTCCTTGGTTTTAAAATTTCTCAAAAACCATAAGGAACCTATATATCTCAACATAAGTATATTAAATATATTCTTAAAAAGTATGGTTATGACAACACTAAGAGTATAAGTACTCCCATTGGTACCTCAAACTCTTTAGATCTTGATGAAGCTGGGAAACCAGTAGATCAAACATATTTTAGAGGTATGATTGGAAATATACTTTACTTAACAGATAGTTGACCAGACTTAATGTTTTCAGTGTGCTTATGTGCAATATATCAATCCAATCCTACATAATCTCACTTAAATACAGTAAAAAGAATTTTTCGCTACCTTAAAGGATCCATGGATCTAGGATTATTTTATACTTCTGGAAATGATTTTGTTCTAAAAAGTTTTTCTGATGCGGACTATGGTGGATGTAGAATGGATAGAAAAAGTACATCCGGAACTTGTCATTTCATAAGAGATTAATTAGTTTCTTGGTCTTGCAAGAAGCAACATTCTATAGCACTTTCCACTGCTGAAGCTGAATATATAGCAGCTGAAAGTTGTTGTGCACATGTGTTGTGGATGCAACACACACTCACACACTATGGCATGAATTTTTACTATGACTCAAATTTTGTTTGATAACACAAGTGCCATTGCCCTACGTAAGAACCTTGCACATCACTCTCGTGCTAAACACATAGATATTAGGCATCACTTTCTTAGGGATCACACAATTAAAGGAGATATCATTCTTCAGTTTATCAGAATGCAAGATCAACATGATGATATTTTCACAAAATCATTACCCTCTAATAGATTTGAATACAATAAACAAAATTTAGGAATGATAACTGTAAGGTAATAATTCTTTATTAACTTCTAGTTGAACAATTCTCCTAATAATAATAAACTACTCTTTATAGGGGGAGTACATTTGATTGTTAGTGTAACTAAATTTTATTTGTGGTGAGGTTTTTTTAAAAAAAAAACTTTTCGGAACTGAACTTCCGGAATAGGAATTCCTGAATCCAAAATTTCTGGAATGAGAATTTCTGGAACTAAAATTTTCAGGACTAAGATTCTCAGAATGAGAACTTTTAGAAAGGAAATCTTCGTACTGAAAACATCCGGAATAGAATTCTCATACTGGAGATTTTCGGAATGGAGTTTTCGAAACATGATTTTCGTACTGGAACATTCATAATGAATTTTTTTTAAATTTATTCAAGAAGAATATTACCAATTAGGAACAATGTTTCTAGCCAATCCGAGAGTTGTGATTTCCTTACTTATAGTTTCATAATCATATTTTTCTTGCTGGCATTTTCCTTGTTTTTAAAAATTCGGATTCTAGTTTTTCTTCAAATCTGGATGTTTTCTTTAAAAACCTCAAAATATCGGAGTCAAGTTTTCATTGTGGGATTATTCTCAACCGTCAGATTAGATCAAATCTTTTTTAACCGTTCGATGGCTTTTGGAAGAACAACGGTCACAACCTTTGCCTATATAAAGGGGACCCCGAGACTCGTCCCACATCTGTTTTTCCAAGCTTTTGCGTCTCGAAGCCCTGCTTTTCTTCTTAAGGTCGGATCTGAACTTTGTAAAGCCGATCCGAATCTTTCAGATTACTTCACTCCGGATGTCTGTTGAAGAAACTTCTCAAGATATGTCAACTACGAAACAAATATCTAAGTTGTTAGTCTTCAAGGAAAGTTTAGTCCATCCGGACTTCTATAAGCTTGATTCTATTATTTCCAAGAAAATAAAGCTGAATGGATGGGAAGATGTATGCATAGAAAAGATAGATAAACAGGATCCGCTTTATACTGATTTGTTGATAGAGTTTTATGAGTATGTTTCCTTCCTGATGGAAGATGGTAGAGAATGGTTTTTTCTTTTAAGTATTATGGGAAGACTTATAAGATTTCTTACACCAAGGTTGCGAGCTTGGTTGGGTTATCATATGAAGGGGAAGCTGAATTCTACTCTCACAAACTTCCTGATGTGAAAGGAAGTTTCAACAAGGAGAAGGAACTGAAGTGTCTTGGGCTTAAGGATGATTCAATAATCAAGATTTCTCGTCTCACTCTGAAAAATAGTATTCTTAAACTATGGGTTCAAGGCTTTCTAGTTCCAAGAAGAGTTGATAAGGACAATTTGAAGAAGAGTGATATCTATGTCTTAGATTTTTTGGTAAATCTAAGAAAGATAAATCTGATGAGGCATGTCTTGGTAACGATAAAAAATATCAAATAATAAAATTTGAGAGATCAGATTATCATGTTTCCTGCCTTGTTATCCAAGATGATAGTTCGATGCTTAGAATCTTTAAAGATTGCCTGCAAATCAAAGATCCAGAATTGCAAACTCATGCTAATCAGTGATGATACTCTTAAAAGGATGAAGATGGGATTTTCCAGTGAATCAGGAGAATTTTACCCCCTATTTTTGGAGGAGTTTGAAGCAGCTCAAAAAGAAACACACTCTTCGGAACCATCCAAAAAGAAAAGGATGAAGAGAAAGGCTAAGGAAGTGGTTGCTGATGATGAAATTCCTCAGGCTAAGGAAACTCAATCTGCTCCCCCCAAGCCGAAGAAGCAGAAAACATATACAAATGAAGTGGAAGCCAAGTGGAGGGAAGATAAAAAAAAGTGAAAGGAAGGGGATCCACAATTCGGATTGGACCCTGTTGAGTCTAAGGCCTTAAAGGAAAAAGCTGCTGAGGAGCTACAGAGAAAAGCGAAAGAAAAGAAAATGATAAAGAAGATGTATGAAGCTGAAATGGTGCGATCATTGCTGAAAGATACAGAGTTGGATTCCAAAATGCTTCAAGTTCTGGAATCTTTTGGTGTTGAACCTTCTTTACCAGAAACTCCATCCAAGAAATATGTCACTCCAAAAAAGAACAAGGGTAAAGAATTTGTTGACGAAGCTAAGAAGGAAGTTGCTGAAGAAGTTGGAGAAGAAGAAGAAGAAGAGGAAAGTGAAGATTTGGATACCCTAATGAAGCAAGTACATGACTATAAAGATAAGGATGAATCTGAAAAGATAGTTACTCAAGGTAAGGTAGATGAGGAAGCTAGCAAGAAGCATAAAGAAGAAGAAGAAGAAAATGTGGTGTATTATGAAGAAGAATCCGATGAGAGGAATTTTCTTGAGGAAGGTCAAGAAAATAGAAACCAGATGAAGACCAGATCGTTCAACATTCTAAATCCGAGGAAGTATCTCCTAATGTGGAACCCATTATGAAATTTGATAAGGGGAAGAATGCTCTCATAGAGACACCTATAAAAGATCTCATCAAGAGGAAAGAGGTTGGTGGTACTTCTAGAAGAAAGCTGGTGCCAGTTGAAAAAGAGCAATCTCAAAGATAAAGTTCTGATTCGGAATCATCATCTCATGGGCATGATTTTTTGGTTCATTCTCTGAGAAAGTTGGTGGACACAATTCCGATTCTTCCAAAAATAGATTCTAGATGCCAGATGCTGCAACAAAAAATGAATCAGAAATCGGATTCTTTATCCATGGTCATGGATAAGTTTGTAAAATTGGAATCTGAATAGAAAAGTTTTCTGATCAATTATGATATACATATAAAGTCTTGCAGTAAGGTAACCAAGTGGTCTAAAAAGAGTTGATGATGATTTAGTTCACTTTGAGAATTTTCAGGCAGAAGTTCAAAATTCTTTTGAAATGGCGGATAAAAAGGTTAATGTGATTTATGAGAAGTTGAACCAAGAGAAAAATTATCGAAATCAATAGGTTAGGGATCTGAATGGGAAGCTTAACTCAGTATCTCAAAATTAGAAAACTGAAAGAGATTTCCGGATTGAGTTTCAGCAGAAGATGGAAAAGAAAGATGAGATAATAAAGATTCAGAAAGAAGGCTTGGAGGCTTAGGCAGAGGCTTTAAAAGCTCTAGAAGAAAAGGTAAAATCCTTGGAGAGGCAACGAGAGGAAGATCAAAGAGACTTAGTGAAACTGAAAGCCTTGTTAAAGAATCTCATTCCGAAGAAAAAGGATGACAAATGAACAAACTCCGATCTTTTGTTGTAATTGTCTTTCATTGTAAAATTTTCCAACTCTAATGAAATGATTATTTGGTTGGTTGTATCTTGTCATATACTAATGTTTCAGGTACCATATTTTGTTTTCTATTCCCTATAATTTTTTTGAAAATCACAAAGGGGGAGAAGGAAAAAGAACTACTCCTAAGGAGGAGAAAGAAACAATTTATAAGAGAAATATCCTTAAAGAAAGGGGGAGTTTTCCACTACGAAGTTTTTCATTCTTACAATAATGAAAACTCCACTCCGGAAACTCAGAATAAAATCCTTAGAGTTTCATTGCCTAATAGGGAGTTAGTTGTATTCACTTTTATCCATGAAAAAAGGGAGATAAGTTTTAAATTTCAAATTCTAATGAAAATTTTCAAAATCCTTATATGCTTTTTCGAAAGGATGTTTGTGCTTTCCAAAAAGGGGGAGATTGTTGAGTCAATAAGGTTTTCCTTATGACTTTTCCATTCCTTCTTGTTTTTAAAATCACAAACACCTTATACTTAAGCAAATATTATTTTTTTACCCCCATAAGGAAAATTTACTTCTTTAAAGAAATTTACCCTAACCTAGATTTTATTATACATAGCAATATTTTCTTAAGTACAACAACCAGATTCATACCCAAAATCCCGGAGCCATATAATGAATATATCTGGAGCATTCTATTTTTTAGGATCCAAATTCCGGATGTGATCTGTAATGTAGTTCTAATCCTAATTCTGGACTCCGAACTTTTAAGTAGTTCGACTCCGAAATCTGAAGAAGTTTGACTCCGAACTCTTAAGTAGTTCCACTCTGAACTCTGAAGAAGTTCGACTCCGAAATATTAAGTAGTTCTACTCCGAACTCTTAAGTAGTTCGACTCCGAATTCTTAAGTAGTTCGACTCCGAACTCTTAAGTAGTTCGACTTCAAACTCTGAAGTAGTTTTACTCCGAACTCTTAAGTAGTTAGACTCCGAACTCTGCAAGTTCATATTCTAATCTCTGGTGAAACCAGAATCCGAATTCCTATAAAACAGAATCCGAATATTTCTTAACATAGACTCCGAACATTTGACTTTCTTACACTTCGAAATATTTATTAGATTTCACTTACATATGCTTCATTTTAAAAGGATGTCATCTATTCTATTTCTAAATAACCGTTGGTTGAGTTACACGTGTACATGTCCCTCTGAATTTCATGGAAAATATGACTGTTGGAAGAGGGAGCCGACCGTTGGAAATTTGCCTATAAATAATAGATCTTTTGAAAGAGCTCAAAATGAAGTTGATCGATCTAGAGAACACATGTTGTTAAGGTGATTTATAGAGAGAGAATATTTTCATGCCTTGTGCATACTAAACTGCTCATTCAGATTGCTTCGTGTGACTCCAGATGTTGGTGATTACATTTGTGGACTTCCGGGGATAGGAAGACAGAGGTGCCGACTACCTTGAAGTTCGAGGGCTTCCTTGATGAGGAAGACAGAGGTTCCAACTACCTTTAAGTTGAGGGCTTGCTGGGATAACAAGATAGAGATTCCGATCTTTGTATCGAGGGCTTATCCTAGTGTGGGTAAGATAGACTTTCTTGAAAGTATAAATCAAGAGACCTTTTTCCAAGGTTGTTGGATACCCTTTTCATTGGGTTAAAAGAGTTATTGTTTGTTACTTGTAGTTTTACTACTTGTTTGTTTCTGCTGCATATTATATTATAAGGAAAGTATAAGCTTATTATACTTCCTTATAATTGTACTCTGATTAGTTTAGATTCTATACGCTTTAAGGTAGAATCTTATACCGTTAACTTTGGTTGAAATTCTCCAGTCGGTGATCAGAGGTGTTGTGAATTTGCTTTGTTTAACTTTGATAAACCTAGATTTTTCCCCTGTCTAAGGAAAAAATTGTTTTCCATAACCAACATTAAAGGTTACAAAGGAATTTTTAATGTATACAAATTCACCCCTCCTCTTACATTTTGAGCATCTACATCATTATTTCGATCCAATAGTAATCATAAAAAAATATCATTTTACTTATCCTTATATATCCTTTAAATTCTGTCCTAACCATTCTTATATAATATCAAAATTATTTCCCTCATACTTAAATGTCATTATGTTAAAATAACAACCTTTTTATGGAGTTTTTAATCAAATTTTCAATGAAAACATTGTTTGCGCAAGCATGTGTACTACAACATCAACTAACTAATGTGTATTGTTTTACATTTACTCCATTCATGTATGTTTATAATTATAGATTTACTATATAAATGTTATATCAATGAAATTGTAGAAATTTTTTAATGATAATATATCATATACTTTTATAACAGTAATTACATTGTAAAATGACAACAACAATGGTGAGTATGTGCGGATTACCACATCCACAAAGAGATAAGATCCATTTTCATGTAAGAACATAATAAATTGATTCAGTATTTTATTTAAAATATAACTATAATAATTAAAAATATATTTAATACATTGGATATTTTTGAAAGATTTCTTATTTGACAATAGTAAAAATACCAACATCTTTTTTAATGTATGAAATTAGAACCCCCAAAACACCCAATGTGAATTATAACAAATTTGAAATTAAATATTCTCTTACGATGACTGAAAAATGGGTTTAATAATGATGGAATAAAAGTATAAATTATTCTAAAAAAATTAAATAATAAATATATATGCTCACTAGATATGATATAAATGACATAAAAACAAGCCTAGTTTCGATATATAGGTGTTTTTAACTCAATTTTCATTTATTGTGTGATAAAACATCTTTATTGGGTTTCAAATTCCATAACTATGTGTCAATTTATTTTTAAAATTATTTAAAATGTATTCGAAAATGTTTTATATTTATTTACATATGTGAATAAAAACACATCAGGTATTAATTATCACTTAAAAAGTTATAATATTTACAAGAATTTATTTTTCTCAATCTCATTTTAATGAGAAAATGTTTATGTCTTGCACCATTATTTCATTTTGCAGTGTAATTACATCAAAATTGTTGATTGTAGAAATATTAATTCATTTAGTTAATGTTATTTAAATAAATATATGATGTCATTCATTTAATAAATTATCATTCAAATGTTACCAAAGTATTAATGGTTTTTTATTTTACAAGAGAATTTCATATCTAGATTATTTTGGTTGAATGTTCCATATGGGTAAATTAAAATATATTAATTTAGTTATAAGAATTCTTATTATTATAATTTTTTTTATTTTTTAATATTTAAACGCTTCTTTTTAATTTTCGCACTTTTGTACATAAAAAGATTGAATAAATGTTTTTAAGGTAAATCTAACCTTATTTACTCTTTGGACACTAATCTATTGATTCTTTTGAAATATTCTTCAAAATACAATTTTGTAGGTCCTTAAATATTTCTAAAATGTTTTAAAATGACAAAATTAGTGAAATTTTAATTTATATAAAATATTATAAAAATACTTTGTTATAAGAATTTTCAAGTTTTTTTTAAAATTATGAAGATGTGTAGTGGGAATGTTTAATTTAATTATATACAAGATGGATGAATTTTATGAACAAGATGACCATTATATTATTTTAATATTTAATTTCATAATTATATGTTCATTTTTAAATAGAATATATTTCTAAATAATTTAATAATTTATATCTTTCAATTATAAAAAATGGAATTTTCTCTTATTTTCCAGGAAAAAAATTAATTATTCCAATTTTTTCATATATGTAAATATACATTAATTTTTATTACAGTTAACGAGGAATATGTTATTATGATACCAACACATCCATTCCCCGTTTGGATTATGATAACATGTTGAAGTGATCTTTAGGAAAACCATTTCCTTTTCATAGGTAAATCATTAGACGATAGTTTGGATGAAATACAAGAATCCATGTGTTATGTTTAATGATATGAAACATGAAAATTATTTATCAATGTTGGATTTAGTAGTGATCCAAAATTCTCAAAGAAAATTCTTCCATTATCTAGTGTTTGGGTCCATTATTTTCATCTAATTATCTAGATAAATTTAGTGAGTTAACTATGGTATGTTACTTCTATTATTTCATCATGAAAATATTACTCTTAATTTTTTTATTTAGAATTAATTTTTTTAATTCATTTCCATGTTTGTTCTTTTTATAATAAGTTGATCTCATCAAAAGGAAAATATTTTTTTTTGAAAAAAAATTAACTGTTTCAAAATATATTTCTTTCCATATAATCTATATAGTAATTCATATTTGTATAAAATCAATAATTCAACATAATTAAAAGAATTTGGTACCTCTATTAATCAATAATAAGATCTTATAGTGAATAACACAAAACATGTAGTGAAAAAAATCTATAACTACATGATCATGGTCATCCATAAAATGTAAAATGTTTTAATTCTTCGATGTATACATAGATTACATGCATCAAGACTTATCTAGGGATATATCTGCTAACAATTACTATACTTGATGAAAAATATTGACATTACCCAAAAACTAGGTCACTTCCTAAGAATGTAGATTAGTCAAGTGTCAAACAAAAAGAACACATTCAGTATGACATCGAAGAGGGAAATAAATATGTAGTCATATCACACAATATGAGAGGCCATTGCCTTAATGAATTGTTGTATGATCTCATGTCTCCATAATTGGTATAATAGTTCACTGTAGTTATATAAACCCACTAGAATATATAAATTAATGTGACACATTAGAATCATCAATATTTTATGGAAAAATAATGTCACTGATGTGTAATAGGGTTATCTTAATCACAATATACGTAATGAAAACTACCATATAATAAAAATAAAGTATTGATTATCCTTGATAAACAAATGATAATACAACCACAACCCTATGACAAATGTATCTGAGAAACTGTAAGCATAGGTCCTATTCATACCATGTCAACCATGATTATGTGTGGGTTAAAAACAAATGTAGGAGTGAGTATATATATATACATATATAGTGAGACACTTTTTAAATCCAAAATCATTTTGTAGAAACACACGTTAGCTCTAAAAAACCAATTTATAGAGAACCTATATAATATTTTGGATAGGGATACTAGGATAATAGAGTTGTAGATCTCTAAACACACCAATTATATAATGAAATAATATTATGAATAATTTATAAAATCAATATATTTTTCTCTACCAAACCCATTCTACATATAAAAAATAGTAGCGGGGAACCTGTGCCTCACCAAGGTATACGTGTTTTGGATAAAGGATTTAAAACCCCATTGGTGGACCAATACATCATATATAAAATATTTTAGAATGAATAGGTATCTAAATCTATAGATAAAGGACTAACAACCTATAATTTGGGGAGATCTTGACTTTAGGATCGATATAGGTAACTGTATCCTTATTTTTCCCCAGGGGCTACCAAACCCATAGAAAATAATTAACCTATACACCATGTTTGTGGGGAGTAATAAAATATATATAGTGGGGATTTATTCCCTATAACAAACATCCTTATTCGTGTGTACTAGTAACCTATGAATGATCTGATACTCATGTATTAAACACACCATCAACAATACAAAGATAAAAATTAAATGTTTTTCAATTACCTCTAATATGACCCAAAATAGAATAAATATTACTCTATATTATTTTATGTGAAAAAAATAATTAGTATAGGATATTAATTAACTAATATTGATACATGATGATAATGTTTCGAAAATTTAAACACATTCAAAGTATATGACCATTTGGTAGCCTCTTCAACACTATATGACGTGGATGGGTATAGGGAGTGAACCCTAGTAGTGTGACTAAAACGCAAAAATCATGAACAATTTGGTCACATGCACACATGAACACACATTTTTCATTAAATTTTAGTATATAATAACTTCTGATACTACCCTTTACAATCATTATTTTCATGTTAGCTCATGGCTCTTGGGACATGTTGAATGGTTTCCACTCACATTAGTTCCACCCTGACTAGTGATCGGTTGGTCATACACTAATCTAACTTATCTAGATGGCCCATATCACCTAATAAATAGTTTTTTGACTAAATAAGTCCCATGTATGTGGATTGATATCATCATACACCAGAAAATCACCATCCACATAATGATAATTGAATATCAGCTTCATGGTGATTAAGTGCACTGTAGGGAAACCCTTGTTCCACCATCATCTTACATTCTGCAAACCTTTTAGGTCAATTCAACTACCTCCACCTTAACGCATGACATCATATAAACCCTTGTCACTAAACTTCCATGGGTTCCACTACAAACCTCCCAAAAATATCATTATCATATTTATGTGACTCTATAAGCTGTCACTTGGAGTCACTCCTCACAATTTCTATAAGAATCGATGGTAAACATATTTTTAGGTTTAATTTGAGATTGAGATATAAAGAGAGTGAGGGATAGGGGTGGGTGGCATGCAGAACAATGAGTGATGAAATAACTACCCTCTGTTTTCTTTTTGGATTAAAACACTAAGGAAAATCAAATAGGATTTATGACTTGGACAATAAGGATGTCCAAATTCCCAATGCTTAGATCAACACCCTATCATGGTTTGATAAACATGTCCATCATTGACAAAAAAACGAATGAACAATGTTAAAAGAATGAAATTTAATGAATATAAAAATGTATAGATTATTAAAATTAACATAGGATAGATAAAATATTTATTTTACATGATATTCATAATGAATGGACACTTTAATAAATAAGGATCTCAATACCATTGTTCAAACATTGAACAATGAAAACTATAATCATAAATATTTCAATCATCAATCCTTCAAAGAACACCTAATTTATTCTCCAATTATATTTTTTTTATGAATATGTATTTATATATAAATTAGGTTTTTCAAATAGATCATTATTATTTTTTGTAATTGTTGATTATATAAGGAAAATTATATTCTTTTTATATGTTAATTAAATTCAACAGATGTTGTCCCAAACCAAGGCATAAGACTTGTCTATGAATTATATCACTCTAACATTAAATACAATTTTATAGTAATATCCCCTATCCTAGAATTAAAATAAGGAGATAAATTTATGATATATTTGTGATTATTTACAAAACTAAACCCGTAAACTAAAAACATTATATTTTTTTTAATATCATTTATCACGTAATCCACCCCATGAATAATATTATAATAGATCATAAAAAACAAAAAAAATATATTATTTTAAATATTTTATTTTCTTATACACAAAAATAATTGTTTCCAAATATTCCCTACCTCCTTGTATTTTCATGAATAAAAGTAAAACTATCTCAAAAAACTGTGTGTAGTAAGCACAAATATGTCTCTCACATTCCCACAAATTTTCATAAAGGTTGTCATGTTGAATCAAAAAACCAATGGAATCACCCAATGTGGTAGTATCCTTAAATGTTCATATTAATTAATTATATGTGAAAAATAATGTTATACAATTTATAAATTTTTATGTGAACCCATTCATTGACATGTGACAGATCATGGACATATCCCTTTAACTATGGTATACTTTAAATACGGTACATTTTTTCCCTAGAGGGGTAGTGATATGAGGTGTAAAAATATTTATACAATGTGTAAGATCAATATTAGTACAATAAACTATGAATATAATATTATCCCTCCTATGAGGTTCCACAAAAAAATTAAGACAATAACTGATGTTTCATAGGATCTTCCTTCTCAGAATTAAAAGGCCTTTATCACCAGTACACGTAAGACATCAAATAGACATGAGGTTTTATCATATACACTGAGATCACATATAAATTATCCTCTATAAATCACACCAACTCTATGCCAATAATAAAAAATATCTAATATTAATACAAGACATGGTTGAACAATATAGTCTCCAATACATGTCATTGAATGGTTCCATCCAATAGTGGACTGTTATATTTATTTATAAAAAACACTACTAGAGATCTTTAATATTCCCATATTTAGATAAAAACATACACAAATTACCCAATCATATTTTTGAAAACATGAATAGTCATATTTTTTATACATTCCATCAAATGATGGAATGGTGTTCACTAGTATAATCGAGTTCCAAATTCCTACTGTGATTTCTTTATTTCATATGAAGTGAATCAGAAAATTTAGGGAAAAAATATTATCAATATTTTCTGTTGAATGTGGATTATATTATCCTTGTATAAGAAACATAGAGACTCAACTAAATTCTATCATTGAATAAAAATATACTGAATAAGAAAGGTTATTTGGTCAATGATCACTAATATCACCTTATGGCCTATTATAGAATTTGGGATTCCAATCCTTATGTCCAACAAAATAAAATCCCATTTATGTAAAAAAAGGGGGTTCACCTAATACCACTAGAAAAAAGATTCATAACCATTACCTGTTGTTTTTTAATTGGGTTATAATAAATTAATACATAATAGTTTACTCAATGTAAACATGAGAGTAAACTGAGTTGATTTATCTACCCTTAGGGGTCACTTAGTGTAACTCTAATAAAAAACTATTATTGTTAGAATGGATATATGAGATTATAAAATTTTGAAATATATAAATGTAAATTACAGAAATATATGTTGATTAATATCTTAGATAATTTAAATTCATTAATGATATGTTACTAATGTAAACATTGGTCAAATAGGATTCGACCAAGGCACACTAATTTTACAACTATAGGCACCAAATAAGATCAAAGCAACACTGTAATCAACCAATGTAAAAAAATAGTTATTTATAACCCCTTATATTTGCCTAATGAAAAAATATACTATCTCTAACCACATGAAATGACATAAAATAATAATAATTCCATGATGAGAAATTTTTTGGAAATTTTATTAATGGGAAAACATAAAAACTAATCATTCAATAATGGTGGAAATAATTTAATACTTTTGATTCCAAAATAGTGAAGCACTTAAATTCTGGTGGAAGTGATCTAATACATGTATTTTTTAACATAAGAATATTAATATCTCTTTTAGAGGAATGAATTTCCACTACCATATTTCCTTCATTCTAGTTTTGTAATGTAATCACAGTATACCTGCTCAATCATTTATAATACCTTATATATATGATATGAATAATCAGTAGTTAAATATAATAATATTAAAAATTAAACCAAATCCAAAATATTTTCATCAATAATGAGGTTCAAATTCTAAATCATACTCATAGTGAGAAAAGTGTAAATAGTGTTGTCTTCAACATGAAGAGAATTTCCACAATAATAAAATTAATTCAAAACTAAAAGAAAAGAAATCATTAATGTCCCAAAAAATCAACATCATCTATGTGTCCATGATTTCATGATAAATCTAAATTGAATTTAAATATAAAAAAAATATTTTTATGAAAATAAATTGTTGTATTGTGTTTTGGAATCAATATTCCTTCCTAGGTGTTGGTGCAGAAGAATTCTCTATATAGATGAAATGAAATAAATGACTTTTAAAATCATGAAATATTATACATTAAAGGATATAAAAATCACTTATATTATATAAAATGATCACATAACTCAAATATTCTTCGAACCATTCTTGGTGACCCACTTGGACGAGTAACAAATAGAAAACATAAGTACTCAAGATTAAATTAGTAAATATTCCCCTCAATATTATTATATAAATCATATGGATCACTATAATATATCTCTTACCATATCAACAATATGAAATAAAAAAAATTTGTCTATAAATTGGGTTATGGAAGCTCTGTTTCATTAAATTATTCTTTGATATTCTATATAATCATATTTTATCAAGAAAAAATGTTGTCATTTTGACATATTGAATTATTATAGATTTTATATTTTGATAGTTATATATATGTTAAATGCATTTAAACTCGTTTATTAATTATCAGATATATTTTTATTTTTTATATATTTCTTGGACTCATGGATTAGTCAATATTAATTTTTTATGATGGTATTAAACAATGCACAATAAAGAGTCATGTACAGATAAAAAATTCGATTTAATAATTTATAGAAATTATATTGTGGATGTGTTGTGATTAACTATATATAGAATGGCGGATGTTTGAATTATTATATAAACATAAGGTAGGATATTCTCATTTATATAATGTATGTTCATGAAAATGTTTATAGTATAATGGTGATTATCTAAAGCTCATTTCCTCATTATAAAATACATAGATTTAAAAAAACAACACCTCTCGCATTTAGTGATATAATAGAAAATAACTACATTTGGGAATAGGAATTTTTCATTACAATATTTAATCCACTATAATTTATAGTTTAATATATCAAATAATACTCCCAACAGATCCATATTCTCTCAGTAATTTTATATATTTTCCAAAAACCTCTAGATATAGAATGGACTTGTTATTCCATATATTTGTCGTACTTTTAGTGATATCACCCTTTATATTACCCCATAAATTTTTATTGATAAAAATTTAAAATTTTAATTCATTTGGTAAAAATAATTGTAATTATTTATTCCTTTAATAGTTTCCCATGATAATTATTATTAATTTTGGTTTTTACAATTAATATTTACAATTTCTGTAGTATATTTTATTTACACATAATTTATCATGATTTTTTTTGATTTTACTCATTGATAATTTGATATCTAGATATACTGATTCACTACAGGGTGTATGTGATAAATATACATATATATAGTTAACAAGAAAATAGATGAGGCATCATTATCTTGTTAATGTAAAGGTATAAAATATAACTCGTGGGGAACAAATTATATCACCTCTATCATTTTAGAAGTTTTATAATACTATTTTATTTATTTCTAATAAATCATATTATGCATTCCTAAAAAGATATTAAAGGGAACAATTTATCATTAACTCCAAAATATAAATATCATCATTTTCTTTACTATATTAATATTTAATAGACCTTACGTTTCCTTGATTTAGTGTTGGATCATCTTTATAACTTATATAGTTTCTTATAATGACCATGGTCCCAAAAAGATAAAGTAATTTAGTATAAATTAATAAGAATAAGTAAAACAATTCTTCCCAAATAGATTATCATAGTGTAAAACATTCACATGATGAATAGGAAACACTCAAGGGATGGATAATGATAATTCTAATATTTTTATAGATTAAATCAATTTCCCCAGTAAATTTGGACAAATAAAATTTTATTTCTCTCAACTACTCTAATATTATGAGTTACAAAATTCAATTTATAAATTTTTTATAGTTTTTGCCCCTCGATATGAGTGAGTAGTCAGTATTATGTAGAGGATATAAAAAATCAGAAAGAGAAATTTCAAAAAAAATGTGTCTCATAATAAATTGTATTTATCTTATTTAAATATAACAAAATCATTTCAATGATAACATTAAATGTAGATATATAATAAAACAATCATCATATTTACTATGAACACAATTTTTCTCAATATTCCATAAAATATCCTCTAATATAAAACATTAATCACAAAAATGGACATATATTGGTCTCCCGCAAATTGAAAAAGTTGACTCCTAAAATAAATCATTATAAATAAAAAATAACAATCAATATAAGAGGATAAAAATATAATTAATTACTAGTGGCGTTATAGACCAAAAATAATAATGAATATTATACCTTTAAATAAATCCTGAATTCATTTATAATTTTTTTAATAATAGTTATACCTTAAAAATAATTCACATATCTCTCCATTATTTCTATTAATAATTAACAATTCAGTCATGTTATAAATATCACAACCAATTCATAGTCTACTCAACTATGACATGGTTAAGTTTAATCAAAAAACATTATTCATAAAATCATAATTATCCATCCATTTACATTTATGAATTTATTAAATTAAACATATTATAAGTCATATATAATTATTTCCAATAAAATTTCAAATTACATAGTAAATGAATATTTTCCTTTTAATTGCATGCCACCAAAATCGATCAGAATAGAAAATATGGTTTCTATTTTTATTATATGGTTTTGAAGGTTTAATTTTTATTTATTTAAAATATATAATAATGGATGATATGTGTTCACATTCATACATATATTTCATCAATATATATTGATTACAATTTCCCTAACCAGGTCCCCTAAAAAAACCATTTTCATTTATTTTATACCGTAGAATATTTCAATAATCCCCCATTGATTTTAAAAATTCGTTATAAAATTGATCACTATCTCTAATCAAAGTCATGGTTTTTCCAACTTGGATAATGATTTCTACAAATTCATCACATATAATGACATTTCCATTTTATTTATGGAGAATATATACCCTTATATAGATAATTTTTATTGTTGAATAAAATGGTTATATCATGTATGAAGTAGAATTTTATTTCTGTGTTGAAAAATCTCTAACGATCTACTCACGTCTAAAAATTTAAGTTATAATTATTTTACAATATTTTAATGAATAAAAAACAATTATTTTCTTTAAAATTCTGTGAAATAAATCATATAATTTTTTCAAATAAAAAATATATAATAAATAACATGGTATCAATACACCCATAAATCTCTTTAATGTTGTTCTTGGGACCACAAAGTAGGGCATACAATTTTATGGAATATTCATTATGTTTTTGTAATAAGAATTCATATGTATATGGAACACATCAATTTCATCTTTCAAATTTTAATCCAATATCTTTAGTGTCCTCCTCGATGTGTAAATTGGATACAATTTTTTTTTTCCATTATTACTTGATAATTTTACCAATGGTTTATATTGGTCATATTTTCCTAAGCTTCGAGATAAAGAAAATAACATATATTCCAACACCCAAATAACATTTTCATATTTTATATCATTATTTGGGTGGTATATAATGAAAAATGATTTCTTTATATTTAAATATCATTAATGAAGATTATAAATGTTTAATGAAATAATTTGATAATATTTAGAGAAAAAATATACTGGTTTTTAATGATTCCTTGCCACTATCTTATATTAGTCCTGAGAAGATGACCGAGAGAATAATATTCTCATATTACTATGAAGTGAAATGAATGTTCTAAGAAGATATTAAAATATATTAAACATTACTTCATTTTTAATTTCATAATGGAATATTGAAAAAAACCACAATAATAGTGAACCATTTTTAAATTAAAATAAAAATGGTTTCATCAATCAACTATAAATATTTTTATAAATATTGAATTTTGGATATTATAGATACCATTCAGGGTAATTATAAATTTATTAATTAATATTTTACCACTATTATTTATTCTAAATATCATTAATCAATTTTATCTCATTATATATACACACACACATCTGTGTATTTGTTTGTTCGTATTGATAATAGTTCTGTATGATTTATCAAATAATTCCCAATTTTCATCATAATTAAATATATACATAATTAATTCCCAAATATTTTGACTGTGTAATTATTTATTATAAACATGGGTATATTTATATCATTATACATTAAATTTCTCATTTCTAACCAAAAATCATTACATTTATTTGTATTGAATCAATTATAGAACATTTTTTAATGACCTATGCTTTTGGAAAGTATTCCACTAATGGATGATCTGGGATTTGAAATACCCACATCATATGAGTAACTCATTGGCTGTGTGATTCTCCTTTTCAAACCGTAATAAAAATGGTGACAATATAACTAAAATATAGATCCATTTATATAATGCATGTGTGTCCTAGGAAGGACATAAATATGGGTCTTGAAAAATACAATGTCTAATATTATAGCATAGAATGTTGTACGGTTGTATTTTTCTTTTAAAAATGGTATCAGGAAAGTTCATGAGTTTATTCTACTTGTGAATATGTTTTCTGTATTATAAATTGAATAAAATTTTATAATGTCATGACCCATCCCTCGGGGCCCACGCCGTTACTACACCAAGCCTTCCTTCAATAGGACAAGTACTGGAGACTAGCACCGAAAGGTTTATTCCCTAAAATTGATAAGCCATTGCCTTTATAAACTATAAAAACACACTACCATGCACACATAATTATTAGAACACTAGTAAACTCTATAGTAAAAGAGTGTGTATAGTAAGAAAAAGGGGCCATAATACAAGATCTAATCGATAGTACAAGAAAACTGAAAAGTACAAGTAAACTAAAACAGCTCCTGTGAACTCCCGCAAAGGATCCCACTTAAAGGGGAGGTACAACTCTCGAATTGTCGTCTCTGCAGTATGCCTTGTCTAATGTCCACCTTCGAGCTACCTCCAGTTCTGGTACTCTCATCCTCAGTCAACGATGTCCATCATCGGCACCAAACATAATAAGGTCCGGTCATAGCCCTTGCATGGGTGAGTATAACAATACTCAGTAGGGGCCCCGAGAACCTTATAGGTCACAAAAAACAACAAAGGATAAACCATAATGCATGGAAACAATAGTCAAACCTACTTAGTTATATGCCAATACATATACCTATGTTATCACGAATACTCATCTCATTCATGAGGAAATACAAGTCCCACCTTCAAAGCCCAAAGATGAACTGTTCCACAAAGGAAAGAATACCATGAAGGTAACACCACAAGGGTATGTACCACAAAGGTAACACCACATAGAATACTACCACGAAGGTATCACTACAATGATAAGTAACACAAAGGCATTCTTCACAAGAAAAATACCACAAATGTATCACCCCAAAGGTAAGTACAACAAAGTTAAAGGTTCAGCTCACATTAGGTAAAAATGAGGCACAATAAAAAAAATGAATAGATGTAACTACTGAATCATCTTACTCTATTTATGAGGAATACCCACATATAATCCTAAATCATCAGACCCATGCAGGATCTTGGTATAACATAACCACATAGGATCCTAGTATAACAGACCCATGTAGGATCCAAGAGTAGTTCCATGTGGATTCTGAGATTGGATCAAGGTGAGACTATCAGATAGATCCCCACATAGGATCCCAAAGCACTGACCCACATAGGATCCCATTCTCATGTTACAGCCAGCTATAGGGTTCCCGCACTAAGCTCTCTTGATTCCTGGAGGGTCCACTCCTCAAGCCACATGTTGATAATCCAACTTCCATGAAATCCCATAAATATTTATCATAATGGACATCCATATAAAAGTGGTCTCAATGCAATAGACGGTGTGTAGGGAATCCACATACATCCAGATGACATGACTCCATCTGGGTGATCATAGACTGACTCACCAAGTCGGCCCACATCTTACCTATCAGATAGTAGGGCTCAGTGGAGAGCTTGAGATGCCTTTATGTTGAGGAGATTGTACGGCTTCATGGTGTGCCATCGTCTATCGTCTCCGATCGAGATGCTCACTTTACTTCCTGTATTTGGAATGGGTTGCAAGAGGCATTTGGGATGCAGCTATGCCTGAGCAACACCTTCCACCCCCAGATGGATGGCCAGACGGAGAGGGCCATTCAGACTATCGAGGACATGATCTGTGCATGTGTCCGTGACATTGGTTGTAGCTAGGAGGATCACCTACCATTTTTGGAGTTTGCGTACAACAACAGTTACCACTCCACCATCAGGATGGCACCATACGGGGAATTGTATGGCTGACCATACAGATCACCTCTGTGCTGGACATACCCTGGGGAGTCAGCACTTTTAGGACCAAAGAAGGTCCATGCCAAGATGGAGATGATACAGATCATCCAGGAGAAGATGAGGACTGCTCAGACCCGAAAGAAATCATATGATGACAGGAGGCAAAGACCACTATATTTTGATGATAGCGACCACGTTTTCTTAAGGGTCTCACCTAGACGTGGACTATGGAGATTTGTCCAGGGTGGTAAGTTAACTCCGTGCTTCCTCAGACCATTCCAGGTTCTCAAGAGGATTGGTGAGGTGGCTTATCTCCTGGCTCTTCCACCACAATTGCACCGGGTACACGACTTATTGCACGTATATTAGCTGAGAATATACGTGCACGACTCGACACATATCATTGATCATGGGGAGCTGGACATCAATGATAGGGCGACATTTGCGGAGGTCCCGGTGGAGATTGATGATCAACATTGTAACAACCCAAAATTTCATCAATGGAAAATCCCTCTTGATCCAGTTAAATGTTCCTTTATGTTTTTATATGATGTCAACTTCTTCAGTTTAACGTTAAGATTTGTGACCGTTACTTTTATAGCCGTTGAACAGTGATAATCTGGGTAGTTTAAATATAAGGCTTTAACGAACCAATTTTCTACTCAGACAAAGGAAGCGATGGCCTCATCCAGTAGAATTGCCCCTTACGAAGCCCATTTGTCGGAGCTCGAAAAGGAGGTGGTGTCTTTGGGCTTTGCCCTTGACCAAGCCCAAGCTGATCTTCATCAAGTCAAGCTCGAACGTGATCGTCTACGGGAAAAGTGGAAGTTGATTGAAATTACCACTCGAGCAATGTTATCCGAGCAACCCCAAGAGTCTGTCACCATCGCACACCTTACCCTTAGGTCTTATGCGGCTATTTTAAGGGGTTATGTAACAAATAAGTAGCACCATGTTCATGTACATTATTTTTTGTATATAATAATGAATATAATTTCTAGTCATTTTTGATACATTGTAATTAGTTTTTAAAGTACAAACGGTGTTTTTAGTTATTATTTAATTAAGAATTATATTTTATTAAATTAAAGGATTTTTGAATTAAATAATATTTTAATAAAATATTATTATTAATATTAAATAAATTTTTATTAAATATAAATGATCTTATAATTTTATGAATGACATTTAAAATTTTTATTAAGGTTTGAAAGCCATTTCTGTCAAAACCCGTGAATTTTTTATAAATGTCGGTTTTTATTTTAAAAGTGAAAATTCACATATTTAGAAAATTATTTAGATAAAATAAATATTATTTTTGGAATCAGGACGTCGAAATTATCCAACGGTGAATTTTTCATAATTTTCTGAGACAGTCAAATTTTTGGGTAAAAATTAAATACCATTTAAATATATAATGTGTTTTATGACATCATAATGACCCAATGGTGATGTAATAAAATACCATAATCCTTATGTTCGGACAATATGTGTTTTATCATTAAAATAATGAGGTTTTGGGTTTGTTTGACTCACTTTTCAAAGCATTAAAGGAGCCCTCAAGACTTATTCAACACTTTGCCTTTTTAAATTAATTTCCATGGGAGTGTGACTCACCTCCACATAAGCAACCCTAATTTTTTAATAAGTTCGGACCTTGGCCTTGTAAAATATTGTTTTCCTCTTTCCTTTTCCAGAAAACATGGGCAAATACCATGGGATGGTTTGTGGTTTGGATTATTTTAATATAAGGGGTCCCAAACCTAAATAATAAAGAATTCTCTCACCTTTCCTATATAAACCCACCCAAGCTCCCACTTCCTCCTCACTCAAAGCCCTTTAAGATCGTCCAATCTCTGCCCTACTCTCTCTAGAATCCTCTCAAGGTTCCCCAAGCTCCCAAGAAGCCTCTCACAAGCCTCTCTCTAGCCTTTGGAAGCACACTTCCAAGTAAGGGGTTTTCTTCCTTTCTCATTTTTTTGTCAATTTTCTTTAAGTTGTATTTCCCTTTTTATTTCAATTATGAATGTTGGGGTATGGTTTTGCACCTCCCCCATACTGCCCTCTTATTGTTTGAATTATGGGAGAACCCTTTCTCTCTCATTAATTGCCTCCCATGTACACCCGTTACTATGCCGAAATTCCGAAAGGAACTTCTCTCTCTTCTTTTACATTCAACCAATACTTTTGTATCATGAATCTAAATTCCATTTCTATTGTTGGGACATGTATATATATGATCTCCTTACTGTACATTACATGTAAA
This sequence comes from Viscum album, assembly GCA_963277665.1. NCBI lineage: Eukaryota > Viridiplantae > Streptophyta > Magnoliopsida > Santalales > Viscaceae > Viscum > Viscum album. Next base: position 1,271,280,755 of record OY728146.1, read on the forward strand.
TATGATGAGGAACCCCTTTCTCTCTCATCAACCTTTTTTATGAATTCTTATGTCACGCCTTTACGCTGCCGAAATCGCACCGATTTTCTAAGCCAATGTCTTTGTGTAGTGAATACCATGCCCATTTATCCATCAAGGGTATTCACCTTTATGAACATATAAATATTGATTGTAAAGTTTCATGTATGAATTCCACATTCCTTTATCGTGGAATAAATGATTATGTTTTATGAATCCATGTTTTATGATCCATGTGGCACACTTATGCATGAAATGAAATGTTTAAGAAGGGTGCGCCCTTTATAGCACTCCAATGCATTGGGTAAAGTATAGTATCATGATACGTCATGTGCAATGAGTGTTGACTCATGCTAATTCAAGTGCAACGAGGGTTTACTCGTGCTTCAAGTGCAATGAGGGTTTACTCATGCTCCATGTGCAATGAGCCTTGGCTCATGCTAATTCAATGTTAAGTGTTGTTGCCACATTTCCATGTTATGATTATCATTCTTTATCATGCCTTTATGTTCATGTCTCTCTTATGATCTATTGATATGCCTATTGCCTAACATGTATTGTACTCCTCATGTTATTCATTATGTACTCCCTTACTGGGCTTTATAGCTCACCCTTTTTTTATGCATGTCCTCAGGTTATCCCATGCAATGCTAAGTACGAAAGAATGTAGTGGTCATGTAAAGGAAGTTTTCAATAAGGATGTTGTATTTCAAGTTTAAAGTTTTTATGTAATGATCCTAAGCCCCAAAGACACTAAACCTCTCGATCTTCTTTGTTGTATCAAGTGAAGTTTTATGTAATAAAGCATGTTTAAGTTGTAATAAAAAAGCAGGGTTGTCATAGTTGGTATCAGAGGATAGGTTTAGTTATTTTTGGGATTAGGAAACCCTAGTAAAGCCTTAGATACAAGACTAAGCATAATAAAAACATCCCTATGTTTTGGTAAATACTAAGTAAGTGGTTTATCAAACAAATACATCTCTGTCTGGATACGAGCAGGTAGAGGCGGCTCTGGCACAGATGTATCCTAGGGGTAAAACCCGAAAACACCGCTTTGAGCTAGACTCGAATGGGAACTGGTGCACGACAACGGGCCTTGCTGCACTCTTGGTTACGACACTCCCGGGGGATATGTTTTGATAAATTCACAATCTTAGTATGAACCCTTATTAAGGGAAAAATGCCCCTAAGGATATATGATAGAAGGAAGATCATGAAAAGCCTGGATTGAATCCTATAGACTCATGAGTTAAAGAGATTAAAGTTTATTTATAAGTCATCAACTATTGTCTTTGGATTACCCTTTATGTGTTACCCCTAACTTTCCTTTTATTCCAGCCAATTGCCGGTAATAGGAGAACTCGGGCTAACAACCGTTGTGAAGATCAGTGTGATGATTGTACTTATGAGATACCCAATCCAATGGGAGCGGGAATCACGAACTTTGTCACGCTTCTCTCTCAGCTAACTCAGGTTTTGAATAGAAACACTGGTCAAGAGGAACGTTCAACCCCCCCTAAGAAAGAACAAGTCGCTATTGAAAGCTTCATGAGACAAAGGCCTCCTACTTTTAGTGGATCATCCAATCCCACGATTGCTGAACAATGGATCAACTCCATTGAAAAGATATTCTCCATCCTCCAATGCTCTGAAAAAGAGAAGGTTCTCCTGGCGGCTTATCGTATGGAGGGTGAAGCTGATCAATGGTGGACGTTGATCAAAAATACGAAGCCTGAGGAGGAGATCGAGGCTTTGGAATGGAAGGTATTCCGGAAGATGTTTTTCGATAAATATTTTCCACGCACCCTCCGTCTTAAGATGGAAAGGGACTTCCTTTCCCTCAAGCAGAAAGATGAGGAATCTGTGGGAGCGTACGAGGCAAACTTCACAAGGCTTGCACGATACGCTTCCGGCTTTGTCGTTACCCCCGAATGCAAGGTTGACCACTTCTTTGGTGGGCTGAAGCCTAGCTTGCGGAAAGCATTAGCGATCCGTGACTTCGACAGCTATGAGGAAATTGTCCGATGTGCCCTCAAGGTTGAAATGGAGATCGGAGAATCACAGGGGTATCATGGGGACAAGAAGCGGAAGGTGGACTTCAATGCTGGTGGCCCGATGGATAAATCCAACGGCGCTAAGAAATTCCAGCACCCCACTTGCCAAAAGTGTGGAAAGAAGCACCCTGGAAATTGCCTTAGGGGGACAAGAAAATGCTTCAAGTGTGGAAGAGAAGGGCACCTAGCTGTTAACTGTCAGCAAGAAGGACCCGCGGCTGCGATGGATGGGAGGAACGCTCCGTTCGAACCTCAACGCATTGTTCAATGCTTCAAATGCAAAGAACCGGGTCATTTTGCGAATCAGTGCCCTAATCCAAGGGTTATCGGAGGCAATCAACAACCTCCAAGACAGCAAGGAAGAGATTTTGCCATCACTTCTGCCGAAGTGAACCCCGACAACGAAGTGGTGACAGGTACGCTAGTTATTCATTCAAGAATAGCGAACGTACTTTTTGATTCAGGTTCTACGCATTCTTTTATATCTCAAAAGTTTAGTAGAATAATCCCTGCACCACCACAAATCATGGAAGTAAAGATGTCGGTGAGTACGGCAAATGGGGCAATCATTGCATCCCATGAGTATAAGTCCTCCCCTATTATAATATGTGGATTGAATTTCCCGGCGAACCTCGTCATACTCCCTTTGGTGGAATTTGATGCAATTCTTGGCATGGATTGGCTTTCCTTATATAGAGCCAACATAAATTGTCGGGAGAGGGAAATCACACTCCATATGGAGAATCGACCCCCGATTCTTTACAAGTGTCAGGAGGAAGATGAATCTCCATTAGCTCCATCATCTCAAGCATGGATATTACTGCCTTATGAGCACGCATATCTGGCTCAGATGATTGAGTCCAAGGAAGAAACCACCCTTGAAGAAATGCCTATTGTGAGGGAATTCGCTGAAGTGTTTCCCGAGGAACTTCCTGGTCTTCCTCCAAGAAGAGATGTTGAGTTCTCAATTGAACTTATACCTGGGGCGCTACCAATATCCAAGACTCCATATAGAATGGCTGTGGTTGAGCTTGAAGAACTGAAGAAACAACTACAGGAGAATATGGATAAAGGGTTTATACGCCCAAGTGCATCACCATGGGGTGCACCAGTCCTCTTCGTCAAGAAGAAGGACGGGTCAATGCGGCTTTGCATCGATTATCGTGAACTTAACAAAATCACGATAAAGAACAAGTATACTCTCCCAAGAATCGATGACTTGTTTGATCAGCTGCGTGGAGCTCAATACTTCTCCAAGGTCGACTTGCGGTCGGGATATTATCAAGTAAGGGTGAAGAAGGAAGATATCCCCAAGACTGCTTTTCGTACAAGGTACGGGCACTATGAATTCATAGTAATGCCTTTTGGACTCACCAATGCTCCAACAATATTCATGGACTTGATGAATAGAGTCTTTAGAGATTACCTAGATAAATTTGTGGTAGTCTTTATAGATGATATTCTAATATACTCCAAAACCAAGGAGGACCATGAGGAGCATTTAAGAACTGTACTGGAGACTTTGCGCAAGGAGAAGCTCTATGCCAAGTACAACAAGTGTGAGTTCTGGTTGAAGGAGGTCTCATTCTTGGGCCATATCATCACAAGCAATGGGATATCTGTGGACCCCTCCAAAACAGATGCAATTGAGGGATGGCCGAGGCCAACATCGGTAACTGATATCCGTAGCTTCTTGGGGTTAGCTGGATATTATCGACGATTTGTGAGAAACTTCTCACGATTGTCCAACCCTCTTACCAAGCTAACTCGAAAGGGAGTAAAGTTTGCTTGGAGTGATGAATGCGAAGAAAGCTTCAAGGAGTTGAAAAGGAGGCTTATCACTGCACCTGTGCTCACTTTACCCACAAGTGGGGAGCTTTTTGTGGTATTCAGTGATGCTTCGAAGAAGGGCTTAGGATGTGTGCTGATGCAGAATGATAAAGTGATATCCTATGCCTCAAGACAGTTGAAAATCCATGAGCGAAACTATCCAACGCATGATCTGGAGTTGGCGGCGGTGATCTTTGCCTTGAAAATCTGGCGGCATTATCTCTATGGAGAGAAATGTGAGATATATACTGACCACAAGAGTCTTAAATATATATTCACACAGAAAGAGCTTAATATGCGCCAGAGAAGATGGATAGAGCTCATAAAGGATTATGACTGTTCAATACATTACCACCCTGGGAAGGCAAACAAGGTGGCGGATGCCCTAAGTAGAAAGGATCCAGCAATTCTATCAATGATGAGAATTGAGAAGGATCCAATCTTCTTAGACTTGATGAAGATGGACGTGGGAATCATAAAGAAGGGAACATCATCAATCCTTTCACAAATGATTTCTCAACCATCTCTTTTGGAAAGGTTAAAGGATGCTCAAAAGGATGATGCGAGAATCCAAGAAAAAGTGGAAGCTATCAAAAAGGGAAAATCCTCAGAGTTTAATGTTAATGAAGAAGGAATTGTGCGGTTTGGGAAAAGACTATGTGTCCCATCAAGTTCGGAGCTGAAGAAGGAACTTTTGGATGATGCACATAGTTCAAATTTCTCTATTCACCCAGGGAGCACAAAGATGTATCGAGATCTCCGAGAAAACTTTTGGTGGGATAATATGAAGAAGGAGATTGCTGAATATACATCAGAGTGTCTGGTGTGTCAGCAAGTGAAGGCAGAGAGGCAGAAGTCTAAGGGGATGATGCAACCATTGCCCATACCAGAATGGAAATGGGAGAACATCACCATGGACTTTGTCACTGGACTTCCAAGGACATCCAAAAGCAACAATGCAATCTGGGTTATTGTGGATCGTCTTACAAAGACTGCACACTTCATTGCTATTCGAGAGGATTTCTCTTTGGATCAACTGGCACGGATATATATCAGGGAAGTGGTACGGTTGCATGGAGTACCACTATCTATTGTCTCTGACCGAGATCCAAGATTTACCTCTAAGTTTTGGATGAGTCTTCAACATGCTCTGAATACTGAACTGAACTTCAGTACGGCCTATCATCCTCAAACTGATGGCCAATCCGAGCGGACTATCCAAACACTTGAGGATATGTTGAGAGCGTGCTCAATGGACTTTAAAGGAGGATGGGATCAACATCTTCCTCTAGTTGAGTTCTCTTATAATAATAGTTTCCACTCGAGCATCCAAATGGCACCATATGAAGCCCTGTATGGGAAAAGGTGTAGAACACCGACATGTTGGGATGAGGTCGGTGAACGTAAGCTGCTTGGACCAGAAATGGTCGAAGAAATGGTGGAGAAGGTGAAAACCATTCAGCAACATATCAAGGCAGCCCAAAGTCGACAGAAGAGTTATGCAGATAATCGTCGACGAGACCTTGAGTTTAAAGTCGGAGACATGGTGTTTTTACGCATATCTCCGTGGAAGAAGGTCATGAGGTTTGGAAAGAAAGGGAAGTTAAGTCCAAGGTACATCGGCCCCTTCGAGATTCTTGATCGTGTTGGGGCTGTGGCCTATCGACTAGCACTTCCACCTACTATGGCCAAGGTGCATGATGTCTTCCATGTATCCCTCTTAAGGAAGTACATACCAGACCCTTCACATGTACTCTCTTCTGAGGTGGTACAATTAGAAGACGATCTTTCTTATGAGGAGCAACCAGTGAAGATCTTGGATCATAGAGAAAAATTTCTACGAAATAAGACAATTCCCCTCGTCAAGGTGTTGTGGAGAAACCACAAGTTTGAAGAAGCAACATGGGAGTCGGAGGATATGATGAAGCTAAGTTACCCACATTTGTTTTAGTGTGGGAAAAGGAAAATTTCAAGGGCGAAATTTCTTAAGGGGGGAATGTTGTAACGACCCAAAATTTCATCAATGGAAAATCCCTCTTGATCCAGTTAAATGTTCCTTTATGTTTTTATATGATGTCAACTTCTTCAGTTTAACATTAAGATTTGTGACCGTTACTTTTATAGCCGTTGAACAGTGATCATCTGGGTAGTTTAAATATAAGGCTTTGACGAACCAATTTTCTACTCAGACAAAGGAAGCGATGGCCTCATCCAGTAGAATTGCCCCTTACGAAGCCCATTTGTCGGAGCTCGGAAAGGAGGTGGCGTCTTTGGGATTTTCCCTTGACCAAGCCCAAGCTGAGCTTCATCAAGTCAAGCTCGAACGTGATCGTCTACGGGAAAAGTGGAAGTTGATTGAAATTACCACTCGAGCAATGTTATCCGAGCAACCCCAAGAGTCTGTCACCATCGCACACCTTACCCTTAGGTCTTATGCGGCTATTTTAAGGGGTTATGTAACAAATAAGTAGCACCATTTTCATGTTCATTATTTTTTGTATATAATAATGAATATAATTTCTAGTCATTTTTGATACATTGTAATTAGTTTTTAAAGTACAAACGGTGTTTTTAGTTATTATTTAATTAAGAATTATATTTTATTAAATTAAAGGATTTTTGAATTAAATAATATTTTAATAAAATATTATTATTAATATTAAATAAATTTTTATTAAATATAAATGATCTTATAATTTTATGAATGCAATTAAAATTTTTATTAAGGTTTGAAAGCCATTTCTGTCAAAACCCGTGAATTTTTTATAAATGTCGGTTTTTATTTTAAAAGTGAAAATTCACATATTTAGAAAATTATTTAGATAAAATAAATATTATTTTTGGAATCAGGACGTCGAAATTATCCAACGGTGAATTTTTCATAATTTTCTGAGACAGTCAAATTTTTGAGTAAAAATTAAATACCATTTAAATATATAATGTGTTTTATGACATCATTATGACCCAATGGTGATGTAATAAAATACCATAATCCTTATGTTCGGCCAATATGTGTTGTATCATTAAAATAATGAGGTTTTGGGTTTGTTTGACTCACTTTTCAAAGCATTAATGGAGCCCTCAAGACTTATTCAACACTTCGCCTTTTTAAATTAATTTCCATGGGAGTGTGACTCACCTCCACATAAGCAACCCTAATTTTTTAATAAGTTCGGACCTTGGCCTTGTAAAATATTGTTTTCCTCTTTCCTTTTCCAGAAAACATGGGAAAATACCATGGGATGGTTTGTGGTTTGGATTATTTTAATATAAGGGGTCCCAAACCTAAATAATAAAGAATTCTCTCACCTTTCCTATATAAACCCACCCAAGCTCCCACTTCCTCCTCACTCAAAGCCCTTGAAGTTCGTCCAACCTCTGCCCTACTCTCTCTAGAATCCTCTCAAGGTGCCCCAAGCTCCCAAGAAGCCTCTCACAAGCCTCTCTCTAGCCTTTGGAAGCACACTTCCAAGTAAGGGGTTTTCTTCCTTTCTCATTTTTTTGTCAATTTTCTTTAAGTTGTATTTCCCTTTTTATTTCAATTATGAATGTTGGGGTATGGTTTCGCACCTCCCCCATACTGCCCTCTTATTGTTTGAATTATGGGATAACCCTTTCTCTCTCATTAATTGCCTCCCATGTACACCTGTTACTATGCCGAAATTCCGAAAGGAACTTCTCTCTCTTCTTTTACATTCAACCAATACTTTTGTATCATGAATCTAAATTCCATTTCTATTGTTGGGACATGTATATATATGATCTCCTTACTGTACATTACATGTAAATATGATGAGGAACCCCTTTCTCTCTCATCAACCTTTTTTATGAATTCTTATGTCACGCCGTTACGCTGCCGAAATCGCACCGATTTTCTAAGCCAATGTCTTTGTGTAGTGAATACCATGCCCATTTCTCCATCAAGGGTATTCACCTTTATGAACGTATACATATTGATTGTAAAGTTTCATGTATGAATTCCACATTCCTTTATCGTGGAATAAATGATTATGTTTTATGAATCCATGTTTTATGATCCATGTGGCACACTTATGCATGAAATGAAATGTTTAAGAAGGGTGCGCCCTTTATAGCGCTCCAATGCATTGGGTAAAGTATAGTATAATGATACGTCATGTGCAATGAGTGTTGACTCATGCTAATTTAAGTGCAACGAGGGTTTACTCGTGCTTCAAGTGCAATGAGGGTTTACTCATGCTCCATGTGCAATGAGCCTTGGCTCATGCTAATTCAATGTTAAGTGTTGTTGCCACATTTCCATGTTATGATTACCATGCTTTATCATGACTTTATGTTTATGTCTCTCTTATTATCTATTGATATGCCTATTTCCTAACATGTATTGCACTCCTCATGTTATTCATTATGTACTCCCTTACTGGGCTTTATAGCTCACCCTTTTCTTATGCATGTCCTCAGGTTATCCCATGCAATGCTAAGTACGAAAGAATGTAGTGGTCATGTAAAGGAAGTTTTCAATAAGGATGTTGTATTTCAAGTTTAAAGTTTTTATGTAATGATCCTAAGCCCCAAAGACACTAAACCTCTCGATCTTCTTTGTTGTATCAATTGAAGTTTTATGTAATAAAGCATGTTTAAGTTGTAATAAAAAAGCAGGGTTGTCATAAACATGAGCGGGTCCTATGTGGACTGTTGATTCCTCTAGTGCGTATCAGGTGGCAGCATTGGAACCTCCAGGAGAGCACATGGGAGCAGGAGGCTCAGATGCGTGCACAGTACCCCCATTTGTTTCACTAGTGTAAGATGTAGCTTTATGGGGAAGTAAAGCCCTGAATTGGGGGGAATGTAAAGACCTGTAAATTTCATGGAAAATTTTTTCATAAATTTTTTGGGATTTTATGAGTACGCAGTTTCTGATGGAACCTGATTCTGAGGCCCAGTGTGCCTGGAATCAATTTCTGATGTTTAGCTCAGGAATGTTCAGTGAACAAACGAGCAGGTTTTTCAATATTTTGAACCAGTGCTTATAATTGAAATATGAGGGCACCAATGAAACCATAGCACCGGTAATTTCATAGCAGAGCCTTTACCAAAGATGTGTTTGCTTAGGGAAAGTTGTTTTAAAAAAATGTGGTTTTAAAAAAATTGAATAAAATTGTGGTAAAATTTTATTTCTAACTAAGGTGGATTTATTCTACATGGGGATGTTAGGATGGGACACACTAGCATCCTAACTACCCATTTGAGGATAAATGTGTGGTGAGGCCCGCACGAGCCCCAACCCATCACATTCCATAAAACCCCAAAAAACCCACATACACTCTATCTGTTTAATGTTGGAAAACCTCTTGACCTTAATTAAGTAACTCCTCCTCTCTCACTTTAATTCATGCCAACACACAAAAAATTAGTTGATTAAACCTCTTCAATTAATTAAACAAAGTGTTTGAATTTTATGTTTTTGAAATACATAGTAATGTAAAATAAAATAAGGGGAATATTATTTTATTTTTGGTTAGAATTGTTGTGTGAGGAGGATTTAGAAGGAGAGCTCTAATGATTTTAAGAACTTATTCCTCCAAAGAAGAAAGATTGTCCTTATCGATGAAGAATGATTCCTGGTTATCCATCAAGGGAGGAGACACTGCCAGGGGGAATTCACAAACGACAATGTCACCTTTCCGATGTCAACGAACGATGCCACCTCTCCGCATATCATGTCACGAAGTAGGGGTTAAATTCAATTTTAATGAATTAAAATTGTGCTTTGTTTTGTCATTGAGAATCTCGATTAAATTGGCCGAATGTTATCATTGTAATGGGAGGAGATCAGACTACACAAACATGGCCGATTCTCCTCCCCCTTTATCTTGTTGACCATAGTTGACGTTTGAGGTGAAGGCAGCGCAGTGTCATTACACCGCGCGGGGACGAAGAGGACCGCGACTAGAGTGGGCTGCGGAGAAGGTGGGTGGTGCCGTCGCGCCACGCTGGTGAGGCTGAAGGGATCACAGCCGGAATGGGCCACGGCAGTGGTGAAGGGCACCGTCGCGCCGCGCCGGAGAAGCCAAGGAAGGCCGCGGCCGATGCGGGTCACGGCGGAGAGGAGCAGCGTCGTCGCGCCGCGCCGGTTGAACCAGAGCCCTGGCCTAAGGCCGTGGTGGAATTTCGAGGGGCGGCCAGCTATGTCGTCTACTGGAGCCACCTAGAGGTAGGACATGAGTGGGTCCCGTGGTTACAACAAGGTCGGCTATTATGGCCAGCTGTTTCGGAAAATCGGGGGGGGGGGGGGGGTGTAACCTCCCGACAGATTCTTAGGGAGAACCCCACAGGTCCACCGTTTCGAAAACAAGGGGGTGGCGCACCGCTCAGCTAGTGCCGAGCAGCAGCTGGCCTCCGAGTTTGGCCACAGGCCACGCGGGAAAGACCCGGACCCGGGTCGGGTCGACCCAAGGGGTAATGGGCAGGGTCAGACCGGGCCTAGACCCCCTATTTTCAGACCAGGTTCATTCAAACCCCCATATCTTGAGCTATGGACCTCCGATTGACACTCTGTCAGTTGGGTAGGGATCCTTGGGTCGAGACGGTCATTTCAGTATATTACAATCAAGGTTACAGTGAAGATTGTGTATGGCATGGTTGGATCGAACCTGAAACAAACCAGGCTCTTGGAGCAGAAACGCTTATAACATAAGGACTGAACAACTGAATGACATGCCGTCAATTATGTTGAATTATTATTAGTGAGATGGCTCTTTTGTATTACTCCACTTGAGGTTTGGATGTATCTGGAGTATGGTCAGGTTGATTTTAGCTTAAAAACCAACCGGCCCCCTAGGATAGAAAAGCCAATATCTCTCAGACCGGGCGTCCGATTGACGCGCCGTTTGTCGCGTTGGGTTCCTATTGATGATACTGAACATTGAGATACATCAACTCTGGAATTTGTGACAGTTTATGTATAGACCCCCCAAGTATCATGGAGTGGACCCTCCTGGAATCGAGCGTGCTATGTTCCGGAACCCTAGAGCTGGTTGCGACTGCGACGACGATAATGATTGTACTTGGATCCTACAATGGTTCGGTAGCAAGGACGACTATACTTGGATCCTCCATGGGTTCAGTAGCGATGATGACTATACTTGGATCCTATGTGGGTTCAGCATCGATGGTTTCTGTACTAGGATCCTATGTTGGTTTGACAGCGAAGACTTCGGTACTTGGATCCTACGTGGGTTCGGCAAGGAATATGATTCAGAGGCTACATCTATCATCTCTACCCATCTTTGTGAGAAGTATACCTGTGTGAGCTGAGTCTTGACATTCATCCATTCTCTTCGATATGATTGTATTAATTTCCTATGAGGATTGGGTTATACTTTCCTGGGAGGACTGGGTTGTACTTGGGCTCCTGAGTTGGAGAAGAACTGGAATTGATGACTTAGGTAAAAGTATGGGCATATACCAAAGTAGAATTGTTTGATACTTCATATTTTGTTCTTTCCTTTGTGGTTTATACTTAGTGGTTTTGTGTGACCTTCGGGGGTCTCGGGGTCCCTAATGGGTATCGTATACTTACACACACATGCGATATGCACACAATACATTGTTTTGGACACAGACGATGGATATCGCTGGTCGTGGTTGAGTCTTGTGGAGCGGGATGGTACCTGGTGGTGGACCAATTGGCGGCATGTACAGGGAGTGGATGTCCAGACCCGGGGAGCTGAGAAGACCGTATGTACCCACCCTTCATGTGGGATAGCCGGAGGACGACTCGATGGTTTCTTATTTACTTTACTGCTACTGTACTTTCTTTTCAGTTGTACTGTACTTTCAGTTGGGTTTGTATTCTGCCCATTTACTTTTCAGAAATTATTTTTATACTCAGTTTAATTAGTGTTTACTTCAGCTAGTGTACTCTATTGTGTTTTTACTTATATTAAGGTATTTCCTTCCCTTTTATCGGGATTCATGCCTTTGGTGCTAGTTTCCAGCACCTGGCCTATGGAAGGCGGGCTTGTGGTAGTCACGACATGGGCCCCGAGGATGTGTCATGACAATGATATTAATTTAATTTTTTATAATTTTTTTTAATTCGTTTTTTTAATACATTTTTAAAAATGGATCATTTTTACATTCCTAAAATAAAAAATACAGTTTTTGAAAAAATTTGTTATTCTTTCAAACGAACTAGAATATAAATATTTTTATAAAAAACCGCAGACAATAATCCTATGATAATTGATATATAATTAAATAAAAAATGATGTTAATTTTATAATGATACTAAAATGTTTTAAAAATAATTGTAATATTTTCTCACAAATGTACTAAAACCCATTTTTTATGATTTCAATAATACGACTAATAAAAATTGGGTTTTTTTTAAAAACTTATTATTAATATATTTATATTGGGGATAATTATATTTATATAATAATTAATTTAATCCAATTCATATCTTATAATTTAATATATAGGTTATAATGATCTTATATATGTATATTTAATTGCTTTTTTGGCTTGGTATTGCATATCATGTATTGTATTGAATATACTGTTATTATTATAAAATAATAGTGTGTTATTGTTAGATCCAATGCTTATTGGTTCTCATGAATATTGAATAGTAGTGTATATTATTGGTGAACCAGATATGATGTTGAAAAGTGTGAATGGGTTGATATTATGTGACGGTGTATGGAAAATTTATTGATGCCGATGATAATTTAAGAATCATGATCGGTTAATCACGTAGAGTGTTGGTGGTTGAATCCTAAATTTTTAGGTAATGGATTCCAATGATGTAATTTATATTGTTTTATTATTTATATTATATGTATATAATTTGAAAAAACACTGTTCATATTGATGAACATTAAGAAGTGATTCTCAATATAAAATTACATTGGTGTCGAGCGATATGTCAAAAAATTGGGCTTTACAAAAAAAATATTAAGGTGGGGTGATAATAATTTTTGGAAAGACTAAATTTAGGAAATTTTATTTATTATCCTAGATTTGTTTGGCCAAGTTCTATCTTAGTCCTAGAGTTGTTAAAATGTGGTGGCTCAACATTTAGTAAATTTTGTTCCTTGTTTCTCGTGTCGTGTAGTGGATTCTCATTTAGTGTTCAACGATAAAACAATGTAGGTTAGTAAAAATTAAAAAATGGGGTAGGGTGAGATTAAATTTTTAAGGAAAACTATGTATTTTTATGGATGATAATTTGTTTGGTGGTGAGATTATAAATATGCATGTTATTATTTTATATTATATTCATAGGGTGTTTGATTTCTTAGAATTAATGTATGGTATGTATGGAAATTATTATTAGGATCATAATTTTAGTGTTTGCTAAAATACAAAGATATTTTTTTGGTTTTAGATCAATGTCTGATAGTTGTATTACAAACTTAATGTAGAATTTGAGTGAGTTTAGGAGTGAACTCCCCCTATAATGTTTTTCTATATGAAACTAGTTTCACTACGATGATCTTGGTGTGACATATAAGTCACCTAGATATGGACTTTACATATAGGGATTACAAGTTTTAGCTTTAATATAGAAAATTTACAACATGGAATCACTCCCTGAGGAATTTGGTGCATCATTACGAGAGATAGGGTCCTTGGGTGTGGTTTTTTATAGTGGATCATTCAATGTGATCCAGGATGTTCATTCCATAAAGATGGTTTGTCAAGGGTAGAGTTCACTACATAGGTTGGTCAATCCATAACATTTTTTTATCACTATTATATAAGAGGTAATTGGTTTTACCCATCTACCATGAAGTAGTATCAATATAAACCACAAAGGGTCACACTGTGACCAAGAATGTTTCTTGTATTATAAATAGTAGTATTCCTAGAATTTAATTATTTGTCGCCATGGTTCATGGTCATTTGAGGGGAATGTGTGGAACCATTTTTCATTTATCCCATCATATTTATACACATTTAAATACCCTAGAAAAGATATTTTTTAGGTATATTTTTATATCAATATAGTGTTGTTCCCACTATCCATTTATATTTATTTCTATTTTATTAATTCACATTCAATAAAATTTTGGATATGGGTTTGAAAATTATTTCCACTATGGTATGGGTAAAATAATTTGATACCATGGGAAATTTTTATTGGTGTCGACCAATGACATCCAATGGGGATGATGAAACATCATTTCACACTATTTTTCTACATGTATTTTAATAATTTAAATATTCTATAAATATTAATTAAAATGGAAAAAGTTTATGAATGAAATATTATCTGCTAATATGTATTTTTATAATGGGTTTTAGTGTAAACCAAGGAATTTCTTGGTGCTATTAGACTTAAATTCTTAGAAATGAGTTGATAATGTGATTTTCCTTTGAAAATATTTATATTTGAATTATTTTTATAATTGAAAATAATTTATTATAATTAATTTATATGGGTATTGGGGCTTGAAATATTGGCTCTATTAATGATACAAGGTAAGGAAAGGAATGAGAGAATTTCGGTATGATTAAAGTAAATGACTCTATATAAGTTAGGTGGTACCTATGCATTTCATTACTATATATAAATTTCATGTAAAATGAATTGATATATAGTCTTACCATGAATGTATTAATGAATTTTAATTGATAATAAAAATTCTAATGCAAATGGTATGAATAAAGGTTTCATTGGAAAATATGTACCCATGAATAGTAGTGTGATTCATTAGAATCTTATGGATAAGGGATTGATAAGAAATACATTTGATGAGATATATGGACCTTGTAGGGGAAAATAAACAATGAATGAAAATATAGGAAAATTTTATTAACACACTTACTTCACTTAAGTATATATGAGTGATATATAAATTTTTTCTAGGCTTAGGCCATGCATTTTACATTGGGAGAACATATATATATTATTCTGAAAAAAATTGAGATTGGAAAGTATTTTTATCCGCTTGATATATGATTAATAGTGTGGGTATACTCTGTCTTTGTTTATGGATATTTTTTATGAATGCGGACCATACTAGGATGAATGAAAATGTATATGGGATTGAGGTAATACTACTAGTTTTAATATTGATTGACATAATCTATAATGATGATGATGCCATAAAATGATCATAGTGATACTGAGGGGAATTATGCATTCTGATTAACTTTATTATCTTTGGAGATCAAAATTGCAATGAGGATCATATATATGGTTTTAATATTGTTGTGTTTTCCATGGGAACCTAGTGTCTTCCCTAGTGATATATTGTCCCTATAAAGAGTTAGTGGAGGGGCACTTGTATGATCAATCTTATGATTCACCATAAGAATAATGTTTTATTGTGTGAGCTTGACTGTGATTTAGTAACAAATATTGGTTTTATACTTGATTGGGAATATTAGGTGATGGGTAACATGTTCAAATGAGTGGAAAACCCTTGTGGGATAACATGAGGTTTTGGGGATGTTATGATTGATTATTTCGATATTTGTTCATATTTGTTCATTTAGTTTGTGAATTGTGGATCCATGATCCTGAGTGAGATATGTTGGATCGATTAATGATGGCCACATAATACTCTAAAGTAGGGTATAACATCTGTGGAGTGAGTTTTTATATGTTTTGGGGGTGACATTATTTCCCATTAAGTATATATATACATATGTGGTTCTGGGGAGAGTTTATTTTCCAGGGGTGTATGTTATATTCAATTTATATGTTTACACACATGGGTGGAATATGAATCCAATGTAATATAGTCTTTTCATCAATCCATAAGGGAGTATAATGACCTAGGTGTATGTGATATGGTTCTAGGAAAGATAAGTTCTCCATGGGTGTATATAACATAAATATACATTGATAAATAATTTTTTTATTATTTAGATCCCTATAAATGGAGAAATTTTACCTCTTGATGTTAGGGTGAGATATCCTTGTTTTATGTATTATGGTTTTGGGGAGAGTTGTTTTTTCCTTTTGTGTATTCTTATTATATGGTTCTGAGGTGAGTAATGTTTGAACTGATTGTATGTTTTCTATATGATATAATGTTATATTAGTTTAATGTAGCTGGGATTTGTATTGTTTTATTGATGGATTTGGTTCCCCCTAGATAGTGATTTTTATATATAGATACATTAATAACATGCTAAAACAGGTTTTATAGACGCCGAGTGTCACCTTGGAACCTAAGGATTAATTATGATTATTTTATTATACACCCATATTGTATTTATTGTTATAATCATTTGTAAGCTGCATGAAATAAGGTACTAGTTTTTCTAGGTACATCATTATTGGTTCCCTATTGAGTTTTATACAGACAGTACTTAGGATATGCTGACCCATTGGTACTTGATAAACCCTCAGGTTCAGGTATGTTAATGGTCCATTATTGGATCTGAAAATGAATATTTTTTGGTGTTTATGTTAAATGAATGATTTATATTTTTTAGATGATTATTTTGAACCATTAAAATTTTTAGGTCAATTAAATTTCAATTAATTTTTAAATTTTAGATTTTTTTCTGATGTTTTTTAGTTAAAAATGGATGACACCATCCATTGTCACAAGTGGTATTTTTCATATTATAAATAATTGTAAAATAAGAAAGAGGGAATCACATTCACCCACTCATGTTTCTCTAGAGTGGATATAATCATTCATAGCTAGGGAAACACTATATTGGACTCTATGAAGGATGTTATAAGGGGAAACAATACAAGGCATGGGTATCATAGAATAGGGTAGATTGTGTTTGAATATGTCTTCAAGAGCAACATGACCATAGTGAGGACATTGTGGAGGGAGTGGTGATGGTCAGGATGGATTTGAACTGGCTGGAATAGTTATTTCATCCATGAATATCTATCAATGTCAATTTCATGTTCAAATACTAGTTATAACTAAATATTGGATTTTAAGTCCCATTCCACACCTGATTTATATTTATTAAGTCCTTAAATTATCCACCCATATTATAGATTATATATTTTTTGGTTTAACTTAACAAAGGGTGGATTGGTATTAAAACCTTATACTAAGATCATATGTCTTCATTTTTTATTGATATTTCCTTTACATTGATTGATCTAAGTCCTAGGTTTGTGGAACACTGTTATTGTTTTTCAATTTAATGATTATGTGGACAAATATGGGGAGTCTTCTCTCTCTTTGGAAATTTTCTACTATCTATACTAATTTTTCGGGAATGTGGTCTTCATGCCTTATAGCGTAGTTATTTTTGTAGTGTAGCGTGTTTTTTTTTCAATTTTTTGGTAATAGAAAACATTCAATAGCATTATTCATATTATATAACATCTCATTAGTGATTCTCCTGGGGTATCTTATTTGGTGAGTCCCATACATTCTATCCATGATGTTCCACATTACAATTTATGTTACAAAACTCAAATGTTTCATTAGACATCATCCATAGGGTCTTTTTTTTGTGGTCCTTTTTTGGACATACTCTTTTGTAAACTCTAATGTTTACATATTTGATATAATTGTAGGGAATGACATAATATATATGTCCTTTTATAGGGTTTTTTATGAATTTTTTGTTTATAATTTGTACCTATACATAATAAATGTTTCATTTGGGTGAGTGAATGGATTTGGAGACTTGTTCATGATATCTGATCTTATGATTTGTGAGTATCCTTTTAAAAACTACTCATAAATTTCCTTATTATTAATTTATATTATACATATTTGTTTTAGTATTTGTATAAAATATATCATTTCATTAGGTATCAGGTGAAATAGGTTGATGAATATTTTTTATATGACCCATTAGATTTGGATTGTGATTTGGTGACTAGGATATTACTATGGCTATTTTAATGGTATGAGTCACATGATAATACTATATGATAATATGGGTGTAGAAAATCATTAGAGTTGTGTATCAATCACCTATAATATTATTATAGATAATTACATGTATTTCTGATGTATTAATACCAACAAATTAGACATTTGATGGGGGATATACCATCACCCATTGTTTATAACCGTCGTCATGGGGTGTATACGGTGTGCCTGCTAATTAACAACATCTAGGTGGGGTGTGTGGTATTTCAATAAAGCTAGAACATGGGGAAATGAATAATTTTAATGGGATCTATATGTAGTTGGTACTTTTGGAACTCATTGAAATTTGTAGTGATAGTCATTGACATCTTTACTAGCATCTTTCAAAAGAAAGAGGGGTTGGGCTTTTTGGTAACATGGTTAGTCCACAATGACTCACCATACGTGGGGATATTTCATTACATGATCATTAACTTTATACCATGTAATGTACTCTTATATATTCATGTGAACTTTTATTATGAACACATTGGTTGTATCCTAATATATTTATACTATCATCAATCATGGGAATCACTATATGTGTCAGGACTTCATGATAAATAACACATTGAATAGATAAGTCCAATCAATATGGGTTATGATATATAGAATGGTTATTAGAGGGTGTACTATGATAGAATACTGAATAAGATCAAAATGTATTATTTAATTTATCTTCATTGTGGTATTCTGGTTAGACCTACCACTTTTGGGGTTACAATATAGTTATTCCATATAACATTAACTCCATTCCATGTCCATTTTTACACACTATTTATTTAATCACTTATGTTTTCCATTTTTTTTATTATCATCCCAAATGATACTAGGGGTATTTACTCACCACTAATAGTGTTCATAACCGTGCTTACAGTTGACAACTTCATGCATATAGATAGTCATGCATGTGACCATGTACACTTTCAATCAGATTCATTGATTTGATTAGGGTCATTACAAATTATAATCATATGATATTTCATATCTATCAACTTCATGAATATGTTTTGGGTAAAAGTTAGTTAGCGTGGGACTTATGTAGGGGAGTTGTATGTCTTCATAGAAAATACATTTTTAATGGACCTATGGGATATCATATTACTGATTTATGTTACAGGTATGATTTTATGGTTTCATGTTGATCCAAATTATATTTTGAAGATATATTTTTTTGGGATTTGGTTGTATTTATGATTCTTGGTTAGGCATGTAAGTTAACAAGCCATATATATATCTCATTCACAAAATAATAATTCATTAGTTAAATTACATAATTTGTGTTGTCTTTCTAGGTAGACTAGTATTGAAACACCTCTAGATTATAAAATTAAACTATGTCCAATATAGAATACAACACACCACCCTAATGCTAAATGAATCATGAAACATTATTATTTAAATAATATTATTATATCCTAGAAGATAAATTTTTAAGTATGTGTGACGCATGGTTATTTTTGTGAAATATATTTTTGGAAATTAATTTATCTTTTTGGTATTTCCATTTCACGTGACATTAGAATTAGTTATATATATATATATATATATATATATATATTATAACACTAATTCAAACACTCCATTCACATGCAATACCACAAATTCATCAACTACATCCAGTGTAGTCTTTTCTTGCACTACATGAAATACCGAAATGGATTTCCATACATGAAATAATGGAATATCTTGAACTACAAGCAATACTATCTTGGTTGGCACTACACACAATACCAACATGGTTGGGGATAAATGGAATACTAACTTGGCTCCCACTACATGCAATATCGAATTGGCTTGCGCTACACGCAATGCTATCTAGTCTATGGCTACACACAATACTAAATTTCCTTTTGATACATGTAATACCAACATGTCTTGCACTAACTTGTCCCAAACCAAGGTGGGTCACATCTGACCAAGCACCCCAACCAGTCTGCAAAAGGGCCCAAGTGGTATTCCAGATTCGCTCGGGCCGACACAAGTTCCCAGGTATCAACAATACATTTGGGAATGATTTAACTAATAATCAAAATAATAATAAATTTATAAATAAATAAATTTAAACTGAGAAAAACTAGGAGATATTTATAGTATAAAAAAAATATGTCAAGCTAAAAAACATCCATGTGACTTTTTGGGTCACCACTAAACACAGAAACTTGCCTGCTCGAAGAGTAATCCAAATATAACACCAAAAAATGAATATATGATGTAGGTTGGAGATCTGAGATACTTAGATGGAATTCCAAAATTCAATGACATCCTATGTCATAAACTTTAAAAAGAAACCCAAAACATCATATTTTTTAAATAAGACAAATTAAATAATGTTATTCGTTCTTTTCAAATTCAAGTAACAAGATTTCATTTTCATAAAAATAATTTCTCATCCACTTCATTTTCAATATATATTCCAAGAATGCCTTAACATTTCAGTATGAAATGAGAAAAACATATATTAAAAATATAGTTATCACAAAATAGGGAATAAGAAAGAAACATTATAATTGAAATCAATATTAAAAGTTGCATGTGAAATACATAATCATTTTGTGAAATTTGTGGACCTAGTATCCCCGTAACTTAGTGAGATGTGGTATAGCAAACACAATGATATGTGTTTTCACTCATCATCCACTAGTAGGGAACACACCCATAAACTAGTGGTCTCTAATCAACTATCATTATGTTTAGTTAGTATTTTAAGTGTCAATCCTACTAGATGAAACTGGGAAAAACACTTATGTACCATATAGCAAACTAGTCATAGACTTCCGAAATAGATACCTAGGTTTCCCATGTGCTCCATTTCATGTGTTGGTGAGCTTTTACTAAGAAACAATACATGAAAATATCAATTTATTTACTAAAAAACACATCAAACCTATCACCATCGATCTCCATCCTTGAGAAGATCCCCCTTTATAATTCACGCAATAAGGCATTATCCTATTCACTAGGAATATATCACAAATAAAACATTTAACATTCACATCATGTTTATAAAAAATGGGGATGTCACAAGAGGGGTTTTTCATTTTTAAAAATCATTATCAAGTTTCCAAATGGACCTAATTACATCACAGAGAATAACTTGGATTTATAAAACATGATCACCCAATAAATTCATGTCTTAGAGCCATTTGAAATTCCAATTAACAAAAAATGCTTCAATCATTTAAAGACAACATGAAAATTTTATATAAAATCCCATATACATTTCCTATCATAAAAAATTATAGAATTTCCCCATTTTAAAATCATACAAGAATCCATATTTTTTTAGATCAACATTTATAACGAATATACACACCATAATTTTGAGAAATACCATCCACACACCTAAAACCATTTTATAATCTACTTTTCGAATTGTAAATTTTAATCACTATAAAAAAAGATTTGGCTAATATTTTAATGAAAAATAAACATGTCAACACTTAAAGTGAACCTGTAAAACCAATGAAAGAACAACATCATGAATCACAATCACATTTCATAGCATGCATATATTACTTAATATAAAAATATTCTTTTTAAAACACTCAAAAAATTATGGAATTATATTTAAATGTATAGACATAGGGGACCTAGCTCTTGGTGGAACCAAACTGAGCATTCGACCCTTGGGGATTTCTAACTATGTTCCGCTACTCCCCCACAAATCATATTCACTTCCACATTCATGTAAGGTAACCTAGACCCTATGAACACACCCACATTTCCATGAACGTGTGAAATGGGATCCTTAAATATATTCTTATTTACATATTCTAGTATCCACTCACCTATTGTAACGACCCAAAGTTTCATTAATGGAAATCCATCATGATCTTATTAAATGTATCTTTATGAAAAATGTTTTTATAAGATGTCAACTTCATTGGTTTTATGTTAAGAATTGTGACCGTTGTTAATATAGCCATTGAACAGTGGTCACTTGATTAGTAAAAATATAAGGCTTTAATGAACCCATTTTTAGTCAGACAAAGGAAGTGATGGCCTCATCAAATAGAATTGCCCCATACGAAGCCCATTTGTCGGAGCTCAAAAAAGAGGTGGCATCCTTGGGCTTTTCCCTTGACCAAGCCCAAGATGAGCTTCATTATGTCAATCTCGAACGTGACAATCTACGGGAAAAGTGGAAGTTGATTGAAATTACAACTCGAGCGATGTTATTCGAGCCACCCCAAGAGTCTGTCACCATCGCACACCTTACCCTTAGGCCTTATGCGGCTTTTTTAAGGGGTTATGTAACAAATAATTAGTACTATGTTCATGTACATTAGTTTTGTCTATAATAATGAATATAATTTCTAGTCATTTTCGATACATTGTAAATAGTTTTTAAAGTACAAATGGTGTTTTTAGTTATTATTTAATTAAGAAATCTATTTTACTGAATTAAGGGATTTTTTTGAATTAAATAATATTTTAATAAAATAATATTATTATTTTTAAATTATTTTTTATTAAATATAAATGATCATATAATTTTATGAATGAAATTAAAATTTTTATTATGGTTTGAAAGCCATTTCTGTCAAAATGCGTGAATTTTCGATAAATGTCGGTTTTTATTTTAAAATTTAAAATTCACATATTTAGAAAATTATTTAGATAAAATAAATTTCATTTCTGCAATCAGGACGTCGAAATTATCCAATGGTGAATTTTTCATATTTTTCTGAGACAGTCAAATTTTTGGGTAAAAATTAAATACAGTTTAAATATATAATGTGTTTTATAACATAATAATGACCCAATGGTGATGTAATAAAATACCATAATCCTTATGTTCAGAAAATATATGTTTTATCATTAAAATAATGTGATTTTGGGTTTGTTTTACTTAATTTTCAAAGCATTAATGAACCCCTCAAGACATATTCAACACTTTGCCTTTTTAAATTAATTTCCATGGGAGTGTGAGTCACCTCCACATAAGCAACCCTAATATTTTAATAAGTTCGGACCTTGTAATTGTAAAATATTCTTTTCCTATTTCCTTTTCCAGAAACCATGGGCAAAAACCGTGGGATGGTTTGTGGTTTGGATTAGTTTAATATAAGGGGTCCGAAACATAATAATAAATAATTCCCTCACATTTCCTATATAAACCCACCCAAGCTCCCACTTCCTCCTCACTAAAATCACTTGGAGATTGTCCCAACTCTTCCCTACTCTCTCTAGAATCCTCCCAAGGTTCCCCAAGCTCCCAATAAGCCTCTCACAAGCCTCTCTCTATCCTTTGGAAGCACACTTCCAAGTAAGGGTTTTTTCTTTCTTTCTCATTTTTTGTCAATTTTCTTTGAGTTGTATTGCACTTTTAATTTCAATTATGAATTTTGGGGTATGGTTTCTCAAATCCCCCATAATTCCCTCTTATTGTATTAATGATGGGAGACCCCTTTCTCTATCATTAAATTCCTCCCATGTACACCCGTTACTATGATGAAATTCTGAAAGGAACCTCTCTCTCCTCTTTTATATTCAAGAAATACTTTTGTATAATGAATCTAAATTCCATTACAATTGTTGGGTCATGTTTCCATATGACCTCCTTAATGTACATTACATGTAAATGTGATGAGGAACCCCTTTCTCTCTCATCAACCTTTTTTATGAATTTTTATGTCAAGCTGTTACGCTGCCGAAATCGCACCGATTTTCTAAGAAAATGTCATTGTGTAGTGAATACCATGCCCATTTCTCCATCAAGGGTATTCACCTTTATAAACATTTACTTATTTATTGTAATGTTTAGTGTATGAATTCCACATTCCTTTATCGTGGAATAAATGATTATGTTTTATTAATCTATGTTTTATGATCCATGTGGCACACTTATGCATGAAATGAAATGTTTAAGAAGGGTGCACCCTTATAGCGCTCCAATGCATTGGGTAAAGTATAGTATCATGATACCTCATGTGAAATGAGTGTTGAATCATTCTAATTCAAGTGAAACTAGGGTTTACTCGTGATTTATGTGCCTTGAGGGTTTACTCATGCTCAATGTGCAATGAGTCTTGGATCATGCTAATTCCATGTTAAGTGTTGTTGCCACATTTCCATGTTATGATTATAATGCTTTATCATGCCTTTATGTTCATGTTTCTCTTATTATCTATTTAAATTCCTATTTCCTAAAATATATTCTACTCCTCATGTTATTCCATGTGTACTCCCTTACTGGGCTTTATAGATCACCCTTTTCTTATGCATGTGCTCAGGTTATCCCATACAATGCTAAGTACGAGGGAATGTAGTGGTCATGTAAAAGAAGTTTTCAATAAAGATGTTGTATTTCATGTTTTAAGTTTTTATGTAATGATCCTAAGCCCAAAAGACACTAAACCTTCCGATCTTCTTTGTTGTATCAAGTGAAGTTTTATTTAATAAAGCATGTCTAAGTTGTAATAAAAACAGGGTTGTCATAGTTTGTATTAGAGGATAAGTTTGGTTATTTTTGGGATTAGGATTAGAAAACCCCTAGTAAATCCTTAGAGATAAGATATGTATAAAAAAAACATCCCTATGTTTTGGTAAGTATTGAGTAAGTGGTTTATCAGGAAAATACATCCCTCTCTGGATACGAGAAGGTAGAGGCGGCTCTGGCACAACTGTATCCTAGGGGTAAAACCCAAAAACACCGCTTTGAGCTAGACTCGAACGGGAACTGGTGCACGACAACGGGCCTTGTTGCACTCTTGGTTACAACACTCCCAGGGGGATATTCTTTGGTAAATTCACAAGCATAGTATGAACCCTTATTAAAGAAATTAAAAAAATGCCCCTAAGAATATATGTTAAAAAGTAGATCATGAAAAGTCTGTATTAAAGCCTATAGACTCATGAGTTATGGAAATAAAAGTTTATTTATAACTCATCAAATTTTGTCTTTGGATTACCCTTTACGTGTTACCACTAACATTCCATTTATTCCATCCAATGGCCGGTAATAGGAGGATTCGGGCTACCAACCGTTGTGAAGATCAGTGTGATGACTGTACTAATGAGATGCCCAATCCAAGGGGAGTGCGAATCGCGAACTTTGTCATGCTTCTCTCTCAGCTAACTCAAGTTTTGAATAGAAACACGGGTCAAGAGGAACGTCCAAACCCCCCTAAGAAGGAACAAGTCACTATCGAGAGATTCATGAGACAAAGACCTCCTACTTTTAGTGGATCATCAGATCCCACGATCGCTGAACAATGGATCAACTCCATTGAAAAGATCTTCTCCATCCTTCAATGTTCAGAACAAGAGAAGGTTCTCATGGATACATATCTTATGGAAGGTGATGCTGAACAATGGTGGGTGCTGATCAAAAATACGAAGCCTGATGAGGAGATCGAGGCTTTGGAATGGAAGGAATTTCAGAAGATGTTTTTCGATAAATATTTTCCGTGCACCCTCTGGCTTAAGATGGAAAGGGACTTCCTTTCCCTCAAAAAAAGAGATGAAATATCCATTGGAGCATATGAGGAAAACTTCACAAGGCTCGCACGATACGCTTCTGGCTTTGTTGTTACCCCCGAATGCAAGGTTGAGCACTTCTTTGGTGGGATGAAGCCTACCTTGCGGAAAGCATTAGTGATCCGTGACTTTGACAGCTATGAGAAAATTGTCCGATGTGCCTTCAAAGTCGAAATGGAGATCGAGGAATCACAGAGGTATCATGGGGACAAGAATCATAAGGTGGAATTCAATGCTGGTGGTCTGATGGATAAATCCAACGGTGCTAAGAAGTTCTAGCACCCCACATGCCAAAAGTGAGGAAAGAATCACACTGGAAATTGCCTTAAGGGGATGAGAAAATGCTTCAGGTGTGGAAGAGATGGGCACCTAGCTGTTAACTGTCGGAAAGAAGGACCCGCGGCTATGACAAAGGAGAGGAACGCTCCATTCGAACCTCAACACGTTGTTCAATGATATAAATCCAAAGAACCGAGTCATTTTGCAAATCAGTGCCCTAATCCAAGGGTTTTCGGAGGCAACCAAGAACCTCCAAGACAGCAAGGAAGAGCCTTTTCCATCCCTTCTGCCGAAGTGAACCCCGAAAATGAAGTGGTGACAGGTAGGCTAGTTATTCATTCAATAATAGAAAACATACTTTTGATCCAGGTTCTACGCATTATTTTATATCTCGAAAGTTTAGTAGAACAATTCCATCACCACCACAAATCATGGAAGTAAATATGTCAGTGAGTATGGAAAATGGGGCAATCTTTGAATCCCATTAATATAATTCCTCCCCTGTTATAACGTGTGGATTGAATTTCCAGGAGAACCTCATCATACTCCCTTTGGTGGAATTTGATGAAATTCTTGGCATGGATTGGCTTTCCTTATATAGAGCCAACATAAATTATCGGGAGAGGTAAATCACACTCCATATGGAGAATCGACCCCTGATTCATTATAAGTGTCAGGAGGAATATGAATCTCCTTTAGCTCAATCATCTCAAGCATGGATATTACTGCCATATGAGAACGTGTATCTGGCTCAGATGATTGAGTCCAAAGAATAAACCATCCTTGAAGAAATGCCTATTGTGAGGGAATTCACAGAAGTGTTTCCCGAGGAACTGCCTGTTATTCCTCCTAGAAGAGATGTTGAGTTCACAATTGAACTTATACCTGGGGAGCTACAAATATCCAAGACTCCATATAGAATGGCAGTTGTTGAGCTTGAAGAGCTAAAGAAACAACTACAGGAGAATCTAGACAAAGGGTTTATACGCCCAAGTGCTTCACCATGGGGTGCACCAGTCCTCTTCGTCAAGAAGAAGGATGGGTCAATGCGGCTCTGCATCGATTATCGTGAACATAAAAAAATCACGATAAAGAACAAGTATCCTCTCCCAAGAATCGAGGACTTGTTTGATCAACTGTGTGGAGCAAAATACTTCGGCATGGTGGAGTTTCGGTCGGGATATTTTCAAGTAAGGGTGAAGAAGGAAGATGTCCCCAAGACTGCTTTTTGTACAAGATACAGGCACTATGAATTCATAGTAATGCCTTTCGGACTCACCAATGCTCCAGAAATATTCAAGGACTTGATGAATAGAGTCTTTAGAGACTACCTTGACAAATTTATGGTAGTCTTTATAGATGATATTCTAATATACTCTAAAACCAAGGAGGATCATGAGGAGCATTTAAAAACTGTACTAGAGACTTTGCGCAAGGAAAAGCTCTATGAAATGTACATCAAGTGTGATTTATGGTTGAAGGAGGTCTCATTCATGGGCCATATCATCACAAGCAATGGGATATATATGGACCCCTCTAAAACAGATGCAATTGAGGGATGGCCGAGACCAACATTGGTAACGAATATCCGTAGCTTCTTGGGGTTATCTTGATATTATATACGATTTGTGAGAAATTTCTCACGATTGTCCAACCCTCTTACCTAGAAAACTCGAAAGGGAGTATAGTTTTCTTGGAGTGATGAATGTGAAGAAAGCTTCAAGGAGTTGAAAAGGAGGCTTATCACTGCACTCATGCTCACTTTACCCACAAGTGGTGATCTTTTTGTGGTATTCAGTGATGCTTCGAAGAAGGGCTTAGGATGTGTGCTGATGAAGAATGATAAAGTGATATCATATGCCTCAAGGCAGTTGAAAATCCAAGAGAGAATCTATCCAACGCATGGTAATGAGTTGGCGGCGGTGATCTTTGCCTTGAAAATATGGCGGCATTATCTCTATGGAGAGAGATGTGAGATATATACTGACCACAAGAGTCTTAAATATATATTCACACAGAAAGATCTTAATATGCCCCAGAGAAGATGGATAGATCTTATCAAGGATTATTACTGTTTAATAAATTACCATCCTGGGAAAGCGAACAAGGTGGCAGATTCCCTAAGTAGAAAGGATCCAGTGATTCTATCAATGATGAGAATTGAGAAGGATCTAATCTTCTTAGACTTGATGGAAATGGACGTGGGAATCATAAAGAAGGGAAAATCATCAATCCTTTCACAAATGATTGTTCAACCATCTCTTTTGGTAGGGTTAAAGGATGCTCAAAAGGATGATGTGGGAATTCTAGAAAAAGTGGAAGCTATCGAAAAGGGAAAATCCTCGGAGTTTAATGTTAATGAAGAAGGAATTGTGCGGTTTGGGAAAAGACTATGTGTTCCATAAAGTCCAGAGCTGAAGAAGGAACTTTTGGATGATGCACATAGTTCAAATTTCTCTATTCACCCAGGGAGCACAAAGATGTATCGAGATCTCCGAGAAAACTTTTGGTGGGATAATACGAAGAAGGAGATCGCTGAATATACATCCAAGTGCCTGGTGTGTCAGCAAGTGAAGGCAGAGAGGCAGAAGTCTAAGGGGATGATGAAACCATTGCCCATACCAGAATAGAAATGGGAGAACATCACCATGGACTTTTTCACTGTACTTCCAAGGACATCCATAGGCAACAATGCTATCTGGGTTGTTTTGGATCGTCTTACAAAGACTGCACACTTAATTGCAATTCGGGAGGATTTCTCATTGGATCAACTGTCACGGATATATATCAGGGAAGGGGTAAGGTTACATGGTGTACCACTATCTATTGTGTCTGACTGAGATCCAAGATTCAACTCTATGTTTTGGAAGAGTCTTCAACATGCTCTGAATACTGAACTGAACTTCAGTACGGCCTATCATCCTCAAACTGAGGGCCAATCCGACCGGACTATCCAAACACTTGAGGATATGTTGAGAGTGTTCTCAATGGACTTTAAAGGAGGATGGGATCAACATCTTCCTCTGGTTGAGTTCTCTTATAATAATAGTTTCCACACAAGAATCTAAATGGAACCCTATGAAGCTCTTTATGGGAAAAGTGTAGAACACCGGCATGTTGGGATGAGGTCGGTGAACATAAGCTTCTTGGACTAGAAATGGTCGAAGAAATGGTGGAGAAGGTCAAAACCATTCAGCAGCATATCATGGAATCCCAGAGTGAACAGAAGAGTTATGCAGATAATCGTCAATAAGACCTTGAGTTTAAAGTTGGAGACATGGTGTTTTTACGCATATATCTGTGGAAGAAGGTCTTGAGGTTTAGAAAGAAAGGGAAGTGAAGTCCATTGTACATCGGCCCCTTCGAGATTCTTGATCATGTTGGGGATGTGGCCTATCGACTACCACTTCCACCTACCATGGCCAAAGTACATGATGTATTTCATGTATCCCTCTTAAGGAAGTACATATCAGACCCTTCACATGTACTCTTTTATGATGTGGTACAATTGGAAGACGATCTTTCTTATGAGGAGAAACCAATGAAGATCTCAGATCTTAGAGAAAGAGTTCTACGAAATAATACAATTCCCCTCGTCATGGTGTTGTGGAAAATTCACAATTTTGAAGAAGCGACTTGGGAGTCAGAGGATATGATGAAGCTGATTTACCCACAGTTGTTTTAGTGTGGGAAGAAGAAAAATTTCGAGGGTGAAATTTCTTAAGGGGGGAATATTGTAACGACCCAAAGTTTCATTAATGGAACTCCCTATTGATCTTATTAAATGTCTCTTTATGAAAAATGTTTTAATAAGATGTCAACTTCTTTGGTTTTATGTTAAGAATTGTGACCGTTGTTAATATAACCGTTGAACATTGATCACTTGATTAGTATAAATATAAGGCATTAACGAACCCATTTTTACTCAGAAAAAGGAAGAGATGGCCTCATCGAGTAGAATTTCCCCATACGAAACCCATTTGTCGGAGCTCGGAAAAGAGGTGGCATCCTTGGGCTTCGCCCATGACCAAGCCCAAGCTGAGCTTAATTATGTCAAGCACAAATGTGACCATCTACAAGAAAAGTGGAAGTTGATTGAAATTACCACTCGAGCGATGTTATCCGAGCCACCCCAAGAGTCTGTCACCATCGCACACCTTACCCTTAGGTCTTATGCGGCTGTTTTAAGGGGTTATGTAACAAATAAGTAGTACTATGTTCATGTAAATTATTTTTGAATATAATAATGAATATAATTTCTAGTCATTTTTGATACATAGTAAATATTTTTTAATGTACAAATGGTGTTTTTAGTTATTATTTAATTAAGAAATCTATTTAATTAAATTAAGGGATTTTTTTGAATTAATTAATATTTTAATAAAATAATATTATAATTGTTAAATTAATTTTTATTAAATATAAATTATCTTATAAATTTATGAATGAAATTAATTTTTTTATTAATGTTTGAAATCCATTTGAAAGTATGTTCATGGAAAATATTTCAAAACATTTACATGATTATTTTATATTTATTAAAGGAAAATGGATTTCAATATATTTTGAAAAATTATTTACATGTTTTCAATGTATTAACATGGAAAATGTTTTTAAAATATATTTCATGCATTACTTATATTTTTTCAAAGTATGTTCATGGAAAATATTTTTCAAAACATTTTCATGTACTATTTATAAGTTTTCAATGTATTTTTAAACATATGATTTCCAAAATGGTTTTATGATTTCATTAAAATATTTCAATGTTTTTTAAAATAATATGGTTTTTATAATGTTTTAAATCATATTTTATATGTTTTCATGGAAATAGGTTTTCATGTGATTTCATGTCTTCTATATAATTTTTAAATGCAATTTTTATGGAAATGATCATCAAATGCTTTTACTTAATAAAAATAACTTTTCATATAAGAAAATATATTTTCTTTAAGAAATTTTTTTGTATGATATGTAAAAATTACTTTCCTTTTATGATGGAATCCATTGATATTACACATTTCCTTCAAGAAATATCATTAACAGTTTGATTCATATACTTTATTTGAATGTCTTATACATAACGTCATGATATTTTTGAAACCTATTTCTATTTGAAGGTTTTTATGTTCATAAAATATATTATTTATAAATGGGTTATATGTTTATGAAATCCTTTTATATTTCAAAAGTAATGTTTTTGATGAAATTATTCTGAAACATGAATCCTTTCCAAAGGATATGATATTCATACATGTTTATGGTACCCACATAATCTCATTTTTTAAGATATGTTAATTTATGATTTCTTGTGACATGTATGTATTATTTCACAAAAAGTATTGTGGGACATATATATATCCCTCCAAGGCATTGGGTAAATATATATATCTTTTGAGATAGACTAAGATGATATTTGGAAAAAGAATGACAAAAAATATGGACATGGGAATGAAATATGACAACCAATTGGTATGATGAGTGAACTCATTAAATTAATATGGCCATGGTAGTAAACCGTTAATAACAGATATTATAAAGAGTGAACTCATGCTACTAAGATGGCCATTTGAGTGAACCCTGAATACCAAGATGGTGGGAAGAGTGAAATCATGGTACTATGGTGGACCTGGGAGTGAACCATTTGAACCATGATTATATGAGGAGTGAACCCATACTACCAATATGGTATTTGTAGTAATATATAAGCTACTATTAGAATTATATTATATGCATATTTATCTTCCATAATTTCATGTTTTATTCCATTTTTATGCCTTAAGGGATTATTTTCTTCGTTTCTATATGCTTTATGTATTAGTAACTACCAATCATTATTACAATCTCTAATATGAAGTTTATGATCGTAAAATCTTATGGTCGTGTTTCATACACTTTTTTTCATTTTATTCTTACAAAATTACATTATTTACCATTACTGAGCATTAGATCAAACCCCTTTCTTCTATTTCCATTCCCTAGGTTATAAAGAATGGTTTTAGGTTGAATTACTAATGGTGAAGATCTTTTTAGTAGTTGTTAAAGATCATCCACTAGGATAAAAGATCTTGTTTCAATGTTTCCAAATACATGAAACTATTACGGTCCATGGGAATATATCTTTGTAATGTTATAAATATTCATCTAAAAAGATGTAATATACATTTATGTCATTCATGGGTCAGAATATTATGAATAAGAGTAATTAATTTTAAATAGCTATAGGACCTAGTAAATATAAATATATTTAGAACTGCTTAATAAATAATCACTAAATTTTTAGTAACATCATTCTATTTATCATAAAAAAGAGTTCTTAAATAATTGGTATTAATAATTTCTTTCATAAAATATTATAATTAATTATAATAATAATAATAATTTTTTTTATAAAAATATGACGTTTTTTAAATTGGAATACCAATATTCAAATTGTACTGAAATTTCCAAATTTTTCTATAATGTTTTATTTGGAATAGAATTATTTAAAACAAAAATTTTTATTGAAGAACGATTTTAAAAGAATTTTTTATATAATTATATTTTTGATTATTTTTTTAAAAAAATATGATTTTATTTTTATTATGAATAATAAAATTATAGTCTTTTTAATGATTTTTTTACTAAAATTTTCTACAAAAACAGTTTTATACTTAAAAAAAGACTTTTTCTGAGAACAATCTGTCATTAAGTTTATTTCTTAAATTATTTTTATGCACTTATATAAATTAAATAATAGAAAATTGAGTACATATTTCAATAAAGTGGTTTATGTTGTGTAAATATGTCCCTTTTATTTTTAGCCATTTAAATAGTTATCGTGGAAAATAAACGTCAACACGGTATGGGTAAATCATGTAATTAATGTAAACACTAATATGATAAGGGGGCATGATTCTTAACCTTATTGCATTAGATGAGTGGTGGTCAACAATTTATATCTAGCTTTCAGATATATGGATGCATGGATCCAATTTTTTTTGATTTTGAATATTATATTATTTTATGTATGGTAAAGGAAAAAATTGAAATTATCTTTGTTTTATTATCTATAAATTTTTTACATAGTTAAAATAGCATAAATGATTTCTTATAAAAGGATGTTTTTAAATTAAAATTATGTTTTTCATTGTAATTTATTTCATCTTTTTAGTAGAAAAATAAATACCTTAAATTTTAATGCAATATTGATTGAATAATTATATAAATAATTAATTATTAAAATAATATATTTTTTAAACAATATATGTAATTTAAATTGAAATAATTTTTTTAAAAAAATTTAAACGATAACATATTATTGAACAATGAATAGTATATTTTAATATTACATAATATTTAGGCTTTTTTCGATGACAATTTAAATTAATAATTTCAAAAAATACATTAATGTTACTTTATGATAATTAATATACTATTAAATGATATACAATTCATAAAAATATTCCTTAACCATGTTACATTTTATAAGTTTTTATATATAATCTATTGTCCATTATGGGAAAAATTTTCATTTTATAGTAACTATATTGATCCCCATTGTTTAAAAATATTCTTTATTGTGGTAATTATAAAAAATGGTTAACATATGGAAAGGTAAAAGGATAAGGTAAATTACATAATATAAACATGAAATAATTATATCAGAATAAATTATTCAGATCCATCTTCATACAATTTTCTAATTATATCATTTTTTAGTCATTTTCCTTGAATATTAATTTATATTAATATAATATTTATGTAATTCCAATAGTTCCTCTCTCATCAGTAGTAAAAGGACTCTTTTTTCCACTTTTATTCACACTTAAATGTGCTCACTTCTTCAATTCCTTAATGGAATCCATTATTAACATCGCTATAACATTTCTTATGAATTTGGTAAGGGTAAAATACTTACCTTATAGGTTTTAAGGTGTATAAAAAAAATAAGTCATCTAAAGGAAGAGTATATTGTTTAATGAAATGTTTTAGTTTTATTTATTCTTCAATCACATTCATATTGTCTAAAAACATTATGAAATAAATATACAATTATATTCAATATAATTATATTTTATTATGTTAATTTAATATCTTACATCCATCTCCTCTTCCATCAAATTGGAAACAAAATTTTCATTTGCCTTTATGAATGACTATTTTCCCACAGACCTATATATTTTTCCCATCACCATGTATAAAGGTCTGTTATAATGATGTAAATTTTATATATAAATCATGATAATTACATAACTAAAATTTTCTTATGTTAATATAAAATATATTTTCTTAACTTTTCATCCATTTAAAAATGAAAATTTTAATTTTTCATATGCCTGGATTACCACTTTCATGATGTGTAGTGATTGATTTTTCATAATCACATCAAATAGATGATTTATATTAGTTAATTTAAATAAATAATATTATATTTATCTTATAATAATATTTCTAGAAAGAATATATAACAAATATATTACTCACTTAATCATTATTAAATAATTTAAAATATTTTGATGTTTACATATGACCTATAGTCTAAATGATTATAATGTAGTTCAATTTTCAAATAAAACTTTCATATTTAGTTTTTCTAGTATAATTGATATACAAAAATAGTAATATTTTTTTCATTTTTAATACTTATTTGATTAAATAATTACCTTGTTGGCTATGGTTAACTTGCTAATGTCATATCATTCTTATGATCCAGATATCATAAAATTAGCTCATGATAACTATGTTTTTTATGTAATTGAATATAAAATTATATTAAATTAGAAAAATGAATGATAAGCACGAAAAAGGTTCTTAATAAAGTAAATAATTAGGAATGTTTTATTATTCAGGATAATAAATAACATACTTAATGAGTAGGACTTATGAAAAGGGACACATGAACTTAATAACTCATTTTAAATGTTTTTAACAATAATTTTTACAGAATTTTATTCCATATTTATATTTCAAAAAAAATATTTTTTTGATTTAATTATTTTGAAAAAAATAAATTAATAATATTATGTATATTATGACACAATGTAAATGTTTTCTGGTTGGAGTATTTTTATGAATTTTATACCTAATATTTTGTCATTATTTATTAATGTGAAAAAATCTTCAATTTTAATGTATATGGAATCTGTTGGTTTTCCAACTACCCTCACTGTTATTTGAATATTGGATTCCTTTATAAAAATTTATTTTTCATTCAAATAAAAACCCTCATTTAATTTATTGTTATTACTTTGGAGAGGTGTTTTAAATTAAAAAGATATTTTAATATTAAATTTTTTTATTTCTATAATAGAGAATAATTTTACTAATGAAAATATAAAAATTTTAATTATTTATTTAGAATGATTAATAAAGTATTCTTTTGTATTGTCTATGAAGACGATTTATTCCATTATTAATTAAATATGAGGTGATATGTTATTAAACTAGGACCATTAGTTCAATTACAAACAAAATATAACCAACTATGTTATAAAAAGTGTACTTTTGGGTCATTTTTATCAATCACAAACCCAGTATCATACCCTAGAAACATGATTACCATGATAGCTCTTATATATCCTGATGGGAGTTCCCAGTCCCCAAGTGTCGTTAAGTAGCACTTGGGATCATAAAAAATTAATGTGGGAACACATCTCCACAAAAACAATTGAGAAGAAAAGAAACACTACAATATGCATATCAAAAGAGTCTCCACTAGAGGTAATGTACAAAAAGTCAAACATGCATTAAAACCAAAATTACTACTACAAGAGTTCTATAATACAGAAATCCCCATTTCCCTAATGAAATATCTCACCAAGTCAAATGTTTAATAGCTAGATCTATCTCTAAGAGATTCTTTTACACTGCACGAACCAAGAATGAGATAAATTATAAACATGTGAATGAAATAGTAGGGTGTGATCCTAAAACAATTTGTATTTTACCAAATGATTCTATAATAAGATTCCTAAATTTAATTAACCATAAATGTTATGTGCTGAAATGATATGGGGAATTATCACAATCAGCTATGTAATTATGATGCACTCATATAATATTTCAGAATCTTTCAAGTCATAATTTTCCCCCAAAATAACTCACTAACTACCTATTTCATTCTAGTGCTCATGTAAAAATAAATGAAGGGAAATTTATTTCAATACTACATAACAAAAAATTAAATAACATTACCTATTTCCAATTTTCCAATTTTCTCTGTAAAAACAAAAATGGTCTTTTATTAAAAAACAAGCACTTTCACCATGTTGAAACCCTATGGTTTCCATAAAAACATTTGTAATAAAATTTTTACAAATATGGATGTGAAACCAATTCATGAAATTTTACAATCCATTTCACAATTAAATCCAACAACTTAATTTTTAAACAATTCTGTAAATTTCATCACAAAAACCCAATTCACTAGAGTTAAGTATTTTCATAATTTTCAATATAAAAATTCCATAATTAAATTTAACAATTTTATTTCTTCAATTTCACCCAGAAAAAAAATCTAAAATAAAAAATTTAAATGTCACTAATTTCCAATTCCATGCCCAAAGACAAATTTTCAAAAAAATCCCAATTCAAAAGAATTGGATTTTTCCAAAAACCAACAGACATCAATATATTCCAAATCCAAAAAATGAATTTATATTCAATATATTCATATTTAAATAAATTAATTTTGGGTTAATATATATTTATATGGCATTGTAGTAAAACCACCTACCTAAAACATCCTATCATGTAACACCAAACCATAATCTCGAATTGTCCATGAAGAATGGTGATTACACAAATAGGAATAAAACATAGGTTTAAGATTCCAAAATAAAGGGTATTACATCCATAAATCAGTATGAGAATCCACAAAACCTCAGACAGAAGTAGATTGATCGTAATAGAACGAGACCTCAACAACAACAAAAATGTGCTGAGATTAAAGGGAGTCCCTCTAGATTCAGATCACTTTTCAAAGGAATATTAGGGGACTAGAAACTAATAAGATAGATCTATGGAAGGGAGATATGGTTTTGGGTTGATGTAGGTCCATCTGTGACCTAAAATAGGGGTTTGTGAATTTTTATAAAAAACGATCTATTAAAAGCATGTACACACACTTTCCTTGGACGACATACACAGTTAAACAAAACTTATAGGCTTGGATGTGTTCTCTTTTTTAATTGGTTTCATTGTTTATATTAATATGGAACACTAATTTTATAACCACATTACAACCATGAAAAATCTCACTACCTCGTTCTTCTTGGTTTTCCCTAAATATGGTGCAATGTTAGGGATAATAATAAACCAACTGGTATATATCCCACAATTTTTAAAACTCGTAAAATTTTAACCCGAATTAACCCCAAATAAAAACCCAATAAAAATATCAATTAATAGTATGATCTAGGAATACCTTAAATTAGTAACATGATGTCATAACCTCCCCACTATTGAAACATTTTTTTCCCTATAAAGACTATAATGAAGTGTCCATGTCAAAAAAATGAGTCCAATACTCTCTAATCAGTGCCTCCCGCTCACACATTTCATGATAATCAGAAAAACTCCGCCATAAGACAATGAACTAAAGGTATCATACTTCCACAAATTCCTTTAATTTTATTATCAGCTTTTTTGACTAGTCATTCAGTTTTGGATAAACCAGGATCAACCTCAAGATCATGCCAACTTAGAACATGAGGTGGATTGCGTAGATAATTCAATAGATAAGATAATTAAATCCTCTTATCAATCTATGTCAGTTATCGTTGAAGTTCTGAATGGTATGAAACATTACCCACCTTCTCAACAACCTATAAAGGTCCCAAATTCTTTTTGATTAATCTTCAATTTCCTCCTAAGATTTCGATTACTGAATGGGGGTGAAACATTTAGGAATACACAATCACCAATTGAGAACACCAAAGTTCTAAAGAACTGATCATCAAAAGAATCATATTTTCTTTGGGTCATCAAAATTATCTAATTAATAAACTATATATTTTCCATAATGTCTTACGCTAAAAATTTTCCAACCAAAGAATTTCAAAAATCCCCAATCTGTACAATATATATTGATAAGGCCTTTCATACAAGTCTTTAAAAGGATCCATTCTATTCACAGACTAGTACCTATATTAATTATCAAAATCAACCAGTAGAAAATTATGATCTCAACCCAAAAAAATTTGATAACCCAATCACAAAACATATCCATATAACCCTTTTTTTGACCATCTCACTACAGATAGTATTCCATACTCAAATTGATTTGAGATCCTAGTGAATCCTAAATGACTCTCAAAAAATAATTATATAATCACAGATCCCTTTTAGTGAATATAGTTTAAGGAAAACCATAAAAATTAATGATCTCTTTCACATAGATATTTTCCAACTCATAAACTTTTTTTGTATCATGAATGGATATAATGTTATCTGATTTCGTCAGCCTATCGATAAAAACCCATATTGCATTACTCATTCTATGCGTTCATGGAAACCTGACCAAAAAGTCCATAGAGACATCATCCCGCTTCCATGTAGGTATTGGATGTGTTTGACAAAAACCCAATGTTTTTTGGTGATCAAACATAACCTACTAGAATGTATAACAATGAGAGAAAAACTCATCAATTCCTTATCTCATGCCTAGCAACATGAACTGAATCCAAAAATCATATAACATCTCTTTGGATCCTAGGTGCACTTCCCATTTGTAATTTTGGAAACCCCCCATCATGTCATTCCATTTTCTAAAGAAGTGACGAAGTGATTCAGGTAACAAAGAATATCATATTTGGAGTAAGACCATTGTAAAATTTTCTCCACCACATAAATAATGTTTTTAATTCTATATAAATAATCAGCAACCTATTTTCCCAGAAAAATAATATCAATAAAATTTTATTTTAACAAAATTATGCCTAAATAATCTTCATCCCCTTTCTCTTGAACTCCAATATGATACTATGAAAAAAGGACCAATAAAATTATACTCTAATAAATAATCATTCACTTCCTGAGTAAGAAGATTCATGAAAAAAGTATTTTCATTGGCATACAATTTCCCCAGGATATGGGTGATGTCAAAGTCAAAAGATTTTAGTTATTTTACCTAATGCCTATAGAGGATATTGAAATATGTTATAGATATGATATAACTCATTCATTTGTGGTCTGTAAACATGGAAATTTTTTCTCTTCAATGGGTTTTCCATGCATCATAGACTAATGATTATAGTCATGGTTCATATTATTCTTCTCATGTGGCATAAGATAATGATATCTATAGGAAATAACATGATTACCTTGCTCAAGAATGTAGCCCAAAAAGGAATAGTATGCATCATATAATACCACATAGATGTGACAATACTCATGAAGATTCAACAAAAATGCGGTGGTCAAGAGAAATTTCATCTTAGAGAATGAACTCTAACATTTTCTATTCGATGTAAAAATTACTCCCTTCTATGTTGTAGTAGTCATAGGAGAATCCATATTTTAGAATCATTTCACACACCATCAATAGTATCTGAAAAAAATAGGATACATTGAATATCTAAGACAGTCTGTGGTAGTTCCCATATCATAAAATATTTCACCATTTCAGGTTTAACAAAAATACCATGTTCCATCTCCATATTTCCTAATAATACAACTTTTTTAATCTATAAAAGTGACATCAAAATTTTATCTTAGTTTATGTGATTTCTCATCAAACTCAAAACTGTTCTTTGATTATCCACATGATCATCCATATACATAAAGTTAACAAAAATGACATCGAAAAATAATACCTTTAATATACTATAATAATCATGGAAAATCTTATACATTTATTCAATGAAAACTATAGTAGCACTATCTATGCCAAAGGGAATTATGAGGTAATCATAATGATTGTACCACTTCCATAAGGCGGTTTTATGAATGTAACATTCTTAATCATAAATTCATGGTAACCAAAGAGATGAATAATCTTCGATAACCACATAGCTCATTTCAATTGATCAAATTTGTCATAAATTTATTGAAACAGATACTTGTTCTTTACCATCACTCAATTGAGATTTATGTAATCAACACATAGGATATGTGAACCATCATCTTTCTTATCAATGAAATATTGTGTCGCTCAAGGTGAGAAACTCGGGCATATAAATCATTTCTCTATAAGATCGTTTAATATGGAATTAAACTCTTTCATTTCATATACTACCATATGGTATGAAGGAATAAAAATAGGTTGAGTACTATGTAATAAATAAATGAAAAACACAACCTCCCTTATCAGTGGTAAAAGTGAGATGGAAGAAGGAAACATGGTGGGATACTTGATGAAAACTAGAGCGAGATCTCCACCCAATGATTCCTACACAAAATAAAATTCAAAAACATATATCACAATCCCCAACTATGGATAAGTTCCCCCATTTGAATTGAAAATGGATCTCATTCTCTTTATAACTGATGAGACAAAATGTAGGGTGTAGTTTAGGAGACCTATTAACGATTAAAAATCAATAAATTTTTTATTGTAAATGAGACAATACGTCTCAAAAATTATTTTAATCAATTTCATGTGGAGAAGAAAGAAATTATAGTCATGTTCAACATCTGATAGAGAGAAAACAAAAGAAGGACTGAAAAGAACCAGATATCTATTTGTACCAAAGGGTGTTGTAATATACGTTGTAGAAGATAAAACCACCATATAATGTTTTATAAGATTAAAAAATAAGATTAAATAAATGAATGAGATGAACCAGTATAAAATAAATAAGTAAATAAGGATTAATATATACTAATGGAACATCTCACGATTATTTGAGCTATATACTCTTCCTCTAGAGACTCTTTCATTGCATGAAGAATCTTTATTCCAGTTCCCTCAAAGAATTTCCTTCATTTCTACACTTGAAGTAAACTCAAGAACCTCTTAAATCAAATGTATGAAGTCTATAAATTCCTTAAAGTTGATAAGTACCATTATAACTATCATTAAACCACATTCCACGAAGTAAATCACACTTATAAAAGGGATAAAATGATGCTCTAGATAACCACGACCTACTAGCCTGGTCCATCTCGGCCATCAATTCTCTATACAGTGCGTCACTATAAGAAATAATCTTGAACTAGAGAACATAAGAACAAATATCTGGTTTATTTCCCACCTAATACCATTAATCACCCATCCTCTCATTCGATATGTTCACATGTATGTTGTTCACGCGCTCATAAAATGGTCTTCATTCTCTATCATAGCTTTGTTATCCTGCTCGAGTTTGAAGATCTCAGTGGACTTAGATATGATAATTAACTCCAGATAGAACTTCTTAGTGAAATAACATTTAATTCCATCCACTATAGGACATCATTATTCTTCACCATCACCTTCATGTCTCACCATATCCTGTTGGGACCATCTAGTATAAGGTGGTACACTTCACTTTGATTTCATCAGGTGTGTTGGAAAAAAGTAAAAAATAGTTAATTCTTGTAAACCCATCCTCATCCTCTTGAGGATAATTTGAGACATTCGATAATTATTTCTTTTTAATAAGGAACTATTGAGAATAAATAATGATAATTATCCAATGATTTTTGATAGTTAATGTCTAAATGAGAACGGGAGGTGGTTCATATCCCAGAGCTTTTATAGTGTGAATGATCACCTAAATTATATTTATATAAAAAATGGGATTCTATCCTTGAAGTTGCACAGTAGGATCCTACTGGACTCAATTAACATGTATTCTTATATCCATGATGCTACACAATGTAAGAAGACATCATGGATGACATCAGATTATTGCTTAGATAAATAAAAGAGGGAAATTAAGCACAATAGATAGACAAAGAAGATTTCGATTTCAATCTTTCCAAATCAATATAGTGGGAAAACTATAATTAATCCACACTAATCATTTTCATAACCACCTATGGATACACAAGGTTCATTGTGGTGAGAGAAATATAAAAACTTAATCACAACTAACATTGTAAGTCATGACAAGATTTCACAATGCATAATAAATTCAAGAAAAGAAATATAAACTCTCTCAGATATCACTTTGTCTGGAAATATCCCAATTATATTGGTATCCTAATAACTGATCTAGATATAACATATCCAAAAGGTAATTCCAAACACCCACATGCCAATGAATAGAACCTTGCATCATATACGAATGAAATTGGGAATAGTTTTCCCCAAACATTATGGAAGAAAATAATTAATAAAAAATGCATATCAAAAGAGACTCCACTATGAGTACTGTACTGTAATTCAAAAATGCATTATATCCAAAATTATAACAACCAATGTACCCAAACAATGAAAAACAAATCATGTTTCAAAGAACAAGACTCACCATGTTATACTATCAACAACTAGATCCACCTCTATGAGATCCTTTTACTATGATCGAACCTAGAAAGAGATAATTGAAAAACAAGAAAAGGAATAAGTATGGTGTGAAAAAAATCCAAGACGAATTTCCCATAAAAATACACAAGAAGATAAAAATATTAAATTAACCAGGAATGTGATTTCAATTTTTAAACAAATAATTTTTTTATTAACAATTCCATATTTAAAAAATCATTATTTAGAATTTAATGGATGAATTTTTTTTTGAAATTCATCCTTCACATTACAAATAATGTAAATTTATTTCAAAAGAAGTAATTTACCTTAAATTAATGGTGCTTTTCACAAATGAAATTTTTCACAAAATGTATAAAATAAACACCTTTATATAAAACCATTTATATAAATTTTAAAGTCATGTCAAATAGTTTGATCAATAGTATATATACAATTGAAATAAAAATAAGCAAGAAACATAGTCATATTATAAATAGGTATGATAGTTTTAGAATATATGGATCCAATATTGTGAATCAATAAGTATGAACATATACAGATATAGAAATAAGTAAAAGGGAACTCATCAAAATTGCCTAAGCAATGATGATTTGATTATATGATGTTTCAGGACACTATAAGTCATAAAATTCAACCCAAAATAACCCAATAACTACCTATGTATTCTATTTTCTCAAGTTTAAATCAATTGGTGGAAAATTATTTTATGACAATATAAAATCAAGTTATATCTTATTATTTATTTGAAATATGGAAATTTTCACTTTAAAAAGCATAACAAGTTTTTAATAAAATCTTTCTATTTCACTATGGTGAAACACAATGGTTTCTATAAAAACATTTTTATGCCATTTATCACAAAAAGTGATTTGAAACTAGTTCATGTAGATTCAGAATCCATTTAGCAATTATATCCTACTCTTAATTTTTCATACAATTCCTTCAATTATATCACAAACCCCCAAATTTAGTATATTTTAGTTTTTTCACAATTTTACTTCAAACCCAATCCCAGAAATAAATTCAACAATGTAAATTATGCAATTTTGACAAAATAAAAATTTAATTTAAACAATTTGATTCTCACAAAAATCTAATTCAAAAACAAAAACCGATTATTCTCAAAAAAACAATTCACTTGAATTGTGTCTTTATGATAACCAAATGAATGATATATAATCTAAGTCAAATAAATTGAATTTGAATTCAAAAATTGAAATTAAAAAAAATACTTTAGGTGTAATATAGATTAGAGTTCGCTACAAAACCACCTACCAAAAACAACGGATCGTGCAACACAATATTTTAATCTGAATAACTCCATGATAAACTATGATCACAGAAATTGGAATCAATCCTAGGATTATGTTTTCAAAACAAAGGTTATAAACACCATAAATAAATATGGGTATCCAAAAAACCCAATGGATAATAATAGATATCATTGGAGAATGATATTGGGATAAGATAACTAACCCTGAAGAGATTGAATTGTGTTCCTCTATATTGATATTGCATCCAAGAGAAATATAAGGGGCCACAAATACAACTTGGTATATATTATTTAGAGATAAATGAGTATGTATTCATGGAGGTCCATTAGTGACCTAAAATAAAGTTTTATGTATTTTTATTAAATATTCAAATATCTTAAAATATGATATGCATAGTTTCCTAGGAACACTTTCTT
This sequence comes from Viscum album, assembly GCA_963277665.1. Classification (NCBI taxonomy): domain Eukaryota; kingdom Viridiplantae; phylum Streptophyta; class Magnoliopsida; order Santalales; family Viscaceae; genus Viscum; species Viscum album. Next base: position 1,271,324,345 of record OY728146.1, read on the forward strand.
GGTTAGACCTAACTGTGAATCATGGCCATGCACACATTTTAAATATGATTCAAGGTTTCTATTAAGAGGTAACATGGATTTAATAACCATAGAACAACAATAAAAAATCTCACTACCTTAGCTTTCAAGATTTTCTCTAATATGGAACACGATTTTGGAAGACCATGCGCTAATTGTGAACTGGACAATAATTTTCAAAACTCTTAAAATTTTAACCCAAATGAAACTGATCAACAGGTAAATAAAAAAGTTGGATTAGGAATATGATAAAATATTAACAAGATATAAAAGTTTCTCTCTATTTTATTTTTGGGTGATTATGTTATTTTTTTAATTATTATGGGTGTTAAATGACTTCACATGATACCTAAATGTAATATTTTTTATCTACATGGTTTTTAAAAAACCCGTAGCATTTCACAATCTAATATAATGAGGATAGGTTTAATTGAAATTATTTTCCAGATCCGAATGGTGGAAGGATAATTTTTTTAAAAATTCCCATGTAAATTATGATTTAAAATATATTTTTATTTTAATTTTTTCATTTAGGTTATATTAATAATTTTTTTTAAGAAATATATTTTTCAAGAAAAATAGATTTTTTTTAATATAAGTTTAATTTTTTGGTACAATTTTTTTATAGGTACATTATATATAATAATTCATGAAATAATAAGTTATGTTTTTTTACTTCACTTTTGTAAATTACTATTAATATTGTGATCAACATAAGTTTTAATATATTTTCTCACATGGTTTTAATGAATAGTTGAGAATATGACTAATTCATTGTAAAATTTTGAATATGTGTATTTAAAAGAAAACCTCTTATATCTTAAATGTTTTTATTCTGGGCAAGAATTTATTCTAAGTTGGGGTGAAAAATTTTTGATTGAATTTTTATTTATGTAATTATGGTGTTCTAACCATTTATATATCTTGACCATAATATTTTTCATAAACAAGATAATGATTTTACGATATAAAACTCATTAATTTTCAATTTTTAGGGTTGGTTCCTTATAGTTGATATGATAGGAAATATTTTGATAAATTTTGGGACTATGATCGTTTCAGGTGACATTAATTTCGTTGTTATGGATACATTTATAGGTCTATATGTTTATTTTTGATCATAGTTACAATGGAATAAAATGTAACTTTGGGGGTTTAAGAGATTGGATTTTAATGTGATTTATGATATTTTTGGAGATGTTTTATTTTTTAGGTACAAGAAACCCTTTATTTAATGTATGGAATATTTAAGAATAATGAAATAATATTTTTGAGGATGTAAGTTAAAATTTATGAATATAATTTATTAGTAAAATAATTTATAATGTATAAGTAATTATGATTATTTCCATGTGTTTTAATTATATTTTGAGAATGTTTTCATAATTATATTAAAAAATTAGTAAAAGGAAAAATCGTTACATTTGGAATTTCCATGGTCTTGAACTCACAATGAAAGGGTGATAAGGTTGCATCACCTACCATCAGCCTATGTAATTACCTAGTTATTACGGTTTTTTAAGATAATATGAAAATTAAATGTTATGTTTTTTGGACCATTTTTTTTGTTATAATAATAAAAAAGTTATTGTTAATTGATGTCTTTATTATTATATTAATGTTTTATTTGAAAAAAAAGTATCTATTTTGTGAACCTTATATGATTAAGTTAATTGGGAATATTTTGGATAAACTGGGATTTTATTTGAAGTATAAATGATGATTTGTCTTTTGAAATATTATATAATTTTAATTCATCTTAATTATGTTTTAGTTTATTTAATGAAATGATTATCATATTTTATAGAATATAAGATTAGGGAATAATTTTTTTTGATTATATGACTTTATAAGTGACTAATGATTATTATAGATAAATTTTAAATTAATATTCTAATACTATGTGATCTAATCGTTCAATTTAATTGATTTTCGAACATGGTAATGAGAATTTTTATTAAAATTTTGGTTTATTATTTATTAAATTATATAAGGTGGTCATTTTTTTTTGTTTTTTAGAATTTTGAGAATAATTTATTATTTCCTTATATAGGTACTGATTATTTTTTGGAATTATCTTACATTATAGTCTCCATTGTTTTTGTTAATGTTTAAATATAGAAGGAATACGTTCTTATCCATTTTTGGGTTATTTTATCTTTTATAGGTTCTTTTTAATCTTCTAGAAATAAAAATAAAAATTTATTATTGATGTTTTGGAAAGGTAGGTGTGATTTTATTAGAAATTGATCAACGGATGAAATTATACTTATCAATTATATGATTTTTTAGGTTATTTTTTTTAAAGTAAATACTCAACACTAGAAGAAGTATCGTGATAATTTTTTATCATATTAGATGAATTTGTTTAAGACTTAATTATATTTTTTCACAGTTTTCATTTATGGTTTTTTTGGTTATTAACATTATTCTGATAATTCATCTTATTATGATCATTGTTATTTATCACTCTCTATTATTATTTGTGAATTTAATTTTTTTGTTCAATTTACATAATTTCACATTCCACTAATTTTATCCTATTTGATAATATAGTATATATTATTACCAATAACTATTGTAATTTCCTTTCTCTTTTCCCAAAAGAATGGTGTATTAACCCATTTCACCTTGTAAGATTTTGAAAAATGAATATTCCTAAGTTAAACTCTTCAATGATAATATAAATATATAGTTCCATGGATTAAATTAATTAATTGGGAAAAATATAACAACTATTTATTTTAAAAGAAAAAATGTTTTCAATAGTGTATATGATGATACACACTGATCACAAACAAATCCTGAAATATTAATATTTAAATATGTTCATTATATCCTAGACAATAATTTTGTGAAATTGGATAAGATTAACTATATTATGAAATATATATTAATTTCATAATAAATAAAAATGAATTGGTAATTTCCTAGTAAATAATTAGTTAATTTTTATAGAAGTCAATTTATTTGTAAAAACTAACATTTTCTTCAAAAATCGTACTGATTAATTTATATAATTATATAATATATTGATTTTTAGTATCATGATGATATTTAATTTGATATAAGAAGAAATTTTATTAAAATTATAACATCCAAAATATAAAATGGTGAGACTTTTTTTTATTAGTTATTAAATTATTCAATGAATTGCAAAAAATAATTATATTTAGGTAAAACTGTACATTCCATTAAAGTATTTAAAATGTAGATTATTAATTTAGATTAATTTAATAAATTTATAAGTACATTTAGGATATATATAATTAATTTATAGTATTTCCAATGAATTTTATACTTGAATTCAATATAAAATCATTTTTAAAGATTAAATGAAAATTTTTGAAAAATTATTTATCATTGTAGTCTCTGTTTTATAGTAAATTTTCGGTCTATGAATTATAGAAATTGATTATTTAAAAAAGAAATATATGTTTATAATAAAGACTTCCAAATTTGGTAATTATGTCCATTTTATTTTTTTCATTATAAATAGTAACTGTTGTAAATAATTTTCAACATGGTAGGTGTAAATTATATAATTCATGTTAAAATTAATACCACACGGACTACAAAATGATTCTAATTAAATTTATTATCACATTTGGTGGGTAGATTAAATGAAATTCCTTTCACAATTCAAAAATATAGATAATTGGTCTCATATTTCCATGATTTTTACCTTTATATTAATTTATTTCATGAAAATATGAATTTTTCATTATCATTATTTTAATAACTATAAATTTATGGCATTGTGATTAAAATAGTATATTTTATCTTATAAGGTGTTATCTCAAATATAAATTATTTTTTAATATCTTGATGTGATTCGAATTTATAGTCATGAAATAATAATTATAAATTTAAATGAAATGATGACATGGTATTTTTTCTAATAATAGAAAAATTGAATACATTTTTTTAAGAATATTAATCGTTATATAATTTGAGTGACATATTATGTTTTATTAATGAGTTAGATTAAATTAAAATGTTATAGTTTTTTGAACGTATTATATTAGAAATTTATTTTTTTCATTTTCATAGAATTAAAATAAATTTAATAGTTCCAATTATTAAATTAATGTTATTAAATTGTAAATAATTTATTTAGATAATGTAAAATTATTAAAAAAAATGTAATCATTATTGTTATTATAATATGTTACAAATTGTTACATATATTGAATTTATGGTCCAATTACAATTTTATAGTAACTCTAGAGACCCATAAACCTTAAAATGATTCTTCATCATGGTATTTGTCAAAAAGAGGTAACACAAGTCAAAAAAAAGAGATAATTTTTTTAATATAATATAAGAATAAAAATTTATTTGATGATATGATTATGGACTATAAATATCCTATGTTATAATTATATTAGTTTGGATCATTTCAACCATTAAAATAAATTTATATTAATTTAATATTTAATGCAATTCCCGGAGTCTCCTTCCACTCATCTAAAAAAGGAAACCACATATCATCATTATTTAGAAAATATAATTATTTTCAGTATATAAAATACCATACCAAATCCCATACTAAAATAATTGACCATGTTTGATAGGTCCTGTTTTTTTGAATAAAACATACCTTATATGTTTTAATATGTAAAGAAACTAATCTTTTTTATGTAAAGGAACAGTTTGTAATTATATGTTTTAGTTTTATATTGTATTATACTTCGTCAAAATATTTTTAACACATGATAAAATAATAATAAAAATCATATTACATATACTGATATGTTATTATTTTAAGAGAATCACATAAATTCATTTCATATTTAATAAAACAGGAAAAAATTGTTTTTCATGTGTGTGGAATACTACCCAATCATGAACCGATATAATTTTTTTTCCATCGCCACATATAAAAAATGGTTATAATGTGACACCATGAGATTATGTGAATTAGTATTTTAATTAATTTTATATCTTTTTTATTTTTGATTTCCCACAACATTGGGTATCGTTTGTTTTATTTTAAATCAGTACATCTGGCATACATTATATGAAACATCAAGTTAATCGTGCCCTAAACAAAACATAATTTTTTGTATTCTCTACAAATAACATAGAGATTATCATACATTACATATAAAAGTTACTTTACTCAATGGATTACATAAAATGTAAGACTGATTGTTAGAGAAAAATAATAAATTAATAATATATTACTATTATATAGGATATATCATGGTTGTTAAATTAACGATTATAATATTTAATAACTTATGAATTTATATAGTTCAATTCATTTCTTAATTAATAATTATAATGTAATATATAAATCAAATGAATATAAAGGGATACTTTTTATAAATGCCTATTGTTATGTGAAAATGACAATTTATAATAATAAGTTCAATTAATTACGAATAGTGAATGATGTTAACTATATTTAAAAGAAATATATTCAAAAAAAAATATTTTTTAAAATCGTCAAATATATTGTAAAATGATATGAAAAGAAAAAACTAAATTTTATGATTTTAAACCATTATTTTTATAAAGGTGGTTATACTATAAATTAATGTAGAATCCAAATTAAATAAATTTTTACACTTTTATTGATATAATATGTAAAAATAAATTTCATATTTGATATTGAAAATTTAAAATTAGTTTTGTATAAATTTTTTGTATTTTTCTGTAATGTTTCAATTTTTAATCAATAGTTAAAATACTGAATTTTAATTCAAAACTGATTTGTAATATAATCCATTTCTTATGTAATTTTTTTTTAAATTTTATATAAAATTTAATTATATAATAAAGTTAAAAATTAATGAAATTTATTTGATTTTAATCAATTTACCTTTAAAATTGGGTAAAACATAGCAATCTTTTGGATGTTTTAATTTTAAAAACATGCATTATCATCTCATCAACAAGATTATTTATAAATTAATTTCATCCAATTATGTGATTAGAAATTGGGATAATGTATTATATATTTTTAATTATAATAATATATAATTTCAAATAATTTATACAATAATTTTGACCCCAAATATTAGTGACTGTGATAAAAACTATTTATAATTATTAAGAAAAAATTTTGGTTAACAAAGTATTAACCATAAATTAATACCTAAAAAGACAAAAAAACTGGTCAAAAAATACATTTTCTATTAATTATTATTCCATTAAAATTAAATTATTACGTTTTTTAGTTTGGTATTACTTTTATATGGTAGAAACATGGGTACATTTAATCATTTATTAAAAGTGCCTATTTTTTTCTTTAGATTCCTTATAGATGGCCACCACCTATCCTTTTTCTTCACAAATCTGAAACCACATATTTTCGTCATAGATCCCTGAAAAACACATATTAAAAACCCTCATTTATCCCTATAATCCTCTCCTTGTGAATAATTAAATATAAAGAATCATTTTTTCCCAAACCAAAAGGACTTGCCCGATTAAGAGGTAATGACTTCTCTCAAGATCATTTCAATTATTTAATTTCTCTACCCCATCCACTCACATTATTCCATTATTTATTAAAAAAATTAAATATTATAGGATTTTTTTATTATATTTTTTATTCCTACACATACACACACATTCATCTAATGGTTAACTAATAGACTATTTATTTTTACAGTGATCTTCTATCTCACAAAACTATGATTGTTCTTTTTTCCCTACCTCCTCTAATGGTGTAAATTATGGTGGAAAATATATTTATATATGTTTTGAAATCTATTTATTTTGTCTTGAATTTTCTATAATCATTTTAGAAAACATTTCTCTATACATTCCATTTTTTGTAATTACAATAATTTCATTTGATGAAGTTTGGACTACCGCCCCTCCAAGCGATGTAATTCATTCACAATGATTGAAAATTAAAATTTTTATTATTAAAACACTTTAATGTTATAAGTGAGAAACCATGATGACCATCATACAACCACATAACAACCATAACAAAAAATAACCCAGAACAAACTAGAGGATGTGTTCCTCCCCAGCCACTACACCATGATGACAAGCATTAACCAAATAATGTCTCTTCAGCTAGTAGTTTAATGCAGAAGCTCACATTCATGGAACAGAAAAAAATCAATAGCCTCTCATCATCCAAATCCAAATGGAATGCTCTGATGATGGCTTCATACTATAATCCCTATCTGGAGAGGAGCCAAGTTGAGTGATGGTAGCGTAGCACTAAACTTCACATCAAATCAAAACATAAAGTTGAACCAAATGCAGACACATACCACAATGGAATTCCTCTCAAAACAACTATCCAAAACCACCAACATATATATATTCATTAAATAGTAACATCAGATTCCAAGAATCAACTTCCATAAATTATTTCTAGGATAAAGTGGAAACCTGAGTGACTGATACCTCCGCCATCAGCTTTTCAAACTCAAAAGCTAGCTAGTCCCAGGAATATATTTACTCCTCCAATGGCCCAAATGCCTTCATTTTTATTGATTTTTCATAATCCACCTGTCAATGGGTGAGGTGGAACCCATACAAGTCCCGTAGACATAATCATTACATGGCCCGTAGGCCTTAGAGGAATTTATTGCCCGTAGGCTTCGAACATTACATACAACCTAGACTAACTACATGGAACTGCTCATCCCCATCATCTTTATCGTGAAATGAACTCTCCAACTTCGAATGGATGTTCGGATTGGCTTTCCCATGCATGCACAGGCTTGTCCTGATGGCAGGTTCCATACCCTCTCATTCTTGGAATACATTTAGCTTCTGATATGGTGAAAGCTCCTTGCTCCTCCTCCTTCTGAAGCTTGTTCCTTTTAGGTTGTCTGGTTTGCATCTGCACTTTAAGGTGGCCCGAAGGCCTTCAGGTGGCCCGAAGGCCTTACTGACCAGAAGGCCTGGGTGGCCTGAAGGTCTTAAATTACTCAGGGACTAAATCAGTGGCCTGAAGGCCCAAATGGGGGCATATTCCTGGTTACTACAGTGCCAAACAGTGCCTGCTACAGTTCCCGCTACAGTACCTGCTACAATACCTACTACAGTGCAACTACAGTACCTACTACAGTACCAGGAAATTATCCCCCAAATGGATTGGATCCTGGGTCTCTTGGATGCACTTAAGGAGTCCTCACCAACTGGGCTGAGGATCATGTTCTCCTAGGACTATATTTACTCCTCAATGTTGATCTTCCTTTTATTTAATCTCCCAACAAGAATTAGTTCTTATTTTTCAATCCATGAGTATTAATCCTCATTGAGAGAGACTCTTAAAGATATCCCCATCATTCTAGTTTCATCCTCTTTAGTTTCATTGTGCAACAAGACCATCTAAATCATTTCTTCATCAGAACATAAATGAAAATCAAAGGGTTCATCACCCTGGTCCTAGGGTCTCTGTTACCTCCATGTTTCATTGATTATCTTATTTTCATTTACCTTTTTTAAAGAAAGAGTATCCAAAGAAGGTGTTAATGAGGATTATTCCTTCCTCCTCCTAAACCTCATGTTACTATTTAGAAATGAATCTTCATTTGTTGAGTGGCCATTTTCACTTCCATTATGTTCCGTCATGTATACCCCGACTCTATAAACTGGGATAGATGCATATGATCTCAAACCTACCCTTTTAAGGTCCCCAAACATGTTACTCAGGTGTATTGAGGTCTAGATCAAATAATCTGAACCCCCTATTCTCCCAACTCTAGTAGGACCAGCCACATCCAGATTAGTCCCTTTCTTCCCCATACATACATAAACACACTTGTATTTTACCTTTACACACACACACACACACACACACACACACACACACACACATATATATATATATATATATATATAAAGAAATTTAATTTACATACATTCATTCAACACAACTATAAAAATAGAAACAATTTTTATGTGCATGTACTGTATTCCATTTTTAGAACAGACCAATGATTGTCACACATGGACATTACATTACTTTTTCAGAATACATAATACATAACAAAAACAAATTCCCAAAGACCTTTTTAGTTTAGTGTCTTTGGAAACTCTGAATATAATCTTCTAATCATGGTTTAAGATCTTCAAAATCTCCCATAATGATCTTCCCATTTTGTTTTGTTACCTAAAAACTTTCTTTAAATTCAGGGGAATAGAAAAAAAGGGCGATCTCAAATGCTCAGTAAGGGTTAGCAAGTAGAAAATAAAAAAACATATACATTTGAACTTAAAAACATGAACATAATGTCTAAACATCAATATATTGAGTCCTGAAATAAATCATGTCAGTATCTAAGTCATAAGTCACAAAAGAACATTAATCATGATAAAATAGCATGGGAATAAAACATGTAATTTTGGTGAACCCTTAATAACATGATATGATTTCTTTAGTAGACAAGGCATTACTTCCAAGACCATCATAGAAGACAAATTCCATTACTGAACCAGGTTACATGTCATTCTAGTCCTATATTACGGAACCATATTTTCTTGTCCTTTAATCCATGTTTATCTCATGAGATATAAATCATTACCCAACTCATTGGAGGGATATATATATCCCACCCATATCATAAATAAATCAATATTTCATGTTCCACAATATAAACATAAATCATTCATCATAAATAAACGAATAAAATGGGTTTCATAAACATCATCCCATCATAACATAATATATATAAAACATTTGATATAATTTCATCATAAATAAAATAAAAAATTCAAATAATGGAGACATTATACTTGAAACAAAACCCTATTAAATAATGTCATCATAGATGGATAATTGTTGTGATAAAACATTTTAAATGAATTCCTAAGGAAAATATCCTTTATTATTTCAAATCCTTTTATATTCTCAAAATGAAGTACAATTTTAAAAGAAAATAATTTTGTAGAAAATAATCAAAAAATATTATAGAGGAAGTTTTATTTAATTATGGTATTATGAAATAATAAAATTCTGTTCACACCGTATAAGTCAAAAAAACATTCTCCTTGTACTTTTTACAGAAAAGTCAAAAAAGTACCTTGTATGCTAAAAAATGAATGATTCTTTCTATACCACACAGTAAAAGTCAAAAGGGGTATAAATGAATTTAAACATACATGTAAGAATAGTAAAAAAATTATAAAAACATTTTTTATAAAACATGGACATAGACGATAAATATAACCTCAATATATACTAATGAATAAACAATCTCAGATAAGAACAAGGTTGGAATAATTATTCCTTACCATAGCTTTGAATGCTTTGTATGTATCTGATCCTTTTATATAAATATTTTTATAATTTCATATACTTATTCCAAATTCATATTTATTTTTATGATATCATATATGGCCATATTCTTATCGGCTTATTAGTAACATTTCATGGTTTCTCGTTATTATGGTGTTAACTACTTATTGTTATTATGCATGTTTTTTTGAATAAATTCTTATTCCTGTTTATAGGTTATAGTTATATCATTTACCTAATTTCATTTGTATAATATATAATGTATCGATTCATTCAATTCATTTATATAACCATTATTCAATGAATATCTGGTAGAATGAATCATAACTGACCAGGGAGACGGTACACCGTATGTACAAACATGCGATCATAACATTCCCATGATTGTAAAATTGTATTGAATATTATGGTGTATAATATTTCAGAATCATTATAAATTTAAAATAATCACATATATTAATTTCTTCCATCTTTATATACATCCAAGTATATTGGTGATGAAAAACAGATTACACCACAGCGTGGAGACGGTAAGCTGTACGTACACACGTGTGTTGATTTCAATTTTCTTAGGATGGGTAAAAGACGGAATATGGTAGTTTCGTACTCATAATAACATATCAGTATAAAATAGAAACTCGAATTATTACTTAATAATGAAACAACTCATATAGAGTAAGTAGAAGAAGAAAAAGGTTTGAAATAATCGGTAAAGGATATTACCTCTTCTTCGATGTGCCTCTTCGAAACCTCCTCTTAGGAAAATAAATTTGGACATTGAACAAAACCAGGACCACTTGTACGTTTCTAGGGAAGTGGATAAAATGAATTGATATGGTTTGGTCGAGTTAGAAAGCTCAAAATGGAGTGAAGAGAAGAGGGAGTAGATTCCATTTTATAAGAGAGTAGAGGGGAACTTTTGGAAACTCCAAAATAGTAATTTATAATATACTCAAAACCCAATTAAAAACATCCAAAGTGAATAAAATTATAATATGATATAATATAGGGTTGTTATATCATCATCCAGTCAAACTTAGACAAGTTTTTGTTTTATTTTAAACCTTATAATTTTGATTTATTTTTATTTAATCTATTTAATTTTATTTGTGGTAAAAATATTCTAAATTTTAAATGGTTATAAATACTTACTTATGTGTTGTTAATTTCCCATATTTGGATAATTTATGAAATTTTAGACCATTTTAATTTCAATTTCTAATTTTTAAATATTTTTGTTATTTTTAAACAATTTAATATTATGTTATATTTATAAAATATCAATATTGTCAATTTGGACACTATTTATTTATTTGAATTTAAATAAAATCCAAACAGATGATAGTGTCAAACCATAATATTTAATAGCATCCTAAAATGTCATATGAATCTATAAAAATCGTGTATCACATTAATTAGTTCATATATTATTTATTTTATTATTTTTAAAACCATTTATTTGATATTTCTCTTAATAAAATTATTGCTACATCATTTTTGTATAATTATTTATTATACATATTAGTTGCATAAAAATTTAGAAAAAATACTATGATGAATATAAATATAATATATTTCATAATAATACTTTTAGTAGAAATTATCATCTAAAACACCAATCTTTTAAAATGTTATGTTTATTAAATTATGAAGGTGAAAACTTTGACATCATTTAAAATAAAATGATATAAATGTCATAATCTGTTTTATAAGGATTTAAATGGCCCAGAGGCTACACATGGATGAATATGGTGTATATAGACTCTAAAAATATGTTTTTGTCATGTTATTTTGTCTTTTGATGGGTATTATTATTTTAATTAATGCTATATTACTGATTTTTTACAAAATAAATAATTTCTACATCATTAATGTATAATCTATTAATGTAATTATATATTTTTTAAAAATAAAAAATAAATTACCATGATAAATAAAAAAAATTAATCTTTCATATGAGTATTTATAATTGAATTTATATTCTATTTAACAGTATATTAAAAATAATTTAATTATTAAGGTTTGAGTGAGACATATTTCACTATAATTTAAATAAAATAAATTAAAGGTTTTAATCTCATCCAAGTGGGTTTTAGTATACAAAGAATCAACCCAAGTATATTTTAGGACGAAAAATAATAATCCAATTATATTATGACAAGTGTTAGTGTAATTTTATAATATTATTTTTACCCTCAATTACCCGATTTACCTTTAACTATGGTAAATAAAATTTACCGTAGTTACTATTCATAATGGCCAAAAATAAAAGTAGCCTATTAAAATAATTTGAATATACTTCTTCCAAATATGGAATCAATTTTTCTAATTTCAAAACACAGAAGATGCAGTAATTAATATAAAATTAATCTCCTTGTCGAAAAAAGGGTTTTTATTTAAAACATTATAAAAGATTGAAATGCTTTTACCTTTGAATCCAATGTACAATTAATGATAATTACATACATTATATTAAATGGCCAAAATTTCTTTTATTTATATATTTAAATCATTCAATATTATAATTTAACAATATATATTATCTTGATGAAAAAAATTTCTTTTAAGTAAAATTTAGAATTTTTTACTATTCATTGAAATATGAAAATTATCATAAAAATATGAAAAATTTATCCAAAGTAAATTTTAATATACTAACTCAAAATAGTTAGTTTATATTTTCAGAATTAACATATAAAAATTTCAAAAATTATATTTAAAATGGGTGCACCATCAAAAGGTAGAAAAACTGCTCTTTTTTGAAAATAACATCCCTTATATGAAAAATTGTTTTTGTTCTCATACCGTGATCTATAAAACATGTAAGATGAATTATAATGTCATAAAATTAAAAATGTGGTTAATACTATTCATAACATCTAGTTCATAATAATATTATAATATATCATTGTTTAGGGAGACTCGGTATTGCGTACCATGCAAGCTATCGAGGAATGCCGCTTTTGCGTGTAATAGAAGCAAAGTATATTGTTCTGTATACTTCATGATAATCTTGGTGTAGTGTACAACATATGATATCAACGAAATTAAACAAAAATTTCTCAAAAAATATCAGGGTGTTACATTCTACCCCCCCTTAAAATGAATTTCGCCCTCGAAATTTATCTAGGTTGTAAATGGTTTACTTCATGAAATTTTATTTCATAGAAACCGACATCATAAAAAGTAATAATAAAACATAATTTAAAAAATAAATGTATGAAATGCAATTGTTACCCAAATTAACTCGTCACTGGGTTTCCATATAAAATAATATAGTTAAAAACATGGATATAGAAGAGATCTAACCATCATGTTCTGATAGAGAGTGGAAGAGAACATTGCTATGAAAAAGACAAAAATCACAAATCCATAAATCTATGATGATCTAAGGTACCATCTGATTCATTGGATATGAGGGTACTAGAACAACATTTTTGGTTTTAAGATCATCTCCCTAAAGTTGATGAATTTTTTCATAAGGATAAATACTTACTTGATTTTAGTTTAATATCATCGATGGTAATTCCATGAATAATTTCCACATCATCTCTTATTTAAAGAAATGTAGTTGAATTTGAATTTCTTGAAGTGTTAGCAGATCATGCGATAGAATGATAGGATATTCAATCAGTCATTATCCCAAAAAGATTATCACAAATTATTAAATATACACAAGTCCATCTATGGTGAGATTAGCAGTATATGATTCCAATAATGGAATTATACTTCATATATCATACCACTTAATAAAATAAAACTATTTTTTTTCTAACCATGGACTACCTATAGGACAATTGTAGGCGATAAAGGACGGTCACACTTCGGTTGTAGGTTCAATTCCCGCAACCTTGCCCAACGTGATAGGTTTTCGCTCATCCTGTAGGTTTCCCTTTTTCTAAAACTATACTATTATAACATTCTAGAAAAAAATTTAGCCTTAAACAGTACAATCTGATGTCCAACATAATCCATTCCAGCCTTTAGGCTTATCGAATATACTTCTTTCCAATATCATAGTATAAATAAAACGATTACTATAAATATCATCTACCGAGCATGTGAATACCATTATTTACCCTATTATATCATGAGATTTATATTTTTGGTCACATTCAAAAAATGTTAAAACCATAATAATGAATTCTCTTGAAACATGAGTTACAATAGAACTGAGTGAAAACATGAATTCTATCAAAATTTAACTATTTCCACATACCAAAATCCCAAAAAAGTATCTATTTACTCAAACCATGATATCACTTTGTCCTTATACCAGTCATGACCTCATTAATACTATCAGACATCTCATTATCTCTTTATCCCTTCATTATGCACATATCATCTACATTTCAAAAATATCTTAATAACCTTTCATGGTTACTGGTACCATTCAACATATACTTTCAAAAACATTAGGAAAACCATAGTGTAACAATCCTAATAAGTTTTTTTATTTCATAGTACCATTAATTTACCTATACAACATTACTCTTGATAAAAATACAATCATTCCACTGCCATTTTAAAACATTGATCAAGCTTCATAATTTTCTTCCTCAACACTTTTTTCATTTTAAATATCATTTTTTGTCTCTTAATCATCATCAACATAAATACTACCTATATGAACATGTGGGCTCTCTTCATTAGATTTTCCCTTAGGTAATTGGTTTGAATAATGCCCGTGCATTCCACATTTAAAAGATTTATCCATTATTGATGTCTTAGAAATACCATTATCCTAGTCCATGGTGTTAAATGATCCTTTTAATTTTCAATTACTAGATTTGTGTCCTTCTTTTCCACACCCAAAGAATCATCCAGTTCCTTTGAAACATTCTCCCATATTCATCTTCCCATATCATTTACATGAGGTAAATTGAACTTTAATTCCTCTATGATCATCATTAAAATCCATATTTCTCTTATTAGATGAGTCATGAAACTCACCAATGTTGAGATTATTGATCATATTATGAGATTTCTTATTATGAATTATAATCATGTTTGGACTTCAAAATCTTATTTAATTTGGTTTCTCATGAATAAAATCATTCCATTGTCCATCATATTCTCTATTAACATGATTATTTTGTTTTCCAGCCATTTTCTAAAACCCAAAAAGAATAGAGTGATAGGCCAAAATCGTACTGGGAAAATAACATAATCAAGGGGAGTACATTCAATATCTAACATATTAGTTTTAATCCTAGGTTATTCATGATAGTTATCATAATTATAGGATTGTAACATATACATTAACCTTACATACATCCCTAGACATAACTTATATATATCTATAGAGATCTCACTAAAGGTTTCGCGTCTTAGTTTCCACGGGATAACTAAACATTCCATCTGATACCAACTATAACAGACCCGTACATGACTTACATGGGAATTACTTTACTTTTTTTGAATAATTAATACAGAACAACAACAAAATCCCAAAGCCCGTATTAGTTTAGTGTCTTTGGAATCTCAGAACATAATCTTCTAATCATGGTGAATGATATTCAAAATCTCTCATAAATATCTTCCCCTTTTATTTTCTTATGAGGAACATTTCATTAAATCCTAGGTAAAATAAAACATATAAAGGGTGAGCTCAAATGATCAATAATGGTATCCATTGAGAAAATAAAAAAACAAATACATTTGAACTTAAAAACATGAACATAAAGTTTAAACATCAAAATATTGAGTTGTGAAATATATCGTGGTAGTATGTAAGGCATAGGTCACACAGGAACATCACTCATGATAAAATATCATGGGAATAAAACAAGTAATTGTGGAAACCCATTAAGCATATGATATGATTTCTATAGTGGCCAAGGCATTACTACCAAGACCACCATAGTGGACAAAGTCCATTACTAAATCGGGTTTACTTGTTGTTCCAGCCCTATATTACTGAACCAGATTTATTTTACATTCCATAAATGTTTACCACATGAGATATAAATCATTACCCAATGAATTAGAGGGAGATATAGGTCCCACCCATCTCATAATGAAATCATTCTTTTGTGTGCCGCAAAATTAACATAAATCAATTATCATAATCCAATGAATAAAATGGGTTGCATAAACATCGCCCCATCATAACATAATCCATATAAAAAAATGGATATAATTTCATCATAAACAAAATCAAAACATGTAAATAATAGAGACATTATACTTGAAACATAATGATGTTAAATAATGTCATCATAGATGGAACATAGTATTGATAAAGCATTTAAAATGAATTCTTGAGGAAAATATACTTTCTTATTTCGAATCATTTTATTTTCTCAAAATGAGAAGCAATTTTAAGAGAAAATAATTTAATTGAAAATGAACATGAAATATTGTAGAGTATGATTTATGTAAATAAGGTGTTATGAAAATTTAAAAATCCGTTCAAGTCGTATATGTTAAAAAACAATTTCCTCGTACTGTTGTAGGAAAACTCAAAACGTACCTTATATGGTAAACAAAAGAATGATTCCTTCTATACCCCATAGTAAAAGTAAAAAAGTGGTAAACATGACTTTAAACATAAATGGAATAATATTAAAATATTTATGAAAACATTTTTTATAAAACATGTACATAGATGATAAATATAAGCCTAGTATAGACTTATGAATAAACAATCTCGGATCGGAACGAGATTGGAATAACTATCCCTTAACTTAGGTCTGATTCAATTGTACATATCTGAACTTATTTTATAATGTTTTAAAAAATTTAATTGACTTATTAAAAAATCACATTTATTTTTATGATATCATATATGGTCATACTCTTCTCAATTTGTTACTAACATTTCATTTTAACTCGTTATTCAGGTGTTAACTAATTTATGTTATTATGCATGTTTTGTCGAATAAATTCTTACTCTTATTTTTAGGTTATAGTTATATCATTTACAAAATTTTCTTAGTATAATATATATCATATTAATTCAATCATTTTATTTTTATAATCCTTATTCATTGCATATCATGTAGAACAAATCAGATCACATTGTGGAGATGGTAGACCTTACATATGAACGAGCGGCGATATCATTCCCATGACTGCGGAATTTTATTGAATTGTATGGTTTATAATATTTCATAATTTGTATAATTTTACAATAATCACATATAGTTATTTCATCCATCATTACACACATCCAAGTGTGTTGGTGATGAAAAACAGATTACACCATGGCATAGAGAGGGTATGCCATACGTACTCCCTCGTGGTGAGTTTATTTTTCATATGATTGATAAAAGATGGAATATGGTATTTTTTATATTCATAATTACATATAAGTGTATAAGTGATACTGGAGTTTTTAATTAAAAATGAAACAACTCATATAGAAGAAGTAGAATAAAAAAAGTTCGAATGAATCCGTAAAGGATATTACCTCTTCTTCGAAATGCCTCTTCTAATCCTCCTCTTAAGAAACTAAAGTTGGTCTTTGATGAATACCAGGACGTATTTAATGTTTTTAGGTATGTGGGTAATGGATATGGAAAAGGGTTGGAAGAGTTTGATAGCTCAAAGTAGAGTTAAGTAAAGACGGATGGGGTTCCTTTCTATAAGAGAGTAGAGGGGCACTTTTGGAAACATTCAAAATATTATTTTATACTAAAATAAAACTCCTCCTAAAAACATAAAAAGTGAATAAAATTAGAATATGAGAAAATATTGGGTTTTAATCTCATCAAGAAATCTAATTTTGACATATTTTTAATTTATTTTAAACCTTATCATTTTGATTTATCCTTATTTAATCTATTTGTATTTATTTGTGATAATAATATTATAAATTTTAAATATTTATAAATACATACATATGTGTTGTAAATTTTCTATAATTTGATAATTTATGAAATTGTTCACGATATAAATTTCAATTATTATTTTTAAAATATTTTTTAGATATTTAAATAGTTTAATAATATTTTATTTTAAAAAAATATCAATAGTGTCAATTTTAAAACTATTCATTTATTTGAATTTAAATAAATAAAAACAAATGATAGATTCTAACAAAAATATTAAATAGATTTATAACATGTCATATGAATCTAAAAAATTTGTGGAGTACATTTATTTGTTCATATAATATTTATTTTAATATTTATAAAACCATTTATTTGATATTTCTCTTAAAAAAATAATTTCTACATCATTTTTTATAATTATATAATATACATATCTGATGCATAATAATTATAAATAAAATAAAATAATGAAGATAAATCTAGTATATTTCATAATAATAATTTTAGTAGAATTTATCTTCTAAAACACCCAAATTTTAAAATGTTATGTTTATTAAATCATGAAGGTGACAACTTTGACATCATTTAAAATAAAATAAAATAAATGTCATAATATGTTTTATAAGACTCCAAATGATCCAAAATTCGACACATGGATGATTATGGTGTAGATATACTCGACCAATAAGTTTTGGCATGTTTTTAGGTCTTTTTATGGGTATTATTATTTTAATAAAAACTATATTATTGATTTTTCACTAAATAAATAATTTCTGCATCATTAATGTATAAGCTATTAAGGTAATAATATTTTTCATAAAAATTACCAATAAATTACCATGATATATAAAAAAAATTTAGATTTCAAATGAGTATTTATACTAGTATTTATATTCTTTTAACCTTATATTATAAGTAATTATATTATTAAAGTTTGACTGAGACATATTTCACTTTCCTTTAAGTAAAATAAATTAATGGTCTTAATCTCATCAAATTGGGTTCCAATAGATAAAATTTCAACCAAAGTATATTTTAGAACGAAATATAATCATCCATTTATATTAATACAAGTGTTAGGGTAATTTTATAATATTATTCTTACCCCTAATTAACTGATTTAACGTTAACTATGGTAAATAAAATTTACCATCATTACTATTCATAATGGCCAATAATAAAAGTAGACTATTAACATAATTTGTACATACTGATTCCAAATATGGAATAAATTTTTCTAAATTAAAAACATATAATGTCATGACCCGTCCTCGGGGCCCGTGCCATGACTACCCCAAGCCTGCCTTCCATAGGCCAGGGGCTGGCGACTAGCACCAAGGTGTAATTTCAAGTAAAAAGGGAAGGCATTTCCTTTGTAAAGTAAACACACACCACAGAGCAAACAAGAAGAAGTAAACACTAAGTTAAAACTGGTTACAATAGTAAGTGTGTAAAAGTAAGTGGGCCAGAATACAAACCCAAACTGAAAGTAAAGTACAACTGGAAAGGGAAAACAACAACTGAATGTAAAGCCGCAACGTCGAGCCCTCCACTGGAAGTCCCACCTGAAAGGTGGGTACAGATAGCCTCCACAGCTCCTCGGGTCCAGCCGTCCACTCCAAGTATGTCCCACCTAGTGGTCCACCTCCAGGTGCCATCCTGCTCCGCCAGCCTCAACCACGATCAGTGTTGTCCGTCGTCTGCAACCAACACAACGTAGTGTGGGCATAGCCCGTGCAGGGGTGAGTATAAGCTACTTATTAGGGACCCTGAGACCCCCGAAGTTCCTCCAGAATCCACAAATTATAATCCACAAAGGAAAGATACAATCACGAAGTAACATCCGACACTACTTAGGTATATTCCCATACACATATCTAAGTCATCAATTCCCGATTGGCTCCAACATCCGAGCCCAAGTCGATCACATCCACACAGTATAGCACAACCCAATCCACATAGGAAAGAAAAACAAGATTTAGATCACACAGGTATACTTCTTCGTATGAAAATAGAGATGATCAGATATAGCCACTGATTCATCTAAGCTGTCGGACCCACAAAGGATCAATAGGTAACTAACCCCTGCAATGACCCACAAAGGATCTGACCCACACAGGATCGATTGGTAACAAACCCCCGCAATGACCCACACAGGATCGGACCCAGACAGGATCTATAGGCGCTGGCCCACACAGGACTGCTGAGCACTGACCCACACAGGATCTGACCCACACAAGATCGATAGCAGTGATTCACGTAGGATCACTGAGTGCTGTAGTCATCGCCATCGAATCCACAGAGGATTTCTGCATTATCGTCATCGTCGTCGCAGTTGCAGCAAGCTCTAGTGTTCCCGCACACAGCAAGCTCGTTCGGGAGGGTCCGCTCCATGAGCCGAAGGGCTGATACATCAACTGACACAAAGTCCAGAGTTTATGTATCCAAAAGTTCCATATCGTCAACAGGAACTCAACGTCACAGACGTCGCATCAATCGGATGCGTGATCTGAGAGTTATTGGCCTTTTCGTCCTCGTGGCCTAGTTGGTTTTTAATTCAAAACCAACCCTACTGTACTCCAACTGCATCCAAACCATGAGCAGAGTAATCCTAAAGGTACGTCTCACTAAGAGGAATCCAAAAAAGTCGACGGAACGTAAATCAGACGTCTGGAGCTCAAGTTATAAGCGTTTTCGCTCCGAGGGCCCGGTTGGTTTCATGTACGAACAAACCCGGCCAAACCCAAAGTACTCTGAAACCATGAGTATAATACACCAAAATGACCGTCTCGATCCGAGGATCGCATCGTAGCTGACAGTGCGTCGATCGGTGGTCTGCAGCTCATGTTATGGGCAACAGACCGAAAGAGGTTCGGTATTAAGAGGTTCGGGCCGGGTCCGACCCGACTCGATACCCCCAGGGCCGGCTCGAACCTGGTCGAACCAACCCGGGTCTGGGTCTGGCAAGTTTGGGCGTGGCCCAGCCCGGCTAGCGTGGCCCGTCCTGGCCTGGGCACGGCTTGGCCCAGCCTGGGCGTGGCCCGGCCCGGCCTGGGCGGCCCGGCCCGGCTCGACGGCTCGTCCCGACGCGCTGGCGCTGGCTGGGTGGCTAGGCGGCCGGCCCGGCCGAGCGAAGAGGGCGGGGGCGCGCTACCCCCGCGTGGAGATACCGCAACTCCCAAGCGGGGGGCCGCTCCTGCTGGCCGACCGGGGGTAACGAACCCCCGGTTTTCCCCTGACCGGCCGGCCCGCTCTTGCAGGCCGGCAGCTGCCGCCACAAGACCGCAAAGGGCCGGTCCCCCTACTCCGACGCCGGCGGCCCGGAACCGGCCGCTGGTTCCCCTACTCTGCCGCGGCCCGGAACCGGCCGCGACCTTCGTCTGTCCGGCGCAGCGCGATGGCGTCGTGCCCCTCCGCCGCAGCCCCACTCCGGCTGCGGTGCTGTTGTGGTTCACCGGCGCGGTGCGACGGCGCTGCGTCTCTGGTTTTTTTTTCAATGGAGCGGCACGATGGGCCTCATCTTTGGATAGTCCACAATGGCGCAGTGCGATGGCACTGCACTACTCCCCATTTCCTTAACAATTCCTGCGCGGTGCTTCAGCACCGCGTTGCCTTGCTTGTGCCGCAACAATATCAAAAAACAAAAAAGGGAGAGGAGGGTTAGCAGTGTTCGTGCGGTCCAACCCCCTCCCATTATTGCGGTAACAGGTGGCTCAAATAAAATAGAAAACATGAAACAGAAGAATTCATGAACAACAATTAAAATAAATCCCTACCTCGTTGAATCATTGAACGAGGGTTCATCGCGGTAATAACCGTCGCAGAAGAAGGCGTTACGGAGGGAGGATCGTCGCGTCGTGGAGAAGCGTCGCAGAAGATGCGTCACGGAAGAAGCATCACAGAAGAAGTGTCATTGGCATCGCGGTACATGGCGTCGCGTAGTCGATCTCCGATGATCTGGCGTTCTTTGTCAGAGATCTGTGCGTTCTTCGCGTTCTTCGCTTTCTTCGCGTTCTTTGTTGAAGAAGAAGGCTTTTCTCCAAATCCTCTCCACGCAACAAGTTCCAACAGAAATAAAATAAGATTTGTCTTATTTTATTAATGCACAAGACAATGTTTGAATTTAAAAAAGAAACAATCAATTCAATGAATTAATTGTAACGATTTTACTTCCCATATTAAAGAGGCGTTTCTTAACCAGAATAAACGCTTGAGTTGACTTCATTAAAAATCGGGTGTAGGTGCTTTACTTAGAAGAAAAGAAATAGTGGGGCTCGTTTGGACCCCCACTCACAAATATCCTACCAAGTGGGTAGGATATTGTGGGTCCCACATCATCCACTTAACTTAAGTTAAGAAAAATAAAATAAAAACCGGTTGCACAAATTTTATTTTATTTCTTAACTTAACCCCAAAAATTAAAAACCACACTCGAGAAAATGCAACTCTGGAAAGGGTGTTTCTATGAAATTATTGGCGCTGCGATTCCATCGGTGCCCTCAGAATTCGATTCCGAGCACCGGTTCTAATGTTAGAAAAACCCGCTCCTTCGTTCATTAAACGTACCTGAGCCAAACTTCAGAAAATGATTCTGGGCACACCGGGCCTCGGAATCAGGTGCCTTCAGAAACTGCGCTCTTGTAAAATTCCAAAAAAAAATTAAGGAAAAAATTTCCTTGAATTTTACGTATATTTACATCACTTCCACCTCAGGGCTTTACGTCCCCATAATGATACATCATAAACTAGGGAAACAAATGTGGGTACTAAGCACGCATCTGAGCCTCCCTCTCCCAAGTGCTCTCTTAGAGGTTCCCATGCTTCAATCTGATGTGCACTAGAGGAATTGACCGTCCACGTAGGACCCACTCCTGTCGATACTCGATCTCTACCGGGACCTCCGCAAAAGTCACCCCATCAGCAACGTCCAGCTCCCCATGGTCAATGATATGTGTCGGGTCGTCCACGTATCTCCTCAGTTGAGATACGTGAAAGACGCCGTGCACCCGGTGAAACTAAGGTGGTAGAGCCAGGCGATAAGCAACCTCGCCAATTTTGCTGAGGACCTGGAAAGGTCCAATGAAGTGTGGAGCTAACTTGCTTCCACAACCAAATCTCCGTAATCCGCGTCGAGGTGAGACCCGCAAGAAGACATGGTCGCCGTCCTCAAACTCTAGTTGCCTTTGCCTCTTGTCAGCATAAGACTTCTGCCAGATCTGAGCTGTCCTCATCCGCTCCCGGATGACTTGGACCGTCTCTGTCATGGCATGGACCATCTCTGGTCCCACAAGTGCTGACTCCCCAAGGTCTATCCGGCACAGCGGTGATCTGCAAGGTCGGTCGTACAATGCCTCGTATGGTGCCACACCAATGGTGGAGTGGTAGTTGTTGTTGTACGCAAACTCTACCAATGGTAGGTGGTCCTCCTAGATGCGACCAAAGTCGAGGACACATGCTCAGAGCATGTCCTTGAGAGTCTGAATGGTCCTCTCTATCTGACCATCTGTCTAAGGATGAAAGGTGGTGCTCAGACGTAGCTTCGTCCAGAATTCCTCCTACAACCCTTTCCAAAGCCAGGAAGTAAAGAGAGAATCTAGATCAGAAACGATGGAAGATGGCACACCGTGAAGCCATAAAATCTCCTAAATGTAGAGACGTTCCAAGATCTTCACTGAGCCCTGATCTCGGATGGGTAAGAAGTGAGCCGACTTGGTGAGTCGGTCGACAATCACCCAAATGGATTCATGACCTCTGGAGGTGTGTGGAAGTCCAGTCACGAAGTCCATATATATTCCATACCACTTCCACTCTGAGACCTCAAAGGGCTGTACCAAGCTTGCTGGTACCTGGGGCTCTACCTTCACCTGCTGGCAGGTGAGGCATCGACAAACGAACTCTACCATAGCCCTTTTCATGCCCGTCCACCAGTGCTATCGTATGAGATCCTGGTACATCTTCACTAAGCAAGGATGTACCGCCAAGGGGAAGTGTGAAACTCTCTCAGCACCTCCTCCTGTAAAGTAACTGGTACCAAGGTACTTCCTTTGAAAAGGACATCGTGATCTCTTCCAAAATAGAAACCATAAGGTGCATGTCCCGAGAATATCTGCGCGTGCTGCGTCTCACAGTCAGCGTCCCCACGCTGTGTCTCTTTGACCTGCTACAGTAGTGGAGGAGTGAATGTGAGTGACTGAAGTAAGGCTACTCTATTTCTATCCATGAAGGATATCTGCAAAGCGGCTAGCTGCTCTGTCGCCTCCCCAAGTAGCTGAATGCCCGTCTTCCTGCTGAGAGCATTAGCTACTACGTTCCCGTTTCCAGGAGTATAGACTATCTCAATGTCATAGTCCTGGAAGAACTCGGGCCATCGCCACTGTCTTAGGTTCAGGTCCTTCTGCGAGAAGATGTACCTGAGACTCTGATGGTCAGAATAGACTGAAAAGCGCTCTCCCATCAGATAGTGTCGCCACATATTCAGAGCGAAGACCACTACTGCTAACTCCAGGTCATGGGTAGTGTAGTTATGCTCATGCGGCCTCAGCTGGCATGATCCATAGGCGATCACTGCCCGCTCCTACATCAGGACACATCCAAGTCTGGTCTCTGATGCGTCGCAGTGGACTACGTACCCTACTCCCTCTTCTGACAACATCAAGATAGCTGCGCTGC
Source organism: Viscum album (assembly GCA_963277665.1). Taxonomy (NCBI): domain Eukaryota; kingdom Viridiplantae; phylum Streptophyta; class Magnoliopsida; order Santalales; family Viscaceae; genus Viscum; species Viscum album. The sequence continues at coordinate 1,271,349,032 of OY728146.1, forward strand.
TCAATCTCTGTCTCAGCTCTTGGAAGCTCTATTGACATCTGTCTGACCACACAAAGAGTTTCCCCTTCTTCATCAAAGCTGAGAGTGGTGTCGCAACTCTGGATAAGTCTATCACAAATCTCCGGTAGTATCCAGCTAGTCCCAAGAAACTCCACACCTCCATCACGCTCCTGGGTGGCTCCCATGCTAGCACTGCCTCGATCTTCACAGGATCCACCGAAACTCCCGCCTCAAAGATGATGTGTCCCAAGAAGTGGACCTCGCGTATCCAAAACTGAAACTTCGAGAGCATTCCATAAAGCTGGTTCTCTCGGAGTGTTTCTAGTACAACCCGCAAGTGGTAGGCGTGCTCCTCCTCAGTGTTTGAGTATATCAATATGTCGTCGATGAAGACCACGACAAATCGATCGAGGTATGGCTGTAAGATCCTATTAATTATGCCCATGAACACTGCTGGAGCATTGGTTACGCCGAATGGAATAACCAAGAACTCATAGTGGCCATACCAACATCTGAAGGCTGTCTTCTACAAGTCCCCGTCCCAAACTCCGAGCTGATGATAGCCTGACTTGTGGTCTATCATCGAGAACCACCATGCTCCCTTGAGCTGATCGAAGAGGTCATCAATCCTATGTAGTGGATACTTGTTCCTCACTATCACCTAGTTCAGGAGACAATAGTTGACACAAATTCGCATGCTCCCATCCTCCTTCTTGGGGATCAATATCGGGGAAGCCCTGGGTGAAACACTAGGGCAGATGAATCCCTTTCCCTTCAAATCCTCCAACTATACTCGTAGCTCTCGGAGCTCGGTGGGAGCCATCCGATATGCTGGGGTAGATATCAGGGATGTCCCAGGTTATAGATCAATATAAAAGTCTACCTTTCTTCGAAGAGGTAGTCCTGGAAGGTCATCGGGGAAAAAATCCACATAATGATCCACCACTTCAGGAAAACTAGGACTCCGCACTTCAACTGCTCCTAGGATGAGGCTAGCCAACTGATGAGTGATGGGATGTCCTCTCCTCTGCGAGAGTGTGTCCTGTGCTGCGAAGGCTCCCTTCTCTCCAGCGAAGGTGAACCTGCTCCTATTAGTGCGTACACATCGCACCCTGATCCTAATACAGTCAATCTGAGCATGGACTGTAGATAACCAATCCATGACCAAGATAACGTCGTAAGGCCTCGAAGTCGCTACAAGAAGATCCTAGCCGAAGCTATCACCTCCTAGAGTAAGATCACACTGCCGGCACCAGTGCGTAATCGTCGAGTCTACTCCCGTAAGAGTCTCTAGCCATAAAGATCGAGCCAATGACACAGTCGGAATCTCCGATCTCAAAAAAGGGTAGCAACTATGAAAGAATGACTCGCTCCTGTGTCTATAAGAACTACAGCAAGGGTGGAATAGACACAAATAGTACCTCGAATCATCTCGGGTGCACCGTGGTCATAGGCCTCCTCTGCCTGGAGTTGTGTATGTCTCTACCCGCCAGCTCCCTATGGTCGGGGTGGACCTCTTGGTGGTGGTGGTGGTAGAGCCTCAAAGCGTCGCCCACCACCTACTGCTCGTCCAGCTCCTCTGCCTCGCCCGCCTGCTCCTTGAGAACTGCCACGATCGATCCTCTGCCTCTGCCTGGGTGGCCCCTCATCCATCTATTGCTCCTCAGCACAGCGGGTCGGGCAATCACGAGCCATGTGGCCCTGCCCGCTGCATGCGTAGCACTGTCTGCCTCTCGAAAGACTGGCTCCGCGCTGTGTGCCCTGCACTACTGAGATAGTGTCCTGAGGTTTTCCGCCTGAGTGTATGGTCTTCTTGGAGCCATGAGTCATCTGTCGACTGCCTACTGCAGAAGACTATGCTACGTCGCACCATGCGGTAGGTCTCTCTGCTGAAGTAGGCTCAGCAAGGATGATCTCGATTAGAATGGCTCGCTCTAGTACCCCTGCCTGTGTCGGAATGCTGAGGGAGACCAGCGATGCCCTGATCTCATGCCTCAATCCATGATCGAAGGTCCCAGCCTGGCTGAATGGGCCCTATACCATGTATGTCGAGTAGCATGAGAGATCGGTAAATTTCGTCGAGTACTGTGCGACCGTCAAGCTGCCCTGCCGTAGCTGAAGAAGCTCCTGGATGCACACCGCACGGAGGGTGGCTGGGATGAACTCCGAGAAGAAGAGGCTCTCAAAGTCCGTCTAGAGGAGAGATTTCTCATTGTGCACCTAGAACATAAAGATCCACCATCTTCTTGCTGCTGCGTGTAGTAGGCTATCTGCGAGGATCACCATGAGGTCTGCTGGTGTCCTCACTAACCTGAAAACCCATACAACTGCCTCCAGCCAATCCTCGGCAGCCTGAGGGTCCGTCTCCCCACGGAACCTGGGCGGTCGCTGGCGCTGAACCTCGTGCAGTGCACTAAGGCGATGTGCATCGTCAGCGGCCAGGGCTGGCAACATCGGTGGCTCGGCGGGTAGAGGTACCGTTGGTGCCTCTGCTGTCAAAGGGCCCTGTACCGTGGCCTCGTCGCTCGGTGGGCTATGTTCACGCAAAACTACCGGAACCCTAGCTGGCTGACGTCGTGGGGCCATCCTGAAAAGCAAACTGGTGCGCCATAGTCATACAATATACTTGGTGAGCTGACACAATGTAATCACAAATAAAACTTGAAACACACATGCAATCAATGATTTCGTGTATTAAGTCGGAAATCAGAAGTCATGGTCCTGGTGTAAGGATACGTCAGCCGCCGCCCCAACATTGGACTCCCTTGACTGATAACCACACCCAATACTCGTAACACTATTACTTTATATAAAAAAAGATCAGAGTCTTGAGTTCTGCGGTAGAACCGAGCTCCTCTGATACAAATTTGTCATGACCCATCCTCGGGGCCCGTGTCGTGACTAACCCAAGCCCGCCTTCCATAGGCCAGGGGCTGGAAACTAGCACCAAGGCGTAATTCCTGGTAAAAATGGAAGGCATTGCCTTGGTAAAGTAAACAAACACCACAGAGAAAGAAATCAGAAGTAAACACTAAGTAATAACTGGGTACAACAGTAAGTGTAGAAAAGTAAGTGGTCCATAATACAAACCAAAACTGAACGTAAAGTACAACTGGAAAGGAAAAATAGAAACTGAAAGTAAAGCCTCAACGTCGAGCCGTCCACTGGAAGTCCCTCCTGAAGGGTGGGTACAGATAGCCTCCACAACTCCTCAGGTCCAACCGTCCGCTCCCAGTACATCCCGCCCAGTGGTCCACCTCCAGGTACCATCCTGCTCTGCAAGCCTCAACCAAGATCAATACTGTCTGTCATCTGCAACCAACACAACGTAGTGTGGGCCTAGACCATGTAGGGGTGAGTATAAGCTACTCCGTTGGGACCCCGAGACCCACGAAGGTCTCCCAGAATCCACAAAGGATTATCCAAAAAGGAAAGATACAATCACGAAGTTACATGTGACACTACTTAAGTATATGCCCATACATATATCTAAGTTATCAATTCCCAATCGGCTCCAATATCTGATCCCAAGTCGATCACATCCACACAGGATTGCAAAACAAAATCCACATAGGAAAGAAAAACAAGATTCAACTCACACAGGTATAGTTCTTCGTATGATGATAGAGATGATCAGATATAGCCACTGATTCATCTAAGCCGTTGGACCCACAAAGGATAGATAGGTAACTAACCCCGAAATGACCCACAAAGGATCTTACCCACACATGATCGATATATAACTGACCCCCGCAATAACCCACACAGGATCGGACCCACATAGGATCTGTAGGTGCTTTCCCACACAGGACCGCTGAGCGCTGACCCTCACAGGATCTGACCCACACAGGATCGGTAGCACTGATCCACATCGGATCCCTGAGTGCTGTAGTCATCACCGTCGAATCCACGAAGGATTTCTGCACAGTCGACATCGTCGTCACAGTCGCAGCCAGCTCTAGGGTTCCAACACACAGTATGCTCGTTCGGGAGGGTCCGCTCCACGACCTGAAGGTCTGATACATCAAATGACACAAAGTCCGAATTTTATGTATCCAAAAGTTCCGTATCGTCAACAAGAACTCAACTTCATAGACGGCGCGTCAATCGGACGCCCGGTATGATAGTTATTGGCCTTTTCGTCCGAGGGGCCCAGTTGGTTTTTAAGTCAAAACCAACCCGACTGTACTCAAACTAAATCCAAACCTTGAGTGGAGTAAGCCTAAAGGTCTGTCTCACTAAGAAGAATCCAACAAAGTCGACGACACATCAATCGGACATCCGGAGCTCAAGTTATAAGCGTTTCCACTCCGAGGAACTGGTTGGTTTCGTGTACAAACCAACACGAGTGAACAAAAAGTACACCAAAACCTTAAGTATAATATACCAAAATGACCGCCTCGATCCAAGGATCGCATCGCAGCTGACAGTGCATCGATCGGAGGTCTTCAACTCAAGTTATGGGCAACAGACCGATAGAGGTTTGGTATTAAGGGGTTCGGGCCCTGTCCGACCCGGCCCGATACCCCCAGGGCCGGCCCGATCCGGGTCGACCCGAACCCGGTCCAGGTATGGCCCGCTTGGGCACGCCCCGGCCCGGACTCGGCGGCCCGGTCCGGCTCGGCGGTGCGGCCCGAAGCGAAGGCGTACTGGCGCGCCGGCGCCAGCCGGGCGGCCAGGCGGTCGGCGCGACCGTTATGGCCGAGCGAAGAGGGCGGGGCGCACGCTGCCCTCACGTGGAGAAACTACGGCCCCCAAGTGGGTGCCTGCTCCTGCTGGCCAACCGGGGGTTACAAACCCCCGGTTTTCCCCTGACCGGCCGGCCCGCTCTGGCCAGCCGGCTGCTTCCGCCATGGAACCGGCAAGGGACGGTCCCCCTGCTCCGATGCCAGCGGCCCGGAACCGGCTGCCGGTTCCCCTGCTTTGCCGCCGCTCGGAACCGGCCGCGGCCTTCGTCCTTCCAGCACAGCGTGATGGCGCCGCGCCCCTCCGCCGTGCCCCCTCTCTGGATGAGGTGCTTTTGTGGTTCACCGGCGCGATGCGACGGCGCCGCGTCTCTGGTTTGTTTTCCACGGCACGGCGTGACAGTGCCACGTCTTTGGTTCATCCTCAACGGCAAGGCGCAACGACACTACGCTACCCCCCATTTCCTTAAAAATTCATGTGTGGTGCTTCGACACTGCGTTGCCTTGCTCATTCCGCAACAATACCAAACAACCAAAAGGGAGAAGAGGTTCGACCGTGTTCGTGCGGTCCGACCCCCTCCCGTTATTGCGGTTACAGGAGGCTCCAATAAAAGAGAAGAAAGGCAATAGAAGAATTCACGAACAACAATTAAAATAAATCCCTACCTCATCGAATCGTTGAGAGAGGGATCGTCGTGGAAATAACCGTCACGGAAGAAGTTGTCATGGAAGAAGAGTTGTGGAAGAGGCGTCTCTGGCGTCGCGGTACACGGCGTCGCGTAGTCGATATCCGAGGATTTGGTGTCCTTAATCGGAGATCGGTGTGTTCTTCACATTCTTCGCGTTCTTCGTCGAAGAAGAAGGATTTTCTCCAAATCCTTTCCACGGAACAAGTTCCAACAGAAATAAAATAAGAGTTGTCTTATTTTATTTACGTACAAGCCAAATTTTGAATTTTAAAAAGAAACAATCAATTAAATGAACTAATTGTAACGATTTAACCGCCCAAATTAAAGAGGCATTTCTTAACCAGAATAAACGCTTGAGTTGACTTCATTAAAAAGGGTGTGTGGGTTCATTACTTAGAAGAAAAGAAATGGTCGGGATCGTGTGGGCCCCACCTCACAAATATCCTACCAAGTGGGTAAGATATTGTGGGTCCCACATCATCCACTTAACTTAAGTTAAGAAAAATAAAAAAAAAACCGGTTTCACCACTTTTATTTTATTTCTTAACTTAACCCCAAAAATTAAAAACCACACCCGAGCAAACGCAACTCCGAAAAAGGCGTTTCTAAGCAATTACAGGCGCTGCGATTCCATTGGTTCCCTCAGAATTTGTTTCCGAGCACCGGTTCGAATGTTAGAAAAACCCGCTCATTCGTTCACTGAACGTACCCGAGCCAAGCTTCGGAAAACTATTCCGGGAACACCGGGCCTCAGAATCAGGTGCCGTCAAGAACTGCACTCTTTTAAAATTTCAAAGAAAATTAATGAAAAAACATTCCCTTAAATTTTACGGAGCTTTACACAGAATATTCGGTAATTAATTGAAAATTAATATCGTTGTAAAAAAAATGGGTTTTTATTTATAACATTGCAAAAGATCGAAATGTTTTTACATATAAATTCAATGTCAAATTAATGATAATGATGTAAATTATATTAAATGTTAAAAATATATTCAATTTATACTTTAAAACAATTCAATATTATAATTTAACCATATAAATTATCTTGTTGAAAAATGATTCTTTTAAGTAAAATTTATCGTATTATTACTATTCATCAAAATATGAATGATATCATAAAAATATGAAAAATTAATCCAAAGTAAATTTTTATATCCTGATTCAAAACAATTATTTTATTTTTTCAGATTGAACTTATAAACTTGTCAAAAATCATATTTGAATTGGGTGCTCCATCAAAAGGAATCAAAACTGCATTTTTTTGAAAAATACTTTATACTAAATATTGATTTGGTCACATACCATGTTCTATAATATTTGTAAGATGAATAATAATTTAATAAAACTCAAAATTTGTTTAATAATATTCATGATGGCTAGTTCCTAATAATATTATAATATTTCATTGTTTAGTGAAACACGATATTTCATACCCCGCAAACTATCAATGAAGGTCGCTCCAGCGTGTAACAGAAGACAAATATATTGTTGTGTATACTAAAAGGTAATCATGGTGTTGTATACAAAATTATATATCAAGGAAATTAAAAAATATATCTCATAAAATCTCGGGGATTTACAATTTAAATTAATAGTGTATTCTATTTCATACTTCAATATTCTATAGATTATTATAACACTCATATAGTTAATATATATCATATTTATATCATGATTTATATTCTATAAATCATGAAATAAAGATAAGGACCATTTATATAACAAATAAAGACACATTCAATGGACAAAGAAAATATTACTCGATGTTAATCATTTAGATAAAATTGTTGACAAGTAGGTAATATGAAGTAATAATCAAGCGTTCTTTGAGGATCATGTTTTGGTTATTCAACTAAATAATTTTTGATTTTTATATAATTTTTTTAACTTTTTTTTATCATGAATCTATTTACTTTAATGATTTTTTATTCCACATGTAATTTTTTTTCTAACAATCAGATTATGATCCCACATCTCTATGTTATAAGAGTATATTGAAAAAGCCTCATCACTTTTAAATATTATTTATGTTTATTATTTATTGGATGAAATATTATGATCTATATCTCCAAATAACTCATTAATTTTAATATCCTCTAGTTATTAAAAATATATTCATATATTGGTATAATTATCCACTAATCGGTATGTAAGATTATAAAGTGTGTGTTTTTATAAAATCCTGACATTACCCTCTATTAATGAAGAAATATAGGTTCATTAAATATCATATTTTCTAAAAAGGTGTTCAAAACATTTTTATGATTTAATTATGATTTTTAAATTTATTATCAAGTAAATTTGTATTTAAAATGTTTTCAATCTTATTTAATATGTTTTAAAAAGAACTGTTTTTCAATAGTTTTTATACCTATTTTATATGTTTTAAAAAAAATGGTTTTCAAAAACTTTTTCTTGATTTTATTATATGTTTCTAGTAAAAAAATTTAAAATAACTTTCATGATATCATAATAATAATTTAATTTTATTTTTAATGATATGGGTTTCAACAGTTTTCAATATATTTTTTTCAATGTAATTTTAATGAAATTATTTTCAAATCATTTTCATGATTTCTGTATAACCAGTTATATTATTTTCATTAAATATTTTTCAAAATGTTGACATGAATTATTTTAATGTTATCAAAGTGATTTGAATGATTTTTTTAATATTTTTTGATGGTTATTCTATATTTTAAATATGAAAAAGGGATTCAAATTGATTTCATGTATTATTTATATGTTTCAAGGTATTTTATGTGAACGTTTTTTATTCAATGATTTTATTCATTAAAAATAATTTTCTATTTAAGAACGAATATTTTCTTAATGAAATGTTTTTTAAAGGATATTTCAAAATATTTTTCTATTAATGATGACATATGTAGATGTCACACTTGTCTTTTTGGGAAATGATCTAATGATTCCATTCATATTCTTTCTCTAAATGGACATTCATAATGTCAAGATCATTGGGAAAACCTATTTCTATTTCATAGGTTATATGTTTTTGAAATTTGTTACCGTTTAAAATGTATTATGTTTATGTAGTCTGTTTCTACTTTACGATTTAGGATTTTGAAGAAATTAATATGAAACCTATATCCTTTTTTGCAGTTTATGATATAGTAACTTGTTTGTTAGTCGAATTTAATTTCAGTGGTTGAGATATGATTATTTATAATTTTTAAGAACATGTTACAATGATTTAATTATGATATTTGTTGAACCTCAAACACAATCTAATGAATAGGGTAATTATTTATATCTCATGATATAGAAAAATATGATCTTGGGAATTAACCCTGACTACTAAGATGGTCATATGAGTGAACCATGCCAACCAAGATAGTATGATGAGACACATCATGAAACTAATATGACCATGGTAGTGAAAAATGACTACTATTATGGTATGGGAATTAAACACATAATAAAAATTTGTTCTTAGTCGTGATGCCTAGGAAACTAGGGAAATAATATTATATTCATATGTGTTTTCCACAATTCCATGTTTTATTCCTATGTTAGGAATTTATTGATTATTTTATTTATTTACTTATGATTAATTTCTTATTAAGGGACACTATTTATTTCATGATTAATTTTTATTATATATGATATGAAGAGTATGATTTTTTTAATCTCATGATCATGATGGCGTACCCATTTACTTATTGTTATGCTTACATATCTCCCTTGTTTATCATTACTAAGCATCTCATCTCAACCCTTTTTGTTTTCATTCCCCCGGATAAGAAGATATGAATTATATTCTATGTGGATAAGATGTTTGATAGTCAATCTGAACATATTAGGAGAGAATGTATCTCATTTATGTACCTATTTTTATGTTTTTATGTTTCCAAAGGCACTATACTAGTACACAGTTTGGGAATCTATTTCTAAAATGGTTTAAGTATTCCAAAAAAGATATGTAATGTTAATTTATTAAAATTGATGATTTCTATATATAGTGATGGATTTAAATTATAAATATGATATAAATTACAAAATTAATCATCATGAAATGAAATATATTATGTATTTTTTCTAATATTTTCATGCATTGAAAAATTATATAATTGTTCAGTCATGCTTATTGATTAACACCTCCAAAAAATGATATGATTCATTTTTTATATCTACAGAACATGGATTATATATATTTCTGTATTTAAATATGTTATACAATATTTATTAAATATAAATAATTTGAGAATGATAAACTATCATATACCTTATCTCTACATGGATCATTTAAGACTGAAAATATAACTCATGTGTATGTGTGGCCGATCATCACTATTATATTAATTATTTAGTTTTTCCATAATAGTATTTCATAGTTGTTTTTAAAAGAAATTTTCATATATAAAAATGATAATTACACAAATATTAATATTATTTGGATGATTAAATAATTATCTTACTATCCATAGTCAACTAAATATAGCCATTTTGGAGTTATGTGTTGACTATAGTCAAAACCATCAATGAAAATTTAATTTATTAAGTAATTAAATATGAAAATAAACCCCCATACATGTCTGTTTTGGTAAGTATGGGGAGCAGTTTCACGCATGGTTATGAGATTAGGTCCCCAGGCTAGTGGGTTTAAATGTATTTTCTTTCATGTGTGTCCCCACATTCATGGATGTACCAAAATTTCTAATTAAATATGAAATGTAATTGTATAAATTAAAATGAATGATCAAAATGAATAATGGTTCTTAGAAAAGTTGATAATTAAATTATATTTATCATTCAGGGATATAAAGAATATATTTGATGTGTCGTAATCGTGGTAAGGGACACTTTACCATAAAAATCTTTTTAAACATTTTGAATATTTCATTGGTAAATATGTATCATACATGTACATATTATTAAAAATTATTTTATGGATTTATTCATAATGATATAAAATAATTATAAAGGATATTCTATGTCCCTTTTTAGTTGAATTCAAAACATTTCAAATTGAATATTTTTACAAACAATATATTTAATGTTTTGAATTTTTGTGAAATGAATGAAATAATGTTATATTTAAATGTATAAGGCATAAATGGTATATGCATTCATTGTAAATGTTATTATATTTTTTGTATTTCAATATATGATTCCATATTTATTTTAAAGAATAAACCCCATTTACATTTTTCAATTTCATTAATTTATTTTTCAAATTGAATCGATATTTAAATATCTAGAAGTGGTTTATTATTATTGAAAATTACCTATTTATGAATGAAATGTTTATAATTGATGTATTTTTTGTGTTATTATTATATTATGGTTAATAGTAATTTTTTTAGTAATGATATATTTTATAATAATCCATGTATGGGTGGATTTATTATAAATTTTTTGATGGGTGTCCCTATTATAAACCAATGATGGGGGGTTATTTAATAAACTAAGGAAGGGCGTGTCTGTTATATCCCTGCCAAAACATTAATTACTGAAAATGTTATCTAGATAATTATAATGGATGTTAAATGATGTCTACAGATTCCTAAATGATATTTCTATGCTTTATATGGTTTTTTCATAAAACCCATGATCTCATAATGTATGATATTTGTTATATGTCTAATGAAATATTATTTCTACTTTAAAAGGGTGAAAAAACTATGTTGTGAAAAACAAATTCGTATGTTTGTCAGGATTTAAATTAAATCATTATGAGTTTTACTTTCATTTAATAATTCTTATGAAAAAGTTTTATAAAATTATTTGTGAATAATAATTTCTTTCTTGTGTAAAAAGTGTTATTTTGATACTAATGTAAATATTATAAATATGAAAAAAAATTTATAACTAATAATAATATAAGGCGTTTATATCACTTTAACCTCTATGGACTATACTAAGATTTATTTTTACATCACCTAAATTAAATATTTTTCATGTGATTTTAAGGATGTGTGGGTAAAAAGATGATATCAAGGAGAAAATTTTGACGATGGTTCATCAAAATAAAAGTTTTTATATACCAAAAGTTATTTTTAATATTAAAATGTACACTAGGTTGAAGTATCCACTTTGTGATGTAATATTTAATTATATTTTTGTTATCACCCAATCCCCAAAACCAATAAACCATAAATATCTTTAAATGTATGAAAATGTAATCATGACATAAAACATAAGAGAATTTGATAATTAAGGATGGGTCTGTATGTGTATTTTATTTTATTATGAAATATTTTTTTGGAGTGAAATATATGAACATTATCCCATTATTTTAATTTTTTTACATATATACATGATTATGACTATCATACAGGTACAACGAAAATGGATTTTTCATTGGGTAGTATTATAATCATTATACTGTGGATTATGAGTATACTCTTAGGAGTACCTTTGTGTGATCCCATATTAGGAATAAGACATATCATGACTGAAAATCTTAAATGTTAATTTTGAATTATATAAATGTATCCAAAAAAATGTCAGATGGGTGTTCTATTGGAGTCATCCTGGTATTCCTTTATAAGTGAGGTTGTTCCAGTACCATCACTAATAGTGAAGGAGGGTGTTCCAAAACATTATTCTATACCAAATAAACTAATTCAGGATATAAATCTAGTTGAAATTAGATTTTTTTTGAATTGATCTCATTCATGGAGGAATATTTTTGAATACCATGACTAATCTTTATTTAGACTTCCATCTCTATCAACAACTAGTCATTTATGAAAATAAAGTACTATAAAATGTAGATAAATATGTATACATCATTGATAGAATTTTTAATCTTTTCTGGTCATATATGGATGGGTGAGTGATATCGGAATTTATTATGATCCAGGGATGTCCTAGAAGATGGTGGACTACCATGAATTATACAATAATATTAGAGGTTCATCCTTTAGTAACCATCAAGGATCAGTTTCATGAGTAATGATATCATAAAATGATGAATACAGATGAGTACTATATCATTATGGAGTTTTTTAGGGATCTATTATATTATATTTTTATTATTTTCATTTTATTTTATTAGTTATGATTTCCGCATAATTTTTTTAGATATGGTTCCCAAAAGTTTCTGAATCTCAGGAAATTCATCTTTCTTAAGATCAAATAGTTTGATGAAGACCTTGATCTATAATCCTACATGGAGGTGTTTGAAATTATTTAAACACTGAGAAATGAATAGATTAAATGGTAGCAATATTATGTCAAGTCCATTTATGATCAATGACAGAGAATCCACTCAATACTACAAGATAATATTTTAATTGTAAGAAGTGTAATGCTAATCTGGAGAAAAATGGAAGTGGGTAGAAATATCAAAGCACGAATTACTCAATATCATCCTTGGGAAATTAGTTTATGATATGTACTATTAGTGTTAAATAAGGTAATTTTAGATTTTAATTGAGGTAGTAGCATATGGAGTTCCACTATTATTATTGTTCTTGTTAACATTTATGTTTTCTCTTGAGAGAATATAATTAGAGTTTTTTTGGATAATAGGTCAGTCATGTGTCAGAGGATATAAGTAGAGGATTAAGTCTCACAAAGCATTGATTAATCTGGTGGGAGGTAATTCACCTAATTTAGGTCATGTTTTTAGAGTGAAATAGACTCTAGATGATGGTGGGGAGATACCATCTATTGTTTGAGGTTTGAACATGACCACCTAAACACTATATACCACATCATTCAATACATTTTATTCATATTAATATATCATTTCTCTTATATTAGCTATCATATAATAAATAGTTAGAATATCCCCCATGAATTTTTATATCATTACACATTTATGGAGTAAGGGGTATTATCTCTTATGTTTTCTAGAATTTTCTATAGTGATTTTTTGTTATTGACCTTTCCGTGATTTCATGAACCAAATTATGAGTTGATTCATTGTGATATTTGGTATGGAATTGGTTATGATATATAATTATCCTGTAATATTATACTAAATACTAGAATTTCATATAATACCCAAGAATATAAGATAGAAATGAATATTTAGTGTATGACATAGAATATTAGTTTGGTCTGGGAATATAAGTTATATTAGAGATATTAATGCACAAAATATGGGATTATTACTTTATAATAAGACACAATTACCCCTTATGTTTGTTTTTTGTCGAGTATCTTTATCATGATTGGTATGGAAAATAATATTGAGGTTTGTCTTCAGCTAAATGGATTGTGATCGAAATTTAATTCATGACATAACTAAAACTTATAATGATTTCTCCATAACACATGAAACCAACAATGTAAGGAACTCAATATTTGTCATTATAATAAATATATGATATGATTAATTAGAATGAAAATGTATCCTTTAATGGGACCACTATTAATGGTGAAAAACAACGACAATACAATTTCGATATTTGTGGGTTATAAAATGTTAAACCTGGTGACTATGAAAAACAAATATCTTATTCCAAGAATCGATGATCTATTCAATATATTTTTAGTTTCTCATAAGATTTACAACATCGGCCTATATTCAGGTTACCATTAAACATGTTTCTGGGATAAAAGGATAAAAATTATGTTGTTTAGGAGAATGTATTTATTATATTATTTCATGGAGAAACAGTTTGGTTTGAGGAATGATTCAGTGGTGTTTATAGAAAAAATAAAAATTTCTTCCACTCATATCATTACTTATTTATGATAGTGTTCATTAATGATAAAACTACATTTTCATGATACTCTAGGTGTTATGCCAGTAATATCAATATATTCTTCAGTACACTATATGCACATCATATTTATGCCCAGATGTTAGGGTATCCCTTATAGATTCATGAGGCGTGTTTCATATGGAACGTAGTGTGAGATTATAGAATTTCTATAAGCCTTCGTAAGGTGGATCTAGTAGTATTATGGGTTCGTCCCCAAAATAAATTCTATCTAATGTGTTCCCTTATATTACTAGGGTACAATAAGATTTTAATCTATGATTTCCCACAATTATCATCATTAGTGACATCTCTGTACAAGAAATGGGTGAAGTTTAAATTGAAAAATATGTATGAGGAATCATTCAACATGATGAATGGGAGGTAGAAGATATATTTGGTTCTGACATTTAAAAAAATATAGTATTGTTTTAGAAGTATTTTTTGATACCATTGGATTTGATTTAGAGTTTTAATAATACTCGATGATTGGGTTGTATTATATGTGTTTGTACATATATGACCCCATGACAAGAATTATCCTTACAATGAATTAGATTTTTAAATTCTATTCCATGATTTGATGTATTGGTTACATAATATATTGGAAGAGAGTTTTATTATCTATATAGTGCATAATATTATATGTTATATCCTTTTATAGGGATACATAAATTTTGTGTAGCTGTCCTTGGTGCAGTAAGCGTAGACTTTCGACTATAAGATGATTTATACACTAGGTAAGAATATCATTTCTGTATATTATCATTATAGGATCATGTATGTTACTTAATATCTAAGAGAGAGACCTATAAATGAATAGTGTCATATGATGTGTTTTTAGGCCAGTTAGATGATAGATGTTCCTAAGAAGTGAAAGGAAGTGACATCTGGACCTCTAGTTATGACAATAGATTTAGTGGACTGTGTGAAGACAAAAAAGGGGTTAGATTTTGATTCTACGTTGATGTTATAATATTTTTTCAGAAAATGATCTTGTAGTAAGATGGTCCATAGATTATTATGACATGATTAATGTCATTGGTGGGTGGGGGTCTATTGATACTATTTTTTAAGATCATATGATATACATCCATGCCCTATGGTTGATAGTAAATCCTAAAAAAATGTGGTGATACTATTACAGTAGAAGATAGTTTTGGTGGCCATGTATAAAGAAGAATATAATTAGTATTGTTTAATGATGCCTTACCTATTAGAAAGTAATGGTTGATCATTAATGAACCACTGGTTTTTTATAGGATCATGTAATTCCCATTTAATAATGGGATGATATTACAATGTATTTTTTTGACATGGTTTCCAAGGACCTCAGGGTATCATGATTTCTTATGGGTTATAGTGGATTAGTTGAATATGGACGACCATTTTTACACTATTCATTTATTTTAATTTAAATAACATTTAATCAAATATTTAATTTTGAAAAAACCATTTAACAGACTCATAAAATGTCATAGTCAGGTATAAAATTCTTTTATGTTATAAATTATGTCAAATAATGTTTATTTTATTCTTTATATTATCATTTATTTGATTCTTGAATTAAAAAAATCTATAATTTCATCATCATTGTTTCATATTTAAATATAATTATATATTTACTAAAATTTATAAACAAATTATCAAGATGAAGGTAATATTTTTATATTTATAAAAAAAATTATAGTCAAATACTTCAAGTCTATTGATCTATATTAAAATACATTGTGCTAACAAAGTGTATCAAAAATTACTATTTATTGAATATAATATTATAAATACATTAATGACATACTTATTGCCCCAAGTGATCCTAAAATTGACCCAAGGATCATCATGGTTGGGATATACATGTCTAATTAAAATATGAAACTATTAGGATAGTTTTATATTATTTTAATATTATTTTTACCTTTAATTAATCAATTTACCCTTAACCATGGTAATTAAATAATATTTGAAGATACTATTCATAATACCCCAAAACAGAATTATTTAAAAAATTCTGACCTTATAATTAAAAATATTGAAACAATATTTTAAAATTCAAAACATAAAATTTGAGTAATAATTTAAAATCAATCATCTTTGTCAAAATGAGAAAACGAGTTTTTTAAAAGTAAAACCAATCAAAAGATTGACTTGTGCATATATGTAATTTCAATGTGAAATTACATCCAGTGAATTTTCTTTATTAAATTATAAAAACTTTATATAAATATAAATTAAAATAAAGTAAAAGTATTATCCAACAATATAAATAAATTAGATGAAAATGATTTATTTATTAAAATATATTATTTTTTTATTATTTACTAAAAATGAATTTTATCATAAAAATACCAAAAAGTCAAAAAAAGTGAATATTATGGAATATTCTAAAGAAGAAGTTTATTTTATAAAATAAAACATATAAAATATTTAAAATCCTATTTTATATGGGTTCTCTATCAAAAGGTGGTAAATATGCATTTTTAAAAAAATACACATTTTATCCATAAAATTATATTTATTCTTATATGATGTATATAAAACTCAGAATATTATTTTTAAATATTATTTTTAATTAATAATAAATTAATATAACCCCAATAGGGAGATTTTACAATTTTATAAACATGAATATTATCACTTAAATATTTTTTCATAAAAGCACATCATTTAGATTCGATTTAATTTTATTTAAATTTCAAATTTATTTATAAGTATTGAATTATTACATAAACATGTGTAAGCCCTATATTATTAATTTCTATAATATCATTCATTACATCAATTATAATGGGTATTTGAAAAATATTTCTTAAATTGATAATATTAATAATGTATTATTTTTCATAATAACTCTATCTTGTCAGCTACTTAAGATTTCGAAGAAACCTATTGCTGCATGTCAAGTACACTAGGAAACATAGAATACAATTTAATGAAAATTTCAAATCTTACTTATAAATTTTAATAAATATTTAACGGTCTTATTCTATAATTACATGTGATGTTACATCCATAGCACTTTTGGAAATTGTGTCTTCAAAATTTTAATTTTGGCCTTTGTAACTAAGGATTCTCGATTCAAATTTAATTCATTGAAATCCAAAATTAGAAAAGAGTCAATAAATGATCCACATTAATAGAAATAAAGTGAAGTTAAAATATCACCTAAGATAACATATACTAGGTTCCCATGTATGAAAACATTGATGTGGAAGAAAAAATGACAATCATGTTAAGATGGGTAGTTTTAGAAAAAATAATTAGGAGAAAGGTAACTATAAAAAAACTGCCAATATGTGATGTGTAAATCGTTCTATGATTTAGTGGTAGAAAATTAAACCTTTTTTTAATTCTATGATCTATTTTATAGAGTTTCATTTTTAATTTACTATATAGAATATGATCATAAATACATAAACTTACTTGACAAGTAAAGTTTCACCCTTTAATTAGATTTCACCACAAACTCATCATTTTCTCTAATTGATGGGTATTTAAGAAAAGTATTTTATTTCCTTTATGAATCACTAGAATCAACTTCAAGAGAATCACGTAATCCATAAAATATTAACAGTCTACTCGTCGTGTCTTGAAAAATTAAACAATAACCAAAAATTTAGGATAAAAATAATATAATTCCACAAATATAATAATCATTAAAATAAGAATGAGTAAATTAAATCTCTAAAATTGAAATGTAATTCCCAAATTCCAAAAAATACCATTCATCAACTAATATTCCATAAAATTTTATATATAATCCAAACTAATATTGAAACCCAAAATTCAGATGGATTTGATCACATATTTTTTCCGGATAATTTTTACCTTTTATCTCCAAATAACATCAAGTACTCTTGATGTCACATACCAAATATTAATTACAAGGATCAAATATTCTCCATATTTGGCTAATCATTTTTAAATAACATGAATCACCATTGCTACTCAATTATAAAATAAATTCTTCAAAAATACAATTCAACCATTAATCTTAAAAAAATACCATAGTATTATAATTTCATTAGGGATATAGGGTTCTAAAAATAGTGAATGTATTCCAACATAACATTTATCGCTCAATCCCAAAATCTATTTCCAGTTACAAGGATTTTCATTTGAGAAAACATAAGTTTCCAAAATAAATTTATTCTTTTTCTAACATGTAAAGACCCGGAAATTCCAAGGGAAAGTTTTTCCTAAATTTTCATTGGAATTTTACAAGAACGAAGTTTCTGACGGTGCTTGATTCTGAGGCCCGGTGTGCCCGGAATCAATTTCCGAAGTTTGGCTCGGGTACGTTCAGTGAACGAACGAGCGGGTTTTTCTAACTTTTGAATCAGTGCTCGGAATCAAATTCCGAGGGCACCGATGACATTGCAGCGCCATTTTTTGCTTAGAAACGCCTCTTTCAGAGTTTTGTTTGCTCGGTTGTCCTTTATAATTTTTGGGGTTTATGTTAAGAAATAAAATAAAGTTGTATGGCAATTTAATTTTATTTCACTTAAAGCCGCTTAAAGACCACTTAAAAGCTGCTTAAGCTGGGTTGAAGTGGATAGGGTGCAATTCAAAATATCCTACCCACTTGGTAGGATATTTGTGAGGTGGGGCATGCACGAGCCCCACCGTTTCTTTTCTTCTTAAGTAACTCACCCCCCCTATTAAAAGAAGTCAACCGTGCATTTTTCTGGTTAAGAAACTCCCCAATTTAATTGGGAAGTTAAGTTTTACAATTAATTCTTCGAATTAATTGTTCTTTTCTTATCTTTCAATTTTCAAATTCTTAAGTTGATAATAAAATAAGTTGATGACTTATTTTATTTTTGGTTGAGGGGTTTGTGTTGTGTAAAACCTTTGGGAGAGCAGAGGGAGAATTCTTTGTTCCTCGACGAAGAACGCGAAGAACACGAATAACGTACCAACTCTGACGAAGAACGCTCGTTTTCCTTCCACGAAATTTATCCCCTTCCACAGCGAGACTCTTCAATGGATCTTCATCTTTCCCTTCATCATCAACAGATCGACGAACAAGCTCAGAAGTGGAATCGGGTAGCAAGCGATGACGGCTTCGGCTTCCCTCGATTTGGACGAACGCCGACGTCCCCCTTCGACATCGTCATCCTCACGACGCCATACCGCGACGAACCTAGAACGACGACGCCTCCTTCCGATCGGCTTATACCCAAGGTATGGGTTTGTATTCAAGCATTTATATTTGTTCGTGAATACCAACTTGATGATGATCGTGGATTAAAACCATTTTTTATCGAATAACGCGAGGGGGTCGGACCACACAAACACGACCGACCCTCCTCCTTTTTTCGTGTTGGTATCTTGTGGTTGGTACGAGAAAGCGTGGTGTCGTCGCACCGTGCAGTTTCATGTGGAAAATATGCGGGGCGCCATCGCGCCACGCCGTGAAAGGAAGAACAAGCACGCGACGTCGTCGCGCCGCGTCGAAGAAACCCGAAGATATCCGCGGACGGAGTCGGGCCACGACGAAGGGGCGCAGTGCCAGCATGCCGTGCCAGAGAACCGCGAAGACGACACGTTTCATTTTGACATGCGGATTGATGGGGAACGACAAACGAATCCGGAAGGGTGTTTGTGAGCCTCGCAGTGAAGATCAGGTCCCAGGAGGACCACTGGCGAAGGCAGCACACAAAACGTACCACCGGAGCGCGTCCGGTGGCCCGCAGAAACTCCCGCCGGCGAGCCGCCGGCAAAACCCGCCGTGGCTTCAGCCGCGACGGTGACACGGTTCCGCGGCCGCACGAAACCGGTGGAGGGATGTGGCCCAGCCGTCGCGTCTGGTTGACTCGGGGCGGTCCCACGAGGGGCCGCGCTTCTCATCCGCGGGGGCAGCACGCCCCCCCGCCCTCGGCTAGGTCGTAGCCGCCGAGCCGACCCGCCGGTTCGGCCGGGTCGCGCCCTGGCCGGGCCGGGCCGCGCCGCCCGGGCCGGTCCAGCTGGGTCGGACCCGGGTCGGGCCGACCAGGTTCGGGTCGACCCGGTTCAGGCCGACCCAGGGGGGGTCGGGCCGGGTCGACCCGGGCCCAGACCCCCCGTTTTCGGACCATTTTCGGTCAAATTCTCGTAACATGAGCTACGAGCCTCTGAACGACGTTCCGTCAGCGGCAACGCGATCCTTGGATTGAGACGGTCGTTTCGGTATGTCGTACTCAAGGTTTCAGAGAACTTTGGGTTCGGCCGGGTTGGTTCGGATACGAAACCAACCAGGCCCTCAGAGCGGAAACACTTATATCTTGAGCTCCGGATGTCCGAGTTGACGTGTCTTCGACTTTGATGGATTCCTCTAAGTGATACGGATCTTTTGGCTTACTCCGCTCGAGGTTTGGATGTCGTTGGAGTGCAGTCGGGTTGGTTCGCTCACGAAACCAACTGGGCCCCTGGAACGAAAAGGCCAATAACTCACAGACCGGACGTCCGAATGACGCGCCGTCTGTGTCGTTGAATTCTTCTTGAGAGACAGAACTTTTGGCATACTTAGCCCGAGTTTTGGTTGCAGTTGGATAGTCGCCGGGTTGGATTGCACCCGAAATCCAACCGGGCCCCTGGAACGGAAAAGCTGATATCTTTCTGACCGGACGTCCGATTGACGCGCCGTCTGTTGCATTGAGACTCCTATGATGAGGCGGTACATTGAGATACTTCTTAGTGGGACTTTGAGATACTTGGAGTATCGACTTGTAGCTCGTGGAGCGGACCCTCCTAGAGACTACCACACAGAGTATGGAGACCGTATAGCCAGCAGAGACCTGAAGACTGCTTGTCCGATTCGATTCAGAGTGACTTACATAGCCTAGTGTGGAGCGCTAATTTGTGTGGTGGCAGACCCACAGCAGAGGAGCACTACTATGTGAGGTGACAGACTCGCGATACTCGACAGGAGGAGTACCTCTGTAGGCTATGAGGGTGGAACCCAACTGTGTTGGGTGGCAGACCCCGGCGGGAAGCACTACTGTGTGAGGTGGCAGGCCCGCGGTACTCGACAGGAGGAGTACCTCAGCAGTCTTAGGTTAGTGAGCAGGACCTCGGAGTCGTGACAAGACCACTGTACACTCTAGAGACGGATCTCTTCAGCAGTTATGGTTTCGGTGATGAAAATCCTGGTTGAGCAGAGACTTTTGACCTTTGTGTTTACCTCATGTTTGAGATGGGTCACTTGATAACTTAGGTATATGTATGGGCATATACCTAGGTAGTGGTTATCCATTGATTTCACAATCCTTGTGTCTCCTCATGACTGAGATGGGTTACTTGATAACTTAGTTATATGTATGGGCATATATCTAAGTAAAGGTTATCTATTGAGATCTTCTTGTGGTTATCCTTGTTGGTTTAGTGAGACCTTGAGGGTCTCGGGGTCCCTACTGAGTATCGTTATACTCACCCCTGCACGGGCTATGCCCGCACCTCGTTGTGTTGGTTGCAGACGACAGGCAGTACTGTCGGAGGCCGAGTGTTCGAGGACTGATCAGTACCCGGAGGTGGACTACACGACGAGTCAGTACCCGGAGGTGGACTACACGACGTGACGAATCACAGAGGAGGTTGACAGACGAGAGCGTGGAGGAGGATATCTGTACCTACCCTTCAGGTAGGATCTGTGGTGGACGACCATGAGTTGCGCTATCTGTACCTACCCTTCAGGTAGGATCCGAGGAGGACGACCCAGGAGCTGCTTCCTTCTTCCATATATTTGTCTTTTTGCTGTTGTACCTTGTTCAGTTGTAGTTGTACTTTCTTTTGGGTTTGTATTCTGGCCCATTTACTTTTCATCTTTTCTTTTTTACTTAGTGTTTTGCTTCTGCTTGTACTCTGTGGTGCTTGTTTTCTTTTATAAAGGAAATGCCTTCCCAGTTATCGAGATTTTACGCATTTGGTGCTAGTCTCTAGCCTCTGGCCTATGGAAGGTGGGCTTGGGGTAGTCACGACGCGGGCCCTAAGGATGGGTCGTGACAAATTGGTATCAAAGGAGTTTGGTTCTACCGCAGAACTTATAATTCTGATGTGTCTTTCTGTGAAGCAATAGTGTTAAGAGTACTGAGTGTGGTTTTTCAGTTCAGGGAGTCCAGTGTTGGTGCGGGCGGCCGACGTATCCATACACCAGGACCCTGACAACCGATTTCTGACTTTGTGCAAGAAAACACTGATTGCGTGTGTGTTTTCCGGAAGTTTTATTTAAATGTCAGCTCAAACCAGGTCAGCTCACCAGGTATAATCTTTTGATCGTGTCACGTTGTTTCTTTCAGGATGCCTCCCCGTGGACGACCAGATAGAGCCCCGAGAGTGGTGCGTACTGACCGCCCGCCAAGCGACGAGGCCTCAGTACAGGGCCATATCCCAGTTGAGGCACCAGTGGAGGCACCAGCGGTACTACTACCTGTTGGGCCACCGATGCCACCGGCCCCAGCAGAAGAGGATGCACGTCGCTTGAGCGCACTTCCTGAGTTCCAGCACCAGAGGCCACCAGGTTCCAGGGAGGGACGGACCCGCAGGTGGCTGAGGATTGGCTGGAGGCTGTGGTGAGAGTCTTCAGGCTAGTAGGGACGCCGACAGATTTCATGGTGATCCTTGCTGCCAGCCTTCTTCAGGCAGCAACAGGCAGATGGTGGAGCCTGATGCTTCAGATGCATGATGAGGCGACACTTCTATGGGCAAACTTCAAGAGCCTTTTCTGGGCAGAGTTTGTACCAGCCACCCTTCGAGCGGTGCATATACAATATCTACTTCAACTATGGCAGGGCAACATGTCAGTGGCGCAGTACTCAGCGAGATTCACAGACCTCTTGCGCTACTCCACATATATGGTACGAGACCCGTTCTTTAGGGCCCGAACCTTCATGTAGGGGATAAGGCGGGAGATCAGAGCTTCGGTTGTATCACACAACATTCCGACGCAGACAGGAGTGTTGGAGCGAGCCCTCTTAGTGTTGAGTTTCCTTGCTGAGCAGTCTCCACCAGCAGGACCCACCACTAGCCGGCATGCGGCAGAGTCTTCTGTAGCGGGCAGTAGATAGATGATGCAGGGGTCCAAGAGGACCAGACCTATAGGTGGTCGACTGCGTGACTCAGGGTCGGTAGTGCAAGGCACCAAGGGAAGTGATAGAGCCAGACCTGCCATGAAGTGTTACTCCTGCGGCGTAATTGGTCACATAGCACGTGACTGTCCGACCAGCCATGCAGATGACTAGCAGTTAAATGAAGAACCTCCAAGGCAGAGGCAGAGGTTCGATCAGGGTGGACCGCAAGGAGCAGGCGTCCATGGAAGAGGAGCTGGCCGTGCAGCTAGAGGTGGAGGACGCTTCGGGATGATTCCACCACCACCAGGAGGCCCACCCCGACCGCAGGGGACAAGAGGACATGGGAGAGCTCAGCTTCAGGCAGCTGAGGCCTATGGTCATGGAGCTCCGGAAGCAGATGGACAGGAGCAGGACTAGCTTCCGACCTGGAGGCTATTAATCCTTTTGCTTCTAGTTTTGCTGATGTTTTTCTGTAGTTGCTTTGTGTCCTTGTACTATGAGCTGCAATAATAAAAAGACACTTATATTTTTTTCTTTCCTATCCTTTTGTTTGGTTGATACTGAGTGGTATCGGTTAAACTGTTGACTTGACCCTCACTTTCGAGATTTCTACTGGAGGAGACCCAGTGACCTCATACTGATGCCGACAGTGTGACTCGACCCTTGGAGGCGAGAGTGACAGTTGGATCTCTTGGTAGTTACATCGAGGCCTTACGACGTCATCCATGGCATGAATGCATCATTTATGTCAGGATTGACTGTATTAGGCAACGAATGTGGTTCATCCAGGGGATGAGACCAGATTTCTCTTATCGGCAAAGAAGAAATCATAACAGCTCCTGTGAGACTAAAGAAGGTCCAAGTCATCCAATAGCAGATGAAGACTGCACAGTGCAGTAAGAAACAGGAAACCGATGCCAGTCTTAGAGACTCAGGCGTGTTACATGTTTCAAGAAGTGGAAGCTTTAAGGATAGATGAGTCTGCGAAGCAGCAGACGTGGAGGAAGAGCTAGGAGAGAAGTATGAGGTGGTGTACATCTTAACATGTAACAACCACCCGCCTTAGTTATCCCCTCCAGGCTCAGGGAGCTGGAGGGCGGTGGAAGAGTTTGGCTACTTGCGGTCAAGGAGTGTGACCCAATGGCTCTAGAAATGATTCAAGGGACAGTCTGTGTCCACTACTAGCTGCTGTAGTAACGGACGTTGATATGAATCATTCCTTGCTTTCAAAAATCTTGTTCCAGACCTAGAGTTTCCGGTAAGTCGTGTACTTGACCCTCACATCTGGAGATACCTTGGGAGGAGACTCGATAATCACACTTACGCCGATGGTGTGGTCAGATCCTCGAGGTGAGATTTTCGGTTGGAATCTCTTGGTGGCAGCGTCGAGGCCTTAGGACGTTGGTTTGAGAATGGTCTTGGCAATCACAGTTCATACGCAAATTGACGGTATTAAGCAAAAAGGTTGTAGTTTAACTATGACGTCGGGATGGGTTTTCCTTGGTCGGCGAAAAAAAGGGAAACACCAAGCAGCGCAGGGTAACTCTTGCACAGGATGGTGCGACCGATCACTCTTGAGTTGGTCAACCTTACCCTCGTAGCAGTAGTCGTTTTGAGTTTCAGTTCTAACAGATAATGGAGACCTCTGGAGTTCGAGGATGATGATCACATCCTTATACGGGTCTCACCTCGACGAGGTTTGCAAAGATGTGGCTAGGGAGGAAATTTATCTCCGAGGTTCAATGGACCTTTCTAGGTCCTCAGATGGGTAGGTGAGGTGGTTTACCGCTTGACACATCCACTTCAGTTGCACTAGGTGCACGACGTTTTCCACGTATCCCAACTGAGGAGATACGTGATCGACTCTTCGCACATCATTGACCTCAGGGAGTTGGATGTCAATGATAGGGCGACATGCAAGGAGGTTCCAGTGGGGATCGAGGATCGACAGGGGTGGTCCTACAGGACGATCGATTACTTGGGTGCAGTTTCTTTGACAGTACGGGAACCTCCAGGTGAGCACATGGGAGCGAAAGGCTCAGATGCGTGCTTTCTACCGCTTTAGTGACCTTAGTTTGTGATAATGCTTTACGAGGACGTAAAGCCCAGTGGTGGGAGTAATGTAAAGACCCATAAATTTCAAGGGAAATTTTTTCCTAATTTTTTTTTGGAATTTTACAAGAACGCAGTTTCTGACGACGCCTGATTCCGAGGCCCGGTGTGCCCGGAATCAATTTTCGAAGTTTGGCTCGGGTACGTTCAGTGAACGAACAAGTGGGTTTTTCTAACTTTTGAACTGGTGCTCGGAATCAAATTCTGAGGGCACCGATGAAATTGCAGCGCCGATTTTTTCTTAGAAACGCCTCTTTCGGAGTTGCGTTTGCTCGATTGTGCTTTTTAATTTTTGGGGTTTAAGTTAAGAAATAAAATAAAGTTGTATGACAATTTTATTTTATTTCACTTAAAGCCGCTTAAAGACCACTTAAAAGCTGCTTAAGTTGGGTTGAAGCGGATAGGGTGCAATTCAAAATATCCTACCCACTTGGTAAGATATTTGTGAGGTGGGGCCCACACGAGCCCCACTGTTTCTTTTCTTCTTAAGTAACGCACCCCCCCCTATTAAAAGAAGTCAACCGTGCATTTTTCTGGTTAAGAAACGCCCCAATTTAATTGGGCAGTTAAGTTTTACAATTAATTCTTCGAATTAATTGTTCGTTTCTTATCTTTCGTTTTTCAAATTCTTAAGTTGATAATAAAATAAGTTGAGGACTTATTTTATTTTTGGTTGAGGGGTTTGTGTTGTGTAAAACCTTTGGGAGAGAAGAGGGAGAATTCTTCGTTCTTCGACGAAGAACGCGAAGAACGCGCCACCTCTGACGAAGAACGCTCATTTTCCTTCCATGAAATTTCTCCCCTTCTGCAGCGAGACTCTTCAACGGATCTTCTTCTTCCCCTTCATCATCAACAGATCGACGAACAAGCTCGGAAGCAGAATCAGGTAGCAAGCGACGATGGCTTCGCCTTCCCTCGATTCGGACGAACGCCGATGTCCCCCTTCGACGTCATCATCCTCGCGACGCCATACCGCGACAAACCTCAAACGATGACGCCTCCTTCCGATTGGCTTATACCCAAGGTAGGGGTTTTTATTCAAAAATTTATATTTGTTCGTGAATACCAACTTGATGATGATCGTGGATTAAAACCATTTGTTATCGAATAACGCGAGGGGGTCAGACTGCACAAACACGGCCGACCCTCCTCCTTTTTTTCGTGTTGGTTTCTTGTGGTTGGTACGAGAAAGCGTGGTGTCGTCGCACCATGCGGTTTCATTCGGAAGATAAGCGCGACGCCATCGCGCCGCACCGTGAAAGGAAGAACAAGCACACAACGCAGTTGCGCCTCGTCGAAGAAGCCCAAAGATATCCGTGGACGGAGTCGGGCCACGACGAAGGGGCGCGGCGCCAGGACGCCGTGCCAGAGAACCGCGAAGACGACACATTTCGTTTTGACGTGCGGATTGACGGGCAATGAAAAACGAAGCCGCAAGGGCGTTTGTGAGCCTTGCAGTGAAGATCGGGTCCTGGGAGGACCACTGGCGAAGACCGCACACAAAACGGACCACCGAAGCGCGTCCGGTGGCCCGCGGATACTCTTGCGGGCGCGCCACGTTGGCGCGACGGCCGACAACGGTCCGGCCGCCGGAAAAACCCGCCGCTGCTGAAGCTGTGGCGGCGACGCGGTTCCCCGTCCGCGCGGAACTGGTTGAGGGACGCGGCCCAGCCGCAGCGTCCGGTTGACTCGGGGCGGTCCCACGAGGGGCCGCACTTCTCATCTGCGGGGGCAGCACGCCCCCCCGCCCTCGGCTCAGCCGTAGCCGCCGAGCCGACCCGCCGGTTCGGCCGGGTCGCACCCTGGCCGGGCCGGGCCACGCCGGCCGGGCCAGTCCAGCTGGGTCGGACCCGGTTCGGGCCGACCCAGGGGGGGGGGGGGTCGGTTCGGGTCGACCCGGGCCCAGACCCCCCGTTTTCAGACCATTTTTGGTCAAATGCTCGTAACTTGAGCTACGAAGCTCCGAACGATGCGCCGTCAGCGGAAACACGATCCTTGGATCGAGATGGTCGTTTAGTTATATCGTACTCAAGGTTTCAGAGAACTTTGGGTTCGTCCGGGTTGGTTCGGATACGAAACCAACCAGGCCCTCAGAGCGGAAACACTTATATCTTGAGCTCCGGATGTCCGAGTTGACGTGTCGTCGACTTTGATGGATTCCTCTAAGTGAGACAGATCTTTTAGCTTAATCCGCTCGAGGTTTGGATGGCGTCGGAGTGCAGTCGGGTTGGTTCGCTCACGA
This sequence comes from Viscum album, assembly GCA_963277665.1. Lineage (NCBI taxonomy): Eukaryota > Viridiplantae > Streptophyta > Magnoliopsida > Santalales > Viscaceae > Viscum > Viscum album. Next base: position 1,271,376,485 of record OY728146.1, read on the forward strand.
AACCAACTGGGCCCCTGGAACGAAAAGGCCAATAACTCACAGACCGGACGTCCGAATGACGCGCCGTCTGTCTCGTTGAATTCCTCTTGAGAGACAGAACTTTTGGCATACTTAGCCCGAGTTTTGGTTGCAGTTGGATAGTGGCCGGGTTGGATTGCACCCAAAATCCAACCGGGCCCCTGGAACGGAAAAGCTGATATCTTTCAGACAGGACGTCCGATTGACGCGCCGTCTGTTGCTTTGAGACTCCTATGATGAGGCGGTCCTTTGAGATACTTCTTAGTGGGACTTTGAGATACTTGGAGTATCGACTTGTAGATCGTGGAGCGGACCCTCCTAGAGACGACCATACAGAGTATGGAGACCGTATAGCCAGCAGAGACCTGAAGACTGCTTGTCCGATTCGATTCGGAGTGACTTACATAGCCCAGTGTGGAGCACTAATTTGTGTGGTGGAAGACCCACAACGGAGGAGCACTACTATGTGAGGTGACAGACCCGCGGTACTCGACAGGAGGAGTACCTCTGTAGGCTATGAGGGGGGAGCACAACTGTGTTGGGTGGTAGACCTCGGCGGGAAGCACTACCGTGTGAGGTGGCAGGCCCGCGGTACTCGACAGGAGGAGTACCTCAGCAGTCTTAGGTTAGTGAGATGTACCTCGGAGTCGTGACAAGACCACTGTACACTCTAGAGACGGAGCTCTTCAGCAGTTATGGTTTCGATGATGAAAATCCTGGTTGAGCTGAGACTTTTGACCTTTATGTTTACCTCATGTTTGAGATGGGTCACTTGATAACTTAGGTATATGTATGGGCATATACCTGGGTCGTGGTTATCCATTGATTTCACAATCCTTGTGTCTCCTCATGACTGAGATGGGTTACTTGATAACTTAGGTATATGTATGGGCATATATCTATGTAAAGGTTATCTATTGAGATCTTCTTGTGGTTATCCTTGTTGGTTTAGTGAGACCTTGGGGGTCTCGTGGTCCCTACTGAGTATCGTTATACTCACCCGTGCACGGGATATGCCCGCACCTCGTTGTGTTGGTTGCAGACGACGGGCAGTGCTGTCGGAGGCCGAGTGTTCGAGGACTGGTTAGTACCCGGAGGTGGACTACACGACGAGTCAGTACCCGGAGGTGGACTACAGGACGTGATGAATCACATAGGATGTTGACGGATGAGAGCGTGGAGGAGGTTATCTGTACCTACCCTTCAGGTAGGATCCGTGGTGGACGACCAGGATCTGCGCTATCTGTACCTACCCTTTAGGTAGGATCCGAGGAGGACGACCCAGGAGCTGCTTCCTTCTTCCAGCTGTTTGTCTTTTTACTGTTGTACCTTGTTCAGTTGTAGTTGTACTTTCTTTTGGGTTTGTATTCTGGCCCATTTACTTTTCAGATTTTCTTTTGTACTTAGTGTTTTTCTTCTGCTTGTACTCTGTGGTGCTTGTTTTCTTTTATAAAGTCAATTCCTTCCCAGTTTTCGAGATTTTACGCCTTTGGTGCTAGTCTCCAGCCCCTGGCCTATGGAAGGCGGGCTTGGGGTAGTCACGGCATGGGCCCCGAGGACGGGTCGTGACATAACAACTCATTTAACTAAAATAAATTTAAAACATAAAAACTATGTACTTAATGTAAATGAGTGGTAGGTGACATAAACTTACCACCATTCTGTTGTGGGTTCAATTCTCAAGGCCTTTCTAGATGCAACGAGTTGTCACCCATCCTATAGGATGTCATTTTTTTAAAATAATTCCATTATTTTAAAATATTCCAAATATGATATAAAATCATAAAAATTAACCATAACATGTTTTAACCATAATTATTGTATTATACCTCAAAATTTAATCCCAACTCATTATAAACTCAACATCTTAATTCATGAAGTAATATGCATATTGAGAAATTTTTTTCACCTCCAAATGATTTAAGAAAACATTTCCTAAAATAAAGAACATCATACATTGATCATGGTGTCCACTTGGTCACATAATCATTTTGTTAGCTTAGATAGAAGTTTTGTGCATTGAAAAAATTATTTAAAGATTATTCAAAATCAATAACTTTTTTTTAAATACAAAATTTTCAAATTATGTCATATATGTGTTCATATAAAAATTTTATTGTAAAATAATCTTTTATGACATATAATTTCAAAAAATATGATAAAAATTTATTTTTATAAAAAATTCGGACCTATTTTGTGTTGAAAAATTCAATCAATGGTCATTTTAAAACAATATAAGAATGTTCTGAAAGAAAATATTTTAAAAGAAAATATAAATAGGTTGTGTATGGGTTGTATTATTCAGCAGCTGTTTGAAACTCATAATATTATTCATAATCACGTGTAATGTTAAAATATCTAAAAATTCCTTGATAATATTTAATTTTTTTTGAAAATATGATAATTATAAAAAACATTGATTAAAAATGAACCTTTTTCCACAATGGTTTCAATGTATATTTGTGGCGTTTGATATCTCAATAAACTTCTTGCAAGAGATTTGTATCTTATAAACTATTTCAGAATCATCCCGACATGACTTTATAATAATTATTTCAAGCAAGTCATCATAAAGAGAAAAAAATATTATTTTCTATCATCCTCCTTATATTTTAAACTTCATTTATTTATCTGAAAATTTTAGAGAAATTTTATTTAACTAGAATAAGAGACATATAATGTTACAATATGTTTATCCAGAACCCATAATCCCAAAAGATCTCTAAACTGACCACTGATAGCAACTATAAGACCCTAGAATTAAATAGTAAAATATTATGATTTAAATCATTAATTAACATTTATAAACTTATTAGGATTGTAGTTTTAGAGAACTAGTCTATAAATAGTATATAACAACTCAAATATTAAAAATTATACACCTCAACTCAATATTAATTATTTCACAAAATGAATCATTTTAAAATAAAACATGATTTCTTTTTCTGTATAGAAATATTTTTACCATGAATTGTGAAATCCACTTTTCTATTACCCATCCTTACACACAGGAAAAACATTTTATTAACATTGGATGAGAACAAATAGATCTATGAGAGAAATATGTTAATAAAATAAAACATTATTTTATTAATACTTATAATCCCATGAAATCATACTTTTTACCCATAAAACATAATCTCTTTAACACAACTTTTTATTTCATAAGATTCATTAAATACTTATTATCAATCATTATTCATAATGGTATCATATATAATTCACATAAAATATAAATTCTATCATTCACAGCTACATTGGGAGTAACATTGATAGTTATGTTTGAAATACACATCACAGTATATTCATTAAATCTATTTAAAGAAACCTTATTTTTTAAATCTATCTCATTAACCAATGCATTGGAGAGCAGTCATGGGATCTCCCACCCTTGGTTTATCAGAGAACCACCCTTATATGGAAGCAATTCTCATGAACCATAACATAATCATGAAAAATTAATAATTACTAAAGAAAAATAATATTTCCTTTTTGCAGTCAAAAAATACCATTTCAATATAAAGATATAATAAATCCATTCTGAAAACCATTTTCAATACCAGTATATCTAAAAAGGAATATGTTATTTATTTTTATTTTTAAAGCATTACAGCTTGTAGGGGAATCCAAATTATAAATACTTTCCTTTGCTGAAGAAAATTCATTATCGATGCATATGTTAAAAAACATTCATTTGGCCATTTAGTAAATCAATTCAAACAAAATTATTTTTTTGCGATTTCTTTAATGAAATTAATAGTAATAGGGTTTTATTATACACTTTATAAAGAAAGGTGTTGTATAACGTCAAAATATACCTCAATAAAAGGTGATTAAGATGATTTCCGTTACCATGAGTTCGAATCATCACATAAAATAATTATATTTTGGAATAATAAACATAGGTTAATAAATACATTCATGATAACCATTTTCAAGATTATTATTTATTTTATTTCACCTATTACCAAATTATAAAAATTTCATAATTTCATAAGTTTAAATCAGTTGTTTAGTCGATATTCTGTACTTGATTTGATAATGAACTTGGAATGATGTTAATAGTTCATGTTGTATTAATTCCATAATCACCATAATAAAATTCATCATATTATAAACTCATATAAATAAATTATAATTTTATACCAATCCATACATTTATGGAATGAAAAATGAACAACACTATAATTTAGGAGCGGGTCGGTCATATGTACGCATGGATATCTTTTTTCGTTTTTCATTGAAAGTTATAGAAATAATGTAATTATTATTTAATCATTACAGAATCAGTATAAAATTATTAAAATAATAATAATAATTTATATATACATATATATACATATATATCAAAAAATTGATTTGGTGAATAAAAACAATTCACATCGCTTCATGGAGGTGACAATGCACATGTAGGCACAAATAATGTTATCTTTAATATGTGATTAGAAGGTTAGAACATAATTATAATATAATTATTTTAAAATGTCAAAAATTTCCTTAATATCATATATATATATACATTTATTCTATCATTATAACCATTCATGAAACATGTTAATGAAAAAATGAACTTTAACAGTTATTTTGGCGGTAGTCCGCTGTACAAACGAACAAAATTTTCATTTTCAATTTGTTGAAAATGGGGATACATATAGGTAATGATATTAAAATAAAAAAAATCTTTTAATATTTATTATAATTTATATATTTTTAAATCTTATATGATGATGATTAATATTAATTTGATGAAAAAATAAAACAGAAACACTTAAAAAAGGCACCTCTACTTTGGTTCATCACCATTGAAGAACACCTTAACACCTATAAGAAGGATGTTCTTCCTATACTAAGGCCTCATTAATGTTAATAAATATTATATGAATGATTTTTGGTAGATCATGTATGGGAAAATTGGTTCTTTAAGTTTTATAATTAGAGTAGAGGGGGTACCTTTTATGGGAGACGGGAGTGGCACCCTTGGAAGCTATTAAAATATTAAATTAATATAAATTGATTATTTAATCCCAATGACTCCCAAATGAGATATGTTGATGATATAATGATTATATTTCTATATCCTCTACTAATTTTTTTATACATTTGTTGATTTATTTAAACTTTTTCTTTTCAGTTTACCCATAATTATTCTCGTTTAAATTTAATTATTGTTATTAAAATTAGAATATTAAGTGCTTATAAATATTAATCATGTGGGGTCAATTTCCCATAATTGGCCATTTAATGAACCGGGACATAATTTCATATTCACTTTGTGATTATCAAATATTATTATTATTTTTCAATAATTTAATAAATTATTATTTTTATAAAATATCAACTATGTGAATTTTGAAACTATTAATTCATTAAATATTAATAAAATCCACAAAGAGAGATAAATTCAAATAACATTGATTTAATAGAACTATAACATATCATAGTGACCAAAAAAATTTATGGAATAAATTATGTCATATAATATTTATGTTAATATTTATATTAACAATTTTTATATCGTAATTAATAAATTTATTATTTCATCCTGATTGTGTCATAATTAAATTCAATTATTTATTTACTAAATGTTATAAATAAAATAAAAATATTTGGGTAATCATTTTAGAATTATAAATACTTTTTATAGACTAATATAACACATTTATAACTCCATATTAAAATAAATTAATTATTAAAAATGCAACAAAAATAATAATCATTAAATATATTATTATATATGCATTAAAATATTCCAAGTTGCTCCAAATGGTTATAAAATTGACCCAAGGATTCTCATGGTTGGATAAACTCATCTAATTAAATAATTAAAAGTTTTAGGGTAGTTTTATATTATTATAAAATTATTTTTTTACTTTAATTACCATATTTATCTTTACTTATGTTAATTAAAATAATTAATAAAGTTACTATTAATAAAGTCTAAAAAATAAAAAATATATATTTACATAATTTTTACCTTCTAATTCACAATATGGTGTCTATTTTTTCAAATTAGAAATATATAAGTTAGAGTAATGAATTTAAAATTAATCCCCATTGAAAAAATGAGAAAACAATTGTTTAAAAAATTAAAAACCCTCAAAAGATTAACAAGTGTTTATGTCTACGTTCACTATGAAGTTACATACAATATAAAAAATTGGATTAAATGATAAAAAAATATTCTAAATATATATTTAATTCATATAAAATAATAACATATCAATATAAATAAATTAGAAAAAAATTCAATTTCGAATTTTAATTCATCATTTTTTCACTATTCATTAAAAATGAATTTAATTAGAGAAATACCAAAATTTTATCCAAAGTGAATACTGATGTCCCACTTCTATAAAAGAATATATTTTTTCTAACTATAATTGTAACTCATACTGGCCCATTATGGTTTGGGGTAAAATTGAGATAAATATAAAATCATAAATATTACCAAAATAAGGAATACATCTATAGTACTATACAGAAATGTAGAAATAGGTAACTGATCCAAACCGTATATACAAAAAAACATGAAACATTTAGACAAAAAATTTCCAAGTTTCCATGAATCACTACCAAACTATCACAAAATGAAATAATAACATAAATATATGCGTTCATGTTACATAATTATCGTCTCATTACTTAAATCCTAAATGTAATGTCTTTAGCTGCCCATAGGAAGAAGTAGGGTGTGAGAAAAATATCCTAGTATGATACCAAATTAATATATACAAATGTTATAATAACTAGAATAAAAAATTAAAATATTTAAAACAAAAAAAATTTGACAATAAATTTTATATATAAATAACATTGAAATATAATTTCAAATAATTATTGATTTATAAAAAATGTCATGGAATGTTTCAAAAACAAAAAAAATCAGGTAAATATGAAAATTATTTGTAAACATTTGAACCAACATCTATGAAATGAACAAATGTATACTAAACAAACATAAGAAACAATGAACCTACCAGATATGATCTAACCTATGGGACAATACGTAGTGGACACTCAGAAGCCCAAAAAAGTACAGTTGGATCCAAACAATCATCGAGTCCTACCATAGAATAATGAAATATAAGAGGATTTCCCATAGTGGTGTAACATAGACTATGTATATCTTTGTTTCTCTCTCAATGTACCCTTGGATCCTGCTATACAATTTTTTTAATTTCAATTTTATAAAAAATGATCACATTTTTAATGAAAATTTTCAAATCCAAGACATTTATTAGGGTTTATGAATCCATTTTTCATTTTAAATAAATGAAATTGTATTTTCTATGGAAATACCATTTTTAAATGATATTAAATTCCCTTTAAAATTTTAACACATTAAATTCTATATCAAATTTCATGAAAAAATATTCTCAACATGAAATTTAAAAAAATAGAACAATTGAACATACTGTCCTACCTCAAGAGTGTAGAAAACCTAACTACCATTCACATTTGGTATTGGACACCAAAATAATTTCCATGATAACAAAAGGTATGACCAATGAATAACAATCATTTATAGAAAACACAATCAAATCAACAGTACTTATAATAAATTATTCCACAAATACAAAAAAGAGAGAGGTTAAGAGGAAGGATTTCTAGAAGAGATAGAGAACCAAACCCTACTAATCCATCATAGAATTGAATTATCTATATTGAATTAAGACACATGAAATAACATAGGGTAATATATTTTTCAATTTTTATGAGGCTACAAAAACAAATATTCAATCAATCACCCGTACGACACCCTAAAAACTATAACATGGGAAATTACAAGACATGAAATCATTTCCACATTTTGAATCACATTAAAATTGAATTTCGTTAAAAACTAATTATTATTTAAAAAAATTGTTTTCGCATTAAATAACATGTAACACCTTATAATATTTTTAAATATTTTTTCTAGTAATTCAACTAATGGGAAGATTCTGGTTGACACAACACATTGTGAAAACTATTTACAAGACATCTAACAGCCATTGGAGAAATATAAATGGCCTTTGAAAACTATGAAATTCAAAAAAAATATATGACTTCAACATTATAGGTATCCCCCCAATTCTGGGATAAAAATACTCACCCAATTAAAAAGGGAAACAAAAGAGAGAGATCTAGAAATACAGGACAGAAAGGTAATGTGGAATCAAAATCTCCCCACCCTAAAAGCTTTATGGATTGAAAAAGATCTCACAATACTGGATATACAATAATATGAGGTCATTTATGCCTCATAAAGGACTCACTCACCCATGTCTCGAGGTTTTATTTTCCCAATTACCATTTTACAGAAAAAAGGGGGTTCATTTTTCCACAATGTTCCATATAATGTAAATTTATAATCTAAAGTTTCTTCTCAACCAATCTGGAAACATGATACCTTCTAATCACTAAGGATCTCATATATACCTCATTTAATTGAATTACTAAAACACATTATGTATAGAATTTTATATATATGGTAAAATCAACTAATATCCCACCCTCCTCATCCCCTCAATTATTCTCAAGTGGGACCAAAAACCATTGCCCTTCTTAACAAATAGGTGATGTACCAAGAAAGGTGAAACTCTAATAAAGACATGAACACCATCCCCAAACATTATTAGTCAATGAATATGATCCCCATAAGATTCGAAAATAATCTATTCAATGATAAAACTCTTCTATACTAACTACACTACCTCTGTCAACTTGTGAAAAGCACAGGGCCAAACCATAGACTTCTCTCCCAAATCTGACCAGCACAAGGGATATCAACAATTCCACCCATACAATGCTAAAAAGATATCCATCTTGATCAACACCTGAAAACTATTATTATAGTATAAATCAACCAATCTCAATTTTATGTCCGATGATCCACTTACATTAATCACATGTGATCAAATAATATCATCATGTTTTGTGAAAGATCTCTTTATCTGTCCAGCCGTATGTGGATGACAAGTCATACATAATTTCAATTGGACACCCATTAACTTCTACAATGATATCTAGAATCTATAAGTGAACCCTGAGTCCATATAAAATACAACTGTACATAAAACCCCATGAATCTTTACAATCACTCTGACCTACTTTTACCCTGGTTTTTATACTTTTATCATCTCCTTAATGATAAATAAATGTGCTGATTTAGGGATTCTTTTCACAATCACACAAATAGAATCTTTCAAATTGGGTTTACTTGGTAAACCAGTGACAAAATCAATGTAAATATCATATATGTTTCATGCCAATATCAATAAAGGATTAGAGAAAAACCTATAGGTATCATGTGTCCTACCATAACACTTTTTCATGTGAGAAATTATGATATAGAATCTAAAACTGACCAACTCATCCCAAGCCACTAGTATCGATGTATAAAATCATGTAACATTCATGTATCCCCATGATTTAATGACCAAAAACATTGGTTTCCAATGTTTAGAAACTTCCTCATCATGTAAAGTATAAAAAATAATCTTATTCTAAAGTACAAAGATTCACTATGAGAGTATGAAAACTCACATGAGGTCCTCCCACTGTTTAAGAATTTTCATACTCATTTGCTCTCAGTGTCTTTTGTATACTCAAGTCAAACACACAAACCCAATGATGAGTGAAATATAATCGATCCTAAGACCACCTATCCAAAAACATCTTCTACTCTTAAGATCATCTCATAAAAAAACTCATCAGAGTCCCCTACTCAACTAATTCCTTCACATATTATTTTGTTAATTATCTAGATAAATGCATCATCCACCACATTCCCATTACCAGGGGTATACATAATATGGAAATAAATGTTCAAAATTTATTAATCCAAATATAAATATCATATGTTCATATCTATCTAAGTGAATATATAACTAAGGATTTTTTGATCAGAATACACCATAAATATTTGTCCAAAGGGATAGTTTTTCCATGTTTTTGAGCTCATGCATAGAAACTACCAACTCATGATAATGGCCAGGGTAATTATTCTCAAGAGGTATTAACTAGTGTGAACCATAATATAAGACATATTTTCCCTACATCAAGACAAATCCAAAACATTTACTAGATACATCATCACCCAAAAACTATTTCTGATGAATCAAAACTGATGTAGAAATCATATCAGTGTTTATCACCTTAATATATATATAAAACATGTTTCCCCATTCAAAAAATACACCCATATGAGTTAATGTTTTCATCAAACATGCGAGCTTAGAGAATTCAAGATCAAAGAGGCTATAATATCATTCCAAAATCGGAATCATCAAATCTCAAACACAATTCTAGGATTCCCCCACGAAATAACTACCAACAAGTATTTACATTTAAATGAGATACCCCTCTCAGATATCATATAACACAAAAACTACACATCCTAGATTGAAATAAAACAATTTAAAATCACACCAAGAAAAAGATATTTCATAAATTTTCTAACAATGATATTAAAATATTTTCTTGGGTCCTCACCTATCGCAGATTACATCATCTCATCATCTATAATCACAAAAACAAAAGTTTCCAATAACCTATGAAATATTCTGTTCATCGATTCCCTACTGACCATAAGATTATTAGTGAGTTTTAATTGAATATCAAGAAACTCAATATATATATATATAGACATAGTAATTCCATATTAGGTATACTGTATTTTCAAACTCTCAACTGGTTGTAACACGTCAACAAGTTAATATTATAAAACCAATGTTCCCCCACAACGGATCACTGAGATCATCAATTCTAGGTTAATGATATCTTCTCTTAACGGTCACCCAATTCAAAATTAAATAATAAATTCAATATCTAATAATCAATATATATTTATAGAAAAAATATAATAGAATCCATTGTTGTCAAACTGTGATGAATAAATACATTTTCTTCTAGGTCCTCAAGATTGATTTTATGTTCTACTGACTTAGTGGTTTCCATTATATTGGTCGGCATGAAAAAGGGAATAATTCTATCTAAATAGTAAATATTAATATAAAATTATATCTATGGATTCAAGATAGTAAATTAATCCTAAAATACCATAATGTATGAACACACAACTGTAGGTAGTTTATCACCCATGAATAAAAATGAATGTTTTATGACAAATGAAATGAAATTAACACCTCCTTTAGAAAGAGGTTCCCTTCTATTCCCAGTCTAGAGTCCCACTCAATTTGAAAAATAATGAGTTCCCTCATCAAAAGACACTAATTTTACCCAATGATGATAATATTTTATTTGTTCTGTCACATTCATCGTCATATTCGTGTTGATAATAAACTCGAATATTTCATGATCAAGAAATTAGAGGTCCCAAACTATGTCAAAGTTTTTGATCACCACCCCACACATGTGAAATATGAATCCTTGTTCTTAACTCATTCAAAATTTGTCAAATGATAAATGAAGAAAGGTATAATACCTTAATTCAATACCAAAAAACCAACCGACATTGACGATATTGTGGAACTAGGAGCACATGTATCAGAAAAATCAAGAACCATGGATGATGAAATAATTATTTTATATATTATAGTATTTGGCCTTGCATTAGATTCAAATGGATCAAACATGGATAAATAAATTAATCCATACAAAGCCACATGTACACCCCCCTTGGAATAATAATTATTCATACAACCCTGTGTAGAATCATCATAAAACTATGAACCCTTGGTGAATGTGGATCCCACCATACTACCCTGAGATATTTTTCAAAAAAATGATTCAGATATCCAGATCTCCCACAATGATTAAATCTTATAGGAGCCTAAAAAACTGAGACCAATTAATACCATGCATCCTACCCTAGAAGAAATGAACTTTTTACTACCCTATATAATCCCATCAAACTGGTCCTAAAGAATACTACCTATCCTGATAATTTCTTTTCTTTCCAGAAGAAGAACCCTACAGAACTATTACCCCAACTGTAACTCCCCAAAATCCTATCCTACCTATTATGTCTACCACATACAAATATTATTTTTCCACTACCTCCATAGTGGTCATAATGAAATGACGACAAAAAATTGATCTAACATCATCAATCATACCTATATCAAACATTTGAGACACTAGGTGATCACTGGTTACAAGTTCTTGTTATAGATTCCCCAACTCAAAAAAGCTACTAGAGTACTCCAAATTGGTATGCTCTCCCCACTCTATAGTAAGAAATTCCTAGGTAGTTTCTATATTTAATGTCTTGGGATAATACTGATGATTGACGATATTATTGAAAGAGACACATGTATGAATGTATTCCAATATTATCTTTCATTATTGAGTCTCACCATATTCTTCGATGTCCTTTCATCATATTTATTGATAAATACATCTGAGAATCAATATCATCCCTCAAAAAATTGTTTATCGTATAATATCATTCAGTCTGGACCTCTAAATCACATTGTACATTGTTTTCACTAAACATAGGTGTATTATTCTTTGTAAATTTTTATCCATAAACCATTTTCCATACTGGGTTTATATTTCCCTCATACCTCATATTATGTATGTTATGAAGCACTGCATCATCCAAAAAATGATCCACTGGAGGAACTGCCCATCGAACCTTCCATATGGATTCCCATGTTGTATTTGGAAGAGGAATTATTTGAGTCATTGTATGGTAAACTTAAGAAAACGACCTTTCAACCTTGATAGAACTCTAAAATATAGTACTGAAAACAAAAATACAAAATTATGCTTCAAAAAAATACAATTTAAAGAAGTTATAAATCCTATTTTGGAAGGAATCAACCTTTTTAATAAAATAGTTCTATCCAAAAAAACTTCCCACACATTTTATTTAAATGAACATATATGCTCCATGTACACAAACATTGATGATACATTTATTTAAATAAAATTTCATATATTTTATTCATATGAACCTAAATACTATGTGTTGGACATAGTAAATGTGTTTCAACCACCCATGGTTACTCAGATTCATTCATGTGATTGAGATGGCTAGGATCCTTTTCCACAACTATTTTTCAAATTTTGAATATCATACTCCTATCTACCCATGTCATTGGAACAACTCTGTACATAAAAAATAGTTCAGGTTGAGTAACTGCTCTGATACAAAATTATAACATTCCAACATAGGCCAACTAGACTATTCACCTGATCCAATGAATTACAGTTTGTGGTAAAAAATAGACAACTAAATATGTCTTGAATATAATAAATGAAATACATACAATAAAATTACTAAGACGAAATAGAAAAAATATTCAATTGAGACAAACCAATTAAACCAGAAAAACATGACAAGTCTAGACAACCAGTCCCTAGGTAACCATAGGTGAAAACCAAACTATTTGAAAATGATACAAAAATGTTAATAGAAGCCTATATGATAATTAATAACCATACCATTACCTAAATCCTTCAAAAAAGGTATTGTTCATACCACCTATATAAGTATGGTGTTATAAACAAATCCTAGTAGAATATCACCAAAATATCTGTACATGTTCTTATAACTAGAATACACAATTCCATTCATTAAAATAATAAAAAATTCGAATTAGTTTTATAAATAAAACAATTTTATATTCTTTTTCAATTAAAGAATTTATTTTCAAAAATTATATTCCATTTTTTCAAAATATGAAAGAAATTCATAAGTGATACCAAATATATGTATACACATGTTCCCAAGTGAACAAATTAATATTTCAGTGAATAAAGAACAAGAAATGAAAATTCACCAACTAAATGGGTAGTATCCTATTGTAAAATATGTACTAGACACTTATAAGACCAATAAAAACATGTAAAGTTGGATCATACTAAAAATAGAGGACTTCCATAGAACATTGACATATAATAGGATACCATCGAGTGTTTTCATGCAAACTATCAATAGTTGTGCCTTTGTTCAACATACCAATGGATACTAAATATTTTTTTTGATAATTTATATTTTAAAAATAATGTCGATAATATTATAAAATATTTCTAAATCCAATCCAATATATATGATGATTTGAGAATCCATTTTCTATTACATATCAATGAAATAACATTTTTTAAGAAATATACCTTTTCAAAAATGAAACCATATCATTTTAAATTTCAACACATGTAATTACATTTAAAATTTCTATAAAACAATATAAAATGAATTAAATTAAATGAAATTGAAAATTTTAATAGATCTACCAATCTAAAGAGTGTAAAAACATAACCACATTGGACATTGGGGTTTTGAAAGAAAAATTACTAACCGTGGAAGACAAGAGAAAACCATATTGTAAAAATGATTGATGGAAAAAATATTTAATTGAAAAATCCTTACAAAAAATGGTGCATCAAAAAAGAATGTGAGACTAAAAGGATGGATTAACTGAATAGGTGAATCACCTAACCCTGATGATCAATCGCTAGACGAATCAATATGGATGAATGTAAGACACCCAAAATCAACATTGGAATGTGATCTAGCTGAGTAGAGGAAGATACAAAAAATGAGCCCTAAAACACCAAAAAACACACAATAATTGGAACATGAGGATTTATACAGTGTGTAAAATTTTCACATATTTAATCAATTAATTATTGAGTTATAAAGAAAAAAAATTCACATTTATAATTAACATCTCGATTTAACATTAAATGTCTTGAAACCCCTTACATGTTTTGTAAAAACTCACACTATGAATTTCACTCATGGGATGAGTATGTCTACTACTACATGTCATGAAACCCCATTAAACCTAATACAACAACCCAAGGAACACAATAAATATCATTGTAAAAATATGAAAATACAAAAAATTAATCAATTAAATAGTATAGGTATCCTCCCAATTAAAGGATGAATATATTCTCCAAAAGAATATTCCAAAAAATACTAATATTAGAAAAAACCAGGTAGAATGGTAATTCATCATTATAATGGGTCATTTTTTATTTATTCATTATAAACTATTCTTTATTCTGTGTCATTTATTAAATAATCTTATAATTAATATAAAGTGTTATACAATATTATTATTTATCCTATTATTTACTGATACTAGGCACATAATATTATCAATGATAGTGCTTAGACACTCACTTCTAGTAAGAAACATATTTCATAAAGGGAGATGATAATGGGAAAATATTAACATGAGATCAAATTTTATAATTCATCTGATAGAATTATAGGAGAATTTATCATGATATATTGAACAATAATTATATATTACAATTAGATGAGGTTTGGGTATATACATAGTACCTCATCTATTTTTTTATATGTCACTAGTCTACAAGTAGAAATATTGGGATGTATGCATGTATTAATGAATTTTAATTGATGTATATTTTCTATGATTGATTGATTCTATATTATTTGATTATTTTTTGTGGATGTTTTTTTGTTTTTACCTATTTTTTAATATGGTGTGATGTTATTTTTCACCATCGAAACACATTAAAACCATATTACTCTTTGATATCCTTTGAAATATAGGGAGACTCTTATAATATATTTTTTATGTATAAAGATGAGACACTAGTGAGTAGTCTAGGTCTGGTGGGTTTCTACATATGGTTAAACACTATACCATCTACATCTCATTTCATAATTGTTTTCAAACTTATATAAAATAAATGATAAATTTATTACACTAAAAACATAATAATTTTGTATAAGAACATGGTCGTATTTGAAAGAATGTGTCACCATATCATATGGGATAGATAAGGATATTAATATAATGTAAAGAAGAATAAATAATAATCATTTGATATAAGTACATCCTAATATATGAACTTCATAAACAGGTGGTTATGTAATACCTATAATTGGAAAGTCACCATATCATTATATTATAATGTGATCTATATAAATAATTATTCTCTACATGAGGATATTATAATTTATGTCACAAATATTATATTTATAATGATGAAATATTACATAATGCATTTAGATTTATATAATTTTTAACCTACACTATAAATGTCTTGTTCAAATACATAACAATATACATAATATAAATATAAACATTATCACAAAACATAACACATTTAGAGTTTTTGATTGATCAATAAGGATAACACATTAACAATGGATGTGGATGTAAATATTGGTAATCCTAAATTAAAGGATTGGTATTATTTAAATATATCAATCTTTAATCATAAAATGAAATAATATTAGACTAATGATAATCAATATAAGGAATGAATTCAAAGGAATCATTTGATTATTTTACAAATGTTCCAATCAAGTGTAAATATAAAAATGTAATCATGTCTAAATTGGGTTTTAATGGTTAATTAAAAAGAATAGATATGATCCCTATATATTAAAGAGAACATGACTAATATACTTTATTCTCATGAGGGATAGAGAACATTCCATGGACTAATTTCCAGATAATTTGAGCTCAATATTGAACGTTCACTTAATTTAGTATAAAGAATTTTAACAAATATTTTAATAAATGATAAATAAATTACACATTATCTTATTTCCCATATAAGATCACAAATTTATAAAACTCTATATCCATAATACCATAATTTCATTAAATAATTAGTGAAAATAATCTGAAATATTTTTGATGAATGTGTTACTCTTTGATTTCTTGGGCTTCCTCCATGCAGATTAGATAAGGATTATAGGAAACCCTTATGAATAAATATTATAATTAATATTAATAATTTAAATATATATTGATTATTGAATATGGGGAAAAAGTTTACTTTTTTTTAAATAATAACAAAATAAATAAAAGGATTAGTGTATGAAGTAAAATCACATTATGTATCACTTATTAACATTAATATAATAAATCATTAAAAATATTGGATATTAATTAAGATATATTTTAGAGGGATAAAAAACACATGCATATATTTTTTTATTTAAGATAAATGGAATGTATACGAGGATATATGTAGTAATGGTAGAGAAATTGTTTACTAAATTTTTAAAGTACCTCCTTAAAAATTAATTTTTAAAAAATTGAATTAAACAAACAACCAAATGGATTTGATATTTTTTTTGATATTATATATATATTTCTTATTATTATGTATAAAAATAGAATTTATTTAATTGAAAATATATTTTTAATTAAAAATAATGATTTATATATAAAAATTTATTTTTAATAGATTTAAATAAACATAGATTTTCGAAATCAGATTTCAATTTCTCAAATTAATTTAATATAATAATATATGTAGTCTAATTAATTAAAAGTGATTTATGCCTTGGGAAAAATAAATTTTATTAATTTTTCATTTTTATACCAAAATTAAAAAATATACCATATTATATAACCTCACCATAATTTGTAATTATCTCAAATATTTATTAATAATTATTTGTAAATATAATAAATATATAATTTTTATATTTTTTAGATAAATTATAATTTATTATATGAAAATAACTATCTTACTATTAGATAGAAATTTTTTAATTTAATATGGTCAATACCCCCAAAAAAATTCTACTGTAAAATATTATACATTATAATTGTTTTTTCACTCCATAATTCCTCAATCATACAATATTGTAATAATTTAAATATATATATAAATATTATTTGAAATCATTATTTTGGATGTTTATCTAAAATATTATATTGTTATTCTTTCAAAAAATTATATTTTTTTTTATTTAATTCCCCAAAAGAAATTTATCCCATTATAATAATCATTTAAAAAATATTTCCCTTATTTAATCATATAAAATATATTTACAAATTATAACACATAACACTTCCCATTGAATTATTCTTCTAAAAAAATTATTTCTCCAACAAAATGTCAATTCTGGTATTAATATTTATTAATTTGTTAATGATTCGTTCAACAATTCTATTTTTGAGAGTTTTTGATCAAATAAATTTTCAAATTATTTGTGTGATCATTATTTATATTCATTTACATCTTTTTGTTTTATTAGTTAATGTTAATTTATTTAATTGATGGGAATTTTATATTATAAGGTAATATAATAATTTTCAATTCATGATGTAGTGAATAAAATTAAATTTTTATTTATATACCTTTATATTCAAGTTATATGAAAAATAAATCATGGAATGATAAAAGTTTAAGATATATATAAATATATATAATTTGATCTTATATTTATGTTTGAGAGAATAAATAAATAAAACATTTTTCCGTTTTGCTTTTTTTCATCCTAGAATAATTATCACATTGGAATTGATCTAAAGAGATCCATTCATTTAAAATATAATATTTATATACATTCATTAATATATATTATTCAAAACATTTATGTTTCCATTCACATTGGATTATAATTCAACAGAAAAAATCACAATATCTATATATTTTATATCGTTTAATGAAAATTTATTTAAGTTATATCTTTTCAAAATATAATTTTTTATAATAAATTACATTATATTTTCGATATATTTTGTTTTTGTAAAATATTCATGGTTTTTTTGAAAAATATTTACAATATTATATGATAAAGACAATACATATTTCCCACATCTCTATAAATTTTTAATGGTTGTAATTCTTTAAAAATCATCAGGTGCTAATGCGCTTATTTTAATAGTCAGGACACCTCCAAATTTCCATTAATAATATTTTTCATTACAACCATATTATTTAGATATATATAATAAATACATGAATATAAATTTTAGAATATATAGATGTTTTATTATTTAAAAATATTTTAGTGCCTTATTTTTTCATTGAAAAATCTTATACTATGATCAATATTTCATTTAATTAAAAAAATTTCTAACGAAATTTATCAATACCAATATTTGGAGAAGAATGGAAAAAGTTCATTTTTATTCTTTAACTATGTTAATTAAATAATTTAAATTATTGATATGTGTAATTTTTTAGAAATATTAATATGGAAGACAAGTTAAATATTTTATTATGAGTGGGATCTCAGGTTGTTAGCAGAATCATTCAACATTCTATATGATTTGAGTAAGGATTCATTTCTCCCATTTAATTTTAAACATATCCAAATTTTAAAAATAATCTATTCATTTGATTGTAATTTTATTTATTTTATATTCTAATTTATATAAACTACATCAAAATATAATATTTTAATATGTCATGACTTAAATTGGATTTTTTATAACATAGCTTTGTGACATCATTATCAACCTTCATTAATATAGATTACTAGATATATGTAAAGATGTCATATAATTTTCACTTAATAAATAATGTATTTTTACATTATAAACATAATTTTCTAAAATATATAAATAAAATGCTATTATATAATAATAATTTAATAACATGTTGTTATTTTTTCATTAATTTCGATTCAATAAAATGTATAATATATATTAAATTATTTTTCAAAACATCATTGAATCTTTATAAATCAATGTAAAAAAGCTAAAATGAATTCAAGAAAAATCTAGCCAACAATAGTCAAGTATAATATTTGAATAATCTTTGATCCCATAAATGTTTTTCTAAACATTTTTAATGATCATATAAAGGCAAAAATGACATTATATCATACATAATTTATCTACAATCTTCTCTTTAAATTCATATTTTCCTCTTAATGTTTTTAAATATATATTAGATATCTAATTAGATACAAATTTTTTTTTATTTTGGAAACAATTATTTCCGGAATTTTTCATATCATAAACTACATAGTATAATGAATTTTAGTTCTATTCACAATGTTTATATTATTTATATTTAATAATAATATTATTATTTGTAATGAATAATTTGTACATTTTATTTTTTATGTGTAATATTAAAATATAAATAATTATATATATATTAGGGTAAACTATAAAACCTAGAAAATATAAAAATAACTAATTTTCATATTTATAAATTTGTTATTAATAATAACATTAATTATAACCATTATGAGAAATATACCATTATAAATAATTATATTTTTAGGAATGAAAGTAGATATAGATTTTGGTGAATTTATAATATTTCTATAGTGGTTATTGTGAATATTATATTTATGTAATAAAACTATTTAGGATGAAATCATATTGATATGATTTTTAATGACATATTACTTTTTGAAAATTATTTATTATATATTATTTTTAATTGGAATATGTTAATATCAAAATTATTGTGATTAAATGGTAGTATTATACAAAAATTTTACTAACAAATTAATATTTATGTTTTTAATGTACATAAGACTTATAAAAATAGGATAAAGGAAGTCTGATATGTTTTATTAGGAATATTAATTTAATTTAATTATTCTTGGTGGGTAAGTACATACTAAAAAATTAAGTCATCATTGATTCTCCCTATACATTATCTAATCTATAATTGTGCTCGAGGTCCCTCATCTAGTGTCATATTGGGGGATACTCATTCAGTGTATCCTTACATAGTTATAACTTATTCTCATCAATCTATAATGGTTGGTTTATGAAGTCATTACAATTTTTATGGAAATAAACCAATATAGATATGAGAGAAATAACTCACCAAGGATTTTTTTCTTCTCAAATTTTCACCAACTCTAATATTAATCTCTATAAACCATGTATTATCAATTTTTGAAATGAAATAAATAGTTAATTTGATTTAATTTACACAGTAGTGGTCATGTATATATATTCATACTATATTCCTATCTAATTTCATATTAATAGTTAATCATAGTGACATTTTATAGATCCCCACATCTCTTCAATTCTATTAAATTTATCCTATTTTAATTGGTGTTAAATTTTACCATGTGAAAAAATTCCCCATCGATAATGATTTTTGTAAATATTCTAAGAAAAAATCAACAATTCTCAAACAATTGAAGATTGATATTAATTTGTAAATTTATTTGATAATATTTTTGTTTTTTTTGTGCAATAATTAAACAAAATCAATTTTTTGTTAAAATTTTAATTTGTATGATCGGTAAATTTTTACATTTTAATTAGTTTGGATTGATGTATCTGGAGATTAGACATATAAAATATCTAATTTTCATGAATATTGTAATATTTATTATAATTTATTATAAAATTGAAGAAGTTATGCGTGGGAAATTTCATTTGAATATAGAAAATTATTTTTAACTAGATATAAGAAATATGTCTTCTACAATGGCATAAATTTATGTATCCCACAAAATGGATATTGATGTTTGATCTAAAGTATTATTTAATCAATCTATATTATGATTTTATGGGTCCTTCTAAAAAAGTTTTTTGTAGTGATGGGATATCCAACCCTTTTATAAAATTTTTATTCTATTTTAAAATTTTCATAGGGATATCAGCCCTATCTATGTAAGACATTCAATTGTGGTATGTTGATATAAAACCAACCATTGATACCATGAGGGGTGAAATAGAATATGTTATAATGTTCCTAATAAACCATGAATCAATAGTTTCTTACTGTTTTTTAGATTATATACTTTCACGTTATTATTTTCCTATTATTGGTGTAAGTTTATTTCCATTATTGATAAATGTTTTGATAGTTTGACTACTAGATTACTTTGAGATTTAATATAGACAACAAGTAGCAGTATAAAAAATTGGACCTAGAAAATTAGACCACTAAAAATTATTTAAATTGTAATAGTTATATGGATTTTCAATAAGAAATAACTCCAAAAAAATAATGGGAATTAGAGTGTTTTGGTAGAAGAACAATGTGAATTTTTTAGTGATTAAATTAATTGTAATATTTTTTATAATATTATTATATAATATATAAAATACAATCAAACTGGTTGTAAAAACGAAGACTCATGTATTCTAGGATGAAAATGTTTTAAATCTGTGAAAAAATCTATGTAGTTAACTATCAATTTATCCTATATAACACAAGTGATTTTATTGAGTATAATGTTTTATAATAATTTGAAAAAAAAATTATTTTTTATTATTATTTTTCTTTCAGAGATTTTTTAGAACCATAATAATAAATTCTATATTAATAACTATTTTATCATTTTGGAAAACTAATAGTATTAATGTTATACTAATGGAGATTTAATGAAATAAAAGAAAATGATGATGAATATGAAAGGAATGGAGAAAGATAACAAGTAAGATAACTATTATACAATGATGGTGCTCACAAAGACTCATTATATGTCTCCCAAATTTGAAATAGGCATTGAAATTTTAATTAACATATTGAGAATATGGTTTTCTAATGAATTATTTTATATAATAATAACAAATATTATTATAATTTTAGTATAATTTTGATATTATAACACATGAATTCTATTTTTTTAATAATATTGAAAAAATATACAATAAATATATGGGAATTATTTATGTAATGAGATTCTCATATAATCCTGTTATTCCATATTAAAATTACGTTTTAATGATTATAATTAATTATTTCCAATTATATTTTTATCTAAAATTTATTAAAAGTTTATAAAAAGAAATTCACTATGATTTTTAGATATGAGGAAGCGGGGTAGAGAAATAGTTATTCCCAAGGTACATAGTGAGAGAAGCATGGGATCCAATAAGAAGTAGGAAATGTAACTGTATAATTTTATTGGATATTAGCCTCTCAATGGTTTGCATCGAGATCCATGTTAGCTATCAGTAGATACTAGTAGGTGTCAATTACCCAATGATTTGTGGAAACCAAATTTATATAATGTAATGTTTGTTGTATTTTCATTTTTACTTATTTTATCTTTGTTCCCCTTAACTGACCCTATAGTTTCACAAATTGGGTTGTATTCCACAATATTCCTCAATATTTTTTCCAAATTAAATTATCCATTTAATAATTAATCAAGGAAACATTTACACTATGAATGACAAGGTATGACAACCCTTCTCTTTATTACTAACATAAACATGATTTATTACATAAAATTTACTTGATACTACATATAAGAAAAATATATCTAGTGTCTATTGGGATCAAGATCATTACATAATAACTTAAAACATTAAATAAAACATCTTTATTAAAACCCTATTTTATATGAATACTACATTCCCTCATACTTAGCATTACATAGGATCACTCGAGGACAAGCATGAGAAAATGGTAAGATATAAATTCCAGTAAGGGAATAAATCTGGAATAACATGAGAAATAATGTACATGTTATAGAATAAGAATATCAATGGAGTATAATATAAAAGTTAACGTAAAGTCATGACAAACCCTGATAATCTAAATATGGAAATGTGGAAACAACATTTAACATGATTTTAGCATGATCCAAGGCTCATTTCTCATATATAATTAGAAAAACCTCATTGAAAATGATTTATAATGAGTAAACCCTCATTTCAATTGACGTATCATGATACTAGTCTTCACTCAATGCATTAGTGTTCTATCAGGGTGAACTATTCTTAAACATTTCAATTCATGAATAAATGATCCACGTGAATCATTTAGAATGGATTCATTAAACCTCACCATTTATTACATGATATAGTAAATGTAGAATTCATACACGAAACACTATAATCAATAAGAAATTTTGCATAAATATCAATACCCTTGATTAGGAAATGGTCATGGTATTCACTACACAATGACATTGTCTTGAAAATCATGGTGCAATTTCAGCAACGTAACGACGTGACATATGAATTAATCTAAAATATTTAATGAGATAGAAATAATTGTATCGTCATATGTAAATTAAATGGAATTTAAGGTGGTAATATTGATACATGTCCCAATATATGTAATGGAATTTATATTCACAGAACAAAATATTTGTGTGAATGTAAATGAGGAGAGAGAGATTCCTTACGAAATTTCAGCATGGTAACAGGTGTACCTGAGGGGAATTTAATGAAATAGAAAGGGGGTATTTCATAATTAATACATATAGAGGGCTGTATGGGGGAGGTGAGAAATCATACCCAAACTTTTATAATTGAAAACAAAAGGGAATAACAACATAATGAAATTGAGACAAAAATGAGAAATCAGGAAATCCCTTACATGGAAAGGTGATACCAAAGGCTTGGGAGAGTATTGAGAGGGGATTAATAGGAGATTAAGGCACCATAGGAGGACTTTAGAGAGTTATCTGCTAGGTTTGGTCAAAATTCAATGTCTTTGAGTGAAGTGGAAGTGAGATCCTGGGCGGGATTATATAGGAAAGGAGAGGGAATTTTTTATTATTTTGGTTTGGATCACCACACATTATACTAATAAATACCACAAACCAGGCCATGGTTTTTTCTAATGGTTATTTTCAAAGAGGAGTGTAAAACAATATTTTATAAGTTCAATGTTTGAACTTCTTAAAATATTGAGGGTGCTTATGTGTAGGTGAGTCCTACTCTCAAGAAAAACAATTTAAAAAGTCAAAATGGTTTATAAGTCTTGGAGGGTTGAATAATGATTTTTAAAATAAATCAAACGAATATAAAATCATGTTATATTATTTAAAAAACGTATACTGTCTGAACCTATCATTTATAGTATTTTATTACATCACTATTGGGTCATTATGATGTCCTACAACACATTATATATTTAAACTATATTAAATATTTACCGAAAAATTCGACTGTCTCAAAAAATTATGAATAATTAACTGTTCTATAATTTCGACATCCTGATTCCAAAAATAATGTTAATTTTATTTAAATAATTTTTTTAAATATTTGAATTTCTATTTTTTAAATTAAAACCAACATTTATCAAAGTTTCAGGGGTTTTTTCAAAAACGGCATTCAAACCATAATAAAATTTGAAAATGCATTCAAAAAATTATATGATAATTTATATTTAAAAAAATTAATTAAATTATAACTATATTTTATTAAAAATATTTTTTAATACAAAAATCTATTAATTTATCAAAATAGATTTATTATTTGAATATAAACTAAAAATGTTATTTGTGCATTAAAAACTATTTACAATGTAACAATAATAAAATAGATGCACATTACTTATTCAAAAATAATGTACATAGTCATAGTGTCGGGGTCTTGTTAAATAACCCCTTATAACTCCCGCATAAAACAGAATGGTACGATGTGGGATGGTGACAGACTCTTGGGGTGGCTCGGATAACATCGCTCGGTTGGTAATCTCTATCAACTTCTGTTTCTCCTGCAGTTGGTTCCGCTCAAGCATAACGGGTTCAGGCTCAGCTTGGGCTTGTCAAGATCAATGCTCGATGATGTTATCTTATTTTTGAGCTCTAATAAATGGGATTTGTTTGAGGCAAGTATACTGGATGAGTCCATCACTTCCATTGTCTGAGTAATGTGGATTTGTTAAAGACCTATATTTATAGTAACCATGTGATCACTGTTCAGCAGCTATATTAGCAACGAAGACAATAAAAAACGATATTTTAAAATCAAAATACATAAAATCAAAGACGTTCACAAAACATTTTACAAAATTATACATTTAATTAGATCAAGATGGATTTCCATTAATGAATTTTTGGGTAATTACAATATTCCTCCTTATGCAATTTATACCTTGAGAATTCCTTTCCCTGTCTAAAACAAATGCAGGTAACTATGCTTCATCACGTCCTATGATTCACACATCGCTTCTTCAAACTTGTGTTTTCCCCACAAAAGCTTTACGAGGGTCATTGTCTTATTTCGTATAAATTATCTCTACAATCTAAGATCTTCATTGGTTTCTCCTCGTATAAAAGATCATCCTACAACTGTACCACTTGTGAAGATGGTAAATGTGAAGGGTCTGATATGTAATTAACTAAGAGGGATACATGAAAGACATCATGTAATTTGGCCATGGTATGTGGGAGTTCTTGTTGATAGGCCACAACCCCAACACGATCAAGAATCTCAAAGGGGTCGATGTACCTAGGACTTAACTTCCCTTTCTTTCGAAACCTCATGACCTTATTCCACATAGATAAATGTTGAAATACCATATCTCTAACTTTAAACTCATGGTATCATCGGTGGCTATCTTCATAACTCTTCTATTGAATATGGGATACCTTGATATAATGATGAATGGTTTTATCCTTCTCTATAATCTCTTCGAAAATTTTGGGTCCTAGAAAATTATGATGACTGAATTCATCCCAACACGCCAGTGTTCTGCACCTTTTCACATAAATGGCTTTATATTGTGTCATTTTGATGATCAAGTGGATACTATTATTGTAAAAAAATTCATCCAGTGAAATATGTTGGTCCCATTGTCCTTTATAGTCCATTGAACATGATCATATCATATCTTCTAGTGTCTAAATAGTTCACTCGGATTGGCCATTAGTTTGAGGATGATAGGCCCTACTGAAGTTCAGTTTAGTGCTTAAAGCATGTTGGATACTTTTCATGAAATTAAAGGTGAATATACAATCATGATCAGATACAATAGATAGTGGTACTCCATGTATCCTTAACACTTCTTTGATTAAAATCCATGCAATTTGATCCAATGAGAAGTCCTCTCGAATCGCAATAAAGTGAGACGTCTTCGTAAGACGATACACAATGACCATAATACCATTGTTTCCACTAGATGTACTTACAAGTCTAGTGGAAATGTACATGGTAAGGCTGTCCCACATCCATGTTGGTATGGGAAGTGGTTGCATCATCCCCTTAGACATTTTCTCTCAGCCTTCACTTGCTGACATTCCAGGCATATTGATGATTAGTCTGTAATATATCTTTTCATTTTGTCCCAACAAAAGTTTTCATAGAGATCTCGATACATCTTTGTTCTCCCTGGGTGAATAGAGAAGGTTGAGCTATGTCAGTCATCCAGAAGCTCCTTATTTATCTTTGGATTAGATGGTACACATAATCGTGACCCAAATTTCACGATTCCATCCTTGTAAATCATAAACACTAAGGATTTCCCATTTCTGATAGCATTCAACTTTTTCAGAACATCCACATCCTTTCTTGGGCATCCTTTAACATTTCCAAAATAGAATGTTGAGAAATAATTTTTGAAAAGATTTATGATGTTTCTTTCTTTCTGATTCCCATGTCCAACTTCATCAAATATAGTAGATTGGATCTTTCTCAATTCTGATCAATTATAGAATTGTTGGATATTTTCTACTTAGATTATCTGCCACCTTGTTCACTTTCTCAGGATGGTAATGGATTGAGCAGTCATAGTCTTTGATCAGCTATAATAATCTTCATTACAGAATGTATAACTCATTTTGTGTGAATATATAATTGAGAATTTTGTGTTCTGTATTTATTTCACACTTCTCCTCAAAGAGATAATGCTTCCATATTTTAAAAGGGAATATCACCACATCCAACTCTATATAATGTGTTGCATAATTGCACTCATGAAATTTTAATTGATTTGAAGCATAGGAAAAGACTTTTTCATTTTACGTCAGTACACATCCCAGTCCCTTCTTTGAAGCATAACTAAATACCAAAAATATTCTCCACATGTGGGTAAAGTTATCACGAGTGTAGTGATAAGCCTTCCTTTCAACTCCATAAAGTATTCTTCACATTCATCAATCAAATAAAACTTTACTACCTTTCGATTCATCTTGTTAATAGGGTTGGAAAATCATGAGAAAGTTTTCAAAAATCATCGATAATATCCTATTAATCTAAAAAAGTTTCAGATATCTGTTACCTATGATGGCCTCTATCATTTCTCTATTGCAGCTATCATGGATGACCCACAAATATCCCATTACATATAATGATAATGCCTAAAAATGAGACCTTCTACAACTATAACTCGAAATTATTATACCTTTTATAGAGAATATCAATATGAAAGATCGCTTGTACAGTTCTTATATGCTCTTCATGATCCTCCTTGGTTTTTGAGTATATCGTAATATCATCTATAAAGACTACCACAAATTTCTCGAGGTAATACCTAAAGACTCTATTCATCAAGTCCATCATTCTTTCTAATGCATTAGCGACTCTTAAAGTCATTACTATAAATTCATAGTTCCCATATCTTATACAAATAGAAGTCTTGGGGATATCTTCCTTCCTCACCCTTACATGATAATATCCTGATCGCAAATCCACATTGGAGAAGTATTGTGCCCCACTCAGCTGGTTGAAAAAGTCATCAATTCATGGGAGATGATACTATTTCTTTATTGTGATTTTGTTTAGCTCATTATAATCGATGAAAAGGCACATTGATCCATCATTCAACATGACTAAGAGGAATGGTGCACCCCATGGTGAAGTAGTTTGGCATATAAAACCTTTATCCATATTCTCTTATAGTTGTTTCTTGATCTCCCCAATCTCCACTACATTCATTCTACACATAATCTTGGAGATTAGAAACTCCAGAGGTATTAGATCAATTTATAATTCAACATCTCTTCTAGGAGTAAGACCATGTAATTCCTCGGGAAACACTTCAGCAAATTCCATCACAATAGGCATGTCTTCAAGGATGGTTGCTTCCATGGACTCAATCATCTGATCCAGATACATGTGGTCATGGGGAAGTAATATCCATGCTTGAGATGATGGTGCTAAAGAACATCCATCTTCTTCCGTGCAATTGTATAGAATCAGAGTTTTATTCTCTATATGGAGAGTTGTTTACCTCCAATGGAAATTTAAGTTGGCTCTATATTAAGAAAGTCAATCCATGCCGAGAATTGCAACAAATTCAACCAGAGGGAGTATGATGAGGTTCACCGGGATGTTAATTCCAAAAATTATGATAGGGGAGTATTTTTATTCATGAGATGAAACGATTTCCCCATTTACCATACTCACCAACATCTTTACTTTAATGATTTTTGGTGGTATTGGGATTATTATACTAAACGTTTGGGATATAAAAATGGTGTAGAACTTGAATCAAAAAGTATATTTGTTATTCTTGTATGAATAACTAGTGTTCTTGTCACCACTTCATTCTCAGGGTTCACATTAGTTGTAGTAATTGAAAAAGCTCTCCCTTACTACCTTAGAGGTTGGTGGTTTCCTCCGAAAACCCTTGGCATAAGGCACTGATTTACAAGATGCCCTGGTTCATTGCAATTTTATCACTAAACAACCCATTGAGGTTCAAACAGAGCATTCTTCTCATTTGATGTAGCCATGGGTTTTTATTATCAGCAGTTAACATCTAGGTTCCCTTCTCTTCCACACCTAAATCATTTCCTTGTCCCCTTCAATAAATTTCTAGGGTTCTTCTTTCCGCACCTTTGGTATGTGGGGTGATAAATCTTCTTAAAAACATTGGATTTTTACATCAGACCACCAAAATTAAAGTCCACCTTACTCTTATTATCCCCATGATACCACTAAGATTCTCTTATCTCCATTTTGACCTTGATGGAACATCAGACAATTTTCTCATAGCTTTCAATGTCACGGATCATCATCAGTATCCGTTGGCTAGGTTTTATCCTACCAAAGAAGCGGCCAACCATGCATTCGAGGTTAATGAATAAGACGAATGTGTATCATGAAATACATTTGATGTTTTCATCGTATGATCTGACAGATTCATCATATTTCTACATGAGTGAAAGGAAGTCCATTTCCATCTTAATTCGAAGGGTGCGCGGAAAATATTCATAAAAAAACATCTTCTGTAGATCCTTCCATTCCAATAACTTGATCACCTCCGCGGTCTTTGTATTTTTGATCAATTTCAACCATTGATCATATTCACACTCCATATGATAAGCATCCATGAGAACCTTCTGTTGTTCATAACAATTAAGGACGGGGAATATCTTTTCAATGCAGTTGATCCATTGTTCTGTGATTGAGGGATCGGATGATCCATTAAAAGAAGGAGGCCTTTGTCTCATGAAGATCTCAATAGAGACCTGTTTTTTTCTTAGGGGGGTTTAATGTTCCCCAGGACCCATGTTTCTATTCAAAACAGGTGTTAAATTGAGATAGAACAGTGACAGATTTCTTGATTCCCACTCTCATCGGATTTGGCATCTCATTAGCACAGTCATCACATTGATCTTCACATCGGTTGTTTGCCCAATTCCTCCTATTGGTGGCCGTTGGATGGAATAAAAGTAAAGTTAGGGTTAACGCATAAATTGTAATCCAAGGAAAAACTGATGACCTATAAATAACTTTTATCTCCTTTAATTAGGAATCCATAGGTTTCAATCTATGCTATTCATGATCTACTTTCTAACATATATTATTAGGTGGATTGTATCCCATAAAAAGATCATAATATGCTTGTGAATTTTCCAAAGAATATACCCTCGGAGTTTCATAACCAAGAGTGTAGCAAGGCCCATTATTGTGCACCAGTTCCCGTTCGAGTCTTGATCAAAGCGGTGTTTTTAGGTTTTACCCCTATGATACATATGTGGCAGAGCAGCCTCTGGCTGCTCGAATCTTGACAGGGATGTATTTTCTTGATAAAACTCTTACTCAATAATCACCAATACATAGTGATTTTTTATTATACTTATTATTTTCTCTAAATCTTTACTAGGGTTCTCTCATCCTAATCCCAAAAATAACTAAACCAATCCTCCGATACCAACGATGACAACCTTTCTATTTATTAATCACTTAAACGTGATTTACTACATAAAAATCTCTTCATACAAAATAGAAGATCGAGAGGTTTAATGTATTTGGGGCTTTGGATCATTAAATAATATCTTAAAACATGAAATACAATAACTTTATTGGAAACATCCTTTACATGACCACTACATTCCCTTGTACATAGCACTGTATAGGATAACATAAGGACATGCATAAGAAAAGGGTGATCTATAAATCCTAGTAAGGAAATAAACATGGAATAAAATGTGGAATACATTACATGTTATAAAATAGGTATATCAATGAATCATAAGAGAATCTTTAACATAATGGCATGAAAAAGCATGATAATCTTAATATGGAAATGTGGTAACATCATTTAACATGATTTTAGCATGATACAAGGATCATTGCACATGGAGGATGAATTAACCCTCATTTCAATTGAATTATCATGATTATACCCTAATTTCACTTGATGTATAATGATAGTAATCTTAACCAAATGCATTGGAGTTCTATCCGGGCACAACCTTCTTAAGAATTTCATTTCATGCATAAATGTTTCACATGGATCATATAACATGGATTAATTAAAACTCATCATTTATTCCATGATAAAGGAAATGTGGAATTAATACATGAAACACTATAATAAATAAGTTAATGTGTATAACATTGAATACCCTTGATGGGGAAATGTGCATGATATTAACTACTCAATGACATTGGCTTGGAAAATCATGGTGCAATTTCAGCAACGTAATGTCGTGACATAGGAATTAATAAAAAATGGTTAATCAGAAAGAAATGGGTGTCTCGTCATATGTACATGAAATGGGATGTATGGGGGACATATAAATAAATGTCCCAAAATATGTAATGGAATTTATATTCACAAAAAAAATTGCTTGAATGTAAATTAGGAGAGAGAGATTCCTTACGAAATTTTGGCATGGTAACAGGTGTACATGAGGGGAATTTAATGAGAGAGAAATGGGTCTCTCATCATTAAAACATTGATAGGGAAGTATGTGGGAGGTGATAAATCATACCCCCAATATTTATAATTTTAAAAAAGGGTATAACAACATAATTAAATTGAGACAAAAATGAAAAAAATAAGAAATCTCTTACATGGAAGTGTGATCCCAAAGGCTTGGGAGAGGCTCTAGAGAGGAATCATGGGATATTCGAGAACCTTGGTAAGATTATAGATAGAGGAGGTCAGGGGATGGTCCAAATCCAAAGTCATTGAGTGAAGAGGAAGTGGGAGCTTTGGTGGGTCTATATAATAAAAGAGAGGAAATTCGTCATTATTTTGGTTTGGGTCACCACACATTAAACTAATCAATACCACAAACTATGCCATGGTTTTTCCCATGGTTTTTGAAAAATAGAAGTGGAAAAAAATATTTTATAAGGACAATGACCAAACCTCTTAAAATATTTAGGGTGCATATGTGGAGGTGAGTCAAGCTCTCAAGAAAACCAATTTAAGAAGGAAATTTTTTTATAAGTCTTGTAGGGTCCACTAAAGCATTTTTAAATAAATCAAACAAATATAAAATCACATTACCTTAATGGAAAACATATATTTTATGAACATATCATTTATAGTATTTTATGACATCATTATTGGGTCATTATGATGTTATAATACACATTATATATTTAAAAAGTATTTAATTTTTACCCAAAAATTCCACCATCTCAAAAAATTAATAAAAATTCACCATTGGATAATTTCGACATCAGGATTCCGAAAATAAAATTCATTTTATTTATATAATTTTATAAATATGAGAATTTTACTTTTAATATAATAACTGACATTTATAAAAAATTCACAGGTTTTGAAAAAAAATGCTTTCAAACCATAATAAAAATTAAATTTTCATTAAAAAAATTATATGATAATTTATATTTAATAAAAATTAAAATAATAATTAAAATATTTTATTATAATTTTATTTAATTTAGAAATCCATTAATTCATTAAAATAGATTTCTTAGATGAATATTAATGAAAAGTACTATTTGTGCTTTAAAAACTATTTACAAAGTATCAAAAATAAAATGAATGCACATTATTTATACAAAAAATAATGTACATATTCTAGGTGATAGGTTCTTGTTACATAACCCCTTATAACAACCACATAAAACCCAAGGGTAATGATTACGATGATGACAGACTATTGGGGTGGCTTAGATTACATCGCTTGGGTGGTAGTCACTATTAACATCCATTTCTCTCGTAGTCGGCTCCACTCAAGCTTAAAGTGTTCAAGCTTAGATTGGGATTGGTCAAGAGCGAAGCCTAATTATGCTACCATCCTTTTCGAGCTCTGATAAATGAGCTTCGTATGGGGCCAGTCTATATGATGAGACCACCACTTCCTTTTTCTGAGTAAATTGGATTTGTTAAAGCCCTATATTTTTACTAATCATGTGATCACTGTTCAACGACTATGTTAGCAACATTAACAATTCATAACGATATTTTAAAATCCAAAAACATTAAACCAATGAATTTAAAAAAACATTTTACATAATGAGACATTTAATTAGATAAAGATGGATTTCCATTAATGAATGTTTGGTTCATTACACTTAGATATAAGAAAAAAGTGATCTCATAAATATTATTCATTGATTCATCCATTGTGTTAGAGTTTAGTTCTATATTATATTTTTATGAATTCAGGGCTGGTTTTAATAAATTTACAGATTTATTAAAATCCAGGATTTATTTTTCTCAATGAAGGTAATTTGTTAACGATATCCTACTATAATGAAACCAACATTTATTAATGGAAATTCAAATTGATCAAATTAAATGTATTATTATGTGAAATTGTTATGTAAAACATATTCAATTCTTGGTTTTTATGTTTTTGTATTTCAAAATACCATTATGAATTGTTATAATTTCTAATATAGCCGTTGAAAATTGATTACTTGATTAATGACCTTGAGAAATGAAAATAATTATGAAAAGTACAACAAGTTTGAGTTCTTGTTGTAGGATGTATCATTCATGGGTCATATCAACACAAGAAATGAGATGTCCATTGTTCCCTCCAAGACAACTATATTTTAGGGATGGAAAAAGACAAAATCAGTGATAGACATCCGTAACATCCTGGGGTTAGCTCGATATTTTTTCCAATTTGTGAGAAAATTCTCAATATTTTCATACCCAATTACCATGGTAAATTAGAAGGGAGTCAATTTTTAACAGAGTGATGAATGTGAAGATATCTTAAGGAGTTTAAAATGAGGCTTTTCACTATGCTCATTCGAACACTACCCATAGGTTGAGAACTTTTTGTGGTATTTAGTGATTCTTTGAAGATGGGAATTTTTTTTTGTATTGATGAAAAATAAAAAAGCCACTGCATATTCTTCAAGGAAATTGAATGTTCATGAGAAAAACTATCCAACAAGAGATATTTAGTTGGCTGTTGTAATATTTTCTTTAAAATTTATGTGGAATTACCTAGTTGGGGAGAAGTGTGAAATATATATATGGTTCACAGAAGCCTCAAGTATATATTCACACCTAAAGATAAAAATATTCTCCAACGATGATTGTTAGATATGATCAAAGTCTATGACTTCTGAATCCATTACCTCCCTATGAAAGCTAACATAGTGGAAAATTATCTACATAGAAAGGACCAAATGTTTTAATTATTCATGAAAATTTATAAGGATGAAATCTTTATAGATTTTATTAAAATGGATATGGGAATCATAAATAAGTGAACGTCATCCATATTTTCACAAATGATTTCTCAAATGTCTTTTTTAGAAAGGTTAAAGGATTCTCAAAAGGATGATGTGGGAATTCAGAAGAAAGTGGAAACTATAAAAAAGGGAAATAATCAGAGTTCGGTGTTAATGAATAAGAAATTTTGTGATTTGGGACGTGTCTATTTGTTCTATAATGTTCCGATTTAAGGAAATAACGTTTGGATGATTCACATAGTTCATATTTACCCATTCACTGAGGAAACACAAATATGTATCGAAATCTCTGAGATAATTTTCTGTGGGATAACATGAAGAAGGAGATCGTTGAGTATACATCAAGGTTCTTTGTATGTTGGAAAGTTAATAGTGACAGTCATATGTTTAAAGGGGTGATGCAACTATTACCCATACCTGCATGGAAATGGGAGAACATCACCATGGAAATTATCACTGTACTTCCAAATACATCCAAAGGAATCAATGTTATCTCAGTTTTCATAGATCGTCATACAAATACTACAATCTTCATTGAAATTCAAGAGGATTTATCATTGGATTGACTAGAAGAGATATACATCAGATAAGTGGTATGGTTTCATTGAGTAACAGTATCTACTATATCAGATCGATATCCACGATTCACCTCTATGTTTTGGAAGAGTCGCCAACATGCTCTAAATACTGAGCTGAACATCAGTATGGCTAATCATCCTCAAACTGATGGAAAATATGAAGATATTATCCAAACATTTGAGGACATGTTGATATCATGCTCAATGGACTTTAAAGGAGGATGAGATAAACATCATCCTCTGGTTGATTTCTCTTACATTAATAATTTACACTCAACCGTCCATATTGATCCTTATAAAGCACTTTATAGGAAGAGGATAAGAACACTGACATGTTGGGATGAAGTTGGGGGGGGGGAACTCTTTAGTCCAGAAATGTTATAAGAAATGGTGGAGGAGGTTAAGACTATCCATAAATACATTAAAGCTGATCAGAGATGACAAAAGAGTTATACTGATAATCATCGACGAGGCCTAGAGTCTAATGTAGGTGACATAGTGTTCCTCATCAGATCAATGTGGAAAATAGTTCTGAGATTTGGGAAGAAGGTAATGCTTATTCCAAGGTACATAGAACCTTTTTAGATCATTGATCGCATTGGATCCGTGGCCTATCTACTTGCATTCCCACTCAACCTATCTCAAGTGCATGATGTATTCCATGTATCACTCTTGAGGATGTATAAACCTGATCCATCACATTTACTCAATCCATATGTGGTACCATTGGAGAATGAACTATCCTATTAATAGAGGTTGGTGAATAATTTAGATTTTAGGAAGAAATTACTACAAAATAATACAATTACCCTCATCAAGGTGTTATGGCCAAACCACGTGTCTGAAGATGCAATTTGAGAATCAGAAGAAGTGATGAAGCAGATTTAACCTCCTTAATTTTATTGTGGGAAATGTATGTTTCGAGGTTTAATTTTCTTATGGGGGAGATTTTAATGGCCCAAACTTTTATTAATGGAAATTCCAGTAGATCTAATTAAATTTTTAATTATGTAAAATCGTTATATATAACATATGAAATACTTTGGTTTTATGTTTTTGGATTTCAAAACACCATTAAGAGTTGTTACTGTTGCTAATATATCCATTGAAAATGGATTAGATTATTATTATAAATATAAGGCTTTTATAAATCCAAAATAAATAGAAAAAGGAAGCGATGACCTCATCTCGTAGAATTTCCCCATAAGAAGCACATTTATCGGAACTCAGAAAGGAGGTGGAATTATTGGTATTATGTCTTGAAGAATCGCAATCTAATCTTCAACCTGTTAATTTTGAAGTGAACGGACTACAAGAGATGTGGATGTTAATAGAGTTTACCACCCATGTGATGTTATCCAAGCCACCCCAAGAGTCTGTCACCATAAAAAACTTTACCCATAGGCCTTATATGGGTGTTATTAAGGGATATGTAATAATACCATAGCACCATGATTGTGTGCTTTATTTTTATTATAAAGAATATGATTTATTTTTTAAAATAGGTTTTAAATAACTAATAGTATTTTTAGTTGATATTCAATTAAGAAGTATATTTTGATGAAATAGTATATTTTTTAATTAGATAATATTTTTATAAGATATTATTACTATGTTATTATTATTAAAAAGAAATAATTAAATATTTTTATTCATACATATATAATATTTATTATGGTTTGAGAGCCATGTTTTTTCAGAAACCAATGAATTTACAATAAATGTTAGTTTTTATTTTGAAAGAAAAAATTCACATATTATGAAATTTATTTAAATAAAATGAATATTATTTTTGGTTTTTTTATATCGAAATTTTCTAACAGTGACTTTTTCATAATTTTCTAAGACAGATGACTTTTGGGTATAAATTAATTACTCTTTAAATATATAAGGTGTTCATGAAATCATAATGACCCAATAGTGAATAAATAAAATACTATAAAAAGTTTTTTCCAACAATATATTTTTTAACATTAATATAATGTCATTTTATATTCTTTTGATTAATTTTATGCTGCCTTTGTGGACCCTCCAATACATATAAAACATTTTATCTTTTTAAAATGATTTCTTTGAGAGTGTGAATCATATCTACATAAAAAATCCTAATATTTTAATTAGATCATCCATTTTCCTTATAAAATATGGCTTTTCACTCAAATTTGGAAAAACCATGGGTTGGTTGGTGGTTTTTTATTAATTTAATATGTGGGGGCCAAAACACAAATAATAAAGAATTCTCTCTTTTTTCCTATATAAAACCACCTAAGCTCCGAAATCTCTTCACTCAAAACCCTTGGAGCTCGTCCCTACTCTGTCCTCCTCTCTATATAATCCTTCCAAGCTGCCCTAATATCCCCTGAAGCCTCTATCAATCCTCTCCCAAACCTTTGTGATCACACCTCAATGTAAGGGATGTCTTCATTTTTTTGACCTAATTTATTTATATTGTTATACACTTTTGTTTTCAATTAGAAATGTTGGGGTATGATTTATAACCTCCGCCATACTGACCTACTTATGTTTTAATGATGAGAGACCTCTTTGATTCTTATTAATTCCTCCCATTCTCACCAATTTCCATTCCATAATTCTATAAGTAATTTCCCTCTTTTCATTTACATTCAAGGAATTATTTTAAATTATTCATGAAAATTACATTACATGTGTTGGAACATGTATCTATATGAACCCCATAATATCCATTTCATGTACATATTATGAGATACCCCTTTCTCACTCAAAAACCAGTTTTATGAATTCTTATGTCATGTCATTATTCATCTAAAATTGCACCGCA
This sequence comes from Viscum album, assembly GCA_963277665.1. Classification (NCBI taxonomy): domain Eukaryota; kingdom Viridiplantae; phylum Streptophyta; class Magnoliopsida; order Santalales; family Viscaceae; genus Viscum; species Viscum album. The sequence goes on from OY728146.1 coordinate 1,271,414,110, forward strand.
ATTCTCCAAACCAAAGTCATTGTATAGTTAATACCATACACATTTCTCTATAAAAGGTATTAAATTTATCCACATTTACATATTGATTAAAAAGTTTCATGTATGAATTTCACATTCATGTTTTATAGAATAAATGATGATTTTAATGAATCCATGTTGTATGATCTATGTGGCACACATATGCATGAACTTATGTGATTAAGAAGGGTGTGCTCTAATATCACTACAATGAATTGGGTAAAGATTAGTAACATTATAAGTCAAGGGAAATTATGTTTTACTCATGATAATTAAAGTGAAATGATGTATTACTAATAATCCATGTTCAATGATCCTTGTATCATGCTACTATCATGTAAAATCTTATTCCTCATATCCATGTTTTAATAATCATGTTATACCTTTAATTTATGTTCATGTTTCTATTATTATCTATTTATATTCCTATTTCTTATCATGTTCTGTATTATTCATGCTATTCCTTATTTACTCTATTACTAGGATTTATATCTCACTATTTTCTTATTCGTGTCCTCAGGTTATCCCATACAATGCTATGTATGAAGGAATGTGTGTGGTCATGTAAAAGATTTTTTCAATAAGGATGTGTTTTTCATGTTTTATGTTTTTATGTAATGTCCTTAATTTCAAAATATACTATACCTATCTATCCATAGTGTAGAGACTCGAAGCCTGACATACATTGACATTACATTTCATTTGCGGAATACTTAGTACATAACAAAAACACACACACAAGGACCGTAATAGTTTAGTGTCTTTGGAAACTCGGAATATAATCTTCTAATCGTGGTGAAAGATCTTCAAAATCTCCCATAAAGATCTTCCTTTTTTTTACCTAAAACCATTCTTTATATCCTGGGGAAAATAAAACATAAAAGGGTGAGCTCAAATGCTCAGTAAGGGTAAAAAATAGAAATATCAATCACATCATATACATAAGCACATAACTTTTGGAAATCTTAACCTGCAAAAGAGATCATAATTTCATAACATGGGGTAAATCATGACAGTGAAATGTAATCACAATAATCATACCATAAAACATGAAACTTTGTGGCATTCACACATAATCATAGAGAATCATTTCTTGTTAGTCAAGACTCATTGCCAAGACTATCTTAGTGGACAAATTCCCTTTTCTGAATCGAGTAACCCTCGTTTCAGTCCTGTTTCACTGAACCGGTATAACCTACCATTCCATCAATGTATATATCATGAGATATAAAATCTTTACCCAATGCATTGGAGGGAGATATAGGTCCAACCAATCTCATAATGATACCATTCTTTTGTGTGCCACAAAATCATAAATCATACATCATAGCATAACCAATGAAATAAAATGGGATTCTTAAACATCATGCCATCATAACATAATCCATAAACAATTGATATCATTTCATCATAAGAAAATTGAATCCATTTAAATCATAGAGAAATTTTACTTGAAACATACACATATGAAATAATTTCATCTTAGATGTAAAATAGTTTTGAAAAAACACTTGAAATGAATTCTTGAGGAAAATATCCTTTCTTCTTTAAAATCATGTTCTTTTCACAAAATTCCATGAAATTTTAAAAGATAAGGGTTTTATTAAAAATAATCATGCAATATTTTAGAGGAAGATTCTTGAAAATGAGGCGTTATAAAACCGTAAAAATCCGTTCATGCCGTATAAGTTAAAAATAACATTCTCCTCGTACTTTTGTCGGAAAAGTCAAGAAGTACCTTGTACGAAAAACGACAAAATATTCCTTTCATATTCTTTACTAAAAAATAACCAAAGGGTAAAATTGGATTTAAATTTTTTTTAGGTGGATGGAAATAATATTACATATTCAGGAAACATGGATGTGGATGATAAAATACACCCCAGTAAATACTAAAGTATAAACAATCTCGGATAAAAATGAGATTGTGATATTTCCCTTACCTTAAGTCCGATTTGCTTCGTAAGTGTCCGAAACTCCTGTATAATGATTTAAATAATGTCATTAACTTATTACATAATCATATTAATTGTTATGATATCATATATGGTTCACTTATGACTTTATATTAACCGTTCTTTTGTAAATTCAATGTTAAAGAAGCGTTTTGGGTAAAATCGTTTCATTTATCGTAGGTGTTTGGACTTGTAATTATTGACATTATTATTACTTATATCATGATTTACGTACTTCCAGAATATAAAACATGATTTATATATCATATATATTCAGTATATATATATATATATAATAGATAGATAAATGAAATGAAACAAACCGTTCATGGAGACGGCAGTCCGTACGTACGCATGAACGCTGTTTTCCTTTCCTTATTGTCTTGAATGGAAGTAAGTAGATGACATACATTTATACATAAATAAATTAGCTTTATAATGTCATATATTTCATTATTATTGCTTATATATACTTTATAATCATTCTTAAATGGTTAACATGGAGAATGAATCTCATCATGTCGTGGAGACGGTAGTCCGTACATACGCACGAGCGATGATATCATTCTCATGATCGTGAACTTGTGTTGAAGTGTATGTATACTATTTCAGTATCAATATCAATTTATAATAATCATATATAGTTACTCATTACACCATTATACCCATCCAATTAAGGTGGTGGCAGAAAATAGATTACACCACGGCGTGGAGACGGTATTCCGTACGTACGCACGTGCGGTGATTTCCTTTTTCCGTAGGATGGATAGAAGGTTAATTAGAGTTGTTTCATATTTATAATAATATATCAGTATGTAAGTAATACTTATGTTATTAATTTATCATGAAACAACTAAAGAAGGAGAAGTTTAAGAAGAAAGAAATTGAAAAGATCGGTAATGGATATTACCTCCTTTTCAAAACGCCTCTTTGAATCCTCCACTTAGGGAACTAAGATTGGTCTTTGAATAAGACCAGGACCTCTAGGATTATTCTAGGTAAGTGGAGAAGGGATTTTGGCAGGTGTTGTCCGAGTTTGAGTGCTCAAATTGGTGTGAGGAGAAGGGGGAGGAGGTGCCCTTTTATAAGGGAGGAGAGGGGCACCTTAGGAATATCTCAAAATATTATTTTATATTAAAGTCAAAATCGGTTTATAATGGTTCCAAAGGGTCTTATTTCAAAGCTAAAGTGGGGATGGGTCGAAATACTCTCAACCAATAGGATTTAGATAATTTTAGGGTATTATGTTAACCTTATCAATTAGATTTAACTCTAAGTTAAATAATTTAACTTTTAGCGTGTCTTTTTGTTTTCTTTCACTATATGGTTAATACACTTACTATAACATGCCAAAGGAACCCCAAATTGTTTATTATTAATATATATATCCTTATCTAAGTAATTTGGCCGAACCTTAGATTTTTAGGAATAAAATAAAAATTAATAATATAATATTTGATTTAAAAAATATTTTGTGCCAATTTTGACACTATTTGATATATGATTTTTGTGAAAGTCATAACAGAATTATATGTTCGAAAAAAGTTGATTAAATCAACACTAATATATCATAGTAACCTAGAAAATTAGTATAATTCATAAAAAGTCTCAAATAACATTTATTTGAGCATTTATAACATCAATTATGTTAACATTTCCTTAAAAGGGTAATTACTGCATCATCGTTGTGTCATAAATAAATTAATTTATTTAATGTCTAAAAATTATAAATAAAATATAATTATGTAGGAAATCCTTTTATATTTCTAATGAATATTTATAGTCGAATTTATCTTATGTATAACCCCATATTAAAAATGTTTTAGTAAATAAACTTTGATTTTAACTCTTTTAACCCTTCTTTAAATAAATTAATAATAAATGTCCTAATCTAATCCAAGTGGGTCTAAATGGTCATATTTTATTTCTAAGTTTGTTTTTGGTCGAATTACACTTGTCCAATAGAATTAGGACATGTGTTAGGGTAATAATAATATCATATCTACCCATAATTACCCTATTTACTTTTAACCGTGGTAAAAAAAGTAAAAAGTTACTATTCACCAAAAAATTATTTTCATCTCATTGAACCACATTTTAGTCCTTGATATTAACCGTGTCTCTCGGATTTTCGAAATTCCACTCAGAGAAGCGGTAAAATTATGTTTTATGAAAAATTCAGTTTTTTAACTACCACTTAGTGGTTTCACTATTCATCAAAAATTGAAAGTTTTCAGAAAAATACCAAAAATTAGGCCTAAACTATATTTGATATTATGAACTCAAAAATGATTTCTTTTTTACCAAATTCAAAACATATCAGTTTCATTAATTAATTTAAAAATTAATTCCCGTCGTCAAAACAAATAGCGTGTTCTTTAGAGATAATAACTATCAAAAGATTGACACTTGTTTATGTCTGGTTTAAATGTAAAATTACATCTAACGACCATCATTGTATTGAATTGTAAAAATATATTCTAAATATACTTTAAAACCACTCAAATTAATAATTTATCACTATTAATTATTTCGATTGAAAAAGTTGTTTTTAATTAAAATTTAGTAATTTCCACTATTCATCAAAATATGAAATTTATCCGAAAATCACCAAAGTTTCACCCTAAGCTAATTTCGATATTACGAATCCAAAAATGAATTCCATTTTGAAAAATAAAATTACAAAATTTCAAAAAGTGGTTATTACTATTCATAACAACTAGTTTTAATAATATTTTAATAGCATATTGTTGTTTAGTGAAACTCGTTATTGCGTACTACACACGCTATCGAGGAAGGTCGTGATTGCATGTAATTCAAGGCAAATCAAGGATGCGTGTTGTGCAAGATCCTTTTGGTGTAGTGTACAACACAAGACATTAGTGAAATTAAAAAGAATATTTTTCATAAAATCTCGGGGTGTTACACATAGAGTTGTCTTAAGTGAATATTTATGTTGTAAATCTTGTTAAAGTGTGTAATAAAGAGTAGAGTTGTTATAAATACCCCAATAATACATTATATTAATTATTTTATGCCTAATATCTTGTAAATATTTGTTAAGAGAAACCAGAAAGAAATTACCCATCTAATAATGTTAAAAAATGAATCTTTTATAATAGTATAGTAATTCCAAAGGAATCTTTATATTAATGGGATATTAATTAAAAAATGATCAATTTGATATCTCCTAGATATGGAAATTTTGTGATCATATGATTGAAGATGTTGTGAATATTATTTTTGTTAAATAATTATTATCCATCAGGAATGAATAAAATGATTTATTTCTATTGATCATATTTTTAATCATAATTTGAATAATTCAAAACAATTATTTATAATTTGAAAAAAAAATTAAATGTGTTCATTTCTATTTTTATGTACATATTAAATTTTTAATGATTATTAAATATAATTGATATATATTGAGTTGATAAAAATTATTTCCATATCATATGATTAATCATTTATAATCTTCATTATAGAGAATGTTTTTTTGTTTATACAATGTTATATGATTAGATATTTTATGTACTTTATGTTATATATAATTACATGATCATATTTTTAGCTTAAATATTTTATTGAGGTTAAATTAATATGATCTACTAATGTTTTTAGTGGTGGGGATCATTCCCAAGGTATGTGTAACCATGGAAGCATGCCATTTTATGTGATGTTATACAATTCCATTGGAATAATTTGACCTTTATTTCTGTAATTGGTTGCAATAAATTTTTTATTTGGGTATTTATTAAATTATATCATTAAATTTTTGAGAATAAATTATATTATTATTTATGGTCAAAATATGATAACAATGAATTAAATGGGTTGGTTTAATTAATAAATACAATTTTCAGAAATCCTAAACATTGATAGGTGAGTGTTTTGGATTATGAAAGACCAGTGAATTTTTGTTGAATTTTAAATATTTATTCAATATGGCCTTAGAGATAGCATGACAAATGGAATCTTTAGCAGGATTAAGGGGCCTGTATAGTTTGGGTTTTTTATTCATTTTTTAATTTTTGGGCAATCACATTCTTCATATCAATATTTTATAGATCTTATTAGGATATGAAAAATTATAATTTTCATTGATATTCATTAGGGATCTATAGAATATTTTTTATGGATGGGTTGTTTGTAGATTTTTTTCCCAACCTATAAAGGATCCATCAATTTGGGGCTTTGATTCAATAGAGTAGCCCTTTTTATGACTATAAATCCATGATTACATGGAAACATTCAATTTTGAGTCTATCAGTGAAAGTGATTATAATTATGATAGTATTATATAATAGAAGAGTGTATACTATTAGGGGTCAATAGTTAAAGAGAATGTGATTATTTCTATAGGGTTAATTTGTCATCATAATATCATTATTTAGTGGCCAAAATATCATTTAGTCCTAGATCAATGTTATTTATGTACTAAGTTTTACGTAAACTTAGTCGTTATTAATGATGACATGTATCAAAACTTTTTTACCTATATAGAATCAATGTGATGTCATTATATCACACGAAATCCCTCCAAACATAATGAAACATGAATATTTGGTTTTATTTGATCTCTCATAAGCACATGGGGACTAAATTGTTTTTTATATTTTATTTTTGATATATCATAAAAATTTTATTTTTTTTCCATGTCGTTATCTTTCCATCAAAGAAGGTTGTTTATTTGTTTCATATCATCAAAAAACCATGTAAAATAAATTCACTATATCTCTCTTTAGTAGTAATGTTCTCTAAGATCTATACCTTTTTAATAGACAACTTGAGCAATTTTATATGAATTATTTTACCTTGTTCTTTGTATATATTGATTGGGTTTTTTCTTGGTTGTGTGTGGGTGAAAATTGAAGAAATTTGTAAGGTATAGATGTAGTGTATGGTTGGCGCATTATTTTCTCAAAACCATGGTCCTAACCATGTAATCCATGTGAATCCAAATAATGGTGACCATCATGATGGTTTCATGATTTTTCAAAAAGTTATCATTTATAGGAGTAATTGTGCACCCCCCAAAAATTTGTGCATATTTTGTAAAACTATTAGAGCCTTATAAATAAATCATGAACATGATTTTAATTAACCCAATAACCAAATTTAAATCTTCCCAACCCCCATATTATATCTATAAACCCCATCACAAGACCGAAATAATTTTTTTAATTGTTAGATTCTCAATGATGGATTCTATTCCATTGTAACCTACATTCATGATGATTAGATGGTTGGATTTGAGATCTCCACCTCTAAAAATATGTGAATCTTATCCCAAGTGGTTTCCCCTGTATTTCTCATACTTCTCACATCCTTTGAATGGATTTTCAATGATGGTTTTAGATATAGATATAGGTTTTGTGAATCATCATCTATTTGATTTTTTTTTTCAGTATTTGATTCATGTTATTATTAATTATCATGGTTTTGACCATTTTTTTCAATTTTGGTAATTTTCATTGGGAGCTAATTCATCAATATGTGTGTGGTAGGAGGTCAATTTTTCAAATCCCAAATTTTATATTTCAATTATTTGTACGTTATTATATAATATCGATAATATTTATAGTAATTGAATTTCTTTAGTTTAATTAATTAAGCACATGAGCCTCAGCCTAGTTGGGGAGGTATCCTTAAGTGCATCCACAAGACCCAGGTTCAAAACCAGGCAGAGGCATATTTCTGGTACTGTAGCAGTACTGTAGTGGACAATATATCAGGCACTGTACAGTGTGATATACTATAGCCAACTGTACACTATGTGGTACTATAGCAGACTATACACTATACAGGTACAATAGCAGAGAGTAGATGTGTGATATTGTAGCATGAACTATAGCAGTTACTGTAGTAGGTAATGTTCTGTACTATAACAGCTGAATCAATTCCCCTTGGGCCAGAATTTTGGTATTTTAGTCCTTACACCTTGCAGGCCACCCATGAATTCTTATCAGTAAGTATTTTATGCCACATTTAAATCCAACGGGCCACCTCAAGGCCTTCAGGACACATATAGTTGCCCCAGACACACTACAAAAAAGGAGCAGCCCCAGAAGAGGATTCTGAGTCGGTGCACTCACCAAAGCAGAGCCAAATGAATTTTTCATAAAGATAGGGCATGGCTATGCCATCAAAACCAACTTGTGCATGAACGAGAATCCTAGCCAGACGGCCATGTGAAGGTGGATATATGCTATCATGATGCAGATACTAGGGAGATGCAGTTCCTTGTAGATAGTCTGGTTGAATTCCCTAAGACCTTTGGGTCATGTAATCTCCTAAGCCTACGTTTAATGTAATCTATGAGCCTACGAGCCTTGTAAGGGTTCCCCCTCATCTATTAAAAGGGTTTTATTAATAATCAATAAAAAATGAAGGCATTCAGGCCATTCGAGAGAATTAATTAATATGGTTAATTAATTAATATTGTGATTTTGAAATTCATTTAATTAATTTTTGAATTGGTTAACGAAATATTTTGAATGTGATAGTGATGGGATATTGGAACTTTGAATTTTAATAAATTAATTTTTATCAATTAATATAACATTATGAATAAGGATTTGATGGGTTATTCATATTTTTAAATTTTATTAATTAATTAGTGAATTTATTAATTGATTGGAACATTATGAATCATGAATTTAATTCAAAAATATTTGAGTTATTTAATGGATAAATTATAGTAATGGATGGATTTAATTATTTAAATTTTTGTTTAATTTATGGAATTTAGTGAAAAATTAAATATTACGAAACATGAGAAATTCTGATATATGTTATTATGTTATATACGTGTGTGGGACATGATCTTCTACATGATATTAATGTAGTGATAAAATGATATTTGTATGTTGGATGTGGTCTATAAAATCAAAATCCCATAAGGATTAATTCTTTGGGTACATAGACTAATATTTCAAAATACATCTTGTTTGATTGTTTGTTAAATGAGTTATGTATAATATACTAATTATTCAAATACCATCATGGTCCTAGGTATTGTTATATAGGCCCAAAATTATGGCACTATACTATAGTTCCAATTTTTATTAATATAAATTAAAATATAATGATAATTAACCACTCTTTTTTTGAGATATGTGATATTCCATAGGGATTCATCAAAATATATAATGGGTTGAAGCATGTATTGTGGTTTGGGCTTCCTTGATATCCTAGGTGTTTATGTGGTTTAATTAATTAATATTTTAAATGTGAATACTATTTAATTATTCATTTTACATTATTTTACATAAAACTATATACACTATTATTTAAAGGATATTATTTTAGACTCTGTTGGTGGCGGAATACTATGTTTTACTCAAATATTACTCAAGATTTTTAGGTTATACCTGAATAGTCATCATGTTTACATGACTTGATAATGTAAAAGTCCCAATATTATATGGATCCGTTGGGATAGATCATGGATGATGGAATCATACATGGTTTTGGGACCCAGTTAAAATTTTCCAGTCTCTTTATTTATTCTATGTTTTTCATAATGACACATGAAACATATTTGTAGAGGCACATCTATAGTTTCATTTTCATGATTTTAATTTCTTATTCATTCATCTCATGATACTGTTTTGGTTTTCTTTTTGGTTGTCTCATTTTTTTTAATTTAATATATATTCCACTATTTTGGTACATTGATAAAGATGGTATAGTCACCGCAAGATTTATATTAGACCCTTACTACTAATAAACAACCTCTAACTTAGAGGGTGTTTTTCCTGAGGCCTTGTAGCGGAACATCTTGGGGAACCATTGTGTGGAACCCTGGTTGAGACATTACAATGTAATATTGATGGGTTTTTTTATTTTTTTTATTTTTTATTTATATTAATGAATTGTGTACAATATATTTAGATTATTCAGTTCTTCATTAAGTGCCCAGGTATGGGAGTAGCTTACCCATGTCTGGGTGTAAAATCCAAGTCCCCATGGGGGTTTTAGTTATTATTGTGTGTTTATATAGTTAGATGTTATTTCTCCTTGGGTGAGGAACATGTTGTGTGATGTGATATTTGTTTCATACATTTATCGAGATTTTAGTCAATTCATAATGACGAAATAGAGTTATTTATGCATGAATCAGTCTAGGAACTTAATATTATTTTGATACATGCATCATTTAAGGCACACACTAGAAAACTGGTTATCAAAATATTTTTGAAATTGAATTAGTTTAATGATTGTGTAGTTAATCTGCTAGCATTTCATATAATTAACCTAAAAAATAAATAATGATGAAAAAATGGAATAAACAAGTCTCTATGGAGAAACATGATTAATGAGATACAGTTTACCCTTTTTTACCATGACATTGAAGTATGATGGTTATGTGTAGTGATAACACCTTAGTTATGATAATTTCATGAAGGAATAGGGGGAATGACTTGATAGGGTTATACTAAAACCCTATAAGTTAAATGTTTTTTTCCTAAGAAGTTTATTGGAATTATAGAGTTTTTCATCCAAAATGTTGATTTTTCGAGAGGATGATATGAGAATATAGATGGAAATTATCTTCTAGTATTGGAAACTAAGGCACTGATAGTGTAGGGTTTGGATGTTAGAGATCTATTTCTAGAGAACATTGATTTGTTCATAAAACTTGTTGAATGAGACCGAGAAAGTATTTTGAAAGTCATGTCCTAAAAAATGAGATTTACATGTGTTGTACCCTATGATATTCACCAGAGGTGATGGACCTAAGGCAATTTTCTTCTAGATTGATTCCATACAGACTATATATAAATACATGGTGACTCCTACCGAGAGGAGTGTAAAAGTTTAATCCAATATGATACAAGGTCAATTTATGTTTCGGTGGGATCACAAAACATGGGATGGAAAGCTAGATTATATATAGTGGAATAAATGTAATTAAAATGTTTTAGAGCACACTTGAACTGAGATACATAGTTAGGAGTGAGAAGATATGTATTTGAGGTTGTCTCAAAGGATTATATCTATTATGGACTATACCAGATGCTTTGAGGACTTAAATAATTTTGTTCCAATGTTGTAAGGAAATGAGTTTACTATGAAAAAGTGGATCCAAGATGGGTTTATTTTTGAAATTAATCCCCAATTTAATATATTTACGCTGAATATGTTTTTAGAGGTACTAAATCTTGATCTTACATTGGATGGGATCCTGATATAGTATTCTAGTAGAATATTGGTAGTTTCTTTGGGAAATTCTGATGGTATAATTAATGAGAGTTGGAAACATCTATATGAGAATGTTGACAAGAGCAGTTGGGAGAATATTGGTCAAGGGGAAGGATCAGTTACAACAGTCCTTGTTTGTGTGAAATTTTCCTAGTATAGAATGTTGGGACACTTTTGTAGTTAGTTCCCTTGACCACTAGTTGATTGTTGAGACTTCCTTAGGATGGGTCATATATAGATGAGTTTTTGGAACCAATCATAAATGGTTAACGATTGGGAAATGAGACAAATCCATATTAAAGGAAGCAACTAGTATACATTCTATCGTTATAGAAGATAGGGTTATATAAGACATGGTGTTACAGGGAGTGGATGAATTGATTTGGGGAAGAATTCCTGAATCATTATAGTGGTGAAGCATTGGGAAAATAGATTTCATCACATGGAAGAGAGGAATGAATGTTACATGATTACCAGTCTACAACATTGGATAGTATAGATGATTTGTTGATAGTTAGTGGTACTATTATTGCAACAACAACACTGTATTGTGATATATTTTATATTGCTTCCTGTTATTCTATTTTTTGTTAAAATTATAAATGCATTGATCATGGTGGTGGAGTTTTTGTGTGGAGAGATAATGATGATAGATATGTCAATGGGATTATAGTAGAGAGACATCTATTTGGGCACAGTGTATTATCATGAGGTTTAGGAGTATCGTTTTAGTTGGGATACTTACATTATAGATATTTCAAACATTGGCCTAATATTGGATATGTATTGGTTTTTAGAATAATTAAAACAGATTGAATGTTAGTTGATACTAGTGACATTAATGTCTCATGTGGTTGAGAAATATACTTACTATGGAGTGTGGGATATGTAGGTAGTATGATCATGGATAGTTCATCAGCTACTAGGGGAACGTACCTACAATGTTTCGAGTCTGTTTCTAGATGAAAAATGTGTAAATAATGCATTATTTTCACCCATATTAGATCATTTTTAAGAATTTTTTTCCTCAATACTTTTATGGGATGCCACCTAAGAGATATGTGAAGATTATAGCTAACCTCATTCTATGGGTTGGGGATGATTCTATTACACCACAATAAAATAGTAGGGATAAATAATCAAGAGTTAAATATTCAACAAGATGATTTTAGGGAAAATGGTATATATGTTAGACTATGTCACAATTGGGTACTCTAGTAATGTATTTATAGATGTATGATGGGCCTCTATGATTGTATGTAGATTATGGAAAGATAAATAGGACGACTATGTAGAATGAGTATCATCATTCATGTATCAATGAACTGTTTGACAAATTTATGGGATCCTGCATCTCCTCCAAAAAATGACATTGGATCATAGCATCATTAGTTGAGATTTATACATTATGATTTAATAATGACTAATTTCATAATAATATAAGGTATTTTTGAGTTTGTATTAGATTTTTTTGGTTGGAGATCACACCAGATGTATTTATTTCCTTGATGAAAAAATGTTCCACATGTTCCTCGATCAATTTTTTGTTTTGTTTGTGGATTACATCATGGTTTACTCCAAGATATAAAAATATCATGCCTAATATATTGACATCAGCTTGGGTACAATAAGACAACATCAAATATACATCGATCTTTTTAAGATTCAACACTTGATTGATCATGTACACATCTTGTGACCCAACATCTTAGAGGAAGGTGTGCTAGTGTACCTAGAGTTGGTTTAGGGAATAGATTCTTAGATATATCCCAAAAATGATTTATATATACATAAAATTTGTTCATTTTTGTTGATATTATCAAATGTTTATCAATGAATTCTCCCATTTTTAATAACCTTTTTTGAGGTTGACCATGAAGGATACAGTGTTTAATGGATGAAATCATGTGATAGTACCTTCCAAGACTTAAAGAAGAATTTTAATTTGAAATTGTTCATTATATTTCCCAAGCATGGAGAATTATATGGTGTGTTTTTTAATCTTCTAGGATTGAAAGTGAAGTATTATTGATGCATATAGATCTCCTTTTATTGTATAGGTCTCGGTAGTTGTGGAAACATGAATAGAACAAAACAACTGATAATGTCGAGTTTATATTAATTTTTTTATGTTTTTATGTGTTGGTGGAATTATAAGTTGAGAGAATATTATATTTCGTATATTAATAATAAGAGATAAAATTATATTTCTTCGCAATGTGATCTAAACCTCTAGATGTATAGGTGGGTTAAAAATATGAAATCCATTGACATAGATCTCGAATATATACCTAGAAATGGACACATTGTTCCTAATTCTTTAATCCAGAAATCTCATACTCAAGCATTTCATCCATATAGTGCTAAATGAAGAATGATATATTTATGAGCTAAGATTCATGTTGTCATTCAATAGAACCAAGAGTACATGGATCTAAAATCCCTTTAAAAATAGTATACACTTTTGAATTAGATTAGGGAGAAATAATGAGAGCATCTAGAATGTTTTTCCTTTAGGTAAGGACTTGATGTTGTGGAGTCACCTTCAAATTGGTCTATTGATGATGATAGGATCATCGACGTCCGTAATCAGGACGATGTGGAAATGAGCATGCAAGAGTAAATTATTCAATAATTTCATCCAATTAAGTGGGTGGTGCATCTGTTTGTGATAAAAAATTATATTTTGAGCTATGAATAAATATTTTATAGTCATAAAAGAAAAAGTAGATTGTAGGGTTCACAATAGGAAGAAACACCCTTATACGTCAAAAGGCATAGAATTAATGACTTGGTGGTTTAAAAAATATGTTTCCCATTCCATAATGGAAGTTAGAAAATGGAACTATGGACTTTAAGGTGAGTCTCCCAATGATGACTGTATTTAATGATTCTATTTGGGTAGTTATTAATCGAAAAAAGTAGCACTTTTCATTTCATCAAGATGGTCATTGTCAATGGAACATTTTAAATATTAGTATGTTTGGGAGGTTGTACATCTTCATAAAGAACAAAAAACTATAGCTTCATACTGTGATTCATTAATCACATATTCTTTCTAGCGGGACATGATTACTGTGTTTGGTTCAAAATATTTTCAAAGTACATAATTCCACTAATAGACACATGGGAAGTCAAAACAAACTATATAGGTTCTTTTGGATACACATTTAGTGTTTTTTCCTTGAATTTGGTGCGTATTGGGATATGCATGTAGGTTTGGTTGAGTTTTCATATAGCAATAGGAAATAGAAAACTATTTAGATTGAACAATTTGAGGATATTAATGATAGGCCATAAAGATCAACTCTATGTTGGATGGATGCAGGAGAGTTGGAACTATTGGGACTGAATATTAAATAGTTGATGTTGGAACAAGTTCATATTATTTGGAATTAGATGGATACACCTCAGAGTGGACTAACACTGTGTGTAGATAGACTTCGATGAACTATATAGTTTAGAGAGGGTGATCATGTATTGCTTCTGGTGTTGCATAAATTAAGTCACTATAGAATATTGAGACAAAATAATATGGTGACCAATTTTTTTTGGGATGTTTGAGGTTTTGGAGAGAATTAGACTGATGGCATACCAATTGGATCTTCTATACAGGTACTATGAAATGAATTAAATATTTCAGTTGTCACGACATTTGGGGTATGGCCCCGACCCTTCTCATGTAATCGAGGTAGATAATGTTCATATTGAGACTGATGCGTCCATTGAAGAGAATATAGTTTGTGTGTGGGATAAAAATAAGAATTTATTATAGTAAAATATTGTGATGATAAATCATATATTATAGAAAAATATTCCTCTTTAGGATGAAACTTATGATATAGAATAAGATATGTGTGCTCAGTGGCCATAACATTTTGACTTATAATCTTTACGATTATTGGGAGTACAGTTTGAGGAAGATCTATTAATAGCCTGGGATACTGTAATATCCCATCCTTTTATAAATACTTCTCATGTGAATTTACAATGAGAATTTTTTATTATCTTTTTTATATCATGGGTTTGTTTGGATGAGAATTGATGAAAATTTGAAGGAAGAGGGGAAGTGCAAGAATGAAGCACAATTTTCCCAAACATGTGCATAGGCCAACAAACCATTAAAACCAAAAATATGAGAGATTTAAATGGATAGTGCATGTATTGTCAAACGATGTTCCATATTAAGAGTAACTATGGAACCCCATAAAATTTTCTCATTGTAATGGTGCACAACATGGAAAATTGGGTTCCCCTTCCAAGGAAATTGTAAGCACATTTATTATTAAACAAAATTTTAGATTTTAATTTTATCAAAGCATGATTTTTTATCCCTAATCACATTTACATGACCAAAAAATTTTTCCTTATTTTCAGAGGATTCAAGATAGACTATAAGACCTTCCAACATCCATTATTAAGTATCTTAATCATATATTTATGATTTCCCCTCTCATGGAATGTGAATATTATCCTATCTGGTTTCCTCCCTCATTCTAATTCATCTCCCATATTTTGAACTGATTTTTCCTTTATAATATTTATTTATCTATGATTGATATATTATGACCCATTTGAACTTTTTTATAATATTTGATTTAATATCCCATTATGTATAAAGGGTATTACATTTCCATTTCAAATTGTTTACTATTTTTGGGTGATTGTTCGTAAACATGGTTGATGTTTGTGGTATATCATTAAAATCATATTGTCATAATTTCAATTACATTTTTTAATTTATAAGATTAATATATTACATTTTCTAATTGAATTCCTTTAATTGAATTATATATTTATTTTAATAAATAAATACTTGTATTGTGAAATTATATTAATCAATTATTGAATTAATTGATGAACTATTATTAATGTAAAATGATTGGGATATTAGTAATATGAATTTGGTTTAATATATTTTTAAATTAATTAATGGAATATTTTATGTTTGTAATTTATGGGATATTGGTATTGTGAAATTAAATTAATTAAGTAAATAATTAATTAATTCATGAAACATTATGATTGTTGATTTGAAAAAATCAATTGGTGAATTAAGTAATATATTAATATTTATGATAAAGGGATTTGATAAATAAATAAATAAATTAATTAATCGAATATTGTGAAACATGAGAAATTGTGATACAAGTGAGATTTTGATTTATGTGAAATTTTGAATCATTAGGTTCTTAAGAAGGACATATAGGCCTAAGAGGTTGGAATCAGACTATGGTTCCCATTGGCGATAATATGGATTAAAATTAAATGTTATTTGATAACCATTTAATTGATATATTTTATGTTCCATGGGAATTATTTATACACTAGTGTGGGAAAAATAAGGTATTGTGTTTTGGGTGACCTCGAGAACCTAGGGTTTATGTGGTTTAATTAAGGAATAATTATAATTTGATAACTATTTAATTCTTCATTTTAATTTATTATATGAAAAAATGAATACATTAGTATTGAATAGATAATGTTTTATATGACATTGGTGGTGGCCTACTGACTTATAATCACAACCTATTAGGGATACCTGATTATCACTTGAATATAAATCATGTTTGCATTACATGATAATGTGAAAGGCCGAAGGGTAAATGGTTGATAAGAGATAAAACATACAAGAAGGAACCTTGCATGTTGTCCGGAATCTATTGGGAGTTCTTAGTGTCTATATTTATTTTTATTTTTTCCTATTTTCACTTTATATATCTACGACATGGAATATCTAGTATTTATTTTTTATTATCTTAATTTCAAACTCATTCATCATGTGATACTAGTTTGGTTTGGTTATTGGGTGTCTTTTCTTGTTATTTCATATTTTTTCCATTCTTGTGATGCATTGATAAAGATGGAATAGTCTAAAAATGACTAATATTACAACGTCATTGTATGTCTACATCAACTATTCTATTGGGAGGCACACCAGTGTTCAGGTAGTGGACCATCTCGAGGAATCAGTGTGTGGGTGTCGGGTCAGGATGATACATGTTGTGATCTACCTTGTATTGTACGGAAACGATAAATACTCATGTTTATGTACATTAATACTTTATACTAGTGATGGATGTTTGGATAATTAAATTATATTGGTAAGACAATTATCTATAACAAATAAGGATTTTATGGATTCACTTATTGATATATGTTTGGATCGATTGATTAATCCTACTTGTATAAATTTATTTTTTATTATTTGATTTATATATTGTTAATCTATAATGTGACACTTATATACATGATGGATAATTTCACATGCTAAAAGTACATGAAAAGTTTCAATGATTTTCGATGGTTTTTGATAATTTGAGTAAGATATATAACATCTATGTTTCAGGTTATTTTTTGTGGTGTTGGGATGGACTTTCATCAAGAGACAACATATACTGGAAAAGTTTAAGAATTATTTCAGTGTAACATCCATAAAGTTATTCCTATTTATATTTCCCCTATAATTACTAATCTAATTCAAACTTGGGTGTAATCCAACTATTTAGTTGATCATATCTTTTTTTCTACCCTACCTTGACCTTTTCAATATCTACTGGAGTATTTTTCATGATATTGTTGCATGAGAATGAGATGGTAGATATGGTGTAACACCCCAGGTAAATAAAGAGTATGAAATTTTCATATTTATCCATATTTGTGAATAAAATATTAATATTACTTTAAAGGAGATGCTATGCTCGATGGCGTACCCAATACACAACAACGAGTTTCTTGGGAATCTTACGTTGCACTCTAATAACAAAATAATATTATTTTAAATGGTAGTTAAAGCATAGCCATTGTAATGGCGGGAATGAGCAGAACTAACTACAAAATGATTATATATGTTTGTCATATATTTTTACTCTTTACAATAAATTTTAGAGGATTAAAAATGCAAATGAATCCAGTTTTTAAGCGTAAACATTCTAATATTCTTTAAAAGGTCGATTAACCGCCTTTCGATGGAGAACCCCTTTTAAATCCACTTTTGACAATTTTATAAGATATATTTTTCAAAATAAACATATTATTTATGATTGGTACATTGAAATTTACCTTGGGTTAATTTTTGTTATTTTTCCAAAAAAGTTCAATTTTTAATTAATAGTGAAAAATGTTGTATTTTAATTCAAAACCTCTTTTTAATCTAATTTATTTATATGATTGTATTATCTTTTGAATTGGTTTTAAAGTGAAATTAGAATATATTTTTACCATTTAATACAATAGTGGTCATTGGAATTAATTTCACTTTGAAATTGGACTTAAACTAGTGTCAATCTTTTGATACTTATTGTTTCATAAAAACACGCTATTTGTTCTGACAGCGGGAATTAATTATTAAATTAATTAATGAAACTAATATGTTTTGAATTTTGTAAAATAGACATCATTTTTGAATTCATAATATTAAATATAGCTTAGGGTGAAGTTTTGGTATTTTTCTGAAAAACTTCAATTATTGATGAATAGTGAAACCACTAAGTGGTACTTATAAAAACTGATATTTCCGTTTAAATGAAATTTTTCCATCTTTGTGTTTTAAATTTCAAAAATCCAACATACATGGTCGTCATTAAGAAGTAAAATGTGGTTCAATGGGATTAAAATAATTTTTTGGTGAATAGTAACTTATTAAGTTTTTAATCGCGATTTGAGGTAATTATTGTATTTTAAGGTAAAAATAATGTTTTAATAATATGAGATGAGCTTTACAGATGTCCTAACATAATTGGATGTGTCATGGACGACCAAGAAAATTCATGGGTCAACTTGGGGACCCCATGGAGCCACTTAGGTTGGGAAATGACATAAATAACTTTTTATTTAATGTTAAAGTAAAAATGAGACAAACATGAAATGTTTTACTAAAACAATTTTTACATGGGGTTATACAAGTCAGAATTTTGACTATAAATATTCATTGGAAATATAATATTATTTCCTACATCATAGTATTTTTTTTTATAATTTTTAGACATTATATAAATTAAATTATTTATGACATCATGATGATGCAGCGATGACCTCTTTATTTAACGATTTAAATAAAATGGAAACATAATGTAAAATATAAGACCTAAACATGTCCATAACCTATTAGATGGGTGGATTTAGAACCCTTATCACTTTATCCTCGAAACACATCAATGTGGGACAATTAAAATCCGAAACTCATTCTAAAATAAAGTAACATTTCTTTACTTTCCAAGAGTGCCCCTCCTTAACTCTTATAAAAGGCCCCCACCTCTACCTCCTTACCCACACTTCCAAAGCCTTTGGATCGGCCGAACCCTACCAATTTTGTCTCTCCACATCCCTCCCTATCTCTTAGAAGACTCACATTGGGCAGAAGTATTCCCAATGAAGCCTTTGAGCTCAAACCAAAGGGAGTTACCCGATTTTAAGGTAATGTCTTCACTTGTGTCCTTTTGTTTTATTTTGCTTCTCCAACCCCCTAAACTCTTTTTATTAATTTCTTTTGTAACAACTAAATTATCTGAAATATACTAGGATTTTTTTATAATAAGTATTCGAGCTACAATTATACACACCATCGTCTAATGGTTAAAGAACATACTGTTTCTGTGGATGGAAAATTTCTGCCTCACGAAATGATGATTGTTCAACATTCTTCTAAAACCTTAAAAGGTGGCCATTAAGATGAAACTATATTTATATATAATATATATTATGTTTATGTTTTACTTAAAATTCTGTATTTTTCATTTATGGCACACCTTTATGGTTTCCATTATGGGTAAATGCGATATCTTCATTTAAGGAAGTGTGGACTACCGCCCCCTCAAAGTGATTTGATTCGTTAAAACCATATGTGGTACGTATAAAGGATATATTGAATGATATTATATATGATAACATACTTGAATTAAAATTCTATTATATGTAATTATATTTTAATTTCATTAAATATGAAATAGAAATGGAAGTAGCGTTCATGTGTACGTACAACTTACCGTCTCCATGAATGGTATATTTTATTTCTTACCTCAAAATGTAATGTACTATTATAAGTACATATATATAATAGATATATATGTAATATATTACATATAAATGATGGATATCATTCCGGAATTATAACATATATATATATCTCATTTTGTTTTAATTCCATTAATATGACAAAAAATGAAAGTAGCGTTCATGCGTACGTACGGCCTACCGTCTCCATGAACGATGCTTTTAATTATTATCTCCAAATGCTCTGGAATAGTATAAAATGAGTATATACTAGATATATATGAGTTTTAAAACATAAATATTATTTTGGATATGATTTATCTATAACTACATGGAAAATTATTTTCCAACAAGTTCAATTTTTGACTAATGTACCAAACATCGACAAAAACGTCTGATATGAACTAATATTATTAACCAATTATTATAACATTAAAATATGTGATATTAAATGAATAATAATATTTATAGGAGGTCCTTAAGCAATTATAAATTGACCAAAGTTTATTATTCAAGAATATAAAGAAACGAACAAGACAAGTTGGACTTGAGATAAGGGATCCTACTCCTCTCTTTTTCTTAAGTACACTCTTTTATATCATTCCTTTTCAAGCTCATATTTCTTGTTATTGGGATGTTCTTTTATATTAGTCTTACTGTAATTTTTATATTCATATGATGAGAGACACTATTCTCTCTCATCAATCCATTTTGGATGTTTTGAGTGGCACCGTTAGGCTGCTGAATTTTCGTAAGAGATCTAACCTCTCTCTTTCTTTTTAAGTACTCTCCTTTATGTCACTTTTTTTAAGCTCTTCTTTGTTATGATTGGGGGATGTTCTTTTATATTCCTATTTCTGTAAACTTTATGTTAATATTATGAGAGAACCTATTTTATCTCATCAATCCATTTTTGGAAGTTTTAAGTGGCGTTGTTAGGCTGCCGAGTTATCGTAAGGGATTTTTCATCTCACTTTTATTCCCGTGAGATTTATGCTACATTTTCCACAATTTCCATTGAGTGGTGTATGAAGAGCCCGTTATTTTACTCATTGTGTAATATACTTTAATTTATGAGTATTTACATCAATGTTGTATTTTCCTTCTTTCACAGGGTGCATGTCACGAAAGATACCCATGTCGGTAAGGGAACCTTTCACCCTCCTCTTTTTAAAAGACTTCGTTTGTTATGTATTTTAATTCACATACTATTATGTTGGGATATGTTCTTATATATCCTTATTGATTTAAATTTTATGTCCATGTGATGAGATACCCTTTTTATCTCTCATAAACTCATTTTCTGAATTTTGTAGTGACACCATTAGGCTGTCAAATTTTTTCAAGGGAACTTCTTAACCCAAATTTGATTATTTGGGATAAACATGTACTCCTTGAATATGTCATTCTATGAATATGTGTGAATAACCTCTGATTGTTTTACACTTAATATCCACTTATATTTGGTGTATTCGTTTGTCACACATAATTATGTAATTTATTTATCCTTAAAGCAAGGATACCATCTTTGTATGGGACTTCGTCTCAATCTCCTTTCATTGAGGCATATTTTGTTTTATACAAAACTTTCTTTTATACAGTGTATAAACCCCTTTTAATTTTAATTTTATCCAAAAGGAATCTTTTTTTATATGAAGCGTTTAACGAAACGACAAAAGGGAATGTTTTTGTTGTACGTACGAGGCGACAATGACTTCTCCGCCGCTGTGACCATTATTTGAGTTTCAGCTTCCTCTACAATCCATACCTTTTTTAATAGAATAATAAATACCATGTTTTACTTTTCTTTTGTTTTGGTATTTACAATGGTTTTCATAATGTTTTTATATCAATGAGTTGTATTGTGATTGAAAGGTGGAAATGTTATGTTTCCTTTATGCATGTCTTATGTGAAACGATTATGTTGAGGTTCTTGGGCATTATTATGAATACGGGTGGTTCCGTGATAAACTAAGGGTGGGTGAGCCTGATATAGCTCTCCAATGCATTGGGTAATGCAAAGGAGTGAAACATTAAGGTTTCTCTAAAGAGATTTAGGGAATATACTGTGATGGGTATTCTAAACATAACCAAGAGGGTTACTCCATACGTAAGAATGTTATGAATGCCTCAAGTTACCTTTTATGTCTTATGATATCTATGATTTATTCATGATTTGATGAGGTATGTTAAAGTGCCTATGTTTTATGGGTAAAGTATGATTTCATTCTTATGTATATATGAACTCATGTTTCCTTTCCATATTTTTTTAACCCTTACTGAGCTTTTTATGCTCATCCGAAGTTTTTTTGAAATGTTTTTCACAGGTCAAGGGAAAGGTACATGATATGATGATAGTGTCAAGGAAGTGTCAAGAAAGAATCCATGCTTTATTTTTTAAATATGTTTCCGTTGATGGAAAAAAATGAATACTATCTTTATGTTACCACTTTGTTTAAATGTGGAATGTAATTCAAGTTTTATGATCTAATTCTCTAAAACTCTAAACCTGAAAAGATCCTCAATGTGTAATCTTGTAATAACTCAAGATTAAGTAAGGTTTAAGGCTAGGGCCTTATAGTTGGTATCAAAGGTCAGTTTAGATAACTTTAGAGGTTAGGGTATTATTTAAGCATAAGTGACATTACCATAATGGTTAGGATTTCAGAAAGAGTAATAGTTTTTAGATAAATTGAATGAGTAAGTTTATCATCCTCATTAGTACATGATTATTTTGTTGATATACTCACACTGAAATTTCTGTTTTTAGTGAATGGATGGATCTAGAAGGCACCAAAGTGACAATAGGTTTGAAGGAAACTGTGGCGGTTATCTGATTAAGAGACTAGATGAAATGGGGGATTCAATGAGGAAACTCGTGGTTGTTCTAAACCAACTATCAAGGAGTCATGATGAACCACTTGAACCTTTGTATGTTCTGTAATGCATCATGTACGAGATGACCAATCGATGTGGATGTTCAGGTAATAATTACAATGTTAACCATTAGGGTTTATATGATCCTTACTTTTGAGGTAATTATGGGTTATTATATGTTATGATGGAAAATAGAAGGCATGAGATAAAATTGAGGTTAAAATATGTTATGGTTATTTTTGATGGTTTTATCTCTTTTTGGGGAATGATTTGAGAATTATATAGTTTTTGAAAAAGGACAACATGCAGACTGTGTGACAACCCGTTGGGTCGGACAAAGCTGCGGGAATCGAACCCACAACCAAAGTGCAACTGGTATTTATCGCCTACCACTGGACTACGTGAAGTCCCTGGTTAGTTTGACTGATTCTTTTTAGTTAGATGATTTTATTAATTAAGTGTAAGTTGATTTTGGGTTATCTATGGATATTTATTAACCTATCATGGAGGATATGTGATTAGGTTAATTACTTTTCAATATGAGACATTAAGAGCAACTGATGTTTTTTGGAGATAAATGTTACGATTTAACTTGGAAGACTATGTGACTAAATCCTTTAAATATTTGGGTTTCAATCGTAGTTTGGTTTACTTTGAATATTTTTATGAACAAATTTTTTATCGAATTATCCTCGTTGAACTTTGGGTTTTGTTGGACAAATTTTGGAGATTAACAATAGATTTTCTTTTTATAAAGGGTTATCCTTTTATAGATTATCTGATCTTGTACTAACATTTTTGGTTTTGGTTTTGGTTAAAGTCTAAAGACATGGGAAGTATATAGTTCTCTTTTTTGGATTAGGTGATTCTCAAGAAGTTGATTATAGTAGTCTTAATGTGAACATGTCTTCCTAAATACTCGTCTTTTGGAGAAAATATGAGTTTGTGTAAGGAATCTAATAAAAGTTGAAAGTCAACATGATAAGTGATTATGTTTCCTTATGAATAAATTCCTCAATAAAAAGTAACTTAAAACATAAATGATTTCTATTAACTTTTCCAACTGGGGAATCGAATACCGTTTAACCCATCACAAGTTTGTGATTTTCTTATGGTTAACTTTCTCCTAAACATGTTTTCTATCACTCTCCATCAGAACATAACCCTATGTTTTCTCCTCCATGTCCATGTTTTCCTACATGGAATCCTAGTATGGGTTAACTCGGGTGACATCTGTACTTATCTTTCTTTATTTTAAAGTAATTGTTTTACCGACTCTTGTTCCGATGTGGGACTTTCAAAGAAGTTTCCAAGCTCAATTTTAAAATTGTGAGGACGGAATTCCCAAAAAGGGTGAAGGATGTAACACCCCAGGTAAATAAAGAGTATGAAATTTTCATATTTATCCATATTTGTGAATAAAATATTAGTATTACTTTAAAAGGGATGCTATGCTTGATGGCATACCCAATATGCAACAACGAGTTTCTTGGGAATCTTACGTTGCAATCTAATAAAAAATAATATTATTTTAAATGGTAGTTAACGCATAGCCGTTGTAATGGCGGGAATGAACAAAACTAACTACAAACTGATTATATATGTTTGTGAAATATTTTTTCTCTTTACAATAAATGTTAGAGGATTAAGAATGCAAATGAATCCACTTTTTAAGCGTAAACATTCTAATATTCTTTAAAAGGTCGATTAACCGCCTTTTGATGGAGAACCCCTTTTAAATCCACTTTTTGACAATTTTATAAACTATATTTTTCAAAATAAACATATTATTTATGATTGGGACATTGAAATTTACATTGGGTTAATTTTTGGTATTTTTCCAAAAAAGTTCAATTTTTAATGAATATTGAAAAATGTTGCATTTTAATTCAAAACCTATTTTTAATCTAATTTATTTATATGATTATATTATCTTTTTAATTGGGTTTAAAGTGAAATTAGAATATATTTTTACCATTTAATACAATAGTGGTTGTTGGAATTAATTTCACTATGAAATTGGACTTAAACTAGTGTCAATCTTTTGATACTTATTGTTTCATAAAAACACGCTATTTGTTCTGACAACGGGAATTAATTGTTAAATTAATTAATGAAACTAATATTTTTTTAATTTTGTAAAATATACATCATTTTTGAATTCGGAATATCAAATATAGCTTAGGGTGAAGTTTTGGTATTTTTCTGAAAAACTTAAATTTTTGATGAATAGTGAAACCACTAAGTGGTACTTATAAAAACTAATTTTTCCGTTTAAATGAAATTTTTCCATATTTGTGTTTTGAATTTCAAAAATACGACATACATGGTTGTCATTAAGAAGTAAAATGTGGTTCAATGGTTTTAATATAATTTTTTGGTGAATAGTAACTTATTAAATTTTTAATCGCGATTAGAGGTAATTAGTTGTGTTTAAGGTAAATATAATGTTTTAATAATATGGGATGAGAATGACACATGTCCTAACCTCATTGGATGTGTCGCGGCCGACCAAGAAAATCCATGGGTCAACTTGGGGACCCCATGGAGCCACTTTGGTTGGGAAATGACATAAATTACTTTTTATTTAATGTTAAAGTAAAAATGAGACAAACATGAAATGTTTTACTAAAACAATTTTTACATGGGGTTATACAAGTCAGAATTTTGACTATAAATATTAATAGGAAATATAATATGATTTCCTACATCATAGTATTTGTTTTATAATTTTTAGACATTAAATAAATTAAATTATTTATGACATCATGATGATGCAGCGATGACCTCATTATTTAACGATTTATATAAAATGGAAATATAATGTAAAATATAAGACCTAAACATGTCCAAAACCTATTGGATGGGTGGATTTAGAACCCTTATCACCTTATCCTCGAAACACATCAATGTGGGACCATTAAAATCCGAAACTCATTCTAAAATAAGGTAACATTTCTTTACTTTCCAAGAGTGCCCCTCCTCTCCTCTTATAAAAGGCCCTCACCTCTACCACCTTACCCACACTTCCAAAGCCTTTTTCTCGGCCAAACCCTGGCCATTTTGTCTCTCCACATCCCTCCTAACTCTTAGAAGCCTCACATTGGGCAGAATTCTTCCCAAGGAAGCCTTTGAACTCAAACCAAAGGGAGTTACCCGATTTTAAGGTAATGTCTTCACTTGTGTCCTTTTGTTTTATTTGGCTTCTCCAACACCCTAAAATATTTTTATTCATTTATTTTGTAACAACTAAATTATCTTCAATATACTAGTATGTTTTTATAAGAATTATTCTAGCTACAATTACACACACCTTCGTCTAATGGTTAAAGAACATACTGTTTCTGTGGATGGAAAATTTCTACCTCACGAAACGATGATTGTTCAACATTCTTCTAACACCTTAAAAGTTTGACATTAAGATGACACTATATTTATATATGATATATAATATGTTTATGTTTTACTTAGGCTTCTGTATTTTTCATTTATGGCATACCTTTATGGTTTCCATTATGGGTAAATGCGATATCTTCATTTACAGAAGTGCCGACCACAGCCCCCTCAAAGTGATTTGATTCGTTAAAACCATATGTGGTACGTATAAAGGATATATATAATGATATTATATATGATACCATACTGGAATTAAAATAATATTATGTATAATTATGTTTTAATTCCATTAAATATGAAATAGAAATGGAAGTAGCGTTCATGCGTACGTACGGCTTACCGTCTCCATGAATGGTACATTTCATTTCTTACCTCAAAATGTTATGTACTATTATCAGTACATATATATAATGGATATATATGTAATATATTACATATAAATGATGGATATCATTCTGGAATTATAACATATATATATATATCTCTCATTTCGTTTTAATTCCATTAATATGACAAAAATTGAAAGTAGCGTTCATGCGTACGTACGGCCTACCATCTCCATGAACGGTGCTTTTAATTTTTATCTCCAAATGCTATGGAATAGTATAAAATGAATATATACTGGATATATATGATATTTAAAACATCAATACTATTCTGGATATGATATACCTATAACTACATGGAAAATTATTTTCCAACATGTTCAATTTTTGACTCATGTACCAAACATCGACAAAAACGTCTGATATGAACTCATATTATTAACCAATTATTATAACATTAAAATATCTGATATGAACTGAATAATAATCTTTATATTATTTCCTTAAGAAATTATAAATTGACCAAAGATTATTGTTCAGGAATATAAAGAAACGAACAAGACATGTTGGACTTGAGGTATGGGATCCTACTCCTCTCTTTCTTTTTAAGTACACTCTTTTATATCATTACTTTTAAAGCTCATATTTCTTGTTATTGGGATGTTATTTTATATTAGTCTTACTGTAATTTTTATTTTCATATGATGAGAGACCCTATTCTCTCTCATCAATCCATTTTGAAGTTTTGAGTGCCACCGTTAGGCTGCCGAATTTTCGTAAGAGATCTAACCTCTCTATTTCTTTTTAAGTACTCTCCTTTATGTCACTTTTTTTAAGCTCCTCTTTGTTATGATTGGGGGATGTTCTTTTATATTACTCATTCTGTAAACTTTATGTTAATATGATCAGATAACCTATTTGATCTCATCAATCCATTTTTGGATGTTTTAAGTGGCGTCGTTAGGCTGCCGAGTTTTCGTAAGGGAATTTTCATCACACATTTATTCTCGTGAGATTTATGATAAATTTGCCACAATTTACTTTGAGTGGTGTATGTACAGCCCATTATTTTACTCATTGTGTAATATACTTTCATTTATGAGTATTTACATCAATGTTGTATTTTCCTTCTTTCACGGGGTGCATGTCTCGAAAGATACCCATGTCGATAAGGGAACCTTTCACCCTCCTCTTTTTAAAAGACTTCTTTTGTTATGTCTTTTAATTCACATACTATTATGTTGGGATATGTTCTTATATATCCTTATTGATTTAAATTTAATTTCCATGTGATGAGATACCATTGTTATCTCTCATCAACTCATTTTCTGAATTTTGTAGTGACGCCGTTAGGCTGTCAAATTTTTGCAAAGGAACTTCCTAACCCAAATTTGATTCTTTGGGATAAACATGTACTCCTTGAATATGTCGTTCTATGAATATGTGTGAATAACCTCTGATTGTTTTACACTTAATATCCACCTATATTTGGTGTATTCGTTTGTCACACATAATTATGTAATTGATTTATCCTTAAACCAAAGATACCGTCTTTGTATGGGACTTCGTCTCAATCTTCTTTCACTGAGGCATATTTTTTTATACACAACTTTCTTTTATACGGTGTATACACCCCTTTGACTTTTACTTTTATCCAAAAGGTATATTTTTTTATACGAATCATTTAACAAAACGACAAAAGGGAATGTTTTTGTCGTACGTATGCAGCGACAATGACTTCTCAGCCGCCGTGACCATTATTTAAGTTTCGGCATCCTCTACAAGCCATACCTTTTTTAAAAGAATAATAAATAACATGTTTTACTTTTATTTTCTTTTGGTATTGAAAATGGTTTTCATAATTTTTTTATATCAATGAGTTTTATTGTGATTGAAAGGTGGAAATGTTATGTTTCCTTTATGCATGTTGTATGTGATACGATTATGTTGAGGTTCTTGGGTATTATTATGAAGACGGGTGGTTCCGTGATAAACTAAGGGTGGGTGAGCCCGATATAGCTCTCCAATGCATTGGGCAACGCGAAGGAGTGAAACGTTAAGGTTTCTCCGAAGAGATTTAGGGAATATACTGTGATGGGTATTCCAAACGTAACCAAGAGGGTTACTCCCTACGTAAGAATGTTATGAATGCCTCATGTTACCTTTTATGTCTTATGATTTCTATGATTTATTCATGATTTTATGAGGTATGTTAAAGTGCCTATGTTTTATGGGTAAAGTATGATTTCATTCTTATGTATATATGATCTCATGTTTCCTTTCCATATTTTTTTAACCATTACTGAGCTTTTTATGCTCATCCCAAGTTATTTTGAAATGTTTTTCACAGGTCAAGGGAAAGGTACATGATATGATGATAGTGTCAAGGAAGTGTCAAGAAATAATCCATGATTTTTTTTAAATATGTTTCCGTTGATGGGAAAAAAATGAATACTATCTTTACGTAACCACTTTGTTTAAATGTGGAATGTAATGCATGTTTTATGATCTAATTATCTAAAACTCTAAACCTGAAAAGATCTTCAATGTGTAATCTTGTAATAACTCAAGATTAAGTAAGGTATAAGGCTGGGGCCTTATATATGGGGACCTTATTGGGGGGGTCATATAATCATGTTGTTGTTAAGGAACATTGGATATACCTTGAAGGTGATACAGATGAGGTATGTGATTATTCACATAGTGGCATTACTGTGGGACACATAACACAGTCTTAATGATGATGCTCATTGGTAGTGGCAAGCAAGGATGGAGTGTAACATCCTAGGTAAATGAAGAATAAGACATATTTCATATTTATAACTATTTGTGAATTAAATATTAATTTTACTTTAAAAGGGTTGTTATGTTCGATAGCGTACCCGATACACAACAACGAGTTTCATTGGAATATGACGTTGCACGCTAATAACATAACATTATTATTTTAAACGGTATTTTACTCCAAGCCATTGTATTGGTGGGAATGAACAAAAATAACTACAGTATGATTATACATGTATTTCCATTTATCCAATAAATATTTGAGGCTTAAAATGTGAATGAATCTAATTTTAAGCATAATTTACATTAAAAGGCCGATTTATCGACTTTTAATGGAGAACCCTATTTAAAAATAGTTTTATTTACTTTAATACATTATATATGACCAAATAAAATCCTTCTTTATAATGGGGACATCAAATTTTACTCTGCATAAATTTTCGGAATTTTTCTGATATAGTTCATTTTTTAATGAATAGTGAAACAATTGTATTTTAATTCAAAAGTTCATTTAAATTTATTTTATTTATATTGATAGATTATATTTTTAACTGGGATTAAATTGAAATAAAAATATATTTTTACCATTTAATCTAACTATGGTCATTGGAATTAATTTCACATTGAAATTGGACATAAACAAGTATTAATCTTTTAATAGTTATTGTTTCGTAAAAACACGTTATTTGTTTTAACAATGGGAATAAATTTTTAAATTAATTAATTAAACTTCCATTTTTTGAATTTGGAAAAATATCCATCAATTTTGAATTCGGAATTTCAAATAATGCTTATGCTGAATTTTTGGTATTTTTCGAAAAAACATTAATTTTAGAAGAATAGTGAAACCGCTTAGTAGTAGTTAAAAACATGATTTTTCATTTAAATGATATTTTACCACTTCTGTGAATTGAATTTTTAAAATCCAAAATATATGGTTGTTATCAATATGTAAAATGTGGTTCAATAAGATGAAAATAATTTTTGGTGAATAGTAATTTTTGACTTTTATTTACCGTGGTTAAAGGTAAATGGGGTAATTCAAGGATAAAGGAGTATTATAATATTTCAAAATAACCTTAACACTTGTCCAAATCATATTGGTTGAGTCATTAACAACCATGGGCAATGTTGGGTCGATTTTGGGACCCCATTGTTCCATTTCGGAGTGATAATGACAATTTAGATTAATTAACTTAAAATAAAGGAAAAATGACAAAAGCAAATATCTTTTAGTAAATTAATTTTTAGAAGGGGTTATATAAATTATCTTTTCTACTATAAAAATTCATTAGAAATCTAAAACGATTTACTACATCAGGGTTTTCTTTATCATTTTTCAACATCAAATTAATTAAATTATTTTTAATACAATAATGATGCAGTATTTACCTCATAATAAATGATTTAACTAAATAAGATTATAATGATGAATATATTATCCAAAACATGTCCAATTATGATAGGATTATTTTATTTCGAATATGAGTCACATAGATTCGACCATAATTTTTTGTGAACCCTTAAAAACCGAAAATCATTATATAATAAAATAATATTTTCACACTTTCTTAAAGAGCCCTTCCACTCCTTTATAAAAGGAGACCACTTATAACCTATTAATCACACACCTAAGGACATTTGGATATTCCAAAGTTTGACTCATTAAGCTCCCTAAATACCTATATTCCTCCTAGAATCCTTACCTTAGACAGAAGGCACTTTAAGAAGTCCTTTTGGTTCAAACCAAAAAAGTTACCCAAATTAAAGGTAGCTGTTTCTCTTAATTTATTTTCTTTTATTTTACTTCTCCAATCCCTAAAATCATTTTATTCCTTTATTTTATAAAAACACCAGTATCCTAAATATACTAGGATTTTTTATTAGATGTATTATAACTACACTTACCCACACCTTCATCTAATGGATGAAGACCATAATGTTTCTGTGGATGGAAAACTAACGCCTCACGAAACGATGATTGTTCAATTACATCTTACCGCCTCTCATGGTGGCCATTATGATAGCACTGTATTTATATATGATATATATTATGTTTATTATTTCCTTATTCTTCTTTACATCCCAATTATGTCATTCCTTTATGGTTTCTATAGTGGGTAAATAATATAATCTCATTAGAGGAAGTGCGGACTACCGCCCCTCAAAGTGATGTGATTCATTAATGCCTTATATGGGATGTATAAAGGATAGAGTTTAAGATATTATATATGATATTATACTAGAATAATAATATAACTATGTATCATTAGGTTTTAATTTCATTAAAATAACAAATATAAATGAAAGTAGCGTTCATGCGTACGTACGGCTTACCGTCTCCATGAACGATGCATTTCATTTCTTACCACCAAATGTTATGTAATATTATAAATAAATGTATATACTTTATATATATGATATCTAAATATTGAATACCGTTCTCGATATAATGGAATATTGACCACATGGACAACTTGTAAATATAAGGTGTTCATTTTTGACTCAAGTAACAAATATCGACAAAATGAATGTTATTAACATAAATGATTACATAATGTTTATAACATGGTAAAAAGTGATATAAAAGGAATAATAAACATTAAAAGGGTTCTTAAGAAAGTAGAAATTTACTTTATTTTATTATTTAGGAGATTAATGAACGATCGAGTCAAGTCAAACATGAGGTAAGGGAATTCGTCTCAATCTCCTTTCATTGAGGAATATTTTGTTCTAATACACGACATTCTTTTATACGTTGTATAAACACCTTTGACTTTTCATTTCATTCAAAAGGAATCTTTTTTGACGAAGCGCTTTACTAAACGACAAAAAATAATGTTCTTTTGTAATGTAAGTGGTGACAACGAACTTTCCGCTGCCACGAGTATTATTTGATCTTTGGCTTCCTTAACAATTCATAATGTTTTTAAAAGGAAAAATAAATACCATATACACTATTTAAGTATTTTGGTAATGAAAATAATTTTGAGAATGGATTTATTTTTTCAATATCTTGAAATGATATTTTTTATTGTAATTTGGAAACGTTATCTCTCATTTATGCTTATATTATGTGTTATGATCATGTTATGGTTCTTGGGAATTATTTACTTATACGAGTGGTTTCGTGATAAACCTAGGGAGGGTGTGCCCGAGATAGCTCTCCAATGCATTGGGTAACATGAAAAAGGTAAATGTGATTGTTTCTCATAAGGGATTTATGGAATATACTGTGATTTTATTCCGAAGTAACTACATATGTAGATATGATAGCTAAAATGTAAGTATGATATGGTTGCCACAAGTTACATTTATGATTTATGATTTCTATGTGTCTTTCATAAATATTATGATTTCATGATGTTAGTAAAAGATTTCATTTTTTGTTAGTATCTATGAACAAATGTTTTCATTATTTGTTTTATAACCCTTACTGAGCTTTTTGTTATTATCCCATGTTTTGAAATTTTATCATAGGACTTAAAGATGAATAAGGTCAAGGATGGGATCAAGGAAGAGTCATGCTGTCTAAAACATGGAACTAGGCATGACTCATTTTTTCAAGAGTTCGTGTTTTGTAAAAAAATGGATAATTTGTATAAGTGTATTCCTCATAAGCTTTTGAGATATAATAGTTATGTCCTAATTCTGTAAAACTCTAAACCTGAAAAGATCCTCAAAGTGAGTTATTCAATTAATTCAATATTATGTAATGTTTATGGTCAGGTCCTTATAGTTAGTATGAGAGGTCGGTTTAAAAAACATTAGGAGTTAGTGTATTGTTAAATTAATATCCATAAATTAATTTATGTTAATATTGAAATCATATAGAATTTACAGATTACCATGTTGCTTCACCTAAGATATTTCTATGTTCTGAATGGTTTTCCACAGTGTAAAAAGGGCAGCTATGTTGGGATGATGTAACGACCCAATGTTTTTGAATGGAAAATTCAATTATTTTATTTATGTCATAAAAACACAAAATAATGAACTATTAAGTGATAAGTGACCTTTAAACATAAGTTTTTCACTCTTATGTATGGAATTTTGAAAATACAACATACACGGTTATGATCAAGATGATTTTTGGAGTCTAATAAAATAAAAATAGTTTTTGTTGAATAGTAGTATAACCTTAGGAATAGTAACATACCCTTATTAATAGTAATATGAACCTTATTAATTATAAATCATCCAACATAAGAGTAACATTACCTATGAATAATAATATAAAATTTAGACATCTTAGAATGTGATAATTTGACCTTAATAAACATTTTTTAATTTTTTAAGTCATAAATAAATAATTATAATTAATTAATTAATTTGACGGAAAATTTATTTTCTTAAAATGTTTTCATTAATTATTGAATAAATGTCTTATAGTTTTTAGATAATTTTATAAGACTCTGTGTAATTTTTGAAAGCAATATGAAATCAGTTTTAATCATAAAAACTGTTTTTATGTAAATTATGATTTTAATTAAATATTAAATTAATAATATTTTTAATTTTTTTTAAAAATATACCCATTTTTGGATTCTACATGTCGAAAAATGGTTGTGGTAAATTTGTGGGATCTTTCTGAGATACATGAATTTTTGATGAATAGTGAAATACAGTAATTTACAAGATAAGATAAATATGCTAATTATAGGGTGATGTGTGATTTCATGCTGATGTAAGCCCACTTGGTTCTGGATTACATTATAAAATTACTATTATTGGTCATTATATACTCACTATTTTTTTCTTGTGGGGATATAATAAACTAATGAATTTTATATTAAGGAAACCCCTCTCCCCTCCACTATAAAAGCCACCCTTCATAACATCATTTCCTCACACATCTCAATCTCCAAGCCTTCTCTAAATTCTACCCTAACACCATACCTATCCCCTCCCCCACATCCAAGAGATGCTGGTCTCATCAAAAGTCCATTCTTAGGACCTTATGGAGGTTCTCAAGAGAAGGATTCAAGAGGTAATTTCCCTCCCTCTTCTTATTTAATTTCCACTCAAGTTCAAGTTCATTTATTGATCTCTCCCCACCTATCTTCATACAAATTGTATTGTAACTCTATTATTATACATATAATGTAATTGAATGATTCTAATGGGATATTATATCATCCAACCTACTTTCCCTCTTCCTTTTGTTTTATTAAAGAGAACGTTATTCGTGAGGTGTAAATTTATCACCTTTAAGAACGACATGCTTTCTTCTTCCATTTCTACCTTCAGATCTTGTCATGAACCCATTTTTATCGTTGAAGAAGAATATTTTATATGTTTTATTTCTATATTTAAGGTTCTGGAAATAACCTATGGCCATATTACTATGTGATAATTTAAAACATGATCGTTGTGATTCAAAAACAGCCCAAATTTACCCAAATAACCATCATTTAATTATTATCTAATGATTCATCCACATGGATATAATATAATTCATTATAAGATCATTATAACTCCATTAATCATCATTAATGACATGTAATATCAATTCTGTATGTTTACCCATGTTCTACTCGAACTACAATTTATGAATATAATGAACAACCCATGAAAAACCATATAAACGAACATACCCAAAACAATGTTTTTAAACTCTTTATGTCATCCAAATGAATGTAAAATTACATAATGAAACCCGAATTTACCCTATTAATGTACACATGGTTCTGGATTATCAATTAATGAATATAATTTCATTATACAGGACATTATAAAGAAGGAAGCATTCGGGTACAAGGTAAAAGGAAATCTCAAACCCAATTTTCTTCCTTCGGGTTCTCCCTCTTTCACACAATTTTCGATATGGTTACTCCTTAAAGATCATTTTTTCTTCATTGTCTTCAATTATATGGGATACACATGTTTTTCACTATTTTCTATTTCAAACAACATGTTTTTTAAAAGAACTCCTCTTTTAAGAACACCGCTTATATTTCTAACTCAAAGTGGACAGTTCTTGTAACATATATGTTATTCCCTATTTCTTTTGGGATCAGAAAGATTATGATTGTGTTATTATGAGGTGAAACCCATTCCATTTAATGGATTAGTTATGTACATTTTTTATATGTGTTCTATGTGGCAAGAATGACGATGATAATGTAATGATGTGATGGGTGCAACCAGAATTATATAGCGCAATATGAATGTTTCAACGTGACGGGTGTGACCAGAATTATATAACGCTCTAATTCATTGGGTAAAGTGAGGAGTCTCATGAGTAAATGTGAAATGATGTTTAAACAATATACTATTTTTTTTTCACAAGTATGTTTGGTAGTTAACCACTAAGACATGATGTTTCATTTTTATGCATTGCCACATTTCATGTCTTTTATTTATCCTCCTCTCATGTTCATGATCTTTTGCATATGTTATAATAATTCTCACCCCATGATATATTTTTTTTATCTATCCAATTACTGGGCTTCTAGATCACCCCTTTCGATGTATATCCTCAGGAGGAAACACATACTAAGGAGAGGAAAAGAGCCAAAATGAAGATGGAGAAGAAGAAATTAAATAAATGTTTATGCTAGATATTGTATTTCTTATGTGTGTTTCTTGTTTGCCCAAGAAACTAAGACTTTGGATCCCCTTTTTTTAATACTATTATGTTGTTAATCTTTTAAATGATGTAATAGTAATGTTAGAAAAGGCCGAGTCTCTATAGTTGGTATCAGTGGCAAGGTTTTGTTAATTTGGGAATTAGGATTAGTGAACCCTAGAGAAAACCTCTAGTATGAGACTAAGTAAAAATATGCACACAATAATATTTTCCTAGGGATCCCATATGTTATGTTTTTTTGTATAATTTTTTAAATTAATATGTTATTCATGACTTGTTTAGTTTTGTTTTGTGCTGTCTTTTTCTATTTTAGAAAATGGTGGGAACCAGGAGAAATCATGCCAAAATCTCATGCGAGGGCCAATGCAATGATTTCCTGAATTACATCCCAAATGATTTGGGAGGTGGAATTGAAAACTTTATGGAAATTCTTACCCAATTATCTCATGTTATATTTAATTACCATAATAATTAGGAACATCCTTCCTCACTAAAGAGGGAGCAAATGGATATCGAATGTTTTATGCACCAACAACCACCAACGTTTTGTGGATCTTCTAATCCACTAGTTGAAGAACAGTGGATCAACTCCATGAAGAAGATCTTTTTTGTGTTTCATTGTTCTGAGATGGATAAGTTTACTCTATCCATTTATCATCTTGATGGAGAAGCTGATCAATTGTGGGATTTGATTAAGAACACCAAGCCAAGGGAGGAAATTGAAGAGATGGAATGGGAAGAATTTAAGATAATGTTTCTTAATAAGTATTTCCCACAAACTCTTCACACAAAGATGGAGAAAGAATTCATAGAGCTCAAGCAAAAAGAAATAGAATCTTTCACAACCTATGAAGTGAATTTCAAAAGGCTCTCAATTAATTCTTCGGGTTTTTTTTATAAAAAATGATAGCAAAATTGATAGATTATTTAGTGGATTAAAACCACACCTTCGAAAGGCTCTTGAAATTCAAGACATTGGGAGCTATGAAGATTTTGTTTGGTGTGCTCTCAAAGTGGAGATGGAGATTGGAGAATGGTCCCATGGCTATGGAGATAAGAAATGAAAGATGGAGTTTCAAGATAGTGGATCTAGTGACAAAGGTGGGAAGAAAAAGCAACGACCCACATGCCAAAAATGTGGGATGTTCCACCATGGGAACAACCTTAAAGGGATAGGGAAATTCTTTATGTGTGGGAAAGAAGGACACCATGCTCAAGAGTGTTGAAAAGACACGAAAAGGAAGGTTAATGCAGCTGATGGAAGGAGAGAACCACTCATGGTTCAATGCTACAACTGTATGGAGCAAGGGCACTATGAAAACCAGAAAACTAAACCTTGAGTTCTCAAGGGTAATCAACGTCAGCAGCCACCAAAGCGAAAGGAACAAGGGAAGGCTTATGCCATCACTACTGTGGAGGTGGATCATGATAATGAATATGTACAAGGTAAACTTTCTATTCACTCAATAATGGAAAAATCTTATTTGATTCTGGTTCTATGCATTCCATTATATCTTGCAAGTTTGCTAGAACTATAGAATCGAAGCCCCAAAACTGTGAAGTGGAGATATCTGTAAAAACACCAAGTGGTGAAATCATTGCAACACAAGTGTTTTACTCATCTCCTGTTGGTGTATGTGGGAAGATTCTTCCATAAAATCTCATAATACTTCCCTTGGTGGAATTGGACACTATAATGGGAATGGACTGGATCTCGTTATATAGAGCGCATATCAAATGTCGGGAAAATGAAACATATTTTTATATTCCAAACCATCCCATGCTCATATAAAAATTCATGGAAGATCATGATTCTCCTTTAAAAAATCATTCAATGGTGTGGGTGTTCATTCCCTATGAAGATGCATATCTCTCCCAAATGGTTGAGTCAAAGGAAAGTTCCAACCTTTAGGAAATGCCCATCGCGAGGGAATACAATGATGTATTTCTCGAAGTGTTACCCGGAATTCTCCCAGATCGTGAGGTAGAGTGGTCAATTTAAATCATAACCAGAGCTACTCCTATCTCAAAGTGACCCTATAGGTTGGCTCCTATCGAACTGGATGAGATAATGATGCAGCTGCAAGAGCATCTGTACAAAGGGTTCATATGCCCTACTGCATCACGTTTGGGTGCGCCAGTGCTCTTTGTGAAGAAGAGGGATGAAACCATACGGCTGTGTATCGATTATTGGTCACTCAACAAGATCACCATAAAGAAGAAGTATCCTATCCCAAGGATTGATGACTTCTTTGACCAGTTATAAAGAGCTCAATACTTCTCAAAGCTGGATATTCGTTCTGGATATCATCAGGTAATGGTGAAGAAGGAAGATATTCAGAAGACCGCATTCAGTACAAGGTATGGGCATTATGAGATTTTGTTGATTCCCTTAGGACTTAATAATTCCCATGTAATGTTCATGGATTTGATGAATAGAGTCTTTAAACATTACCTCGAGAAATATTTTGTAGTGTTTATCGATGATATTATCATCTACTCCAAGAGAAAGGAGGAACATAAAGAACATCTAAGACTTGTGTTGGAGACATTAAGAAAGGATAAGTTGTATGCCAAGTTCAGAAACTGTGACTTTTGGATGTAGCAAGTCACATTCTTGGGACATTTGATCACAAGTGAGGGAATATCTGTGGATCCTTCAAAGACAAATGCGATTGAGTAATGGCCCAGGCCCTCTAGTGTCACATAAATCCATAGTTTTCTTGGATTAGGTTGGTACTACAGATGTTTTGTGAGAAACTTTTCACGATTTTCAAGACCCTTAACTAAGTAAACAAGGAAAGGGGTAAAGTATTTCTGGACGGAAGAATGTGTGGGAAGCTTCATGGAGCTAAAGAGAAGGCTGATCACTACACTTGTACTCACACTACCGAAAAGTGGAGAAAGTTGTGTGATATAAAGTGATGCTTCAAATAATGGCTTGGGTTGTGTACTCATTAAAATGATAATGTGATATCCTATGCTTCATGGAAGTTGATGATCCACGAGAAGAACTACCCGGCGCATGATCTAGAGCTCTCAGCCATGATTTTTGCATTGAATATATGGCGGCAGTACCTTTATAGAGAGAAGTGTGACATATACACCAACCATAAGATCCTAAAGTATATATTCACATAAAAGGAGCTCAAAATGCGTCAAAGGAGATGGTTAGAGCTAATCAAGGATTACGATTTCTCTATTCACTATCATCCTGGAAAGGTGAACAAGGTAACTGATGCTCTAAGAAGAAAAGAACCTGCTACTCTGTCCATGATGCGGATCGAGAAAGACCCTATCATCATGGATATGCAAAGAATAGATTTGGAAATCATAATGGCAGAGGGTACATCCTACCTTTCCCAAATGATTGTGAAACCATCCATCCTGAAGAAGATTAAAGAAGCACAAAGGGATGATGTGGAGATAAAAAAAAGGGTGAATGTAGTAAAGTGAAAGGAAGCTACAAGAGTTCTATATCGACCATGATTGTGTGATTTGGTTTGAAACGCATCTTTGTCTGCCTTCATCACTCGGGATAAAGAATGATCTATTGGAAAATGCACATAGCTCAACATTCTCAATCCATCATGGGAGTACCAGGATGTATAGTGATCTACGAGAACACTTCTGGTGGGATGACATGAAGAAGGAGATTGAGGAATATATATCAAGGTTCTTGGTATGTCAGCAAGTTAAAGTTGAGTGACAAAACTCCAAGGGTATGATACAACCATTTCCTATAACCATATGGAAATGGGAAAATATTGCTATGGACTTTTTCATGGGTCACCTGAAGACGTCAAAGGGAAATAATACGATATGGTTTTCGGTTGAACGACTCACCAAGACTGCCCGTTTTATCGCTATTCCGGAAGACCTCTCACTTGAACAACTTGAAAAGATATATGTGACGGAAGTGGTGAGACTTCATAGTGTTCCACTCTCAATTGTCTCTGACCGTGATCCAAGGGTCACATCTAAATTCTGGGGGATCCTTCAACCAGCTTCGAGTACTGAATTATATTTCAGCATGGACTATCACACCCAAACCGATGTCCAATCTGAAAGGACTATTTAGACACTTGAAGATATTCTAATAGCCTGCTCTCTTGATTTCAAAGGTGGTTGGGATCAGCATCTCTCATTGGTTGAGTTCTCATACAACAATAGCTTTGACTCAAGTATCAAAATGGATCCATATGAAGCTCTGTATGGAAAGTTATGTAGAACTCCAACCTGTTGGGATGAAGTTGTAGAAAGAAAGCTACTTGGACCTGGTCTTGTTCAAGAGATGACAGAGAAGGTTCATGTAATCAAAAAACACATCAAAGCTTCTCAAAGTTGGTAAAAGAGCTATGATGGCAACCGTCGAAGGGACATGGAGTTTGACGTTGGAGATAAAGTCTTCCTTCGAATATCTCCATGGAAGAGAGTCATGCGATTCGGGAAGAAAGGGAAGCTAAACCCATGGTATATTGGCCCCTTTGAGATCCATGAACTCATAGGAGTCGTGGCCTATCGTC
This sequence comes from Viscum album, assembly GCA_963277665.1. Classification (NCBI taxonomy): domain Eukaryota; kingdom Viridiplantae; phylum Streptophyta; class Magnoliopsida; order Santalales; family Viscaceae; genus Viscum; species Viscum album. The sequence goes on from OY728146.1 coordinate 1,271,454,785, forward strand.
TTTCACTTCCACCAAATATGGAACAAGTTCATGATGTGTTTCATGTATCACTACTGAGGAAGTATATACAAGACCCCTCACATGTACTAAACACAGATGTGGTGCATCTGGAAGATGATCTCTCTTATGAGTACCAGCCAGTAAAGATTCTGGATCGAAAAGATAAGGTTCTACGCAAAAAGACAACCCATATTGTCAAAGTGTTGTGGAGGAACCATAAGTTTGAGGAAGCAACTTAGGAACCAGAAGAGGAAATGAAGGAGAAGTACCCTCACCTCTTTGTGTAAAGTGAAATTTCGAATCCGAAATTCCTTAAGGGGGGAAGAGTGTAACAACCCAATGTTTTTCAATGGAAAATTATCTTCTTATATTTATGACATAAAAACATAAAATAATGAACTAATAAGTGATAAGTTACCTCTAAACATAAGTTTTTCACTCCTATGTTTGGAATTGTGGAAATCTGACAGACACAGTTGTGTTCAAGAAGATTTTTGGAGTCTAATGAAACAAAATTAATTTTTGGTGAATAGTAACGTACCCTTAGGAATAGTAACATTCCCTTATGAATATTAATATTGACCTTATCAATAGTAAATCATCCAACATAAGAGTAACATTACCTTTTAAAAATATAATAAAATTTATACATCTTAGAATGTGACAATTTGACCTCCGTACACGTTTTGGAATTTTGTAAGTCATAAATAATTAATTATATTTAATTAATTCATTTAAAGGAAAATGTATTTTCTTTAATTATTTTCATTACTTATTGAATCAATGTCTTATAGTTTTTAGTTAATTTTATACGACCTTACGTAATTTTTGAAAGCACTATAAAATCAGTTTTAATCTTGAAAAATGTATTTTATGTAAATTATGATTGTAATTAAATATTAAACTAATAATAATTTAAAAATTATTTTTGAAAAATGGAATTCATTTTTGGATTCAACAGGACAAAAAATGGTTGGATTAAATTTTTGGGATTTTTATGAGATACATGATTTTTTTATGAATAGTGAAATACCGTATTTTAAAAAATAAGCTAAATAAGCTAATTATAGGGTAATGTGTGATGTTATACTGATGGTAGTCCACTTGGTTCGGGATTAAATTATAAAATTACTATTCTTGGTCATTCAAGACTCACTATTCCTTTTCTTGTGGGAAAATAAAAAACTAATTAATTTTATATTAAGGAAACCCCTCTCCCCTCCTATATAAAATCCACCCTTCAAACCCTCATTTACTCACACCTCTAAAGCTCCAAGACTTTTGTAAACTCTTCCAAAACACCTTCCCTAGCCCCTCTTACACTTCCAAGATCTTATGGTCTCATCGAAAGACCATTATTAGGCCCTTAAGGATGTTCTCAATAGAAGGATTCAAGAGGTAATTTCCCTCCCTCTTCTTCTCTAATTTCCTTTCAAGTTCAAGTTCATTTCTTGATCTCTCCCCACCTATATTCATCCAGATTTTGTTGTAACTCCATTATTATACATATACTGTAATTTTATGATTCTAATGGGATATTATATCATCCAACCTTATTTCCCTCTTCCTTTTATTTTATTAAAGAGAACATTGTTCGTGTGGTGTTAATTTATCACCTTAAAGAATGACATGCTTTCTTATTCCATTACTACCTTCAGATCTGGTCATTAAACCATTTCTATGTTTTAACCAGAATATTTTATATGTTTTATTTCCAATTTATATTTCTGGAAATAACCTATGTCTATATTACTAAGTGATAAGTTCAAACAAGTTTGTTGTGATCCAAAAACCGCCCAAATTTACCCAAATAACCATCATTTAATTCTTATATAATGATTCATCCACATGGATCTAATATAATTAATTATAAGACCATTAAAAATCCATTAATATCATTAATTAAATTTAATATCATTTCTATATGTTTACCCATTTTCAACCCGAACTTCAATTTATGAATACAAGTGAACAACCCAAGAAAAACTCTAAAAATAAACATCTCCAAAACAATGATTTTAAACTATATAAGTCATCCAAAGGAACATAAAATGAAATAAAAAACCATAATGAACCCTATTAATTTACACATGGTTATATATTTCTAATTATGGAATATAATTTCATTATATAGGACATTAATGAGAAGGAAGCATTCGGGTACAAGGTTAGGGGAAATCTCAAACCCAATTTTCTTACTTCGAGTTGTCCCTCTTTCACTCGATTTCTGATATGGTCACTCCTTAAAGATAATTTTTTCATCAATGTATTTTTTTTCTGGGATGTACATGTTTTTAGCTGGTTTCTATGTCCAAGAAAATGTTTTCCAAAAGAAATCCTCTTTTATGAACACCCCTTTTACTTCTCACTCAAAGTGGATGGTTCTTATAAAATATATGTTAATCCCTATTTCTTTTGGGAACCCAAAGCATATTATTGTTTTATTATGAGATGAAAACCATTCCATTCCATGGTTTAGTTATGTAAATTTTTTATATGTGTTCTATGTGGAAATCCTGATTATGATAATGTTATGATGTGATAGGTGCGGCCGGAATTATATAGCGCAATATGAATGTTTCAATATAACGGGTGCATCAAGAATTATACAGTGCTCCAATGCATTGGGTAAAGTGAATAATCTCATGAGTAAATGTGAAATTATGTGTGAACAAGATGCTATCTTGGTTCACAAGTATGTTTTTTAGTTTTTCACTAAGACAAGATGTTTCATTTTTATGCATTGTCACATTTCAAGTCTTTTATTTATTATCCTCTCATGTTCATGATATTTTTCTTATGTAATGATTATGCTCACCCCATGATAAATTGTTCTTATCTATCCTATTACTGGGTTTATAGCTCACCCTTTTTGATCTATATCTTCAGGTGGCTACATGTACTAAGGAGTGGAAAAGTGCCAATAAGAAGCTAGAGAAAAAAAATTAAATAAAAGTTTATGCTAGATGTCTAATTTGTTATGTGTGGTCCTAGTTTTCCCAATAAACTAAGACTTTGGATCCACTTTGTGTAATAATATTATTTTTTTTAACTTTTTAATGATTTAATTGTAATGTACGAAAAGGTCAGCTTGCTATAGACGACATCAGGAGGAAGACAAGCTTCCAAATCAGCAACTTGAGATGGTTGGAATCCGAACTGAACAGTTTATTATTGTGATGGCACATTTAATTAAGGAAATAAATAGTGGTGGTATCCATGTATGAGATCATCCAGATCAACCACAGAGGAATATGTGAGTAGTGGAGAATTTCCTGAGGCAACATCTCCCATAATTCAGAGGATCTTATAATCTGGTGCTAGCTGAAGGGTGGATTAATGCACTAGAGAAGATTTTTGATGACATGGGTTATTCTGAATATCAAAAGAATAGTCTCACTATTTACCATTTTGAAGGTGAAGCTTATCAGTGATGGTCGATGGTGAAAAATAGCAGGGATAGTGAGGAGATTGATGCTCTCAATTGGGATGAATTCAAAGGTATGTTTCTTGAGAACTATTTTCCTAAGGTGGTACGTCTTAGGATGAGAAACAATTCCTAGAATTGTGGCAGAAGGATGACTCAGTTGTTGCTTATGAAAAAAAATTCACCTGACTAGAAAGAGAAGGTGGAAATGGAGTTTTCTGATGATCAGGTATTCTTTGAAAAGCAACACAATAAGAGGTCAAGGCAGAAGGCGAAAGGGAAGAACTCTTCAAAAATTATGATGGTAAGAAACTTAAGTTTTTAGTTGGTTAAAATTGTTGTTGAAAGAATAATGAGGAATGTGTTTTGAATTCTGCTAAGTGCTACCGATATGGTAAAATGAGACATAAGGCTTGTAATTTCCCTAAAAAAGATCATGGTAATGGTGAGACAAAATCTTATTTGCAGTTAATAAAATGTTTTAAGTGGAATGAAATGGGTCATTATTCAAATGAGTGTCCAAAAAAGAACTCAACTAAGGGAAAGAAGCCAGAATACTAGTAGAAAGGGGTTGAAAATCCGTTTCAACTACTTCAGTAGATGATGGTCCATCAAATGAAGTTGTATCAGGTAAACTATTTGTTTGTTCATATTATACCATTTTGTTGTTTGATTTAGGGTTTACAAACTCCTTCATTTATGAGAAGTTTTTATATTAAATTGGGAATTCCATCTCATGATATGAATACAGAACTTATGGTAAAAACACATGGTGGAAATGTAGAGTCAAAAATAAAACATAAGAACATTCCCGTCCTTATGGGTGGAAAAAATCTACCTGCTAACCTTATTTTTTTGCCTCTATTAGAGTTTGATGTTATTTTGGGCATGGATTGGCTTTCAGTTTATCATGCTAAGATTGACTGCAGAGCTAAAGAGGATTATATTCTGAATGATTGTATGTTTTTATAAAAAAATGAACCCTTGCTATTGATAACATATCAAGAAGTTGAGAAACAAGTAAAATATGGAAGTGAATGTTACCTTTCACATATTGTGGAAACCAAATGAACTGTTCAAATTAATGATGTGCTCGTGGAAAATGAATACCGTGATGTTTTTCCTGATGAGTTTCCTTGTATTATACATGATCGAGAAGGTTAATTTACTTTTTACATAGTTTTGGATGCTAAGGCAATTTCAAAACCCACTTATCGAATGGCTCAAATTGGACATTTAGAGTTAAAGAAGCAATTTCAAGAGTTATAAGATAATGGTTTCATTCGACCTAGCACATCACCAGGGGGTGCTCCTATCTTTTTTGTTAAAAAGAAAGATGGTTCAATGAGAGTTTTCATTGGTTATAGAGCACTGAATAACATCCATGTTAAGAATAAGTATCATTTTCCTCATATCGATGATTATTTTTATCAGTTTTAGGGAGCTCAGTATTTTTCGAATATTGACTTGTGGTCGGGGAATTATCAGTTGAAAATAAAGGAAGCATACGTTCTGAAGACCAAGTTTTATATTAGATATGGCCATTATGAATTTGTAGTTATGCCTTCACGTTATGCAATGAACCTGCTGTATTCATGGATCTTATGAATAGAATTTTCTATGAGTTCTTGGATAAGTTTTTGGTAGTGTTAATTGATGATATTTTGGTTTTTTCCAAAAGTAAAGAGAAACATGAAGTCATTTAAGGGTTGTCCTGAAAACCATAAAAAAATATAGTGTATGCAAAATTTAGCATGTGTGAGTTTTTGTTACAACAAATTTCTTTCCTTGGTCACATTGTTTTAAAAAATGGAATAACTGTTGAACTTGATAAAATGAATGTTGTTTAATAATGGCCAAAACCCACAAATATAAACACGATTCATAGTTTTCTTGGATTGGTAGGTTATTACCGAAGGTTTGTTGAAAAGTTTACACAGTTATCTAGTCCAATGACTAAGTTAACTCGAAAAGGTGTTATGTTCATCTGGGCAATAGAATGTGATGATTATTTTCAGGAATTGAAAATAAGATTAGTGAATTCTCCAGTTTTCGCACTACCATCTATAAATGGTGAGTTTTTTATCTACAGTGATGCTTAATTGAAAAGACTGGGTTGTGTCCTAATAAAGAATGATCAGGTAATTTCTTATGCTTCATGTTAGTTTAAACCACATGAGTTAAATTCCCCTACACATGATTTGGAATTAGCTGTTGTTGTTTTTTCATTTAAAATTTAGAGGCATCATTTTTATGGAGTGAAGAATGAAATATATACCGATCACCTAAGTTTGAAGTATATATTTACTCAGAAATAATTAAACATGAGATTGATGAGATGGTTGTAATTAATCAAGGATTATGATTGCACGGTCATTTATCATCCGAGAAATGCAAATAATGTGGAAGATTCTTTGAGTCTAAAAGGTAATGTCTCACTATCCATGATATTTTTGGAACGAGATCTGTTGGTTTTTGATTTGATGAACTTTGGCATAGAAGTTTTTGTTTCAAGAAATTTTTTTGTTTTGTTTCAGGTGTTAGTCAAATCATCTCTATCAGACAGAATTAATCAAGCGCAGAAGGATGATAGTAAGTTACTGAAAAAGGTTTTGTTGGTTTAGAAGGGTAAGTTTCCAGATTTTAACATTGATAATGATTTTGTTTTGATATTTGGAATGAGATTATGTGTACCTTGTGATTCACTGTTGAATATTGAGTTATTATGTGAAACTCATAGTTCTCTGTTTTCATTTCATCCTGGCAATACTAATATGTATAGAGATCTTTGGGAGTATTTCTGGTGGGATGGAATGAAAATAGATATTGCTGATTTTACTGTGAAGTGTGTGAATAGTTAGTAGGTTAAAGTAGAGCAGCAGTTACCGAAAGGGATACTTCAGCCTCTACCGGTGCCAGAGTGGAAATTGGAAAATATATTCATGGACATTGATGTGTGATTACGAATGAAATCTCAAGGTAATAATGCAATCTGGGTTATAGTTGACCGATTGACTAAATATGCTCATTTCCTTCCTATTAGAGATACTTTGTTTCTAGATCAACATGATTTTTTGTATGTTAAAGAGAGAGTCAGGTTTCATGTATTTACCCTATCCATTGTATTTTATCATGATCCCATGATCACTTATAACTTTTGGAAAGGCCTTCCGAAGTCATTGGGTACTGAAGTAAATTTTAGTACAGCATTTCATCCTCAATCGGATGTGCAGTCAAAACGAACAATTTAGACCTTGGAGGATATGTTACGTGTTTGATTGATGGATTACCAGGGATGTTAGGACCAACATCTTTCTTTCTTTTAATTTTCATATAATAACGGTTTTCATTCCAGTATATAGATGTCTCCATTTGAGGCATTATATGGAAAGAATTATCGAACTCCAGATTTTTGGGATGAAGTAAGTGAATGGAAGCTAATGGGAGAAGAATTGGTAGAAGAGATGGCAGAGAAAATTCAGTTGATTCTGAAGCACATGAGAACAACTCAAAGTAGACAGAAAAGTTATGTAGATAACCAGAGGAAGGATATTTCCTTTAAGGTAGGTGATCATGTCTTTCTCAAAGTTTCTCTATGGGAATGTTTGATGCGTTTTGGTAAGAAGGGAATGTTGAGTCCGAGGTTCATTACACCTCATGAAATTATAGAGAATGTTGGATCAGTTGCGTATAGAGTGGTTTTACCTCCATATTTATCCTAGGTACACAAAGTTTTTCATGTTTCTATGTTGAGAAAGTATATGCCAGATCCATATCATGTTTTGAGCCATGAGGTAGTTCAGTTGGAAGAAAATCTCTCTTATGAATAACAACCACTCCAGATTCTTTACCGTAGAGAGCAGTTGTTGCAGAATAAGGCGATTCACCAGGTAAATGTTTTTTCAAAAAACCATATGGTTGAATAGGCAACGTGAAAATATAAAAATGCTATGTGGGATAAATACAAACACTTAATTTTATAAGTGAATAAAAATTTGTGAGGATGCAATTTCCAAAAGGGGGGAAGGATGTAACATCCAAGGTAAATGAAGAATAAGACATATTTAATATTTATTAATATTTGTGAATTAAATATTAATTTTACTTTAAATGGGTTTCTATGTTTGATAGCTTACCCGATACGCAACAACAAGTTTCTTTGGAATCATACGTTGCACAATAATAATATAAAATTATTATTTTAAATGGTATTTAACTCCTATATATTTTATTGTATGGAATGAACAAAACTAACTAAAATATGATTATACATGTATTTACATTTATCCAATAAATGTTAGAGGATTAAATTGAAAATGAATCTAATTTTTTGCATAATTTACATTAAAAGGCCAATTTATCTACTTTTAATGGAAAACCCTCATTAAATCTATTTTTGGTTACTTTAATACATTATATATTACAAAATAAAATCCTACATTATAATGGGGACATCAAAATTTACTTTGTGTAATTTTTTGGAATTTTTCTGATAAAGTTCATTTTTTAATATATAGTGAAAATATTGTATTTTAATTCAAAAGTGCCTTTTAATATAATTTATTTATATGGATAGATTATATTTTTAATTGGTTTTATAGTGAAATTAAAATATATTTTTACCATCTAATCCAATTTTCGTTATTGGAATTAATTTCACTTTTAAATTGGGCATAAACAAGTACCAATCTTTTGAGAGTTACTGTTTCCTAAAAACACGCTATATGCTTTAATAATGGAAATTAATATTTAATTTAATTAATGCCACTTATATGTTATGAATTTGGAAAAATATAATTCCATTTTGAATTCGGAATATCAAATAATGCGTTGGTTGAATTTTTGGGATTTTTTGAAAAACATCATTTTTAGATGAATAATGAAACCACTTAGTAGTAGTTAAAAACTGAATTTTTAATTTAAATTAAATTTTACCACTTCTATAAATTGAATTTAGAAAATCAGACATACATGGTTTTTATCAAAAAGTAAAATGTGGTTCAATAAGATGAAAATATTTTTTGGTGAATAGTAACTTTTGACCTTTATTACCGCGGTTAAAGGTAAATATGGTAATTCAAGGTTAAAAGAATATTATAATAATTCCAAATTAACTTAAAACTTGCCCAAAACATATTTTTTCATTAATTAACAACCCTGTAAATCTTAAGGTCTATTTTGGGACCCCAATGAGCCACATGGGATTGATAATGACAATTTAGATTAATCAACTTAAAGTAAAGGCAAAAATGACAAAATCTAATATCTTTTAGTAAATTAATTTTTATAAGGGGTTATGTAAATTAAAATTTAGACTATAAATATTCATTATAAATATAACATTATTTAATACATCATGGTATTTTTTATAATTTTTAGACATCATATAAATTATATTATTTATGACACAATATTGATGCAGTATTTACCTCATTAATAAATGATTTAAATGAATAAGATAATAATGATTAACATATTATCCAAAACATGTCCAATTATAATTGGATGATTTTATTTATAATATTAGTCACCTTATATTCTAACTTAATTATTTTTTGACCATTAGAAACTGAATATCATTATATAATAAAAAAAATATTTTCACACTTTCTTAAATAGCCCCTCCTCTCCCTTATAAAAGGAGACCACTTCTATCCAATTTATCACACCTATCAAGCCATTTGGCTTGTCAAAACTCTACCCAATTAAGCTCCCTAGATCTATATCTTTCTCATAGAATCCTTACCTTAGTCATAAGGCACTTCAAGAAGTCCTTTTGGTTCAAACCAAATGGAGTTACCTAAATTAAAGGTAATGGTTTCTCTTAATTAGTTTTCTTTAATTTTACTTCTCCAAACCCTAAACTATTTTTATTCAATTAATTTGTAACAAAAACAGTATCCTAAATATTCTAGGATGTTTTTATGAGATTTATTGGAACTAAAATTACACAAACCTCAATCTAATGGATGAAGAAAATAATTTTTTTGTGGTTGGAAAATTAACACCTCACGAAACGATGATTGTGGAATTACATCTTACCGTGTCTCATGGTGGCCATTATGATGGAAATATATTTATATACGATATATAATATGTTTATTATTTCAATATGCATCTGTAATTCCAAATTATATCTAGAATTTATGGTTTCTATAATGGGTAATTACGATAATCTCATTAGAGGAAGAGCGGACTACCGCCCCCTCAAAGTGATGTGACTCGTTAATGCCTTATGTGGGATGTAAAAGGATAGAGTGGATGATATTATGTATGATATTATACTGGAATTATAATATAACTATGTATCATTATGTTTTAATTCCATTAAAATAATAAAGAGAAATTAATGTAGCGTTCATGCGTACGTACGACATACCTTCTCCATGAACGGTGCATTTCATTTCTTAGCTCAAAATGTTATGTACTATGATAAACACATGTATATACTGGATATATATGATATATATGATATCTAAATATTGAATACCATTCTGGATAAAATTGACTATTGACTACATGGGGAACTTGTAAATATAAGGTGTTTATTTATGACTGAAGTACCAAATATCGACAAAATGAACCGTATTAACTTAAATGATTACAAAATGTCTATAAAATAGTAATAAGTGATAAAAAGGAATTATTAAGTTTAAATAGGTTCTTAATATAGTAGAAATAAACATTAGTTTATTATTCAGGAGATTAAAGAATGATCGAGCCATGTCAGACACGAGGTTAGGGACTTCGTCTCAATCTCCTTTCATTGAGGCATATTGTTTTCTAATACATGACACTTTTTATACGCAGTATAAACACCTTTGACATTTCATTACATTCAAAGGGAATCATTTTCTACGAAGCGCTTTAAAAAAAGACAAAAAATAATGTTCTTTTTTTACTTAAGTGGTGAATACGACCTTTCTGCTGCTGTGTGTTTTATTTGATCTTTGGCTTCCTTAACAAGCCATAATGTTTTTTAAAGAAAAAATAAATACCATATACTCTATTTACATATTTTGGTATTGAAAATAATTTTGAGAATGGATTTATTATTTCAATATCTTGAAATAATATTTTGTTATTGCAATTTGGAAATGTTATATTTCCTTTATTCTTATGTTATTTGTTGTGATCTTTGTATGGTTCTTTGGAATTATTTACATATACAGGTGGTTCCGTGATAAACCTACGGTGGGTGAGCCCAAGATATCTCTCCAATGAATTAGGTAACGTGACAGAAGAAAATGTGAATGTTTCTCCTAATAGATTTAGGGAATACATTTAGATGGGTATTACAAAGTAACTCCCTATGTAGTTGTGATTGATACAATGTAAGTATGATATAGATGCCACAAGGTACCTTTATGATTTATGATTTCTATGTGTCTTTCATAAATATTATGATTTCACAAGTTAAGTAAAATATTTCATGTTCGGTATGTATTTGGGAATAAATGTTTCCATTCTTTGTTTTATTACCCTTACTGAGCTTTTTATGCTGATCCCATGTTTTGAAATGTTTTCATAGGACATAAAGATGAATAGGGTCAAGGATGTGATCAAGGAAGATTCATGCTGTCTAAAACATGGAACTATACATGAATCTTTTTTTCAAGAGTTCATGTTTTGTAAAAAAATGGAAACTATGTATAAGTCTCTACCATGTAATATTTATAGATGTTATAGTTATGTCCTAATTCTCTAAAACTATAAACCTGAAAAGATCCTCAATGATAATTATTCATTTAATTCAATATTATGTAATGTATAACGACAGGTCTTTATATGGAGGTAAAAAAATATAGAACCAAAAATATTAAAAATGAATAAAATTTTCATTTCATTAGGGATTAAATATTGATTTATCATTAGGATGTGGATCAGTGAATACATATTGTTTTTTTAGTGACCAATTGATTTTTGGATTTCAAACCATCTCATTATAGGTCCTTTCAGTCAATTTTTTAATCTTTGTCTAGACCTATGTGCCATTAACATTTTTATGTTCTTTGTGGAAAATTGTGAAATTACTTTTGGGGATATATTAATGTAATAGATATACTAAAAATCATGAAATTGGTCATCTTTATCATTTTTTTAAATAAAGGGGTTTTGTCCCAAATCATTGTGAGTCATTTCATATTATGAATATGATATTATATTCACATTATTATTCAAATTTAAATTTACCTTATCCATTTATTTATTTTTGTATATTTAGATATTTTTGCCATTGTTTTTATTTTTTAGAGTATGTATATAATATGATATTCATCAGAAACCCGCAACATTAGTTTTTAATCTTTTTAACAGACATAATAGTTCATGAATTATGATAGAATGTTCAAAATAATGGATTAGTTAGGTGACATGAAATTAAGAAAATGTTATTCTAGAACCATTATTTTATTTTATTATGATTATAGGGTTGAATAGATTTATATATTTCTTTAATTTAGAGTATTTACCATGAAAAAATATTAACTAATCTCATGTTGCATGGGTGGTATGAGATATGAATTTATATGTACAAATAAACTTATTGGATTTAAAAAATATTTTTATTCATGGTTTGTATTTACTTTTAAATTTTCACTAGTTTTTATAGAATCGGGTTTTTTACTTTTGGGTAAAATAATTGTATAGTAATGGATAATATATGATTTTTTTTCACAAAATCATTAGAATATACCATCGTGTAACAGGTGGTAATAATTTTGGAATCTTCAAATGAAGGAAAAGGGATTAGACTCTCTAGTGTATCCATTAGGTGGCGTATGGTTATCCACATGGTACAAGGATGTATCCAATGTGGTATTTTTAACAAGGGTCCTATTATAAAAATATATTCATTATATTTGGTAATAAAAGTGTGGTTACTTATTACTTTAAACATAATTATGTACCTTTCCTCTATAATACCCCTATATCGACCACTAACTTCCAAATATTGTTTATCAATTTAACATAAGTAGAATATTATTACTCTAGTGAAATTGGATTCCCCTTAATATTTTATCAAAATCCATATCATCTTTTGTAAAGATATCATTGTTTATCATCTCAATTTTCTAGTCTTATTTTATCCTAATCATTCATGGGAATTAAAAATTACTAGATGTTTTTAAAGGATTATATAATTTTTATTTATGTGGTTTCTTTTTATAAAAAGGCATACATGTCTAATCTCAATGATATCATTTAATTAATTTTTTTTATTAATATCGAACTGTTATTGTGATTTTTTGTTTTATGTGATTTTAATTTTATGGAATTTACATATAATTTAATGGGATAAAAAATTGAAAATTTTTTATGTGTTTACCAATAATTTTGTTGGGGCTTCATAGAATAAAATAATTGATTATAGTGATTAAATTTTATTTAATTGAGTGAAATTTTGGATACTTTCATGAGTTTTATGTTATTCATTTTACAAAAAATAATAAATATTTTTTATATATTAATATTTTTAATAGTATTGATATAATTACATGTTGGTTATTGTAATAAAATTTTTATATTTTTTATGTGAACATGAATAGAGTATGGATTATAAATTGTGTTTTAATTAAATTATTATTATTCTATTTATATGATGTAAATTATAAATTAATTAATATAATTGGGGAATATAAGGGAGAAACTGGATGTAGAATTGAGTGGGAGATAGTTTTCTAATGAATCTTTTAACTGGATATGTTACTAGTAATAAATAAGTTAATTGAATATTTTGAGATAAATATTCTAATGAAATGTTATTAGATTTATTTTCATAGTTTATACAATTAGGAATAAGTAATAATATATTGAGTGTTATTTTATGGGATTATGTAAATTTATTACTAATTACTATGTTGATTTTATATAATCTTGACCCGAATGAAGTGTAACAAGGAGCCACATAGAAAATGGGTTTTGTGAAAGTGATATTATGAAGGGAATATATAGGATATGTTGATCCTATTCCAATAATAGAGAATAACTGGTATTTATTAAATAATCATTTCATTGATAATTCCCTAAAAATATTTATTGAAGACCAACTCATGAAGTTGTAGCAATTTTCAATGTGGTTTGGGGTTTTATTGAATAATGAACTCTTATATATAATATATTTGTGTGGATTAGTTTTTATATTAGTTTAAAAAAGTTATAGATAAGATTTTATGAGATGATTGATGAAGAAAAGGGGATGAAATTGATGATTTTAGTGTGTATTCACGAAGGACCAACATGCCATTGCTTTGATATTCTGTCCATGGTTAAGAGGATCAAGGGATTGGATTTGGATGCCTTTCTAAATTTTTTTATTAAATTTATTTATCTATTGTATGTTAGGATTCATAGATTATAGAATTTTATATATATATAAAGTATGGTAATGTAGTTTTAAATTATTATTCATTATTTGTTTATGGACATACTCTAATTTCTTATAACCTTGGTTGGTGATGAGACATCTAAATCACATAATTTAATATATATTTTCATGTTTGAAATGTTAATGATAGTAAGGTAATATTTTAATAATTATGTATATGTTTTAAAAACGATATTATGCTATAGAAATATTAATTCAACAAGAGGATAATATTAATGGGTTCTAATGAATCCAATGTTTTTATGAAGAATAAAATGGAAGTGTATGATAGATTTTTCTCTAATTGGGGGATTAGGGATGAATATTTTTAACTTATTAAAGATTATATGACTCATTATTGTGTTATTAGTGTAGTATAATAGTCCATAACTATCATAAATATCCCAGTGAGTTTATATAATGTCATTCTTGATTAAAAGTTATTTCTCTTCATAAAATCAATTTAAAAGGATTTTAGAGAGTTGTAGGTAAATATGGTATTTACACTCACAAATATTATTACTGTGATATTTTCCCACAATATGTAGCTTGTAATAAATCATATGAATGGATAGGTAATTGGGGATATAGGTATTTTCATGTATAATCACAATTGATATTTTCAATTCACTGGAGTTGAGATGAAAAATTTATACAAATTTTTTTTAAAAAAATTATTTGATAATTTACATTTTTTATCAATGTATTTTATTCCTATATTTTAGCTGTTTTATTCAATTGTGTATATTTTATAAATTTGTATAAATTTTATAAATTTTAATAGTAATGATAAAACTTTATGTTATAGTTTTTACTATGTGTTCTTTTTATTATGAGTTAAAAAATATTACTAACATGTTATTGACATCAACCAATGTCAGGAAGGCAACAATCCCCCCAATGAGGGGAACCTGATAAAGAATCCCAGAAGAATATCTACAGAGGCGAGGTCGGAGAATCCTAGGCCATTCCTGGAATGTATAGAAGTAGTTATAAACTAGCCCATATGGTTCATGACCATACAACAGTTAGGGGGAGGCATCGTCGGTGTATGGTGGTTGAGAAAAGAACATTGTCTAAAGTTCATTTATTTTGGGTTAGTAAGTGAGGCATCATCTATTATTACATGGTTTTCATTCATTGTAGGAATCAATGTGAGATATTTAGTTCTTATATAACATACACATAAATGGAAACAAATACATTTTGATCCTTCAGTATGTCAGCTATCTGAGATAAACATATTATCCCATTAGTGAATAATTTCACCACATACGTATTGTGGGGTTTTATTAGAATCTCAAAAAACAATGTAAATTACATAACATTTATATCCTTTTAATCAACATGAATTAAATTTTCCGTTGGAGGGTGAAAAATTATTTTTATTATAATATATGTTATTCATATTAATTTTAGTCCCTTGTGGAATGAGGTTAATGAAATTTTATAAATTCCATTGTTATTTGGTCCAAGATGTCTTCATGATTATATTTATAGCATAATGAATTAAGTTACATAGTTGATATGGATGAAGGAATATGTTTTTTCCATTTTGAATGACTCTACACAACATGGATATAAATTTTTCATAAAGCACGTAGATTTTGATGTTATGGTGACTTTAGGTTTGAAAGAGGCCGCATTATAGATAAATTGTTTCACCTTATCCATTAATGTCAATAAAGTGTGAAATTATGATAGAAGTTTGGATATGCTGCATCGTAATACTACATATTGTATATTACATATTTTATATAAATTTTCAAAGTCCCAAATTTTTCTCTCGTTCATGTGAAACAGACTTAAAATAATGTTGTCGATCTTGGTTCGAATTAAAAACATGATCATGGTAGGATATCAATTATTATTATAAATATTGTAAATATATAATACATACTTATACCTTGCATAATACCCTCTCCCACAAATACACAATGAATGAAAAATTATGAAAAATTATATATGTTACAATATGTTTTTCCAATAGATTGAATTAAATATATTTTAAATTAGAATAAAATATTATGTGGTAGAAAATATTAGAGATGTGATAAGAACAAAATATTTGATCATATGGAAGTATTATCATAGAAAATATCTTATATATAATAGGTGTTTATATTCCACCCACTTCCATAGATAGTGAAGTAAAATCTAAATGGAGATAAACAGAAGGCTACATGTTAATGGTGTATCCAATTTATGGAATTTAGAAATTTAGAAAAGTTAGGAATGATAGTGGATATGATAGATGAGGCATGGATATATATATTTCAATAGAATTATCACTGAAAATATAAGAATATGTTGTTATTCTAAAGAGAATTTATCATACGAAGGGGTAGAATTATATGATATTTTTGGATATTGACGTTGGATGAAATGTTTAAAATATCTTTTTGTTATCCAATGATAGAGTGAAGGCGGATGGTTTGATTCAACCATTAAAGTGTATTTTAGGAATTTATTTCCCCATTGGGTTGGTTTTTTAATTATATAATTATTATTTTCTTATTAAAATTAATTAAATTCATGATTTATAATTTTTGTTCAAACCCTTGTTTTAAAACTAATTGTTTTATTCCCCCGTACCCAGATTGTGATTATGTCATTTACATCATTGTAGAAAATAGTGGATTGGATTTTTGGAAGTGGGTATGATTAATATATGTTTCATGTAACTAATGATTGGTTATATTTTAAACGTGATGTATTCATAAAAAATATTCTTTTCTTTTGATTTATTTCATAACATTTTCCCAAGAGTCATGCTAAAAACATGATATATAAGGATGGAATCCCATTTTAAAAATGGGATTGGGGATAAATAGATAACCTTATCATCTGTATCCCCGTTTAGATTATAAAATATACATCAATAATGATTAGGTTTCCCCACAAAGGGACCTTTTGGAATAAACAGTTTTAGATAACACAAAATGGATAGAACAAATATCCTTAAAGACTATCATGGATAATGAATTGATTATTTTTAAAAAGTAATATTGAATTTAATATTATTTTTTTAAAACGATAATTGTTTTTGACCTCTATTTTCATTATCCAATACATTGACTCTGAAATAAATTAATATCATTATTGTTTCATATTAATTTTAGTAATTTTTGATGATATTCAATCTATTGAATTATATAATCCATTTAATCTTTCTATTAACTCCATCCTTTCTTTTAATTTATGATTGCATAGTTAGTGTGATTCATTTGAAAATAAATTATAATCTTCGATAATCCATTAGAATAATGACACTATTACATCTTATCATGTTTTTTATTCTATTGTAAATGAATAAGATTCTTGTTAATTATACTATTTGATAAAATTATTAGTACACTTATTTAAAATTTTATTATTTTTATAAACGATAAAAGGCATTAATTTTTTTAAATATTTTATATAAATCAATATATGATATATATATTTTATTTTGAAGTAAAAAATAATTTATCTTTTGTTAAACATAACATATACATTCTTCGATGCATTACGTAAAACACAAGACTATGTTTCATGAGATAATATTATTATTATTATTTGAAGTTAATATTTGTCCATTTATTTTGAATTAGATAGTATGAAAATGATTAAATAGAATAAAAAATTGAATTTTTCAATTTATATTATAAAAATTATTTATAAATTAATACCAAAACCAATAAATAAAAAATGGAATGTTTTTATAAAAAACTATTATTATTCACCAAACTCATTAATACTAATAATTTAATTTATTTAGTATTAAATAATTATATTAATGAAATTAATACATTATGTATTCAATGTTTTTTACATGAATAATCTATATTCTATATGTATATTATTAGAAAAAAAATCCATTTTTATGTACAAAAAGATGAATTTCTCTACATGTAGATTTACCACATTTTATTAGAGCACTTATTTTAAATATATATTTGGACACTTTTATAAATTTTAAACTCAATACTAAAATTTATTATTGAAATTTTAAATTTTAAATTATTTTAGGTTTGTTTATTGGAATTTTTTGAGAAGTTTCATTGTTTTGATGAATTGTAAAAAATAATGAATTTTATTTGAAGACTGAATTTTCTTGTAAATATTTCATAATGCTTAATTTAGTTTTATTTGTTTTTACTGTGATAATGAATCTATATTATATATAATAATCCAATTTTGGTTAATTTAATCATTTTTATATAATATTTAGATTAAAATTTTTTTGGAACATTTTTACATTTTCTCAATAAGACCCCGTTTTCTCGTCCCATATGCGATATTCATTTTATATTAATTAATGAAAAATCTGAAATTGTTTTTGGAAAAGTGATTACATATTTGTAATCACCATAATTTATAATTTCCAGTAACTATAACTTCTTTTTTATCCCATAATTTTATTTAATGAAATTAAAATTAATAAAATCTATTGAGTTAAAAAATTGAGTTTTCTAAATTGTCAAACATTAATCTTAGGGGGAAAATGTCCAAAAAAATTAACCAAAATCAGATTTTCTAGACACATTAGAACCATATGATTTTTTATAGAATATTTTTAATTATTTGTGGCTCATTTTGAATGGGAGATCTCCTACTAATGATTTCCTTTTGGTATTTACACAAATTATACTCCACTAAGATAAAAGGGAACTCAACCCACACATGTCGTCAAACCACTCTAGACATTTGGAACATCCAACCCCATCCCAAATCATAGCCTAAAATCCATAACCTGATCTTATAATCATGATATAGGGTATAAATAATCCCATTTATTTTTTAATCTATACCTAAGGATGAAACACGAAGAACACGAGGTTAAAAAGTGACTATCTAAATGGGAGTGTAAGGCAAGGAATTTTCAGTCAATTTATAATCCATTGAGACTTATTTGTTTTTATTCAACAATTAGAAATACTTTTTAGTCTATAATTCCTATTTCTAATTTAATATCATGATTCACTCTAACATCATGGTATTTTATTACTCACATTGAATTATATCAAGTAAGGGGTTCTGAATTTTAATTAACAAAGTTGTTAATGTTATCTTTTCAATGAAACATTATTCTATGGTTGTTTACATTATATTAATACAATTTCATTATTATAATCATTTTTATTATAAAATATTTTTATCTTAAAATCTAGATTGTTGTACAATGGATATTATTATTTCCTAAACAGTGTTCCAGTTTTACATATGAAATTTATTTTTAATGTAATATGATTAAATGAGGTAATATTTTTTTAAATTTTCATCAATTAATCAGTATTGATATGTGATAGTCAGTATTTATTAATTAATTAAATATATTATTTGATATATGGTGAATTTTTTAGACCAAAATTGACGTGTTAGGCTATATATAATATACCACCTTGACGGATCAGTAGGTCTGGTGAAACGAATTATGTTATCCTACTTAAACATGTTTTACCTATTATTCAATAAATCATTTGAAATTACTTTATGGTATAAATTTCATGTCCAAGACACATGTAATGTATTAATTAAATACTCTCCTTCATTAAAAATTTGGTTTTTATTAACAAGAGTATTTTCACTATGTCAAATTTTATGAAAGAATTTTATTTTACAATTATTGACTAAAGTGCATGTGTGTTTAGTTAGTGACCTTTATATATTGGTTAATCCTTATCCCATAATTTAAATGGTATTTTTGTTCACCTCTTTAAATGTTTTTATTGATTATGAGTCATTAATTCATATTACCTTCCACTATAATTAACCCCTTCTAATCATTTGACATCACCCATAATTTTGTATTTTACCCATGATATGAGTTTGAAATCTTGGAATGAGTTTCAATAATGATGATATATTACATTTTTAAATATTTAATTTCTTTTCCCAATGTAATATGAGTATTAGGTAAATAATATTGTTTTCTCAAACTTCTAAACGGATCGGTCCTTTGATAGTTTATTCATTATAATCATACAAATTTAATAAATTTGGGAACCGAATCCAAGCTTATATGGTTGGGGTGTTACTATTTTTTTCCAAGGAATTTCATTTTCCACCTTGGGAACTATGTTTAAAAAAACGTAGATTATAAAAAATAAGCATATGATTGAATTTCAAGATATGTTTAAAATTATATTTTAATGAATCCGTGTTTCTACTTTTGAGATTGGTTACACATAAAATTTTATATTTATGTTATTTATTTAACTAAATTGGGGATTTTAAAATATTTTCCACAATAATATGATATTATCTAGTATATTAAATTTATTAGAAATGGTGTCTATGAGAAATAATGGTGTCAATACTCATGGAAAATGTAGAGTTTTTCTTTACATTGTAAGCTGATAAAGGTGGTATTGGAACTAAGCAATATGTTATGACACATAACCTATTCCTAATGAAGATTCAACTTCTATAATGATATTATTTTATTTTAGATCTCATTATGTGATAGACTCCCCATTAATTTAGTGGTTCTTCTAATCCAATTGAGGTTTAGAAATATATGAAGCCTCTAGAGAATTTCATTATGGCATTGGGATACATTTAATGGAACTTTTTATTTTTACAGTTTATTTTATCAATGTAAATTTTGATAAATGGTTCTCATTGATCCAAAATACATAGTGCATGAATAATAGAGCACATAGAATTAAAATCCTTTAGGTTGAATTTCATGGATAAATATTTCATTCATGAATAACAAACTGATATTATAAGATAATTCCTTAGGTTAAATAAAAATATAGAATAAATGATTGCAAAATATTATGGTACCATTACATGGTTATGTTGGTGTGAAATAGATTTCATATTAATCAAGGAGTGCATGATTTTCCATTTCATTGATAGTATGAATCCAATTATCCAAAGTGCACTGGCCTTAAAAATATGTTATTCATATAATTAAATAACTTTATGAGATATTAGGATAGAGAAATAATTCCATATATTTTATGTATTTTAAGAGAATGATGTGAATAATAGGATGTGGGAACAAATTTTTTATAGGAAATAATGTATAGAAGGGTTTTCAACATGTGATTATTTTGGAAATAATCACCCAGAGGAGTTATTAAAGGAACCCCATGTTTTTTATATGTTTTAATATAAGGGTCAATAGAAAAAAGAATGAAAACAGAAAGATAAAACGGATGATAATAAGTGTTATAACATCATTTATATAAGGAAATATGAAATTTAATTCCAAATGATTCAATAAAATATACCTCATACGATTCTAGGGAATCACGATGAACCTTCGTCAATTAATATAACTAAAGAGGAATGATTAATTTTATTCTATACTTGGATCCTCGAATATTTTTATAAGTCTATGTTATTAATGATATCTAGGTTATATGTATCATGTATTGTATATGGATTGTACTGGAGTACTTTTTCATCCTGAATACAAATGTTTTTGTAGATCGGTACCGTTGACAAAGAAAAAATATTTCAATGATGGGTTGATGTTTCTGGAAAACATTTGATTGAGGTAAGGAAAATCCATAACATGTTACTGATGTTTAGAGAATGATTTTAGAATTAATATATGATTGATATGGATAATATAAATTTGATAATAAAGACTACCATGGAATTGATTAATCATTTGTGGAATACCTGGTGTACTCTATCATTGATGGAGTTTAAACATTTTTTGTTTTAATTAATGTATCCAATAAACTACAATATATATAAGGAACAAGTAATAATGAATGTATTCAATAATTTTTTTTTATAATTCATGTTATTTCCATGTATCAATATAATACATGGTGAAAGTGTTCACATTATCCATGTGTGATGATTAATGAGATACTTCATGTTGATTAAAGACTAATAATTTGTTCATAGAGTAAATTCAGTGATCAACATTCATTTTCATTGGATCAAAATCATTTGTAAGAGTAAAACATTAATGAAATGATTTATTTAAATCTTTGGAATATGTTTTAATGGATAATTTATCGCATCACCATATGTAGTAACACTTCTATGAAATAATGTATAAATAGTTGACATAGAACCAGAGTATATTCCTATGTTTTTGAAATAGAAATTTATATTTACTTATATTCATAGATAGTGAAAGAATTCCAAAAATTTATAAAAAGTCTCTTAAAAAATGTTGTCTTATTATCATCATTTTGATTATCTCAATTCATGTTGTAAGGCACTTTGGTTTATGAACATGTGGTCATTTAACTAATATAAATCATCCACATTCGTGTGACCAATATTCTCTATCACTATACATGAAATGTGATTGTTAGATTTAACTTAAATGAACTTTTTTCCTATATCTTTCTCTAATAATAAATCATAGTTTTTTTGTGGCCTTTGAATTTACTTTTCCATCATATTAAGAAGATGTGTTATTAACCCTATTTAAAATGTGGGTTTCTAAAAAATAGAATTTTCAAATATCAAAACCTCAATTGTGGATATCAACATTGAATTGTGAGGAAGTAATTTATTTAATGTGTATAAATATTATTTATGTATGATTTAAAATATATTTTCTATCATAAATAAATGAAATCTATTATATTTATATATTGAAACAAACTCAAAACTAATTTGAACTTGTGTTACACACAATGTAGACATTCAATGAATGCATGTGTTACATGAAAGACCAAGTGTTACGAGATACTAATACAATTAATTTTTTAAATGAAAATTATCCCCTACAATATAAATTGGAAATTATTATGATGATTATAGAACTTATTAGAACATATTTTTTTAATTTATTTATTAATAATTAAATATAGATAAATTGTTTTTATTAAAAACTATTATTACATGCTAAAAGAGTTTTACCCTAATAAATTAAATTAATTACCATTAGAAAATAATATTTATTTAATTTATGTATTATAAACTCAGTGAAATTTTTTCACATTTGTAAAATATTTTATATATTAATAAGATAACAAAAATATTAAATTTTATTCATAAAAAATCTTATATTATTAAAATTATTCTTTCCACCTTTTAATTGAGAAAATATTTTCAATATAAATTTTAGAAATAATATAATTTTTTTTTACATAATGAACATTATTATTCAAATCGTTATTTAAAAATAATATTAGTCTATTTTTTTTGTATTTTTCAAAGATGTTTCTTTTATTATGAATAGAGAGAAATACAAAATTTTAATTGAAAACAGAATTTTCAAATTAATATTTTGTAGTGATAATTTATATATTTAATTTAATTTTTAGTCATAAATTATTTAATATTAATAGATAAATACAATTAATATCATTTTAACAAATATATATATATATATATTTGATATAAAAACTTAGTGATCTTTTTATATTTTTACATTAAAACCCTTATTCCCCATCATATATATAGGATTAATATGAAATAAATTTATACCATATATGTGATTAGAATTAAAAAAATTGGATTCAAAAATTGGGATTATAATACTATACAATTTTTACTAATTTTTACCTAGTTTTTAACTGAAAATATTTGTGAATGAAGTTAAAAATGACTACAATGATTAAGGTATTAATGAGTTTACAGAATGGTTAAAAAAATTCATAAGGGGAAAATAACCAAAAAAGGTTTACAAAACTCATTTTAATGAATAATTTAGAACTTATCCAATGTTTTTTATAAAATGGTTAATTATGGGAGGAATATCATGTAAGGGAGACATCATGATAGTGTTTATATGTTGGAATTTACATTAGTGCCACTCATCCTCCACTATAAAAGGGAACTAATCCTATCCATTCATTACACCTAGTTAGTCATTTTCAATAATCTAGACCATTACCAACCCACTTCAAAAAATTTATACTCACATACTATAATAATTTTTTTATAAAAATAACCAGTAATTGTGTAAGAGTAATGCTAAGGAAGAAACTCAAATTTTCGGAAGATAAAGATAGTTTATTCAAAAGGGTGAATATGGTAAGAAATTTCATCTTAGTTAATATTGTAACAAATATTTTTTGTTATCATCAACTAATTCAGTTTAATGTTGTGTATGTAGTTCCCTATTTTCATTTTCTACCATGATCTGATCATACATTAGGTTATTTTAATTTCCCAATTTAATCATTTCATCTTAGGGTTTTAAATTGAATATTACCAGATGAAAAAATGTTATATTTGAATTCATGATTTATTTTTTTTATTAAAATTTTATTAAAATATTAAAATTATTGTAATCATGTTTCATTAATAATTACATTCTTCTTAAATATTTATATTATTGAATGATGGATATGATTATTTACTAATAGATAATGCATTTTTACAAACATAAATTACTTTGAATTTTAATTTAATATATGGGTAAATATTAGGTCATTTATTATCCATAAATTAATAGGTATATTTCATAATAAATATTTAATCATTAATTAAATTGATTATTCAATATATGTGGAATTATTTGGATCTAATGTGATGGGTGTAGTCAAATGTAATATAGCCATAAAATTTATTATTTGGTCTCATGAGAAAATTAAATGTGGCATAACTAAACAGAGTATAACTATTTTTAAATCATCTTGTGAATGGATTTAATAATAGTGTTTTCAAGTTCTATATATACAAATACCAATTATTAAAGCATTACCTTCATTTATAATTCTATTTTTATTATATAGATTATTACCTCTTTTTACAAAATCTAAAGATGCATTTAATTATAACCATATTGATAAAATCGAATGCTTTTTCATTTATTAACATTTTCATATTGATTATTTATTCTATAGTAATATATATGGAATTTGGGTTTAGTTATTTAACATGAAAAATTTATTATTCCCAATTGATTCATCTTAGATTCTATTGTACTAAACTGTTCCATAGCATTTTATATCACCCATATTTTCTTCATTTCCAAGAATATGAAGATCAATTGTTAGAATGAATTTCAAGGATACAGAGCATTCAATTTTTTAATTCATTATATTTTTTATTAAATTAATATGTGTATCATATATTTAATATATTTTCCCAAAACTAATAATGTTATTATTCATTATATATTAAATTCCATCTAATAATTTCAATATAATAAAGCATTTCACATGTTACATGCTTCTGGGTTAGGGAGTTTCAATTTGAGATAGGGTCATTTTGTAATTATCATTTAATTTTACATAATGGTTGTTTTTCTGGGAGATTAGTAATAATAAATCATAATGGTATACATCCAAACAGTAAATCAATGAAATTAATAAGGAAATAGAGAATAAATCTAATAACATCAATTAGAACAAATGGTACAACAACCACACCCAAGTCTGGATGAGTATGTCAAAGAAAATGAATCTAATATTATTAATGGACTACAAATCCTAGAGAAAATTACTAAATATTCTGGGGAGTTGAAAAAAGGCACTAATGATGAAAAAAACATTGAAGAAGGAATTTAGTACATTTTTTAATGAGACTTAAACTGAGGCCAAATCTGTGGAAGGATCATATTTTGAATCATGTTATAAATATTCCTTAGAAGAAAAATATAGAATTTATGGTGTTCATATTAGAAGAAAAATTGGAAGAGGAATTATTTATTACTGAATAATTAATATATTAATAAGGGATTTAAATTTATGATCTTTGGAATGAGTTGATTATTATTTTACAAGGAATGATTGACCACAAAAATAGAAAGTGACCAAAATTGGATGATGAATCACACATTATAGAATATTAAATTGATCATATTATATAAGAATAATAAATATAGGGATACTATGGGATCTATGTTTGATTTGAGGATGATTTGTTCTATGCAACCTTACTACCAATTTTATTAATATACAGACTTGTTTTCAATGAATAATAAGGGGACATGGTGGATACTGAAAATGATGATTTTATTTTATAATTTAGGTGAGAATAACCATAAGAGGGAATGTTAAATGTTATGGGCATCCCATCAGATTCTACTCAAAACCATGATCTTTTCTACTGCATGGTACATTACTCAACAAAAATAATAAGGTATTTCATTGAGGAAGAAAATTGGATGAACTTATATAAACAAATATAAAATATGGAATTGGTTTAACATGATATGGTTGGATATATACCCAACACGAATTCCATGATCAAATATATATGGTGTATCTTGACTTACATAACCAATGTATTTTTTGGGATGTTATTTAATGGTTATATATGGCCTGATGGGATGATAGAAACCTATGATTTAATACTAGGGAATATATTAAGATAGTTTGAGGATTTGACATCAGATTCACCATATTATTGAATAATATGTGGATAGTTTTTTATGATGCTCATTTTTGGTTGATTTAGGATGATTAAACAATTATTTTCATCTATAATACAATTTATTCCTTAATAGAAACTCACAATGATTCCCACATACATGAAAATTAATGAGTCATCTTTCCAAGAGAAATATAACATGTTGTGTTTCAATCACAATTATACTTAGTAAGGTACACTAGTTATAATGATGGATGTTTGGGATCATCACACCCATTTGGAGGAATTATTACATATTATGGTACTCTATTATTTTTTCAAGATACGTTCCTAAAATCCATCCCAATTTTTAGTAAAAGATATGTTACACATGTTCTAATGAATTGATCAAGATCATGTGTTGATGTGAACAATGATATGTGTCACTAGATCTCCATTATTATCTTCATCATTTAGAATGATTTAGTTTATAGCCTATTTTGGGATCTCTAGAGTTCACATCCATCCAATGATGTTACTAATATTATAGAGGTGTGATTTAACTTTTGTGAGGTATTTTATGCATCCAATGATAATAGGAATCAAATAACACGTATTAAGTTTGATATAGTTTATGGTATAATGATAGGACTACACCTTTACATTTAATGACATGTCTCAAGGAATATAATGTAGGTATTTAAAACAGAGGATGCATCTTGAATATCCTATTAATATAATAATTAGATTACACATAGTTCTTGTTGTGGGTGTCGACATGTTTAAATAATAAATAATAGAGTCTTTGAGTCTGACTTATGTATTTAATGCTTCTTTAAATTGACACATAAAGTGAATGACCCTTTGAGTGAAGATGATATATATTCAGTATTACATCCTAATAATTTTTTTAATGGGGGAAAATATTCTTGTTATTGGTTCAATCTTCTCCAATCATTATGACCAAATGAGTCATTCGTAGTGTGAGAAAAATTAGATAATTGGAGATTAGACACATCGTGTGTGATAAAATCTAGGTAGGGCTTACACATTATGGTTTTCCAAAGAGAGGTACTTTTAATAGTCATATAGAGAATATGCTATGGATCTCGATCATTTTGAAGGTGTGCGGCATTTATTTTTTATAAAATAAATCATAGTTCTCAGATTTTGGATAAACCCTAACCCAATGAATATTTTGAGGCATTTGAGAGAATGGTCGAGGATTTCACAAGAAAGGTATCATTTATATAATCCCTCTTATCATTTACTGATAGATGAGAAATTATTGTAGTTTTATGTTATAATTTATTCCCATCATTTAAGAATATTTCATATATGGAGGGACATAAAACATGATAGATTTTTATTGTATATGAAGCCTTATTAAGGCATCCACCGTATCATGTTTATATAGAAATAAGAGTTATCTAGTTTAGTTAAACATGCCTTGTTTATAGTTAGAGAAATGTGATTACACTCTATATTACTATTATGATCCCTAAGGATTAGTAATTTTAGGGTCTTACACCATGAATTATTCCCATGTTACATATTATTTCTCTATTCTCTGACAAATAAAGAGAGATGTGGACTACATAATGTCTGTTGAATCAGATTCAAACAAAATGAGGGCCCAACTATGATCGTGACACAAATAGGGTCACATAAGTGGATAACCCTAACACATTTGAAAAAACCTCCTTCTAAATTGGGTTCTCAAAATAAATTTTATTTCTAAAGGATTAAATGGGGTATATATATATATGATTATTCAAACTAAGGATAATATTTCATAGGGTTCCCTCCTAATATGTCTAGGTTTTCTGCCTTAGATGACCCGAGTGTCAATATAACATGACATTATATATTAACTAACATATTTGAGGTTGTGTTTTCATGTAATAGATTTCAAAATGACATTTCCATTTGTGTATGTACATTTCGTGGTTATCTTGATGGAATTACTAAAGATATTGACGTTATCTGAAGGACATATCATGTGATTCTTTATGTAAGTGTTTCAATGTAAATTGATTTTATTTGTAATTGAAGAAAAAATTTATAATTTTTTTGTTTTGATAATGGCAGTCATCTACTAGGTGCTTCACATAATTAGAGTAGATTGGTAGAGGTCCTTTTTAATGATCAAACTATCTTTTCCAGGATGTTTTCATGTGATTAAACTATAATTCATGGGAGGTATTTCACATGATCAAAGAAAAAACGTCCAATGGAATTGTATGATCAAGGATGGATAGTAAGGGGGCTGTTGAAAGAAGGAATTGTGATTCCAGTGATATTTCTTTTGAATATGTAATTATTTATCATGAATGCTTCTTTAGGGGAATGGATTTACATGGGAAAAAGGTGAATGTTTTAGGATTCGTGTTAAGGTCGAACCTCGCATGGTTTTCAAAGCAATGAGGAGTGGATTTATATAGGTTCATATGCATATCAGGGTTTATTTGTATTCAAATGTGAATGCCCACATATGTTCTCATGTGTGTTTCATGTAATATATATCTTTAATGATGTAAGAATTATCATGTGGTTGCATGATCAAAGGGGAATAAAGTGATGCAGTCTTATAATACAATCCCACTGTGGCTATTATAATTACCTAGAGATTTATTTCAAATAAATATTCTCATTCATCCCCTCTTCTATTATAATCAATTGTTAACTATCTCATTCCCCATTCCCACATGTGTGTTTTTGTGGGGATAATAGTTTTATAAAGGTGGTGTTTGACCATGAATGATTATATTTTTATGGTTGGTCTTTTGTGGGAACTACATTAAGGTGGTCAAGGGAATCCCTAGATCAAGATCATGTGATTTTATGAATTATTTTTATGATATTTTTAATTCATTTTCTGTCATTTTGTGACAAAATATATAAAATGACGTAGTAGATAGCCTCTCAAGAATGAAGAATGATAATTTTTTAGGAGAACCATGTCCTCTCAGTGTGTCTTCATATGGTCATCATTATATGCTACTGTGAGACCTTAATCTACTCATGATGGCTTATTAGGATCATGTTTTTAGTTTCATTTGGATGATAAATTATTTAAACATTTCATGTATGCAAGGAAATCATGGAATAATATTTTCAATCAGTCATATGATTTGGTATAAGAGAGGTGAAGATGTATTTACGTGATTGCTTCTGGGGATTGACATAATCATTTGACTTGTTTTTTTTATAAATGTTGGTTAACTATAAAAGGATTCATTCCATATCTTATATAAATTGTTGATATTTATTTTGAAAAAAATATATTATTTGTAATATTGTTTCATCACATATTGCATTATCAATTTTTTTTGTTTCATGATAAATTAATTCAATACATCGATGATATGAAACTTGAATGATCCAAAATTATTCACAATGGAGTACCAAGTGAATGTTGATCATAAGATTTATATTTATAATCCAAAAAACCCATTCATGGAATAATAGATTAAGTAAATTTTGGATCAGCGGAGTTGCGAGAAGACAATTCTCAAATTTTTACTCGATCGATAAACATCATGCAACAACTTGAATACAATACAAGAAGAAGATGTTGATCTCCAAGATTCTCATGATATATTTCTCTAGAATGGATGGTCATCTCAGAAGGATGGTAGGTCAAAAGAAGATGGAACTAATGTCCATAAGGCATTTGGAATGGTTATTGATGTCAAAACCAATGTTCAGACGATTTGGTGAGTTATTAGATAATGATGATGATGTGTTGATGAAATCAGATTGATGGGATCAATTGACTCGAATAACATATGTTATATAAATTTTTAAGGATGTTGAATAGTGCCCCAGTTGTTCACGTTAGATATTGGTTTCATGGATAGGTGGTCCATGCTCAATAAATCACATCATATCCTCCATTCATTGATCCCAGAGTATGGTATGAAGACATTAGACATATACCCCTGACCTCACCAGCAAAGACCTACCATTGCAAGACAGTTGTATTCATCACATTCATACTCTCTTAATGCTCATAGTGAGTTTTATTCTCTCCCATTCACCCTAACTCTTAGCTGGATGGATGCACTGAATCCTGAATTTGGTTGAGGTGAATCTCTCAGGATTACTGGTTGAGATAGCCTATTGGTTATCTTGGATGGAAATTTTTTGGTCTAGGTAATCATTATGTACATTGAATGAAGCAATTTATGTAAAATGGGATAAATAAGGGCCACATGATTCGTTCTTTTGTTAAATTAATCCCAGAACATTCTCTTCAAGTATGTCGCTTCCATGTCCAACAAAAAATAATATCTACATTTTTTGTAATGGCTATAAAACTTATGATAGTTTTGAGGTAAATGTGTATGCTGCAGAAATATTACTATAAAAATACAAAACCAAAGTAATTTAATTATTATCATTCTTCGAATTCAGTATTTATGAAAAAAACTTAGGATGTAGTGAAACATCCCCCACCAATATTTTTTTAAATAACATGGACCATGTGATTTCACTATTTTTATTTCTTTTATATGAAAATAAGGAACTAATTAAACATGTAAAAATTCATAGAATAACATCATTTTAATAGGGGTTTGTTCATAAAATATGTGTTATCATTTCTATCAAAATATTAAAATATTTTAGGGGTTTTATATAAAACATTATATGCACACACAAAAATTGTTTGTCAATTTTGAACTATGATACTCAATTTTTTAGTTACTGCATTAATCCATGTTTTAATTTTCATGTTTATATAAATGAATTATAAAAATGCGGGGTTGTGACAGTATAGTTAATCATACAAGTATATATATAATAAATAATTATTTCATTTGGAAATTTAGTTAGGTAGAAGAAAATTTTTACCTATTTTTCATTATTGTAATTTCGAAAAAAATTCTATTTGTTTTCTTATTATTGTTATTAAATCCCCAAGTGACTGAATTTTTTATCATTCTCTAGAGAAATTATAAGTCAAAATTTCGAATCATTATGATTATATTTAATAAGATAATAATTGTGAAATGTTATATACTTTAACTTTTATTTGATCTTATCAAATATATGATTTTAATTTTATAATTATTGAGTCAGTTTATATTTTATCCATTATTCATTAGAACCACCCATAAATTAAATAATATATTAGCTCGTATAATCCATGAATAACCTTTGACTGTAATGAGGCACATTATACATTAAATATTTTCATTCCTCTCCCACTCTTATTGTTTGTATTATTATTAAATTTAATTTTGGTTGTGTGTGTGTGGTCTATGTTAAAAAATGATATAAATTTTTTATAGAAAATTATTTGGTTTCATTATCAGATATTTGAGAATGGTTTGTAATAGATAATTAATTATACTTCATTTCTATCAATTGTGAATGATTTTTTATACATAAAATGGATTGAGGTTTAGAGGGTGGAAATATCCAGTTTCTTGACTAATAATTTAGATCCTCATGGTTTGGATGGTGGATATGATATTTTCCATATTCTCAAAATTCCAAAAAAATAGAATTTGTAAGATTAGTTTTAAAATAAAGAAAATGTTAAAAAAATTATACATTTAAGAGGTTTTATTTTGTCAATTTGATTAAATTGTTTTCATAAAATTAAATGGAATTTGGGTAGTGAGTTGATGCCAAATTTTTAAAGTGGAATTTAATTAGTCTTTTTTATATTATCATGCATTATTCATTAGATTTCTATCTCACTTTTTAGCCTATCCATTTTTAGACATCAATACCTTTTTCCCATTATCCTCAGAAAAGTATGATCATATTAAGAATATATCATGATGATATAAGATATTTTTCATTAATAATATAGAATGAATATTATTTTCTTGTTAATATATTGGAAATTTTATCAAAGTATGAGAAAGTTCTTTTTATATTGATATCCTGATTGGTGAGTAAGAAACATTAAATATGTGGTAGATCAAGACCTAAACTTTCAAAAACATATGACTTTAATAATTGATTAAAAATGAATTGTAAGACCCGTAAAATTCAATATGATAAATTAAAAAGTATGAATGAAATGTTTCCTTGAAAAATAATTAATAGGGCTAATATTCCCCTAGCAATTCATGAATATTGATCTCCCATGTTGATATTATTTTTTTGTTATTTATTATGAATTACAAATATTAGTAACATCATATTCCATTGAAATTCTTATTGAGACATATGTTAGAGATGAATCATTTTTATGAGATGATATTTTGATATCCTAAATTTTATACATGTTTTCTAGAATTTTAATTGATAAAAATAGTTTTTTTATTCACATATATTACTTGGTTTTTTAAATTGTGGGTATATAATATATAAAAATATATATTATAAAAATAAAAATAAAATTAATTTTTTTTATTTATAATATTACTATGATTGTATAATATTAGGTGTTATAAAATTGGTCTAACATGGGAACTAATTTATCCAATGGGAACAACTCACATAGCCACCCCATTATAGGTGGAAGGCCACAAAACCCATAGGGAGAGCCAGACGCATGTGTTATGAGGTGAACAATTCATGTAAGGATTGTGTAGGAGTTTGAATATACCAAAACATGAGTGTCTGGTTTAAATGATAGTGGGGTGAATAATTCAGTATCATGGGGTGGAACCAATGGCAGATATAAGTCTATATTACCTAGTTTGGATTATTTTTTCCAATTATGTAGTGATATCTATTATTAAAATTAACCTAATCCAGTAAGGCTTCAATGTGGAATGTAATGTTACTTAGTTATTGTAGAATTATAGATAAATTTTTTCCTTTTAATCCATTATTATTTCATCTATATCTTATAATATTCTATGACATCATCGAATCACAAAACTACCCACTTTTTATAGATTTTTGTAGGATGCTCGGATAGTACATGTAGTTCATGAAGGTCTACACTATAGGGTTCACCATTCCATATAACTGACTCTAGAGAATTTAATAATGATTTAAATTTCAAAATTTGTAGTGACATGACACCATAGTACCCAATATGATGATGTTAGATGAATTAAATGTTAATAGTGATTTTGTACATGATGTGGTCAAGCAGATGTTTTTATAATAATGTATTTATTTAAACCATATATAAAAAACAGAAAATGAATTTTTTTTGGTTAATAAGGATTGGATTTATGGATTTAACTATATGAAGGAACCAAAATTTTTTATTGATGGTGAATGAAGTTAAAGAGAATGTTTTAAGATGGATAACATGATCCACTATAGCCAATAATTACAATGTAAGGGGAAGTTATGATGGAGTATTGGATGATCCAAAACATGTTAATCCATGTTTTATAATATATATCTTCTCTAAATTGTATAATCAAAAAATACTATATAATTAACATTATATTGATTTATGACAAGGATGATAATATGGGTTAAAATTAAATATATGATACAACCCATATATGACGTTCAAGTCAATAAACAATAAATTTATAATTGATATTAACAAAATCTACCATGAATATATAATTAAATATACTTTGGGAGATATAGGAGATAAAATATAGTTTATTTTCATTAATATAATTAAATATTTTAAAAATTATAATTCAATATTATATGGGAGATATAATTAGAGATAAGATATAGATAATAGATTTTATCATAAGGCTAAATTATCAGATATATATATTCAATGATATGAGAATCCCATCTATCACCATATCCCTTTGATAATTAGATAAACTGAAATAGTGATAAATTGAGGGTCATATGATGATGATGAAATTGATATAATGAATTTTTAATTTCAGAAGATATAGGAATGATATAAGAGATGATAGAGGGGATATGAAATTAGATTCATGAAGATAATTATATCTATCAAAAGGGGATGAAGTTTTTGTTCCCATGATACTTTTTATAGAAAAAAAGGATATTCCACTACTATATTAGGAAATGTATGAAAAAAATTATATTATCTCTATAAAATCCGATGAACGTGTGGATGAGGGGGTTATATTCTACTATGATGTTATCATTTTTATTTTTTAATCTATATGTGTTATTTTTGAGTTCATCATTGATTTTGAAAATCAATTAATTAATGTTAGGTAATTATACCTACACATTTATTTTATATCTAACGTTTTAATTACCTCTTATGAAGTGTAATTTTTTTTATAATCTTAATAGAGTGATGGAGTGTTGAGGGGTTATAGGAGTGGTGGGAATTATGATGGGGGTTCACACCTAAATAATGAATTTTTACAGGTAGTGTTTCCATATTGAATGTGAATTACATTTCATGTTCTTTAATTCGGTTTTCACTATTTTAGAGTGAGGGTGATGATGAATATGTGTTAACAATGATTCTAATAGAGTAGAGTGGGGAGTGAGATCCATAATTAACATTATACATTACATTAAGATTAAAAATAATTGATATATGTTTGACTGGTTACCCCAACCAATATAACATATATGAATATATTGTTTAACTTGATGATGAGATAATTGGACAGATATTTATAAGGAGTCACATCACTAAATACTTTATTATTTATAAAAATGAGGATTATTTTATTTTTTAAAAGCCCCTAGATTCGATTTCTATTATATTCATATTATACATTGATTCTGAATTCAATTATTGACTTTCTAGTTTAATTTTATTTATATTAATTCATCAAAATGTAAAAACTATGAAAATATATAATCCTTTCCCTTATTGGAATGTCCATGCACTTAACTATATTCTAAAACATTTTCGTCAATGTTGTCAGTTTAAAATATATTTTATAAATACAGAGTACAATAGAATAATGCCACTATTTGATCCTTTCTTGAGTTGTGAGATGTTGTGTGTTTATGGTATAATTTGTATATATAATTTTTAATGTAAAAAATTCATGTTAATTTTAGTTTGGTGACATTAAAATTCAAACATATGATATTAGTTACAGAAAATATGGCCATTATACTATTTGATATTGTTTTTTCCCATTAATGTAAATTTATTTCATAGTACTAGATCTTTGTATTTATTTTAATTTTTTAAATGTTGTTTTGAAAGTGAATACTCAACTCAAATGAATTTATGATTGTATCAATAGTTTTTTAGTTAGTGTAATCATTATTAATATATTTTTACATATTGGTGAATTTTTAATTATTGATATGACTTGTTTTTATGTGATTACTAAAATGGTTTTCTTGATATCTTTCAAGGAAACATTAGTGGTTTTTAAAGATGAGTGAACTTCTTTTCACATTTTGATGAATTTTATATTTTTTAACTATAGTGAGACTATTATTATTGAATGTATAGATATGAATTCAGTTTCCTCACAATGACGACATATCAAATACCAGGGAAGATTCTTACATTACTAAAGTATATTTAAATATAGTTCTTTTTAATATTTAAATGATAAATATTTGGTTGTTTTTATAATAGTTTATAATGTCCTGTAGTTTTTGAGTGAAGTAGATTTAATTATATAATTAAAACGATGTATATAACCTATATCGAGACCTTTTTATAAATGGATCTAGTATGAATATATAATCGAAAAGAAATGTTGAAGATCGTTAATCCATGTTGCTCATTTGGTTAAGTGTATTGACTTGTCATGATTTAGTTATTTTTTATATGATAGAATATGGGGTCTTGTGGTTTTGTGTGAATTATTATAGTTTAAACTAGTTTACCATTATAAATCAATATACTGCACACAAGATTAATGATATATATGACCATTTTAGGAAATATTTGTGATTTTATAATGTTTTATATTTGATAAGGTGATCATCATTTGATATTGTGATCAATATATGAGGTAAAAAAGAGTTTAAAACCTGATATGAACAATATGTTTATTTATGTGTTGTTATTCGGAGTGTTTATTTCACATACTAATTTTTAGTAATAATGATCCATGTTTTTCATCCATAAATAGATTTATTTTATATCATTGTTATTAATGATATATTCATATATTCATGATATTATTAATATTATTTGTAATATGTTCCCACTTTATTACACAAATCAATAAGTCATCAATTATAGTTTTATATATCATAATTAATTTTTTGGAATTGGGTGGTGATGTTCCCTAGATATGTTATCTCTGAATAAATAATAAATATAGATCATAAAAACATGAAAAAATTATTTCATGATCTAATCCAAATAATTTATTTAGAACTAAATTTTTTAGATGATTTTTTAAGTTCTCAACGTCAATTAATTCATGAATTATATTTTTGAGCTACAGTAATAATTTTTTTGACTAAATATAGGGTATCTATTCTATATGATCATTGATACAATGATGCATTTAATGATTTTGATGAAGAGGTCGATATAAAATATTATTCTCATTATGATGGACCTAGTTATATACAATTTTTATTTATGATTCATTATATATGTTTTTAGTTTAGGTTCTCATGTTAATGGGAAATTTGGTGAAATATTTTTATCAATATCTAATGTTACATGAGATAAATTAAAGTATATATTATCATACTTATTTCCAATGTGGAATGATCTTATGAATAAGTTTAAATTTAATGTTTTTTAATTTTCTATCATATGTATCCATCATAAAATAGTTTATTCTATTTAGAAAATGGTGATGAGTTGAATTTCATAGTTTTTTAAATTTGAGATAGTATATAGCTGATTTAAATTTTATTCCATTACATATACTTGTAAAAGAAAACCATAGGTGTATATAGTTCAGGAATAAAAATACAAGTGGTAAATTATATTATGTTTTCTGAGATTGATATTTTGTTCTATAGGGAGGATCAATGTGTTGTGATGGAACCATTATCCATAATATAATCCTTGACAAATAAAATAAAAGATAATTAAAATTTAATGAAAATTATTAGTAAGGTAGAAGATAATTTCATAGTAATTGATGAATATTTTCACTAATTTATTTTGGATAGGCATTACATGTTCATGTTATGAGTGACATCTAAATCTCTCTATGAATTTTTTTTATTATTTAACAAAGTTTAAATAAAGTGTTTGACACCATTTTTAATAATATGGATATAAATTAAACTTGATAATTTTAATTTAGAGATAATATATCTATCAAATTATAAATGATAATCATACATGACTTGTTGATATTGATTATCAAACGAAAATATAGTGTAGAAATTTTATGATTTTACGATGAATTTCACGATTTTTTTCCTAATATCACTAAAAGGTAGATATATCAATTTGGAGGATATTTACTATTTCAGAAAAACATTATATTATATCCTAATCATGGAGATCTAGTTTAGATTGTTAATAAGGTTTTTTGAGGATGATAAATTCTATTTATATGATTTTGATTCAAAAATAAGATTCTATATTCATTTTTATATTTAATTTTAATTGAATTTATATTTATATTTGTTGTATAATTGCTTGTTTTTGTACTTTTTAGTAAATTATTTAGATGAGATAGATGTATTCGATGTGGTCTATCTATATCTTTTATGATATTTACACAATGTACCCAGTTGAATTTGTATAGGGTCACGATTCCAAGGGGGAATGATGTGGGGGTCTATGGTGTAAGGAACATATAATATAACAGACTAAAGAAAAACAATGACGGTTGGAAAATTTCATTTTTGGAAAAAATACAATATTTACAAAATTATGTAATATCTTAGTGTTCTTTGAATAATAGAAACATTCATACATCACATATTAAAACATAAGAGAAAACATCAACACATTGTGAGAAATTCATTAACCCTTTTATCATATCCCTGAGAATTACACATAGTCCCCCGCTAGGGTTCCTATATAAATGAAGTAAAGTAATTGTGAACTCATTTAATTAGTAAGGATTATATTAAATTGTATTCTTAATTTACATAAACATTGTCTAAATTATATGTAATGAAAAAATGGACTAACAGAATAATTAATAAATAGCAACTATTAGAATAATCTATACATGAACATAAAATCCGACATAGGCAATAATAATCATTGATATCTTACTAATAGAATGGATAATGTTGGAAATCAAAAAACTATTGTCATGTACATATTCCAAGCCACTAATATTATTATGGGAAGAGGTATACTACAAAAGAAAAAAATGTTTTTTCACATGGTAACTATCCATGCATCATGGGGAGATATAATTATAGGCTACACATGTTGCTTGATTATATATAATTATGTCTCGATAAGATTCATGAATTACTTTTATAATGATCCCTGTGGAACTATATTTGAGAAAAAACATTCATATCTATATATCGAGAAATACAAAAATCAATTACCTCCCCATTAAATAGAATAATTTGGATATATAGAAGAATATCCCTTAATCAAACTATAAGTCATGGTGTATCATCAAATTTATAGATAGTATCCTCATCATAAAAATAATTTGTAATGGGTACCTTTAATGTGATGGGTTATCTTTATATTATAGTATTTTTGGATAAATATTATTTATTTGTAGGAGACCAATAAAATGGTATAAAATATCATTTCTTATGGTTTATTAAGAGAATTTGAATATTAAATTGCATATACACTAGTTGTTTCTCACAAGTTATCCAGTATTAATCCCACATGTTATGAAATAGGGTGAGGATTTTGTCAATTATAAATAATTTTTTTGGATTGATTACCCATAATAGTATATGATCCCCAACCACATCCATTATCGAGTACCCAAGAAGGGATGCATTTTTTAGGAAATTACACACAATTTTTTTTATTAAATGATATGATGGTTTTTTAATCATTGATAAAATTATGTTTTAAAATTTTATTGGTAAATATTGAATAAAAAAATATAAGAGATAAATATCTATATTGATATGTGAGTCCATTAAATTCCACAAGTGTAATGACACTGAACAGAGTAGACCATATCTAGTTCCTTAAATTATTAAATTGGATTGACTTCAAGGATTCAAATTCCAAATAACTGAATAGTTTATTATTCATAATAAATTAGATACATACATAATACCCATGTTATATTGGTAAATTAAAATAAAAAATATTATAAACTACATCCTTGAAAAATCATTCAAATATCCTTTGTTCATGACACGGGGAAAGGATACAAAATAGGGGTGAGCTAAAATGAAAATTAAGGGTTATGTAAATAGATAAAAAAATTAATAAATAATTATATGAAATATTTTAAGGTGAATAATATATAACACATTTAATCTAATTAATAAAATAAGAATAAAATGTATTAATAGATTTTTTCATAATGAAAATCTTTTAGATTATAATCACTCAATACTAAAATAATGGAATGTTCAATCATTGGATGTTATGTATCTGTCACATGAACCACTATTATCAAAAAATTTCACCATATTCTTTATGTTATAGATAAATATATGTTTAGTTTTGAATAATATTTTGATAAATGAGGCATTTTGATGCATTGAGAGGATATATAATGTCACAACCCACCCATCACTAAATGTCCTAAGCATTCTTCATATGTTGAGTAAATTAAAAAAAATTACTTAAAAATAAAATTTTAGAACAACGCAATAGAACATTTGAATAAAATGAAGTCAATTAAATTCATTATATAATATATCAAAGGGTCATTATATACACTATAGAATAAAATATGGGAGTATGACATAAAAATATGCCTCAATGAATTGAGATTAAGACAAAGGCCCTTAAAAATGAATATATTATAAGTATTAAATATTAACCAACATAAAAAAGTGGAAATCAGACATGGGATAATCAAAATGAATTTCATAAAAAACCTTATCATTACATAATTAACTAAACATATGTTTATCCAAATGAATGAAATTTGAGTTATGAAATCTATTTCGACAATAAATGAGATGAATACTGGGCCCCATAAAATTTTTAATTATCAAATGAAATGTTTTATACTCTAGAGATTATGAGATTCATGATATGGTATATCAAAGTGCAATATAAATACACCATATATATGAAATAAGTTTTGAATAAGTCATATATCTCATAGAAGTAAAAGTGAAATGATAAAACCCTCACCTCATGATTCCTCGTATAGTGAAATTCTTAAACATCTCGAATAATAGTTTATAGAATTTCATTAACAAATTAAATAAATATATTCATATTTAAAATTACTTATGTGATTATTTTATAACACATTATGACCCATTAATTAATAATTTATATTTATATTCTTAGTTTCAAGTGCATTTGTTTCATGGATTAGGAATCAGCTAATTTGAATATAAATATGTATTTACATTTAGTTGTAAATAAAACTGCATGACTGTAATGAAATGGTATTAATTCAAAATAATAAATTTAAATGATCCCATTTATAATGTTTTTCATACCTGAGGATTATTTATTTAATAAAATGTTAATGTTAACTGATTTTCTTATATTGTATGTTTTTTTGGAATATTAGAATTTTTTTCATTTTATTTATTATTATGATAATATATTTTTTCCATAACATTATATATGGTATTGATAAATTTTTATGATTTTTTAAACCAATATAATATATTTATGGCTATACATGAAGGTGGAAATAGAAAATGAACAAAAATAATGTAATTACTATTATTTTATTGATTTTTTTTTGGAAAATTTCATAGAAAATTCATAGACCAGGCACCAAGACAATGTGGGATTACGAGGCCTAGTTTTCCAAAAATTGTTCGTTAAAAAATTCTATCTTTTTAAAATTAAATTTGACTGATCTTCCTAAAAATGATTAATAACTTCTAAATGGGTACCCATATCAGAAATCCAAGAGAAATTTTGATCAAAGAATAGTGGCTTTACCCAAGGAACGACTTATCATAAGTCAACATGGGTCATATTTTAGAAAACCTGATAAAGGCATAACTATAAATATATTTTTTAAATAAAAATAAATCATTAAAGATAACATGGTTTGGGAATCAGAGACTATCATTGAGTTTGTAAGGGGGTGTTTTCCTAACATGCAGCCTTAACTAGGTAGGCACAAGGCAGCCATGAAAGATATTATATAGATTTGAACGTCATTAAAATTTGTAATTAGAATATTTTATTTAACGTTACTTGAAGATGTTGCAACAATTTACCTTTTTAATAAGCCTTATCGGAAATCAAGGGTTATCGCCATAACCCTGGAGTTTCTCTATGGTATGGGAAGGAGGATCTCTCACCAGAAATGTCTAATTGTGGGTCATAACTCAGATCAACTGTTGACGAATGATGACAGCTAAGATTTGGCCTTCGTCAATGCACAATCAAAACCCCAGGCTAGGTGTTCGTTTTGATGATTTTTTCCTTCACTCTTCATTATCCTTACAACGAATGTGGATTAGCCAAAAATGGACTACTCTGTGGGTCGTGTGTATTGCATGTTTAGTTTAGTATATTGTGGGAATTGTTATCATATTGATATATGTTAGAATTTTATTATTCTCTATTCATAATTTATATTTCAACATATTGGTATCAATGGCGACGTGAAAAAGTCCATAATCTGACCACATTGGGTATTCATGTGACATTACTTTATCCATTCCTCGTTCTTTGATTCTCATGTTTTCACTATTAAGTGATCATTGTGCCATTGATCCATGGAGAAATGATCCAGGTAGGGATCCAACCCCGCAGTAGCGC
Source organism: Viscum album (assembly GCA_963277665.1). NCBI lineage: Eukaryota > Viridiplantae > Streptophyta > Magnoliopsida > Santalales > Viscaceae > Viscum > Viscum album. Next base: position 1,271,496,428 of record OY728146.1, read on the forward strand.
ATGGTTGTGGAAAAATTAGGCTTAAGATGTGGGAGGTGGGATAGATCATTTTAGGTGAAGTTTTATGAGGTGTGGATGCCGGATGGGAACCCTACTATGAAGGTTACACATGATTGGTACGACATCTGGTCTAGGAGAATGTGGTAGGGTGGCCGCCAGTTGGGTGGCAACCGTTGGAGGTGGAAATATGTGGTAGGGGTGGGAACATGATGATGATGGGAAGCAATCCAATGTACCTCGGCAGAGATGGGACCATGGTAATGGAGCTCTCGACAATGATATGGATGTCACAACTAGTGACCATGGTAGAGCTAATTACACGACTCGGGCCACATCAAAGGGAGAACCCGCGGAAGAGCCATGGGGGTGTGTTGGAAATGTGGGTCAACCAAATTGAACACAATGTTCAGGTGTCCGTGAGAGATAAGGGAGAGAGCGGCCAGGGTGAGCCATGTAGGGTGGAGTTAGGCAGACCAGAGATTTGGGTGTCCGGATAGTGAAAATTGGCCACCCTGTGGTCCAGCCAGTTCGAGCCACCCTACAGTCGGTCCATTTTGGGTCATCCCAGAACTACCGGGACTGGTTAGTTTCGCCAATCTAGGTTAGGACAGTTAGACTGGGTTGGGTCAGAACTAGAATGGTTTGGACACATTTTCACTAAATTGAGAAACACATTCAAACTGATGGTCTATTTGATGTGCCACCTATGGAATTAGGACCCTTAAAATGAGACAGCACTTTTGATTTGGCTTGGTTGATTTTCAGTATGGACCCATGTTGGAGGAGAGTTTCCATTGTTTATTTTCTTGACGGTTCTTTACGATATGACGTCCACTTACCTAGATAGTAGACCACTCTATAGGATGAGTCTCAAATAGTATTGTGGAATCCCATATTAGGACTAGAATGGTCCTACATAAACCCTAATGGGGTTTTTTTAGAATTGTAATGAATATTGACCATAGGTCATTTGTCCTCCATCTAGTGGGTCGTATCAATAGGTTTGTTGTTATCATTAATGGAGGATCCCCTACTTTACAAGCCACATCATTAGGGTTTTAGATATTACCTACAGAGGATTAACTATGTTTCAGGCTAATTAAAATTGGGTTGATGGTATACTTTGGGCTGTATCACCTCTCTTTAAACCATGATCTTTGACCATAATGTTCAATTTTTTCAAAGCCCAAATTAGCAGAACCTATTTACAATATTCTTCGATTACATCATAGCTCGAGGAATCATTTCATTCAGGATGAATGTTCCTTGTAAATAATCATGTGGATAATGATTGGTGATGATATTGAGAATTTGAGTCTTAGGGAGATCATATTTCTTATAGAAACTTATTGAAGTATGGAGACCTGGTGTACTCTCGGATACTATCATAAAACCTGTTCTATGTGCTTACTATCAGATATCTTGAAGTGTGAGATCACTGAGAACGGGTGTTAAATGAGAGGAACCGTATGGCTAGATGTGGAGAAGAACCTAATTCTTGGAATCCATTATGATTATACATAAATGTTCATGATATATTTGTTATAGACATATACATACAATGAGCTGATTATATCATGTTAGTGATATTTCTTTTTTGGTCCTTTACTTTGTATCTCAGTGTTTCCTACAAAGTGTTGTTTTACTCACAATGGCATGGGATTTTACCACACATGTCATGTCTTATGTAGATGATCGACACTATATCATATTCCTTGGTGGATCAGGGAAAGGTGGTTTGTCGAGAGACTCGACAATCAAGGAGTTCTTTTAGAGCATCAGGGAGCTATTATATGCCTACCCTTTATATAGGGTTTTCTGCAGAGGAGTTCTAGGGAATTATACCTTTAAAATTTTCCTTTGGTATGGGATTGAATTTTATACCCATTTACATTCAGTTTTCTTCAATTTTACTCTATGTTGCTATGTTAGTGGTATGACAATATTTTTTCTTAGTGTTTTCAGTTTCATCACTTTTTCTTGGATATGTGTGCATTTGTACTGTACATATGAAAATTCCATCCATATGTGGGATATGAATACCCAGTGATAGTATAAATATCTTTTCCAATGGGAGGTGGGATTGGGGTATTCAAGGAGAATTCCCCAATAGGGCACGTCATGATAGAGTGGTATTAGAGGAGTCAGTTCTCTCTTAAGATCCATGAGTCTCTGTGTTTTGTTTTGGGGAAAGAGTTTGTAATGTTTTATGGTCGACATTTATTCCAGGGAATCCAATGTTGGTATAGTAGCCGATATACCCATACACCTAGACCATGAATTATAATTTTTAACTCGGCACATGAAAATACTAGTTGTAGGGGAAAAATGATTGTCCATTCATCATGTTGGAATGAGTTTTTTTTCATGTCCTTCATGAGTAAGATCACTAGGTATACTCTACTAACCATGTTATGTCTTTTTTTAATTCAAGATGATTTGACATAGATATCCATCCATGATTCAACCATGTGGTCTTGAAGATGATTTGCAGGATAATGAGATATCAGTACATATATTAGTACAAGAGACAGCACCTACGGTTGGCGTACCATCTGTACAATCACCTGTAGAGTAGAACATGGTTCTCATAGTTTCATTGGATGAGATGTGAGTGCAGATCACACATCACAATTTTCATTTATAGATACCCCTTAGGATATGAGACGATTCTAACTATCAGGATTCTAAGGACTGTCTTGAGGTGGTGATCAAGTTTTCCATCCAGTTTGGGTACCAGGATATCAGATGTTGGTCCTAACGGCAAGCCTTATATATTTCTTGGTAGGGTTATAGTGGGTTTTATATTACCCAATGTTATAATTAGGTGACAATTAAATGGAAAAATATTGATACCTTTTTTAGATAAGGAGTTCTGACTTTATATGCTATGTTTTTTGTGTACCAAAGACCTTAAAAAACCTTAGAAAGAAGACATGTCAGTATCTACGTATTTATTAAGGAATATAAATAATTCCAGTTACTAGATGAATCTGATACATGAAAAGAGATTTAAGGTTTGGTCATTTCTGAATGATATATTTTGGGACATCTGAGAAAAAAATTATTATTCTTTTCATTCCTACACACCCTAGGGTGCTAGAGAAAACATTTTTGGTTGAATGTTCCTTGGTTGAGAAAATAAAACCAGTTAATTTTAGTTGTGAGAAAGCATGGGAAGAGACCTAAGGAGTAGGAAACTGATGTCAGCCTCAGAGACTAGATGAGATATATGTTCTAAGATGAGGTCCCCAAATAGGGGATTTACAGCTTAGACCAGAAAGGGTGAGTCAAGCCAGCCTAGACAAAGGAAATTTTTCTCATGTCATGGCTGGGGACATCTCACTAAAAATTGGCCATCCCATCGTACTTATAGTAGATGAAGGGTGGATGGGACACTAAGGAAGAGGCAATGATATGAATATATGGATCTGAAGGGTGGAATATGTGGTAAAGGAGTATAGACAGTGGCATGGTGTGGTATAAATTTCTACATGTTAATACAAACACCATGTGTTGTCCACACTAGGCGTAGGGAGCTGGGAGAAAAGAGAGGGTACAAATACATGTTGTCAAGGAACATGACCCAAAGGCACCAAGAATGATTCGAGGTATATTATGTGTCTAATCATAGCTTTAGTAATAATAGACATAAGTTTTAATCTTTCTTTCTTTTCTAAGTCTTGTTCAAGACCTAGAGTTTTTGATTAAATCGTGGACATGACCATTAGCTATAAAGATACCTACTAGAAGATACATAATAATCACACTTATACTAAAAGTTTGATTTGACCCTTGAGGTGATATTTTCTATTGGATTCAATTTTTGGAAGCATCAGGTCCTTATTAAATCATTCTTTGTATGGTTTGGTTATCGATAATCAATTCCGAGATCAACTATTCTAGGAAAACGGTGTCGTATGTCTATAGAGATGGAAATCGTGTTTGTTTTTTATTTGTTAAAAAGGAACCCCTTGTATCACTGAAGTGAATCATTCATAGGAAGTTGTAGTTGATCACTCTTGATTCAAGATTTCATTACCCTCAGAGCTGTAGATGTTACGAGTTTTCAAGATTCCATCAGTATTGGTAGAGTACAAGGATGTGTTCTCTGAACAAGTTCCCAGATTACCTCCCCATAAAGAGATAGACTTATTCATTGTTTTACATCCTATAATGGAATCGATATTTGTATCAACATATCTGATGGCTTCTGCAGATCATCACAAATAAAGGGAAAAGATAGAGGAATTATAGAGAAAGGGATTAATAAGACCCATTTTTTAGGTTATGTATTAATTAGTAGCACTTTATCCAAGTGACCATGGATAATGACTATCCAACAGCAAGGATAGATGACCTATTAGATCACTTGATATAAAGGGGATAGGTAGAGTTCCTCCATGACTATGACATGGTTATTTTCAATTCTCCTGGGAAGGGAATCATGGAACTGTATACTCATAGTACGAGATACATTTCATAGTTAATAAAAATGGAATCAGATATGTTTTCCATGGTACATATATATTTTGTCGATGGATATGGTGTTTCTTACCTCTAATCGATGGTTGAAACCCCAAAGCTCTTACAGTGAGGTTGGGTGGCACAAATTAGGGATGCCAACTTTGAGACTTTAAGTTTTGAAATTTCCATAGGCTATACCCCTAAAGGATATTAAAAAGGTGAGGATAACGTATTTCTTTTCATAAGGTGCATGAAGATACCAATTACCTTGTGAGAGGAGGTTATAAGAGAGTTCAGGAATCCCCTTTAATGGTACATCCATGTTTGGAAATTATATACTAAGTCATCCAAAATAAATTTAGTGTCTAGCAATGATAAAAGAAGTTATTGAGTTTTTTTCTCGATATATTACAAGCTGAAAATTGAAGGCTGAGATACAGGGTATAGTGGGTCTAAATCAACCCCTTGAGTTACCATAGTGGATGTGGGACAGCATATCAATGTACTTCTTGAAGGGTTTACCGCATTGTTTTAGGGGAAATGTGTCCATCTGGAAGATCGTTTACTAACTCACCATGATAACCCATTTCTATTATTTTCTGAATAAGATTTAAGTTATGAGATTGGGATGCCTCTTTGTGAAGGATATAGTTCGACTCCATGGATTCCCTTAAACGATAGTCTCAAGTCATGATTCCCTTATTACATTCTAGTTGTAGAAGGTATTTTAGGTGGGGTTTGGGAATTATAATCTCTTGAGCACAGTGTATTTTTTTTAGACAGACTTCAAGACTGAGTAGACCATTCTGGTCCTGAAGGTAATTGTACTAGATTTTATGTAAAATATTTGGTTATATTTTGGAGGATCACCTATGTATCACTAATGGAAATGATGCATTTACCAATAGTTAAAAACCACTGGTAAAGGTTTTATGACCATTGGTAAAATATATACCAATGATTATCCAAACCGTAGGGAAGTAAGACATAGGGAAACACATATGATAATTGTTTCTAGAAAACTGTTGGTATATCTTAGGAATACTACATTATAAAAACGATTATGTCGAAAAATTGTTATAACTTTTCATAGAAGGTTTGAAACCATTGGTAAACTTTCTAATGGTTTCAAACTGTTGGAATATAGTTTTGTATAGAATTTTACCAACAATTTGTGTAAATAGTTGGTAAAAGCTGGATATTTCACTATATCCCAGGGGTTTATAAACCATTGGGAATGTATTTTTACCAACATATATCTATAACCATTGGTATAAAACACATTCACATCCCTATTGCAACTGTTTACAATCGTTGGAATATGCTTTTCTGGTAAATTTCGAAAGCATCCTGGTGCAGGGATCCATTTAGGCATTTCCAGCTTCCCAACTGCAATTACCTGCAATAACCATCTATAACACATACATACACATAATTAATTCACATATATTTAACACATAATTCACCCTATAACTATACACATTCAAAATGGAAACATAATTCATATTTTAATTAGAAATATACATAATTGATTTATAATTCAATTTAGAAATGAGATGACATTTACATGCGCAATTCAGAATTCCATTGATAATTGAATACTGAATTTCATACATACCTAATTTAATTGTCAATTATGAATAAAATACATAAAAAACTGAATACATAATTATATTTGTTATACAAGAATTTATAATACATACAAAATTTCATTTTGTATAACACATACATGATTGAATTCTGAAATTAGAAGCTAATAACCCTAAATATTAAAATGGATAAATGTCTTCAACCAATAACAAATATAATGTCCCATGGTTTGGGGTCGGTGTCTTTGAACATACTGATGATGATAATGGGTGTTTATCAATGATCTTGTGTAACATAGGGAATGTAGTTGACCTTGGTGTATTAAAAGTCATGTGTTTTAGAATATGGGTAGGAGTTCCTCACATGATAAGTGGATTGTGTGAGGCTGGACCATGGATCCATCAGATGAAGTATCAATACAATACGAATATGTTTGGTCAGTATTCCATATGCATGTTGTTTTCACTTAAATGGTTTTCCATTTTAAAAAATTGACAGACACTTCGGGTTATACCGGCAACAATGTACCTCAGATTGTGGCGGGGATGACTCCTACACATCACATATAACCCATGGATAATTGTCTTAATGTATTATGACAATATGAATGCGTTTGGTAAGTTTTCCTTCTTCTAGTTATTGTTTTCACATAAAATGTTGTCCATTTAAAATAAATGTGAGACACTTTGAGTGGTATCAGCCACACCATGCCTCCGATTGAGGTATGGTTGACTCGTACACGTCACAAATTACCCATAGATCGTAGTGATGAAGTATTAGCACATGCCTAATATGTTTGGATGGTTTTCCATATTCTAGTTGTTTTTATTTAAAAGAGTATCTATTTTAAACAAAATAAAGACACATCAAATTATATCGGCCATAGTATGCGTTGGATTGAAGTAGGGTGTAAGCATACAAGTCTCAAATGTCCAATGGATCATTTTCCTAAAGTATGAATAGAATATGAATGTGTTTGGTCGGTTTTTCGTTTTCCAATTGTTGATTTCACTTAAATAGTTGTCCATTTAAAATAAAAGTGAGACAAATTGACTGGAACTACGGACACCATGCCTCATATTGAGGTACATTTGAGTCGTACATGTCAAAAATGACCCATGGATCATTGTGCTGATGTACCATCACAATCCGATTATGTTTTGATGGTTTTCCGTATGCCTGTTTTTTTTCACTTAAAATGTTGTCTCTTTTAAATAAAAGTGAGACACTTTTAGTGGTACTGGACACACCATGCCTCGGATTGAGGCATGTATGACTCATACATGTCGAAAATGACCCATGGATCCTTATGCCAAAGTATAAACACAATCTGAACAAGTTTGGTCAGTTTTCTGTATACCAGTTGTTTTTACATAAAAGGGTGTCCATTTTATAAAAATGTAAGACACTACGAGTGATACCGGCCACATTGTGCCTCATATTTAGGTGGGGTTGACTCGTACACGTCCCAAATTACCCATGGATCATTGTGCTAAAGTATCAATACAATCCGAATGTGTTAGATTGGTTTTATGTATGCCAATTTTTGTTTTTACTTATGATGTCGTCCATTTCAAATAAAATAATGACACTTAGAGTGATACCAGCCACACCGTGACTCATATTGAGGTGGGGTTGACTAGTACATGTCACATATGATCAATGGATATTTTTCATAAAGTATCAACATAATTCGAAAACTTTTGGTTGGTTTGTCGTGTGCCAGTTGTTTTCAATTATAATGTTGTCCATTTTAAACAAAAAGCAGACACATTGAGTGATATCAGCCACACCATGACTTGAATTGAGGTGAGGTTGACTCGTACTTGTCACATATGACACATGGATAGTCTTCCTAATGCATCAAGACAATCATAATGTGTTTGGTCTGTTTTCTGTTTTCCAGTTGTTGTTTTCACATAAAATGATGTCCACTTCAAATAAAAGTGAGACACATTGAGTGGAACCAGCCACACTATGCCTTGGATTGAGGCGGGGTTGAATCATACATGTCACTAATGACCCATGGATTGTGATGATAATGTATCAACAAAATATAAGTACATTTGGTCATTTTTTTATATGCCAGTTGTTTTTACTTAAAAGAGTATCCATTTTAAACAAAGAATGACACTTCGAGTGATATTTTCCACACCGTGCCTCCTATTGAGGCACAGTTAACTCGTACAGATCACAAATGAACCATGGATAATTTTAATAAAGTATCGACATTATCTGAATGTGTTTCGTCTGTTTTCCATATGCCAGTGGTTGTTTTCACTTAAAATGTCGTCCATTCCAAAAAAAAAGTGAGACACTTTGAATGGTACTGGCCACACTGTGCCTCATATTGAGGTAGAGTTGACTCGTACATGTCAAGAATGACCCATGTATCATTGTGCTAAATTATTAACACAATCCAAATACACTTTGTTGGTTTTCCGTATGCCACTTGTTTTTTTCACTTAAAATGTTGTCCATTTCAAATAAAAGTGAGACACTTTGAGTGGTACCCGCCACACCATGCTTCAAATTTAGGCAGGGTTGACTCGTTCAAGCCGAAAATGACTCACAGATCCTTGTGATAATGTATCCACAATATATGAATACGTTTCATCAATTTTCTATATTCCAGTTGTTTTCACATAAAAGGGTGACCACTTTAAACAAAAGGAAGATTCTGTGAGTTATATCGGCCACACCGTACCATGGATTGAGGCCGAGTTGACTTGTACACTTCAAAAATAACCCAGGGATATTTGAGCTAATGTTTCAATACAATCAGAATGCGTTAGGTTGGTTTTATGTATGACAGTTGTGGTTTTTACTTGAAATGTTTTTCATTTCAAAATAAGAAAGATAATTAGAGTGATACTAGCCACACCATGCCTAAGATCGAGGTGGAGATTACCCGTACATGTCACAAAGCACCCATGGATATTTGTGCTAATGTGTAAACAAATTCTAAATGCATTATGTTGGGTTTTTGTATTCCAGTTGTTTTTTTACATAAAAGGTTGTCCATTTCAATTAAAAGAAAGACACTTAGAGTGATACCGACAACACCATGCATCAGATTGAGGTGGAGTTGACTCATACACATCACATATTACCATGGATCGTTGTCCTAAATTATCAATAAAATATGAATGCATTTGGTCTGTTTTCAAAATTCCATTTGTTGTTTTCACTTAAAATGTTGTCCATTTCAGATAAAAGTGAGACTATTTATGTTCTACAAGTCACAATGTGCCTCGAATCGAGGTGGGGTTGACTCGTACACATAAAAAAATGAAGCAAGAATCCTTGTTCTAAAGTATCAACACATTCCAAATATATTTGGTCATTTTTCTAAATTCCAATTGTTTTTACAAAATATAATGTCCATTTTAAACAAAAGAAAGACACATCAAGTGATACCGGCCACACTGTGCCTCAAATTGGGGTGGGGTGACTCATACACATTACATATGTGTCATGGATCGTTTTCTTAATGTATCAACACATTCCGAATGCATTAGGTTGGTTTTCAGTATTCCAGTTGTTGTTTTTACTAAAAATGTGTCCATTCCAAATAAAGGTGACACACATTGAGTGGTACTGGACACACCATGACTCAGATTGATGCAGGGTTGACTGGTACTAGTCACAAATGACCCGTGGATTATTGTTATAAATTATCAACAAAATCAGAATATGTTTGGTCAATTTTTCGTATGTATATTTTTTTTTTACATAATACAATGTACATTTTAACCAAAAGATAGACACTTTGAGTGTTACCGGCCACACTATGCCTCAAATTGAGGTAGTTTGACTCATACACGTCACAAATGACCCTTTAATAATTTTTTCGGAAGTATCAATGCAATCAAACTGCATTTGGTCAGTATTCCATAAACCAATTGTTTTTTTTACTTAATATTTTATCCATTTAAAATTAAAGTGACACACTTTGAGTGGTACCGGCCACACCCTTCCTTATATTGAGGCAACGTTGACTCATACACTTCAAAAGTGACCCATGAATCCTTTTGAAAATGTATCAACACAATCCGAATATTTTTTTCGGTTTTCTGTATGTTAGTTGTTTGTACTTAAATGGGTGTCTATTTTAATAAATTGAAAGACACTTTGAATGATATTGTCCACACCATGCCTCAGATTAAGGAGGGTTGAATCGTAGATGTCACATATGACCCGTGGTTCTTTTTCCTAAAGTATCAACTCAATAAGAATGTGTTATGTTGGTTTTTCGTATGCCAGTTGTTGTTTTCACTTAAAATGTTGTCCATTTCAAATAAAGGTGGGACGCTTTGAGTGGTACAGGCCACACCATGCCTCTAATTGAGGCAGGGTTGACTCATACATGTTACAAATGACACATGGATCCTTGTGCTAAAGTATTAACATAATCAAAAGATCCCAAGTGCTATTAAGGGTGGATCTCCTTCAACACTTGGTCATTTTGAGTGTCTTCTTGTGCGGATTGATGATCCGGGTGATCTTAATCCTCTCCATGCATCCTCTTTTCGATGAATGTTTTCACTCTTCTCTCATATACTTTCGAAACTCTAAAACCCTATTTTACATTGGGATTTAGGGTGAATATTGAAGAGAGAATATGTTGGTATCTTAGAAGCTGAATTAAGAGTGTGATTGTCTCTAGAATCAAGGTAGGTGGTCTATTGACTTTTGTGAATTTTCATTATGTTTTATATATGCCGAATTGTCACTCACCCAATATTGTGGTGTCAGGTCTGGGGGTTGTCCGTGGTCTAGGGAAGAGGGTGGGGGACTATCCGGGGGGCTGTATAAGGGCTATTTGGGGGGCTATCTAGGGGTTGTCCGATGTCCAGGATGGAGGTTGGGGGATATCTGGGGTCCAGGGAGTAGGGTGGGGGGATATCTAGGGGGTTGTCTAGGGTCCAGGGAGGAGGGTGGGGGGCTGTCCGGGGGGCTGTTTGGGGTGGCTGTCTGTGCTCCAGGGAGGAGGTTGGGGGGATGTCCGAGGTCCAGGAAGGTGGGTGGGGTGTCTATCTGGGGGGGGTTGTCCTGGGTCCAGGGAGGAGGGTTGTGGGATATCCGGGTGGTTGTCTGGGGGTATGTCCACTATCCAAGGAGGAGGGTGGGGGTGTCTGGGCGGTAGTCCGGGGTCCATGGTGGAGGGTGGGGGGGGGGGGGGGGCTCTTTGGGGTGTTCCTAGTTCATGGGATGGTATTTAAATATTTTCTAAGAAAACTCTTCCATGGTTTAAAAAATAATTTCATTATATCAACTTTTATTCAGACCACCAATTTTTTAAATTCCACTAAAAAATTTCATTTTGGTTAAAATAGGGGGATATCATAGAAAATCATCAAATAAATGTTTATTATATATAAATAAAAAATAAAGATAATGTGACTTACCTAATCAAAAATATATTCAGGAACATAAAACCAATAAAAATTAAAGATTAACAATATTAGTAAAAAAATTTAACGGATAAATCTGTCCCTCATCACCATCACTTTCATCACCATAATATTAACCCTCACCCTTGTCATCATCATCGTCCCCATCATCATCCCCACCGTCCTCCTCTCCCTCATACTCAGCCTCACCCTCCTCATCACCCTCCTCCTCTGCCGTGGCCTTCTCCTCACCATCTCCCTCCACCTCGGCATCCTCCTCGCACTCCTCCTCCTCCACCTTGGCATCCTTCTCACCCTCCTAATCTTCTGCCTCGATCTACTCCTTTCCATTTTTTCGACCACCACTAGAACTGCTACTTGTTGCATCATATATAGAACAAATTGATGAAAGGTTATCATCCCAATCAATGCTGGCCTCTAGTGGATGTTTTGGACATAAAGCTTCCATCAGTTTCATAAATGTAGTGGTTTCCATAGCAGACTGTTCTGTCATCTCTGTGGCCCTTTATTCATACTATTATTCTTGTGCCTAAACCTGATACAACATGGTGGCACTATAACTCATACATTAGGAGGTCCAATACCTCATTGTAACTATACTCTTCCCAGGTCAGCAGCGTACTCTACCAGGGTGCTCATCTCCCAACACCTGATGTAAGTGATTGTTGGGCACAAAATTTTCAGGTTCATAAGCATCAAGGGCCTCTAAAGTATCCTATTACAAATATAAATAGATTACTAAGGTACAAAATAGAGATTAAAAATCTATATCTTCAAATTAAAACTTAAAATCTACTACTGAGTCAGTTCATTAATTGCACCTCCATCTATCTTCTTTCTTCTCGAGAAAAATAGTTTTGATCAAGGAACACGTCCTTCTATATTCAATTTGTTCCTATATAATTACATTGAATGTTGGAAACCATAATTAAAAATAGGATACCAAAAAAATAGTAATTTCATAATTAAAATTATATAACAACTTTAGCAATCTAATAAATAATGGAGGAAGCAATTGAAAGTGAAAGTCGTAAAGAAATATTATAAACTGTCATACCTATTGTCTATCATGATCTGGAATCGTAGTTTGTCCCAATGTGTGGAAATATTTCATAGAATCAATGTTTTTTTCTTCCAGATGCATCCTAAATAAAATTCAATAATTAGTGATAACTAAAAACATGAAAATTTTCATTTAAATACCTCAAATTTGATTAATACCATAAATTGGTTAGTCTTCCAACATGTAATAATTTTTCGGTACAATTATAATATACAATCATCTATTACAGGGTGTACCTCTATCTTTATGCTCAATCTAGCATTCTATCCAATGTCCAACTCATGATTATAAGCTCTACAAAGCTTACCAAAATCAATTAGATGTGATGGCCGTGCACCCTCACCATCGGGGAAATTAAACCACAGCTGACACCAAAATATTAATTCATATAATTACAGAAATTAATATATTTCATTAAATAAAAAATATTTTTGTAATCATATCTCTACCAAGGCATTATCCTTGACTTCATTTGGCAGCTGTCTCCATGAAGGTGGGATGACAGGAATGATGTTGGTGTATTTGGAAAGTGTCTCCAAAAAACTCCGACATTGCTTCCCTAATTTTTCAATCACCTGACTATCTTCATTGTAGTCCGCCATGTAGTGCGTGCAGCGGTTCCACACCACACGCATGCATGTACTCTCCCACCCCCATCTCTTATTAGTAGATGCATTTTTTTTAAAGAAGAAAAAATATTTAATCAATACATGTTATAATGAAAATAACTAGTGGTGTAACTATTTTTTAGGGTTGTATAAGTATACCTGCAGTATTCTGATCAATGGGCGCCACTGGATCTGAAAAAACTAAAAGAACACCCTATACAGATGGATTGATTCCCAATTTATGCTCCACAGGGACATACACTAGTGGTGTAGGTGTCGAAGAAGATGAAACATAAAAATTTAGGAGAGATCGAAGAAGTATTAAAAGAATATGACATGGATAGATGGAGAAATGGCAGATAGGGAGTGGGAATCATCGTCAGATATTGTACATATGGGTGAGGAGGGTCAAATTTATAGGGTGGTGAAATAATAGGAGGCCTAAATATCCCATGCCTCCCTAATGACACATCAGGATCATAATATGGGATGGATGGAACGGAAGTGGGAGGGGCATGGTCTAATTGGGTATGCCGACTAGATCTTCTAGCTCCCGTACCACCCCCTCATACGAATACCCCGAGTACTGGGACCAATACTAGTATGCTCATCAAATAATTTTCTCATAATAGATGGATCATAAATGAATGTTAAAAAAAATTAATCACAAGAAATTATATATAATTTAAATATATATATTGGAAATAAAATACTCACTACAGTCACTAGTAGTGGAATTCCCAACTTAGTGATGCAACGATTTTTGTCCATAATCTGTTTTTGTCATCTATCTTCAATTGGTTTCATTTCCAGCATTTGAAAACAAATATGGAAGAAAATATATAAGGATAACTAATGTGTATCCCAAAAAACAAAATAAATTAGAGGGAATAGGGGGATTCATAGATAATTTAACTATTCTTTGTTTTAGGTGAGCTTGAACAAATATATAATTAAGTCAATAAATCGTAAAATATGTAATAATAAAATTTAATTTTTAGTAGGATGATTATTTACAAAGTGTAATCAATCTATTAAAATCACGGAACATTGATTCTAAATGATTCATAAGTAGAAAAAAGTGTCAAAATTAATGTAAAATTTTAATTTGTTTAGCTCATGTAGATGATGCAGGTTTCAATACATATTTTGCAAGATAATAAAAAACACCATGTTCATTACCTAGTAAAATATCAAAGAGATGTATTAGAGTCATACTTTTTTTTACAAATCACGGTTGAATCATTGAAATTTTCACCAATTTATAAATGATTGTTTCGTAAGTTTAAATAAAGTTCAATTCAAAATTAGAAAATGGAATTCAAATAAAAATTTCAACCAATAAACATTGAAAATTTACATAATAGTCACCCGGATACAACATATTTGTAATCAATAATAAATCATTTGAATAGAACCAACCGTAAAAACCCAACTCTAGGTAAACTGAAATAATTGAGAACATGAATGGATGATTCTATATATTTCCCACCATAGCTTCAGGTTCACAGTCAACTCTAACAATTGATCTATGGGAGTAATCAAAAGAAATAAATGGATTGGTTCTAATGGCAGTAGGGATAGTTTCAATTCTATCATCACCATCATAAAAAATAAGTCATGGAATTACAACAACTATGACACAAAATTCAGGTTGAAGATGGTCTTCGACATAAAAAACAGGTTTAACCATTGATGACAATACATATGGTTTTTTGTAGCAAGAGTCTGAGTCGTATTTATTACTCAAATTCCGTAATCATAAATAAATGTGACTTGTCTCAGCATCGAATCAAACCAATTGAATTTCATTATTGTGACTCGTCCATGAGAGTAATAATTCAACATTATTATTTTTCCAATGACTCCATAATAACCAGCATTTTCAAATCATGGTCTACTATCTGATCCACTGGCATAACAATACATTGTGGAAATAACCATAACACCATCATGTTGTGTTCTAATGTTCTTTGTGCCTTTAGTGATATTAAATTTTTACTCATTTATAATAATTGATTTACACTCACAAAACATGGTATAAGGACCAAACTCCAAAGCATTTATTTTCTCTGAGACAAAGTCTATAGGGAAACTCAGTACCTGCAATATAAATATATACTAAACTTAATTAAATATTGATTTAATTATTTTAAATACAAATATTTTTACTTTAAATTTTAACTAAGAGAAAAACTATTTTCTATGCAATGTTTACCTCCTTCTCAATGATAAAGAATGATGCTTTCTATTTATCAATGATTAATGTTCCCTATTGATAAAAAATATGAATATTTTAATATATATATATATATATATATGTTAGATATACATATTCAATTTAGTTACCTGATGTAGTCATCGAACAAATCACAGTTGAACAAAACTCTACGATGTGCTATCTCCCACTCTTCAAGGCATAATGACTTCAATGTATATCATCTAGAAATTCCTCATGTTTTAGGAAGTAATGGAAATCTAGGTTCAATTTTCTCATACTTTTCTTCTTCATTTCTCATTCGTCTGTTAATTCTTATAGTAGGATCAGACAAATATATTGAGCAGAAATCCATACATTCTTGATCCATGTAACCGTTCATGATAGAACCTTAGAGATGATTCCTGTTTCAGACATAATACTTTATTATGTACATATGTCTTTTAGTTAGATACATCCAACAAAAAAACATGTCCTCCAAGAAGTATTTCAGTGGGAATATATATAGTCAGATGCAGTGTGCATGTGAAAAATAATGGAGGAAATATTTTTCCCCACTCACACAAAATTAAAGGGGCATCTGTCAACATATTTCGCCAGAAAGACTTGGATAACTTATTAGCACAATGATCCTAAAACAAATGGCACAACTAAATAACATCCACCCTTATATTACTAAACCAAAGATGATGAATTTCTTAATGGAATCAACTCATGCAGAAGAATTTGATAATCATGAGTCTTTAATGATTTTGGATTCAACTATCTTGTTTTGTCCCATTAAGATACGTTTCTTGAATAGCCATTAAGAACTCTAATAGCCTTTAATACTTCCAGAAATTGTTTTTACGTAGGTGTAATAACATAAGAAGCACATAGAACTTTTCACTTATTTCCACTCATACACACAAAATGCAATTTTAGTCTGATGCCCCAGTCCACTATATCACGCCGAGACCGTAAATCATCTATTGTATTTCCCATAGAATTTATAAGTATCGAAAGAAACATTTCACATATATTCTTTTCAATGTGTATTACGTCTATTATGTTACATAACAAATTGGTCAACCAATATGGAAAATCAAAAAAGATACTCCTCTTCCTCCAATTTTAACATGTTTCAGTGGAAATATTCTTTCTCTTAACAGATTTCATTGGACACTTACTGAAAGAAAAACTGAAATTATTCAATTCATTAAGCACATTAGTTCAAGACATACACTGAGGTGGATCATCGGTCTCTATGGTATTATAAAATCTTTGACGATTATTTCTATATGGACGGTCTATTGACAAGAATCATCGATGTACCATAAAACTGGAACTACAATGATGTTTTAGTCTTCTGGATTGTGTATTCTTCATACAAACAGAACATGTCAGTTTTCCCTTTGTGCTCCATCCATATCTCAATGCCTAATCCCGAAAATCATTGACTTTCTACATAAGAGAATCACACATCTAAAATATGTATTTCAAATATGCATCGTATGTGCACACACAGACATACCAAATTTTTTTTATCTCTTTTATAAAAGATTGCATGTATACGTCAATATAAATGTCAGGATCACAAGGTCCTGATATGAGTATACTCTTGAAGGTGAAAGGGGTTTTTGTAAAAACCATGGGGGATGATTATAAATTAGTATAAAAACTGGGCATGTGCTGTGAGAAGTAAGAATCTGACCAAACTAATTAAAATCGTCACATGAAAGTCCCACTGATATGTTACGCAGGTTAGCTGCTAAATCAAAATATCGAGAATCAAATCTATACCATGAAAATCCAACTACAGGGTGAACAAACTCATCCTTTGACTTATTTCTCTCAGTATCATGCCATCTAATTTTTATTGATATTTCATCAGACATAAATAGATTCTACAGTAAGAGGATCATTGGAATGTGACACATTAATTTCTGTGGCATGCGGGATAATGTTCCATTAGATTTTCACTTCCAGTAGGATGTGACACATTTTATTGAATCATTTTGATCAACGGTTCCCTCCCAGAATAAACTTCAATCTTTCAGGAATCCATGAATTTTATTTCTTGAAAATCCATGTTCTTAAACAAACATTCATATCATATAGTGGTTTGAGGGAATATCTACATCATATGGATGTAAATATCTCATGAAGGTAATAATGTAATCGATTTCTGTATTATAAATCCCATACATTTTTTTCCCAAGAAACAATCAAATTAAAAATTCTAGCTTTTTCATTTTATCTCTCTTTCGATATACTGAAGTCATGGAAGCATCATTCGATCTTTTCACCCAGACAAAATCATCATTTTCATTAGATGAATCATCTATCCCCATATCAATGTCTTCTTCAGTATATATTCTTTATTTTTAATGATGAATAATAAATGAAAACTGGACATATAACAAATTCTCTAGTCCAGTCCTTTCATTTTGATCATAAGAAATTTGAGATTTCATTTTCTCCCAATTGTGATACCACACATTGTGGTTTTCTTGAAAACTATATTTGGTTATGTGGTAGCTAACTTCTTCATAGCTCAACCAAGGTCTTACAATAAAATTGGAACATGGTCAGTGTATGAGTCCACTATCAGAAGCATTGTGAAATGAAAAATCTAACAATCACTCAAAATTGTTTGGAAAATCGCTTGTGAAACGATCGTTTTCATACATCCAACTTCTATCTATTCTGTAAAAATAATTATTATAATCCATTTGGTTATAAGAAATTCAATATGATTTATGCTTAATCGAAAATATATTTAAGTAAATGATAAAGGATGGAGTTTCTAGTTGTTGTAGTGAACTATTAAAACAATGTAATGATATAATAATTCAGCTATGTGTGCCTAAATTTGATGTTAGATTTGTTTTGTAATTTTTTCATTTATCATATAAAAGAAGACACTATAGTCATGATAGAACATTATTCAAGATATTACAAAGTGAAGGATTTTATTGATAGATGAGGAATCTGTAAACAGAATTTTTTAAATAATTTATTGATGTTAAAAATGATAATGTGGTGAAAGTTTAGTACATTTTAGAACACCCAAAATAAATTCCATAGAAAGTACCATATCACACCACTAAGAAAAGTAAAACCACATACCCCACTACCCTAACCATCCACAATCCATTCAAATGGATCATCCTTATATCCATTACCCACCTTGAGAAAATATGACTACAAAACCATTTACCATATTTGAGAGGGGATACATCTCACCAGCACCTCTATTAGTCGATATGATTCACTAACTACATAAAATGATTGTCTATGAAGACTTTAAAACAAGTTGACTCATATAATCATGACACCTGAATTTTAAAATGAAAATTGAAAACAAATCAAACTACACTTATTGGTTATGTCATGAAACACAAGTCACCACCTGGTTTAGGTCAAATCAAAATAGAAACAATGAATAATAGATGAAAAACATTAAAAGTATGTTATTTCATACATATTTAGAGTGTAGAACTAAAAAAGTGATTGACTTCAGATGGATTTATGGAGAGGAAGGAGTTCTTATCCTATGTAAAGAGAGAGGACTCTAGTTTAGAAACCAAGGTGGGACTTCTTTAGGGCTTCCGAAATCAAAATCACTTAGAATCCAATATAAATTTTCACAAGGTATTCTAAAACAAATCATCATGAATCAAGTGGGTTTCTAAATGGAATTAAAATCTATGTTTTTAACAAGAATCCTTGGTTGGTTTCTTCAATTAATTCCAAATCATTAATCAAAGAACAAGTACTCAAAAATTAAATTAAATTTTATTTATATTCATTTTCAATAGGTCTCAAATAAGAGACAAATGCCTCAGGTACCATTATTTGTTATAGGCATCCCAAATCATTCACTCATGTTCAATAACTCATTCTTGTCACCCCTATGGTGATACCTATCACTACCCAATTAGTTCCCCAAGTCAAGCACACCACATGGATGGATAATGTTTATGCTTCTACACTAATAGGTTGTTCATGGATTGTAAAGAGGTTCAGTTTCATAAATTATAGAAAACAACATTAATTTTTAAATTTAAGATTAATAATAAAGTATGTCAATGATACAACACGTTATAAAGAATAAAAAAAAGTGATACATTAAAGATATTTTTTATAAACCATATTATGTATACTCATAGACATTTATCAATGATGTATTAGTCATTGATTCAATATATAATAGTGTGAATCATAAAATTTTCCAAAATCCCTAGAAATAGGAAATAATAACGTAACCTTTCTAGATAGTGAAATAAATTGAGAAAATTTAATAATAGAAATATATACACTCTTATTTGGGATGAACTACACTATAAATGGATAAGATAACTCAACTAACCATGTTAGGTCATAGAGTTTGGTAGACCACACACCAACCATGTCAATTACCTCAATGAGGGATTCTATGTCCGTATTTGGTACGAGTTTGAAGGAGTTTAACCTTAATGGGATAGTTCCAGTCGATCAGATGGAAGACCTTTGGTTAGGGTTCACCTATGCATGGGCTTCTGGAAATCAGAACAAATGTATGGATTCTGTGTAATAGGTGGTCGGGGTACTGTATTTGGGGGGAGACTTTTCCCAATAGTTTTGATAAACCGTTGGTAAAAACATTGAATTT
This sequence comes from Viscum album, assembly GCA_963277665.1. NCBI lineage: Eukaryota > Viridiplantae > Streptophyta > Magnoliopsida > Santalales > Viscaceae > Viscum > Viscum album. The sequence continues at coordinate 1,271,516,427 of OY728146.1, forward strand.
ACCAACGGGTTGTACAAAACTTTTGTAAATGGAGAAATATTTGTATATTTCTCAACGGTTTATTCAATCCGTTGTGAAATACTTCACTTTCACAACCTTTACCAATGGTTTGGATAAAACATTGGTAAAGGACCCCTATACAAATGGTTATATTAAACTGTTGGTATTAAAGTGTTCAAAAACCTATCTTCCCAGTAGTGTTTGGTGGAGTTTTCATTAAACAATATCTACCCCTCCACCATTAGTATGGAACCATTCAAACCTTGGTACATGAATCCTTGTAGGTCACCGCATTGTTGGACTGACCCAGGTGAGTCCACACTAATGGTCTCGAAGTTGGTTCAGGTGGTAACATAGATGGTGCTAATAATCTAATAGAAGATGAAGACTACACAAAGCCATCATAAATATTATTATTATAGGTGACAGAGGCCTTTGGAGTTTGAGTAGGGAGACCAAGTGTTTCTTCTCATTTCTATCCAATGTGGGATATAGTTAATTGTCTAGGACAAAATGTTATCTCTGAGGTTTATCACCTCTTTCCCGATATTTCATAGAGATGGTGAGGTGGTGTGCTTATTGGCTCCACTCTTATATTTGGGCTAGGTAAATGATGTATTCCATGATTTTCTGTTGAGGATATACATGCATGATTCATTGAACATCATTCACTGGGTTGACTTTTGAGGAGTAAATATTGGAGATCAAGGATTGACAGGAGTAGAACCTTCATCAGTGGTCAATTACTTTGGTGCACGTTCAGTAGTAGTATAGGAATATACAAGATTGAAGATAAGAGTGGGATTCTTATATTTGTGCTTAGTACCCTAATCATTTTGAGAAGACTTTATTCTGTATTTTTTGAATGTAAATCCCTAAAGAGGGGATAATGAAAAGACTCAGATGTTCCAGATTTTATTTTAAGAAAATTTATAGAGAATTATGATACCGGGCACTGAGGCAGTGTGATATTCCAAGGCCTGGTGTCCCTGTAATGGTTCAGTGAAAAATTTTATCCTCTTAGTAGCATGACTGACTATTCTTCCTGAAAAATGTTGAATAAATTATAAATGGGTGCCTGAATCTGAAATCATAGGGCACAGTTGAGCTCAATGTTGTGTTTTTACCCAAGGAACAACTTAAATTTAGTCATCACATGTCTTCTGTTGAAAAACCTAAAAACAGAATAACTGTAAATAAAATTATATTATTTCTAAAATCCTAATAACTCAGAAATGGTATTTTATAATTGAAATATAACACCACGGTTGATTTTATAATGGGATTGTTTCCTTAGGTGAGGCCTATCCTCAACCGGAAAAGGCCATCTGTGAAAGATAATTTTTTGGAAGTGAAAATCATAAAAGTATTTTATCTATCATTACATGATGTTGTAGTGGATGTTTCCCTTTTTAATAAGCCTCATTAGAAATCCATGTTTATTTCCATAACATTGGATTTTCTCTAAGGTAGGGAGATGGAGGCTCTCACACTGGTGATTCCGGATTGGTGGTCAGAACTCAGATCAATAATCGAAGAATGATGAAAACATATGTTCATTATTTGTCAACATCTCATCCAAACCCCATGTTGCATGTGAGTTATAATGAATTTTTCCTAACCCTGTTATTTATCCTTACAATTAACATGGATTATTTGACTAATGGACTAATACACGGGTAGTGAAAATTGTGGGTTGGGTTTATTCTATTATAGGAGATGTCATCATATTGATACATGTTAGAATTGAATTATTTTATATTCATTATTAACATTCTATCATGGGTACATCAACACCGACACGAACAAGTTAATGATCTATATTCATTTTCCATTCAGGTGCCTTGCCTTTATACCTTGTTCTTTGATTCTATCATTTTCACCATCATAAGATCATTGTGCCTTTGATATGTGGTGCAATTATTTTGGTTGGGATCCACCCCACATCATTGCAAGGAAGTGGTAATGCGAGGCAGTGGCTAAAGGAGATCGATCTATCCATTTAAGGTGGAATACAACTAAGTTATGTCATTTTTGGAGTGGTCATTGCTAGAGGATACACTGGCCCGATAGGGCGGTCGGGCTAGGAGAACGCTGCAGGACGGACACCCAAGGGCGATTAGATGCAGATAGTATAAGACAACCACTGATACGGTGACCAAAATGGGTGGAAACCCACAGTCTATGTGGGAACATTGTAGTTATTGGGTGTTGTCTAGTAGTACCATGTCAGTGAAGAGACCATGTTGGTAGAGTTGTGGATGTTGACATGGAAGTCACTATAGGAGGTCGTGGTGAAGCCCTAGGTGTGTGATGGAGATGCAGGTTGGCCTCTTGGAAAGCTGCGGAAAGCCACACTGACTGGGGGGGGGAGTTGGCTGCCACATGATCAGGTGACTGTATGATCCCGGGGTAGGCACGACCAAGACATTCCGTGTCCTATTGAGTAATGGAAGCCCAAGTGACGCATGCCGAGTTGGAGAAATCAGGGTGCAGTTCAGCAGCCCTGTGGGAAATGGTCTAGTGGACCAATGGGAATGGCCCACATATTCAAGTCTGTTAGTACAAACCATACCGACTTGGTTAGGTCAGTTTAAGTAATTCCAAGACTGATTCTTACCCATTTTTCTAATTTTGGACATAACATTCATAGGATAGTTCATTTGACGAGCCTCCTATGATGTTGGGACCCTTGCAATGAGGAAGGTATTTTGAGATAGATTGGTGGGGTTTCAGTATGGAGCAATGTAATTTCATATTTTCCCCCAGGATCATTCTTCGAGGGTTTATTATAGAATTATGTTCACTCCACTAGATAGTAATAGCCTCTAGAGGTTGATTATTGGGCTGAGTTGGGGTATCCCTCTTTCAAACTATAGAGATCCTCTATTATCCATGATGAAGTTTTTTTGGGGAATTCACATGACCTCTAATCGTAGGGCATTAGTCCTCTATCCGGTGGACTGTATCGATAGGGTTGTTGGTATCCTTATAGGAGAATCCCTAACATTACAATCCACATTATTAGGGTTTTTAGTTTTCCATGAGAAGGATCCCCAACATTTTGGGTTAATACCGATTGGGTTTTTGGTATTCTCTTAAAAGAATCACAACCCTTTATATCGTGATCTTTTACCAGTATGTTTAATTTGGATGTGACAAATTAGGACTAAATATTTATGAGAGTCCTCAATAACATCATTTAATAGGCAGTATGTTCTCTTGAAAATATTTTTCATTGGCAGAATCATGTGGCTAATGATTGGTTGTGATATCAAGGCTCTTTGACTCAGAGAGACCAGATTTCTTAGTGAAACTTTGCGATTTATCGAGACTAGGTGTTCTCTCGGATAATTTTTGATGACCTATTCTTTGTGATTACTATCATATGGATTGAGGAGTGTGGTCTACCAGAATGAGTCTACTACCAGAAAAATCATATGGATGATAGTGGAGTATACCTTGAGTCTTGGAATCATTTACGAGTACACATAGATGTTCTTATTATATGCGCTGTTGAAATATACCATTTTTGAGATGACTATATCCTCTTAGTGATGTTTCTTATATTTTCCATTACATTGTGTTTCAGGGTGTCCTACTGTGTATTTTTTTACTCACCCCTACATAATCATTTTCCTCATGTGTAGTGTCTTGTGTAGATGATTGATGTTATGATTGAGTCCTTAGTGGACTAGGCCATGTAGTGCTTAAAGAGACTCAATAGATGTGGTTTTCTTTTATAGCTTATGATTGTTGTTCTATGCCAACCCTTCAGGTAGGGTTTCCTATAGTGGGGTTCCTAGAACTTGTACCATTTTACTTTTCCATTTGGTTGGGATTGTGTTTTGGCTCCGTTTACTTTAAATTTTCTTCTATTGTACTCTATGTTTATATCTAAGTTGTATTCATGTTTGATTACATAGTGTTTTTAGTTTCATCACTATTTAATAGATACATTTTCATGTGTACAGAAATATAGAAAAAATCCTCCCATTTTTTGATAATAGGGGTTTTTTATACATGATAAGGGGTGGGTTTAAGTGATTAATTAATGATTATTTTATAATTAAATTAAATCACATTTATGTTGCATTAATTCCAATGAATTTCATTTTTAATTAATATCTAGGATTATTTTTATGGATTAGAAATATATAAACCATTCATTAAATTTTTTAATATTAATTTATGTTAATATTTTACATTTTAATATTTAACCTTGTCACGATTTTTTCTTATACAAAGAAAATAATTTGTTTACAACAATTTCTTTTTCAAACATAATAATTAAAATTATTATAAGCATAATTGGAAATTTATGATTCAATAAATGAAAACCATATTACCTAAATCAATTTACATGATTGTAATGATTGTATTTAATATTAATCCCTTAGATAAAATTTAATATCGGTTTTTAAAATGAAATATTCAAAATATTGAAATTATTTTTATCCATTTATAATGTGAAATTTATTAAAATAATCTATATTGGTTTTATTGATGTATAATTGAACCAATTATACATTCAAATAAATTTATAACATAACATAAAAAATAAAAATTCATTCAATGAATAAATTGTTTCTAATTAAAATTTAATTTCTTACACTATTCATAAAAAAAATTCTCCAAAAAATATAAAATACTATCCTTTGATAATTTTGAATTTATGAATTAAAAAATTAAAAAACTATTTCAAATAAAACATATATAATTTAAAAGAAATTAAATTCAAAACAGGTGTTCCATCAAATGGCTGAAAAATCCCCTTATTGAATAATATAACTTATATATGCACAAAATTGGATTTATTATTATCATAAATCTATAAAACATATGAGATGAATTTGAGAAAACAATTATTGAATATATATCATATAAATATATTTATTATCATTCACTCATAGGTATTAATTTAATTTTTTATGATAAAATTCAATTGTGGGCAAAAAATAATTTTAGTAAAAACATGTCCTTTATATTCAATTATATTTCATTTTTAATTATATTTCATCAGTTCCCAATGTGTTAATTTTATAATCCTATGTAAAATATATTTTCATAATTTATTACATCTCAATCATTCATTCCATTCCAACAACCTAGTGAGAAATATCACAATTAAGTAATAACATTTAATTGTTTTTTAAAGTCAGTGTTTTGGGATGCGCACTACCATTTCTAACTATCTGTTATACCTATAACTAAAATATATCTCTCACTAGATCCCACTCTAAAACCCCTTTATAGTTTGGGATTCAAAAAATCTCTACACTAGTACAATTTTATATTCAAATTCCATTCCCATACATCTGTCTTAGAAGTTTCTATCACAGATCATGTCAAAAGAGGATCAGTTAAGGTTTTTGAACATCCATTTGTACTCAATAGCTATCGTCCCTCCCTTATATAGATCAAGATTCTACAGAATCTTAACTAACATTAATATGGTTTGTTAAAAACCCTTAGAAAATAGCTTTTGGAATTTGTTCTATGAGATTGTTGACTCATCAAGCATCAACATAACAAGATTCTACCATCACCAAATTGCTTTAGGGAAAAGGTTTGTTCCAAGTGAAACCACATGATTTGTTGGGGTTTGAATAAGAAAAAATATAGGGACCACTAAATCTATGAAATATTATGTTATGATATTATATATATCACCATGTAACCTCATTGGCCTTTGTAACTAGAAATTTAGGAGAAGTCTAAGAATTCATGAATCCTCAGCCTTCTATAATGGATTGATCTATTGATTAATTGGTAGAGGTGATTCTAACAGCCCACCTGCCGGGGTAATATTAGAATATATACATTGATCAAATCCCATATTTCTCAAATAATTTTATTCACAATATATAAATGGTCTCTTTTATGATATTCAAGGAATATGAATTTTTATATTTAAATAAATATGTGTAGTAACAGATGAGAAGGTTTATACATAACAACAATGTGGAGCTGGATCAAGATGGAATGTTGAAGACTCAATCCTATATGATCCATATACCATTTATCCAAGCAACTAATGTCTTAGTATACTTAGTTTAAAATAAGATAATAATGGTCCTGGTGATTTAAAACGTTATTTGGAGGAAATATTATTGGATTCCATGGCACAAGATTTTCACTCTGACACTTTTTCCCTAATCCCAGCCAAATCATAACATGGAAAATACTCAAAAAATAATCCAATGGATTGAAAAACATTTGATACCAATCTGTCATGACCAGCCCGAAGACGATGATTTATCCACAACAACCCCAATCCATCCTTCATAGGTTAGGGGCTCGTGAGAAGCTTCTAATGTATAACTAATATGGAAGTGACTTTTCCTATGTACCTATAATAACCGACTTGGTCATACCAATGGAAAATTATAGGATGAGTAATATTAAAATACAAAGAATGATTTGTGAACAACCATACATGAGAAACATCAAAATAATATAAGAGTATTGAAGTTTCAGATGAAGAATAAAGGGAAAAATAAACTACAAAAAGAAATATGTATCATCAAGAAAAAACTGGAAATGAAAACAATTGATAGAGCCTGGATCGGTTGATCCATGTTATGACTAATATATGTGGTCCAAAGTACCAATTTTCATTAAGCACCTATAAATTCACCATAAACTAGTATGTCATCTCCATATGAAATGATATATTTGGGAAAATCAAATGTAAGTTAGAGTATATGCATACATATTAAGGAGCCCTAGAATATGAATGTGGTGTAGTAAGAGTCACAATAAGAATATAAATATTGTATATTTTAATGAGGATACACCTCAACCTAACAATGATAGAGGGTATTCTCATCCATGCACAAGGGGCTCAGCCTCATGAGTAGTTAAATTGCACATTGAGACCACAGTAGCCTAAATCAGAGAGTGAACTCATCAAACCATGTGAATCTAAACATGGATAGAACATGGAATACCTTGTACATATTAACATCTAATGGAAATAGGGTAACCAAATCAATTGATATACATAGATACAATTATATATATATATTGAGTTATAATAAACACAATAGATTGAGAAAGGCGATCTCCATCTCACAACTTGTCCTAATAATAAGAGTTGCATATAGTTCCAAAAGTCCATAAATAATTCCTAGCATCTCAAGCAGATGCTATGATATAACCATCCAAGTCAATCCATGCCTCATCACTCTGCCTCACAGTCAATGGTCATAGTCTCTTAGTAGAGGACTAATTCCATAGTGTAAATCTAAAGTACTAATATGATAGACTATGAAAGACCCATGACATTCCAAATAGGATGGTCTAACTATGATGTCCAATGACCCATGCCTAGCTTAGCCAGAGGGGTTCACTCTATATTTCTATAGAGGCCCCATTCACTATGCTGACATGGGGGTTAATCTCTAGTCATAAATGACCAATGTCCAGCCCAGCTGGAGGGCCCCACTCATATTTATTCTATGGACTCATGTCCTATAATGATAGGAGAGTTCCACTATTGACATTTGAAGAGGACCCATACCCAGCCTAGCAAGAGGGTTCCACTAAAAATTTCTATTAGGGTCCCATGTCGCATTCCTATATGAGGATTCTACTATATGAGTCATAATGGAACCTTTCCCAACCCACCTATAAGTTCCCACTCTAATGATTATATGGGATAAATTCTTTGTATGGTTTTAGGATTTGACTATGTTAGTCATCGAGGATGCAAGCTCTTCCCACCTTGAGGCTCCAACTCTGGAGTCTCTAGTGATACTGCCTGATCACTATTGTAATTGATTGTCGCATATCCAAGGGTCATGTTGGGAACATTCCTTAACATATCTCAGAATATACAACTGATTGAAGCACCACATTATACATATAAAATCACTAGGAATAGCCTACTCATGTTCCAACATTCAAGACTAAATTAAGAATATACATAAGTTTGAAGTTTCTCAAATGTATCCTTGCAGTAGATGGAATGTTATGGGAAACACATGAAATGTGGCCACTATCCATGCCCATGTACTTGGATATAACATGACTCCAAATCGATGTATATTTTTATATTTTTCTTGTAGAAAACATGGTGTGTACAAACTATCCCGGACCAAGATATGTCTTTCATGTCATGTTCGTGTTCTTGACCCCATGTCTCTGTAGTTGTACATCTCTCTATGAACTTAATTACAAGGCCATTATTTAAATTTCAATCCCACATTGTTTCAACATGTGGGGTCCACCACATGAGTCATCCAACCGGGGAAGAGTTAAATGTCATGTAGGAGGGGTGGACACCATGAAATCATAATAATCCTATGAAACCCTACATGTTATAGTCAGGGTTCTACATGGCATGTATTCGTCTAATACGCATCAGGTAATATTAATATTTTTTTAATATCCATAATATATATGCCCAATATTATCTACCACTATCAAATTCAACATTTAATCAATCCAAAATTAGTGGATCTTGCATCATTGATCATTTCTGGCCATCTGGTGGCTAGAAAGATGATTTTTTTATCATGGATGGTCTGTCACATGTAACACATTCACATTCACATTACAACATCAATTAATGAATCAATGATCATCAAAACTTTCATAAAAAAACCCTAACCATCTGTTATATGTTCATAATTCATCAATATATCTATTTTTCAGTAATCTTTCACGATGATGGGGATTTGATAGGTATTTTTACCACCCGAAAACATTGAAAAATTATTGCTTGATTCAAATAATGAATAACATGAATAATTTTTCGTGGAATGGAATAAGGAAAAATATTATTGATTATATTGAAGAATTGTTACCAAACAATCACTAATAGGGATAAATCGTGTTATAAAACAATTGAATAAATCAGTTTAATTTTCACATGGGTGCATGTAATAGTCCAAAAGTATTTACAAATCAGAAAAGAAATGATTCTGATCAATTAATATATTAAAAAAGGATGTAAAACACAAATTCATGAGTCCATCCTAGATATTTTAATTCATAAAGTCAAAGAATTCACATGCCGCCATTCAAAGTATGTTGTTACATTCATCGCATACTGATTGGCTCTCACACAATGTGTCGTCATCATAATAGGTGACTCACCAACTGTAGAATGAAGGAGAATCTCTTCGAAGACCAAATTATTATGAGGGTAACCATGGTAAATTATCCATAATTTTTTTGAAATAATTAGTCTAAATAAATTAATTATTTAATTAAATAAATAAATAAGCAATTGATTATAATGCCAACATGTGAGATATTTGAGTTCCATATGCCAAATTATTTTATAACATGGCTAGGGTAAACACCACATTATAGACCCAACCATGGTTTCATGATTCTAATATCTTCTTCTATTTTTGATTTTCCAATTTTTTAAAAACCTGATGAGGGTAAAAAAAAAATATTTTATATTATTATTATATTAATTTTAGTTGTATCAGGCCTTATAATTGTATTCCATCTATGAACCATTCCCTAGAAATAAACGTAGATATATTTTAATTTCATGGAAGGAAAAAAATAGTCTATTCTAGAACCATCATGTTTTGACATGGAATGGGTCCACAATATTTCAATGAAGAACCCTTCAGCTACGTTGGGAAGGGGTCCTCTATCGACCATCAAGGTGGATCTCTCCACTGGGATTGGGCATGGGTCCTATAAAAAAATCATATTTTGGAAAGAACATATAGAGTTAGGTAATGGGACTCGTAGAATTAGAGTGTGGAGCCCTATAGTTGGTATGGGAATGGGTTATCTATGTTTCAAAGTGGAACACATTTACAAATAATGTCATGGGGATCAAAATACTACTAGAGTGTAACCCTCCTATGGAGATAGGGTAGGGGTCCTCTATAAAAAAAAGTAGAACCCTCCAATTATATTGGGAATGAATCCTTTATCAATGATTATAGTGTATCAGTCCTATTAAAAATGGTTTTAATTCTATATATACCCACTAAGTTGAACCCTACTATTATACAAGGGTAAGGGGATACTCTATAGTGATTATTTCCCATTGACTATGCATCACATTAATGATGTGTGGATTTACTTGTATCTTATTTGATGGGTAGATGTGTGAGATGGTGGGAATCATTGTTATCTTCAAGAACTATCAGAGACTCTTTTCTGATCTTAGATATGAGATGGAAATCCTTTTTTTCTCTCATTTGGGAATCTTTTTTACTAAGCATATATATTTCTATATTTTTAGCTCTGAACTCGATTACTCTCCAATATTGGGTAATGATGACATTACACGTAGTACATATTATTTCCATGATTAGATTATCATTTTTAGATGTGGTAAATCTAATGGTATTTTTGAAAAATAATCAATTTTTATTCCTCCTCAACTCCATGTTGACCCCATTGTGTTGTAATGAGGAAATTTTATCCATATTTGGATTGAGATGCATCATATTCACTATGTTCAATTTACTATAATTCTGTTACTATTGTATTTATTAATCTTCCACATATATAATTTAGGGAATACTATATTGTATATATATAATCAAACTTACATATTCTTTTCCCACATGTGTCATGTTATGAAGATGACAGACATTTCAGGAGTGACTATAGAGGAGATTAAGAAAAAATATTTTCTGGGATCACGTATGATTTTCCAAATTAGGTGATCATAAGATAGGATCACATAAAAGTTTACATTATTGTTTTTTCATGTGGGTACATATTTCTATTTGGGATAGAATTTTTACCATTTTCTTTTAGTTTTCACTGTATTAATTTTGTACATCCTCGTAGTTTTCCATTATAGGTTTAAATTACATATGCTTCATCATTTTATTATTATTATTATTATTTACTATTTTATGTTGAGAAAGTATTGTTTGTGTGTGAAGTTTCCTTAGGTAAATTAATCCCTTATTTAGTTATTCATTTTGGTGCTAGTAATAATCCTCTTGCCCATAGAGGTGGGATTGGGGTAGTTTTGGCCTAATCCCTGGTTAGGGTTAGGTAATGAAAGATTGGTATGAGAAGTGGTTTGTTCTACATGACTTATTTTATAGTAGTCTCATATTGAGGATTTGGTTTGGATTTTGGTATTGTGTTTCAGCATGTCTTGAGTGTAGTTCGCGACCTAGGGAATTCTGTGATGTTATGTAGAGCATACCTATCCATTCAATATGACCTTAACACCCTACTTGTTGACTCTTCATAATATGAAATTGGTTGTAGGGATCAATGGTACATGCATCATTTTGGATTGATTATTTTAGTAAAATTATTGAGTTATCTACCCATTATTATATATATATTTTCTCATCTAATCATGGTATATTGTGAGTAAATTATTACAATGAGACCATGATAATTACATGATAAATTAGTAGTTAGGGATCATGATGATTATCTAATGAGAGGTGAGGCCACAATTCGGGGTCCATCCTATAAGGTATTCCCTCTAGATAAATAGGTAGTAGACCCACCACTTTTCCAGCATCAGATCATGCCATCTAAGTTAGCTGAGGTTGCGTGTAGGATTAACACACTCAATGAGTTCCAGATCCATAGGTTCATGAGGATCCATTATCAATAGACTTTGGTAGAAAAGGTTTGGATGGAGTTAGTTGTCAATAATTTAGGGCTCAAATAAACACTGAAGGATCAGATGGATGAATAGTTATTATCCTCTTCTAAGGAGTAGTCAGCTGATGGTGGAATCTTGTTACCAAGATGGACAATAAATAAACACTCTCATTACCTAACTTCATGTAGCTGTTTTATGAGAGTATTGCACGTCCTTTCATGAATCAGATTATTTTAAGGATCTCTTGAAGATTAAAAATGGAGGGTTGAATATGGAATTTTATGAATCATGGAACAAAAACATTCTATTTTTCTCTACTGATTTGATATAGGATAGATTCTTATGAAAACATATGAATTATAAGGGACTCCTCTATGATATCAATGCTAGTGTGTTACCCTTGTTCATTAAAACAAATAATTTTGTATTTGAGTGGGAACTAGTTATAGAGAGTTTCTTATAATTTGGAATCCATGAATATAGATTTGGTATTGGTAATAATAGATTTGATTCATGTACATCATCTAGAAGGAACCAGTTAGGAAGATCTCAGTGTAAAAGAACGTATCATTATCAGACTCAGACATGTCATTATACAACATTGGGAAATATATAGGGCTGTTGTAGCGTAGAGTGGGGATGTTAATTTCTTATTATGGGAGAGTTCACATAGAACCCATCTACCTGACCATATCTGTTATGGAACACAGACAAATAGCTGACATACTACCAAGGCAGAGGAAGCATAATAATCATGTATCTCTAAGATGAGGGAAGGATAGTCCCTATATAGTTGGATATATCCGAAGAGAAGTTTGATATGTGTGTGATAGATGATGACATGATATAATTATCCCATCACCACCATGCGTCCCACTTTTTCCTAAGGGATCATCCTGGTCAGGTTAATAGATATTTGTAGACCCCTGTGTCTATTTTCCCTGTAGTACATGATATGAATAGAGGTACAATATTTTTGGTTCCTCCCTTTATTAAGTATTAGTTGACACAAATTATATTCATTCCTACATCTCTATACTCCTTATGAGATATATTTAGCTTCTAGTTGATTCTCTATCCCAATATCATTATCTCGAGGATCTTACATGGATGTCTTCTTATATATATTTTATCTTCCAAAACTACAAGTTATATCTTGGTTGACAGAGCATAAAATTGTACCTTTTTGTCATCATGATGGATCCATGTGACATTATATAGGGTATATATAATTTTTCCATGGTTATCCATTATTTAATATCACTAAAAATTAATTGGATTTATATGCATCGCTGGGATAATAATCTCAATTGTGGGTGAGAGATATATCACGACAATATGAGTGGTATCTATTAATATAACGATCCCACCAATAACCCATCAGTTGGTGTCTATATCCATTAGTCAAAGTGGATCATCAAGAATTAATGTTTCTTAAATCATGAATTATTATATTGAATTATCCCCTATGTAAATTTTAGGACTAACTCTACTGTGGGAGATGATGTATTCTATTGAATTTCACCCAGGTACCTCTATGATATCTTATAAAACATATCATATCTCTATTACCATGATTTAAGAGCTATGGTTTCAGTTTAAGGACCTTATAGAGAAGGGATTTATCAGACTCAATGTGTACCCTTAGGAAAATATTGTGATATTCATCAAAAAGGAAAATTGATGCTTGTTGCTTTTAATTGAATGTAATCCTCTATTCAAGGCCATGAAAAAAATTAAACCTTATCAATTATTGAAAACCACATTGGCCAATTTTGTGGTGTGATATAATTCTCAATGACCGAGGTAATGTTCTTCTACCACTAGTTGAGAGTTCACAAGGTAGGTATTCCAATACAAGAATTTCAGATGTCGCTATGGACTCTATGATTTATTAGTGATTCCCATTGGTGTGATGAATCCCTCATTGTGCATATGGATTGAATAAAACATGTTTTCTAGGCATACCTAAACATGTTTGAGTTTTTCATCAATTTTAAAATACTCAAATACACTTCTTCTGAGTAGGATAAGGTAGATCCTGTGGGTATGGTTCTATATTTTCATTAAGGGAACTAGCTTTATAATGATCTATAAAACTTATATAGGATTGTAGCTATTTGGGAGACCCTGTTGAACACCTATATGTTGGAAAGTTACGGGTGAGACATCTCTTGTTAGTCCAGAGTTGGTGCATGGGACTATAGATAAATTCAATTTCACTTATGAGTGGATGAGGATATCCTATATTAGGAATAAATCATACATATTCAAACATCATAGGACCCTGGATTTCAAAAAGGGATATAATGTTTTCATAAGAGTATATCTATGAGGAGGATTGTAGAGGTTCAAACAGAGAGGGAATCTTTCCCTAATATGTGTTGGGATATTTGATATCTTGAAGTAGGTAAGAGAGGTTTCATACCACCTCTCCTTACATCCATTGTTGGAGTGGGTGCATGTTGTCTTCCACGTGATTCTTTTGATGAGATTCATGCATTACCCCAGGTATATCATAAACATGGGAGAGATGGACATCAGGGACAGGGCCACTCTTTTATCCAACCAGGTGGATATCATATATCGAAAGGAGGGGACCCTTTTTGGATTGACCATCCCCTTTGTTCGCAGGAGGCGGTATCACAAAAATTTGAATGATATATCCTTGGAGCAAGATAACCATTTTCAGGATCAGTATCCCAAGTTGTTTGTTTAGTGTTTCTTTTCGAAGATGAAAATTTTGTTGAAGATAATGATATAAAGATATTGTTTTTTACTTTTATGACATTTATTCATATATATATATATATATATATTAAAATTTAATAACCATGTTCTTATATGATTTTGAGTCCTTGTGTGCTAGATATTAATTTGATAAAAATATTATATATATTTTATGTTACGAGTGCATAATTTCATAAATAAAATTGGATAACTATTAATTGAACAATAAAATAAGAATTACAAGATAATGGTTGAGTCCAGAATAAAAATTTTAACCTATGTGAGATCTAAAATACTTCAACACAGGATGTTCATATATTTGTCCCCCTAAAAGTATGTGTAGTAGAATAATAAAATTATTAATTTAACTAATTCATTAATTTATCACAATTGATTACATCTATAAGAAAACTACTATGTATATTTTCTAAGGATTATATTTATAAACCCTATAAGGATTCCATATATTTATTCTTCATTTTATTGGTAAATCACATCTGATGACAATCCAACTTTTGATCGATGCAGATCAGGACAAAACCAACACATTGACTCATAATATTGTGCATTATTCCATTTTTTATAAAATATATTGAATATGATCGCACATTTTATGATCAGTTGTAATTTTTGATCCTTGAAATTTTCATATATACCAAATCAATTTTAATGAAATTTTTATCTAACCCTATATATCCTCATTCTTGATCATTATCATAAAATAGTTGGAAATGATCGATTAAAGCATTTTTTAATTATTTTAACCCTGGATTCATCATGTCCCTTACCGATTATAAATCACAGTAACAATTTTACATTTCATATAGGTACTAAGACTGATCAAATCCCCAAATTCATGATAGATTTATGTGGAAGGTATAGATTAAAAAAAGATGTTTTATAGGTTTTTCTATTATTTTGGTGATATTTTTAATGAAACCATTTCAAATCATCAAAAAATAATCCTAGAAGAATTTACAATGCTATTGGTGTGTGAGAAGCTATATGTTTTGGTATTTCTGCCACCAGTTGTCCATAATCCACTAGCTAGATATATATCCTCCAATTTCAATAGAATAAAAGGTTGTGTTTGAAGGAAGAACAATAGGATCTGAAAACCAATCTATTGATATGATTTTCTATAAAAACCGCTAATACACTCCATGAATTTTATTGAACACATGATGTGTAGACTTTTTGTTGTTGTTTTATAGGTATTGGAAATAATTAAGGATGTAATAGTGTGTAAACTGCCTAAATTTCTTGTACCCATTCATTGAATCGATGAGCCAAATGGACAAAAATAAGGGAAGGATCTAGTGTGTGAGACACATCCATGGACATGGACCGATACCAAATTACCCAAAATGGCCAGAGACATGGGATACACCTTGTGTGAAGAGGCACTAAATGTTGAAAAGTATACATACACATGACAGATATAGGGAAATGATCTAGGATCATGGGGAAGGAGCCCTGGTGGCTCAGACATGTCATTTAGTTTCACTGCAATCCATGTATACATACATGGAATGTGAGACAAGAACCCACTAGGATAAATCCAAGTGGTGTAGTTGTACCAAAAGTCATGTGGTTCCCCCTCACATGATGTGTAAACCTTAGTTATTATATAGAGGAACATTAAACAATCATATCTCCTTTGTTTGAAATCATATTTGGGCCTTTGAGAATCTTGTCTTGAGTGTTATTTAACACAGTACATGATGGTTTTTTATGTTGTGGATATTAGATAGGATGATAAATCTTCTATGATTGGAACTTATTTTGGAGATTCTTGATGATAGAAATTACCCTGCTAGATCCCTAGAAAATTCTAGAGTGGGATCATCAAACTAGGTTGTGATGGAGTCCTCTATTATCCATTGGGGCAGAACCCTCTAAGTGAGCTTGGCATGGGTCCTCTAAAGAATCCAAAAGTGAAACCCTTATATAGATGCTAGGAATGCATCATGTAGCATCAAATAATGAAACCCAACAACTCAGCTAGGAATGGATCATTTATCCATCAGAGTGGTACCCTATTACTTGGAATGGTATGGGTCCTCTATCAATTAATAGTGTGGAAACCTCCTATGGATTCAGTTCATCTGTCCTCCATAACTTCGGTTGAACCATCCTACTAGGAAGGGAATACGCCCTTTATGAACTATTATAGTCTAAACGTTATATAGGAATGGATTACATGTCCACTATTTATCCAATGAATTGCACTATCCTATAGTATCGAGGAAAGGTTCCTATATATATTTAATTTCTCCCTCAACTATTCATCACAATTAAGAGGTCTATATTGAGTTGGATTTAATCAAATATGATGAAACGAGATATGATTGGAATCATTTATGGACATCTTGAACTACTGGTGACATTTTCCCTCTGTCGGGATACAATATATAGACCCCCATTCCCCCATTTTTGGATAATTTTTACTATGAATATATATACATGGATCTATGAATTTAGATTAGGTCACCCTCATTCCACTGGTAGAAAATTCATATGGGGTAGTTCACCAGCATTCTGTATTTATATTCTAAGGGTCCTATGAGGCTTCTTTCCTGCTATAGGTGGAAAATACTCAATGTGTAGTCCACCTACACACCATGTATAACCCACTGTGTTGGGATGATGTTACATTCTCTAGTTTGGTCATGAGTGATGTTTGATTTATTATTTGTTATCTATTTTAGCTCTATACCTATTTAATATCCAAACCTCCCCCCATCTGATTTTGGTGTGTCCTATTGCGTATGTATATACTCACCCTTATATAGGCCTTTCCTGCGCATTTTTGTCTTACAAAGATGAAGGAGTAGTCAGTAGTGACTACAAGGAACATAGGGATACATAAAATTTTAGACCATGTATGGTGGTCTCTACGTAGAGATCTAGATCTAGGAAATTTTTTAATTTTAATTTCATGTTTTTTTTGTTTTTGGAAATCTCTTGGGATGGTCATGTATTTGTCCCCTTTTCATTAAGTGTCCATTTTAGTACTCTTAGACAGCCTATAGGTTTTTAATTCTTGGATTATATTTATTCAAATTCATCATTTAATTATTAATCATCTACACTTGTGAATTTATATTGTTGGGTTTGTTCATATATGTATATTAAGGAATGTCCTCCCCATGATAGATATGTATTTTTGTGTTGGTCATTCGACTATAGTTATGGCTTGATCCCAAGTTATGGTTGGGTCATGATATGTTAAATTACCATCATAGGGATTGATACTTTTAGATTAATAAATAAATAGAATAGATATATCCTTTCTCAAATTATTCATTAATATGAAATCACTTGTGACCCAACCAATGTATCTTACATTTCATTGAAATTATTTCATCATAGTTAAAATAAATATACCGTGGAACATCACTCCAGACATGTATTATTAATAATTATAATATATTAATATCACTAATTACATTATTATATAGCAATATCCAATTTAAAATATAAATATTTGTTTACTTTTGGTAGGTCATGTTATCATAATCTTCTCCACTAAAGATTATTGAGGGAATAAAACATGAGAAAGTGTATCAATACTCTATACATCTCCACCCCTTCAAGACATTATTATTTGTGTACCATAAAAATAAATCATATTTATATTGAAAATTTATTTAGGAGTAATATTTAATCACTGCATGGATTTCATCATAGTGGGGAACTATTATGAACTTTTAGCATGAAAAGTATTCTTAGAAAATTATCACACACTCTCACAAAAAATAAAAATCATGATCTGATAAGGTAATATTTTAATATTTAAATAATTATAATTAATTATCAATTATATATAAGTTAGTTTTAGGGTAAAAAATCCAAAAAAAATTACATTAATTTTTTTGTTGGGGGTTTATAGATTTGGGACTGATATTGGATATTAAGAGGGTAGGCTTTCATTAGTTTCTATATATATTATTTATAATAAAAATAATAGTATTTTTTATATTAAATTACTTCACTAATTTTAAGTGATATATTTTTTAGGATCAACGGGATCTATGTAATGATTATTAGGGAAAAAAATACTAAAAACCCTAATAGAAGTGATCCAAAAAAAATTAACATGGAAAATTGTCACTGAACATCCACAATGGGCCACCTAATAACCCAAAACACAAAAAAGGTCACCATATGGGATAATAAGGGATAAATTGTGTGATAAGATACTAAATACTCATGAAAATATTGTTAAGTAAACACGTATTTTTGGTCATTCATATTGGGACCCCTCCACTGCTCTCTCATTGTTGATAGACCACAGAATCTGTATACTATCATCCTTCACCTTCGAGAAGAAAAACCATGATGTTAATTTATATATTATTAATATTAAAATAAATTTATAAAACTAATCATAATTTACATAAAATTAGGTTATTTTGTACTAAATCAAAAAATATTACATTATTTTTTTTGTTAGTGGTTTATATTTTTTAAGTTTATAGTGGATAGTAAGATATTATGATTTAATATGCTTCTATAAAGAATATTTAAAATACTTTTTTTCAGAATTATTTCTATTAAATTTAGTTATTATTTTTTAATTAATATATATTTTTAGTTAAATTGGACCTGTATACAAATTATAAGAAATAAAATACTATAAAAACATCAAAAAATTAATTCAAAAAATCACATGAAAATGGTCACATGAATTCTACATTGGGCCACTTGATGACCTGATACAAAAATGAATGTCACCATGTAGGAAATTAATGGTTATTTGATGTGACATGATACTAAATCCCTAAAAATAATTGTGATTTATAACCATATTTTATGTAGTTAATATTGAAACCCTCCACTACTCTCACAATTGATAGACCACACAAACTACCTACTATCATCCATAATCATCAATAAGAAATGGCATGTACCAGTTGTGAAAATAAATCATAAAATTACCCTATAATATAGATTGGGTCTTCCATATTTGGATGATATGTAATATTAGAGCTGAATAATCAATATATGTGGAATATAGGTCAAAAACACTAAAATAGGTGATGTTGGCGATGTATGTAGACTCACAAGATCGAGACTAGAGAACTGACTATTAATATTCCAATCTATTATAAAAATAATAAATCTTAACAAGGGTGTTGTGGGTTTGGGTAGAAGTGTAGAATTTTTTTTATCATATAAATTATCTGAATTCATGAAAAAAATAGAACATGATTTCTTATCATCAAATAAATTTAACTAATTATTTTATTTATAATTTTTTTCGAAACAATATATCAATGAAAATGACATGTGTTTATGAAATTAAATAATTATGAAATGATGAAGAGAGAGTATTAAATTGTGTTTGTTGATTTATTTCAATTAATGATATTCATGTGAATGAATGAGTTTATAATAGTTCAATATTTTGAGGGGTTCTTCATGGATCAATTTTTAGTTTGGGTAGTATCTGTATTCCATGAATCATATATATATCTAGTTGAAAAAGAAAAAATAGATGAAGAATATTTTTCCTCAACTATGGGTGTTTCTAAGAATGAATCACTAATTTTTTGGGATTAATGTAATTATTTTCATCATTATAAGAATAAATATAAATATATTCATATGAGTTTTTTTATCTCAATAAGGGTTCTAGTGAAAAGATACGACCATGGTAAACTTGGGAATATCTAATCATTTTTTATGAATGAATTTATAAATTTTCACATCATTGGTAAATATTCTCAAGTATATTTTTTTGATAACTCTATAATGGAAGTGGTGGAGCTAGTATCATTTATAAAAGAGGAATCTTATATTATCGAAAATAGGTCAATTATTTTATTTTATAGTTTAATAAATTAATTACTGTTAGACCTTGGACATTCTCTATAAAAATAATAATTTATTAAAGATGTATGAGATTAATAAAAATGAAAACATTAGTGAATCCAGAAAATAATACAAAATATAAATATTTAAATTCAATATAATAGATAAAAATAAAAATTGATTAAAATGTAAAATGAACACCACCACTAGAATATGAATTTCCTCTTACATGAATTCTATAAAAATTATCCAAAATTGAACATATTAAAATATTAAAAAATTATATTCTGGGAGATATATTTTGATTATAAATTATATAAAAGATATCAATGATTTTAATTTATAGACTTTTGTAAATTATTTGAAATATCCTAATTTAAATTTTACTATTTTAATATCACTAATGGAATATTATTTTTATCATGTATTTAACAAAAAATTATTTTAATGTGAGAAATATCCATCACATAATCATTTGTGAACTATCTCCCTCATTCACTCTAGAAATTCAATTATATGTTATTTAGAATATTTAATTAAAAATAATATTCAAACCGTTGAAGAGATATTTTAATTTAAAACATAGTTTTTTTATTTCCTAGGTTGAAAATTTTATTGGGTGATGTTTTATATTATTTTATTAACATTAGAATATTTCATTAAATGGTGATATATGATAATGGCATATAATTTTATTTGGGTTCAAAAATGATTTTTTTAAAAAAAAATTAAAAAATAATAAACATTATTATAATTAAACTGAATTTATTTGTATAGAAATATAATTTTTCCACCTAACATCGCATTTAAAATTTTATTTTTTCCAATTATTTTAAATCTAATAGTGATGAAGGTTTCCATTTCCAATCAAAAAATTGGACAAGTATTCATCAAATATCACCAATATATACACAAATTATGTTACCATTAACTTCCAAAAAACAGTATTACCCTATTATTTCTACAATAACATCACATAAGATTATATTTATATTTTAGGTAATTATTAATGTTCAAAAGACACGGTTTTAATGATGAGAATCCCTGTAATGATAAGGTTCCTTCCCACAACATTTATATTTACAATTTATCTTCTTTTATATTAATATTTTACCTTTTATATAGTTATGAAAAAATATAAATTGTTAAAATTTATATTTTATGTACTATAAAAATTATCACACAATATCCTTTTATTATACTATACTCAAAATTATAGAAAATATATAATAACACTATGTAATTTTGGGGAAAACATTTTCTATAAATAGTATAATTCAATATATATATATGTAATATAAAAATATAATTTACTATAAGGGTGAATTTTAAATTTTATAATGAGATATATAAGGTTTATATTATATAAATATCATAACCATAATACTCTTATATTTTCAAAATGTAATCATTAATATACATGTACGTAATACTATATATTCATTCATGAATGGGTATGCATCCACAATGTAAAAAATATGTGTTTTACATTTTCTTAATTATTATAGGGGATTTATACTTCATTATATGAGTATTCAACAATGTAAACATTTTTATATAATTATCCATATATAGGGATAAATTCAATTTATACATTGATAACCCTATTATATAAATATTCGAAATTAACTCAATTTATAAGATTACATTTTTCATATAACCAACTATATCAATAAATTATATTTTATTTCTTATTTATTTTTATTAATATTCATAAATATATCATTACATTATTTATGTTAAATTATGTTTTTTACTTTTTTATTAGGTACATAAAAAAATCTATCTAAAACAAGGTTAATGTTGTTAAGTGTATTTTTTTGTTGTACACTATTGAATATTATTTCATTTCTTATAGATATATCCCATATTGGTTGTATTTGTAGATATTTCTCATAATAATAATGTTAATTCATGTTTTGAAGTGAAGTTTTGAAGAATAGTGAAGTAACCAAGAACATTAAAATATTGGATGAATTGTCTAGTTAGATAAACCTAGAAAGGTTTCTATAATAAATAAGTAGAGAGGATTATATAAATGTATCGAGTCAGTAATTGAAAAATATCTTATTTTTATTCATCATAATGTATATTTTAAATAAGGTGGAAGAACTATCTTAGATTCATCCACGAATGGATCAAAAGGAATATTATTCATATTCTTTAATTGGTGATGTTAATAAAGATTAATAAACTGGAAAAGAAGGTAGGAATATGAGGATTTTGTCACTATGTATTTCATGAAAAAAATATATTGATGAAGATAAAATGAAAATATTGTTTAATTCTCCCGTATAGTATAAACAATTATGATAAATATATTAGAAATATAAAGATAAGGAGTATGTTGAGTTTGGAGAAAAATAAAATCTCTTTGGTACCTTATTGGATAAAAATATATTTATATTCAACTGTAATGAATACTCATATGTGATGAACATACATGGATGGTGCCTTAAGATTATGAAGAATATAAATATGTGATTCTCATTACTTATAATTATATTTTGGTAACTATTCTATTTGATGAGTTTATATTCCAATGAGATTTTATTTTTTTGATTTATTTGAAATATGTTTTTAGAAATCATAAATTCTAAATATGTGTGTACATAAATTTAATTTTTTTCCTCATATTATAATATATGGAATAAAATGGATCACATGGGATTAAATTTTGTTTTCATGATATACATTTTATTAATACAAATTTATATGGTGAAAATGACATTGTTTGTCATCAAAGAAGATATAAATGATATTAATTATATATTTATAATTTCTATATTAAATTAAATAAGTGTAAATGTCAAAAATTACTAACTTATAAGAATAATATTTTTTGACATCATGGAAAGTGAGAAAACTTTTTAAAAAATTTATATTCATCGAGGATTTTCACTATATTGTTTATGTATATGTATGATTAAAATAATAATTTAAAATGGTATGTTAAACTAAGGATAAATATAGATTTGAACTATCATTAGCTAATTATGCTCTAATATGTTACATAAAATATTTAAAAACAGATTACTGTGATATTCTATAGAATATATAATATTTTTCCAAAACATGAACTTTTTCATAATAGATAATTTAGAAGAGTTACAATGATATATAATATAATAAAAAACCTAGATTTAATGTCTTTGATTATAAAAATGATACATAATATTTTTTATGTGATACATAATAATTATCTTTTTGAAAAATATTATATTTATGGACAAATAAAAAATTATATTTCATAAGAATATATTTAATATAAATGATTATTATAAAATTTATCAACGATATAAATATCATAATTACTATTTGAAACAGTAGTCGAGATAAATATTTTGATGATTAATATTCAATTAGAAGAATAAGTCTTAAATATTAAATGATAATGTCACACTATATTGATACTTGTTTTCATATGATAAAGAACATATCAATATAATAAATTGCATTTATGAAAAGAATAAGATAAATACGTATGAAATGGTAATCAGATATCTTGATTTGATTATGTAATACCTGAAAAATTTATAACACAACTCACAATATGTTGATTAACCATCAACATCAATCATTTTGTATTTTGTACTATTTTATAATAAAACCTATTATTAAAATGTGAGCATTATAAAGTAGCCTTCAAATTGGTAATATTAATATGAATAAAAAATTTATATAAAATATGATTAAATTTTCTATATAATGGAATTTTATTTATTTATTCAATGTAAATATGTTTTCAATTTTCAATAAACTAGTGTTATTTAATATGAATATTCATTTTCAAAAAAAATATTTCATTTTTTTAAAACATTTAGTAAATTTTTGTAAAAATTATAAATAAAATTTGATAAAATTAATATAATTTTGGAAATAAACATGTTAGTATTATCTTAGTTAAGGTTTTTATATTTTTATAAAATGATTTAATTTTCTTGTGAATAATATAAACCACCTATTTTGACAAACCATTATTTCATTTCAATAAATCATGAAATTTAAATGTCCCCTTATCTTTTGGATTTGGTTTTAATGTAAATTTATTTAAATTTTAATTATAATAATGTAAATAATTCCATAGTAATAAATATTAAATTTTATTTTTGATATTTTCATTTTGAGGCATAAAAAATAATGAGTCTAAAAAACATTTTTTACAATATTATACACATTTATAATAATGCGGATTATTGAAATTTAATTTTATGTAATTTTGAAAAAAGTAAAAAAAAATCAAATAATTAGTTTCATATTAGGTAAATATGTCCCATTTATTTTTTTTGTTAATAATAATAAAAATGGTACATATTTTTCACCTTTGTAATGGTAAATTGGGGTAAAAATTATGAGATAAGGATTTAAACTAATTCTATATCCCAACTTAGTTATATTGTATGACATAATTAAATCAATAATCATTGAAATTTTTTATTACATTTAAAAAGGATTCAATTTTTCATTGATAATGACAAAAATATTTTTTAGGATGAAAAAATTTTAAAATGTCTTTTTTATTAAATATAATTTCTCATAAATGATAAAATAGAGTAAAAATTAGTTTTCAATGAATATTAAAATTTATTTTTATCCAAATTAAATTTCATTATCTATGGTACTTTTTTTCTAATTTTTAGTGATTATATAATTAGTGTAAATGCTTCTACAACACGGACAAAATTCTTTTGAAAGGACGATAAAAATACGACTAAATAAATTAACCAACATTAAAAGTAACGTATTTATTTTAATTATGGTTCCTAAAAATTATATTTTAAAAAATTGATTGTATTCTAATTACATTTCTTTTCTTATTACTTCATTAAATGATATTAATAGTATTTTATGATAAAAATCATTAATTAAAATATTTAAAAATCATATGTGTATATAAAAATGAAATTTATGACTATAAATAGTCCAAAATATAATTATATGTAAATTAATGATAGAATTTATATTTAATAGGAAAAATTTTATACCTCTTTGTTTGAAAAATTTGTTACCAAGGATAACCATTAAATTGGATAACAAAGATGTTAAATGAAAATTTGATGTTTAAAAGACTACATAAAGAAATCCATATTTCATTATTTTAATATATTTAATCGATTTAAAATATAGTCATTTATTTTTTTCTCACACGATTCCATATTAACATGAAAATAAAATTTTAATACATAACTCTCTTTATTACTTCTATGTCTCTTCATACCTTCACTACAAAAGGCCTCACGTCTCCTCTCACTTATAGTCCAAATTGATCCATTCAGATTTACAAAAATATTTAAAAATATCTCTTAATAATACTTTTACACAATATATATGTGTGTCTATTTAATTAATATCATCCTTTATGTTCATATTGAATGATCTAAAGAATATTCTTTGATGAAGAGTGAATCTTCATAAGTGATAATTTTCAATTTACTTCTTCTTATAAAAAATTTATTATATCCTAAACGTTAAAATTTAGAAAATAATTTTCTAAAATATAAATAAATATTATTATTTTAACATGGTAAAATTATTTGTTTCATTTTGATACAATTGAATGAAAATATATAGCTCGTGTGTTAGCATGAAAAATATTTTCCATGTGGCAGTGTAATTCATTTTTCAACATCATTATTATTAATTGGTTATAAATATATAATTAAAAATATGTGATCAAAAATAAATAATTAAGTCCATTTAAATATAAAATATCATTCACCCTTTAACCCTTACACATGAAAAAAATGATAGTGTCACTTCTGTATACATGTAGACTACAACCTCTATGATGAATTGTGATTAGTTTATGATGTACACCACTGAATGATGATTATAAAAAAGAATATGAAGAATATATATAATATTTACATAATAATTTTTGAAGTAGATACTATTAAACTAATATAAATATATAATGAGTGAAACTACCAAACCTATACATATATTAAAAGTGAAGGAGTTAAAAATCAGAAATGAAAATCATATTAAAAAACTACAAATAAAATGGTGTTGAATTGTGATAAGTGGATAATATATGTTATTCCATGTATGTATTTAGATATGGTATATAATTATATTATATTTAAAATTACCATAATTAGTTTAAAATAAAAATTGAATTCACGCTTCAGGTAAGGGATTATTTAACAATCTCATCTTTATTTATGATTGTTTAAGTTTTAGTTTCATTTGCGATATTTATATTATATGACTATCTTAAAACCTAGATATTTTCGCATAATATTATTATTTATAAAAATCAGATGTTTTCCATTAATTTTTCCTCTGTTTCTGTATCAATGAAAATGAAATTATGTTTTTATCTAATAAAAGAATTTTCCCTCTATATATTATAGGAATTATTTTCTTTCTGGAATATATTATATTTAAATTTTTTTTCCAGAATGTTTTACAATTATGAAATGATTTAAAAAAATTAATTTATATCCATAATTTATTTTTTTAAATGTTATAAAATAAACAATCATTTAATTTTATAAATGATAAAATCTAAAAACTTTATTAGAAATGTGAAAGGTACCATTTTTTAACGTATATGACATGAATGGAATTTCTATATATTATGACTACTTCATGATTTGAGGAATCCATTTTATGATCCTTATTTATTTCTATATGAAATTTTTTTCATAATTATTTTTACATTTTTTATATTATGAGTTTGTAATTTCAAAATTAGAAGTATATTTTCATCATGAAAATTTGCAATGATATTATCAAATTATTTAATTCTATGTCAACATCGTTTGATGAATATAATTTGTTTCTACATATATAGACTAATGATATCGTACTCCATATTTTTTTATATGGTTATCATAAATTTGACTTGTGAATATATTGAATTCACTATGTTAGTTATTCAAATATGGTTATTTATTTGTTTCTAATGCATGCTGATTATGTTTTACTGTTTTTATTATAATGAATGCATTATAATTATTATGTGATTAGTGAGTAATAGAATTAAAAATATCCTTTCTGAATATGTATGTCAAATTAGATAAAAAGGTTAGATATTTGGATGAGGCCTAACCAGTTTATTTAAGATGTTGTGTCCCAAGTCCGTGGAAGCTTATTTATGATTTCTAACATTAATAATTCTGTTATTATTTAATCAGTTATAAGTGGCCATGTGATTTTTTGAATATTTATGATACCAAGGGATAAATTTTAATCTCATGTGATTATATATATAATAATTTTATCATATTTTATTCCTTCAATAATTTCAATTATTATTTATTTGATTATATCTTTGATTGTATACATTCTATTACTCATTTTTTGAGCTCAAATTCCTTTCTTCATGATGTCAGGAGGGTTACAATGAATGATATTCAAGGATATTATAGATAAAATAATAATGATCTCATAGATGATAATATATTTTATTTTTGTTTTTCAAAAATATTTTTATATTCATGTATGTGTCTAGTTTCTATAAAATTATAAACTATTATTGATGTTGGTATGTGATCACTCATATATATTATTAGACTAATAAATGATCAATTGTATCTTGGATCCATTGTTTAAATTAATTATAATTTATATTACTACATGGTTAGTAGGATCCTTGGGAAGTAGATTTATAAAAATAATTTATTAGGGAACATTATCTTATGAAGGACTATGACTATATATCTAATTAAAAGATTAAATTATAATATTTCTGTAAGGTAATGATTATTTTTTTATCTAAGTAATAAAACCCTATATAAATTATTCATGTGGATGTGTCTTTGGAAAAACATATTCTAGTGGTAATAACCCAAAAATAATTGTTCTATTATATCTTGACTATCATTATAGGGCACAGTGCATAATACCATAGTACACATCATCATTAACACTCACTAGGGATACAATTGTGTTAATTCACAGTTTCATTATAAATAATTTTTAATGATTTGAGAAGATAATTACCATGAATGAGATAGGATACTCATAAGGATTTATATATAGAAAATAATTTCTTATGATTTAAATATACTATATATTATTATTAAGATTTTAATATTTTCCAAAGTGATAATTTTAGATCATACTATGATTTCTAGTTTCATTATATGAATAGAAACATAATATTATATTTTAATTCTAAATGTTATAGAAAATATAATGATTATAATTATCAGAATAAAAATTCTATGTGATATTAAATATGAGAAAAAAATTTATTCTTAACCAACTATCACATTATATAACAAAAAATATGAACATAGATTATTTTTTAATGAAACAAAAAATTGAAAATTTCAATTTTATGAATACCATGTTTGAAAGAATATTTCTTATATTATATATCTAGAATGGGAGAAGAAAAACCAGATAGAATATATAAATGGAAGGGAAATGTGTTTTCTATCTATAAATGAAGGTAATAGAGATATAAATCTCCATGTAATTTAATGAATTCTTTGTGGGAGCTATGGGATTCGTAGAGTTAATTATATAATACTTTTGATAACCCAAACACCAAGGATGGTACTATGCCTTTCCCATTTTGAATGTGGAAGGAATTATGTCTTTATTTTTTCTAATTAAGACTTAATTTTTATGAAGATTTTTCAATGATATTCTAGTTATAAAAAATAGCAAATGTCTATGATTTGTTTTAAATTAGTTTATATTTATATATTTTCATTTATATGTATATTGGTACCGATAAGATCGAAACATGATTTTGGAGTAAGAATATGTTTTTTATAATAGAATATTGAGGGATTGATAACATTAATATGTGAAATTTTTTGAGATAATTCTGTTTAGTTATGATAAAGGTATTATTAATATTGTTTAATTAAATTCGATAGAATTGATGTCCTTATAACTGATTAGTTAATTGATGAATATTTATTTATGTTATCATTGATAAATATTAATGATTAATTTTAGATTTTGTTGACATATTTGATTAAATATGATTTTATTTTAGGAATAATGATAAAGATTTTTTGTATCATATATGTTTTGACTAAGAATGTATAGTGATTAAAGCTATTAACGTGTTTAATAATGTTATATGATTAATGTATTTTCATGTTTGTTTTGTGACAATATGAGTTACTTCATGGCCTCTTGTTTTTCAAAATAAAGAATATATAAGGAAACAAATTTTATCAAATATTCTATATTTTTGGGATTTGAATTTTATCAAAAATATTTGAAGGTTTATTAAGTCTAAATATTTATGGAATTGATTATGATAAACTTTTCGTGGTTTTATTCAGTTTTTTCAATATTGATGTATTATATTGGATATTTTTTTCAATAAAAGTTATTTTTGTAAAAATTTAGAGATATAAGTAATAAATTTTAATAAATTTATGGTTATTATGATCTGTTAAAAGTAAATTTTAGAATTTTAGATATAAAAAATTCATCTTGTAAATCATTTTATAAAAGTAAGATATGAAGTGTAAAACTATTGGGAAACAAAATTTTTATAATTGTGATTTTAAAATAGAATGAAACCATGTATATATATTTTAAAATTTATTCTATAATTATATCAAAAGGAATAAATTTATATTATGAAATAGATCTTAAGATTTAAATTATTTTCTTTTATGTTTATTTCTAATGAATTTATAGTCTTCTATTCCCTCTGTAATTTATGGTTTTGTTGACAATAATTTTAGACAGACCATGTTCTCTACCACTCTATATTATTCTTTGTATATTATTGTTGTATTTTATGTCTATATTTTAACATCCCTAGAATTATATACTTATATGGTGTCTTAATAAATGTTAATTCAGTTAAGCTTTAGGTTTCCCACTTTTATTTTTTAGGGGATGTGGTATTATTCCTTGGTATGATGTGTGATTTCAAAAATGCTATTTTAACTATTTAACACTTGATATATAAGAAATAAAATATGATTTTGAAATTTATTTATGGGGGTGGGGTGAATTTTAATCCCCAATTTTTTTATTACTAAATTCAACAGCATGTTTTACACACAACAACGTACTTTTAGTGAATAGAAATGTATTATTAATGTGTTATAATTTAAATGTGACCATTATAAAATAGAATTTAAATTTGTAGTATGATGAGGAATTTAAATATTATAAAAATTTGTTTAATATTTTTATATAAATAATATTTAATTATAAACTTTTAATTTATATGCATAGCATTTTCATTAAAGTCATTCTATGGTTCAAAATATGTCTTCTATAAAAATAGTTTACAATGATTTCCTTATGTAAATTGTTATAATTAATTTCTGAAATAATTAAAAATATATTTAGAAATACTAATATCATTTTAATAAATAATCATTTAAATATATTCTTAGGTTAAATTATTCAAAAAAATATCTAAAATCATTTATTTTTCATTGAATATTGAATAATAAACATGTTTTTAAAAACGACATTTAATTTTTTTAAATAATGTAATTTAATTATACCATTATATTTATTATTTGGAGTTAATGTAACCTATGATAAACTCATTTAAAAATATAAAAAATTTATTAGAATCATTATTATTATTTCATAATGGAAGAAGATCATTTGTAGGCATTAAAAAAACATTTTTTCTAAAAATCATTTATTCATTTATCATTATGAATTTATTAAAATTGATTTCATCCAAAAATATAAATTTTTTCAGATAAAATTGATTCCATGTTTTGATCCACGTGCATAAAATTTGGTAAATAGTTCTGTTTTATTATTATTCGTTATTAATAGTTAATGTGAAAAATATTTTTGCTCCTCGATAAGGGTAAACTCAGTTATTATGGTAAAAAATAATGTGATAATTATTTACCAGCTCTCTCACACCATCTTTATTTCGACAATGTGAATATATTTTGACCAAGATCATCCAATATTTTTAAATCTAGAAATTTTATTCTGTTTTCACATCACAAATGTATATAATAATTTTTTATGTAAAAAAAATATTTCTCTCTTTCTTTTAAAATTATCCTATATGTTCTTAGAGGATACTTTTTTTAATTTTTATTAAATGTCATATTTTTCAGAAATAAAATATTTTTACCATGATAATTTATTTGAAAACAATTATTATTATATAATTTAATTAATCATGTATACAACACCAACATAGTGCATGTTCATGGAGAGGTAATATCAATGTAAATAATTAAAAAATAATAAAAGTGTGGTATGTTTGATTAATTTTTCCTTATATATGAATTTGAATGTTAATAGTAATTTATTATATAATCTTATACGGGAAATATTAAAATTAAATATATATATATATTTATTTAAATTAATATATATATATATTTCATTA
The DNA here is from genome assembly GCA_963277665.1 of Viscum album. Taxonomy (NCBI): domain Eukaryota; kingdom Viridiplantae; phylum Streptophyta; class Magnoliopsida; order Santalales; family Viscaceae; genus Viscum; species Viscum album. The sequence continues at coordinate 1,271,547,854 of OY728146.1, forward strand.
CATTAATATATATATGAATTGTTATTAAAATGATGTTAATATTATTTTATTTAAAAATAATTATTTTTTCTTTAATTAATCCAATTAAAATTATAAAATAAGACAAGTAGGGTGATATATGGTACAGATTTTACATCACCTACCTATTTGTGATCCAATCTTGACCTTATATTTAAATTTATAAATCCTTAATTTTGATAAATTCTTTATAGTGATAAATGTTGAAATTTTGGTAAAAAATGGTTAATGAAACAAATTATTTTTAAAATACCACATATTCCATTCCAAATATTATTGGATTATGGGATATTAAACATAACCTATAATATCATTGATATTTTGAAACATGGTTACAATCTCACAGTAAAATTTATTTATTATTTTTAAATAGTTCTGTTAATTACACGTGTCTCATTTCTTTCACTATAAAAGGAACCATTATTTTTTTCTTCTACACCACACCATGATCCATTAAGAAACATGTGAACCATCAAAAATATATTCTAGACATTCTAATACACATTATATAAATGATATTCCTCCTAAAATTCAAACAGTAGGGTTATTATGGTCATATCCAACGAATGATATTTATACATTAGGTACTCATCTCAACAAAGCATTTTCAATTTAATTATTGTTATATATAATTAAATTATATCTAATCCTTTAAATTTGAATAAAATTTATATCTACCATATAATAAAATGTTATTATGATAATTTCATAAACATTTTTCGATCCCTTAAATTTTATAGAAAAAAAACATCGCTCTTGTGTACCTATATCATACCATGTCCATGTAATAGTGTAATTAATTTTTCTTAAAATATACATTTATTGTTTTAATGATATAAATAATGAAGATATTTGAAAATTATATAATAATTATTTTCTTATATGTTTTTTTATTTTCTTCATTACTCTTTAACATTTAAAAAAATGATAATTTCTCTTGTGCGTACGTGTGAACTACTGCTTTCAAGAATTGATGTAGTTCCTTTTTAATGTACACCTTTAATCAAACATTTTAAAAATGTATATAATAATTATATATATTATAATCAATCAATGAATAATATTATGGTAATTTATTTTTTTTAGAATTCTTGGAGGACTAATACTACTAAATAGAAATATACTTGTAAAATGAAACTATTAATAATGAGAAATGACAATATTAATAATGATTTATCGATGAAAATTGTTTAAATGTTATATGTGTATCATATATGAACTTATATGATTGTATATATTTATTTTATGTTATAATAAAAAATATAAAATCATTATAAATGAGGTTAAAATCACTTATGAAGAAATTTAAACCTAAACTATGAGTTTATTTCACAAACTCATCATTATTCAAGAATATTTTTGCTTATCATTCATTTGAGGGTATTAAATGATATTTTTAAATTAATCCCCCAATATTTTAATATCCACTTTTTTTTTCATTTTTCATCTCATTAACATCTCATGTGAATGAAATAATTATTTTAAGAGACAAATGAAATTGTTTTCTATTTTGATTGGGAATGATTTTTCTTTAATGTAAATATTTTCACTAAAATTATTTAATCACTTTTTTACAGATACAAAATAATTTATTAATATAATTTTCACTATTTTATTACATTGTGTTAAATATTTTTAGTTGAAATATTCTTGTTACATTCCAAACAAAGTACTTTTGACTTTTTAACTAAAATATGACAGAATATATTTTTAATATACATGCCATGGAAACAATTTACCATCAAAATGACCAATTTTTTTTAAGGATCTTTTAAATGATTCTATTTTTCTTTATGAAAGATCATTTTCCAAAATAATTTGTAAATTTTTAATTTTTGTAAAAGTTATTTTAATACGAAATGTGTATTTTCATCAAAAAATGGTTCAATTTATTAATTAATTTCATTTTAAAATATTTAAAATGACATTAATATATATTTTATTTTATCAAGAATATTCTCTAAAGATTATATATGAGATGTTTGCCTAGATGGTATCTGGACACTTTGATAGGTTAAATTAATGAAATTTTTTGTATGCTAGTTCCTTTAATTTAGTCTTTTATTGATTTACAGGGAATGTTGAGTTTTTTGTATTGTTTCTTGAGAAGATAAATGAAATGGACATATTATATAATATATTGTGTATAGTATTACATATTGACTTGATTCATTAGTAACTATCATGATATAAAACATGTATGGTATTTGGAAAAGGTCTTACCCAAAAATATAAGATTCTATAGAGCAAAGCCTCAACAAAAATATTAAAATTCGTAGATTTATGAATTCCAGCATTATAAAATTATTATATTACGTACATTTTTTTTAAATACTTTTTTATCCATTGATATGTTTTAAAATTATGTAATTATTTGTATATAATTTTGTATCATTATTCATTCCTCACATATTATTCTTTCAGTGTTTATTTTAGGATAGATTATTTCATATATATTACATTACTAAGCATCTGATCTCCCCAATGTATTTCTTTTTCATTCCATGGGATAAAACTAACATTACTATGAATGATAGTAAAGGATATTACAGATATAATAATGATGTTCTAGATGAAAATAAAATGTTTTATTTTACGATTTCTAATGCAATGTGAGTTCTTATTATATAAACTCTTTACGAATACTATTATTATTATGAAAACTAAAATTTGTTGAACTCTGTGTGGGGAGGGAGAGAAGAAACCAGAATATATCAAGGGATTAAAAACCCATATTTTAATACAAATTATTTCATGATTTATTACATAAATATTCACATAAAATAACATGATATGGTTATTATACCTTGGGTAGTTATAATATTAGGTGCATAACACTATAACATGAAATATGGGAATAAAGAAATTATTCAAAAACAAATAAAAATATCTTATATTCTATTATTATTCTAATATCACAGGGTATAATCTTGGAACAATCATAAGAAAGGTTCTTCATAAAACAATGAGTAAGTAAATAATAAATTAATAACATGTTAATACATTATAGTCTTGAGAAATATCAAGGTGACATAAAAGTGGTGAAAATAATGAACATAAATATAGAATCATAATATAAGACAATAATATAAAAAAATGGGAATGTTGATGAAACATAAAACAATCCATCATCAAAATATGACCTGGATAACTACAGAGACAATATAACATATAATTATTTGTATAACCTCCATAGAGCCATAAATATAATCTCATGAGATGAAACAATACCTATTCTATGGATGGATGTTTAATTATAGGCCATCCCAAGACATTGATACTATGTATACACATATGTTTTCAATATCAATAATAGAAAATGATAACACATTTCATTACATCTAATCCATAAATTATATATTCTGGATTAAATAAATAGAATTACCCAATCATTTATGTATAGGTCCATATAGGTAAATACGATTGACTAAAAATGGGGACTTGTATTCACAAAAAATGATTTTTCATGGGAAATTGTAGAATAATTTGATAGCATAGAAAGTGCAGATGATTATTATTGGTAGTATTAAATAAGAGTGAAATTAATTAATAATCACTTTTTCATAATAATTATAGTAATAATTAAATTTAAAAATATTTCCCAACATTAAAAATTGAAAAACAAATGGAATAATATAAATAATACTCTTGGTCAATGAGGAGAAAGGGATGATCACTCACCTTTATTGGACACTTCTAAATTTACTGGATAATCTATTAAGAGATTATGGGTATCATATGTGGGCTACAAATTGGAATGGTAACAATAAAATCATTCCCGAAGGGTATTGTTGGAAGATAAATGTGAGTGTTTTTGGGTTTATATAAAAAATAGAGGTGAATTCATTATTAATTCATAAATATTGGTTTTATAATCTATATGATAAATTAATCCAAAAAAAACCACAAAACAAATTTTCCATTTTTTACATAATAGTAGTGTAGTCATTTTTTATAACTCTAAGAACATAACTTCTTAAAAATAAACACTATGTGTTTTTTAAGTGGGTCATGGTTATAATGAATTTATTTTAAAACCACAAAAAATTATACATGTTTAGTAGGAATCACTATGGAGTTATAAAATTTACCAAATAACATAAAAAAGATATAAAATAAAATGGGAATGGTGATTTTGATCATGGATACTTTTTATAGAATTTATAGTATCACTTTTGGGATTTTATAATGTCATAATACATACTATCTGTCTATACCATATTTAATTTTTACCCAAAAAGTGAATAACTAAGTAAATAATGAACAATTCACTATTGAATAATTTAAATATGTGGAATTAATTTTTTTAACAATATATATATATATATATATTATAATACAAATATATAGATTAAAATTCTAATTTAATAAAAAATACATTTTTGACAATAATAGTTTACCAAAACTTTTGATAAATTTATTTACCCTAGTAATATTATATTTTATTTTATATTTAATAATTATTAATTTATAATAATATATTAATAATGTATCATTTATTTAAAATTTATCAAATTGAACATAAATAACATCTTCACTGATACTATATTTTTCCCAATAATTCATTTTGACATTAATCATATCAAAATATAATTATTATCAAACTCATTATCTAAAAATTTTAAAAGTAAAAATCGAAAGGAATCAATATTATAAATATTTAATTAGAAATAAAATATAAAATGTAATTATTTTTTGGTCTAGATGCATATGGATTTATTACAACCGTGAATTACCTAAGGGCATGGTGTACGATGGTTGGAATTTCATGGGATTGTTTGACAATCATTTTATAGGACATGGTCCTTATGGGCATGAAATTATTTAATAAATGGTGACACTCATTATTTATTTATTGAATTTCATATTTGGATTTTTGAATGTAAAATATAATGGAGGCTATTTACCACATAATCAAAGATAAATATGTTTCATAGTTTGTGATTCTACTGTTTGAGTCCATAGCTTCGTTAATTTTTGTTAATTAGCCTTTATAATAACCATTAATATATATAAATCATAAAATAAATTTATAACAAATATACTATAAATGCGTATGGTTTTTGAGGGTCTTCTAAATTTGAAAGTTGATATCCTTTAAAATTCTAAAATAACAAAAGTAGTGCTTCTGTTTTCAATAGTCTCCATACTTAATAATGAAATCACTAATATAAGATGTTCTTTTTTATAAAATAGATGTATTTAACATTACCTACCATATTCATAAATTACCCCCTCAAAATTTTAATTTCATACATTAAAAAACATGATGGTATTTCTGTATCATATCCCCTTTATATTCCTATGTTTTTTCCTGAAATGTTTGGTTCCACCACAACACGTTTTCCATGTGAGATGTCTTGTTTCATAACACCTTGTTTCTATGGTCTATGATCTTAAATGGATTATCTTCATATGATATATCATTCATTAATGGTATAAGGTCTATATTTAGTATATGTGAGGGATATGATATGTACTTCCTTGATGTAACGCCCCAAATTTTAAAGTAAGAACATTATATTCGACAGATCGTAATACACATAACACAAAAAATATAATGGAATATAATACCCAAATAATTTAAATTTTAATATTTATTTTTAATAAATTCAATATACGATATATCTTGGAATGATTTAAATAATGAGTATGATTGTGTTTTACGCAAAAAAGACTTATTTTGATAGCTTCTATTACACACAAGACTACATTTTACCAAACACCAATATGTCATTGAAACATTATTATTTAATATATTAATATAAAAAAGTAGATTTTATATTAGAAGTTATAAATACTCTGATAAAACAAATTTAAACATATTTAATAAAATTCATTACTTATTAAATAATTATAAATTAATATGAGAACAAATTTATTATAAAGTGAATGTTTTTAATAAAAACCCATTTTTATTCACAAAAAGTCATTTCATCCAAAAAAATCAAATTATTTATAGTTTTTAAGTGATATAAATGTAATATATCAATTAAATAATAAATAAAATATTTTTTATATTCATTCAGTAGATTTTATAGGTATAAATGAATACCAAACCTAGTATTAAACACAATAAAAACATCATTTTTATTAAAGAAATTTTACTTACTTTTAATGAAGAACATATTTTAAATCTGAATTGTTTCACATTAAATAATTTTATATTTCAAAATAAACATTATTTTTTAAATAGGAACATTAAAATTATCTTAGGATGAATTTTTTATATATTTTTTGAGATGATAATTTTTTAGGAATTTTGAAAATACAGAAATTAATTTCAAAACTATTTTTAATCTAATTTATTTATATAGTTAAATTATATATTAATTGGTTTTAATATTTAATTACATAAAATATATATCAATTAATATAATTTTATAATTAAAATTTATATCACATTGATATTTTAAATAATATCATTTCAATATTTTGAACGTTATTACAATAAAACCCTTCATTGTCCTCCCATTTGTGATATTAATTTAAAATTAATTTTTTCCACATTTGTTATTGGTTTTTGGAAAAAATCGATTAGGAAAATAAATTTGAATTGTATATAATGTTTTATAATGTTAACATATATTTATTCCAAAAACATTTGTTAATGTTATTAAAATTAACTATATCGATTAAGAGAAATAATGGCATCATAAAGGACAAAACCATAAATTTAAGGGCCATAATTAAATAAAATCATCTCCAAAGTCAATTTTGTGTTTTTATATAGAACATTTTCTCATTTGTTTTTAATTTTGGATCATTATTGAATCCAAATTACACGGGAAAAACATATTTGTATTCTATTTTTCAAAATTTACATCAAAACCACTCCACCTCCAATATAAAATTGCACTCATCCCTCTCACATATTAACACCTGTCAATACCTTTGTCTTGACCAAAATATACCACAACAGGCTTCTGAAATCTCAGATTAATCCTAGAAGATTCACATTAGTTATAAAACAATCCTTGGAATCCCTCTAGTGCAACCATAAACATGTTATGCAACGAAGAGGTATCATCCATCCCTAGATCATTTCTTTCATTTTCATTCTCCACCCTCTCAAAAAATATTATTAAATGATTTAATAATAACCTAATTATCCTCAGTATAATTATATATTTTTATATTATAGTATATACCTACAATTACACACACATCCATGAAGTAGGTAACTAACTTGACATTTATGACTACGGTGAACTACCACTTCACAAAATAATGTTGTTTGGTTTTTTTTACATTACAAAAAATCATTGTTGGAATTATAATGGAAAAAATATTTCTATAATATATATGTTTTTATGTTTTTTAATTCTTATTTAATTTCAATATAACACAGAATTAATTCTTCCAAATTATTAAATACTATAACACCGTTTGTGGATGTATTAACTACCACCTCTTCAAAGCGACGTGATTAATTAAAACTATACATGGAACATATAAAGGATGGATTTAATAAAAATATGTGACAAATATGACATTGATACGATAGTGTAATTATTATAAACATTTAATTCATTCAATTTTCATTATTTTTATTATGAAAAATTATATGGAAATAGTTTTTATGCACAAGTATGACATACACTCTCATTTAATGGTGAATTTAATTTCTTATCCTCAAATATTATGGATTTTTTATTTTCATATATATGGGATACATATGATAATTAAATCATTCATCATGGTTTTTATATGATTAAATCATTATTCCAAAAATAAAAAAAAAATATGTAATAAGTCAAAACATACTTGAAATACTTCGTAATTAACACCAAAAATAGTACAAATACAGAATGGTTGTTAATAATTTCATAATAATATATTATAATAAGTTAATATAGTATATTATTAATATGATTATGGTTCTTGCATAAGTATTTTACATTTTTAAAACCATTATACATGAATTTCATGTATGTTCACTAGAAATTAATCAAATAGTAATGTATTTTAATCCCACTTATTATATCTATGAGATAATTTACATATAAAAAACATATATTTTTTTTGTATCTATTAGCCATTTTGATATATCTTATCTTGAATTATTTTACATTGAGGTTATTTATCATTTCAATTTTAATTATTTATTCTATGTGGATTTGAGTAAAAACATTCTGGGTGGTAATGAACTTCAAAACCTAATTCCATTTCATTATGTTGTATTATATATTCATGGTCTTTAATATGATAAAATTATATTTGTAATAAATTATTTTTATATATTATTATATTTAAATTTTTTTCATTTGAATTTATTTTTCACCCAATAATATATTCATTTATTTATTCTCACTTCCTTGATATGTCCTTTTGAATGATTTCCCTCAGAATCCAGTTTTTTCGGCATTATTTATATTTTAATTTCAATCAGAGAAAATTGATGAATAATTATTAAAATTTTCTTTTATTTATTTTATCATATGGTTATTAATGAAAATTTCATGTAATTTTACCATATTTAAACTCTTTAGTACTCAATATATTTTAAAATATTTTTAATGAAATCCTATCCACATTTCTCTCTTTATTTAGAGAACATGTTTCCTTTCAAAAATATTATTTCCAAAAATATTTTTAAAACATGTTTTTAACCATTAATAATATATTTGTTCTATAGGTTTTTACCCTTTTATCTTTTAAATTTTTTGAATGGACTATTCTTCTCATTTTCCAAACATTGATCCTTTATAACTTTTTACCTTGTAAAAGGAATGTTCTTTTTTACCAGGTATATCATATACAGATTTACCCACCATAATTCCTTCAAATAATCATTTTCATGTTAAATGAATTATTTTAAAAAAAATATTTCATTTTAAAATTATCTTCCAAAAAAATATTTTTAAAAAGTTGTTTCAAAACAAAATGATGTTTCCCCAAGAATGATTTTAATCTTATTATTCTATTTAATCAATAAAAAAACCCAAATTCTTATTAAAATGGGTATATGTTATATGAATAAAATCTTTTTCATCACAAGGATGGTTTTTTATTTATTTTACCAATGATAATATTTATAATCACTAATTTTATTCATTTTGTGTAGTGGACTTGAAATATTCAATTTACTATGATCATATAATGTGGAATTTCCCCTAAATTTTTATATAAATTATCAAGGATACGTTCATTTGATAAACTATATACCATTCATACATACGATGTTAACATTCAAAAAAATTTATTTGTTGATAAATCAATATATTTTACTCAATATAGATATCTAAATATAAGTAATTATACTCATTAATTAGATAGATTACATGATATATGAGGAATAATTTGGAAATGAAATACATGTGTTGTGGACCATTAATTCAACCCTTAACATATAGAGACCAGTTAATTCAAGAGTCATGTTGAATAGGTATTCTCATGGAGTGAAATAAATTGGCTAGCATAATCTAATGGGTTTTTAGATTATATGTTTTAAATCATCCTTATAGTAAATTTATCATGTCTCTAGGAAACTTGAAATCCAATAATTAAGAGTTTGCTTTATTTTGAATCAATATTTATTATTCATGATATTTTTACTATGAATAATCTTATATATTCATTTCATTCACATTTAATTATTTATGTGGTTTTTGTTTTATATTTAACACCTTTCAATATTTTTTACACACATTACTATCGGTTTATAGATTATTTGGAATGTGTTTTTTGTCATTACATGGTAATATTAATTAATCTCATCGATTCGAAATTTCATTCATTGTTCTTTATCATTACTGATCATTTTAGATCGCACTTATTTTTTTGAATTACCCCAAGAATCAAAGAAGTTTACTATGAATTATATACAAGGATATATTTGATGGAATAATTTTATCATTGAAAGAAAAAAAATTAATTAGTGTATTCATTTATAATAAAAGAGTCATGTATGTATCAGGTCTATGAATACAACTAAAATATCTACTCTATCATGATAGGATTCCCTATAGTCACTCTAATGTAATGGTAGTAGAAATTATCCTCGAGTATTTTGGTGTTCGTTCTCTTCAGTTGGTTGTTGAGTCAATAAGTTTTTCCTTATGAATTTTCCATTCCTTCTTGTTTTGAAAATCACAAACACCATATACATAAGAAAATATATATTTTACCTCCATAAGGAAAATTTTCTTCTTTAAGGAAATTTACTCAAACCTAGATTTTCTTATACATGTCAATATTTTCCTTAAGTACGAAAACCGAATACAAACCCAAAACCTCGGAATCATATAATGTCATGAATTGGAGTATTCTGTTTTAGGATCCGAATTCTGGATGTGAACTGTAATGAAGTTCCACTCTGAATTCTGGATGTGAACTATAATGATGTTCAACTCCTATTTCTGGATGTGAACTATAATGATGTTCCACTTTGAATTTTGGGATACGAACTTTCATGAGTTTGAATCCAAACTCTTATGATGTTCGACTCCGAACATTCATGAGTTCGACTCCGAACTCTTATGAAGTTCGACACCGATCTTTCATGAGTTCTACTCTGAACTCTTATGAAGGTTGACACCAAACATTCATGAGTTCAACACCGAACTCCAATGAAGTTCAAATCCGAACTTTCATGAGTTCGACTCCGAACTCTTATAAAGGTCGACTCTGAACTTTCATGAGTTCGACTCCAAACTCTTATGAAGTTAGACTCTGATCTTTCATGAGTTCGACTCCGAACTCTTATAAATTTCGACTCTGAAATTTTTCTAGTTCGACTTCGAACATTGAATGTTCTGATTCTGAACTCCGGTGAAACAAGAATCCAAATTTCCTTATAAATTCAGACTCTGGACTTCTACAGACTTCAGGTTCCGAATTCCTATGAAACAAAATCCAAACATTTTTTTAACATAGACTCTGAATTCCATTTCGGTTAGACTCCAAACTTTTATTTACTTACATTCCGATTTCTAGTTATTCTTGTGATTACACTTGTTTCATTGTAAAAAGATGTCTTTCTTTCAGTTACACATGTTTTGTTATAAAACGATGTCGTCCATTCTGTATCAAATTAACCGTTGATTTAGTGACACATGTACAGGTCCCTCTGATATTCACGGAAAATATGACCATTGGAGGAGGGAGTTGATTGTTCCAACTGAGCCTATAAATAGGAGATTATTTCAAAGAACCTGATACAACTAAAAAACAAGTTTATCACTCTAGAGACCACACACTGTTATGGTGATTTCTAGAGAAAGAAAGTTTTTCAAGCTTTGTGTGTACCGAACTGCTTTTTCAGATTACTTCGTGCGACTCTGAATTTTGGTGATTACATTCAAGGGATTCCAGGGATAGGAAGACAGAGGTGCCGACTACCTTGAAGTTCTAGGGCTTACTTGCTGGGGAGGCGAGAGGTTCCAACTACCTTGATGTTGAGGGCTTTTGTGGATAGAAAGACAGAGACTCTGATCTTTGTATAGAGGGCTTAACCTGGTGTGTGTAAGACAGACTTTCTTGAATGTATAAATCAAGGGACCTTTATCCAAGGTTGTTGGATACCCTTCTCTTTGGGTTAAAATACTTATTTCTTTTATCTAGTAGTCTTACTACGTGTTTTCCGATGCATTTCATATTGTATGGAAAGTATAACTTCTTATATTTCCTTAAACATGAACTCTAATTCATTTAGATTCTATATGATTTAATGTAGAATCTCAAATTGTAAACTTAAGTTAAGTTTCAATTTTCTGATCCATATTTCTACAACATGTTTTCAGAATCACTTTCCAGATTTATGCAAGTTCATAGAACTAGAAGTTTTTAACTTCATACCTTGTTCTAATTCTTCAATTGGTGTTAGAGGTGTTGTGAATTTGATTAGTTTAACTTTGTTAAACTTAGATCCTTCCTTGTTTAAGGAAAATTTTATTGTGTCGTATATTGAGCATCAACATCATTATTTCGATCCTACAATTGGTATCAAAGGAGGTCTCTGAAATACTTATACTAACATATAAGTTTTTTATGCTCAATTTTTCATTGTTCTTCATCCGTTCTTAGAAAGAAAGTTTCATTTCGAACTTTTTCATTCTGAATTGTTCATTCCAAATTTGTTCATTCCAAACTTTTTTGTTACGATCTTTTCCTACTAACAAGCTTGGTTGCCGATGTTTTTCATAGATATGGTAGGTTTAAATTTTTGATCTATTGAAATTCTAAACCCTAAAATACAATTTTTTTTTGATGATAATGACTATGAGTATTGGAGATATCGAATGAATACTTTCGATATCAATACTAGAGTGGATAATTTTGTTATGCTTACTGGTGATTATAAAATTCCTTATAAGGAAGTTATAACATTCACTAACCAGGAAAGCAATAATATCAACTCAATTATAATGTACGCAATACATTATTATGTTCAATGACTAGAATTATATATTTCCAAATTTATTCTTATGAAGCAGCTAATTGTATCTGAAAAAAGTTAGAGGTTACACACTTTGGCACTTCTAATGTTATTGAAACTAGGAGAGCTATACTTAGAGTTGAATACCATGGATTCAATTTTCCGTATGGAGAACCAATCTATAAAGTTCAACATAGATTTATAACTATAGTGAAAAGTCATTAATCTATGGGATAAAAGGGTTAGATGATGAATCCCTTGTGGATAAGATTATAGATATTATGCCCAATGAGTGGGAATAAAAAAGAACAGATATTGATGAGAACAGGAAGGTTACTTAAATGTCCTTAGATGAATTATTTGGGACTATTCTCCAACATGAAACAAGAATGAAGATAGATGCTGACAACATCAAGATGAAGAATAGGAATGGTACTGTTTCTTTTACCACAACTTCAAATCATATAAATTCTAAGACTCCTATGAGAGTAACTAGATCCAATTATAAGAAAGTTGTTATTCTATCCAAATATAGTGAAAATGAAGTATCAGAGATTGGGTTAGAAAATCTTACTCAATGGATGAACAAGATAGTTGGACATAGAAATTTCCAATCTAAGTATAAGAAAAAGGAAATGAAAGATAGGAATGATGGAGAAGTTACTTTTTATGAATGTAAGAAAGATGGACATATTAGACCCAATTGCCCTTTGCTCAAAAAGAAAGATAGAAAAGGAAGGAATTATGAATGGAAAATAAATAAGTATTATAAAGGAAAATCTTTGAAAGTTCTGAAGCTAATGATACTTGGAGTTCCAGTGGTGGAAACCTTTTAGATGAATCTTCCGATTATGAATCTTTAGGACAGAAGAATCTTGGTCTTATAACTAGATTACCTATTAACAATAATTTCTTCATGGCTATGGTACACAATTCTGAATCGTTGACCAATGTTTCTTTAAATTCTAATGATATTAAATATTATAACTCTTTAGATGAAGAATCCTATTCGGATGAAGAAAATACTTCACCTACCTATGAAGAAGTTTCTAGGTTTGCTGAAATTTTTGAGATTGAGAATTCCAAACTCAGTAAAAAACTTGATAAGGAATACTCTAGCAATACTATTCTTACAAATTAAATATCAGTTATTTCTAAAGATCTTTATAGGAAAAATGATGATTTTTTAAGTATTTTAAAAAATATTGAGGAAGTATGTTCTGAGAAGAACAAAATTTCTAAAGAGTTAGAAAATGCAATATCTATGAAAAGTGTTTTAGAGTCTAGATCTAGTTCTAAATATATTTATTTTGAAGATAACAACTAGATTATAAAACTCATGTCCGAAATGTTTTCCTTAAATAAGTGTTTATAAAACATTACCCATGGTAAATACAATTTTGATAAAATGTATTCACAAATACGATCTTTAAGAAACAAATCAGGATTTGGTTATACCCATGGAAAACTAACAATTAGTAACAACTACTTTGTTCCACAAAGTGCCCGATTTTGTACCAAGATTCAATGTGGTGGTCACTGGGAAAAGAATTTCTCTTTAAATAAAACCCAATCTCTAGGTTTTCATAAGGATTATTTTTCTAAGAAGATGTGGGTGCCCAAAATTTCGTTATCTGAAAACCTCGGATCCAAACAATTTTGGATTCCGAAAGTCTAATTATTTTATCGTTTTTAGGAAGATAAAGGAAATACATACAACAATACTTGGTACATGAATAGTGGATGTTCCCGGCACGTGACTGGTAACAAAATATATCTTGAAAAGATTATCAAGATGAAAGGAGGAAAGGTAACTTTTGGAGATAATGCTCAGGGATAAATTGTTGGTATAGGTAATATTGTTCTTCTTGGTAAAAAATTGATTTAAAATGTTTTATTTGTTGAGGGTTTTAATCTCAACCTCATTAACATAAGTCAATTATGTGATGAAGGTTACCTTGTGAATTTTAGGAATGATAAGTGCTTAATACAGAATTACAAGGAAGAGTTTATTCTCTCTACCAATAGGCAAGAGAATGTTTACACTTTGAACTTAGAAGACCTTATGAGCCAAGATTTACATTTCCTAAGTGCAGTGGAATATCATTCTTTGTTATGGCATTGAATATTAGGTCACTACAACCTTAAGAACTTATGTAAACTATCTAAGAAGAAACTAGTTAAGGATATACCAGAGCTTAGATTTGATTCTTCAAAAGTTTTTGATCCTTGTCAATATGGAACGAAACATAAATATAGTTTTAAATCAATCGATGAAGTCTCAACAACAAATGCATTATAGTTAGTGGACAGATATCTTTTTGGTCCAACACAAACTGGAAGCATTGGAGGAAAATACTATATGATTGTTCTAGTTGATGATTATAATAGATTTACATGGGTAGATTTTCTAGCAAAAAAGTCTGAAGTTTTTTCTTATTTCAATAGTTTCAGATCCCAAGTTAAAAATGAGAAAAAAATTTCACTGAAAACTATTCATAGTGATCATGGAAGAGAATTTCAATATTCTGATTTTGAAAATTTGTAGTAGAAAAGGTATTACACACAATTTCTCAGCACCTATAACTCCTCAACAGAAAGGTATAGTTGAAAGAAGAAAAAGAATTATTCAAGAGGTAACTAGAACCTTGTTGAGTGAATATTCAATAACCATAAATTTTTGGGCTGAAGCTGTAAGTAATTATTTTTATACTATAAATCGATTTTTGATTAGACATTTTCTTAATAAAACTCCTTCTGATTTATGGAATGGTAGAAAACCTAGACTTTCTTACTTCATGGTTTTTGGTTGCAAGGTATTCATCTTGAATACTAAAGATAATCTACACAAATTCACACCAAAATCTAATGAAGCAATTTTCTTAGGCTACACCACAACTTCTAAGTCTTATTAAGTTTTCAATAAAAACACTTGTACTGTTGAGGAAACAGTGCATGTAAAATTTGATGAATCTGATTCTTTTGTTTTTAAACCATCCAAACTTACATACTCAGATGTGTTTTCAAAAACTGATTATCAACCATTGTTAGAAGATCCTTCTGATAAGGAAAATGTTCAAGAAGATACTTTTGAAACATTTACCCTAGAAGAATTTCTACCATATGATGATGAACATGTTTTACAGAACCCAAACTAGGTGTTTCTTAAGAATCATCCCAGTGATATTATCATTGGTGATGTAAATCAACCTGTAAGGTCTAGATGTTCCTTGAGAAATGAAGTAGAACATCTAGCATTTCTTTCCCAATTGGAACAAAAAATCCCTGATGACGCTTTAGGTGATGCTGATTGGATCAAATCCATTTAAGAAGAACTAAATGAATTTGAAAGGAATAATGTTTGGACCTTGTTTGAAAGAACTAAAGAAAACTTCTGTTATTGGAGTAAAGTGGGTCTTTAGAAACAAGTGTGATGAAAATGGAGTCATTGTTAGAAATAAATCTTGGCTAGTTTCTAAAGGCTATAATAAACATGAAGGTGTAGACTATGAATAAACCAATGCTCCAGTAGCTAGACATGAATCTATTCATATTTTACTTGCCTTTGCAACATTCTTCAATTTTAAACTTTTTCAAATGGATGTAAAATGTGCTTTTCATAACGGTTATGTTCAAGAGGAATTTTTTGTTGAACAACCTCTTGGATTTGAAGATACAAAGCATCCTGGTCATGTTTTTAGACTAACTAAATCTTTGTAGGGCCTTAAACAAGCCCCAAAAGCCTGGTATGATAGACTAAAACGATTTTTTCTTCAGAATAACAATGTTAAGGGAAATGTAGATCCAACCATTTTTATAAAAAAGTATAAGAAAAATGTTTTGATAGTTCAAATTTATGTTGATGACATTATATTTGGTTCAACTCAGAAATATTTAACTGATTTTTTGGCAAGTCTAATGAAATCTGAGTATGAAATGAGTATGATGGGTGAGTTAACATTTTTCTTTGGTTTTCAAATTTCTCA
Source organism: Viscum album (assembly GCA_963277665.1). Taxonomy (NCBI): domain Eukaryota; kingdom Viridiplantae; phylum Streptophyta; class Magnoliopsida; order Santalales; family Viscaceae; genus Viscum; species Viscum album. The sequence continues at coordinate 1,271,564,237 of OY728146.1, forward strand.
AAAACTAGAAGGAACTTATATATCTCAACATAATTATATTAATGATCTTCTTAAAAGTATGGATATGGTACCACTAAGAGTATAAGTACTCCCATTGGTAACTCAAACTCATTAGATCTTGATGAAGGTGGGAAACCAGTAAATCAAACATCTTTTGAGGTATGATAGGAAGTCTACTTTATATAATAGCTAGTCAACCAGACATAATGTTTTTAGTATGCTTATGTGTGATATATCAATCCAATCCTCTGGAATCTCATGTGAAGGTAGTAAACCGAATGTTTTTCTACTTAATGGGAACCATGGATCTAGGATTATTTTATACTTCTGGAAATGATTTTGTTTTAAAAAGCTTTTAGGATGCTAACTTTGGTGGATGTTGAGTGGATAGAAAGATTTCATTCAGAACTTTTCAATTTTAGGAGATTCGTTAGTTTCTTGGTCATGCAAGAAGCAACACTCAAAAGCTCTCTCCACTGCTGAAGCTAAATATGTAGCAGCTGGAATGTTTTGTGCTCAAGTGTTGTGGATGCAACACACACTCGAAGATTATGGATTGAGTTTTATAAAGACTCAATTTTTCTGTGATAACACATATGCCATTTCCCTTAGTAAAAACCATGCGCATCACTCACATGTAGAGAACATAGATATTAGGCATCACTTTCTTAGGGATCACACACTCAAAAGAGATATCATTCTTCAGTTTATCAGAATGCAAGATCAACTGGCTGATATTTTCACAAAATATTTACCCTCTGATATATTTGAATACATTAAACAGTGGTTAGGAATGATAACCGTAAGGTAATAATTCTTCATTAACTTCATGTTGAACAACTCTCCTTACAGTAATAAAATACTTTTCATAGGGGTGTATATTTGTGTGCTAGTTTAACCAAAAATTTCGTTGACAATTCTTTTTTAATCTTTTTTATCAAAATTTTTTCGTAACAAGTTTTTTGAATTTCCACAATGGAAATTCTCAGAAAGGAAATTACCATAATGGAAATTATCGGAATTGAAATTATAACAATTGAAATTATCTGAATGAGAATTTTCGTACTGGAACTTCCGTAATGAGATTTTCGTACTGGAACATTCGTAATGAGATTTTCATACTGGAACTTTCGTAATGATATTTTCGTACTGGAACTTTCATAATGATATTTTCTTACTGGAACATTTATAATGAGTTTTTCTTACTGGAACTTTTGTAATTATATTTTCGTACTAGAACATTCGTAATAAGATTTTCGTACTGGAACTTTCATAATGAGATTTTCGTACTTTAACTTTCGTAATGAGATTTTTGTACTGGAACATTATTAATACGAAATTTTCGTAATGAACATTCGTAATGAGGTTTTTTAATTAATGAGTCTTTTATTCATTTTTAAATTTATTTCTTCAAGAATAATATTACCAATTACAAACAATCTTTCTACCCAATCCGAAAAGTATGATTTCCTTATTTAAATTTTCGTAATCATATTTTTATTACCGGTACTTTCCTGACTTTTAAAATAATTTGGATTCTATTTTTCCTTAAATCCTAATGTTTTTCTTGAAACATAAAAAGAATTGATTCAAGTTTTCCATGAGGGTTTTTTTCTCAAATTTCAGATCAGATCAAAATGTTTTTCAACCATTAGATGGATTTTGGATGACCAAAGGTCACATGTATCGCCTATATAAAGGGGACCCCAAGGATCATCTCACATCTATTTTTAAATACTTTTGCATCTCGAACCCTTTCTGATCTTCTTAAGACTGGTTCCGATCTTTGAAAATCCATTCTGAATCTTTCATATCTCTCTGTTCCGAATGTCTGTTAAAGAAACATCTCAAGATATGTCAACTACAAAGTCAATCTCAAAATGGTTAATCTTCAGAGAAATGTTGGTGCATCTGGATTTTTACAATCTTGATTATATTATAACCAAGAATGTCATATTGAATAGTTGGGAAGATGTATGCCTGTACAAATCAGAGAAATAGGATCCGGTTTACACCAATTTGATGATCGAGTTATATGAGTCTGTTTCCTTCCAGATGGAAGATGGAATACAGTGGTTTTTGTTCAAGTCTTATGGGAAGACCTACAAGTTATCTTACACCAAGGCCGTGAGCTTGGTTGGTTTATCCTATGAAGGGGAAGCTGAGTTTTCTCACATAAGCTTCCAGATGAGCAAGGAAGATTCAACAAGGTGAAGGCTTTAAAATGTCTTGGACATAAGGATGCTACGACTGCTAAGATTTCTCATATCAATCTAAATGAAAAGATTATACAGCTCTGGGTACAAGGTTTTCTCGTAACAAGAAGGGGAGACAAGGATAACATGATGAAAAGTGATATCTATGTCTTATACTTCTTGGTAAATCTAAGAAAGATAAATTTGATGAGGCTTGTCTTGATTACGATCAATAACATCAAATAAGGCAACTTGAGAGCACAAATAATTATGTACTCTGCCTTACTATCTAAGATGCTAGTTCGGTGCATAGAATCCTTCATGGTTGCATGAAAATCAAAAGTCTAGAATTGTAATCTTATGCTAGTAAGTGATGATACTTTGAAGAAGATGAAGATGGGTTTTTCTAGTGAATCCTAAGAATTATAACCACTATCTATTGAAGAGGTTGAGGTAGATCAGAAAGATACACATTCTCTAAAACCATCCAAAAAGGCAAGGAAGAAGAGAAATATTATGGAAGTGATTGTTGAGGAAGAAAAACCCATTTCTAAGGAAACCCCGTCTACTCCCCCCAAACCAAAGAAATAAGAAACTTATCCTGATGAAGTTGCTGCGAAGTGGAGGGATGATAGTGAGAAGAGGAAAGAAGGGGATCCACAGTTCGAATTGGACCCTCCAGAGTATAAGGCCTTAAAAGAGAAAGTTGTGGATGAGTTAAAAAAGTAGTAAATGGAAAACAAGATGAAAAATAAGTTGTATGAAGCTGAACTGGTGCAATCTCTTTTGAGAGATACTTAAATATATTCTGAGTAGATTCCGGTTCCGGAAATTTTCCTTACAAAAACTTTTTTACCAGATACTCCAGCTAAGAATTATATCACTCCAGAAAAGTCTAAGGGTAAAGATGATGTTGATGAAGTATAAAAACAATCATCTAGGGAAGAAGTAGTGGAAGAGGTTGAAGAAGAAGAAGAAGAAGAAAAAGAAGAAGGAAGTGAAGATTTGCATGCCTTGATCAAGAAAGTATAGGATTTTCAAGATAAGGCAGAATCCGCAAAATTAGTTACTCTAGGAAAGGGAGTTGAGGAAGATAGTATGGGTGATGATAAGAAACAGAAAGAAGAAGAAAATGTTTTCTATGATGAGGAAGAATCCTATAAGAAATAATTTCAAGAGGAAGGAGTATAAAAGGAGAAACAAGATGAAGATCACATTATTCATGTTTCTAAATCCGAGGAAGAATATCCTAATGAGGATCACATTCCAAAAGCTGAGAAGGGGAAGTAAGTCCGGATGGATACACCACCAAAAGATATTTTTAGGAAGAAAGAGGTTGGTAGATCTTCTAAAAGAAAACTGGTACAATTTGAAGAAGAACATTCTCCAAGAAAATTATCTGATTCGGATTCATCAGCTCATGGACATGATTTTGTGGTTGAGTCTCTAAAGAAGATGGTAGAAACCATTCGGTTTTTCCTTCTATAGACTGCAGATTCCAAATGCTGTAACAGAGTATGAATCACAAATCGGATTCCGTATCCATGGTCATGGACAAGTGTGTAAATATTGAAGCTGACCATAGAATATTTCTTATCAATAACGATGTTCATAGATAATCTTGTAGAAAAATAACTCTGTGGTCTAAGAAAGTTGAAGAAGAAATGTCTGATTATGATAATTTTATGAATGAGGTGAAACATGCTTTTGAAACTGAGTATAGCCAGATCAATAATCCTCAAGACGAGCTGATAATTGAGAAAAGCACTCGAAATAAACAGGTTAGAGACCTGAATGAGAAGATTAATTCAGTAGCTGAGAACTGGAAAAGTGAAAGATACTTCTGGATTTAGTTTAAGGAGAAGATGGAAAAGCAAGATGAGTTAATAAAGATGCAGAAAAAAGCCATCGAGGCTTAGGGAGATGCTTTGAAAGCCCAAGAAGAAAAGACAAAAGCCTTGGAGAGGCATTTTGAGGAAGACCAAAGAGACTTGATGATGCTCAAAACCTTATTGAAGAAGCTGATCCAAAAATAAAAGGAAGACAAATAAATCCACTCCGATCGTTTTTTGTATTTGTCTTTCTTTGGAAATTTTGTCAAATCTAATGAAAATTTAGTTGTTTGTATCTTGTTATATACTAATGTTTCAGGTACCATATTTTTTTCCATTCCCATCATTTTTTTTTGAAAATCACAACTGGGGAGAAGGAAAGAGAACTACTCCTAAGGGGGAGAAGGAAAAAGAGTCACTAAAAAGAGGAGAAGGAAAATTTTAAAATGAATAAGAAAAATTTCTAAGTGAATATATACTTAAAGTAAGGGGTATATGCTCACTATGTAGTTTTTCATTTCCATGATAATGAAAACTCTACTCCGGAAATTCAGAATACAATACTTAGAGTTTCAATTCCTAAGGGGGAGTTAGTTGTATTCACATTCATCCATGAACAAAGGGAGATAAGTTTTAATTTCAAAGTCTAATGAAATTTTTCAAAGTCCTTATATTCTTTTTTATAAGGATGTTTGTGCTTTCCAAAAAGGGGAATATTTTTGAGTCAATAAGCTTTTCCTTATGTCTTTTACATTCCATTTTATTTTGAAAGTCACAAAAACTTTATACTTATGAAAATATATATTTTACCTCCATAAGGAAAATTTTCTTCTTTAAGGAAATTTACCATAACCTAGATTTTCTTATACATATCAATTTTTATTTTAAGTACAAAAACCGGATTCATACCCAAAACCCCAGAATCATATAATGTCAATAATTGGAGTATTCTATTTTTAGGATCCGAATACTGGATGTGAACTATAACGAAGTTCCACTTCGAATTCTGGATGTGAACTATAATGAAGTTCCACTCCGAATTTAGATGTGAACTATATTGAATTTCCACTCTGATTTATGGATACGAACTTTCATGAGTTCGACTCCGAACTCTTATGAAGTTCGAATCTGAACATTCATCAGTTCAACTACAAACTCTAATGATGTTCGACTCGGAACATTCATGATTTCGACTCCAAAATCTTATAAATTTCGACTTCGAACTTCCATGAGTTCTATTCCGAACTCTTATGTAGTTCGACTCCAAACTCTCATGAGTTTGACTCCGAACTCTTATGATGTTTGACTCCGAAATTTCATGAGATCGACTCCGAACTCTTATGAAGTTCGACTCCAAAATTTCATGAGTTCGACTCCGAACACTTATGAAGTTCGACTCTGAACATTCATGAGTTCGACTCAAAAATTTTAATAGTTTTTCTTCAAACTCTGCATGTTCATATTCTGAACTCTGGTTAAACCAAACACCGAATTTCTATAGAAATTCAGACTCTGGACTTTTACAGACTTCAGGTTCTGAATTCCTATCAAACAGAATACGAACATTTTTTAACATAGACTCCAAATTCCATATTGGTTAGACTCTGAACTTTTATTTACTTTAATTACGATTTCTAGCATTGCGTATGCTTACAATTTTTTTATTGTAAAATGATGTCGTGATTTCAGTTACACATGTCTTGTTATAAAACGATGTCATCCATTATGTTTCTAATTAACTATTGGTTTAGTGACATGTGTACAGGTCCCTATGATATTCAAGGAAAATATGACCATTGGAGGAGGGCGCTGATCGTTCCAACCAAGCCTATAAATAGGGGCTCATTTGAAAGAGCTTGATACAACATAAAAACAAGTTGATCACTCTAAAGAACACACGATGCTAAGGTGATTTAAAGAGGGAGAATATTTTCATGCTTTGTGCGTACTGAATTGCTCATTCATATTGCTTCATACGACTTTTAATGTTGGGGATTACATTTGAGTGATTCCGGGGATAGGAAGATAGAGGTGCTGACTACCTTGAATTTTGAGGGCTTCCTTCCTGAGGAGGACAGAGGTTCTAACTACCTTGAAGTTGAGGGATTATGGGGATAGAAAGACAGAGACTCCGATCTTCGTATCAAGGTCTTACCCTGGTGTGGGTAAGACAGACTTTATTGAAAGTATAAATCAATGGACCTTTATCCACGTTGGTTGGATACCCTTCTCTTTGGGTTAAAAAATTATATCTTGTAACCAGTAGTTTTACTACTTGTTTTCCGCTGCAATTTCATATTGTAAAGAAAGTATAACTTATTATATTTCCTTACTCTAGTACTCTTATTCATTTATATTCTATACTCTTTAAGGTAAAATTTCATATTGTAAACATTATTTAAGATTCAATTTCTAGATCCATATTTCTGAAATCTGTTTTCAGAATCACTTTTCAAATTTAAGTAAGTGCATAGAACTAGAAGTTTGTAACTTCATTAATTGTTCCGATTATTCAATTGGTGTTAGATGTGGTGTGAATTTTCATAGTTTAACTTTGTTAAACTTATATCTTTCCTTTTTTAGGGAAATTTTTAATGTGTACAATTCACCCCCCTCTTGTATATTGAGCATCTACATCCTTATTTCGATCCTATATTGGTATTAGGTAAATTTTATTAGAAACCTTGGGAGATAGATTTATGAAAACATAATGTAGATAAAATATACCAATGGTTGCCTTTAAGGATCTGAATATATGAACATTCTAGAATTTTCATATACAAGAGATTATGAGGGTTGTCCTATCAATACATTCATGTCTGGATGCTATATGTTGGAGTGTTTTTTCAACAAATATACATAAGCATAACAAATATGTAGGGTGAGTCTGGCCTGACTCCAGTGTAACCTAGTACATGATAATGAGCCTATCATCCAACCAAGTTTTACACTACCATGGGATACACATAGGATAATTCAAATATTTTTTATGAATGATTAAGATGTATTTTAAAAGACAATTAAAATTAATGACATAGGTTAATCCTATAGTGATATAGAAAAACATTAATGATTCAATATTAATACATCTTAAAATGATTATATAGTTTTTCTTCTACTATAATTTCATCTCACACTTTGATTTTGTGTTTTATTTAATGAACACAACCTAAATGAGTCTTGTTAACAGTGTACGTTAAAGAAAATGTTGCACCAATGAGTAACCCTAATGAATTTCTAAGAGGAGTGAAACATATCATGTTTACCCGTAATCATTTTTCCATTAATAGGATTGCAAGCGTATACCTTAACCAACATATGAACAAAAAATATATAGATGGATTAATCTAAGAGAAAAAGTGGTGGTGATCATGGATATAATATGGTTCAATTTATATAATGAAAAAAATGTGGAAGAAAGGACTATGGAAAGAGTCTCAAAAAAATTATTAAATAAATTAATTTTGGGAATGAAGGACATAAATAAAATAATTTCCTTGGAAAACTAAAATAATGATCTATAGAAATAATGGTCATCCTATGTATCCTTTTTAAGTTCATTGCATTGAATTTGGATAATCTTGGAATTATAATAGTAAAAACCCTCTTCTAAAAGATAAACCCTAGATAAAACATGGGCCACTAGAAATAAATAAATGAAATGTTTATGAATTGTGATTTTATTGAAAACCCAAGTTAAAATAATAATTTATTTATTTATTTATTGGATGTTTGATAGATTTATTTTGTAAATTTTATGGTTTCAGAACAAATAAAACCAATAAAGTAGTGGGTCTTGAACCCGTTACCTATGGAAGGTAGGCAATTCACACCTTCCCCTGACTTACACGATGTCCTGGATAATATTTCATTTCTTTTAGCTAAATAATTTGATGGAAAATATTAATGATAAAACATTAGGTTTAATTTTATATTTAGATAGTAATCTTTAAACTATATTGGTTATAGAAAAAAGTGAGAAAAATATAATGACTGGTGTGATGGGTATTACAATATGTTACTAGAAGAATTTACTACATCAATAATGGGTGTTCATTCAAGGATATAAATTTCATTTTGTAAGGTATGAAATATAATTTGATCCAAGAATATCCTCAATAAGGATTTTTTAGTAATAAATTTGAACATATCATGTTAGTAAATATAACTATATCTTCATTTATTTAAAAAATTACTCAACAATTGGAAAATGTTCAAAAAAAATTTACCCATAACTCCTTAATTTTTGATGAATAGATGAACCTATGAATCCTCAAATATTTATGGATTATATGACCTCAAAAAAGAATTTATCAATATTTTTTCGTGTTACTCAAAATATCTAACAATAAGTATTTATCATTTTCCCCTAGGTCTATGTATATACTTTTTACTAATGTTCTCATACATGCAGACCTAGTTATATGTTTGTCCAAGTAATCTTTGTACTTCCCATGATATCATTTTTATAATTTTTTCATGAATATATCCCTCAAAGTGGAAAATAAAAATACGATACATAAAAAAAACTATTACTTAGTTCAATTTTAAATTGTGACGAAGCATTTTATTTATGGTGGGGAGAATTTAATTCCCCAAAATTCTAATTTAAGAATATTGTATTCGATAGAACGTATTAAATGAAACACCAAGAATGTAAGGGAATATAATATCTTGAGATTTTAAAATTTAATTACTATTTAAAATAAAATCAATATAGGATATAGCTTTCAGTTCACAAAACATTGAGTTGGATTTTCTTTTAGGCAACAAAGACATTCTTCGATAGCATTCATTACAAGAATGATAGTGTTTAAAAAAGATATTATTGAAACATTATTATTTAATATAATAAGATATAATATAATAGTAAAATTGGATATTATGAGAATTATTAACTGACATATGAAAATAAACGGTTTAATTATTTGGTTAGAAACTAATTATAAATTAATATAAGTATTAAATTAATATAGATGGAATGTTTTTTAAAATTTTTTTATTCTCACCAAATTGTTTTATCATAATAAATTATATTAATAAAAACATTTGAGTGATATTATCAAAATATATATTAAATATTCCTCAAAATATTTTTCATATTCAATAAATATATTTTATATGTATATGATAAGAACAAATCCTATATTACACATAAAAAGAATAATTTTTATTGATGAATTATTACGCCTGTTTAATTGAGAATATATATTTATTTAAATTTTTGAAATATTTAAAAAATTTACATGTCTAAATAAATTACATTTTTAATCTATATTTAAAAATTAACTTAGTGTGATTTTATGGTATTTTCTGTGAGGCTTCAGTTTGGGATGAATAGTGAAAAATGATAAATTTTATTTCAAAACATCGTTTTCCTAAAATATATATTTACATATATATATTTATATTCATATTTAAATAGATTATTAGTTATTAATGTTTATTTATTGAATTGTTTTAAATTAATTAAATATAGGTTGTTTGAAGGAATTTAACTATGAAATTGGATATAAAATATCTCAAATGTTTGAGAATTTATACTTTTGAAACTAACTATGGGTTTAATTATAAATTTTTTTTACCACTTATGTGATTGGAATTTTGAAAAATGAATTACATAATTATAATATCAATAATTTCAAATTAAAATAATGAATAAAAATATTTTGAAAAAAAATAATTGCAAAAATGATTAAAATTAATTACGGTGATTATGAGAAATAAAATAGAATAACAAATAAAAAACAATAAACATTAAGGAAAAATGACCTAAAAAGTTTACAAAATCAATTTTATGTTCATATTTTGAACCTATTATTCAATGTATCAAATTTACATCATTATTTCAGCCACATGTCATGGGAAAAATGTTGTAGGAATTTGATTTTCTATATTTTACAAGAATACCACTCTCCTTCCCTAAAAAATGAAAGTCACCCCTCCCAATTATTCAAACCACTAGATCCCATTAGCACACCAAAACATTTCCATAATAAAATCCCAAAATCCCCCCTTTATCAAATTTAGTTCCATTGGTAATAAACCAATCCAAGGGAGTCGTTTGTTGCAAACAAATAATTATTACCCAAAGAAGAGATAACATCCTCCCTCAAGATCATTTGTTTCATATTAATATTTTTCCCCCGAAGATATTAATATTAAATTAATAAAAAATAACTTAACAAAAATCAATACAACGAGTTGTTTTAAATTAATGGTTCTTCCTAAACTCTCAAAATATTTCATCAAATGGGTAATGAACTTACCATTCGTGTGTAAGGTGATCTACTGTCTGACAAAACGATGTTGTTTAGTTTTCCTTTACACACTATCAAAGAAAAAATAATGATAGAAAGAATATTTTTATATTATATATATGATATTATAGTTTCATTAATACACATTTAATTTTAGTATAACACATTAGATCATTCTTTCCATTTTGTGTATATACGATATAATCATTTCTGGAAGATTGGAATAGTGCCTCCTCAAGATGACACGATTCATTCACACTATAGATAGAATGTATAAAGGATGGTTTTTATAACAACCTGAATCTGGAGCCACTCAAATGGCACCCCATTACCTAGTTCGCCACGTGAACTCAAGCACATTTCCACAAACTCTAGAGGCTGCCGACTAGCAGTGAGGGCCTAAGTGATTTAGTGAGGAAACTATGCCCTCATTTGGTAAAGTATGTGGTGGAAGGAAAACAAAATAATAATCGCAGAAGCATTAAACAGCACACAAAAACTGAAAAAGAACATCGTAAGCAATGTATAATATTATAATGATGCAACATGCCTATAAAACCCCAAGCTTTTACGGTACGTTTCTCTTTGAATAATGCGATAGCGTGTGTTGTACGCAACATCGAGTTCTAACGCACCACAACCAATCAACTAGCCGTTATGAATAGTAATACCTAATTTTTGAAATTTTATAAATTTTATCTCTCAAAATGACTTCATTTCTGGATTCGGAGTATTGAAATTTTTCATAAGGTGAAATTTTGGTACTTTTCTGATAACTTTATTATTTTGATGAATAGTGATAATTACTAAATTTTAATTAAAAACAACTTTTTAATCAATATAATTAATTGTTATAAATTATGAATTTGAGTGGTTTTAAAGATATTTAGAATATATTTTTACAATTTAATACAATGTTGGTCAGTGGACATAATTTCACAATTAAACCAAACCTAAATAAGTATCAATCTTTTGATAGTTATTATATCTTAAAAACACGATTTTTGTTTTGACAGCGGAATTAATTATAAATTAATTTCTGCCACTTCCATGTATTAAATTTGGAAAAATGGATTCTATAGTTGGAATTAGGATGTTCAAATTTTGTAAATATGTAACTTTTATTTTTATACGTTTTGAATAATTACTTCTGTAAATATTTTATTTAGCATGGTTAAAGGGTAAATCCGGTAAATAAGGGTTAAAAAATAATATTATAATAATAAAAAACTACCTAAAACGTGTCCTAACCTTATTGGATGATACATGTCTGACCATGGGAATATTTGGGTCGATTTTGGGACCCCCATGGGGCCACTTGTAAGTGATAGGGACACTTTATTTTAATTAAGTTAAATGAATACAAAAATGACACAAGCGTATATCTTTTAGAAAAAATTTTTTTACATAGTTTTATATATGTTTGATTTTCAACTATAAATATTCATTAGAAATATAAAATATTTTCTACATAATGGTATTTTATTTATAATTTTTAGACATTAAATATTTAATTTATTTATGACACAATGGTGATGCACTAATTAATATAATACTAAAAAATCAAAATGATAGATATTGTAGATACCCAAAAAAATATAATTGAGACTTTTATGAATTACAATAATTTTCTAGGTTAATATGACATGTTAGTAATGACTTAAATTGACTTTTCGAAGTAATAATTCTTTTTATTTTTTAAAAAATCAATTATTTATTAGTGTCAAAATTGACATAAAAGAGTTTTGATACCAAATATTATATTATTAATTGATATTAAATTCATAAAAATATAAGGATCGTCCAAGAGACTTATATCATGATAGGTGTATCATTAATGGACCACTTGGGGGTCTCTTGGATGTATATAGTATGTTTATTAACAATATAATAAAAAATACAAAGAGACATTGTAAAAGAGAAACTATTTAACTAAGAGTTAATAATTAAAGATAAGGTTAGTATAATGACCCAAACTTGCCTAAATTCTATGGTTGAGTTTTTTTCTAATTATAACCAACTTAACAATTATATAATCAACTTTGGAGCTATTAGAAATCGAGTATGAATTTATTATAAATAATTTTTCTAGCATTTCCAAAGGTGCCCCTCCCCCTCTTATAAAAGGGCACTCACCCTTATTTTTAATTCACACATTCAAAGACTTTTGGTTCGGCCAAACTCTTCCCAAATACTCTCTCAACTACCTCACTTCATCCTAGAGGTCTTCCTTTAGTCAGAAACCAACCTAAGAGGCCTTTTGATCAAATCAAAAGCAAAAACCCGAAGAAGAGGTAATGATTTCACCACCCTTTTCCAAGTTCCTTTCTTCTTCCACTTCTTTTTCCTTTGTTATTACCATTCTAAAATAATAACTCCAGTATCTCATATATACTTTAATGTTATTATAAATATGGTACAACCATATTCAGTATTCAATCCATCCTTTGAATAACAATACACCATATGTGCAAACGTATGGCTTACTGTCTCCAGGTCGTGGTGTAATTGTTATTCAATAAATTATTATATGGATGGGTATAATAATGATTTATAATTCATGTAAATAATAAATATAACATGATAATAATTCTGTATATATAATATAACATCCAATTATATATTATTTTAATATCAAAAGAATGATATTGTCGCTCGTACGTACGTACGGACAACCGTCTCCACGAACGCGATGAGATTCATTCTCCATCATATCCATTCATGTATAATTATAAATTGATGATTAATAATAGTATCTAAGGACTTGATATCATTATGTATATAATTAAGATACAACCTATCAAGGACAAAAATGACTTACGTAACAAAACATATAAAAGAAAACGAGTAAGTTAACACCTGAAACAATGATAATACTAAGATATTATTAACCAATCAGTGTTGAAAGATAATATATGATATCATATTAATGCATATGATTATTTTATAATTTAATAACAATTATTTCACCATTATACAGGTGGTTAACCTACCCATAACAAAGGAAAAGTACAAGTTAAGGGTTTATTTTGCATTCTCTTCATTATCGGAGGTTGTTTATACATAATAATCTACCGGGATCTCTTTATCATCCACATCCATGTTTCTTAAAAATGTATTTAATATTTACGATAGAATGGGTTTAAGTCATTAATATCCTTGTTTCACTTTTTATAAGTAGTTTATAAAGGAATCTTTCTATCGTTTTCCAAACAAGGTTCTTATTAGAATTTTCGACACAATTAATGTAAGAATGTTTTTTTAACGTATATGGCAGGTGTAGATATTTTTTGACATTATTAAATTGTAGAAGATTCCCTTACAAGAATATAAGAATACTTTCAATGAAAATGTTTTATTTTATATGAATCTTAATTTATTTCAAAATAAAAATAGATATTTCTCTAAAAAGAGTTTTGATTTCATCAATGTCAACATCCTTTGATGGATTTTAATCTTAATTGAAGCTGATTTATTATGAAACAAAACATCCATATTGTATTGATGGGTTTGTGATATGTTTGACTATGGATATGTTATTTTTATACCCTTCATGGTTTACAGTGAAAGTATTGACATTTCGTATGCCTAGTTTTAATACTAATGTTTATGTTATGTTTAAACCTTTTCATATGGGAATGCATTGGACTTAATATGGGAAGGGTGGAGCCCGCTATAGCTCCTCGATGCATCGGTAGGTCTCATGAGACAAAATAGTGTCTTGGCACAAGGCCTTGACAAAATCTTATTTTTAGTCTTGGAATGAGGCCTTGGCTATGTGGTTATGATAGTCTGGCATTATGCATTCCATCATTATGAAAGTGGTTATTGATATTACATGCGATTATTCGATTAGTAGAATATATATGTGATTAAGTAAATGACATTATTTGATTTTATTTTTTCCATACTATGTTTATATTCAAGTTTAAAAGGATTTTTTTTAGTTATACACTGCCTTAAATGTTTATTCATATTTACGAAAGTTTCCGCTATATTGTTATCCTTACTGGGCATTTGAGGTCACCCCTTATCTATGTTTTATTTTTCCCAGGATGTGAAGAAGTAAATTATGAATGACCTGCAGGGATATTATGAGGGGATAATAGTGTGGACAATGGAGACAATATGTTGTTGTAGTAGTTTTTCACTTTATGATGTAATGTAAAACTTTATGAATATATCTAGTGTTTCCAAGGCTGCTAAACCAATCAGTCTTTCAAGATTTGATCTTTCTTGTGATCATTCCAATGTTATATAATAATGCACCAACTCTGGGTAACAGGGGTCGGGGCATTATAGTTGGTATCCGAGCACGTTTAGTACAGACCTTGGAAGCTATATTTATATAGAATCTGATTAGAGTACGTAGACCTAAGATGAACTTTGAGGATTAGTTTAGAAGAACTTCCTAGAATTTTGGTTTTGTAGAGATTTTGTGAGTTTTCTGAGCAATACATATCTGTCTGGATACGAGCGGGTAGAGTTGGCTTTGGCACAGATGTACCTAGGGGTAAAACCCGAAAACACAGCTTTGAGCAATACTCGAACGGGAACTGGTGCACGACAATGGGCCTTGCTGCACTATTGGTTACAACACTCCTGGAGGATGTGCTTAGGATAAATCTCATTTTATTTACAAATCATTATGAAGGTTTTATGAGTATATTGTTCCTCAATGAAAATATTTTTATGACTATGTATTATATCCATAAATAGTTCAATTTATGTTAAGTGTTTTATATGTATGGAATTATGTATTTTGATTCATAAACTATTCTAGTTTATTCCATGGTTTAGAAATGGTGCCTAGTGGAAGAAATGGAAACTGTATCAATGCACACACTCCATGTAGGGATTTCCCTCCTTCTCAATATAATTATAGTGGAGCTGGTGATGCAACTGGTTTCAATCAGCTAATAACCATATTGGGAAAACTCACTCAGGTTATGAATAATAACCTTACCCGTATGGAGCACCCTGATCCACAGCATGGAGGATCAATGTTAGATCGATTCATGAGGCAAAAAACACCAACATTCAATGGGAGTACAAATCCCTTAGTAGCTGAGCAATGGATAAATTTCCTAGAGAAAATATTTCAGGATTTGGGGAGTAGTGAAAGGGAAAAAGTTATCATGGCAGTTTACCGCCTCACTGGAGATGCTGATCAATGGTGGTCATTGATTCAAAACATGAATGAAGATGATGAAGTATCAAATATGGAACAGAGGGATTTAAATGATATATTTTTGGAAAAATACTTTCCTTGTGACCATTAAGAAGATATCAAAAGGCAATTTCTGAGTCTGAGACAAAAGGAGGATGAGAATGTTGCAATGTATGAGGCTAACATTACAAGGCTAGAAAGGTATGCTAGAGATTATATACGTAACCCAAGAAGTAAGATTGATCATTTCTTTGATGGGTTAAAACCATTTATCCATCGAGTATTTGTCTCACAATCCTTCTCGTCGTATGAAGACATTTTCTCATGTGCTATCAAGACAGAAAAGGAATTATCTAAGTCTTATGACATTAAATCAAAGAAATAGACGAAGAGATCTACTAATCAATCTGGGAATGGAAATAAGGGGAAGAAGGGAAATGTTGAATATCTATCCTATGGTAAATGTGTGAAGAAACACCCTGGTACTTGCTTGAAGGAAATGGGTGTCTGTTACAAGGGTGGTGAAAATGGCCACCATGCTCGTGATTGCAAAGGGAAGAAAGAAGATACCAATGTTCAGTGCTACAATTGCAGGGAGATGAGACATTATGCAAATTAATGTCCTAATCGTTAGGGGAAGATACCTCAGAAAAGGCCAAGGGATCGAGGCCAAGCTTATGCTATCACTATTTCTGAGGTAGAAGCTCTGAAAGACATGGTGGCAGGTAATTTAATGGTTTCCTCAGGTTTAGTAAATGCATTATTTGATTCTGGATCATTGAATTGTTTCATATCTTCCCAGTTTGCTACAAAAATTAGATATTTCGAATTTGATTTAACAAGGGAGTTTTCAGTTAAAACTCCTAAGGGAAGTATCATTGCAACAATTTTTTGTGATTCAGTCCCCATTATAGCACATAAATGTTATTTATCCGTTGATCTCAACATCATACCTATGATTGAGTTTGATATAATCCTCGGTATGGATTGGCTTTCGGATTATGATGCGAAGATTTATTATAATAATAAGGATGTTTTGATTTTGGATGATGATGATAAGGAACACCTTATCTTTAGAGCAAAATCATCACCACCTAATTCTTATTTAGATCCACCCCCAGTAGCTCAACTAAGTTCAATTATTGGGGAGGAAGAGAATGAAATGACTGTGGGTGAGGAAAGGAATGTTCAAATAGAGGATGTAACTGTTGTGAAAGAATATGTAGGTGTATTTCTGGAATATTTACCAGGACATCCTCCAAAATGAGAAGTTGAGTTTTCCATTGATTTAAATCCTGGATCAAGGCCTATATCGAAGACCCCTTATAGAATGGCCACTGTAGAATTATTTTAACTAAAGAAACAACTATAGGAATTGAGTAATAAGGGATTTATTCTCCCTAGTCTTTCTCCATGGGGATCCCCTACTCTTTTTGTCAAAAAGAAAGATGGATCTATGAGGTTATGTATCGACTATAGGGATATCAATGATATAAAAATGAAGAACACGTATCCCATACCTTGCATTGATGAGTCATTTGACCAACTACATGGAGATCAATACTTTTCAATGATTGAACTTTGATCTGGATACCATCAGTTGTGTGTAATGAAGGAAGACATTCCGAACATAGAATTTCGAACCAGGAATAGGCATTACGAGTTTACTCCAATGGCTTTTGGATTGACTAATGAACTCTCTCTATTCATGGATCTGCTAAATAGTGTTTTCAAGGAATATCTCGATGAATTTGTGGTGGTATTTATTGATGATATCTTGGTATACTCTAAAATCTATGAAGATCATGAAAGTCACTTGCGCATTATCCTGAAGACTCTGAGAAGACATGAATTATATGGGAAGTTTAGCAAGTGTGAATTCTGACTTCCTGAGATTTATTTTCTGGCCCATATTGTCTCTAAAGATGGAATCTGTGTTGATCCTTCTATGACCAAGGCAATAAAAGAATGGCCAAAACCTATGATTATAACTGAGGTACGCAGTTTTATTGGTTTGGCAGGATATTATTGATGTTTCGTCCAGAATTTTTCCCGATTGGCTAACCCATTAACAAAGCTCACACGTAAAGGGGTTAATTTTTTTTGGAAAAAAGATTGTGAAGAATGTTTCGAAGAACTGAAGCGAAGATTAGTCAATTATCCTATATTGAATCTACCATCAGGGAATGATGGGTTCATTATTTATAGTGATGCATCGAATAAAGGACATGGTTGTGTCCTTACACAGAATGATAGGGTTATTGCCTATGCATCACGACAGTTGAAAATTCATGAGAAAAACTATCATACTCATGATCTCGAGTTAGCAGCTGTGATCTTTGCTTTGAAGATATGGAGGCACTACCTCTATGGTGAAAAATGTTAGATTTATACAGATCACAAGAGTTTGATGTATACTTTCTCACAAAAAGAAATCAACATATGGCAAATGAGATGGCTTGAATTACTCAAGGATTATGATTGCACGATACACTACCACACGGGGAAGGAAAACAAGGTGGCAGATGCTTTGAGCAGAAAAGACCATGGAGTTTTGAACAATATGAGAATTGAAAGGGATCTAATTTTCATGGATCTAGTGAAGATAGACATGGGAATAACTAGGGAAGGTGAAACATCAATACTTTTTCAAATTGTTGCAAAACGATATTTACAAGAAAGGATTAAATGTTCTCAGAATGATGATGAAGAATTTCAAAAGAAGATTAAAGCTGTGAATGATGGGAGATTGAGAGACTTTGTGTATGAAGATGGAATTATGAAATTTGAGAAGATACATTGTGTTCCTGATATACCTGATCTAAAAAGGGAATTTCTGGATGATTCTCATAGTTACAATTTCTCTATACACCATGAGAGCACCAAAATCTATAGATATTTGAAGGAACATTTTTGTTGGGACAACATGAAGAGGGAGATTGTTGATTTTGTGTCATGATGTATGGTTTGTCAACAAATGAAAGCTAGAATGAAATATCCTAGAGGATTCATGCAACCTCTTCCCATACCGAAGTGGAAATGGGACAATTTTATGATGGACTTTGTTATGGGGCTACCAGAGACTCCTAGAAGGAACGATGCAATATGGGTCATTATTGATCGTCTTACCAAGTCAGCACATTTTCATGCTATAAGAGAAGATCTACCACTGGAATGTCTAGGAAGACCATATATTGATGAATTTGTGAGACTTTATGGAGTACCCCTATCGATTGATTCTGATCGTGATCCCCGTTTTACATCAAGATTCTGGAAAAGTCTTCAGAAAGCCTTGGATACTGAACATCATTTGAGCACTGCCTACCACCCTCAAACAGATGGACAATCAGAATGAACTATTAAAACCTTAGAAGACATGTTAAGAACCTGCTCACTTGAATTTCAGGGTATGTGGGATCAATATTTACCTCTGGTAGAATTTTCCTATAATAATAACTTCCATTCGAGTATACAGATGGCAACATATGAAGGGTTATTCCGAAAGAGATGTCTCACACCAACCTGTTGGGATGACGTTGGTGAAAAAAATCTTTTAGGCCTAGAACTGGTGGATGAAATGATGGAAAAGGTGAAGGTAATCATAAATCACATTAAAGCAGCTCAAAGTAGGCAGAAGAGCTATGCCGGTAATAGAAGGAAGGATTTGGAATTTCAAGTCGGTGATCATGTTTTCCTGAAGGTATCTACATGGAACGGAGTCATACGTTTTGGTATGAAAGGTAAATTGATTCCCAGGTACATCGGACCTTTCAAAATTCTAGAACGAATTGGGGTTTTAACTTACCGATTTGAAGTGCCGCCAAGTCTCTCCAAAGTTCACGATGTGTTCCACGTATCTCAGTTGAGGAAATACATGATTGACCCAACGCATCCTTTGAGGAATTAGAACTGGAACCCGATCTGTCTTATTGTGAGGAACCCGTGAAGATTACTGATATGAGAGAAAATGTACTGAGAAATCGGACGACACGTCTGGTAAAAGTTTTGTGGAGAAACCATAAGATGGAAGAGGCAACGTGGGAACCCGAGGAACTTATGATGAAGACCCACCCAAGTATTTTCATGTGGAAGTATTTTAGAAATTTCGAGGATGAAATTATTTGAATGAGGGTAGAATGAAACACCCCAAGCTTCTATGGTACGTTTCTCTTTGAATAATGCGATAGCGTGTGTTGTACGCAACATCGAGTTCTAACGAACCACAAACAATCAAACTAGCCGTTATGAATAGTAATATGTACTTTTTGAAATTTTATAAATTTTATCTTTCAAAATTGACTTCATTTTTGGATTCGGAGTATCAAATTTATCCTAAGGTGAAATTTTGGTACTTTTAGGATAACTTTAATATTTTGATGAATAGTGAAAACTACTAAATTTTAATTAAAAACAACTTTTTTAATAAAAACAATTAATAGTGATAAATTATGAATTTGAGTGGTTTTAAAGTATATTTATAATATATTTTTACCATTTAATTCAATTTTGGTCATTGGACATAATTTCACAATTAAACCGAACATAAACAATTATCAATCTTTTGATAGTTATTATATCTTAAAAACACAGTTTTTGTTTTGACAGCGGGAATTAATTTTAAATTAATTTCAGCCAATTCTGTGTTTTGAATTTGGAAAAATGGATTCAATATTTGGAATCAGGATGTTCAAATTGTATAAATAGGTATGTTTTATTTTTAGACATTTTGAATAATTACTTCGGTAAATGTTTTATTTACCACGGTTAAAGGGTAAATCCGGTAAATAAGGGTTAAAAAATAATATTATAATAATAACAAATTACCCTAAAACATGTCCTAACCTTATTGGTTGATAAATGTCCGACCATGGGGATCTTTGGGTCAATTTTGGGACCCCATGGTGCCACTTGTAAGTGATAGGGACACAAAATTTTAATTAGGTTAAAATTAATAAAATAATGACACAAGCATATAACTTTTAGAAAAACAATTTTTACATAGAGTTATATATGTTGGATTTTCGACTATAAATATTCATTAGAAATATAAAAATCTTTACTACATAATGTTATTTTATTTATAAATTTTAGAAATTAAATAATTTAATTTATTTATGACACAATGGTGATGCAGTAATTACTATAATAGTTAAAAATTAAAATGATTGATATTGTAGATACCCAAAAAAATATAATTTGAGACTTTTTTTGAATTACACTAATTTTATAAATTAATATGACATGTTAGGAATGATGTAATTAACTGTTTTCGAAGTAATAATTCTGTTATGATTTTTACAAAAATCAATTATTGAATAGTGTCAAAATTGACATAAACGGGTTTTTAAAACAAATATTATATTATTATTTGATATTAAATTCCTAAAAATCTAAGGATGATACAAGTGATTTATATCATGATAGGTGTATCATTAATGGACCACTAGGGGTTTTTTGGGATTTATATAGTTTTTTTATTAACCATATAATATAAAAATACAAAGAGACATTGTAAAAGTGAAACTAATTAACTAAGAGTTAATAATTAAAGAGATGGTTAGTATAATGAACCAAACCTGTCTAAATTCTGTTGGTTGATTTTTTTCGACCTATCCCCACCTTAACATTTAAATAATCCACTTTTTATTTATTATAAACCGAATATAAAATTATTATAAAATAATATTTCTAGCTTTTCCAAAGGTTCCCCTCACCCCGCTTATAAAAGGGCACTCCCCCTTCTCTTTTATTCACATCATCAAAGCCTTTTGGTTCGGCCAAAATCTTCCCAAATACTCTCTATACTTCCCTCACTTCATACTTGAGGTCTTCCATTAGTCATAAAGCCACCTATTATCCCTTTTGATCAAATCAAAAGGAAGAACCCGAAGAAGAGGTAATGATTCCACCACCCTTTTCCAAGTTCCTTTCTTCTTCCAATTATTCTTACTTTGTTATTACCATTCTAAAATAGTAACTCCAGTACCTTATATATAATGTGATTTTATTATAAATATGGTACAACCATATTCAGTTTTCTATCCATCCTTTGAATAACATGTCACCATATGTGCGTACGTACGACTAATCGTCTCCATGTCGTGGTGTAATTGTTTTTCAATAAAGTATTATTTGGATGGGTATAATAATGATTTATAATTCATGTAAATACTAAATAAAACATGATAATAATTATGTATATATGATATAACATCCAATTATATATTATTTTAATATCAAAAGAATGATATTTTCGCTTGTGCGTACGTACGGACTACCGTCTCCACGAACGTGATGAGATTCATTCTTCAGCGTATCCATTCAAGTATAATTATCATTTGATGATTAATAATAGTATATAAGGACTTGATATAATTCTGGAAATGATTAAGATACAACCTATCCATGACAAACACGACTTACGTAACAAAACATATAAAAGAAAACGAGTAAGTTAACACCCGAAACAACGATAGTACTAAGATATTATTAACCCATCAATGTTAAAAGATCATATATGATATCATTTTAATGTATATGATTCTTTTATAATTTAATAATAATTATTTAACCATTATACAGAAGGTTAAACTACCCTCAACCAAAGAAAAAGTACAAGGTAAGGGTTTATTTCACAATCTCTTCATTATCCGAGGTTGTTTATACGTAATAATATAATGGGATCTCTTTATCATCCACATCCTTGTTTCTTAAAAATGTATTTCAAAACATTTTTACTATTTACTAGAATATGGGTTAAAGTTATTTATACCCTTGATTGACTTTTTATTAGTGGTTTATAAAGGAACCATTCCGTCATTTTCCAAACAAGGTTCTTTTTATCCTTTTCGATAGAATTAAGGTAAGAATGTTTTTTTAACATATATGACGGGTGCGGCTATTTTCCACCGTTATAAAATTGTCGAAGATTCCCTAACAATATTATAAGAATATTTTCAACGAAAATGTTTTATTTTATATGACTCTTAAATGATTTCAAAATTAAAAGAGATATTTCTCTAAAAAGAGTTTTGATTTCATCTATGTCAACATCAATTGATGGATTTTAAGCTTATTTGAAGCGGATTT
Organism: Viscum album; assembly: GCA_963277665.1. NCBI lineage: Eukaryota > Viridiplantae > Streptophyta > Magnoliopsida > Santalales > Viscaceae > Viscum > Viscum album. The sequence continues at coordinate 1,271,586,783 of OY728146.1, forward strand.
ATTATGAAACAAAACGTCCATATTGTATTGAAGGTTTTGTGATATTTTTGACTATGGATATGTTATTTTTATACCCTTCTTGGTTTATGGTGAAAGTAATTACATTTCGTATTCTTGTTTTAATATGAATGTTTATGTTATGTTTAAACCATTTCATATGGGAATGCATTGGACTTAATATTTGACGGGTGGAGCCTGCTATAGCTCCTCGATAGATCGGTAGCTCTCATGAGACAAACTAGTGTCTTGGAACAAGGCCTTGAGAAAATCTTATTTTTATTCTTGGCACGAGGCCTTGGATATGTGGTTATGATAGTCTGGCATTATGCATTCCATCATTATGAAAGTGGTTATTGATATTGCATGTGATTATTCGATTATTAGAATATCCTTGTGAATAAGTAAATGGAATTATTTCATTTTATATTTTCCATACTATGATTAAGTTCAAGTTTAAAAGGATTTTTTAGTTATACACTGCCTTAAATGTTTATTCTTATTTATGAAAGTTTCGGCTATATTGTTATCCTTACTGGGAATTTGAGCTCACCTCTTTTCTATGTTTTATTTTTCCCAGGATGTGAAGAAGTAAATTAAGAATGACCTATAGGGATATAATGAAGGGATAATAGTGTGGACTATGGAGACAATATGTTGTTGTTGTAGTTTTTCACTTTATGATTTAATGTAAAACTTTATGAATATATCTAGTGTTTCCAAGGCTACTAAACCAATCTGTCTTTCGAGATTTGATCATTCTTGTGATCATGCCAATGTTTTGTATTAATGCACCGACTCTGGGTAACTGGGGTCGGGGCGTTACAATTCCACATGTGTCTATGGAAATAAGTAAACAAAAAACATGCTAAAATACAGTTGAAACCAAAGTAGAAAAAGTAACAGTAACTCCAGAAGCATCGCGAGCCTATGCTCGGTCCCATGCTATCCGGCCCTAACTAGAAATCATGCACCTGAGGTAGAAGGTCCTCAATCCCTATCAATGCCTACAACCATATAACATGTTTTGGATGAAAAGCAGGACCGAAACAGGGTGTGAGACTAATCCTAGTAGGCAACCACCATAATATCTGTTCCCTACTGTCAGTGTGTAATATATCAAAAGTAATGGAAATAAATGCAGTAGAGAAACAAGGGTACACTAATGTAAACAATCCTACAATTATCCATTCACATTTATTTATTAATTCAATTCAATCATTTAATCATCAACCAAATAATCTATCAAATATCTCTATATTCCAAAGACATAGAAAGTAACACAACATGTATCCCATCAGACTACCTAAACTACAAGCAGTATAATCCCAGTATTGTTCTTTGACTTGGTGGACTCATCACAAGCATCCAACAATATTTATTAAACTGAACTTCTGGGTGGCTCATGCGGGCAGGCCCTTATGGCATACAAAACTCACCAAAACCACTGAAAAACACTAAAAATCACCACCTATGTGTCAAATTTTGATCTGTGGGGACCATACTCCCCACAGACCAAAGCACTACGTCATAACAATGTATATTAGAAGTAAATAGTATGACAATCCCATCATCCACCAAATTACAATCCTCACGGTCCCATAACACCTCTAAGACCAAAGCATGGAATCCATGCTAAATAAGCTATATGATAAACAATGCCCTATCAATATAGCAGGTATTTATATCACTTCATCTAACACAACAACATGCATAATCTATCATAAAATCTATCATAACAGCATGCAATTTCTAATACTCCCTAGATGGCATGGTAAAATCCATGACATGTGATTTTTCTGACCATTACCTATATGATGCATTAGATGGCATACCTCATCTCATCGGGTTGCGACAAAATAAAACCAAAATCATATAAACTGTAATAGCAAAAAAACTGCATCACCTAACAGTGAAATATAATCAATTGTAACACTTATAAAAACTAAAAAGTGAAATTATGAAGTAGTATAGATTTTCCATTTACATGAGTTAATTACTCCTGGGCATAGTAAATTACGAAATACGCATTCCTTCCAATCCCTGTCTATTGTCGCCAAACAGTAATGAAATAGAAAAGAACGAACCTCCTCTGATACCACTTTGTAACGACCCGAATCTGGAGCCACTCAACTGGCTCCCCATACCTGGTTCACCACATGACCTTAAACACATTTCCGTAAATCCTAGAGGCTTCCGACTAGCAGCGAGGGCCTAGGTGCATTAGTGGGGAAACTATGCCCTAATTTGGTAATGTATCAGGTGAAAGGAAAACAACATAACAATAGTAGAAGCAGTAAACAGCACAAGACAACTGAAACTGAACAGCAGAAGCAATGTATAATATAATAATGATGGAGCATGACACAAGTGTCTATGGAAAGCAGTAAAAAAACAATATGATGAAATAAAACTGAAACACAATTAAAAAAAGTAAACAGTAACTCCAGTAGCATCACGAGCCTAAGCTCGGTCCCATGCTCTCCATCTCTAACCAGCAAACCAGCACCTGAGGTAGAAGGGCCGAAATCCCTATCCACACCTGCAACCATATAATCTGTTTGGGCCGAAAAGCAGGACCCAAACAGGGTGTGAGACAAATCCCAGTAGGAAACCACCGAAATATCTGTGCCCTTCTTTCAGTGAGTAATATAGTAAAAGTAATTGAAATAAATGTATACAAGAAACAAGGGTGAACTAAAGTAAACAATCCTACAATTATCCATTCACATTTATTTATTAATTCAATTCAGTAATTTAATCATCAACCAAATAATCTAGAAAATAAATCTATATTCCATTGACATAGCAAGTAAAACAAAAGGTATCCCAGCAGACTACCTAAACTACATGCAGTACAAACCAAAGCTTGTTCTTTGGCTTGGTGGACTCGTCACAACCAACCCACAATATTTGTTACACTGACCCTCTGGGTGGCTCACATGGGTAGGACCATATGGTCAAGCATTCGAACAAAGGCAAAGACACTATGAGGAAGCACTCAACGTCAATTCCCCCTATGGTCTTACAATGATACTACAGACTCTCTAAGGAAGCACTTACGTATAATTCCTCCTTTAGTCTCGATTCGATAATTATTAGAACCCATGAGAGAGAAAAAAAATTCAATACCCCTTTTGGTATCATAAAATTAATAATTAAACATGCCCTCTAATGAAGCACTCAATGTCAATTCTCCCTATGGTATAATTACACCAGGTTCCCGCAACCCTGACTAAAAGAAATCATACGTAAAAAATTCATAGCATCCCTAAGTATGTGCTGAAAACTACTTGGCTAATTTCAAAAATTCATCAAAATCATATAAATAGTATTCAATACATGTAGTCAACTATATAAATGCAGGCAAACAATGCAACAAGGTCTACCTCATAGGCAACCTAACCCAAATGGTGATAAACAACCAAAAAAGGGGAAACTCCCATGGGGTGATCCACAAACATGCTAATAAGCAATTATTAATTATCTAATAACCTCAAACATACATTAAATCTAAGGTAGATAACAAAACATGATCAAAAACCTAACCCGAGATACCCGATACATGGGTACCCGACACTTTTGCGCCAAAAACTCAGAGATATTCATCGCAGGGCAACAAACCACCTACCTCGATCCTCGTAGATTTATTATACATGAACCTCGGCATGTGAATCGTCCTAGAACATAGTTGATCTGTAAAAAGGTGAAAAATTTCAACCTCATATAACTTACATGAGAGGAAGAATCAGGAAACAAGTCCAAAGAAGAACCAAGAACTCACTGAAGTGATTCTATTACAACCGACGGTGTTCGATCCAGATCTTTGGTGATGGATCAGTGGCTCGAAGAAGATTCAGGATCCTCGGATGCTCTGGGTGGAATTAAGAGGAGAAGAAGTTGAATACTGGGTTAAGTCGTGACCTAGTTCTGATAAATTAGATAAAAAGAAAAGTACACGTCGTGTACATATAGAGTACACGGTGTTTACATTGGTTTTTCTCACTCCGCATTAAGCTGCTTCCACGTCACCCATAGGGTAGTGTGTGCGGCCCGAACATGGCCAGTACATGGCCTCAAGTGGGAGAAAAGTACACGACATGTACTTATAAAGTACATGATGTGAACTCTGAAAGTATCAAGATTTTCCCCTTTTTCTCAAAAATGGTAACACCCCAATCTTCCACGGTTCACTTCTCTTTGAATAATACAATAGCGTGTGCTGTACGCAACACTGAGTTCAAGTACACCACGACTTACCAAAATAGCCGTTCAAAAGAGGTTATGAATAGTATTAACTGAATTTTAAATATTATATTATCATTATAATTTTAATCCATATTATGAGTTTCTAAGACTTTATTTATGAACAAATTCATTTTTTTCAGATAAAAGAAGTATTTTTCAAAAAGTGAAATTTTACCACCTTTTAATGGAAAAGCCTTTTTAAAACCAATATTTGAAACTTTTATACATTAAATTTGACAAAATGAAATTCTTATTTAGAATTAGGACATATGAATTTAGTATCAATAACCTTTTGGTGTCTTTCTGATAACTTTCATATTTGGGTGAATAGTAAGAAATTACTAAATTTTAACTGAAAAATTCTTTTTTAATCAAAATAATTTATATTGTTAAATTATAAATTTTAATGGTTTAGATGTATAAATAGATTATATTTTCACTATTTAATCCAATTATGGTCATTTTAAGTATTTTCACTTTGAAATTGGACATAAACAAGTGTCAAACATTTGATAGTTATTATATCTTAAAAATACGCCTTTTGGTTTCGAAAGCAGGAATCAATTTTAAATTAATAAATGAAACTTTTATGTTTTGAATATGGTAAAATAGACATAATTTTTGGATTCTTAATAACGAAATTATCCTAAGGTGAAATTTTGGTACTTTTTGAATAACTTGTATATTTTGATGAATAGTAAAAAAATTACTAAATTTTAATTAAAAACAACTTTTTTAATCGAAATAATAAATAGTGATAAATTATTAATTTTAGTGGTTTTAAATTATATTTAAAATATAGTTTTACCATGTAATACTATGTGGGTCATTGAACATAATTTCACATTTAAACCAGACATAAACAATTGCCAATCTTTTGATAATTATTATCTCTTAAAAACACGCATTTTGTTTAACAACGAGAATTAATTTAAAATAAATTTTTGCCACTTCTGTGTTTTCAAATTTGGAAAATGGATTCCATATTTGGAATCAGGAAGTTCAAATTCTGTAAATAGGTAACTTTTATTTTTGGACATTTTGGATAATTACTTCGGTAAATATTTTATTTACCATGGTTAAAGGGTAAATCCGGTAAACAAGGGTTAAAAAAATAATATTATAATAATACTAAATTACCATAAAGCATGTCTTAACCCAATTGGTTGATACATGGTCGACCACGGGCAACTTTGGGTCGATTTTGGGACCCCATGGATCCACTTGTAAGTGATAGGGACACTTTATTTTAATTAAATTAAAATGAATACAAAAATGACAGAAGCATATATCTTTTAGCAAAACAATTGTTACATAGGGTTATATATGTTTTCTTTTAGACTATAAATATTAATTAGAAATATAAAAATAGTTCCTACATAATGATATTTTATTTATAATTTATAGACATTATATAATGTAATTTATTTATGACACAATGGTGATGCAGTAATTACCATAATAGTGAAAAATTAGAATAATTGATATTATAAATACCCAAATAAATATAATTTGAGACTTTTATTGAATTAAACTAATTTTCTAGGTTAATATGACATAATAGGATTTATTTAATTCACTTTTTTCGAAGTAATCTTTCTGTTATGAGTTTCAAAAAAATCAACTATTGAATAGTGTCAAAATTGATATAAAAAAGTTTTTAATACAAATATAATATTATTAATTGATATTAAATTCTAAAAAATCTAAGGATAGGAAAAGAGACTTATATCATGACATTTATATCATTAGTGGACCATTTGGGGTCTCTTATATGTATATAGTAAGTTTATTAACTATATAATATAAAAATACAAAGTGTCATTTTAAATGTCAAACTAATTAACTAAGAGTTAAAACTAAAAATAAGTTTAATATAGTAACCCAAACTTGTATAAATTCTATTAGATGAATGTTTTTTGACCGATATACACCTTAACCTTTGAATAATCAACTTTGGAGCCATTAGAAACTGAATATGAATTTATTATAAATTAATATTTCTAGCTTTTCCAAAGGTGCCCCTCACCCCTATTATAAAAGGGAACTCTTCATTCTCATTTCTTAACACATTAAAATCCTTTTGGTTAAGCCAAAACCTGACCAAATACTCTTTCAACATCCCTCAATACAACATAGAGGACTTAGTTTGATCATAAAGCCAACATATAGATCCCTTTTGATCAAATCAAAAGGAAGAACCCGATGAAGAGATAATATTTTCACCACCCCTTTCCAAGTTCATTTATTCTTCCACTTCTTATTTCTTTGTTAATACCATTATAAAATAATAAATCAAGTATCTTATATATAATGTGATGTTATAATAAATATGGTTCAACCATATTCAGTATTCTATCCACCCTTTGAATAACATGTCCCCATACGTGCGTAAGTACGGCTTACCGTCTCCACGTCATGGTGTAATTGTTATTCAATATATTATTATTTGAATGGGTATAATATTGATGTGTAATTCATGTAAATAATAAATATAACATGATAATTATTCTGTATATATGATATACCAAACAATTATATATTATTTTAATATAAAAAAAATTATATTGTCGCTGGTGCGTACGTACGGACTACCGTCTCCACGAACGCGATGAGATTCATTCTCTATCGTACCGATTCAAGTATAATTATCATTTGATGATTTAAAAATAATGTTTAAGAACTTGATATCATTCTGGATATGAACAAGATACAATCTATCCATGACAAACATGGCTTACGTAACAAAACATATAAAAGAAAACGAGTAAGTTTACACCAGAAATGACGATAATTCTAAGATATTATTAACAAAGCAATGATAAAAGATAATATATGATATCATATTTATGTATATGATTCATGAATAATTTAATAAAAATTATTTCAACATTATAAAGGAGATTAACCTACCCCCAACTAAGGAAAATTACAAGGTAAGGGATTTTCTTATATCACTTTCAATTCTGTGAGATTTCCATTGTTCGCAACTAAATTATTAAAAGTGGTTTATTGTGTACTACCATTTGATATATATTATCATGATTATCTTTATATTCATGTTATTCTGTAAATAATTTGGTGGTTATTAACTTTTGTTCATATGACTCAGTTGATTACAACGTGGTAATGGGTTTCTTATCTCACTTTTAATTCCGTGAGAATTCCATTGTTCACCACTTATTTATTACATGTGGTGTGTGTACCGACCATGTTTTTATTCATTGTGTAATATAATATAATTTATGTATATTCATATCATCATTGTATGATCCTTCTTTCTTGGGTGTATGTTTTTTATGTTACCAAATCAATAAGGGAATTTGAAATTTCAATTTCCACTCATTCGGCTTTACGCATACTTTATTGATTATTTTACACAAAGATTATGTGTGGAATCACTATTAATTTGATTATGTCAAAATTTCCACTCCCCTTTCTGTGGATATACTTTTTATACACATAATCACTCCATTGATAAATTCTCAAGTCATCGGTATGAACTTGATAAGAGTAATTTTTACTCAATCTCGATTTGTTGAGATAAACATCCAATTAATTGGTGTTGTTTTTACTAGAATATGTGTGAATGTCCCTTGATTGTTTTACAATGAATATACAATCATATTTAGTGTATTTATATTTTTCACACATAATTATGTCGTTGATTTATCCTTAACCTAAGGATACGACCTTTATGAGAGATTTCATCTCAATATACATTCCATTGAGACTTCTTTGTTGTTATACACCAAATCACTTTTATGTGGTGTATATAATGTACTTTTACATAGTATATCATGAATCCCTTTATTATCATGATATTACAAAGTGTTTATTACCTTAATTATTTGTATTCAACTGTCTCTCTTTTGGTTCGATACTCTAACTAAAATACCATTTATAAAGGTTTTAAATACCTATTCTTCTAAATCTTGCTCATTAATGTCCATATTTTAGAAAATGGTTTTATGGATTTATTTATATGGACATTAATGTTATAAAAATAAAACTACTTTTGATTGTTTCAAAGTGGTATGGGACACTTTGATTCAAAAATCAATTTTTAAACGGCTTCTTGACAAATAGTGTGACTTTTAAATGATTTCAAGAAAGATGGGGATATTTCTCTCAATTAGTTTTGATGATTATTTCCATCTATTTCAACATCCTTAATTATTCTTAATTGAGGTTAATGTGATACAATACAATTTTCCATATTGTATCGAATGAGTTATGTTTGACTGTGGATGTGCTATTTTTGTACCATTCATTGTTTGTGGTTAAAGTATTGACATTTCGTATGCTAGTTTTCATACGAATGTTTATGTTATGATTAAACTTGTTCATCTGATGAATTAATTGGACTTAATAAGTGATGTGTGGATCCCGCTATAGCTCCTCGATGCATAGGTAGGTCCCATGAGTCAAACTAGTATCTTGGCACAAGGCCTTGGCAAAGTCTTATTATAGTCTTGGGACGTGGCCTTGGCTATGTGGTTATGATAGTCTGGCATTATGCATTCCATCATTATGAAAGTGGTTATTGATATTGTATGTGATCATTCGACTAGTAGAATATCCATGTGAGAAAGTAAATGACATTATTTTATTTTATATTTTCTATTTTATGCTGAAGTTCAAGTTTAAAAGGCTTTCGTTTTAGTTATAAACTGCCTTAAGTGTTTATGCTTATCTATGAAAGCTTCTCATATAATGTTATCCTTACTGAGAATCTGAGCTCACCCCTTTAAATATTTTATTTTTCCCAGGATTATAAAGAAGTAATTTATGAATGACCTGTAGGGATAGTATGAGGGGATATGAAGATAAGATGTTGTTGTAGTTTTTTTTACCTTATCATGTAATGTAAGACTTTTGAATATATCTAGTGTTTCGAAGACTAATAAACTAATCGGTCTTTCGAGACTTGATCCTTTGTGATCATCCCAATGTTATGTAATAATGCACCAACTCTGGGTATCTAGGGTCGGGGCGTTACAGTTGGTATCAGAGGAAGTTTAGTACAAACCTTGGAAGCTAGATTTAGATAAACTCTGATTAGAGCATGTAGACATAAGATGAAATTTGAGGATTAGTATAGAAGAACTTACTAGAATTTTGGAATTGTAGATATTTTGTTAGTTTTCCGAGAAATACAACCCTGTCTGGATACGAGCAGGTAGAGGAATCTCTGGCACAGATGTACCTAGGGGTAAAACCCGAAAACACCGCTTTGAGTTAGACTCAAACGGGAACTGGTGCATGACAATGGGCCTTGCCACACTCTTTGTTACGACACTCCCGAGGGATATGCTTATGATAATTAACATTTTATTTATAAACCTATTTGAAGTATTATATATATAAGATGAGAGTAAATGAACTTGGTTAATCCTAATTTGTTTCAAATTGTGAATATGGTGACATGTTAATCTCTAAATGATTTTATGACTACTATTACTCACACAATGATTTCTGTTTTTAGTCAATGGATGGATTCCAGGGAAGTCATAGTGACATTGAGAATGATGTACAAGGTGTGAACAATGGTGGAAATGAGAAAAAAAATGGAATATTGATAGGCATAAAAAATATTGTCTTTATGCCAAATCAGTTTTCCAAAAATATGATCAAAAACATATATATTAACCAATTCCCGAACTCAAAAGAAAAAAGAGAATGGTGATGATTGATAAGATCTCCAGTAGTGGAGACCATGTAGAAAAGAATCCTCAATTTCCATCATGAAGGAATTGTGGATGGAGACACCCAGTAAAGTGTCTCAATGGGACAAAGAAATGCTTTTCATGTGGGAAGGAAGGACATAATGTGAAGAGTTGCAGAAGAAAAATGAAGAGTACTATGGGAGAAGATAAAAATGGTCCCAAGAGTCCATTTACAGTCATTTTCCGTAAATGTAGGGGACCTGGCCATTACCTGAGTGAGTGCCCTATTCTATAAGATATTTTATTGGTCGAAAAAGAATCTATGTGGAAATAAATGGTTGGAGAAATGTTTAAAAAGTATTAGTTCTCCTTGTTGATGGGTTTACATTGGAATAATTTTCTCTTGTGTTTGTAACCCCACAGTTTTCCATGTGAGAATGATATTTGAGGAAGAATTATCTCTTATCTTGTGGATATATTTATAAATAATCATTTGGTTTTATATGATCGTTGGGTTTGAGGAAATTATAAGTTATCATAATTTGGGATAAAAATGAAAGTTATGAGATAAGATTTGTGGTCAAATTATGTGATGGTTATTTTGAAGAATTTATCTCATTTTGGTAATGTTATAAAACATAGTTTTTGAAAAAGGACAACACGTATACTGTGTGACAACCCGTCGCGTCGGACAAAGCTGTGGGAATCGAACCCACAACCAAAGTGCGATTGGGATTTATCACCTACCACTGGACTACATGAAGTCCCTGGTTAGTGTGACTATTATTTTTAGTTAAATGATTTTATTGATCAATAATAATTTGATTTGGGATCTTATGTATTATCAAATGAATACACTTAGTATAGGAAAATGATTTGGTGATTAAGTGATAGATGTTATTTAGGAAGTTGTTCGCTTTGTTGAAAACACTATATGAGAAAGGAAAATAGAGTAGTATGGGATTTCATTTGAGGAGTAATGGTGGATTTTTATCTATATTTTTATTGTGTATTTATAATGATTTGGGTTATTTATGGAAATGATTAGGTTAATTACTTTTAAGTATGTGACTTTAAGAGTAATTAATTTCATTTGGAGAGACAATTTAACGTGGAAGACTAAATTCTTAATAAGTTTTGGTTTTAAATATTAGTTTTGATTATATTAAAGGATTTTAAGGACAATTGATTATTGAATGGTATTTTTTTAACTTTGGGTTATTGTTGGTTTAATTTTGGAAATTAAGATTAGTTTTTATTTCTCTCAAGGAATATCCTTTTGGGGGATCATTAGATCTTGTAATAACCATTTTGGTTTTGATTAATCTCTAAAAACAATGTAAATATATAGTTCATCCTGCATGGATCATGTGATCCTATAGAAGTTTATTCTAGCTCTTCCAGTGTGACCAAGTCTTCTTGAATAATCATCGTTAAAAAAAATGAGTTAGTGGTGGAAATTTATTAAAGAATGAAACTATACTTAAAATGTAAGTATATATCTTTATATTCTTATTCAATATCATAAATTAATTCCTCATCCTTATGTAATGTAACTTAAAACAAAAAAAAATGTTGTCCGTTTACTTTCCTACAAAGAGACTAATCGTCATTTGTCCCAACACAATTTTGTGGTTTTCTTATTGTTAAATTTCTCCTGATCATGATTTCTATCCCTCTCCATCAGAACAATACACTTAGTTTATCATCCATCTCCATGTTTTCCTACATGGAATCCGAGTATGGGTTATCATGGTTGAACTTTATACCTCTATTTCTTTCTTTTAAAGTGATAGTTTTATTGACTCTTTTTCCGATGTGGGGATTTCCATTATATTCTCAGGCCCAATTTTTTAAAATTGTGAGGACATAATTTATTGAAGGAGGTGTGAATGTAACACCCCAATCATCCACGATACACTTCTCTTTGAATAATACAATACCGTGTGTTGTACGCAACACTGAGTTCAAGTACACCACGACTTACCAAAATAGCCGTTCAAAAGAGGTTAGGAATAGTATTAACTGAATTTTAAATATTATATTAGACTTATAATTTTAATCCATATTATGAGTTTCTAAGACTTGATTTATGAACAAATTCATTTTTTTCAGATAAAAGAAGTATTTTTCAAAAAATGAAATTTTACCACCTTTTAATGGAAAAGCCTTTTTAAAACCAATATTTGAAACTTTTATATATTAAATTTTACAAAATGAAATTCTTCATTAGAATCGGGACATAAGAATTTAGTATCAATAATTTTTTGGTGCCTTTCTGATAACTTTCATATTTGGGTGAATAGTGAAAAATTACAAAATTTTAATTGAAAACAACTTTTTTAATCAAAATAATTTATATTGTTAAATTATACATATTAATGGTTTAGAAGTATAAATATATTATATTTTTACTATTTAATCCAATGATGGTCATTTTAGGTAATTTCACTTTGAAATTGGACATAAACAAGTGTCAAACTTTTGATAGTTATTATTTCTTAAAAATACGCTTTTTGGTTTCGAAAGCAGGAATCATTTTTAAATTAATAAATGAAACTTTTATGTTTTGAATTTGGTAAAATAGACATAATTTTTGGATTCTGAATAAATAAATTATCCTAGGGTTAAATTTTGGTACTTTTCAGATAACTTTTATATTTTGATGAATAGTAAAAAATTAATAAATTTTAATTAAAAACAAATTTTTTAATCGAAATAATTAAAAGTTATAAATTATTAATTTGAGTGGTTTTAAATTATATTTAAAATATATTTTTACCATGAAATACAATGTGGGTCATTGAAAATAATTTCACATTTAATCCAGACATAAACAATTGCCAATCTTTTGATAGTTATTATCTCTTAAAAACACGCTTTATGTTTTAACAACGGGAATTAATTTTAAATTAATTTTTTCCACTTCTGTGTTTTGAATTTGTAAAAATGTATTCCATATTTGGAATCATTATTTTCAAATTGTGTAAATAGGTAACTTTTATTTTTAGACATTTTGGATAATTACTTCGGTAAATAATATTATTTACCATGGTTAAAGGGTAAATCCTGTAAACAAGGGTTAAAAAAATAATATTATAATAATACTAATTTACCCTAAAATGTGTACTAACCCTATTTGTCGATACATGGTCGACCATGGGTATCTTTGGGTCGATTATGTCACCCCATGGATCCACTTGTAAGTGATAGGGACACTTTATTTTAATTAAGTTAAAATGAATACAAAAATGACACAAGCATATATCTTTTAGAAAAACAATTGTTACATAGGGTTATATATGTTGTATTTTAGACTATAAGTATTCATTATAAAGCTAAAGAGATTTCCTACACAATTATTGTTTATTTAGAATTTTTAGACATTATATAATTTAATTTATTTATGATTCAATGGTGATGCAGTAATAACCATAATAGTGAAAAATTAAAATAATTGATATTATAAATACCCAAATAAATATAATTTGTGACTTTTATTGAATTAAAATAATTTTATAGGTTAATATGACATATTATGATTTATTTAATTCACTTATTTCTAAGTAATCATACTGTTATGAGTATCACAAAAATCAACTATTGAATAGTGTCAAAATTGAGAAAAAAGAGTTTTTAAAACAAATATTATATTATTAATTGATATTAAATTTCCGAAAATCTACGGTTCGGCAAAAAGATGTATATAATGATAGGTATATCATTAATCAACCACTTGGGGGTCTCTTGAATGTATATATAATGTTTATTAACTATATAATATAAAAATACAAAGTGACATGGTAAATGTCAAACTAATTAACTAAGAGTTAAAACTAAAAGATAAGGTTAATATAGTATCCCAAACCTGTCTAAATTCTATTTTTTGAATGGTTTTCGACCTATATCCCACTTAACCTTTTAATAATAAACTTTGGAGCCATTAGAAAACGAATATGAATTTATTATAAATTAATATTTCTAGCTTTTCCAAAGGTGCCCCTCACCCCTATTATAAAAGGGCACTCCTCCTTCTCATTTCTTCACTCCTTTAAAGCCTTTTGATTCGGCCAACCCCTGCCCAAATACTCTATAAACTTCCCTCACTACAACATAGTGGCCTTAGTTTGATCATAAATCCAACCTAATGTGCCCTTTTGATCAAATCAAAAGGAAGTACCTGAAGAAGAGGTAATGTTTTCACCACCCCTTTTCAAGTTCCTTTATTCTTCCACTTCTTCTTTCTTTGATATTACCATTCTAAAATAATAAATCCAGTATCTTATATATACTGTGATGTTATTATAAATATGGTACAACCATATTCAGTATTCTATCCAACCTTTGAATAACATGTCACCATACGTGCGTACGTAGGGCTTACCGTCTCCACGTTATGGTGTAATTGTAATTCAATATATTATTATTTGGATGGGTATAATATGGATGTTTAATTCATGTAAATAATAAATATAACATGATAATTATTATGTATATATGATATACCATCCAATTATATATTATTTTAATATCAAAAAATGATATTGTCACTCGTGCGTACGTATGGACTACCGTCTCCACGAACGCGATGAGATTCATTCTCTATCATACCCATTAACGTATAATTATCATTTGATGATTTAAAAATAATTTTTAAGAACTTGATATAATTTTGGATATGAATAAGATACAACCTATCCATGACAAACATGGCTTATGTAACAAAACATATAAAAGAAAATGAGTATGTCAACACCCAAAACGACGATAATTCTACGATATTATTGACAAAGCAATGTCAAAAGATCATATATATAAGGACCTAGCCCTAAACCTTACTTAATCTTGAGTTATTACAAGATTACACATTGAGGATCTTTTCGGGTTTAGAGTTTTAGAGAATTAGATCATAAAACTTTCATTACATTCCACGTATAAACAAAGTGGTTAGATAAAGATAGTATTCTTCTTTCCCATCAATGGAAACATATCTAAAATAAAACATGAATTCTTTCTTAAAACTTCCTTGAAACTATAATAATATCATGTAACTTTCCCTTGACCTGTGAAAAAAATTTCAAAAAAACTTGGGATGAGCATAAAAATATCAGTAAGGGATATAAAAATAATGAAAGGAAACATGGGTACATATATACATAAGAATGAAATCATACTTTACCCATAAAACATATGCACTTTAACATACCTCATAAAATCATGAATAAATTATAGAAATCATAAGACATAAAGGTAACTTGAGGAATTCATAACATTCTTACGTCGGGAGTAACCCTCTTGGTTACGTTTGGAATACCCATCACAGTATATTCCGTAAATCTCTTCGGAGAAACCTTAATGTTTCACTCCATCGCATTACCCAATGCATTTGAGAGCTATATCGGGCTCACCCACCCTTAATTTATCATGGAACCACCCGTCTTCATAATAATGCCCAAGAAACACAACATAATCGTGTCACATAAAACATGCATAAAGGAAACATAACATTTCCACCTTTCAATCAAAATATATCAATAAAACACATTGATATAAAAACATTATGAAAACCATTTTCAATACAAAAAATAAAATAAAATTAAAACATGGTATTTATTTTTCTTTAAAAGAAGGTATGGCTTGTAGAGGAAGCCGAAACTCAAATAATGGTCACGACGGCGGAGAAGTCGTTGTCATCGCATACGTACGACAAAAACATTCCCTTATTTCGTTTAGTAAATGCTTTGTATAAAAAAGATTCCTTTTGAATAAACGTAAAAGTCAAAGGGGTTTATACACCGTATAAAAGAAGTTTGTGTATAAAACAAAATATGCCTCAATGAAAGGAGATTGAGACGAAGTCCCATACCTCGGGTCCGACTTGACTCGATCGTTCTTTAATGCACTGAATAATAAACTTGAGTTAATTTCTACTTTCTTAAGAACCTTTTTCAAGTTCATTATTACTTTTATATCACTTATTACCATGTAATGAACACTATGTAATTATTTAAGTTAATAACGGTCATTTTAACGATCATTGGTACTTGAGTCAAAAATAAACCCTTTATAATTACAAGTTTTTCATGTATCTATTATATCCATAACGGTATTCATGATGTAGATAAAATATATATCATATATATCCAGTACATGAATTCATTTATAATATTACATAATCATTTAGAGGTAAGAAATGAAATGCACCGTTCATGGAGACGGTAAGCCGTACGTACGCATGAACGCTAGTTTCATTTCGTTTTCGTATTATATAGAATGGAATCATAATGATATAAAGGTATATTATAATTCTAGTATAATATCATATATAATATCATAGTTCCATCCTTTATACGTCCCACATATGGTATTTAACGAATCAAATCACTTTGAGGGTGCGGTAGTCCGCACTTCCTTAAATGAAGATATCGTGTTTACCCATAATGGAAACCATAATGGTATACCCAAAATAAAAAATGCAGAAGATTAAGGAAAACATAAAAATATTATATATCATATATAAATATAGTGACACATTAATGTCCACCTTTCAAGGTGTTAAAGGAATGTTGAACAATCATCGTTTCGGGAGGCATAAATTCGCCATCCACGGAAACAGTATGTTCGTTAAACATTATATGTAGGTGTGTGTAATTATAGCTCGAATACTTATTATAAAAACATCATTGTATATTGAGGATACTGGAGTTATTACAAAAGAAAAGAATAAAAAGAGTTTAGGGGGTTTTAGAAGCAAAATAAAACAAAAGGACTCAAAAGAAGACATTACCATAAAATGGGGTAACTCCCATTGGTTTGAGCTCAAAGGCTTCCTTGAGAAGACTTTTATCCAAAGTGAGTCTTCAAGGAGTAATATACGGAAGTGGAGAGACAAAATGGGTAGGGTTTGGCCGAGCCAAAGGCTTTGGAAGTGTGGGTAAGGAGGTAGAGGTGGGGGACTTTTATAAGAGGAGAGGAGGGGAACTCTTGGAAAGTAAAGAAAAGTAACTTTATTTTAAAATGGTATTCGGATTTAAGAGGTCCCACATTGAAATAATTCTAGGATAAGGTGATAAGGGTTATAAATCCACTCATCTAATTGGTTTTGTCCATGTGTAGGTCTTAGATTTTACATTATCATTCCATTTTATTTAACTCGTTAAATAATGAGTTCATCGCTGCATCATCATTATGTCATAAATAATTTAATTTATTTAATGTCTAAAAATTATAAAAAACTAATATGATGTATTAAATCTTTTTCTCTTTCTAATGAATATTTATAGTCTAAAATCTGACTTGTATAACCCCATGTAAATTTTTTTTATTAAAATAACTCATGTTTGTGCCATTTTCACATTAACATTAAATAAAAAGTTATTTATGTCATTTCCCAACCAAAGTGGCTCCATGTGGTCCCCAAGTTGACCCATGGCTTGTCTGGGTCGTCCATGACACATCCAATAAGGGTAGGACATGTGTCTTGGTCATTTCATTTTATTAAAACATTATTCTTACCTTAAACTACACTAATTACCTCTAATCGCGATTAAAAACTTAATAAGTTTCTATTCACCAAAAATTATTTTAATCCCATTGAACCACATTTTACTTCTTAATGACAACCATGTATGTCGTATTTTTGAAAATAAAATCACAAAAGTGACAAAGTTTCATTTAAACGAAAAATCAGTTTCTTTAACTACCACTTAGTGGTTTCACTATTCATCAAAAATTGAAGTTTTTCTGAAAAATACCAAAACTTCACCCTAAGATATATTTGATATCCTGAATTAAAAAATGTTGTATATTTTACAAAATTCAAAACATATAATATGCATTAATTAATTTAATAATTAATTCTCGTTGTCATGACAAATAGCGTGTTTTTATGAAACAATACGTATCAAAAGATTGACACTAGTTTAAGTCCAATTTCAAAATGAAATTGATTCCAACGACCACCATTGGATAAAATGGTAAAAATATATTCTAATTTCACTTCAAAACCAATTCAAAATGTAATATAATCATATAAATAAATTAGATTAAAAAGCAGTTTTGATGTAAAATGCAGTATTTTTCACTATTCATAAAAAATGAACATTGTTAGAAAAATACCAAAAATTCACACAATGTAAATTTTTATGTTCCAATCATAAAAAATAAGTTTATTTTGACAAAAATAGCTTATAAAATTGTCAAAAGAAAGATTTAAAAATGGTTTTCCATGAAAAGGCAGTAAAACAATCTTTTAAGAATATTAGTGTATTCCATGCATAAGATTGTATTTATTTTCATTTTAAGCCTCTAAAACACTATATAATTAATTAATAGACATAGATAAAAATATCTATTATTGATTACTTACTTGGGATGTTACATCCTTCCCCCTTTAGAAAATTGTGTCCCCGAAATTTATTTACTTATCGAATAAATGGGGGTACTTATCCCTCATTGCATTTTCAGATTCCCATGTTGCCTCTTCCATCATGTGGTTTTTCCACATAACCTTTACCTGATTAATCACCTTATTCCATAACACTTTCTCCCTATGGTCAAGAATCTGGACCGATTGTTCCTCATATGATAGGTTCTCTTCCAGCTGAACTACCTCTGGACTCAAAACATGAGATGGATCTGGCATATACTTTCTCAACATCGAAACATGAAAAAAAATGTGTACCTGAGATAAACTCGGAGGTAAGGCCACCCGGTATGCAACTGATCTAACTCTCTCCAGAATTTCATATGGTCCAATGAACCTTGGACTCAGCTTTCCTTTCTTAAAAAATTTCATCACACTTTTCCATGGTGAGACTTTGAGAAAAACATGATCACCTACCTCAAAAGTTAGATCCTTCCTCCTATTGTCTGCATAACTCTTCTGCCTACTCTGAGCTGTTTTCATGTGTTTCTGAATCAGCTGAACTTTTTCTACCATCTCTTCTACCAATTCTGGTCCCATCAACTTCCTTTCACCCACTTCATCTCAGAAAGCTGGAGTTCGACACCGCTTCCCATATAATGCCTGAAATGGTGTCATCTGTATACTGGAATGAAAACTATTATTATATGAAAATTCAACCAAAGAAAGATGTTGGTCCCAACTTCCCTGATCATCTATAAGAAAATCTTGTAGCATATCCTCCATGGTCTGAATTGTTCATTCTGACTGCCCATCTGATTGAGGATGAAATGTTGTACTAAAATTTAATTCAGTACCCAACGACTTCTGAAGGCCTTTCCAAAAGTTAGAAGTGAACCTGGGATCACGATCAGATACAATGGATAGAGGAACTACATTTAACATGACTATCTCATTAAGATACAAACGGGAAAGTTGATCTGGGGAAAAAGTATATCGTA
Source organism: Viscum album (assembly GCA_963277665.1). NCBI lineage: Eukaryota > Viridiplantae > Streptophyta > Magnoliopsida > Santalales > Viscaceae > Viscum > Viscum album. Next base: position 1,271,606,063 of record OY728146.1, read on the forward strand.
GATCAAGGAAAAGAGAAGATTTGGTCAAGCGATCAACAATAACCCAGATTGCATTGTTACCTCAAGATGTCTTCGGTAATCCCACAACAAAGTCCATGGATATATTCTTCCATTTCCACTCTGGCACTGGTAAAGGCTGAAGCATCCCTTTCGGTAACTGCCGCTCTTCTTTAACCTGTTGACATGTCAAACACTTCACAGTAAAATCAGCAATATCTCTTTTCATTCCATCCCACCAGTAATACTCCCGCAGATCTCTGTACATCTTAGTACTACCAGGATGAACTGAAAATGGAGAACTATGAGCCTCACATAACAACTCTCTCTTCAACTGTGAATCACGAGCACACACAATCTCTTCCCAAATATGAAAACACAATCACTATCAATGTTGAATTCCGGAAACTTACCTTTATGAACCAACTCTACCTTTTTGTACAACTCACTATATTGCTTCTGTGCTTGCTTGATTCTATCTGATAGAAATGATCTCACTGATACCTGAAATAAAACAGAAGAACTTCCTGCACCAACAACTTCTATGCCAATGTTCATCAAATCCTTAACCAAAGGATCACGTTCCAAACGCAACATTGCTAATGAAGCATTACTTTTTCGACTCAAAGCATCAACCACTTTATTTTCTTTTCCCGGATGGTAATGAATTGTACAATCATAGTCCTTGATTAATTCTAGCCATCTCCTTTGTCTCATGTTCAATTCTTTATGAGTGAATATATACTTTAAACTTTTTTGATCGGTATATATTTCACACTTTACTCCATACAAATGATGCCTTCAAATTTTAAAAGAAAAAACAACAGCAGCTAATTCCAAATCATGTGTAGGGTAATTTACCTCATGATTTTTCAACTGTCGTGAAGCATAAGCAATTACATGATCATTCTACATTAGAAAGCAACCAAGTCCTTTCAATGAAGCATCATTGTATATAACAAACTCACCATTCCTAGAAGGTAGTGCCAAAACTGGAGCACTCACCAATCTTCTTTTCAGTTCCTGAAAACAATCATCACATTCTTCTGTCCAGATAATCTTAACACCCTTCCGAGTTAGCATAGTCATTGGAATAGATAACCGTGAAAAATTTCTAACAAACCTTCGGTAATAGCCTACCAAACCAAGGAATCTACGAATCTCAGTTACATTTGTGGATCTTGGACAGTCTTCCACAACTTTTGTTTTTGCAGGATCAACATTTATCCCATCTTTAGAAACAATGTGACCAAGGAAAGAAATTTGTTGCAACCAAAACTCACACTTGCTGAATTTCCCATACAATTTCTTTTCTTTTAAGGTTTTCAAGATAACCCTTAAATGTCTTTCATGCTCCTCTTTACATTTAGAAAACACTAAAATATCATCAATGAAAACCACCACAAACTTATCCAAGAACTCACGGAAAATTCTATTCATTAAGTCCATGAATACAGAAGGTGCATTGGTTAGCCCAAAAGGCATTACTACAAATTCATAATGGCCATATATTGTACGAAACACAGTCTTCGGAACATCTTCTTCCTTTACCTTTAGCTGATGGTACCCCGATCTCAAGTCAATCTTTGAAAAATACTGAGCTCCTTGGAGCTGATCAAACAAATCATCGATATGAGGCAAATGATATTTGTTCTTAACAGTGATGTTATTCAAGGCTCTATAATCAATGCAAAGTCTCATTGAACCATCATTCTTTTTAACAAATAAAAAAGAAGCACCCCATGGTGATGTGCTAGGTCTAATGAAACCTTTCTCTAATAAATCTTGCAATTGCTCCTTCAACTCTAAAAGTTCAATTTGAGCCAATCGATAAGGGGGTTTTGAAATTGTCTTAGCATCAGGAACTAAGTCAGTAGTAAACTCAACATCCCGATCTGGTATTATTCCAGGAAACTCATGAAGAAAAACATCAGGATACTCATTTACCACTGGCACATCATTAATCTGAACAGTTCCTTTATTTTCAACGATGTGTGAAAGGTAACATTCATTTCCATATTTTACAAGTTTCATGGCCTCTTGATAAGTTATCAACAGTAAGGGTTCATTCTTGTACACAAAATGAAAGTATTTCTGAAAAGAAACTTCTTTAGATCTACAGTCAATCTTAGCATGATAAATTAAGAGCCAATCCATACCCAGGATAACATCAAACTCTACTAGAGGTAGAACAATAAGGTTTGCAAGTATGTTTTTTCCACAGATAAGGATAAGAAGATTCTTATAAATTCTTTTTGCCTCAAAATTTCCCAAGGTGTTTTTACCAAAAGTTCAGGAGTCATTTCTTGAGATAGTATTCCTATTTTACTAGAAAATGTTTCAGAGATGAAAGAATGTGTACACCCCGAATCAAACAACACGCTGGCATAATCTAAAAAAACAAAGTACCTGATACAACGTCATTTGATGGCCCGACATCTGCTGAAGTAGTTGCAAAGGATTTCACCACCCCTTTATGCTTGTAGTCTAACTGCTTCCCATCACTCAAGCTCTTTGTCAGACACTTGTTTGCATAGTGAACCATCTCATTTCATTTAAAACATTTCACTAACTGTAAATCAAATTTGGTCTTACCTTCACCTTGATCCTTTTCAGTGCAATAACGAGCCTTATGTCCCATCTTACCACATTAGTAACACTTTCCAGAATTCAGAAGACATTCCCCAGCATTCCTTTTTCCACATTTATCACAAACTAGAAATGTAGTTTTCTTACTGTCAGACTTTTTTTAAGAATTCTTACCTTTCTCCTGCCACCTCGGTCTCTTATTCTATTGGTTGTTATAGAACACTTGATCATCGTCAAACTCCATTTCCACCTTCTCAGCACATCGAAGAAGCTTTTCATAACTTTTAAACTCACGAGAAGCTAATGCCCTTCGATATTTTGGCTTTAATCCTGAGTAAAAACGATTTATTTTACTATCAAGGTCTCAGATAAAATTTGGAGCATACCTTTCCAATCGAGTGAACCTTTCTTCATAGGTAGCCACTGAGTCTTCCTCTTGCCTCAATTACAAGAATTTATTTTCCATCCAAAGTCGAACATCCTTAGGAAAATACTTTTCAATAAACATACCTTTGAATTCATCCTAGTCGAGAGCATCAATCTCATCAGCGTCCCTGATATTTTTAACCATCGACCACCACTGATCTTCTTCACCCTCCAAACGGTAAATATCAAGACTAACCTTTTGATTGTCTAAACACCCCATGACATCGAAAATCTTCTCCAGTGCTTTAATCCACCCTTCAGCTAGCACAGGGTCAGATGATCCTCTGAATGATGGGGGATGTTGCCTCATGAAATGTTCCACCACTTTCATGTTCCTCTGTGGTTGATCTGGCTGATCTCGTGCATGGATACCACCACCATTTATCGCATGAGTCAACGGTGCCATTACTGCAACAAACTGTTCAGTTACAATTCCAACCATATCGGGATGCTTATTCGGAAGGTTATTTCCTTCTGCATTCCTTCCTAGCACTGCTTCCCTGTTTCCTCTGTGGAAAACAATTCTGAACAAACATGTCTTATATGAAGCAACATGGTAATCTTCAAATACTATATCACTTCAATTTGACCACAAAAAAATTTGGATAATCATTTAATAGAATTATATCTCCTAAAGTTATCTAAACCGACCTATGATACCAACTATAAGGCCCCAGCCTTAAACCATACTTAATCTTGAGTTATTACAAGATTACACATTGAGGATCTTTTCAGGTTTAGAGTTTTAGAGAATTAGATCATAAAACCTTCATTACATTCCACGTATAAAAAAGTGGTTACATAAAGTTAGTATTCTTCTTTCCCATGAATGGAAAAATATCTAAAATTAAACATGGATTCTTTCTTGACACTTCCTTGACACTATCATCATATCATGTACCTTTACCTTGACCTGTGAAAAACATTTCAAAAAAACTTGGGATGAGCATAAAAATCTCAGTAAGGGATATAAAAATATGGAAAGGAAACATGGTTACATATATACATAAGAATGAAATCATACTTTACCCATAAAACATATGCACATTAACATACCTCATCAAATCATGAATAATTCATAGAAATCATTATACATAAAGGTAACTTGAGGCATTCATAACATTCTTATGTAGGGAGTAACCCTCTTGGTTACGTTTGGAATACCCATCATAGTATATTCCCTAAATCGCTTCGGAGAAACCTTAAAATTTCACTCCTTTCCATTACCCAATGCATTGGAGAGCTATATCGGGCTCACCCGACCTTATATTATAATGAAACCACCCGTCTTCATAATAATGCCCAATAAACTCAACATAATCGTATCATATAAAACATGCATAAAGGAAACATAAAATTTCCACCTTTCAATCACAAGATATCAATACAACACATTGATATAAAAACATTATGAAAACCATTTTCAATACCAAAATAAAAGAAAAGTAAAACATGGTATTTATTTTTCTTTAAAAAAAGGTTTGGCTTGTAGAGGAAGCCGAAACTCAAATAATGGTCACGACGGCGGAGAAGTCGTTGTCGCCACATACGTACGACAAAAACATTTATTTTTTTCATTTAGTAAACGCTTCATATAAAAAATATTCATTTTGAATAAATGTAAAATTCATAGCGGTTTATACACCGTATAAAAGAAGGTTGTGTATAAAACAAAATATGCCTCAATGAAAGGAGATTGAGACGAAGTCCCATACCTCGGGTCCGACTTGACTTGATCGTTCTTTAATGTCCTGAATATTAAACATGAGTTAATTTTTACTTTCTTAAGAACCTTTTTCAAGTTCATTATTCCTCTTATATCACTTATTACCATGTCATGAACACTATGTAATTATTTAAGTTAATAACGGTCATTTTAACGATCATTGGTACTTGAGTCAAAAATAAACCCTTTATAATTACAAGTTTTTCATGTATCAATTATATCCAAAATGGTTTTAATGATGTAGATATCATATATTTCATATATATCCAGTACATGAATGAATTCATAATATTACATAATCATTTAGATGTAGGAAATGAAATGCACCGTTCATGGAGACGGTAAGCTGTACGTACGCATGAAAGCTACTTTAATTTCTATTTCGTATTTCATAGAATGGAATCATAATGATATAAAGGTATATTATAATTCCATTATAATATCATATATAATATCATAGTTCCATCCTTTATACGTCCCACATATGGTATTTAACGAATCAAATCACATTGAGGGGGCGGCAGTCCGCACTTCCTTAAATGAAGATATCACGTTTACCCATAAAGGAAACCATAAAGGTATACCCAAAATGAAAAATACAGAAGATTAAGGAAAACATAAACATATTATATATCATATATAAATATAGTGACATCTTAATGGACACCTTTTAAGGTGTTAAAAGAATGTTGAACAATCATCGTTTCGGGAGGCATAAATTTTCCATCCACGGAAACAGTATGTTTGTTAAACATTAGATGTAGGTGGGTGTAATTGTAGCTCGAATCCTTATTATAACTACATCCTAGTATATTTAGGATACTGGAGTTGTTACAAAAGAAAAGAATAAAATTAGTTTAGGGGGTTGGAGTAGAAAAATAAAACAAAAGGACTGAAAAGAAGACATTACCTTAAAATCGGGTAACTCCTGTTGGTTTGAGCTCAAAGGCTTTCTTGGGAAGACTTCTGCTCAAAGTGAGGCTTCAAGGAGTAATAGAGGGAAGTGTAGAAACAATATGGGCAGGGGTTGGCCAAGCCAAAGGCTATGGATGTGTGGGTAAGGAGGTAGAGGTGGGGGCCTTTTATAAGAGGAGAGGCGGGGCACTCTTGGATAGTAAAGAAAAGTCACATTATTTTAAAATGGTATTCAGATTTAAGAGGTCCCAAATTGATATAATTCGAGGATAAGGTGATAATGGTTCTAAATCCACTCATACAATTAGTTTTGGCCATGTTTATGTCTTAGATGTTACATTATCTTTCCATTTTATTTAAATCGTTAAATAATGAGGTCATCACTGCATCATCATGATGTCATAAATAATTTAATTTATTTAATGTATAAAAATTAAAAACAAATACTATGATATAGGAAATATTTTTATATTTCTAATGAATATTAATAGTCAAACATCTGACTTTTATAACCTCATGTAAAAATTGTTTTAGTAAAATAACTCATGTTTGTGTCATTTTTACTTTAACATTAAATAAAAAGTTATTTATGTCATTTCCCAACCAAAGTGGCTCCATGTGGTCCCCAAGTTGACCCATGGCTTGTATTGGTCGGCCATGACACATACAATAAGGTCAGGACATGTTTCTAGGTCATTTCATTTTATTAAAACATTATTCTTACCTTAAACTACACTAATTACCTCTAATCGCGATTAAAAACATAATAAGTTACAATTCACAAAAAAATTATTTTAATCCCATTGAACCAAATTTTACTTCTTAATGAAAACCATGTATGTTGGATTTTTGAAAATAAAATCACTGAAGTGGCAAAGTTTCATTTAAACGAAAAATCAGTTTCTTTAATTACCACTTAGTGGTTTCACTATTCATCAAAAATTGAAGTTTTTCTGAAAAATACCAAAACTTCACCCTAAGATATATTTGATATTCTGAATTCAAAAATGTTTTCTATTTTAAAAAATTCCAAACATATAAGATTCATTAATTAATTTAATAATTAATTCCCGCTATCATGACAAATATCGTGTTTTTATGAAACAATAAGTATCAAAAGATTGAGACTAGTTTTTTTCAAATTTCAAAGTGAAATTGATTCCAACGACCACCATTGGATAAAATGGTAAAAATATATTCTAATTTCACTTCAAAACCTATTCAAAATATAATCTAATCATATAAATAAATTATATTAAAAAGAAGTTTAGATGTAAAATGCAGTATTTTTCACTATTCATAAAAAAATGAACATTTTCAGAAAAATACCAAAAATTCACACAAAGTAAATTTTGATTTCCCAATCATAAAAAATAAGTTTATTTTGAAAAAAATAGCTTATAAAATTGTCAAAAGATGTATTTAAAAATGGTTTGCCATCAAAAGGATGTAAAACAATCTTTTAAGAATATTAGTGTATTCCATGCATAAGATTATATTTATTTTCATTTTAAGCCTCTAAAAAACTATCTAATTAATTAATAGCCATAGATAAAAATATCTATTATTAATTACATACTTGGGATTTTACAATATATGATATCATATTAATGTATATGATTCATGAATTATTTAATAACAATTATTTCAACATTATACAGGAGGTTAACCTGCCCCCAAACCAAGGAAAAGTACAAGGTAAGGGATTTTCTTATCTCACATTCAATTCCGTGAGATTTCCATTATTCGCCACTAAATTATTGAAAGTGGTGTATTGTGTAATGACATTTGATATATATTATCATGATTATCTTTATATTCATGTTATTCTGTAAATCATTTGGTGGTTATTAACTTTTGGTCATATGACTCAGTTGATTACAACGTGGTAAGGGGTTTCTTATCTCACTTTTAATTCCATGAGAATTCCATTGTTCACCACTTATTTATTACATGTGGTGTGTGTACTACCCATTTTTGTATTCATTATGTAATATACTTTAATTCATGTATATTTACATCATCATTGTATTATCCTTCTTTCATGGGTGTATGTTTTGTATGTTTCCAAATAAATAAGGGAATTTGAAATTTCAATTTCCACTCATTCGGCTTTACGCATATTTAATTGATTATTTTACTCCAAGATTATGTGTGGAATATCTATTCATTTGATTATGTCATAATTTCCACTCCCCATTCTGTGGATATACTTTTTATACACATAATCACTCCATCCATAAATTCTCAAGTCATCGGTATGAACTTGATATGAGTAATTTTTACTCAATCTCGATTTGTTGAGATAAACATCCAATTCATTGGTGTTGGTTTTACTAGAATATGTGTGAACGTCCCTTTATTGTTTTACACTGAATATCCAATCATATTTAGTGTATTTATATTTTTCACACATAAATATTTAGTTGATTTATCCTTAACCTAAGGATACGGCCTTTATGAGAGATTTCATCTCAATTTACATTCCATTGAGAATTATTTGCTGTTATACAACAAATAACTTTTATGTGGTGTATATAATGTACTTTGACATAGTATATCATGAATCCCTTTATTCTCATGATATTACAAAGTTTTTATTACCTCAATTATTTGTATTCAACTGTCTCTCTTTTGGTTCGATACTCTAACTAAAATACCATTTTTAAATGTTTTAAAGACCTATTCTTCTAAAACATGCTCATTAATGTCCATGTTTTAGAAAATGGTTTTAAGGATTTATTTATATGGAAATTAAAGTTTTAAAATTAAAACTCCTTTTGAAAGTTTCAAAGTGGTATGGGACACTTTGATTCAAAAATCAATTTTTAAACGAATTTTTGACAAATATTGTGACTCTTAAATGATTTCAAGAAAGAGGGGGATATTTCTCTCAAATAGTTTTGATGATTATTTATATCTATGTCAACATACTTCATTATTCTTTATTGAGGTTAATGTGATACAACACAATTTTCCATATTGTATCGAATGAGTTATGTTTGACTGTGGATGTGCTATTTTTATACCATTCACGGTTTGTGGTTAAAGTATTGACATTTTGTATGCTAGTTTTAATACGAATGTTTATGTTATGTTTAAAACTATTCATATGAGGAATGCATTGGACTTAATATGTGACGGGTGGAGCCCGCTATTGCTCCTCGATGCATCGATAGGTCTCATGAGACAAACTAGTGTCTTGGCACAAGGCCTTGGAAAAATCTTATTGTAGTCTTCGCACGAGGCCTTTACTATGTGGTTATGATAGTCTGGAATTATGCATTTGATCATTATGAAAGTGGTTATTGATATTGTATGTGATCATTCTACTAGTATAATATCCATGTGAGTAAGTAAATGGCATTATTTTATTTTATCTTTACCATTTTATGCTGAAGTTCAAGTTTAAAAGGCTTTCGTTTTAGTTATAAACTGCCTTAAGTGTTTATGCTTATCTATGAAAGCTTCTTCTATAATGTTATCCTTACTGAGCATCTGATCTCACCTATTTCAATGTTTTATTTTTCCCAGGATTATGAAGAAGTAATTTATGAATGAATTGTAGAGATAGTATGAGGGGATATGAAGACAAGATGTTGTTGTAGTTTTTTACCTTATGATGTAATGTAAGACATATGAATATATCTAGTATTTCCAAGACTACTAAACTAATTGGTCTTTCAATATTTGATCCTTTGTGACCATTCCAATGTTATGTAATAATGCACCGACTCTGGGTATCTATGGTCAGGGCGTTACAAAAACATCCAGAAAAGGAAAAACATACCTGAAAAGAAGGTATGGGTTCTTAATGTTTTGATAAAAATATGTGTACTGTATGAAATATATATATATGATAAATTTATTATAATATACATATATATCATATAAATTTCATTATATTAGATAAAAAATGAAATGCATGTATAGTGCTTCCGTACGAACGACCCACCATTTCCATGAATAGTGCATTTCATTTCATATCTCAAAATATTTTATATTATTATAAATACTTATATAATAGATTTATATTATAATTAAACAATTTATTACAATATGGATATTATGAAATAAGTATCTACATAATAATAACAACATGTGACACGTCAAAACAAATATGAACGACTTGGCAATTAACACACGAAAAAGTAAAAATACAAAATGATTATTAACAAACTGGTAATAAGATATTATAAAAAGATAATATATAATATAATAAATATTAACATAGTTATTTTATATTTTTTTTCATTTTATAAAATATTATATCTGATATTAAAGGATTTCACCAGAATGGAATCACTTGAGAATAGGTTTTCATCTCACTTTTTACATCTCTGAGATAAATGTCATATTCACCACATACTTATTTGGTTTGATGTATGTACATAAAATTTCTATATAACTTATGATCTAATATTTTATATTAATTAATTTTTGAGTGTCAACATTAATTAACTATTCTACTGGGATTTGAGATAAAATATTCCTTGTAGTAAAGAACTCTATAAGACGATTTATTTTCATTGAGTTATATTACTTATTTCTTGTCATTAATATTAAAAAATAATATATGTAATTAATTTTTAATATATTTTAATGTATTTAAATTTTTTAAATATGTATTTACTTTTGACACCAAAATATTTTCATTAATTGATTCTCACATCAGTATTATGGCATTTTGAAGGGTTTACGTCAAAATCTCATTTTATTATGAATTATTTACATTTTAATTTCTATTAGAAATAATTATTGTATAATTTTCAACAAACCCTTTAATTATCCAATCCTCTGGTTAAAAATGAACTTTTCTAGTAATTGTGACATTTTACATTATTTATTCATCAAAATGTTTTAGAAACATGTTTTATAGGAACCCCAAATTCATTTCTCTCATTAGTCAGATAAAAAATTCTATTATAAAAACAATAATTTATAAAAAGGATTCAAAAAAAGATTATAAAAAACAAAAATTATTTATTTAATATATTTTTACCCTTTTATATTTTAGAAAATCAATGGAATATTCATGTCATTTTTTAAATAATGCACATTTCCAAAATTTTGAGCATGAAAAAGGAATGTTCTTTTTTGCTTCGTACAACATGTTAAAATTAACCACTTTCATTATTTCGAGTCATCCTTTTCATGTTTGAAAGGTGAATTTGTAAATACAATTTTATTTTCAAATATTATTTTCAATGAAATGGTTTTTCAAAATGTGTTTGAAAACTAATTGATTTTTTCCTCAAGAATTATTTTAATGTTCATCAATTTAATCAATGATAACTACCCATATTATTACTCTAATGGGTATGTGTCATATTTATATCATCCTTATTTTTACTAGGGATGGTTTTTGATTTATTGGGACATTGATATTATGGAAATTCACTTCCTTAATTCATTTTGGAAGTCCAATTGAAATATTCAATTTTCTATGAACATTGATAATTTAATATCCCCTAATTATAAATATCACTTATCATGGATTTGTTCATTTACTAAACCATATATTATTTTTACATATAGATATCACTTTAAAAATTACATGACATTTTTAAAAATTGGTATCTTTTACTCAATTGGTATTTTGATGATAAGCATCATTTTTAATTAATTTAATCAATTTTTTGACTAATGAATAATTTTTTTGATATGAAATAGAAGGTTTGGGGACCATTAAATTAATTTCTTATGGTTTGGGTAATAATCAATATAAGACCAAAGACGCATCAGTAGTATCATGGGATGAAATGGGTTGTCTAGACTATGATGATGAGTTTTTTTCTAGTATGGATAAAATCCTTTTATGGTAAAGTTATAATATTCTTGGGAAATACGACATCCCAAAATTATGAATTTCCTTTGTTTTAATTCAATATTTTTATCAATGATAAGTTCACTACGAAAATGTCTCTGGATGAATTTTATTTTCATTTTATTGATTATTAAAAAGTTATTTTTATTTTTTAACAGTTCATTATTGTTTATTCATTTACATCTTATTTTATTGATTATACGGAATGTGTGTTCAGATATTAATTTTCCATAGTGACTAATCTCCTTGATTTTTTATTTATTTCATCATACTTTAGAATTTGTGAGCATTTGATTACACCCTAATTTGGTTTCCTTTTCTCTAAGAATCAATTAATATAAATATTAATGATATATAATTATATGAGGGATAAAATAATGTTTTCATCAAAATAAATAATTTATTTTATAACAATGGTACTCATTTATAACACATGAATCATGTATTTATCCGGTTTACCATGACTACAAAATTGTTTGGTCCTTCAAGATTTGTTTCATTACAATCATTCCAATGTAATTGTAGTTGTCACAATATCGAGTATTTCTAGGGTTAGATCACTTCCATTGGTATTAGAAAAATTTTAGTTGATACTTGGCTAACTAGATTTAGAAAAACATATACTAGAGAACATATTCTTATGCTAGAATTTGAGCATATGTATAGAATAATAACTGCGAATTTTGGTACAATAGAGATTCTATGGGTATTCGTAGTAATATATCCATTTATGGATACTAAAAGTATACATGTTTCTGGATTAAATTTTCACAAGGGTAACAACACCAAAAACATTCATTTTTCTTAACTAGAGTGTTACCTAATACATGAAAATGTGCCTTACTATGAAACTGGTTTGAAATTATCTGTAGATAAACATGAGATAATTAACAGTTTATTGCCAAACCATTTTAAGGAATTTAAATATATAATGGAAGTGAATAAATTAGGCTAAAAATAAGGTTTAATACTACAGAATAACATTTTATGTTTTAGACACTCTAAAAATGATTATATGTTTATTCCATTATGACAATTTCTACCACCAATATGATTTATGGTTTTAGTCAGTGGATGGAAAATGAATCAGTGAAGATAACACTGAAAATTTAAGACATCGTGGTGTCAATTAAAAAACAAATATAATTTTTGGTATGAGTGAAAGATATCATTTTTATTCCAAATAAGTTTTCCCTAAATATCAGTAACAACATATACCTTTACCAACTTCCAAAATCACCAATTTAGATAAGGATGAAGTTTTCTAAGAGCTTAAGTGGCAGAGACTATGGAGAGAAGAAGATTTATAATACATCATTCCAGTAATGTGGAATATGAAATTTTGGAAAGATTCATAGTTGAATGAATAAACTCTCTATGTGTGGGAAATGATATAATGCTAGAAAATTATGATGAAAAATGAAGAGTATGGTGAAAGGAAATAAATATCATCCTATGTATGAAATTTTAGTTTATTTCATTAAGTGATGAGAATATGTGAATTACTTGAGTGAATTCTCTCATATAAAGTAAAAATTCAATACTAATATAGGACTAATGTAGAAATAAATGGATGTTGTATTTATGTATTGGTGTTGTACAGAACACCTTAGTAAAATTTTTATTAATGTGTAAATTTCAAAAATATTCATCATATTTATTTTAGAAATTATATTTTTTTAGAAAACAGAAAACATATAAAGAAGTGCGGCATGAACCCATGACTAATGAATGAAAAAGTTTTCATGCCTATCATAGGTCTATATTATGTCCTCGTGAATATGACACTAATTTTAGGTAAATTATTTGTAAAATAAATATTAATAACAAAACATTAGTGTTTCTTTTAGGTTTAGAGATTAATTTTTTAGTCATATTGGTTTTAGAAAATAAAAGGTTGGGGCCGAAGCCTCATTTTATTATTAAAGAAAAGCAAATACCTCTTTTAACTGGGTAGAGGGAGACCCATTACATATCCTGAAGGCCCAGTGGGCATGTACTCCAGGACATATCCCATAAGCCCAAAATTTTAGCCCAAGTCCCATTCTGTGAATAGTAACTCGCTGCTACAGTACTCGCTACTACAAGAGTACCCTGCCACCGCTACAGTACTCACCGATCAACAATACACTACTACTAATGTACCACTATAGTACTGCTATAGTATACTGCGCCCAATGTGTTTTAAAACCCCATTTTTCATGTAGTATTATGGGATACCTACCACTAATCCAAACCCCAACTACTTGGTTTTGGAAATTATTTAGAGAAAAATATAATGAATTTTCCTATACGTATTATGATTCAATAAAAAAAGAATTTTGGGCTTCAAAAAACATGGGTTCATTATAGGATATTCATGTCATAGAGTAATGGATGAATTAAAATTTTATAAAGAAAACCCAATATTTGAAATTGGTCATAAGAAATTTAAATATATCGATTAATTAAAATTCATTATATTCTTAGGTAGTAAAATAATTATGCAATAGTTTTAAAAGTATGAAAATATTTTTTTATATATTTATTTTCTTTTACCCAATAGTTATTAATTCATCATCGATTTATGGATTTTAGACACTCAAAATTCCATTGATCATTAATATGTTTGTTAATAATGACATTAATCTCCTAATAAAAATATTTACACTTTTCCTCTATGTACATATCCCTACATTCCAATAATGTTCTATTACATAGAGACCCAGTCAAATGAAAGTTCATAGAAACATTATACTTCTCATTCTATTTTTCTAATGGATTTTTTATGAATCATTCTATTGGTGAAGGATTTTAAAATATGATAGATAAGGCAGTTTATTAACAAGGGTGATTATAAATTGTGTGGATGCAATTTATTTCACGTCCGGATGGTGTAACACTCTAATATTTCTAAAGTAAAAAATTTTATTTGATAGCATGTATAGAACACCCCACCGAGCGTGTGAGGGAATATAATATCCCGATATATTAGAATATAATTAATATTTTAAATCAAATTTGATCTAAAATATTTCATGAAATGAACGCATCACTGAGTTAGCTTGAGTTACGCACAACAAATACTTCTTCCGATATATTTAATTACATAAAAAATTAATGTTTTCAATGGAAAAAATATATTATAGAAACATTATAATTTAATATAATATAATATAACATTGCCTTAAAATTTTTAGTTATGAATATTAATATCTAAATTATGTAAATATATTGTGTATTTATTAGGATAAATAGTAGTTATAAACGAATATAACAACCAATTTAATATAAAGGGAATGTTTTTATAAAAAAAATATTTATTCTCAAAAAATAATTTATCCAAATAAAAAAATTAAATACAATAAATAAGTTAGATTAATTTAATTAATATAATAAATAATCAAAAAAATATTTTTTATTTTCATCTAATAGATTTGATAATCATAATATAAGATCAAGGATAATATTACATATGAATTTCTATATATTTATAATGTTATTTTTACATCCTTTTAATGGTGAAGCTATTTAAAATAAATTTTTTCACATTTATAAGATAATTATGTAAAAATATTCTAACTTCCAAATTAGTCACATAAAATTTATCTTAGGATTAATTTTTGGTATTTTTATTTGAGGTTACATTTTTGGATTAATAGTTCAAAATACTGAATTTTATTTTAAAACTGATTTTTAATCTAATTTAATTATATAGTTAAATTACTTTTTAATATGGTTTTAATTATTAATTAAATAAATTTTATATCAATTAATCCAATTTATTTTATTGTAATCTATTTCAAATTCAAAATTGGATATAAAAACATATCAAACTATTAAACATTTTTTACTTTTAAAACTGCCATTGTCATCCACTCTTTGGGACTAATTTTAAATTAATTTCTATTACTAATATTGTTGGTGCGTTAAAAGTGAATTCGATATTTTCAATCAGGATAACTTATAATATCTAATAATTTAAAATTAGTTTTTTATAAAAATAATTAGTGAATTTGAGGAAAATTAATTACAACTATTAAGAGACAAATTACCTTAAAAAATCACTAAACCATAAACATTAGGGACAAAATTACCAAAAAATGTCCAATAGATGTTTTATTTTTTTATTTTTACCCTATCATCCCATTTTTAGAATAAGAATCATTAATGGAGCCACATGATATGGGAAAAACGAGGGTGGAATTCCTTTTTCAAACATTTAAAAGAATAACACCCCTCCACAACTATAGAAAGTCACTCACCTTCTCACTTAGACACATGTCTCATTTACATCTACTCACCAAAAAACTAACATAAAATAACCCCCCTAGTCCTAGATTCATCGTTTTCCATAGAAATCCAACCAAGGATGCCTTTCGGAGGAAACACAATAGAGTTATCCATTGAAGGTGTAACACCCTTCCTCATGCTCCTTTGTTTCATTTTCATTATCCACTCCCTCATCTATTATTATTAAATGATTAAATAATAACGTAATTGAACTCAATATACATATTTTTTTATATTATATTTTATAACTACACATACACAAAATTCCATAAATGGGTAAAAACTTATCGTTCGTGTGTACGGTGTACTACCCCCACGCAAAAATACATTATCCATTTTTTCTATTAGAACCTCCCATGATGGGAGTTATGATGTAAATGCCATTTTTATGTTATATATATATAATTTATGTTTTAATGAATACTTTTAAAATTTATATATAACAAATTCCTTCATTCTTTACATTTTCTTCATATACGATAACATAGTTTGTAGAAGTTTGGACTACCACCTCCTCAAATTGATTTGATTCATTCACACTATATATGAAAAATAAAAAGGATGATTTTAATAAAAAAAATTGGGATATATTACATAAATATAATACTATAATTATAATATACATATATATCATTTTCTTTCTTCTTTAAAATATTAAAAAGTAAATGGAATTTACGTTCATGCATATGTATTACCAACCATCTCTATGAACATTGTATTTCCTTAATTTTTTCAAAATATTGTTGAATATTATAAATAAATTTATACATAATATATATGATAATATCATAATTGTCTAAAATTTATATATGATAAAATATTTATCTATATAATAATAACAAATTAGTATAATGTCAAAACATACTTGAAAAACTAGGTAATTAACACCTACAATATTAAAAAAATGAAAAATTATTTAAAAATTGTTAATAAGATATTATAAGGAGTTAATATATGATATTATGAATATAAGGATGGTTGTGGTATATATTACTAATTTTTTTTAAAAATCATACAAGATGTTAAAATAAGTTCCCCGAAAGGAAAAAAAAGCTAAGATATTTTGATCTCAATTTTTACGTCATTAAAATAAATGACATAATAACAACTTAAATATTTTTTGTAGACTATATAATTTATATTTCTATAAATTATATCATCAGTTTTTTATCTTCATGTATATTTTTTTAATTAGAATTTGTTCTTTTATGTTGATTTGAGTTAATGGTTTCTATGTGGTAGAGGGCTTTGTAACTTGAATCATTTTCATTAGGTTATATTACCTCTTCATTATCGTTAATATTATATGATTATTTTTATAATGACATAACAAAACATATTAATTTATTTATTGTTTTCCATGTGGATTTATTATTTACACAATAATTTATTCATTAATTTATTCTCACTTCAACATTGTGGTCTTTTGAAGGGTTTACTTCACGATATCATTTTCATTGGAAATTTTTGAATTTAAATTTCCATGAGTGGAAATTATTAGATCGTTGTTTAATAAAAAAATTAATTTCTATCTCCTCAAGATTTTAATGACCTTTTTATGTAACAAAACCATTTTCCCACTTTTTCTTTCTCAAAATGATTTACAAATTGTTTTAAAGAAAACCCGACTTCTTTTCTCTCCTTAGTTGGAGAAACTATTTGGTTCACAAAACCCATTTTATTTGAAAAAGTTTTAATTTTTTTTAAACAATAAAATAATATTTATTGAAATATTTTTTTACCCTTTTAATTTTAATTTTCGAAACAGAATATTCTAGTCTCTCTCTAAACAAGGCACCTTTCTAAACATTTTACATTTCAAAAGCTATGTCTTATTACCTTGTACAAGATGTATGGATTTATACTTTATCATTCATTGGAAACATATTTTTCATGTATAAAAGATAATTTTTTAATTAACGTTTTTTTAAATTTTATTTTAAATGAAATATGTTTTCGAATGATCTTTCTAAATAAAAGAATAATTTCTTCAATAGTGATTTTAATGATTTCTTTATTTTTTTTTCGATGAAAACAATCATTTTTTACTCCCATATGTATATGAAATATTGATACAATCCTTATTATTTATTTATAAATATTTTTTATATATTTACAGAAGGATAGAATTTATTATCACTTTTGGGATTCATTTTTTGTAGTCCCATTGAAATATTTAATTTTATATTATCATTGAATATTGAATTTACCCTAATTATCAATATTAATTATCACAGATATTTTAATTTCATAAATAATATACATTTCTTACATAAGGTGTTAACATTGAAAATTATTTGAATCATTTATAAATCCATAGTTTTTCTCAATTTAGATATTTTATTATAAGCCATGTTATTCGTTAACTAAATAAATAATTCAATTTATGAGAAATGATATGCACGTTCTATACATGGGTTATAGATCATCTAATGGAAGTCATATGGGATGAGGACTGGATAATGGAAACCACATGATAAATTGGTAGTCTCATGAGATGAAATCAATTGGATTGTTTATGTGAATGGGTTTTACCAAATAAGTTATAAACCATATTTTTAGAAATGTTATCATGTTTCTATGAAACATGACATCTAATAATTAAAAAATTCTATCATTTTTACTCAATACATATTATCCATGATATTTTCAATATGAAAATGTTTTTATATGAATTTAATTCCCATCTTATTTATTAATTGGAATTTGTTTTTTGTTTCATACATTTAAATATTGTTTATGTTGTTCCCTATCAATAAATTGATTATGTGGAATGTGTGTTCCATTAATACATTTCAATATTGATTATTCTCTCAGATTCATTATTGATTCCATTTCACTTTAACCTTAATGATAATTTCATCTCACCTTATTTTGTAACATTTTCCCCAAGAATCCTAGAAGTGTACTATGAATGATATACAAGGATATTCCAGAAGGAATAATTTTTTCCTTGAAAGAAATAATTTATTTTTTATTTTGTGTATTCATTTGAATACAAGACTAATTTTTGTATCTAGTTTACCAATAATATTAAACACATTGGTTCTTAATCATTATTTCAACATAATCATGCCAATGTAATGGTGCTAGAGGCTAGATATTGGATTTCTGGGGTTGGGTTTCCACACTCAAGAATGAGCAACAGAACCCATTATAAAAATGAGATAGGTTCATTGGGAGTTCTAGATGATAATTAATATATCTAATCTAATGGATTAAATGAAATGGTATAATGTATCATGTAATAATCATTCACTAATTAAAAAAACCTCATAAATTTATTCTACTATGATATATGAAGGAACACATTATCTATAACCAAAAACTCTAGGCCTCATCATTGATTTTTTATATAACTTTTTATGATTTAAAATGTCACTGAAAATTTAGAACATTCTACATTATTTCATAGATAATATTATGAACCATCAACTTCCACTTCTCAAAATCATCTCATAATGATGAAGTCTACCACCGCTTCTCATACAGAGAATTAAAAGGTTCCGTTTGATTGGTATAATGAAAACTAATATTATATGTTAACTCCTTTTTTAAATGTGATGATCTCAATATTCTTTTAAATCAATTGATCATTATCTCAATCTATCAAAAGTGTTTCTCTCATAGTGACCATCCGTTTAAATGTGATATGTAGTACTAGAACACTCCATTGTATCTAACACTCAGATGGCTTATCCACCATGTTGATGTAAACCTAAGATTTCGATTAGGTAAAAAGCAGAGTGGAACACCTTATTATCTTACTGTATCCCTTATATTTATATCATAGTGATTTGGATACGATATAAGTACTAATTTATTTACTAAAATCTACTAACTTGGTTGGGTGATTGAATACCTATTAAATGGTATTGTCACATTTATTTGTCATGGGTAGTCTAATTATGAAATAAATGGTAATTTTTTCCCATATCCATACCAGTATAAGAAATTTTTTCATTATAATCTTCTACTTCTATCATAATATCATGACTTTTATTGTACCATGAATTTTAATAAAATATTTCTAATCTCCCTCTTAAATTATCGCAGCAAAATGTTTCATAAAATCAGTACACATCATTGTTTTTTGAGGTGGAAGCGATTAAAATGATATATGGACATCACACATATTTTCCTTATTCATCATTTTTCTTCAATGGATAAATATATTTGTTACAATCAAAATAACTCCATCTTTCGAAAAGATGAACACCATAATATTCATTACAATTTATGTAGTAATTCATCATTATTTGGGATTTCATGATCCTATAATGATTAGATGAATGAGAAGTTATTTATCAAGTAATTATTAACACCAATTATATATTCCCATTACCATAATTTTTATCAACATGAGGATTGTATCCATTTCAATCCTTGTACTTGAGAGGGTTTATTGATCCATTCACATAAATAAACTACCAGTTTTTCATTAGATGTAAGTTAATGGATTGAATAATGATATTCCTTGATCTTGTCTAACAACCTTTATTGGTGCATATTGAATATCTTTTCCTGGGATATTTACATGATTATTTTATGGTACATTTATATTCCACAATTATCCCAAAATAGATAGTGTCTCCAAATAATAAATTTAAATATTAGTGTTGAAAATTATAGATCATCTGTTCAGAAGTTCTACTCATTTATCATTATTTATTGGGTATAAGGCCCTAGCCTTAAACCTTACTTAATCTTGAGTTATTACAAGATTACACATTGAGGATCATTTCAGGTTTAGAGTTTTTGAGAATTAGATCATAAAACTTCATTACATTCCACATTTAAACAAAGTGGTTACATAAAAGATAAGAAACATATTAAAAATAAAACATGGATTCTTTCTTGACACTTACTTGACACTATCCTCATATCACGTCACATTCCCTTGACCTGTGAAAAACATTTCAAAAACATGGGATGAGCAAAAAAATATCAGTAAGGGTTATAAAAAGTATGTAAAGGAAACATGAGTACATATATACATAAGAATGAAATCATACTTTACCCATAAAACATAAGCACTTTAACATACCTCATAAAATCATGAATAAATCATAGAAATCATAAGACATAAAGGTAACTCGAGGCATTCATAACATTATTACATAGGGAGTAACCCTCTTAGTTACATTTGTAATACCCATCAAAGTATATTCCCAAAATCTCTTTAGAGAAACCTTAATGTTTAACTCCTTCGCGTTACCCAATGCATTGGAGATCTATATCGGGCTCACCCGCCCTTATTTTATCATGGTACCACCCGTCTTCATAACAATTCCCAAGAACCATAACATAATCGTATCACATAAAACTTAAGCATAAAATAAATATAACATTCCCACATTGCAATAACAATATAACATTTTAAGATATTGAAATAATGAATCCATTCTAAAAACCATTTTCAAATACATTTAAAACATTTAATAAAGATATTTTTAAATCAAAGTGTCCCATACCACATTGAAACTTTAAACATTTTAAACCATTTATATCCATATAAATAAATCCTTAAAACCATTTTTAAAACATGGATATTAATGAGAAATATTTATAAGAATAAATCATTAAAACATTTAAAACAATATTTTAGTTAAAGGGTTTTTAACAAAATGAGAGACACTTGAATTCAATAATTGAGGAATAAAATTTAATCAAAACAATATAATATCATGAGAGTAAAGGGATTCATGATATAATATTCTAAAGGACAGTATATACACCATATAATAGTGGATTGGTGCATAACAACAATGAAGTCTCAATGGAAATGTAAATTGAGATGAAATCTATTATAAAGATGGTATCCTTAAATTAAGGACAAATCAATATCATAATTATGTGAGACAAATATAAATACACCCAATATAGTTGGATATTAAGTTTAAAATAATAATAGGACATTAAAACATATTCAAAGGATGAAATATTCAATAACTACATGTTTAACCCAAAGAAATCGAAATTGGGTTAAGAAGTTCCCCTGACAACCTAACAACGTCACATAAAATTTTAGAAAAAGAGTTGATGAGAGACATAAAGGGTATCTAATCACTTGTACATAAAATTTACTGAAATAAGGATATATAAGAACATATCTCCACATAATAAGATGAAAATTAAATGACATAAAAAAATAAGTCTTTAAAAAGAGGAGGGTGAAAGGTTCCCTTATTGATTTGGGTAACTTTTGAAACGTACACCCCATGAAAGAAAGACTATAAAAAATTAATCTAAATACTCATAAACTAAAGTATGTTACACATAGAGTATAATAATGGACTGTACATACTCCACTCAAAAGGAAATATTGGAAAATGTAGCATGAATCTCACGAAAACACAAAGTGATATAAAATCCCCTTACGAAATTTCGGTAGCCTAACGACGCTAATTAAAACATCCAAAATGGATTGATTGGAGAAAATAGGGTCTCTAATCATATGAACATAAAAATTAAAGTTATATTAATATAAAATAACATCACAATCATAAGAAAGATGAGCTTAAAAGTAATGACATAAAAGAGTGTACTTAAAAAGAAAGAGAGGTGTAGGATCCCTTACCTCGTGTAACGCCCCGACCCTAATTACCTAGAGTCGGTGCATTATTACATAACATTGGCATGATCATGAGAAAGATCAAGTCTCGATAGACCGATTGGTTTAGTAGCCTTGGAATAACTAGATACATCCATAAATTTTTACATTACATCATAAAAAAAACATCTTGTCTTCATATCCCCTCATACTATCCCTGCAGGTCATTCATAAATTACTTCTTCATAATCCTGGGTAAAATAAAACATTGAAAGGGGTGAGCTCGGATGCTCAGTAAGGATAACATTATAGTAGAAGCTTTCATAAATAAGCATAAACACTTAAGGCAATTTATAACTAAAACAAAAGCCTTTTAAATTTAAACTTCAGCATAAAATGGCGAAGGTAAAATGAAATAATGCCATTTACTTACTCACATGGATATTCTACTAGTCGAATGATCACATGCAATATCAATAACCACTTTCATAATGATGGAATGCATAATTCCAGACTATCATAACCACATAGCCAAGGCCTCGTGCCAAGGCTACTAATAAGATTTTGCCAAGGCCTTGTGCCAAGACACTAGTTTGTCTCATGAGACCTACCGATGCATCGAGGAGCTATAGCGGGCTCCACCCGTCACTTATTAAGTCCAATGCATTCCTCATATGAATAGGTTTAATCATAAAATAAACATTCGTATTAAAACTAGCATACGAAATGTCAATACTTTAACCACAAACCAGGAATGGTATAAAAATAGAACATCCACAGTCAAATATAACTCATTTGATACAATATGGAAGATTGTATTGTATCACATTAACCTCAATCATGAATAATGAAGGATGTTGACATAGATGAAAATAATCATCAAAACTATTTGAGAGAAATATCCCCCTTTTCATGAAAACATTTAAAAGTCACACTATTTGTCAAGAAGCCATTTAAAAATAGATTTTTGAATCAAAGTGTCCCATACCACTTTGAAACTTTATAAAAGGATTTTTAATTTTAAAACTTTAATGTCCATATAAATAAATCTTTAAAACCATTTTTAAAATATGGACATTAATGAGCATGATTTAGAAGAATAATTCTTTAAAACATTTTAAAATGGTATTTTGGTTAGAGTTTCTAACCAAAATAGAGACACTTGAATACAAATAATTGAGGTAATCAAAACATTGTAATATCATGAGAATAAAGGAATTCATGATATACTATGTCAAAGTACATTATATACACCACATAAAAGTGATTTGGTGTATATCATCAAAGAAGTCTCAATGGAATGTAAATTGAGATGAAATCTCTCATAAAGGTTGTATCCTTTGGTTAAGGATAAATCAACGACATAATTATGTGTGACAAATATAAATACACTAAATATGAATGGATATTCAGTGTAAATCAATCAAAGTATATTCACACATATTCTTGTAAAAACAATACCAACGAATTGGATGTTTAACTCAATAAATGGAGAATGAGTTAAAATTACTCTTATCAAATTCATATCAATGACTTGAGAATTATAAATGGAGTGATTATGTGTATCAAACATATATCCACAGGAATGGGAGTGGAAATTATGACATAATCAAATGAATAGTGATTCCACACATAATCTTGGGGTAATATAATCAATGAAATATGCGTAAAGTCAAATGAGTGGAAGTTGAAATCTCAAATTCCCTTATTGATTAGGTAACTTAAGAAACAAACACCCATGAAAGAAAGATCATACCATGATGATGTAAATACCCATAAAATAAAGTATATTACACAATGAATACAATCATGGGTAGTACACATACACCACATGCAATAATTAAGTGGTGATCAATGGAATTCTCACGGAATTAAAAGTGAGACAAGAAACCCATTACCACGTTAATCAACTGAGTCGCATGGCCAAAAGTTAATAACCACCAAATGATTTACAGAATAACATGAATATAAAGTGAATCATGATAATATATATCAAATGGAAGTACACAATACACCACTTTCAATAATTTAGTAGCGAACAATGGAAATCTCACGGAATTGAAAGTGAGATAAGAGAATCCCTTACTTTGTACTTTTTCCTTGGTCGATGGTAGGTTTACCTCCTGTATTATGGTGAAATAATTGTTATTGAATAATACAAGAATCATTTACTTTAATATGATATCATATATGATCTTTTAACATTGATTTGTTAATAATATCTTAGTATTAATGCCGTTTCGGGTGATAACTTACTCATTTTCTTTTATATGTTTTGTTACATAAGTCATGTTTGTTGTATCTTATTCATATCCAGAATGATATCAAGTCCTTAAACATCATTTTTAAATCATTAAATGATAATTATACTTGAATGGATACGATGGAGAATGAATCTCATTGCGTTCGTGGAGACGGTAGTCCGTACGTACGCACGAACGCTACTTCCATTTAATTTTTTTATTTTAAAAGAATTGAATCCAAATGATACAGAGGTATATTACTATTCCAGTATAATATAATATTTTATATATGTTACTTAAGTTCATTAAAACCATCCTTTATACGTTCCATGTGTGGTATGAACGAGTCATATCATTTTAAGGGGGCGGTAGTCCGCACTTCCTCAAATGAAATTATCATATGTATATACAACATGAAACGAATAATGGTATGAAATAAAATGGAATTACAGAAGCTTATATATAAAATATATATCATTAATATCATATTTAATTACAGTTCCATCATAATGGCCACCATGAGAGGCAGTAAGATGTTTTTGAACAATCATCGTTTCGTGAGGCGTTAGTTTGCCATCCACAGAAACATTATGTTCATCATCCATTAGATGGAGTTGTGTGTATGTGTAGTTTGAATACTTCTTATAAAAACATCCTAGTATATTTGGGATACTGGTGTTGTTACAAAAGAAGGGAAATAAAAAGAGTTTGGGGGTTGAAGAAGCAAAATAAATGAAAATAATTTAAGATAAATCGTTACCTTTAATTTAGGTAACTCACTTTGGTTGGAACCAAAGGACTTGTTGAAATGCTTTCTTCCTAAGGAAAAGCTTCAAGGAGGAGGAGAGGGATGTGGGGAGCTTAGTTGGGCAGAGTGTGGACGAGCAAAGTGGCTTGAGAGGTGTGAGGAAATGAGAAGGAGGAGTGCCCTTTTATAAGAGGGGTGAGGGGCACCTTTGGAAAAGCTAGAAATATTAATTTATAATAAATTCATATTCGGTTTCCAATGGCTCCAAAGTTGACTATTCAAAGGTTGAGGTGGGGATAGGTCGAAAACAACTCATCCAATAGAATTTAGACAGGTTTGGGTACTTATATTAACCTTATCTTTAAGTATTAACTCTAAGTTAATTAGTTTCACTTTTACAATGTCTCTTTGTATTTTTATATAATATGGTTAATAAACTTACTATATACATCCAAGAGACCCCCAAGTGGTCCATTAATGATTAAAATATCATCATATAAGTCTCTTTCCCGAACCTTAGATTTTTAGGAATTTAATATCAATTAATAATATAATATTTGTTTTAAGAACTCTTTTATGTCAATTTTTACACTATTCACTAGTTGATTTTTGTGAAACTCATAACAGATTGATTACTTCGAAAAAAGTCAAATAAATCAATCCTCATATATCATATTATCCTAGAAAATTTGTTTAATTCATTAAAAGTTTCATATTATAATTATTTGGGTATTTATAATATCAATTATGTTAATTTTTTACTATTTTAGTAATTACTGCATCATCATTGTGTCATAAATAAAATAAATTATTTCATGTCAAAAAATTATAAATAAAATATAATTATGTAGTAAATCTTTTTATCTTTCTAATGAATATTTATAATCTAAAATACAACATATATAACCCTATGTAAAAATTGTTTTTCTAAAAGATATATGCTTGTGTCATTTTTGTATTCATTTTAACTTAATTAATATAAAGTGTCATTATCACTTACAAGTGGATCCATGGGGTCCCAAAATTGACCCAAAGATGCCCATGGTCGACCATGTATCAACCAATAGGGTTAAGACACATTTTAGGGTAATTTAGTATTATTATAATATTATTTTTTAACCCTTATTTACCGGATTTACCCTTAACCATGGTAAATAAAATATTTACCGCAGTAATTATTCAAAATGTCTAAAAATAAAAGTTACCTATTTACACAATTTGGACATCCTGATTCCAAATATGGAATCCATTTTTCTAAATTCAAAACACAGAAGTGGCAGAAATTAATTTAAAATTAATTCCCGCTGTCAAAACAAAAAGCGTGTTTTTAAGAGATAATAACTATCAAAAGATTGACACTTGTTTATGTTCGGTTTAATTGTAAAATTATGTCCAATGACCAACATTATATTAAATGGTAAAAATATATTCTAAATATACTTTAAAACCACTCAAATTCACAATTTATCACTATTAATTATTTTGATTAAAAAAGTTGTTTTTAATTAAAATTTAGTAATGTTCACTATTCATCAAAATATGAAAGTTATCCGAAAAGTACCAAAATTTCACCATAGGCTAAATTCGATATTCCGAATCCAAAAATGAATTCCATTATGAAATATAAAATATATATAATTTCAAAAAGTAGGTATTACTATTCATAACGGCTAGTTTGAATGGTTGTGGTGTGTTAAAATCTCGAAGTTGCGTACAATGCACGTCATTGCATTATTCGAAAGGAAACATACCGAGGAAGCTTGGGGTGTTACATTCTCCCCTCCTTCAATAAATTTCGTCCTCGCAATTTTTAAAATTTTGCTTGGGAATATAATGGAAAGTCCCACATCGGAAAAAGAGTCAATAAAACTATCACTTTAAAAGAAAGAAAGAGAGGTATAAGGGTCATCCAAGATAACCCATACTAGGATTCCATGTATGAAAACATGGATATGGATGATAAACTAAGTGTCAAGTTCTGATGGAGAGGGATAGAAATCATGATCAGGAGAAAGTTAACAATGAGAAAACCACAAACTTGTGTTGGGACAAACGACCATTAGTCTCCTAGTAGGAAAGTAAACAGACAACATTTTTTTAAGTTACATTACATAAGGAAGAGGAATTCATTTATGATATTGACTAAGAACATTATGAGATATACTTACATTTTAAGTAGATTTTCATTCTTTAATAAATTTCCACCACTAACTCATTTTTTTAACGATGAGTATTCAAGAAGACTTGGTCACACTGGAAGAGATAGAATAAAATTCTATAGAATCACATGATCCATGAAGGATAAACCATATATTTACATTGTCATTGAAGATTAATCAAAACCAAAATGGTCAGTGAATGATCTAATGATACCCCAAAAGGATATTCATTGAGATAAATATGCACTAATCTTAATTTCTAAAATTAAACCAACAATACCCCAAAGTTAAATAGATACCATTCAATAACCAATTGTCCTTAAAATACTTTAATATAATCCAAACTAATATTGAAACCCAAAACATAGAAGAATTTGATTTTGTAGTCTCCCATGTTAAATTGTATCTCCAAATGACATCAGATACTCTTAAAGTCACATACTCAAAAGTAATTAACCTAATCACATATTCTCTATTATGGGTTAATCATTTCCATAAATAACCCAAATCACTATAAATCCACAATAAAAACGTAGATAAAAATCTATCATTACTCCACAAATGAAACCCAATAGTATTCTATTTTCCTTGGGCATATAGTGTTCCCAACAAAGCGAACATCTTCCAAAATAACATTTATCACTGAATCACCAAATCATTTTCCTATACCAAGGGTATTCTTTTGATATGAAATAAGTACCCAAATCAACTTATTATTGATCAATAAAATCATTTAACTAAAAAAAAGTCACACTAACCAGGGACTTCATGTAGTCCAGTGGTAGGCGAAAAATCCCAATCGCACTTTGGTTGTGGGTTCGATTCCCATAGCTTTGTCCGACGCGACGGGTTGTCACACGGTCTACGTGTTGTCCTTTTTCAAAAACTATATTTTATAATATTGCCAAAATGAGATAAATTCCTCAAAATACTATATCATAAATTTAACCCCAAATGTTATATCATACCTTGAATCTTCATCCCAAATTAGAATAACTTATAATTCTCTCAAACCCCAATGATCATATAAATCCAAATGGTTATTTATACCCATATCCACAAGAGAAGAGACAATTCTTCCTCAAATATCATTCTCACATGGCAAACTGCGTGGTTACAAATACAAGAGGAAATTATTCCATAGTAAACCCATCAACAAGGAGTGCAAATACTTTTTAAACATTTCTCCAACCATTTATTCCCACATAGCTTCTTCTTTGACCAAGAAAATATCCTATAGAATAGGACATTCACTCGGGTAATGGCCAGGTCCCCTACATTTACGGCAAATGACTGTAAATGGACTCTTGGGACCATTTTTATCTTCTTCCATAGTACTCTTCATTTTTCTTCGGCAATTCTTTACTTTATGTCCTTCCTTCCCGCACGTAAAACATTTCATTGTCCCATTGAGACACTTTCCTGGGTGTCTCTTTCCACATTTCCTGCATGATGAAAATTGAGGGTTCTTTTCTCCATGGTCTCCATTGCTGGAGCTCTTATCATTTATCACCTTTCTCTTCCTTGTTGAGTCTGGGAGTTGGTTAATATATATGTTGTTGATCATATTTTTGGAAAACTGATTTGGCATAAAGACGATATCTTTTACGCCTATCAACATTCCATTATGTTGCTCATTGCCACCACCGTTCCCATCTTGTACATCATTCTCAAAGTCACTATGACTTCCTTGGAATCCAGCCATTGACTAAAACCATAAAGCATTGTGTGAGTAATAGTAGTCGTAAAATCATTTAGAGATTAAAATGTCACCATATTCTCAATTTGAAACATATTAGGATTAACCAAGGTCATTTACTCTCATCCTATATATATATTACTTAAATTGGTTTGTAAAGAAAATGTAAATTATCCTAAGCATATCCCCCGGGAGTGTCGTAACCAAGAGTGCAGCAAGGCCCGTTGTCGTGCACCAGTTCCCGTTCGAGTCTAGCTCAAAGCGGTGTTTTCGGGTTTTACCCATAGGTACATCTGTGCCAGAGCCGCCTCTACCTGCTCGTATCCAGACAGGGATGTATTGCTCGGAAAACTCACAAAATCTCTACAATACCAAAATTCTAGGAAGTACTTTTATACTAATCCTCAAAGTTCATCTTAGGTCTACGTGCTCTAATCAGAGTTTATCTAAATCTAGCTACCAAGGTTTGTACTAAACTTCCTCTGATACCAACTGTAACGCCCCAACCCTAATTACCTAGAGTCGGTGCATTATTACATAACATTGGCATGATCATGAGAAAGATCAAGTCTCGAAAGACCGATTGGTTTAGTAGCCTTGGAATAACTAGATACATCCATAAATTTTTACTTTACATCATAAAAAAAACATCTTGTCTTCATATCCCCTCATACTATCCCTGCAGGTCATTCATAAATTACTTCTTCATAATCCTGGGTAAAATAAAACATTGAAAGGGGTGAGCTCGGATGTTCAGTAAGGATAACATTATAGCAGAAGCTTTCATAAATAAGCATAAACACTTAAGGCAATTTATAACTAAAACAAAAGCCTTTTAAATTTAAACTTCAGCATAAAATGGCGAAGGTAAAATGAAATAATGCCATTTACTTACTCACATGGATATTCTACTAGTCAAATGATCACATGAAATATCAATAACCACTTTCATAATGATGGAATGCATAATGCCAGACTATCATAACCACATAGCCAAGGCCTCGTGCCAAGACTACTAATAAGATTTTGCCAAGGCCTTGTGCCAAGACACTAGTTTGTCTCATGAGACCTACCGATGCATCGAGGATCTATAGCGGGCTCCACCCGTCACTTATTAAGTCCAATGCATTCCTCATATGAATAGGTTTAAGCATAAAATAAACATTCATATTAAAACTAGCATACGAAATGTCAATACTTTAACCACAAACCATGAATGGTATAAAAATAGAACATCCACAGTCAAATATAACTCATTTGATACAATATGGAAGATTGTATTGTATCACATTAACCTCAATCATGAATAATGAAGGATGTTGACATAGATGAAAATAATCATCAAAACTATTTGAGAGAAATATCCCCCTTTTCCTGAAAACATTTAAAAGTCACACTATTTGTCAAGAAGCCATTTAAAAATAGATTTTTGAATCAAAGTGTCCCATACCACTTTGAAACTTTTTAAAAGGATTTTTAATTTTAAAACTTTAATTTCCATATAAATAAATCTTTAAAACCATTTTTAAAATATGGACATTAATGAGCATGATTTAGAAGAATAATTCTTTAAACCATTTTAAAATGGTATTTTGGTTAGAGTTTCTAACCAAAAGAGAGACACTTGAATACAAATAATTGAGGTAATCAAAACATTGTAATATCATGAGAATAAAGGAATTCATGATATACTATGTCAAAGTACATTATATACACCACATAAAAGTGATTTGGTGTATATCATCAAAGAAGTCTCAATGGAATGTAAATTGAGATGAAATCTCTCATAAAGGTTGTATCCTTTGGTTAAGGATAAATCAACGACATAATTATGTGTGACAAATATAAATACACTAAATATGATTGGATATTCAGTGTAAATCAATCAAAGTATATTCACACATATTCTTGTAAAAACAATACCAACGAATTGGATGTTTAACTCAATAAATGGAGAATGAGTTCAAATTACTCTTATCAAATTCATATCAATGACTTGAGAATTATCAATGGAGTGATTATGTGTATCAAACTTATATCCACAGGAATGGGAGTGGAAATTATGACATAATCAAATGAATAGTGATTCCACACATAATCTTGGGGTAATATAATCAATGAAATATGCGTAAAGTCAAATGAGTGGAAGTTGAAATCTCAAATTCCTTTATTGATTAGGTAACTTAAGAAACAAACACCCATGAAAGAAATATCATACCATGATGATGTAAATACCCATAAAATAAAGTATATTACACAATGAATACAATCATGGGTAGTACACATACACCACATGCAATAATTAAGTGGTGATCAATGGAATTCTCACGGAATTAAAAGTGAGACAAGAAACCCCTTACCACGTTAATCAACTGAGTCGCATGGCCAAAAGTTAATAACCACCAAATTATTTACAGAATAACATGAATATAAAGTGAATCATGATAATATATAACAAATGGAAGTACACAATACACCACTTTCAATAATTTAGTAGCGAACAATGGAAATCTCACGGAATTGAAAGTGAGATAAGAGAATCCCTTACTTTGTACTTTTTCCTTGGTCGATGCTTGGTTTACCTCCTGTATAATGGTGAAATAATTGTTATTGAATAATACAATAATAATTTACTTTAATATGATATCATATATGATCTTTTAACATTGATTTGTTAATAATATCTTAGTATTAATGCCGTTTCGGGTGTTAACTTACTCATTTTCTTTTATATGTTTTGTTACATAAGTCACGTTTGTTGTATCTTATTTATATCCAGAATGATATCAAGTCCTTAAACATCATTTTTAAATCATTAAATGATAATTATATTTGAATGGATACGATGAAGAATGAATCTCATCGCGTTCGTGGAGACGGTAGTCCGTACGTACGCACGAACGCTACTTCCATTTAATTTTTTTATTTTAAAAGAATCGAATCCAAATGATACATAGGTATATTACTATTCCAGTATAATATAATATTTTATATATGTTACTTAAGTTCATTAACACCATCCTTTATACGTTCCATGTGTGGTATGAACGAGTCATATCATTTTAAGGGGGCGGTAGTCCGCACTTCCTCAAATGAAATTATCGTATGTATATACAACATGAAACGAATAATGGTATGAAATAAAATGGAATTACAGAAGCTTATATATAAAATATATATCATTAATATCATATTTAATTACAGTGCCATCATAATGGCCACCATGAGAGGCAGTAAGATGTTTTTGAACAATCATCGTTTCGTGAGGCGTTAGTTTTCCATCCACAGAAACATTATGTTCATCATCCATTAGATGGAGTTGTGTGTATGTGTAGTTTGAATACTTCTTATAACAACATCCTAATATATTGGGGATACTGGTGTTGTTACAAAAGAAGGGAAATAAAAAGAGTTTGGGGGTTGAAGAAGCAAAATAAATGAAAATAATTTAAGAGAAATCGTTACCTTTAATTTAGGTAACTCACTTTGGTTGGAACCAAAGGACTTGTTGAAATGCTTTCTGCCTAAGGAAAACCTTCAAGGAGGAGGAGAGGGATGTGGGGAGCTTAGTTGGGCAGAGTTTGGACGAGCAAAGTGGCTTGAGAGGTGTGAGGAAATGAGAAGGAGGAGTGCCCTTTTATAAGAGGGGTGAGGGGCACCTTTGGAAAAGCTAGAAATATTAATTTATAATAAATTCATATTCGGTTTCCAATGGCTCCAAAGTTGACTATTCAAAGGTTGAGGTGGGGCTAGGTCGAAAACAACTCATCCAATAGAATTTAGACAGGTTTGGGTACTTATATTAACCTTATCTTTAAGTATTAACTCTAAGTTAATTAGTTTCACTTTTACAATGTCTCTTTGTATTTTTATATAATATGGTTAATAAACTTACTATATAAATCCAAGAGACCCCCAAGTGGTCCATTAATGATTAACCTATCATAATATAAGTCTCTTGGCCGAACCTTATATTTTTAGGAATTTAATATCAGTTAATAATATAATATTTGTTTTAAGAACTCTTTTATGTCAATTTTGACACTATTCACTAGTTGATTTTTGTGAAACTCATAACAGATTGATTACTTCGAACAAAGTCAAATAAATCAATCCTAATATATCATATTATCCTAGAAAATTTGTTTAATTCATTAAAAGTTTCATATTATAATTATTTGGGTATTTATAATATCAATTATGTTAATTTTTTTATTATTTTAGTAATTACTGCATCATCATTGTGTCATAAATAAAATACATTATTTAATGTCAAAAAATTATAAATAAAATATAATTATGTAGTAAATCTTTTTATCTTTCTAATGAATATTTATAATCTAAAATCCAACATATATAACCCTATGTAACAATTGTTTTGCTAAAAGATATATGCTTGTGTCATTTTTGTATTCATTTTAACTTAATTAATATAAAGTGTCATTATCACTTACAAGTGGATCCATGGGGTCCCAAAATTGACCCAAAGATGCCCATGGTCGACCATGTATCAACCAATAGGGTTAAGACACATTTTAGGGTAATTTATTATTATTATAATATTATTTTTTAACCCTTATTTACCGGATTTACCCTTAACCATGGTAAATAAAATATTTACCGCAGTAATTATTCAAAATGTCTAAAAATAAAAGTTACCTATTTACACAATTTGGACATCCTGATTCCAAATATGGAATCAATTTTTCTAAATTCAAAACACAGAAGTGGCAGAAATTAATTTAAAATTAATTCCCGCTGTCAAAATAAAAAGCGTGTTTTTAAGAGATAATAACTATCAAAAGATTGACACTTGTTTATGTTCGGTTTAAATGTAAAATTATGTCCAATGACCAACATTATATTAAATGGTAAAAATATATTCTAAATATACTTTAAAACCACTCAAATTCACAATTTATCACTATTAATTATTTTGATTAAAAAAGTTGTTTTTAATTAAAATTTAGTAATTTTCACTATTCATCAAAATATGAAAGTTATCCGAAAAGTACCAAAATTTCACCATAGGCTAAATTCGATATTCCGAATCCAAAAATGAAGTCCATTTTGAAATAGAAAATATATATAATTTCAAAAATTAGGTATTACTATTCATAACAGCTAGTTTGATTGGTTGTGGTGTGTTAAAATCTCGAAGTTGCGTACAATGCACGTCATTGCATTATTCGAAAGGAAACATACCGAGGAAGCTTGGGGTGTTACACCTCGGGTCCGACATGACTTGATCGTTCTTTAACATCTTGAATAATAAACATGAGTTCATTTATACATGCTTAATACCCTTTTTCAAGTTCATTATTCCTTTTATATCACTTACTACCATGCTATGAACACTATGTAATTATTTATGTTAATAATGGTCGTTTTGTAGATGATTGTACTTGAGTCAAAAATAAAAACTTTATAATTACAAGTTGTTCATGTGGTAAAATATATATTATATCTAGAATTATATTAATTATGTAGATATCATAAATATCATATATATCCATTATATACATGAATTTATAATATTAAATAACATTTAGATGTAAGAAAGGAAATGCACCGTTCATGGAGACGGTAAGCCATATGTATGCATGAACGCTACTTCCATTTCTATTTCTTATTTAATGGAATTAAAACATAATGATACATAATAGTATTATAATTCCAGTATGGTATCATATATAATATCATTTAATCTATCCTTTATACGTAAAACATATGGTATTAACGAATCGAATCACTTTGAGGGGGTGGTAGTCCGCACTTCCTAAAATGAAGATATCGCGTTTAACCATAATGGAAACCATAAAGGTATGCCATAAATGAAAAATAAAGAAGCTTAGGTAAAACATAAACATATTATATATCATATATAAATATATTGACATCTAAATGGCCACCTTTGATGCTGTTAAAAGAATATTGAACAATCATCGTTTCGTGGGGAAAAAATTCACCATCCACAGAAACAGTATGTTCTTTAACCATTAGATATAGGTGTGTGTAAGTGTATCTCAAATCCTTATTATAACAACATCCTAGTATATTGAAGATACTGGAGTTGTTATAAAAAAAATGAATAAAAAGAGTTTAGGGGGTTGGAGAAGAAAAATAAAATAAAGGAACACAAGTGAATACATTACCATAAAATCAGGTATCTCTCTTTGATTTGAGCTCAAAGGCTTCCTTGGGAAGACTTATGCCAAAATTGAGGCTTCTAGTAGTAAGAGAGTGATTTCGAGAGACAAAATGATCAGGGTTTGGACGAACAAAAGGCTTGAGATGTGTGTGTAAGGTGGTAGAGGTGGGGGCCTTTTATAAGAGGAGAGGAGGGGCACTTTTGGAAAGTTACAAAATGTTACTTTATTTTCAAATGAGTTTCGAATTTTAAAGGTCCCACATTGATGAATTTCTAGGATATGGTGGTAAGGGTTCTAAATATACTCATCTAAAAGGTATTTGACAACTTTAAGTTATAGTTTTAACATTATCTTTTCAATTTATTTAAATCCTTTATTAATGTGATAATCGTTGCATCATCATGATGTCATAAATAATTTAATATATTCAATGTATAAAAATTATAAAAAAAATATCATGATGTAGGAATTTTTTTTATATTTCTAATTAATATTTATAGTAAAAAATATGACTTGTATAACCCCATTTAAATTTTTTTTAGTAAAACAACTCATGCTTGTGACATTTTTGTTTTAACTTAAAATAAAAAGTTATTTATGTCATTTTCCAACCAAAGTGGCTCCATGGGGACCCCAAGTTGAACCATGGATTGTCTTGGTCGGACATGAAACATCAATGAGGGTAGTACATGTGTCTAGGTCATTTCATATTACTAAAACATTATTTTTACCTTAAATTACACTAATTACCTCTAATCGCGATTAAAAACTTAAAAGTTACTATTCACCAAAAAATTATTTTAATCCTGTTGAAAAAAAATTTACATCATAATGAAAACCATGTATGTAGGATTTTTGAAATTCAAATCACAGAAGTGGTAATGTTTCATTTAAACAAAAAAACAGTTTTTTAAACTACCACTTATTGGTTTCACTATTCATCAATAATTGATGTTTTTCAGAAAAATACCAAAAATTCACTCTAAGCTTTATTTGATATTCTGAATTCAAAAATGATGCCTATTTTAAAAAATTCAAAACATATATGATGCATTAATTAATTTAATAATTAATTCATGTTTTCAATATAAATATCTGTTTTTATGAAACAATATCTATTAAAAGATTGACACTAGTTTAAGTCCAATTTCAAAGTGAAATTAATTTCAATGACCACCATTAGATTAAATGGTAAAAATATATTCTAAATACAATTTAATCTAAATTAAAAATATAATCTATCCATATAAATAAATCATATTAAAAGGAGGTTTTGAATTAAAATGCAACATTTTCAATAAAAATGATCTTTATAGGAAAAATAACAAACTTTTACACAAAGTAAATTTTGATGTCGAGATTCTATATAAGGATTTTATTTTGTCAAATAAAACATATAAAATTTTCAAAAGTATATTTAAAAAGGGTTCTCCATCAAAAGGTGGTTAATCGACCTTTTAAATAATATTAGAATATTTATGCTTAAAATTGGTTTCTTTTTCATTTTAAGCCTCCAACATTTATTGGATAAAAGTAAAAATATTTGACAAACATATATAATCATTTTGTAGTTAGTTCCGCTCATTCCCGCCATTATAACGGCTAGGCGTTAACTACCTTTTAAAATAATATTATTTTATTATTAGAGTGCAACGTATGATTTCAAAGAAACTCATTGTTGTGTATTGGGTACGCCCTAGATCATAGAATTCCCTTTAAAGTAATATTAATATTTTATTCAAAAATATGGATAAATAAGAAAATGTCATATTCTTTATTTACCTGGGGTGTTATATCGTTCCCCCCTTTTGGGAATTGCTTCCTCGCAATTTTAAAATTGGTCATGGAAGCTTCATTGAAAATCCCACATCAGAACAAGAGTCAGTAAAACTATCACTTTAAAAGAATGGGAAAGAAGTATAAATGTCACCCGAGTTAACCCATACTAGGATTCCAAGTATGAAAATATGGATATGGAGGAAAAAACAAAGGGTCATGTTCTGAGGGAGAGTGATAGTAAACATGTCTAGGATAAAGTTAACAATAAGAAAATCACAAACTTGTGATGGGTTAAACAGTATTTGATTCCCCAATAAGAAAAATTAACAGAAAATATTTTTGTTTGAAGTTACATTTCATTGTGGAATTTATTTATGAGCTTAACTAAAACATAAGGAAGCATTCTTAATTATCATGTGGACTTTCAACTTTTACTAGATTTCTTACACGAACTCATATTTTCTACAAAAGACGAGTATTTAGGATGACTTGTTCACATTAAGAGAGCTATAATCAACTTCTAGAGAATCACCTAATCCACAAAAAGTACTATATACCTCCCATGTCTTTTGACCTTAACCAAAAATAAAACCCAAAGTTCAATAAAGACAATTCAATAAACATCTATCCAAAAAATTCCACAAAGTAATCCAAACTATGATCGAATCCCAATTCTCTGAAGGATTTAATCACATAGTCTCCTAAGATAAATTTTAGCATTTTTCTCTAAAATAACATCAGTTACTCTTACAGTCTCATACTGAAAAGTAATTAACCTAATCACATATCCTCCATGATAGACTAATCATTTCCACTGATAACCAAAAAATCATCTTAATCTTAATTAATAAAATCATCTAACTAAAAAGATACATTCAAACTAACCAGGGACTTCACGTAGTCCAGTGGTAGGTGATAAATACCAGTTGCACTTTGGTAGTGGGTTCGATTCCCATAGTTTCGTCTGACGCGATGGGTTGTCACACGGTCTTCATGTTGTCCCTTTTCAAAAACTATAGAATTTTATAACATTCCAAAAAAGAGATAAATTCATCAAAAATAACCATAACATATTTTAACCAAAAAAGGTATCTGATAACTTCCATTTTGTAACCCAAAATGTATTAACCAGTAATTGCCTCAAATTCAAGGATCATATTAACCTAAATGGTTCTCTATAACTATATCCACAAAAGAAAGGATAATTATTACTTAAATAAAATTTTCGTATATCAAACATCAGGGATACTATAAGAAGTTTTCTACTATAACCCCATCATCAAAAGAAACTCAATACATCTAAGAATTTCACCATCCTAAAATCAACCATAATTCTTGAATCCCTCATATGATGTCTTCTTACTCATTCAACATTCTTCATGATCCATTATCCATTCCTTTTCAACTTATTCTGAAATACTTCTTTCCTACAAACAAAATCATGAATCATATCCTAAGATTCCAATAATAGGAAAACATAAGTTAAGAAATAATCCTTACCTTTCATTCTTCATTGTCAGTTTCTTCATCCTCAATCGGAATGGCATTAGGTATTGTTATATGAATATTTGTACGATCTTGGTGACCCCATTCCTGAAACTTCTTCATAGGACATGTGTTTTCATAATGACGATGCACACCACATTTAAACAATTCTATTGATCCTTCAGAAATAACTTCTTTCCCATTCCTAGAGTCAACTAGATGCTTCCTTTTTCCATGGAAGGTTCTTTCTTTATGACCTTCATTTCCTCATATATAGCATCTTTCTGTCCCATTGAAACATTTTCCTATGTGTTTCATTCCTCATATTTGACACATAGGTTTTTGAACATACTTACCTTTATGATTATTACCATAACATACGTAGGGATTTTGTTATCGCATATACGATGCCGTATAAAAATCACTAAGGTTCAGGTAGTCAATCATGACTCCAGATAGTTGGTTGAGGATAACCACAAGAGTTCTCATTGCAGCTCCCATATCATTTAGTTGTTCTTTCATAAAACCGTCACAATTTTCATCAAATCCACTGTTACTTTGGTGCCTGCTAGATCCATCCATTTACTAAAACCAAAAAGGTTAGTGTGAGTATATCAGTAAAATCATCAACTAAAAAAGTGGAAGATAAACACCAAGATATACTTATCCATGTTATCTCAAACTCATTCTAACTTTCAAAAAATCGATGACTCCATCTAATTTACTAACCATTGTGGTTATACACAACTTGTCACTTTTTCTTAAACAACACTCTAACCTCTAAAGTTATCTAAACCGACCTCTGATACCAACTATAAGGCCCCAACCTTAATCCTTACTTAATCTTGAGTTATTAAAAGATTACACATTGGAGATCTATTCAGGTTTATTGTTTTAGAGAATTATATCATAAAACTTGCATTACATTCCACATTTAAACAAATTGGTTACATAAAAGATAAGAAACATATTTAAAATAAAACATGGATTCTTTCTTGACACTTACTTGACACTATCATCATATCATGTCCCATTCCCTTGACCTGTGAAAAATATTTCAAAAACTTGGGATGAGCATAAAAAGCTCAGTAAGGGTTATAAAAATTAAGGAAAGGAAACATGAGTACATATATACATAAGAATGAAATCATACTTTACCCATAAAACATAAGCACTTTAACATACCTCATTAAATCTTGAATAAATCATAGAAATCATAAGACATAAAGGTAAATCGAGGCATTCATAACATTCTTACATAGGGAGTAACCCTATTGGTTACGTTTGGAATACCCATCACAGTATATTCCCTAAATCTCTTCGGAGAAACCTTAACGTTTAACTCCTTCACGTTACCTAATTCATTGGAGAGATATATCGGGATCACTCGCCCTTAGTTTATCATGGTACCACCCATCTTCATAACAATTCCCATGAACCATAACATAATTGTATCACATAAAACTTATGAATAAAGGAAAGATAACCTTCCCACATTGAAATAACAATATAACATTTTAAGATATTTAAATAATGAATCCTTTCTAAAAACCATTTTCAAAACCATTTAAAACATTTAATAAAGATATTTTTAATTCAAAGTGTCCCATACCACATTGAAGCATTTAACATTTTAAACCATTTATATAAATATAAATAAATCCATAAAACCATTTTGAAAACATAGATATTAATGAAAAATATGCATAAGAATAAATAACTAAAACATTTAAAAAGCTATTTTAGTTAAATGGTTTTTAACAAATTGAGAGACACTTGAATACAATAATTGAGGAATAACATTTAATCAAAACATTATAATATCATTAGAGTAAAGGGATTCATGATTTAATAATCCCAAGGACAGTATATACACCATATAAGAGTGAATTGGTGCATAAAAACAATGATGTCTCAATAGAAATGTAAATTGACATGAAATCCATTATAAAGATGGTATCTTTAAATTAAGGATAAATCAATCTCATAATTATGTGCGACAAATATAAATACACCCAATATAGGTGGATATTAAGTGTAAAATGATCAAAGGTCATTCACACATATTCAAAGGATGAAATATTCTATAACTACATGTTGAACCCAAAGAAATTGAAATTGGGTTAAGTAGTTCTATTGACAGCCTAACGATGTCACATCATGTTTTAGAAAAAGTGTTGATGAGAGAGATAAAGGATTTCTCATCACATGGAAACAAAATTTACATTAATAAGGATATATAAGAACATATCTCCACATAATAATATGAAAATTAATGGATATAACAAAATAAGTCTTTTAAAAAGAGGAGGGTGAAAGGTTCCCTTACCAATTTGGGAAACTTTCGAAACGTACACCCCATGAAAGAAGGACTATACAACACTGATGTAAATACTCATAAATAAAATTATGTTACACAAAGAGTATAATAATGGACAGTACATACTCTACTCAAAAGGAAATATTGGAAAATGAAGCATGAATCTAATGAAAACACAAAGTGAGATAAAAGACCCTTACGAAATTTAGACAGCCTAACGGCGCCAAATAAAACTTCCAAAATGGATTGATGAGAGAAAATAGGGTCTCTAATCATATGAAAATAAAAATTACAGTATGAGTAATATAAAATAACATCCTAATCATAAGAAAGATTAGCCTAAAAGGAATGACATAAAAGAGTGTACTTAAAATGAAAGAGAGGGTTAGGATCCCTTACCTCGGGTCTGACTTGACTCGATCGTTATTTAACCTCCTGAATATTAAACTTGAGTTAATTTATACTTGATTAAGAACCTTTTTCAAGTTAATTATTCATTTTATATCACTTACTACCATGCTATGAACACTATGTAATTATTTAATTTAATAATGGTCATTTTGTAGATCATTGCTACTTGAGTCAAAAATAAACTATTTATAATTACAAGTTGATCATGTGGTAAAATATATATTATATAAAGAATTATATTAATTATTTAGATATCATATATATCATATATACACATTATATATATACATTTATAGTATTAAATAACATTTAGAGGTAAGAAATGAAATGCATCATTCATGGAGACGGTAAGCCGTAAGTACGCATGATGGCTACTTCCATTTCTATTTCTTATTTAATGGAATTAAAACATAATGTTACATAATAGTATTATAATTCCAGTATGGTATCATATATAATATCATTAAATCTATCCTTTATTTGTACCACATATGATATTAACGAATCAAATCACTTTGAGGTTGCGGTAGTCTGCATTTCCTAAAATGAAGATATCACGTTTATCCATAATGGAAACCATAAATGTATGCCATAAATGAAAAATACATAAGCTTAAGTAAAACATAAACATATTATATATCATATATAAATATATTGACATCTTAATGGCCACATTTGAGGGTGTTAAAAGAATATTGAACAATCATTGTTTCATGGGGAAACAATTCACCATCCACAGAAACCGTATGTTCTGTAACCATTAGATGTAGGTGTGTGTAAGTGTAGATAGAATAATTCTTATAAAAACATCCTAGTATATTTAATATACTGTATTTGATACAAAAAAAATTAATAAATAGAGTTTAGGGGGTTGGAGTAGCAAAAAAAAGAACACAAGTGAATACATTTCCTTAAAATCGGGTATCTCTCTTTGATTTGAGATCAAAGGCTTCCTTGGGAAAACTTCTTCCCAAAGTGAGGCTTCTAGGAGTAATAGAGGGATGTGGAGAGACAAAATGAGCAGGGGTTGGCCGAGCCAAAGGCTTGATAGTTGAGGTTAAGGTGGTAGAGTTGGGGGACTTTTACAAGAGGAGAGGAGGGGCACTCTTGGAAAGTTACAAAATGTTACTTTATTTTCAAATGAGTTTAGGATTTTAAAGGTCCCACACTGATGTATTTCTAGGATAAAGTGGTAAGGGTTATAAATATACTCATCCAATAGGTCTTTGACAAGTTTATGTTATAGTTTTAACAATATCGTTTCATTTTATTTAAATCCTTTATTAATGAGATAATCGATGCATCATCATGATGTCATAAATAATTTAATATATTTAATATCTAAAAATTATAAAAAAATTTCATGATGTAGGAAATATTTTTAGATTTATAATGAATATTTATCGTCAAAAACATGACTTGTATACCCCCATTTAAAAATTGTTTTACTTAAACAAATCATGCTTGTGACATTTTTGTTTTAACTTTAAAGAAAAAGTTATTTATGTCATTTTTCAACCAAAGTGGCTCCATGGGGACCCCAAGTTGACCCATGGATTTTATTGTTCGGACATGACACATAAATGAGGGTAGGACATGTGTCTAAGACATTTCATATTATTAAAACATAATTTGTACCTTAAATTACACTAATTACATCTAATCGCGATTAAAAACATAAAAGTTACTATTCACCAAATAATTATTTTAATCCCATTGAACCACATTTTACATCTTAATGATAACCATGTATGTCGTATTTTTGCAATTC
This sequence comes from Viscum album, assembly GCA_963277665.1. Lineage (NCBI taxonomy): Eukaryota > Viridiplantae > Streptophyta > Magnoliopsida > Santalales > Viscaceae > Viscum > Viscum album. Next base: position 1,271,649,135 of record OY728146.1, read on the forward strand.
AAATCACAGAAGTGGTAACGTTACATTTAAACGAAAAATCAGTTTTTAAACTACCACTTAGTGGTTTCACTATTCATCAAAATTGAAGTTTTTCAGAAAAATACCAAAAATTCGCCCTAAGCTATATTTGATATTCCAAATTCAAAAATGATATCTATTTTAAAAAATTCAAAACATATATGTTTCATTATTTAATTTATTAATTAATTCCCACTGTCAAAACAAATAGCGTGTTTTTAAAAAACAATATCTACTAAAAGATTGACAATAGTTTAAGTCCAATTTCAAAGTGAAATAAATTCCAATGAACACAATTAGATTAAATGTTAAAAATATATTATAAATAAAAATTAATATAAATTAAAAATATAATATATCCTTATAAATAAATCTGATTAAAATGAGGTTTTGAATTAAAATGCAACATTTTCAATAAAAATGATCTTTCTCAGAATAATAACAAAATTTAACACAAAGTAAATTTTGATGTCTAGATTCTAAAGAAGGATTTTATTTTGTCAAATAAAACATATAAAATTATCAAAATTATATTTAAAAACGGTTCTCCATCAAAAGGTGGTTAATCGACCTTTTAAAAAATATTAAAAGATTTATGCTTAAAATTAGATTCATTTGAATTTTAAGCCTCCAACATTTATTGGATAAAAGTAAAAATATTTGAAAAACATATATAATCATTTGGTAGTTAGTTACTCTCATTCCCTCTATTATAACGGCTAGGCGTTAACTACCTTTTAAAATAATATTATTTTATTATTAGAGTGCAATGTAAGATTTCAAAGAAACTTGTTGTTGCGTATTGGGTACGCCCTCGATCATAGCATTCCCTTTAAAGTAATATTAGTATTTTATTCCAAAATATGGATAAATATGAAAATTTCATATTCTTTATTTACCTTGGGTGTTTCAGTAGGAGCAATATTATCTCTCTAAGAAATCATTAATTATTACACAACCTAATAAATTTTTTGATTCATCACTATATATAATATACCCTTCCCAACTTTTGGGAGTTTTATGCATAATCATTGATAACCTAAATCAATTTCATTTTTTAATTTAGCAATTATTTATTTTCATTTTTTATATAATTTACTATTTTTATTTATTAAATTTTTTATAGTATGTATTCTTATTTAAAAAACATGATTTGAAGAGATTTTTAATTTTTAGCCTCTTTAATGATTCGATAATGTCTGAAATCATTCCCAATGATTAGGCTCAAGATGATGGAATTACATTCAAACCTAAGACAATTGAAAATATTTTTTCCATATGTCAATTATTAGATCGAATTTCTAGTGTTGGGGTATCCTTGGTCGGTGTATTATAGGTGGAGATGTAACTTTAAGATCTACAATTTATTGAACCGAATGTCACATACAATTAGTATTCAATAATGTATTACCAATTTACTTTTAATGAAATGAATATTACATGATACAAGAGGTGTTTTTCTAATATATAATATCTCAAAAATAATTATTGAGTGTATTTTAGGACAATTCTTATAAATCAGAACAAGATTCAATTAATAGAATAACTGAAACATTCAATCATGTGCTTAATTATCATATAAATATTTTTTGTAGGTGTATTTTTATTTTTTTTATAGTGAGTTTTTTTATATTTAGATTCTATTGGGAAATATTATAAAAAATATAATCCTTATTTATTGTAATTTTAATGAATATAATAATTTTGATTAAGGAAATTCCCTGTATCGAATATTTTATGATAATCATTACAATAAAAATATATCCATGGATATGAACTCAATATTTTTTTAACTATATTGTTCCATAATAATTTGGTATTTAATTGTTTCTGATGATTATGATAAAAGAGGTTCTCAAGTATAATGATACATGTTTCTTACTATTATTCTAATAGATTATTAGTGTAAAACCCAATCCATCAATTTAGTATATTTGTTACATTTTAATGTGATGGCTAGAAACTAGGGATCTGATTACTAATACACTTAAATATTTTTTATAAAAGATAAAAGTTCATATTAATTTGAACTATCTTAAAATATTATCCTTGGAAGTTTTATTTGTATTGTTATCTTATACTCATCATTTTTTTCTTTCTCTAATTGATTAATTTTTACCTAGTTGTGTATTTTTATTTGGTTATTATTAATAACATCTAAGATTTGTTTTCTGTTCTACTTATATCAATTTTTTTATTTTTATAAATTGAATTTTCAATGATTATATATTTTCAAAAACATACACAATTGTTTGGGGGGAAATTGAGTATTTTTAAACATCAATTCAACCATTATGAATATTCCATACTTATTTTATCTAGGAAAACAATATATGAATTTATTGATTTATTTTTGATAAATTATATATATTACATCTAGATAGTTAAAAACAATTCTCATTGGACAACATTGTTGATAAAATAGCAATATTTGGGACAATAAATTACACAGTTTAATGAAATTAGTATAACTGATGAAACAATCACAAACGTTGGTGGATGATTGATTTATAATACATTGTATATCACCTTGGGGAGAAAATATATTATTTTAAATTATGAATTAATATTTAATATGTTGTAAATTTTTATTGATAGAGAAGAAACATTTTTAAAATGAAAAATAACAAATTTTTACATATTGATGATCTATTTGTGAAACTATAAATAGAAACATATTTCTCCACAATTGATATTTTAATGGTATAGTAAACTAAAAGATAAAAAATATGATATTTTAAAGATTAGTTTTGATAAAAGGAATGATAACTATGAATACAAATTTATAACACATGTTTAAATGATGATCTCTCCATTTTTAAAGAAAATACTGAATAGATTCTAAAAAAATATATAAAATATTATAGAAATGTTTACCACTGATATCTTCAAAAAAAAAAATTCAATAACAAAACATATTCATGAATTGTATTATGAACCTGAAGAGAAAAAATGAGTTATATTTAATAAAATTTATGTGTGAATTTTGGATTTAATAATTTACAATCACTATCAGTATTTTCATTGAAAATATAATATCTATTTTAATTTCAATTAATATCTTATCCAAATTATTTAGAATGAATATGAATACAAATAAATAAGAAGGTTTATTTTGGTTAGTAGTTTACTAGTGAAAATACATTTAAAATTTCATTTTTTGAAGGTTTGTTAAATTTAGTTATATGCAAAGAGGTTAAGTTCATATGATCTGATACTTGGACTAATATTTTTAATATCAATAGATAATACTTACCAATTTATCAATAAATAAATTACCAATATTTATTGATATATTTACCAAATACAATAATGAATCAATTAAAATAATATGGTTATTATTTATGAAATGTGGATGTTTTATGGCCTATGTATCATAAAATATTAATCACCATGAATAAAATAATCCAAAACAAGATCATGTGTAACATAAGGAACCATTATATTTTTTTTAAATAATTAGTGAGTTATGTATTCTAAATAAGTATCATCTACTTTGAGAATTTGGTTAATGTTTAGATGTTTTACCAACAATACTTATTCTCTAAGACCCACAATGTGTTGTATAGTAATGTAGAGAAATAAGGAAAAATAGCTAGGAATATTTGGAATCACAGATGATTGAATATTATTTAATTGATTATTTATAAATTTTAATTTAAAAAAATATATGTTTAAATAAATAGAGAATAAAAATAAATTTATTTCATATATTCTTTTTATGGAAAAAATAGATGAAAAATAAATTTATTAAGTAAATTTAAAATAATATTATATATTCTTCTCATATATTTTCATGAATTAATTTGATTGGTTATTAAATAAGGGTAAATAATTTCATTTTTCAATGATGAGTAATAATATATATCATTTATAATTACTTGTTTTAAATGAAGCCTACCGAAAATAAAGCTAATTAAAATCTGATTTGGAAAAAAATTGATGAATGATGGATACAATTAAATACCCACACTTCCCTACCACATTAAGGGTCCACAATTAATTTACACAGCCAAAAAATCTATATATTTTATAAAAAATTATTCTCAAGGTGATACTAAGGGAAAAATATGAAATACAAATTAAAATATTATCATTAAAATTTTACCATATTTATTTTAGACTCCCTATATAATTTTTTAAGATAATAGTCGCACATTATGGAATAGAAACCCCTAACTAGTGAAGGAGTAATATGAATAGAATATGGAAACATTCCATTAAAATGAATAAATAAAATAAAAAAAAGTAGTAAAATAAACTAATCGACATTAAATCTTCAACATAATAATATAGACACACATTAACATGTCTGGTATATTTTTAATATAGTTTAATGAATTTTAATGGTCTCAAACTCATTCCAAACACACCCAAAATTTAATGAATTTTTTTATGGACATAGAAATAGTAATGGTATAATGTAGATGTTTCATTTTGGCTTCCTAAAAATTATATATTTTCCTACTCAATTGAACATCATCATGAAATAGGGGAAGTGGTTCTAAAATTAAAAATAATTATTTCTAATGAAATCATTCTATATTCAAAAAATTCATCTCTTTAGCTCTAAAATTGTTAATCATGGTTTATATTTCCTTAAATATTCACAAAAATAGTTTTTTTCATAGTATTACCATTGTCATATGAACATCCTTCATTATAAATCTTGGGTCTCTACCATTTCATGGATCCACAAGAAATAGTGTGGTTCTCCTGAAAAAATTGTTTAATATCATTAAATATTAATATTTTATTGTCTTACATAAAACATGGGGAACTAGGTTATGGATTGACAAAGTACATTAACAAACCCACTATGAAAATTATATTTGGATTGATTCTGCTCTATATATTGATGTGCATTGGCCAATAAAATAGTGTGTGTTAGTGTGTAGTGATTTTTTTGGGTATTTGCTCAAAATGTTATATTATATTTGTTCATTATGTATATTAATGACCACAGTAGCTATTCCCCAAGAAATTCAATTTCTTATGGTCTTTATATGCATACTTAGTCACCCAAGGAATTTTCCTAGCCATCATAACATGACATCCCCATATTTTTTAAGACTCGAGACGAACTTCATTGTGTTATTAAAAATTTATTCATCACTAAAAATATTTTATTAGTTATATACAAAATAAAATTCAGTATACACGAATCTGAATATTCACAAATGTGATTCACACATTCACAACCTATTTATAGTGCATTGAAAAGGATAATATTTTAGGATGTCATTCTTTTAGTCATTATGATATAATCAAATATGAGATATGTGGTGTGATAATGTGTTTTTTATAACATTATTACTTTTTATTGGCTATATAAATTCTTTCATTACAACCACAATTTATGGTATGGGGTCAAGATCCTTGAAAATGTAAAAATTTTATATTTCTTCACATCTTTCAAAGAAAATTTCTATTGTATATTTTATTTAAAAGAGAATTGAAATTAAAAGCATTAAAAAAATTTATATTAATGAATAAAATTTTGGGAAAATTAAATTCATGATTTCACATGATCAAATTATCCTACACATGAACAATTACTTATCCCAAATGAATTATCAACCTCTAACCCAAGAGTATTCAAAATTTATAAATAATAAATTCAATCAAACATTATCATAAAATTATATTCGTAATTATATATTCCCAAATAATAAAAACCCTATAATATATATTATCCTAATAATTCATAATATCTCATTCCAATTGAAAACTCACATCCCATTATATACACATTTTTTCACCTTTAATGAATACTCATTAATCTTATGTCATAAGTTAGGTAAAAATAAATTCACCCACCACTTATGATATTTTTAAATAATATTTTTCATAATATGAAGTATAGAACTATTATCCATAGTATTTTATATTATCTAAATTACTATTTAGATATTAATCCATTAAAAACAAGATGAAATAATATTAATATTATAAGGTTTTTATGGTAATGTTTGATATGTGACGATTTAAATTTTTGAAAAAATTTAAAAAGAATGATAGATACTAAATGGTTGATTTTTTATATTCAATTTACCATAATGAATTATAGTAATTATTCACACCCTTCAAAATACATAAATTATTTCTTCTCCTTCATCTATATTCTTAAGTGATCAAAAATGACCTTTGATAATCAATAGAAATTTTTTCGTTTTTTCATTTATAATTTTCTTCACATAATTTCTGATCAAATATAATTATTGTATGAACTAGTACCACACCCAGGGATATAAAATTGTATTATCAGTTAAATCCATTCCATTAGTTTCATATTAAAAATTACTGTGATATTTAATATAATATGTGGGAAATTGACAAGCCTATGGTCTATTAAAATTATGCCTTTTCCACTATTGTTGTTTTTTCAAAATTAAATAGGATCTAAAGAGAATAATTAATTATCACCATGTGAACCATATTGAATCATAATATTGATGGAAGTTCTTAATTATCATTAATTAAACACAATTATTTTAATGACTCCATGAAATGGAAGAAATCCATTTTAAAAATCAATTAAAAACATGAAATTATATATAAATATTTATGTAGTGTGGGATAATATTATTTTAGTTGGGATTCAGATATGGTAAACCCTGATATATATAGTTTAAAAGGCGTAAAATAATTCCTACATAAAAATAAAAAATAGAAAATATATAAAATTGATGGACATAATAATTTTAGTGAAGTTCAAAAATCATCAATCTTTGAGAATATTAACCAGATGTTTATGTTAGTCATTTATATTCTATTAATACCTCTAAAAAATAGGGCATAAGAACAAAATTTCCAAAAATAGGTTTCATATACCTGTATGGAATGTGAATAAAAAACTCGAGAATAAATTCATTACATGGATAATGAAAATCAGTCTAGATAATGAAAACATGAAAAGAATATGATTATTTATAAAAATAAAATTAATAATTATATAAAAAACTTCAAATTAGAATGTCCATGCATAATTTAAAATTCTAAAATTATTTTATTATCTTATATGGGTGTTATCAATAAATTGTTTCCAATAAAAAACGTTTGTATTATAATTTTATCTGTATAATAGATAAATTCTCACACAAAAGATGTTTATTTTTTTAATTAGTATATTATTTAGTAATTTTAATTTCAACATATATTTTTCTAAAAATTTTAGTAATTTTTTCATTTTATGGGGTTCTTCAGTTTTGGAAAAATGTTATATTATATTATATAACTCCAACTTATGGATTGGGGGAACAAGATATGGTTTCTATAATCACACTTCTCCATACAAAGGTACCACAACATAGATTACACGAGGTATGTTTTGAGTTATGGATTGTCAATGATAATACACTAGGATGAGGGATTCATAGTCTAATGATATCTAAGACAGAGTCTCTAAGATACACTTATGTATTGTTAATATTATACAACATGGTCTCATAGTTTTTTAAATTGAAGAGGGGGGAGGTAATGTTGGGATGAGAGGTTTTAATATCGTGATTATACAGCATGTTTTGGGGACTATCACATTTTGGAACCATTATGCATAAGAGTATAATACATCCTTATAATTGAGTGAGTGAATATTTCAAGTAATTAAGTGTGTTTTTATTTCCTTTTTATGGGGTGTATATATCGAGAGTCATGGTGTGGAGGTAAATCCAGGTGAGATATCCATGACATAAGGAGCATGTAAGTTCCATAATGTGAACAATATAATGGAATAAAACTTTATATATGGAATCATCTATTATTTCACAATATGATAGTAGAGGTTATATCATTAATTATCTTTCAAGTATTATTTAATATAATCTTTTATTGATTAAGTGGGATCTAAAAAAATTATTCTACTCTTTCCACTAGTTATGTCATTGAAAAACTTATATTATATCATTATAGTAAATGTACATCACCCCTTTCAATTATATTCAACTTCCTCATAATACAATTGGATTCTTCGCTACCAAATAGAAATGGATAGTCTACTATTGATTTTACACATGCTTTTAGTAATAATATTCAATTATATTCAAATTTATTTTTCCCCGTGATGATATTGTATTATTTTTTAAACATGAAAATAAATGTTAGGTACTTAATTTGATAGAAATTTATCTATTTTTTATTGAATTCTCACTATTGGTCGATGGATTCCCTAATTTTAGGTTGTTGATCCTGGGATTTACCTTTTTAGAGAACAATGGGTTATTAAATTTCAAAAATACTATTTTCAAATGGAATTATAGTATTTTAAGACCTTATTAAGAAATTTTCTACAATTATATTATTTTATTAAATATTTATTAATATATTTATTAAATAAAGTGGGTTTAATAGTATTTTTTACACATGGAACTTATATATTAATGTTTGAATTCTAATGAAATCCATTTTTAATATAAATAAATTTTGGAATGGTATTATAATTCTTTTGATATTATTCTATTTAATGGGAACCTAAAATTATAGGAAAAGTTACATATCTCAAGTACCTCCTCGGAATTGAATTCTCACTCCCAATAGATGGACTATGGAATTTTTTGTGTTGATACACCAACCGTGATGATATTATATGCTATATACATTAGTATATCCCTCTTGAGTAAGCATGTGCCTACATAGATATTATTTGTTTTAGTTATTTGAATGTATGGTATTAATATTAATCATTTAATGTATCCATCTTAATGCTTATCATAAGATTATTATTTTGTAATAAATATTTACATGCATTTAAATTTAATTTTATAATTGATATAATTTGTTTTACATATGAATTTTGATTTCAAAATGATAAGAAAACATTGACTTGTATTTTTCATATAGACAATGATTATTAGAATATGAAAAGTTATATTATTTTAAAAAACGTGGGAGATCATTATAGATTATATAAAATCATACCCTACATACATACATTTTGTGTATATAAAACATAATTTGAATAATACAGGTAATAAAAAGGTTTCAAAAAGTGGTGGTGGAATACTAAGTTATCTATAATCATGTTCAATAGAGGGGATAATGTGGGAGTCATCTATCATTCCATAAAAATATGGGTATTAATTTTTTTGGTTTATTATAATCCATATTTTCAATTCTCCTATGTTGATTCATGTAATCAACTACCTATCCCATTCCACTAATTTAAATTTTATAGTCATAAATATTTACTCATAGTACATATATTTTATGAATGTGGTGTATGTTGTATTATATATTTCATAGATTATTAATAATTCATTAATTTGGATGTTTGAAAAGAGAATATGTTGATAGGTCATATATGATTCTTAGTTAACACATTGTTGTTAAATTTATTTAGAGTAACTATTCCTATCGTTGTATCATTATCACCCACCCACTAGTATCAGACACATATTAATTGGGAATTACCTTCTATCATTTTGATAGTCCTTCTAGGGTACTAGGTGCTTAGTAACATATGATAGTTTATGAATTTTTTTATCATTTATTGGGGATTAATAAAGATATTTTTTGATTCAAGGACAAAATGATATTTGATTATTAAAACTTTTGTTATAGGAGAGAAGGGGTGTCTATCAGATTATTATAGTAGTTAAATATTTATTATTAAGAGTTTTGTTAATGGTAAGGTTTTTATGTCTAATAAAAACACCGAGTTACTAATTGTTTTTCATGGGCATGGTTCAATGGATTCAAACCATGCACCTTTGCAGAGCATCATGTTAAATGTGTGTTTTTGTTTTTTTATATATTTTAAATACAAACTATTTTCTATGAAAATATTTTTTTCCCATTAATTTTGGAATTTTATATATTTTAGTATTGATTTATTTCATTAGATTGTTCTATGTATTATAATTCCCTTAATAATACAAATTTGTATAATTATATTTTTGCAGAATTGATAATTTTCTATTAGATAATATTACCATTGATTATAGATTGATGAAGGAAATGGCAAGATCCATCTAGGACATTGATCAAAGACTTGTAAATTGTTAATATTTTCTTAGCGAGGTTGTTTCATGGCGTATCAAAGATATGTATTTGGAAATTTTTATTCCTTTCCCATAAATCTATATCATTTCCAGGAAGTGAAAATCAACACGAGGCCAAAAACATATCATAAAATATTGATAAAAAATTTTAATTCCAAAACAATTCAGAATCCATCATAATCAATTTTGACCCTTTTATTGATGAATATACATATTATAAGTATTGGTATTTGATCATTAAAATATGTATAATGTGAAAATGGATTGTAATTATTCAATTTCTTGTTTACATAGTTGTTTTATCCTGAAAAAATGGATTCTTCCTACCGCATACATCTTTTTTGTGCCTATAAAAAGGAAAATAGAATTTTATGGCATATGAAATCTAGTTTTTGGAGATTATATTTTTCATATATAGAGATGATTTTTAATTATATATAGAATTATACATGATAAAAAATAGAACATATAACTATGATTTTCCACATGCCTTTTTACTAATTATCTAAACATATATGAAAGTGGTTCATAGTTCCTTGAAAGTAGATATTATTCAATTAAAGATATCATAATTATTTGGTTATAATCCCATTACAAGTAATATAGATGGTATACTATTGGAAGATAAGAGGAATTGAGACCATCATAGAGGAGAAATTGGATTTTTCATTACAAACATATATATGTATATATCATTTCCTTTTATGAGGACTGAAGCAATCATATACCATTAATGAATAAAAATTATTCATATGATATCACCATGTTAATAATCACAGAAAATTTATCATGCATGTGGAATCATTTGAAAACTACATTGGTTTTGATGTTTAAACCCTTCTCCTTGAATCAATGTTAGCTCATTTGATCCTAGTAGATATAATGATCTATATAGAGCCTATAAGGAATCAAAAAATCAATATCAAGGGAATGGAGTTTGGGGTGGTCCTTTCTATGGGTTGGTTCAATTTAAAGAAACGAGTAAGGATTATAGGAGACCTCGGGATCATTAAAAATCATGTTGATTTTATATTAAATTAAAACACTAATATTATTAAATAAAATACATACAATGCTATGAATTACTATTATAATTGTTTAATCTATTGTTACTATTATTTTATATTGGCTTGTCTCAATCATATATATATTAACATATAATGGAATTATTAAATAATAAATATGAGATTATTCTTTATATTTTATAAATTTATTCCCCTATTGGGATGAAAATGGAGAATAGATTCCATTGACCATGATTTTTTTCACTATATATGACGATATGTTATTAGGTGACTTTATGAATCTTGAGTTGGACCTGTGTGATTTTTATTAGTATCTATTATATCACTCCCATCAATGTCTTTGTTCATTAATATCATAAAAGAGTGACATTAATTTCCCTTAATGGAATCTCACATTTATATTATTATGAATGGGTCACACAGCCTTGTTTATAAAGATATATTCTTCACAAGGTTGGAATATCGCTACGTCACATGTCATCTATCCTAATGTATGATAAAGAAAAGAATGTAGGGAATGATATTCCTCCAATCATTAGGGATTTTATGATGTTTTTTCAAAACAAAAAATTGAGGATACTAAAAGGAAATTATTTCATATTATTTATCAATATGGTTGTAGATATTTAAATAATTAAATTTCAATGATATAAAATGTAACCAACTCATTTGAGAGAATCTGTGGTTTAGTTATATGAATTGTAATCTAATGACTATAATTTTATAAGTGTTCCTCTATGGTTTACAAATATTATTTTTTTAAATGATAAAATATATGAATATAAAAATATGTATAAATTATGTGTTGTTCAATAACATTACCAATAATAATATATACGCTTAAATTTATAGTAATTTCCACATTGATCAACTAAAAAGAGGCAGGGGATATTAAAGATTCATCATTTTTTAGTACACTCAGTTTGAGGTATGTATCATTTTTATGCATTTTTATGTGTTTAAAGTTGTTTGGTAATGTTTGGGATTGTTTAGAAGGGGTTTTTAATGGTTAGGATGACTATCTAGTCGTTCATGGTTTTAGTATAGTTAGTTCAGACCTTGCAACAAGCCCATGTAACCCTGAAAAAAGTTAGAGAGGTAATTGGGTTCGAACACGACTAAGGTGCATGATTTAAAAACCATGTGTCCAACCCAGTTATAACATGGTACATGATATAGATGGATTTTGCATGGTTGCCACATACTTTGTATAATCATGCAATGAAACCTTGTGGAAAAACCTTTGGGTCAGTATCAGTCACATGGTTTCTCTAGCCGTGCGAGCGAACCATGTGAAACATTAAAAATTATGTTTTTAAAAATAGTATCACTTAGGATTTACACTAAATCACCAATTTCCTCTTCCAATTGAACCCTATATGAGAATTTCTCTTCTTAGGGTTTAGGGAACCTCTTCCACTCATCAAGGAGGCGTTTCAATGGGTTTGTATGGTGCGGTAAATGCAATTATCCTCCTATAAGTCCACTATCTTTATTGTTTCATCGTTTTCCATAGATTTACATATCCCTCTATCTTGGTTTTTTAGATCTACATCTATCACATATAGATATGGGGTTTCTATTGCTTAAAATGATGATACATGGGATGTTTTATGATATCGAATGAGATTAAATGAGATATCGTGGAAGTATCACTTGGATTTGTTTAGCGTTTTTTCATTGGTATATTTCACTCAAACCCTAAGGTAGGTGGCTTCACAATCATCCGAATTTTAATAGAACTAGAAGTATATTTTTAAATTAAGGATTTTTGTATAAATTTATTCTTTTTTTTGTGTGAAGTAGTTTGACACAAATTTGGTTATGTTTTTTTTCATTTGTGGAAAATGGGTTATTGTGGTGTAATGTGCATAATGTTGGATTTTGAAATGATAATTTTAAATTTTTTGTTTTGGTATATTTAGGGATATTGTTTGAATTTTTTTTTCAATAATTTTGTTTTTATTTAAATGATATTTGGAATAAATGTGGTTAAGGGTGTTTTCAATAAATTATAGTCTTATTGAAATTGTTATGGATTGTGTCTGAATTGTTGTTTTGATTAATTAATTGTTTGGATTGGAATTTGTGTAGTGATATGGTGTTTCTAAATGTTTATTTTTATGATTAATATATTAATTTATATAATCATGATTTAGATAGGTTCAATATTGTGGGTGATGGACCACCATCAAGTGTTGGAATGTGGGTGTGAATTACCCCTATAAAGAGGTGTGGGTTTGGATGTGAAGTTCCACTATCAATGGTAACACTAATCACAAGCATGTGTAAAATTGTGTTTATGGTTGAAATGTGTTTGTGTCTACATAAGATGAATTGAGTTATGAAATATTGAATGGGGGTTATGGATAAATCATGTTTTTGTTGTTTCTTTTGAATTTTTTAGATTTTGTTGATTTTCATTGGGTAAAGATGTGTCTGGCTAGTTATTAATTGATTTACTATATCAGGGGATTAAATAAATATTTCATATAATTGTGATAACATATTTTATCCTAGTTTCATATGTAGGGGTTTAATTTAGGGGAAACATATTGAGTATTATTACTCACCCACTGCTTTTCCACATAAGTTCTTTTAGAGAGGTTGTATTCTATGACACAAGTAATGGTAAACAAAAAATACATTTAGTAGTGCATCGTGATGCTTGGGTGGTATTGTGGTTCCTAGAGCATAGATCTTGGGGTGGAGCTATGGGCTATGCCTAGTATTTTTTTGGGGTTTTTTTGTCTTCCACATGGAACTCTAATTATGGTTTATGGTCATGTGATTTTGTTGGTCCTTGTGTATTGTTAGATTGTAAAACCTTGTTGACAAGAACCATATATTTTTCTTAGTAATGGATCATTTGGTTGGTTTTAACCATTTAAAAATAGAAAAATATCACCCCCTACGTTCATGAAGACCTTGTAATTTATTACCAAACATACACAACATGGTGATTTCACCTAAGGTCAAGTATAACCACCACCTCTACTCAAGACAATGTGGACTGGAAGGATGTTACAAGTGGTATTATTTTTTTCGAACATTGACATTAATGTTAACGAAGTTACTTTAGACCATTGGAATCTATTGTCAAAACTGGATTTATAATTTATTCTTGGTTTATTTATAGATTTGGGATGGTATAAAGGATTAGGATTGTCGGAACATTAAATTTAGATCTTAAAATGGTATAACTAAACCATTCATGATAAAATTCATGTTACCAGGAAGTTTGGAACATAGGTGTTTGGGGAAGTTTATAGTAGAGAAATATCATTTCCGTCGATGTATCCAATGGGTTGAGCATGGCATTCAATGTAGAAATTACTTCCTAGTATGATTGAATATTTCATTTGGAATAATGATTTATGTGTGGTGTGATTTTTATTTCATTAAAAATCAATAAATTGTTTTAAAAAGTGGTTTAAAAAAGTTAAAGGGGTGGTATTTTGAACATGGATGATTTTAAAAACATAATGTCTTTCAAATATATTTTTTAACCTGGAAAAAACTGAAATTTTGGAAACCATAGTTGTGATAGTTTTTATGTAATTGAACATAAAATTTTAGCATTTCAGTTTCCTGGGAATGATAATTATGGTGATTCATGTGTTGATATAAATAGCACCAAGTAGGAATTATAGAGAACATTTAGAGGATGATATAGAATATTTGGTTCACATGAGCCCTAGGTGTACTAATGGCTTGCTCAGAGTAGAGTGTAAGCTTTCCAATTTGGGAAAACTAGGAATATATATGACAACCCCACTTTTATTACAAACATAAAAATGATTTATTACATAAAACATCACTTGATACAACAAAGAATATCGAGAGGTTTAGTGTCTTTGGGGATTAGGATCATTACATAAATAGTTGAAACATGAAAAACAACATCTTTATTTAAATCTTCCTTTACATGACCACTACATTCCCTCGTACATAACATTGCATGGGTTACCTGAGGAAATGCATAAGAAAAGGGTGAGCTATAAAGACCAGTAATGGAATACACATGGTATAACATGAGGAGTACAATAAATTTTAGAAATTAGGCATATCAATAGAGGACAATATAAACAGTAACATAAAGTCCTGATAAAGCATGATGATCATAACATGGAAATGTGGCAAAAACACTTAACATGGAATTAGCATGAGCCAAGGCCTATTGCACAGGGAGCATGAGTAAATCCTCATTGCACATGAAGCATAAGTAAAACCTCATTTCCCTTGAATTATCATGAGTCAATACTCATTGCACATGACTTATCATGATACTATACTTTACCCAATTCATTTGAGCGCTATAAGGGCGCACCATTCTTAAACATTTCATTTCGTGCATAAGTGTGCCACATAGATCATAAATCATGGATTCATAAAACATAATAATTTATTCCATGATAAAGGAATACAGATTTCATACATGAAATTTTATAATCCATAAGAAAATTTTCATAAAGGTGAATACCCTTGATGGAGAAATGGGCATGGTATTCACTACACACTGACAATGGCTTAGAAAATCGGTGTGATTTCGGCAGCGTAACGACATGACATAAGAATTCATAAAAATTCATGATGAGAGAGAAAGGTGTTACACATCATATTTATATGTGATGGACAGTAAGGAGGTCATATAGATACATGTCCCAACAATTATAATTGAATTTAGATTCATGATACAAAAGTATTTTCTGAATGTAAAAGAGGAGAGAGAAGTTCCTTTTGGAATTTAGGCATAGTAACTGGTGTATATGGGAGACATTTAATGAGAGAGAAAGGGGTCTCCCATAATTAAAACATAAAGAGGGCAGTGTGAGGGAGGTGCGAAACCATACCCAAACATTCATAATTGAAATTAAAAGGGAAAAACAAGTTAAAGAAAATTGGAAAAAAATGAGAAAGGAAGAAAAAACATTTCTTGGAAGTGTGATTCCAAATGCTAGAGAGAGGCTTGTGAGAGGCTTCTTGGTAGATTGGGGAACCTTGGGAGGATTCTAGAGAGATTAGGTCAGAGGTTGGACGAACTCAAAAGGTTTTGAGTGAGGAGGAAGTGGGATCATGGGTGGGTTTATATAGGAAAGGTGAGGGAATTCTTTATTATTTAGGTTTGGGTCCCATTACATTAAATTAATCCCAACCACAAAACATCCCATGGTTTTTTCCCATGGTTTTTGTAAAATAGAAGAGGAAAACATTATTTTATATGGACAAAGTCTGAACTTCTTAAAATACTAGGGTTGCTTATGTGGAGGTGAGTCATACTCCCATGGAAATTAATTTAAAAAGACAAGGTGTTTAATAAGTCTTGAGGGGTCCATTAATGCTTTGAAAAGTAAACAAAACAAACCCAAAATCTCATTAATTTATTAGTAAAACATATACTGGATGAACATAAGGATTATAGTATTTTATTACATCACTATTGGGTTATTATGATGTCATAAAAGACATTTTATATGTGAACGGTATTTAATTTTTACTCAAAAATTTGACTGTCTCTGAAAATTATGAAAAATTCACCAATGGATAATTTCGACGTCCTGATTCCAAAAATAACATTTATTTTATCGAAATAATTTTCTAAATATGTTAATTTTTATTTTTAAAATAAAAACTGACATTTATCGAAAATTCGCGGGTTTTGAAAAAAATGGCTTTTGAACCTTAATAAAAATTATAATTGCATTCATACAATTATATGATCGTATATATATAGTAAAATTAATATAATAATAATAATAATAATATTTTATTAATATATTATTTAAATAAAAAATCCCTTAATTTAATAAAATATATTTCTTAATTAAACAATAACTAAAAACACAATTTTTACTTTAAAAACTATTTACAATGTATCAATAATGACAAGAAATTATATTCATTATTATATACAAAAAAATGTACATGAACATAATACTATAGATTAGTTACATAACCCCTTAAAACAGCTACATAAGACCTAATGGTAAGGTGTGTGATGGTGATGGACTCTTGGGGTGGCTCGGATAACGTCGCTCGAGTGATAATTTCTATCAACTTCCACTTTTCCCATAGACGGTCTTGTTAGAACTTGACATGATGAAGCTCAACTTGGGCTTGGTCAAGAGATAATCCTAGGGATTCCACCTCTTTTCCAAGATCTAACAAATGTTCTTCGTATGGAGCAATTCTACAGGATGAGGCCATCACTTCTTTTGTCTGAGTAAATTTGGATTTGTTAAGGCCCTATATTTATACTAATCATGTGATCACTGTTAAACGACTATATTTGAAATGGTCAAAATTCATAACATAAAACCAATGAAGTTGACATTTTTTATAAACATAAAGAGACATTTAATTAGATCAAGAGGGATTTCCATTATTGAAACTTTGGGTCGCTACAATATTCCCCCCTTAAGAAATTTCACCCTAGAAAATTTCATTTTCCCACACTAAAACAGAGGTGGGTAACTTAGATTCATCATTTTCTTCCGATTCCCAAGTCGCTTCTTCAAACTTGTAGCTTTTCCACAACACCTTGATGAGGTGCATTGTCTTATTTCATAGAACTTTTTCTCTACGATCTAAGATATTTACTGGTTGCTCCTCGTAAGAAAGATCATCTTCCAATTGTACCACCTCAGAAGATATTACATGTGAAGGGTCCAGTATGTACTTTCTTAAGATAAATTCATGAAATACATCATGTACTTTGGCCATGGTAGGTGGAACTTCTAGTCGATTGGCCACAGCCCCGACATGTCAAGATTCTCGAAAGGGATGATGTACCTTGGACTTAACTTCCCTTTCTTTCAAAACCTCCTGACATTCTTCCACAAAGATATGAATAGAAAAACCATGTCTCCAACTTTAATCTCAAGGTATCATCAACGGTTATCTTCATAACTCTTCTGTCGACTCTAGGCTTCCTTGATATGCTGCGGAATGGTTTTCACCCTTTCCACCATTTCATCGACCATTTCCGGTTCAAGCAGCTTACGTTCACCGAACTCATCCCAAAATGCTAGTGTTACCTTTTCCTATATAGGGCCTCATATGGGTCCATTTGTATTCTTGAGTGGAAACTGTTATTATAAGAGAACTCAACCAGAGGAAGATGTTGATCACATCCTGCTTTAAAGTCCATTGAGCATGCTATCAAAATGTCCACAAGTGTTTGGATAGTTCTCTCAGATTGGCCATCACTTTGAGGATGATAGGTCATACTGAAGTTCAGTTCAGTATTCAGAGAATGTTGAAGACTCTTCCAAAACATAGAGGTGAATCTTGGATCTCAGTCAGACACAATATATAGTGGTACTCCATGAAACATTACCACTTCCCTGATATATATCTGTGCCAGTTGATCCAAAGAGAAATCATCCTGAATAGCAATGAAGTGTGAAATCTTTGTAAAACAATCCACAACAACCCAGATTTCATGGTTGTATTTGGATGTCTTTGGAAGTCCGGTGACAAAGTCCATGGTGATGTTCACCCATTTCCATTCTGGTATGGGAAATGGTTGCATCATCCCCTTAGAATTCTGCCCCTCTGCCATCGCATGCTGACACACTAGGCACTTTGATGTATATTCAGTGATCTCCTTCTTCATATTATCCCACCAAAAGATTTCTCAGAGATTTTGATACATCTTTATGCTCCCTGGGTGAATAGAGAAATTTGAACTATGTGAATCATCCAAAAGTTCCTCCATCAGCTCCAGACTCGATGGAAGACTTAGTCTTTTCCCAAATCACACAATTACTTCTTCCTTAACATTAAACTCCGAGGATTTCCCTTTTATGATAGATTCCACTTTTTCTTGAATTCCCACATCATCCTTTTGAGCATCCTTTAACCTTTAGAAAAGAGATGATTGGGCAACCATTTGAGGAAGGATTGATGATGTTCCAATCATTGTGATTCCCCTGTCCATCTTAATCTTGTCTAAGAAGATTGGATCCTTCTCAATTCTCATCATTGATAGAATCGATGTGCCCTTTCTATATAGGGAATCTACCACCTTGTTCGCTTTCCTAGGGTGGTAATGAATTGAACAGTAATAATCCATGATGAGCTCTATCCATCTTCTCCGGCACATATTAATCTCTTTCTATGCGAATATATATTTTAGACTCTTATGGTCAGTATATATCTCAAATTTCTCCCCATAGAGATAATGCCGCCAGATTTTCAAGGAAATGATCACCGCCACCAACTCTAGATCATGAGTTTGATAGTTTTACTCATGGATTTTCAACTTCCATGAGGCATAGGATATCACTTTATCATTCTTCATCATCACACGACCTAATTCCTTCTACGAAGCATCACTGAATACCACAAAAATTACCCCACTTGTGGCTAATGTGAGCATGGGAGCAGTGATAAGCCTCCTTTTCAACTCCATGAAGCATTCTTCACATTCATCACTCCAAGAAAACGTTACTCCCTTTCGATTTTTCTTATTAAGTGGGTTGGAAAATCGTGAGAAATTCGTCACAAATCATCGATAATATCCAGCTAACCCCATGAAGCTATGGATATCTATTACCGATGTTGGCCTCTACCATCCCCCAATTGCATCTGTTTTGGAGGGATACCCATATATCCCATTGCTTGTGATGATATGAACCAAGAATGAGACCTCCTCCAACCAGAACACACACTTGTTGTACTTTTCCTAGAGCTTCTCCTTGCGCAAAATCTCTTGTACTGTTCTTAAATGCTCATCATGATCCTCCTTGGCTTTGGAGTACATTAGAATATCAACTTTAAAGACTTCCACAAATTTGTCTAGGTAATCTCTAAAGACAATATTCATTATGTCCATGAATATTTTGGGAGCATTAGTGATTCCAAAAGGTATTAAGATGAATTCATAGGTCCTATATCTTATGCGAAAAGTAGACTTGGGGATATCTTCCTTCTTCACCTTTACATGATAATATCCCGACCGCAAGTCCACCTTAGACAAGTATTGTGCTCCACGAAGTTGATCGAACAAGTTATCAATTCATGGGAGAGGATAATTTTTCTTTATTTTGATTTTGTTAAGTTCACGATAATCGATGAAAAACCGCATTGAACCATCCTACTTCTTGACAAAGAGGACTAGTGCACCCCATGGTGAAGCACTGGGGCATATAAAACCTTTATCCAGATTCTCATGTAGTTGTTTCTTCAACTGTTCAAGCTCTAAAACAACTATTTTATATGGATTCTTGGATATTGGTAATGCCCCGGGTATATGTTAAATTGATAATTCAATATCTCTTCTATGAGGAAGACAAGGTAGTTCCTCGGGAAAAACTTCAGCAAATTCCCTGACAATAGGCATTTCTTCAAGGATGGTTTCTTCCTTGAAATCAATCATCTGCGCCAGATACACATGCTCATAAGGTAGTAATATACACGCATGAGATGATGGATCTAAAGGAGATTCATCTTCCTCCTGACACTTGTAACGAATCGGGGGTCGATTCTCCATATGGAGTGTGATTTCCCTCTCCTGACAATTTTTTTTGGCTCTATATAAGGAAAGACAATCCTTTCCAAGAATTGAATCTAATTCCACCAGAGGGAGTATAACGAGGTGCTCCGGGAAATTCAATCCACAGATTATAATAGGGGAGGACTTATATTCATGCGATGCAATTATTACCCTATTTTCCATGCTCACCAACATCTTCACTTCCATGATTTGTGGTGGTGCTGGGATTGTTCTACTAAACTTTCGATATAAAAAATAATGTGTAGAACCTGAATCAAAAAGTACGTTCACTATTCTTGAATGAATAACTAGCGTACCTGTAACCACTTTTTTGTCGGGGTTCACTTTGGTTGAAGTGATGGAAAAAGCTCTTTCTTACTTCCTTGGAGGTTGTTGGATGCCTCTGAAAACCCTTCGATTAGGACACTTATTTGAAAAATGAAACGGATCATTGAATTTGTAGCATTGAAGATCACGTTGAGGGTCGAACGGAGTGTTCTTCTCCTTTTTCGCAGCTGTGGGTCTTTCTTTTCGATAGTTAATAGGTATGTGTCCTTCTTTTCCACACCTAAAGCATTTCATTTCCCCCTTGAGGAAATTTCCAGGGTGCTTCTTTCCGCACTTTTGGCAAGTGGGGTGCTGGATCTTCTTAGCACCGTTGGATTTATCCATCGGTCTGCCGGAATTGAAGTCTACCTTACACTTCGTGTCCCCATGATACCCCTGTGATTCTCTGATCTCCATTTCAACCTTGAGGGCACATTAGACAACTTCTTCATAGATGTCGAAGTCATGAATCGCTAATGCTTATCGCAGGCTAGGCTTCATCCCACCAAAGAAGCGGTCAACCGTGCATTCGGAGGTAACGACAAAGTTGAAAGCGTATTGTGGAAGCCTTGTGAATTTTTCCTCATACGCTCCAACAGATTCTTCATCTTTTTTTCTTGAGGGAAAGAAAGTCCCCTTCCATCTTCAGCCATAGGGTGCACGGAAAATATTTATCGAAAAATATCTTCCAGAAATACTTCCATTCCAACGCTTCGATCTCCTCCTCATGCTTTGTATTTTTTATCAACATCCACCATTGATCAGATTCACCCTCCATATGATAATCCACCAGGAGAACCTTTTTCTTGTTCATAACATTGATGGATGGATAAGATCTTTTCAATAGAGTTGATTCCTTGTTCAGTGATCATGGGATCAGATGATCCAATAAAATTAGGATCCCTTTGTCTCATGAAGCTCTTGATAGCGAAATGTTCTATCTTAGGGGGGTTTAATGTTCTTATTGACCTGTTTTTCTCTTCAAAACTTGAGTTAGGTGAGAGAGAATCATGACAATGTTCACGATTCCCACTCCCATTGGATTGGCCATCTCCTTAGCACAGTCATCACACTGATCTTCAAATCGGTTGTCATCCCAAGTCCTCCTATTAATGGACATTGGCTGGAATAAAATGAAATTTAGGCGTAACACATAAAGGGTAAACCAAAGACAAAATGTGATTACTTATAAATAAAATTTTATTTCCTTAACTCATAAGTCTATAGGCTTCAATATAGGATTTTCATGATATACTTTCAAACATAAATTCTTAGGGTAATTTTTTTAATTCCCTTAATAAGGGTCCATACTAAGATTGTGAATTTATAAAAACATATCCCCTGGGAGTGTCATAACCAAGAGTTCAACAAGGCCCATTTTTGTGCACGAGTTCCTATTCGAGTCTAGCTCAAACTGGTGTTTGTGTGGTTTACCCCTAGGATACATCTGTACCAGAGCCGCCTCTACCTACTCGTATCTAGAAAGTGATTTATTTTATTGATAAACCACTTACTCAAAACTCTCCAAAACATAGGGACGTTTATATTGTACTTAGTCTTGTCTCTAAGGCTCTACTTTGATTTTCTAATCTTAATCAAAAAAATAACTAAACCTATCATTTGATACCAACTATGACAACCCTGCTTTTATTACAAACATAAAAATGATTTATTACATAAAACTTCACTTGATACAACAAAGAAGATAGAGTGGTTTAGTGTCTTTGGGCCTTAGGATCATTTAATAAAAACTTTAAACATGAAATAAAACATCTTTATTGAAAACATCCTTTGCATGACCACTACATTCCCTCGTACTTTGCATTGCATGGGATAACTTGAGGAAATTCATAATAAAAGGGTGAGCTATAAATCCCAGTAAGGGAATACACATGGAATAACATGAGGAGTAGAATACATCTTAGACATTAGAAATATCAATAGAGCAGGAGAGAAACATGAATATAAAGGCATGATAAAGCATGATAATCATAACATGGAAATGTGGCAACAACACATAACATGGAATTAGCATGAGCTAAGGCCCATTGCACATGGAGCATGAGTAAATCCTCATTGAACATGAAGCATGAGTAAACCCTCATTTCACTTGAATTATCATGAGTAAAAACTCATTTCTAATGATGTATCATGACACTATACTTTACCCAATTCATTGGAGCGCTATAATGGCGCACCCTTCTTAAACAATTCATTTCATGCATAAGTGTGCCACATGAATCATAAAACATGAATTCATATAAAATAATCATTTATTCCATGATAAATTAATGTGGAATTCATACATGAAATTTTATAATCAATAAGTAAATGTGCATAAAGTTGAATACCGTTGATGGAGAAATTGGCATGGTATTCCTTACACATGACATTGGATTAGAAAATCGGTGCGATTTCGGCAGCGTAACGGCATGACATAAGAATTCATAAAAATGCTTGATGAGAGAGAAAGGGGTTCCTAATTATATTTATATGTAATGGATTGTAAGGAGGTCATATAGATACATGTACCAACATTTTTAATGGAATTTACATTCATGATACAGAAGTATTTCATGAATGTAAAAGAGGATAGAGAAGTTCCTTTCGGAATTTCAGCATAGTAACGGGTGTTCATGGGAGAAATTTAATGAGAGAGAAAGTGGTCTACCATCATTAAAAAATTAAGAGGGAATTATGAGTGAGGTGTGAAACCATACACCAACATTCATAATTGAAATTAAAAGGGAAAAACAATTTAAAGAAAATTGGAAAAAAATGAGAAAGGAAGAAAAAACCCTTACGTGGAAGTGTTCTTCCGAAGGATAGAGAGAGTTTGTGAGAGGATTCTTGGGAGCTTGGAGCACCTTGGAAGGTTTCTAGAGATATTAGGTCAGATTTTGGACGAAATCCAAAGGTTTTGAGTGAGGAGGAAGTGGGAGCTTGGCTGGGTTTATATAGGAAAGGTGAGGGAATTATTTATTATTTAGGTTTGGGTCCCCTTACATTAAATTAATCCAAACCAAAAACCAACCCATGGTTTTTGCCCATGGTTTTTTTCAAAGGAAGAGGAAAAAAATATTTTATAATGCCAAATTATGAACATCTTAAAATAATAGGGTTGCTTATGTGGAGGTGAGTCATACGACCATGGAAATTAATTTAAAAAGACAAGGTGTTTAATAAGTCTTAAGGGGTCCATTAATGATTTGAAAAGTATGGAAAACAAACCAAAAATAACATTATATTAATGGTAAAATATATATTGGCCGAACATAAATATTATAGTATTTTTTACATCACTATTGGGTCATTATGATGTCATCAAACACATTATATATTTAAACGGTATTTAATTTTTACTCAAAAGTTTGACTTTCTCATAAAATTATGAAAAATTCACCGTTGGATAATTTCGATGTCTTGATTCCAAAAATAACATTTATTTTATATAAATAATTGTCTAAATATGTTAATTTTAACTTTTAATATAAAAACCGACATTTATCGAAAATTCACGGGTTTTGACAAAAATGGCTTTCAAACCTTAATAAAAATTGTAATTGCATTCATAAAATTATATGATCATTTATATATAATAAAATTAATCTAATAATAATATTAATAATATTTTATTAAAATATTATTTAATTCAAAAATACCTTAATTTAATAAAATATATTTCTTAATTAAATAATAATTAAAAACACCATTTGTACTTTAAAAACTATTTACAATCTATCAATAATGACAAGAAATTATATTTATTATTATATAAAATAAAAATAATGTACATGAATATAGTACTATCGATTAGTTACATATCCCCTTAAAACAGCCGAATAAGACCTAAGGGTAAGGTGTGCGATGGTGAAGGACTCTTGGGGTGGCTCGGATAACATCGCTCGAGTGGTAATTTCTATCAACATTCACTTTTCCTGTAGACGGTCCCATTCGAGCTTGACATGATGAAGCTCAGCTTGGGCTTGGTCAAGAGCGAAGCCCAAAGATGCCACCTCTTTTCCGAGCTCTGACAAATGGGCTTCGTATGGAGAAATTCTACTCGATGACGCCATCACTTCATTTTTCTGTGTAAATTTGGATTTGTTAAGGCCCTATATTTATACTAATCATGTGATCACTGTTCAACGGCTATATTAGCAATAGTCAAAATTCTTAACATGAAACCAATGAAGTTGACATTTTATATAAACATAAAGAGACATTTAATTAGATCAATAGGGATTTCCATTAATGAATCTTTGGGTTGTTACAATATAAGTGAAGAGTTGAGGCATATGCATCACTTGATTGAGTTTCAATAGCATAATCCACCCATATTTAGGGTTGATTCAGAACCAAAAATGTTGGAGGCATGGTTGAATAATATTAATTCCAAATTATATTTTCTAGGGATTATAGTATATTTGAATGTGAAGTTATCAATGTACATGTTGGATGATCTTGCACGACACTTGTTGGAGTTGGTGGTCCAAGATAAAATTGGCCAAGGTATGACATGGGAGGGTTTTTAGGAATTTATTAACAAACAATTTTACACTCATACATTAATAATTCGGTGCACAAATATATTCTTTAGATTTAGGAAGAAGGATCACTCGGTGATGAAATATGCATCTATTTTTATGAACCTAGTGTGGTTTCACCTGAGGTGGTTGCTAGTGCGTCCTTGAAGACATATATCATTGAACCATGCATGAGGAAAGAAATTAATTCCAAACATTTAGTGCTATATATATGTTATTATACGAAAATGGTGAATAGATAATCAGTGTATGAAAGAGTCATCTTGGGGATACAAGTGGGGGAATCTTGTTAGTACCCATGGGGAAAAGTGGTAACTCTAAAAATGGGATCAAGAGGATGGGAAATAATTTATTATATGGTGGGAGTATGGAACACAATATTATGGTAGGATTTTTGAATCTTCCTTTGAAACCTTAGAGTATGATTTTATGTTTTCAGTGTGGTTCAATAAACCACGTGAAGAGATATTGTATGTAACATCATCGATCATGTTGTAACTACAATAGAATAGGTCTTCTTCTGTGTTATAGTTTTAATTCTCTAAGGAATGGTGTTTGTGACACTTATAAAGGGTCATAAGAATCATTTGACTCTATGGGGTGGGGGAAACATCATACTCTTTGTCAACAAAGGTTAGTTATTCATAGCGATTCTAGGAGTACCATGACTCTTTAGAACGGGAAGTTTTAGTAGAGTAATAAAGTGTAGATTTTGGAAAAAAAGTTTTTATTTAGAGATAATCAGATTGTGGAGGATGATCTTCTTGGACCATCCATAGTGTAAGGTAAAATTATTTTTAAGTATACCCATATGAAAGTGGTTTTTTATATCATTTCTTCACATTATTTAATTTCCTCTCGTTTTTTGATGTTTTAGGTTTTCATACTGATGTGATGGCCTCTTTTTTAAAGCATCAATCTCTTATGGTTCAAAGAGAGTGTTGGGCCTTCCTACATGGAGAGTGAATTATAGTTCTCGATGAGGTTGAATTGATGTGGGACTTCATAGTTCATGATATGGATTCCTATTATTTAATCATGGGTATGGATTTTGTGACAATGTTTATGGTGATCATTAACTACTATGAATTAATGGTTAATTATATAATGGGTGATGGAATTAAGCATCTCTTAAGAGGAGAGAAAAATGTAACGGTTGCTGAAATGGTCTTGTTGAAACCATTAGTTGTAATGGTGTCATGTAAACTAGTAGAATTGTATTTGGCATCAATGGAAGAGGATGTGAGAAAACGTTTTCCAATAGAGTATGATCATATTATGGATGTCCTTCCTAAATAATTGTCATGGTTTACATATATGAGATAAGTGGAGTTTATGATTGATCTCCTTCCATGTGAAATTCGTTTCTCACTTCTATATCACTCAATAGAACATGAATAATCGAGGGAATTTAAATTGATGTTGGAGGATCTAGAAAAGGAATTGTTCATCCAGCCAACACATATCTATAGACAGTGATAGTTTTGATTGTTAAAATGGCATTAAGAACACATTGAATGGGTTATTACTATTATAATATTAAACATGTCATGATAAAGAATTGATATCCACATCCACACATTGAAATCCTATTTGATTAGTTTTTGGGAGATCATTGGTTCTCCAAGATTGACTTGCAATCATGATATCAAAAGTTGCAGGTGCGGAAAGAGGATATTCTTCAAACATAATTCAAGAGTAGATATGGAAATTATGAGTATGTGGTGAATTTATATTGTCTTAATAATTCACCAACTATCTTTATATAATTTATTAAGAGAATATTTCAGAGATATTTTCATTTTTTCATTGTGGAATTTGAGGATGATTTACTAGTGTATTCAAGGGAAATGGTGGAGCATGAGTAATACATGGTATTTTTGTCGGGATTCTTAAGAGGCCATTGATTTTATGATAAATTCTCAATATGAGACTTTTGTATTATATTGTTATATTTTTTGTACATGTTATTTTAAATAGAGGTGTTTCAATTTCTCTGATGAATATAGATGTTTTTATCTATTTTTAACCTCCAAAGATGTTTTTAGATATGTATCTTTGTTGTTCTTTCTAGGTATTATCAATTCTTTGTCCATGGATTCTCACAATTAAACTATATAATGACAACATTTACATAAAATAAGCTTTCATTTTAATGGAATTAACACTGGGAAAAATCATTTTAATATCATAAGCATTGCCTTAGATCATCACCAATCTTAGTTTTTCTAGAACATGGAAATGGTTTATGGTTTATTGAGATAAATCAAGATTAGGTATGGGGTGTTTTCTAAATAATTTGAATCATATGATTTCATATGGGTCACATAAATTGAGGTTTCATGAGAATCACTACCCAATATATGAATTGGAGATGTAAGGGTTAGTTAATTCTTTGAAAATATGGAATCATTATCTCTTCTGTGATAAAATCATGATGTATAATGATAAAAATATCATAAATAATATTTTTCAACAAATCGTTTTGAATATTACATAGAATATATGGATGTAGTATCTTCAGATGTTTTACATTGACTCTTTTTACACAACTGGTAATTGGAAATTTGATTCCAGATGAATTAAATAGAATGTAATATGCTCAAACCAAAAAAAATGTATTTGATCAGTGGTCGCTGATTTCATTTATAGCTAACATGATATTGGAAAGTGAATACTAGGGTCATTTATCCATTTTCCTTTTGTTCTCATTCATTTTTTACTTTGTTTGTTTGTTTAAATAATACACTTTGTTTGATTCAGAATGTGGGGCTATGTGGTTGAATCTCAATGATGGGGAGACCATTATGGGATTTAAAGGAAATGATAATTTAGTGTTTTTATTTTCAAATTGGATGGTTTTACCTATGAATTGTCTAAAAAACTATTTATTTCTTATCATCCTTCTATATGGGTTCTCCATATAAGAAATTAGAAAATTTTCAAGATGTAAAAAATAAATGTTTTGGTGGAATTTTATTAAAAGGAATGTGGTCGAGTTTCTATCAAGATGCTTGATTTTTTAAAAATTCATGGTCGAGAAGTAGTGATCAATAGGTTTGTTGTATTCTTTACATATCCCAGGGTGGAAATGGGAGAAAATAACATTGTATTTTGTTTTACGTCTTCCATGAATGGTCATGAAGCACATATCAATATGGTATATAGTTGATCGACTCAAAAAGTCAGCTCATTTCATACTTATGAATGATTCTTATGTGGTGGATGTTATATTCGTAATGTATATCTGATAGGTTATATAGAGGTATGGTGTTCCAGTTTGGATATTATTATATTGATATCTAATGTTAACATCTCATTACATGAAATCCTGTAGCAATACCTCGGGACTGAGTTGATGAGGATTATCGTGTATCATCCCCACAATGATGGTCAATCTGAGAGGATGATGAAAAAATTAGAATTTATGTTATGACATTGTGTGGTGGATTTTTTAAGGCCCATAGTAGGTGACATTCCATTGGTATGGTTCTAGTACAATAATAGTTATCATCCCTCCATACATATGGCTCCATTTAGAGTATTGTATGGGACTCCATGTCGTTCTCTAATATGTTGGGTGGAAATAGTTGAAAATTTGATGGTTGGGATGATCCTTGTCAAAGAGATGAAAGAGAATACAAATTTTATTTGGATGATAATGGAGATGGGGTATATTCGTCATATATGTTAATTACACCATTGTTGATGGTTGTTGTAAATTGCGGTGGTAATAATGTGTTCTTTAGAATCTCTCTAAGGTTGGGACATTACCAATTTGGGAAGCTCGGTATGATATTTCCAAGTTATATTGAAAGTTTTGAGACACATGTGCTGGTTGGAGGGGTGTTTTCTCAGTTTCCCTTACCATCATAGTTCATATTGTTGCATAATTTGTTTCATGTGTTTTAGTGTAAAATGTAACAACCAGATCATGATGATGTGATTCGTTGGGATCATGTTAACCTAGAGCCAGATTCTTCCTTGGTACACTTTCTAGTGTGTATTGTGTATAGGAAAAAGAATTTCTTGTATGGTAAAATAATCTATATAGTTAAGTTTTTTTAGGAAATATGGTCATATTCCGGAGGAGACTTTGGAATTGGAGAAATAGATTATTGAGAAATGGCTGAGGCTCTTTCAACATAGTGTTGTTTCTCAACATTCTGAGGATGGAAATTCCAATGGTGGGGAGAATGAAATACCCCATATTTGAATAATTTCATCTTTTTTGTTCCCTTTTATGTGTTTAAATAGGTTTTTTAATATTTGGGAGTGTTTTGTCGGGTTTTGAAAAGGATTGGAGGCATTTATAGGGGTCCATAGATTGATCATTTTTAGTGGAGGTTGTGTAACAAACCTAGGTAACTATGAACTATGTTGAAGAGTCAATGAGGTTGGCACATAGTTATGGTGCATGGTTTACACACCCAAAATCCTTCCAAGGTAAACCGTGCAACATGAGACACTGGTATTTTGCTTGGTCGACACACCATTTGTATAACTGTGTGTTGAAATCGTGTGGGGCACCCATCAGGATAGTATCAGTTGCATGATTAGAATAATATTTGTCTAAACAAGTGAGCTAACCATGCACAACATTAAAAATAGTGTTATTAATGATAGGATCACTCTATATTTACCCTAATGCACCAATTTTCTCTACCTCTCAAACCCAACAAGGGATTTTCTCTTCTCACAGGTTAGGGCACTACATCCTCCCATTATAGAGACATTTTAAGGGTTTTATTGGAGCAGTATAATTTATTGTCCTATGATGATGATATTTGGTCACATTGATGACATATTAATATATCTAAGGTAGTTTGGTGGATGTTTCCCCTTTTTTGTTTGGTTGTGCATTTTTCAATTTCACAAAAACACTAAAGTATGTGGATTTACTCTCTTACCCATTCTGATAGAACTAGTATGCTCATATTTTATATTAATGGTTATTGATTGAAATTGATGATGTTTTTTCGAGAATATTATTTGACCCCCTTTTTTATGTTATCTACATTAAGGTAAAATTGGTTTGTTGTTCTGTACAGTTCATGATGTTGGATTTCAAATTGATAATTTTAAATTCATTGGAACGATAGATTTTGGTAAATGGTTTGAAAAAAATATTTTTTAAATAAAAGGGTACTTTTACTAAAATCACATTTTCAATGAATATTTCTTAAGCTTATTTTCAATAAATGTTGGTCTTATTTAAATTGATATGTCTTCTGTTTGAATTGATAAGATACTTAATAGATTTTTTAGTTTTGAAATTGTGTGTTGATATGTTTCTTTTAATGTTGATAATTATGATTCTTGTATTATTTAATATAATATTAGGTTGGATGGGATGGATAGTAGTTGTGAATGACCCCCATAAGGAGTTGGAATGTTTTTGTGAAGTGCCACTATAAAAATGGGATGGGGTTTGATGTGAAGATCCACTGCCATAATAACACCAACCTTGTGCATGTGGAAAATGGTGACTATGGTGGAAATATGTGTTTAGAAATGCAATGTGAATTGGGTTATTCAATAAGTAATGGAGAGAATTGGTAAATACATGGTTGGTTGAGTCTTTGGAGTGGTATTTATTTTGGTGATTTTCATTTGGTAAGGATGTGTTTGGCTTGTTGTGAACTGTTCAACTATTTTTAATGGAATATATAAATTCTTTTATATAATTGTTATTTTTTTTTATCAAAGTGTCATGTGTATGAATTTCATTGGGGAACGCCTATTGAGTATTATTACTGACCCCCTTATTTGGAAGATTAGGTATTTTGTAGGTATTTTATTCTAAGACAATTGTAATGTTAAATCATATACTTCCTTTTTAATGTAGTGTGATGGTTGGGCGGTATTGTAGATTTTAGAGAATGAAGCATGGTGTGGATAGGTGGAGTTGTCTCATATGATCATTGGGTTTTTTATTCTTCCTCCAAGTACTCTGATTAAGGTTTATGGTTGTCGTGTTATGTTGGCCCTAGAGTATTTTGGGATTATAAATCCTTTTTGAAATGGATCATGTATTTTTTTCGATAATGGATCATTTGGTTAGTTGTTTCCATTTCAAAAGGGAAAAGCATCCCCACCATTCATGAATACCTTAGAATTTATTTTGATTCCTTGGCACATTATGGTTCTTTCTAAAGGCCAATTACACCTCCGCACTAACTCACGATAATGAGGAGGGACAGGATGTTATAGTTGGTTAGAATATTACTATATAGTCTTAAATAGGCTAACATTATAAATACTATAGTTATATGTATTTATGATCATTATGAAATCCTTGTAAAGGGTTTTAAATTAATAAGGGAATCTATATTATTTATGGGGTTTGTGATCTAATTTTTTTGGATATCTCTATTCCATTATCTTGGAATTTGTTTATGATATCTTCTTCGGCACCAAAAATGAAAAGGATTATATGTTTCAATTGATGATTTTTTGGGAAATCTCCATGAGCCTTTTCAATATGTAATGCCATTAAATGGTAGAATCTAAATCTAGTTATTAAATTTATTAAAATATTCAATAAAAAATAAAGTATTTATATCTGATCCTAAAAATTGGAGAGATTTTCTATTTGTGGAGGTGTTACTTAATGTCAGTAATGTTCATATATTCTTTATTTCAGGTGGTTACTACTTGTGATTTTGTATAAATTTATATGGATTTTAATCTTCCTTTACCCCAAAAAATTTGAATGTAGTGGATTATCATTGGAGAGCTGACTTCAATGTATCATTTAATGATTTTATGGAGTATTTCACATTATCCTCTATTTTGATTTAACCTGATGCTGAAAATGGATATCTTATTTTTTGTGATCTAAGAAATATGGGCCTAGATTACATGATTAGATAGGGTAATCATGTTGTGGTATATATTTATTATAATCTAAATCCATTTGAAAATAACTTCTTAAACCATGAACTATATCTCTTAATATTAATCCAGAATTACAAATGTTTATAACACTATATGTTCCATTAGATGATGATAAATAAAAAAACCTGTAAAAATTTGTGTTATGTTTTCTATAAAAAATAATTGGATCATTGGTATAATTGAAATATTTAATACATTTAGAGATTGATTCAAGTGTCACATATTATATGGGAAAGATAAAATTTACCTATGTTGAAATTAGTAGGAAATTTAAATCAAAATTATTTAATAAAAATATAGGTATTTGGATAATGAGAAGCCAACTATATTTTAGAAGAATTTATGGGTGATGAAGGATAATGAGTATACGTTTTATGCTGGTATTAATTTGATAGAATGTATTCATGGTTTTTTAAAGTTAAGAAACAAGTAATAATGATTTATAATATATAGTGATGATTTTAAATGGTGGGGAGACAACCAGTTGGTGGTCAATTTTTCTCAAGTCAGTTATAAATTTTAGAAACCATTTCATGGTTTCTCTCTCCATGTGGAAAACATTGATGGAGGATTTCCATCCTTATAAGTGGGATGTATATGTACATGATTATAATTATAATTATGATATGATATGTTGGAATTGATGGTATAGTATGAAATATGTTATATCTTAATTTGTATAACAATAATATACCTATTAGTATTTCAATGAAGAAAATCAATATCCCTCTGTTATTAATCATCCTTTCCCAATAACCTCATTGAATTTTGATGTGATATACATGTACTCCATCATCAGGATTTCTTTTACCCCATGTGGATGTTATTATATTAGGTTTTTGATTGAATAGTTGACTATGTCAGTGTATATTGTCCAAATAAAGAACAACACAAAGGAACATGATCATGAACTGGTATATGTGAACGTTATTTATAACTTTTATGCCATTAATTAGGATATATTTATCGAAATATATCCATGATTCTCCCCCATAATATGAGAATGCATTTCAGATGTTATAATCCTTAAATTGAAGTTGATCATATCTAATTATCAATAAATGGATGGATCGGTAGATTGTGAAATCATGATTTTGGTTGGATTATTTTTAGCTTATTTACTAGATTTTGGAGGCACATAGGGTGCCCATATAGAATTAGATGAGTTTGTTAGATCAGAAATGGATATGGAAGTAGACAATGTGGGAGTGAATTAATTAAGTTAAATTAAACAAAATACATTAAATAATAATAAAAATTTACTATAACAAAATATAAAAAACTTTAATCATAAATATTATTCACAATGACAATGAATTGAGTATATGAAATTTTAATAATTGAAAAAACAAGATATTTTCTTAATAGCATAGATAAAAAAGACCCTAAATGGACATATAACACCCCTCTTAGGATTGAGTGTTGTGATATAAACTATTAATTGATCACATTTAACAGATATTTTCAAATTGTTATATCCTTAAATTTTCAAACCAAAAGAACAACCAAAAATAAATATCCAACCTTTTGGGAACACATAATAAATAAAAATACCTAATTCTTTATTCCTAAAAAATCATATTTTTTTGACATTTTGTGGTTTTTTATATTAACTATGATATAACTTTTAAATGAGGATTAATCATATTTTAGGTGAGTGGTTAAAACTCAATAGACCATTTAAATACAAAGAAAATTTATGATAATGAAATATTTATATTTAAATTAAGTAATTGATATTGATGATATAGTATTAGTAGAAACAAATTATCCTTAACACATCATAATATTCACAAATTTTTACATAAACTACGAAATAAATTAGTTTAGAACAAATGTGTTTTAAAATGTCATATCACATTCGGAATGGGTGATATATTATATTTCAACTACCAAAATGCTTTATAATACTATAAATGATTCTAAAATGGATAATTTCATTGTTAATATCAATCTTATTCATTGAAATAATAAATATTAGTACATACATGGTAATTTCAATGTATACTATAACTATATATACCCAAACATTAATAATTTTAAAATTATACAGAAATGGAAGCATTACACTGGAATATAACAACATCATTTAAAAATATTAATTATTAATTATAATAAATTTTATATAACATAAAAAATACTTATGAAAACATGCCAATAACATCCTAAAATTTCTAATCGTTTGAAATTTAAAAATAAGATTCTTATAATATCTTATATAAATAATATTCTTTATAGTGCAAATAAAATCTCAGTGACATAAACATTCACATCCCAAAGTAACTTATTTACACATATCTTTAGAAATACATGATCATATAATGATAATATTATTAATACATTGAGAATATATATATTAATATATTCATTAAAATATATAAATCTCACTCCATAATTTTGTGATCTTCTCCATGATTATGAAAAAAACACCACGAGTGTTGAAAAAATCATATCATCTGTGATTAAATATTTATCCCAAATTAAAAGGAAACCATGAAAAAATCATGTTCTTTAATTTATAAAAAACGTTTATAAAATAAATCATTTTCTATACATTCAATATAATGAATAATATAAAATATTTCATAACATAATATTTGGATACATAGTTAAAAAACCAAAAAATATTATCTTCATAAAATACGTAAGATTAATGTAATAAAATCATAGTATATATAATATAAATAACTTTAAAAAAATGTTTTATTTCATATAATTAATAAAATACCTGACATAAATATTATATTTCCCATTTAAAAAATTTTAATATATAAAATTAATATATATCAAACAAAGTAATGTGTAACATTATAGACATTATCAAATTTCCATTGTGATTCATCATTAATAGTAACCTTTTCACGTTGAATCATGTATAAGAATAATAACAAAACTAATATGGTGAATCTTAGTGTTAACATTGTAGTAAATGTTATTTACATAGTCGAATTATAGAATTCCATTATAACATATAGAAGATAATAAAATAAATCAAAATAGAAAACTGATTAATAATAATAATAAATATTATAAATATTAATGATGATTTAATATACTAGAAAATAATATAATTGGGGATAGGTAATAAAATAATAAAATATAATATTAAAGAGAATTAATTATAAACCATTAAAAATATATAAAAATTGAATAACTATTGAATCTCTTTTAACATGAAAATGGTATAGACTGGGGAGAGCCAATAATGATTGTTTTTGGGAATGTAGTGCACTATATACATAAAATATGGATTCTTCATTCTTTATGTAGATCTTTTTTCATTCCCTCCATTTCGTATTAACCTTGCCTCAAAAAATAATCCTTTATTGAATATAGTGTCATGATATAATTTCCAATGATAAATTATGAACCATATTTATCATGCTGACCAAAACCTAGTGTTATGAATAAATTGTAACTAAGGGTGTCTTTATTTTGAAACATATGAAGCAGGTTATGAGATTCCAAGAGCTCATGTTACCCATGTGTCCAAAATCCAATCTGGTAACCCTTCACGCATAAAAAAATTGGAATTTATCCAATAATTAAGCGTAATTATGTGACATATGGTTTCAACACTAAAACCCTATCATAGAAGATATCTTTTTCCCTTTTTATTTAAACATTATCCCAAAGTACTTACATTTAGTTCAATGATACAATTCTATTCACCAATGACGGTCAATAATATAACACTGTAATAATTATATATATATATATAATAAATTTTATGTGTATGATACCTTATAAACAAATCAATAATAATAAAAAGTGAATAGTAACCTATAAAAAATATAAAATGAAATGAATTAATAGATATGATACAGATAAAATATAATTAATAAAATTAATTTATGATTCTCCCCAAATAATTGATGAATAATGAGGAATTTTAGTATTGAAATTCATGTGTCAATGGAATCTCATGTTTATAAATGTTTCATTAATATAAATTTTTGATATGAAATTTCATTTATATTATTTATAAGATTAAAAATGATAGTATTTTTAGTATTTAGATGTTTTTCTAAATGATGTTTTATTTTATTTATAAATTAATAACATCTTCTCATTTTATTAATAAAATTATATGTGAATATTGCATGATTTTTTTCTATTAATTAAGGTTTTACATTAGTGGAAGAAATATAATTTAGATATCCAAAAATTTATTTGATTCATAATTAATATGTATTATAATTAAATATAATTTTAATGAAAATTAATTTGATCGATCAAAATTGGAATAATTGTATAATTGAAAATAAATTGTTTAATTGTTTAACTTGCTAATTTCCAAAAATGGTTTGATTTTTTTAATATATTTATTTAATTTTTTTAAGAAAATTTGTCATCATTTATTATTATTATTATTCTTATTCTTTATATTTTTGATAAATTAATGAGAATGTTTAAATTTTTATACTTTTTATTTTTTACCCTTACCCATGTCTTAGAAATTTATTTTTACCTTTGTGTAATATTTTATATTATACATACAAATTGGATTAGAATTGGCTATTAACATTATGAATCATATATAAAATATGAACATAATATTACACAACATTCTATTTACAATATTGAATTTTATATTTTCCTTTACACATCTCCTAGATACATTTATGTACTATATAAAAAATGAAATTAACTATTACAAAACATATATTATACCTCAAACATGTCTTAAAAATATCATTATACCCTTATCTGAAATCCATTATACAGTAATGTAGTGTATATAAATTTTGTTTTACCATTACATAATTCTTAATTTTCCATTATACCCAGGTTATATTATTCTTTTAATCATTATTAAACTTATTGACATATCATTATGTACTTATTTCGTTACCCTTACAAAACCCATGTAAAATAATTTATACCCTTACTCAAAAATATGTACTACCCTGACACAATGCATACACATGATGAGTTTACCTTTCGTAATGTGTTTCATTTCTATGTTACCCTTATGTGAGCTATATATATTTCACAGAAACGTTTACATAGTGTGCATATTACCCATAAAAAGAATATAAAAATTCATTCATCCCTTATTTAATCTATATAAATTCCCTGATACATTATGTATTGTGGGACATCCAATTAATAAGTTCTATTAGGTGGTAGCATAACACTATTTTTATAACATGAATTTGGTTATGTAAAAATATTCCATGCACACAAAATATCATAGGTGGTGAAATTAACTTATGTGGTATGTTGAAAAATTAAAATTTTGACTATGTATTTATTTAATTTATATTGACATTTCATATTTGGGATCGAATTTATTATCTGAAAATCACTAATATAATCTAATTCACATACGTGGTAATTCATGTTAGGTTTTGTAGAATATGTAATATTCCCAGATTTTTATTTTTTAATAGTTTACAACGCAATAATATTTAAAAAAAGTTTTGTCATTTTTAATAATTATAATTATCTTATAAAATATATAAGGTCTAAAAAAATGTTTATCTAATGTTTTTCAAATTTATATTTTTACAAACACTATCAAATTGGAAATATAATGATTATTTCTTATCTATAATTTAATATATCTAATAATTTTTTACTTTTTTAAATTATTTAACTATCCGATGTTTTTTAAAATGTTATTAAATTGTAACGTATATATTATGAGTAATTTAAAAGTAATTTTTTGTTTAAAATACATCAATAATTATTTTAAATTCATAAAAAAAATTAAAATACTAGTGGAAAATTTATTTACATATTAATTATTTATAAACATTAAAATAAATTTAAACATTTACATGAAAATAAAATTTTTTCATAAATAATTTTGAGACATCTGCTCTTATAATATTACCCAGATGTACTTTGATTAATATTTTTTTTAGTGTTTTTTGTATCAGTAATGGTTATCTATTACATCGTGATATTGTATAAGAAACAATTAGTGATTCGTTGAGACACAACATTATACAAATTAAATATTTGGAATTTCAAATGAATTTATATTTTCCAATTATATATTTGATTTACATCTATTCTTGTTTCTCTGATGAACACTAATTCAACCATGAAATCATCATCAATGTCTTATGTTTTTCTACTGTGTTTCATTTTTATATGTATGTTTTCATAAAACATAGTTCATACATGGATATATCTATGTTAAAATGTCAGTTTTATTTGTTATTATCTCCTTTCTCAAAATTATTACAACATAGTTTATGCATTCCACATTATAAAAGGATTTTAATGTGTCACAGCCCATCCCCTAGGGCTCGTGTCGTGACTACCCCAAGCCTACCTTCCATAGGCCTGGTGTTGGCGAGTAGAACTGACGGTGTATTCCATAAAACTGGGAAGGAATTTCCTTTATAACCTATAAGCACACTTAATCAAGAACACATAGTGATAGAAACACTAGTAAATTAAACTATAAACAGTGTGAGTGAAGTAAGTAAAAGGGGCCATAATACAAGCACAACTGAAAATAACAAGTAAAACTCTAATACAATAAAAATAATGAAAAGGGAAATTCAGCTGATGGGCCATCCTCTAAGGTTCATACCTGAAGGGTAGGTACAGTTCACCTGCTCAGCACTCCACGTCCACACATCTCCTCTGCGTACCGACATGTCGTATGGTCCACCTCCAGGTACCATATAATCCTGGTACTCTCAACCTCAGTCAGCGCTACCCGTCGTCTTCATTTAACACAACAAGGAACAGGCATAGCCCGTGAAGGGTTGAGTATAACGATACTCAGTAGGGACTCTGAGACCCTCTAGGTCTCAAAAAATCCATCCATGATAAATCAAAAAGTATAAAGTCAACAGATAACCTTACTTATGTATATTCCCATACATATACCTAAGTTATTAATTAATCAATCACAATCATGAGGAAAACACATATGAACTAACTCAGCTCACACCTGGATTTATTTTAGGGGTAGTATCAAGTAACATTCCCTGTCACAACGTTGAACTTCTTGGCTGCTAGAGAAATTCTCCTCTATTGAGTACAATGGACACACCGTGTCAAATAGAGGCACTTCCCACTAACCTTGGACTATTGAGGAACTTCTCATGTCGTGTACCGTGGGTCAGCCGTGTCACCATGGTGCTCCCCACTGTGGCTCTGCCACATCACCAAGGCACTCCCCACCGCGGGTCTCTTGCATCAGCAAGGCACTCCCCCCTAGGACTGTCATGTAACTCCCAGTAGAAACCGTCAGAAGTCGTCAAGTCTCAGCCAACCATATTGTTCCTGCACTATGCACACTCATCTCTACGAGGATCCACTCTAAATGCTATTGGTCGATACTCCAATAGCCACGAATCCCACTAAAAAGTATCTCAATGGTCTGTCACGTCATATTGGTATCAAAATAACAGATGGTGCGTCAATCAGATGCTCAATCTGTGAGTTATTAGATTTTAGTTCTAGTGGCCACATTGGATTCGTGTTGGATCCAACCCTATCGTTCACCAAATTAATCATGAACACAATTGGGTATCAGTCAAAGGGACTGACCCACTCCAAGGTTCCCAATTCCACTGATGGATCGTCTAACAGATGTCCAGTGACAACATTATGGCCAAAAGAATGTAATAGGGTCGTAGTAGGCTCGGGTCTGGACCGACACAGTCAGACCGACTCGGCCCGACCCGGCCTAGGCTGACCCAGTTCATTTTGACCCATCCCGACCCCCTGGGTCCGGCCTAGTAGGCCACGAGGGTCCGTGAAGGGATGTGGGTAGCCGCGAGTCCGCGGAGGGTGTTGTGTGGGTACGAGGCTGTGGGGTAACTTGGACGGGGATGGAAGTACGACAGCTGGGCAGTGGTTCGTCCGTGGGGAGGGGGTCTGGCCAGAAGGGGGTGGTCATCCTGCCATGTGGAGGTGGATGGCTAGCCGTGGGGCGGGGCAGTGCTGAGTATGGCAGTAGTGGTCACGGACGACACAGAGGCCATGTGGTGGCGGCTGCGGCCGCGGTTGGCGCGGAGGCCGCAGTGGCTATGGGGTGGTGCAGCTGAGTCGTCACCTTCATCACGGCCGGAAATGGTGATAACCGCCATTCATGTGCCTCAATAATTGATGGTTTCCGTCCCCCCCCCCCATTTCAAAGATGACCACATGATTTTTGGAAGGGTTAGGCCATGATGGTTTGGACCATACCCTCCCCGTTTGGGTGGTAGCATATGGCTCATCAAGACCGTGAACATGAACATCAAATCCTATCCTCCGACAATTATTGTTCCCATACCGCAAAATAAATAGAATGGGTGAACATGGGATGTGATAAAAAATAGAAACAAACCTATAACTGATTCTATTGATGAAGTCGATGAGGTCTCAAGGAAGAAGACAAATCCTTGGGAAAAGATGGACGTCATTGTCATCGATTTTTTTTCTCAATTTTCGGTCCATGCGTTGTTGGAGATCCTTTGATAGTGTTCAGAGAAGAAAATGTCGAAAGAGATGCATTCTTCGTTGGCATTATTCTTTGGAGATATTTTCTCCCAAAGTTCCTCCTCACCCAAAAATCCCCCAAAATTAAATGGTAGCCCCAAAATATTAGATTATGTGATCTATTATGGTTGTTAAAATATAATTAAATTGTTGTTAACAATCTCCTGGGTTGGCACAATTAAATTGGTGCATTGGCTTAATTATTGTGGAGGAGGGTTGGCACAATTTATATTGGAGGATTTGAAGACACTCTCCCACATTTAATGAGGGAGTAGAGATGTTTTGGCCTCAGCTAGTCCCCACTGACATAACCTGTCATGGGAGGATAGGCTCGTGTGGTCCCCACCACTATAACCTCTCATGGGAGGTTAAGGTCTGGTGGTCCACACTTCTTAAATTACACATGGAGGATTTAATGAATAAAATAAAATTAAAATCTACAGATGTTTATTTTTATTTTATTCATTCATGAAAAACCCAAAAACTAACTTCCACCCTCGACCAACTATAGTCGAGGTGAATGTATCTTTTAGAGAATAATGACACTGTGTGTTCAATGGTTCCCTCATATTTCAATTATAAGAAACATTTAAAAAGTTATAATAACACGCTCGCATGTTTACTGAACGTACATGAAAAAAAGATCAGAAATTCATTCTGGGCACTCTTGTCCTCGGAATCACGTGCCGTCAATTTTTGTGAAGACGAAAAATTCCCATTTATTTAAAAAAATTAAATAGAGATTCTTGGTATTTACAGTCTCCCCACCTCATGTATGTAAGTACCTATTAGCCAAGATTCAAAATAGGTAAATGAGTGGGGGTACTGAGCTCGCATCTGAGCCTCCTCCTCCCATTTTCTCTCATGGAGGTTCCCGTTCTTCCTGTGAACGTGCACAAGAGGTATCAACCGTTCACGAAGGACCCATTCCTGTCAATCTTCAATCTCAACTAAAACCTCCATAAATGTCTCCCCATTGTCGACACCCATTTCTCCATGGTCGATGATGTGAGAAGGGTCATGCACGTATCTCAACAGCTAGGGCATGTGGAAGATGTCATGCACCCTGTGTAACTTATGTAGAATAGCTAAGCAATATTCCCCCTCACTAACTCTACTAAGGACCTGAAAAGTTCCGATGAATCTTGGAGATAACTTGTTACCTCGACCAAATATCCTTATACCTTGTCAGGGTAAGACCCGTAGAAAGATGTGGCTAGAATACTCGAACTCCATAGGACACTATCTCCTGTTGGCATATGACTTATACCTACTTTTTGAATACTTCATCTAATCTTGGATGATCTTCACCTTCTATGTGGTATCCCATACCATCTCTAGTCCAACTAGTGCTGACTCCCCTGGGTCAGTCTAGCACAAAGGTGATCTGTAAGGTCTCCCATACAATGCCTAAAAATGTGCCATCCTAATGGTGGAGTGATAGATGTTGTTGTAGTCAAACTCAACCAAAGGTAAGTGATCCTCCCAGCTACGACTGATGTTGAGGAAACAACAATACAACATGTCCTCGGGGGTCTAAATGGTTCACTCAAATTGACCATCTGTCTGTGGATGGAAGGTGGTGCTCAAATAAAGGTGCATCCCAAAAGCCTCCTGTAACTCCTTCTATAGTCAGGAAGTAAAATGTGCATCAAAATCAAAGAAAATTATCAAGGGAACTCCATGTAACCGCACGATCACCTACACATAGATGAATCACAATCTCTCTATCGAACCATGCTCCCGGATCAGAAGGATGTGGGCTGACTTGGTGAGTCCGTTGATGATCACCCAAATCAAGACATGCCCCATGGATGTATGTGGAAGTCTTGTCATGATTTCCATGTCCATACCTTCCCAATTTCACTCTGGTACTTCTAAAGGCAGAACCAAGTGTACTGGTACCTGATGCTCTGTCTTCTCTTGCAGACATGTAAGGTACCAAGAGACAAACACTTCTACTACTTTCTTCTTTCTCATCCACTAGTGTTGTCGTCAGTGATCCTGGTACATCTTCTCCACTCCTAGATTTACTGCTAGAGGGGATGTGTGGAACTACCTCAACAATTCCTCTTAATGTGACACTAGTACCATGGTACATCTGATGAAGAGGACGACGTGCTCCCCACCTTCATAAAATCAATCATGTGTCTGTCATGTTGATATATTAGCATGTCATGCCTCACAGTCAGCATCCCTATATTGAGCCTCCCTGACTCGCTAAAGAAGTGTGGGAGTGACTATAAGAGACTGTAGAAAATCTAATCTCTCTCTATCCATAATGGATATCTACAAACCGGCTAGCTTCTCCATCGCCTTACCTAGCAGCTAAATACCAGACCTCTTTCTGAGTGCATCTGCTACACCATTCTATTTTCTATGAGTATAGACTATCTTGTTGTTATTGTCCTGGAAGAACTCAAGCCAATATCGCTGTCTCAGTTTCATCTTATTATGAGAGAATATAAACCTAAGACTCTTGGTATTAGAGTAAAATGTAAAATGCTTGCCCATCAGATTGTGTCACAAAATCTTCATGGAGAAGACCACTTCTACTAACTCAAGGTCATGGGTAGCATAGTTATGCTCATATTGTCTCTACTGTCGAAAACCATATGCGATCACTGCTTGATCCTGCATCGGAACACATTCAAGTCTGGTCCGT
Organism: Viscum album; assembly: GCA_963277665.1. NCBI lineage: Eukaryota > Viridiplantae > Streptophyta > Magnoliopsida > Santalales > Viscaceae > Viscum > Viscum album. The sequence continues at coordinate 1,271,692,571 of OY728146.1, forward strand.
GATGCGTCGTAGTAGACTACATAACCTACGTCCTCCTATGGTTGCCTCAAGATGGGGGGACTAGTCAGCCTCTTCCTCATCTTCTAAAAACTCTGCTGGAATCTCTCCGAAAAAATGAAGGGTTTCCCTTTCTTCGTCAAGGGTGATAGTGGTTCTGCAATTTTGGAGAAATCTGGCACAAATTTTATTTAAAATCCGGCCAAACCCAGGAATCTTAGTACCTCCATCACACTCCTGGGGGGCTCCCAAGAAAGTACAGCATCAATCTTCGCTGGATCAACAACAACTCTAGATTTCTATATGACATGTCCTAGAAAGTGAACCTCACTGATTTAGAAATGGCACTCCAAGAGATTACCAAAAAGATGGGGATCTTTGAGTGTTCCCTTTACTACCTGCAAATGATAGGCATACTCCTCCTTAGTAGTCGATTAGATCAGAATTTTGTCAATGAAGACCACTACAATGTGATCAAGGCAGGGATGAAAGATATGATTCATGAGTCCAATGATCACTGCTAGAATTTTGGTCATGCCGAATGGCATAACCACGAACTAGTAATGGCCGTATCGACACCATAAGGCCATCTTCTGAACATCCCTGTATTGTACTCTAAGCTGGTTATATCCTGATCTGAGGTCTATCTTTTTGAATCATCATGCTCCCATAATCTGATCAAAGAGGTCTTAAATCCTCGAGAGTGGGTAATTATTCTTCCCGGTCACCTGGTTCAGGTGTCGATAGTCAACACAATGCATGAAGCTTCGATCCACCTTCTCGGTGAACAGAATAATTGGGCCTGCACAAGGAGAAACACTGGGCTGGATGAATCCCTTCCCCTTCAAGTCCTCTAAATGTACTGATAGCTCATAAAGCTCGACGAGATCCATTTGATATGATGGTGTAGATTTCGGTGTCGTCCTGGGGTACAAGTCAATTTAAAAGTCCACTTCTCTGCTAGGAGGTAGACCCAGAACATCATCAGGGAAAACATCAACGTACTGGTCCACCACTACAAGATAGACTGGACTCTCCACATTAATATCTCCAAAGGTATGTCTAGCCAACTGATGAGTGATCGACTGAACTCTCCTCTGGGTATGTTCATTATATACTACAAATGCTCCCTTATCACTGGTGAAGGTAATCCTCATCCCATCCGTGCAGACACACCACACCTTGTGCCTAATAAAGTCAATCTGAGCATCGACTATAGATAATCAGTCCATACTCTAGATGATGTCATAAGTCTTCGATGCCACTACTAGGAGATCCCAGTTGAAGCTCTCACATCCTAGAGTAAGCTCGCACTGCCGGCTCCAGTGTGTAATTGTAACACCCGATATATTTATGAGAAATGTTTTGTTTTTATGTTATATACATCATCAAAGCAATCATTCACAACACAAAACACTAGCTTGGCTTTCTTTACATGCAATCCTGACCTTCCTCGATATCTTTCGTCATAAGCAATACTGAGTTTCACTAAACAACGATATGCAATTAAAATATTATTAAAATTATCCTTTATGAATAGTAATAACCACTTTTTGAAATTTTTTAAATTTCATCATTCAAAATGGAATTCATTTTTTGATTCTGAGTATCGAAATTAGCCTAGGGTAAAATTTTGATATTTTTCTGAAAGCAGTCAATTTTTGATGAATAGTGAAAACACTGGGTTACTATTTAAAAATTGACTTTTTATTAAAAAAATTATTTATTATATGTAAATTTATTTTAGGTCAAAAGTGATACATATTACATATATAATTTTAAAGTAATTCATTTGAGTAATTTTATAATAATTATATATATATATAAATTTTATTGAACATTTCACAGTCTTTTACCAACCTCCTAGGATAATTTCCAAATTAACATAAAACTTATTTTTACCGCTTCTGTGATTGGAATTTCGAAAATCCGAGAGACACGGCTAACATCGAGGACTAAAATGTGGTTCAATGAGATGAAAATAATTTTTTTGAATAGTAACATTTTACCTTTTCACCACGGTTAAAAGTAAATAGGGTGATTAAGGGTAAAAATGATATTATTATTACCCTAAGACATGTTCTAATTCTATTGTACAAGTGTAATTCGACCAAAAACAACCTTATGAATAAATTATGACCATTTAGGCCCACTTGGATTAGATTTGGAAATTTAATTATTTTTTATTTAAAGAATAGTTAAAATAGTTAAAATCAATGTTTAATAACTAACCCATTTTTAATATAGGGATATACATAAGATAAATTCGACAATAAATATTAATTATAAAGATAAACCTATTTCCTACATAATGGTATTTTATTTATAATTTTTAGACATTAAATAATTTATTTTCATTATGACACAATGATGATGTAGTAATTATCTTATTAATGAAATAATGACATAATTGATGTTATAAATAGTCAAATATATGTAATTTGAGACTTTTTATGAATTAAACAAATTTTCTAGGTTAATATGACATGTTAGTATTGATTTAATTATCTTTTTTTAAAATAATAATTCGGTTATGATTTTCAAAAAAAATTAATTACCAAATAGTGTCAAAATTGACATAAAATAATTTTTTAAAATAAATATTATATTATTAATTGTTATTTTATTCCTAAAAATATAGGGTTCGGAAAAATGAATTAGATAAGGTTATGTATATAAATAATAAACAACTTGGGGTTAGTTTGGCTTGTTATTGTATGTTTATAATCCTTATAGTGTAAGAAAACAAGAATACAAGGTAAAAGTTAACTTATCTAACTTAAAGTGAAATCTAAATTCTAAAGTTAAAATAGAAACCTAAACTTGTCTAAATTCTATTGGATGGGAGTATTTAGACACATCCCCACCTTATCTTTGAAATAAATCTATTTGGAGCTATTATAAACCGAATATGACTTTATAATAAAATAATATTTTAAGTTTCCCTAAGGTGCCCCTCTCCTCCCTTATAAATGGGCTCCTCCTCCCTCTCTTCCTCACAGAACTTTGAGCCTTCATGCTCGGCCAAACCCTACCAATTTCTCCTATCCACTTCCCTAAAAACATCCTAGAGGTTATGGTATTCTTCAAAGACCATCTCTAGTTCCCTATGAGAAGGTTAAGAAGAGGCGGTTCAAAGAAGAGGTAATGCCTGTTACCGATTCTTTCAACTTTATTTCTTCTTCTACTTCTTATTATTTAGTTTTTTAATTATTAAGTAAGTACATCAGTATCACTCATATTCTGATATGTTATTATAAATATAAAAAAACCCCATTTCACCTTCTATCCATCCTACAGAAAATGAAATCACCGCTCATGCGTACGTACGGAATACCGTCTCCACGCCGTCGTGTAATCTGTTTTCCACCACCACCTTACTTAAAAGGTTATAATGTTGTATATAATATCTATACATGATTATCTTAAAGTGATATGGATTCTGAAATATTATACATACACTCCAATACAATTCCATGATCATGGGAACGATATCATCACTCATGTGTACGTACGGAATACCGTCTCAACGATGTGATGCGATTCGTTCTACATGATCTTCATGGAATAATGATTATATAAATGAATTTAATGAATAAATATGATATATATTACACTAATAACATTATGGAAATGAGGTGTCTATAATCTAATAATAATAATAAGAATTTATTCGACAAAACACGCATAAGAACAAAAAGTAATAAACACCCGAATAACAAGTAGCAATGAAATATTACTAATAAAAAGCTATGAATATGACCATATATGATATTATAACAATGAATAAGATTATATAATAAGTCAATGACATTATTTAAATCATTATTCAGGAGTTTTAGACACTTACAAAGCAAATCGGACCTAAGGTAAGGGAAAATCTCATAATCTCAATTTTTATCCGAGATTGTTGATACTTCAGAATTTACTGGGGAATCATTATCATCCACATCCATGTTTCCTCAATATGTAATATTATTTATATCCTCATAAATTTTATTAAATCTAATTTTACCCTTCAGTGTGTTTTTAGTAAAAGATATGAAAGGAATATTTTTTCATTTTTCATATGAGGTACTTTTTGACTTCTCTAGCCAAAGTACGAGAAGAATGTTTTTTTTAACTTATACAGCAGGAATGGATTTTTTGAACATTATTTACATGACGCTTCCTTTACAAGTTTTCAAGTTTATTTTTAATCAAATTCTTTTAGTTTAAAATTATATGACCTATTATGAATGGAAAATGTTTTTGAAGTAGAAATGATATTTTCATCAAGAATGGGGTCCAAGTGTTTTATCAAATTTATTTTCCATCTATGATAATATAGGGTTCTATTTCTATCCCCATTTTTACATTGTTTTGATTATGTTATTGTGTAATTATTTTTATGATGTCCTTTTATCTTATATTGATTATGTTATGATGGCATGATAAATAATATTCCAATTTTTATTACATGGGTTATGCTATGATGTATGACTTATGATTTTGTGACACACATAAGGATGGTATCATTATGAGATGGGTGGGACCTATATCTCCATCCAATGAATTGGTTAAAGATTTATATCTCATGCGATAGACATGGCTGGAATGGTAGGTTAATCTGGTTTAGTGAAACAGGACTGAAACGTGGAGTGAACTCGGTTCAGAAATGGAGTTTGTCTGCTATGATAGTCTTGGCAATGAGACTTGACTACTAAGAAATGATTATCTGTGATTATGTGAGTATTCCACAAAGTTTCCTATTTTATGTTATGATTATTAGGATTACATTTCACTATTATGATTTATCCCATGTTATGAAATTATGATTTCTTTTAGAGGTTAAGATTTCCAAAATGTTATGTTCTTATGAATATGATGTGTTTGATATTTCGATTGTTTACCCTTACTGAGCACTAGAGCTCACCCTTTTTTATGTTTTCTTTCCCCAGGTCAGTAAGAAGGTTATTAAGTTGGATATACCAAAAGGGACTCTAGATATGATGAAATAAATGAGAGAAATGTAGATGATTTATGAACTAGTTGTTTTTGTTTCCTAGTTTCTAAAGACACTATACATATATGGTCCTTTCATGGTTTTGTTATATTTTGTAATAAGTGTGCTTCAATTTTGAAAAATAAAAATGTGTGTAAAGTATGGGTCTTTATAATTGGTATAAGAGGAAATATATAGTCAACCTTTGGAAACTAGGATGTGAAAGGCTTAGTAAGAACCCTATGTATATATCTAAGCATAGAACACAGTCCTAGTGTTTTAGAAATGCCCAAGAATAACCTAAGATATGACCTTAAGTGTAAAATTTTATTCTTGATTATATGGTTTTCCAATTATAATTAGGGTTGATCAAACTACTCTTCTTGGTTTTATTCAATGGTTGGAACCCAAATGAACCGTGTTAACATGGAATGCGAAGGGAAATGCAATGATTGTCCCCTTGAGAAACCAAAAGTTATGGGATCTAGAATGAAAAATCGTGTATCCATGCTCACACAACTTTCTCAAGCTATGAATCACGCATGACTTCAAAATGAGAAATGGAAGGAGCAATATTCTTTTGAATCCTTCATGAGGCAGCGTCCAACCTCATTCAGTGGGTCTACTAATCCATTAGTTGCTAAACAATGGAACAGTACTACTGAAAATAAATTTTCAGTTCATCAATGTTCTAAACATGATAAAGTCATCTTAACAGTATATCGTTTGGAAGGTGAAGTTGATCAATGGTGGAATCCTATCAAGAATATAAGTCCATGAGATGAAATTGAGTCCATGGAATGAGAAGAGTTCAAAAACTTATTTTTCAATAAGTACTTCAATTGTATTCATCAAACAATGATGGAGAGGGAGTTTTTTGAACTAACACAAAAGGATGATGAATCCGTGGGTACCTATAAAATTTTTTTAACAAGACATTCAAGGTACGCTTCTGAGATTATTATCAAACCTAAGATTAAGATAGATCGATTCTTTAGTGGCTTGAAACCAAGTCTTCAAAGGGCATTAGTCATAAGGGACTTCAATAGCTATGAGGAAATTGTTCTATGTGCTCTCAAAGTTGAGATGGGGATTGGAGTAACCCATCATTCATATGGGTTTGATAAGAAGAGGAAAATTTAATTCAAGGGAAAATATAAAGACCACACTGAAAAGATGACGGGTTTTTCCTTATGCTCAAAGTGTGGAAAGAAACATGTATGGAGTTGTCTTAAAGGGACATGTAAATGTTTCAAATATGGAAAGGAAGGTCATCAGGAATTTGAATGCTGAAATGATGGGAAGATGATGTCTAATGAGGCGAATAAAGAAAATTCTACACAGAGTGAACCTCCTACAATTTAATGTTACAAGTGAAAGGAAATGGGGAATTATTCCCATCAATGCCCTAATCCAAGGGTTATTAATGATGATCGAAGTCAGAAAACTCTTAAGGCTAAAGAAAAAGGAAAGTCACATGAAATTTCTATCAGTGATGTGGAGTATGAGAATGAAGTGGTGAAAGGTACAGTTACCATCCACTCTAAAGTAGAAAATATTTTATTTGATTTTGTATCCACCTAGTATTTTATTTATGAAGAATTTTCTAAGGGTATTTCCATATTACATCAACAATTATATGTTGAGTTAGCTGTGACAACCCCTACTGGAACAACAGTCGCATCAAGAGTTCATAATTCTTCTCCGATTTAAGTTTGTGGGAAAGTGATTCCTGCAAATCGTGTGATCCTTCATATAATAGAATTTGATATGATTTTTGGCATGGATTGGATTTATTTATATGGATATCATATCTATTTCCAAATAAGGGAAGTCACATTTCATATTCCAGATCAATCTATGATCGTATATCTATGAAAGGATGAAGATAACCTTCCAGGGGAAATTTCTTCCATCTTATGGGTCTTGATTCAACTAAATGAAGGTTATTTATCTCATATGGTTGGTGAGAAACACACAATTAAGAATATTCACATTGTACGGGAGTTTGATGATGTCTTTCCAGAAGAATTTACGGGTCTTCTACCAAATCATAAAGTTGATATTTCAATAGAACTCATACTGGGTTCTTTACCTATTTCAAAGACACCTTATAGAATGGACCTAATTGAGTTGTAGGAATTGTAGAAGAAACTCCAAGAGAATCTTGATAAGGTATTCATACGCCCTAATGCATCACCTTGGGGAGCACCTGTTCTGTTTGTTAAGAAGAATGATTGATCAATGATACTCTGCATTGATTATCGAGAACATAACAAGATCACAATCATGAACAAATGTCCTCTCCGACGCGTTGATGACTTATTTGACCAACTATGCGGATCTCAATACATTTACAAGATTGATCTTCATTCAGGGTATCATCAATTAAGGTTCAAAAGGGAGGATATACAAAAATTGACTATTTGTACAAGGTATGGACACTATAAATTTATAGTGATTCCATTTGGTCCTACTAATTCCCCTGCTATCTTCATGGATCCAATGAATAGAGTCTTTAGAGATGATCTTTATCTCAATGTGGTAGTCTTTATAGAAGATATTCTTGTCTATTCAAAGAGAAAGGAAGAACATGAATATCACTTGAGAATTGTATTGAAGACCCTAATAAAAGAGAATCTTTATGCAAAATTTACGAAGTGTGAGTTTTGGCTTCAAAAAGTTTCATTGTTGGGTCACATAATCTCAAATGAGGGTATATCTGTGGATCCAGTAAAAACAGAGGTTATTGAAAGATGGTCAAGACCAACAAGATTAACTGAGATCCAGAGTTTTCTTGGAATGGCTGGATATTATTGATGTTTTGTGAATGATTATTCACGATTATCTAATCCACTCACTAGGTTGACACGAAAAGGATTTAAGTTCGTGTGGACGGAGGAATGTGAAGAGAATTTGATGGATTTGAAAAGAAGGTTATCCAGTGCACCTGTACTCAGACATCCTTGTACTGTAGAATGGATTGTGATCTACAGTGATCCATCCATGAAGGGGCTGGGTGTGTTCTTATGAAAAATGATATAGTGATAGCTTATGCCTCACTATAGTTGAAAATCCATGAGAAAAATAACCCAACTCATGATATGAAGTTAGCTGCTGTAATCATTGCATTAATGATTTGGTGGCATTATATTTATGGTGAAAGTGTGATATTTATACTGATCATAAAATTTTAAAGTATATTTTCACACAAAAGGAGCTAAATATGTGCCAAAGAAGATGGTTGGAGTTGATTAAGGAGTAATACTGCTCAATTCATTACCACCCAGGAAAAGAAAAAAATGTGGAAGATGCATTAAGTCGAAAAGACCATGCTATCTTATCCATGATGAGGATCACAAAAGATCCAATATTTATGGATTTACAATGGATGGATCTTGGAATTATAATTGAAGGGGAAAAATATTATCTTTTTCAAATGAATGATAAACCATATATACATGTGAAGATTAAAGAGGCACAAAAAGAAGATGTAGAGTTACAAAAGAAGGTGAGAACTGATCCTGAATTCAACCGTGATTATGATGGGATAATATAGTTCATGAATCGGGTTTGAGTTCCTCCCATCCCAGAATTAAATAAGGTGCAGCTGGATGTGGCTCATAGTTCTTTATTATCTATTCATCCTGGAAGCACAAAAACATACAGGGACCTGAATGAGTACTTCTGGTGGGATGGAATGAAAAGAGATGTTTCTGAATATGTATCTCGATGCTTGGTTTGTTAGCAAGTTAATGCCGAGAGACAGAAGTCTATGGGGATGTTACATCCATTACCCATACCCGAATGGAAATGGGAAAACATCACTATGGACTTTGTCATTGGACTTCCTAAAACATCCAAAGGCAATATCGCTATCTGGGTCATAGTTGATCATCTTACAAAGTCTTCACTCTTCATTGCTATTAGAGAGGATTTCTCTCTATATCAACTTGCCATGATATATGTAAAGGAAGTGGTAAGATTGCATGGAGTTCCACTTTCCATTATATCTTATTGGGATCCGAGGTTGACCTCAAAGTTCTGGTGAAGTCTTCAGCATACTCTGGATATAGAGTTGAGTTTCAGCACTACTTATCATCCTCAGATAGATGGCCAGTCTGAGAGGACAATTCAAACTCTAGGAGATATGTTAAGAGATTTCTCTATGGATTTCAAAGGTGGTTGGGATCAACACCTACCTTTGGTAGAATTTTCTTATAATAATAGCTTTCACTCCAGTATTAAGATGGATCCTTATGAAGCTATCTATGGAAAGAAATGAAGGACTCCATATTTCTGGGATGAATTCTGGGAATGAAATCTATTAGGACCTGATCTTGTAGATGAGATGACAGAAAAGGTCCGATCTATTCAACAACACATAAGTGCATCTCAGAGTCGAAAAAATAGTTATGCTGATAACCGAAAAAAAGTCCTAGAGTTTGAAGTGGGTGACAAAGTGTTCTTACTAATATCTCCTTGGAAGAGAGTAATGATATTTGGAAAGAAGGGAAAGCTAAGCCCTAGGTATATTGATCCTTTTGAAATACTAAATCGTGTTGGGATTGTAGCTTAATGATTGGCGCTTCTACCGAATCTCTCTCAAGTTCATGATGTGTTCCATGTATCTCTCCTGAGAAAGTACATACCCGATCCTTCACATGTACTCAGCTCAGAAGTTGTACCACTGGAGTAAGATCTTTCTAATTAAGTACAGCCTATAGAGATTCTGGATCGTAGGGAAAAAGTTCAATGGAACAAGACCACTCTCTTGATGAATGTTTTATGGAGAAACCACCAATTAGAAGAAGCTATATGGGATCTTGAGGATATGTTGAGGGAGAGGTATCCTCATTTGTTTGTTACAAAGTGACGAATTTCGAGGGCGAAAATCATTTTAAGGGGGGTAGAATGTAACACCCGAGATTTTTATGAGAACTGTTTTGTTTTTATGATATATAAATCATCAAAGAAATATTTCACTATAAAAAACACTATCTTGTCTTGCTTTACACACAATTGCGACCTTCCGTGATAGCTTGCATCGTACACAATACCGAGTTTCACTAAATAAAGATATGCTATTATAATATTATTAAAACTGGCCGTTATGAATAGTAATAGCCACTTTTTGAAATTTTGTAAATTTCATCTCTCAAAATGGACTTCATTTCTGGATTCGGAATATCAAAATTAGCTTCGGGTGAAATTTTGGTATTTTACTGAAAACATTCAATTTTTTATTAATAGTGAAAACATTGTGTTACAATTTAAAAACTTGATTTTTTTAAATAATTAATTATTTTAATTTAATTTATTTTTTGTTAAATGTCATAAATTATACCAATATAAGTTCAAATTAATTCATTTGAGAAATTTTATTATAATTTTAGATATATAAAAATTTTATTGAACTTTTCACCGTCTTTTACCCACCTCCTAAGAGAATTTGCAAATTCACATTAAACATAATTTTACTGCTTCTGTGAGTGGAATTTATAAAATCCAAGGGACACGGTTAATATCAAGGACTAAAATGTGGTTCAATGAGATGAAAATATTTTTTGGTGAATAGTAACTTTTTTCTTTTTTTTACCACGGTTACAAGTAAATAGAGTAATTAAGGGTAAAATGATATTATTATTACCCTAACACATGTAAAAATTATATTGGATAAGTGTAATTATACCAAAAACAACCTTAGTAATAAAATATGACTATTTATGCCTACATGGATTAGAATAGGACATTTAATATTATTTTATTAAATAATTGTTAAAATAGTTAAAATCAATGTTTAATAACTAAGACATTATTAATATAGGGTCATACATAAGATTAATTTGACTATAAATATTAATTAGAAATCTAAAATTATTTCCTAAATAATGGTATTTTATTTATAATTTTTAGACATTAAATAATTTAATATATTTATGAAATAATGATGATGCAGTAATTATCTAATTAATGAAATATTAACATAAGTGATGTTATAAATACTCAAATAAATTTAATTTGAGAATTTTTATGAATTACACTAAATTTCTAGGCTAATATGACATGTTTTTATGGATTTAATTAACTTTTTTCGAACTAATAATTCTGTTATGATTTTCACAGAAATCAATTACCAAATAGTGTCAAAATTGACATAAAATAGTTTTTTTAAAAAATATTATATTATTAATTGTTATTTTATTCTTAATAATATAGGGTTCTGAAAAATGACTTAGATAAGGTTATATAAATTAATAATAAATAACTTGGGGTTCTTTTGACTTGTTATAGAAAGTTTCTTAACCTTATTGTGTAAGAAAAAAAGAAGACATGGTAAAAGTTAAATTATATAACATAAAGTTAAATCTAAATGATAAGGTTAAAAAGAAACCTAAACTTGTCTAAATTCTATTGTATGGGAGGAATTATACCAATACCAACCTTATCTTCGAAATAAATCAATTTGGAGCTACTAAAAACTGAATATTACTTTATAATAAAATAATATTTTTAGTTTTCCTAAGGTGCCCCTCTCTTCCCTTATAAAAGGGCACCTCCTCCCTCTCTTCCTCACAGCACATTGATCCTTCAAGCTCGTCCAACCCCTGAAAATTTATCCTCTCCACTTCTCTAGAAACATCATAGAGGTTCTGGTCTTCTTCAAAGACCATCTTTAGTTCCCTAAGAGGAGGTTAAGAAGAGGCGCTTCAAAGAAGAGGTAATGTCCCTTACCGATTCTTTCATCTTTATTTCTTCTTCTACTTCTTATTCATTAGTTATTTAATTATGAATTAATAACATCAGTATCACTAATATAAAAATATGTTATAATAAATATTAAACAACCATATTTAACCTTCTATCCATCCTATGGAACATTAAATCAACGTCCGTGCGTACGTACGGAATACAACTTCCATGCAGTGGTGTAATCTGTTTTCCACCACCACCTTAATTGGATCGGTATAATGGTGTATAAAATAACTATACATGATTATTGTAAAGTTATATTCATTCTTAAATAGTATACATACACTTCAATACAATTCCATGATCATGGGAACGATATCATCGCTCGTGGGTACGTACGGAATACCGTCTCCGCGATGTGATGCGACTCGTTCTACATGATCATCATTGCATAAGGATTATATATATGAATTTAATGAATAAATATTATATATATTACACTAATAACATTCTGGAAGTTAGGTGTCTATAATCTAAAATGAAGAATAAGAATTTAATCAATAAAACACGCATAAGAACAAAAAGTAATAAACACCCAAATAACAAGTAGCAATGAAATATTATTAATAAGAAGCTAATAATAAGACCATATATGATATTATAACAATTATTATGGTTCTATAATAAGTCAATGACATTATTTAAATCATTATACAGGAGGATGAGACACATACTAAGCAAATCAGACCTAAGGCTAGGGAAAACCTCGCAATCTCAATTTTTATTCGAGATTGTTGATACTTAAGAATATACTGAGGAACATATATCATCAAAATCCATGTTTCCTTAATATATAATATTATTTATATCCTAATATAGTTTTTTAAATCCAATTTCACTTTTTGGTGAGTTTTTAGAAAATGATATGAAAGGAATCTTTTTTCGTTTTTCTTACGATGTACTTTTTGGCTTTTCGGCCAAAGAACGAGAAGAATGTTTTTTTAAACTTATACGGCATGAATGTATTTTTAGAACATTATTTCCTTGAATATTCCTTCACATGTTTTCAAGTTTATTTTTAAACAAATTATTTTAGTTTAAAATTATATGACATGTTAAGAAAGGAAACCTTTTTTGAAGTAGAAAGGATATTTTCCTCAAGAATGGAGTTCAAGTGTTTTATCATAATTATATTTCATCTAAGATAATATAGGGTTCTGTTTCTATCCCTATTTTTACATTGTTTTATTATGTTATGATGGTATTATTTTTATTATTTCCTTCTATCTTATATGGATTGTGTTATGATGGCATGATGATTAAGAATCCCATTTTTATTACTTGGGTTATGCTATGATGTATGATTTATGATTTTTTTGGAACACATAAGAATGGTTTCATTATGAGATGGTTGGGACCTATATCTCCCTCCAATTGATTGGGTAATGATTTATATCTCATGAGATAGACATTGATGGAATGGCAGGTTAATCTGGTTCAGTGAAACAGGACCGAAATAAGGAGTGAACTCTGTTCAGAAATGGTCTTTTTCCGCTAAGATGGTCTTGGAAATGATACTTTACTACTAAGAAATGATTCTCTATGATTATGTGTGTATTCCACAATGTTTCGTGTTTTAGGTTATGATTATTGGGATTACATTTCACTACTATTATTTATCCCTTGTTATGAAATTATGATTTCTTTTGCATGTTATGATTTCCAAAATTTTATGTTCTTATGAATATGATGTGATTGATATTTCTTTTATTTACACTTACTAAGAATTTGAGATCACCCTTTTGTATGTTTTCTTTCCCCAGGTCCGGATGAAGGTTATTAAGTAGGATATGCCAAAAGGGACTCTAGATATGATGAAATAAATGGGAGATAATGTAGATGCTTTATGAAACAGTTGTTTATGTTTCTCAGTTTCTAAAGACACTATACCTATACGGTCCATTCCAGATTTTATTATATGTTGTAATAAGTGTGCTTCAATTTTGAAGCAATAACAGTGTATGTAAAGTATGGGTTGTTATAGTTGGTATCAGAGGAAAGGTATAGTCATCCTTTGGAGACAAGGATGTGAATGCCTTAGTAAAAACCCTAATGATATATCTTAGCATAGAACACAATCTTAGTGTTTTAGAAATGGCCACAAATAACCAAAGATAAGACCATAAGTGCAAGATTTTATTCTTGATTATGTGGTTTTCCTATTATAATTAGTGTTGTTAACACTATTCTTCTTGGTTTCAGTCAATGGATGGAACCTGATGGAACCGTGTTAATGTGGAATGTGACGAGCAATGCAATGATTGTCCTCCTGAGCAACCAAACATTATGGGAGATGGAATACAAAATCTTATAGCCATGATCACACAACTTTTTCAAGATATGAATCATGTAGGACTTCCAAACGAGCAAAGGATGGAGAAACATTCTTTTGAATACTTCATGAGGCAACGACCACCATCATTCAGTGGGTATACTGATCCATTAGTTTCTATAAAATGGATCAGTACTACTAAAAAGTTATTCTCAGTTCTTCAATGTTCTGAACATGATAAAGTCATCTTTTCAGTATATCGTATGGAAGGTGAAGTTGATCAGTGGTGGAATTTTATCAAGAATACGAGACCAAGAGGAGAAATTGATTCCATGGAATGGGGCGAGTTCAAGAACATATTTATCATTAAGTACTTCCCTCGTATTTTTCAAACAAATATGGAGAAGGAGTTTCATGAACTAAATTAAAAGGATGATGAATCTATTGGTACCTATGAAGAAAATTTTACAAGACTTTCAAGGTATGCTTCTGGGATTATTATCCAACCTGAGAGTAAGATCGATCGATTCTTTAGTGGTTTAAAACCAAGTCTTTGAAGGGCGTTAGCCATAAGGGAATTCAATAGCTATGAGGAAATCGTTCGATGTGCTCTCAAAGTTGAGATAGAGATTGGAGTAACCCATCAGTCATATGGGATTGATAAGAAGAGGAAAATGGAATTCAAAGGAAAATTTAAAGACTACAATGAAGAGAAGATGAGTTTCACCTTATGCTCAAAGTGTGGAAGGAAAAATGGAAGGAGTTGTCTTAAAGGGACAAGTAAATGTTTCAAATGTGTAAAGGAATGCCATCAGGCATTTGAATGACGCAATGATGGGAATAATATGTCTAATGATGCGATCAAAGAAAAGGATACACAGAGTGAACCTCCTACACATCAATGTTACAAATTTAAGGAAATGGAGAATTATTCCAATCAATGCCCTAATCCAAGGATTTTGATGATGATCGGCATCAAAAAACTCTTATGTCTAAAGAAAAAATAATGTCACATGCAATTTCTATCAGTGATGTGGTGTATGAGAATGAAGTGGTAAAAGGTACACATACCATCCACTCAAAAGAAGAAAATGTTTTATTTGATTCTGGATCCACCCACTGTTTTATTTCTGAAGAATTTTCTAAGGGTATCGCCGTATTACCTCAACAATTATATGTTGAGATATCTGTGACAACCCCTAAGGGAACAACAGTCGCATAAAATGTTTATAATTCTTCTCCGATTTATGTTTGTGTGAATGTGCTTCCTACAAATCTTGTGATACTTCCAATAGTGGCATTTTATGTGATTCTCAGCACAGATTGGATTTCTTTATATGGAGCTCATATCAATTTCCAAAGAATTGAAGTCACATTTCATATTCCAGATCAATATTTGATCGTCTATAGATGCAAGGATGAACATATCCATCTAGTGGAAATTTATTCCATCTTATGAGTCTTGATTCCACCAAATGAAGGTTATTTATCTCAAATGTTTGGTAAAAAACACACAAGTAAGAATATGCCCATTGTATGGGAGTTTTATGAAGTCTTTCTTGAGGAATTTCCAAGTCTTCCACAAAATTGTGAAGTTGTGTTTTCAATAGAACTCATACCATGTGTTTTACCAATTTCAAATACACCTTATAGAATGGCCCTAATTGAGTTGCAGGAATTGAAGAAGCAACTCCAGAGAATATTGATAAGGGATTAATACGCTGTAGTGCATCGCCTTAGGGAGCACCTGTTCTGTTTTTTAATAAGAAAGATGGATCAATGAGACTCTACATTGATTATCGAGAACATAAAAAGATCTCTATCAAGAACAAATAACCTCTCCTATAGATTGATGAATTATTTGACCAACTACACGGAGCTCAATACTTTTCCAAGACTGATCTTCGTTCAGGGTATCATCAATTAATGGTAAAAAGGAAGGATATACCAAATATGGATTTCTATACAATATATGGATACGATGAATTTATAGTGATGCCATTTGGTCTTACTAAATCCCCTACGATCTTCATGGATCTAATGAATAGAGTCTTTAGAGACTATGTTGATCACATTGTGGTAGTCATTATAGACGATGTTCTTGTCTATTCAACGTGCAAGGAAGAACATGAAGATCACCTGAGAATTTTATTGAAGACCCTAAGAAAGGAGAATCATTATGCCGAATTTACCAAGTGTGAATTTTGGATTAAAAAAGTTGCATTTTTGGGTCACATAATCTCAAAAGAGGGGATATATGTGGATCCAGAAAAAACAGAGGTTATTAAAAGATGGTCAAGACCAACAACAGTAACTGATATCCGAAGTTTTCTTGGTTTGGATGGATATTATAGACGTTTTGTTAATGATTTTTCATGATTATCTAATCCACTCACCAGGTTGACTTCAAAAAGAGTTATGTTCGTGGGGACGGAGGAATGTGAAGTGAATTTCAAGGAGTTGAAAAGAAGGTTATCCAGTGCACTTGTATTCACACTTCCATGTAGTGGAGAATGGTTTGTGATCTACAGTGATGCATCCAATAAGGGGTTGGGGTGTGTTCATATGAAAAATGATATGGTGATAGATTATTCCTCACGATAGTTGAAAATTCATGAGCAAAATTACCCAACTCATGATTTGGAGTTAGCTGCGGTGATCTTTTCATTAATGATTTGGAGGCATTATCTTTATAATGAAAGGTGTGATATTTATACTGATCGTAAATGTTTAAAGTATATTTTCACATAAAAGGAGCTGAATATTCTCCAAAGAATATGGTTGGAGATGATTAAGGATTACAACTGCTCAATTCATTAGCACCCAGGCAAAGCAAACAAGGTGGAAGATGTATTAAGTCTATAAGGCCATGCTAGCTTATCCATGATGATGATCAAAAAATATCCAATATTTATGGATTTACAAAGGATAGATCTTGGAATTATAATTGAAGGGGAAAAATCATATCTTTATCAAATGAATGGTCAACCATATATACATGAGAAGATTAAAGAGGAACAGAAAAAAGATATAGAGTTACAAAAGTATGTGAGAAATGTTCCTGAATTCAACCTTGATTGTGATGGGATATTAATGTTCAGGAATCGGGTTTGTGTTCCTCCCATCCCAGAATTAAAGAAGGAGCTTCTGGATGAGACTCATAGTTCTTCATTCTCTATTCATCCTGGAATCATGAAGATGTATAGGGACCTGAAAGTGTACTTCTAATGGGATGGCATAAAAAGAGATGTTGTTGAATATGTCTCTCGATGCTTGGTTTGTCAGCAAGTTAATGCTAAGAGATAAAAGTCTAATCGGATGTTACAACCATTACCCATACCCGAATGGAAATGTAAAAACATCACTATGAACTTTTCCACTGGACATCCTAAAACATCCAAAGGCAATAATGCTATCTGGGTCATAATTGATCATCTTACAAAGTCTACACACTTCATTGCTATTATAAAGGATTTCTCTCTGGATCCGCTTGCTGGGATATATGTAATGGAAATGGTAAAATTGTATCGAGTGACACATTCCATTATATCTGATCTGGATCTGAGGATTACCTCAATTTTTTGGTGATGTCTTTAGCATAATCTAGATATAGAGTTGAGTTTCAGCACTTCTTATCATCCTCAGACTGATGGTCAGTCTGAGAGGACAATTCAAACTCTAGAAGATATGTTATGATCTTTCTATATGGATTTTAAAGGTGGTTGGGGTCAACACCAACATTTGGTGGAATTTTATTATAATAATAGCTTCCACTCCAGTATTCAGATGGCTCCATATGAAGCTCTCTATAGAAAGAAATGCAAGACTCCAACTTGCTGGGTTGAAGTTGGGGAAAGAAAGCTATCAGGACCTGATATTTTTGATGAGATGGTAGAAAAGTTCTAATCTATTCAACAACACATAAGAGCATCTCGGAGTCTACAAAAAAGTTGTTCTGATAACCAAATAAAGTACCTAGAGTTTGAAGTGGGTGATAAAGTGTTCTTATGCATATCTCCTTAGAAAAGAGTAGTGAGATTTGGAAAGAAGGGAAAGCTCAGCCCTAGGTATATCAGTCCTTTCGAAATACTGGATAGTGTTGGGAAGGTAGCTTACCGAGTGGCGCATCCACCGAATCTCTCTCAAGTTCATGATGTGTTTTATGTATCTCTCATGATAAGGTACATACTCGATTCATCACATGTACTTAGCCCAGAAGTTGTACCACTGGATCAAGATCATTCTTATGAAGAATAGCAGATAGAGATTCTGGATCATAGTGAAAATGTTCTATGGAAAAAGACCACTCACTTGGTGAATGTTTTATGGAGGAACCACCAATTATATGAATCTATATGGGAGCTTGATGATATGATGATGGAGAGGTATCCTCATCTGTTTGTTACAAAGTGACGAATTTCAAGGGAGAAATTCATTTTAAGGGGGGTAGAATGTAACACCCAATATTTTTATGAGAATTGTTTTGATTTTATGTTATATTCATCATCAAAGTAATCTTTCACTACACACAACACTAGCTACTCTTTCTTTACATGCAATCGCGACCTTCCTCGATAGATTGCATCGTAAAATATACTGAGTTTCACAAAACAATGATATGCTATTAAAATATTATTAAAACTAGTTGTTATGAATAGTAATAACAAATTTTTGAAATTTTTTAAATTTCATCTTTCAAAATGGAATTAATTTTTGGATTTGGAATATCGAAATTATTGTAGTGTGAGATTTTGATATTTTTATGAAAACATTCAATTTTTGATGAATAGTGAAAACACTGTGTTACTATTTAAAAACTGACTTTTTATTTAAATAATATTTTATTTTATTTAGATTTATTTTATTTCAAAAGTGATACATAATACCAATATATGTTCAAAGTAATTCATTGGAGTCATTTTATAATAATTTTAGAGATAAATAATTTTTATTGAACTTTTCACCGTCTTTTACCCACCTCCTAGGAGAATTTGCAAATTCACATAAAACATAATTTTACCGCTTCTGTGAGTGGAATTTTGAAAATACAAGAGACATGTTCAATATCAAGGACTAAAATGTTGTTCAATGAGATGAAAATAATTTTTGGTGAATAGTAACATTTTACCTTTCCTTACCATGGTTAAATGTAAATAGGGTATTTAAGGGTAAAAATGATATTATTATTACCCTAACACATGTAATAATTCTGTTGGATAAGTGTAATTCGACTAAAAAAATCTTATGAATAAAATCTGACCATTTAGCCCCAGTTGTATTAGATTAGGACATTTAATATTATTTTATTTAACGAATAGTTAAAATAGTTAAAATCAAAGTTTAATAGCTAAATAATTTTTTATATAGGGTAATACGTAAGATAAATTCAACTATAAATATTTATTAGATAGATAAAACTATTTAGTACATAGTGGTACTTTATTTATAATTTTTAGAAATTAAATAGTTTAATTTATTTATGACACAATAATGATGCAGTAATTATCTTATTAATAAAATATTAACATAATTGATGTTATAAATATTCAAATAAATGTAATTTCAGTATTTATATGAATTCCACTAATTTTATAAGTTAATATGACATGTTATTGTTGATTTAATTAACATTTTTCTAACTAATCATTCTGTTATGATTTTCACGAAAAATCAATTACCAAATAGTTTCAAAATTGACATAAAATAGTTTTTAAAACCAATATTATATTATTAACTGTTATTTTATTCATAAAAATATATGGTTCTTAAAATAACATAGATAAGGTTATACATATTAATAATAAACAACATCGGGTTCTTTTGGCTTGTTATGGTAAGTTTATTAACCTTATAGTGTAAGAAAACAAGAAGACATGATAAAAGTTAAATCATCTAACTTAATGTTAAATCTAAATTGGAAGGTTAAAATAGAAACCTAAACTTGTATAAATTATATTGGATGATAGGATTTAAAACCATCCCCACCTTATCTTATAAATATATCAATTTGGTTCTATTAAAAACCAAATATGACTTTATAATAAAATAATATTTTAAGTTTTCCTAAGGTGCCCCTCTCCTCCCTTATAAAAGGGAACGTCCTCCCTCTCTTCCTCACACTACTTTGACCCTTCGAGATTGGAAAAAACCTGCCAATTTCTCCTCCCCACTTCCCTAGAAACATTCTAGAGGTTCTGTATTCTTAAAATACCATCTTTAGTTCCCTAAGAGGAGGTTAAGAAGAGGCACTTCAAAGAAGAGGTAATGTCCGTTACCGATTCTTTCAACTTTATTTATTCTTCTACTTCTTCTAAATTAGTTATTTCATTATGAAGAAATAAAATCAGTATAAATCAAATACTTATATGTTATTATAAATATGAAACAACCCTATTTCACCTTCTATCCATCCTACGGAAAATGAAAACACTGCACGTGCGTATGTACGGAATATCGTCTCCACGCCGTGGTGTAATCTGTTTTCCACCACCACCTTACTTGGATGGGTATAATGGTGTAGAGAATAACTATATATGATTATTTTAAAGTTATATTGATTCTTAAATAGTATTCATACACTTCAATACAATTCCACGATCATGGGAACGATATCATCGCCCGTGCGTACGTACGGAATACCGTCTCCCTGATTTGATGCGACTCGTTCTACATGGTCTTCATTGTATAATGATTATATAAATGAATTTAATGAATAAATATGATATATATTACACTAATACCATTCTGTAAATGAGGCATCAATAATCTGAACAGAATAATAAGAATTTATTCGACAAAACACGCATAAGAACAAAAAGTAATAAACACCTGAATAACAAGTAGAAATGAAATATTAATAATAAGAAGCCAATAATATGATCATATATGATATTATAACAATGAGTATGATTCTATAATAAGTCAATGACATTATTTAAATCATTATACAGGAGGTTCGGACACTTACGATGAAAATCAGACCTAAATAAAGGGAAAGTCTCGCAATCTCAATTTTTATCTGAGATTGTCGATAATTCAGAATTTACTGGGGAAAATTTATCATCCACATCCATGTTTATTAAATATGTAATATTATTTATATCCTCCTACAATTTTTTAAAACCAATTTTACCCTTTGGGGAGTTTTTAGTAAAAGATATGAAAGGAATCTGTTGTCGTTTTTCGTACGAGGTACTTTTTGACTTTTTCGGACAATGTATGAGAAGAATGTTTTTTTAAACATATACGACATGAATGGACTTTTAGAAAATTATTTACATGAATATTCCTTTACAAATTTTCATGTTTATTTTTAATCAACTTCTTTTAGTTTAAATATATATGACATGTTATAAAAGGAAAATGTTTTTGAAGTAGAAAGGATATTTTCCTCAAGAATGGAGTTCAAGTGGTTTATCAAAATTATTTTACTTCTAAAATAATATAGGGTTCGGTTTCTATCCATATTTTTACATTTTTTTGATTATGTTATGATGGAATTATTTTTATGATTCCCTTATATCTTATATGGATTATGTTATGACGGCATGATGATTAAGAATCCCATTTTTGTTACATGGGTTATGCTATGGTGTATGATTTATGATTTTGTGGAACACAAAAGAATGGTTACATTATGAGATGGGTGGGACTTATATCTCCCTCCAATTAATTGGGTAAATATTTATATCTCATGAGATAGACATGGCTGGAATGGCAGGTTAATCCGGTTCAGTGAAACATGACTGAAAGTAGGAGTGAACTCAGTTCAGAAATGGACTTTGTCCGCTAAGATAGTATTGGAAATGAGACTTGAATACTAAGAAATGATTCACTATGATTATTTGTGTATGCCACAAAGTTTTGTGTTTTAATTTATGATTATTGGGATTACATTTCACTACTATGATTTATCCCATGTTATGAAATTATGATTTCTTTTGCAGGTTATGATTTCAAAAATGTTATGTTCTTATGAATATTATGTGATTGATATTTCTTTTGTTTATCCTTACTGAGCATTTGAGCTCACCCTATTGAATCATTTATTTCCCAAGGTCATGAATAAGGTTATTAAGTAGGATATACCAAATGGGACTCTAGATATGATGAAATAAATGGGAGACAATGTAGATGTTTTATGAACAAGTTGTTTATGTTTCCCAGTTTCTAAAGACAATATACCTATACGTTCCTTTCATGGTTCTATTATATGTGACTATAATTATGGTTCAATTTTGAAGTAATAACATTGTATGTAATGTATGTGCCATTATTGTAATCATCAAACCCGCACCCATATGAGTCTCTTGCCAAAAGGATTGATCCAATGGCTCCATAGGAATCTCTGAGATACGAACAATGGTGATGGAAATAAAAAATATATTGTCACCTTTGTCTATATGTACTACAGCAATGGTTGAGTAGAAACAGATCATACATCATATCATCTCTGGAGCACCATGATCATAGGCCTCAGCAGCCTATAACTGAGATCTCCCCTTTCAACCTACTCCACACAGATAGGGTGGGACTCCTGGTGGCGGTGGTGGTAATATCTCTAATCTTCACCCACCGCCATCTCCTCTACCACGTCAGGCTGCTCCCTATAGACCACCTCGGTTGAACCTCTGTATCTACAAGGCTGGTCCTTCGACCATCTACTGATCATCCGCATGACAGGTCAGATAGTCACAATCCTTGTGACCCTGCCCGCAGCATGTGAAACACCACCCGATCCTAGTTTAACTGGCTTCGTCTCGGGTGCCCCGCACAACCGATCCTATGTCATGCGGTTGTCCACCTATAGTTCTGGTCCTCTTGGACCTCTGTGAAGTTTATCAGCTGCCAGCTGCAGAAGACTCTGCTATAAGATGACTGGTAGTGGGTTTTGCTACTAGTGACTTCTCAACAAGGAAATTCTCCATCCATAGGGCCCTCTCTATTACCCATGCCTGCATCGAGATGTTGTGTGAGATCATCAAAGACCTGATCTCTCACCCAATCCCCTACTCAATGGTTCAGGCCATAAAGAAAGGGTCCCATAACATATCTGTCGAGTAGCGTGAGAGGTCAGTAAAACCCACTGAGTACTGAGCCCTATTCAAGATTCCCTACTTTAGATGAAGATGCTCATGAATGCGCACTGCAAGAAGAGACACTGGGAAAAACATTCCTCAAAACAGGCTCTCGATATCTGCCCAGAGAAGCATCACCTCATAATGAACCTGGAGCATTAAGCCCCACCATCTTCCTACAACTTCCTATAGAAGGCTAGCATCATGGATCACCATGAGATCAACTGGTGTACCTACTAGTCGGAAGACTATCACCACTACATTAATTTAATCCTCAGCCACCTACGTGTCCATATCACCCCTGAACCTGGGTAGCCTCTATCGCTGGAAATCATAAAACGCGCTCAAAAGGCATGAACCGTCTACTTCTGAGGATGGTGGTATCGGTGTCTTAATAGGTAGTTATACCGCTGTTGTCTCCACTGGGGTCTCTTCTGTAAAAGGGCAATGCACCAAGGCCTCATCACTCGGTGGGCTATCAGTGTGTACCACTCTCGGAACCCTAGCCGGTTATCTGTGTGGAGGCATCCTGAAATAAACAGGTGTGCCATGGTAAATAACTTATACCTGGTGAGGTGACTCAAGAGATAACAAAGAAAACTATTGAAAACATAGACGCAATCAGTGTTTTTGTGCACTGAGTTAGAAATCAGATGTCATGGTCCGGGTGTAGGGATACGTCGGCCACCACACCAACACTAGTTTTCATAAACTGATAACCACACTCACTACACTTAAAACTATTGATATTAAAAAAATAACAGAGTCCTATGTTTTGTAGTAGAACTGACTCCACTAAAACCAATTTGTCAGGACTCGTCCCCCGGGGCCAGTGCGATGACTACTCCAAGCCTGCCATCCATAGGCATGTGGCTAGAGACTAGCACTGAAGGTGTATTCCCTAAAAATGTGAGGGCATTGCCTTTAAAACCAATAAGCACAAAAAACCAAGAACACAACAAGATATGAACTCAATTAAATAGAACTATAAATATAGTGAGATCACTATGTAAAAGGGGCCAAAATACTAGCCCAACTGTAATGTAAAAGTACAACTATGATACAATACAACTGAAGAAAAGGGAAAGTGAGATGGTGGGTTGTCAACTAAGGTTCCTACCAGAAGGGTAGGTATAGATCTCCTCCTCAACACTCCACATCCACCTATCTCTTCTAGGTACTGACATGATGTACAGTCCACCTCCAGGTATCGTCCAGTCCTGGTACTCTTAGCATCAGTTAGCGCTCTCTGTCGTATGCATCCAACACAACATGGAGTGGGCATTCCTGTGTAGGGGTGAGTATAACGATACTCACTAGGGACCCCGAGACCATATAGGTCTCACAAAATCCATCAAGGATTAATCACAAATCATGAAATCAATAGATAAACATACTTAGGTGTATGACCGTACATATACCTATGTTATCATGTAATCCACCTCAGTCATGAGGAAAACATAGAGGTACTGAACCAGATCACATTATGATTTATTCAATGGGTAGTATCATGTAACATTCCTAGTCACAACGTTGAAAACCTTGGCTGCTGGGAAATTTCTCCTCTATTGAGTATAGTGGGCCTTCCCCATCATATAGAGGCACTCCCCACTAACCCAGAACTATTGAGGTACTCCTCCTGTTATGTACCATGGGTATGACATGTCCCCAAAGCGCTCTCCACTGTGGGTCTGATGCGTCACCAAGGTGCTTTCCTAATGGCCAACTAAGGTACTCCTCCTGTTGAGTGCTGTGGGTCTGTCACGTCACCCTGTCGCTCCCCAATTAGAGTCTTCCATGTCACCAAGGCACTCCCCAATGGTCCTATCAACTCAAACTGCGTTGAAACGGTCCGCATTCGTCATGTCTCAACTAACCACTGGGTTCCCGCACTATGCCCACTTGTCTCTTAGAGGATCCGCTCCACAAGCTATTTTCCCATACCCAAACGTCCCCAAAGTCCCAAGAAAGATATATCATAGGTACGACGTGACATAGTTGTCTCATCATAAGAGACGGTGCGTCAATCAAATTCCCGGTCTATGAGTTATTATCATTTTAGTCCCAGGGGCCAGACTGGATTCATGATCTATCCAAACTGACTCTTCCCCATCTTAATCCAAAACCCAATGGGGTATCACTCTAAGGGGAAAACTCCCTCCAAGGTTCCCAACACCACTGATGGATTGTCTAATATACGTCTGGTGCCATATTTATGGCCAAAAAATGTAATTGGGTTGCATTGGGCCAGGGTCTGGTCCGACCTGGTCAGACCGACTCGGCCCAACCCAGCCAGGTCTGACCTAGTTCGGGTAGATGTGGCATGTTGGGATCATCCCGACAAGTCACGAGGGGCCGTGCTGGATTGTGGGTGGCTGCGAGGCCGCTGAGTGTGATGTGTGGCCGTGAGGCCACGAGGCGACTTTATAGGGGATGGCAGTTCGACCACGGGGCAGTAGTCCAGCTGCGAAGTGGCAATCTGGACGCATGGGGGTGG
Organism: Viscum album; assembly: GCA_963277665.1. Lineage (NCBI taxonomy): Eukaryota > Viridiplantae > Streptophyta > Magnoliopsida > Santalales > Viscaceae > Viscum > Viscum album. Next base: position 1,271,718,151 of record OY728146.1, read on the forward strand.
TTCGGCCACGTGGGGGGTTGTCCATCCGCGTTGGGTGTTAGTCCATCTTCGAGGTGGAACCCTGGACGTGGGGAAGTGCATATCCATGGACGGTGATGGTGGTTGCGGTCGTCTTGGAGGCTCTGAGGCAACAGCAGTGGCAGTGGGGCGTCGTCATAGTGTCATTGCCTAAGTCGTCACCGGTGGTGGTGTCGGCTGTCATTATCATGCCCCAACAATGGATGGATGTCATCTTCCTCCATCGTGAAGAAAAAAAAAATATTTTTCAGAAGGGTCGGGCCATGTTGGTTTGGCCCGTACCCTCGGCATTAGGGTGGTAGCATATGGCTCATCAAGAACATGAACATGAACGTCAAATCCTATCCTCCCATAATGAATGTTCCCAACCCACAAAAGAAATAGAAGGGTTATACATGGGAAGTGTTAAAAAAATATAAATAATCCCCTACCTCATTCGCTTAATGATGTCGACGAGGTCATAAGGAAGAATACAGATTGATGGGAAATGATGGGAGTCTGTATCATCGATGTTTTCCTCGATTGTTGGTTCGTGTGTCATTGGTGTTCCTTTGATGGGGTTTGGAGAAAAAAACGTTGAAGGAGAGGTGTTCATCATTGGCAATCTTCATTGGAGATAATTTCCCCCAAAGCTCTTCCTCTCCCAAAAAAATCCACCAAAATGAAATGGTAGCACCAAAATAATTGATTATGTGATCTATTATGTTTGTTAGAATATAATTTAAATTGGGTTAATTAATCTCACAGGATGACACAAATAAAGTAGTGTGTTTTCTTAATTATTGTGGAGGAGGGTTTCCACAATTAATATGAGTGGATTTGAAGAGGCTCTCCCACATTTAATGAGGGAGTCGAGAGGTTTAGTCCACGGGTGGTCCCCACCACCATACCCTCTCAGGGGAGGTTAGGCTCGGGTGGTCCCCACCACCCTAACCTCTCATGGGAGGTTAAGGTCTTGTGGTCCCCACTTATCAACTTCCACATGGATGTTTTAATAAATAAAATGAAAATAAAAGCTAGAAAACTTTATTTCTATTATATTCATTCATGAAAAACACAAAACTAACATCCAACCTTGACCAACTACCATCGAGGTGAATGTCTCTGTAAGTGAATAATGGCGCTGTGAGTTCAACGGTGCTCTCAGATTTCAATTCTGAGAACCGGTTCCAGTGTTAGAAAAAAATGTTCGCACATATACTGAATGTACTCAAAATAAAGTTCAAAAATTCATTCTGGGCACTCCAAGCCTCAGAAGCATGTGTTGTCAATTTTTACAGACTCGTAAAATTCCCATTTATTTAAAAAAAATAAATTGAAATTTCGGGACTTTACAGAAAGGTTTCAATTTTCCATATAATAGAAAGAGTATTTACTAATCCTAAGAAGGATATTATATTATTATTTGTCTTGTAACAGAATATATAATGTTTACAACTATAAAATACTTACTATTTATTTCTTTTAGTGTATACAAATTATCTCTCTATGTTCTTGTGGGTTGATGAGTTTATATAGGTTCACTATGATTTGAAATACTAGAAAAATATTTCAATTTTTAATCATTATTTTTTTCAATTTGTTATCTACTTGTCCACTTCAATCACGTTCACTAATTAATATATTTGAATAAATAAATCACCAGTAATTATATTATTAATTCCTAATTGTTTAAAAAGAATATACATCCCCTCTAGTCCATCTTTCCATCAATAACTGCTTAAAATAATTTTTATCATAAGAGGTTTTAAAAAATTGGTTTCTTATTTTTTGTTATGATATAGTATGTTTAATTTGGATATGTTGAGTACTGAATATATCATTTTTATTTTACTAATACTATGGTTGAGCTAATATTTTAAGAAAAGATCATTTTTTACAAACTAAATATAAAGAAACTAATGCCATACATCTTCTCATTACAAATCATTTAAATATATGTTATTAGAAATATTGAAAGGATCATATGGATTTATTTCATAAATGTGTATATATAATATTGGACTATCATGGTTATAACTACGAAATTTTATAATGTATTTTTTTGATATATTGTCTCTAAATAATGTTTTCTTGTATGTTCTCAATCATAAAGTCATTAATTTACTACATTGTTCTTTAATTAGAAACATATATAGTCATATATTTTTTAATGAAAACTATTTTTAAAATTTGGAGGACAATAAAAGTAAATAATCATAGTAATAATTTGTTTTATAGAACCATATTTGATAATGTCATGAATTATTGTAGGTATTCATAATGTATGATAATGATAACATTAGTGATATGTACAAAACATTTAATAATAACATGAATGTAATTTTTTATTTAAGGGATACTATGAAGAATGGTTTATACAGTTAAAGAATAAATAAAACATTTCCTAAGAAATGAAACTCAAAGAAGTTTTGAATCAATGAATGAAACAATTAAAGTCAATATATTATGGGTGATCTTATTGTATCTCTTCTTAAATATCTTCTAGAGTTGATGTTAAATCATATTTAAGATACTGATAAGATTAATGGAGTAGCAATTGAATAATATAAGTATGTTTATTTTGAAATTTCCAATGAAATTGTATGATTAAATTTTAGTAAAAATGGAATTGAGTTGAAATAGTTTTCTAAATGCTTAAATGATATGGTGAAGAAGGAAAAAAGTTCAAAGAAAGGGGGTAAATATGTATAATAAGGGTCCAAAAGGAAAAATAAGTCATGTAAACAATAAATTTATTCAGAATTAACATGTTATGTATATTTGAATACAGGAAACGTCCATTCAAATTTCCCAAAAATTATAATGGAAGGTATAGAAAATAAATTTAATAATGAGTTGAATGATATTTATTATATTTCATGGAGTTGTACTAAGGATACTGTTTCTATAAGTGAAGAATATAGAGTAGAAAATAAAATAGGTAATCGTACATTAATGTATTAAAATAAAGAATTACTTGAATAATTATTAAATCCACTATAAATCCTTTCTTTTTTTACAAAAAATTATGATTATGAAACAAATTTGGAGATATATTTAAGTTATTATGATGATGAAAACTCCAAAATGTTAGTTACAAGGTATTAAAAAATATAATAAATGATTACAATTGGGTATTTTTAATGTTATAGTTTTTTTGTTGAACCTAATGATAAATATGTTATTTTGAAAAGGGAAAATACATGGTTGGTTAAAAAGTGTAAGAATGATAAAATTTCAGATTCATGTTATAATTATGGTGAAATAGATATTTTTCAAAAAAAAGAGAAGTTATTAAATGATAATGGAGGAAATAATGATTGTTTTCCTTATGATGGTGAATATCTTGAAAAGTGATTCAAAAATATTTTAGATTAAGTTTATAATCTTAAATATAATGTTAGAACATATTGGAAGAAAATGTTAAACTAAGGTATCGAATGTCATTCTGAAGTGATAATGTATAGATAGATTTATAAAATGATCAAGAAGATATTGAAAAACATAGAAAGTAAATAGTTTATTTTAAAAGAACATTGTCTAAATTTCAATAAGGATATTAATAGTTTGATAAGATTATGTCCATTAATAGAAAAAACTAGGAACAATTTATTTTGTATTATAACATAATGATTTATAACATGTATGGTAGCTTTTTTATTATTTGTACTAGAAGAATGTTTTTAATTTTTACTTCTATTATGAGTGTAAAATTTTGATACTATGATTTATTTTTCTTGATAATACATGTTTAGTCATTAGGAAATAATAAGGTAAATATTTGAATATCATATTACAATATTAAAGTGACTAACATATGTATTTCTTGGGTTCAAAGAGGATTATATTAAAATCCAATATGTCCTCGACTGCTATACATTGCTAGGTAGGTATTTCTATTATATCTGTCATCTATTTACTTTTTATGTTATAATATTTTCTATGATCGAAAACATAAATATGAATTTTCTCTATATCTAATAACGATTTTATCATTTTTCTTATTACTATTACTTTTTTTATTTTTTGCATTAATGTTATAAATTTTGATTTGATTTTAAATCTATTAAAAATTCCATTCATTTTACAGATATGCATCATTCCAGGGATATCTGTTTAGTTTTATTTTATTATTATACTCATGTATTAAGGAAAATTAAATTAAATTATGTCGATTTTTCCAATATGATGTAATTTTTTTAACTTTATTAATTTATTTAAGTAATATATTTTAAATAGTTATGAAATTTATAATTTTGATTTCTTGTTTTGGTATTATTTCTATAATTCATTGTGGGTTTAAGATGTTTTTAATATAGTGGTTTGATCCAAAATTAATATTTATTATGATTTTTTACCATATTTTATTTATAAATGTTCTGGTCTTGTAATTGGATTCTAAAATTTATTTATTTCAAAATATATTGATCATTAATTTATTTTACATAATTATTATTTATAATATTCATTATATGTTTGTATTTTGTTTTCTTCAATAAAAATGAAATTAATTTTAAAATAGGGTAATGATTTTGTCATATTTACTATTTCAATTTCTGATAAATTTCTTGTTGGAAGATAATTTTTTAGGGTTTTAGAAATATAAAATTTCAACTTTTAAATTTATTAAAGTACAGAGAAAATTAGTGTTGATATTTTGGGATGTTTTTATAAATTTGATGCTACTGATATGAAAAATGTTAAACATCCTATAACTTTATTATTTAATTTATATTCAAATGTTTTTTAATTTTATTAAGGGGTTAATGATTTATTTTAGTTAAAAATTTTAATTTTCAATATTCATATCATTATTGAATTCAATACACATTTTATATTATAATTAAATTATATTTGAATGAAATTTTGTGTCATCAATTGAAATTTGTTTAATTGAATCATATAAAATACATTATAAATTAATATATTAGTTAATTTAATAACAATTTTTATTTATTATTTTAATATATTTTTTAAATTGTTATTATTTTTTAAATGTTTATAATTTCATATTATTATTTATTTTATTCTTTATAATATTTTTAATATAATTTTTTGAAAAATTAATTTTCTAAGTTGTTGATTTCATATATGTATTCATGGATTAGACTTTTATTTATACATTTATTTAAATTTTTTATTTCTAATACACAGCACATGGAAATGGGTGTTACCTTTAGGAAACATATAAAATATATTCACATAACATTATGAAAAAATGTCTTTACCTTTGAAATTATTTCTTTTTTCTGTTTTTCATCTCCTAGATACCTTTAAATAAAATATAGAAAATGAAATTAATCTTTAAAAAAAATTTGACTTTATGAATGCTATAAAAAATATATCTTTATACATACATTAAATCGATTCTACCCATAAATATAATATATAATTTTATTTTACCCTTAACCAACTCCTAGATTACCCTTTCTTAGTACTGATATTTTTCATACTACATTAACATACTTCATTTTATAAAACATACATTCTTTTTTTACAGTAATACCACCCAAATAATACAGTTTATAACCTTATAAAATATTTTTATTTTATATCACACATTTATACATGTATTTAAAAATGTAAACAATCCTTACACAACACAAAATAATTATGAGTTTCCCTTACACATCCTATTACATTTAAAGGATACTATTATGTGAGATATATATATGTTCAATATTACCATTAAAAAACATAAATATAAGCCTTACTTATCCTATGAATTTTTTTTACACTTATACAAGGCATATATTTTTGATATCACATTTAAATAGAATGTTACATCCATCAAAACAGTTCTATTAGGCAGTAGTTGTCCCTTATTTTTCATCATTGATTTTTTATCATAAAAAATACTATATTTATATCTTCAATTTTATGGTGATATTCGCATACATGGTAAATTTATATATCTAAATTTATGTTACATTGTTATTTTGAATGTATGGATATTTTTCAAACATGGAATAATTACATATAATAAAAATACCTATGTAGAAAAAATATCATAAATTTTATTGTGTGTTTCAACGTGTTTTATAAATTTTATATTTTTATTGTTATAATAAGTAATAATATTTTTGATTATGAGTACATTTTTTAATATTATTATAATATTCTTTGTTTTTAAATTATTTATAGACTATATGTGGTTTGTGAAATTATTTATCTAATGAATTTTCAATTTTTAATTCATTCCCATATGTTCTAATTGAAATGTTATTTTGTTTATATATATATAAAAATATAATTTCATAATTCTAAAAATTATATTTTGGTTATATTTTTTATCACTCTTTCATTATAATATGTTTCTTAAAAGATAACATATATAGTATAATTTAATTCATTATATATTATCAATGTGTGAATTATTTTAAATGTATTTTATGATATTGAAAATATAATTGAATCATATATTTATTTACTTCTTATTTAAAACCATTGAAATAAAATGTTTTTTATTTTATAAATTTGTAAACATATATAGAGAAATATATTTTTGTTATAATAAATATGCAACACCCATATAGATAATATTAATTAGGTGAACATTCAAGTGAATTATCTATAAGAATATTGTATATAAATAAATGAAAAGAAATGTAGTGAGATATGACACAACAAAGAAGAAATGTATCATTGACACAAAATATAATACAATCTCAGTCCACGAACTATCAGAGTCAATACTGGTTTCTAGAAATTTCATTTTTTTCATCAAATTTCATATGACCGATGACCACTTATCCAATCTATATTTATTATTCAATATCTTCTTATTGTCTAGTATGTTTTATTTTCCAATGGAACGATCTTTAATACAGTTGTTCATACATAGTTATTCCTCCACTCAAATGGAAGTGTTTGGGGTATGCTCTCCTAACATGAAATGTGGATCCTATAAATTGTGATTTCTCCTTTTTAAAACTATTTGATAGGTTTTTTATTTACATATAATAGAATAAGTTCTTCATGTTCCGAAATAAGGTAGGAAATTTTTTTGTACTATAATAAAAAGGGTTGAGTCTTCACCTGTAATATTTTTAATCATTATTTGTTTTAGTTAGTACCAATCCCATCAATGATTTTTAGGGTATTGAATAAAAAGTATAGGTTCCTTATAACCTAAACAATTATAAAATATATTTTTTGTTATTATTTTTTTTCTAAATATATATTTTCACAATACAATAACTTTCATCTATTGTGGTTTTTGAATAAATAATACATATATATTTTTTAATATGTCTAATATGTTGCAATGTTCTATTCACCCCTGTAAATCATTGTATTTATAACATTGTAAAAAGTAAAATTCATTTTTATATAAATATATAAATTTAAATAATACATTGATTATAAATTTATTTAAATAAACTTTTCTTGATTATATTATTAACTAATTTATACATGAATATTAAAATTACTATTTACCTCCTTTTGTAATTAAATCCTAAAAAATTGATTATTTATTTTTATTAACCATGTAAATTGTTTTAAAATTTCATTAAATTTTTTTAAATATATAATTTATTGAGAAATTGTTTTCCCCATGATAAAGGTAAATATGTGTTTAAATGTATTAAACCAATAGATAAGGAATATAATGTCCCAAAAATCATTACCTACACTAGATTGGATGTGTTTATTTTTACCTATAAAACTATGTATTAACAATTTTTTTGAGAAACCTGTGCATGAGGTTGAGATAAATATATTTTAATGTTATTTATATTTATGAGGGTTCCACTCACAACACTTAAAAAATATTATATATGATTCTCAATTCCTTACCCAAAATGTGCAACATACATCAACCAATATCTTACAAAATAACATTCAAAATCAACTCTATATTTCCATGATGTTATAATCTTATAAAAATCCCCATCTAAGGATACATAATGTAATTTTATATTGAGATTATCTAAAGAAAACATATATGTTCCTGCTGATCCTTTTCATGATTATTTTTAATTGTAAATCATCCAAATATTACATTACAAATTTAACATAAAGGGATCAATATCATTAATATGCATAATTTTTATGATATTGTTACAATAAAATTCTCTCTCAGTTACATCCAATTAAATATTAAGGTATTTTTCATGCGTATGTATGAACAACTATCTCTATGATGAGACATGTATCATTTTTAATGAACAACTCTCAATGATTGATATGGAAGTGTATATAATGAATATATAACACTTTTGTAATTAAATAATGATTTTCAAAAATATTCTCTACCTTTAATTTTTCCTATTGATTGAAACATGAAAACATCATTCTTACTTATGTATGAACTACCATCTCGTCTAAGTGATTTAATAAAATTTTAGCCACCACCGTACATGGAAGGTTATAAATGTGAATATAAGAAATAAATATTATATTAATTTCATGAATAATATTTTTTGGATAATGAATCGATGAACATGTTTTATCAACAATAATTCATAGATTGAAATAGACATGGAAAATAAAACACATGACACACTAGTATGGTTCTTAATAAATATTTAATAATAAATTTGTAATTATAAATTATAAGGAAAATAATTATAGTAATATAAGTGTGAATTTTTTTACATATTTAAAATTAATTTAAATACATTACCATATTGTTTAGAGTGCATATGAATCATTTCAAAAAATGAGGTACGGGTTTATGTTAAAATATCACTTTTTATAATGATTTTTTATTTTATAATTTTCATTATAAGAAATTATAATATTTTTTATACTTTACAAACCATATAATTTATTCTCATATAGTTATTTATAGGGTTTTAATGTATTTTTTTTCAAATTTTCCTCCTATTTATCATTGGAAAAATATCAAAAGAATATTTTTTATAAAAGAATACATTATTTCCTTTATTTTATCTTGGAATAGTTCCCTTCCATATCTATGTTACTAAAAAAATTAGAATGTTATTTTATATATATAAATGATTAATAATGGCATTTTTATTCACCCTATTATAGTCATTACAAATTATTGAAATAAATATTTTCAACGATATTTTTTCAATTAAATTTTTACTATATATAAAAGTAAGATAAGAATTTATATTAATATTTATTTATCTAAATAATTATCCAACCATCATTAATGATATTATTTACTAAAAAAACTTAACATTTGTCTATAGTTTTTCTTGAAAAACACCCTTCTAATTATCCTATGAAATTTTATTTTTTAAAATGTTACTAAAAGAAAAAGACATTCTTTATTTTTCCCAAAATCATATTTCTAAAAATTATGTAAAATTATTTTCTCTATCTATGTTATAATCATTTAATTGATTATATGATTCATTAGTTGTATGTATTTATGATACAATAGGCTTCCTTTCTTGGTCTGGATTTTGAAAATAATTATTTCATAATGTGTACATAAAACCCATTAATTTTTTATATGTTATATAAGTTATATGGGAATAACGAATTTCATAATTTTTAATTATTTGGGAAATATGAATTAATGATTGAACACAAACCCTTAAGGTAATTTTCACATTATATAATGGGAGACATTATGAAACTCATCTAACGATTTGGGTAATATTAAATATCTCATTAGTTAAAATATTTCATGATATGTTTTTACATGCCTAATAAGGTATAAAAGAGGATTTCTTGATCCTATATGGGGAAATGAAAACGTTTCTTAATTGAAAGAGGATAAAATTGGGATTATCTCATGAATAAGGGTGTACAAATGCTAATAGGCCAATCAATAGAGGGTATCCTGGTGGTAGGTTATATCCCATGAAAGTACATCAGTAATTAACACAAGCATAACATTTGATAAATGATATGGTGAGAAGCATTTTCATAAAATTTATAGATTTATAGGAATTTAGAGATAACCTAATCAAATATGGGACAATACACACTATGATAGAGTTGAAAATTAGCCTCTACTAAGAATATGATTTTATTCACATAAGTTTACGCCACACTTTTAATTCAGAAAATTGTGCCTAATGATTTTGAAATCTTCTCATGGATCATGAAAAAAAATTTATATTTCCACACACTTATGAATGTTATATATCATTATGAAATATTATTATTAAATGGATCATGTTTTATGGTTTATAACTGATTCAGTATGATCTTATTAGTAGTTATCATGTTAATATTCTCTTCAACGTTTCTTATAATCAATTATAACCTCAAATTTAAATGCCCCATAATTATCCTTACTAATAATTATATCAAACCCTTTATTATGATTATCATCAATAGGTTTTGAAGAATAAATTTATGAGGGGAATGTTTCAGAAGGGTACTACATGAGGAAAAATCAGTTCCATATTCTGATGATATTTCACTAAGCTAGTTGATTATTAATTTGTATCCAAATAAAATAGTTATTAAATGTTATAAGGAATTTATTATCATAATATTTATCTAATATTAATCTAAAATTATGTAATATTTATGTATGGGGAGGTTGGATTTCCTCAGCTAGTATCAAATCATGGTTTAGTTATTTTTTATATTTTGGTTTTGATGAATATAGTATAAGAAAATTAGATAACCTATGATGAATGAAATCTGATATAGGATGAATGAAATGTGTCATATGTTGACAATAAGGTGTCATAAATTAATACATAAAACTATTAATGTTCCATATGATATTATTTCACAATCTATTAATTTCTAATGTATTATACTATTAACCATTTTTATTTTAGTAATACTAGGATTATAAAATGATGATTTTTGTTCGGTGGTTGATGTGATCAATATTGACAGTATCATGTTTTAGAATAGTTATATACATTACATCAAATTTTGAAAATTCTATAAATTTAGAATGTAAAAAGGATAGATATTGGTTTATCAGAGAAAATAAAAAATGGTATGATGTAATTTTATCATAATTAGAGATCTTATCTAATATAATATTTAGGGATTTTGATTACTAAAAAATTATCTTTCACCCTAGATTTTATTTTTTGTAATTTTATTATAGTATTAGATCTCTCTTTTGATATCCTATATCAACATCTAGGGAATGGATGTATCATTTTATATTTTGATTGATAATTTAATGACCTACATATTTGAGGATGAAACAAATACAATGTATATTTCCTTCATTTTATAGGTATTACGACATATTCATGATGTGTGCTTTTCTCAAATGATTCAGGGGAAAATAATAATAATGATAATAATATTTCATAGAAATAGACTTATTTATTTCTTAAAAATAATCCTAGTATACACTTAGAGAGTGAATTATGGTTTAAAATATAACTCATAACTAGTGTTACACCTATTTCAATTAATCTTTACTGAATAACCCCAATTGGTTATGTTGAATCGAAGTTGAAACACCTACATAATCTATAAAATGGATTCATATGTCCTAGTATGTCTCTAATGGGTGAACCAATTATCTTTTCTAAGAATATTCAATAGTAACTGAGTAATTTCATTGATCATTAGGAACTTAACAAACTTCACTATAAGGAATAAGTCTCTTATAGACCGTATTGATGAATTTTTTGATGAATTGAATGAAGCTAATTAGAAGAAAATGAATTATATTTGATATGAATATCACCAGTTTATGATAGAAAAGAGAGGTAGAAACCAATATATCATTAATGATGTGGTATAGACACTATGAAAAAATTGTGTAACCATTCAGACTCATCAATTACATCAGTATCGTCAACTGTCTAATTAATAAAGTATTTTGATATTGCCTTCATTTGTTTTTTTAGAAATTCAAACGTTTTTTATACTATATTATATGAAAAATATTTATCATAAAGACAATTAGAATATTTTGATAAAATATGTTTATAATAGTGTAGTAGTTATCTATATTTACAAAGTGTAAATATTTAATAAAAATATTGTCACACGTGGGTAATTACCAGAGAGTGTATATCGATGAATCTATAAAATATATATTTTATTAAAAAATAAGTAAAATAATCTAGGGTGAGTGAGATCAATAGTTTTATTGGATTGGATGGATACTATCAATTAATATTTTTTAATTTCTCATGGATATCAAATCCACTACGTATGATTATATAAATATAAGTTAGCTTTTTAAGATCCATTACTATGAAATTAATTTCTAGGAATTGATGATATTATTTGATAGATTTTATATTCTCATGATTTTCTAAAATATAGAATTTTTTCTGATTTCTATTGAATCATGAAATATAGATTTTTGATGTGTTTTCAACTATAAATTCAAAGTGGTAGAAATTTCACCGCACTATTAAATGATTCATATAAAAAATTACTCATCTCAGGATTTGGAGTTGGTAGTGAAATAATATTCCCTAAATATATGGTATAATTATATTTATGGTTATCATTGTTATATATATATATTGTTAATAAAATATAGATATATTTATTCACATATAAAGTTTTTAATATGTTCTGAAAGAGATAGTTGAAGTTGATTAAGCAATAAAACTACTCAAAAAGTATCTCATTATAAAGGAAATCAAATTGGTTTGTGCACTGAGATGAAAAGATCATTATTTCTATTCCATGATATTGATAATTGAAATATAAACAGAAAATATTTATTTTATGAGTTTAATCATAGATATAATATGTAAAAGGTAGAAATACTATCTTTTGTATACGACTATTCAATAATTTATTCATGTGATGGATACTAATGTGTATAAGGATAATGTTGATCTAAAAACAAAGACAGAGATTAATATAAAGATCAAATGTGATCATAATTGAATTATAAAATTCCATAACTAGGTAAATGTATAATAAGAAAAATAATTTAGTAACTAGTTATTGTATGATGCACTTATATTATCATTACATATTCATTCAAGATGAATGATGATTTTTAGAGGTATAAGTTAATATATATTGTGAGACAATGTGAAAAGGGTTATTGAAATGTATGTTTCATTTTTCATAGGATTCAATTAAACTAATAACAAAAATTTGAAGTCAAAGGAGATGATTCAACTATTACGAATAAATTTATGAAAATAGAAATATTTAAGGAATCAACTTGGGATCCAACAAATCAGACACCCAACCCGATCGTCCACTAGACCCGAAGAGTAGACTTGATCTCCAAGGGTTAGAAACTAGTGACTGAGTATCATAGAACAAAACATGAGAATTATTTTACTCCCATTTTATAATTTAAATACATAATATAAATAAATAAAATTAATATGAAACTTTATAAATTGAAGCATACAACTTTAAATAGGATATAAAATTTTTAAATAAAAAATAATAGTGGATTTTTATTTATATTCCATAATTAAATATATATAATGGTCCAAACTACTAAAAAAAATATTTATAACTAATATAAAAGCATAAAATAGATTCCATAATCCTAAACACAACTCATTATAACCATACAAAAATAAATATCTTCTGAAGATCGACATAGATAAAGATATGATGAAATTGACCTGAACATCTAAAATATAGACATGATATAAAATCAAAGTAGGTAACCACACCAAATAAAATCTGTAAAGTTTCAATCCTACTATTTAAAAAAAAATATTTCTAAATCAAATAGAAAAATTATTTTTTTTATGTTTAAATAAATTTAATCAATGAAACATTACATGTGTTATGTAATATTTTTTCCTATATTAAAATAAAATAAAAAAATCAGATGGAAAATGTTTTCCCTAACAAATAAATATTTCAAAAAAAATAATTTTTAAGTTCTAATTTAAAACCATTTTAGAAACTCCTATTTTGTAAAAAAATCAATTCATTAATGGTGGTTATAAATTATCAAATATTTTTTCATAATTTATTGTAAAATCAACCAATCCATAAAACATTGAACATCGTCTTTGAACTATGTTTTCAAAACAAACGCTCAATTAGATTTTCAAAAACCAATCAAAAAAAAAACATTTAAAATTAAGATAGTAAAAAATACATTATAAAACTAAATTTCACACTTTTAATGGAAACACCCTTTTGAAACCCATATTCCAAAAATATGTTTAAAGAACATTAATACTCGACACATTTTTATTATTATTTATGAATAATTTAGAAACCATTTTCTAAAATATTACAAGTAAACCACCCAATTAATGAATAATGAACCTAGATATAACATTAATGTCAATCCATGTAACATGGATAAATAAATTACAAGAACAAATGATCCAAATAATGACATATAAACACATGGTCACAATCGATATATAAGGATACATACATTAAATGTTACTAAATATGATACCAGTGTCATGGGAATCTCACTAAAACTCTATAAAATGTATAAGGTAATTTATCAAGGATCCTTGGTTAGCACTATTAAACATCTCAGAATCCCAAAACTCCTCATTGAACTACCGCTAGATAATGTCCCTATAACATATTAATCGAATGGATAAATGAATATATCATCCCAATAATTCATTTTTCCATGGTATTGATGATGAAAATGTCATATGAACACATTCTTATACAGAACCATATAATGATAGATTGCTATAATAAGGTAATTCTAATCTAATTTGTGTCACCATATCAAATAATCTAGATAATGTTCCATATACAACCCACTCTATCTACTAGGACATTCCCTCAAGCATGTCACTATATTAGTAGGACTCTAATAAAACTCCAAATGGTTGTGAACAAAATCAATCATTTCATTGTACAAATAAAAAACATCTTAAATCACACATTCCTCACCTCCAATTCCAATTAAAATAGTCATCCCCATATACATAAACACACATGTATAATATAAAAATAATCAATAATAAACATACCCTAATAAGATAATAAGGGACCATAGGAATAAAACATTAACATAGGGGATCAAGAGGATATCAAATATTTTATAAAAACAAATATCACTATTATTTACAACATTACATATCATTTTAAAACATAAATTCAATTCCAACATAGATTGATTTTTTTTAAAATATATACGCATATACTCTGGTTATAAACATTATCCAATAAACTATGAATCTCAATGGGAATTCACTATTAATATTAAAATACTTTTGAAAGTGTTCAAATACAAAAAATATATTTAAACAATAATACCCATGGGATACCCCACCATTTTTTTAAAACAGAAACTGTTTTTAGAATATAATAAAATCATAAAAAACACTAAAACACTGAAATAAAAATGATCCATGGTCATAAAAATTATTAATATATATCTCTGGTGTTTTATCAAAAAAAATTTAAAAAATAAATTACATAAGATAAATATTTTAATCACATTTATAAAAATCACTAGGATTAAAGGGAATTTATCAAAACAAATCTTTTTTTAAGCCTCAAACTGGTGTTCTTCATCAGTTAAAAAACCAAACTCATTTATTCAAATCTATTTAGACTTTTTCAATAAAAATTCATCATGGAATCACATACCATTATAATGTTTAAAGTAAATTTTATATTAATTTGACCCTTTATTTTTCATACAAATTGGAATAACATTAACAAAGAGACAATTTCAACCGACAATAACTAAATTTCATTTTATATAAAGTGATACCAAGCAAATCCTACATTGATTCAATGGAGATCATCCTGTAATTTTTCATCTATGATGGAGAAAACTCTTATAATACAAGATGTTCCATCTATAACCTATACACAAATAAATACCAATGATTTTATTCAACCCCAACCAAAAAATACTACATAGATATTAGGGTCCCTAATAGGATATATAAATCAAGGGATATAATGACCAATATAGTGGTATTTTTTAGAGGGGACACCCATGATTAAAATAACATGAATATAAATTTAAAGTCCACAAAATCTGATACAATATGTATGAGACTCTCAGAGGAGGTTCATTAGGTCATTCAAGTAATAGGTACATAGTAATTATTGGTGGAGTCATAAAATAAATGACTAAGAATGTGGAAATTTTACTTGTAAAAAATATTTCTCGAAAACATGGTTTGGGAAATGGTTATAAAAACCAATAATAAACCATGTGTATGTAAATTCCTATGAAAAAAATAATAGAACTATTTATGCATGACCATTCATGGATAGATAAACCATTACCCAATCAATGAAAATGAAACTGTCAGAAAATGGAATTGATTCACACACTTTTCACATAGTTACTGCTCTTTATGATTGTTATGAACAAAACCTCATACTTAACAGATGTCAAACACTATTTCCCCAAGTTCACACATTGTTTTAACTCAATATATAAATTTAACATCTTACCCATATCATGCATGTTAAAAATGATCTTCATCAAAGGGTTCTATTGTTTTATTTAAGGGTTTTATCACGTTTTACTCCAAACCATGTTTCATAACCATACATTGAGTTAATTCACAAAAACATTACATGTTATATACTCTAATTCCATGGAATCTTAAAATGTTTCACAATGTCACGAAAATTTAGAAATTAAAATCTCTAAAAATGCAGAGGGTGTCCCAAATCTACCCAATATTCCACATTACTCCATAAAAAATACTTATAACCAATTGAATGTCAAGATAAAATTAATTCTTAAGAATTTAACAAAAAAATTGAAAAATGAACACAAATACATGTGAACCCTCAACCAATACTAATCATATTCATGAAATAATTATCAAAAATTTATCATATAATGTATCTAAGTATATAGAGACAGATCATCAGTCTCCCCAACAATTTATTTTTGTCTATGATGGTGGAAGAATAAGCTACCAAATTACTAGAATGTCCATTTTTAGTTATGATATTTTCACCTTCTATAACCCAATCAAAAATAGTTCTAAACCAAAATGAACACCGTACCCTATGTAACATCCAAAATGATTTCAAAACTAGATCACCACCCCATGATTTCCCAACCCCAAGGATAAAAAATAAATGAAATTTGTCATTAATGAAATCACTGACAAATAACCCTATGGTTGCATTCTCCATAGAAGGGTTTTTAGAACCAAATTAATCGAATTCCATACAACATAATTATGATAGAAAACATTGAAATGGGGTATGCATGAACAAGTTTGGAAAAAAACAACACTTCATGTACCCATTCATGCACCATAGGTTCTCCCCATTTCTAAGATAGAAAAAAACATAATTATTTTACATACCATATAAGGGAAAATCATCAATAATATATGTGGAATGAAATATTCAAAAAGTAACACCCTTGAATACATTCCATGAAAACATACCCAAGAAAAAGCAGGACTTAACCCATGAAGTAAAAATCCAAAAAAAATTTGTTTGTCTTCTAAAGTATATAGGACCAAAAAACATGAAGGGGGAGAACCAAAAAAATATTCATTTACACGAGAGCACTATAAAATAATTACACTAAAAAACAAGTGATATAAACCCTTAAAATTTCATATACCAATAATAAGTATATTATATCCCCAAAATATCAATTTTTTAGGTATATACTGCCTATTTTATATATCATCTAGTAAATAAAAATTGGAAAATTGTATTTTAGGATTAATTACTGGATCCATTTTAAGGTATTTGATTAAATTATTACTCAATAAATTATGGATGTCTCCATCTTAATTCTTATTCTTTGAGTCATGAAATATATAATAAAAATGATTCCTTATAATTATAATTTATTAATTTTCTATACCATTAGATTTTTGTAAATTATTTCCTTGTAAATCATGGTATATAATTATTCCAATAATTTTCTTTTCTTTTGATGTATTTTTAATCAATAATTACCTTAGTCGTAAGAGTTTTTGGAAACCCAGTCATCATTTATTTAGTTTTTTCTCAATCACATAATCTAATTTCACACATGTTGAGATGATTTTATACATTTAATTTTTGATGTATTAATCAACTATTTTTTACATTTTTAATGTATATATCCATTTTTATTAATTTTATGATTCATGAAGTATGTTTTCCATAAGGGATATTGATATCTAAAATACCCTCTATTTTAGTTATAATGTCTCATAATCAATATTGAATTTAATTTCCAAGGTTCATCAACCATAAAACTTTATTTTCTGATATTTAATAATCCAAAAGTTTAAAATTATTTTTTGTTACATAATAGTGTTTTTTTATTCCATTTATGTCGTGTGATAAAAAAGTATTTTGAAAATAATTATAAAGGTGTTTTCTTTCATATTTATATATTTTATCCTCCTCTCATCATTTTTCCAAGAACAAATTTATTTCTTATCAATTATTAGTTACTATAAAATATATTATAATGTATATTTTTTCATAATAATTAATGTCACCTATTTAAAATGTCACCTTTAAAGAGGCATGGAATTATTTTTTCTTTAAGGAATAAAATGTTTAATAAATTATAAATTAAAATTTCTCTTCTATTTAGAAAATATTTAACTAATTGATTCACCCTAATTTGTTTTATATTTCATGATATATCATTTATTGGATTTAATCGATGGTATCAAATAATTCAATTAATTTAATAAATTATAAATAATTATTTTATGAGGGTATTTTTTATTTATTTCATCATAATAATACGTTCTATTATTAAAATAGAAATATGTTCACATCTAACCGTATATCAACATTATATGGATTTATAATGTTAATGTCATTAAATTATTGAATAATTTATATACTTTTTTCACAATTTTATTTGAACATCAAATTTTACAAAATTTATATTTGATGATGTTAATTTAGATATCTTGTTATTCTATTGAAATGTGTAAATGTATTGGTGTTTATTGAGTAATTATTTCAGTATTTATGTATATTAGAAAGTTAACTACTTATTTTTTTCACCATAAAATTAATACATATATATGTGTTTTGATAATTTAATACCTTTTATAAGCATGCGTTATATTCTTGGCATGTCTTATATTTTTATTCTAATATTGTCAATTTTTTGAAAGTTGGCTATTTATTATTTCGCTACCTAACATTTTTTCATTAATTGGGTTATGATAATGTTATATAGTTTATTTATTTTGGGTCATATATTGGAAATATTTATTATTATTTACTACTAACCTTTGTTTATTATGTTTTTTATTTAATGAATTTCTTGTTATATAGATAGTGAAGTTTTGATCAGTAATAAGTTATTCAATGAATGGTTTCAATGGACATTATAAATCTTAAGGTGAATTCATGGGACATAGTCATGTGATAGGGGGTTCCTATAATTATATACCCCCTTATTATTTGACATATCTCATGATAAAAATAAATTTTTGGTGTTTTTCATATTCCTTCCCATTTAAGAACTTTTTATTTAATTTGTTCTCAATGATAAGTAACATTCCATGAACAAGGCATTTCCAACATGTTTTTTATGTTCATAAATATTAATTCCATAGGTATGATATCGGAAGTATTGGTATACTTGTTTTAATTTATGGTAATTAATTTTAAATTCAATCATATTCATGTTTATTCCCACTTTATCTTGTTTAATTACTCCCACTAGAATAATTATTCTATTATTATGACATGATTACATTAGTTGAATGTTTCCCTTATAGAGTATTTTATCTCAGGCCTCATTTTATTTTAATTATCTTATATTATGTAGAAATGTATAACAAATGAGATTCCTAAAATGATAGATTTTGTGGAGAATATTTATGGAATATTTTTAAGACTCATTATGTATTGTGTAGTTTCGTATATAGTGGAAAAAATGCTCTCTTGATAGAAAGAACCTGAATTTTTTACCCAATATTTTTTCATAATTCGTTGAATCAATAAATATGTAATTTTTTATATAATGGAAGATATGAAATTATTATTATTTTTTATTTTAGGTGGTAAATATCCCTGATTTTATAGTTGTTATCAAAGTGATTGAATAATGTATGTGTTTATGGACCCATATCTGAGAGAGTGGGTCTAGGGAATTTGAGTTTATTTGAATGTAAAGGATCTGATATCAATATAGATTATGATGTTTTCATGATAAATTATGTGTTAAGATGTTATGGTTCATCCAAATAGATAAAAATTTGGAATGTTGTATGATTTATTAATTACACAATAATTCATATTTAATTTTTGGGATTAAGATAGGAGAACATTAATGAAAATTAGGGGGACAAGACTATCAAAACACTTATAAGTATTTGATAACATCCCATCATTTTTGTAATGTACAGATTTTATAGTTCCTTTGGATGTTACATCGATTTATGGATAAGAAAAATGGATTTAGGATTGGTCTCATATGTGCCTCGGGGTAATAACCCTAAAAAGGTATGACTATGCAATAATTCTATCATCACCGGGACAATGAAAATAATGCCAAAATGGAAACCTAGTTTTGCACTCAAATGGGATAGTATCTTGTTATTCACATTTTTCTAATGAACCACTATAAATCCGTTGAGTAGGATGTTAAATAATAATGATAGAGAACCTAATAAGAAACATTATCATGGATAAATAGGATTCAATAAAGAGAGACATTTCTTGAATTGAATGTATTATATGCTGAAAAAATGGTTTCATAAGTTAAGACATGTTCAGAATGATTTTTTATTCAACATATTTTCGATATTATAATAACCATTTTGGCTTTAGTATTTTCAGGATAGTGGATCATGATGTTGAATATGGGAAATATTTCTATCTATAAACTATAATGTCTTATAACAAAAATAAGATCATGCATTATTCGTAAATAATTTTAAATATTTTTACTTTGAATTAAAAGGGGAGTTTTTTTGTCTTACTAGTGGTATTGAGGTGTGTATCAGAATATAAATTAATTCATCTAAATATTCAAAAAAATTATTTGTGAAGTGATATTATTTAAAGAAATAATGAAATATTCTAAATGTTATTATGAATTATGATAAACATTTAATATTCATTCTTCAGTACATATTCATTAATGTTTTGAAAAAATATATTAAATAATATTAAAAACCCATAGAATGGATTATGTGGTAATGTTGAATTTTTGGGTATAGCTATAGATGAAAACATTTTTAATGTATGTATATGATGTTTGGTTCATACTTTTATGATGATAATATAATAAAGGGTTGGAAAATATTAATAATTCAACATATTCAGTTACTATATTATTTGGATTGATGATAATTTTTTGGTAATGTCTATCTAATTTTTTTGGATTATGGTATCTACTGACTACTATGTTACCTTAGGAACTTGTGGATAATACCACTTGAGGATTAAAGATAAAATTACTTTTTGTAGGAATATCTAATTTTTAATGGTGTTACTAACTTGGAGACATAAATAGTTTTAGATATGTAATTTGAAATAGAATATATAATTAATGTATATAAATATGTTGGTATGTTATTATATGGATAGATAATATTTTTTGAAAAAATATAATTAAATAATAACTAGTAAGGAGGTATTTTAGATGTCATATTACATGTTATACACCAAATTATTAATATAATAAAAAAACACTCATTACATTCATTAAATAGTAATAATTAAAATTGTGTTGACACAATTTATTTTGTAGTGGAGGAATGTGATACCCTGGGAAATTAATATTTGAATACATGTAATTGAGTAAATGTGTTTGATAACTTTATCCGCACACAATGTTGAATATAAGGGAGTGCATTATATATTTAGATAAAATATAAATATTTAAGTATTAAATTTTTAAAAGAAATAATATAATTAGTGTTAATCAATCAGAGTAATGTCTATATGAAATATTTTTATAAATAAAAAAACATGCCACTTTTATTATGATTAAAATTCAATTAGTGTAGCTAGAAAACCCCAGAAAACCATTTTATTCTAAAAACTATAATTACACAAAACTATTGGTCTATTTCAATTAACTATGTATATTATAATTATATAATAGATAAATTTATTTATTATATATTTAATATATTTCCAATGAATTAATTAGTAACTGACACAGAATAAGAATAATAAAGAGATATGACTTAAAAATATTTTTTTTTCGAAAAAAATTTATGGATTTTATTTTAGAAGTTCATTTATAATTTTAATTATAAAAATTCATAAATATAATTTTATTAAATGAAAATAATTTTTGTAATAGGAGTAATAAATTTTTCTTATGACAAAATTTTGATAGTTTTTTTTCAAAAATGGGTTTTATGTGCGCAAATGTTAAATATAATTTTTCAAAAACAAATTAATTTTTTTTGAAAACATTGAACTTATATTATTGTTTATTTGGTAAAAAATATTTGGCTATTACAACTATATTTTAATTTTTTTAAATAACATAATTTATATTAATATAATTTTCCACTGGAAAAGTAAAATGGTTGTTTTGAATGAATTAATCCTGCATGAGTAATATAATATTTATCTATATAAAATTGGTTAATATAATTTAAAATATAAAACTAATAATTTTTTTTAAAAAAAAATATGAACACTAATTCAATTAATCATTAATATGAAATTTGGATAAACCACATAATATATTGAAATATTATTTTTATTTAAATAGTTTTTCTTATATGTTATATTATAATTTAAAAGTTAATTTTCTCACATTTATAAACTGAATTAGGTTAAATAGAAGAAAAAATTGGATTCAAAAAATGTCATTTTCTACGAAGAATTTTCATATATTTTTAGTAATAGAATAATTTATTTGACAAATTTTTAATCAAGATGAATAATTTAGAAATAGGTAAATTTTGTAACTACAATTTTTAATAATTAAAACATAACATTAAATTATAGAAAGTCTTTTTAAGTAAAAAAGTAACACCCAAATGTATAACCTACCATTTATACACCTAACAAAACAAACTATAATTCATTTTCATTCGTATCCCTTACCTATCATTATTTTCCAAATGTTGGTATATTTTTTCACTTATAAATGATTCCCACTTTCTCCCACAATAGGACGCTCGTGTATTATAAAATTCTATCAAAAATATAACCAATACAATTATTATGGATCACCTACAAATTTATTATCACATTGAGTCAAAAAATTTCTTCAATTCCTTCATTTCCCAAAGCTACATCATGAGATGATCAGAATTCACAATTAAGGTGTTGCATACATTTTGAAATTTATTCCTTATCAGTCACATCCACCCTCAATCAAATATTATATTACCTCATGTTTATAATTAAATAATAAAAAATTATATGAATAAATATTATTTTATTGACTGTATATTAATTATATATCCTCTATAATTATATCAAAAAATTGAAAATGTTCTCATGCCCGTGTAAAGACTATCACCACTATAAACTACATTTTTTATTTTTATCACATACTTTTATTGATAGTTATATAAATGTGATTAATTAATATATATACATATATGATAACAAATGAATTATTTTTTGTAATATTTTTTTAATTTGGAATTAATATAAAAATGATGTGATCTCTGTAACATTAACTATCATAAAAAATAAGTCTCGGAGGAATGTTTTTAATTAATTATATGTAATATTCTCATGTCCATTATTTCTTATAAATTCTGGGAATTTTAATATATCACATAAATAAGCACTAAATAATATCAAAATTTATTTTTTTATAATTAAATTACAAATAAAAAACCCCAAAACTGTTAATTAATAATGAAAAGTTCTTCTTTCGGACGGTTTAACCACTTACATAAAAAATAATAAAAAATTATATCATAATATAATTTTACCTCCATTCAAATATTTCATGACCCTTGTTTTTATAATATTTTGAGGGGTTATTTCTTTGGTGTAATTTTAGGACTCTTTAAAAAAAATTGGAATCATGTGGGATAGTGCATGTTTGGGAAACACTTTGGGAAATCCATGTGATTTGTCTCCACAAACCATGTTCCCTTTATGAAGAAACATAAAGGGGTGAATGGTTTTAATAAATAATTCAGACACCCTCTGAACCATGAACCATATAGTCAAATTTTTTCTATAGTTGGAACACAGCTAGTTAAAATGCATGTAAAGTCAATCTACCCCATCCAAAATCTTTGTAGGGTCGGATAGTTAGGTAACAAAATTACTACAAACAATATACCCCCATCATAAAAAATATGTATGTCGTATATAATGTCCCAAAAATATTAATAAATAATAATAGGGGAACATTTATGATTATAAACACCACTAATTGAACATAATACACATCCATGGATTTAATGTTTATCAACTATAAATTTTGACTCCTCCATCTTTTTCTCTTTATAGATCAAAGTTCTAGTGATCACGTTGGATCTCATTCAGATAAGTAAATATCCTCTCATATTGATTATTCTGATATATTCTTCCATAGTCATTATATAGTTATATATAATCACATTATATGTGTATTAAACCTCAATTTGGATGGATATTGACTCGTGGACAGATTCTTAGAACTCCAATTCCTTTATTCTTCATTGGTAGATCTCATTGCAAGAGTTGATTTAACCTCATTATTAAGGGTATGTGGTTTCACAAGGCTCTACCCTAAAATACAAAAACATATTTTATTTATTATTAATATTAAATTTCTAATTATTTAATTTCTATAATTTTTATTTATTTATATATGATTTGGAAAGAGAACGTAATTGTAAAAAAACTAATATTAATGAAAGTAAAATATATTATTTGAATTCAGTTAAATATTTCTTATTTCATTTTAATGCACCATTACGGAAATAATTTGACATCAATCTAGAAAAAAATACAAAAATAAATATTATTGTAATATGAATCAATTTGTTGAAAACATATTATTTTTTTAAAATTAAAAGCCATGTTGAAAATGAAATTTGGAAATTTAACATTAAATGATGAAATGATTTGAAATGAAATATTTATAATGATTTATTAATTTATTGTTAGAGGTAATGGGCCCTTATGTTGTCAATAGGTTATTATGACATTAACACTGGGACTCTAACTCTAAATTATTTAATTTTTAGTGAAAAAACTAAAAATATATTTTTTTGGCATGATTTCCCATAATGGGTTTCATAATAGGATATAGATTATTTTCCAATAATGTGTCCCCTAATGGGGTTCCAGTTGGGGTATTTACAAATATCATGGGCTATGATGATAAATGAGAATTCTTAGGATCTTATATATAGAAACTAACATACCTAGAGGCTTATATTTCGAATGTTTTTTTACATTTGACATGATTATGAATTCTATTGATTATAGAAATGTTGTATTAAGGCCATATATTTAATATAATTATTTCATATGAAATATTTATTCAATAATTTTTTGATAAATCATTTTTCTTCGGTGTTTAATGCATGTTTTAGATTTAAAACACAATAATTTCTTTAAGTTCATTGTTTTATATAAATTTTAATGAAAATTGGATTATTATTATCAAATTTCATTGTGAATATTTTGTGGTATCCTACTCGGATAACAGGCTCACACCCTACTATAAGATTCTATAATTTGTATATTTTCATATTATAGGTTCATGTATTGGTTATGTTCCTCTTTAAGGGGTGGTTTTAATTGATTAGATGGACCTAGAATGATGGTGTGACCAGTGGGGTTCTGATCTACATGTTAAATAGGATTTATTTGAAATTGTTCTTCTACGATATTATTTATTTTAATGATGTAGTGTTTTAGTATTGTGTGATATACTTGATTATAGTAAATTGTCCCCTTTTTGTTGAGAATAATGACTTTTATCATTTATCATTTTCTATTTTTTTGTAAAAATAGTTCATGTTATATTATTATACAATTTTGGTTTCTAGTCAACGAACTGTGGGAGTTTGGAATGCCCTTCAGGCTATGTCAGGCCCTAAATGTGCAGTAGTGTTCCTGGGTATCTGGGATGGTTTATGGAACTTTGGTGTCAAATGAACTATTTTTGAATATCTCATTCATGTTAGTATGCATTTTGTGTTGTCCCTGTTGATATGGGGTGGGATTATTGAGAAATTGGACCTGTTTTTAACTGATTGGCTATCCATATATCATCGTAATGAGCTATAAGTCGCCATGGGTGTTTGAGAAAATTATCATGGTTGAAAAGTATGATATGAATTATAAAAGTTTTCCAATATTTTAACTATGTATGGGAAAATAGAAATATTGATTTCTTTCTGGTGGAATTTATGTACCTCTATCCCTTTTTAGATTTAATTATTTTTGTATAATTTATTTATTATATCATGGTTTTATGCTGACATTAAATAGTATCATTCCTATTAGGAGAATTTTTATTATGATAGGGTAGTAATATAGTGGAAAAAATATAAACTTATTATTATAAAATAATATAATATTTTTGTGGTAGTGGATTGTTTTTCTAATCTCTATGATAGGTACCATCACTTTTCCCAATTCAGGATGTGGTAGTGGAACCTCAAAGGGATGAAAATCAGAATCAGGATCAAGTGTTTCTTCATCATAAGAAACCACTTTCTATGGATCAAATGATCCCCAAGATGATGTGATTTTTTTGATAATTACTAAACATCTATTCACGTAAAAAGAGACATCAGATTATATTAATGTGATTTTTCACCTTCATGATGGAAGTTCCTAGTATGATATAATATAATTCAACTATGATGATCAAGAAACACAATGAAAATTTTTAGAAGGACATTAAAATTCTCTTAAAATATCATTTCTAACTAGAATATAGGTTTTTATGAAGTCAATGGATTTTGAAATCTCAATAAGGATGACTATACAATGACTTAGTATACGATGCTTCTTGTTGATCTATTAAACGTTTCATCACGGGTGGTGAAAAATGATAAACTGAAAGATCAATGATTTGAGATGGTTATTAAATAACATATTAAATCTGAAAACTGCATATTAAAGGTATCTTTTTATGTTAATTAACTAGATAGTGAATTTATATATGTGTATGATTTGGATGATATGATAGAGTTGATAGGATATCTTTTTTATCCTAGTAGAAGTTATATTAGTTATAGGATAGTGAATGCATTATGATTTTCTTGATGGATCTCGATAAAACCTAACATCATGAAAGCTAATATTTCATTGAGGAGGCCTCATGAATTTATTTTAGTTTGGAAATTTCATGAAGAAAACCAGGTACCCTACCAATACAATAACTAATATTTTCTTAACATGGCCCGAAAAGAATTCTCGATCCCCACAGGTTTCCAAATATCCCCTCACACCATAAAAAATGAATGTGGCAGTGAATTTTCAACGAATAATGTGGAAGAAAGATAAAAAAATCAGTATGCATAAAAGATAAAATCCACTCAAAGAGGTTTACCATAATCCAAACAAGTATGAATCCTCAATGTACTACAATAAAGTGCCAAAAATAGGAAGATAAATAGCCCATGTCTGGATAGATGCAACTCTCCAAGTCTATCGATCAATATCTAGAACCAAAGCCGACTAGTGTTTACCCCTACTCGAACATAGAATGAGATAATCTAAAAACACCTAAATCCATAGGTAGTTTTTGAGTTAAAATCCTAGTAGGTTCTCACCATGGATTACCTAACAACAATACAATACACAATTAAAAAATTAATATTATTAAATTTTTCAAATAATCAATATTAGCATATGAAGATCATATTTCAGAAAACAATCATTTACATATTATAATATGGAAATAATTTACCAAATAATGTATCACATTTCAAAATGATGTAGTACATTAAAAAATGGTTCTCTATATAAATGTCTCAAATAATCACTTTTATATAAAACTGTTCGTATAATTTCACAAGGCATATAAAAACATTTTCGGCGGTATATTTCATTTTTATCTCATATATAAAGAATAAAATAACAGGGTCATATTTTAAGTGGTGATATAGTTCCAAGTTATGTGATCCTCACACTCATGTGATATATAAAAATGTATACACACATCCCTTGGTAAAGAAGGGAGATGACTGATATTTATCCCAATGGGGAAGAAAGTTGTACTTAAAAATATTTTGATAGTTTTTTAAAGCATCAATCCAATTATAAGAAAATGTTGTCCTATATGTTTTTCCAAAATAACTCACTAACTACCAATGATTTCTTGTTCTCTAGTACAATTAAAATTTTTTAAGTTTATTTTAAAAATCATAAAATACAATTATATCTCATTCCCACATTTCAAAAACCAAAATTTTTATTTAAATTACAAAATGGGGTTTTAATAATAAAAAATACTTTTCCATGAGATAATTCCCTAAGGTTTTTAACAAACAATATTTGAGAAACATTCAATAACATATATTTGAAATCAATTCACAATTTAATTTCCCAATATATTTTCACAATTTTAATTCAAAAATTTAATTACAATAATTTCCATCATTATTACAAGAAAACCCCCAATTCAATGTTATTTGGGGTTTCTATAGTTTACATCAACAACATAATTTCACATTTAAAATAAAACATTTTAAATTTCACTAATTTCTATAAAAAATCCCAATTCAATAGAATTTTTTGTTCACCAATTTTAGGCCAAACATCCATTTTTAAAACCCCATTCCAACGGTGTTTAATTTTACAAAAATATCAACTGAATGAAATTTGATAAAAATGGTATTATTTATTTCAATAAATTTAAAATAAATAAAGAAATTTAGGGTTAATAATAATAGGCATCCTGATATAACCATCTAACTTGTAATCAATAGATCTGGAAATACCAAACCATAATAATGATTTTATAATGGGGAACGATGATCACAGAAATGGGAGTCCAACCAAAATTTGATACAAGAAAATTGACGATATTAGATCCACAAAACAACACAAGGATCCAAGAGACCCTATTGAGGAGAATAGATATAATGCGATAGAGGGATCATGGAGCATAATATAACCGATAGAAGATCTAAGGGAGTTCATAAAGATTCAAAATCACATCTTAGGGGGATCTGAGGGGAAACAAAATAATCATAAGCACTAATAAAGAAGTATATATCACATGGGTTCATGATAGGTATGTCTAGATCCTAAAATGGGTGTTTCAGTATTTTTATTTTGGATTTTTAGATTAATGAAATCATGTTCACCGTTATCTAGGTAGATTTCCATTATTTGAAAAACTGTGTGGAAACAATATTATCCAATTTTAAATAGGATACATATATTACGCTATGCTGTAATTTTTTTTACTAACTATATTCCAGCTATTCCAAATCCCACTACCTTGGGTTTCATGGTTTTCTCTGAGAGGGTGAACAGTTTGGGTTAACTGTGCGCTAACCGATTACTAGCCTATAATTTAGAAATATTTAAACAATTCAACTCAAAACACCCACAAATGAATCCCAGGAAATATTGATAAATATTAGGGTATAAGAATATATAAAAATTGAAATAGGATGTTACAACCACCCCACCATAGAATGATTATATCCCCAGAAAACCTACAGAGAATCTTCTGTTCTAGTAAGATGAGGCCCCAGATCTCTCATTAGTACCTACCTCTACCACAAATCATGATTATCAAAACTATGTTTCCATTACACTAAAACAAATGGTATTTTCCTCCCACGAAGTACCTTGGCTTCAGAATCAACTTTAATTATTATTCACTCAGTCGTGAATAAATCATTTTTAATTGAAAGATAATGCCAACTCAGAATATGAGATGGATCAGAAAGATACTTTCATAGATAATATACATGGAACATGAAATAAATCAACATAAATTATAGTCAAAGTGTTAAATCAATAGATACTTTTACCACCTTCTCAACAACCTCCAATTGTCCCAAAAAACAATGATCTAGTTTTCATTACCTCCCAAGTCGTCGTTGAATCAACTAGGGTCAATCATTCGAGAACAACTGGTAACCAACAGAGAACTCTAATAGCCTACGATGATGATCAAAATAAGACTTATATATTATCAGTGTTGAAAACATCCAATGATGAATCAACTGAATCATTTATGTCATCATTCACACCAAATTTTTCCCAACCAAGGAACTATCACCAATCATATACTAACACAATAGATATTTGTAAGGTAGTATACTTTCCAAATGGTAACTAGTATTGAAATAAAACCCATCCCACCAAAAGTTATCATCTTTTGTCCCATAAAAGTAGTGACCAAAAACAAAAAACATATCCTCAAAAATCTAAATATCTCTTCTTGTGTATCCATCAAACTATTGAAGGTATTCCAAACTCAAATGGATTTGAGATCCCAGTGCCTCGGGAATTTCTATCCGAAAAAGATAACTGAAAAAATGAACCCTATTAGATATTATATAATATGGAACTCCATGAAAATGAACAATCTCTTTCACATAGTTATTTTCTAACTCTTCCACATTGGTTGTATCTTGAATAT
The DNA here is from genome assembly GCA_963277665.1 of Viscum album. Lineage (NCBI taxonomy): Eukaryota > Viridiplantae > Streptophyta > Magnoliopsida > Santalales > Viscaceae > Viscum > Viscum album. The sequence continues at coordinate 1,271,748,446 of OY728146.1, forward strand.
GAATAAAGTGAACTGATTTTATCAGACGGTTGATCACAACCCATATAAAATTATTCTTTATCTGGGTACTGAAAAACCCAATCACAATTTCTAGTGATTTCTCATCTCACTTTCTTTTCATCATAATAAGTTGATGAATAAAACCAAAAATATTTTAGTTCTTTCCCTTAAATTATTGGAACGTATAACAGCGAGGAAAATCAATCATTTCTTCTATCTCACCTATCCACCATAATTTTCATCAAATGTCATAAAATAGTATAGTAAATCCTAGGTGAAAACGCCATTAGTAATTATGGAAGCACCACATCATATAATTATTTTCTATTAATAGAACATAAAAGTGATTCTGATATCATAGAATTACCCCTTTGGAAGATAACCACTCAAAAAATTTCATCCAACCATATAGTGATTCAATAACTCTAAAAAACTCATGATTAATTTTATTCTCCTTAAGAATAATATCAATAATAGAGGGCTTCAACTAAACATTGGAAAAAGAAAATCAGTCTCTAAGTTTGGGACTCCAATATTCAATGTTGAAAAATGATCCATCATGATCCACTCCGCTGAAGATTCTCTTGCTACATGGGCCGAATGTTTCTTGGAAAAAGCATCAATATTAGAATTATTTTTCCTCATAGAATATGTGATGTCATAGTCAAAATATTGCAGGTAAATCACCCAATTCTTTCAAAAGATATTCTAATATTTTTTGGCTAAGATATAACCCCAGATCTTGTGGATTGAAAACATGGTAATCCTTTCTCCATAAAGGCAATTCCATCAACTCTTGAAAACATGCCTCATTGGTAAAAGATTAAGGCCATGTGTTGGATATTTTTTCGTCTATTGCCTAAGTTGATGAGTTGCATAGGAAAAAACATGATCAAATTTCTTAAGAATGCATCCCAAAACTAAGCCTAATTCATCACAAAACACTACATATCCTTTTTTGGCCTCTAGAAGATTCATCACTACCACCATGGTTAAAAGAAGTTTCTGATGTACAAAATAACTCAGAAAATTTTCATCCAAAGAAGGATTTACTCCAATCCCATTTATATTGGTCATTGGATAGGTCAACTATGATAATTCCTTAATGAACAAGTGATAATACCGTAATAGACCCAAGAATATCTAAATCTTGAAAACATTTTGTGGTTGTTACCATGTCATAAAATTATTTAACATCTTATGATCAACTAATATCTAATGTTCCAACATGATCTTCCCCAACAATTTTACATCTATAATCCATTAATCACATTTTAATGGCATGTCATAATGTTAGTGATTTATTAGAAACTCTAGAACTATTCATGGAAGAGTCACATGTTCCCACTCAGACATAGAGTAAACAAGGAATAAATCCACAAGGTCTTCCACAATGGTATCTTGATACTAATTGAGAATCATGTTCATTTTTAATGCCTCATCCCAAAGTACCACTAAACCAGTACTCGGACTAGTCAACACATAGCTTTAGGCCAATTTCCCTATATTCCAGTGGCTACTGACTAGCAGTGGCGGTGTAAATTTAGTTTAGTGGTTAGACTATACCCTCATTCAAAGTGTACACATTGATAAATAGATAGTAAAATTAAAAAATTAACAGAAGAAGATATACATAAATAATCAAGACGGGGAAGACAATGACAATATTAAATAAATATAGAAAATGGAAAATACTATATTATAAAATGCATGCTTGATAATGATGATAAATAATGTGAAAGTCGTAATTGTTTTTCATACATTACATCTTAGTGTATATTTAGTGAAAATACCCATAGCTCCAAGGGTGTTCTCTATGGGAATATTGAACTCCCACTAGGTCATTTACTCTTAACTCCAATGTAAACGACAAATCTACACAAACAAAGATACATAGACCTATAAACAAGATGATTATACTCAAGTACTAATTATACCTGAGCATGATGTGAGATAACATCTCAATAAGCTGACTCCCAAGGTGTCATTCCAAAACTAATATGTGCAATGTGAAAATTTGAAAGTGTGCAGGTAAATATGTAGCATTATATAAATGTATATAATTTTCATGGAATGTATGTTTCTAAAAAGGTTATACCAATTTGTCCCCATAAGGCCCCTTGGAAAGAATGGTTAGGATCCTATAATAATGCATCTACATTTAATGTAAAAATATATAACATGGAGTAGTTTTTCATCCAAACATGTCATGCCATTATAGCCTTTCACTATAACCACATATCAAAATTTACCATTTTGAAGACATATATTCAATCATTTCACATACCTCATAAGAGAGTCATATAAAGAAGTGTAGACCACTATGTTACAAATCCACGGTGTCGTGTACCAGGGAATCCATTTGAAAATCTAGATTAGGAAGGGAATGATTCAAGGAAATCCTCCAAGGAATCCACATTGAGTCCAATTTGCATAATAGTTGAAAATCGGTCTAGGCACTGGTTGGAGTACTGGGAGTATGTGTACCGACATTTCATTCACGAGTCTATGAAATATAGATCCATAGAGTATTAGGGCCTATGGAATCCCACAAAATCTAGACCCTAGGGGAATGATCAACCTAAGGCATCCACTATCACATTCCAGATCATTATAGAGATGTCCATGGAATCTATCAAATCACTTATTCATTTCGAACAATTTATCAAACCAAAATACATGAGTATACACACTCATATAAATCATTCCGTCATTTACATATGAGTATACCAACTCTTATAATACATTTTACAATTCTATCCCATATAAACCATGGTTTTACACACCCATTCATCACAAATCCAAATAAGGATTTAAAAATATGAATAAGGATATACCTTCCCTTAGAACCATAGATATTCCCCTAGTGAGTATACTTATTCACATATGACACAAACAACATGAGTATACTTTTCATGGGTTCCATTTAAATTAATCATACTATATGGGTATACCCACCAATATTTCACTATTTACTACTTATTATCGCAACTCAACTAATGACCATACCATCTCACGCTGAAATTTCATGTTTAATTACATCCTATGTGTTTACCCACTCATTTACAGATTCTGGATTAATTATACCATTAAAAAATTCAAGACAACCAATTGATTATTCCCAATCAATTAACCAGTTACCCTCAAACAAGTCACATGGGTTGACCCACCCATCTATCACCATTATAGTTAAATTGAACTATCTATCACAAGTGAATCAATGTTTAAAGGATAAAAACAACTTCTATCTAATAAAACCATATCTATATATTTTAAACTAGCCTCTTATAACAAGGAAAGCATAGGAGAAACCAAAAATCCTCATGCCTAGAAAACATTACAGAAAAATCACTATGTTTTTATATTGAAGGAATCACGCCAATATTAAATAGTTTTATTTCCAAACAATTTCTTTTCTATAAAAACAATTTATTACTCATAATAACGTTAATCTACAATTTTAAATTCAACTAATCAAGTTGTATTTCAAAAAAACCAACGAATTATTAAATTAAAAGGTTACCGTTAGGTATCCTATGTCAAAAGATGGCCCAACCGAGCTTTCTAACTCAAGAATCAACCCACTCACAAACCCTAAAATCCTTATTTATATACATACACCCTTAAACTGATGAATTTATTCCCAAAATAATGGGGTAAAACACACATATAAGATATATATATATATTTATACCTGTCATGAAAGAATGCTCGCACTTTGAAATTGATAGCAAAACCCTACAACTGATCCCCCGAGTTTCACAAAGACCACTAAACCATAAAAACTCAAGTAAAAAAATATCGATTTAGAAACATACGCCAAATTATTCCGATAGACCAACAACACCAGACATGTCTCGCCTTCAGTAGTGTTTGATAGAACATGTCTCAATGGGTCCTGATACACCCTTTGCACAACCTAAAACTAGAAGAAACAAAAAAAATATAACTGTGGCCCAAGACTAGGGTTTATTCAGTGGGAAATACATAAATGAAAGACCTAGGAAACCTATGTAAGGTATTATAATGAGGGAGAAGACATTACATCAAGATTCGGTGAAAATTGTGAAGGAACCACAATGATCCGGTCGGCAAAGAGGGAGCCAGAAGGTTGTTGTCGCACGCGATTGGGAAAAACCAAGGGAGGGTGGAACATGTCACATGTGGGAGAGGTAAGTGAGGATAATAGTGTTTTAAATTTATTTAAATTTATTTTAATTTATTTTTAAATTATTTAATTTCTAAAAAATTGGTGTCACGCAAGGTTAAGTTGCACTGTTTGGAAAAACATGTGCCAACTGTGCAACACCCCTCTATTTAAGAAGCCTCATTCACATGGAATATCCCACATGGTTAGCCTAACTATACACAGGCCATGTGGAAGATTATTTCTCCCTATAAATAAACTACATCGTTACCTGCTATGTGCAACATGGTTTGGAAGATCGTGTGGAAACCGTGCACCCTCTGCAGGTTCTTAAAAACCTACATTTCTCAGTGTGATGCTCTAGAAACCCATCAAACCACTTGATAAAATCATAAAGCCTTTATAAAATACTAATAACATCAATTTTAAAGATTTAAACACACATAAAATCATTCTGATTCTTGGTTATAAATTCATATTAACTAGTAACTGCTTAAAAAATCAATAATCAACATAAAAACAACCCAATCCAAAAGACAGGTACATATAATCTACCCACCATAAAACTTATTGTCCATTAGAATCCTTCAGGAACCATGAAAATATCACTCAACTATTAGAGGTCATGAAGATTTGTTCAAATGATCATGTTTTGTTTCTGAACACTCAACACACATTGATCATTTTACAAGCCCAAAGAGCTTATTCATTTAAAAATTGATCCAAATCTCAAACTCTAACCGAAACATAGAAGTCACAACTAATAGATCACACATAAATTGATACATGATATCACCATTTCCACTTTATCCACCTATCGATTGGTTCTTACCACAATGGGTATTATCCTTCAAATGGTTGCGTGCACATTCCTTGAAATACATCGCTAGCCCACAACCCACAGTTTCCCATAAACATGCGATGTACTCGTTAAAATGGTTCCATCACCAACTGTACACAACAAGCAAGAAAGGAGAATAAACATTCCATTTTAATCTATCTATCATCATAAATGCCCAGATTAAATGTTCCTTACATCCCAAATATAACATCAATTCCTTCCTACCCAAGGAATTCATGATTTTACACAATCACAATCACTGAAGACCTTACCCGACATCCACATTCAATAAAAATCATTGATATGCTATTATTAAATGTTTGTTACTCAGAATGAGTAATGGTGTAACCCCAAGGACCATGCATCCCACATAAAACCAATAAATAGAACACTAAACAACATCACATCGTTTATACATTAGCACGACGTATAATCGATTCTATCCTAGTGATTCCAGGACGATATCAAGATAGTGGGAATAATTGTATCATTAAAAAGAGTACACTAAGAGTAAACCCATGATCACCAATAACATTAATCTAACAACTAAAAGTCAAATTTTTACAAAAATAATAGCATCACATGCCAACACAACAACTTCAAGACCCTGATTCCCACACCACTCAAACCATTCACATCCTTTCAAGGATTAGCACAGAATATATTCCAAACCAATAGGGGTTTATAAAGGTTTGTGCATTCCTCCATCATAATTGAAGTCATGATTGAAAGAAATTACTAACACACTCACAAGAACTAATGTGTCCATACCCACCATAGTATAGTCCATATCATTTAATGAAAATACCATCCACTCAAAAGAGCACTAGATCAAACACCATAAATTCATGTGTGATGTTCCATGAACCATGATCACCATGTACAACCACATGTTGGAAATATGAAATTAAACAGACCAATATGCCAAAAAAACCATGTCTAAAAAGTTATCTTGAGTAGTGGGACATAAGTGTTTCATTAATTACTAATTCACTCTACCCCAATGTTAACACAATAATGTCCTTAGCATCAAAGTAATGATGATGAAATTGGACTCAGGTTGTTCATTACATCAATAAAAGCTCGATGGTAACCATGTATATGAACACATACCACTCCGAATACACAATATCAGATAGAACATCATCTCTTACAACCAAAACATGGATGAATACATACCGAGTCATTCATTGCTAAAGATATTTTAGGATCAAATGACCACTTAAACAGCTGGCCATGGTAGAGTTATTTCTAACTTGTGGAACCAATCATTCCTCAATTCTTGTTCCCATATCAAAGGTCATGATACAGTGACCACAACTCCGAACCCAGAAGTCTTTTTAAAACCACATTTCCTAATAGAGATGAAGGTACCCAATGGAAACAACCTCAAACAAAAAACCTAGTGTAAGCAAGCAATCTCAATCACTATGGGTTCTACCTACCATGACTATCACTCATGAAGCATACACATTGACGATAACACCTATTCAAGAAAAAAATATTCACTGGGCTCATGAGCCCCATTTAATTTAATCCCACACTTAAAATAAATAGCATACAGATGATCTATCACGTCAACCATCCAAATAATATCCTCAAAACATTTTAAACTACCCTTTAAATAAGGTTTCAAACAAAGGACACTTCCTTATGATTCAATATAAATCTATACCATCAATTCATTTCAACCATAAAACTAATGAAATAATTTTATTCAATCCCTCAATAACAATTTCATAATCAACGAACATGGTTTTAGAAAACTCCCCATGGTTAATACATGGAATTTACCATCTAATTTTTTTTGACAATATGTCGTCCTTCGAGGGTCCCATTTATTCAACTCGTGTTCTTAAAAAAGCAACCCCATAACAGTTCACTTCAGAAAACCATGCCCCATCTGACCTATATGGGTCAATATGAGCATTTTTTTAAACTAAAAAACCATTTCAAATAAAAAATAAATAGTTTTACTTTTATATCCATTCCCAAACACACCATGGTCATACAATGCCTCAATCACATGGGTGGCCATCTACTAATCGATATGTCACTTATACACCTTACCTCTTGAATTTGAATATTATCAATAATATCATTTCATTTAATATCAAATCAAAATATCCTTTACATTACATCATTTCAAATGTTGCATGCCTTTATAATTAATATTGGACTCTACTTCCAAATTCATGAAACACCCATCCACTATATAATCAAAAAAATGACTCCCATTAATCACATATTATTTTCTTTTAAAATTTTACTTATATAATTCGTTTTTCAATTATTGAATACATAGGTTACCCTTTTCTCAATCATAATGTTCCCATTCAATTTAGAACTGAAATTATTTCCCGTCATAAGCACAACAAAAAAATTAATCCCATGAAACGAATTACATATCAAAACAACTATAGAATGTTATTCTTAAGAAGTAAAACAAGAGAATACTATGTTAAAATAGTATGGAATATAATCAAATTAAACAATATAGAATTCTAAAACAATACACTAAACCATGTTATATGATAGACATGAAAAATAAAATCAAAGGCATGGCAATTCCCCAAAGGTACACAACTAAAATTAGCATGAATCCCACTAATGAAACTACATAGCATATTATATACATGGAATGTGAATTTATAATTACCTAATAGGACGCATTCCATTACAATTCCATTCCACTCTAACCAAGGGATAATTTACTAAAATTATATAAATCCATAATCTACGTAAAAATAAAACATTCATCCAAGGTGAAATAACATTAAAAAAATAAATAGTATAATAAAAAATTCTCAACCCAAGCCACATAGTAATTTCCCTTAAGTTAGGTGATTAGTCTAAAGTACTTCTATTTACCATGTGATGAAACATTCATAGTCTCCTATCTACCAACAAAAAACTGCAAGACAAAGGAAAAAACCTTCGATACCAGTTTCTAACATCCTGGACTGACTTACCACTAAAATAGTAATTGGACTAGTCACCACATATCCTCAGTAAGATCTCCCCATATGAAAAAGGCTTCCAACTAGAAGCGATGGTGTAAAGGTAGTTCAGTTGGGATACTATACCCTCATTCATATATTGAAGAATGGTAAGTATATAGTCAAACACAAAAATCAACATAAGTTTATATAAATTAATTATCAAGAAGGATAATAAAATTGAACACTTAATAGAATCTAAATAATGTTCAATGTCAATATATGAAATGAATAAATTCCAATGATGATACATAATGTAAAAGGAAGTAAAAAATTATTCATACTTTACATATTAGTGTAGAAATAAAGAAAAACACCAAACTCCCAAGGGTGTTCTCCATGAGCATCCCAAGCTCCCACTCAGTCCATTTCTCCTAACAACCAGGTATATGAGGAAGAAGAAAAAACATAGATCCTTAGCCCTAAAAATAATAAGGGTCTACTCAGGTACCACTGGTACCTGAGTAGACTGTGAGATTATATCTCAGTAGGCTGTAACCCAAGGCATCATGCCCTAACTAATATTTGCAATATGTAAATCTGGATGTGTGAAGGTAAATATGTAATTAGTAAATAGAATTAAGAAATTAACATGTCATGTATGCTACTAAAAATAGTTTTACCAGCATAGCCCCACAAACCCCCTACATAAAATGGCCAGGTTCCTATAACATGAAAAACTAAAATTAATGCACAAACAAAATACCACAGCCTGTTCATTCATCAATACACATCAAACCATATTGACCATAACATATAACCACATATCACAATTTAACACAACAAAGAAATATATTTTATCATTTAAAAAACCCCATTATTGTGATATATAAGTATATGTAGGCAACGAAGGATCGAATCCATAGTGTCATGTACAAATGTATCCATTTAATAAATCTTGACCATGATGATTTGGATCCATGGAATTCATCTAAGGCATCCACATCAACTACCATTTGCCTAGTGGAGACTCGATCTAGGAAGTGGTCTATGACATATGAGATTGTGTACCAAAATTTTCTATGAGATTCATAGAAAGATAGATCTTTAGGGTAGTAAGGCCCAAGGCATCCCAAGGAATAAATACCCAAAGGAAATGATCAACCCACAGTATCCAATATCACGTTCTAGATCCATGGAGAGTAGTCCATGGAATTTATGAAATAATTCATTAATATCAAACCATTTATCAAATCAAAAAAAAATGATTATACCCAATCATAATAAAAATTCCATCATTTATATAGGAGTGTAACCACTCATATAATCAATTTAACAATTCCATTCCATATAAACAACATATTTCCCCACCCATTTTTCACAACACCAAAAAAGGATTTAAAAAAAATTATAAGGTTATACCCATACTTATAAAAATTTAAATTACACATATGAATATACCCACTCACATATAACACACTCAAAATGAGTATACTACTCTTGGTATCCATTTCCATTAACCATGATATAGTGCTACACCAACCCATATTTCTCCATTTTCAACATATCATCAAATGTAAACTAATGAGAATACCCACTCATGTTGAAATTTCATGTTTAATTACATCCTACGAGTTTACCCACTCATTTACCCATTGTTGTTTAATTATCCATTTATATAAATCTAGAAAACCTAATGACTATTCCTACTAAATTAACTAGTTACCCTCAATCAAGTCACATTGGTTTACCCACCCATCGATCACCATTCCAATTCAATAGATTTTTTTAGACAAGTGTTTCAATGAGTAAAGAAGGACAAACATATCCTTGCTATGAAAACCATATCCCAATAATTTAAAAATAATTCCTATATCTAGGTATGATTTATAAAATCCACAAATCAAAAATCCATGAAAATATAATAGGCTAAACAGTATGTTTTTAGTTTTAAGGAAGTGATCCTCAATTGAGGGGTTTCATTAAAAAACTGATTTGTTCTCAAACAAAACATAGTAATCCTCATAAGAAGTTAAATCCACAATTTTCAACTCAACGACCGAAGAATCATTTAAAAATATAATGCATTCTAAATCCAATATGTTATACCTAGGGAACATACATCAAATGATTTCCAAGACACAATTTATAACTCAAGTAGTAGCCTGCTCACACACCCTCAAATCCATATATATATATAAAACCTTAAACTTATGTATGTGTTCTATGAACCATGAGGGAACACCCACATAGAAGAGATATATATATATATATATATATTCATTCCTGGGAAGAAAATAACAATGTTCAGGGAAATTGTAGCAACACCCTACAACCAACCCTCATGTCTCATAAACACCATTTAACCTTAAACTACTAGTGTGACACAAAATGGGGAGTTAGAAACTTACTCAAATTGATGTATGTGGACTAAAAACACCTAAAAAGCCTCAACTCTAGCGGAGGTTTCTGTAAACTGACCCAACAGGTTCTGATACACCATTTGCACTACCTAGAATCGGATGAAACATGAAAATATGACATTATCCCAACCCTAGGGTTTCAGCTGAGTGAAATCCAGTGAAAAAAGAACCACAAACAACTGAAGCGAGGGAGAATACTTTACATCAAAGATCAAGTGATGAATTGTGATGAAACCACTATAACCAGGTCAGTGAAAAGGGAGATGGAAATGGGCTATCGCATATGATAGGGAGATGACATGGGTGATCATTTCACATATGGGGGGGAGGCGTGGGTTAGAGTTTTTTAATTTTATTTTAATTTAATTTATAATATTTGAATTTATTAAAACGGGGTGTCACACATGGTTAAGCCACAATGTTTGGAATACTATGTGCCATACATGTAATAAACATCCATTTAAGATACCCGATTCACACATCTTATAAGGGATAGTTATACTAATTATACATTGACCATGAAGATGCCTTTGTCTCCCTAGAAATAAACTGCACAGTTACCTGCTTTGGGTTGCACAGTTTGGTAGACCATTCCCTAACTGTGCACCCTTTTCAGGTTCATAAAAACCAAACTTTCAAATTTAGACACTTTAAAAACCATTAGAACCACCATGTAAACTCATCCAGCCTTTACGAAAGCCTGATAACATCTATTTTAATTATTCCAACTCATAGAAATTCAATCCGAATCTTGGTTTTATAATAATCTTATGAAAGTAATTGCCCAAAATTCAAAAACCCTCATAAAAAACTCCTGGACCAAAACTCGTGTTTTTACATCATTAAATCCATAAATAATATTAGAGTATTGATTAAATAAAAGGGCATAAAAAGATACTCATGATTCCTATAACTCATCCGGAATGTGGTTTTATGAATGAAAATATTAATTATTTTCAACTGATGCTAACCATATATAAGATCAATCATCAGGAACCACTTCACCCCATTCAAATGATCAAATACATCTTCAATACATGGAAACACATATTTTTTTTATTTACCATATCTCAATTGATATATTGGTAATCAACACCTAGGGGAAGTGAACCCTCGTATTTTTGAGAAAAGAAAATTTGCACCACCCATGTTTACAAACTTGAGCATATCAGTTCATACTCTAAAATATCATCCAATTGGTTCTTCAACTCATTTATTTTAGCTAGTGTCATGTGGTAATAAGGAATATATTCTTGTTGAGTACTAGTATTTATGCAAATAAAAGACTCTACCTACATAATCAGTATAAAGCAATAGAAGTCATAAGAAACAACATCTAGAAACTCATTGAAAATTGGAGGGGGGCCACAACTCTAATTGATCAATCTATATTAAAATAAAACACTGATATTACATTCCAAATCTCTACATAATTAGGTACATTGATTCTTGTCCTTGAGACCCATTCTCCATGAAAGGCACAACACATACCATTGGGTGTAGTGATGGATACCCATCAAAGATAAAAAAAATATAAAATTTATTATAAATGATCGAATTTATTTTGAGTATTATGTCAATCAGTTTGATGTCAAAAACTATAAAATTCAATGAAATATAAAGATCTGATAGATGGAAGACACAATCTAGACTATAAAGAACCTTACCTCGCATCCCACTGGGGGGGGGGGGGCAGAAATTTCCATAAAATAAGTTAAAATCATTGTAGGAATATTTAGAATTTTTTCAATATATGTTTAAATAAATAAATAAATAATATAAAAAATATCAAATAAATAAGTCACTAGTGATGAATTTGTAGTTATGGTACCTCACATGGTCACTAGGATAGTATTCACTTCCTATAATTCCTATTCTACCACATGAAAATCCTCATTCTATATTCCTGCATCTATAACCTCATTTTACTTGATGCATCTCACTCCACAATAGTTTTCAAATGAGCTTATGATCTCATTCCTCTATGAGGAGTGTAATAGACATGGAGGAATTCATGTAGGTGACTTGAGTGTCTTCAATTACCACATACAATTGGTGACTCAGTGAAAACCTTCATTGGTTGTCCTTTATTTACCCAGATATATCAAATTAAAGGACCTAAACGAGGAACTGCATGAGGCTTATAATGAACGTAATTTCAAGACCCACTAAAATAATTTTCCTGAATCATCCTTCCTTTGAAGGAACCCATGCTTCCATAGGGAGAAAAATAAAATCCTAATAATCCATACATTCTATCTAGCTCTATTTCAACCATGAGTTCTCTATGTTGTACATCATCATAAAAATGTCATATTCATCTAGAAAATATGAAATTTAATATCCTGATGATGTCCCAAATCAATACATTGATTGTTTATCTTTAGATTTGATGCAATTTCAGGTTCAAAATAAACAAGCTTAGCAAAATGGTATCCATACTCTATCATGGTCATCTCATCCTTTTAAAATTTAAAAAACTAGTATCCCTAGCTGACTACATAAGCAATTGATACAATTGTTAAGTGAAAATAGATTTTATGTCTATCTCACCAAATCTATCATTGTTATTCTAAATCACCAGTTTCCCACCATCTCTTTCTCTGTCTTTCCAGAATAAAGGTGGGGTACTTCACCTTTATTTTTTATTATGTATCCAATAACAAAAATAAATTATTCAAAATTATCAACCACCACTCATCCTCTTTAGAGTCATATGAGAATTTTAATGATTTTTTCTTCTAGAAATAGATTTCCTAATAATATTCTGAGAGAACATCACAATTTAGGATCCATATATGGATTCTGAACATGAACTAGTGGTGGTTCCTTACCTAGATCATGGATAGTATGGACAATCACCTATACTGGATTTGGGTCCTTGAGAAGATTATCTCATTGAGCATTTGAACATTATTTATCCATGATATTATTCACATGTCTTCTCAGGGGAACGATGCATCCCATAATCTATAAATAACAAGAAAGACATCAGATGCACACTGAAACAAATCAATAAGAAAATTTAATCCCAACAGTTTGATAAAAATATTTGGATTTCCCTCATTCTAAATAAAAAAATATGGAAATAATAGAACTAATCCCCAAGACTCTTTCACCTAACCACCCCAAGTCGCCTATGGTTGGTTGTGGTGATATCTATAAAGGAAATCAATTGAAAATACCACTTATTTCTTGAAAATAACACAAAAATTATAACTAATATCAATGAATGATGCATGACCTTTCCCTTTGATACAACTATATCATGATCTAGCCCAACTGCCCTAGTAACCCAATAAATTAACCATACATAACATATCCCAAATCCGATCCCACTTACCATGGGATGGGGACAAGATAATTTCATCATACAAAACGAATGTGGGAATTAATATTCCACTAACAATGCAGAAGAAAGAAAACAAATCATTATGAATAGAAAATAAAATACACTATGAGACATGAATTATAATTAAAAAAGATAATAAAACCCAAAGAACTATAGAAAAGTGTTAGAAAAGAGAATGATAAACATTATAATTCCCAGCTGAATCAATTATCCAAGTCCATAGATTAATATTTAGAACCTCTTAAATGTGGTACTTTACACCAGCACTTACCTGGTATGAGATAATCTATAAATACTCAAAGGCATATGTGTGGTATGATCTAATACCTATCAGGGTATCACCAAGGATTCCATAACAATATACCAATATCAAATTTTCCAAATAAAGTGTTTTCAACTATTATAAAAAACAGGTTTGGAATTTGAAAGCAATATTTCAACAATCTTGTTTTACATTTCAATAAATGGAAATACATTTTCAAATCATGATTCGATTTAAAAAATGACAGAAATATATTCCAAAATAGTTATTTACACAAATTTTTGAAATAAATACTTTTATATATAATAATTTATAGAAATTATAATAGAATGTAAAAAAAATTTCCATTATGGCATACATTTATATCTCATATATAAACAAGAAATCAACATTGTCACCTCTATAAGGTATGATTGTTAAATTTTATTGGATAATAATACCCTCATGTGATAAAGATAAATTTGTACACACTTCTATTGGAAATAGAAAAATAGCACTCATCTATATCCCAATGTGAATGAAATATTTAATGAATTTTTTTTTTCAGTTTTAATGTGTCAATAAATATTTAGGGAATCTATAACCTAGAGTGTTTATAATAATAACTCAATAACTACATAATATTTCATGTTCTCTAGAAGAATTAAATGATGGGTATTTATTTTATGGAACCATAAAATAAAAACATGTCCCATTCTCCCATTTCAAAAATAATTCCAATTTTCATTTAAGACTCAAAATATTTTTTCCAATCAAAAACATTACTTTTCACAAAGATAAACCCTTATGGTTTCTATTAAATAATTTTTAATCCACATTATCATATGAAATTTTAAATAAATTCAAAATCATGTTTCACAATATATTTTCAAAAATATTTTCAACTTTTTAATTTCATAAATTTACAACCATTTCATAAAAAACCCAATTCAATGGAATTGGTGTTTCTAATAACTTTTTTCATCAATCTCAATTCACTATTTTAATTTTTTTTAATTTCACCAATTTCAAAAAATGATCCTCATATAAATAGAATTGGGGGTTTCTAATTTCTCACACTGAACCCATTTTTAATATCCAAATTCAGTAGAATTGGTTCTATCCTAAAGAGGAATTTATATATATTTAATTAGAAAACATTTAATTATAATAATTGAAATTATATAAAGAATTTTATTGTTAACAAACAACTTATATCATAAAGGAACTGGCTAGATTGGAATCAATAGATCTAATATTGCAAAACCCTACATAGGATATACTAATTAAGAAAAAAGACCATGGAAATGGAAATGAAAATTAGGTTTGAGAACCCTAAATAGAGTTATTTCAATCTAAAAGTCAACATAGGGATCCATCGAACCTTATAGAGGGGAAGAGAGATCACGAGAAATAGGGATCAGGGTGAACAAACTAACATGGAGAAGATATAAGGTCATTATTCAATCTTCAAATCACTTCAATGAGAAATATAAGGGGTCAAGAATAACACTTGGGAACTCCAGGGGAAGAAGAAATCACATGGGGACCTGATTGGTCTTTCAAGAACCTAAAATATGGAGTTGCATGATTTTTACGTTGAAATTTATAATTAATGATATCATATTCATAGTTAGTTGGGATGATCCATACAATTTGAGAAACTGTGTAGAAAATCATTCAACTATTTTAAATGGTTCACATGATTTCTACAAAGAGTGCGCATGTATTGACTAACCATGTTACCACCATGAAAAATCCAACCTCCATGGTTTACATTGTTTTCTCTTAGAAGGTGTATAGGTAGGGAAAACCAAGCGCCAACCCTGCATTAGCCAAAAATTTAGAAAAATTTTAAAATTTAAACATAAAATAACACCAAGAAACCCCTCGAATGGTTGATAAAATTATCGGTTTAATAATAACTATAAAATATTAACAAGCTATTACTAAAATGGATAGTAATTTGTAGTAGGATTGTACTAAATCGTTAACGATCTGTAGTACTTACAATCACTCATTCCACCTATAGATGTTATTTTATAACATTTATACTCCTTGATGTAGAACATGAACATTAGTACCAAATATTACTATAGTTAAATCAAATGATTCATTAAATAAGGGGTTCTATCCACATGAATTCAGAGCGATGCATCTTTATGAAGTGGAAGAGTCTCTTGAAGAATACGACATCAGTCTAGAAGCTACGAGTGTTACCAAATATATAGATTCATATTTAGGGATTGGTTTATTTTAAATTGGTTAATTATACTCATTTATATTGAAATATGTCATGAACCATTAGAAAAAATCTATAGATATTTTTTATATGTGATGAATATTTCTAAAACCCATAACATGTAGAGTGAGATAGATCATCATTATCCAACATGTGTTCCCTATTTATTAGTGATTGATCTCTCTAGATATTTTATTATTCATTATATAAATTCTATTAATATAATTTTCTGGATTAATTGTATTTGTTGTTATAAGGAATGAATTGACAGTTACCTTTGGGATGATTTTTTACTATTCTAGATGGGATGTAATGTGATTTTCTGGGAATATGATACATGATTAAAAGAAGAGCTAATATTCCTTTAAAAAATATGGGAAGTTTAATTTTTTTTTCATTTTATTTCCAGCTAGAATCTATAAGTTATGATATCCCTTCGATTTTTATTTTGTTTCCCATTATATTTCCATCAAATTTATTTGGATTTATAGTGGTATGATAAATTGGCTATTCATTTTATTTATTTCCTTTTACATATAGGTTGTGTAGTAATTCTTACTATATCGAATCATACGAGATAATCGTGTTTAAATATCCATTCAATGATATACTAGAGAAATGGTTCATAATCCTTATTGGATCACCTTGGGATGAACTAGTTTTTATTGGGAAGATATACGATGGAACTCTTCACATATGCATTGATTGACTAAAAATAAATCATGTCAAGGTAAAAGAAAAATATATACTCCATAAAATAGTTAATTTTTTGACCTAATTTATTATTAAAATCTATTCTCAATGATTTATCTTTTATCTTTTTATCACCAGTTGAGAATAAAAGTGGATTATATTCATAATACTGCTTATAGGAATATGTTTGGCTAATATGAATATCATTATATAACTATTTTTTTAAAAATATCCATTTTAATTAATTTAGATACGATATAAAATATATTTTAGGAGTACTGTAACTCGATCATAGTTGTTTTCTTTGTATAATAAATGGTTTACTCCAAAACATAAGAGGATAATCTGCATCTTATGATAATAGTTTTTGGAAATCAGTAGTGATTTTTCATTTATGTGATGAGTTATAAATTAAATTTCTTGATATATGAAGTGAATTACATGGTTCATGTTTTCTCGTAACATGGTATTTTATTTTACACTAATATGGTTAATGATGTTATGCCAATTTAGAAACAACATTATGTTTTTCATAATTTATAGCTTCTTGAGATTGGTGGGGATCTACACAAGATTTATAATTATTTATTGATGTTTGATTCCCTAATTACTACTATTAATCAAAAAGTGTAAATTAAATTTGTGATTTTAAAAATAAGTTATTTTGTGTATTTGAAATTTATTTTGAAATATCCACCAATGTTGACCCTTGATGATGCATGGAAGGCATATGTTGAATTTTATCATGATTTATAATTTGTATTAGGATGTGTTATGATTTCATTTTATCATGTATAACCATATGGTTCTACAAATATTATTAAACATAAGAATAAATACCCAACTAATGATCTCAAACTCATAACTATGATGAATGATCTCAAGATTAAGTGACATTAAATTTCTAGATGTCGGTTTATAATTTTACAAACTACAAAACCATGAGTTATATATTCACAAAAATATGATCTCAACCTATGTTAGGGGTATGTATATAGCACCTATAATAATTTTTTTAAATCACTTTTACCCTTATAATGGTGAATTCCGTCACGATTCCTTAAGAAAGAAACATTCCAACAATGACATGAATTAATCTGTATAAGAGTTGAATATGATGAAACAATTTTCTTAGTTTCATTTGGGAGTTTGATAGGATGTTATCGATGGTATTTTTACTAAATTTTAGTTTATAAATTCTCTTATCAGAATTGTTATTCAAGATTACTATCATGATGATAAATTATATATATTTTCGGACTCCCAAATTTGTGGGGAAATTGTTAGTCCATGGTTGTTCTCATCCGAGAGTATCAATTGTTTCTAGAACTGGTATCAATTTCCATTGCCTCCATGAAAGAGAATTATGAGGTACTTACAAAATTCCTATTGGTTAATGCACCTAGGAACCCTGACTATGTTCTATGATATGAGATGATTTTCCTTGTGGCTAGGTATGGTATGAGATATCTCTAATTTGTTACTATTTATTATACATAGAAACAAGTTAACGAAGTGAACTAGAGAACACCATATATACTATAGACACTTCTAATGATTTGACACACACCAGGTCACTAGTAAATCAATGTTTAATTTTTATTATTTTATTTAATCCTTGTTTTAGTTTTTAGGACCCAAGAGTAGATTTTGATAGTTTTTTGGGAGACGGGCCTAGTCATGTAGTTATGAATGATTTGTATAACCACACATATTACTATGTGATAGGGATACAGTTTTTGATAGTGGGGGTTTTCAGGATTTCAAATTATTTTTAAACATTTTAAACAACTAGGGAAAACCTAGCATTATATTTTGGGTTGATAGTGAAACTGGCATGGTAGTAGCATAATTTTTCTAACCACAATATATCAAGGTCACATATAAATTTATTTTTTTTCCAATTCCACAATCTATTTTATGGGTTTTGAACCAATTTTTATATCCTTTATCATGTGTTTCAAAATTTTTCTATTGTGTGATTATAATTGGTTATAAATATGAAAAATGTGTTGTTGTAAAATTTTCCTTTTTGAAGAATAAAATTTATTATGTTATATGTTTATTGTTATGGAAACATTATATTGGATGTGGTGGCATGATGTAGTACATTGATAAAACAACATGCGAGCAAGGGGTTTTCAATATAATATTTGATAAATTTTATATATGATAATGAAATAATAATTTTTTTTATCTTTGTGTCCATTTGAGTCATTGGAGTGAGGAATATGGGAGCGTCCACATTTGGTTTTAAATGGAAATTAAGAGTGTTGGGGGATGTAATATCATGTTATAATTCGTGTTATTCAGGGTGAAGATTGGGAGATCATACATTTACTTAGCTAACCATCATATTTGTTTACTCCCTCATTATATGCCTTATGGTTAGATACCTAGGCGCACATTACTCATGCATTATTGGTTTATACATTTTGTGAATTTTCAGTGTTTTATTTTGATGTGATGAGGTGTATTATTCCATTATACATTTATATTTTTTGAATTTATTTATGTTACACTCATCATTTATTATGATCTAGTTATCTTATTGATAATTTCATTTCTAATGGTTGTGTAAATTTATTTGATCCATATAATATTTTTTTGAGAAAATGTTTTTATAAGGAAAAATCACAAGAATATAAAGAAATATTTAAAAATTATATGTTATCAATGTTGTTTAGTTTTGAAAAATGTTTTCAAAACACTATATTTGAGTTTATGTGTAAAATGCATAAATATATTCATAGTGGTATGTTACTTTGATTCTTGTGTCATGCCCTTCATGGGCGTATGTTCATTTATATATTTTTTTACACATGCCACAACTAAAGGCATGGAAACCATTATAAAGGGTGGATCTTAATTATTAAACCTATCCAATGTTTTTTGGAGGATACATAGATATATATATATTGTATCATGTTGATTTTTTTATGTATTGTATCCATTATAATGTACTTTATTATTTTTTTGGATTTTTTGAACTTCCTTTGGATTTTTGTCTTCATCTTGAGGTATAATTTACTTTTATTTCTAAACATTGAATGATTTCAATATGATGTATTTCATTGTTATTTAAAATGAATATCATATAATATTTAATTTGATAATTTGGTTATTTCCATCCAATTATATAGGTGGGTCATGATGATTTAACTTTGGTGAAACCATTTCCAATTGATAGTTGGTTGTTTTGAGTGGTTTTCTACCACAATTTCTAATTAGGAATGTGCTTATATCTATGTATTGAGCTAACTTAAGTAATATGTTGGTTCGAATTTGGGTTTTCCTTACAAAATGGTATCATATTATGTTATTGTGTGTGTGAGTTGTAGAGTAGAGATAGAAAAATAGAACTCGAGATGTAGGAATAATGGAGTTTCTAGACATCTCTTCTTCATATAATGACCTGAGTTTCCCTCAGTGGCATGTGATTGTGGTTATTTTTTTATTATTTTCATGGCGTTATTATGAGGTTTTTAATTAATTCTAATTTGGTATTGAGACCTGACGTGATATATGGGGTTGTTTTAGTTTTAGGCGTGAAATAGGGAGGTCTATTGGAGGTGAATAGTTAATTCACATGTTTTGAAGAAACCAAACAAAACCCATGTAGCCCATGTTCCATCTGTAGTGAAAGTCACATGGTTGTCAGATAGTTTTCAAAAAAAATCTCCTGAACCCTAAAAAGTGTAAATAATTGTGTTTTTTGAAATCCCCCCCACTTTTATTAGGGTTTTCCTTTAATTGTTAGGTTCATTATTGATAAATATTTTGGGTGTTTATTTTCAATTTTATTTATTTAAGGATGAATTAGGATTGGTGATGATTATGTTTTGCGAGTTATTAAAAATACTCTAGGAAAAAACTACCTCCACGTATTGAGAAGATTTAATGTGGAGTACCTCGTAGGCGAACCCTCCCCATGATATGTGTTTCGTGGAGTTAGTGATTAATTCAATTCATTCCTTTGGAAATATATATTAATAGAACTCGGTTAATTGATAAGTCTAGTTTCGATGATAACATGGTACATTACATGACATCTTAAAATAATAAATACATCATCTTTATTAAGAAAATTCCTTCACATGCTCATACATAAAACTACATGGGATAACATAGGGATATACGTAAGATATGGGTGAGAAATAATTCCATGTAAGGGAATAAACATCGAATAACATTAAAAAAATTACATGACAGAAAATAAGAAAATCAAATGGATATAAATGTGGTGAGAATCATAATCATGAACAATAAGGCACAATATTACTCATTAAAAATAAAGGAATCATGGAAAATGTGAAATAATCATAAAACATTACTTCATAAACATATGTTAAGGATAACATGAAAGAAATAATGATGGATAAAATAACATAAATATATCGAGTTTAATCCCTATGTCATTATTAATTCTCATGGTAACAACCATTACCCAATTCATTGGAACACTATATAACTTTCGTTCAGCCCATTAGATTCATATCATTTTCTTGATTTAGTGTGTTATATATATCATATAATCTAGAATCATTTATTATAAAATCATTTTCCCTGATAATTTAGTGTATAATAAATACAACTATTTCCAAAATAAATAAATTATTATATGTTAATATAGGTTAACACACATGATATGAAATTTTTATAGGTATTAAACAAACAATAGTTTGGCATGGAGAATCACGGAAGAATTTCAAAATCATAGAAATATCACATAAAATATCATAAAATGGGTTCATGAAAGAGAAATAGAACGCTTATACATGGAAAAGATTCTCCTAACAATAGGTACTGGAAATACAAGTCATAATATTAGAGATGAAAATCGAATAAAAATGGAGGAAAAGATCCCATATCATGAAAGTGGGAATCGAAATGCATGATAGTGGATTCTTGAGAGAATGGGGGAACCTTGGGAACACTGTAGATAAATATGGTGAGAGTATGTAGGTACTCCTAGGATTTTAAGTGATGTGAAATGGGAGAATATATGTGTTTATATATGAAATAGGTGGGGAATTATTTATCATTTACAAAACATTTCTTTCTATTGAATATAATAAAATAACAAAAAATTCCCATGGTTTTTTCACATGGTTTCTACCAAAGGGTGGTGTTTTTTATTATTTTAAAAGTTTAAGGACCCAATATTAAAATAAATAATATTTTATTAATGTTAATGTGAGTTATACTCTTATAGAATTATTTTTAGAAACATTAAAAGTGTAATGGTTATTGATGATTAATAATGTTGTTATAAAATTATCACAATAGATATAAAATCACATTATTTAAAATGTCAAACATTTATTTGGTAGTTGATCCCTTAATAGAATTTATTTAATCACATTTTTCTAATAATTATGTCATAATAAAAACAATATTTTCGAAAAATATTTTATTCAAGAAAAAAAATTATTTCCTCACAAAATTATGAAAAATTCACTATTTGATCATTTTAAATATATGATTTTAAATATTCTATTAAATTTATCTATTTAATTTTTATTTTTTGAGGTTTCACTATTAAAATAAAAATTATCAGTTATTTATAAATGTTGGGTTTTGATGATATTTATTAAATTTATACCCTTATAAAAATTAAAATTAAAATTATAATGAAAATAATATTCTTAATATTACATAAGAATTATTTCATGGTAATATTTAACTAATTTTTTTGAAAATCCATTAATTCATTAATATTTTTAAACAAAATTGAATAAAAATATAAATAAAATTTGTGTTTTATTTTATTGAAAAAATAATCCTTTATAATTTATCGATTAAAAGTAAATATATATATTATTCTCTTGAAAATATAATATAAATTTTCATATTATTAAGGTTCTGATATATATCTTTTTAATACACCAGAAAAAACCCTTTGAGTAATGTAAGATATGGTGATATATTCTTAGGGGGTTCAAAATTCATAGTTTGGGTCATGATTTAGAAGTAATTAACTTCAACTTTAAGTGGTTTCACTCAAGAAACATTTTCTTGATCATATATTGGGATTTATCAAGGGATAATACTAGTGATTTTACCTATATCCTAATCTCTGATAAATGGGATTCCTACGGTATGATCCTACTAGCTGAGGTTATCACTTCCTTTTTCTGTTTCAAATGGATTAGTTAAAACACTATATTTATACAAATCTTATTATCACTGTTCAATGGATATATTATAAACTATAATGATTCTTAAAGGTCTTTCACAAATAATGTGATATAAAAAAAATAAAAGAAGTGATTTTTTTATGTATCCATAATATATAATAATTAATAAAATTAAATCAAGAGAGGAAATTTATTTACAACAGTTCGGGTAGTTGCATTCTCCCCCCATTCGAAAATTTATCCTAAAAAAATTTATTTCCCCCACTCTAAAATAGGTGGGGGTAATTATACTTCATAACAACCTCTGGTTCCCACATTAAATATTCAAACTAACAATTTCCACACAGTACTATTACCAGGTGTGTTGTCTTATTTTGTAGAACATTTTCTCTATGATCTATGATATTTATTGGATTCCCCTCAAATGTGATATCAATATCCAAGGGCACCTCCTCTGGATTATGTACATGTGATGGGTTAATAATGTACTTTATCAAGTGTTATATATTGAATACATCATATACATTAGTTAGGTTTGGTGGGATTCATAGTGGATAATCGACTTCATTGATATGATCAAGGATCTCAAAGGATGTTATGTATCTTGGACTAGTCTTTCACTTATTCAGAAATATCATGACATTAATCCATGGAGATATGTGATGGAAGTCCATGTTTCCAACATAAACTCTTTTTATCATCAATGATTTTGGAATATATTTTTTTTACTATGATCATCCTTGATCTGCTGCAGAATGTTCATGAAATTTTCCACCATTTTTTTCAATGTTTTCAGTACCAAGAATTTTTATTTCCCCAAAATATACCAAACATGTAGGTGTTATAAACCAATTCCCATAAAGGTATTCACATGGAGCCATTTATATGCATTATTTTGAAAAATAAATTTACAAGAACTCAACTGGAAGATGATTTTTATACCATCACACTTTGAATTCAATTATTCAGGATTTCAAAATGTTATCATGTTCCTTGATTGTCCACATAGATTGGAAATATATTTGAGGGTGATAACCCATTATGATGTTCAACATAGTATTCATAGAATTTCGGAAACTCTTATAGAATATGGAGGAAAATCATAGATCGTAATCAGGTACAATCTATAGTGGTGTTCTATGCAACCTCAAAACATGTATAATGTATATCCTTAATGGTTGATCGAGTGGTAAATCCTCTCCAATAAAAATAAAATGTGTACAATTTTCATGAAAATCCACCACAACCAAGATAAAATTTTCTTCTCTTGATTTATTTGGAATACCAGTGCCAAATTCCATATTGATGTTTTTTATTTCAATATTTTTATGGGTATTGGTTACATAATCTACATTTATGTCTTTTTATTTTCACCTAAACTTTCTAAAATACAAGTCATCATAATGAATATTCCTTGATCTAATTATTAATATAGTCCCACCTATAGTTCTCTAATTTTTTATTGATACATATTTGTGCATTCTCAATAGATAAAGATAGTTGAATTATGTGCATTATCCAGTAACTCCTTCATTATCTCAGGATTTTAATAGTACACATAGTCCAGACCCAAATAATAAAACTCCTTATTCATTAACATTGAACTATGAGAATTTACCATAACATATATTTTCCAATTTCATTTAAATACCCTCATAATCTCTTTTAGAGTCATTTTTATTTTCCAAAAGTTATGTTTGAGCAATAATTTGTGAATCGATTGATGATGGTCATTCCTTTAAAATTCCCATGTCCATCATCTTATATTATAATAAGATAATATTTTCTCATTTCTCATCAATGGTAAAATTAATGGGTCATTTCTTGTTATGTCATCAATAACATTATTCCCTTCTCCAGGATGGTTGTGAATTGAGTATTTATAGTACTTAGTTAGATCCAACAATCTTCTTTGGTGCATGTTTAGCTATTTCTGTGCAAATATATACATAAGGATTTTATGATCCACATATATTTTACACTTATCCCCCAAATAAATAATGGTACCTTATTTTAAAAGATAATAACACTTTATAAATACTAGTATTTTAAATTGTTTTTGTATATTTGTGATCATTCAATCAACTTGAGGGAAAAGCTATCAAATTGTCATTTTCCATTAACACTCATTCCAAGCCCACATTTGTAGAATCACTTAATAACATGAAGAGTTATCCACTTTTTGTTTGGTTGAGTATAGTTGAGGTTATAATCCTCCATTTAAAATCCTTAATGATATCATCAAATTCATCATTCCAAGAAAACATTACTTTCAATCGAGTTATATTGGTCATTGGGTTTCATAATCATGTGAAATTTCTCAAAAATCAATTATAATACCTAGATAATCCTTGAAAACCATGGATATCTATCATAAATTTCAAATATTACCATCATTAACTTTCATATGTTTTTAAGTGTCCACGTATATCCTATTACATGTGATATTATGTCCCAATAATGATACTTCCTTTTAAAAAAAACTCACATTTGTTGTTCTTGGCATAAATAATCTCCTTTATTAATGTATTTAACATAGTTCTATGATCCTCTGCATGCTGTTCCTTTATATTTCAGTATACTATCATAGAGTCATTAAATAATACAATAAATATTTTAATATAATCTATATATACACTATTTATAATTTCCATATAGATTATTTGAGAATTATTGAGACCCACTGAAATTTCTATGAACTGATAGTTCCCAAACCATGTATTAAAAGAAGTCTTGTGGATACCCTCCTTCTTCACCCAAAAATGATAATACACTACCCAAATATCCACATTATAGAAGTATTGTGTTCCATATTGAAAATCAAAAAAGTTATTAATCCTTATAAGTGGATATTTTTTTTCTTATTGGGATCTTGTTGACCACACAATAATTAATGCAAAGGTGCATTGACCCATATTTCTTCCTGAAAAAGACGGTTGGTTCCCCCATGCTGAATCACATGGTAGTGTGGACCCTTTATTCAGATTCTCCTATAGTTGATTCTTCTACTCCTCATGTTCCATAATATCCAATCTATATTGATTATTGGAAAATGGTAACACCCAAGGTATAAGAAAAATTTAAAAATCAACCTCTCGATATAGAGAAAGACTATGAAATTACTTGGGAAAAAACATCATAATTTTCCTCCATAATGGGAAAGGATAAAATGTTTATATTTTCTATATAACCAACCATTTGAGATAGATAATCTTGGACTAAGGGAAATAATATCAATTTTTATATGTTGGTTCTAAAAAAGATTCATCCTCACACATGCATGTGTAAAGAACCAATGGATGATTCATGATATGGAGAGTGATTTCCTTCACTCATAGATTTTTTATTATATAGGGAATGAAAATATATACACATGATTGCATCAAATTCCAATAAATGGAGTATCAAAAGATTTACAAGAAAAGTAAACCCTAAAATTTTTTTAGGGGTGAGTTATATACATGGTTTTCAATAATTTCCCCATTTTCCATTTTCACTAATTGTTCTACTACCATTCATTGTTGTGGTGTTTGAAATGTTATAATAAACATTCATGATATAATGGAATATGTTGAAAAAATATGAAAATGTATGGTCCCAATCCTTGAATGAATAACTAGTGTACAAGTTAGCACATCATCTTCAGGATCAACCATTACCAGTTTTGATTTAATAATATCACCATGATGACTCATGGATTTTTTTTTATCTCTAAAAATCCGTTCCTTAGTGCCTAGGTTTTCGAAGTTCCCCGGTTCATTGTAGTTAATGAAATGATAAATTTCCTGGGGGTTGAATAGAGAATATATTCCCTCCATTTCATTTCTAGGGGTCTCCCATCATTAATCAATAGATTGGAACCCTTCCTTCCCACTCTAAAGCATTTACCTTTTATCATTAGTAAGTTTCATGGGTGATTCATTCTAATATTTTGACAAGTGGAATGTTGAAATTTCATAAAATTAATATATTTCTAAATAAGATAACCATAATAAAACTATAATTTATTCTTCTTATTTCTATGATACCGTTGTGATTTATTAATCACTATTTTGACTTTGAGGGCACATAAGAAAATTTATTCCATGCTATAAAAGTTTTAGATTTCTGAGTTATTTCGTGGAAAATATTTCTTCCCAAAAAATAAACAACCAACTATAATTGCAAGAGAGAAAATAAATTTATAGTCTTTTCATGAATCACTTTTGTGTTTTTCCATGTATTCCCTGATATTTTTCCAATCATTTTATAAAAATTAACTCCCATTCTGTTTTAAGATGAATAATGCGAAGAAATAATTCCTCAAAAAATTCAGTAATTTGTTCCACCCCATCACTCCAATTTCTTCCTCAAGATACATATTCTTGATCATTTTCCACCAATAATCACCTTATCCATCCATATATGAAATATCATATAGAACCATTTCTTTCTCAGAACATTAAATGATTGATAAGATCTTATCAATGATGTGGATATAATGTTCTTGGATTAAGGGTTCAAATTATCAATTGGATATTGGTGTCCATTATCACATAGAGATATCAATTGTTTATTGTTTTAAATTATAGTTTTTTTGGGGATAATCTTAAACAATGATAATATTAAGAACATAATTTAGATGAGAGATTATCTTCACAATTTTTGTGATTCCTTCTCCCATTAGGTTGTCCATTTCGATGGGGGCAGTCAACACATTACCCATCACATTGATTTTTTACCTAATACATCCTATTTCACTCTAGTAGATAGTTTAATGGAAAAATTAGAGATGATTGTTTTTAATATTTTAAACACATAAATGGTAATCTAATAACATTAAATAGATAGCTTATAATTTCCATGTAGTTTCTTAACTTGTGAATTTCAACACATCAACCTATGTTTTCAATGTTTTGTTTCATAAAATATATTTTTATTGGAATTGAATGTCATCAATTAATAATGGTTCATAATGATATTATTAATTTACCATATCATATCACCTAGGTTCATAAAACCATTTGTGCAGCATGGCCTATTTTTTCACACTAGTTCCTGATCAAGTATAGATTAATGTAGGTTTTATGGGTTTTGCCCATATGTACATGTGTTCAATAGAAACATCCAGATAGAGCTGAAATATTTGGATTCAATTATTTAATAGAAAATTCTATATTCTAATAATATTGATGGATTTTTTCTTATTCTTATTTTTGTCTCCAAATCATTCTCTAGTGTTTTCTAATCCTAAAAAATAACTAAACTTTTTCTTTGATAAAAACTATAAAATACTTTCCCTTTATTGAATATTAATTGATGATTTCATATATATGATTAACCATAATAATACCTATAACATATAAAAGTATAGTATTATTGGAAATTAGGAGCATTACATAATAACTTTTAAATAGTAAACACATCATCATAATTGAACACATTCATAACATTCTCATAAATAAAACTGAATGTCACAACCTGAAGACATACATAATAAATAGGTGATATATAAATCCCATAAAGGGAATAAAAATTACATAATATGATTGAAATAATGCATATTTTAATAAAGGATAATAAATGGTACAAAAAATCTGTGATAATCATAAACATGAACAATAATACATGATATAACATTATATATTAAATGGAACATGGGAAATGTGGAAAAAACATAAAACACTACATAATAATCATAGGTCAGGGATAAATACTAATAAATATTGAAGAAAATAGTCTTATAAAGGAATTATGATTACTCCATGTCCCAACGTGATGTCTCATGAGACAAAAAAGTAACCAATTCATTGGAAGCGAGGCATAATTCTGGGTTCTCCCATCACATTATTTTCATTATCATGCTTATATGGTCCATCTAGATCATAAAACATGGAATCAATTTCGTCACATTTTATTCCACCATCATGGAGTGTGGAATAAATACATTTAAGTTCCAAATAAATAATTATAAGGGAATAAATGTAAACACCCTTGATAGAAAATGTGTACATATATTCACTACACCATTTCATGGAATACAAAATCATCGTCTTATTTTACAAGCATAATGATGTCACGTAAAAATTCATAAAATGGTTTGAAAAAAGGGAAATATGTCTCTTATAATTTCAAAAAGATGGATGTTATAGGGAAATGGGAAAATATTTTCCAAAAATAGTAATTTCAAATAGAAGGTATAATATAATGATAAAATATAAATAAAGAGGATAAGTAAAAGATACATTATCATGAAATCATGACTCCAAATTCATGGTAAGGGTACCTTATATAATGTCGTACAATGGGAGGACTCTTAATAGGGTAGAACAGAATAAGGATTTGATCTAAGGATTTCGAGTTATGTGAAATGGGAGGATGGGTGGGCTTATATAGTAAATGTTTGGGTAATTATTTATCATTTCACAAACATTTGTTTTGGACACTATTTAATAAAATATACAAAACTAAAAAAATCCATGGTTTATTTTAATTGTTTCAATAGAAGTGGATTGGTTTTTATTATTTATTTTTTCCTTGGAAATAAATTTATAAAATAATAACATTTTTGATGTGGAAGTGAGCCATTCTCATAATGAAATTTTTATAAACCATAAAATATATAAATGGGTTTAAAAGATTCATAAAGGATTTATAAAATTAATAAAATAATCATAAAATCACATTATTTAAAAGGGAATTTTTTCGTCGATTCCAATTATATTATTTATTTCATTACATTTGGTCATTATAATATAATAATAAAAACCATATATTTATATGCTATTTTATTTTCACACAAAATTAGATCTTCTCAAAAAAATTAATAAAAATTCAGCAATGGATAATTTCAAAATTATAATTCAAAAACTAAAATTCATTTAATCGAATATTTTGAAAATATTTTAATTTTCAAATTTAAATTAAATATCTACATTGGTTAAGAAATGTTTGGTTTTTTTGGGAAAATAAATTTTTTTCAAAATCTTGTAAAAATTAATTTGGACTTCATAAAAGTTATATGAAAATTTTTATTTTATCAAAATTATTTAAAATATAATCTTTATTGAAATATAATTTATTTATAAAAATCCATTAATTCATTGAACTTTATAATAGAAATTGAATACCATTCGAAATACAATTTTTGATTAATTATATAAAAATATTATAGAGTATTGATAAGAAGTAAATATTTATATTATTATATTTAAAATAAAATATAAATTTTCATATTACTATGGAATTGATATATATTATTTTAATACAGAAGAAAACATCTTAATGTTGTGGTGTACGATGATAAAATTTTAATGGGGTGGTTCAACCTACATGGTTTGCGTCGTGATCTCGATGATCTTGAACATCTCCCATAACAGGGTTTCCCAATGATTATTTTTATGGATCATTGACTAGGCTTCTTCATTAGAATAGAAAATTTATTTTTTCTCCCTTAAAAGAATTCATAAATGGAATTTATAGGGTATGATACTACTATCTGAGTCCATCAATTCCTTTTTCTATACTAATTGGATTTGTTATAATCATATATTTATACTAATGATATGGTCACTATTCAATGGATATATAATTAACAGTAGTGATTATAAATAGTCTTATAAAAATGATAAGATACAATAATTTTTTTTCATGGTTTCCCTATGTACATAATTCATAATAATTCATATATTTAAATTACAAGGGTGTTTTATTTATAATATTTTGAATCATTATATAACAGATAAATTTGGATCTTCATTGAATGTTCTTGAAGTAATAGGTGGGAATGGGTTGTAATTTTGGTTCTATTTAAGAGGTACAAAGACTTTATTTGGACTTCTTAAGTAGAGATGAATAAAAAGATTTACAAAAAAACAATGAGAGTTTTAAAGAATCATAGTTTCATGAAGTTGTTGATGCGTGACAATTGATTGGTGGATTATGCTGCCTTAATTACCAAATTGCTTTATGTCTCTACAGATCTCAAAAAAATTATAACTTGAATGTTTTCTGTTTTGAGATGTTATTGAGGCCAAATATTGTTTTTTTGATTATCCACTTGGATCTACCAAACTATTTGTTTTTTGTTTAAAATGTAGCATCAACAAAGGAAAATTTGACTAAATAGATATGTCCTGGTGGTGTTCTTTCTATGGTATGTAGCTAGTGTTCTTCGTTAAGAAAAAAATTAGAAACGGGATGAGACTCACAGGAAATGAGGAAAGAGTTTCCAATAGTATTCATGATTAGTTTTTATATATTCTTTTAGGTATATTGTTTTTTATCACTATGGAATGTAAGGATATAAAAGAATAATTTTCTCTAATTCTCTGAGGTCATGAAACTAATGTAGGTAGTAAGATCATATCTAGATATCCTTTCATTTGGATTCACCAGGGTGTGGTGTGGGATCCACTATTTTGAATGTATCTCAATTGTAGTTAGAAGCTTATAAGGGATGTGGATATAAAGATCATGTTAATGAAGATTCTCACCAATGGTAAGAATAAATAGGGCTGTTCTGGATCATGGTGTCTCTATATAATAGTGTTTTTTGTAGAAGGAATAAGATTCTAGGCCCGCCACCATTAAAGGAATGTTGTTTATTTTTTCTTCCATGGAATCAGTTCTATTTGAAACTAGAACATTATTTTATTTCTTTTGAATTAAGATGATTTATTTTTTTATGTGTTTATTTTATTCCATACATTATAATCATTTGAAACTATTATGCATGAATAAGGAGTAAGGTTTCATGTTCCCAAATTTTAGTTCTTTGGAAACATGTTTGGAATTCATTTGGTACATCCTTATTTTTGAACTGAACATTTTGGACTAAATTATAGTCATGGATTTACAGATATAATCCAAGGAATCATTTATCTATAATAGTTAAAGGGCATAAATGCTTACTCTTGGTGTGATAAATTACATCCTTTACAGTGATGGGGCACCACAAAATAAGATTTTCGAACCAATTTCTTCATATATGGATTTGATATCAGGCTATTTTTATATGGTTTTCTATTTTGTATATTATGAAATGTTCATTGGGTTAACTTATAGGGGTTATGGATAGGTTCCCACATATGACTCAATAAAAAAATTTGGGATTACAACCAGAGTGACTCGTTGATTTTACCATCAATATACACCCAAGAATGATCATGATTTCCATTTTATTATAATGGATGGATTAGGTATAGATGAAGGAGATAAAATTTCACCTGTATGATATTTATTGAATCAATTTTATATTCCCTAGTATATAATACTAATATTTTAGTTATATTTAAAATGATGGAATATGTAATAGTTCAAATATGAATAGGATATCATATTCATAAGTTGGTGATAAAAAAAAATATCCCTTGGAAAATTTTAATAATAATTTCGATAATATCATGGGAACCTATTGGTTCTCAATGATCTATATAACATTGGGGTACTATTAATCGAGGGGCTGGGAAGAATATGTTCCATTGAACACCATATGAAGCTCGTATATAATGTTTAATTTTATATTTATTTCATTTGGGAAAAAATAATCCTACAACATTATGGAATTGATAAACTGAATCTTCCATCTATTTTTATACTCCTTTAAATGCTTGTTTGTGGAAGATAAAATTTTGTATTACAAGTTGAAGGAATAGTATTTTTAAAACATATAAGTTCTTTTATGTGTTTTGAGAGTTAACAGTCTGTATGAAATTTTTTTATGTTCATTTTTTAACCTGAAATTGAGGTTTTTGTCCCATGTGACTTCCATGGAAAGAGTTTCTGTTGATCCAGATATGGTTCGAGCTATCATGTCCTTAGAGTATCCAAATATTTTGTTTGAGATCTTAATTTTTTAGATATTTTATTAATAATGAATAAATTACATCAGTTACATAATTAGGATAGATCCTCACATAAAATATTTGACTAGGATATGTGTAAAGATTGAGTGGAATGATAATTACCAAAGATAACTTGAACTACTACATTCCCATTAGAAATCCAAAACTATTTTGATTCTTCAAAATCCTATCAGAACTATGAGGTCTATTGTGATGAATTTGGTGTGGGTCTAGAATATATATTTATGTATGGTGGAAATGTAGTGTCATTTGTATCTAAGAAGGAATCCCTACAAGAGTGAAATTATCCCACCGATGACTTACGAATTACCTATCATTGTGAATTCTTTGAAGACGTGTTGACACTACCTATTCCAAGATCAATTTATAGTGTATTCATGGAATATGATCATTATGTATATTTTCACCCATAGGAATCTCATCCTCGCATAGATATTCTAATTAGATTACCTTTATACTATTATCTAAGATATTGTATATATTCCTCTGAGGAGGAATTTGGTCACCAATTTTTTGAGTGGGATTTTTTTAGGTTTGGAAGTTTGAGAATGAGTGGATGAATGAGGTATGATGATTTTTCATGATGATCTAAGACCAAAAGTTCTATATGATATGGGTTATGTTTTATTTTTATGATTCTAGATAACAACCAATATAATCAATTGGTTTATTTTTTAGTAGAAATCAGACCCTAAGGGCTAGCATATTAAAAGATCATTAAATTGTGTGAAGTCCTTTGTTGATAGATAAGATTTTTCTTAGGGTTCATATTACTTTTTGTAAGTAACAGGTTGTTACTTTTGGATTACATTAGTAGGATGTGCATGATATAAATCATTTTGTTTTGGTCATTCACTCTAGGGAGAAAATTATTTTCTATTACTTGATAGGTAGGTATTAGTGGCTCGGGATGAGATGTGATGTGGAGGAATTTGTATCTAGGTTCTTGACTTACCATATAATAAATGATGTGAACCATAGAACCGATATGTTTTTATATAACATAGATTGACTATGTGGAAGTGTGATGAGATCTATTTTTATTTAATTATTTACATTATTCAAAAAGCATTTATGAAACATTATACACGGGTGACTGTAAAATGTTGAATGACATTATACCATTTTCTAAATATCAATAAGTCAGTGAAGATAGAGGACCTTAGACACTTGTATGATTGAAATGTTGTCTTATTTCATAAGCTTCCCTCAACAATAATTTCATCTAGATTCATGCTTCACATCTCATATTTCGTATGGACTCTAGGAGGCTCTAGGAATACATCTAACGTTAATATACCTGTATCCCAATTATACAGAGGCCAACTTGAGAAAACTATACATAATTTTCAGAAAATGATGCAGGTATGTGTGCATGATTTTAATGATTTTTGGTAATTTATCATGTCCTTTGATGAGTTTTCACCAAATATATTTTATTAAGCCTTGATTAGGATTATACTATTTGAGGAGTTGTATGATAGGTTTTTCAAAAACCCATTTTATTGGGATGTTAAGGGTGAGTGTCCCTTGTTTGGACTAAACCTTTTCTAGGAGAGGGTAGAGACCATACGACTGATTCAAAAAAAATAGTGATAGATCAGAGTCAATATTTTTAATATGAAAACCATATTTATCATCTATAGGTGTTTCATGTTGGTTGTTATGATTTTTTCTGGGCATCCATTCCATTGGTTCTCTATCATTTTGGAAAGAAGGGAACATATTCATCATGCTGTGTTAGGAAATATGATGTGTTAGATTGTGTTGGGATGGCATACTACTTGTTTTACCTTACTAAAATGATGAACATGATGAATGACATATATCATGTTTCACAATTTAATAGATACTAACTATACCCATCTACTGTTTTAGAGTGGGATTATTTATAGCACGTTCATAACATCACAATTGTGGAGAACCGTGCTCAAATCATGGATATTGAAAACAATGTTATCCATAGTATATCAATTTTTTGGTCCATTTTCTCTATAAATGAGGGATATATTGAAATTATATATATGATTATAAAATATTATTTACTGAAAAGTGACCATGTTTGTCTTATTCAAATGATTCTTTAGTATATTCTTGGGGAAGAAAATTATCATTGTGTGATGTTTTTGACACCCATCAGTTAACTTGTACATCCAATTATAAATTTTATTCATTTATTAATGATATCATTACGTTCTTGGGTTCATGAAGTAAAACAAATATATTTTTTCGGAGAATGACCATGGAACACAGTTAAAACATGGTTTTTCTAACCATGAAACTAACATTATAATGAAACATTTTTTTGTGACAATTTTTTTTCATGATTTAGTTTTTTATAAAACTGTAAATACCCGAAGTGGTAGTGTTTTGGTCTATTTTGGAAGGAATGAGGAACCACATGGTCGGTGTATGGTTTTCCAAACTGTGTATCCAAAATAAAAAACTTTTTTATGTAACATAAGAAATGGGATGTTTACTATTTTTCCTGTCATATTTCAAAGGGATTTATCCCCCCTTCTCCCTTCACCATTCAGCGTAGCCATGTATCTTATATTTTAAGTACATACCTTATATTTTGGTACATATATCTCATGTAGATCTTAGTTTTTTCAATGAGTAATGTCAATCCATAAATGGTTTCATCATCCTTTCAACCTAACCTTCAGGGTCCCTCAATTTTTTAGGTCATAAAGATCCCTAGTAGGGGTTTTGGATGGATCCTTAGTATATGATGGTGGTTTTGTTCTTATTGGTTAGTTTTGTGAGTATTTTTATGGGAGTTCTTCAATAAGGATAATGATAGTTAGACCAAATATGAGGTAAGTGACTCAATTTAAATTTATTTTTCATGTAATACCTTAATATTCGTAATTTCATTTGGTTTTCATTACATAAAATTCAATTGAATTGATGTATGTTTTTTAATTCTAAACCACACAAGCCTAGATCCTATGAATATTTCTTAATACATTACATGATTACAAGGAACAAAATCTCGATGGACCGATTAGATTAGCAGACTTTGAAAAAAAATTACATACATGAACATTACATTACAATTTCTAAAATAAAATATAGGATAGATAATCTTTTGAGAATTCCGTTATTACCCTATATTAACCCTACATATCAATCAGAAAAAAATTATTATCATCTTGGGAAAATAAAATATATTGAAGAGGTGAGCTTAGATGCTTAGTAAGGATAATAAATATAGCATAATCTATCACAAATAAGAATTAACTTTTAAGGCATGGTATAAAACTAAAACACACACATTTAAAAACATAATCTTCAGTATAATATTGGAATAATATATCAAATAAAACCATATAAACATTCACATGGATATTCTACTAGTCAAATAATCAAATTTAAAATCAATAACTAATGTCCTAACGAGGGAATTCATAATGTCGAACATCGAAACCACTATGTCATGGCCTCATGGAAAGACCATACACAAATATTCTATCATGGAATTATTCCAAGAAACTATTTTGTCTAATGTGACCAATTTATTCTTTAATGGGCTATATCGGTCCCCACTCACCACTTACTAACTAAAATGCATTCCC
Organism: Viscum album; assembly: GCA_963277665.1. Classification (NCBI taxonomy): domain Eukaryota; kingdom Viridiplantae; phylum Streptophyta; class Magnoliopsida; order Santalales; family Viscaceae; genus Viscum; species Viscum album. The sequence goes on from OY728146.1 coordinate 1,271,784,890, forward strand.
CTTATGAAAAGGCAGAAACAAATCATATACACTCTTATTAAAACCAATATATAGTATCTTAATAATTTAACCATAAACCATGAGAGATATATATATAGTACATCCATAGTAAAATATATCATAAACCCTTCAGTATAATATGGATGATTGTATCATAATAAATCAACCTCAAATAATCATAAATTCCAACAAAATATTTTGACATAGATGAAAATAATTTAATAAATTCATTATAACTCTTTGAGGTTAATATACCTTTTTTACTTTGAAATCATTTAAAAGTATAGGTAATTATGAAATATAAAATTACATTAAAAATAACTCCTTATGATTTTATAGAAAGGTTAAAAATTATAATGTTTCATAATGGTGGAAGATAGCCTCTCACTTCCTATATGTTAAGAAAAAATTCTTCTCATAATTTATTGAAAATGATATAAAGCACCGTGTTATGAAAATGACAAAAAGATTAGTTTGAAAACATTTTACAAAAATTAAAACATGTGTATAAATGAAATTCAAGAATATTATAGGAATGAAAATATTATTTTGAAATACATTTTTAAAAAACATGGATTTGGATTAAAAATATTTCCTAGTAGAAACATATGTATAAACAATCTCAAATAATAATAAGATTGTGAAATTAATCCATACACCATACTTTTCATAGGTAGAAGGTGCATTAACGTCCTATATAATTATTAAAATATTTAATAAAATAATAAAATAACTGTATCCATATATTTTATATCATATATTATCCTCTTATATCCTTTTAATAATAATATTTTAGTATTACCATTGTTTCGGTTGTTAACTTCTTTGTTATCCCATGAATGTTTCATCATGTATGTAATGTTTCTAATTTATAAAATATATTTTATTCATATCAAGAATGATATTAAGTTCATAAATATTATATTTACTCATAAAATTAACTTTATAATCATTTTTGAATATTTATTTTTGAGAATGAATCTCATCACATCAGGTTGATAGTAGGTCGAATGTACACAAGAGTTACGATATCATTTTTTAATGGTTAAATGGTAATGAAATATATGGTATTTTAATACTATAAAAAAAATAATCAGGTCATTTACATTATTTATATCTATTATACTCATCATTATAAACATCAAAATAATGTATTGTTGAATAAAAAATTACACCGTGGTCTGCAGACGGTAAGTTGTACGTACACACACATGGTTAAATTATTATTCATTGGATAGATAAAATGAAGAATATGGTTGTCCCATGATTATAATAAAACCATATTATATGTTTGAAATTAATTTTTAATGGAAAAAATAATTAATGAGTATGTACAAAAACATATGAACTTTGAAATAGGTGAGTAAACGATTACCTCTTCTTCGGGTATCTCTTTTTGATTCGCAAAAAAAACACCTTCAGTGGGTTTTCTGCACAATGTGTGGACTCTAGGCTGAAGTGAATGAATTTGGGAGGATATTTCGTAAGTTTATGGTCATGCCAAAGTGCAATGGGGTTGTGAATAGAAAAGAAGGAGAAGTTTTATTTTATAGGAGAGGTGATGAGTACTTTAGGAAAGTCTTGAAATATTAATTTATTATAAATATATTTTCAGTTTTTAATAGTTCCAAAGTGATATATTTATTGTATAAGATGATTATTGGTCTAAAGACTATCAACCAATATGTTTTAGAAATGTTTTGGTCATAAAATTATGATTCAACTTTAGATTTAACACTTAGATAAAAAGTTTATCATTTACCATGTTTTCTTGTATGTGAACACTACATGGTTAATATAATTACCATAAAATTCCAAGGGAACCAAAGTGGATATATAATGAAATTAGGAACATTATATGTGACAGTTTTCTGAATCATAGATTTTTATGATTTTTATATCATTTTTATAAAATAGTACATGTTTTGAAAACTCATTAATGACAGTTTTGACACTATTTAGAAATTGTTTTTTAAAGTCATAAGAACATTATTTATTATAAAAAATGAATTAAATAAAATATAACCTATCAAAGTAATACATAAAATTATTTTTTATAATAAAATCCTTCAAATTACATTTAGTTTAATATTAATATTATCATTTATTTTATTCTTTTATTAATAAGTAAAACATTGCATCATTATTATGTCATAAAAAAATTATTTATTTATTTTCTAAAAATAAAAAATAAAATAACATGATTTATAAAATATTATATATTTATAATAAATATTTATATTGTAATATATCACTTATATGACATGAATTATATTTTTTTTAGTAATAAGATACATGTTTGTGTAATATTTCCCTTTACATTAAATTTATTATTATAACATGTCATTTTCTGAGCCAAGTGGCTACCAATGACCAAATTCATATACCATGTGTTTTCTTGTTCTCCTATTAGTCATCCAATAAAATTAGTACATGTTTATTTGGTAGTTTTAAATTATTATAATATTATTTTCCCCTTATTTACATAATTTACCCTTTAACCGTGGTAAATAAAAACACTTACTGAAGTAACTATTCATAATTCCCAAAAAAATAAAATATACATATTTACATAGTTTTTATATTTTGATTAATAATTAGGAATCCATTTTTCCAAACTCAAAATGTAACAATGCAGGTAAATAAAGAATATGACATTTTCATATTTATCCATATTTGTGAATAAAATATTAATATTACTTTAAATTGAACGCTATGCTCGATGGCGTACCCAATACGCAACAACGAGTTTCTTTGAAATATTTCATTGCACTCCAATTTTAAAATAATATTATTTTAAATGGTAGTTAACGCCTAGCCGTTGTAATGGAGGGAATGAACAGAACTACCTACAAAATGATTATATATGTTTTTAAAATTTTTGTACTTTTATCCAATAAATGTTTGAGGCTTAAAATGCAAATGAATCCAATTTTAAGCATTAATCTTCTAATATTCTTTAAAAGGTCGATTAACCACCTTTTGATGGTGAACCCATCTTAAATAATATTTTATTAAAATTTTATATGTTATATTTGACAAAATAAAATTATTTTTAGAATCCCCACATCGAAATTTACTTTGTATAAATTTTTGGTATTTTTGTGATAAAGTACATTTCTTAATGAATAGTTTAAAATGCTGTATTTTAATTGAAAACCTCCTTTTAATATAATTTATGTATATGATTATATCATCTTCTAAATTGGTTTTAAAGTTAAATTAGATTATATTTTTACCATTTAATCCAATGGTGGTCATTGGAATTACGTTCACTTTGATATTGGACTTAAACTTGCGTCCATCTTTTAATATATATTGTTTCTTAAAAACATGCTATTTGTTTTGACAAAGGGAATGAATTATTAAATTAATTAATTCAACCTATATATTCTAAATTTTGTAAAAAAGACATCATGTTTTAATTCTGAATATCAAATATAGCTTAGGGTGAATTTTTGGTATTTTTCTGAAAAACATCAATTTTTGGTGAATAGTGAAACCACTAAGTGGTAGTTAAAGAAACTGATTTATCGTTTAAATGAAACTATTCCACTTATTTTATTTGATTTTAAAAAATATGACATACATGGTTGTCATTACGAAGTTAAATTTCATTCAATGAGATTAAAATAATTTTTTGGTGAATAGTAACTTTTATGTTTTATTAATCGTGATTAAAGGTAATTAGTGTAATTTAAGGTAAAAATAATGTTTTAATAAAATTAAATGACCTAGACACATGTTATACCCTCATTAGATGCGTCATGGCCGACCATGACAATCAATGGGTCAACTTGGGGACCCCATGGAGCCACTTTGGTAGGAAAATGACACAAATAACTTTTTATTTAATGTTAAAATAAAAATGTAACAAACATGAGTTGTTTTACTAAAACAATTTTTAAATGGGGCTATACAATTCATATTTTTTACTATAAATATTCATTATAAAACTAAAAAGATTTCCTACATCATGATATTTTTTTATAATTTTTAGACATTAAATAAATTAAATTATTTATGACACTATGATGATGCAACACTTACCTCATTATTTAACTATTTAGATAAAATGAAACGATAATGTAAAATATAAGACCTACACATGTCAAAAACCTATTGGATGGGTGTATATATAACTCTTATCACCTTATACTATAAATATATAATTTTTGGACCTTTAAAATCCGAAAATAATTTTATATCAAAGTAACCTTTTATAACTTTCCAAGAGTGCCCCTCTTCTCCTCTTATAAAAGCCCCCACCTCTACCCCATTACCCCTACATCTCAATAGTTTTTCTCAGCCAAACCCTGTCCATTTTGTCTCTACACATCCCTCTATTACTCCTAGAAGACTCACATTGGGCATAAGTCTTCCCAAGGAAGCCTTTGAGCTCAAATCAAAAAGAGTTACCCGTTTTAGAGGTAATGTTTTCCCTAGTGTTCTTTTGTTATATTTTGATTCTTCAACCCACTATACTATTTTTATTTATATATTTTGTTACAACAACAATATCTTAAATATACTAGGATGTTGTTATGAGGAGTATTCGAGCTACGCTAACACACACCTCCCTCTAATGGTTAAAGAACATATTGTTTCTGTGGATGGCGAATTACTGCTTCACGAAATGATGATTGTTCTATCTTCTCATAACACCTGTCAAGGTGGCCACTATGATGGAACTATATTAATTTATGATATATATTATATTTTTTTTTCCTTTCTATGCTTCTTTATTTTATATTTAATACATTCATTTATTCTTTGTATGTTGTGCAAATGTGATATTTTCATTTGAGGAAGTGTGGACTACCGCCCCCTCAAGTGATATGACTCATTCATGAAATACATAGAATGTATAAATAATGAAATTCATAAAATTATGTGATATATATAACATAAATATTATATTGGAATTATAATATATATATATATCTCTCATCTAGTTTAATTCCAGTAATGTGCCAATGAAATGAAATTCGTTTTCATGCGTACGTACGGCTTACCGTCTCCATGAACGGTACATTTCATTTCTTATCTCCAAATTTTATTTACAATTATAAGTAAATATATATAATGTATATATATTTAATATATTACATCTAAATTATGGATATCATTCTGGAATTATAATATATATATATCTCTTTTAACTTTAATTCCATTAATATTACAAAAAAATGAAAGTAGCGTTCATGCGTACGTACGACCTACCGTCTCCATGAACGGTGCTTTTAATTTTTATATTTCCAAATGCTATGGAATATTATAAAGTGAATATATACTGGGTATATATGATATTTAAACCATCAATACTATTCTGGATATGATGTGAATATAACTACATGGAAAATTCTTTTCCAACAAGTTCAATTTTTACTCATGTACCGAACATCGACAAAAACCTCTGATATGAAATCACATTATGAACCAATTATTATAAAATTATAATATGTGATATTAAATGAATAATAATATTTATAGGAGGTCCTTAAGAAATTATATATTGACCAAATTTTATTATTCAGGAGATTAAAGAACGATCGAGTCATGTCGGACACGAGGTAAGGGATCCTACCCCTCTCAATCTTTTTAAGTACAATCTATTATGTCATTCCTTTTAAGCTCATATTTCTTATGATTGGTATTTTCTTTTATATTACTCTTACTGTACTTTTTATGTTCATATGATGAGAGACCCTACTTTCTCTCATCACTAAATTTTTGATGTTTTGAGTGGCGCCATTAGGCTGCCGAATTTTCGTAAGAGATCCAACCTCTCTCTATCTTTTTAAGTACTCTCCTTTTTTTTCACTTCATTTAATAACCTCTTTGTTATGTTGGGGGATGTTATTTTATATTCCACTTGATGTAAATTATATTTTAATATGATTAGAGACCCTATTTGATCTCATCAATCAATTTTTGTAAGTTTTAATTGGCGTCGTTAGGATGGCGAGTTTTCGTAAGGGATTTTTCATCTCACTTTTATTCCCTTGAGATATGCTATGTTTGCCACCATTTCCATTGAGTGGTATATATACTACCAATTATTCTACTCTTTGTGTATTATACTTTCTTTTGTGAGTATTTACATCAATGATGTATTGTCCTTCTTTCATGGGGTGTATGTTTTGAAAGATACCCATGTCGGTAAGGGAACCTTTCACCCTTCTCTTTTTAAAATACTTCTGTTGTTGGGTCTTTTAATTTACATATTGTTATGTTGGTATATGTTCATCTATATCCTTATTGATGTAAATTTTATATACAAGTGATGAGATACCATTTTTATCTCTCATAAACTCATTTTCTGAATTTCGAAGTGACTCCGTTAGGCTGTCGAATTTTTGCAAGGGAACTTCTTAACCCAATATTGATTCTTTGGGATAATCTTGCACTCCTTGAATATGTCGTTCTATGAATATGTGTGAATAACCTTTGATTGTTTTACACTTAATATCCACTTATATTTGGTGTATTCGTTTGTCACACATAAATATGTAATTGAATTATCCTTAATCCAAGGATACCGTCTTTGTATGGGAATTCGTCTCAATATACTTTCATTGAGGCATATTTTGTTTTATACAAAACCTTCTTTTAAACAGTTTATAAACCCCTTTGACTCTTATGTTTATCCAAAATGAATCTTTTTATACGAAGCGTTTTACTAAACGAAAAAAGTGAATGTTCTTGTCGTACATATGCGGCGACAACAACTTCTCCACCGCCGTGAAAATTATTTGAGTTTCAGCTTCCTCTACAAGGCATAACATTTTTTAAATTAAAAAAAATACCATGTTTTACTTTTCATTTATTTTGGTATTGAAAATAGTTTTCATAATGTTTTTATATCAATGTGTTGTATTGATATCTTTTGATTGAAAAGTGGACATGTTATGTTTCCTGTAAGCATGTTTTATGTGATACGATTATGTTATGGTTCTTGCGAATTATTATGAAGACGGGTGGTTCCGTGATAAACTAAGGGCTGGTGAGCCCAATATAGCTCTCCAATGCATTGGGTAACGCGAAGTTAAGGTTTCTCCGAAAAGATTTAGGGAATATACTTTGATGGGTATTCCAAACGTAACCAAGAGGGTTACTCCCTACGTAATAATGTTATGAATGCCTCAAGTTACCTTTATGATTTATGATTTCTATGTTTCATTCATGATATGATGATGTATGTTAATGTTCTTATGTTTTATGAGTAAATTATGATTTCATTGATTCTTATGTATACATGTAGTCATGTTTCCCTTCCATATTTTTATATCCCTTACTGAGCATTTTATTCTCATCCCATGTTTTTGAAATGTTTTACACATGACTTAAAGATGAATAGGGTCAAGGATGGGATCACAGAAAGACATGCTATCTAAAACATGGAACTAGACATGTCTCTCTTAAGATTTTTTTTATTTATGGAAACTTAGTAGAAGTTTATACTTTGTAATCTTTTGATATGTAATAGTTATGTCCTAATTCTCTAAAACTCTAAAACTAAAAATATCGTCAATGTAAATTATTCATTTAATCAAATATTAAGTAAGGTTTAAGGCTGGGGCCTTATAGTTGGTATCAGAGGTCGGTTTAGATAACTTTAGAGGTTAGGGTATTCTATAATCGTAAGTGACAGGTTGTGTATAACCACAATGTTTATTATATTATATAGAGTCATTGTTATTTTTGAATGTTGGAATGAGTTTGAGATAACTTGGAAAAGTATATCTTTGTATTTATCTTCCTCTTTAGAACATGATGATTTTGTTGATATACTCACGCTGAAGTTTTTGGTTTTAGAAAATGGATAGATCAAGTAGGCACCAAAGTGGCAATGGGATTGATGGAAACTGTGGTGGTTCCCTAATTAAGATACATGATGAAATGGTGTATTGAATGAGGAATCTCGTGGTTGTGCTTAACCAACTATCAAAGAGTCATGATCAACCACTTTAACCATGGTTATTTCTCTAATGCATCATGTATTAGATGACCAACTCGATGCAGATGTTCAGGTAATAATTATATAGGTAACCATTAGGGTTTACATGATCCTTACTTTTTAGGTAATTATGGGAAACTCTATGATATGATGGAAATGAAAGGAATGAGATAAACTTTAGGTTAAAATATGTTATGATCATTTTTGGATGTTTTATCTCGTTTTGGAGAATGTTTTATGAATTATGTAGTTTTGGAAAAAGGACAACACGCAGACCGTGTGACAACACGTCGTATCGAACAAAGCTATGGGAAGCGAACCCACAACCAAAGTGCGATTGGTATTTATCGCCTACCACTAGACTACGTGAAGTACCTGGTATGTTTGACTAATTATTTTTAGTTAGATGATTTTTGGAATCAAGAGTAAGTTAATTTTGGGTTATCTATGGAAATGATTAACCGATCTTAGAGGATATGTGATTAGGTTAATTACTTTTCAATATGATATTTTAAGAGAAACTAATGTTATTTGGAGATAAATGTTAATTTTTACCTTGGAAGACTCTGTGATTAAATCCTTCAAATATTTGGGTTTCAATCTTAGTTGGGTTTAATTTGAATAATTTTATGGACAAATTGATTATTGAATGGTCTTCGTTGAACTTTGGGTATTGTTTAAAATTTATTGGAGATTTAGAAAATATATATATATATATAAATATAAAGGATTATCCTTTTTGGGTATTATCAAATATTATACTAACGTTTTGGTTTTAGTTTTTGTTAAGGACTAAAGACATGGGAAGTATATAGTTCTCTTTTGTGGATTAGGTGATTCTCTAGAAGTTGATTATAGCTCTATTAATGTAAACATGTGATCCTAAATACTAATATTTTGGAGAAACTATGAGTTCGTATAAGAAATCTAGTAAAAGATGAAAGTCAACCTGACAAGTAAGTATGTTTTTATATGTTTTAGTTATGCTCATAAATAAATTCCTCAATGAAAAGTAACTTAAAAAATGTTGTCTGTTAACATTTCCTACTGGGAAATCAAATACCGTTTAACAAATCACCAGTTTGTGATTTTTTGGTGGTTAACTTTATTCTAAACATGTTTTCTATCACTCTCCCTCAGAAAATGACCCTTTTTTTTTTCCTCCATATCCATGTTTTCCTACATGTTATCCTAGTATGGGTTAACTCGGGTGACCTTTGTACTTATTTTTATTTATTTTGAAGTAATAGTTTTATCGACTCTTGTTCCGATGTGGGATTTTCAATGAAGTTTCCAAGCCCAATTTTAAAATTGCGGGGACGCAATTCCCAAAAGTGGGGAAGGATGTAACACCCCAGGTAAATAAAGAATATGAAATTTTCATATGTATCAATATTTATGAATAAAATATTAATATTACTTTTAAGGTAATGCTATGCTCGATGGCGTACCCAATACGCAACAACGAGTTTCTTTAAAATATTACATTACACTCTAATAATAAAATAATATTATTTAAAATGGTAGTTAACACATAGATGTTTTAATGGAAGGAATGAATGGAACTAACTAAAAAATGATTATATATGTTTTTATAATATTTTTACTATTATCCAATAAATATTAGAGGCTTAAAATGCAAATGAATCCAATTTTAAGCATTAATCATCTAATATTCTTTAAAAGGTCGATTAACCACCTTATGATGGTGAACCCCTCTTAAATCCTTTTTTGAAAATTTTATATGTTATATTTGACAAAATAAAATTATTTTTAGAATCGGGACATAAAAATTTACTTTGTATAAATTTATTGTATTTTTTCGATAAAGGTCATTTCTTAATGAATAGTGTAAAATGTTGTATTTTAATTCAAAACCTCGTTTTAATATAATTTATTTATATTATTAGATGATTATTTGAATTGGTTTTAAAGAGAAATTATATTATATTTTTACCATTTAATCCAATGGTGGTCACTGTAATTAAGTTCACTTTGATATTGGACATAAACTAGTGTCAATATTTTAATAGATATTGTTTCTTAAAAACACGGTTTTTTTTTTGACAGCGAGAATGAATTATGGAATTAATTAATGCAACATTTTTATTTTTTATTTTTTAAAATGGACATCATTTGTGAATTCAGAATATCAAATATAGCTTAGGGTGAATTTTTGGTATTTTTCTGAAAAACAGCAATTTTTGATGAATAGTGAAACAACTATGTGGTAGTTAAAGAAACTGATTTTTCATTTAAATGAATCATTTCCAATTCTGTGATTTGATTTTAAAAAAGCTGACATACATGGTTTTCATTAAGAAGTAAAATGTTGTCCAATGAGATTAAAATAATAATTTGGTGAATAGTATCCTTTATGTTTTATTTATCGTGATTAAAGGTAATTAGTGTAATTTAAGGTAAAAATAATGTTTTAATAAACTTAAATGACCTATACACATATTATACCCTCATTTTATGTGTCAGGTACGACCAATAAAATCCATGGGTCATCTTCGGGACCCCATGGAGCCACTTTGGTAAGAAAATGACATAAATATCATTTTATTTAAAGTTAAAATAAAAATGTCACAAACAAGAGTGGTTTTTCTAAAACAATTTTTAAATGGGGTTATACAAGTCATATTATTTACTATAAATATTCATTATAAAGCTAAAAGGATTTCCTAAGTCATGATATTTTTTTAATAATTTTTAGACAATAAATAAATTAAATTATTCATGACACCATGATGATGCAACACTTACCTCATTATTTAACTATTTAAGTAAAATGAAAGTATAATGTAAAATATAATATCTACACATGTAAAAACCTATTAGATGAGTGTATTTCGAACTATTATCACCTTATCCTAGAAATATATTATTTTGGGACCTTTAAAATCCGAAAATCATTTTATAATAAAGTAACCTTTTATAACTTTCCAAGAGTGCCCCTCTTCTCCTGTTATAAAAGGCCCCCACCTCTACCACCTTACCCACACCTCTAAAGCCTTTGGCTCGGCCAAACTCTTCCGATTTTGTCTCTCCAAATCCCTATATTACTTCTAGAAGCCTCACATTGGGAATATGTTTTCCCAAGGAATCCTTTGACCTCAAATCAAAAAGATTTACCCATTTTAAAGGTAATGTCTTCCCTAGTGTTCTTTTGTTTTATTTTGCTTCTCCAACCCCATAAACACTTTTTATTTATTTATTTTGTAACAAAACCAGTATATAAAATATATTAGGATGTTTGTTTGAGGAGGATTCTAGCTACAATAACACACACCTCCGTCGAATGGATAAAGAACATATTGTTTATATGGATGGCAAATTACTACCTCAAGAAACGAGGATTGTTCTATCTTCTCATACTACCTCCCATGGTGGCCATTATGGTGGAACTATATTTATTTATGATATATATTATATTTATTTCCTCTGTATGTTTTTGTATTTTATATTTAACATATACCTTTATTCTTTTCATGTTGTGAAAATGCAATAATTTCATTTGAGGAAGTGTGGACTACCGCCCCCTCAAGTGATGTGACTCGTTCATGCAATACATGGAATGTATAAAGAATGAAATTGAGGAAATTATGTGATATATATAAAATATATATTATACTGGAATTATAATATATATATATCTCATCTATTTTTAATTCCATTAATGTTCCAAATAAATGAAAGTAGCGTTCATGCGTACGTACGGATTACTGTCTCCTTGAACGGTACGTTTCATTTCTTATCCTCAAATTTTATGTACTATTATAAGTACATATATATAATGGATATATATTTCATATATTAAGTCTATATTATGGATATCATTATAGAATTATAATATATATATATCTCTCTTTTAACTTTAATTCCATTAATATTACAAAAAAATGAAAGTAGTGTTCATGCGAACGTACGGCCTACCGTCTCCATGAACGGTGCTTTTAATTTTTTATCTCCAAATGCTATGGAATAGTATAAAATTAATATATAATGGAGATATATGATATTTGAAACATCAATACTATTCTGGATATGATGTACCTATAACTACATGGAAACTTCTTTTCCAACAAGTTCATTTTTTACTCATGTACCGGACATCGACAAAAATGTCTGATATGAACTCACTTTATTAACCAATTATTATAACATTATAATATGTGATATGAAATGAATAATAATATTTAAAGGTGGTCCTTGATAAATTGAAAATTGAACAAATTTTATTATTCAGGAGATTAAAGAACGATCGAGTCATGTCAGACACGAGGTAAGGGATCCTACCCCTCTCTTTCTTTTTAAGTACACTCTTTTATGTTATTCATTTTAGGCTCATATTTCTTATGATTGGGATGTTATTTTATATTACTATTATTGTAAATTTTATGTTCATAGAATTATAGACCATACATTCTCTCATTAATCAATTTTAGAAGTTTTGAGTGGCGCCGTTAGGCTGCCGAATTTTCGGAAGACATCCAACCACTCTTTTTATTTTTTATGTACTATCTTTTATGTAACTTCTTTTAATCTCCTATTTGTTATGTAGGGGGATGTTATTTTATATTAGTCATGATGTACATTTTATTTTATTATGATGAGATACCCTATTTGATCTCATAAATCCATTTTTTGAAGTTTTAAGTGGCGTCGTTAGGCTGGAAAGTTTTCATAAGGGATATTTCATCTCACTTTTATTCCCGTGAGATTTATGCAACATTTTCCACCATTTCTGTCGAGTTGTATATATACTACCCATTATTCTACTCTTTGTGTAATATATTTTCGTTTATGATTATTTACATCAATTATGTATTGGCTTTCTTTCATGGGGTGTATGTTTCGAAATATACCCATGCCGGTAAGGGAACCTTTCACCCTCCTCTTTTTAAAAGACTTATTTTGTTGGGTCTTTTAATTTATCTATTGTTATGTTGGGATATGTTCTTTTATATCCTTATTTATGTAAATAATATGTCCAAGTTATGAGATACACTTTTTATCTCTCATCAACTCATTTTCTGAATTTTGATGTGATGCCGTTAGGCTGTCAAATTTTTGCAAGGGAACTTATTAACCCAATTTTGATTCTTTGGGATAAACTTGCACTCCTTGAATATTTTGTTCAATGAATATTTGTGAATAACCTCTTATTGTTTTAAACATAATATCCACTTATATTTGGTGTATTCATTTGTCACAGATAATTATGTAATTGAATTATCCGTAATCCATGGATATCGTCTTTGTATGGGACTTTGTCTCAATCTCTTTTCATTGAGGCATATTTTGTTTTATACACAACCTTATTTTATACGGTGTATAAAACCCTTTGACTTTTACGTTTATCCAAAAGTAATATTTTTATACGAATCGTTTTACTAAACTACAAAAGGGAATATTTTTTTCGTACGTATACGGCGACAACAACTTCTCCGCCGTCGTGACCATTATTTGAGTTTCAGATTCCTCTACAAGCCATACCTTTTTTTAAATGAAAAATAAATACCATGTTTTACGTTTCTTTTATTTTGTTATCGAAAAATGGTTTTCATAATCTTTTTATATCAAGGTGTTGTATTGATATCTTTTGATTGAAAAGCGGACATGTTATGATTCCATTATTCATGTTTTATGTGATACAATTATGTTATGGTTTTTGGGAATTATTATGAAGACGGGTGGTTCTGTGATAATATAAGGCAGGTGAGCCCGATATAGCTCCCTAATTCATTGGGTAACACGGAGGGGTTAAAGGTTAAGGTTTCTCCGAAGAGATTTAGGGAATATACTGTGATGGTTATTCCAAACGTAACCAAGAGGGTTACTCCCTACGTAAAAATGTTATGAATGCCTCACATTACCTTTATGCCTTATGATTTCTATGTTTTCTTCATGATTTGATGAGAAATGTTAAAGTGCTTATGTTTTATTAGTAATGTATGATTTCATTGATTCTTATGTATACATGTACTCATGTTTCCCTTCCATATTTTTATATCCTTTACTAAGCTCTTTATGCTCATCCCAATTTTTTAAAATGTTTTAAACATGAATTAATGATGAATAGGGTTAAGGATGGGATCAAGGAAAGGCATTCTATCTAAAACATGGAACTAGACATGTTTCTTTTATAAGTTTTTTTGTATTTATGGAAACATAGTAGAAGATTCTACTTTGTAATCTTTTGTGATGTAATAGTTATGTCCTAATTCTCTAAAATTCTAGACCTGAAAATATCCTCAATGTGAATTATTCATTTAATTTAATATTATGTAAGGTTTAAGGTCGGGGCCTTATAGTTGGTATCATAGGTTGGTTTAGATAACTTTAGAGGTTAGGGTATTCTTTATGAATATGTAACAAGTTGTGTATAGGCACAATGATTATTATATTAGATAGATTAATTGTTATTTTTGAATGTTGGAATGAGTTTGAGATAACATGGATAAGTATATCTTATTATTTATCTTCCACATTAGCACATGATGATTTTGTTCATATACTAACAGTAACCTTTTTGGTTTTAGAAAATGGATGGATCAACCAGGAACCAAAGTGACAATGGGTTTAGTGGAAACTATGGTGGTTCTTTGATTAAGAGACTAGATGAAATGGGGGATTCAATGAGTAATCTCAGGGTTGTGCTAAACCAACTATCAAGGAGTCACGATCAACCACTTTAACCTTGGTGAGTTCTCTAATGCATCATGTACGAGATGAAAAACTCGATGTGGAAGTTCAGGTAATAATTATAAAGGTAACCATTAGGGTTTACATGATCCTTACTTTTTAGGTAATTATGGGTCACTCTATGATATGATGGAAAATGAAAGGCATTAGATAAACATGAGGTAAAAATATGTTATGATCATTTTTGATGATTTTATCACGTTTTGGGGAATGTTTTATGAATTATATAGTTTTGGAAAAAGGACAACACACAGACTGTGTGACAACCCGTCACATCGGATAAAGCTGTGGGAGTCGAACCCACAACCAAAGTGTGACTGGTATTTATCGCCTACCGCTGGTCTACGTGAAGTCCCTGGTTAGTTTGACTAATTATTTTTAGTTTGATGATTTTAGGAATCAAGAGTAAGTTTATTTTGGATTATCTATGGAAATGATTAACCGATCATGGAGGATATATGATTAGGTTTATTACTTTTCAATACGAGAGTTTAAGAGAGA
This sequence comes from Viscum album, assembly GCA_963277665.1. Lineage (NCBI taxonomy): Eukaryota > Viridiplantae > Streptophyta > Magnoliopsida > Santalales > Viscaceae > Viscum > Viscum album. The sequence goes on from OY728146.1 coordinate 1,271,800,062, forward strand.
CTAATGTTATTTGGAGATAAATGTTAATTTTTACCTCGGAAGAGTATGTGATTAAATCATTCAAATATTTGGGTTTCAATCATAGTTTGGTTTACATTGAATAATTTTATGGACAAATTGATTACTGAATGGTCTTTGTTGAACACTGGGTATTGTTTAACAAATTTTGGAGATTAAGAAAATATTTATATATATATATATATAAAGGATTATCCTTTTTAGGTATTATCAGATCCCATACTAACTTATTGGTTTTTGTTTTAGTTTAGGACTAAAGTCATGGGAAGTATATAGTTCACTTATGTGGATTAGGTGATTCTCTAGAAGTTGATTATAACTCTATTAATGTAAACAAGTCATATTAAATGCTCATCGTTTGGAGAAACTATGAGTTCGTGTAAGAAATATAGTAAATGATGAAAGTCAAAAAGACAAGTAAGTATGTTTCCTTATGTTTTAGTTACGCTCATAAATAAATTCCACAATGAAATGTAACTTAAAAAAATGTTGTCTATTAACGTTTCCTACCGGGGAATCAAATACCGTTTAACAAATCACCAGTTTGTGATTTTCAGGTGGTTAACTTTCTTCTAAACATGTTTTCTATCACTCCTCATCAGAACATGAACCTTTGTTTTTTCCTCCATATCCATCTTTTCATACATGTAATCCTATTATGTGTTTACTCGGGTGACCTTTTTACTTCTCTTTCTTTATTTTAAAGTGATAGTTTTACCGACTCTTGTTCTAATGTGTGATTTTCAATGAAGTTTCCAAGCCCAATTTTAAAATTTCGGGGGCGCAATTCCCAAAAGGGGGAATGATGTAACATCCAAGATAAATAAATAATATGACATTTTTATATTTATCCATATTTGTGAATAAAATATTAATATTACTTTAAAGGATATTCTATGCTCGATGGTGTACCCAATACGCAACAACGACTTTCTTTTAAATCTTGTGCTGCACTCTAATAATAAAATAATATTATTTTAAATGGTAGTTAACGCCTAGCCGTTGTAATGGTAGGAATTAACAGAACTAACTAAAAAATGATTACATATGATTTTAAAATATTTTTACTTTTAACCAATAAATTTTAGAGGCTTAAAATGCAAATGAATCCAATTTTAAGCATTAATCTTCTAATATTCTTTAAAAGGTCGATTAACCACCTTTTGATGGAGAACCCCTCTTAAATCCTTTTTTTAAAAATTTTATATGTTATATTTGACAAAATAAAATTCTTTTTAGAATTGGGACATCAAAATTTACTTTGTATAAATTTTTGTTATTTTTTCGATAAAGTTCATTTTTTAATGAATAGTGTAAAATGCTGTATTTTAATTCAAAAGCTCCTTTTAATCAAATTTATTTATATAATTAGATTATATTCTAAATTGGTTGTAAAGTGAAATTATATTATATTTTTACCATTTAATCCAATGGTGGTCATTGGAATTAAGTTCACGTTGATATTGGACTTAAACTAGTGTCAATCTTTTAATAGATATTGTTTCTTAAAAACATGTTATTTATTTTGACAATGGGAATGAATTATTAAATTAATTAATGAATAATATATATTTTGAATTTTGTAAAATAGACATCATTTTTGAATTCGGAATATCAAATATACCTTAGGGTGAATTTTTGGTATTTTTTTCAAAAACTTCAATTTTTGATTAATAATGAAACCACTAAGTGGTAGTTATAGAAACTGATTTTTAGTTTAAATGAAACTTTGCCACATCTATGATTTGATTTTCAAAAATCCAATGTTCATGGTTGTCATTAAGAAATAAAATGTGGTTCAATGAGATTAAAATAATTTTTTTTGGTGAATAGTAACTTTTAAGTTTTATTAATCGCGATTAAATGCAATTAGTGTAATTTAAGGTAAAAATAATGTTTTAATAAAATGAAATGACCTAGAATCATTTACTACCCTCATTTTATGTGTCATGGACGACCAAGAAAATATATGGGTCATCTTGGGGACCCCATGGAGCCACATTGGTAGGAAAATGACATAAATAACTTTTTATTTAAAGTTAAAATAAAAATGTCACAAACATGAGTTTGTTTACAAAAAATATATTTAAATGGCGTTATAAAAGTCATATTTTTTACTATAAATATTCATTTGAAATATTAAAAGATTTCCTACATCATGATATTTTTTCTATAATTTTTAGACATTAAATAAATTAAATTATTTATGACACCATGATGATGGAGTGATTACCTCATTATTTAACGATTTAAATAAAATGAAAATATAATGTAACATATAATACATACACATGTTAAAAACCTGGTTTATTGGTGTATTTCAAACTATTATCACCTTATCCTCAAAATATATAATTTTGGGACCTTTAAAATCCGAAAATCATTTTGTAATAAAGTAACCTTTTATAACTTTCCAAGAGTGCCCCTCTTCTCCTCCTATAAAAGGCCCCCACCTCTACCACCTTACCCACACCTCTCAAGAATTTGGCTCAGCCTAAACATGCCCATTTTTTCTCTCCACATACCTCTCTTACTCCTATAATCCTCACATTGGGTAGAAGTCTTCTCAAGGAATCCTTTGAGCTCAAATCAAAAAGAGTTGCCCGTTCTAAAGGTAATGTCTTCCCTAGTGTTCTTTTGTTTTATTTTGCTTCTCCATCCCCCTAAACTCTCTTTATTTATTTCTTTTCTAAAAAAAAAGTATCTTAAATATAATAGTACGTTTTTATAAGGACGATTCTAGCTACACTTACAAACAACTCTGTCTCATGGTTAAAGGACATCTTGTTTCTGTGGATGGTGAATTACTGCCTCACGAAACGATGATTGTTATATCTTCTCATACCACCTCTCATGGTGGAAATTATGCTGGAACTATATTTATTTATGATATATATTTTATTTATTTGATCTCTATGCTTCTGTATATTATATTTAATATATATCTTTATGATTTTCATGTTGTGCAAAATTGATAATTTCATTTGAGGAAGTTTGGACTACCGCCCCCTCAAGTGATGTGACTCGTTCATGCAATACATGGAATTTATAAAGAATGAAATTGATGAACTTATGTGATATATATAACATATATATTATACTGGAATTATAATATATATATATATCTATCTATCATCTAGTTTTAATTCCATTAATGTGCCAACGAAATGAAAGTAGCATTCATGCGTACGTACGAATTACCGTCTCCATGAAGGATACATTTAATTTATTATCTCCAAATTTTATGTACTGTTATTAGTACATATAAATAATGGATATATATGTAATATATTAAATATAAATTATGGATATCATTCAGGAATTATAATATATATATCTCTATTTTAACTTTAATTCCATGAATATTAAAAAAAGTGAAATTTGTGTTCATGCGTGCGTACGACCTACCGTCTCCATGAACGGTGCTTTTAATTTTTTTATCTCCAAATGATATGGAATAGTATAAAATTAATATATAATGGATATATATGATATTTAAAACATCAATACTATACTGGATATGATGTACCTATAACTACATGGAAAATTCTTTTCCAACAAGTTCAATTTTTACTCATGTACCGAACATCGACAAAAACGTCTGATATGAACTCACATTATTAACCAATTTTTATAACATTATAATATGTGATATGAACTGAATAATAATATTTAACGGAGGTCCTTAAGAAATTATAAATTGAAAAAACTTTATTATTCAGGAGATTAAAGAACGATCGAGTCATGAGGGACACGAGGTAAGGGATCCTACCCCTCTCTTTCTTTTTAAGTACACTCTGTTATGTCATTACTTTTAAGATCATATTTCTTATGATTGGGATGTTATTTTATATTACTCTTACTGTACTTTTTATGTTCATATGATGAGATACCCTACTTTCTCTCATGAGTCAATTTTGAATGTTTTGAGTGGCGCCGTTAGGCTGCCGAATTTTCGTAATAGATCCATCCTCTCTCTTTCTTTTTATGTACTCTCCTTTATGTCACTTCTTTTAAGATCCTCTTTGTTATATTGGGGGATGTTATTTTTTATTATTTTTTATTTAAATTTTATGTTAATATGATGAGAGACCCTATTTGATCTCATCTATCCATTTTTGGAATTTTTAAGTGGTGTCATTAGGCTGGCGAGTTTTCGTAAGGGATTTTTCATCTCACTTTTATTCCCATGAGATTTATGCTACATTTGCCACCATTTCTATTGAGTGGTATATATACTAATCATTATTCTACTCATTATGTAATATAATTTTTTTTATGAGTATTTACATCAATTATGTATTGTCCTTCTTTCATTGGGTGTATGTTTCGAAAGATACCCATGTCGGTAAGGGAACCTTTTCACCCTCCTCTTTTTAAAAGACTTCTTTTGTTGGGTCTTTTAATTTACATATTTTTATGTTGGGATATGTTCTTATATATCCTTATTGATGGAAATTTTATGTCCAAGTGATGAGATAACCTTTTTATCTCTCATCAACTTATTTTCTGAATTTTGAAGTGATGCTGTTAGGCTATCGAATTTTTGCAAGGGAACTTCTTAACCCAATTTTTATTCTTTGGGATGAAATTGCACTCCAAGAATATGTCTTTCTATGAATATGTTTGAATAATCTCTGATTGTTTTACACGTAATATCCACTTATATTTTGTGTATTCGTTTGTCACACATAATTATGTAATTGAAGTATCCTGAATCCAAGGATACCATATAAGTATGGGACTTCGTCTCAATCTCCTTTCATTGGGGAATATTTTGTTTTATACACAACCTTCTATTATACGGTGTATAAACCCCGTTGAATTTTAGGTTTATCCAAAATGAATCTTTTTATATGAATAGATTTACTATACGACAAAAGGGAATTTTTATGTCGTACATATGCGGCGACAACAACTTCTCCACCGACATGACCATTATTTGACTTTCGGCTTCCTCTACAAACCATACCTTTCATAAAAATGAAAAATAAATAAAATATTTTACTTTTCTATTATTTTGGTATTGAAAATGGTTTTCATAATATTTTTATATCAATGTGTTGTATTGATATCTTGTGATTAAAAAGTGGACATGTTATGTTTCATTTATGCATGTTTTATGTGATATGATTATGTTATGGTTTTTGGGCATTACTATGAAGATTGGTTATTCCGTGATAAACTAAGGGCGGGTGAGCCCGATATATCTCTCCAATGCACTGGGTAATGCGAAGGGATTAAACATTAAGGTTTCTCCGAAGAGATTTAGGTAATATACTGTGATGGGTATTCCAAACGTAACCAAGAGGGTTACTCCCTATGTAAGAATGTTATGAATGCCTCAAGATACCTTTATACCTTATGATTTCTATGTTTTATTAATGATATGATGAGGTATGTTAAAGTTCTTATGTTTTATGAGTAAATTATGATTTCATTTATTCTTATATATACATGTACTCATGTTTCCCTTCTATATTTTTATATCCCTTACTGAGCTTTTTATGCTCATCCCAAGTTTTTGAAATGTTTTACAATGGACTTAAAGATAAATAGGGTCAAGGATGGGATCAAAGAAATACATGCTATCTAAAACATGGAACTAGACATTTTTCTTTTAAATTTTTTTATTTATGGATACCTAGTAGAAGTGTCTACTTTGTAATCTTTTGAGATGTAATCGTTATGTCCTAATTCTCTAAAACTCTAATCCTAAAAAGATCCTCAATGTGAATTATTCATTTATTTCAATATTAAGTATGGTTTAAGGCCATGGCCTTATACAAAACATATAATATTAACTAGTTACTTTAAAATTCATATCTGTTGTCAAAACTAGAAAGTGGGTTTTTTGAAGTAAAAGCTATCTAAATATTGACATGTGTTTCTATTCTATTTAAAAATAAAATTACATAAAATGATAAAAATTAAATTAAATTTTTAATAAATAATACAATTACACTTTCAAACCAATTAATAATATTATCTAACAATATAAATAATTAAATGAAAAAGTTGTTTTTAATTAAAATGTTGTATTTTAACTATTTATTTAAATATGGATGTTATAAACGAAACACAAAAAAAATATCCAAACTAAATTTTAATGTCTCTTCTGTATAGAAAATATTATATTGTAAAATTTAATATATAAAAGTGTAAAATATTGGATTTAAAAAGGGTTCTCCATTAAAAGGAAGTAAAAAATGTATTTTTTGAGAATTACTTATTTTATCTAAAAATTTGAATTTGCATTTATATTATGTCTAATAAACATATAATATGAATTTTAAAATAATATGAAATATATAAAATTCAAAATTTGGTTTATAATATTCATAGTTTCTTCCTAAACTGATAGTTTTATATTTCATGGTGTGCTTGAACTCGGTGTTCTATTTAGCACAAGCTATATAATTAGTTAAAAAGAAGTGTATCGTGAATGATTTGGGTGTTACATTATCTCGAACATAAATAAATTTCATCCTTGAAATTATTGAATTAGGGTTCGGTAAATATGGTTTTATTATTAAAGAAACTTTATTGCAAACCCACATTGGATAAATAGTCGATAAAACATCCACTTTAAAATAAACTGAGGGTAGTAAGAAGGATAACAGAGATAACACATATAAGTCTTCCATGTAGAAAAACATGGATATGAATGAAAAATTAACCCTTATTTTTATATATTGATTGAGAACATTATTAAAAGAACGTTAACAACCAAAAAATCTATAAAACTATAATGATCCATTGGAACATTTGATTCACCACAATAGAAATTACTAGGAATATTTTTTGTTTTTAAGACCCTTTCCTTAGTTTTGAAGAATTAATTTACATCATAGTATAAGAACACACAGAATAATACTAAATTGACAAGTAGAGTATCATCATTTAACTAATTCCTAACACAAACTCATATTTCTTTTCCAAAGATAATAAAACTCAAAAATATTCTATTTATCATTGTTGTATAAGGTTCAAAATATAAAAATATACCATTTGAATAAATAAATAAATGTTATAATAATCATGAACATCCTATAGGTCAATGGTAGGGGATAAAGACTTGTGTTACTTCGGATTTGGGTTCGATTCCTCGAGACTTGTCTGACGCGATGGGTTGTCGCCCGACCTGAGGTTTGTCATTTTTCTAAAACTGTATTATTATAATATTCTAGAAATAACCATAAGAAATGTTATAACATAAAACTGTATTATCCAATGTTAATATTAATCCATTCCAACCATATGATTATTCCAAAATACATAGGTCCAAATTAGTAGTAAAAACAAACTCTGAATTTCCAAAATCAATTATAATATCTAATTCCTCAAACAATTTAATGTTGCACTTATTATCACATAACTGATATATGACTACCTTCATCATATTAAATCCTTATAGAAAAAAATATTATGGTAGTAAAATATTTATATATATCACATTATTCTTTTAAACAATGTATAGTTATTGAATCAAAAAGATGAATATATTAATTATTCCACTTTTACCATAGGGACAACATAATCTTGACTATGATCCATTTTCATCATCTGAGCCATATTTCCAGGATTCTTTAGACAATAATTTTCATAATATCCCATATCTTTACAATTATAGCATTTCACAGTTTCTTTCTTTCACTTACAATCACGATTGTGGTGACCTTTTTCTCCATATCTGTATCAAACTCCCATTCTTTTCAAGTAATTGCCAGGGTGTTTCTTCCCACAATTATCACACAAGGGAAAATCATTATTTAACTGTGTTCCCTTTATCCATATCTTTCTCCACAACTATCTTCTTATCTATCTATACATTAATGTCATAATACATTGATAATTCCATTTTCATCATGATATCACATGAGACCATATCGTCGTACATTGAGAAAGATTTTTAGACTGGTGCCTATTGGGGGAATGGTTTTAACACATAAAATAATATATCAAATTACATATTGGGTTACATATATATTATACGATATACCTCACTACCCTTGTGAATTCAGCCTTATACTTTGCAAAATTGTCATCCTTTTTTTCCTTAGACTCATAAATTACATTTCCATATTAGCTCACAGTTCAAAAGGAAGATTTTTCTCTAGGAAAATTTCTTTAAACTCCATCTTTTCTATATTTTCTACTTATTCATATTTTTTCATGTTTTTAATTAATAATCACAATTTATCTTCATCTCTTTAGTAATGATAAACATCCATAACAAATTTCCATTTTCATTACTCCCCAAAGTAAGAAATATTTTTTTAAGGAACATATCCATTACTATGTTATAAATGTATTTTTAGACTCATTTAATGTTGAGGTTGTTTTCTCATGAATATATCTAAATGTGATCTTATATATTGTGGATTAGGGTTATTCATAAGAGTAATGTTTTTATTCATAACCAGAGTCAGTTTTCCCAATATGGTTATAATATGTTCTGCACTTGTTGCATCGCCATCCCCACTGTAATTATCTTGAATTAGAGTGAAATCACTACAAGGATTACATGCATCGAAATAGTTATTATTTAATCCACTATTATCTAGTTATAAAAATTGAAATCCAATACATTAGGTTATGAATCATAATGTATAAATCCAAACTAGTAAAATTATCAACAAAAATTAAAAAAATAATGCATATCAAATCCATAATCATAAATATTATCCCTTGGACGACATATTTACTCATAAATCCATCATAATGGTTTGTAAATAAAATATTAATTCTACTAACAATATACCTCAAGAGATTCAAACCAGGTGTGCAGTAAGGCCCTTAGTCATATACCAAGTTACATCGAGTCAAGCCTAGAACCCCTTGTCAGTATTTTCAACACTAGGTATATTTGTTCCAGAGCCATGTCTACTTGTGAAATCCATAAATTGATGTATTTATTGTAATATCCACATAATCTCTTCTTTACGAAAATTCTAGGGGGTTCTTTTATACTTATCATTAATAACTATCTTAGGGTTATGACCCCAAATCTATGTTTTGTAAACCTATTTCCACAAGTGTTTTTAAACTTCCATTGATGCCAACTGTAATGCCTCGACGCCAAAATCCTTGAGAGGGTGGATTATTTTAATACTTTGTCATAATTTTAAGGAACCAAATCCCAAATAACCTATAAAATTATCAGTCATGGAATATAGATTACATACATGAACTTTTCAAAACAATATCTAACATAAAATACAACATAGATAAGCATTTTAGGATTCTATTATTCCACAAGATTAACCCTAAATATCAATCATAAAACACTTCATGGAATACTGGGAAAATAAAACAGAATAAATGGGTTATCTCATATAATCAGTAAGGATAAACAATATAGAGGAAGCTATCACAAATAAGCATATAATTTTAAGGCAATGTACAAAACTAAAAAAAATAGCATTTTAAAACTTTATTTTCAGCATAATATTGTAGAATAGATCAAATTATTCCATTTAAATATTCACATGGGTATTAAACTAGTCGAATAATAACATTTAAAAACAATAAGTAATCTCATTATGAGGGAATGAATAATGTTAGACATCATAACCACAACATAAATTTCCTCTTCCAAGAAAATACACAAATATTCTATCTTACCCTTATGCTAAAAAACTAGTTTGTCCCATGAGAACTACAAATGAATCGAGGGGCTATAGTGGGCCTCGCCTATCACTTACTTTGATTAGTAAATTCCACTTATGAAAAGTGTGAAACATAACATTAACATTTTCATTAAAACATTCATATGATATTTTTATAAATTAGCTAAAAAATATGAAATGTATAAAAATTCACATCCATATTCAAATATATCATAAAACCTTCAATACAATGTTTAATATTGTATCATAACAACTCAACCTAAAATAATCATAAAATCCAACAAAGGATGTTTAAAAAGATAAAAATTATTTAATAAATTCATTAAAACTCTTTGAAGGAAATATCCCTTTCTTATATTGAAATCAATTAGAAGCCTGAGTAATTTTAAAAGAAAATAGTTCCTATAAAATTAACCTTATAATCATCTAATTAATTCTTCCAAATGTTATGGCTTCACAGTGGAGGAATATAGTTTCTCAAACCATATATGTAAAAAACATTCTTTCATTAATTTATACAAAAGGGTATAAAGCACCTTATCAGTAAAATGACAGAAAGATTTTTGTCGAAATGATTAAAAAAAGCCAAACATGGGTATAAGTGACTTTCAAAAATTATATAGCAAAAAGAATATTCTTTTTTATTAATGTTTTAGAAACATGTATTTTGATTACAAATATATCCCATTAGATACATATATATAAATAGTCTCTTATAATAATGAGATTGTGAGAATAACCCAGACCTCATACATTCTGTTATAAGTGGATGAATTAAAATAATTTATAATGATTAAATTAAGTTATTAAATTATAAAAGAACTATATCCATATTTATGATATCATATATGATCCTATGTTATCATTTTGTTGTTAATATTTTAGTATTACCATTATTTCAGGTGTTAATAGCTTTATTATCCTATGCATGTTTCATCGAGTAAGTCATGTTTCTTTTGCATAGTAAATATTTTATTCATATACATAATGATATTAAGTTCATAAATATTATATTTAATCAACAAATGAATTTTATAATCATTCTTTAATGGTTATTTTGGATAATGAATCTTATCGCGTCGTGGAGATGGTAGGCCATATGTATGCATGAGCAACGACATCATTCATTTAATGGTTAAATGGTATGGAAAATGATGCTGCATTAATTATACAGAATCATAGTCATGTAATATAAATTATTTATTTATATTATACTAATCATTATACAATTCCAAATAATGTATTGTTGAATAACAAATTACACCATGGCATGGACATGATAGTCTGTTTCGACGCACATGTGGTGATATTATTATTCGTAGGATGGATAAAATGATTAATACAGTTGTCCCGTGATAATAAAAAAGTTATAAATATATTTATTTTAAATAATTTAAAACATTGGTTTGGAAAAAATATAGAAAGAGTAAGAAGAAGAAGAATAGAACTTTAAATGAGGTGATAAAATGGTTACGTCTTTTTTAGGTGTCTCCTTTTTATTTTCACAAAATTAATCATTATGTTGGTTTTTAGCCCAAATAGTGGCATATAGGATTATTTGAGGGATGTTTGAAGGTGATTTTCTAATATTTTTTCAGAATCAATTGTCATAGGAGGTTTGAACTAAAGAGAAGGAAAAGTTCTCTTTTATATGATAGGTGAGGGTCATACTAGGAATGTCTTGAAAAATATAATTATTATAAATTGATTTTCGGTTTATAATTGATCTAATGTAATATATTTAAATGATAAGATGATTATGTGTCAGAATAATCTGAACCAACAGGTTTTACACATGATTAGGTTAAAAAATTAACCTTATCTTTTATATTTAACCCTTAGTTAAATAGTTTAACTTTTACCATCTCTTCTTGAATTTTTACACTACATGGTTAATATAGTTACAATAAAATACCAAGAGAATCTAAAGTGGATCATTAATAAAATTTGTGACATTATATAAATCAAATGTATTTATATTATATTTTTATGATTTTTATATCATTTAATACGAGAGTATTTTTTTTTAAACTGAATTGTGTCAACTTTGACACTATTTATTAATGTATTTCTATTAGAGTCATAAAAAACCGATTACATCATGAAAAAATAATGTAGTGAAATATAACAAGTCATATTCATCCATATAATTGATTTATGGCATAACAACTATATAACTACAATTATTTTAATATTTATAGTACCATTTATTTGATTCGTTCATTTATATAGAAAACACTACATCATTATTGTGTTGCAAATAGATTAAATTATTTAATGTATAAAAATTAAAAGTAAAATACCATGATTTATTAAATATTTTAAGATTTATGATTTATATTTATTTTTTAATTTATCAATTATATAACTCAAATAAAAATTTTTTAGTATAAAAATTGATTTTAATATTATATTTCCCATTACATTAAATTAATTATTATTAAATATCATTTTCATACCCAAGTGGCTCCCAAAAGACAACATTACGCCCCAAGTATTATCTTGTTAACCTATTATTCACAGAATAATATGATTACATGTGTTAGGTTATTTTTATATTAGCACAATATTTTTTTACCATTATTTACCTAATTTACCCTTTAACCGTGGTAAATAAAAGTAATTAATGAAATTACTATTTATAAATGTCCAGAAATAAAACATATATATTTACATAATATTTTCCTTATGATTCCAAATATGGAATATATTTTTTAAAATTAAAAATATATCTTTTTAATTAATCAATTTAAATTTAATTAATGTTGTCAATCCCAGAAAGCGGGGTTTTAGGAATTAAAAACTATCTAAATATTGACATGTGTTTATGAATAATTTAAATTTAAAATTAATACCAATGATATAAATTAAAATAACATATAAAATAATTAAATAATTTCACTTTAAAATCAATTAAAAATAAAATCTAACTATATAAATAATTTATATGAAAAAGTAATTTTGAATTAAAATGTAGTACTATTCACTATTCATTAAAATAGGAATGTTATCATAAAAACACAAAAAAATTATAAAAACAAAATATTTATGTTCTTATTATAAATAAAAAGTTTATATTTTAAAATTTAATATATAAAAGTTTAAAATATTAGATTTATAAATGATTCTCCATTAAAAGGTGGTAAAACTGTATTTTTTGAAAAAATAATTCCTTAATTTGAAATTTTGAATTTGTTCTTATATTATGTCTAATAAAAAAATAAGATGAATATTAATATTATATAGAATATATTATATTTAAAATGCGGTTAATTATATTCATAAAAGCTTCTAAAATGGTCAGTTTGATAGATTGTGGTGTGATTGAACTCGGTGATGTGTGTAGTGAAAGCTGTTAAATTATTTAAAATGAAACGTATCGTGGAAGCATGGGGAGTTACTTGTTTGGTTCATATTGAATGTGTACATTATTTCATGTATTTTATTGGAAATTTCAATGTATATAGTTGTTTTTTCAAATGTGTGTGCCTTGAAGCCCATTAAAGTGTTTATCAAAATGGATCAGATGTTATAATGGGATTGAATGGATTTCTAATGATTAAATAGAAATTTCATTACATTTAAAAATAGATTTTTGTAAAATTGGAAATTTTTTATCAAATTTTTTATGCTAGATATTTTTTAATATTGTATGTTTCATGTTGATGTGTTGGAATGGAGTAGAATTGAGTGAACCTAGGTGTGAGGGAGGGGTTTTATCAAGGGACTTTGTTTGCCTTCAGAGGGAAGAAACAGAAAGATTCAAATTTGGTTAGTCTGAGTGGCCATTTAAGTCATCTAAGGGACTATGATATGACCCTCCATTTTGATTTCCAAGGGTTCATGAGTGCCTTTATGGTAGGAAGACCATGAGAGAATCCATCTCATTTTTGGGGAACATCGTGAGAGTCTCCATTTTCCTTTTTAGTTATCATATATGTTTAGTAAATTACAATAGTTCTCATGGGAAAATCCCTAATTTCACATTACTCTCTCTATATTGGTTTATATTAATTATTAATTTGCAAGGGTATATTTTTATGTGAATAGATATATCATTCCCATTTTAATTTATATGGTTTCATATTGTTGATTTTATACTCACCCTTGAATATGATTTGGTTGTGATATTGAGGATGAATTCCCTATGGATATTATTACATATATTTTCAATGTTGGAAATTTTTTTGGAGAAATAGTTTTATTAAAAATGTCAAACCAATGTTTTTATTTATTTATAACATTAAAAACATATATTTTTAAGAGGTTATGTTTTGAGAAATGTTTTAAAACTAAATTATTTATCTATATGACTAAAATGAATATACTGATTCTTAGTGGTATCATATTTAGATTTATGTGTCACATAATACAAGGGCATGGAGACAATTTGAGATTTATTTTGAATGATACACATAGATTAAAGGTAATAATGTTCTATGGTGGATCTATTTGATTATAATTGTTCAATATTTGGTGGAGGACACATGGTCTCATATGGATCAGCTAATATGGATTAATTTTTAAGTATTATATCCATATAGATGTGCATTTCATTGTGTTTGGATTTGTACCTATTACTTTTGGTATTTGGGTTTCTAATTGATACACCATCTATGTATAAGTCCATATATGAAGTGTTTTTTATTTTTTGAATGTTTTTATTATGGAATATTTTTATCTTATTTTTTTATTTTGATGATTGTGGTTTGTTAATTCCCTTTCATAGATGGTTGATGAAATATTTCTAGTGTAAAATTAATTAACAAGTGATTTTTTGTAGTAACCAATTCTTGTGCCCAACTATTGGTGTTTAGGAACGTGCTTTAGGCCATGGGGTGGGTGGATTCTGTGACATGTTTCATCAACTGTGGCTGGTTCGTAACATGTACCTCCTAGAATGATGGATGATGATTAAATTGATTTTTTATTTGGTTTTCCTTGTACATCTTAGAAGAATAATTGGATATGGATTTTGATTTATCATCGGACCAAAATGGTTAACATTATACTAATTCGAGATGAAATAATTTTTGAGGATTTGGAAATATTCCGACACATGAGCCTCAACCCAGTCGTTGAGGACTCTTAAGTGCATTCAGGTGACCAAGGGTCAAATCCTGGTTGAGGTAGAATTTATGAGCTATAATAATACTGTAGCATTACTATAGCAATATTGTACAAGTAATGTAGTGGAAGCTGTGACGTATTGTAGCAGGTACTGTAGTGGGAAATGTAGCAAGCACTGTTTGGCACTTTAGCTTTTGTGAATTTTCCCCCATTTGAGCCTTTGGGCCATTGATTTGGTCTCCATGTTTCATAAATCCTTCGGTCCACCCAAGCCTTCTATAATGTAAGGCCTTCATTCCACCTCAAGGCCTTCAATCCACCTTAAGTGCAGATGAAAACTGGAAAACCTACAATGATCAAGCTCAATAGAAGGATGACCAAGGAGCTTTCACCACTGCAGAAGCTACACTGGTTCTAGGAATGAAAGGGTATGTCACCTTCCATCGGAAAAAACCTATTTATACATAGGATAGCTTAAAAACAGAAATGTGAAGGTGTAGAGCTGATTTGATGATGTAGATTCTTGGGAGGAGCAGTTCCAAGTAGTTAGTCTGGATTGTATGTAATGTTTAAAGCCTGTGGGCCTTGAATTCCTTTAAGGCCTATCGGCTATGTAATACTTATGTCTATGGGCCTTGTAAGGGTTCCATATCCCCACTTGAAAGGTGGATTTCAAAATAAATAAAAAATGAAGGCCTTAGGGCCATTGTATGGATGAGAATATTCCTTGAGAAAGAGATCATACAATTACACAGAGTTCTATCTTTTATAGTTTTTTATATGGATCCTATGCTCACTTTATTTTTTCTGAAATATGTTGTTGAGGAACTAGGATACAAGTATCATCTGAGTATAGTGTATCATCCATTGATTGATGTATAAATAGAATGAGCTATACAGATCTTGGAAATGATGTTACATTCTTTCTATCTTAGCTTTTGTGTTTCTTGGGAGGACCATTTGTGAATGGTTGAGTTGTCTTATAACAAACATTTATAGATAGAACCATTTTTATAATTTTATATACATTCTGGTAAATATCATTTTTGTTGATCAAATATATGTGATGAATTATTGGTTTGACTGAGTATGGCCTATGATATAACGAAATGGATTTAGATGAATCACTAGATAATAGTGATGGAAAATATATCGCCTAAGTCATGCTTTTTTTAAAAAAAATTACCTTTAGAATTTTTAGTTTGTAAATAAGTGTTTTTGTGAGTTTCAAATTGTATGGGTCTCTAATGTCTAGGAAAATAAAGAACATCATTCACTCATGTTAGTGTTTCCTTTTTAAATTTTTGATCATGTTGGGTGACTGACATTCTATTTTGATCTTCCACTATATCTTATGATGATCTATGATGTGGATCGTGTATCAAATTTCATTAAGTATTCTTCAAACACATCCCATATCTTTATCTAGGAGGTTATCTTTTCTAACAGTAAGTATCCATGACCTATAATCCACTCATGATTGATGATTTAGATAAAAAGGATGTTCATTATATTAATAATACATTGGTTTCAAGGATATGTAAACATGGGTCTGATTCAAAATATATATTGAGGAGTAAGGAGTTGATGAGAGATTAGTAGCCACATATCATTGATATGTAATATTTAGGACATTAATGTTGGGGATAAAATGTATTTATAATGTGGAAGGTGTAACATTTAGGTACCACCTTTAATGTATTTATGCACTATTTTTTATCAAGAATTGATAGGGTATTTCTGTTATATCAATGATGGAGTTTTATGACAAATAAATTTTTGGGATAGTGCATAGTTTGTGAAAACTATGTGGTTTAAACCAAAAAACTCTATATTGAATGTTGAGAAACAAGAAGGGGGTGTCCTCTTTGTCTAAACCATGAAGCCACTCCTTCAAAATATTTTCCCTTGGAATATTTTTTTCAAGGTATTTGAGTGGTTATTTTGAATTTTTCTTATAAATTTTTATGGATCTAGAATCAATTTTTTATTCTATGATCACATATTCTTGATTTCTTCATTATTATATCCAATTTTGATTTTTGGAATGTTATTATCGCATTAATAATGGGGTGTTTTTTCATAGGTAATTACCCTTAAATTGAAACCGTGATTTTCTTGATTTATTGAAATGAAATTAAAAATTTTAAAAACCCAAAAATTTATATTATTTTATGTGTCATTCAAAAAATTCCATTAAATGGAAAAATCCCCCCAAATTACAGTTGGTGGGTGTCTGTGAGAAAAAAAATTATGGATTCAATTGACTGTTTATTTAATGAAATTATGTGACATAAATCTTCAATAATTTATCTTAAATAGATGGATCATTTGAGAATGTATCAATTTTGACATAATATTTTGATTTGGCTTTGATATAAAATGGTATGTTGAAACTAAAATTTTACAATTGAATTATAACTGATGAAATTAGTTGAGATAATTGACTTTTATATGATTGCCTGATTACTTTTTGGAGAAAATTTTATCGTAAGTAACTAGTTAGTTATCTAGTCAGGCATTCTATGTGTTTGAATCCCTAGAAATGGATTGACAATTCTAACAATAACTAATATGAGTTTGAAGTTATTTCCCATGATAGGTTCCCAAATGGGGAGTCGATTTTTTCCTATATTAGTTCCCCAAATATAGATTTTTTCGAGTGTTCATGAATATCTTAACAAATGATGATAATTGGGAATTATGATGATTATATAGATGGAATATAACATGCCTTAGGTCTTATATTCATGGTAATTATTTATTTTTGACATTATTATTCCTTCTATTGACTATAGAATTGGTTTATTCAATAAAAAAATGTTATATAGTTCTTCTATATTAAATGATTATTTATTAATGTTTGAAAAAATGTATATCATTTGAGTTGAAATCGTGTTTCGGATGTAAAATATGTAATTTACATGAAATTATTTTTTTTATTAAAATTGTAATAAATAAAGGTTTATTTTTCTGGAATTTCTAATGGAATCTTTTTCGGTATCTTACTCAGATCAATTTCTCACTCACTACATTGGCCTTCAGGTATTTATAGATAATATTATTATAGGTTCATTTAAAGAAAATACACCTCTTAAATGTCTTATTTTTTACTTCATTAATGTTATATAGATTGATGGTGGTTACTAGTGCAATTCTGATCGACCAATTACATGGATTGTTTTTCACCCTTTCTTATCAGATGATTTTTCATAGAATGATATACTGTTTGGGTACTGTTTAACCTATTTTATTATAGTATATTCTAAATTTTAATTTTTTTATACTAACCATTATTCTTTATCTTCCACTATTTTTTGTCATAAATATTAACTTTTTATTCGTGTATGTTTCCTTGTGCTAGTCTCCAGCCAATGCAGATTTGGAGTCTCCCTTGGGATATATCAGTCATGGGTTAGATATTAGTGTCACAAGGTATCAGGGATATTTTATGAAATATATCATAGATGAATGAGAGAAATGTTTTACTATTATAACATTATATAAATATGTGAATTATTTTTTTCTCTTTATATTATGGTAATATGATTATTTAACTCAATACTTAATAAATCACTGATTGTTCTTTAAGAAACAAAGTAACCTGATCATTGTTGATTTCAAACTCACAGATAATAATTTAAACTATCATTGAAGGAAATTATAACATTATAAACTATCATAAAAAATATATTCTATTATATTATATTATTTAATTTTCATGAAATTTTGAAACATAATATATAAATACCTCTTTTATGGAAGTAGTTCAAATATTAGAATATTACATATAACTGATGTTAAAAATAAATAAAAATAAGTTAATATATATATATATATGACTATTAATATTTATTAGTATAAAGGGTTTTATTTATAAATATGTTCTTTAGGTAAGTATATATTTAACTTAATTAATTATTCTAGACATGTGGAGAAAGTACAGAACGGATCTAGTCCATATAAGGGGTTTTTTTATCATATTCCTCACATTGTGACATGATTTGTATAGTGATACTAATTTAACTTATGTGTTGATTATTTTTCCAATATTAGATATAATATCATGAATTATATTTTAATATTTTTATTTTTTCTTTATTCATAATCTAGGTTTTTCAAGAGGTTTAAATTAAAGTGTCACTCCAATCATAAGGGTTATCATAGTATCAATTGTGATCCTTTAATACATGTTAAATGTTATAAAACATGTTTTATTTAAATCATTATATATTATTCTAATATACCTTGAATTATTAATAATTTATTTACTTTTGGTTAATAGGATATAACATTCCAAAACTAGTTATTTTCTTGAAATATGTTTTTTCTCATGTTTTACAAAAGGTGTAAGAGTTTTTTATAACTCAATCAACATTCCCTGAGTAACAATCCTTAACTTTATATGATATGATATAATTTGGGAAAAAATTACAATTTGAATTATTATGTGGTATTCACTAATTGTTTATTTTTTACCACATTAATCCATTATCAAATTTATGTTGATTTATATAGTATGTATATCGTTAGGGATTCTTTGAGATATAATGTTTCATGATGAATTTTTCTTCTATGAATTTTTTTCCAACCCTAAAATTCAATTATCTGATATTTTATATTAAAATTTGATAAAATAATGTTTTAATATAAATAAATATTATGTTTCTCTTCTTACACTATAATTTTTAGTCAAATTTATTTTCAAAATTATAAAAAAATGCCTTCCTTCCACTTTCACATGTTTTTTCATCATATACTCATTTCATCAAGTAATAATAATGAATTTTAAATGAGCAGTTATTTTAGATTATTAGTAATAAAAAATTAATTCCATGTCATTCACATCACATTTTCACATGTTATATATGAATGTAACATGTAAATTTTTATTTTATGTAAATGAGAAAAATGTTTTTAAACGATATTTTATGTTTTAGGACTCCATTTATATTATCATATTGAAATGGATTGACTCTAA
This sequence comes from Viscum album, assembly GCA_963277665.1. Classification (NCBI taxonomy): domain Eukaryota; kingdom Viridiplantae; phylum Streptophyta; class Magnoliopsida; order Santalales; family Viscaceae; genus Viscum; species Viscum album. The sequence continues at coordinate 1,271,819,763 of OY728146.1, forward strand.
TGGAGTACATATTTCATGATATATATATATATATGATATTTTTTGTGAATAAGTCAAGGTATCAAATAGTTATATTCATTTTATTTCATTTAATGCTTTGATTTGTGAGGGGCATGTTGGATTTGGGTAAACACCATTATATTTTTCTTCATATCACTGGGATTATGTATTCTTGAAAATGTACAGAATATATATTTCTATACATTATGAAAATTTTATTTTGTTTTTAAATAATATATAATACCATTACATTATGCAATGTGAATAAAATATATTAAATAATAAAGATATGATAATGGTTTCCTAGAAATCTTATTATTATGATGACATATGCAAATGTATTGGTTTTTAATATGATTCTATTACAACAGAATTATTATTTAAAATATTTATGTTCCTTTTTAGCAATAAAACATCAGCATATGAATGTTTTTTATCTTGTTATCCATTTTTTACATGTGAAAATGTATTGATAATATATATAGTATTTTTCCAAAATAAGTGATTATTGAAAAGTTGATTATATGTTGTTTAAACATCGAAAATCATTATTTTGTTGGAATATGATCATGTTTTATTATTTATTGGCATGGGGATATGAAATTCATTTATTTTTTATTTCAAACATGTAACATATGATTCTTATGTATTGGGTTTCAATACTTCTCATTATATTGATTTCAATGTTTTATTTATTAATAGTTTCCTTAGAAGATCATGTGAAAAGTATGTATTGCTCTTATGGTGAATGCATTGGGAATTATAATTTGATGGATGGATAAAAAATTTCAAACCACCTAATTCATATATTTTTTCAAATGAGACAATACATGTTTGAGTGTTTTGTGTTTTTCTATGAAATTCATCATAATATCATAGCTACAATCATGCTGACATGTAAATTTCCAACAATTAGGCTTTGAAAAAATATTGTCTATATCTGAAATGAATAATTTCATTATTATGACATTAGTATTATTGATATCTATATTTTCACTTTTTTCATGGATAATTCATGTTTTTAGTTTCCTAATTATTTTGGATTGATGTTGTTTACATATTTCCATAAAAATAATTATGATATGTTTATATCATGATTTCCTCAATTAAATGTTTCCCTTAATAATCATTTGATCTGAAACATTCTTATGTCTATTTTTTCCTTGGTTGTGAATAAATGTTTAGCACATGATATTATTAATATGAAACCCTAAATATAATTTTTTTAGAGATGTTGATAAATCAATATGAATTATGTAGTTTCATATATAATGGAAAAAAATATTCTCAACACAATGAATAAGAGTTTTTGTCATATGTTTTATATAAATTATATGGTTCTATAAAACTAAAAATATCCTCCAAATATATATAATTTAATATTTATTTTTTATTTTCATTAAGAATAGAAATATTTATGCTTTTATTGTCGGTATTATATTGATTCTGTACTGAATGTGTTTATGGAATTCGACAACAGAGGATGATTCCATAGTATGGTATTAAAATTAAAAGCCATAGATGACATTTTAAATGTTAATTTAAAAATATTTAAAAACATATCAGAAAAACTCAATAAATTTTTTAAAGTGAATAACTATTATTTTTTTCATAATAAAATAAACACATAAAAATTGAGAAAAATATATTAATATAATAATTTATTAAAATTATTCATGGTTAAAAACACAAATTAGTCAAAAAAATAAAATTTTAATTCATCAATTTCACATTAAATAAGATATAGATATATTAAATCATTTTGTGCACTTTGTAAGGAATATAAATCACATGCAATTTTTTTTTGAAAAAAATAATTATCTCAATAAAATTTTAACAACCAAATTCATTTAAAAAAAATACCCATGTCGTTATTTTAAAACATAAAACATTTATCCCATGACATCCATTATTCACCCTAATAAATAAAAAATCATATAACAATGAAAAATTCCTAAATAATTATTGATATTATCCTTAAAAAATTGGATTCATCAATGTCAGTATATTTTTAGAACCACCAGGTATCTTTTCCCATTTCTATATCACACTAATAAATCTATGTGTCAATGGGAACGAATATGAATATAAACCAAGATTTTGAACCACATCTCACTTGGCTATATGGATAATGACCACAAGAAAATCATGCATTACTCTCTACAACATGTCCAGAAACAACTATATCTTTTTTATATCATTTAATGAACTTATATGAAAACTTCATTTTTCTATCACCTTCACTGTTTCTATCCAAAAAATGTAAACATGGTCCTCAAGGGAAAATTACAATTCCATTGTTGATAAAATCCCCACTATTGTCGACATCAATCTATAACCCAACAAAACCTCAAACAACACCCAAATAACAAAATAACCAAAATCCCATGTAATCTCAAGGATTTTGGAAAATATTGCTCAAAATACTCTCACTACACCGACCTCCTGATATTGAAATCCTATTATTTAAAATAAAATACTCAAAATAATTATAGGAAGTTATAAAACCTTGATCCCACAGGGAACAAAGAATCTGATATCAGTTTTGGAAGAATTTACCTAGGATGTAAACTACCCTTAAAGCTGACCTGGATAACCATAAGGCATGTAAGTCATTTTTTGTCACTATGGGAGACAGAAGAATTACTAGGAATTAGAAAAAAACATTGGCAAGGATTTCACAGTCAATCAATGTCATAAATAAACATGATTAATAAAATAAAGAAACATGAAATAAGAGATTAACATAAGTAAACATATAAATCAGATATTCAACTAATCCATAAATATTATAACATATGATACATATAGAAAATAATTCATATTAGAAGATATAATGGTAAAAATGACCAAAAAAAATTCAATACTGATTAAAACCCCCAAATCATCTTCCATATGCTTATGTGTGGCCCATTGTCACCATCCGACTATACATATCCCTCAGAAGATTAGTAGAGATAACGAATAACAAGAAAATACCAGAATATATAATATATTGTTCTGATAAAAACTCCTATTAGGTCATAGAAATTCATATATTCTGGAATAAACCATTAATAATAAATCATTAAATCATAGTTTGAAGTAAAATAAAAAAATAATCATTTTCCACAAGGATTTAAAAAATATTTAACAACTCTTTGAATGTTTTTAAATTAATATTTTTTATTATTTTTATCAGTTAAAATTAGTATCATGGAAAATACCATTCCTCTTCCAATACCACTTATAAAAAATCCATTTTAATTTCATACATTAAAACCATTTTATAAAATTCTATATTTTTGCAAATAAATTTTATCCACTTAATTTCGGTTCAATTTTCTCAAAAGGATTTCCAGAATTTTAAAATGAAGGTAATCTTTTTATAAATATAGTAAAAATCACAGAAAACTATTATTTAAACCCACACACACTCATGGATTAGAAAAACTAGATACACCTTTAAATTGAAACCATTTTAGAAAACATTAGAAAACATCATTTCAAACCTTTAAGGAATAGATAACATTGAAACCCATTTTCCAGAAATTATTTCAATGAACACTAAAAAAAATTGTCTATTATAATTTTAAAAATCATTCACAAAACATTTTAAAATAATTATAATTTATTCCACATAAATTAGGAAGATAGAAAATATTCAAGAATAAATATATATATTCATGTAATATTTATAAATAAATGATAAGAATATAAGTTCAAAATCATATTTTATTCAGTGTGGGTAGAATAAATTAATAAGGATAAATACATGGAATGATCATAAATAGGATCAATGTTACTTTGTCATCATTTTATGACTATGGTAATAAATGACCTGAAATAGTGACAATTAATCTAGGAAAGAATTAATAAAACATTCCACATCACAATAACTCTAGCATAATTATTGGGAGATAATGTCATTCTAATGAATTTTGGTATGGGAACATTGATGGTATCATCACCACAATACCTTCTTCCATGGGATCAATGTTGGTAATGTCCCTATAACACCTTTTTATAGGGGTCATATAAAAATATTTTTCTAGTATAATGGCATGCTAATCCATTAAGTCAAACTATTTAAATATTTCCATGAGATGCTCCCTAGTTAAGAAACTATGTACACTTGTGTTTTTCGTTATATATTTCACATAAAATATTCCTATTAATATAATATATTTCAAATGGTGGTGATTAAAATCAATCTCATTGTCATTCAAATACAAATCATATGAAAACATGCACACATCACCACTCATAAACTCCGAATGAAACAACCAAAAATAAAAAAACTATGTAACTTATATAGTTTCATTAATAATAATAATCACCTCATGGGATCAGAAAATACCATGGAAATAAAAAATAACAACGGGTCTCAAGAGGATCTCATGTGTTTTATGAAAACCTACTTTCTATAAAATTAAAAATAGGACATATCTTTTAAAATTATTCATGGGATTCCAATCCAAATCACTATTTTTTGAAAAGTCATCTCAATCTACATTTGTGTCCAATATTATCAAATAATGTTTAAAACCCATTGGGAACTCACAATTATCATAAAAATATATTTAAAAACCTCAAAATACACATAATAGATTCAAAAAATCACAATGGGATAACATTACCATTTAATTGAACTAATCCACTTAAACCGTCTATAAATCAGTAAAAGAATGAAATGATTTATATAAAAATCATTATTATTTTAAAAAAATTGAAATATATTTCATTGAGGACTAAACATCAATTTTTTAAATAAAACAACTCATTATGAGTATTTTAAAAACATTTAAAATAGTTAATAAAACTTATATTGAATATTATTTAACAAAAAAATTATTAAAAATAAGTCACTACTCAATTTAGATTTAAGAACAAAAAATAATACTTTTAAATCCATTTATGGTTTTCATAAATAAATGGAATGAAATATCATCTTATGAAAAGGTATAGAATCACTTTTAAATCATTTTATCTCATCTTATTTAATATCAGTATGTGTAACAATAACAAGAAATCATATTCAAACAATAATAAATAAACGAAAATTAATTTAAAGTGAAAACCAAGAATATTCCATAGTAGTTAAATTATTATTATGGTGGATGTTGTAACATATATTGGATAACTATCTCACAATCTAAGATTTTCCCTATATAACTGCTACATTAACAATGTCGATTTATTCAGGATAATCAAAAAAAATTCCAGTATAGGGATTTTCATTCATCGTAGGAGTATAAAATCATGATAAAGAAATAATAAAGTATAAATATTATTTTGGATGATATTACCTTGAATAAAATAACACGAATAAAAAGAGAAATGATACAAAAATAGATGGAATACGGAGAATATTCCCTTTGGATTTGAACTTAAACCATTTGAGTAAGCGAGGGAAGAGAAATGAATGTTGGTGGAATAAAATACAATAGAGGTATAAATAGAATTTATAATTAGAATAAATATGGGAATACTACACTATTTGTTTTCATTGTTTTCTAATCATCTTACCAAAAATTAATAGGACACTTACTAATTAAAAAACATTTTATTTACATATTAATCCACATTATTTGATAAATTTTTCTCCAATTATTTGAACTAAAACGTTCAAAATTAATATAATATTTTCATTATTATCAAATAGTTTACCAAACCCTAAAAAAGTTATCAACTACAACTTAAAATCACTAGAGGTCCTAAATGTTTTTCCCTAGACTCACACAATTTAAAATGTACATATTTATTTACCTTGAAACATAAACCATGATAGCACAAAAAATCATGTAATGGATGAAAATATAAACATGATGGTTATCACATGGTATCCCCAAAATATTATGCCCTAACATGGAAAAGAATGAAAAAATTTAAAAAACATGTTTAAGAATGAAACTCTATGGAAACATAAAATAAACCTCAAACTAAAGAAGAAAAATGAAATAAACAATACACTGACTTGATGATTGTCGATGAAAAAAATCTCTATTTATGTTTTTATATGGCTATGAAAAACATATAAAATTCAAAAAACCAGTTTGAAATATTTTATCACATTTTGATGTATGATGTTTTTGTTACTATCATCTATGATTTCAGTCATGATCAAAATATCGCTACAAACAGTAATGTACTTTTAATGATCCATGTACTTGCACTATCAATGATATATAATGTATATATAATGTTTACCAAGATGATATAGAGAAATGTATGGAAATAATTGAATACAGAGTTTATATTTAGCAACACATATCATCCTAAAAAATATGGTAGTTCTAAGGGTACTATTTAACCCCTAAAAAATATTTTTATTGATTTAACTATGGATTTGAAAGGTGTTAGGGATCAATACCTTTAACTAATAAAGTTTCATACAATAATATCATATACTCAACATTTTAGGTTACTCTTTATCAAGAGGTCTGTGATATAAAGTATAGAACTCTTACACATTAGGACGAATTATGTGAATATATGATATTAGGGAATTAAATTTATGAAGCAATATATTAGAAATATTGATCTATTCGATAAAATTTCATAGTAGCTCAGAGTCGATAATAAATTTATTCAACTAGTTGATAAATATATATAGGAATCCAAGATGGTTATGAGGTATTCTTATGAATATTTTCACTAAATATGATTAATATATTTGGAAGTAAGGCGTTATAACTCATTATATAATTATTATCTTAAATAAATATAATTAAATTGATATCTTATGTTACACTTAACATCATGTTTTTAAAAACCATGATATAATATTAATATTTTAAAACAAAACATCATCACTATAAATTATATATTAAAAATTGTGATATGAATAAGAATATTCATATTTTGAAATATTTATATAATTATTGTATTCAAATAAAAAATACTACATAATTATATCATAATTTTAATTTGTAACATTATATGATTTGAAAATACTTTTTCAAAAAAAATGATATTTGTTTTGTAAACAAAAAATAAGATTATTTTTTAACAATTATTGAAAATATATTGGGAAATATAAATTTCATTATTGAAATAATTATTATAAAAATATCTTAAGGTAAAAATTTTAGAATTTTCTAAAAATATTATTCTTTTAATGAATAATGATAAATTTTAATTTTAATTAAAAAAATAGTAGATAAATATTGTATGAATTTTTTTTTTAAAAAAATTATTTCATCTAGTTTTTTATTAATTCCACATTGTTCCGTATAATCAAATGTATGTTTCTTATTGATATTAAAAAGTTTTTTAGTTATAAAAAATTTCTATTATAGAAAAAATAATTCTTCACGTTAGTGTGTTTATTTATAAATTATTATTTTTCACTTCTAAGAATAGAATTTGAATAAAAAGATTTGTTATTTTCAATAAAAATAATTAACATTATATAGTCTAGTGAAATTGTTTTTTGGTCAAAATAAATAATAAATATTATAGAAATTAATTTCCGTAATTAAGGTTTAAATGGGTTTCTCAGGGGTTAAAATAAAATGTTAAGGGTTAAAATTCCTTGAAATATGTCCAATACCTGTTTTATAGATGTATTAAAACCTTATTTCTTCTAATAGTATTTAAGGATCCTGTTCATGTCTGTGAAGAATTTTCAATATTTTCTTACACCATTTTTTGATAAAAATTTCCAAGTTTGTTCTCTCCCCTGCTAATAAATGAAAACCCTCAATCTTCTCTCCTTCATACATCCAAACCCGTTGTTTTCGTGAATAAATTTCCAAATACATTACTTTATTCCATACACACATCTTATATTCCTTATTTTAAATAGAAAACCATATGGATGAGGATGTTGGTGCTAAAATATTGAGTTTGTCTGAAGAAGAGTTATAGTCCATTACCCAAAAAATTTTATTCCTTCTTCCACCACATAAAAATATTATTACTTTTTTTTGTTTAATAAAATAAATATCTCCACTATATTTATGTATTATTATTTTAATTTCATAAAATAAATACATATACTCTTCCATCAGATAAAAAATGAATCCTTTGATCATGTGTACGATGGACTACCCCTTGTAAACCAATTTTTTTCCATAACCGCCTTTCATGCCAATATATAATGATAGATTTTAATTTTATATGTCATATTTATAACCTAAAAATAAATTTTTATATATAATATCACAAATTAGTTCTTAACATCCAACATGTTGTCAATTGATAACGCCTCTCCTATGTACATGTGGTGTACCGCCTCCACAATGAAAAGTGGTATGTTTTTCTTTTTATTTTGACATTGATGGTAATAAGGATTGATTTAGAGAATATGTATGATATACATGAAATAAAAATTATTCTTTAAATTTTATTTATTACATTTTTTCATCCCATATATTTAAAAAATGGAAACAACATTCATGTACATGTATAGCCCACTATCTCCCGGAACGGTGCAATTAATTTTCTATCTAAAACTTATTTTGTATTACTATAAATTATTATAAACATAATAAAAATGATATTTTTAGCACTATTAAATTTATTTATATTAACTAAAAATAATAAATTTATAAGGACATAAAATATCGACCAAAAAAATTCATCAAAAAATGATGTAATTATTTCTTTAAACGTGATTAAAATATAAAATTGTTATGAAATGACAAAAAAATGGTCATAAAAATTATTTTGTGTATGATGCATATTAAAATGGTTCTATAATATATATTTAATGATCAAAATTTATTTTATATTAGCCCATACTTGTATGAAGTAATTCGAGAAGTGAGGTATGGTTTTCCTATTCTCTCTTTTATATCTGGGAGGCATATGCCATATTCACCACTCATTTTTTGTGGTGTATATAATACAACATGAAAATGTAATATAATGAATCAAATTATTTTAATTATGTTTAAATTTTTATTTGATGTTACTATTCAATTGGGATTGTGATTCAAATGTTTCCATAGTGGTAATGGTTTAATGATACCATCTCATTATTTACTGTAATTTTTTTACTCTACTTTTGATGATGATATATTATTATTTATCTCTCAATAACTTCATAAAATTTATAATCCTATTTTAAGTTAATTAAAATAAATATTTTAATTTTATTTTATTCAATTTATGTTCTCATTATTAATAAAAATTTTATTCATGAAAAACCTTAATTATTTCTCTCCTTATAAGAAAATAATTTTTCTTCTATGACTGTTTTTAAAATTATTTTAAAGATATTTTTTAATAATATAAAGATATTTATTTATTTATTTACTTATTTATTATGCATGACATAATTATTTTAACAAAATTAAGTTTTTGCAATTCATTTTCTAAATACGGTGTTTTTGAGTTTTTTTCATTATGGGAATGTTATTTTTTTGTTTAACATATAGAGAATGAACACAATTTTCTGCCACCATGACCACTATATGTTTTTAGGATTACATGATATGTTTAAATGATTATATTTAAGTATAATTATTTCATTTATATTTTTAGAATTTAAAATATTAAAGTACTATTTTAATAGTGATAATGTAATTTTACTCATGAAATAATCTTAGTGATCTTTCAAAATAATTTTCCATACATGATAAAGTCCATTAATGTAACCTAAGTGTTACTAGAGATTTAATTGATTGATAATTTCCATATTCATTATATAGTTGGTTTATTTCATTAATTAAAATATATTCATGAAACCCGTTTCATTTCCATGGGATATTCTATGATGAATTGATTATTAATTATGAAACCAGTTTCATTAAAATGGGTTGTAATATGTTGAATTTTTTATGAAACACATTGAATTAATTTAGTTAGAATATAATGAATTTTTTAATCATATATAAATAATTTGTATGGTATTCATTATGTGATTGAGGTTATGTTGTAATGAAGGATAATGATTATGATATAAATAAGTCTAGTGGTTACATAAAAACCAATGATTGTGGCCATGTTATAACCAAGGAAAAGTGAGACCTATATTACCATATAATGAATTGGTTAATGACTGATATCTAATGAGAACATGATGTTTTTTTAAATTATTTATTGTTCACTTGATTGTACCTGATACAATATTTCATGTCTAAATGGTTTTTTAAGGACCTGATTTCATGTCCTTAACATAATGAGTGAACATATTTTTAATTATTCATGTTCATAATGTTATATTCTAATGTTTATTCCAAAAATATATGTCTTCTTCCAATGTTATACTCTCATTGATTATTTTCATTGATTCCTCATGATTTATTTATTATATACTACAACGATTTAATTCATGAATCATGTTAAGGATATTTGATATGTTGGGTATAGTTTTCAAATTCTATTATTATGTTATCATAGACTTATGCTTAATTTATGTTGATATCAACCATATTTACCTGTACAAAGCATCTGATCTCACTATTTAGTTTAATTAATTTACCTAGGTTATGAAGAAATGTATTATTTAAGATATGACCAAGGATGGTTTTATATATGAAATATTAGTGGTCATTGACATGGTACCATAATGAACTAGTTTTTTTATGTATCCATGATTCCAATGGTAATGGTATTATATGATTCATTCACGGAATATAATGCAATTAATTGAGTATTCAACTATTAAGATATAAAATATATGTATGATACTTTTGGTCCTTTATATAATGGGAAGATGATCCCCATTTATGCCAGTACCTATAAAATTATTTATCATATTGGGATAATAACATATTTATTGGAACTTACAATAAACATCTCCAATGTTCAATATGAGTTATGTGCTTCTATAATATGGAAGTACATAGTCCATATTTAATATTAAGATAACATTGAAGTTTTAACTAAGGAATGTTATCTTTATTATGATGACAAATTAGTGTATATTCTCAATATAATAGATAATGTGTTATATAATAAGACCTTTCATTTGTTATAATTTTTTAGTGATCCCAAAATTTAATGAAGCTATATGGAAATCAAAAGATATAATTATGTTTAAGGATCCTGATTTATTTTCATCTAATTAAATTTATTTCGATGGTGACATTATTATTAGAAACATATACTTTAACAACCTATTATTATTTGAATATAATTTTAATTTATAAATTATTTGTATTTGAAAGCTTGCGTTGGACTAAATAATGAAAATATATGATTGATTCATTATAAAAATTAATCATGAATGAAATTAACATATATTTGAATTAAATTGATAAAATTAACATAATACTGTGACATAAAGATATTTATGAATCAATTGATATATGATAAGGAATTTTATTCTAGTAACTCTTGGAAATAAAAAATAAAATTAAAACATTATTTTTTCATAATTTCTTTTTAAATATTTTGTTTTTATTTATAATATTAATATTTTGGAAATTATCATCTATGAATATATATACAATATTAATCATTTATAAATTGATTATAAAATTCCTAAAAATGAATTGAAAATCATTTGATGGATAAAAGTGATATTTTTTTCAGAAAACAAAATTTTGGGGAAAATATTATTTTTATGTCAACTACAAAGTAAAAACTAATTAATCTAGTTAATATAATTTTATGATAATAAATTATGTAGAATAAATTAACATTAATTTAAATTTTCTCACTATACGTGGAATTAAAAAACATTTTTTACATAACGATATTTTTTTATAATATTTTTGTTGGTGATAAAAGTAATTTATTCCATACGATGGAATTGAATATTATAAAATGGATTCAATATTTATAAAAATAATGAAATTTTTTTATAATTATATTTTAATTTTTTTCACATAAATATATTACCCATGTGTAATTATTATCATGACACTAAAGGTAAAAATGTTCTAAAATAGAACCAGTCCATATCATTTGGAACCATCATACCATAATAAAGATACATATTACATGTTTCATTTTCTTAGTACACGTCCATATCATTTAGAACCATCATAACACAATAAAATATGTAAATAAACTATTCAAAAAATTTATATTAATTTTGATACAATTTTATATCTTCATTCCATATAATAAAAGATTAAGTAATTCCCAATTCTATAGTACAAACTGCATTCCCCATGAAGTGACATATTACAATTTTCATCTCCACCACTCAAGGATGGTAATGTTTCCATATTTAGTAAATAAATATGATATTTATAATATAATTATTATTATGTAAGTATAAATTATTATTTACCTTCAATTATTTCAATCCATTGAAAAATGAAAACATCATTGGTGTGTACATATTTACCATTTTGACAACCAAGTGATGTCATTCATTTTTTTCACCAAATACATAGATGAATGGTTATAAAAAGTGTATATAATGTATAAAAATTATAATTCATACATGATTAATTTTTTTTAGATTTTGTATCCATAAACAATGATTATCTATCATAATATTTGAATGAAAACATATGTGGAAAACCCAACATTTGAAACATTGATATTGATTTTAATGAAGAAATATTAATAAAATCTCAATATGAAATTATAAGGGAAATATAACATGTAATGAAAGTTTTAATATTGTTTTATTGTTTATTTTTAATAACTCAAAATTTATTATATAGATAGATAGAGTTATATTAAATCATATCGGGACTTGAGGTGATTTTTTCTATTACAATCTAACTTTTTATCGTGATATTTTATGTTTTAATTTCCATTGTAGGAAATTATATGTTATTTCTCTTATGATTCCCATATATATATTTTTTAATGTTTTTAGTTGATACATGTATTTTTAACATTTTCCCATTTTTTGATACTTCAAAATAATAAATAGATGTATTTAAGAAAATATGGCGATGTTTTTTTATTAATTTTAGGAATCATTATCTTGTTTATCCTTGTTCGAAAAAATTATTTTATAGAATATAAAATTACATTATAATTGATTTATAAAAGTTTGTGCATCTAAATTTTCATTTCATTACAAATTATTCAATACAGTATTTAAAAAAATTATATGATTGAATTATTAAATTATAAAATAGATAGAGTTAATTTTTTTAACTTTTACTTATTATGTGAGTTTTTCAATTGTAGTTATAATTATTAATTATAATGATTAAATTACTTGTTTCCATGATTTTTCCAAAAAACATTAATAATCCCTTAATAGTGGAGTTTCAAATTTAAAATGTCAATTGAATTTTTGAGTACTAGAGAAGCGAAATAATGATTAGAGATTAGTATTTGAAATTTGAATGTTCTGATTCCACTAAAGAAGATTTTGTAAATGTATAATAATTATAGGAATGTATCTAATAGGCTTATGTATTTTCCCATTGATTATAGATCAGATATCACATTTTCATAAAAGTGTAGGATATGACGCATGGTATGTGCTTGGTTAGTTGTAACTATGCAGCATAACCCTCTAACCATATTTTTATATGGAATACTATTTAAGGAACCAATAGGTAGGGGAGGGGAGTTGACATTTGGGGACATTAATTTGTTTCAGACATGTAAAATGGTTGGGGAAAATCATTTAAAATGTGTTCTTCAACCATGAGAAGTGGTGGGGAAAGATAATTCCAAAATCATGGTTGGTACATAGTTTGGAAAACTACGTGGCCTATTTAAAAGTAAAAATTAAAATTTTAATTCTTTCTGATTTAATATAAATCCCAATAATTCCTTTCCATATCACCTTCATATAAAAAAGGTGTCTTCCTTCATTCCTTCCCCACTTCAGACCCCATTAATGGTGGGTTTTATGAATTTTTAAAGTATTTTAATGAACTATATTTTCTTATATAAGATCCCTAGGTATCCTCTACAAGTTTTTATTGATTCTCAGTTTCCATAGTTAGGGTCTCTAATATATATTTTACTATAGAATGGTATAATAATATGATTATGATTTGGTTTTTTCTCTTTTTATGAAGAGAATGAATAGAGAGATATCTTATATTCCACTATCTATCTTTTCATTGAGTTATGACACCATGGTGAGTTTATAAATATTAAAATACGAAATGAAATTATTTAATAATTATGATGACACCATTGTTTAGGGACTTCACCAGGAATGATGTTAGGGATTCCATGTAGAAATTCTTCGGTAGGTTTCTTGAATTAACAGTGGATAACAAGCGCTCACTGAATTATCACCAATTATCCCTTTTTGTATTATATCATATAATTATTTTATAAATTTATAATTGATATTTTTGGACAACACATGAAGTTTCCAATGTCATGTATGATCTTTGAAGATGACAGAGGATTAATTAAATGTTTGAGATATTTGATGGAGTTATCGAGATAAGTTTAAAAATAGAATGATTCTAAATGGTATGTGGTTATTTATATATTTTATGTGGTTTTATAAATTTTGATGATGATATTTTTATTCTCATGCTCTCCTTTAAGGAACATTTCATCCTGTTTAAAATATTCATTGGGGGATTAAATTATTAAATATTATACTATAGTTAATGAATGATAATGTTCACTAACAAACCCTATTCACTTGCCTCATTCTTTATCTTGTTGTCACTAATACATATCTCGTGGACATCTAGTATCCCCCATATATCCAAGTAGTTTAGAATAGGTTTGGTAGGGTATGTTATCCATAGTACATTTCAAGGGTGATAAAAATTAATCAAACAATAACAGTTTTGGTCATGTATGAGGTCCAAATGAGACCATGGTACTAACATAGTGGAATCCAAGAGAAATTTCACATGCATAGACTCCAAGGATCCTGAGTATTATTCCTCTTTAGTGTACTGATCTATAGAACCCTTGTGGATTCCCCAGTAGGTGAACAACCCTAAAGGAGTTTATATTTATTTGGTTTGATATGGTAGTTGGTGTCTCCTAGAACACATATTTAACCTTCAAGTATGAGATGAAGTTATAGAAGTTCTAGATTTAGGATTTCTTATTACCTTGCTTATTTATTTATTCAATCACTCGGTTTCCCTTAATTTAGATATTTTTACTATAGGTGCTTACAACATTTCTTCTAAAGGCACTGGCGTGATGTTTTATATAAAAACTATTCCTTGATGTACATCCTAGAATATGGCCTGTAAGCCTTTTTATTTGATTTACATATTATTAGTATGGTCAAACATACTACTAATATATGTTTACTAAGACTTTATGATTGATGTTATAATGATTCTCAAAGGTTTATATGAGGATCATGAATATTATCCTTGCATAACTATAATGTTGGACACGATTCTCCTCATTTATGATTTTAAGTATACTAGGAGTTGATTATGCTCTCTTTTATTAGAGCCTATAATTCCACCTATGATCTGCTTGACACACCTTTACTATAATTATTGTACTTCTATGGGTGTATAATTTTAGGAAATTTATTAAATGGATACTGGGTTTGTACATGAATCTATAGATAATTCCTTACAGATTGCCTAAGGTACATCACCCTTATGGATTATATGAGTTGCGATGTTGTGAACATCTAGAGATAAGGACATGTGGATCAGAAATTATAATTTATTTTCATGGATTGAGATGTATGAAATCCGTCTCAAATACCAATTATAAGATATCATGAAATTATATTGAATCCTCATTTATTAGGATTAGAGTATAGAAATTATTAACCTATGTTGAGGACTTGTATCCAATTGTGGGGATATAACATGCTCAGATATATTTCTATCACTGACTAAATAAGGTATGATTAATTAGCATTATATACCCATGCATCTAATTAATTATACCCGAATTGGGTGGTATGATATTTGTACCAATTCCTTTTTTCAAAAGATGTCCAGATTATCCAGATTAGAGACCCATGGATCGACTATAGTTTGATTCATGTAACATGTGATGAGAATAATATGTATATATATATATATGATAATCTATATATGTATACATATATATATATTAATAAATATTTATGATAGAACCATATTCCAATCATGTCTCGGGTAGTTTGGGAAATTTCATGAACATGTCTTGTTTGTATTTTTCTTTTATATTATTTCTATAAGTTATAATTATTTTATTATTTTTATCCTAATGAGAATCTCATAATTATATATATTGTATATTCATCACTATATGTGGGACCGAATTGGAGGAGTAGTACATAATTTTTTAATAAAACACTACTCGGATATCCATTTCACTGGGGTACCAGAGAAAAAATTCATTTTGTTGTAGATACTATATGGACTGAGGCATAAGTCTAATTGATAATGATGGATAATATATATATTTATTGATCATGTAAGTGGTATGGCATATATTATAGAGTAAATACTCATCCTTTTATTTATATTTCATTTATTTACTGATATATTTTTATGGTTGGCCTAGTGGTCCATCAGTTGTGTAAGTTTTACATTTCTGTTTAGTCTATTACTACAATTGATTCTTTAATACAATATTTTTTATATTTACAGCTTCCACACTCTTCTTATTTACTATATTTTATTATGTTATTTTATTTTATCTAATTTATTAATATGATATGATATTGAATCCTCTCAATATAAGCATCCAATCCCTACACTACTAGTCTACATCATCTGGCATATAGCGATGTTAGCTTGACACCTTATGTCCAACCATTATAGGGATCCATTTTTTCAATGATTTTACATTGTAAATTCATTTTTTTTACTTTTTTATTTAATCGATATTTTTTGTTATATAGAATTTCAAGAAAATTCTTCATAATCTATGAAAAATATTTTATTGGTTAATTATAACTTCCTATTCCGATAGAAGTAGTGGTTTACCAATATATTTGATTGTTTTTTTATTTTTTTATATTATATATTTATTGAAATTTATCCTTTAGTGACCTTTATTTTGCTGTGGATTTTATGTATTATTGTGGATTTATTGTTCTTGAACAATTTTTGAGGAACTATTGAGGGGTTTTTTGCATTATTCATTGGAAAAATGACATTTGTTTATTCTGACTCTTAGATGGAAAATGAAAGAGGAACCTCATAAATCATATTTTTAATTTACTATCCACGTGTTATATCCATGATAATCTATGATTTTACTGATAAAATATGCCAATAATTTAAATTTTATAAAATAACATAAATTCTTTTTTTCATATATATTATTTTCGGCATAATACTCAATTTTTCTTCCATTTATATATATTTCCTTTTGATGTAATATTATGTAGATCAATAGTGAGGCGGTTGATAGTGATATTGATGACACAATCATAAATAATAGTAGGTGCAGTGACCATAATTCGTCAACAGGGAATAAGAAAGAAATGTGTTATCCCAAGTTTGGAGTTTTATTTACTGGGTTATGTAATTTAATTTATCCATAGTAACCTATAAAGATTTTTCCATTATATCATGGAATTAATTTCTACACAAATAATTTTTTTATGATAATATATATGGATTGTTAAGTATGGTTTCAATATGCACCTAAACTTTTACAGTAAACTAGACCTCAAGGCGGTATTTCCTTATATGGATATCCATTAATAGTTAGTTTTTCTTTATTCTCTATGCTCTTGTTAAGATCCTTCTCGGAGGAGTCCATTTTGAGGATTCTCTATGTGGATCAGGTTAAATATAAAAAATTTTATGATTATTTACCATCGCCAGTATATATTATCTATACCAACTTTGGAGAGGTTTGATATTTTGGTATGGTTGGTTGTACATAGTGATCCGATTATGAGACCTAATATATAGGGCTTGGTGGGTGACCAAGAAGACCTTAGTTGTTATTCAGACCCATATTTTCCATAATATTTTGACCTAGGAAATCATGTGAGATATGTTTTCATGTGTTTTTAGATGTAATTTTATGTTGAGAATAATTAAATACACTTGGATAGATAATGATGCATTATAAGTTCTCGAGATATGTGATACAGTATTGAGTATGCCTTTATATTTTCATATATCGATACTAGATTCGATAGGCATGAATTCTCATGTTCCTTTCCTAATTGACCAGTTATTTTAATGATTCTTTCTTAATCATAGATTATGTAGATGATTATGACTGGAATTATTCCATATCACGGGGGGTAATAAAATAATTAATGTCAAGGGTAGGTTTCCAGATAGTGATGAGTGGGTACATGTGATATCATGAACTAGTTAGAATAACGTGTTGTATAGAATGGTTAGTTAACCTATGTATCATGTGGATTACATGATAATGATTTGGTTTATTACTAGGTGGTATGATATTGTACACCATAAATGCTGGGTGAGATAGAAAAGTTATGTGTTTATTATGTTTGGTAACATTTTAATCATAATTCAATGAGTGGTTGTGTGAAATCCAATGACTGGTGGTCATAATGAAGTGATTAAGAAATAATTTCCTTATATTTCTGATAAATAAAGAATGTACCTATATGTTACATTAGACATCAAGGATATTATTATTGTTCTGAGGTATTTTACCCCTAACTGGACCATGAAACAACTTTTCAAGAGATATAGTGTCAAGAGTACGTTATGTAATATATATCCTATTTTATGTGAGATAAAAATAGTGGGAGATATAAATTCATAAAAAGTATTATTAGTGTACTCCATGTCCAGATAAAATCATTAATTATCTTGATATCATCTTGATTACAATGATATAGAAAAATCTATAATCCAAGATATTGATAATTGTTTTTTATTAGAGAATGAAATCAATATAACTGAACTCATGGAGTAGTTTAAAATTAAGGTAAATGTTCATTTAGTACACCATTATCCATCTAAGTTTGGTAACCCATGTTTTAATATGAATTTTAATGAAAGTCATGGAAACTATTCTTGGAATATAGGAAATATTTTGGGTGATTATTATGATAATTCATTGGATGGGTGGTTTCTATGACATGTATGTCAAAGAGGAAAAGGTAATAACTTACAGTGATCAATTTCACTTTTTGTTAGAGTGAGGATAAGGAATCCTTAATTGTGGGAAGCGTGATGTTAGTCTTTGGTAGGTGATCCACAAGTGAGAAGGGTCATGGGATCTTGATACAAGTTTATAGGATGTTATTTTATATATTTTCTTATATTAAATTAATAAATCAATTTATTTATGGATTTAGGAATAAAAATAATGTTAATATTTGAAAAAAACCTTTGGTGATGTCTGAGTATGTGCATTAAACCCTGGGTACCATGAAATGATAAAATGGGTTTAGATCAATTATTCTATATGTGAATGTGTCATAACATAATGTTTGTTTTGAATAGGGGATGGTTTGGATAATCATTCTTATCATAAATTTATCATCGGCTCTATTGACCATGTTCAATATTATATTGGTATACCTTAGGATAAATGAATTAGATAGGTTTGTTGTGATGCATCAGCTGTTGAAGTCGACCATTTCAAGGAATATTATATCAATGTAAATTTAATTTTTTTCATTAATATAGTTTAATGGTATAATTATGTAACCACATATAGTATTCATTTGGGGTGAGATGAGTGTATTTCAATGCTTTTTGGGGATCTTCATGGAAAATATAGTGAAAAAATAAGAGTTTGGTTGATTAATGTTCATCTCTATAAATCTGATCAATGAATCAGGATAGTAATTTACATTTAAATAACATATCGAGAACTGAGACACATTTCAGGATAACATCCAAATAGTGTGGTGTTTTTTGAATGGAAATTTCAATAGTGGAGGTACTGTGGTTTGGAATTTGTTGTTGATAGAAAAAAAGTATGATATAAATATCAATGATCTAATTGAGTAATTATATGATGATGTGGTCATGTATCATTTTATATGGTCTTTGAGTTAGAAACATCATGATGTTATATAAGTTGTTACGTGGGTTTTCTCATTTTTTGGCTAGTTAGACACTATGTGTTTAAAGAATCATTGTAGGATTTGTGGGAATTCTAGAATGCATCATAGACCGTTAAACATTAATCAAAACACTAGTTAGGAATTTTATTAATATTAGTGTCCACTAATGTTTATAGTGGATGATAAATTTTTTGGTTGGGATTTTTGACGGTAAATTGTTTTTGAGTTGGAAATTTGAGAATGAAATTTAATTTTTTACCAGATATTTCAAATCATGATTGGAGACTCAAAATGAAAATTTGATCATTAAGATGCCCCAAAATAGTTTTTTTATATGGGTAATAATACTTGGATTATATATAAGTGGTTTTAAGGGTATACTGGAGGTTTAGGATCTATGATTAGAATTTCATAAATGCATAACATAGGGTTTACTATTGGTTTATAGTTATTATTAATCAAGTGGCCTAACTATATGTTATAGTTTGTATATGAACATTTTTTAAGATACCATTTGGTAGGGTAATAGAATATGTGATAGGGTTTGGTATTTTTTGGAGAAATTAACACATTTCACGAAAATTATATTAAACCGTTCAATATAATTGATACAGGTGGATGGTTCAATATAATAGCAACAACAAGATTGAATCATGGTTTGGAAAAATGTGTTGTTAAATCATGTGGACCATTAAAATTCTGAAATATTGATTTATTGTATTAAATTAATAATGTATAATCCCCCACATTCCTTCCCCGTTATCATTAACATGACCCAGGGTGGCTCCCTCATATCCTTTACCTCTTCAAACACCATCAAGGGGGTGTTTTGTGAAACGTTCATGGAATTTTATGGTATGATTTATCCACCGATTATATTCCTAGATTTCCTCCTCTCATTGTTCATGATTAATAGATTACCTTGATAGTTTTCTCAATCATGATTCCACTAGATCGTTCTAGGATCAGATGCTGCTAATAGTGATGTTTCTCTTCTTAAGAAGAGGGTGACCAAATATTCTAGTTGCACTTTTCTATGTTCCATTTTATTGATGTATTTCATTTAGGTGATTTATTAAATCACAAAATACAAAAAAAATTATTTTAATGAATGAATTTTCACCATCAATAATGTAATTTCATATGAATAATTTCAAGGATCCCTATTAATGAATCTCCACCTGTATTCTTGAATTTAAATAAAACAACAAGAACTTAGTGAGTTATCACGTCCTATTACTTTTTGTATGTTATCATATACTTTATTGAATAATTTTCAAATTGTTTTTTTGGAATATAACTAATCTTCCCAATATCATGTGGGAGCTTATAAGATCATACAACTTTAATGAAATGTCTGTGATCTTGGACTGAGATGACTAGATCAATTTAAAAATGGAATGCTTTCTAAAGGATGGTAGTATATTATACCTTTTCAATGGAATTTTTGCATGTATATGTTATTATTTGTATTATATATAATTATATTGTGGTTTTTTCTTAAAATTTAATTTATAACATTTATTTTTAATTAATTAGATATGATGTTATAATGGATTAACTCTAGGGATCACTAAAAACCCATGTGAGCTACCCTCTTACGATAGACCGTAGTGGCCAAGACATTTACCTTGGGTAAAATGTAGCCTCCAAACCCATCAGGAGTAAAAATTACACCTGGTAATGAATATTAGAATCATTATATTCCAAGGTCGAGGAACCATATGAAGGAATGAACTGGATTGGATACGATAATGGTCTTACGGAGAATGTGTTTTTTCCTTGTATGACTCTAAGAATAATTCCTATAATCATGTATAAACCTCAATGATCCCATATAGGGTGAATATTTTATGTATTGATCCATGGGACCCAATGAGTACTTTTTTTATTGACCAACCCTGACAATGTTTGTTGGGGTTTAATTACATATGGTAGAAGGTGACACATAAGAATGATACAATAAATATCAAACTCGAGAGGATGTGATAATATTAGTGGGTTTTTTCATTCCACCACAAATAATAAATTATTTATTAATTAACATAGTTTCACTTAATCCATACGTGTTATCCATATATTATTTTGGATTTGTGTCCAATGGGACAAACATGATGCAGTATATTTCACGGATTCTAATATTTACTTCCTGGATACATTTTGTAAGCCAGTACATATGATTGATATATTATTTTGATTCTTATATGTAATTTATAAGATATAGTTGATGAGACTACATGACTGATATTATATGTATTTTTAGAGCTACATCCTAGAATCCCAATTATTATCTACACATGGTCATGGTTTTGGACATGTTACTCATGATAGTTGATTTTAGATACACATAGTGATGATCCCTATCTCTTTTAGTGATTCCTAGTTTTTCCAAAGGGTTGGGGGGATTCACCTTTATTATAATAATAAAAATATTATGGGAGTGGGTTTTAGAGAAATTAATAAAATTTATATGAATAATATAATTATATTTAAATATAATTCCATACATATCACCTAAGGGTCATTCCATATTAGGATTATTCATGTCTCGATGTAATGAAAGCCTATAGACAACAAACTAAGGATCAGAAATTGTAAATTATTTACATGGTCTATGTTGTATAATATCTATCTCAACTTCCATTTTCAAGATGTAAAAAACTATTTTGAATCATTATTTATACAGATTGTAGGTGGGTAAAGGTGAACCTAGAGTTAGGACATATATCCCCGCATGTGGCGATGTAGCTTTCTTAGGAAAATTAATAGTGTTATAAAAGGAAGGTATCATCAATTGGGATTATGGTACCATATTGTGAGTTAAATATATAGAGCAAATGTGGTAAAAAAAATATAACTCAATTCACTTTTAAAAGTATTTTAATATTATTATCATTATAGACCCAATAATAGAATAGAGTTTAATTGATGTTACTTCTCACCTTACTCTCACACAGACACACACATACAGAGATATATATGGGAATATAAATATAAATAAAAATAAAAATATATATATATATTACGGACCCTTATTCCAGAAATGCGTCCTCTAGTTTGAAAACGTTTATTCAATATTTCTAGTATGAATTTTACTTTCCGTTTATTTCTAGAAGTCGTTATTATTATTATCATTATCATTATTATCATAATTATTAGATCGTATTCATAGCTATGTAAAATAATTAATTGGTGGTTCCTACTAATATTTTTTCTCTCACCCTTATCTGGTTACCATTGTACAAGGGTACCTGAGAAGATATTTACATGGTTGCAGGTATTGAATGTTAAGAGGCCTGAAACATATCAAGCACGATGTACCTACTATGTTTAAATAGAATGAGTTTCTATTATCTTTTTTTATGTAGTAGGGACTTGTACATCTATTTCAGAATATTTTATTTACATATATAAATATGTATAGTGGGAAGAGTGGGAAATAAATTTTGTAAGTATGACATATCATTCAGTCCATTTCTTAATTCCATTCATTTTTACTATCTTATTTATATTTACTGATTCAGATAACATCTTATTTACTACTTTTGGAAAATGTTTATTTATTAATTATTTTTTATTATTTTCATATAAGGGAATATTATCTATATAAAAATAACCTTGGCCAATACTATTATCTATTAGTCTCTGGAATATGAGTATGCATGTTAGATACCTTGTTTCTAATAGGCATTGAAAAAAATTTTAGTAGATCCGAGGTCTGGACATTACAAATCATTTTCTTATTCATCTATGAATGTATAATTAATAATATTTTCTAAATGAAAAGATTATTTTCTTTTTTTCGATGAATATTTATAATGATTTATTAAAAGTACATTTCATCCATATAAACATACAATAACGATTGAAATGATTTGCTGAAAATATGATCTAATGGTATTAACTAAATTCATTATATATATTAAATATGATGATGATATTTATTGGTTTTTGTTCTAAATTCCATTTCATTTTAAATTATTAAAATAAAATTGATGTAATAATGAATAATCTCATAGTTTTTTGGGGGATTAATGATAAAACATAATATTGGGTGTTAACTCGGACCATTAAGGGACATTGTCCAGTATGTGAGGGGTGGATTTAATTTATCCCTAAATTTTATTGGGACTTATATTATATATCATGATAATTAAGTGTACATAATATATTTTCAAAATAATATATGGGAACATTGGTGGTTTTATATGATGTCAACAGTGTAACATTCAGGTATTTTTCTTTTATTTTTTAATCTTATTTTCCAAAGATATCCCATGTGTTTTTTTCATAAAAAATTAACATTTTTGGGAGAATGAGGATGACACATGATTGATACATAGTAAATAGAAATATTGTGATAGCACCTAATAATCTGTGTCCCGAAGAATGTGGCAAAAGGATTACTTCATTATAAGGAAAAATGTTTTGAGAAGTGTTTGGACCAAACAATGGGGCTCATGCCAATTGGAGAAGAGTCACCCATAGTGTTGGTGCACAATTTTCAATACAATGGGGATAAACCATGTGGACTTCCCAGTTTAATGAAATGGGATTCTAAAAATATCCCTCCTTGATTTTAAACCCTTTTCTTCCTTAATTTCCACCATCCTAGGTACACCTATCATTTTATATACCTACTTCTCATATACAAATATTGGGTGGTTTTAGATTGTATATTTAATGAAACTCCATGTTAGTTCTTAATCATCTTTAATGATTTTCCTTTTCCTCTTCATTCATGGATTTACTTCTTTGTAGTGGTTGTAGGGACACTAAGTTGGATAGATCAAATTTTTTGGACTTAGTTGTTGATGTTGGTTATTAATTTATATTATTTATGGATATACACTTTTCATTGGTTGAATTTTTCAATTTTTTGGACTTTGATTCATGGTAAATTGTTTTTGATTTCACGTTGTGGTACTATTTGATGATTTAAATTTTCTTACCTCTATTTAGAAATTTATATTAATTTGGGAGTGTGTTATAAAATGGGTTATTCTAAAAGTATTGGTTTGTAGATATATTTGGAAATAGTTTATCCCATGTGAAAATGGTTTTATGTGGTATGCCTTGGATATTATTTCCTTATTTAATAAAAATGTGATTTTTTAAATAATAAATGGGGAGAAACACATGGGGATATTTCTTACCTATGTGTTGAGACTATTAATTGTATTATAGTCATAGATCTCAACACCTTGTTAGAATCCATGACATTACTAACTTAAATAATGATGTGGATTAGTTTTCTCAATAATGATAAAAAAAATCATGTCCATGGTTGATAAATAACAGTATAAGGATCATAAGACCCCACTATCACTATAAATATAGTGATTACCCATAGTGGTTATGTGGTGTTTTATATAGTTTAATTTATACTGGGATCTCGTATCATTATTTTAGATAGAGATAATCTTTCAATAACAAAAATGATATCTTCCATTAAAAACTGTAATGTTTATTTATCTGATAATTGTTATGAATGGAACACATGGTGGTGTCCTACAAAAATGTGATCTCACAACCTACATATAAACCATAGATTTATATTGACATTGTATTCTTAAAACCAAATAAGGATAAGGATATATATAAATTATTTAGTGGGTATTCTTTTTTGCATCATTCTTTGGTATTGACATGGTTGGTGTTAGACCTCATAACACATAGAGTGTTTTGTTTCATTAACTTTTTCCATCCCCGATATCATTATATTTTTGCATATAAATGTTATATTTAATTTTAACCATTTATAAAAGATTTTTGTATGGTTTTGGTGGTTTATGTCATGATGTTTTATGAAAATTATTGAATTTATTATCTATGGATGTTGATTTTTATCATTATTAGAAATAATATTCCAAAAGGAGTTATTTTATTCATATACACTTTTTTCCTATAAGATGGTATCAGGAATGTATTTTAGGCCATTCGTAGGGCAAGGTCGAGTGTCTGGTTGGATGAAATCCCAGATAGGTTTTTGAGAAAGTAGTATCTGATCTTTTTTTCTATTTCTTCATGAATGGTTATTTCAAAAAGAAATTATTGAGAGATATTATATTATAATTTCATGGATTTATGTTATGGTTACATGTGTGGGGTATGGACAATAATCCTCATGGCAGGTCAAGGGATACCATTAGATGTTTTGATATTGGATTCACTCCTCCATAAGGTGTAAGCCACATTCTATAGTTTTTTCATGAAAATAACTGTAAGGTGGAGTTTTTTGAGTTGTTTATGATTTAATTTGATTTATGTGTCTGTTTTTTTATGTCCGTTTTTTATAACTTGAGGGATTATGTAGTTATGGTTTATCAGTGATGTATTTGACTTTTTTGGGTCGTCTTTACTCCCAATATACCCCTATTAATCCCAAAAGTGGAGTTTAATTGGTGTTTTACATTTTTAATTGAGCTATTATTATTTGAATATGTTATTCATGTTATTATAGACATGGTTCATAGAGCTATATCTGGGTCGGATCAAGATAATAATGTTAAACTGGTTACGAAATGGGATTAGACTCATATGTTAAACATAACCCCTTTTTGAGAAACAAAAATATCCATGAAGGAGTAGACTGGGTAGAAATGATTGAGAGGATCTTTTGGTTTCACATGAATCAAGAAGTTGTTAAGGTAATTTATAAAGCATTTACGTTATAAATGCCATGTTTTAGGTGGTTAGTTTGGGTTGATTAGTAAGGGAATCGTTATAATATGGGATTAATGTAAATTATGAAATTATTTGATAAAAATTACTTCCCAGATAAATTATTTCTCCCCAAAGAACCAAGAATCCCTATATCTTTATCAGAGAGAGATATTGGTGTTGGAGTATTCCAACCTCATTATGGTGATAATTATGCTTTCTATTGAGGGATTTTATTATAAGTAGTTGAAATCAAAATTCTTCTAAATGGTGTTTTTTGAATATTCATTCTTAGGGATTGTAATTGGATTTTGTCAAATATGATGAGGTGGTTTATCAAACATGGATAGACGAGATTGATGATCTAGTTAAGTATGTAATTTTTTGGAATACATCCAACATAAATCTAGAGTGTCATTGACTAATATAAAAATGAGTGCATTTATGTGGAGTGAGTTATTAATTGTGGAACTATCTCTATTTATCCACCATAATAAAACTTATGAGAATCCATAGGTGGAAGAATTATCATGTGCCATCAATGTGGGACTTTTATTCTCATGCAGTCTACCTAACCCTTTCCACAAAGAAAATTCCTCCTCTGGGGATGTATGATCCATTTTTAATGGTTGTATAGGATTAACACTCCCTATAATAGTTGATAGGTCTCTATAACTTATCATGGAACAAAAAATTAGTTTTATTCATCCAGTACTATGTGGTCTCATTATGTTGGATGTGGTAACATGGCCCTATCTTGTTTTTTTATAATATTTAAATTTAGTTAGAGTGATATGTGAGTAGTCATCCACAATAATATAAATATATGTGGCACCTTCATCATATTGATCAGGAAGCCACTGGTTTTATATAAATACATTGTGACAGTATATGGTATTGTTCTTACTGTATTTTATATGGTAATTTTTTAATTTGATACACATCATTCTCTTTCACCCATTATTATTAACATTGTAGATCTATTTGATCCTACAATTAAGATTATTTTGGATTCCATGGTGTTGATTTTGTATCTTGAAAAAAAAAGAGGAATATATTTTCCAATGTATTTCTATTTTTGTATCATTTGTAGAGGTTGAGCTAAATTGGGATTTCCTCATATAGGAGATAAAACTCATTAACATGATCGTAGTAATGGATTTGATGAAATAAATTAAGGCATACATAAACTACTATCATAAGGGGGTTGATTTTCAACCCCCCCTTATGGGAGTACAAAATCTTTTTAGGGAGAATGGGAAATCCAGCCAATATAAGCTATACCTCCACTTATAGAGTTAGTCCATCTTGTTTGTCTGGTGTTTTACTCATGTTGTAAGTTGATCGGAAGGGACTAGAGAGTGGTATAAATTTTGATGGTTTATGTGTTCCTTATGATATTCCACGAGTATTTCATATATTTACCATTACAATAGGATGTGCATTCCTACATCAATTTAGAAAAAGGGGAAAAGGTGATAAATATTCCCGTGTACTATATGACCCCACTATTTTAGGGGATTTGATGATACAATGGGATGATTTGGATTTGAAAATTTTCATTCTGTTTATTATCTATTCTTTTTCACATGCCAATTCTCTTCTCTAGTAGTTTTGATTGATGTATTTGATTATGTATCGATTATCATAAGCTAAATCAACTCACCATAAAAACTAAATACCCATTATCCCATATTTCTAAAATATTTAACTAGATCTATGTATAATAGTGGTTCTCAAAATTCGACCTTCATTCATGGTACCACCATGATAGGGTGAGAGAATCGGTTATTCCTAGGACTTCATTCTATAGAAGATATGAACATTTCATATATTTGGTGATTGAATTTATGTTGAAACCTGAAGATGTGGATTATATAGAACATATTAACTATGTGTTTATAAAGACCTTGAATCATTATTTGGGGTTATTTTGGATGACATTTTATTCTTTTTCAGATTAGAAGAGGTGCATATGTTGTATTTAGTAGAATTTGAGGAACACTAATAGGCCACACTCTTTATAAAAAATTGTCGAATGAATGTTTCTAGATCTATAATGTTATGTTTATAGAACATGTTCTATCACATCATGGTGTTTCAATTCTCCCAAGTAAAAAACATTAGTGATTTAATGGGAGGATCCAAAGAAAATATATTTGTAATCATATGTTTTCTGGGACAGGAAGTTTATGGCTTGCATTTTTTTTGAGGTCATATCCTTGAATTATTCACCACTTTTCTCTCTCACCTAACAAAAGTGTGATATTATTATGGTGTCTATAATTCTAATAATTTTTCAAGGAGCTATATTGTGGGTTTTAAACAATAATTTTATTCATTTATATCGTTTTTTTACTGGGTTATGTGGTCTATTTTTATGTATGAGTTACATCTTTATTTTTTATTCTCACACATGATGACCATGTGGTAGCTTATGTATCACAATAACTCATACCACAAGAAAATAATTACACACACCATGAATTAGAGCATGTATCAGTGATAGATTTCATTAAAACTCTATGTCCTTAAAATATATTCAAGAATATTAATGTATACAAAGATGAAAAAATTATGAGATATATCTTTTATTAGATATATTTGAACCTAAGGTAGTTATGATTCATCATGTACCCTTATGGGTTCAACAGTGATATTTTATTCTCCCAATGTAAGTGAAATTATGTTGCATAAAATTCTATTATTAAATTACTTACATAAAATCTAATGGAAAAAAATGATGAGATCATAAAGCTAGAGTGGAGATATGTGATTTGATTTTGGATAGCACATAGTTTGAATCCTCCCTTCTGGAGGTTAATTAAGAAGATAATCCCAAAGATGGGTTGTATAAGTGAACTACCAAGTATATTAGTGGAATGTATGTTCACAGTTACTAGAAATTTACATTAGAGGGTATTGTATACTTCATGTGTCATTATATTATTCTTTTATCGATGAATAATATGGTGTCTTAATTGTCATCGGCCTGAGTAGGTTTTCCATCCCGGTGCCACTAAGGTGTTATATAATGCGTGTTGCTAGTTCTTGTAGACACCTGAGATTTCCTATATCTACAATTTAATATAATTTATATACATTTAATCTAGTAAAACCTAATAAAAAAATCCCATAATATTTTGTAAACCACATTCTATTACTACCTAGAAGATAGATGAAGTAAAGAAAAATTTCATTATCTGGATACCCTGTAATGCTTGAGGAAGGGGCGTGATTTGGGTGGTTATTGATATTATGACCAATTACACTCATATTGTCCAAAACATGGAAACTAAGAATGTGAGAGATCATGGATCCTTGTATATCTATGTAACCATGATATATATATTGTGTCTATTTATAACATTTCTAGCTAGGAACCTAGTTTTACTACTCAATTATGTGATGAAATCTAGAAGGAAATGGAATCTTATTTTAGTATTATCATCACAAACTGTCCTCGAATAGATGATAATATAGAGTGGGAATTACAAATTCTTGAATACAAGATTCTTTATTTAGTGTTACACTTTACTAGCTTCTGAGACAACCATCTTGGTTTGGTATAATTTTCCAATAATAATAGTTATTAACACTTAAATAGGATGGATCCTTTCAAAATACTATATGGTTGACTGAATCAGTCTCTTCAATATTGGATAGATGTTGGTGAAACATCCTTAATAGAAATAAATGTCATATAAGAGATGATGGGAATGTTTTAGAAAATAAATAATTGGTTTGTAGTATCAGAGAATTTATATATATTATATAATTAATATAAATTTTAATATTTATTGTTATCTGTGGGTGACTAGGTTTTTATGATAGTGATAACTCATTTCGATCATTTCCATATCAGGATGTAGTGGAATACCACACAGAGGAATGACGAACCGTTTGATATTACCATGTGAATTACATTGGTGGAATATCATATAGTGTTTCTATCTATGTTAAAATTAATTTATGATATTTTTCACATATCATAGATGAAAAATTCTAGACCATAACCATATCCTGGAATGATTTAGGGAAATATTTAGTTGGATATTGACATATCAGTAACCTTGAAACCAATTTATATTATGGATTTCTATGAGAATGTGTTTCAGGGTAAACGTATTTCATATTTCAGGTCCTATAGTGGCATGAGAATGGGGGTCCTGATATGGTGAATGATAAATTTTTTTATAGTATAAGTACCCCCATGGTTTGGTTTTTAATTATTTTTCATTTAACATTGATCCTTATTTTAGCCTATAGATTCTATGTGGTGTTTCTCCTTGAATATAAATATTTTTTGGAAACGAATGGGGTTTTTTGGTTTGTTAATTATTATTGTAAATTGTATTCCACCCCCTAGAAAACCATTATATCATGATAGAGGAACTCGAGCGAATATATGTTCAGGAATGCGGTTTTTGAAAAAATGTATTATAAACCATACAACCACCAAATATTGGGGAAGAGGTTACTTCATGATTAGTGGATGTTATAGAAGATAAAATTCTCAATCCTTACATCCAACCATGTTCAAATATAATTTCTATAAAATAACCTCTATGATTTCATAAATTTTCACCCATCATTTATAATTTCAATATAGCTCAGAATTCCTCCTATCTCATCCACCTACATATTTTCATTAATTTTTTTGTGGTTTTGGATTAGATCATCAAGGAAAATCCATGTAATTTCCTATCATTCATTATTTTGGACTATTGTAACTTATTTTTTGGGGTTGCTTATCTCTATTAGTTATGGTGATCAAGAGTTGGTTTTATATAATTATTATTCATTGGGTTTAAATTTTATTGGGGATTCCATTATTCTATATTATAATATCTTTTCATGTATTTTTGTTTTCAGTCAACTGGTAGTGGTTTTTAAGAATATGGAAGGTGGTTTCTTTTTATGAAATAATTATATAATTTTAATGTTTTCCATCTATTTCAAATTGTTTCCTAAAATTTATGTATGAGAATAATTGTGATTTCAATGATATTGGTGTGTGTAAGGTCTTGGAAATATTTTCTCCCCTGTGAAAATGGTTGGGAGTGTTATTCATGGAATATGATGAAATAGATTGTAAAAACAATTATTTCCATGTTCTGATAAATCGGGGGTGATGAACATTGAAATATGGAATTCCTAGGTTCGCATAATATGAAAATTACACTAGATATGGAATTACCTACCTAGTAAGGTTATCTGATAATACTAACTAATCTGATGACGATTCCGACTGGGATCAATAAGGAAAAATGAATTTCATTTCCATGGTTGACCACTGAGAGTCTGAGTACCCTAGGATCCCAGTAACTAAATATAAATATTTATTTACCATGATTATTATGCATTTTTTCTAGTTTTAATTTAATCTTGTGTCTCTTATCATTCATTCAAAAATAACTCATGTATTAAAATTTAAATAGATTTAATTATTCAAAAAAAATCATGTTTATTTTTCACACAATGGATATTCAGGGAACACATTAATGGATCATAGGGGGAATGTGACCTGACGCACTATATGCACTCCATGGGTGTGTATAGAAAATGAATTATTTAGATTATATAAAGGCAAGGCTTTTCATGGAGTAGGTGGATACTACACTAGTTCAAGTATTAGTAATATAGATGGTTCTAATAGCGGTTACACATGGTTTTTACCCGTATAATACATGAGAATCATGTTTTTCATACTTTTCCCTATCCATTATGGTCAATTTGGTTTTAATTGTGAATTTATATTTTAAAATAAATATTTCATAATATTTTTTTTGTATTTTTGATAGTTTATAGTTATGATGTTTTATGTAAACAATATAATGTATTATATTTGGATGTATATTATAAATTGTATACAAAAAATTGTTACCAAATGAGTTCTCCTATGTCCAGACACTAGTTTCCAGGACATGGGGATCATGAATGTCTTTTGATCTATTCCCTGGGAATGACATTTTATCAGGTTAGATTATATCTTAGAAGGGTTTTTGATATTTTTATAGGATTGTAAGGGAAATTAAGTGGTTTTTCCAAGACTAAGAGATCACAATGATAATTATTCTATGACCAATAGTAATATAATTAGTTAGAATATTCCCATGAGGTCACCTGGGCTATCTTCCCAATCCTAATAATGTAAAATGTTAATTCTCTTTAAAAAAATATGTGATGAATTTCAGGAATAGTGGACATGGAATTTGGTTTAAATATTTATGGGAATTCGGATGTAATCCATTAAACTAATAAAATTTCAAAACTATTATTGTCTATTTTAAAATTCAATGATTATGAAATTTATTTTTTATTCTTATGTTTATGCCACACTTCTATTCTACAATCATTCTTCAGGATAATGATATTATATAATAGATTATAATATATTATTGATTATTCCAAACCTTATTTACTACGGGCTATTTTTTAAATCAATACATAAATCTAGACTCATGATTTATTATTTCTAGCCTTTAGGGTATGATCTCATAATGTGAGATTATGTTCTCAAATGCTTATTCTTTTTTTATTCACACTCTTGTTCATTTATTGAAATATCCTATGATTTTAGTTGTTATGAGCCTTAGATAGCCATTGGTTACCATTACATTCAATTTTTTAAATAATATTTTATGTATTTAATGTCTAGGAAGGGTTTTATGTGAGGAGAACATTGTTGAAGATTATAAATATCACTCATGAAATAAATTGATTTTGAATTTGGGCTCCACTAACATTATAACTCTATGTTATAGGGAAATTATTACCATAGTATGTATTTAATATTTATATAAAATATGTTAATCTGTATTTATGGGATGGTTGGGTGTCCTTAAGTGAATATCACTATTTTATTGGTTCATGATTTCATTATGTCTCCCTCAATAAAAAACCTCACCCTATACCTAATAGTGTGAATATTCAGTCAACTTTTCCCTATTCCTATAGTTGGATGAATATAACCCACATGACTATACTTCAAATATTGGGAAATGATAATCCACATTATCATATTTAAAATAGTTTCTAGAACCATTAATATTTTATCTATTCATAATTGTTGGAAAATCATACACACTTCAACTTGTTCCCGTTATTGGGAATGTACAATCCACTTCATCATATTTTATATGATTAGAGAAGTTTGAAAATACATCCAAATTTTTTATTTTCCAAATTTTATGGAATAAAATATATCTAACCATATAAAATGAGTTAGGTAAATAAATACTGATTATTGTTGTTGTTATACAAAAGTGGAAGGCACAAATAATTTTTTATTCCCTTTACACGGTAAAATATTCTCCCATTATTCTTATTTTAGTTTCTTTTATGTGCCCAAAATATAATTATCCGATATCTTAGAGCCTGAGTCTTATTTTCGAGTATCCAATTGTTAAGGCATAATTCATATACACCAGATTTAATTGAATGGATAATATAAAGTAAATCATAACCTTTTTATTATTTATTCCCTTGAAAAATGTAATTTCATTGGTTTTACTCCTAGTATTATTAGGCCTTTTAGGAATCTTATATTTGTATACCCTTGATAATGTGGTTCTCATTAATTAAAATACATAAATAACCCCTCCCTATTCAAACAAATCAACATAGATAGCAGAGTTTTAAACCATATTTCCCAAAAAAACATGGGGTGTTACAAATTTTCTTAACAATACATTTAGAACATGTGCCTCCATTTGGATGAAGTTTGATCATTAGAATAAATTATTGATTTCTTATGCTCATTTGGAATATTAATCATCATGATAAACCTCTTTTAATAATTTAAATTAAAATATAATTTTAATACCTCATAAAATATGCATGATCATATATTATATCTTATTTCTCACACCAATCCCAACCCATGTTGTTCTAGAGATACGAGTTGGCTATTCATGTGGCACAATAAGAATGCTTCCAAATTTGGACTCTCTCTATATATGTAAGCCTAAAACCCTCATTCCCAAATTAATTTTCAAACCCATGATCAAAAATATTGCATCATAAACCATCCATTATCATACATATGGGGACATATTATCCAAGAAACCACATACATTTTTCATTATTATTATATATTCCCTTTCTGAATCATCATGATTGGGTAATCTTACTTTATGTTCTTCTATAATGGGAGAAAAGTTTATTTTTCACAACAACAATTTCCTTAAATCATTAGACTAATCATCTTGACCATGAGATGATGAACATGATGTATTATTTAATGTCACATGACATTAAAATTTATTTCATGTCTCATTAAGTGGTATAAAACTATTTGGGTTTAGATTCCATTCATTGTGATAAATATGAATCCCTTCATAGGATCCGATCAGAATATCAAAAAAATCTAATACCATTCTAGATATTTAAAAATATAGAGTGAAACGTAATTCACTTATAAACCCTAGTACTCTAACACTATCTATTAGTGAATGAAAATAATAATATGGATAGCCTCTAATACAATTAGTTGTTCCCATCAAACACGTGGTTTATATTAGATCATTATTAAGAAAGTAAAAAATTACAAGTATGGATTTGGAAGGTATTAAAAAATATTACATTAAATATATAATTGACAATTAGAGATTGAAATAATTCCCCATGAATGGTACGATATTCCTAAACTCCCATCCTATAAACCAACATGAATTGGTATTTTTTAGTCGATATAAATACATAAATACACCAACATTTAGAACACATGTTCATGATTCCATTCTCATCGAACAACCATAAATATGGATGTCCATTAGTCAATTCCATTAAAAACATGGTAAAAAGACATGAATCATTAAAAATATAAAATTTATTTGATAAAAATATTCAAAAAAGTAATTTTCTACTGATGAGTTTTCTTTTTTGGATGTTCATCTATGATATATAACCTAAAAAAAATCTCCATATGATCTAATGTAAAGATATTATTCTTAGTAAAATAATATTATGCTTTATTTTCATTGAATAATATTATCCTGACAACATGAAAAAATATCACTAATACAACACCCTAAATAGTAGATGAAAAACTTGTTTCTTAGGGAGTTCCACCTTTATGGTTTAATCTTAACACTAGAGGATTCAAACTAGATACTCTTGGAACTAATGCATCAAACCCACCTCACTATAGGAACACAATGGAGAATCTAGTGAATCTCGTCTCATTTCTAACAACATTTATAGTCTATAAAACAGGGTAGTAATAAAAAAACCCTTATAATAAGAAGGAAGATCAATAAGTCCACTAAAACCTCACCATTTCCAACGAGTGACCTAGGAGCTCCCCTTCAACCCATCATCATTACTAAGAACGTTGTGTGGTGTGGGTTCCTCGAATATTTGATGAGTGGGAAACCTAAAAAAAACACAATGTAAGACACCCCAATTCGATCAATAAATAGAGGTACAAAAATGTATTGTATAACAAGGATATTAGGAAATCATCATGTATTCTCATTCATCAAGATGAGATCATTTAGTGAAAAAAGCGGAGGATAAAGCCTTGTATTCCTACTTATAACAGCCAAGTATTATATAATTGATGCGTAGCATAATTAGATAAATTCAGATATGTCTTGGTGAAAACTAAGGGGGATATATTCCATCCCCAATATATGATTACTATTGAAAAATCATCATTGGGACTAAAGGATATGTCTGGTAACACATCTCAACATACAATAAAAATCAATAAAATATTCTCATTCCTATTCTTAAAGAATTTAAAAAGATCTTTTTTAAAATGGAAGGGTGGGAAGATATCCATAATCATATCATATAAATATATGATCAAATCCAAATGAAGAAACAATATTTTTATAATCATCTTGCAGATGAAATTTCCCTATATTAGTTATATTTCTATTCTCATATCTCTGTTAAAGATGCTCATCAGTATATCTTGACAAGTACCCATGAGAAGGCACATATCCTTGTATAGTCAATAAGGAGTCCTAATGTCTTTTCCATTTCTTTATGTTTTGAAAATCGCAAATTAACTATCTCAAGGAAATTTTTATTTCCCCTAGGATTTATCTTAATAAGGATGATTTACCTTCCCCATTGAAATTTTCTCTTTACATTTTTTTCATTGTTCATGTCAAAGATTCAAAAAATCTAACTGCTTTTATTTCTATGTGTAAAATTTTGTTTCATATATAAAAATCTTGTAATACTATAAATAATTATATATAATGTATTCTGTTTTCAGGTTTTGAATTCAGGTTCCAAATTCCCCATAATCTTGATTCAAAATTGATTAAAATTATGAATCAGAAATTATCTGAAATTATATTCCAAAATTCACTGAATTTAGACTCCAAATTCTCAAAAAATTCAGACTTAGAATTCTCTAAAATTCAGGCTCTCAATTCTCAGAAATTAATACTCTAAAATCCCTACAATTCGTATTTTTAATTATCTTACTTCAAAATTAGAATTCCATAGAATTCAGACTCCCAAATTTGTAGAATCTAGATTTCGAATTCATTATAATTCAAACACTGAATTCTATAGAATTTTGATTCCATATTCGTTGAAAAAAATCTAAATAAACATGTAATATAGACTACGAATGATTAATTTTTTGACTCCAAACTATTTTTCCTTAGACTCGAAAAAATGAATTTGGATTAGGAACCATATTTTTCTTAGCCTTGTTTTAGTTATGAAATGATGTCGTATATTCTATTACTAATTAATCGTTGTTTGAGTGACACGTGTATAGGTACCTCCGAGAATCATGGAAAAAATAAGACATTTGGAGGAGGGAGATGACTGATAGAGAAATGCCTATAAATAGGATCTCATTAAGATGATCTCAATAATGAATGATCGATCACTATATAGATTACATTCTATTGATGTGATTTTTAGAGAGAGAGACTTTAATTCCTTGTGCATTCTGAAAATATTGTTTATCCTACATCAAGATACTCTTATTGTTGTTGTGTACAATCGAGGACTTACGGGCATATGAAGATAGAGTTACTTACTACATTAATGCTCAAGGACTTATTTGATAAAAAATATAGAGGTGCTGACTAACTTGATGTTCGAGGTCTTGTAGCAATAGCAAGATAGACTCTGATATTATTATCGAGGGATCCCCCTGGTGTGGTTAAGAAAAATTTGAATGAAAGTATAAATCAAGGGACCTTAATCCATAGTTGCTGGATACCCTAATATTTAGGTTAAAATATTTCATACTTGTTACTTCTATTGTTTCATGTTTGATTT
Source organism: Viscum album (assembly GCA_963277665.1). NCBI lineage: Eukaryota > Viridiplantae > Streptophyta > Magnoliopsida > Santalales > Viscaceae > Viscum > Viscum album. The sequence goes on from OY728146.1 coordinate 1,271,857,450, forward strand.
CTAGGGAATTTATATTAACAATGAAATTATAACTATCTTATACTTTCTTGTACATTTATACTCTGACTAATAATATTCTAAATGATTAAAGTTAGAAACATTTTCCTTGTAAAATTTTCTTATGTTTCATTTCCGGAACCATATATTTGGAACCTAGAATGTTTGTAGAACTAAGAGGTCTTGTGGATTTACCTTGTCTAACATTTTTAAACAAAGTATTCCATATGGTTAAAAAATAATTTTTTTATATCAACATTAAAGGTTCCATAAGTATTTTTAAAGGATACAATTCACCCCCCCTCTTGTATATTGAGTATCTAAATACTCATTTCAATCCTACAATTGGTTTCATAGGAGGTCTCGGAAATATCGATATTCAAATATATGTTTTCTTGCTCAAGTTTTTGTTGTTCTAAATATATTTTCCTTTATTAGGATTTTTATCCATGCTTACAAACTATTATTATTTACAAGTTTATCTAGAAATATATTTTATTTTAGATGTTAGGAATAAATGACGGTTCAATTGAAAATTGTAATTATACTAGACAACCTATATTTAATGGGAATGATTATTATTGTTGGAGGGATCATATGAAGACTTTGTTTATTAATACTGAAGTGGAAAACATTGTTATTCTTACTGAAGATTACAAGATTCCTAATAATGAAGCCATAACTTTTACTAATCCTGAAAAGTCGTAATATCAACTAAACAATAAGTTACACAATACTTTGTTGTGTTTCATGAAGAGGAAAATATTTAGTCATATTTCTTCTTGTGATGCTGAAAATTTTATTTGGAAGAAATTGGATGTCACTCATTTTGGTACATTGATGATTTTAGAAGCTAGAGGATCCATTATTAGAGTAGAATATCATGGATTTCTATTTCATTATAGAGAACCAGTGTGTAGGGTACAACAATGGTTTATGAGTCTTTTTAATATTTTACAATCCATGGGTGAAAATGGTTTAGATTATGAGGCACCTGTGGAAAATATTATATATATAATGCATAATGATTTGGAATATAATAGAATAGTTCTTTATGATAATATTAAAGTATACCATATTACTCTTGATGCAATTTTTTGAACTCTTCTTCAACATGAGATACAAATGAAATGTGATGTTGGTTTAACCAAAAAAAAGAATGGTAGTGGAAGTGTAGCATTTATTACTACTAAACCAAAACCTCCTGGAAGAGATACATTATCCATGTTGAAGAAAGTTACTGTTTTATCTGAATCAAGTGAAAGTGAACATTCTGAGAATAAACTAGCTAATCTTGTTTGAAGGATGAATAATATATTTTGGAAGAAATAATTGCATTATAGATTTAAGAAGAAATAATAAAAAGACAAGAAAGACTCTGAAGTCACTTGTTAGAAATGCAAATGAGCCTGGCATATAAGGGAAAATATTCATATGTTTAAGAGAAAGTATAGAAAGGAAAAGCTTTCAGAGAGGAATATGAAGAAGTTATAAAAATATAATTATAATAATGTTTTAAAAAATAATATGTAGTACACTCGATTTGAAGTATGTAGCCTTATTTATGCCTTTTTATGTGTTTAATGATCCTGGGATGAGCTGGGAAGAGGTTGGGAGAGTTTGGAAAGGTTTTATATGAGTTTGGAGGCTTTTACAGGGGTGCACGGTTTGAGCACATTTAGTGGAAACCACGTGAATTATCCAAGATACTGTTCAAGAGAGACTGTAGGATTCGTATGGCCTGTAAAGGGTTTTCCAAACCGTACGAGGAAACCCTACGAACCCAAGCTCTCAAGGTAGTAGCATGCACACGGTTAGAGCATGATTTTCCAAACCGTGCGGCCTAACCGTGCACCAACTTAAAAATAGGGTTATAAGTTTTGGGATCCCTCTAGCATAACCTATTTCACCCCAAACATCCTCCCACTTGTGTCTCACTCAGGTTCTTCGGTTCTTAGGGGGTGGAGGATCTTTCCCACTAATTTTGGAAGCATTTTGAAGAGTGTTTTTGGTGTTTTTAAGGTGATTGCTTCCGGGTAAGTCTTCTCTCTTGGGTTATTTGTGTTTTCCTCTAGATCTACTATTACCTCTTTCTTGGTTCTCTAGATCTACAGTATTTCTGTGTTGATATTGAATTTTTTTCCTTGGATGATTATTTTAAGGATTTTGATGGTTAGGTAAGGGGATCTAGAGAGGTTTCGGTGTTGCGTTCGCCGGTTTTGAGTTTTGGTTGCTTGTGGGTCGACTTCTCATGAACCCAAAAGGTAGGTGGATTCTCCCTCGACTCAACTTGTTTAGAACTAGTTATTGTTTCAATTAATTTATTTATCTTGAAATTAATTGTGTTTTCATGTGAGAAATTGGGGGAAAATTCATTGGGTGACGTTTTGGGGATTTTTGGGAAAAAGAGTGTTTTTTGGTGAAATTCTTTTGTTGTGGTTTATAAAATGGAGATTTTAAAATGGGATGCTATGGTTTATTTGAGAAAATTATTGATGGAAATTGTTTTCAATAAAAATAATATTTTATTGGAATGTTTTTAGGCATGGAAAATGGTTTTCATTATATGGGTGACTTATTGAAGTGGATTGATATGCAATGGAATTGGTTGATTGCATGTGGTTGTGACCATAGGGGGTTATTGTAACACCCCAGGTAAATAATGAATATGAAATTTTCATATTTATCCATATTTGTGAATAAAATATTAATATGACTTTAAAGGGGACGCTATGATCGATGGCGTACCCAACACGCAACAACGAGTTTCTTAGGAATCTTACGTTGCACTCTAATAATAAAATAATATTATTTCAAATGGTAGTTAACATGTAGTCGTTGTATTGGAGGGAATGGATATAAATAACTAAAATATGATTATATATGTTTTTTAAATGTTTTTACATTTATCCAATAAAAGCTAAAAGGCTTAAAATACGGAAAGAATTCAATTTTAGGCGTATATGCCCTAGTTTTCACTAAAGGTTCAATTATCGCCGTTTAATGGAGAACTGTCATTAAATATAGTTTTATTCACTCTTAAAATTTTTTTTTGACCAAATAAAACTCTTATTAAGAATCAGGACATCAAATTTTACTTTGTGTAATTGTTTGGTATCTTTCCGGTAAAGTTCATTTTTTTAATGAATAGTGTAAAATGTTGTATTTTAATTCAAAACCACTTTTTAATCTAATTTATTTATATTATTAGATTATATTTTGAATTGGTTTTAAAGTGAAATTAGAAAATATTTTTACCATTAAATCCAATAGTGGTCGTTGGAATCAATTTCACTTTGAAATCAGACTTAAACTAGTGTCAATTTTTTGATACTTATTGTTTTATAAAAACACGCTATTTGCTCTGACAGCGAGAATTAATTATTAAATTAATTAATGTGACTAATATGTTTTGAATTTTGTAAAATGGACTTCATTTTTGAATTTTGAATATCAAATATAGCTTAGGGTGAATTGTTATGATTTTTCTGAAAAACTTCAATTTTTGATGAATAGTGAAACCACTAAGTGGTACTTATAAAAGCTGATTTTTCGTTTAAATGAAATTTTACCACTTATGTGTTTTGAATTTCAAAAAATCCGACATACATGGTTTTCCTTAAGAAGTAAAATTTGGTTCAATCGGATAAAAATAATTTTTTGGTGAATAGTAACTTAATAAGTTTTTAATCGCGATTAGTCGTAATTTGTGTAGTTTAAGGTATAAATAATGCTTTAATAACATGAAATGACCTAGACACATGTCCCAACCTTATTTGTGTGTCATGGCCGAACAAGACAAGCCATGGGTCAACTTGGGGACCCCATGGAGACATTTTGGTTGGGAAATTACATAAATAAATTTTAATTTAATGTAAAAGTAAAAATGACACAAACATGATATGTTTTACTAAAACAATTTTTAAGTGGGGTTATACAAGTCATCTTTTTGATTATAAATATTAATTGGAAATCTAAAACGATTTCCTACATCATAGTATTTTTTTTATAATTTTTAGACATTAAATAAATTAAATTATTTATGACATAATAATGATGCAGCGATGACATCATTATTTGACGATTTAAATAAAATGGAAAGATAATGTAAAATATATGAACTAAACATGTCCAAAACTTATTGGATTAGTGGATTTCGAAGCCTAATCACCTTATCCACGAATTATATCAATGTGGGACCTTTTGAAACCGAAACACATTTTCAAATAAAGTAATATTTCTTTACTTTCCAAAAGTGCCCCTCCTCTCCTCTTATAAAAGGCCCCCACCTCTACCTCATTTCACACACTCCTCAAGCCTTTGGCTCGGCCAAACCCTGCCCATTTACTCTCTCCACATCCCTCTCATCATCCTAGAGGATTACCGTTGGGAAGAATCCTTTCAAAGGAAGCCTTTAGGCTCAAATAAAAGGAGTTACACTTTTAAAGGTAATTCTTTCTCTTATGTTCACTTGTTTTATATTGCTTCTCCAACCCCATAAAATCTTTTTATTTACTAATTTTGTAACAAAACCAGTATCATAAATATACTAGTATGTTGTTATAGGATTTATTCTAGCTACACTGTCACACAACTACATAAAATGGTTAAAGAACATACGGTTTCCGTGGATGGTGAAATTCTGCCTCCCAAAACGATGATTGTTCAATACTCATTTAACACCTTCAAAGGTGGCCATTATGATGTCACTATTTTTATATATGATATATAATATCTTTATGTTTTATTTATGCTTCTGTATTTTTCATTTTTGTCTTACCTTTATGGCTTCCATTATGGGTATACGCGATATCTTCATTTAAGGAAGTGCGGACTACCGCCCCCTCAAAGTGATTTGATTCGTTAAATACCATATGTGGGATGTATAAAGGATGGAAATAAGATATTATATATGATATTATACTGGAATTATAATATACCTTTATATCATTATTATTACATTATATAAAATACGAAATAGAAATGAAAGTAGCGTTCATGCGTACGTACGGCTTACCGTCTCCATGAACGGTGCATTTCATTTCTTACCTCTAAATGATTATGTAATGTTATAAATTCATGAATGTACTGGATATATATGACATATATGATATCTACATAATGAATAAAATTCTGGATATAATAAACATTTGGCCACATGAACAACATGTAATTGTAAGAAGTCCACTTTCGACTTAAGAACCAAATATCGGCAAAACAAATATTATTAACTTAAATGATTACATAATGTTTATGACATGGTAATAAGTGGTATAAAAGTAATAATGAACTTGAAAAAGGCTATTAAGGAAGTTTAAATTAACTCATGTTTATTATTCAGGAGATTAAAGAACGATCGAGTCAAGTCGGACCCGAGGTAAGGGATCTTACGCCTCTCTTTCTTTTTAAGTACACTCTTTTATGTCATTCCCTCTAAAGATCATCTTTCTTGTTATTGGGATGTTATTATATATTACACTTACTGTAATTTTTATGTTCATGTGATGAGAGACCCTATTCTTTCTCATCAATCCATTTTGGAAGTTTTGAGTGGCGCCGTTAGGCTGCCGAATTTTCGTAAGAGATCTAACCTTCCTCTTTCTTTTTAAGTACTCCCCTTTATGTCACTTCTTTTAAGCTCATATTTGTTATGATGGGGGATGTTATTTCATAATACTCTTGCTGTAAATTTTGTTTTAATGTGATGAGATACCCTATTTGATCTCATCAATCCATTTTTGGATGTTTTAAGTGGCGCCGTTAGGCTGCCGAGTTTTCGTAAGTGATTTTTCATCTCTCCTTTATTCCCGTGAGATTTATGCTACATTTGCCACAATTTCCTTTGAGTGGTGTATGTACTACCCATTATTTTACTCATTGTGTAATATTATTTCATTTATGAGTATTTACATCAATGTTTTATTGTCCTTCCTTCACGGGGTGTATGTTTTGAAAGATACCCAAGTCGGTAAGGGAACCTTTCACCCTCCTCTTTTTTAAAAGACTTCTTTTATTGGGTCTTTTAATTTACATATTTTTATGTTGGGATATGTTCTCATATATACTTATTGATGTAAATTTTATGTCCAAGTGATGAGATACACTTTTTATCTCTCATCAACTCATTTTGATGTGATGTCGTTAGGCTGTCAAGGGAACTTTTTAACCCAATTTCGATTTCTTTGGGTTCAACTTGTAGTCATTGAATATGTCATCCATTGAATATGTGTGAATGACCTTTTATTCTTTTACACTTAATATCCACTTATATTGGGTGTATTTATATTTGTCACACATATTTTTGAGCTTGATTTGTCCTTAATTTAAGGATACCTTCTTTATAAGGGATTTCATCACATTTGACATTTCTATTGAGGGTTCATTGTTGTTATGCACCAATTCACTCTTATATGGTGTATATACTTTCCTTTAGAGTATTATATCATGAATCCATTTATTCTTATGATATTATAAAGTTCTGACTAAATGTTATTCCTCAATTGTTGTATTCAAGTGTCTCTAATTTTGGTAAAACCACTTTAACCAAAATATTGTTTTAAATGTCTTAATTATTTGTTCTTATTAATATCCATGTTTTCAAAATGGTTTTAAGGATTTATTTATATGGATATTAATGGTTTAATGTTTTAAGATTCAAGGTGGTATGGGACACTTTGATTCAAAAATCTCTTTATTAAATATTTTAAATGGTTTTGGAAATGGTTTCTTTTTTAATGGATTCATTATTTCAATATACTAAAATGTTATATTGTGATGTGGAAATGCTATGTTTCCTTTATGCATGTTTTATGTGATACGATTATGTTATGGTCCTTGGGAATTTTTATGAAGAACGGGTGGTTCCGTGATAAACTAAGGGCGGCTGAGCCCGTTATAGCTCTCCAATGCATTGGGTAATGCGAAGGAGTGAAACGTTAAGGTTTCTCCGAAGAGATTTAGGGAATATACTGTGATGGGTATTCCAAACGTAACCAAGAGGGTTACTCCCTACGTAAGAATGTTATGAATGCCTCAAGTTACCATTATGTCTTATGTTTTCTATGATTTATTCATGATTTGATATGCATATGTTTTATGGGTAAAGTATGATTTCATTCTTATGTATATATGAACTCATGTTTCCTTTCCATATTTTTATAACCCTTACTGAGCTTTTTATGCTCATCCCAAGTTTTTGAAATGTTTTTCATAGGAAAATGGAAAGGTACATGATGTGACGATAGTGTCAAGGATGTGTCAAGAAAGAATCTGTGTTTTATTTTAAATAGGTTTCCATTGATGGGAAGAATGAATATTATCTTTTATGTAACCACTTTGTTTAAATGTGGAATGTAATGCAAGTTTCATGATCTAATTCTCTAAAACTCTAAACCTGAAAAGATCTTCAATGTGTAATCTTGTAATAACTCAAGTTTAAGTAAGGTTTAAGGCTGGGGCCTTATAGTTGGTATCAAAGGTCGGTTTAGATAACTTTAGAGGTTAGGGTATTATTTAAGAAAAACTGAAATTACCATAATGGTTAGGATTTCAGACAAGAGTCTTAGTTTGAGATAAAGTGAATGAGTAAGTATATCTTATTTTTTATCTTACTCATTAGTACATGATTGTTTTTTTGATATACTCACACTGGCCTTTTTGGTTTTAGTAAATGGCTAGATCTAGCAGGCACCAATGTAACAGTGGATGTGAAGGAAACTGTGACAGTGTTTTGAGCAAGCAACTGAATGATATGGGAGCTGCAATGAGAACTCTTGTGATTATCCTGAACCAACTATCTGGAGTCATGATTGACCACCTAAACCTTGGAGATTTCTCTAAGACATCATATATGCAAGAAAGAAATCCCTATGGAAGTACAGGTAATAATTATAAAGGTAAGTGTGTTCAAAAACCTATGTGTCAAAGATGTGGAAAGAAACACCTAGGAAAATGTTTCAAAGGGACAGAATATGCTATAAATGTGGAAATGAAGGTCATAAAGCAAGAACCTGCCATCGAAAAAGGAAGCATCCAGTTTACTCGACGAAAGGGAAAGAAGTTCTTTCTGAGGGATCAGTTGAATGTTTTAAATGTGGTGTGCATGGTCATTATGCAAACACATGTCCTATGAAGAAATTTCGTGAATGGGGTCACCAAGAGCGTACCAATATTCGTTTACCAATACCTAATGCCATTCCGATTGAGGATGAAGAAACTGACAATGACCAATCAAAGGTATGTACTATTTCATGAATATTGTTTTCCTATTTTGGAATCATAGGATATGATTCATAATTTTGTTTGTATGAAAGAGGTATTTCGGAATAAGTTGGAAAGGAATGGATAATGGATCATGAAGAATGTTGAATGAGTAAGATGTCAACATATAAGGGCTTCAAGAGTTATGGTGAAATTCTTAATAGTATTAAGTCTCTTTTGATGATGGGGTTACATTAGAAGACTTTTTATATTATATGTAACCCTGATGTTTAATATAGGCAAATTTTATTCAAGTAATAGTTATCTTTTCTTTTGTGGACATAGTTATAAAGAACCATTGGGTTTATATGATCCTTACTTTTGAGGTAATTATGGGTTACCATATGTTATGATGGAAAATGAAAGGCATGAGATAAACTTGAGGTTAAAATATGTTATGATCATCTTTGAAGATTTTATCTCATTTTGGGGAATGTTTTAAGAATTATATAGTTTTGGAAAAAGGACAACACGCAGACCGTGTGACTACCCGTCGCGTCGGACAAAGCTGCGGGAATCGAACCCACAACCAAAGTGAGACTGGTATTTATCGCCTACCACTGGACTACGTGAAGTCCCTGGTTAGTTTGACTGATTCTTTCTAGTTATATGATTTTATGAATTAAGAGTAAGTTGATTTTGGGTTATTTATGAAAATGATTAACCTATCATGGAGGATATGTGATTAGGATAATTACTTTTCAATGCGAGACTTTAGGAGCGACTAATGTTGTTTGGAGATAAATGTTACGATTTAACTTGGAAGACTATGTGACTATATCCTTCAAATATTTAGGTTTCAATCTTATATTGGTTTACTTTTAAGAATTTTATGGACAAATTAATTATCGGATGGTCCTCGTTGAACTTTGGGTTTTATTGGAAAATTTTTGAAGATTAAGAATAGATTATCTTTTTATAAGGGTTTAACCTTTTCTGTATTATCTGATCTTGTTCTAGCCTTTTTGGTTTTGGTTTTGGTTAAAGTCTAAAGACATGGTATGTATATAGTTCTCTTTTGTGGATTAGGTGATTCTCTAGAAGTTGATTATAGTACTCTTAATGTGAACAAGTCTTCCTAAATACTCGTCTTTTGGAGAAAATACGAGTTTGTGTAAAAGTTGAAAGTCAACATGATAAGTGATTATTTTTCCTTATGAATAAATTACTCAATAAAAACTAACATAAAACAAAAATGTTGTCTATTAACTTTTCTTACTGGGGAATCAAATACCGTTTAACCCATCACAAGTTTGTGATTTTCTCGTGGTTAACTTTCTCCTAAACATGTTTTCTATCACTCTCCATCAGAACATGACCCTTTGTTTTTTCCTCCATGTCCATATTTTCATACTTGGAATCCTAGTATGGGTTAACTCGGGTGACCTTTGTACTTATCTTTCTTTATTTTAAAGTGTTTGTTTTACCGACTTTTGTTCCGATGTGGGACTTTCAAGGATGTTTCCAACCACAATTTTAAAATTGCGAGGACGCAATTCCCAAAAGGGGGGAAGGATGTAACACCCCAGGTAAATAATGAATATTAAATTTTCATATTTATCCATATTTTTGAATAAAATATTAATATGACTTTAAAGGGGACGCTATGATCGATGGCGTACCCAACACACAACAACGAGTTTCTTGGGAATCTTACGTTGCACTCTAATAATAAAATAATATTATTTCAAATGGTAGTTAACATGTAGCCGTTGTATTGGAGGGAATGGATAGAAATAACTAAAATATGATTATATATGTTTTTAAAATGTTTTTACATTTATCCAATAAAATCTAAAAGGCTTAAAATACGGAAAGAATTCAATTTTAGGCGTATATGCCCTAGTTTTCACTAAAGGTTCAATTATCGCCTTTTAATGGAGAACTGTCATTAAATATAGTTTTATTCACTCTTAAACATTTTTTTGGACCAAATAAAACTCTTATTAAGAATCGGGACATCAAATTTTACTTTGTGTAATTTTTTGGTATCTTTCCGATAAAGTTCATTTTTTTAATGAATAGTGTAAAATGTTGTATTTTAATTCAAAACCACTTTTTAATCTAATTTATTTATATTATTAGATTATATTTTGAATTGGTTTTAAAGTGAAATTAGAAAATATTTTTACCATTAAATCCAATAGTGGTCGTTGGAATCAATTTCACTTTGAAATCAGACTTAAACTATTGTCAATTTTTTGATACTTATTGTTTTATAAAAACACGCTATTTGCTCTGACAGCGGGAATTAATTATTAAATTAATTAATGTGACTAATATGTTTTTAATTTTGTAAAATGGACTTCATTTTTGAATTTGGAATATCAAATATAGCTTAGGGTGAATTTTTGGGATTTTTCTGAAAAACTTCAATTTTTGATGAATAGTGAAACCACTAAGTGGTACTTATAAAAGCTGATTTCTCGTTTAAATGAAATTTTACCATTTATGTGTTTTTAATTTCAAAAATCCGACATACATGGTTGTCCTTAAGAATTAAAATGTGGTTCAATGGGATAAAAATAATTTTTTGGTGAATAGTAACTTATTAAGTTTTTAATCGCGATTAGTCGTAATTAGTGTAGTTTAAGGTATAAATAATTCTTTAATAATATGAAATGACCTAGACACATCTCCCAACCTTATTTTTTGTGTCATGTAAGACCAATAAAATCCATGGGTCAACTTGGGGACCCCATGGAGACATTTTGGTTGGGAAAATACATAAATAACGTTTTATTTAATGTAAAAGAAAAAATGACACAAACATGATATGTTTTACTAAAACAATTTTTAAGTGGGGTTATACAAGTCATATTTTTGATTATAAATATTAATTGGAATGCTAAAAAGATTTCCTACATCATAGTATTTGTTTTATAATTTTTAGACATTAAATAAATTAAATTATTTATGACATAATAATGATGCAGCGATGACATCATTATTTGACGATTTAAATAAAATGGAAAGATAATGTAAAATCTATGAACTACACATGTCCAAAACTTATTGGATGAGTGTATTTCGAAGCCTTATCTCCTTATCCACGAATTATATCAATTTGGGACCTTTTGAAACCGAAACACATTTTCAAATAAAGTAATATTTTTTTACTTTCCAAAAGTGCCCCTCCTCTCCTCTTATAAAAGGCCCCCACCTCTACCTCATTTCACACACTCCTCAAGCCTTTGTCTCGGCCAAACCATTCCCATTTACTCTCTCCACATCCCTCTAATCATTCTAGAGGATTACCTTTGGTAAGAATCCTTTCAAAGGAAGCCTTTAGGCTCAAATCAAAAGGAGTTACACTTTTAAAGGTAATTCTTTCTCTTATGTTCACTTGTTTTATATTGCTTCTCCAACCCCCTAAAATCTTTTTATTTACTTCTTTTGTAACAAAACCAGTAACTAAAATATAATAGGATGTTGTTATAAGATTTATTCGAGCTACACTCTCACACAACTACATCAAATGGTTAAAGAACATACGGTTTCCGTGGATGGTGAAATTCTGCCTCCCGAAACGATGATTGTTAAATACTCATTTAACACCTTCAAAGGTGGCCATTATGATGTAACTATTTTTATATATGATATATAATATGTTTTCTGTTTTATTTATGCTTATGTATTAATCATTTTTGTCTTACCTTTATGGCTTCCATTATGGGTATACGTGATATCTTCATTTAAGGAAGTGCGGACTACTGCCCCCTCAAAGTGATTCGATTCGTTAAATACCATATGTGGGATGTATAAAGGATGGAAATAAGATATTATATATGATATTATACTGGAATTATAATATACCTTTATATCATTATTATTCCATTATATAAAATACGAAATAGAAATGAAAGTAGCGTTCATGCATACGTACGACTTACCGTCTCCATGAACGGTGCATTTCATTTCTTACCTCTAAATGATTATGTAATGTTATAAATGCATGAATGTACTGGATATATATGACATATATGATATCTACATAATTAATAAAATTCTGGATATAATAAACATTTGGCCACATGAACAACATGTAATTGTAAGAAGTCCACTTTCGACTTAAGAACCAAATATCGGCAAAACAAATATTATTAACTTAAATGATTACATAATGTTTATGACATGGTAATAAGTGGTATAAAAGTAATAATGAACTTGAAAAATTATATTAAGGAAGTATAAATTCACTCAAGTTTATTATTCAGGAGATTAAATAACGATCGAGTCAAGTCGGACCCGAGGTAAGGGATCTTACTCCTCTCTTTCTTTTTAAGTACACTCTTTTATGTCATTCCCTCTAAAGATCATCTTTCTTGTTATTGGGATGTTATTATATATTACACTTATTGTAATTTTTATGTTCATGTGATGAGAGACCCTATTCTCTCTCATCAATCCATTTTGGAAATTTTGAGTGGCGCCGTTAGGCTGCCGAATTTTCGTAAGAGATCTAACCTCCCTCTTTCTTTTAAAGTACTCCCCTTTATGTCACTTCTTTTAGGCTCCTTTTTGTTATGATGGGGGATGTTATTTCATAATCCTCTTGCTGTAAATTTTTTTGGAATGTGATGAGATACCATATTTGATCTCATCAATCCATTTTTGGAAGTTTTAAGTGGCGCCGTTAGGCTGCCGAGTTTTCGTAAGTGATTTTTCATCTCTCTTTTATTCCCGTGAGATTTATGCTACATTTGCCACAATTTACTTTGAGTGGTGTATGTACTACCCATTATTTTACTCATTGTGTAATATTATTTCATTTATGAGTATTTACATCAATGTTTTATTGTCCTTCCTTCACGGGGCGTATGTTTTGAAAGATACCCAAGTCGGTAAGGGAACCTTTCACCCTCCTTTTTTTTAAAAGACATCTTTTATTGGGTCTTTTAATTTACATATTTTTATGTTGGGATATGTTCTCATATATCCTTATTGATGTAAATTTTATGTCCAAGTGATGAGATACACTTTTTATCTCTCATCAACTCATTTTGATGTGATGCCGTTAGGCTGTCAAGGGAACTTTTTATCCCAATTTCGATTTCATTGGGTTCAACTTGTAGTCATTGAATATGTCATCCATTGAATATGTGTGAATGACCTTTAATTCTTTTACACTTAATATCCACTTATATTGGGTGTATTTATATTTGTCACACATATTTTTGAGCTTGATTTGTCCTTAATTTAAGGATACCTTCTTTATAAGGGATTTCATCACATTTGACATTTCTATTGAGGGTTCATTGTTGTTATGCACCACTTCACTCTTATATGGTGTATATACTATAATTTGGAGTATTATATCATGAATCCATTTATTCTTATGATATTATAACGTTCTGACTAAATGTTATTCCTCAATTGTTGTATTCAAGTGTCTCTAATTTTGGTAAAACCACTTTAACCAAAATATTGTTTTAAATGATTTAATTATTTGTTCTTATTAATATCCATGATTTCAAAATGGTTTTAAGGATTTATTTATATGGATATTAATGGTTTAATGTTTTAAGATTCAAGGTGGTATGGGACACTTTGATTCAAAAATCTCTTTATTAAATGTTTTAAATGGTTTTGGAAATGGTTTCTTTTTTAATGGATTCATTATTTCAATATACTAAAATGTTATATTGTGATGTGGAAATGCTATGTTTCCTTTATGCATGTTTTATGTGATACGATTATGTTATGGTCCTTGGGCATTGTTATGAAGAACGGGTTGTTCCATGATAAACTAAGGGCGGGTGAGCCCGTTATAGCTCTCCAATGCATTGGGTAACGCGAAGGAGTGAAACGTTAAGTTTTCTCCGAAGAGATTTAGGGAATATACTGTGATGGGTATTCCAAACGTAACCAAGATGGTTACTCCCTACGTAAGAATGTTATGAATGCCTCAAGTTACCTTTATGTCTTATGTTTTCTATGATTTATTCATGATTTGATATGCCTATGTTTTATGGGTAAAGTATGATTTCATTCTTATGTATATATGAACTCATGTTTCCTTTCCATGTTTTTATAACCCTTACTGAGCTTTTTATGCTCATCCCAAGTTTTTGAAATGTTTTTCATAGGAAAATGGAAAGGTACATGATGTGACGATAGTGTCAAGGATGTGTCAAGAAAGAATCCGTGTTTTATTTTAAATAGGTTTCCATTGATGGGAAGAATGAATATTGTCTTTTATGTAACCACTTTGTTTAAATGTGGAATGTAATGCAAGTTTCATGATCTAATTCTCTAAAACTCTAAACCTGAAAAGATCCTCAATGTGTAATCTTGTAATAACTCAAGTTTAACTAAGGTTTAAGGCTGGGGCCTTATAGTTATATTCTTGGCATTGGAATGTTTTGAATTTTTTGTGGAAGTGGCGAGATGTAGCACTATTAGAAGGGGATGGATAGTGGACGGAAGGTCCACCATCAAGGATTAGTGGATGGGAAGAGCCACTAGGTGTGAATGGGTAAACGGGTTGGACAGAAGCTCCACTATTTGGTTGTTATGGTTGTTTTGTTGTACATTTATTTACAAGATGGAAAGTGCAGTGCTAATTTGAAATGATGAAATGACTTATGTCATGTTTGGTTGGATTTCCCTTGATTGCTTGGGTTAGGTATGATGGCTTGGTAAGGGCGTGTGTGGCATAGGAAAATGGTTGCACTTTTGATTTATTTTATATAAAATATTTTATATAAATGTGCTAATGGTTATATCCTAGTGGCATGTGTAGGGATTCCATTTGGGAAAAACCTACTGAGTCTTATTACTCACCACCTACTTTGGCACGTTGGTGTTTTTGCAGATGTTTTGTATCGTTATGTGGGAAAAGGTAAGGGATCTCCCTCCTTAAGTGGTGCAGGGTGATGTCGTTGTGGAGCTTGGAGCTTGGAGCTTGGTGTGGAGTTGTGGTGGTGTCATGGCTCGCAGAGTTGGTATATTAGTTTCCGCTTGTACTCTGATGTGATGTAGAAATGTCTTGTTGACTTGGTTTTGAGTTGTATCGTGCCGCAACTCGGTTGTCTTTTGGGAAATCTTGTTGGAATGTTTTATTGACGTGCATCATATAGTGGTTGTTATTGGATTGTTGGTTGGTTTTTCCTTAAGGGAAATTCATTCCCTAATTTTTTCTAGAAGCCATATGCATTTATTTCCAAACATTAGAGCCTTGGGAACATCTCTTAAGGCCAAGAATCCCTCACCGCCTCCTCAAGCCAATGAGGTAGGGGTGGGGTGTTACAAGTGGTATCAGTTTGTTCGGTCCTTGGGAGTTGATTCTCGGATTTGTTATTGACAGTCGTTCTATTACAATCCTTGATTTGGGATGGTAGCAAGGTGTAGGATTGTTGGAACATGGAATTTATAGCATAAAAGGATATAGCTAACCCATTTGTGCTGAAATTCAAGTTACTAGGGAGTTGGGTACATAAGTGTTTTGGATACACTTATATGCATTGGATTTTTCATTATCGTGGGTGTAGCCAATGAGAGGAGCATGGAATGCATGGTATAAATGACTTCCCACTAGGATGCATAATTCCATGGGGAATAATTATTTATGATGTGATATGAATGTGTGAAATTTCATTGTGAATAAATTGGTGTTTTGAAAATGGTTTGGCTTTCAAAATGGTGAAACATGAAAATTGTGGAAAATTTGAACTAGTGGAAAGACTTGTTGTGATAGTGTTGTGAAATGCGATTTGAAATGGGATTTCATGATGTCTACAGATGTGATAATCATGGTTGTTTATATCATGTTTATAGAAATTGCTCCGTGTAGCCATCTTAAAGACCAACCAGAGGAGGCTGCCAAAAATGTGGTAGCACCTGAGCCTTAGGTGAACTAGCAGCTAGTGCATAGTATAGTGCAAGCTTTCCATGTTGTGGGAAGAGGGACCAAAGTGGATGAACCATGGAATGTGGATCATGTGGTTCAGTTTAAAAATCAGAATCCACACATCTTCAGGGGAGATTCAGAGCTGGAGAGGGCAGAAGCATGGTTGAATTGAATGAACAAGATCTTCGAGTTCTTGGGAACTTTGGTAGAGTTAAAATGGACAATGGCCATATATATGTTATATGATCTTTCCCTTCAGTGGTGGGAGTTGGTAGTCCAAGGGGGGACAGACTAGGGTATGATATGGGATGGTTATGAGGAATTTTTTAACAAATAATTCATCCCAAATACGTTCAAAATTTAGTGTATGACTGATTTCTTTAGTTTGAAGCAAGAGATTATGTCGGTGACGGAGTAACAGCTATGTTTATAATCATAGTGCAGTTTTCACCTGAGGTGGTGGGTAGCATGTCGTTGAAGTAAAGGATATTTGAAGTGGGGTTAAGGTAAGAAATTCGTTCAAAGATTGCCGTACTATGTATATATGATTACACAGAGATGGTGAATAGAGTATATGGGGCTGAGCATGATCTGTTGGGCACTCCTTGGGGAAGAATCATGGTGGTACCCATGGGGAATAGTGGGAACTCTAATGTTGGGTTCAAGCAGTGGAGGGACACTTATTACCAGGGTGACAGTATGGCATATAATCAGACGACAGGATCAGTAAATCTACCTCCGAAGCTCCATAGCAAGTCAGGATGTTTTCAGTGTGGTTCTACGAGCAACATCTTGCAGGATTGTACTTCACGACCTCGAGCATGTCATAGTTGTATGAAGATGGTTCATCTATAGCGTTATTGTCAGAACTCTCTGAGGTCGGGTGCGCGTGATACCTCTCAGGAATCTCAGACATCGTATGATTCAATGAGAGGGGGGCAACATCATACCCCTTGTCAGTAGGGTAAAGTGAGTCGTGGTGATTCTCAGAATACAACAACGCCTCAGCAGAGCAATAAAGAGTAGTGTGGGGCAAGAAAACATGTGTTTGTAGGTGATCAGGTTATGGTGGATGATTAGTTAGGACCATCCACTAAGTGAGGTACTATTATCTTAAATTCTAACTTGATGTTAGTGCTATTTGATACAGGTGCTTAACACTATTTTATTGCTGCACATGTGTTTGATTTGTTGGGTTTTAGGGTAGAAATGATGCCCTCAATTTTAAAACATCAAACACCTCTGGGTCGAAGAGAGTGTAGAGCCTTCCTGTATAGAGCATGTGGTATCCTTGTGGGAGAAGTGGAGGATGTTTGAAATTTTTCAATGCTTGAGATGGATGGGTATGATGTAATCCTAGAAATGGATTGGATGGTGGATTTTAAGGCCCAAATTGACTGTGATGTGCGGAAAGTGGGTTTTATGACACCTTATGGAATAAGACATCTCTTTAGAGTAGTGATGAATGAAAGGCAAGGTGTAACGTGTTTTTTTGGCACCAGTAGTGGGTACATTATCATATCAGTTGGCGGCATTGTCGCTGGAATCAATATATGATGTTGAGAAGAGTGTTCTTCTGGAAATGTTGGATAAGTTCATGGATTTTTTTCCTAAAGAATTCTCTAGGTTACCTCTTATAAGAGAAGTAGAGTTTACGATTGATCTCCTTCCGAGGAAGAGTACTATCTCACTTCCATCTTACAGGATGGCACTAGATGAATTGTGGGAGTTAAAAATACAGTTGGAAGAGTTAGAAAACAAAGGATTTATCAGGCGTATCTCTTCTCAATGGGAAGTACCAGTGTTTTTTGTGAAAAAAGGAAGATGAAACATTGAGTAAATGTGTTGATTATCATATACTTAATCAAGTTAAGATAAAGAATAGATATCCGCTTTCACGAATTGATGATTTGTTTAACTAGTTGTGGGGATACCAATGGTTATCCAAGAACAACCTAAGGTCGGGATATCATCAATTGCGGATGAGGAAGGAGGATAGTTCTAAAACATCATTCAGGAGAAGATATGGCCATTATTAATATGTGGTTATTCCCTTTGGTCTAACAAATTCACCAGTGGTGTTTATAGCATTGATGAATCAGATATTTCAGAGACATTTGGATTCATGTGTTGTGGTGTTTTTAGACGATATTATCTTGTACTCAAAGACAAGGATGGAGAATGAGAAGAACTTGGCAACAGTGCTGGGGATCTAGAGGGATCAGCGGGTGTATGCCAAATTGTCAATGCGTGACTTTAAGATATAGGAAGTTCATTTTCCTGGCCATGTGATTTCTGAAAAAGGTGTTTCAGTGGATCCTGAAAATATATAGGCTATTATCTCATGGAAACCGCCAGAGAATACGTTTGAGATACAGAGTTTTCTTGGTCTAGCTAGGTATTATCGGCGTTTTTTCGTGATTTTTCACATTTTTCTTCGCTAATGACATCTTTTACAAGAAATAATGTTCCATTCCAGTGGAATGAACAATGTCAGTAGTGTTTCGAAGAGCTGAAGGGTCTCCTTAAATAAGCACCAATCTTGGTTTTTTCTGAACCAGGAAAAGGGTATGTGGTGTATTGTGATGCATCAGGATCAGGGTTGGGGTTTGGTCTCATGCAATGGAATCATGTGGTTTCATATGGATCCCGACGGTTGAGGGTGCATTAGAAGAACTACCCAACTTCTGATTTGTAGTTGGCAGTAGTGGTCCATGCTTTGATAGTGTGGCATAATTATCTCTTCGGTGAGAAATTCATGGATTATACAGATTATAATATCTTGAGACACATTTTCTTCCAAAGGGATTTGAACTTGGGGAAAAGTAGATGGATGGAATATCTCCATATGTTTGATTTTTTACTTTATGTACACACCGGGTAAGGTAAATTCGGTGGCAGATGCATTAAGTAGAAAATCATATGCTCTGGTGGTGAAATGTGAATGAGACCAGTGGATGTTGATGTTAGTTTTAGATGATATGCGGTTGGAATGTGAGGAATAGGGTGTAGGGTGGTCTTCGTTCCGGTTTTGTTGATTCATGACTTGGTAAACCTGGTTAGAAAGTCATAGATATCAGATTCTGAGTGTGTGACCATGGGGTCGAGACTTAATGTTGGGGAGACCATTGAGGGTTGGCAACTGAATTGAGATTCAGTTTTGTGTTTTCATATTTGGATGGTTGTACCAGTTTCTAGTGAAGAGTATATTCTCAAGGCGTATCATCATTCCAGATAGGTTTCTCATCCTAGATTTTAGAAAATGTATAAAGCGCTGATGGCGCAGTTCTAGTGGGCTGGTATGAAAAAGATTGTGGCTGAGTTTGTTTCGAGATGCTTGACTTGTCAGCTGGTCAAGGTAGAGGATCAGAGGCCAGCAAGAATGTTTTAGTCTTTTCCAATCCCTGTTTGGAAGTGGGAGCAGATAGCGATGGATTCGGTCATAGGTCTCCCAAGAATAGTCAGAAAGCACGATTCCATTTGGGTTATAGTGGATCAGATAATGAATTCAGCCCATTTCCTCCCAATTCGTGAATATCATATGGCTGAGGATCTGTCCAAAATATATATCCGGGAGGTTGTAAAGAGGAATGATGTTCTATTTTCGATTGTATCATATAGAGATCTGGGATTTACATCTCGTTTCTAGAAATACTTACAAAAATCCCTTAAAACTAAGTCGATGATGAGTACGGCATATCACCCTCAAATGGATGGTCAATCCTAGAGTATGATACATAATATGGAGGATATCTTGAGTTCTTGTGTCATGGATTTTGGTGGCTCTTAGGAGAATCACTTGTCATTGGTTGTGTTATCATACAATAACAGTTATCAGGCATCCATACAGATGGCTCCGTTTGATGCTTTATATGTGCGGTCATGTCGTTCTCTACTATGTAGGGTGGAAACAGGTGAGTCATCGATTTTTGTACTGAGCCTGGTCCAAGAAACTACGAAGAAGATCAAGTTGATCAGATTGAGAATGGATACAGCTAAGAGTCATCATAAATTGTATGTGGATCATTGTCGACGACCGTTGACGTTTGAGGTGAGTGATTATGTTTTCTTGAGGATCTCTCCTTGGTTGGGACATCTTCAGTTTGGAAAGCAGGGAAAGTTATATCCAAGGTATATTGGACCTTTTTAGATTCATGAGTAGGTTGGTGAGGTAGCTTATAGTTTGGCTTTCCCACCTAGGTTCAGTGTGGTTCACATTGTGTTTCATGTGTTGTAGTTGAAAGAGTATCAGCCGGATTGTGACCATGTGATTCGATGTGATAATATTGAGCTAGAACCATATGCTTCGTTGTTGCACGTTACCATGTGGGATGTGGATAGGAGAGATAATGTCTTTCATGGTAAAATCATTGGTTTAGTTCGTGTTGTGTGGAAACATGGTCAGATTCAAGAGGAGACTTGGGAGTGGGAGAAAGGGATGGTTGAGCAGTTTCCCAGCTCTTTCGGCAAAGGGCATGTTCACTACTTTCCGAGGATGAAAAATAAAATGTTGGGGAGATTGTGGTACCCCTGGTTTGAATTATGTATCCTTTTTTTTCCTTTTTATGTGTTTAATGTTAATGTAATGAGTCGGTAAGAGAATGGGAGAGTTTGGAATGGTTTTGAATGAGTTTGGAGGTTTTAAAGGGGTGCACGGTTTGAGCACGTTTATTGGAAACTGTGCGAATTCTCCAAAAAACCGTGCATGGGAGATAGTAGGCTTGGAACAACCTATGCACGGTTTTCAAAACCATGTGAGGAAAACATGCAGACCCTACCTCTCGAGGTAGTAGCATGCACACTGTTAGCGCACGGTTGCCAAACCAGACGGGCTAACCATGCGTCCACTTAAAAAAGGGTTATAAGTTCTGGGCTTCCTTGGTATTAACCTATTTCACCCCAAACATCTACCCACTCGTGGATCACTCATGTTCTTCGGTTACTATTGGGTGGAGGAGATTTCCCACTCATTTTGGAAGCATTTTGAAGAGGGTTCTTGGCATTTTTAAGGTGTTTGCTTCCGGGTAAGTCTTCTCTCACGGGTTCTTTGTGTTTTCCTCTAGATCTTCTCTTCTATCTTTCTTGGTTTTCTAGATCTACAATTGATTTCTTTAGATATAGGGTTTTGTTTTCCATGGATTATGATTTTAAGGCTTGTGATGGTTAGGTAATGGGATCTTGAGAGGTTTCAGTACTGTGTTCGTCGGTTTTGCGGCGCGGTTGCTTGTGGGTTGACTTCTTGGTAACCCTAAAGGTAGGTGGCTTCTATCTCGACTCCACTTGGTTAGAACTAGTGGTTCCTTGTTAGAATTAATTTTTTTTCTTTAAATTAATTGTTTTTTATGTGATAAATTGGTGGAAAATCCCTTGGGTGATGTTTTGGAGATTTTTTGGAAAAAGAGGGTTTTGTGTTGAAAAGCTTTTGTTGTGGATTTTAAAATGGGATGCTATGGTTGATTTGTGAAAATTATTGATGGAAATGGATTTCAATAAAAAAGTTGTTTTATTGGAATGTTGTTTGGCATGGAAAATGGTTTTCAATAAATGTGTGATTTATTTAAGTGGATTGATATGAAATGGAATTGGTTGATTGCATGTGGTTGTGAACATGCGGGGTTATATGCTTGGAATTGACTTGTTTTGAATGCTGTGTGAAAGTGGCTAGAAGTACCACTATAAAAATGGGATGGATAGTGTATGGAAGGGACACTATCAAGGATATGTGGACGAGAAGTTCAGCTTGGTGTGAATGTGTGAATGGGTTGGAAGGAAGATCCATTGTTTGGTTGTTATGGTTGTTTTGTGGTTCATTGCTTTGTAAGATGGAACATGTGGGGCTAATGTGAAATGATGAAATGACTAGTGGAATGTTTGGTTGGAATTCTCTTTAATTCTTGGGTAGGGAGTGATGTCTTGGTAAGGGCATGTGTGGCTTATGAAAATGTTTTCACTTGTGATTTATTTTATACAAACTATTTTATATAAATGTGTTAACAGTTTTATCTTAGTGGCGTGTGTAGGGAAGCCATTTGGGGAAGACCTACTTAGTTTTAGTACTCACCCCCCTGCTTTGGAACGTGGGGGTTTTTTTCAGATGTTGTGTATCGTAATGTGGGAAAAGGTAAGGAATCTCCCTCTTTTAGTGGTGCATGGTGATGTCTTGGTGGAGCTTGGAGCTTTGAGCTTGGTGTGGAGTTGTGGTGGTGTTATGGCTCATAGAGTTGGTTTATTAGTTTCTGCTTGTACTCTGAGGTGATGTAGAAATGTCTTTGTTTATTTGGTTTTGCGTTGTATTGTGCCTTAAATTGGTTTTCTTTTGGGAAATCATGTTGGAATGTTTTATTGGCATGCATTATATAGTGGTTGTTATTGGATTGTTGGTTGGTTTTGTCTTAAGGGAAAGTCATTCCCCAATTTTTTCTAGAAGCCATCTGCATATATTGCTAGAATATATAGCCTTGGGAAGGTCTCTTAAGGCCAAGTATCCCTCACCAACTCCTCAAGCCAATGAGGTAGGGGTGGGGTGTTACAAGTGGTATCAGTTTGTTTGGTCCATGAGTGTTTATTCTCAGATTTTTTGATGACATTCGTTATGTTACATTCCTTCAGTTGGGATTATAGGAAGGTGTAGGATTGTCGGAACATCGAATGTGTAGCATAAAAGGACATATCCAACCCTTTTATGCTGAAATTCATGTTACTAGGGAGCTGGGTACATAAGTGTTTTGGATACACTTATATGCATTGGATTTCTCATTATCGTCAGTGTAGCCAATGAGATGAGCATGGCATGCATGGTAGAAATGAATTCACACTAGGATGCATATTTCCTTGGGGTATAATTATTTATGATGTGATATTAATCTATGAAATTGATTTGTGAATAAATTGGTATTTTGAAAATGGTTTGTCTTTCAAAATGGTGAAACATGGAATTGTGGAAAATGTTAACTGGTGGAAAGACATGTAGTGATAATGTTGTGAAATGCGATTTGAAAGGGGATTTCATGATGTCTACAGAAGTGATACACATGGTTTTTTGTATCCAGTTTATAGAAATGGCTCTGCGTAGGCATCATAAAGACTAACCATAGGAGGCTGCCGAAAATGTGGTAGCACCTGAGCCTCAGGTGAACCAGTATCTGGTGTATAGTATAGTGCATGCTTTCCATGTTGTGGGAAGTGGGAACAAATTGGATGAACCAAGGAATGTGGATCATGTGGTTCAATTTCAAAATTATAATTCGCCCATCTTTAGGGGAGATTTAGAGCTAGATAGGGTAGAAGCATGGTTAAATTGAATGAACAAGATCTTCGAGTTCATGGGAACTCTGGTAGAGTTAAAAGTGATGATGGCAATGTATATGTTATATTATCATTCCCTTCACTGGTGGGAGTTAGTATTCCAAGGGGGGACGGACCAGGGTATGATATGGGAAGGTTTTGAGGAATTGTTTAGAAAATAAATCTTCCCAAATACGTTCAAAATTTAGTGTACGACTGATTTCTTCAGTTTGAAGCAAGAGCTTGTGTCAGTGACGGAGTAGAAGCTATGTTTATAAACATAGTGAAGTTTTCACCTGAGGTGGTGGGTAGCACGTCTTTTAAGGAAAGGATGCTTAAAGAGGGGTTAAGGTATGAAATTCATTCAAAGATTGAAGTTCTATGTATAGATTATTACACAGAGATGGTGAATAGATCCTCGGTGGATGAGCGGGATCTGTTTGGAACTCCGTGGGGAAGAAACATGGTGGTACCCATGGGGAATAGTGGGAACTATAATGTTGGGTTCAAGCAGAGGAGGGAAACTTATTCCCAGGGTGGTAGTATGGCATATAATCTGATGGAAGGATTGGTAAATATTCCTCTGAAGCTCCAGAGCAAGTTGGGATGTTTTCAGTGTGGTTCTAGGATCCACATCATGCGGGATTGTACTGCACGACCTCGAGCATGTCATAGTTGTATGCAGATGGGGCATCTATAGCGTTATTGTAAGAATGATCTGAGGTCGGGTGTGCCTGATACCTCTCAGGGATCTTAGTCATCGTATGCTTCAATGGGATGGGGGAAACAGCATACCCCTCGTCAGTAGGGTAAAGTGAGTCATGGTGATTCTCAGAATACCACGACGCCTTAGCAGTGCAATAAAGAGTAGAGTGTGGCAAGAAAACATGTGGTTGTAGCTGAGCAGGTTATGGCGGATGATTAGTCATGACCATCCACTATGTGAGGTACTATTATATTAAATTCTAACTTGATGTAAGTGTTATTTGATACAGGTGCTTCACACTCTCTTATTGTTGCACATGTGGTTGATTTGTTGGGTTTAAGGGTAGAAATGATGCCCTCAGTTTTAAAACATCAAACTCCTCTGGGTCGAAGAGAGTGTCGAGCCTTACTGTGTAGAGCATGTGGTATCGTTGTGGGCGAAGTGGGTCTAGTTAGAAATTTTTCAATGCTTGAGATGGATGTGTATGATGTAATCCAAGGAATGGATTGGATGGTGTATTTTAAGGCCCACATTGACTATGATGCCAAGATAGTGGCTTTTACAAAACACGATGGCCTTTGAAATCTCTTTAGAGGAGAGAAGCTGAAAGGCAAGGTGCAACACATTTGTTGGCACCAGTAGTGGGTACATTATCATATCAGTTGGCGGAATTGTTGTTGGAATCATTAGATGATGTTGATAAGAGTTTTCTTTCCGGCAGTGGTGGATCAGTTCATGGATGTTTTTATTAAATAATTCATTGGGTTACCTCCTATAATAGAATTGGAGTTTTAGATTGATCTCCTTCTGAGGAAGATTCCGGTCTCACTTCCGTCTTACCGGATGGAACTAGATGAATTGACGGAGTTATAAATATAGTTTGGAAGAGTTAAAAAAAGGGTTTATCATGCCTACCACTTCTCCGTGGGCAGCTCCGGTGTTTTTTGTGAAAAAGGTAGATGAAACCATGAGGTAATGTGTTGATTATCGTAGACTTAATCAAGTTAAGATAAACAATAGATATCCACTTTCACGAATTGATGATTTGTTCGACCAGTTGTGGGGATCCTTATGGTTATCCCAGATCAACCTGAGATTGGGATATCATTAATTGCGGATGAAGAAGGAGAATATTTCTAAAACAGCATTCATAAGATGATATGGCCATTATGAATATGTTGTTATGCCCTTTGGTCTAACGAATTCACCAGTGGTGTTTATGGCATTGATGAATCAGATATTTCAGAGACATCTGGATTCATTTGTGGTGGTGTTTGTAGATGATATTCTATTGTACTCAAAGACAACGATGGAGAATGAGCATCACATAGAAACAGTGCTGGGGATCTAGAGGGATCAGAGGGTGTATGCCAAATTTTCAAAGTGGGACTTTGGCATATAGGATATTTATTTTCATGGCCATGTGATTTCTAAAAAATGTGTTTCAGTGGATCCAGAAAAGATATATGTTATTATCTCATGGAAACCGCCAAAGAATATGTTTGAGATATGGAGTTTTCTTGGTCTAGCTGGGTATTATCGGTATTTTGTTCATGATTTTTCACATTTCGCTTCTCCAATGACATCTTTTACAAGAAATAATGTTCCATTCCAGTGGAATTAACAGTGTCAGTATTGTTTTGTAGAGCTGAAAGGTCTCCTTACATCAACACCAATCTTGGTTTTTCCAAAACCAGGAAAAGGTTGTGTGGTGTATTGTGATGCATCAGGATCAGGGTTGGGGTGTGGTCTCATGCAAGGGAATCATGTGGTTGCATATGGCTCACAATAAGTGAGGGTGCATTAGAATAACTACCCAACTTTTGATTTGTAGTTGGTAGCAGTGTTCCATGCTTTGAAAGTGTGGCGTAATTATCTCTTCGGTGAGAAATTCATGGTTTATACAGATTATATGATCTTTAAACACATTTTCTCACAAAAGGATTTGAACTTGGGGAAATGGATATGGATGGAATATCTATAGATGTTTTATTTTTACTTTATGTACACACCGGGTAAGGTAAATTCGGTGGCAGATGCATTAAGTAGTAAATCATATGCTCAAGTGGTGAAAAAGGAATCAGACTAGTGGAAGTTGATGTCAGTTATAGGTGATATGTAGTTGGAATGTGAGGAACATGGAGATAGAGCGGTCTTCTTTTCAGTTTTGTTGATTCCTGAGTTGGTTAACCTGGTTAGAAATGCATAGATATCTGATTCTAAGTGTGTGACCATGGGGTCGAGACTCAATGTTGGGGAACCATTGAGTGTTGGCAACTGAATGGAGATTCAGTTTTTTGTATTCGTATTTGGATGGTTTTACCAATTTCTAGTGAAGAGGATATTCTCAAGGTGTATCATCATTCGAGAGAGTTTTCTCATCATAGATTTCAAAAAATATATAAAGCGCAGATGGCGCAGTTCCTGTGGGCTGGTATGAAAAAAATAATGGCTGAGTTTTTTTCGAGATGATTGACTTGTCAGCAGGTCAAGGTAGAGGATAAGAGGCCATCAGGAATGTTGTATTCTTTATTAATCCCTATTTGGAAGTGGGAGCAGATAGGGATGGATTTTGTCACAGGTCTCCCAAGAACAGTCAGAAAGCACAATACCATTTGGGTTATGCTGGATTGGCTAACGAAGTCGGCCCATTTCATCCCGATTCGTGAATATCATACGGTTGAGGATCTATCCAAAATCTATATCCAGAAGGTGGTAAAGAGGAATGGTGTTCCATTTTTTATTGTATTATATAGAGATCCGAAGATTACATCTCGTTTCCATAAATCCTTACAGAAATCCCTTAGAACTAAGTTGACGATGAGTATGGAATATCACCCTCAGATAGATGGTCAATCCGAGAGGATGATACAAACTATAGAGGATATGTTGCGGGCTTGTGTAATGGATTTTTGTGGCTCGTAGGAGCCGCACTTGTCATTGGTTTTGTTATCGTACAAAAACAGTTATCATACATCCATATAGATGGCTCCGTTTGAAGCTTTATATGGGCGGCCATGTCATTCTCCACTATGTAGTGTGGAAACGGGTGATTCATCGATGCTTGGGTTGAGCCTGGTCCAAGAAACTATGAAGAAGATCATGTTGATCAGATTGAGAATGGAGTTATCTAAGAGTCATTAGAAATTGTATGCGGATCATTGTCGACTGTCGTTGACGTTCGAGGTGAGTGATCATGTTTTCTTGAGGATCTCTTCTAGGTTGGGACATCATCAGTTTGGAAGGCAGGGAAAGTTATCTCCAAGGTATATTAGACCTTTTGATATTATTGAGTATGTTGGTGAGGTTTCTTATAGTTTGGCTTTTCCACCTATGTCTAGTTTGGTGCACAATGTGTTTCATGTGTTGTAGTTGAAGAAGTATCAACCGGATCGTGACCATGTGATTCGATGGGATAATGTTGAGCTAGAATCCGATGCTTCGTTGCTGCACGTGCCCGTGTGGGTTGTGGATAGGAAATAGAATGTCTTGCATGGTAAAATCATCAGTTTTGTTTGTGTTGTGTGGAAACATGGTCAGATTCAAGAGGAATCTTGGGAGCAGGATAAATGGTTGGTTGAGTAGTTTCCGCAGCTCTTTCGGCAAAGGGAAGGTTCACTACTTTCCGAGGATGAAAAGTCCAATGGTGGGGAGAATGTGGATCCCTTTGTTTGAGGTATGTAGCCTTTTTGATGCATTTTTATGTGTTTAAAGTTAATTTAATGAGTCAGTAAGATAATGGGAGAGTTTGGAATGGTTTTGAATGAGTTTGGAGGTTTTAAAGGGGTGCACAATTTGAGCATGTTTAGTGGAAACCATGCGAATTCTCCAAAAAAACGTACAAGGGAGACACTAGGCTTCGCACATCCTGCGTATAGTTTTCAAAACCATGTGACGAAACCATGCAGACTATACCTATCGAGGTAGTAGCATGCACATGGTTAGCGCATGGTTGCCAAACCAGACGGGCTAACCATGAAGCCACTTAAAAATAGGGTTATATGTTTTGGGTTTCCATGGGCTTAACCTATTTCACCCCAAACCTCCTCCCACTCATGAATCTCACAGGTTATTCGGTTCTTTGGGGGTGGACGAGATTTCCCACTCATTTAGGAAGCATTTTGAAGAGGGTTCTTGGTTTTTTAAGGTGTTTGCTTCCAGGTAAGTCTTCTCTCATGTGTTCTTTGTGTTTTACTCTAGATCAGCTCTTCCCTCTTTCATGGTTTTCTAGATCTAGTATTTATTTATTTATATATAGGTTTTTTTTCCTTGGATGATGATTTTATGTATTGTGATGGTTAGGTAATGGGATCTAGAGAGGTTTCGGTAGTGTTTTTGCCGATTTTGCGGTGCGGTTGCTTGTGTGTCGACTTCTTAGTAACCCTAAAGGTAGGTGTCTTCTATCTCAACTCCACTTGGTTAGAACTAGTGGTTCGTTGTTAGAATTAATTATTCTTCTTTAAATTAATTTTGTTTTAATAATATAAATTGGTGGAAAATCCCTTGGGAGATGTTTTGGGGATTTTTGGGAAAAAGAGGAATTTGTGGTCAAATGCTTTTGTTGTGGATTTTAAAATGGGATGCTATTGTTGATTTGTGAAAATTATTGATGGAAATGGATTTTAATAAAATGGTTGTTTTATTGGAATGTTTTTTGGAATGGAAAATGGTTTTCAGTAAATGGGTGATATATTGAAGTGGATTGATATGAAATGGAATTGGTTGATTGCATGTGGTTGTGACCTTGAGGGGTTATATGCTTGGAATTGATTTGTTTTGAATGCTACGTGGAAGTGGTTAGAAGTAACACTATAAAAAGGGGATGGATATTGGATGGAAGGGCCACTATTAATGATATGTGGACGAGAAGTTCATCTTGGTGTGAATATGTGAACGGGTTGGACGGAAGCTCCACCGTTTGGTTGTTATGGTTTTTTTGCTGTTCATTTCTCTGTAAGATGGAATGTGTGGTGCTAATGTGAGATGATGAGATGACTAGTGGTATGTTTGGTTGGAATTCCCTTGAATTCATGGGTAGGGAGTGATGTCTTGGTAAGGGCGTGTGTGGCTTATGAAAAAGGCTGCACTTGTGATTTATTTTATATAAACTGTTTTATATAAATGAGTTAACGGTTTTATCTTAGTGGTGTGTGTAGGGAAGCCATTTGGGGAATACCTACTTAGTTTTAGTACTCACCCCCTGCTTTGGAACGTGGGGGTATTTTCAGATGTTGTGTATCGTAATGAGGGAAAAGGTAAGGTATCTCCCTCCTTTAGTTGTGCATGGTGATGTCATGGTGGAGCTTGGATCTTGGAGCTTGGTGTGGAGTTTTGGTGGTGTCATGGCTCATAGAGTTGGTTGATTAGTTTCCACTTATACTCGGATGTGATGTAGAAATGTCTGGTTTATTTGGTTTTGGGTTTTATTATAGTGCAACTTGGTTTACTTTTGGGAACTCATGTTGGAATGTTTTATTTACATGCATCATATAGTGGTTGTTATTGGATTTTTGGTTGGTTTTCTCTTAAGGGAAAATCATTCCCCAATTTGTTCTAGAAGACCTCAGCATTTATTTCTAGCCATTGGTGCCTTCGGAATGTCTCCTACGTCCAAGTATCCCTCACCGCCTCTTTAAGACAATGAGGTTGGTGTGGGGTGTTACATAATGACACTTGGAGTCCCAGTGGTGGAGAATCTTCTAATGAATCCTCATAGTATGAATCTACTAGTACTAAGAATCTTGTTTTACTAGACAAGTTGCCCATTTAAAATCGTTTTTTAATGGCCAAGGTACAAAATGTTGAATCTATAACCAATGTATCCTTGAATATCTAATTATAGTGATAATAAATATTATGAACCTTTGAATGAAGAATATTCTTTGGATTCAGCTAATACTTTACCTACATAAGATGATGTTCCACGGTTTTCTAAGCTCATTGGGAATGAAAATTCTAATGTTAAGAAAATCATGATTTGGATATTTTTAGAATTTTTGTTCATACTAAAGAAGTATCATATATTTCTAAAGATATTGATTAGAAAATTTATGATTTTGAAATTATTTCAAAAACCCTTGTGAAAGTTAATTCTGAAAAGGATAAAATTTATAATGATCTAGAAAAATTAATTTCTAAGAAATGTATTTTAGATACTAACTCAACTGATAAAACTAATATTTTTGAGGATAAAAACTTTTTTATTAAACTAAAGTTAGAAATAATTTCCTTGAGGAAGTGTTTTTCAAAAATAACCTTAATTAGGGAAAACATTGATAAGATGTATTCCCAAATTCGACCTCTATGTAATAATTCTAGATTTTGTTATACTCATTCAAAACCTTTTTTTAGTAATAATTACTTTCTTCCACAATGTGCTTTATTTTTCACTTAGTGTCAGGTTGGTGGCCATTGTAAAAAAATTCCTTAAAAAAAACTCAGTGTTTAGTTTTTCATAAAGCATATTTTTCTAATAGAATGTGGATTCCTAAAATTTAGCTTTCTAATGTTTCAAGATCTATGAATGTTTGGGTTCTGAAAGAGTAACACACTTATTTTCAGGAATGTAATGATAATACCAACCTCAATACATGGTACATGGATAGTGTATATTCTCATCACAAGACTGGTAACAAAAACATCTATGAAAATATTATCCAAACGAGAGGATGAAAAGTAACCTTTATAGTTAATGATCAGGGAGAAATTATTGGTGTAGGTAATATTGTTATTCTTGAAAAAACATTGATCTTGAATGTTTTATTTTTAAGGGTCTTAAGAACAAGCATATTATCATATGTACGTTATGAAATGAAGGTTACCTTTTCAATTTGAATAATGATAAATGTTTAGTAAACAATTCCATGGAATACTTCATTCTTTCTTCCCATAGGCAGGAGAATGTATACACACTAATTTTAGAAGACCTTAAGAGTGAAGAACTACCTTTTCTTATTGCAATGGAAGACCATTATTTGTTTTTGAATAGATGGTTAGGACAATATAAATTAGGAAACTATGCAAACTCACTATGAAAATAATAGTTATGGATCTATCAGATCTTAGATTTGATTCATCAAAATTTTGTAATCCTTGTCAATATAAAAAGCAACATAAATTAGGTTATAATTAAGTCAGTGAAGTCTAAACAACTTATGCATTATAGTTAGTGCAAATTGATCTTTTTGGTCTACCAAAAATTGGAATCATTGGAGGAAAATATTAGGTATTTGTCTTAGTTTATGATTACACTATATTTACATGGGATTATTTTCTAGAAAAAAAATCTGAAGCTTTTTCTTATTTAAAAATTTGTATATCCCAAGTTATAAATGGGAAAAACCTTCGATTGATAACTATTCGTAGTGATCATGAAGGAGAATTTCAAAATTATGATTTTGAAACTTTTTTTCGTAGAAAAGGCATTACTCATAACTTCTTAGAAACAAGAACTCTTCAACATAATGGTGTTGTTGAAAGAATAAATCTAATTCTTCAAGAGATAACCATAGTCATGATGAGTGAATATTCGATAGCTAAACATTTTATTTGTGGAAGCTATAAATACTTCTTGTTATACTATAAAATATGTTTTGATTAGACATTTTTTTAATAAAACCCACTACGAATTGTGGAATGGTAGAAGAGGTATACTTTCATACCTTATGGTATTTTCTTGAATAGTATTTATTTTGAATACTAAAGATTGTTTACATAAATTCACACCGAAATCTAATGATGAAATTTTCTTAGGATACTACACAACTTCTAAGGCTCAGATACTCTTTAATAAAAACTTTTATATTGTTGAAGAAATAGTACATGTTAAATTTGATGAAACCAATCCTTTTGTTTTTAAACAACCTCAACCTAAATATTCCGATGTGTTTTCAAAAACTGATTGTCAACCTTTGATAGTAGATCCTACTGAAAAATAAAATGTTCAAGAAACTATTTATAAATCATTTACCCCAGAATATTTCCAACTATATGTTGATCAAAATTACTTATAGAACCCAAATGAGTTATTTTTAATGAATCATCACAGTGATATCATCATTGGTGATGTAAATCAACCTACAAGGACTAGAAGTTCCATAAGAAATGAAGTAGAACATCTAGAATTCATTTCATAAATATAACTAAAAAATTACGATGCATTAGGTGATAATGATTGGGTAAAATCCATACAAGATGAGCTAAACGAATTTGAATGGAATAATGTTTGGACCTTGTTTGAAGGACCTAATGAAACTTATGTAACTGGAGTAAAATTGGTCTTCAGAAATAAGTGTGATGAATATGGAATAATAGGAAGAAATAAATCTATATTGGTTCCTAAAGGCTATAATGAACAAGAAGGAGTAGACTATGAAAAAACCTATACTCCAGTAGCTAGACTAGAAACTATTACTATTTTTCTTGTCATTCCATCATTCATTAACATCAAACCTTTTCAAATGGATGATAAATGTGCTTTCCATAATGGTTATGTACAAGAAGATGTTCTTGTTGAACTACCTATTGGTTTTTAAGACATAAAACATATTAAACATGTTTTAAACGTACCAAACCTTTATATAGACTTAAAAAATACCCTACAGCCTGTTATGATAGACTAATAAGATTTATGGCACAAAAAAATTACATTAAGGGAAATTATGATCCACTCATTTTTATAAATAAATATATGAAAAAAATGATAATTAAAATTTATGTTGATGACATTATATTTAGGTCATCTCAACAATAATTAACTGATTCTGTTGTGGATCTAATGAAATCTGAGTTTGAAATGTGTATGATTTGTGAGTTAACATTTTTCCTTGGTTATAAAATTTCAAAAAATTCAAAAAGAATTTATATATACCAACATAATTATGTTAATGTTCTTATTAAATAGAATGGATATTAAAACACTAAGAGTATAAGTACTCCCTTTGATAACTCAAATTCACGTTATCTTGATGAAGCTGGGAAACCAGTAAATCAAACATGTTTTTGGGGTATGATAGGAAGTCTACATTACTTGGTAGCTAGTCATCCAGTCTTATTGTTTTCAGTATGATTATGTGAAATATATCCATCCAATCCTAAGGAATCTCATTTAAATATAGTGAATAGGGAATTTCACTATTTAATGGTAACAATGGATTTTAGACACTTTTATACATCTATAAATGATTTTTTAAAAGTTTATCGGAAGCTATATTTAGAGAATGTAGAATGGATAGGAAAAGTACATCCGGAACTTTTTATTTTTTATGAGATTCATTAGTTTCAGGGACATGAAAAATACAACACGCAGTAGCACTTTCCAATGCTGAAGTTGAATATGATATAGCTAGATGTTGTTGTGTTGACGTTCGATGGATGCAACACACACTCACAGACTATGGTATGATTTTAACCAGAATAGAAATAAGGTGTGATTATATGAGTTCCATTGCCTTAGGTAAAAACCCTGCACATAACTCTCATGCATAACACATAGATATTAAGAATCACTTTATTAGGTATCACACACAAAAAGAATATATCATTCTTCAATTTATCGTAATTCAAGATCAACTTGCTGATATTTTCACAAAGTCATTACCATCTGATATATTTGAATACATTAAACTAATGTTATGAATGATCAACATAAGTCAATCTTCCTTTTTACCGTTTTGTTGAAACCTATCTCTTTATAGTTAGAAACTCTTTTTATAGGGGGAGTACATTTTCCTATTCATCAATATTTATCATAGTATAAATTTTTCATTGTGGAAATTTTTCGTAGTGGAAATTTTTAATAATCTAAATTTTTTCATAATGAAAATTTTTCTTCAACTAAATTTTTCTAATTATAAATATTTTATACGTTATAATTCTTCATAGTAATTTTATAATATCTAATGTTCTTGAAGAATAATTCTCCACATTATGAATAATTTTCCCTAAGAAATTCTAAAGGAATGTATATTTTCCTATGATTTTGTAATAAACATTTAATAGTTGGTATTTTTATTCAGTTTTAGAATTTTTAGATTATCATTTGCTTAAATCCGAATGTTATTCTTAAAAAAATCAAAATATTAGAACCTATCAAAATCCTTCTTCAGTTATCATCCCAACCGTTAGATTTTATGAAAAGTTTTTCAACCATTAGATCATCCAAGTTTGTTGATTTGTAGTAGAAATAACCTATATAAGGCCCCCATGATATTTTTTCCCACATCAAATTTTTAAGCGTTCACGTGTTGAAGCTCTGCATTTGTACATATGGTCATTTTGAATATCCAACTTTTCCTTATTTTTGAATGTCTTCTGAAGCCTCTCCTCAAAAACAAATGATGACTATTAATGAAATCTATGAGTAGAAGATATATAAATAAAGGTAGTTCAATCAGATGTTTTATGAAAAGTAAGACTATATCATATCAAAGAGTTTCAAGATGAATGGTTAGGAGAGTGTTTTTATTTCAAACCAATAATCACAGGATCTAGTCTATCTAGACTTGTTGATTGAGTTCTATAATATAAATAGTTTCATCAAGGAAGAAGGTAGAGAAAAGTTATCTTTTTTGTGTTATGGAATGAACTACGCTGTTTCTTATAGAATGAAATCAAGTCTTATTGTAATTCCTTATAATGGAGATGTATAATTTTTTACTCACAAACTACGAGATGTATCATGATATTTTGATATGGAAAAGTCTATTGAGTGTCTTGGCTTGAAATGAGTGAGGAATCTGAAGATTGTTCATCAGTATATGAACATAAAGAATCTTTAATTTGGGATTCAAGGAATTATAATTCCAAGGAAAGTGGATAAGGATACTCTGAATAAGAGTGATATCTATATATTGGATTTCATAGTGAACCTCAGGAAGATAAACTTGGTTAATTATATCTTGGTAACTATTGAGAATATCATGAATGGAAATATGAAATCTCAAATAATAATGTATCAGGATTTTCTACCAATGATTATTGTTCTTTTTAAGAATATTTTATAATTACATGTAGTTCGATGTAGATAAGTTATAAGGTAATGTTGTTGGGTGTTGATGCCTTAAAAATGATAATGGTTTTATTCTCTAATGAATCAAGAGAATTTTATGATCTATCTGACAAAGAAGTAGAAGCTTTTTCGAAGCAGGTAAAAGTTTTAAAACCTCTAAAAAAGGGTGGTGGAAGAGAAATGCTATGGAAACAGAAGATAAATGAAAATACCATGTGGCAATGCATTGTCAGTCATCCCCATTGAAGATGAAGAAACAAAAATATTATCCAAATGAAGTAATGTAAAAGTTGAGATAGGATAAGGAAAACAAAAAGGAAGGGGAGCCTAAATATGTCTTGGACCCTATTGAGGAAAAATCCATAAAAATAATGGCAGCTGAAGAGCTTGAGAAGAAATAGGAAGAGAAGAAGCAAATGAATAAAATGTCTGAGGCTGAGATAATACAATCTCTTCTCAAGAATGCTGAGAAACATCAGAAAAAATTCTTATACCAAAATCTTTTTTATTAGAACCATTTACAGAGACCCCGAGAAAGAAAGTGGTGATTTCAGAATTACACCATTAAGAATAAATAGTTGAAGAAGAAATAGTTAAAGAAGAAATATATGTAGAATAAGAGGAGCATGAGGAAGAAGGAAATGAAACTGATGATATCATAAAGCAAGTTGAAGATTACTACAACAAGGCATGTAACTCTGAAAATTATTGATCTGGACATCCCAAACCAAATCCTCAAGACATGCCACATCAGGGAACGAAGAGAAGGGTCAGGAAGAATTGATTAAACCAACAGATAATGGAAGTAGCAATAATAAATTCATTAATCTAGAATATAATGTGGATGATGTAGAGAATGTGGATGTTGAGGAAGACAAAAATGATCAGTTATCTGACAGTGAGCATGAATCACCTGCGACAAAAGAGATAATTCTGAGATCTGATAAATGAACACAAGTGGTATTAGAAACACATAGTAAATATGTTGTGCTGAAGAATTATGTTGGTGCTTCATCAATGATGAATGTTGATGACATAGAAAAAATAATCATCACCAACCAAACTGTTAGATTTAGAATCATCTTCCATTGGACATGATTTTTTTTCAGTTACTGAAAAATTGGTTAGTACTATTACCTTATTCACAAGAATAGACTCCATATTCCAGATGCTTCAGCATATGATAAATAAGAAATCTGATTTAGTTTCCATGGATAAGAAAAAAATTCAGAATAGAGGCAGATTACAAAACCATTCTCATTGGTTATGAGGATCATAAAAGGTTATTAAAGAATATTACAGGATGGTAAAAGAAGTAAATTTTATAAATGATAATCTTCGATGAATTTCTTGATAATGTCAAGTATTCTTTTGACACCGAACATCGTAAGATAAAGGGTCTTTCAAACAGTTTTTAAGAAATGTTATGCATAGGACAGACTACATAGAATCTAGAAGTTAATGATCTGAATGTAAAGATTTAATCAATGGCCTTGAATAAGAAGAGGGGAAGAGATTTAAGAATTGATACTTATGAGAAGCTTTCTAAGAAATAAGAAGTGTTGAAAGATCAAGAAGAATTACTTAAGGCTCAGGAAGAAAAAATTAAAGCCAAGGAGAATATGAAAAAATATTAGGATCAATTTCTTAAGCGGATCACAAGGAGCTCAAGAATCTAAAAACCATTGTGAAGAAGCTGATACTGAAGGAGAAAGAAGGATAATTTCATTTCATACCAATCTTTTCTTGTATTTTCATTATTTTACAAAATCTATAAAACTTAATGAAATTTTCATTGTTCTCCATATATTTGGTTGTTTAGTACAAATGTTTCAGGTACCAATTTTTCGATTTGCTTTATTACATTTTTGAAATCACAAAGGTAGAGAATGGAATGATAAAAAGAATACTAGGTAAATAAGATATTTCCCTAATTAAGGGGGAGTTCATATAAGGTAAGTTCAAATCAATGATGTTTTTTTAATGAAAAAAATGAAAAATAATATTCCAGAAATCATGAATGAGGTATTTATGGATTTCAAAACCTTTATGGGAGTTAATCATATTCACTATGATCCATTAGTAAAGGGGGATAAGTTTTTATTTTCAATGACATAAAATTTCTAATTAATTATTTTAATTCTTGTAAGTATGTTTGTGCTTTCCAGAAATAGGGATATTATTGAGTCAATAAGGTTTATTTATGAAATTTTCATTCCTTTTGTTTTTGAATGCGACAAACACACTATCTCAAGGAAAATTTTATTTCCCCTATGATTTATCTTAATAAATATAATTTTCATTCCCTAAGGAAATTTTCTCATTAACTTTGTTTTCATTGTTCATGTCATAGTTTTTCAAAATAAATCTCTTTTTATATCTATGTTTAAATTTACATTTCATATCTAAAAACCATAGAATCCTATAAATATGTAGATTTATAGTATTTTGTTTTCAGGTTCTGAATTCAGTATCTGAATTCCACGTAATTTTGATTCTAAGTTATCTAGAATTCTTACTTTGAATTCTCTGAATTCAGATTCTGGATTTCATTGAATTTAGACTCTGAATTCTCTGAAAATTCAGACTTCTAATTCTCTGAAATTCAGAATCCCAATTCTCTGAAATTTATATTCTTAATTCTCTGATTCGGACTCTAAATTCCTTAGAATCCAAATTCCAAATTCATTGGAATTTAGATTCTGAAGTCTATATAATTCTAATTCCAAACTCATTGAAAAACAGAATCAGACTATCCATGTAATATATACTCTGAGTTTTTATTTTATTTGACTCTGAACTACTTTTCATAATACAATGAAAAATGGATTTTCTTAATTAACTATATTTTTCTTACCATTTTTTTGTTATGAAAAAATGTCGTACATTCCGTTTCTAATTGACCATTGTTTGAGTGACACATGTATAGGTCCCTCCGAGATTCAATGAAAAATATGATTATTGGGGGAGGGAGCCAACCGTAGGATAAATTCGTATAAATAAGAGTTCATTTGAATGAGATCAATAATGAATTATCTATCACTCTAAAGATTACATGCTTCTGAAGTGATTTATAGAGTGATACTCTCATGCCTTGTGGATACTGAACATCTTGTTTAGCTTGCTTCGTGCAACTGTGATTATTGATGTGTAAAATCATGGACATCCAGAGATAGGAAGACAGAGGTTCTAACTATCTTAATGTTTGAGGACATCCATGATAAGGAAGAAAGAGCTGACAACTACCTTGATTTTCTAGGGATTGTGGGGATAACAAGATAGACTCTGATATTCTTATTAGGGGATTAACCTAGTGTGGGTAAGGCATACATTATTGAATGTATAAATAAAGTTACCTTTATATAAGGTTATCGAATACCCTAATATTTGGGTTAAAAAAATCCATACTTGTTACTTGTATTGTTTCATGTTTATTTTCTTCTAAATTTGGTTAATAAATAAATTTTAACTATATTATACATTCTTGTACTTTTATACTCATATTTATAGGATTCTATAGTCATTAAGGTATTATCCTTTTCCTTGAAAACTTTTATTAAGTCTCATTTCCAGTCCCATATATCCAGAACCTATCATGTTTGTTGAAATAAGAGGTCTTGTGAATTTACCTTGTTTTAAATTGTTAAACATTATTTTCTTGAAGGTTAAAAATGAAAGTTTTATATCAAATTTAATGGTTCCAATGAAATTATTAAAGGATAAAATTCACCGCCTTGTATATTGAAAATATACATTCATATTTTGATCCAATAATCCTAACACCCATTCGAGAGGATGGTTATCATAATTTAAAGGAGACACCATAGTGATCCCATATTAACACATTCAACATGGATGAATGTCAATGTATTCTGGAAAATGGTTTATTTTATGAAAAAATTCTTACTCCCCTTCATTTTATTGGTGTCCAATTGAGATTAATATATGTAGATAATAAAATTAGAGTGCATATATGAACAGAATATGATGGGAAACATGTCTATATTTTAGTGAAAAAAAACATGCCCAAATCTATAATTAATTCAAAGTGTCACATGAACAAACACTTACATTGGTGAAAAAAGTAATATAAGAAGACTACCAACCAAGGTTTTCATTAATCTTCCTCATGGATATCTCCCAAATGTATTTCTCACTAATGGATACCAACATCTAATGACAAAACCCGTGTTACATTAATAATTATAATTAATTTCATAAACTCCCAAAAATAATGATATATTTTATCTCAAGAATCTAATTAATCCTTATTATAAATTATAGACATGTTTATCCATAGTAGTTATTCTAATGATATTTATATTGTTAGTACTATAGTCCCCCTAGATAACCTCCAAAAGGATCCTTCCTAGGGAAACATGAAGATATCTCATGAGAACTCTTCCCATTATGAAAGATATCAGTGAATACAGTATGATGAGAAGATAAATATATAATAAATCCATACACTGGAAAAGACTGTGTCAATAATTCCCTCATACCAAGTATAACATGAAGGATTGAGGTCTGTTAAGACCATGGACTCAACTATAGTCAGTGACATTTCATCATCATTCAGAAATGGATTATGTAATTAGTCATGCACAAAAAATACATCACCTTACACACTCTTTGGCCTAGTCAAATGATCATTAGACAATCCACCCCTGAGAAAGGTCTATTAGAATACAATTGAACTATTCTTAACAAGTAGAAGATGTATCCAATTGATTTGATATGTAAATCATTGATAAGTGGAAATAATTGGTCAAGGAATATTTTCTATTTATTTTTGGAAACATTTCCACTCTCTTATATGAAAACTAATATATATTGAATTTGACGAGCATTAATTTTTTCCGTTTAAAATATGTGTGAGCCTTCATCAAATAAATACTAAGGACCTTCCATATTCAGATTATTCCAACCATCTGTATGCATTGAACAATGTTTATTTGATGATTAGATTATAAACTTTTTATATTTCTCGTAATCTAATATAAAATAAACACTCCCAGAATATATTTAATTTGTACCACCACATCTTGGGGGGAAATGAAATTCATAATATCTAATGCCTCATTTAATGTTCTAATATAAGGATAGGGATATTACATGGAATTATGTGCCAGAATATTCAATGGATAGTATAGTCCCCCAAATGCGAAATTCTAAAATGTCATTCACATGGGATATTTTTCAGGTTCACATGAATGATATGATAGTTGGATTATCCAATAAAATTGTATTATCTATATGTACTAAATTTGTTTCAACAAATTACAGTGGGCCATAGAGTGGTGTATTCATCAAGCCTCAAAAAGGAATAAAATCTGATAATTTGAGAAAATAAATGTAATTGATCAATATATTACCCTATGTTGGTTAAGTTGGTTTTGTAAAAAAAAATTGATATATTTTTTCCCTAGTAATGTTTATGTGTGCTTATAGAAATTGTGTTTAGTGGATGAAAAATGTTTTCTTGATAATGTTTTTAACATTAAAAGCACCATATTATTACTCTTTAATAGTTTATTATTGCCTTTTCTTGTTTTGTGTAATTTTTTTGATATATTTATAAAAATTTTAACAAACTATATGGACTGCTTATAAAAAATTATTTAAAAATAATTTAGAACATTTATGAAATTGTTTATAAATTCTTTAATTTGTTTATATAATTTCTAGTAAACTGTTGGGGTTTATTATAACAATATTTATACTTTGTTTAGCATGGAAAAAATGTTCAGAAACTGGATAGCTTATAATAAAATAATTTATAAATAGGTTAGGTTGTTTATATAATTTTTTGCATATTTTTTGGTTTGTTTGTATAATTTTTGATAAATTTTTGGGTTTGTATTATAAATATTTCATGATTTCATATTTTTGATGGATTTTTTATAGAAATGATTTGGAGTTTTTTTCGAAAAGATAAGGCTGTTTTAGAAATTGTGAAATGTTTGGGTGTGTGTTTGTTGGAAACTCAAGGGCCTGTTTGTAACATTCATATTATTTTCTTGTTTATATTGGCTTAAAATGTAACTTGCACACTTTTTGAAAAATCCATGGTGCAAAGTCCCAATTGGCAATGTTTATGTAAAAGTGGAATTTGTTGTTTTGGAAATGGTTTCAGTGTGTGTTTGGTTTTTCAAGAGAGATTATAGTGGGTCATGTACCTACCAGGATTAAATTTTTTCTTGGTTTTATAGGCCTTATGGTTGTGTGTATTTTTACATTGTGTCTCAATGAATCCATCTCATTGTGGTTATTCATTGCGCCTCATAATGACCTTGTTATGAAGTAAATTTTAATAAAATTTACATCCACTGACGGTGAGTATACTATATTTTTTTCACATTAATTCATCAATGATATGTTCTCCTTAAGTTTATCCCATTATAGTAATCCATGTAAAATGCTTTTTAGAGTATATTTATTCATTTTTGTTTTTTTGGTGAGTTAACCATTAAGATTGAAGGATTTAATGAGATCCATTAAATAATGTAATAGTATCCTATAAAAGGGGTTAATATCATGAAGATAGTAGTTCTAAATATGTGACATCTAGATTCACCAATCATCTCAGGGTGATCATTTAAAACATGGTATAAACATACATTAATTCTATATGTATGATTGAACTCATCTTCTTTTTCATTTCAATCATGAAAAAATCATATTCCTCAAACCATGATTCACTTTGACTCGATAAAACACATTTTCTTTGAAACATCCCTCAACCCCATAGAGCATCCAACTCATCAACAAGTATTTTAGTAGATATAATACATAAGATAATATTACTAATTCCCATGATATTATTTTATTATGAAACTAGTCATATTATGTCTCAATTATGAATGTAATCTATATACCAAAAAATATAATAAAATGTCATTTTTAGATAACTTAATTTTTTTTTTGTAAAAACAATTTCATATTAATCTTATCTCTACTGAGACCCACATGAAAATTTCCTCTTTCAAGTCATATAATGATATACTTATACAAATATAAAAATCCTATCAATCACTTTTATATATCAAGTATCTCTATAAACATTTCTCTCCATCATACACACCCTAGAAATGAATCCACATCTATAATGTTGAGCCTCAAAATAAACTCACCCCAAAGCCAACATGAAGTAGATATCTAGTTTAGAATTGATGAAATACAATCTCAAATTTATATAAGCATCACTGAGTCACATTACATACAAAAAAACCATCATACTGAAATAAATTCTATATATAGAACCCCATTAAGTATTGCTTTGTCACATTCCTAGCTTCTAGTTTTAGTCTATGATTCACATCCTTAGATACTTGATTAATCTCTTCTTATTGAACGTTGTGATGTAATAACACAACAATCTTAAATATAATTACTCAATCCGACCTCATTATAATGAAAAATATACAATTAATATTTAGACACAC
Organism: Viscum album; assembly: GCA_963277665.1. NCBI lineage: Eukaryota > Viridiplantae > Streptophyta > Magnoliopsida > Santalales > Viscaceae > Viscum > Viscum album. The sequence continues at coordinate 1,271,900,001 of OY728146.1, forward strand.
TACCACATCATAATTTCCATCAACATCTCAACATCATTCATCCCCCCCAAGATTATCATTTACGCATTCCACATCACTTATAACTATATGTGGAATGATGCCAAACCTAATAAGATTCAATGTGGGTTGTAATACTTTTCCTATATAATTTTCCATAGTTTATGAAGTCATCACATATGTTTTAATTGACTATTATTTTTTGATTTATACTTCAGGAACTAGGTTCAACAAACATTACTACCATAAAAATGATGAAATCATTACCAGTGACTACTCTAATGTCCAATATATATATGATTAATCACATATGATACTATTATGACCCACCCTCCTAGGAACTCAAGTGGATTTGGGAATATATTAGTATATCCCATCCATTCCTATATATAAATGGACATTGGTCAGTCATAATTGGAAATGTACTGATACGACCCCAAATGGTATCATAACCAACAACTAACCTGACATTCCACTAACCTAAGAGGCGTTCATGGCCCCTATGAGATAGAAATGATCCCATGGAAAAAATATACAATTAATTTGGATTTTTTAGCTCTAAATTAGAGTAAAATAAAAATGATATTTCTCTTGTAAACCGGACATGCCCCATTCATATGTTCAAAGTCTTAGAAAATAGTAGATAAGAAATAAATAAATCAATAGGAAGCATGAAACCTTATCAGAAATTTTAAATGATGAAATTCCTAATCTACCCTCATAAAAATATAACACTATTTCTCCCCCTCCATCATGGTCAGTTTTTTCACATGACGTCATCCCCATGTGCACCTCTCCATAGCCCCACCTCGACCACAGATTACTTCTCGAAGTACAAATACGAGTTTCTTGGGGTTTTTTTCTATTTTCTTCCTCTTTTTTCCCACCCTCATTGATTCCAAGGTTATCCTTTCGCACGCCCTCTCAAAGATGAACCCTAAATGTTATGGATGATTTTTTATTCGTTTTATTTTGGTTTTAGTGTTTGTGATTGGTCCAAGAGTCCTTGTCATTTCTTTTATTGATGATTTTTCACTTTCACATAGCACCGAAGAAGATGTCTCCCTATTTTTTCATTCTGTTGTATACCCTTAGTGCATGTGTTCACATAATAAAATTATTTACACTATTTAAACACTTATGTAATCTATTTTTGGTAATTTGTAATGGTTTTCCATTGGAATAATTTTTTAAAATTAGTTTTCATTGAAATTCTTCATTTGTTCCTATGTAACTATTCCCTTAGAGTGCATTGAAAAATGTTATTTGTTCTTTTAAATTATAATTAAACCATGTAATGATATTTTTATTTGATGTAATTTGGTAAATTAGCCATCGTTTATAAATTGGGGGGGGGGGGAGATTTGGCTGTCTTTTAATGACTCAATAATTATATGAAATTATTTTGGAAGTTTTTTCATGGCTTGTGTAGGGGATGTTCATTTTTTTCCTATTATTTGTGATTTTGGGTTTGGTTTTGTTAGGGATGTTTTCTTTTAAAAATGGTTTTATTAATTGTATTTATAGACAAAAGGAGAGTGACATTGGATGTTTTCACATCTAGGGGTGCATTGAGTGCCCACATTGATGTACATAAAAATAAAAATTCCACCCTAAAGAGACTTTATACTAAAATATTCCTAATATTTCCTTCACTTATATTTTCATCAAATGATTCCATGATTTTAAAATGATGATGTGTTGCTTCAAGAGATTTTTAAATATGACTAGAATTTTCTTCCTTAATGTTTGGCATGTTTTTCCCCGAAATATTTCATTGGTGAATGTTGAAACTCATGGGCCCATTTGGAATTTTATAATTAAAATATATATTTTGTGTTGAGTTCATAAAATGATGTCAAATAATATTTTTTAACCCATTTATGTTTTATATGTTTAAGGCCTAGTTGGTACTTTGAAATATTAGGAAATAAATTTGTTTTGGAAAATGTGAACACCTAGTTGGAAACATAATATTTTTTTATGTAATGGTATGAATTTTAAAATGATATGACTGCCTAGTTACCAACTTTTATGATGTGAAAAACATATATAAGGAACATATATAAGAGGTATTTCCCTTTATGGGTTATTGTATAGTGGTGTCCATGTTTCAGATATGCAAGTTTCGTGATCGAAGGTAAGGTGAGTCACACATGAGAGAGCATCCTACTAACATAGTTTATGTATATTTACCATGGGCTCTGGGGTATATTTTTTAGGATTGAGTGATGGTATCTTTCTATTCCTTATTATTTGGGTCGGTACCCATTAGATTACAATGATTATAAGTGGTATGTTCCCCAATTGTTTTTTTTAGTTTCAGGAAACCACATGGTTATAGACTTATTGCTAGGTGGTTCTGAACCGAGTACATCCAAGATACACTCTAGGGATGGTTCGAACATCACATGGTCTCTATTTATATCTACAAACCTAATTTCTACTGAATGTATTTCCTTTTTGTTATACCTATTTAGTTTTTTTCATATCCTGATATTTTTTTGTTTTGGGTTTTGGTTTGAAAAGGTAGTAATTTTTTAAAAAATAATGGTGGGGTGTGTAATGTATTGAAAAATATAAAAATGTGTTTATTTTATAATAATATGAAAAACATATTTTTATAAATGTATTTGAAAATAGTGTTAATATAATTTTTTCATTAATGTGAACTCATGGATTCTATGGTGCTTTCCATCTGAGCATTGAAGCTCACCCCCTACTTGTACGTTTAGGTGTTGGTATAACTGATATGTTTTGCAGGTTATCCCTCTTGATTAGGATTTTCTGATTCTTGTGCTCATCATTAGAATGGTTTGGGCTCGTGTTTGGTGGTTACCATGAGGTCACATGAATATCATAGTCGTATGGTCATATTTTTCAATTTTTTTATCAACATTGTATTCAGATCCCACTTATTCAGTTGTATTTTCTATCTGAATTAGCTTTTTTATATTTATTTGAGATTCAGTTATGTTTTTTATGTGTGTTAAGACTTTTAGTTTATTTATTTTATCTTGTTTATTGGTCTGAAATCATTCCCACTATTATTATCATTGATTCCAAATACACGTTTCCAACACAAGGGGATGAGGAATGCCCTTCAGTCCATGTCCTGGATAGGTTCTGGTGTCGGTTCGGATGGAATCCCGACCTAGTTTGTGAAAAAATAGTATCATATGAGTTAGTTGTTATTTGGGGATTTATGTTGTTAAAGGTTAATATATTTTTTGGGATAAGGAGGTGTTTTATGAGTTAGTTATTGATCACCACCACTAATAGTGAGAGCGATGCTTCCAAGGGTAGTCCATAATTTGAGTCTTTTTTGTTGTGGATTTAGGTATGCCAACAGAGGAAAGTAAAATTCATGTTGTAATCTCACATGCAGTAGTGACCCATATGGAGTCCATGTTCATGTTTAATTATCCTCTATCTGTAGTGGTTTACATGGGGTATCACCCACAAAAATGTATATAGGATATGCATAAGAAAAAGTGCCTCATTCTGGTAGTTTTTTGCAAGTTGATTTCAATTTTAATTCTTGTTGGTGACAGTACATTTAAAAAAAGAAAATGGGGTTTGAAATAGAAAATGGGGTTTCATACAAATGGTTTTAAATTGGGAAAATGGGTTTTCATTTTAAATCAAATTGGTTTGAGAGTTTAGTGATTTTTTGGATTTTCTATGAATTGGATACCTGCACCCCTTGGTGTTCCATATTAATATTTTCATGTTTGTGGGTATGTCTGGTATGTTCATGTTTTCATGAGTGGATGGAAATGGATGGACACTCATGCGATAGTTAAAAAAGATACATGGGGGGTATTAGGGATTTAAGGGATAATTTTTGTTTTCAATAATGGATTTGGAAGTGGAAGTGACTTTTAAAATTTTGTTTCTGCTTTATAATGTAGGTTTTTTTTTTCGGAAAAGTGCTTTTTGTTTCATTAAGTAACATTGAAATGAGGTGGTCTTGTAATATAAATGAAAATTATGATTTTTGAAAGGGATTTTTTTCATATTTGTTTGGTTTATAAGATGGTTCTTTTTGGCTCAAGTTGCTTATTTTGATTGTGATTCAGTTTGATGTTGGTATTGGCTTTCTGTTTCCGTGTTTTTCAGAATATTCCACTTAGAAAGGTCTCAGAAAATGGTACTGATTCATGACATGTTTCTTCTCCTTCTAGATATTTGCCTTTTCATCGAGGTGATCGAGGTCTGTTAGATGTAGTTGAGTAAATTGAGGAATATTATCATGCATTTATTTTATTGGGAACTCTTGAAGTTGTTAGAGTATGAGCTGTAATGGGGTTGATTATGGGTTTAGATTTAGATGAGTGGGAGTTGTTCTCCCCACCATTATTTCATGTTGGTATGATGTGATATGTTTTTATGTCCTTATTTTCATGATAGTTCAAACTTTTGGAGGTAAAGTTAAATATAAGATAAATGATCTCATGTTTATTCAACATGGTTAGTGGATGGTGAAGGCCTTTGTTGATCACTTCAAAGATACATCTTCCTATTCCATGGAGGCAGCAACACGTTATTTGATGAAGACTTCTATTTTCCATGGGGTAACTCATTGAGAGATAAAGGATAGGGTCCACCCAACTATGGACCTTTGTTTTGAGAAACTTGTAGATAATGAATTTCTAGATGATTTGGTTTTTGGAGTGCATGCAGTTGGAAATATGGTGTCTATTGTTTTTTTGAAGGTTCCCCATATGGTGTGGATTTCATATTGCAGAAAACCATCTCCAAGGTGTTTCTCTAAATGATTCTAAAATTCATTTCTTTAGGAAATCCACTTCCGTTCCATCAATGTGGTTGTTTTAGGCATTTGAAGCTGTCTTCTCACATATTCCCAAAGACCTATCATCATTGTGGCCATTTGGGTCGTCTGGAGAAGTTCTATAAGAAGCATTGATCGAATAAGAATTTTTAATTGAAGGATTTTAGTGCCTGGTTGTGAGTTATGAGATACATTTTTTATGAGGTATCCATCCATGGGCCTTGGAGTGAAGATCACGCATAGTCAATAGTTATTGCATGTGTGTCAATCCTTGTCTCTTTTTTGGTTTTTCATTTTGGGATGAATAAATTTTATTTTCATTTTTTTCTAGTTCTCTTGTTGTTATAATTTCAACCTTTATTTGTAAAGTTATGAAGGACTTTTTCTATTTTAATAAATTAATTTGTGTTTATTTGAATGTAGCCATCTAAATAATTTCATTCTTAGTGTTTAATCAACCCTTGATTAGGTTTGTTTTAATTTAATATTGATTGTTTGGAAGTGCTTCAATTTTTTAGAATTGATGGATATTGTTTTTGGTTCACTATTTGGTTTTGGATGTAATAATTTCCATGATAATTTTTTATGTGTTGGGGGTCTATAGTGGGGGGAAATTTTGGGATCTAGTAGTAGTTTTGTTTATTTTTTGCAAAAAATGATAGAAGTGTTCAAATTAGGATTTCCATTGTTCCAAATTTTATTAAAGGTGTTGATTGATTTGTATAGAAGTTGAGTTAGTTTTTTGGGGTCCCAAACATCTGAGTTGTTTGTTTCAAGTTTTTCATTTAATCCATAGTGGTGTTATTGGATTTTTATGTTTCTATGTCAGTTGAGTTATTGTGGTGGTAAGAAAAATCCCATGTTCTCCCATCATTATTATATTATAGTTTCATTTGGATCAGTCATGTGTGAATAAAAAAGGAAAATTTCATCATGGTGTTCTTGGTTTTCCATAGTTTTAATTGGGAATAGACTCTATTTTTTGTTATCTTTTATCTTTGTGACTCTATAAGCACATAAACTGCTTGAGGTGGAGAGAATTATCACATCACTACCTCAGATACTTATTTATTTAATCATTTTATTACACATAGATAATTTTTAATAGGTTTGGGATTGATTCCCAATTAAAATTCTTTATTTTCATGAAGTTTGAGTATTTTTCTTCTTGAGCACAATAACCACACGTTTAGTAGAAATTGTGTGCATCATCCAAGGTACCCATGTGGATAGTCCTGGAACTAGGTAAAAGATACCAATGGTTTTTTCATGGTCACACAAACCATGTGGATCATTCAGGAGGTGTGTTTGGGTTTTCTATATAAGATACTATATGGTGTTCACAAGATCAGACAAACTAGGTGGGGAAAATGTGTGGTCTCTCTTTATGTGGGAAGTGGATACCACATAGTCGGTTCACATCTTGATAAATCACGAGTGCTACCCAAAAATATTAAATGTTGAAATTATAAATCTACCCACTTCATATTTAACCCTTTTTCAACCCCTCCCTCTTTAATGCTTTTGGCATAGGAAGGGTTCCACCTAGGCCCCTCTCATTGGCCACTCCCCTAATATGGATCCTTCCATGATGTATCTAGGTGAGTTTCTTGGGGTTTTTGGACCTTCATATTCAACTTATTCACTCCCTTTTTGATTTATTGGTTTTTATTTGGTAGGAACACTTTTTTATGAACAATAAATGTAATGTTTAATTCTTGGTTCATTTCCATTTTCTTTTAGGGTGTACGATTGGTCTGAGAGACCTTGTCCTTCCTTTCATTAAAGCATTGTCACATCCACACACCCCTGAGGTAGGTTTATCCATGATTATACTTTATCTTGCATCCCATTAGTTCCTAGGTTCACTTAATAAATTTAAAAACTTTGTTCACACACATATGGAACCTATGTTTGGTTCTTTTTTATGGTCTGGAAATGGTATATTTTGATAAAATTTAATTTCAATGAAATCCTACATTTTTCCTTTGTAATTATTCCCTTACTAGGTTTAGAAAAAAATATAAGTTATGATTTTAATGTATATTTAAACCTTTGGTGGAATTTGGATTTGAAGTAATTTGGTAAATTTGTCTTAATTTCTAAAGTGGGGATGTATGTGATTTGGTTGTCAATTGATGAATTGAGAACCATAGTGAAATGTTTTTTGGACAGTTTTTCATGGATTATGAAGGGGTTTTTATGTTATTATTATTATGTTAGATTGTTGTATTTTTCATAAAAACGGAACTGGTGTTTTGAAAATGATTTCATATAGGGTATTTTTAGACACATGTGGGAGTTCCCTTGGATGTTGTCACATTAATGGGTTCACTGGGTGCACACATTGATGTGCATGAAAATGAAAATGAATCCCAATGTCACATTTCTATTAAAATATGAATCATATTTCCCTTTCCTCTCTATTTCTCTTGATGGTTCATTATTTTCCAAATGATGATTGGTTTCTTCAAGAAATAAAAAAATGTGGAAAAAATTCGTTCCTTAATGTTTCGTCAATTTTGTATTGAAATATGTTTTGATGAATTTTGGAACGCAATGGAAAGTTTGGTATTTGTATAATTGAAATAAATTCCTTGTGTTCAATTACGAAAATTATATAAGAGATGATTTTTAAATTCTTTTTTGTCTGATGAGAGTATGGTATAGTTGGCACATTGAAATATTTGGAAATAAATGTGGTTGGGATAATGTGAAAACCGGGTTGGCAACTTAAAGTGCATTATGGTATGGTTTGAATGGTTATATGATATGACAACCCATTGGGAACCTTTTATGTTGTGATATATATATATATGGAATGACTATAAGATATATTTCAATTTATGGGTTATCATATAGTGGTGTCCATGTTTGGGGTAGGTATGTGTGGTGACAACTAGTAAGGTGAGTCCCACATGATAGGGCCACCTACATAGATTGTTTATGTATATATACCATGGGGTTCTATGTGTATTTGAGAGGACTAGGTGATGGTTAATTTACACCACTAATTAGATGGTTTGGTACCCCCTGGATCACTAAGAGTCCTAGGGGACTTTTACACTAGATTTTGATAGTTGTGGGTGCCATGTTGGTTATAGACTTAGGTGCTTCACCATATTCTAATAGGAGGTTTGAAACTGACTACATCCAGGGGTGGCTCTATGGATTTAATGGACCACCCATGGTTAATATTTATATCTTCTTTCTGGATTTCAACTACATATACTTTCTTGTTGTTCTACCTATTTAGTTATCCCCATATCCTAGTATCTTATTGTTTTCAATTTTCTATTGAAATGGTAGTCTTGTCCTGAAAATAAAGGTGGTGTGTGTATTTTTCTGAAAAGTTTATAAACGTGTTTATTTGTTAAAAATGAGAAAAAGAACTATTTTTATAATTGTATTTAAAACTATAATTAATTAAATGCTTTTAGGGAACGGAACACATGAAAAAAATACAACACTCATTATCACTTTTTACCACTGAAGCTGAATACGTAAAAGTTGGAAGTTTTTGTGCTCAAGTTTTGTGTATGAAACACACACTCATAAACTATGGTATGATTTTTACCAAAATAGAAATAATGTGTGATAATACTAGTTCTATAGACTTATGTAAAAACTGTGCACATCACTCTCGTGCAAAGAACATAGATACTAGGCATCACTTACTTATGGATCACACATAAAAAGAATATATCATTATTCAATTTATCAGAACCCATGATCGACATACTAATATTTTCACAAAATCATTACCCTATGATATATTTGAAATATTTAATCAGAAGTTATGAATGATAACCGTAATGTAATCTTCCATATTAACTTTTTGTTGGAACCTATCTTCATATTGTAAGAAACTCTTTTTCATAAGGGGAGTACATTTTCCTAATCGTCAAAATTTATCATAGTGGAAATTTTTCGTAGTGGAAATCTTTCATAGTGGAAATTTTTCATAGTGGAAAATTTTCATAATCTAAATTTTTCTTAAAATAAATTTTTGATATTCAAAATTTTTATAAGTTATAATTCTATATAGTTATTTTATAAAATCTAATGTTCATCATGAAAAATTTTCCAACTTACGAATAATTTTTCCTAAGAAAATTGAAAGGTATGTTTTATTTACTAATTTTTGTTAGTAAACTTTTAATTTTAGGTATTTTCATTATGTTTTAGAATTTTCAAATTCACTTATGTTTAAATCCAAATTCTTTTCTTAAAAATCGCAAAATATCATAACCTATCAAAATCCTTCTTCAGTTATCATATTAACATATAGATTTGATCAGATTTTTTTAACCATTGGATCAACCAAGATAGTTGAATAGTCACCACAATAACATATATAATGAACCCCCATATTTTGCCCCAAAATATTTTTTCAACCAGTCATGTGTTGATGCTCTGCCTTTGTACTTAATTTTGATCTGAATATCCAAAGTTTCATCAATTCCAAATGTCTACTGAATCCTCTCCTCATAAAGAAAGGGCGACTATTAAAGAAATATATATGTAGAAGATATATAGAGAAAGGTTGGCCAATCCTATGTTTTATTAAATGTTTGACTCTATCATACCTAAGAATGTCATGCTGAATGGTTTGGAGAGTGTTTGTGTTTCAAAACCAAAATTACAATATCTGGACTATCTGGACTTGTTGATTGCGTTCTATGATACCACATGTTTCTTCAAGGAATAAGTAAGAGAAAAGTTATCTTTTTAGTGTTGTGGGAAGACCTAATCGCATTCTTATTGAAAGAATAAACTCATAATTTAATTCCTTATGAAGGAGAAGTAGAATTTTTTAGACATAAAATAACAAGTGCATGATGATATTTTGATAAGGAAATGGATATTCACTATCTTGGCTTGAAAAGAGAGAAGACTCTGATGATTACTCATCTGTCTACAAACATACATAATCTTGAATTTTGGGATCATGGCATTATAATTCCATGGAAATGGGATAAAGATACTCTAAATAATAGTGATATCTATATATTGAATTTCTTAGTGAACCTCAGAAAGATAAACACGATTATGTATATCTTGGTAATGATTGAGAATATCAAGAATGGAAATCTGAAATCTCAAATCATTGTGTATCTGGCCATTCTATGAATGTTTATAGGTATTTTTTTAGGATCATTTAGAATTCCATGCAGTTCATAGATGAGAAATTACAAGGTAATATTGTTTGAGTGATGATACCTTATGGAGGATGAATTTTGGATTCTCAAATGAATCAAGAGAATTTTATGTTCTTGGACCTTGCTAAAGAACCAGAAAAGAAATGAAAAACCCATGTGGCTATGGAAAGTCAAGCATCACCACTGAAGATGAAGAAGCATAAAGATTATCCTAATGAAGTAGTGGCTATGTGGAGAGAGGATTAAAAAAACAGGATGGAAAGGGAGCCTAAATTTTTCTGGGACCTTGCTAAGGAAAAATCCATAAAAATAAAGGCTGTTGAAGATATTGAGAAGCAACCAAAAGAGAAATAGAAAAAGAATAAAATGTCTCAGGCTAAGATAGTAAAATCTCTTCTCAAGGATGCATGGAAAGCATCAGAAATAATTCTAGTACCAAAATATTTTTTATTTGATCAATTTCCCGACACTCAAGAAAGAAAGTGGTGATTTTGGAATCACATCATGAAGAAGAAATAGTTAAATAAGTAATTGAAGAATAAAATGAAGAGGATGAAGAAAAAGTAAATGCAACTGATGATATCATAAAGAAAGTTTAATATTACCATACAAATGAAATCCCTTCATTAAAAATATTGATTCGGACATCCCAAACCAACTCCTAAAAACATGATACACTAGTGAATGAAGAGAATGGTCATGAAGAAGTGAATATGCCAACAGATGATGGTAATAGTAATCATGACATCATTCAACCAGAAGATAAAGTGGATTATGTGGGGAAAGTGGAAGTTGGAGAAGAAAAAAATGCTCAATTATCTGATAGTGAGAATGAATCTCCCACAGCAGAAGAGATCATTCCGAGTGCTGATAAATAAACGCAAGTGGTCGTAGAATAACCTAGTAAATATGTTTTAAAGAAGAAATATGCTTGTGCTTTATCAAATAGAAATACTGAGGACATTAAAAAAAGAATCCTCACCAACCAAACACTCAAATTCTGAATCTTCTTCCATTAGACATGATTTTGTTTTTCAATTAATGATAAAGATGGTTAGAACTATTACCATATTCCCAAGCATAGACTCAATATGTCAGATGCTTCAGCACCTGATAAATAATAAATCAGATTCATCTTCCATGGCTATGGAACAATATGTAGGAGTAGATGCAGATTTCAAATCCTTCTTCTTAAGTTATGAGGCTCATAAAAAATAATGCAAGAAGATTACAAGATGGTCAAAGAAGTAAATTTTAGAAATGAGTATCTTCGATGAATGTCATGATAATTTCAAATATTATGTTTACACCAATGATTGTAAGATTAATGATCTTTAAAATAGTTGTGAGGAAAGGTTAAGCCTAGAAAAGACTACATGGAAGCTGGAATTTAATGATGTGAATGGAAAGATTAACTCTATGGCCTTGAATTAGATGAGGGAAAGGGATTTCAGAATTTATATTGAAGAGAAGCATGCTAATAAAGAAGAAGTGTTGAAATCAGAAGCATAATTCCTTAAAGCTCATGAAGAAAAAATTAAAGCCTTGAATAAATTGAAGGAAGATTAGGATCAGTTTCTTAATCGGATCACAAGGAGATCAAGAAGCTAAAAACCATCATAAAGAAGCTGATGCTGAAGGAGAAATAAGGATAATTTTCTTCCATACCGATCATTTGTTGTACTTTCATTATTGTAAAAATTCTGTGAAACTTAATGAAATTTTCTTTGATCTCAGTATATTTGGTTGATAAGTACTAATTCTTCATGTACCAATTTTTCCATTCACTTTAATGATTTTTGTAATTCACAAAGTGGGAGAAAGGAAAGATAAAAATAATACGAAGTAAAGAAGATATTTCCCTATTTATGATGGGGTTCATCTAAGGGAATTCCATATCAATGATGTTTTTTGAATGCAAGAAAATGAAAAATCTTATTTCGGAAATAACGAATACGGTCTTTAAGGATTTCAAAGCCTATGTGGTAGTTATTCATATTCACTAGGATCCATATGTAAAGGGAGATAATTTTTTTTTTTCAACTCCATACAATTTCTATGTCCTTATATTATTTTTTGTAATGATTTTTGTGCTTTCCAAAAAGTGAGATATTGTTGAGTCAATAATGTTTCATTATGAATTTTCCATTCCTTTTATGTTTTGAAAGTGACAAACACACTATCTCAAGGAAAATTTTATTTCCCCTAATATTTATATTAATAAGGAAAAATTTCCTTCCCCAAAGAAATTTTCCCTTCACCTTTGATTTCAATGTTCATGTCATAGTTTCTCCAAATCTGAATCTTTTAATTCATGAAGTGTAAAATTTAGTTTCATATCTAATACCCTTGGAATCCTATAAATAATTTGATATAAAGAATTTTGTTTTCAGGTTCAGAATTTAGATTCCAAATTCCTCAAAATTTTGATTTTGAATTGTTCAGAATTCTGACTGTACATTCTCTGAATTCAGATTCTGAATTTCTCTGAATTAAATGGAAATTCAGACTCCGAATTCCTTGAAATTTAGAATCCCAATTCTATGAAATTCAGAATCCAGATTCTCTAAAATTTAGATTCCTAATTCTCTTATTTAGCCTCCAAATTACTTATAATCCAGATTCCAAATTCATTGAAATTTAGACTCTGAAGTCTATAGAATCTTAATTCCAAAATCCTTGAAAAACAAAATATAAATATCCATGTAAAATAGGCTCTGAATGTTTATTTTTATTGACTCTAAACTATTTTTCATTAGACTCTGAAAAACGGATCTGTTTAATTAACCATATTTTTCTTACACTTGTTTTAGTAATGAAACAGTTCCATACATTTAGTTTCTAATTAAACATTGTTTGAGTGAAATGTGTATGGGTCCATCCGAGATTCAAGGAAAAATATGACTGTTGGAGGAGGGAGCCAACCATTGGAGAAATGCCTATAAATAAGAAATAATTTGAATGAGATCAATAAATATTGATCTATCACTCAAGAGATTACATGCTACTGAATTGATTTCTAGAGAGCTACTCTCATGCCTTGGGCATACTAAACATCTTGTTCATCTTGCTTCGTGGGACTCTGATTTTTGATGTGTACAATCATAGACATACAAAGATAGGAAGATAGAGGTTCCGACTACTTTAATGTTCGATGACTTCCTTGATATGGAAGACAAGGGTGTCGACTACCTTCATATTCTAGTGCATGAGGGGATAACAAGACAGAATCAAATATTATTATCGAAGGCTTACCCTGATGTGAGTAAGGTAGACATTCTTGAAAGTATATATCAGGGTACCATTATCCAATGTTGTTGGTTACCCTACACATTGGGTTAACAGATTTCATACTTGTTACTTTTATTGTTTCATGTATATTTATTCTTTATTTTTTTTAATATGGAATGTATAATTATCTTATACTTTCTTGGACTTTTATACTCTGATTAATTAGATTATATACTCTTTATGGTATAATCGTTTTTCATGTAAACTTTTATTAAGTTTCATTTCCAGAACCATATATCCATAACCTAGAATGTTGTAGAACTAGGAGGTCTTGTGAATTTATGTTGTTTATCTTTGTTTAACATAGTTTTCATGATGGTTAAAAACAAAAGGTTTATTTCTACTTTAATGGTTTCAATTTTTTTTAAAGGATACAATTCACCCCTTGTATATTTAACAAGTACATTCATATTTCAATCCTATAATCCCCATACAGATTCAATAGGATGATTATCATAACCTATAGGAGTCACCATAGTGATCCCATATTTACACATTCATCAAAGATTCATGTTAATATATTCTGGAAAATGGTTCAATATAGGAAAACATTCATACTCTCCTTAATTTTATTGTTGTCCAATTAGGATTCATCTATGTAGTTGGTAAAATTAGAGTGCATATATGAACACAATATTATGGGAAACATATGTATATTTTAGTGAAAAAAACATGCCCAAATCAAAATATAATTCATAGTATCACATCAACCAACTCTACCAATGGTGAAAATTTAATCTAAGAAGACTACCAACCAAGGTTACCACTAATCTTTCTCATGGATATCTCCCAAATGTATTTCTCACTAATGGCTACCAACATCTAATGATAAGACCCTTTTTATATGAATAATTACAAATTATTTCATAAATTCCCAAAAATAATTGTATATATTATCTAAATAATCTAATTTCACCTAATTATAAATAATAGATATCATTATGCATAGTAGTTATGCTCATGATATTTAAATTGGTAGTACAATAGTTCCTCCCTAGATAACATCCAAAAAGATCCATCTAGTGGAAACATGAAGATAAATCATGAGAACTCTTCCCATTATAAAATATATCAATGAAACCAGTTTGATGAGAAGATAAATATATAATAAATTCATACATTGGTCAAGAATCCATCAATAATTCCATCATACCAAGTGGAACATGAAGGATTTAGGTCTGTTAAGACCATGGCCTCAACTACAGTATATGATATTTCATCGTCATTAAGAAATGGTTTATGTAGTTAGTCATGGTCAAAAAATACCTCACCATACACATACTTTGGCATAGTCAAATGAACATTGGACAATCCACCCCTTTGAAAAAATTTGTTAAAATACAATGGAAGTATTCTTGTTAGGTAGAAGAAGTATCCAATTGATTTGATATGTACATCATTGATAAGTGGAAATAACTGGTCAAGAAATATTTTCTATTTATTTGATGAAACATTTCCACTCTCTAATATGACATTTAATATATAATGAATTTGATGAGTATTTATTTTTTTCATCGAAAATAAGGGCGAGTCTTCGTCAACTAAATCCTAAGTATCATCTACATAAACAGTATTCAAACCATCTGCCTGCATTGAACAATGTATATTTCATGATTGGATTGTAAACTGGTTCTATAGCTTGAAATATTATATCAAATAAACACTCCCATAATATATTGAATTCATACAACCACATCTTGGGGGAAATGAAATTGATAATCTCTGATGCCTCATATAATGTGCTTATCTAACGATGGGGAGATTACATGGAAGTATTCCCCAGACTATTCCATGGATAATAGAGTCCCCCAGAGATGAAATTCTAAAATTTCATTCACATGGGATATTATTCAGGTTCACATGAATGATATGTTAGTTGGATTATCCAATAAAATTGTAATAACTATATGGACAAAAAGTGGTGTAACACATTCCAGTGGGCCATAGAGTGGTGTATTCATCAAGCCTCCAAAAGGGAATAAAATCTGATCGTTTGAGAAATTAAATGTAATTGATCAAAATATTACCATAATGGATTCTTTATCTGACTATGGTTGCCCACATAAAACATCACCAACCATTTAGGGATTCATTTTTATATTTTTTATTATTTTGGACTATATGATCGAGCTATATTTGGGCTTCTCAATAACTTTCTTTTTATTATTTTCTTTTAATTGGAGTTTTATTTGATAATGGTCGGTCCATATCACATTGATTATGAAAAAGATATAGATTAATTCATTTCAGCTGGCCCTATAATTTCCATATGAAGTGTGATTCTCCAATAAATATAATTTGGTTATGTTTACCAGATCTTCCACTACCAAAAAAACAGGGCAATGGGGGTGTTTCCTTTTATCAGTGCTTTGTAGAAAGCATTGATAAAGTGGTGGGCCTTTATCAGCACTACAATTATCGTTGATAAATGTTATTAACTAAAAAATATGCTTAATTTATATAGAATTATTACAATTATATTCAAAAATAATTTTTATTTCTATACATTAAATAAAAAACTCATATTAATAATTAATATGAGTTTTTTTAATAATTCAAAAATATATATATTGTTTTAATTGAAAAAATTATATCTAAGATAATAATTAAATATTTACATATATATAATTATATAAATATAATATTATAATAAATTTAATGAATTAATATTAATATTTATTATATATAATATATATTATATATATTATATTTAATATATTAATTAGATATTTATTACATTCATATTTATTAGATTTATTAGATTAATTTATTATACTTATTAGTTTTATTGGATTAATTAATTATATTTTTATATTTGATATATTTAATATATTTTTTTATTTATAAATATATAATACATTTTAATATATATATATATATATAATTATTTAAAATTAGAAGTATTTAATATATGTGTTTTTTCCAATGAATTTGGTCAATGAATATACTAATCATGTGTATATGTTTTGTATCATGCATGAATATTCATTTATACATCACATAACACTGTCCATTGATGTGGTATATGGATTAATTCATAATGTTACCCATATAAACTATATATGTTCTAAAAAAATATACTTATAAAATTACATTAAATATATTTAATTAATAAATATATTTTATTATATTTTTAATGATATATATAAATACTTTTGTAATACATTTTTAATTATACATAAAATATTATATATTTTTTAATGTATATATATATATTTACAATTATATAAAAATATTTATAAATATAAAATATTTATATTTATAATTATAAATATATACAAATAAATGTATATATATGAAAATAATTATAAAATTAAAATAAATATATTTATTGTTCTACATATAAATTTATAAATATATAATTAAATAGATATATTTATATATTTATATATAAATATTTATAAATAAAAAAAACTATTTATATATATTTGAATACTTATTAATTAATATAAAATATATTTATTATTTCATATATAAAATGTTATATATAAATATAAATTATAATATTTATATTTATATTTATATTTATAAATATTTATTCAAATATTGATAAATAATTAAAAAATTTATATATTGTTATAAATAAATACAGATATATTTAAATAATTTTAGAAACATAATAAATATATTAATTATATATATTAAAAAATATATAAATAGTAGATATATACAATTGTTATAATTTTATAATTTTTTAAATAAAAAAATAAATATTTATAATAATTATATATATATATATATATTTCATTTAAATATTTATAAAATTAGGATATAATCTTTTAAATATATATATAATTAATATATTTATTTTCTGTATTTATATTATTTAAAATATAATAAGTATGTTGTTTATAATTTTATAATGACATAAATTATAATTTTATATGTATAAATATAAATATATATTTATCCTATATATCATTTTAAATAACTATATAATATGATAAATAAATTATTAAATTTATTCCTTTATCACTTCTTTTTTACCCCTGATAAAGATGGCCTTTATCAGTGCTAAAAAATCGCTGATAATATATTTATTTATCAGCTCTATAATTTTAGCACTGATAAATATGTCTTTTATAATTGCCTTTTATTTTAGCATTGATTAAAAATACATTTATCTTCCCTTTGAACTAGAAATGATAGAGGTTCCAACGGGTTATATAAAAGAACTCTAATAGGCTCCTCCTCCATCGCACCCATTCAAGCCTTCACGGAAGATGACCACTACAACGTTGAGCCCTCCATTACCGCGACCCCTTCGTTGTCGTTGCCTCCTCTATCATCGCCACTACCTCCTCCTCGATCGACGCTACCTCCTCCTCCTTCACTGTTGCTGATTGATCTGCATCCTCCTCCTCCTCCTTCACCTAATTCTCCACCTCCCGGCACAACCCCATTGTCAACATGACCAGCTCCGATGGGCCCTCCTCATCTGAAGACCATCCTAGAAGCCTCCACTACATCATATGGATTCCCTCCAATGTGTCTTTATTATATCTTCCCTAGTTTCCATTGGGTTCATAGGATTTTTTTGAACCCTTATGGGTAGGGTTTAGGTGTTATGTGTTTCTTTTCGGTTTTAGGGTGTGTGGAGGGTCTGTAATGGCATGTTCTTCATTCGATTGAAGTGTCATTTCATTTTCACACATTTGAGGTAGGAGAATATGAATTTCCCGTTTTGATTAAGTCCATTTGATGGTTCAATGTTTTTATTTAAATCATTGACATGATTCTATGCTTTTCAATACACTTGGTTAATCTGCTATAGGGTTTTCAAGTAAGTTGGTTTTGTTAAAATACAGTTTTGAAGTATTTTTCCCTATAAATATTTCAGTGTGCTTATGGAAATTGTGTTTAGTGTATGTCAAATCTTGTCTTGATAATGTTTTTAACATGACAATAACCTTCGTATTACTCTTGAATAGTTTATTATTGTGTTTTCTTGTTTGTGTAATTTGTTTGATCTCTTAATATATTTTTTAACAAACTATTTGGTTTGTTTATGAAAAAATATTTAAAAATTATTGGGAATGTTTAAGAAGTTGTTTATAAATGGTTTAATTTGTTTATATAATTTATAGTAAACTTCTTGGGTTTCTTATAAAATTATTTAAAATTTTTTTATCCAGTAAAAAAATGTTCATAAACTGGACAGCTTGTTATAAAATTATTTATAAATAGGATTGGTTGTTTATATAATTTTTTACCTATTTTTTGGTTTATTTGTATAATTTTCAATAAATTTTTTGGTTTCTCTTATAAATGTGTCATCATTTATAAGTTTTGATGGATTTTTAATGAAATGATTTGGTGTGATTTTTGAAAATATAAGCACCCTTTTGGAAATTGTATAATTGTTTAGTGTGTGTGTGTTTGAAACTCAAGAGCCCATTTTTCCCTTTCATATTCATTTTGTGTTTATCTTGGCCTAAAAAGGAACTTGTGAACTTTTTGGTAAATACTTGGTGTAAAGTCCAATTTGGCCATGTTTATGTAAAAGTGGTATTTTTTGTTTTTGAAATGTTTTCAGCGTGTGTTTGGTTTTTGAAGAGAGATTCTGTGGGGTTGCACCACAACCATGTTTCAATTTTTTCGTGATTTTGTAGGCCTCGTGGTTGTGGGTTTTTTTACATTATGTCTCAAAGAATCCATCTCATTATGGTTATTCATTACGCCTCATAATGGCCTTGTTATGCAGTAAATTTCAGTAAAATTAAAATCCATTGAAGGTGAGTATACTATATTTATTTCACATTGATTCATCAATGATGTTTTCTCCATAGATGTATCGCGTGATAGTAAACCATGTAAAATACTTTTTTTCATTATATTTTTTCATTTTTTCTGTTTTGGTGAGTGAGCCATTAAGATTGAAGTATTTAATGAGATCCTTTAAATGATGTAAAAATATCCTATAAAAGGGATAAATGTCATGAAGATAGTAGTTCTAAATGTGTTACACCTGGAATCACCTATCAACTCAGGGTGATCATTTTCAATATGGTATAAACATACATGAATTATATATGTTTGAGTAAACTCATCCACTTTTTCATTACAATAATGAAAAAAATCATATTCCTCGTACCATGATTCACATTGACTCGATAAAACACATTTTCTTTGAAACATCCCTTAACCCCACAGAGCATACAACTCATCTACGAGTATTTTAATTGAAATAATACCTAAAATAATAGTTTTAATTACCATGTTATGATTTTATTATGAAACTAGTCATATAATGTATCAATTATGAATGAAATCTACATACCAAACAATAGGATAAAAGGACATTTTTAGATAACTCTAATTATCAAAGTAAAAACAATTTCTTATTAATATTATCTCTACTAAGATCCACTTGAATGTATCCCCTTTCAAGTCATATAATGATATACTTATACAAACAAAACCAACTTATCAATCATAAATATATATTCAATATCTCTATAAAATTTTCACTCCATCATACACACCCCCAAAATGAATATACATCTATCGTGTAGAGCTTCAACAAGATGGTGACAATCCAATATTGAATAATGTAAACCATAGACCCATCATAGATCATAAAAATGAAATGAAACAAAAATAATCCCATACCTATATGCTATTATTTGGCCTAATGATAGGGGTCATGGTGAGTGCGAAAATCCCCACAAAATTTAAGGTAACATAAAGTGGATACATTAACATTAAGGGTGAACACTATATATGGTTGAAATATGGTTAAAATAGTCGGTGAGGGGAGGAAATAAGGGTAGGTCACATGTGTATAGGGGGTTTATCCAAAATGACTTTGTGGAGGGAGGGGTTAGAACAAGGGATAAAATATTTAAAACAATAAAGTGTATTTTTTTAAAAATAAAAATAAAAAATAAATAGTAAATAAATAAATAATATGTCTGATTTGAATTAGTATTACCCAATAGTTCACCAACCTTGTTGTCCCAACTTGGAATGCACATCAAACCTACAAGGAAACACCTAAGAAGGCTGCATAACTAAGATAAAATGATGGTATAGGGTCATGTAGTGGAATATAGATCCCCATGGATTTAATATTTTTAACCACCAATATGAAGGAACATGTAATATTCATTGATCTGAGTTATGGTATGTTACGAGGATCTCACATAAATTATACTGAGTACATAAATTTAAACCCAAAACATATCTTTTGGATCAAAAATTACCACTTAAAATATTACTTTTTTCGATGAGTGATACTTGAATGATTAAAATCAGAACCCTCAATATCATACACACATTATTCAAAATTACTACATGAGTGTTGACCCTCAAATTCTAGGTGGTAACACGGTGTTCTATCAAGAGATTAGATGACCCGAATATCACCACATTGATGTTCCAGTGATGTGTGGGTGAGAACTCAATATGATCACCTATATTTATATTTTTTCTCACTATTAAGAAAATGATGATAGATATTCTATGAATAACTCACCATGAATTGTTACTAGAGAGAGACACTATATCAACTGGGTTATAGTGGATGCTTAAAATACCAGGAAGAGTTCCCCGACCCCTGTTTGTTAAATGTCCACTACATTAATAATTTTGATTAACTAAATAGCATCATAAATTTTATTTATAATTTTTCAGAATGGTTTAATTTGTATAAAATATATTACATGATATAAATGAGTAATTTAACATTACTCATAATTCTAACATTATATTGAATGAACCTAGAATTTAAATATATTATTCATTCGATTATTATTTTAACATGTATTTACATAAATTTAAAATAAATTTAATAAAAAATCACCCCAATTATTCATTACTTAATTAAAAATGAATATATTTATTCATTGGCGATTAATGACATAGATAACACTCAAAACCCATGGTGGGTCCCACAATGTCCAATTTATCTATTCATCATAATAGGAAGGATTAATGAATATATTGTTGTGTGTGACCCTTTAAGGTTTTATATCGATAGTGTTGAATAATCTTCAATGAACCAGAGCCTATTCTTTGATCTCATCTAGTCCCATAAAGATATATTCATAGTCATTGTAATGAAAACCAACATATGAAAATGTATTGTGTATTATAATATATTTTCCTTAAATGACAAATGATGATGGATATACTATTTTTTAATCATACATTTCTATCATTATTAATCATTGATATGTCTAGAAGTATTTACTATCAACAGACTTTGCCATGTACTAATTAAATTACTATCATCTTAGTCATCTTGGCTTGTGATATAACTTCATCAACTCAGAAGGAACAAATCCTACCACGACCATTTAGAAAATGTCATACCACCAATAGAACACCTGACATAATCTACTTACACATGAATTCAATATCATCGTCTTTCCTTTCATTAAATTACACAATCAAATGGCACACATTAAAAATTATCTCAAGAGAGGATATCAATACACATGTTCAAATATAGGAAAATCAATGACACATGTCTCATGTGGTGATCATATTGTTAGGTATGTCATTATGATCTCACTACTAGAAATCCTCATGTTAGAAAAAGAATGAGAAGAAATATCTTTCTTATGAGCCCCCCACCACTTGATAGCCATACATCAATTATTTCCAATATGTAACACTTATCTAGACAATAGGGCCATTGTTTAAGATTAATGTCATAGAATCATGGGGTTCTCATTATATCCATGGATCTAATATATCCTTTTTATTCGATAATTAATCAAGGAAAATTGAAATTACATAGTAGAAATTGAAATGAATATAATATAATTGTATGTATAAATAATGTATATCTAGCTGTAGTCATGATATGGTTATCCAAATTACGAATCAAGTTTATTGTAGGGGACCCCCTATTACAACACTCCAAATTACACAAGAGCCAACATGTTGACCAACTTTTATATCTCTCACATAATAATGGCCGAGTTTTAACTGAGTCATGATGTTACTTATAGGGGTTTCCATATTTATATGGTGTGGATATTCTTCTTTGCTTGACATCATCTCTATGATAAAAAACATACCAATAGATGGTATCCCCGAGTGTATCCTTCTTCCTTATCAAGACATGGCATCTTTGTTACAAAGGGTATCATAATTTAGATTATAATTATACATTACTTACTTGGTGAGATTCTAAGAGTAGTCTAAACTAATTGAAAATAACTACTTCTCAGATCCCAAAGATGTTTCAGCATACATGGTTATTTTAGGTCTGGATATCATTAAATTTTATTAGATTTTTTCATTCAACACCTGATAATAACGATGATAATAGATAAAATTGATCCAAATGAAGACTATATTGTGTCCCATCAAAAATAATATACCTTCCTCTCCACATAGTAGGTATATATCATTTCTAATTTCTCAAGTATAACCAGATAGTTCTAACTACTTCTCCAATAGTTCTCATTCATATAACATATGTCTACCTTAAAATTCATATTTGGAAATATCATTTTTTGAACATATCACTACATATATGATTTATCCGTCACTAAACCGTGTGGAATTTCATCTCACTAATTTAGTCTACTCATTTTCCTATACATTTCGTATAAAAGGGATATATTCTATATGAAATTAGCAATAACCCTCTATTCAATTTTTCTTGCTTTTATTTCTCAATTACATGTATCTATATGTATGGATGGTTATGTCCAAGATACAGTAAGATTTACCCCTAAACATCATGTTCCCTATAATATATGTTTTAATTTTTAGTCAATATTTAGGTAATTACTTTCATACTACTCTTAAAAAAAATTTAAGACCAGTATTTGTTTTCAACATGTTTCCAAACATATTTCACATGGAAAAAAATAACCCTACTAATAACCTCTCATAGACACATGGTGTCGATTCAACCCAAATTATTGGATTCAAATATAATGTTTATTACATTAATACTAAACTATATTTGGTTAAATTAGAAACCTATTAGAAATATTTGATATCAGAACCTCTTTCAGGTTGCATCATATAGAAACATTCTATTATTGACAGTCTTAACATATAATTCACAATAAAAAGATCTTAAAAATTATCAATGACAAAAAAATCGAATGGATTTTAGCATAATGAATTAGTATTACTAATCAAGCATTATTTTTTCCACACTTGTAGCATCTTTGTATCATCTCATTTAAATACCCACATTAATATTCAAAATATAAAATTACTTTCAAAATTGAATAATGGAATCTTTTTATTTAATATTGATATAACTTTTCATTCTTTGATGATTTCTATATACTTCATGAAGATTTTATTATTCACAATGAATAATTAAATACCATACATGATGAATATAAAACTTTAACTATGGTTTTAGAATTCCTACATATCATGTGTCTTGGGAACATTCATGTTCCACATTTACATGTGGAACTAGTTCCCATGCCAACTATATGTGCATATCTACCAATGACAAAAATTGTATTCAAGATGGCTTCTAAAATATCTAACAGAGATGTCCATCCTCTTATAGAAATGTTTTCTATAACGTGTCATTAAATTTTATATCATTTGAATTTTTTTAATAACCTTTGAAACTTTTTGAATTATTAATTTAGATTCACATTGAGTTTTATAAGATGCATGTTTATTTATATCCAAATTAACTCTTTTGAATTGAAGACATTTCTTTATGACATAATATGTTTATATAATAATATGACTCATATAATTTCTATTTTTCATTATTGTTGGGATATGGTTAAGGGATATTTACATTATTTTTGAAGCATGTATTGAAAAATAGTGGAATTTTATTCAATATATATATCAACATTTGTGTCCCTTATACAAACATCATTAAAATGATTTTTATACAGAAATATATATTTAAAAATTGATCTATACTATATTTTTTAATCAATGTTAACTTACAATATTAATCATCAGTCCTCATAATTGACATCTTATAACTAATGTGGATAAGGTAATGCACATTTAAGAATTAGTCTTAGATAAATTATATTGATGAAAGAATTCATAGTCAATATATTCATCGACATGCTGACCCAAAGGGTCTTATATCTTCTGGTCCTTCATATACTACAATATCGCTTTCCATAATCACTTAACTAAACATTATAAAGTATATTTATGACTATTTTACCCTGGATTAGGTTATACTCTCCTGCTAAACTGATTCAGGAAGATATATGGAATACCTTTATGTATAAAATTTTCATTTTCCAAACTAAACAAGTATATACATCAATAAAACCTATTTTTTGTATCTCTAATGTGTCTAAATACAAAATTGGTAGGATACTTGATGTCCACATTTAGTTTAAAATTGAATAAAAGTTATCTTTCCACAACTAGTTATAGATATTTACTTTATATTCATCATATATTGCCTATGATAACTGTTACTTTGATCAATTTTATGAGTATAAAACACCACAAACCAAATTCATTTTAAAACTAACAAAAATTTATGCTTGTGTCCAACGAAAAAATGAGCTTAATATTTTTTTATACTAGATAGTAGGTTAACTTTAATCATTAACATGAAAATTAGATCATATGTGTTTATCACAATTGATTTTCGAATCACCCTTTTTTAGATACATAGATGATACACCTTACTTCTATCAATGTTTCTATTATTTAATTAGTTAGTGTATTTTGATACATATATTTGATACACAAATTGTAGTTACATCCAAATAAATATTTCAGAAACAATAGCTATAATTAATGAATACTCACCGAAGAAATATAGGGTACTTTCTTAATAAATTATATTAATAATGTTTGAACATCTATAAATTAATTAAATTATATGAAAATAAAATAACATCCAATTTAATAAAAAACTTTTTATGGAAGTTATGAAGATTTCGTTGAGTTAAATCATGTCATTGGTCTTTTCCCCTTGTATTTTGACTTTTAATCTATAATAATTCTTGATTAATATTTCTTTATTGTTCTTATTTACTTTGATTAAAATATATAAAATTGTAATTAAGTGTTTAATAAATATTGATTGCTTTATAATCTTAATGTAAATCAGAGTATATGGGTGAAAATGAAATCGGCATTACTCATGATTGATCTTTCTATTACAAATAGACAGTTTAATTATCATGATTTCATGTCCTGTGTCTCTTTCTCCTTGTAATATTCTTGGATATGAGGCTAGGTGTTATATCATCCATGTCCCAATATTGAGACAACAATAGACATCGTATGATGTTGATAATATAATTATGACATGACCATCACATTCACTATACAGGAGTATCTAGAAAGCATTTTTAGACACTCGATTTCATATGTGGATCAACATGTATTGAGACCCAGTCACCATGAATTTATGATATTGTAGTATTGTGTGCAGGTGCATGTACTTCACAATGGAAATCATTCCAGTTTGGACACTTACATTATATATGATTATCAAAATGTATCTTATGGTATTTCTTTCAATTTTATACAAAATTAAATATATGATATTATCACTTTTATATTTAATACTAATTAAAAAATTATTTATTAATTAACAAAATCAATAAATGTCTCCCAGTATTTTTTTGAATTCTACGAACCATATATATTAGAACTCAAATAATCAATTGATTGATTATTCTTGTTGAAAGGATCATTCATCATCCCCTCATAGTCTGAAAGTATTGCATATGCCACTACTCTGAGTGTTCAGGGTATGTGTTTGACTATCCAACAACATTAACATGTAGTTGATTGATTTGTTCCCAATTTTTGAAATCATAAAACTGATTTCTCAATGCATGACTCTGAAGTTGCAGCATGATAGATTTGGATACTTTTATGATGACGACTTTAGTTATTTAAATCCATCAATCTCATAATAACTCCAATATAGTACGACGCATCCTCAATATTGGATGGTGAGGACCCCATAAACTTGGTTTTTTCCAAATCCAAATGATGTAATCTTTTTAAGGAAATAATATTTATGTACGTTCAATTATGTTTTGATGAATAATCTAATCCATTTATATTACCCTTATTCCTTATATGTTGTCTCACTCATAACTAAACATTAAAAAATCAACATTTATTTATGTATTTTAATGTCTATTTTTAATGTATTATCATGATGTACTAAATTGCATAAAATAATAAATAAATACATAAATGAAATTAAATACCTAACTTGTCTTGAGAATCTACCATTACCTTGGGGTATAATAACTAAGTCATATATTGACTCTCGATGCAGCTTGTCCTCTATACTGTATGTTCACTAATCACATTGATTTGGCATCAACATGGTGTTCTCAACATCTGTCACCATCCTATTTGTTGAATAACACATTAAATTGGTGGGTCCACACCATACATCTCCCTCTTCAAAGTAAAATAATAATCTTATGCATACGCAGGGAACTCAGGAGTTTAATGTACAATAGATAAGTCATCCATCCAAAACCTTATACATTTTGACCGAAAATTAGATAATGTGAAGACAATAAAAATTAATAATTATTTAAAATCATCACATGTAGCTAAATAATTAATTAATTAAACTATATATGACAATTTCAGTGTTCAATACAAATCAGTAAGTAAATTAATTAAATAATGATAAAAACAATGTTTTAATAAATTAATGTATGAGTGTATTAAAATTAATTAAATTAATTGATTAATTTTAAATAGTTTTATAGTATTCATTCCCAAAATGAATTTAATTTTATTTACTGAAATTAATTTAATTAATTTAATTTAATTTAATTTAATTTAATACCACAATTAAATTAATTTCACTGTATATTGAAAAAATTATAGGTTAAACCACATGGTAATATATTAATTAATTTAAATTAATTACAATATTGAAAAAAATTAAATTTATTAATTTGAGCCACATAGGCTCTAAATCATCGAGAAGGCTCAGAACTATTATAAATTAGGCCAACCCATCAACATCTTTTTTTGATGATCATAAGGTCATGAATATGTATGGAAGTTCAAAAACAAGTATTTTATGGCCAAAACTAGTTGTGGTTTGGCCTGCGGTGACTCAACTGTGGAGTATTTTGGTGTTTAGCCATGAGGTCCAGTCAGGAAAGTAGTGAGGTATTTTTCAATGGTGGTGTAAAGGGCTACCCCATGAATGGGTGATACAGCCAGTGATGAGGGTTTGGATGTGCTCGTGGCTGGGTGGTACGACGGGGGTCTAGATACGGGTGTCTTCTAGCATCGAAGTCACTAGCATGGATGAGCTCAACCTAAGGCTATAGTTGCGAATAGTGGAATCCAAGGACAAGTTGTAATGGATTTCTCCAGTTAGTGGTGGATGGAAGTATTTGGGAGCGAGTCACTTGTTTCTCATTGTAGGAGGCCAGAGTTGATGGGTGGATTATAGCTAGCTGGATGGTTGGGGATAGAGATGCCACATAGAAATTGTATGGAATACATGTGGGTCCAATTGTACATAAGGTTAAGGTGGAAGTAGGGGAGATACCATTGCTGGGGTTCTGATGGGAGGTAGGGGCCAACATGGAGTTGGTGGTGGAAACTCTACCTTTTTAAAATTTCAATTTAAAAAATATTCATCATCATAGTCTATTAAAATATTTGAAATTCAAGAAGGAATCCCCCTTTTATTTTTCATTATGCCCCTTCCAACACCATTTCTCTTTTTAACACATTATCAAAACGTCTATAAAATAGAATAATAATTTAAAATAAAATAATAATTATTTTATTGGTTTTATATTTTGTAAAAAATTTACACTACCAGTAAAATATATGAATGACCCACATGAAGAATATGAGTCTTTAAATTATGGCCAGAATCTAGTCATAAAAAACTAAAAAATTCCAAAATCATTAGAGGAATCCAACAACATGAAGAAAATTTATTACTTCTAAAATTAATACTTCATAAAATTTAATACAATAAAATAAATTATTTTGATAAAAAATTCTAATTAGAGAAAATTTTCCATTCGATCATGGATCAAATATTGATTAGATCCAATGGAAATAAAATTTAACCCTCTAAATAAATTTATATCATAAAAAATTATTAGGTTTTGAATGGTTAAAAGATCACTCAAATTCAAATTTATGGTATCGTGATACATTGCGGAATCAAATGGGTTGGGGATTTAAAAAATTTCACTGTGATGGCAATGTAACTTTTCATATCCTATGATAAAATCCCTTGTACAGTCTAGCGGTCTCTCATAAATTAATCATCTCCAAAAAAGTTAGACCTAAAATATATCATTTTGATCTGAATCCACACCCAACTAATGCATGTATCTAGTGATCGTTTCATGATGAATCCAAATAATAATCCCTTTATTTTAACCATATGTGCATAAAAAATTAATAGTGTTAATCGTTGAATTCTAATTTATAGCATGGAGATCCAATAGAATCTTCAATTCCCCAATGATCACCACATCAATGTGCTTGCGATGTGTGAGGGACAACATGATCTGATATCCTAGATCCAGAGCTCCTCTCATTAGAATGAAATGAGAGTATAAGGTTGTTATTACGAACTCACCATGATTATTTTATTAAAATATTATCTTTCCACCAATTTATAATGGAAGCTAAAAATCCAAAGAAGTGTTCCCTAGATATAATTTATTTTATTTACACTAAACAAGTAATTAATAAAAACTAAACTACATCTTAAATATTTTTTATATTTTATCACATTCCTATAATATATATGAAATATATTATGTGATAATATTTATTCATATTACGCAACTCAAAATTACCACTTAAAATCAAACTATCCTAGAATATTAAAATATTATTCATTTAATAAATATTATTCTTCATATTTACATTACATGTAAATATTTTTAACAAATAAATTCAAATAAATTATTATTTACATAAATAATTATTAATTTACATAATCTTCAATGATCAATGACTTGGATAACAGTTAGATCTCGTGTTGGGGCCCACCATGTCTAGTTTACCTAGTAAATAGAATTCATTTGAATCTTGAATATAGTATTGTATCTGCCCTTATAAGCCCTTTTCTGGAAGGCACTAAATAGTATATAGAGACCATGAGTTGTTTATGAAAACTCATCAAGGCCCCTAAATATATAATAATTATTATAACATTGAAAACTATCCTACAAACACATACCATTTTTATAATAACTTTTTCATTAAATACCTCATAATGAATTATGCACACTTGGGTCATCATCCTTTTCATTATTTATTATTAATTGATCTTTATGAATGGGTTTACCCTCAACAACCATTTCCATGGATTTATGATAGCACTACCATATCATTCAAATATTACCAATATTTTATTTCACCAATTTGTAAGTGTCAAATACTATCTTGGGAATTCAACCAATGGCATACCCCCAATGAAAAACCAAGAACATGCTACCTCACCATGATTGCAATATCATTTTTTTCTTCCATTAATTTATGTGATCAAATGCCACACATTGATAATGATCATAAGTCAAGATATCAATACACAAATTTGTATGTAGGAAAAACCAATAACACATGAACCATGTTGTGTTCTTATTTAATGGTTTTTCCTCATGATCTCACAACAAGATATCTCTAAGTGCAAATTTCATTACAAGAAGTATCAATGGTTATGAGTCCTGAGCACCTGATGATGATTCAATAATTTTTTCCATATGAATTTTCCATTCCTTCAAACATTGGGGATATTGTTAAGTCATAAATTATTTCCTTATGAATTCACGATTCCTTCTTGTTTTTAAAATCACAAACACCTTATCTCAAGGAAAATCTATTTTTACCCTATGTTTTACTTCTATAAGGAAAAATTTCCATCCCCAATGAAATTTATCATTACCATGTTTATAGTTCATATCATAATTTTTCTACGTGTAAAATTCAGTGTGAAACCAAAACCTCATAATCCTGTAAATACCTAGATATGAAGCATTCTTTTTTAGGATCCAAATTCTCATAATTTTTTATATGATTTCTTCTGAGTTCTGACTCTGAATTCTGATTACGAATTATAGATACGAACTCTTCTGTGTTTTGACTCCGAATTCTGAATATGAATTCTAGATCCAAACTCTTTTGAGTTCTACCTCTTGATTCTGATTACGAATTCTAGATACGAATGTTATGATGTTCAAATATGAATTCTAGATACGAACATTAATGATGTTCGACTAAGAATTAAGGATACGAACTAATGTAAAGTTAGACTATGAATTGTAATTATGAATTCTGATTACAAATTCTTATGAATTCTGACTCCTAATTCAAACTACGAATTCCTAGAAAACATAATCTGAATATATTTTTATTATATACTCTGAATTGAATTTTGGTTAGACTCAGAGATTTTATCTTTCCTTACACTCCAAATATTGGATTTTAGTTATGTAACCATATTTTTATTGCACTTGTTTTCTTATAAAACGATGTTGTGCTTTTAGATATCAACTTACCGTTGTTTATGTGACAAGTGTACGGGTCCCTCTGAAATTCATGAAAAAAATATGACCGTTGGAGAAGGGAGCCAACTGTTGGAATCATTCCTATAAATAGGGGCTCATTTGAAAGAGCTCAAAACTGTTCAATGACTCCAGAGACCACATGTTGTTGAAGTGATTTCTAGGGAGATACTTTCAATTCTTTGGGCGTACTGAACATCTTGTTCAGTTTTCCGTCGTGTGACTCCAATTGTTGTTGTGTAAAATAAAGGGATTACGGGGATATGAAGAAATAGGTGCCAGCTATCTTGAATTTGAGGGATTCTTTGCTGATATAGATAGAAGTATCGACTAACTAGAAGTTGAGGGCTTGCGGGGATAGCAAGACAGAATATGATCTTTGTATTGAGGGCTTACCCTGGTGTGGTTAAGACATACTTTCTTGAATTTATAAATCAATGGACCTTTATCCAATGTTGTTGGATACCCTTCTCTTTGGGTTAAAAGACTTACAAATTGTTACTTGCATTGTTACAAGTTTTTTGCTATATTTTTATTGTTGAGGAAAGTATAACATTCTTATACATCCTTATACTTGTACTCTGATTTAGAAATATTCTATACTCATTATGGTTGAATCTTAGTGATTGTAAACTATTGTTATGTGTCCTTTCCAGAATTACTTTTCTGGAATCAATCACGTTATTAGTACATAGAGGTTTTGTGAATTATCTTGTTTAACCTTGCTAAACAAAATAATTTTTAAATTTCCAAAGAAATATTTAATGAATAAAATTCACCCCCTCTTGTATTTGAGAATCTCATGTTTACATATTTGATCCTACATTTGGTATTACAAAGTATGCCACACTCACATAACATCTCAAGAATTGGTATCAGAGGAGGTTACCCCTGAATTAATCTCACGATTAGATTTAGAAGATAATTGTCGGAATTGAATTTCCGGATTCAAAATTGATCGAAATCTCTTTTTCGAACTCATATAGTTCGGATTAATTTCTTCATAGAGATATTATTGTTCGTTTTTTTGCTTAAGATTATATTCCATGTTTATAAACTTTTTCTATTAACATGTTTTTGTGGAAAGAAGTTTCTTAAAGATGACATGAATCAATGTTGGTTCCATAGACAATCTCAATCCAACAAGACCACCTATCTCTGATGGAAATGATTATGAATATTGGAGAGATAGAATGAAGAATTTTATTATCAATACTGGTGTTGACAATTTTGTTATGATTATTGGAGGATATAAAATCCCTAACAACGTAGTTAGTTCCTTTACCAATCATGAAAATCATGAATATTGACTAAATTATAAGGTGCACAATACTCTTCATTGTTCCATGACTAGAAATATATATTTCCAAATTTCATCTTATGAAGTAGAAAATTTTATATGGAAGAAACATGATGTTACTCACTTTGGAACTTCCAAAGTTATTGAAACTAGAATAGCCATTCTTAGTACTGAATATCAGGGTTTCTACTTTTTTAATGGATAACCCATATGTAAGGTGCAAAAAAGAGTCATGACTACTGTGAATATTATACATTCAATGGGTAAAAAAGGATTAGATTATGATGCTCTTGTTGATAATATCATAAACATCAATTCAAATGAGTGTGAATCTAAGAGAACTTCTATTGATGAGTTTAGAAAGGTTACTCAAATTACTCTTGATGAATAGTTTGGAACTCTTCTTAAACATGAGACTAGAATGAAGAGAGACACTGATAATGTGAAGAAGAAGAATGGAAATGGAATTGTTTCTTTTACTACAACTTCTAATCAAAGAAAATCCAATACTCTTGAGAGAGTTACTAGATCCAAATCTAATAAATTTGTTATCTAATCCGAATCTAATGGAAGTTAGTCCTGAGAGAATGGATTAGAAAATCTTTCTCAAAGGATGAACAAGATAGCTAGATAGAGGAACTTTCAATCCAGATATAAGAAAACGGAAAGGAATGATAAGAAATATTCTTAAGTCACATGTTATTAATGCAAGGGATCTAGACACATTAGTCTATATTTTCTTATGCTTAAGAGAAAAGAAATAAAAGAAATGCATTCTGAGACTAACAAAAAGAAGTATTACAAGGTTAATTCTAAGAAAGTATTGAATGAGAATGAAACATGGAGTGCTAGTGGTGGAGACTCCTCAGATGAATCATCAAGTTATGAATCTCCTAGATATAATAATCTTTGTCTAATATCTAGACTACCTTTTGAAAATTATTTTTTAATGGATAAGGTACGAAATGATGAATCATTGACCAATTTTTCTTTTAATGATAATCATAGTAAATATTATAACTCTTATGATGAAGAATCTCATTCTGATGAAGATGATACATTACCTTCCTAAGAAGAAGTATCTAGGTTTTAAAATCTTCTTGAGATTAATAATTCTAAAAACATGAATAAACATGATAAGGAAAATTCTAGGAATACTATTCTTACTACGGAAATATCAGATCATTCTAAAGATCTTGATAAAGAAAATGCTGATTTTCAAATTATTTAAAAAAATCGCGAGGAAGTAAATTCTGAAAAGAATAATCGTTCTAAAGATCTAGAAAACGTAATTTCTAAGAAAGATGATTTTGAGCCTTGGTCTATTTCAAATTCAAATGTTTTGGAAGGCAAGAACTTGGTTATCAAACTCAAATATGAAATCTTATCCTTGAGGAAGTGTTTTTAAAACATTACCTTATGTAATGAATATTTTTATAAAATGTATTCACAAATCCGACCTCTAAGGAATAGTTATGGTTTTGGTTATACTGGTTCTAAAATGATTTTTAGTAACAATTACTTTGTTCCTCAATGTGCTCTATTCTGTACTAAGTGTCAGTGTGGTGGACATTGGGCAAAGAATTGTTCTCTAAACAAAACTTAGACTTTAGGATTCCAGAAAGCCTATTTTTCAAATAAGTTGTGGGTGCCTAACATTTTTCTTTCTAAGAATTCCGGATCGTAGTAAGTTTGTATTCTGAAAACCAACTTTTTTTTTATTTTCTGGAAAATAGAGAAGATACCAAGAGAAATATGTGGTATATGGATAGTGGATGTTCCCAACATATTACTGGTAACAAAAACAATTTTGAAAATATTATCATGATGAAACAAGGAAAAGTAACTTTCAGAGATAATGCTCAGGTATAAATTATTTGTATAGGTAACATCCTTCTTGTTGGAAAAAATATTATTTCAAAAAATGTATTTGTTAAGGGTCTTGCAAGAAGCAATAATCAGTAGCACTTTATATTGTTGAAGCTGAGTATGTAGTGACTGGATGTTTTTGTGCCCAAGTGTTGTGGATGCAACACACGCAAAAAGACTGTAGTATGAGTTTTACCAAAACACAAACGTTTTGTGATAATTTAAGTTCCATTTACCATAGTAAATACCATTCACATCACTCTCGTGAGAAGCACATATATATTAGGCATCACTTTCTTAGGGATCACACAAAAAAATATATCATTCTTTAATTTATTGGAATTCAAGATCAACATGCATATATTTTCACAAAATCCATACCATTTGAAAGATTTGAATAAAGTAAACAAAAGTTAGCGATGATAACCATAAGTTAGTCTTCCATGATTAACTTCTTGTTACACAAGTATCCTAGTAGTAATAATTTTTTTTCAAATGGGGAGTACATACGTAATGATGTTTTTCATGTTTTTCATAATGATGTTTTTTATGATTTTTGTAATGAATTTTTTCAAGTTTTTTTGTAATGATGTTTTACATGTTTTTCATAATGATATATTTCATGTTTTACATAATGAATATTTCCATATTTTTCGTGCTAAATTTTTTTCATATTTTTCGTAATAAACATTTTCAGAACTGAAATTTTCATATTGGAAATTTTCAGACTTGAATTTTTTTGTAATGGAAACTTTTGAACATGAAATTTTCATAATAGAAATTTTCATACTTCAAATTTTCTCATGAAAATTTTCAGACCTAATATTTTCTTAAAAGAAATTTTCAGAATAGAAATTTCTGCAGTGAAGTCTCTCATACTGAAGATTTTTGTAATGAAGGTTTTTGTAATAAAATGTATCGTAAAGAAGATTTGTGTACTCAAATTATTTTCTAAACCCTAGTTTTCTTTGGTAATATAATTTCCTTCAAGATCCCTTGTAGTTCCAAGTCGAGGAATTTTAATGTAATGCAGATTAGTGATGATACCCTCAAGAGAAAGAATGTAGGTTTTTCTAAGGAGACATGCTAGTTTTACGATCTACTTTAAAATGAGGAACATGCCTTTCTGGAAAATGTTGAAGAAGCTGAACCATCAAAGAAGGTTGGAAATAAGAGGAAATTAATGGAAGTGGATGAAACAGAGAAAACCCCTAAGGCCAAAGAATCTCAATCCGCACCTTCAATGCACAAAAAGTAGAAAGCCTATTCAGATGAAGTGGTTACCAAATGAAGGGAGGATAAAAAGAATCGGAAGGATGGGAAACCAAAGTTTGTTCTAGACCCTGCAGAGGCCAATGCACTGAAAGAGAAATGTCTTGATGAACTCGAGAAGCAATCCAAAGAGAATAAGTAAAATACAAGATGTTAGAGGCCGAATTTTTTTAATCCCTTCTAATGGATACTGAAATAGCATCTGAAAATATTTCTGATCTGAAAACTTCTTCGTTGAACCATTACCTGAGACACCGGGAAAAAATATAATGACTCTGCAAAAATACCAAAGGACGGATGTTGAAATGGAACTTGTGGATGATGTTTAAGAACCTCAATTAACTGAGGAGGTAGCTGATCTGATAAATCAAGTAGAAGACTTTCATGAAAAGGAACGTGCTTCCGAAAAGTTGTCAATACGAACTTCTCAACACGGATCTACAAAACATCATACACCTTGAATATATGAGAAGTGTGAAGAGGAAGTAAAAAATTTATCTGAGGAAGAGCATCATAATCATGACTTCATTCATAATGAAGACATTGAGGAAGGATCCAAAAAACAAAAAATTGATGAAGATAAGATTGTCTAATTATCTAAAAGTGGGCATTAGTATCCAGATGAAGAAGTTGTTCTGAAAATCAATAAGGGGAAAAAAGTGGTTGTTGATACTCCATCCAATGATATTTTGAGGATAAAGTAAGATAAAGGATACTCTAAGAGATAGCTAGTAAATCTAGAGGAAGAACCATCTCCTAGCAAAATATCATATTCGGAGTCATCAGCTTTAGGGCATGATTTTTTCATTCAATCCCTGAAAAAGATAGTGGACACCATTCCGATCGTTCCAATAATTGATTCCAGATGCAAAATGCACCATCATAGCATAAATCAGGAGATAGATTTCGTATCCATGGTCATGGATAGGAGTGTAAATATTGAGTCTGAACACAAGAATTTTCTTATCAATTATAATGCCCATAGAAAATTTTGCATGAAAATGACCAACTGGTCGAAAAATATTGTTGTTGATTTGAGAGAGCTTGATCATTATCAGGAAGATGACCAGGAAGATTTTGATACCAAACACATCAAAATCAAGGATCATAGAGATAGATTTGAGAAAAAGATAACTCTTGAAAAGAATGCTTCGATTCAGGATGTCAAATATCTAATTGGGAAGTTGAATTTTGTTGTCCAACATTGGAAAATAGAGAGGGATCTCCGGATCGAGATGGAAGAAAATATAGTGAAGCAAGATGACTTTTTGAAGGCTCGGGAAGATGCCCTGAAGTCACAAGATGATAGGATCACAGTATTATAAAATAAAGCCGAGGATGATCACAAAGAACAAATGAAGCTGAAAACCATCGTGAAGAATTTGTTACCCAATGAAAAAGAAGAAAAATATACCCAAATCCAAACTTTTGTGGTATATGTTTTTCCTTGTATAAATACATCCAGTCTCAATTAAATTATGGATTCTTGTTTTTTTGGTTCATTGTACTAATATTTCAGGTACCATATTTCTTTTCCATTCCCTAAATTTATTTTTGAAAATCACAAAGGGGGAGAAAGGAAAAATATTTTCAAGAAATGAAGAAATATCCCTATGTAAGGGGGAGTTTTACTTATGAATTTACCATTCCTTCAAATATGGGGGATATTTTTACGTCATTAAGGCTTTCCTTACGACATCAATATTCCTTCTTCTTTTGAAAATCACAAACACCTTATCTCAAGGAAAATCACTTTTTACCCTATGTTTTAAAACTATAAGGAAAAATTTCATTCCCTAAGGAAATTTATCCTCTCCTTGTTTATTGTTCATATCATAATTTTTCTTAGTGTAAAATTTGGATTGAAACCAAAACCTCAAAATCCAATAAATAAATATACTTGAATAATTCTATTTGAGTATCCAAATTATCAGAATTCTGGATATGAACTCTTCTGAGTTTTGACTCCAAATTCTGATTACTAATTATTTATATGAACTCTTTTATGTTCTGACTCTAAATTCTGATTACGAATTCTTGATACAAACTCTTCTGAGTTATGACTG
The DNA here is from genome assembly GCA_963277665.1 of Viscum album. Lineage (NCBI taxonomy): Eukaryota > Viridiplantae > Streptophyta > Magnoliopsida > Santalales > Viscaceae > Viscum > Viscum album. The sequence continues at coordinate 1,271,937,218 of OY728146.1, forward strand.
TAGATTTTGATTAAGAATTCTGGATGCAAACATTAAGAAGGTCAACTCCGATTTCCGGATTCAATCATTCGTGAGGTTTGACTCCGAATTCTGGTTACGAACCCTCATGAAGTTCAACTACAAATTCTGATTATGAACATATCTAAAGTTCGACTATGATTTCTGATTATGAATTCTGATTACAAATTCTTATGAATTCCGACTCTGATTTCAGACTATGAATTCCTAGAATACAGAATCTGAATATCTTTGTATTATAGACTCCGAATTCAATTTTGGATAGACTCTAAAATTTTATATTTCCTTACACTCCGAATACTGGATTTTAGTTATGTATCCATATTTTTCTTACACTTGTTTTGTTATAAAATGATGTCATGATTTCATTTATGAACTAACCATTGTTTGAGTGACAAGTGTATAGGTCCATATAAAATTCAAGGAAAAATATTTCTATTGGAGGATGGATTCGACCTTTGGAACCATGCCTATAAATAGGGGCTCGTTAGAAAGAGCTCAAAATTGTTCGATGACTATATAGACCACATTCTGTTTAAGTGATTTATGGAGAGAGACTTTCATTTCATTGTGCGTACTAAACTTCTTGTTCAGGTTTTCTTCTTGCAACTCTGATTGATGCTGTGTACAATCGAGGGCTTCCGGGGATAGGATGAAAAACGTGCCGACTACCTTGAAGTTGAGGGTTTCTTTGCTGTGGAAGACAGAGGTACCAACTACATTAAAGTTGAGGTCTTGCGGGAATAGCAAGACAGACTCTGATCTTCATATCGAGGGCTTACCCTTGTGTGGTTAAGACAAAAATTCTAGAATGTATAAAACAAGGGACCTTTATCCAATGTTGTTGGATACCATTCTCTTTGGGTTAAAATACATACTACTTGTTACTTGCTTTGTTAAAATTATTCTGCTTCATTTTTATTTTTGAGGAAAGTATAACATTATTATAAATCCTTATACATGTACTCAGATTTAGTTAGTTTCTATACGCTTTAAGGTAGAATCTTAGTTGTCGTAATATTTTGTTAAGTTTCATTTCAAGAATTACTTTTTTTGAATCAAGCATGTTATTAGAACATAGAGGTTTTATGAATTACCTTGTTTTACCTTGTTAAACATAATCTTCTTTTAAAGTTCCAAAGGAATTTTTAAAGAATACATTTCACCCCCTATTATATTTGAGCATATCGTGTTTACATTATCGATCCTACAATAGGTATTATAGAGTATATCATACTCACATACCATCTCAACACCTGATTTTCAGATATCTAATTTGTCCAATCAGTATGAAGTATCGTGACCTTATGACTTTTTTTATCATTATTTTCATATTATCTTGAGGTTCTCATTATACCATAGGATATTCAAAAAACCATTTTATATGATAATTAATATATCAAAATTTCTATTAAATAGTAGATGCATAAATTTCTACAATATAATGGTATGTATACATCATGTATATAAAATTGTATACTAGATATGGTATTCCATAGTACGATTATTGTTGGGAATAGGGAACCCATTTTTATAGTATAACTAATAATGATGAAACTATAATGTGTAAAATATCATGCATGGTTGGTGTAATTTACTCTTATCCATGAAAAAAAATGCACAACACCTATTCATTTTGAAATACTAATTTTTCATCAATAATATTTTAGGAACCTAAAATGGGAAAAAATTAGTTTTAATTTTTTAATTAAATAATTGTGTAGTGACACGGAGGGTGACACAAACATCCCCACCCTACCACTTTTTACATCAGAAACTCCCTTGTAATGGAAATGGGATCAAATACATAGAATTCGGGTAGAACTAATCTTAACATGATTCAAATTCCAGAGAACCATTTCATTAATCAATCATAAATAAATAACATAAATGAGAATAATCCAGAATAATAAAAAAAGAGGCTCTAAAATTAGAGAGACTCTACAGAGTTCTCTCTCCCATTTAGAATTAATCTAAACAGTGAATCATCAAATTACCAATCATAAAAAAGGAATATCAATATGAAAAATATGATTACATAAAAGATCAGAAACCAATGGATTCTACCAATAAAAAAAATCAATAATTCACTCATATCCAAATATGAATTGTACAATAAAAAACACTCAAATGGACCCTAAATAAAAAAACATACTTGAATCTATGATCAGTTTTAACACTCATGATCACACATCATAAAATATCATAAATTCAATAAATAAGTATTAAAAAAGAGAAAATTATTCTATTCAACCATATAGATAATGATGAACCACTCATTATCATTCCAAAATAAAGAGAAATATGGGGGCTATATCTAGGTCATCATGCTTAATGGTTAAACACTAAAAATACTCTTAGAACCCCAATAAAATAGGTTCATTGTGTGATAAACTAAAAAATGCAATAATATATAATAATTACCAATGAACTATCTCTAATGGTCACCCATATGGAATCCTATAAAAATATGGCCACACAGTTAAAACACTAAAATAACTTAGACTCACCAAAAATGAAAATAAAAAATAAGAGATGCATCAAAACCCCAAATCCAATTGAATCCAAAAAAATCATTGACAAAAAAAATCAATTATAAAAAATTAAACAAAAACATGTAACTGAAATATAACCCAAAAAAATCCCCAAAAATGATAAAAATATCTAAACTCAACAACACAAAACCAAACACATCATCATCCCATTATAAAATATAAACCCAAAAGATCAAGCATATTGATCAACATTATATCGCCCAACTGACTACCATAGATCAACGATAATATTCCCCTTATCCAAACCTAAAACCAACCATTTACCTCATAAAAAATTGGGATACAACACATTCCATTCCACTAAGATTCTATGAAAAATCCCAAACAATAATGGAGTTTATTCCCCTAAAATAAACCTCTCAACCTTTAGTGAAATTATTATTGGATGTGTACTTTTAATAAAATAGAACATAGAATAATTCGAATATGAACCTTAAATAAACCCAACGACAGCACACACCTAATTGGTAGAAATTCAAAACCCCTAGGAAAAGGTGGAAACTCAATTTAAATGATATTATTTACTTAAAAACCACAATATACCCAAAGAAATAATTTATTTAAATATTACTGAATTCTTAAGAGGGTATAATTCCCTAAGGAAATATCAAAATAATTTCCCTTATTTGTGAATACTAATCGAGAAACCCATGAACATTTAGATCATAAAAAATTCATCACTTAATTTTATTAAAATTAAAAATCCATTTTTAATTCACACCCTAAGATATTTCAAAAACACCTTACACATAAACCATTTACCCATTTTAAATCACAAATGGCTTTGAAAAAACCAAATCTTAATTTAAACAAATTCCCCATGCATTTTTTGAAAATTAATAATATTTTACAAAAATTTCTGGCTTTAAAAAGATTTATATAAAAATCACACCAATAAAGTAGGAACATCATAATTCCATAAAAACCCAAATACATGTCATCAACCAATCACAAGATCATCTTTTCCATTAACCTCCCCTTTTGCATATCTCAATAGATGTATAACCATCAACCCAAATGTAATATAGAACCAATATTGACTCTACCATAAATAATAAAAAAATTGTAACATCCATACAACAATTCCTATGGAATTTGAGGACTGAACCTTTTGTAATTGGCTAATTTATCAGGTCAGGAAAACTAACATCACACTTCTAATTCATCTTGCATATACATCACAAAATGAATCCCGAACTAATGGAAACTCAACATATTCATTTATCGATAAATAAAATATCATTGTTAAATCCAATAAATTATCACACTGAAGATTACCATCCAACATCCTATGGTAACTCAGATCTCTGTATAGGGAAATGATATCTAGAATTTTAGTGAACTAACCTCTATAATTCAACTGAAAAATTATAAAATGGTCTAACCATGAAACAAAAAAACAACAATAGTAATTCAGTAGGATTAAGATCATATGGAGATGATGAACCTTATATTTTATTCCATTTATAACGAAACATACCAATACATAAATCTGATAGATTTCTGAACCGGCCTTCCACCATTTATAATGGAATTCGCAATCCCCAAGAGATGGAATCATGTTTCTAGGCATCATAGTAACACATATGGAAATTATTTCACCCAATAAATTATTATGAATACAATAAGTTATAATAAAATTAATTTCTATTATGACTAGTATATATGTCATGAATCCATGAAAAAAGAAAAATGGTCAAAACAATAATAAATAATTAAAATATAAAAATAGTAAATAACATGAGTGGACCAAAAACTCCCTCACCCCGAGTCTCCCTCCCCTCTATTGTTATAATACCCAAATGTTGAATTTTATTCAGACACCAATATCTATAGTTATCATCAGTATATAATAATTTTTAAAAGTCTTATAGACCAATATAAATCATTTAGTTGTCCAGATGCTAGACATTTTTTGAAAATAAAATAATAATCTACCGAAATCAAGTGTTATTAATATCTAGTTGAATGTAATAAAATAAGCACATACCATTCATATATCTACACACACATAAGAGTGTCTAGAAAAATAATATAAGAAAATAAAACCATGACTAAATATATGATAGTAAATAAGCACTTTATATACCTCCATAACCCATCGAATATTTTGAAATAACTAGGAAATAATGTTTTTAAAATATTTGTTTGAACACGTAGAATATATATAGTCTTTTCACATGATTTAATGAAGATGTTTCAATATACATGAACATTTGAAAAAACTATGTTTTTTTTAAATTACAAACATCAACAGTTATAAATCTTAAATCACACCATTAAATGATAGAAAACAAACCAAATTTCACATTTACCTTTTCAAAAATTGTCTGAAAATTCATTTTTCATAAACATTCTTAGGTACATAACATTTCATTAAATGAAACTACAAAATTAATAAATATATTTACACTTTTCTTACTTGATAAAAATTTTCAATCTCTTTTCTAATGTTGGTTAAACCATTAAAATCACCCATTCTTTTCCCATTATTTTTAAATATTTTATAATTATGTTCCAATCATTGAAAGGTAATGCATGAAATAATAATGAATAAAAACAACCATGAACCACTTTTTCTATTAAAAAACCTGAATGAATAAATAAAAATAACTCATTTCCAAAAAAAATAAAATGAATATCATGGTATACAATTATATAATAATGAGAAATTACTTATATGTTCCAATAAAGGATTTGGTGTCATATATCTGTCTAATGGGATATATTGGGTTCTTGTGTGACTCTAAAAACCATTTATAATTGTATCAATTGATATAGCTATAGGAATTTACAGGCTCACTTAGTCCTCCTTTGACTCTCTTAGTCCCGACTAGGGCTCTCTCCACCCTAAACCACAAATGAGCACACTCAAAACAGGGGGTGTCACCTTAATGTGATTGGGGTGAACTGAGACAATTCTTCTACAAACATTCAATAGTTAGAGAATAAAAAAACCTAATTCACCTAATCCATTTCCAATTATTAAAAATTAATAGTAAATAATGGATGTGAGATCTTAGAAATTACATGCATTAAAGCAACCAGAACCCAGTAGCATGGAGTCGGTGTCTACTACCATTACACTGGAATCATTAAAAGTAATCAAATATTAAAGGACTTATTAGTGTAGTAGTATTAGTAAAATTGATACATACATGAGTCTTGTGTTAAAAATTTATACACTAATTATAAATTAAATTTTTTCAAGGAAAATAATGACTTTTTTTCCATTTAGAATATCATTGAATATATTTCGCAATACAATTCATTAATTCCTTGTGAAAAAAAAATTATTAGATCAAATGATCATTAAGGGTTAGGCATAGTGGAATAAATATTTAATCAATTATACTAATCAATATGAAAAGGTAATAACTGAACACACATACTATATAATAAAAAAATGAATGGATAAATATATGGAAAGGTAATTATTGAAAACACATAACATTCATATTACTAGATAATGGATAATCAATATGGAAAGGAAAATAACTAAATCATATTCAATTGAATCAATTAAATAATAATTAACTACATCCATAGATATTTTGATAAAAAATCTCATAGATTAATATTAATCAAATATAAATGAGGTAAATTCTTAAATATTGGATGAAATGTTTCCTAGGTATATAGTGCCAGTACCATCAATACCAATCATAATACAGTTTATATCATACACTTTAAAAATACCATTAGCATTATCTAGCCAACTAATACTTCCCATGAGACTACTGATGCATCCATGAGTTATGTTTAATTAGGCCCTATACATGTTGTACCTATCCAAATCATTCATTATATATCAGATAATAGATTTAAAAATGTTTCTTACCAAATATCTATATGGTGTAGAAGATGGAAATTTATCAATATTTCCCAAAATAATAAAATATTTATAAAAATAAAAAAAATTGAAAAATATTATATGATTTTGGTAATTAAGTATCTTTGATATATAATATGGATAATTAGGGAAAATTAAAAGTTCAATGATAATATGAAATTGAATATTTTGATATGAAAAAAAATTAATCAAGGAAATGAATTTCAATATTATCCATGAATGAATAAATCATATAACAAACATAAAAAGAGTAATGATTTTATCAATAAAAAATATCCCCTAGGTATAAGTATAAATTTTAGTTTTCTTTTATGAATGGATATAAAATAAAAATATATTTTAAAAACATTATTGAGGAAAATAAAAATTTACTTTGTAAAATTTTTCTGAAAAATAATTTCTTTGTAAAATATATTATGAAAACATTTTCTTTCCGAAATAATCACTTAAAAAATAAAAAATAAGCATAAAATAAATTATGGTGGGTAAATGTTTGGATTCCATATGAGGTAAAAATAATATTCATTTTGTAAGGTGAAAGCTTATTAATGTTCCTTGTTTTGAATGATAAATGGATATTACATTAAAAATATTTTTACAAATAAAAAATTTTAAAAAATTACAATAATTTTTTTTGGAAAGGTTCAATACATTTATGAAAATGTTTTTATAAAATATAGTTTTTAGAAGAAAATAATTTCTACAACCAAAGAATGAAATGATGTCAGGTTTTTTAAAATATAATTTTACAACATTTTAATTTATAAAGAGTAGAGAAATTTTACTATTATTTGATATATGAAATTAATAACCATAAGATAATAAAATTAAATGGTTTATTATACAGTGATCAAATAATTTTCTCTAATGTAATTCAGGAGTAATGAATCCTGAACAAAATGACATTGTAATGTAAAACAATGAAAAGATTCTAACATTGAAGTGAGAATCAAATAATGAGTACATTATATGTATCAAATGTAAATACAAAAAAATAAGTAGAAACAAATTAATAGATATTAAAAATTATTATTTACATTATCATATAATATTATCAACAACAGTGATGTAGAATAACCCAATGAAAATGAGTCAGGTTATGATTTTTTTTCAACTTGGTAACATTTAACGAAAATACCATTAGAATAAATAATTAAAATTGAAACCCAAAATTCAAAAACCTAAACTAATTAATTATATAATATACCAAAATGAGATTTATATACACCACATAAAATAAAAGAGGGGTGAATATGACATTTATCTCATGGATGTAAAAAATGAGATGAAAATATGATACCATGTCATTACTTTTAGGTTAATGTTATTATCATATTATATAATGGTTCTGATAATGTTAAAATAATATAAAATATCAATAAATATATTTATAATATCATATATTGTCCTTTTACAGTATCTTTTTACCTTTTGATAATAATCACTCATTATTTTCACTATTTAAGGTGTTAATTGTGTAGTTTTTCGTGTATTTTTAACTTGATATCTTTGTTTCTATTACCTAGATCATGATTTCATCATTAAAATAATGTAAACAATATATTATTATAATATATTTTAAGTATATATTTAATTATAATAATCAATATTATTTGGAGATATGAAAGGAAATACATCGTTCATGGAGATGGTTGGTCATATGTACGCAGGAATACATCTTTTAATTTATTTTTTATAAAAAATTAAAATAAAATTATATATGTATGTATATTATAATTAAATTATAATATATATTTAATATATGTCTCATAGTTTTAATGAAACCATACTTATTTTGAATCATTTATATTTTGAATAAATAACATCTCTTTTAGTTGGTGATAGGCCACACTTCAACAAATGATGTTATCATATGTACAAGAATAGAAATAATAAGAGAACGTGTTATGTAAAAATTAAAGAAAAATAGAGAGATTATAAAAATAAGATATATCATATATATATATATCATTTCCATTTTTATTCCCATCATGAGAGGTGGTAAAGGATGAATGATCAATCATTGTTTCGTGAGGCGGTAGTTCGTTGTACAAATAATTGTAGGTTCATCACCCATTATGTGGGTGTGTGTGTATGTGAAGGTAAAAAACAAATAAAAACAACATGTCAGTATATTTATAATTATTAGATGGTCATATAATCATGTAATAATAATATTTGAGCCAACGTAGAATGAAAAAATAAATAAAAGGGCTTGAGGAAGGATGTTACCCATTATTTATCTCTATATAGTTTTCACCAAAGGGATTCCTTGAATTGATTTCATCCAATGTTAATGAATATAGATATATGGGAGATATTTTAAATATCTATTTGGGATGATATTGTTTTATCCAAAATCTCTTAAGATTTTTGACGAAGTGGGAGGGGTGAGTGCCTTTTTATATTAGATGTGGATCGGCATTCTTGTAAATTTATGAAAAGGGGATTCCACCCACCGTTTTTCCTATAAAATTTTGATCGAATAATTTTAATTTTTCTATCTAGGGGATTAGTGAGTTTAAATATGAATATTAAATTTCTTTTGGATATATTTATAAATAATTTTGTCCTTGGTGGTAAAATTTTAGTCTTTAGTTACGCTAATTTTTCTCTTAATCATTGTTATTAATTATAAGTACAACAACTAATATCATTAATAAAAAAATAATTGAAATTATTATGAATTATAAATTTTTCAGATTCTAAATATGGGACCCATTTTTTAAATTTTAATTCAAATTAATGGAATAAATTAAATTAAATTATACCCCGTTGATCGGACAACAAATAGGGTTCTTAATGTAAAAATGTTTAAATATTCGGTACAATTTTATATCCAATTTCAAAATCAAATTTATTTAAGTGAAATTAAATGGACTTATTGATGTATAATTGATATAATTTACCTTTATAAAATTTGAAAAACATAATTTACCATTATAAATATGTTAGATGTAAAAGAAGTTTTGAATTCATATTCAGTAGATTTCACTATTCATCAAAAAATGAATGATCATACAAAAATTCCAAAAAATTTACCCTATCCTAATTTAAATGTTCCACATTCAAAATTTTTGGTTATTTTGACTTTTAAAATTTAATAATTATCAAAAAAATATTCAAAAATATTTTCACCATTAAATGATGGTAAAACTACATTTAGTAAAATATAGATTTTTATGAATAAAATTGGATTTTTTCATATCATATGCTATTAAAATATGTTGTATGAATGTCAAAAAAACATGGTTTAATAAAATATATATATATATATATATATATAATATCATTCAATATTTTTAAAATTTTTAATTTATTAGGATAAAACCACTTCGTGGGCATTAAAAAAGCTTTCTATAAAAACATTCCATTTATGTTCAATTGGTTATTATACTCATTTGTAATTAATTTTTTACCATTGAGTTCATTTTATATTTCTATAAAACATATATTTCCATAAATTAGATAATTATTTTAATAACCTCTTATTTATTATCATGGATAAGTCTTAATATATAAAATAATTATGTTTTAATAATTTATTATTGTTTTGTAAAACTCAGTTTGGCATGTTTTCTAAGCTATCAAAGTAACTCATTGTTGAGTGTCACATAATTTAAATCCTCCATTCATGCATTTCAAGATATAGATTTAATTTATTTAAACTAATAATAATATTTTAATATCTTGTATTTTATAACCCCTTATTAACTTGGTGTTTTATGTCATTGACACCATTGATTACAATGTTATTTAGAAGGACTCAACCATAAACATTAAATAATATTTAATTAAGTTAATAATTCACTTTCTGGATCTTTTAAGTTTTAGATATTTAGAGAATAGGGCCATAAAAATTTCATTTCAACTTGAAAATTACATGTAGAAACTACTACTCATTATCCATTTTTTCAAAAAATAAAAAATCATAAAAAGAAACATGTCCAGTTCCATGTTTTAGACAACAAGACTTTTCCAGGATCCAATCCTTGAACAATTTCTACTTTATGTCCTATGAAAAACATTTCAAAAACATGAAACGAGAATAAAAGCTCAGTAAGTGGGACAAAAATAAGGGAAACTATTAGTTTTTCAAAACAATATGTAAACCATGGATACATTATCATAAGTAATAATTTTCATCTTTATTAAGTAGTAAATACTCTTTACTAAATAAAAGATCATTTCATACCCTTTAGTAACCAAAAGATTACCATAAAACACATAGAAAGAACACATAACTTATAAAGGTAATATGGGACATAAACATACTTAAATGGAATAACCATACGGTTGAGTTCCATACATATCACTAAATGGAATAGCCATATGACTGACTTCCATAACCAATGCATTAGAAGTTATAATGTAACCACCCATCCTCATATTTCACAACACCACCCCTCATTTGGTTTATCACGTAACCATCCGTTAAATTTCAAAGTACCATTATAAATCATAACATAAAACAAGAATGAAAGAAATATAAAATATCTACATTACAATCACAATATATTATTTCAAGATATTAATGTAATAAATTTCTATCAAAACCATATTCAAAACCATTTAAAACATTTAATAAAGAGATTTTTGTATGAAAGTGTCCCATTCGAATTTGAAAATTTTAATGGTATTAAAATTTTAAAACATTAATTTCCATATAAATAAATCGTTATAACCATTTGTAATAGATGTAAATCAATGTGAAATATTTATTAGAAGAAATCTTTGAAAATAATATTTTAGTTAAAGAGTTCTTAACCAAATGGGAGATGCTTGAATACAAATAATCAAGGAATAAAATTTAATTAAAACATTATAATATCATGAGAATAAAGGGATTCATTATATAATATACGAAAGGAATGTATAAAATCCATATAAAAGTAAATTTGTTAACAACCACCATGAAGCCTCTATGGAATGTAAATTGAGATGAAATCCATTATAAAGACGGTATCCTTAGATTAAGGATAAATAAATTACATAATTATGTGGTAAAAATATAAATACACCCAATATTACTTTATATTATGTGTAAAAAATCATAGGACATTCGTACATATTCATACCATGACATAATCAATAACTGAAGTTTAACTCTAAAGTTTAACTCTAAATAATTGAAATTGGGTTAAGAAGTTATCTTACAAAAATTAGACATCCTAATGACGTCACTTTAAAATTAAAAAAAAAATTATGAGACAGAAAAGGGTCTCTCATCACAGGGAAATAAAATGTAGATAAATAAGGATTTATAAGATCATATCCCAACCTAATAAAATAAAAATTAAAATATTTTATATCAAAGAAGTCTTTGAATAAAAGATGTTGATGAATGGTTCCCATACTGATTTGGTTCCTTTCGAAACATACTCCCCATAAAATAATAACCATAAAATGAAGATGTAAATAACAATAAATTAATTTATATTACACAAATAATAAAATCATTGGATGTACATACACCACAAAAAATTAAATAGAGGCAATATATCATGAATCTCATGTGAATAAAAAGTGATATGAATACCCCTTACCACGTTGTAATAAATCAGGTCGTAAGACCAAAAGTTTATAACCACAAAATTAATCACATAATACCATTTATATGATTAAAATAATGATTATATATATCAAATGGAAGTAAAAAAATACACCACATGCAAGAAATAATTGGTGAGCAATACAAATCTCACAAAATTAAAAGTGAGATAAGATACCCCTTAGCCCAAGTCCGACTTGTCTTATATGTTCATTAATCTTCTGAATAATAAACAAAACATAATTTATAATTTTTTAAGATCCTTTTTCAAATTTATTATTCCTTTCATATCTTTTATTACTACATTATAAACATGACAAAATATTGAAGTAAGTAACGGTTGTTTTTTTTATATTTGGTACTTGAGTCAAAAATGAACTTCTTATAATTACATGTTGTCCACGTGGTCAAAATTACATTATCTATAGAATTATATTAAATATTTATATATCATATATATCACTTATATTAATTAAATATAAATATATTTATAATAGTACATACATTTGGTGATAATAAATGAAATGCACCGTTCGTGGAGACGATAAGTCTTACGTACGCATGAACGGTACATTGATTTCTATTACATATTTTACTGGAATTAAAACATAATGATACATAGGTATATTATAATTCTAGTAAAATATCAAATATAAATTAATTAAATCCATCCTTTATATGTCTTATGTTTGGCATGAATCAGTCATATAACTTTGAGGGGGATGTAGTTTGTACTTCCTCAAATGAAATTATCACATCTACCCATTATGGAAACCATAAAGTTATCATATAAAAAAAAATACTGAAGAATAGATACAATAAAAATATAATATATATCATATAAAAATATAGTTTCATCATAATGGAAACTAGGATAGGTGGTAAGATAAGATTGAACAATCATCGTTTAGTGAGGTTGTTGTTTGTCGTCCATGAAAACATTATGTTCTTTACCAATTAGATGGAGGTGTGTGTAATTTTAGGTTAAATAATTATCCTAAAAACATCCTAGTATATTGAAGATACATTGGTTGTTATAAAATAATGATATAAAGAGAATTAATGGGGGTTTTTTAATAAAAATAAAACAAAACAATATAAGAGAAGTGGTTGCCTTTAAATCGATTAACTCCCTTTGGATTGAACCAAAAGGATTTCTTGAACTACCTTATACCTAAGGGAATGATTCTAGGAGGAATATATGGATTTAAAGATATTAATTGGGTAGTGGTAGGATGAGCTAAGAGGATTGATAGGTGTAAGTAATGGGTTAGAAGTGAGGGATTTAATTAGGGGGAGGAGGGGCTCTTTAGCAATATTTGAAAATATTATTTTATTATATAATGATTTTATGTTTCTAAAGTTCCAAAACACATTAAATTAAAAGATAAGATGAATCATTATCAAAATAAAATCATCCAATATTAATTTTATAGGTTTTGGATTTTTTTAATCTTTAAAATCTTATTTATTTAAATCATTCATTAATGAGGTAAACACTCCATCTTTATTTGTCATAAATAATTTTATTTATTTGATGTCTAAAAATTATGAAAAATACTATGATGTAGGAAATATTTTTATATTTTAATTAATATTTATATTCAAGTATATTACTTATATAACCCTTTGAAAAAATTGATTTAATAAAAGATAAATGTTTATGTCATTTTATTAATTACTTTAAATTAATTAATACAAAGTGTCATTATCACTCTTAAGTGGCTCTATGGGGTCCCAAAATCAACCCAAGGATGCCCATGGATTGAAATGTCTCAACCAACACGACTAGGACACATGTTCGGGTAAATTAAAATTATTATAATACTATTTTTACCTTGAATTACCCTATTTACCTTAAATAGTAGTAAATAAAAGTCAAAATATACTATTCACAAAAAATTACTTTCATCTTATTGAAGCGTATTTTACTTACTAATAACAACCATATATTTTGGATTTTCGAAATTCAATTCACAGATGTGGTAAAATTTCTTTTAATGTAAAATGTGGGTTTTTTTAACTACCACTCAGTGTTTTCACGAATTATAAAAAATGAAGGTTTTCAAAAAAAATACCGATAATTTAGCCTAAGATATATTTGATATTCTGAATTCAAAAATGATGTCTATTTTACCAAATTTATATAATATATGTTGGATTAAATAATTTAAAATTATTTTCCACTACCAAAACAAAAAATGTGTTTTTGAGAAATATTAACTATGAGAAGATTGACAGTTGTTTATGTCCAATTTCAATGTGAAATTAAATTAAATCACTAAAATTGGATTAATTTGAAAAAATATAATCTAATTAAATCTTAAAACCAATTAAAACATAATCTAACTATATAAATAAATTAGATAAAAAGGCAGGTTTAATTTAAAATATAGTATTTTTCACTATTCATTAAAAAATGAACATTATTAGAAAAATAAAAAAAATCATCCAATGTAATTTTTGATCTCATGATTCATAAGAATAATTTTATTTTTACAAATAAAACAAATAAAAGTGAAAAAAATATATTTAAAAAGTGTTCTCTATCAAAAGGTGGTAAATCAACCTTTTCAAGAATATTATAGTATTTATGTTTAAAATTAGATTTGTTAGCATTTTAAACCTAAATATTTTATTGGATAAAAGTAAAATAATTTAATAAAAAAAGTGTAATAATATATAAGTTAGTTCTGTTCATTTTCTTCAATACAATGGTTATTTGTTAACTACCATTTAAAATAATAATATTATATTATTATTTTCCAGTATAACTCAAAACTGTGTGCAATGTATGATTTCAAATAAACCTGTTGTTGCGTATTAAGTATGTCATAGAACATAGAATACCATTTAAGGTAAAAATAATATATATTTCAAAAGTATTAACAAATATGAAAATGTTATATTCTTTGTTTACCTAGGATGTTACATCCTTCCCCCTTCTAGAAATTGATTCTTCACAATTTTAAATTTGGTATTGGAAAATTCATTGAATGTCCCAAATCAGAAGAAGTGTAAATAATACTATAAATTTAAAATAAATAAAGAAAATTACAAAGGTAACCTGAGATAACTAATACTAATATTCCATGAAAACATGTATTTAGATGAGAAACTATGAGTCATGTTCTGATGGAGAATGATAGAAAACATGATAAGGAGAAATATAACCACTAAAAAATCAAAATATTTGATGGGTTAAAGAGTCATTAATTCGCTAGTAGGAAATGTTAATAGACAATGTTTTTGAAGTTTCTATTCATATATTAGAGGAATTTATTTATGAGCTTAACTAATAACATAAGGAAACATACTTACTTGTCTTGTATACTTTCATCCTTTACGAAATTCCCACCACAAACTCATTTTAAATCCAAATGATGAGTACTCATGAAGACATGGTAACACATGAAGCACTAGAATCAACTTCTTGAGAATCTCATATTCTAAAAAAGAAGATCTATATATTTCTCCTCTCTCTAGCCATTAACCAAAACCAAAATAGATAGTACAATATCAGATAATTCCCATAAAAGGATAATTTTTTATAAAATAAAATACTATTCTTAATCACAAAAATTTAACAAACAGTACCCAATGTTCAAAAAATAACATTCAATAAACAACTCTCCTTAAAATTCTTCAATCCATCCCCAACTAATATTGAAACACAAAACTTGGATGAGTTTGGTCACATAGTCTTCCATGATAAATCTAAACATTTATCTCCAAATAACATCGACAACTCCTAAAATCTCATACTGAAGTGTAATTAACCTAATCAAATATACTCAATGATAGGTTAATAATTTCCATAAATAACACAAATCACCTTATGAAGAAAATAAAAACATATATTCTACCAAAATAATATTTCAACCATTACATCAAAAATGAAATCCCGTAGTCTTCTATTTACCTTATGTATATAGTGTTCCCAAAAGAAAAAACATATTCCAAAATAACTTTTATCACTTAATCACCAAATCATTTTTTATACTAAGGATATCTATTTGATAAAACATAATATCCCAAATCAACATATTCTTGATCAATAAAATTATTTAACTAAAAACAATAAGTCATACTAACCAGGGACATCACATAGTCTAGTGGTAATGGATAAATCTCAATCGCAATTCAGTTTTGGGTTCGATTCCTATATCTTTTTCCAACATGACGGGTTGTCACATGGTTTTCTTGTTTTCCATTTTCAAAAAATTATATAATTTCATAACATTACAATAAAATTTAGAAAAATTATTCAAAAATAACCATAACATATTTTATCCTAAAAAGTTATATAATCCCTTTCATTTTGCACCCCAAAATATAATAATGATTTACCACCTCTAAGATTACTATGACTATTTTTAATGAGCTATCCATTATGGTTATGTCACTTTTTCTAAAATAACTACCTAACCGGTAATGTTATCTAGACTGACCTCTAATAACAACTATATGGACCCGACCGTAAACATAAAATAATCTTGAATTAAGGTAATAATTCTCATTGAGGATCTTTTCAGGCTTACATTTTTAGAGAATTAAGACATAACTATTACATATCAACATTAAGATTACATGTAGACACAACAACTCTGTATCCATTTTTTCATAAAATAAAAACACTTAAAAAGAAAAATTTACAGTTCCATTTTTTAGACAGTATGACTTTTCCTTGATCCCATCCGTGACCTTATTCCACTTTATGTCATGTGAAAACCATTTAAAAAACATGGGATGTGAACGAAATATCACTTAGGGATTAACAAAAATGGAAACAGTTATTTTTCCAAAACAATAAGTAACCCATGAATAATTTAACATAAGTAATACTTTTTACCATTATGAAGTAGTAAATACTCTTCTGAATAAAAGATCATTGCTTACCATTTTGTAACCAAAATATTACCATAAAGCCCATAGAAAGCACCCTTAACATATAAAGGTAACATGGGACATAAATTTACTTAAATTGAATAACCATATTTTCTACTTCCACACATATCACTAAATATAATAGTCATACGGCCAACTTCCATACCCAATGACTTGGAGGTTATAACACAACCACCCATCTTGGTGTATCACAACACCACCAATAATTCAGTATATCATTTAACCACGTATCAAAAGTCTATGTACCCTTATAAATCATAACAGAAAAAAGGAATGAAGGAAATATAACATTTCCAAATTGCAATCACAACATATCATTTCATTATATATACGTAATCAATGATTTATAAAAACCATTTTCATAACCATTTAAAAAAATTAATAAAGTGATTTTTGAATCAATGTGTTCCAAACCACTTTAAAACATAAGAAGGTATTAACATTTTAAAACATTAATTTCTATATAAATATATCATTTAAACTATTTTTAAATGATGGTCACTAAGGAGAAATATTTATAAAAATAAATCATTAAAAAAATATTTTAGTTAAGGAGTTCATAACTCAATGAGAGATTATTGAATACAAATAATTATGGAATAACATTAAATCAAAAAAATATAATATCATGATAATAAATGGAATCATGATATAATATTACAAAGTATAGTATATACACCATATAAATGTGAATTGATGAATAACAACAATTAAGTCTCAATGGAATGTAAATTGAGATGAAACCCCTTATAAAGATGGTATCCATAGATTAAGGCAAAATAAATTACATAATTATGTGTAAAAAATATAAATACAGACAATATAAGTATATATTATGTGTAAAATAATCATAGGTCATTCACCCATATTTATATCATGACAAAATGAAGAAGTAAAATTTTAACCCACAAAATTGAAATTTTGATAATAAGGTCTCTTACAGAAATTTGACAGTCGAATAGTGTCACATTGAAATTCCAAAAAATGAGTTGATGAGAGAGAAATAATTATCTAATAACATGAAAATAAAATTTACATAAATAAAGATATATAATAACATATCCCAAAATAAGAAAATTCTATTTAAAAGACATTATAAAAAAGAATTCTTTGAATAAAAGAGGATGGTGAAAGGATCTATTATCGATTTGGTAAGTTATGAAATATACACCCCATGAATGAAAAATTAAAAAATACAGATTAAAATACACATAAATTAATGTGTGTCACAAAAAATAATACAATCATGTTAATTACATACACCGTACAAAAGGAAATAGTTGAGATATATCATGAATCTCACGTGAATAAAATGTGATATGAAAACCCCTAACCACGATGTAATAAATTGAGTAGTATGAAAAAAAGTCAATAACCACAAAATGAATCACATAATACCAGGAATATAAAGGGAATCGTGATAATATATATATCAGATGATATTAAACAATACACCACATTCCTGAAATAAGTGGCGAACAATGGAAATCTCATGGAATTAAAAGTGATAAAAGAAACCCCTTACCTCAACTCTGACATGTCTTGTATATCCTTTAATCTCCAAAATAATGAAATAAAGACAATTTATAATTTATTTAGAACCCTTTTCATGTTTATTATTCTTTATATATCTCTTATTACAATGTTATAAACATTACAAAATTATATAAGTTAATAAAGATTATTTTGTCCATATTTGGTACTTGAGTCAAAAATGAACTTCTATTAATTACATGTTGTCCACGTGGTAAAAAGTACCTTATTTACATAGTGATATTAATGATTTAGTTACCATATATATCATATATATCCAATATATATATGTATTTATAATATTACATACATTTGGAGATAAGAAATGAAATGCATTGTTCATAGAGATAGTAAACCAAACGTACGCATGAACACTACTTTAATTTCTATTATGAATTTTTATGGAATTAAAACATAATGATACATATGTAGATTATATATCTCGTATAATATCATATAAAATTTCATTAAATCCATCTTTTATACATTCCACATATGTCATGAAAGAGTCATATCATTTTGAGGGGGTTGTAGTCCGCACTTCCTCAAATGAAATTATCATGTTTACACATTATGGAAACCCTAAAGGTATGATAAAAATGAAAAATTAAGAAGAATATATAAAATATATATATATATAATATATCACATATAAAAACAGTTCCATAATAATATCCATCATGAGAGGCGGTAGGAGAAGATTGAACAATCATCCTTTCGTGAGGCGATAGTTCGCCGTCCACAGAAACAGTATGTTCATTACATATTAGATGGAGGTATGTGTAAGTATAGAACTAAAACATATCATAAAAAAATTAGTATATTTAATATTATTTTCTGTTATAAAATAAATAAATAAATATAATTTTAGGGGATGGAGAAGTAAAATAATATAAAAAGAAATTAAGAGAAGTCGTTACCTTTAAATCAGCTAACTCCCTTTCAATTGAACCAAAATGATTTCTCTAAGTGACTGATGCCTGAGGGAAGACTTCAAAGAAGTGAATATAAATCTAGGGAGCTTAATTGGGAAATTTTTAGATGATCCAATGGGCTTGAGAGGTGTTATTAATGGGTTAGATGTGAGGGCTTTATATAAGGGGGTGGAGGGTCTCTTTAGAAATGTTTGAAAATATAATTTTATTATATAATTATTTTCGGGGTCTAAAGTTCAAAAAAAAATTAATGTAAAATTATCAGATGACTATTGTTCGAAATAAAATCATCCAATAATAATTTGACAAGGTTTTGGATACTATTTTAATCTTTATAATCTTATTTATTTAAATCATTCATTAATGAGGTAAACACTACATCATTATTGTGTCATAAATAATTTTGTTTATATAATGTTTAAATATTAAAAAAAATAATATGAAGTATGAAATATTTTTATTTTTTTAATGAATATTTATAGTCTAGGATATATCAAATATAACCCTATGTAAAAATTTATTTACTAAAAGATATATGTTTATGTCATTTTTTACATTACTTTCAATTTATTAATATAAAGTGTTATTATCACTAATAAGTGGCTCCATGAGGTACCAAAATCGATGAAAATATTCCCATGTTCATAAATGTATCAACCAATAGTGTTAGGATGTATTTTAGGGTCAATTAATATTACCATAAATTTTTATCTTTAAAAACCCTATTTACCTTTAATTGCTGTAAATAAAAGTCAAATGATATTGTTCACAAAAAATTATATTCATCTTATTGAACCACATTTTACATAATAATATCAGCCATGTATTTTTTATTTTCAAAATTCAATTCACAGAAGTTGTAAAAAATCATTTAAATGAAAAAGTTGGTTTTTTAACAACCACTTATTGTTTTCACTATTCATAAAAAATTGAAGGTTTTCAGAAAAATAAAAAAATCACCCCAAGTTATATTTGATAGTATAAATAAAAAA
Source organism: Viscum album (assembly GCA_963277665.1). Lineage (NCBI taxonomy): Eukaryota > Viridiplantae > Streptophyta > Magnoliopsida > Santalales > Viscaceae > Viscum > Viscum album. Next base: position 1,271,957,563 of record OY728146.1, read on the forward strand.
TTTATGACAATTCTTAAAAATTCAAAACAAATTTGTGGGAATAATTAATTTAAAATTAATTCTCACTATAAAAAATCATGTTTTAAAGAAATAATAACTATCAAAAGATTGACACTTTTTTATGTCCAATTTCAATGTGAAATTACATCCAATGGCCAAAATTGGATTAATTGGTAAATAAATAATATAATTACACTCTAAAACCAATTTAAAATTCAATCAAAAATATTAAATTAATTAGATTAAACGGCAGTTCTTAATTAAAATACAATATTTTTCACAATTCATTAAAAATGAACATTATTAGAAAAATACAAAATTCCATCCAAAGTAATTTTTGATATTTAGATTAATAAGAATAAATTTTTTTGTTAAATAATACATATAAAAGTGAAAAAAAAACTATATTTAAAAAGGGTTCTCCGTCAAAAAGATGAAAATCGACATTTTAAATAATATTATATTATTTGTGCATCAAAATAGATTCTTTCGCATTTTAAGCCTCTAACTTTTATTGGATAAATGTAATAAATTTAATAAACACTTTTAATCCTATTTTAGTTATTTTTATTCATTTCCATCAAAACAATGACATTGAATTAACTACCATTTAAAATAATAATATTATATTATTATTTTATTGTTTAACTCAACATTGTGTGCAAAAAAAGATTTCAAATAAACCCGTTGTTGAGTATCAGGTATGCCATGGAACATAACCTCCCATTTAAGGTAAATTCAAAATTTAATTATAAAATATTAATAAATATGAAAATGTATAATTCTATATTTACATGGGATGTTACATAGTTACATTAGAATTTTGGGGCATTAAATTACCTCCATATTAAATAAATTTCATCTTGAAAATTTAAACTCAATCAGGGTGATAAATTTTATAATATTTCTGATTTTTAAATCCCACATTTTGATATAGGAGAATAAAAATCTTCTATGAATGAGAGAATGTGAATTATAAAGGTTACAAGGACTATCATATAACTATTTCTCTATGTTGTAGAATACCAATGGAATGTAGAGATAAAATCTTGGAGAAAATCGTAAATATTTATAGGGATTGACTTCTGTCATCAATAAAAATAATTTAATTATCAATATAATATTTAGGGCCTCAAAACCATAAATCTGTGATGGTTTAGAGGACCTTCGTTTGAACAAGAAATAAGGTATTAAGATAATATGTTTTCAGATCATTTTCAAAATTTTCATTAATTATTCTAATATCTATAAATATAAGGAAATAAAATACATATTATATTTATATATAACAATTTGTATTCTTTATCATCTTTTATAAATTTTTAATTCAATATTTAAATCATGAAATAAAAATCCAAAAATTATTTTTAATGCCTAAATGCACCAAAACAAACTATAAACATATCGTAAGAAATATAAAATAGAGACAAGTCTTATTTCTTTTCTCTAAATATCCCTCAACTATTATATGGTTAATATAAAATCCTAAAAATAAACACTACAGGTTTATAAATAATTATTATTAATCATATTTTTTAACTAAAAACAATATCATATTATACCATATATCACGTAGATCAGTGGTTGGCGTAAAACCCTTATCGTCATTCGGAAATGGGTTAATATCTTACTGACATGCTAGATTTGATGGGTTGTCACCCAACATATAGGATTTCCATTTTAGATATCATATTAATATAAATTCCAAAATTAATGTGATGGACGTTCTTGATATTTAGTCAGTATATACCCTTTTAACTAAGGATTTCAATTCAATCATAATACATAAATAATTCTTCCATTTATTTCCTCAAAAGACCATCCTTAGTCTATAGTTTAACATTTAGAAGATAAAATTTTCTAAAACGAATAACCATTGTGTGAGCATCAATTATCATATTGGAAACACCATATAATCATTTTTAGGATGTCATAATCATGACACATCATATGAAATATAAGAAACCTCAGGTATAACCTAGATTATTCATTTAATTATCTATTATAATGATTAATAATTTTTTACAATGAAAATGTGAATTATTTTAACCATATCATCTATGAGTGTCAAATTAGGTGTGTATAAAGTATTGTTGTCTTGTACTAGGTTTCATCGAGTCAGGCCTAATGCACCATGTAAATGTTGAAACCCCTAGGTACATATATTCTAGAACCATATCAGCACTTATCATCCAAATAGGGTTTTATTACTATGAAGACCCAATATTCTATACCCTACCAAAATTATAGGATGTTCAACTATATATATCCTCCACTTCTATCTTAGGGTTATGTTACGTAATATTTGTTTTCTAAATCCATTTTCCAATGTAACTACTAAACTTCCTCTTATACAAACTGTATTGACCTTCCCCTAGATGCCTGATGCTGGTGTCTGCTACCATTACATTAGAATGATTACAAGGAATAATATCCTGATGTAATAGTTAATTTATTAGTCTTTGTAAAATTGATTCATTCATGTGTCTTGTATTTCAAATAAATACACTAATTACAACATAGTTTTTAATGAGGATAATGATAAATCTATTCCATATACTGTATCATTGATTTTAATTCAATGTATAGTGCTTGGATTTCTATAGAATGGAAAAAAATAATTGTGGTCTCAAATTTTCAATATGGTCTAATCCAAGAAGAATCAATATAAAATCAATTAGAAAAATCAATATTGAATGCAAATAACTTAACACACATTCCATATAATCATTAAACTGAATAAAAAAAATATGTCAGTGTAATAATTGAAAACACGTGTCATTCAAATAAATTGATAAGGAATAATCAATATGTAATGGAAAATAACTTAAAAATTCCATTTTATAAATGAAATAATATTGAAATTCATCCATAGATATGTCTATGGAAAATATCATGGATAAAAAATAACTAAATCTAAATATGTAAAATTCTTAATTATTGGTCATCATGTTTCCTAGGTACATAGTACCATTAATATTAAGAACATTCATATGATGGTTCATAACAAGATGGATGAATTTCCCCTTAATAAAGGATATCTAAATGGTTCATCCCATGAGACTACTGATGCATTGAGTGGATATTTATAACCAGGTACCACCCATTTCATATGTATCAAATGCTTTCAAAACATATTGAATAATGTATTTAAAAAACATTCCTTGTAAAATATCTATATGGAGTATAAGATATAGATTTATCAATATCTACCCAAATAATCAAAAAACCTTCAAAATGAAAACATTATGAAATATAGTATATGGTTTAGGCACTGAATGTATCTATGATAAATTATATGGACAATTAGGGGAAATACAATGCTCAATGATCATTGGAAATTGAATAATTTCAGGACTCTAAAAATAGTGTCAAGGAAGTAAAGTACAATCCAATACTAGGTCAAATAAATCATAATCCATTTAGATAAATAATAAGGATGGTATCAATACAAAATATCTCTAGTGTAGTAAGGATAAAGGTTCATTGTTGTTGATGACTCGAAATAAATTTTTTTTTAAACAATATTTATTGAAATATTCTTTTTATTTTTAAGTTCCATATGAATTTTTTTTTATTTGAGGCTAAATTTTATAATGTTTTCTTTCAAAATGATACGATTTTAAATTTAAAAAGTAATATTCAAAGAAATGGTGTCACATAAATCGATACATGTCATTTGAGGTAAAAATAAAATTTTTTTTATGGTATATGGATTGAAATATTCCTTGTTAAGAAAGATACAAAGATATTCCATTTAAAACAATAAATACCAAAAGTTGTAAAAATTACTTTAATAAATCATTTTAGAATGGTTAAAAACATTTTTGAAAACATTTTCAGAAAACATTGTTTTTTGAATAAATCAGTTTCTCTGACCAATGATCGAAATGAAGTCAGATTTTCTAAACAATGTTTTATAAAATATTTAATATACCATATAGTGGAAAAATTGTAATATTACTTGAAAAATGTCCTTAATAATGATATTATAATAAAATTAATGTTTTATTAGATAATAATAAAATATATTCTACTATTGATAATTTAGGTGTAAACAATCCCAATAAAAAAGAGATTTTAAAGTAAACGCCTAAAAATATTATAATTTTGAAGTGAGAATAAATCAATTAGTATATTATTTTTATCAAATATAAATCCACATAAATAGTTTTAAATTAATTAAATGATAGTCAATGTAATTATACACATAATCATATAATATTATTGATGATGAGGAAGTTGTATAACCTAATAAAAAGGAGTCGGTTCATTAATTTTATTTTATACTTTTTCACTTTTAACTCAAATAAAATTAAAATAAATAATTCTAATTGAAACTAGAAATAATAATAAAATAAAATAATTAAGGATTTAATATATCACAATTGGATGTATATACACCACACAAAAAAGTTAGTTGAGAATATGACATATATCTTCTAGATGTAATGAGTGAGGTGTCAATCCCTTACCTAGTGTTTCCTTTTGAGTGAATGTCATTTCTATTCCTATATAATGGTTTTTAACATGTTAATAATATGAAAAGGAGACATACTTATATTTATAATTTTATATATAACTTTCTTATGTTATATTATTACCCATTTGTTAATAATCATTCAATAATTTCATTATTCTGAGTGTTAATTGCCTAGTTTGTCATTTATGTTATTACTAGTTATCTTTATTTCTGTTAAATATATCATGGTTTCATAATACCAATAATTTATACCATTATGTTATTATAATATATATATTCTTTATGTTTTTAGTTATATTAATCCATAATATTTTGAGATAAGAAATAAAATTCTCATTTCATAGAGGTGATATGTCGTATGTACGCATAAACACTACCTTCATATGTTTTTGTTTTAAATGTATGAAAATTAAATTATATATATTTATATGTATAACATAATAAAATTATATTATATATTTCATATCTTTCACATAGTTATAATTAATCAATAATTTATACACTCCATGTATAGTGTGAACGAATCACATCACTTTTAGGGGGAGGTAGTCGACAATTACAAATAAGAATTTATTATATTTAAAAAATAGAAATCATAAGTATGTATGTTATTTAAAAAATAAATAATAATAAATAAATTATAAATAATATATATATATATATTCCAATATAATTACCATAACTAGATGTGGTAATTGAAGAATAAACAATCAGGATTTCGTGAGGCGGTAGATCGTCATGCAAAAAAACGTTATGTTCTTCACTGATTAGATTTAAGTGTTTGTATATAGAGGTAGAAACAATAAAATTGAAAAATATGAGAATATTTATGACACAAATTTTATTTTATAAGCATGTAAGAAGAATATTTTGTGGGGTGGATAATGAAAATAATATAAAAGAGCTAGAGGGAGGATCTTAAATTTTCTATGGGAAACTACTTTTGGTTTACACCAAAGGGATTCTCTTGATTGATTAATTACCAAAGAGATTATTCTATGTTTTGGGTATTTATTTTTAAGATCAATTTGGGTAGATCTTTGTCAATCCAAAGTGGATTGAGAGGTGTGAGGAAGTGGGATGGGTGAGTCCCTTTTTATAGTGGATGAGTGGCATTCTTAGACATTTTGGAAAATGGAATCTCCCCCACATTTTCTGTTGAAAAGTTGTTCCAATATTAAAACAAATAATACAAAATAAACTAAATGGTCAAAATATTATCATAAAATATATTTTTATATGTTTCTAGGTCATTTTGGTCGTATTTTCAAACTTCATTCCCCTATTTAGCTAATTATTCTCCAAATCATTGAAATTAATTTTAATTAAATTCAAAAATATATTTGATAATAATTTAATATGAAATTATTATAAATTATAAATTTATTTTATCGAAAATATGGAATCAATTTATAAAATTATTATATTATATTTGGTAAAATTTTAATTTAAATTTAATCACATATAGGGGATGACAAAGCGGGATTTAAAGTAAAATTTTTCTAAATTTTTGTATATTTTTATATCCTATTTTAAAGTGAAATATAATAAATTGACCTAAATTTAATATATTAATGTATAATTGATCTAACTGAACTATAAATTATATGAAAAAAAAATAAATTATCCAAATAAATAAATTTTTAAAAATTGTTTTGAATTAAAATTCAGAATTGTTTCAATATTAATCAAAAAATGAAAATTCACAGAAAAAAAAATAACCCCAACAAAATTTTTATGTTTATTTTTTAAAAAATATTTTATTTAAACTATAAAATTTCAAAATTTTCAAAAACATTTAACTAAAATAGGTTATTCATATAAGGTGGTAAAAATTCCTATGAAAAAAATATGTTTTAATGCGTAAAATTTTGTTTTTTCTTATCTTATTCCTATAAAATATATTGAATGAATGTAAAAATATTTTATTGAATATAATATATATATATATATATATTGAATTAATATCACACACAAATTTAAAATTATTTAATTTATTAAGATAAAAAATCTTTTTAGGAATTAAAATAGTTTTCAATATAATAATTCCCTTCATTTCTAATTGGAACTCAGATTCATTTATAATTAATTTGTAACCACAATACTAATTTTATACATGTGTAAACCATATATATTTATAATTTATTTAATATTATTAGAATCCTTTAATTTATCCAAATGTTTATGTCTAAACATATTAAATAGTAATATTTTAATAATATGTTGTTCGGTAAAACTTGATTATTCATCTAATTTAATCTATTTACAGAATGGCTCGAAGGATTTCATTTTTTATTGATTTTTGAAAACCCCCCTTTAAAGGGATGATGGGGAACCCTTACAAGGCCCATAGGCTCAGATATTACATGGTCCTCAGGTTTAATAGACTACATGACCCGATGGTCTTAGGGAATTCAACAAGACTATCTACAAGGAACTAAAACTACACAACATCTAAATCATTATAGTATCTCTCCACCTTATCATGGACATTTGGCTAGGCTTCCAATGCAAGATAAGTCTGATCTCTATGGCATAGACATGCCCTCTTATTCTGAATAATCCATTTGGCTCTGCTCTGGTAAGTGCATATACTCTCAATCCTCTTCTGGGGTTGCCCCTTTTTTGTAGTGGGTCTGGGGAAACTACATGTGGCCCGAAGGCCTTGAGGTGGCTCAAAATCATTAAAGGTGGTCCAAAATCCCTACTGACCCGAAGTCTTGGGTGGCCCAAAAGCCTTAAGGACCACAAGCCCAAACCAGTGACCCAAGGTGAATAGTTCCAGCTACTATAATACCGAACAGTAACTGCTATAGTACCCACACAATGTATAGTTCTGCTACAATACCTATACAGTGTACAGTTCTGCTACAGTACCACACTATGTACAGTTCTTCTATAGTATCGCACAGTGTAAAATTATGTTATAATACCACTACAATGCCTACTACAGTACTGCTACAGTACCAGAAATATTCCTCCACCTATTTTTGAACATGGGGCTTGTGAATGCACTTAAGGATACCTCACCAACTGGGTTGAGGCTCATGTGCCAAAGGTGTGTTGCTAACACCAGCTCCTAGAAGGGGGGCCCCCGTGAGCCCAAGTGCGCAACATGTTCCCCACCCATGCAATTTCTGTGAATCCCCCTGTTCATAATACGAACAGTGTTCGAGCCTGGTGGGACTCGATCGTACACCAGTTCCCATGGAGAGAGAGGGGTAATTTAATCTATTGAAAAAACTCATTATTGTTTGTAGGGAATGAAAATGAATAATTTGATTTATTGTAAGATGAATATTGAATTTATTTATAATAGTAAATATATTATAATGTATCAGGATATTATATTCCCATATGCGATTGTCATTGTGTGTCATACATGATATTTAATACAATTTTCTTTATTATTTTGGGGCTTTACATGCATCAAATTTTAAACATTTAGAAATTACCCACAGACAACCTCTTTCAACCTAATAAATTGATGCCCCAAAAAATATAAATTCATAAGAATACAAAATGACATATTAATATGAATCATCCCCTAGTTGGATTAGAGACCAAAATAAGAATAAAAATTCTCACATGGGGCTCTAAGATGGATTTATAGCATTTATGTAACCATTACAAAATTTTTCAAATAGTCCATGAATAACACACAACATTTAATGAATGTAACACACCCAATTATGAAATTCATTTCAAATTTCATCATAAATTCCACATTAAAAACGACAATCTAAAAAAGTGAAATCTACCTTGAAATCCCTTTCCTAGAACCATATTTATAAACCCACATTCTAAAGATCCATTGAAATCCAAATTAAGCTAAAACCCTACCAAAATGAATTACAAATATAACTCCTTCCACAAAATGTAATTTTAATATAAATATACTGCTTTCAAGGAAACCAAATGGTGTTAATCACCCTTTTTAAAAAAACATTCATTTAACTTTCAAATTAAAATGCAAAACACGAAGAGTCCCATAGTATATAAAAAATCAATGGTGGAATATCTCCCTCATTTTAATATAAAACAATCCTTTAAAAGAATTCTTGCTCAAAAAAAATGTTGACCAAAAATTAAAGATTTTTTAAAACACTATAACCACTCCACAAATTTGAATAAAAAACTAAATACTTCTCGTAATGTGTCCCAAATATATTCCATGCTTTCAATAATAATATTTGAATTCCATTTTATAACCATGTTTGTTTTTTTGTACAAAATATCAATTCATGAATCATATTACAATAATGTTTAAAAAAATTTTAAGGTAAAATCACAATATTTAAAATTTATTGGTTTTTTTCCATGGCCTATTTAACTCCCAAAATACAATGAAATATCACCTAACCATAATAATTCCAGAAAAACAATTTAAAATTTTAATATGAATCTTTTCAATAATAGTATGAAAATTTTAACATGTAATTCAATGGTGTTATATCGAGAATCATACCCTTAATTAGAGTTAATTGAAACAAAATGTACCAAAATTGATATAGAATTACCAATAATGGAAAAAGAATGACCCAAAAAATATATCACACACTAAAAAATGAAAGAATCATAATAATCCTCACAACCCCATTTACTGGGTTTTAGAAGAATGAGGGGGTGAAGGGGAGAGGGAAAATCACCATGAAATGGTAGATAATGAGGATCAGAAATGTTATGTTTTAGTTTAAACCATAAATCTGAGATATATATTATAGAATACACCTATATATAGGAGACTACATGTGGTGTTCATGTGTGCAATAGGGGGTTCGACTAAAGATGCTCGAATGAGGAAGGAAGAGTAATGTGGAATCAAATTACCTAAGAATAGTAAATGTCATTTTTAGAAATAAAAAATAAATAATAATAATAATAATATTTTTTGAATCAGATATTCTTAAAGAAACAAATTTACCAATACGATCACCAAACATTATGTCACTTCTAGATAGATAATAGTCACCCACACTCTTACTCTTAATAAGGTCACATAGTTGAACAAACTATGATCAAACCAGGAGAAATGAAATATTAAAATTTTGAACCCTCAAGCATGGTTACTGTATATTTAATCCTAACCATACATAAATCATGCACAACACCTCTTTCATTAAAAATTTTCAAATTTCATCTCAAATCTATCTAGAGACTAGAATTCATTAAAAACATTTCTATTAAATTAAAGCAAATAAGTTCGTATTGAGAATAAATGTGTTACAATATTGAACATGAAAAATTCATTTTTGTGAGGATTTTTTTTAATTTTAGTGACTTTATTATTAACTTAAATGAATATAGAACAATGACATGGTTCTGGTAAAAGCAATATAGAAAAATTAAATATATAAAGGCTTTAAATCTATTATTTTTATGGTGAACAATAGTTCCAAAAAAATTACATAGTTCATAAGAATATAATATTTACATTTAATAGGATTATATTTTAAATCGATTTTTTTTCTGGATGTCTTCAATTTCAAATTAAATGAGTATTTTCAAAAATAACATTAATGACACTTTTTGAAAATATAATATTTTATTATGTTATTTAAATATCCTAAAAATATTTAAAGAGTGGAATTGGAGTCATAAATGATATAATATAATATATCATGGACATTGTTACTCAAACTATTACTTTATAAATAATATTATTTCCCATTATTATTGAAAAATTTGTTATCTTGATTAAGGATAAAACATGTTAATGAACAGGTTAAATGAATTGATAAAGATTCAAATACCATGTTTAAAATACAAATTATGTTGGATGGATATATTTTAGTAATATATTGTATTATATTCATAATAGTGGACACATGGTTCCACATTCACATGAAATTAATTATATTTAAATTTTTTATTAACTCCATGTGTGTAATTTCATTCACTATAAAAATGAACCACCAATACTCTCCTCTATACAAAACCTAGACAAAATATATACCAAAAAACATAAAAAAATATTACAAACATCCATATATTAGTTATAGTGTTTTTGGTATCCCAAAACACTAACACTAAGTTAATTAATGGGATATCTAAAGGAACACTTTCGAAGAAGATGTAATCATCTTCGTCGAGAACTATTGTTTTTATTCTTTTTTACCACATTAAATTATGTACAAACCTTTGAAATATAATAACACTAGTATCTACCATATAAATATATTTCATTATGTAGATGGAATAATATGTACCTATAACAATATTCTTCAAATAGGAAACAAAAAAATCACTATCAGACTATCGCCTCATGAACCATATGTTTACCATAACTGATTCATGTGGGATTTAATAATCATGTTTATAATGAATATATATTATAATTATAATATATTTATAATTTTTTATCTAAATTATATCATATATATGATTACTCATCCACTAATTAAAAAATTATAGCATTTCTTGCTCGTACACACGACATAGCACCTCCATGAGTTGATGTGATTATGTTTTCATTTCCACATATCACTAGTGATTTTAATTAAGTATATAATTAATATTTATGATTTATATAACATGAATAGAAATATTATTATTATATAATCATGATGATTATATAATGTCCATAACTTTTCAATGAAATCATGCATGAAAAATGTCATATTAATCACCAAAAACAATGATAATAATAAAACATCTTCAATAAAATGGTGATAATATCTAATAAATTGATTATATATTGTTTTAAAGATATATATATATATATTATATTTATCTAATTATATTAAAACTCAATTTAATATATTTGATTTTATTATCACATATGAGGAAATTCTAATTTTATGTAGTTGTTTTCATAAATAAATTTCCATTCATTGAATTTACATCTACATCATTGATTGTGGTTTTCAATGGTTATATATAAATAAAACATTGATTGAATTGTGTTTTATATATTATTATGTTTTATGTAGTTAAATTATTTATTCATAATCACATTATTGATTAATACTTATTTCTATGGTCTTCACTTTGTAATGGATTTTTCCTCAATATCTACTATATTGAGATATATTTAGTATTATTCATGTATTTATGTTTACATTTTATATATAAAAAACCCATTGATGTATTTAACATGAATTTCAATTTACTATTTATTATTAAAGATCCAATTCTGTTTTAAGATACCAAGTGGTTATAATTAAAATGTTACCAAATATGAATGAATTTAATTTAAAATCTCATTTTTTGGGTTTCTACTACTTTTCAATGATGTAATAATATAATATATCAATCAAAAAATCAATATTTTTTATTATTCACTTTTTATATCATTATTTTACATGTTTTAATATAAATATTCATATGTTTATCAAAAGAATCTATGTATGTAATTTTAAAATAAAATCATATATTATTTCATATTTGATCAGGTATATTTTTCATCCACACAAACAGATATATATACTGTTGTAAAAAATGAATTTTTTTTCAATTTATTTATTAAAGATAATTCATGTTATCATTAACATGTTAAATATTTCAAATGGAAGGTTTTTAATGGTTCATGAGAGGTTCATTATTTACATACTTCATAACATATAAATAAAATAATTTTTTTCATGTATGTGTCATTAACTACTATTCTCACCACAATAATTTTTTTTTAAAATTTACATTCATCTATCAGATTTGAATGGTTTTAAATAGAAATGAATTTTATGAAAATTATTTTAGTGTTTTTATTGAATATTTAATTCATATAAATGACAAAACATTATTATAAAAATTATATTTCTAATGAATTGATATCCACCTTTTATCTCTTTGTAATTTTATGGTCATTATCTTTATCTTGAAGCATTTAATTTTTTGTGATCAATTTTATTTTCAGATTAAATTTTCTTAAATTTACATATAAATCTTATCACATATATTAATATTTAATAAAATATACACCAGTTCTACATATGGTTTATTAATATGATTTTTCTTGATAGAATATACTTATCTAAATTTTCTGTATTCATTACTCAATGTTGAAATTTTTAGATGAGGTATAGAGATCATGAATTAAAATGGATTTAAATTTATTTTAAATTTATTTGACAGGTTGTTATGTGTATGGGAAAATAATACATATCCCCACAATGAATTGAAAGGTATCATGAGAAAACTAATTTTCCAAATTTATTAAATGTGTTTTTTTGTATACTTACTCATTCATTACACGGTTATGTGGATAGACTTAATTAAAATGATTCCATGTATTTAAAGATCATGAATTCTATAATTAAGAATTTTTTTAATTGAGGGTTCAGAAATTATTCTCCCTAAGATTACCTCATTGATAATTTCTATTGATGCATTTTGTGCTGAAGATATTGATAAAATGGAATTTTTATAAATTTTTTTTCTCACCATATTGATTATTCCTTATCACTACAGAAAAAATGGCTATTTGCGACAGATCAAGGGTGCTTTGCAAATAACCCATCAAACAGTTTTATTTGCGATGGGTTGATTATCCCATTGAAAATAACCATTATTTTCGATGGGCACTTACCGCCCGTTGCAAAAGGGTTGGTGCGAAATAAGTTACAAACCACGAGTCAGCGTATTTGTGATGGGTTCCTATTCCCATCATAAAAAAATGGTAGTAATTTTTAGCATTTTCGATGAGATACCTTCCCCATCACAAATCCGTTTTAAATAGGTACTATTTGTGATGGGCCCCGTGACAAATAACTTTTTAGCGGCCCATTTTAATTAATGTCGGGAGAGTTATATGCGACGAGGTACCTATTACAAATAAACTTGTCACAAATACTTTAACCTATAAATACCCTCATCCTTTTTACCTCCCATTTCACTCTGTACTCAACTTCTCTCTGTATCTCTATAAAAAAACTTTATTTTAAAATTTTTCATAGTTTTAACTTCTATATCAGAGAATTATTTGTGACTTTAATACTCTGAAAGCTTCAGTTTCATAGTATTTATGTATTTTTTTATTGATTAATCAATTTATATTATTTTAAATTATTTATAAATTTTGTTAATTAGATGTAACTTAATTAAATTATAATTATATATTTTTTTATTAGTATTAATTAATGAATAGTTATATATTAGTGTGAATTAGAAATAAATTATAATAATTAGTAGTAATATTAAATAATTTTTAGTAATTAATAATAACTAGTATTAATTAGTAATAATTAGCAATAATTTCTAATAAATAGTAGTAATTAGAAATAATTAGTAATAAATCATTATAAATTATATTAAATTGTTAAACTGGCACAATTTCCAACAGAATGGTGGCATTCCTTTTGATCGACGCCTCATCTCCTTGAAACTTTCTACCACTGAAATAAATATTAATAATCTACTCATATATATGTCAGAGTAGATTTTTATAGTGATATAAGTCAGAGAAAGTTGAAAGGGGTGGGTCGTTGGAGAAAAGATTTTATTTTTCCCGACTCATCCCCTTGCACAATTCTGAGACAGAAATCACTATGAATTGCCTCCTCTAACATACGAATATTCATTTTTGTATACACGAGAGCATGGTGATCAGCACAGTGAGTCCTCCCTATTATCCATTCTTGTGAAAAATAAAATGGATATTCATATGTTAGATTAGAAACATCAAAGTTATTTTAGTCATAGAAAGCTACAAGAGGATGAGTTTCGTGCAGAAGAGTTGTTGACAATATTTTGGAAATTGTGTAGCTGGTAATTAAGAATAATTAGTACAAAATACCTCAAATAAAAAATATTTATTGGTAATTAGTATACGTTTTTATAAATTAGCATAGATTAGTATAAATTCATAAAAATTAGTATAAATAACTATAAAATAAAAAAAAATTTATAAATTTTAAGAAAAGAGAATTTAATTGTCATATCTTTTTTGGATTGGGATTATCATATATCTAATTATACAAAATAACAAATTATTTCATATTTTTTAGAAATGTATGGAATGTGGAAGTTGACAATAGTCATTATTAGATGACCGTGCTAGGATAACTCATTGATAGAATCCAAATAGTTCTAGTTTAAATCTTGTATATATTGTGGGTGTTCAAGTTTCATATCATTTGCATCATTGAAACCAAAATTTATTTAAAGGGGAAAATTAAGTGTCCTTGTAAAAAAGGTGTTATGAGGTCGTATGACATATTTAACAACATATGAGGTCTTTTATTGCTCTTTGGTTTTCTGCTAGAATATGTATTTTTGTATCAAAATGGTGAACGCATTTTCAAAGAAGATATTAATAATTCGGATCCAAATATTGCATGGATTCAAATCTTGGTACATGATGTGGTATGTCTATCTATTCAACAAACTAAAACTCATGATGATATTGATTTATCTTCTGAGTTGGAACCATCTCATTTTTATGAGTTATTAATGTCCACTGAGGTTGCCTTATATAATGGTTAAAATATAAGAAATTTTGAAGTAGTTTCTAAATTTATGGACATTAAATCAGATAATGGAATGTCAAATAGTTTTTTGGATCAGATATTATCATTTTTATAAACATTACTACCTAAAGGAAATGAGTTTCCTGAAAATTTTAATGAGAGTAAGAGGATTGTTTGTAATCTAGATTTTGGTTACTAGAAGATTCATGTATGTTCAAATGACAGCATATTATATTATGGTGAAAATGAGTTGTTGGTTAGATATCATACATGTGAAAAAACAAGGAATAAAGAAGCTCTAATAGGGAAGTAAGGATTTATTCCTCTAAAAAATTAAGATATTTCCCACTCACACCAATATTGCAGTGTTTTATTATATCTCAAAACCTAGCATCATTGATTTCATGGCAGAAAACAAAAATTAAACTAATAAAAGCTTAGATAATCTTTATTATGGTGATTGATGGAATCATTTTGTCCAAGTGCATCTGATGTTTTCCTTAGTATCCCAAAACATGTGATTGGGTATTTCTAATCATGGTTTTTATTCGTTTGGTTCTTAAGGTAGTCAGTATTTTGGTTGGCCTATCATTATTACTCGGTATAATTTACCTCCTTTGATGTTGATGAAGCAGACATATATATTTTTAACATTATTAATTCCATGGTATCCAAAAAATAATATCAATTTTTATTTGAAACCATTGATTGATATGTTGAATTCACTATGGAGTTATGGTGTCAATGTACATGATATTTCTGGGAAAAAAACTTCATACTGAATGCTACATTTATATAGACAATTAGTGACATCCCAACATATGGTATGTTATCTGGATGGAGTACACATGGGGAAAATCATTTTTGTTCTATATGAGAGATATCAAATCATTTATGCTTGCCAAAGGAAAGGAATATTGTTTTTTTGACTATCATCACAGATTTTTTCCGACCGATCATCCTTTTTGAAGAAACAAATATCATTTTAGAAAAGGAACATTAGAAAATGATGGGCCTCCATCAATTATCTAATGTACAAAGTTGAAATCAATTTCTTCTTCATTACCTCCCATCACATTTGGACAAAAAATAAACCAACATAAAACTAATTGGTTTGGAAAATAGAACAATTGGATAAAATAGATCATTTTTTAGGATTTACAATATTGGTCTGATTTTTTGGTCTATCACATGTTGGATGTGATGCTTAATGAAAATAACTATTTTGATAATTTATTCCATAGAGTTTTTTATAATTTTGAAATGACCAATGATAATGTAATGGCATGATTTGATATTGCCCAAATTTGCATGTTACCAGAACTTGAACTATTTGAAAATGTTTGATCACAGAATTTAATAAATCCCAAGGAAGCTTATACATTGTCCAAATAAAGTCTCTTATTATTTTGTCAGTGGATTTTAGATTTGATACTTCTATATGGTTATGCTTCCAATTTGGTAGATGTGTCATAAATGGTCATATTACTATATTGAGAAGTCATGATTGTCATGTTTTTATGGAAATAATTTTACCAAATTTATTGATAGGGTTATTAAATCTTATGATTTGGGATGCACATAAAGACTTATCATATATTTTTTGAGACATTGGTGAATCGAAAATAGACTACAACGTCGTAAAAAATGACATAAGATATTGTTTTAATGTTATGTAAACTACAGAAAATATTCCCTCTAGACTTATTTAACTCAATGGAGCATTTGATATTAAATTTTTCTTATGAAACACAATTTAGAGGATTGGTATGGTTCCAATGGATGTACCCATTTTATGGAAGCATGAAAATTTGAAAAAAAGTATGTAACGTAGCATTAGTTGAAGGCTCAATTATAGAAGCATATTTGTAAGATTGAAATTTTTTTCTGCTCTATTTAAATTCAATCTGAAAATTGTTAAAAAACAACTATATGAGCCGTAATGAGATAAATATTTATGATGGCATGAAAAATCAATTATCAGTTTTCAATCATCCTGAACATGTCTTCAGTGGACTTCCAGAACGATGGATTTCAGACGATGAACATCACAGAGCTCATGCATAAGTTCTACTCAACTATGAATAATGTACACCATTTTTATTTTAAGTGATTCTTTCAATTATTCTAATAATTTTATTAAAGTACATTAAAATTATTGTATTTTTAGGATATATTATAATCATATCAAAAAAATAGTTTCCACAAATTATAACAGCTTCTTATGAAGAACGACATAAAAAAATATTTCCTACTAGTTTCATAAAATGGTAACATAAATTATTTTACATTTCACATAAAAATAATTTTAATACTTGTTATAGTGATAATTGTTTTACATCATTTTAGGTATCTTAATATACTGATAAAATTGATAATCGATTATCTGTATTGAGTAACCCACCATAAAAAATGGTTAATCCTTATAATGAATATGGGGTTAATGTTTTTGGATTTCATAAATTTTATAATGATGATTAAAAAACAATGAATAGTTGTGTTTTTTTGAGATGATAACCACACAATGAAACTGAAGTTGAATTTTACATATTTTTTTAATGAATCATTGAACTGTGTTATATGGGAAAAATTACATAATGATATTTAAATGTCAGTGGTTCGATACTGAGAGAGGTTTTTGTGTCCATCTGATCCTTGGAATCTTTGATATTAAATATAAAAGTCTTCTTGAAGTAAATGAAACTTTTTTTTTCTCATCAAACACATCAAATTTATTTTGAAAATTATTCTGGTAGTTAAAAGGATTTGGGTGATTGGTGGAGAATAATAATAATTAAATATTAATAGAATCAGTTTACTGGAAGTGAATGTTGTTCTGCTGATGTTCAAAGAATTGATATTTTCCAAGAAATTGTTCTGAAACCATATTTTTTAAGAAGAGACTTGAATATCATTTATGACACCCCACAATTAAGGTTCAATGGTGAAGATGAGGTTAATAATGTTACAACTGAATTTGAAACGATAATAGATGATGAAACTAAAACTAATATGGAAATTGATGATGTTGAGGAGGAAGATGAAGAAATTGACATCATGATCTATGAAGATGAGGATGAAGATGTACATTGACACAATAAAATTCTTGTTATAATCAGATGTAATATATATCAATATATATTAGTTTTTTTAACTATTATATAAAAATAAAATTTTTTGTTTCATATAGAATATGATTTTTATCGTATGTTATAGGATTTTGATCTACCATTATACACGCAGGAGGTCAGGTCAGTCGACCCCCATACTGTTGGCAGTTTGGGGGGATCATAGGGGGGGTGTGGTCTTTCCCAACAGCTCATTAATGACCATATACCCAAGAAAAGTCAACATCCTGGGTTTCGTAGAGACATTAAGAGGTATGTTTACCTGTAAATTTTACATAATTTTCATAGATTTATTTATATTCTAATTGTTTCATTTATTATTCATTTTTTTCCTCGAATTATTCATATAATTATTGGACAGGGGAGCTCCAGATTGGGAAATTGTTTTTCTGATGCATGGGTGTCAGGGGATCGTATTCCCGTTGATGTTCGGAAGCGCATGTTAGGTCATTGTAAGGTTCTGAAATAACTATTATTTATTTATAAATTTATTTAATTATTATCTTGAAAAAATAAATTATTTGTAGTGTTTATGGTATCCCATCGAGGATAGAATGTGTGAGGCTATTTGGAAGGCATGACATGGAGATATGCTTCAGCAATTAACTCAGTTTTAAACAATTTTAAAAGGAAATCAATGAAGAAATTATGAGTGTATGAGTTTGATGGGACTTGTCACGTCTACCAACCTGATTATATTTCATCTCAGGTTTGAGATGAATTTTTTACACACTATTTGAGTAGGCGGTTTTAGAGTAGATCATTAACAGGTCAACAAAATCGGGAGATACAGGAGGTGATACATCAATATGTTATTTGTATGTTCAGTACACATAGAGAGCATATGGTAAGTATATTTTTTAATATATTGTATATAAGTTTAAATATAGACGATTTATTTCATATTAATATAAGAAAGAACATATCCCCATTTTATGATGTATGATGTTTATAAGAGGATTTATAGTGACCCAGCAACTGGGGGGATTATATGTTTTCATAGGTGTCATATTGTGGTCAGTATAAGTTTTTTGAGTTTTACATTTATCTAAAATTAATGTTCTAAATATATTAATTTTAAAATGAAATTGAAGATGTATTATGAGGTAACAAAATCTTAGACAGACGTTTAGAGTCAGGCCAAGACTGATGGTTAAACCAGTGCCTTTGATTTGATGAGGCAGCATAGATTCAGGTGACCCAGTATGGCTTTGAGAATGGCCGAGTTGTTTTTATCGGATCTCAAGGGACCCCTACGAGTTTTTATGGAACCTCTACAATTTTGGCGTCCATCTCAAGAAGAACTCGTTGAGAGTCATCATCTTCTCATGCAAAGTATCATTAGTAGCTGTGACGTTAGAGTGGGATTATAGAGATTATGCATAGGGAGTAGGATGAGATGCATTAGTGGAAGGAGAAATACCAGGAAGAATGCTTCCGACAGTAGTGGTATTTGCAGCAGATGCAGGATGAGATGCATAGATGGTAGCAGGAGAAATAGGAGGAGATGAAATACATGCGACATCTGACTCACTGTTTAGGGATGGGGTTCAATCCACCATCTCGTCCAGCTCCTCCAGACTACATTCCCCCTCAGTGATTTATTTTTATTTAATTATGAAAAATTAGATTGTTTATTATTTATTTTATTTTTATTGTTCTTATTTCATGTTAATTAATATATTATTATATCTTTGTTAACACTCATGTTTTTATCATATTAATAATAATATTATTTCATTAATATTAATAATCATATTATTATATTAATTAAGTATCTTTTAATTAATTTTTGCTTAGGAATATCATTGTTATTATTTTATTTATATTAATATTATATTATATTTATTATTATATAAATAATTTTATTATATTACTATTAATATTATAATTGAATTTAAATTAATGTTATATTATTAATATGTTTATTTTATTTTTTAATTTATTATTTTTTAATTTTTTAACTATTTGCGAAGGGACTTATCAAAAACTAATTCATACAATTCGACACAAATGGTTTATTTTTCTTATTTCTAGGAGTAATATTGAGAGGTCTAAGCAAATAGAAATATAGAATGTCTGTCAAAAAACAGTAAAATCCTAGAAACTATTTGTGATGGGTCACTAGACCATCCCAAATAGTTTCTTAAAAAAAATCGTTGAATGCTTTTTTTGATGGGTCTTCTACCCATCGCCAATAATATTTTTTGTGATGGTCCATCACAATATTTGTGATGCTGTTTTCTGCAATGGGTCATTTGAGATGGGACCCCATCACAAAATACTATTTGATATGGGATCCCATCACATAATCGATTTTTCCAGTATTGTATCTATTCTTGATATCCTCTACATTTCATAACCCTTACTTAGCATCAAGGGTATTCAATTAAATTTTTTCATTCCACAATATATGATGACGGATATTATTAATAATATCAAGCATAAAAGAATACTTATTATCTACTTTATATATTGATAATATTATACGTGAATCATGCACGTATCTTGTTATCTAGGACTACAAAACTAATAATCACTTTGGGATGAGAAATTTTTTTATCTTCTACCAATGTAACAAGTAATACATAAACTATCGGTTGTTTGACGTGGGGTCTCTATTGTGGGTACCAGTGAATGATTAGTATAGATGTTAGGAAATAAATTTTAAACAAACAAAGATAACATTAGAATTATGATAATCCATTATTATATTTGATGGATTTAACTATTAGATGGATTTTTATTATAGAGTTCATAATAAATGAGGATTATAAGAAAACTCCTTGTGAACAATTATTTAGTGATAGAGCCTAATGTATGAATTAGAATCAACACACATAAGAAATTTATGGGTTCCAATATTGAAAAATACAATAAATTTAGTGTTGGAAATGACCATATCATTACCACATAATTTTTTTTGACTAAGGATATGTTTAATAATCCTGACCATAAGTAGTAAACATTTTTTCCACTTCATTATTAATCCAATATGGATAATGTCATGTTATATAAGCCTCCATGTTTTATGGAAACCTCAAATCCGTTGGTTTCCATAAAATGGATAAATTTCAATTAAAAAGTATTCTTATCCACTAGTAATTACATTAGATATCCCAAAGAAACAGTGATATTGTATCAGTGTATCGATAAACCAATAATTCAATGGGAAATTGCTTATATAATATGGGTTTTACATCCTATTATTGTGGAATATTTATCAAAATTGGTTTACGAAAACGCAATATTAATTATATTCCTATTGTCTGATTTTTTTATCACTTTATTAAATATTTTCATAATCATTCCTTGAATCATGATGTTGATATTTCAATAAAATATATATGTTGTGTAATACATATTCTATATAGTGAATATATACTGTCCTTCCTTGAGTTGTATAAATTAGAGATGTAACTCTAAGAGAATCTTGATGATGAATTTATTTAGCCAAATACATCCCCATGATGTGAACATGTTATTTTTTTAAGATGAAACGTTTTTCAATCCTTCATTTCATTGATTATTTGGATCTAAATAGAATAACTATGACAAAATTTCCACTATAAAATATCAAGGATAATTTCGTTAAATTTTGAGGAGCCCATTGTATTTACCATACTGATCATTATTCTGGAATCATTCAATAAGGGTCGATAAGGATGTTATTATAATGAAAAAATATCTTGAAAGTCATTGACACGACCATGCATACCTCTAAGATAAGAACAATAGAGTATGATAGTACAAAAACTAAAATTTAAATGGAGCTAGAATACAAGATCAACCAAAAGTGAAAGGTCATGATCATGAATCTCATCTGTAAAACAAACCCCACCTAATGGGTAGGTATTGAAATAGGTTTTTGAAGTCACTGAGGAACACCTCGTCTATCAGTCCTCTCTCTAAACACCACCTGACCCCAGTCCACTAAAGAATCTACTAAATCATCGATCATCTGCAAAAGTCATGAAACATGTAGGAATATCCCATTCAGGGGTAAGTAAATCTTTACTCGGTAGGAAAACTGAATCCACAAAGGTACACCACTAAAAATTACACAATGTAGACCACAAAGAAAACACAATAAGTACACCACAAATTAAACACATGAAGTACAATCGATATGGTCATCTCACTCATGTATAAGTCTAAAGTAGGAAAAAAAGTATTTCCAATTTTAGTCCTTAGATATCTCAGTATTTATTACACTATAATTGTTAGATGTTCATGTAGAATCAATGGTCCATGGAGAATTTAAGGTTCACATAGCATCTGTGGTGCATGGATCCTCAGTAGTGCATGGAGCGTCAGTGGCGCACAAAGCATCGGTGACACCCGGAGTAGTGATGGTGTTCGGGACGTTGATGGTGCATGGAGCATCAATGGAATATAGAGTTTTGATGGGGAATGAAGTGTTGACAACATATTGATAATTGAAGTGTCATTCAGTCCCCCCAAGTAACATAGTCATATAGTCATAGACAGCCACATAATTCCACTCGTAACACGTTTGTTTTGAGAAAACCTACACCGCAATCCACTTGTTCAAATTACAACTTCCCCAAAAACTAACTAAGAGTATCTCAAAATGGTTGTATCATTGTAAGGGTACTAACACTTCCACCATATCAATATATGAACACATGGTTTAATTGTTATGACAAATTTAGTAAAAAGCGTATGACATGGTTTCGGTCCGACCCGACCCGACTTGGTTTTTCCCAATCTGGACCTATTTTCACGACACAACATAGTTCTCCTGACCCAACCTGAGCCAGCATTATGGGCCACTAGGATACGTTGTCTTGCCCATTTGGCTGCTAGGGCTTCCAGGTTCATCCATCCCATCCAAATTCCTACGGGATGGCTTCTTCAATGCCCGACTCATCCATGCGCTCCCAGCCAAAGTGGCCACCATGTTCAATGTAGACGAAATGATGTCCGGGCCCCCTAGTCCCATGGCCCCACTACTGTGGGGTCCTCCTCTAACATGTATTTCAAGCCGCTTCTACATAGAATTGCCACCATGAATCCCATCAGGTGCATGCAATCTGAGCAGTCGTGTGGTCCTCCTCCGGTGTGGTCCCACTGGACTGCTTCAATGTGCCCCACTGGAACCTGACATCCCACTAGGTCAGTTAATGCCCTCGATGTCATCCACCCTACCAAAGGCACAATATTTTCCATTCCCTCAACCATGATCTATTTCATGCCTGCTGTGCTCTTTCCACACCTTTACAATGTCATTACAGATCACACCTGTTAGTCCTGGATCGTTGCGCCATGGATCATGGGCCCAATGATCGATATTTTGCGTAGGGTTTCAAATGGTTAAAAATGTGTGGATAACATGATATATATAGGGGGATAGATTGAGCATATTAACACATAATGAATGGATCTTGTCCTCTTTCATTCATCCTTGATCCGTTCATGTTAGCGAGATCACAAAGAAACCAACAGTAGAATAATCACCAAGATCTATTCCCTTTAATCCCGCAATAATGATCACTCCCATAAGAATGATTGAACTATGAATAAACTTCTTAAATGGTTGATTGGTGTTCATCATTTGATTATATGAAGTGGAAATGAAATCACAAATATATCAACACCCTACCTAGGTTATTGGATTAGACATTGACGAATAACAGAGGTCAGTTTCATTGTCGATCCTTGAGCTGTCGGTGTTTGTCGTCAGGAAAGAGATTCCTTCTCCTTGTATCAAGGAAATTACAGTCTTATAGAAATAACACAAAATATCTCTGAATGTATTATTAAAATTGAAAACAACCATTGCTACAACTCATAAATATCAATAAAATATTTTTATTAAATATTTTAACGACGTTCACATCCAAAATACTAACTTTCACCCTCGACCTGCATCGGTCGAGGTTAGGCCTCGACTAATGAAAACACCCCCCTATGAACTCAATGGTGGTATCATATTTCCGAAAAAAAGTTATCATTTATTAGGTCTCACGATTTCTACATAAAATAATTTTTATTTAATTATTTTATTTAGAGTTATGCCCCTGGTGGCTTTTTCTATAGATGACTCGTGTCGATCAGGGTTAGGTCGAACCTTGGGTAAAGCCACTACTCTAAGCTCAATGGTGCCCTTAGATATCTTATCTGAGAATCCGTTTAAGAGTAATTTTACATTTCTAGGAATTTTTTGTGCGTGTGCTATTAAAAACATATCATTTTTAAACAATCATTCTAGGCACCCCATGCCTCAGGATCACAGACCATCTCAGTATAAGATCACATAGTTTTCACAAAATAATTACTAAAAATAAAAATTTGAAAATCATATTCATTAAATTTATGTTCATTATGAATTCATTATAATCCCAATTTAACCTAATAATTATAATTTTATCATCATGGTTATTATAAATAGGGTATTTATAGCTTTAACTGATCATTTTTTGGTAGTATTTATAAATGATATTTTTATATATTGTAAAATAAAGTAATAACTTGAAGTTAAATTTATAATTGTATTAAAGAATATAATAAATGAGTACATATATTCAAAATTTACAATGTGTATATTTTGGTTAAAAACGACTCATTCTTAGCTAATATAGTATCATGTGAGTGTATATAGGTGGATACTAAAATACAGATGTAATTGAAAAGTTATCTACACAAACCATGATATCCAATCTTCATAGTTTTTGTAGGTCAGTTGGTCACTAAAGTTACTTTGTGAGTGATTTCACATGACTGTCTAATCAACCATAAATGTTTACATTAATGTGTGTAAAGGTATTTATGGACATAAAAATGTGAGTAGATTTTCAAATAACTGAAGAGAATTCTGGTTAGTGTGAATGCACTTATTATACCCAAAAATAGAGAATCTTTTTCTAAAATATAATTATGAATTATTGATTAGATTCAGTTATTTCCTCAATAAGAATGATATGGAGTATTTTATGCCTATCCCCTTTTGGAAATTCATGAGATAAATAAACTGAATTATGATTTTGAACTGGAATTGGTGATTTTTGAAATGAGGATATGGATTCATTATCTATATTGTGAATATTTTCATATAGATACTAACCATAAAATAATGATGTATATATTTATATAGAATCATTCAAGTATGTGTCAGAGGAGATGGTTGAAGTTTTTTAAAGATTATGAGTGCTTAATTTTTTTAAAAAAAGATTAATTTTTATTGATAATGGCCATAAAATTGGCACAACATCTCCACCTCATGGTCAACGGATGCGATGGAGGCCTGGATAATTTATGCATAATAAATCTTAAAATCCTCTGGTAAAGCTCCCATGTTTGTGAATAAAATTATTCCCCGATTCGGCTTACCTTTATTGGATAAATAATTGGCCACATAGTTCTCTTCTCTCGAGGTGTGCCAGATATGAATGTTTTGATTAATTAAATTCTTTGATCTTGTAATCAAATAGGACAAATCCCATTGAATGACCTCTCTTAGTTTATGGATGTCAACCAACTCTTAAGAGTCTGATTAAACTTCACTAATTTTGATAAGATGACTTTCCCATAATATGAGTCATTTTTCTAGAGCCTCAGCCTCTACCCCTATAGAATTACCTACACCATAGTAGGAATTAAAGCCCAAAATCCCTGATCCCCAACTATCTCTAACTAGCCCACCCTCTTTCACGACTTCCTCTATATTATATCCATCCACATTCAGCTCATATCCCCGGTGTGGTGGCTTCCAGCTTAACCACTGACCATGAACATTTTTTGTAGGATACTAGTTATTTATAAAATAATTTATTTTTATACTTATTAATATTTATGAATAAGATATTAATTTGATGTTAAATGGACACTTTTTCTGATAGCGTACTCGACACCCAATAATGGGTTTCTCTAAAATCGTAGGTTTCAGACAATATTAATTTATACCAAAAAATAATATATTATTATTATTATTTTAAATGGTAGTTAATGCCTAACTGTAGTATTTGTGGGAAAGAAAAAAAAATTATGATTACATATTTTTGTTAAATGTTTTTAATTATATCCAATAAATTTTAGAGGCTTAAAATAATAATAAATCTAATACTAAGCATAAAATACTCTAATATTTTAAAATGGTCATTTTACAAGCTTTTGAAGGAGAACCTTTTTTAAATATTGATTTTTAACTTTTATTTGTTCAATTTGACAAAATGAACTTCTTTTTAGATGAAATATATCAAAGTTTAATTTGATTAATTTTTTTTGAATTTTTATGATAAAGATCATTTTTTATTGAATAGTGAAAATACTACATTTTAATTCAAAACTGCCTTTTCGTCTAATTTATTTATATAGATAGAATTTTATTTTAATTGGGATTAAAGTGTAATTGGATTATTTTTTATCATTTAATCCAATGCTGGTAATTGAAAGTAATTTCAAATTTAAATTGGATATAAACACAAGTCATTATTTTGTTAGTATTTACATCTAAAAAACATGCTTTCTGGTTTTAAAAAACATTATTTTAAATTAATTACTAAAATTTTGGTGTTTTTAATAGGGAATAATAAATTCCATATTTTAATCATAAGGTTTAAATTTTGTAAATTGGTACAATTTATTTCTTGAACATTATGAATAGAATCTTTTGTATTTATTTTTGTTTACCACGATAAAATTGTTAATAAGGTAAACAATGTTAAAGATAATATTAAAATAATATAAAACATCCCTAAAACGTGTCATAATAATATTTTATGAGTTATTTCTGACCATGAGCTTCATTAGTATAAACTTTTGTATTTTGTGTGCCAAGTGGGCGTGAAAAATGAAATTTTATGTTTTTTAATTTAACGAAAAGTTAAATATAACCTAAACATGTATCGTTTAATATAAAATTTTTATATGGGGTTATATAATTGATCTATTATACTATAAAGAGACATTAGAAAGATAAAATTATTTCCTACATCATGATATTTTATTTATTATTTTCACACATTAAATAAATAAATTTAATTATGACAAAATTATGATGTAGTGATTGATTCATTAAAAAGGGTTCAAATAAATGATATTATAAATATTAAAATTAATATAATTTGATTATTTTATTTCCATCCTGAAATTTTCATGACATATATGACATGTTATATTTTAATTAATGAAGTTTCTTAGATGGAATCACGTTTTTATGGATTACTAAAAAGTCATGATATGAATAGTTTCAATATTGACTTAATTCATATTTTGAAATTCAAAACATTTTATTAAATATTAGAAATTCTTTTTAAAAAAAATACAAGATTCAGAAAAAGGTTATTATAAGTCTAAATTTTTATTAATGGCTCTTTAATTGTACTTTTTTTTGTGTTTTGGTGACTATTTTGGTTCTCAAATTGTTTTTTTAAAAGAGAAACCACACACACAATTTTAAAAATTGCTAAAAAAAAATCTGAACTATAGGTTCCAAGTTGAACAAGAAACTAGAAAAAAAAATTTCAGAAATAATCTATGAAACAACAAGATAAAATGCAAATACAAAGAAAACAATTCAAAAATTCCAAATAAAGAAATTACTTACATCGCCCGACTAGATCCGGCCGTCAGGATCACTTCATGATTCCATGGATGTCAATCGCTACCGCTCCAATTTGTCTTTTTGTTGGATGATCTCACTAGGGATTTGGGTCTAAACGACAAAATCCAAATAGAACCCCACTACAGCGGCGTGAAGTGAGGTTGTCAAGAAACTGTGTTCAGTCATTTGTTAAGGGAGAAACCACCCGTGATCTGAGGATCGAGAAACCATGTTGCTGAGATCTGGGATCGAGATCCTGATGTGCACCCACAAACAAGAAGAGTTTTGAATCTATCTATCTTCCTGAAGAACCCGAAATTCAGGGAACAGTACTCCACATTGAACTAGTGAGAGCCACTTTCAGATCTGTTGCCACAGGTTCTCAAATTGTTAAATACTTGATGAAATGGTAAGAGTAAAAAAGGGATAAATCAAAAAGATATGGATTAAAAAATATCCAAAACATATCTAATTCAAATTTGATGTTTATATTTTTTTCGTATATTAATTTTATCTTATAACTAACTGAATATGGAAAAATTTATAATCAAAATTTAATTTATAATAAATTAATATTTCAAAACCTGTCTAAAGTGCCCCTCCTCACTCTAATAAAAGGGCATCTCCTCTTACCATTTAATCACACCACTAAAACCCCTTGGATCAACAAAATATTACTAATATAATATCTATAAATCCTTCCCTTCCTCTTATAATCCTTAGCTTCAGATGAAGGAAATTCATGAAATCCTTTTGGCTCAAATCAAAATAAGTTACCCGATTCATAGATGACGTCTTCTCTCAAGTTCCTTTCCATTATTTTCCTTCTTCACTCCCTAATATATTATTATTATTTTATTACATTATAACACAAATATACTCAATATACCTGGATTATTTATGATAATTATTTCAACTACACTTACACCCACCTCCATCTAATGGATATTAACATACTGTTTCTGTGTTCGGAAAACTACTATTTCACAAAACGGTGACTATTAAATTTTCTATTACCACTACTCATGGTGAACATTATGATGAATTATTATTTATAAATGATTTATATAATATTTATTTTTTCTTTATTATTTTTTATTTTTATTTACAACATACCGTTATGATTTCCATAATGTGTAAATATGATAATTTCATTTGAGGAAGTGCTGACTACAGCCCCCTCAAAGTGATATGATTCGTTTATGACATAAATGGAATGTATAAATTATGGAATTAATTAAATTAAGAAAAATATAAAATATATGATATTATTTTATATTTATAATATATTTATTTAACATTTATTTTATATTCCATTAATATGACAAATAAATGAATGTAGCATTCATGTGTATGTGCGACCTACCGTATCCATGAATGGTGTATATAATTTATTATCTCCAAATGTTATGGATTATTATAAATACCTATATAATGGATATATATTATATTTCTAACATGAATAATATTTTTTTGATGATTTACTTTTGACTACATATACAATTTAAATCAAAACGAGTTCATTAATGACTCATGTTCTGAACATCATCAAAAGGAAGGATTTGAACTTAAATAATTATGTAATTTTTATAACATGACTATAAGTAATATAAAATAAATAATAAACATGAAAATAGTCCTGAATCAAGTATTAATTAAATTAATTTTATTATTAAGTGAGATAAAGAATGAACGAGACATGTTGGACTCAAAGTAAGGGACTTAATCTAAATCTCCTTTCATTGAGGAATATTTTGATGTTATACACCACCATATTTTATACGGTTTATAAACCCCTATGAATTTTAATTTCATTCAATGGTATTTTTTTCTATGATGTTTTTTACTAGATGACAGAAATAATGATTCTTTTTAACATACGTGATGACAATAAACATTCTGCTGCCTCAAGAATTATTTGATATTTTGAATTATTAACAATCTGTAATGTTTTTAAAAGGAAAATAAATACCATATGAATTTTATGAATTTTTATATTGAAAATGGTTTTGATAAAGCATTGATTTTCTAAATATCATGAACTGATATATTTTGATTTCAAGGTGGAAATGTAATCTTTCCTTTATTCTTGTTTTATGTTTTATGATTATGTTTTGGTTCATGGGAAATTTTTACATATACAATCATTTATGTGATAAATCAGTGGTGGGGGAGCCTATGATAGATCTATATTTAATTCGGTAACGTTATAGAGGTAAACAATAATGATTCTCCTATGATATTTAGGGAATATAATGTTATGGTTATTCCAAATGTAACCATGAATGTTACTCCCTATATGGATGTGGAAGCTAAAATGTATGTTTGTTATAGATACCACAAGATACATTTATGATTTATAATTTCTATGAGTTATTCATAAATCTTATGATTTCATGAGTTATGTTAAAGAGATTATGTTTTATTATTGAAAAGTATGTGTTCATTGATTTTTATGTATTCATGGACAATTGTTTTCATTCCATATTTTATATCCCCTACTGATCTTTTAATGCTCATCCAATTTTTTTGAAATGTTTTTCAAAGTGTATAAAGGTAAATGAAAGGACAAATTCATGAATATTTTTATCAAGAAAATAATTCATGTTTTATATAAAGAGTTTAATTATTGTGAAAAAAATAGATGGAGTTGAAGTGTCTACTTTGTAATTTTTGAGATGTAACGTAATAGTTATGGCCTAATTCTATAAAACACTAAACATGAAAATATCCCCAATGTGAATTATTTAAATAAAGAAATATGGTGTGAATTTTTATGGCTAAGGATTTAAAATTGTGATCAACAGTCAGATTAGACAACTTTAGGTGTTAAGATATTTTAAAATGAATATCCATAAGTTATTTTTACATTATGGTAAGATCGAAATGATATATCATTTGAATATTACCATGTTTCTTCGTCTATTATATTTATATTTTTATAACGGTTTTCCACAGTGGAAATAGGGCATCTATGATGGGAAGAAATCGAGAGGAAAACATCCTTCCAAGTCAGCAACCATATATAGTCAGAATTGGGATAAAAGAGTTTGTTGTAGTGATATAATAGTTGACTCAGGTTATAAATATTGGTTCTCTCCATGCATGAGGTCATCCAGATCAACAAAAAAAATTATTAGTGGATAATTTCATGAGGAAACATCCCCCATCATTTAGAGGAACAACTGAACCTGTACAAGTTGAAGGGTGGATTAAAGTATAGGAAAAAGATCGATCTAATGGGTTGTTCAAAACATCAAGAGGTTAGTCTTGTTAAGTACCATTTTGAAGGCTATGTTGATCTTTGGTGTTTTATGGTTAAAAATATTAGCGATAGTGAAAATTTAGATTCTCTAGATTGGGATGAATTCAAAGGTATGTTACTAAAGAAATATTTTCCTAAGATTGTTTGACATAGGATGGAAAAACCATTAATCAAATTGAGGTAGGAGGATGACTTAGTGGATTTTTATGAAGAAAAATAAACACCACTATAAAGGTATTACATATATTTCCTAAGGTATTATGATATTAAACTCA
Organism: Viscum album; assembly: GCA_963277665.1. Taxonomy (NCBI): domain Eukaryota; kingdom Viridiplantae; phylum Streptophyta; class Magnoliopsida; order Santalales; family Viscaceae; genus Viscum; species Viscum album. Next base: position 1,271,988,685 of record OY728146.1, read on the forward strand.
ATAATTTTTACTCAATATGAAAGGAATAGTATCAAAGCGAATTATCTTCTTGTGAGTTCAAAATTTATGAAAAACGTATTTGATGTGAGGATAAGGTGGAGTTTTAGTTTGTCGATGATCATGTGTTCTATAAAAAACAACAGAATAAGAGGTCTAGGTGGTAGAGTAAAGGTAAGAACTCTTCACAAATGTCTGATGGTAAGAAAATTATGTTTATATTTGGTGAAACGTTAGGAAAAAAGCACACTGGGTATTGTCTTTTGAATTCTTGTAAGTGCTTCCAATGTGGTAAAATCAGACATAATTCTTGTAATTTCACATAAAATAATCAGGGTAATGGTAAGAAAAAATTTGATTTATAGTTAGTAAAATGTTTTAAGTGAATTGAAATTGGTCATTATGAAAATTAGTGTCTGAAAAAGAACACCAATGATGGAATGAAGTTATACTACAAGAAGAAAGGGGTGGTGAAAGAATTTGAAACTACATTAGTAGATTTTTGGCCATCAAATGATGTAGTGTCATGAATAGAAAAGAATATTGGTGAATGCTCATGTTTTGGCACTACCTTTCAGGACTGGAGAATTTGTATCTATATTGTTTCTTTATTGAAATGAGTTAATTGTGTCCTAATGCATAATTATCATGTAATTGATTATGCATCATTTCAATTGAAAACTCATGAGTTAAAATACTCTACACATGATTTAAAATTAGCTGTTGTGTTTTCATGATTTAAAAATTTGGAGGCATTATTTGTATGGCGTAATGTGTGAAATATATACTGATCACCAAATTTTAAAGTATATATTCACCCATAATGAATGGATCATGTAATAGAGGGGACGGTTTGAATTAATCAAGGATTATAATTATAAGGCCCCAACCTTAAACCTTACTTAATATTGAATTAAATGAATAATTCACATTGAGGATCTTTTTAGGATTAGAGTTTTAGAGAATTAGATCAAATATCATGAATTACATTCCACATTTAAACAAAGTGGTTACATAAAATATAGTATTTCGTTTTTCCCATCAACGGAAACATATTGAAAATAAAACATGGATTCATTCTTGACACTTCCTTGACACTATCATAATATCATGCACCATTCCCTTGACCTGTGAAAAATATTTCAAAAACATGGGATGAGCATAAAAAGCTCATCAAGGGATATAAAAGTACGAAAAGAAAACATTAGTCTATGTTTGAAATCAAACTTTACTCATAAAACATAAGCATTTTAACATACGTCATCAAATTATGAATAAATAATAGAAATCATAAGGTATAATGGTATATTGAGGCATTCATAATATTCTTACGTAGGGAGTAACACTCATGGTTACGTTTGGAATACCCATCACAGTATATTCCCAAAATCTCTTCGGAGAAACCTTAACGTTTAACCCCATCGCGTAACCCAATGCATTGGAGAGCTGTATCGGGCTCACCCACCCTTAGTTTATCATGGATCCACCCATCTTCATAATAATGCCCACGAACCATAAGATAATCGTATCACATAAAACATGCCTAAAGGAAACATAACATTTCCACTTTTCAATCACTAGATATAAATAAAACACATTGATATAAAAACATTACGAAAAACATTTTCAATACCAAAATAAAAGAAAAGTAAAACATGGTATTTATTTTTAATTTTAAAAAAAGTTCTGGCTTGTAGAGGAAGCTGAAACTCAAATAATGGTCACGGCGGCGGAGAAGTTGTTGTCGCCGCATACGTATGACAAAAACATTCCCTTTTGTCATTTAGTAAAACACTTCGTATAAAAAGATTACTTTTGGATAAATTTAAACGTTAAAGTGGTTTATACCCCGTATAAAAGAAGGTTGGGTATAAAACAAAATATGACTCAATGAAAGGAGATCGAGACGAAGTCCCATACAAAGACGATATCCTTGGACTAAGGATAAATCAATTACATAATTATGTGTGACAAACAAATACACAAAATATAAGTGGATATTAAGTGTAAAACAATCATAGGTTATTCACACATTTTCATAGAACGACATATTCAATGAGTGCATGTTTATCCCAAAGAATCAAAATTGTGTTTAGAAGTTCCCTTGAAAAAATTCGACAGCCTAACGACGTCACTTCAAAATTCAGAAAATGAGTTGATGAGAGATAAAAAGGGTATCTCATCACTTGGACATAAAATTTACATCAATAAGGATATATATGAACATATCCCAACATAACAACATGTAAATTAAAATACCCATCAAAATAATACTTTTAAAAAGAGGAGGGTGAAAGGTTCCCTTACTGACTTGGGTATCATTCGAAACATACACCCCATGAAAGAAGGACAATAAAACATTAATGTAAATACTAATAAAAGAAATTATATTACACAAAGAGTATAATAATGGTCAGAATATATACCACTCAATGGAAATGGTGGCAAATGTATCATAAATCTCATGGGAATAAAAGTGAGATGAAAATCCCTTACAAAAACTCGGCAGCCTAACGGCACCACTTAAAACTTCCAAAAATGGATTGATTAGATCAAATAGGGTCTCTAATAATATTAACATAAATTTTAAATCAAGAGTAATATAAAAGAACATCACCCAAAATAACAAAGAGGAACTTAAAAGAATTGACATAAAGGAGAGTACTTAAAAAGAAAGAGAGAGGTTGGATCTCTTACGAAAATTCGGCAGCCTAACAGCGCCACTCAAAACATACAAAATTGATTGATGATAGAAAGTAGGGTCCCTCATAATATGGACATAAAAAGTATATTAAGAGTAATATAAAAGAACATCCCAATCATAAGAAAGATGATATTAAAAGGAATGACTTAAAAGTGTGTACTTAAAAAAAAGAGAGGGGTATGATCCCTTACCTCGTGTACGACATGACTTGATCGTTCATTAATCTCCTGAATAATAAAATTTGGTCAATTTATAATTTCTTAAGGACATCCTTTAAAGATTTTTTATTCAGTTAATTTAACATATTATAATGTTATAATAATTGGTTAATAATGTGAGTTCATATAAGACATTTTTGTCGATGTTCGGTACATGAGTAAAAATTGAACTTGTTGGAAATTAATTTTCCATGTAGTTATAGGTACATCTTATCTAGAATTTTATTGATGTTTTAAATATCATATATATCCAGTATATATTCATTTTATAATATTCCATAGCATTTGGAGATAAAAAATAAAAAGCACCGTTCATGGAGACGGTAGGCCGTACGCACGCATGAACGCTGGTTTCATTTTTTGTCATATTAATGGAATTAAAACAAAATGAGAGATATATATATTATAATTCCAGAATGATATCAATAATTTATATGTAATATATTACATATATATCCATTATGTATATGTACTTATAATAGTACATAACATTTGGAGATATGAAATGAAATGTACCGTTCATGGAGACGGTAAGTCGTACGTACGCATGAACGCTACTTCCATTTCTTTTTTTTGTATTAAATGGAATGAAATAATAATGATATAAAGGTATATTATAAATCCATGTATTATATCGTATGTAATACCATTAATTCCATCCTGTATACATCCCACATATGGCATTAACGAATCAAATCACTTTAAGGGGGCTGTAGTCTGCACTTCCTAAAATGAAGATATCGCGTTTACCCATAATGGAGACCATAAATGAATGTCATATATTAAAAATAAATAACCTTAAGTAAAACATAAACATATTATATATCATATATAAATATAGTTACATCTTAATGTCCACCTTTGAAGGTGTTAATTGAATATTGAACAATCATCGTTTCGTGAGGCAGTAATTCGCCATCCAAAGAAACAGTATGTTCACTAACCATTAGAAAAATGTGTGTGAAAGTGTAGCTCCAATCCATACTATAAAAACATCCTAGTATATTTAAGATACTGGTGTTTTTACAAAAAAGTAACATAATGAGTTTAGTGGTTTAAAGAAACAAAATAAAACAAAAGAACCCAAGGGAAGACATTAACTTTAAATCGGGTTACTCTCTTTGATTTGAGCTCAAAGACTTCCTTGAAAAGGATTCATCCAAAAGTGAGGCTTCAATTATGAAGAGAGGGATGTGGAGATATGAAATGGTCCGGGTTTGGCCGATCCAAAGTCTTGAGAGGTGCGTGTATGGTGGTAGAAGTGGGGGACTTTTATAAGAGGAGAGGAGGGGCACTCATGGAAAGTTATAAAATAATACTTTATTATAAAATGATTTTCAGATTTTAAAGGTCCCAAAATGATATATTTCTAGGATAAGGTGATAAGGTTTCTATATCCACCCATACAATAGGTTTGTGACAAGTATAAGACTTAGATTTCACCCTATCTTCGCATTTTATTTAAATCGTTCATTTATGAGGTAATCACTACACCATCACGGTGTCATAAATTAATTAATCTATCTAATGTCTAAAAATTATTAAAAAAATATCATGATGTAATAAATATTTTTATATTTATAATTAATATTTATTTTCAAAAATATTGCTTATATAACCCCATGTAAAAATTGTTTTAGTAAAACAACACATGTTTGTGACATTTTAATTTTAACTTTAAATAAAAAGGTATTAATGTCTTTTTCCAACCAAAGTAGCTCCATAGGGTCCCCAAGTTTACCCATGGATTTTATTGGTCGTCAATGTCTCATCAAATAAGGGTATAACATGTTTTATGGTCATCTCATGTCGTTATAACATTATCTTTAACTTAACTTACACGAATTACCTCTAATCGCGATTAAAAACTTATGAGTTACTATTCACCAAAAAATTATTTTAATCCCATTAAACCATATTTTACAGCCTAATGACTACCACGTATGTCTTATTTTTTAAATTCAAACCACAGATGTGGTAATTTTTCATTTAAATGAAAAAAAATGTTTGTAAACTACCACTTAGTGGTTTCACTATTCATAAAAAATTGGAGTTTTTCAGAAAAATACCAAAAATTCACCCTATGCTATATTTGATATTCCGAATTCCAAAAATGATGTCTATTTTACAAAATTCAAAACATATAAGTTGATTTAATTAATTTAATAATTAATTCCCACTGTCAAAACAAATAGCGTGTTTTTAAGAAACAATATCTATTAAAAGATTGACACTAGTTTAAGTCCAAATTCAAATTGAAATTAATTCCAATGACCACTATTGGGTTAAATGGTAAAAATATATTCTAATTTCACATTAAAAACAATTCAAAATATAATATAATAATATAAATAAATTATATTAAAAAGCGGTTTTGAATTAAAATACAACATTTTTCTTTATTTATTAAAAATGAACTTTATCAGAAAAATACCAAAAATTTACACAAAGTAAATTTTGATGTCCCGATTCTAATGAAGAATTTTATTTTGTCAAATATAACACATAAAATTGTCAAAAAGTGGATTTAAAAGTGGTTCGCCATCAAAAGGCAATTAATCAACCTTTTAAAGAATATTATAATGTTTTGTGCTTAAAATTGGATTCATTCGCATTTTTAATCCTCTAACATTTATTGTAAAAAGTAAAAATATTTGAAAAACATATATAATAATTTTTTAGTTAGTTCTATTCATTCCCGCCATTGCAACGGCTAGGCGTTAACTACCATTTAAAATAATATTATTTTATTATTAATGTGCAACGTAATATTCCCAAGAAACTCGTTGTTGCGTTTTGGGTACACCATCGACATAGAATCCCCTTTAAAGTAATACTAAACTTCTATCACAAATTTGGATAAATGTGAAAATTTCATATTCTTTATTTACCTGGGGTGTTATATCCTTCCCCTCGTTTGGGAATTTCATCCTCGCAATTTCAAAATTGGGCTTGGAAACTTTATTGAAAATCCCACAATGAAACAAGAGTCAGTAAAACAATCACTTTAAAATAAAGAAAGAGAAGTAAAAAGGTCACCCGAGTTAATCCATAGTAGGATTCCATGTTGGAAAACATGGATATGGAGGAAAAACAAAGGGTCATGTTCTGAGGGAGAGTGATAGTAAACATGTCTAGGAGAATGCTAACCATAAGAAAATCACAAACCTGTGATGGGTTAAATAGTATTCGATTTCCCAGTAGGAAATGTTAACAGAAAACATTTTTGTTTTAAGTTATTCTTCATTGAGGAATTTATTTTTGAGCTTAACTAAATCACAATGAAACATACTAACTTGTCACGTAGACTTTCATCTTTTACTAGATTCCTTAATCAAACTCATATTTTCACCAAAAGATGAGTATTTAGGAAGACTTATTCGCATTAAGAGTACTATAATCAACTTCTTGAGATTCACCTAATCCAAAAAATAGAACTATATATTTCCCATGTCTTTAGACAAAAACCAAAACCAAAATTGTTAGTATGAGATCAGATAATCCACAATAGTATAATCCTTTATCAAAATAAAATCTATTCTTAATCTCCAAATATATCCAAAAAACCCCAAAGTTCAACGAAGACCATTCGATAAAAAATTTTCCATAAAATTATTCAAAGAAACCAAACTAATATTGAAACCCAAATATTTGAAGGATTTAATCACATATTCTTCCAAGGTACAAATTAACTTTTATCTCCAAATAACATCATTTGCTCTTAAACTGTCATATTGTAAAGTAATTAACCTAATCACATATCCTCCTTGATAGGTTAATCATTTCCATAGATAGCCCAAAATAAACATACTATTGATTCCTAAAATCATCTAACTAAAATGAATAAGTCAAAATAACCATGGAATTCACGTTGTCCAGTGGTAGGAGATAAGTACCAGTCGCACTTTGGTTGTGGGTTCGATTCTCATAGTTTTGTCCGATGTGACGGGTTGTCACACGGTCTACGTGTTGTCCTTTTTCCAAAACTATACAATTCTTAAAACATTCCCCAAAATTAGATAAAATCTTCAAAAATAATCATAACATATGTTAACATCAAGTTTAACTCCTGCCTTTCATTTTCCATCATAACATATAATAACCTATAATTACCTCAAATGTAAGGATCATATAAACTCTAATGGTTACCTTTATAATTATTACCTGAAATTCCACATCGATTGGTCATCTCGTATATTATGCATTACATAACATACCAAGGTTCAAGTGGTTGATCATGACTCCTTGATATTTGGTTTAGAACAACCACGGGTTTCCTCATGCAATCCACCATTTCATCTAATCTCTTAATCAAAGAACCACCACAGTTTCTGTCAAACCTATTGTCACTTTTGTTCCTGCTAGATCCATCCATTCACTAAAAACAGAAATTTCAGTGTGAGTATATCAACAAAATCATCATGTACTAATGAGAAAGATAAACACTAAGATATACTTACTCATTCACTTTATCTAAAACTAGGACTCTTTTTGAAATCTTAACCATTATGGTAATGTCACTTATGCTTAGAGAATACCCTAACCTCTAAAGTTATATAAACCGACCTCTGATACCAACTATAAGGCCCCAATATTAAACCTTACTTAATATTGAATTAAATGAATAATTCACATTGAGGATCTTTTTAGGTTTAGAGTTTTAGAGAATTAGATCATAAATCATGAATTACATCCCACATTTAAACAAACTGGTTACATAAAATATAGTAATCGTTTTTTCCCATCAACGGAAGCATATTTAAAATAAAACTTGGATTCTTTCTTGACACTTACTTGACACTATCATCATATCTTGCACCATTACCTTGACCTGTGAAAAACATTACAAAAACATGGGATGAGCATAAAAATCTCAGTAAGGGATATAAAAGTATGAAAAGAAAACATTAGTCCACGTATGAAATCATACTTTACTCATAAAACATAATCATTTTAACATACCTCATCAAATTCTTAAACAATCATATATATCTTAAGGCATAATGGTAACTTGAGGCATTCATAATATTCTTACGTAGGGAGTAACCCTCATTGTTATGTTTGTAATACCCATCACACTATATTCCCTAAATCTCTTTTGAGAAACCTTAACATTTAACCCCTTCACGTTACCCAATGCATTGGAGAGCTATATCGCGCTCACCCACCCTTAGTTTATCACGAAACCACCCGTCTTCATAACAATTCCCATGAACCATAACATAATCGTATCACATAAAACATGTATAAAGGCAACATAACATTTCCACTTTTCAATCACAAGATATCAATACAGCAAATTTATATAAAAACATTATGAAAATCATTTTCAATTCCAAAATAAAAGAAAAGTAAAACATGGTATATATTTTTAATTTAAAAAAAGGTATGGATTGTAGAGGAATCTGAAACTCAAATAATGGTCACGGCGGTGGAGAAGTTGTTTTCGACACATACGTACGACAGAAAAATTCCCTTTTGTCTTTTAGTATAACGCTTCATATAAAAAGATTCATTTTGGATAAATGTAAATGTAAAAGGGGATTATACACCGTATAAAAGAAGGTTTTGTATAAAACAAAATATGCCTCAATGAAAGGATATTGAGACGAAGTCCCATACGAAGACGATATCCTTGGATTAAGGATAATTCAATTAAATAATTATGTGTGACAAAAAAATAGACCAAATATAAGTGGATATTAACTGTAAAACAATCAGAGGTTATTCACACATATTCATAGAACGACATATTCAAGGACTGCATGTTTATCCCAAAGAATCAAAATTGGGTTATGAAGTTCCCTTGCAAAAATTCGATATCCTAACGACGTCATTTCAACATTCAGAAAATGAGTTGATGAGAGATAAAAAGGGTATGTCATCACTTGGAAATAAAATTTACATCTATAAGGATATAGAAGAACATTCCCAACATAAAAATATGTAAAATAAAAGACACAACAAAAGAAGAATTTTACAAAGAGGAGGGTGAAAGGTTCCCTTACCGACTTGGGTGTCCTTCAAAACATACTCCCCGTGAAAGAAGGACAATACAACATTAATGTAAATACTAATAGATGAATGTATATTACACAAAGAGTATAAAAATTGGAAGTGTATATACCAATCAATTTAAATGGTGGAAAATGTATCATAAATCTCTCAGTAATAAAAGTGAGATGAAAAATCCCTTACGAAAACTCGGCAGCCTAACGGCGCCACTTAAAACTCCCAAAAATGGATTTATGAGATAAAATATGGTCTCCCGTCATATTAACATAAATTTAAATCAATAGTAATATAAAAGAACATCCCCCAACATAATAAAGTGGAGCTTAAAAGAAGTGACATAAAGTAGAGTACTTAAAAAGTAAGAAATAGGTTGGATCTCTTACGAAAATTCGGCAGCCTAACGGTGCCACTCAAAACTTCCAAAATTGATTGATGAGAGAATGTGGGGTCTCTCAACATATGAACATAAATATTACAGTAATATTAAAATAAAAGAACATCCCAATCATAAGAAATATGAGCATAAAAGGAATGCCATAAAAGAGTGTACTTAAAAAGAAAGAGATGGGTAGGATCCCTTACCTCATGTCCTTCATGACTCGATCGTTCTTTAATCTCCTAAATAATAAAATTTGGTAAGTTTATAATTTCTTATGTACATCCTTTAAATATTTTTATTCTGTTCATATCACATATTATAATGTTTTAATAATTTGTTACTAAAGTGAGTTCATATCAAACGTTTTTGTTGATGTTCAGTACATGAGTAAAAATTAAACTTGTTGGAAAAGAATTTTCCATGTAGTTATAGGTACATCATATCCAGAATAGTATTTATGATTTAAATATCATATATATGCAGTATATTTTCATTTTATACTATTCCATAGCATTTGGAGATAAAAAAATTAAAAGCACCGTTCATGGAGACGGTAGGCCGTACGTACGCATGAACACTACTTTCATTTTTGGTCATATTAATGGAATTTAAAAAAATTGAGAGATATATATATTATAATTACATAATGATATCCATAATTTAAATGTAATATAAAACATATATATACATTATATATATGTACTTATAATAGTACATAACATTTGGATATAAGAAATGAAATGTATCGTTCATGGAGATGGTAAGTCGTACGTACGCATGAACGCTACATTCATTTCTTTTTTTGGGATTCAATGAAATGAAATAATAATGAAATAAATATATATTATAATTAAATTAGGATATCATATGTAATACCATTTATTACATCCTTTATACATCACACATATGTCATTAACGAATCCAATCAATTTGAGGGGGCGGTAGTCCGCACTTCCTAAAATGAAGTTATCGCGTTTACCCATAATGGAAACCATAAAGGTATTAAATAAATGAAAAATACAGAAACATAAGGAAAAAATAAAAATATTATATATCATATATAAAATTAGTGACATCTTAATGGCCACCATTGAAGGTGTTAAAAGAATATTGAACAATCATTGTTTCGTGAGGTAGTAATTTTCCATCCACAGAAACTGTATGTTCTTTAACCATTAGACGAAGGTGTGTGAAAGTGTAGCTCGAATACTTATTATAACAACATAATAGTATATTAGGATACTGTTGTTGTTACAAAAAAAAGTAATAGAAAGAGTTTAGGGGTTTGGAGAAGCAAAATCAAACAAAAGAACACACGCGAAGTCATTAGCTTTAAATCGGGTAACTCTCATCGATTTTAGCTCAAAGGCTTCCTTGGAAAGGATTCATCCCAAAGTGAGGATTCAATGATTATGAGAGGGATGTGGAGAGGTGAAATGGACAGGGTTTGGCCGAGCTAAAGGCTTGATTGGTGTATGTTTGGTGGTAGAGTTAGGGGCCTTTAATAAGAGGAGAGGAGGGGCACTCTTGGAATGTTATAAAATATTACATTATTATAATATTATTTTGGGATTTTATAGGTCCCAAAAGGATATATTTCGAGTATAAGGTGAAAAGTTTGGTAAATACACCCATCCAATAGGTTTTTGACATGTTTAAGAATTATATTTCACCCTATCATCTCATTTTATTTAAATTGTTCATTTATGATATAATCATTGCATCATCACGATGTCATAAAATAAATTAATTTATTTAATGTCTAAAAATTATTATAAAAATATCATGATGTAGGAAATCTTTTTAGATGTCTAATTAATATTTATAGTCAATAATATTACTTATATAAACCCATGTAAAAGTTTTTTTAGTAAAACAACACATGTTTGTGACATTTTAATTTTAACTTTAAATAAAAAGGTATTAATGTCATTTTCCAATCAATGTGGCTCCATTGGGTCCCCAAGTTGACCCATGGATTGTCTTGGTCGGCCATTACTCATCCAATAATGATAGGACATGTGTCAAAGGAATTTCATATTATTATAACATTATCTTTACCTTAACATATACTAATTACCTCTAATCGCGATTAAAAACTTAAGAGTTACTATTCACCAAAAAATTATTTTAATCCCATTGAACCACATTTTACATCCTAATGATACCCATATATGTTGGATTTTTGATATTCAAACCACAGAAGTGTTAATGTTTTATTTAAACAAAAAAACAGTCTTTAAACTACCATTTAGTGGTTTCACTATTCATGAAAAATTGGAGTTTTACAGAAAAATACAAAACATTCACCCTAAGATATATTTGATATTCCAAATTCAAAAATGGTGTTTAATTTAAAAAATTCAAAACATATAAGTTGCATTAATTAATTTAATAATTAATTCCCCCTGTCAAAACAAATAGCATGTTTTTAAGAAACAATATCTATTACAAGATTGACACTAGTTTAAGTCCAATTTCAAAGTGAAATTAATTCCAATGACCACTATTGGGTTAAATGGTAAAAATATTTTCGGATTTCACTTTAAAAACAATTCAAAAGATAATCTAATCATATAAATAAATTTGATTAAAAATAGGTTTTGAATTAAAATACAACATTATTCACTATTCATAAAAAATGAACTTTATCGTAAGAATACCAAAAATTTACAAAAAGTAAATTTTGAAGTCCCGATTCTAAAGAAGAATTTTATTTTTTCAAATATAACACAAAAAATTTTTAAAATGTGGATTTAAAATAGGTTCTCCATCAAAAGGCAGTTAATCGATCTTTAAAAGAATATTAGAATGTTTACGCTTAAAATTGGATTTATTCGCATTTTTAATCCACTAACATTTATTGTAAAAAGTAAAAATATTTGACAAACATATATAATAATTTTTTAGTTAGTTAGTTTCATTCCCACAATTACAACATCTAGGCGTTAACTATCAATTGAAATAATATTATTTTATTATTAGTGTGCAACGTAAGATTCCCAAAAAACTCATTGTTGAGTATTGGGAACGCCATCGAGTATAGAATCCCCTTTAAAGTAATATTAATATTTTATTTAAAAATATGGATAAATGTAAAAATATAGTATTCTTTATTTACATGGGGTGTTACAATAATTTCATGATTCATTACTATACATAAAATCTAAATAAATTGGGTGACACATTGAGTTGAAAGCATAATTCTATATTAGCAAGATACATTTGGAACAATATCCTTTGGTTTTTTATTAGATGAATTTTGGATTGGAAGATTTTGGTCAATGGAATTTCTTTATTTTTTTAAGCTAGTTATGAAATCATCTCTATCATACAAAATTAATCAAGGGAAGAAAAATGATATAGAGTTGCCTAAAATGGTAGAATCAGTTTAGAAGGGTATGTTACCAGAATTTAACATTGATAAAGATTGAATTTTGTCTTTAGTAAAGATATAATGTGTGCCTTGTGATTCACAATTCAAGAATGTGTTATGAAGTGAAGCTCATATATCTCCATTTTCAATGCATCATTGTAGTACTAAGATATACAATGATCTTGAGGAGTATTACTACTAGTATGGAATGAAAAGAGATATTGATGACTTTAACATGAGATATTTTATTTCTCAATAGGTTAAACAAGATTAGTAGTTTCCAAATGGGACCCTTAATCTTTTTCAAGTACCAGATTGGAAATGGGAAAATGTTTCCATGGATTTCATAGTGGTATTGGAAAATATTCCTCAAGGTAATAATGCAATGTGGGTTATTGTTGATCGATTGATGAAATCTACTCAATTTATTTTTATACATTTTTCTCCATCTCTAGATGAGAATTATCAATTATAGGTTAAATATATGGACATGTTACATATATTTACCCTCTCTATTGTATTATATCATGATCCAAGGTTCACTTATAACTTTTGGAAGATCATTTAGAAGTCATTGGGTACTGAATTAAATTTTAGTACAACTTTTCATCCATAGTCAGATGGGAAGTCAAAATGAAAAATTCAGACATTGGAAGAGATGATACATTCTTGTTCAATAGAACACTAGTGAAGTTGGAACAAACTTATTTATTTGGTTGAGTTTTCTTATAATAACATATTTCATTATAGTATATAGATGGAACCATTTGAAATATTATATAGAAAGAGGTGTCGAACTCCATCTTTTTAGAATGAAGTAGGTGAAAGGAAGTTTATGGGGCCAGAATTGGTACAAGAGATGACAGAAAATGACAATTTTCTTTATAATCGCATGAGAACAACTCAGAGTAGGCATAAATTTTATGTGGATAACTGGAGGAAGGATTATTCTTTCAAGGTAGGTGATCATGTCTTTTTCAATGTTTCTCCATGGAAATGTGTGATGACTTTTGTTATTAAAGGAATTTTGAGTCTAAGATTCATTAGACCCAATGAAATCCAAGAAAAATATCGGTCATTTTCCAAATAAGTGGTTTTACCTCCATGTTTGTCTTAGGTACAAAATGTTTTTCATTTTTCAATGTTGAGAATGTATATGTCATATCTATCTAATGTTTTTATTCCATAGCTAATTTAGTTGGAAGAAAATCTTTCTTATGTGGAACAGCCAGTCAAGATTCATGACCATAGAGAGAATGTGTTGTACAATAATGTAATTAATTTGGTAAGGGTTTTATGGGAAAACCATACTATTAAAGAGGCAGCATGAGAATCTGAAAATGCTAAGAGGGATCAATACCCTCACTTATTGGATAATTAAATAAAATTACATGGACACCATTTCTAAATGGGGGGAATGATGTAGGATCCAAGGTATTTATAAAATAATAATTTATTATATTTGTTAATATTTATAAATAATATATTATTTTGATGTTAAAGGGACACTTTATCTGATAGCGTACTTGACACGCAACAATGGGTTTCTCCGATATCTTGCTTTTCACACAACATTGAGTTATATCGAAAAAATATATAATAATATTATTATTTTAAATGGTAGTTAATTCATATATATTTTATTGCAGGGAATGAATAGAACAAACTATATTATTATTACACATTTTTGTTAGATGATTTTTCATTTATCCAATAAATTTTAGAGGCATAAAATAATAATGACTCTGATTTTAATCACGAAAGACTCTAATATTTTAAAAAGGATATTTTATACATTTTGAAGGAGAACCCTTTTTAAATTTTTTTTCACTTTTATATATTATATTTGAAAAAATAAACATTTTCTATAAAATCAGGACATTATAATTTACTTTGGTTAAATTTTTGGTAATTTTCTGATACAGATCATTTTTTTAATGAACAGTGAAAATTACTGTATTTTAATTCAAAACTGCAATTTCATTTAATTTATTATAAATGTAGATTGTCTTCTTAATAGGTTTTAAATTTTAATTGAAATATTTTTTTCATTTCTTCCAATTTTTTTCATTGAATGTAATTTGATATTTTAATTGGACATAAACACATGTCAATCATTTGGTAGTTTTATCATCCTGATAACATGTTCTCAAGTTTTGACATCAAGAATTAATTTTAAATTAATTTCTAAAATTTCAATGTTGTGAATTTGGAAATACGGATTAAGAATTTGGAATCAAAAGGATCAAATTGTGTAAATAGGTACATTTTATTTTCATACATTACAAGATATAACATCAATAATTATTTTTATTTCCATGGTTAAAGGGTAAGTCAAGTAAATAAGGCTAAAAAATAATATTATAATAATATAAAACTACACTAAAACATGTCATATTCGAATTGGATGAGTTATTTCTGACTATTATCAACCTTAGGCAGAACCTTTTTAATTTGGGATCCACCTGGGTGTCAAAATGTCATTTTATGATTTTTAATTTAAAGAAAAGGGAAATATAACATAAACATGTGACTTTTTATAAAATAATTTTTATATGGGGTTATATAAGTCATTTATTAGAATATAAATATTAAATAGAAATATGAAACTATTTCCTTCATCATGATTATTTATTTATAATTTTTAGACATTAACGAAATAAATTTAATTATGACATAATGATGAGGTAGTGATTGCTTCATTAATAAAGGACTCAAATAAATGATATTATAAATTTTAAAATAAATTTAATTTTCTTATTTTGAAGCTATCCATGAATTTTCAGGATGGATATGATATTTTATCTTTGAATTAATATAGTTTTTTTTGAAGGAGTCAAGTTGTTATGGATTAAAAAAACCATGATATGAATAGTGTCAAAATGGACATAATTCATATTTTAAAATAGAAAATATTTTATTAAATATTATAAATTTTTTTTAAAAAAATAACATTAAAATAAAATTTTATTATATGTCTGTAATTTTATTAATGATTATTTTATTGTACATTTTTCATGTTATGTTAACTATTTTTGTTCTCAATGTGTTAAATTCTTGATATAATATTAGGAGTAAAAAAGGGTAAAATCAAAACGATAAGGATTAAAAAATATCCAAAACCAGTCTTATTATTATTTAATGATTATATTTAGGCATATATTAATATTATATTAAAACTATGTTAATTTGGACAAATTTGTAATCAAAATATAATTTATAGTAAATTAATATTTAAAAACATTCCTAAAGTGCCCCTCCTCCCTCTTATAAAATGGTATCACCTCGAAACATTTACTCATAATATAAATCCCCTTTTATCATCCATATTCAGATCAAATAATCTCCAAGCATCCCTACCTTTATCATATAAGAATTATATTGTGATGAAAGAAATTCAATAATGCATTTTGGATCTAATCATAAGAAGTTTCTCGATTTAGAGGTAACATCTTCTCTCATGTTCTTTTCCTTTATTTTACTTCATCACACCTTATTATCTTATTATTATTTTATTACATAACAGAAATGTATCATCATTATACTAGTATGTTGTTATGAGTTGGATTTTAATAACACTTACACACACCTTTGTCTTATAGATATGAACATATTGTTTCAGTGTTCGGTGAAATACTACCTCACGAAACGATGATTGTTCAATTTCCCCTACCACCTCTCATGGTGGACATTATGATAGAACTATATTTATATTTGATATATATCATATTTATTTTTTCTATGAACTTTTTTTTATTTACAACATACCTTTATGATTTGTATAATATGTAAATACGATAATTTCATTTGAGGAAGTGCGGACTACTACCCCCTCAATGTGATATAACATGTTAATGCCATATATAGAATGTATGAAGTATGGTCTTAATAAAATTATGTAAAAAATATATATAACATATGATATTATACTGGAATTACAATATATTTATGTATTATTTATTTTTCATTCCTAAAATATGAAAAATAAATGAAAGTACCATTCATGCGTACGTACGGCCTACCGTCTCCATGAACGGTGCATTTCATTTATTATCGTCAAATGTTATGAAATTTTATAAATACATATATTCGAGATATTTAGGAAATTTAAATCATGAATAATATTATGGTGATGATGTACTTTTTACTACACGGACAATTTACATCAAAACGAGTTCATTTTCGACTCATGTACCGAACATCGACAAAATGACCCATATGCAATTAAATAATTATGTAATTTTTATAAAATTATGATAAGTAATACAATATGAATAATAAAAAAGAATGTTGTTCTAAAACAAGTATAAATTAACATATTTTTATTATTCAGATAGATAAAGAACGAACGAGACAAATTGGTCTCATGGTAAGGAACTTTTTCTAAATCTCTTTTCATTGAGGCATATTTTGATGTGATACACCACTATATTTTATAAGGTGTATAAAACCCTTTGAATTTTAATTGCATTCAAAGGAAAATATTTTCTAAGAAATGCTTTACTAAACAACAAAAAATAATGTTTTTTAATGCACGTGGTGACAACATCCTTTACACCGCCATGGTCATTATTTGATATACGGCTTCCTTAACAACCCGTAATGTTTTTAAAAGGAAAATAAATATCATATACCCTTTTACATATTTTGGAATTGAAAAGGGGTTTAAGAAATAATTTTGTTCAATATCTTAAAATGATATATTGGGATTGCAATTTGGAAATTCCATCTTTCTTTTATTTCTTGTTTTATATGTTATGATTATGTATGGATATTGGGCAATTTTTACCTATACCGGTGGTTCTGTGATAATCCGAGTGTGGGTGGTTCCATGATAGCTCTCCAATGCCTTGAGTAACGTGATTAAGCTAAATGTTAATGTGTCACATACGAGTTTTAGGGATTATATTGTGATGAGTATTGAAAACATAACCATGAATGTTGTTCCCTATGTGGTTGTGAAATATATAGTGTAATTATTTTATGGATGCCACAAGTTACCTTTAGCATTTATGATTTCTATGAGTTATTGATAAATATTGTGATTTCATGATGTATGTGAAATGAATATGCTTTATGATTGAAAAGTTTGATTTCAATGATTTTTATGTATTCATTGATTAATATTTTCTTTCCTTATTTTATATTACATACTGTGCCTTTTATGCACATCCCATGTTTCTGAAATGTTTTTCACATGGTATAAGGAAGGGTAAGAAAAAGGTTGAATTAAAAAAAAATATCAAGAAAATATTTCTTGTTTAATTTAAGAAGTTTTATAATTGTGAAAAAAATGGATATTGTAGAAGTGTCTATATTGTAATTTTTGAGATGTAATGTAATAGTTATAGACTAATTCTCTAAAACTTGAAACATGAAAAGATCTTCAATGTGAATTCTTTATAGAACTCAATATTATGAAAATTTATGGTTGGGTCCATATATTTTCTCTTGTACCACCCAAGATATTATAGACTCTTGGGTTTAATCTCCTGAGAAATTTTGTATCTGCACCACCCTTGATTAGGGAACCTAGTTCTATTAGAAAAATCATTACACATACCTAAAATATTACAGTGAATGTTTTCGCTAATCTATCACCGTATTCTGGGATTCCTGTAACATCCATCAGGCCGCCCACAAAATCAATTTCTCTAACGTTGTTCTCTACACCTTTTTGTTTGCTTCCATTAATCAAATATTCTAGAAACCCCTAAACTGGTGATTCTTCAGCCTATACGATCATGACCTACTTCATGGAAGTCCATAATGTTGTCCCCCAATAACCATTGAAGAAGATGTGTTATATTTTTTCTTAATTTTCCTAATATCATAATTGACATCATAAAGATCAGTTTTTCCCATTTGGACATGATCGTATGTTGTTAATGAGTTATTTTTTATTCTTCACACCAAAAAAAATCATCTTCCCCTGAATTTCATTGAACTGCAAACTAGTTGCCTAGTTATCCAGCTCGCTAGTTGAATGTACCAATTTCCTATACTACCTCCCATTAAAATTACATGAGGTTGATTTCATAAACACACTACTGTATGGATCCTTATTAATCAGAATACTATAAAAAAACATTCCTCATATCATTATCTAAAATGGTTATGATGAATTCTAGAAACATACTACCCTCATTAATTGTTATAATTGGCACTGGACACCCTGAGGAAAAAAAGTGTATCACCTACCCAATTATTTTCAGAAAAATTAATATCTCTTCATCCCACAATCCATCTGGTCTCATCATCAAGCACCTTTATGTGTTCATGAATACAACATGACAAGCTTCTAAGACTCCAATTGCAATCTGACCAGCCCCTCCAATCACCACTGTATCCATCATTCATATAATGTGGCCCATAAAGATGTTCCCTTAGTTACTTCCCAAGGCAACTATTCCTTCGACGCTAGTATTTACTCCGTCAAACTACACTGCCTAATGATGAAACCCCTGATCATCCCCTCCGATCACTATTTTATCCATCTTAAAGCACCTTTTCCAACTTTTTGATTGTCCCTTTGGAGGGGTTAATTATATATAGAATATGCATTGGAATAGATGTCCAGAAATGTTAATAGGTTTTATCCTTCCTCTTAATGACATGAACTATTTCTTCATGTTACATATATGACCTATGATCTAATTAATAATTTCATAAATTTTTTATTCTTCAATTTTGAATGGATGCTATTAAATAAACCATTGGAAGCTTCCGCCTTTGGATTCATAGTTTAACGTGAATAAGATTGCTTCATCTGGCTGGACATTTTTTGGAGAGATATATATTTATTTTCCTAGTATTGATATTTTTTCCTCTTTTCTTATATTACATAATAATAACTTATACAAATCATCCAATCTACTTTTGTCTACAATTCAGAAAAAAATAATATCATCCTTAATAGTCAAATGTGACTTCATGCCCTCCCGTATCTGTTCTGTTATGGTATAATTTTCCCTTCATCCATGATAAATTTAATATTCCTAAAGAGTGATTTTTGATCCATGATAAAGAGGATAAGGGATAAATGATCCCATTTTATAACAACTCTCACCATTTTTAAAAAATACAAAAACATTCCCTAGAAGCCATATGATAATACATGGTGATACATAACATCTGAAATATATGTTGCAGAATGACTCCGGGAAACAAACCTTCCTCATCACCTATAAAATGAATTTCCATTATATTCTTTCCTAATCCTTTTCTAATTCCGCCTTCTCCATGGAATTAGAACCATTTTTCATCTTGTTTATATCTTATATTATATCCTTATCAAGGCCAATTTCCCCTTGTAAGGTTTTTAACATCACAATATCATGATTCTGCAACGAAACAATTTTGGGTAGCATAATATTGAGCCTCCATTTAATAAGACTTGAATGAATTTTATAAGTAGACTTGCAGATTAATTAGTCGATATTGATTTAAAGATATGGGATCCTTCACTTTGGGGATCATGACCACCATATAGGCATAATCTACAATGTTAATCTCCCCACCCCTAAAATAATATTGCACTGCCTCAATCACGTTATCTTTAACAATATCCCATGAAATGAAAAGAAGCTTCCTGGAAACCCATCTAGAAAAGGGTTACTCTTTCTATTCATGCTGAAAATTGTTTCTTTGATCTTATTCACCACTAGAATTGCAGATAAAATACAGCTGTCCCTATCCTTAATTATTCTTGGAATACAATTCATGAATCTATCCTATTCAACACCATACCCTATTCATATTCACTGATAGGATTATATAGATGCCAATTTTTGTGATTTAAATGGTCAGTGACCTCCACATCCAAAGTGAATGTTTCATATTCGAGTTGGAGGTTAATCCTCTTAGAAACTTGTTTTTCCTTCAAAGAGGCCTCAAAAAATGAATTTTTTCTTTTCCCCATCCTTTAACGAAACTGTTTGAGATTTTTCCTGTAGACCATATTAACCTCCAAACGCTTCTCAGAGATTATATTTTTCTTTTCGACAAATTCAAAAACTATTTCTTGCCCCATCCTTCTTCCTGACATGTATCCATATGATCAATACTCTCACATAAACCTCCCAAGTTGAGCTCTACATCTGCAACTTTGTTATGTCATTTTTAAGGACTCTTCTCACACACTGTATGATCTACATCAACCTGTTTTAAGCACATCCCCCTTCTGATTAGTTCAAACACATATTTAACTCATACAAATAATCATCCCTTTGCTTCCAACTACTGGAATAAGAGAACCAATTACTCATCCAATTTCCCTCATAAGGTAAATAAAGAGAGGGGAATAGTCTGACAGGGATTTGGGTTTATTAAAGACAGAATCCTAGGAAAAAAATCCAAGCCTTGTATGTTTGATAAGAACCTATCTAATCTTCAACAAATTATATAGGGCCCTTTTTTGGTTGCTACACCATGTGAACATTCATCCCAAGAACTCCAAATGTTGCAATGAACATTATACCATAAAATATTTGATGTTTTGAGATACTCCATTATTGAAACCAATACCACCTCTTTTCTCAGAAGCATCCACTAACATGTTGGAATCTCCCCCCCCCCCCACAACAAAACATTGTAGCAAACCAGGAGCATTAGATCAAAGTTGATCCCACATGCCCCATATTTCTGACACCTCGCAACTGGAATACACCAGTGAAAAAAGAATTAACTACCCCCTTTAATAATTTTAAATATATGTTACTGAGACATAGCTTCCTCAAAAACCACTAAAATACCGATATTCTAGAAGACCCAAATGTGATTTTTAATGTCACCAACTTGTAAGCATTTAATAAATCTCATTACGTTCAATAAGGAAAATATTCTCTCGACCTATTGTTTAGGTTCCAAATTCACCACAATGTAAAACCTATTAAACATTGTTTCAGTAAAAATAAAAGCACTCTTCACCCATGTCCCCAACCCCTGGGCATTCTTTAATATGATGGTAAACATCAGATAGGGGTAGAAAAATTCATGCATCCTTACCTACCCACCTTAATATATGAATCTAAGAGAGTCTCCTTTCTTCCCTTTTCCCCAGTGAGTCACCCACTAATCAGATGATAGTTCCTTCCTTCCACATCATTCACAACATTCATAACTACAGAGCAGCGTCTTATTATTGTATCTTTCAGATTCTCCACCTCCAAAGATTCTTGATCAGAAAATATTAAGGAATAACTAGTTAACAAGGATTGAGGAATCTCATATTCAGTTTCATTGTTAGATAAAGAAGGCACTGATGATCAAGACCAAGACACACTCTATGGATACAATGATTTTATCATCATCCTTTTAGGTGATTTCTGTGATGCAATAATTTATTCCAGCACCCCCTTGACAATGAAGATGGTCGGATGTCTTCCTTCCCATGCTAGAGATTTGAATATTTTGAAACAGTACCACCTGCCAAAACACGTTGCTTCCCCTCATCATGATAGACATCCACTACGTGAAAAATGGGTATTTGCGACGGGGGTATTTTTCCGTCGCAAATAAGTAGTCTTTTGCGACGAGATTGCTTTCCCCGTCGCAAAAGAACTGGCGCGCGTGTGCGCCACATCGCGGGAATCTTATTCGCGACGGGCGGTTATTTCCTGTCGCAAATAACCGGCGGCGGTAAAAGGTATTTGCGACGGGAATATTCCCCTGTCGCAAATAGTATGTCGGCAGGTGGTTATTTGCGACGGGTCCCATCACAAATAACTATTTAACCGTTGACCGTAATAAATGATGGCTAAGGTATTTGGGAAGGGTATCGTCGCAAATAATATTATTTGCGACGGGATACCCGTCGCAAATGGACCCGTCGCAAATAATCTAAACTTTAAATACCCCCATTCGTTTTTTTCAAATCATTCTCAAACTCTATCTTCTTCTTCTTTCAAAATTTTATTTCTAAAGTTCAGTTTTTCTCAAGTTTAATTTTTTTCTCCGGAGTTGATATTGATGTTTTGAAGAACGATCAGAGATCAACCTCAGATCAATTTTTAAGGTATTTATATTCATTTTAATTTAATATTTATTTTTAATTTTTTATTAGTTTCATTTATTCTTAATTAATTTTAATTTAATTATGATTACATTGTTTTATTACATAATAAATTTAAATTATTAGTATTTTTTATAGTTAATGGTAATTAGGAATAATTAGTAAAAAAATTTAATAATTAAGAATAAATATTAATAATTAGTAATAAATACCAATAATTAGGAATAATAACATTATTACATTATTACTATATTTTATTATTAAGATTAAAATAAGATAATTTTTTATATATATACAATTCTCTTTTCATCTGTGTGTTTGCTGTCTCCACATGTATTATTTGTATGTGGAGATAGAAAACACACAGATGAAAGGAGAATTGTATATAAATTAGAAAATTATATTATTTTAATATTAATAATAAAATATGCTATTAATGTAATTATTTCTAATTATTGGTAATTATTCCTAATTATTGGTAATTATTCATTTAATTACTAATAATTAGGAACAATTACCAATAATTATCAATAATTAGGAATAATTATTAATAATTAGTAATAATTACCAATAATTAGTAATAATTACCAATAATTAGTAATAATTACCAATAATTAGTAATACTTGCAAATAATTAGTAATACTTACCAATAATTAGTAATAATTACCAATAATTAGTAATAATTATTAATAATTATCAATAATTAGTAATAATTTGTAATAATTACGAATAATTACCACTAATTAGTAATAATTAGGAATAATTACCAATAATAAACAATAATTACAAACAATTAGTAATAATTAGTAATAATTAGTAATAATTAGTAATAATTAGTAATAATTAGTAATAATTAGTAATAATTAGTAATAATTAACAATAATTACCAATAATTACCAATAATTACCGGTAAATAGTAATAATTAGTAATAATTAAAAAATAATTACCAATAATTAGTAATAATTACCAATAATTAGTAATAATTCGTAATAATTAATAATAATTACCAATAATTAGTAATAATTACAAATAATTAGTAATAATTACCAATAATTAGTATTAATTTCCAATAATTGGTAACAATTACCAATAATTACCAATAATTAGTAATAATTAGTAATAATTAGTAATAATTACCAATAATTAGTAATAATTAGTAATAATTAGTAATAATTAGAAATAATTAGTAATAATTACCAATAATTAGTAATAATTAACAATAATTACCAATAATTAGTAATAATTATCAATAATTAGTAATAATTAAAAATAATAACCAATAATTAGTAATAATTAGTAACAATTAGGAATAATTAGGAATAATTACCCATAATTACCAATAATTACCAATAATTAGGAATAATTACCAATAATTAGTAATAATTAGTAATAATTAGTAATAATTAGGAATAATTACCAATAATTAGTAATAATTAGTAATAATTAGTAATAATTACCAATAATTAGTAATAATTAATAATAATTAGTAATAATTACCAATAATTAGTAATACTTAACAATAATAAGTAATAATTACCCATAATTAGGAATAATTACCAATAATTACCAATAATTACCGGTAAATAGTAATAATTAGTAATAATTAGAAATAATTACCAATAATTAGTAATAATTAGTAATAATTTCCAATAATTAGTAATAATTAGTAATAATTAGTAATAATTACCAATAATTAGTAATAATTAGTAATAATTACCAATAATTAGTAATAATTAGTAATAATTACCAATAATTAGTAATAATTAGTAATAATTAATAATAATTACCAATAATTAGTAATAATTACCAATAATTAATAATAATTACCAATAATTAGTAATAATTACCAATAATTACCTATAATTAGTAATAATTACCAATAATTACCAATAATTAGTAATAATTAGTAATAATTAGTAATAATTAACAATAATTAGTAATAATTACCAATAATTAGTAATAATTACCAATAATTAGTAATAATTAGTAATAATTACCAATAATTAGTAATAATTACCAATAATTAGTAATAATGAGTAATAATTAATAATAATTACCAATAATTAGTAATAATTACCAATAATTAGTAATTATTACCAATAATTACCAATAATTAATATTAATTAGTAATAATTAGTAATAATTACCAATAATTACCAATAATTAGTAATAATTAGTAATAATTAGAAATAATTACCAATAATTAGTAATAATTAGTAATAATTAGTAATAATTAGGAATAATTAGTAATAATTACCAATAATTAGTAATAATTACCAATAATTAGTAATAATTACCAATAATTAGTAATAATTACCAAGAATTAGTAATAATTACCAATAATTAGTAATAATTACCGATAATTACCAATAATTACTAATAATTACCAATAATTAGGAATAATTACCAATAATTACCAATAATTACCATTAAATAGTATTAATTAGTAATAATTTGAAATAATTACCAATAATTTGTAATAATTAGTAACAATTACCAATAATTAGTAATAATTAGTAATAATTAGTAATAATTACCAACAATTAGTAATAATTAGTAATAATTACCAATAATTAGTAATAATTAGTAATAATTAATAATATTTACCAATAATTAGTAATAATTACCAATAATTAGTAATAATTACGAATAATTACCAATAATTAGTAATAATTACCAATAATTACCAATAATTAGTAATAATTAGTAATAATTAGTAATAATTACCAATAATTAGTAATAATTAGTAATAATTAGTAATAATTAGTAATAATTAGTAATAATTAGTAATAATTAGAAATAATTACCAATAATTAGAAATAATTACCAATAATTAGTAATAATTAGTAATAATTAATAATAATTACCAATAATTAGTAATAATTATCAATAATTAGTAATTATTACCAATAATTACCAATAATTAGTAATAATTATTAATAATTAGTAATAATTACCAATAATTACTGATAATTAGTAATAATAAGTAATAATTAGTAATAATTACAAATAATTAGTAATAATTAGTAATATTTAGTAATAATTAGTAATAATTAGTAATAGTTACCAATAATTAGTAATAATTACCAATAATTAGTAATAATTACCAATAATTAGTAATAATTACCAATAATTAGTAATAAATACCAATAATTAGTAATAATTACCGATAATTACCAATAATTACCGATAATTACCAATAATTACTAATAATTACCAATAATTAGTAATAATTAACAATAATTAGTATTAATTAGTCATAATTACCAATAATTGGTAATAATTAGTAATAATCACCAATAAATAGTATTAATTAGTAATAATTAGTAATAATTACAAATAATTAGTAATAATTACTAATAATTAGTAATAATTAGTAATAATTATTAATAATTAGTAATAGTTATTAATAATTTGTAATAATTAGTAATAATTAGTACTAATTAGTAATAATTAACAATAATTAGGAATAATTACCAATAATATTAGTACTATGAAAGTAATAAAAAATTTATATAATATTAAAATTATCAATATTTGTAACATGTTTTTCTTTATTCTCAACATATTTAATTCTTAAAGGGTCAATTTTTAGGTCTATCTCAATAAAAAGTTTTCTTCAGTCGTGTATGATCTAAGCTCTATAATTATCCTAGCTTGAGTGTTTTTTCTAACAATTTATTCCAAACCAGTAATTCTTTTATATTTTTTAGAGAAATATGGAACAACGAGGTCGTCAACAATCATTATTAGGTGACCGCATATGGATAAATCAATGTAGAAATCCAAACAGTTCGAGTTTAAATCCAGTATATGTAGAGGGTGTGGAGACTTTTTTATCATTTGCGCCATCAAATCCAGAATTTGTTTCAGAAGGAAAAATAAAATGCCCTTGCAGAAAATGTGCATTGAGAACGTTTGACACGTTTGAAAAAGTGGGAGAACATCTCTTGCGTTTTGGTTTTCAACCAGATTATGTTTTTTTGTATCAACACGGTGAACACAATTCCAGAGCAGGTGATACCATCTTGAATCCGGATCCATTCCGGTTTCAAGATTTAGTACATGATGTTGCAGGTTCATCTGTTCAACATACAGAAACTCCGGCTGATATAGCTTCAAATCCTGAGTTGGCACCGTCTGAATTTTATGAGTTGTTGAAGTCTACTGAGGATGCATTATATCCTGGCTGTAAGATGAGCAAATTGGAAGCAGTTGCAAAATTTATGGCTATCAAATCAGATAACGGAATGTCAAACACCAGTTTTGACCAGATGTTTTCTTTGCATAAAACAATGTTACCCGAAGGAAATGTTTTACCTGAAAATTACTATGAGAGTAAGAGGCTGGTTTGAAATTTGGGACTTACTTGTCAAAAGATTCATGCATGTTCAAATGACTGCATTTTATATTCTGGGGAAAATGAGTCGTTGGATAGTTGTCCCACATGTGGGCAACTGAGATATAAAGAAGGACAACATGGGAAGTCTAGTATGATTCCTGTAAAACAGTTGAGATATTTTCCGCTTACATCCAGAATTCAACGTTTATTCATGTCTAAGAATACAACGACAAAGATGTCATGGCATAAAGAGAATATTTCAACCGATAAAAGATCGAATCATCCAGTCGATGGTGATTCATGGAAACATTTTGATAGAGTTCATCCATCCTTTTCTTTAGAAGCTAGAAATGTTCGATTGGGCCTTTCCACTGATGGTTTCTGTCCATTTGGATCTTATGGTAGTCAATATTCATTTTGGCCTGTTTTTTTAACTCCGTACAACTTACCTCCATGGATGTTGATGAAGGAGCCTTATATCTTTTTGACTTTACTAATTCCAGGACATCCGAAGAAAAATATTGATGTTTATTTGAAACAATTGATTGATGAATTAAATTTATTGTGGAGTACTGGTGTCAGTACATATGATGTTGCAAAGAAATAGAATTTCATACTGAGAGCAGCATTGATGTGGACAATAAGTGACTTCCTGGCTTATGGGATGTTATCTGGCTGGATTACACATGGTCAGAAATCATGTCCTTACTTTATGGGAGAGAACAAAGAATTTATGCTCATTCATGGAATGAAACCTTGTTATTTTGACTGTCATCGCAGATTTATTCCAGCTGATCATCTTTTTCGCAGAAACAGATCACATTTCAGAAAAAGAACAGTTGAAAGGGATGGAACTCCAAAAATGCTATCAGGTTCGAAGTTAAAATCAGTTGTATTTTCATTACCTCCCATCACTTTTGGTCCCACAATAAACCAACAGAAAATTTCTGGTTTTGGGAAAGAACACAATTGGATTAAACGTAGCATATTTTGGGATTTGCCATATTGGTCTGATTTGTTTGTGCGATAGATGTTAGATGTCATGCATATTGAGAAGAAATGTTTTGATAATTTGTTTCATACAGTTTTGGATACTCCAGGAAAGAGCAAAGACAATGTAAATGCACGTTTAGATCTTGGCCAAATTTACAGGCGTCCAGAATTGGAACTGTTTGAGAATGTCAGAACATAAAGGTTACTGAAACCAAAATCAGCTTATACACTTTCTAAAGAAAACTGTTTATTATTTTGTCAGTGAATTATAGATTTGAGACTTCCAGATGGTTGTGCTTCCAATTTGGGTAGATGTGTAAAGAATGATCATATTACTGGATTAAAAAGTCATGATTGTCATTTTATAATGGAAAGACTTCTACCCATTGGATTAAGAGGTCTTTTGAATTCTTTGATTTGGGATTCCATAACAGACATGTCTCATTTTTTTCGGGAAATTTGTGTGGCTACAGCAGATTATGATGCTCTAGGAAAACTTGAAAAAGATGTTGTTGTAATTATATGTAAACTGGAAAAAATATTTCCGCCATCATTATTCGACTCAATGGAATATTTGATGTTACATTTTCCATATGAAGACAAATGTGGAGGTCCAGTACAGTTTCGATGGATGTACCCATTTGAAATATGCATGCAAAAATTGAAAATAAAAGTACGTAATAAAGAATCTGTTGAAGGATCTATTGCAGAAGCTTATTTGCAAGAGGAAATATCTTTTTTCTTCTCCCATTATTTTGAATATGAGTATCCTTCAAAACACAACCGAATGGGATGGAATGAGAGGAATATTGATGGAATCGACAATCAATTATCTGTTTTCAACTAGTCAGAGCTTGGTTTTGGTGGAGTTTATGAACGTTGGCTTTCAGATGATGAACATCATAGAGCTCATACGTATGTTCTGCTCAACTGTGAAGAGATGACATCAGTTGTACTATAAGTGTTTATATCACTTATTCTATCATTTATGTTACAGTAAATAACATTGGTTTTTATAGGTTGTATGATAATCATATCAAGAAACAAATTCCACAAATTACAGCAGCTTCTCTCGAAGAACGTCAACTGAAAAATTTCTCTCAGTGGTTTCAAAAACTGGTAACATATATTCTTTATCTTTTAGAAACTCATTCAATTTATTGTTTACTATATTGATAATTGTTTCACAAATTTTCAGGTGTCTTGACATGCTGATAAAATTGACAAACGGCTGTGTGTATTGAGTAACCCACCTTCCAAACATGTTAAAACTTACAATGCATATGTGGTCAATGGATTTCGATTCCACACACATGCATATGCGGAATCGAAAAAAACAATGAACAGTGGAGTTAGCTTGAGAGGATCTCGTCATCGAGAATATGAAGTTGACTTTTATGGCATACTTGATGAAATCATTGAACTCTGTTATCTTGGACAACATTACATAACCATGTTCAAATATCGGTGGTTGGATACAGAGAGAGGCGTGCGTGTTCATCCGACTCATGGAATCATCGATATTAAATGTAAAAGTGTTCTCGCAGTAAATGAACCATTCTTATTGGCTCAACAGGCATATCAAATTTATTACGCAAAGTATTGTGCTACATCAAGAGACTTGACTGATTGGTGGAGTGTAATAAAAATCAAAATTCGAGACAATCAGTTTAGTCAAAGTGAATGTGCTTTCACTGATGTGCAAAGAATTGATGTTTTTCAAGAGAGTACTCAAAATCAATCTTTTTTACAAAGAGACATGAGTATCGATGACGACACCCCACATTTAAGAGTCGATGATGACGACGATGTTAATGATGTCACATATGAATTTGAAATGGTACGAGATGAAGAAACTATAACTCGAATGGATATCGATGATGTTGAGGAGGAATATGAAGATGACATTGACATATATGAAGATGATGATGAAGATGAACACTGATAGAATTCCATGGTATTTATATAAAATCATAATATTTATATATGTATATATAATAGTAATTATCAATTATTTGCTAACAACATTAACATTTTTTGTTTCAGATGGACGACGCCACATTTTGTGAGTTGGCGGATGCTGACCTGACTTTCGATGCGGATGAGTTTCCGACAGATGACCCTCAGCCTGCAGGCGCTCCAGGGAGTACACAGAGGGGGCGCGGTCTTGCACGATTGATGATTCCTGACCCCGTCCCCGAGCGACGTCCATGTCTTGGGTTTGATCCATGCACATGGAGGTGTGATAACCTGTGTGATAACCTGTGGATTTGACTAAGATTTCATTAATCTATTCACATAATACATGTTTATTATTTTTACAGTTTTCCGCATATAGCAATCGGACAGGGCATCACTATTTTGTGCAACTATTTCTCTCAGTCGTGGACCACATGGGAGCAGATTCCCATTGATGTGCAGCAGGCCATGTTCGGCCATTGGTTGGTACGTATGTAAATAAATAATTTTTAATTTGAAAATAATTTCATTTCTAACTTGATATTTTGATTTATTTGTAGGGTTTATGGTATCCAATCGAGGATACCATGCGTGACGCCATCCACGAGGCATGGGAGGTGGCCATGCGTGATCGCCTTCGTCAGTTTTTTGCACAATTTAAAAAAAAAACTGCGATGAAAAAAGAAGGAGTGTCAGATTTTGACGAGTCATGTAGATCACACCGACCAGAGTACATTTCATCCCATGTATGGGATGGATTATGTGTGCACTGGTTGAGTGGTGCCTTTCAGAGGAGATCATCAGTGGGGAGGCAGAATCGGGGGAGACAGGAGGTGACTCATCGAGCTGGGAGTCGTTCTTTCAGTAATCATAGACAGCATCTGGTACGTACATTATTTATAAATATTTTATATAACTATAAATATTAACAGTTTATTTTTTATTCTTATAGGCTATTGAGCACCCCGATATTATGGAGTACGACGTATATCAGAGGATGTATAGTGATCCTGCTACTGGGGAGCTCAGAGGTGATCGTCAGCATGACATCGTGGTCAGTATTATTTGTTTTCATGTTTAAAAATTAACTGCACATAATATATTCACAATTTTAATTTTAAATTGAAACTACAGGAGTCATATGAGGCCGCAACGTCACAGGCCCGGCCTGAGAGTCAGGCCGAGTCATCAGACCAGACCACTGGCCGTCAGTTTGATGAGGCAGCATGGATGCAGGCCACCCAGTATGCCTTCGAGAAGGGCCGGGTAGTTGGTATCGGCTCTTGACTGACTCCCGGAGATTATTATGGCAGTGCTACGATGTCGGCGTCCAGCTCGAGAGGAGGTCGTGCATCTTCTTATGCAACACAGTATGATGATCATTTGCGATCTTAGACTGCACTAATAGAGAGTCTTCGACAGGAGCAGGAGCATATGCCTCAGCAACATGAGGAGGAGCATCGACGCCAGCACCAGCTGTACGAGGAGCAGACGAGTCGGTGGCAGCAACAGCATCCGGAGCAGATGGAGTACATGCGCCGACTCACTCATGCTTTAGGGATGGTGTTTCCTCCACCACCATCTTCAGATCCCCCCCTCCACCCCCCTCCTTTAGATTAGAGTTTGTATTTATGTTATAAAATTTGTGAAATCAAAATATAATTTTTTTTCTATTCGTAGTTTCTGTCTCATTATAAAATATTAATAATATTATATTTTTAAATAACAATATTAATATGAATAATAATATTATTTATATTTTATAATATTAAATTATATATAAATATTAAAATTTTATAATATTATAATTTAATTATATTTTTTTGTATCACTTGAATTATTTTAATATTTGAATGTAAAATAATTCTATTATTTTTATATTAATTAAAACAACTTATTTATATTTTTTTATTTATGAATTATAATTCTTATATTATTATATTAATTAAATCATTTATTAATATTCTATTATTTTTTATTTTTGAATTTTAATTTTATTATTATTATATTAATTAAAATAATTTATTATTTATATTTGTGAATTATAATTCTATTATTATATTAATTAAAATCATTTATTAATAATTTTTTTTATTTTTTTATAGTATTTGCGACGGGATACTATTCTCGTCGCAAATAGTATTATTATTATTTTTTATTTTTTAAAAAATGGTTTTTGTGACGGGTCCCATCGCAACAACTATTTGCGGCGGGCCCTTCGCAATAGGTATTTGCGACGGGCCCCATCGCAAATAGTTTTTTACAAATATACGGAGTACTAGTTGTGACGGGAACTCCCCCCGTCGCGGAAAAAGGCATTGGCGATGGGCCCGTCGCAAAAAAATGTTGTTGCGACACCGTTTTCATCAACTGGTCATTTGCGACGGGCCCCCGTCGTAAACATCCATTTGCGACAGGATCCCGTCGCAAATGACCCGTCGCAAATACCTATTTTTCTAGTAGTGATTCTGCTGAGAGAGGGTGGAATCATGCACTGCAATATTGGATGATTCCCCCAAATTAATGACGGTCAATCATGAACCATTCATAAGAAAAACATTCTCTAAAACTGTACCGCTCACTGAAATACATTCTTCCACACACCTACCCATATGCTGATTTGTGACCTTCGACTCCAAATACCGCTTCTCTTGAGGCTAAATAACCACCATGGGAGTTTCCAATGGTGACACAACATGCACAAGTGACGAATCATCAATTCTAGAAGTCCCATTATGAACCAACACTGATCCCAAACGAGCAGGTGATGGAGATAGACCTAAATTCCGCCTTTCCCACCTAGATTGAGTAGGATCCATCAAGGTAAAATCACCTCAACCGGCCAAATAGTAAAATTACCACTAGAAGCCACAAGATTCATTCTTCTTATAATATTTTTTTTAATATCCCTTATGGAAACATAGAACACATAAACTTGGAACTGATTGGAAAATAATTTATGCCACCAAAAGAACTCCTCCCTTACACTGATTAGAATATGCTATATAATATTATACTTATGATCTACTTAAAAAAAGATACATGGTTCTGTTGACTATTAAAAACATAGAGTATCTAAATAATATCAAAATGAATATCTGATTTCATTTCCCATAGATTGTATCATTGTTAGATTTTGATGGGGATAATGAATTCAGAGTGTTTCCTACACACCTATGTGACTTTACTGTAAACCATCAGTTATGTCCAAGGACCATTTGTTAAGATTGTGTTGGATTGATGAATCCCAATCTGTTTTTGGATGATGTTTAGGTAAAATGTTTGTGGCCCGTAACTATCAAGGGTTGAGCTCCAGATTTAGCTCGTTAGTTGTTGTAGGGGGTGAAGGGGCCATGCTATAGGGGTCTAGGGGCTGATGGTCTAGGACCCTATATTACGCATTGTATCTTCTATGACCACATTAAGAGAGTTAACCAACCGACACTGACAGGGTACTATAGCATTGTGGACTTTGTAGTGAACTTTACTGTATCATTTTAGACTTCCAATAGGCATCCGCTGTAGCAATTTTGACTTGGGTAATCGCCTTTTCACTATAGCGACACCGACATCGTGTGCTGTTTGTGTAAAAGTGAATGTCTCCCTTATCCATTTATAGCCTATTTCGGGCTAGAGTTTCTTTCTGAAAAAACTATATAATTGTACTCATGTATTATAGTTTATTTTTATCTCTCCGATGATGTATCAATTATTTCTGAACCACGTAAATCTTTGTGTCATTGTTCTTCTTTTCCATTTTTACTCTATTGTTTTTTCTTCGTTTCTTTCGTTACAATGCATGGAGTTTCCACAACCAGAAGAACCTATATGAAACATAACTCCTATCCTTCGGGGACCAAACATTAAAAAAAAGCATCACAATAAAAGAGATGGATGCATAAAGATAACCTTGAGAACAATGACAATACCACCAGGTGTTGAATTCCCTATGAATCCACAACATTTTTTAAGAAGGATAGTGAAATGTTTTCACTACTGAATGATGACATAAAAGGAAATTTGTGAAAATATTCCACCTCACAAATCTCATCCATCGAAAAATCAATATTTGGGTACCGATCCACTCTATCGGGCACTGAGGATCCACCATGAGGGACGACTGTTCAACTAACATGGTATGGGAGATAAGATATACCAAATTTGTCGATAGGGTGTATGTGAGACGAAATATTAACGTTGACACTAATAGAGCCTCTGACGGATGAATTAGCGATGAGGGTTCCAAACCGAGCATGAAGGGCACGTTATATCGTGAGAAGTCCATTTTCCATGCATGTTTAGAAGATGAGATCTTAATTCATTACCACCATTGGATGGAGATCTATGTGGGAAATGATTTCAATAAAAATAAAATTTTAGTTTTTTATTGTTGAGTATTGAAATCGATACAATATTTATGTATTTTCAACAATACATCCATTAGATAATTAAGAATGTGTAAATGTAATATATGGAAATATAGAAAGATGCAAGAAATGCTTATGAGATTAACAATGATAATTCCTAAATGACATGGTTCATGAACCACATATTTATTAGACCAATATCAGATTTAAAGAAGGATCTTTCAGATATCACTCCTAAATCACCATTAACTTTATAATATAAGATTTAAAAAGATCTATACTAATCTGAAAAAGTATGTATACTGGTATAACATGAAAATTGAAATTACAGTGTAAGAATACCGACACATGGTGTGTCAAAAAGTTAATACTATGAGATAGAATTCTAGAGGGATTTTACCTTCATTACCCATAATAGAATGTAAACGAGAAAAGATTTCAATGAATATCACCATTAGACTCCCTAAAATATAAATATTGAATAATTTTAACATGGTTATAGTTGATCTCTTAAAAAACATATTTTATCTCTATTGTATATAACTTTTCCATTGGACAACTTACTCATTTATACATTAAGTATGGTTTTCAATTTCACGGATTACCACTCTCAATTCTATCAGATTAAGATATAAGGATTACCTTGATGTTCTTGAGAAACCTTATGTAATCTCAAGAAATTGAGTTTTTTTGTAATTCTTATCATCTATGGATATATGGTTAGTCTATGTGGTCCATTAAAACTCTAGATGTAATATAATGAAATTTCTCAATGTGTTTTTAATAATGTTGGGGTCAAAAAATAATACATTGGTAAAATTTACATATAACAATATATTTCAAATGACCATTCACATTACTTCTTATAAATCCCTATATGGATGGAATTTCGTAACACCATAATCATGGGATAATGTTTGATTATGAGATATATGGCAACCTAATCTAGTTTTGTAAATGGCTGAGAAGTTCATATCCATTCATCAACATGTAAAACATTGCTCAATGTCCAAAAAATCACATGTAAAAAATTGTTGATGACATAAATATTTCAATGCTGGTGAAATCTTATTCCTATTAATATCTTCTTCGATCAACGTTTTCATATTTATAATTTAGTAAATGTTGAGATATATCTGTATATATCATCCACTATAAGTTATTTATTGTATTAGTTTGGTATCATATCTCATGGAATTTTTTGTAAATCTATCTCTTGTTTAAAATTTATTCCATGTATCTCTTCTAAGAATTTAGATTCCATATCTTTTAATTATACTGAACTCAGATGTCCAACTACTTCAAAATGATTTTTTATAAGGAACAACCAATAGAGATTCTAGATCGTAGAGGGAAATTATTATGAAAAGACACCACATATCTTGTTATAGTTTTTTTTGGAAACACCTAAATTTGAGAAATCATTCTACGAATCAAATAATGTGATGAGTCAGATGTATCCTCAATTTTTTGTATTGTAGTTATTGAATTTCATTTTATAACTTATTATAAGGTGGTAGAATGTTAGACCCTGAGTTGATATGATATATTTCTCCTCCAATAAAAATAACTTCATTGATATGATTATTTAAATGAAAAAAAAGAGATTAAACAAAAATTACAATTGAGTGATAGTTATATTATTTTCTAAATTGAACATATAAAAACGTTCATAGTGAAAATTTTTGGTATTTTTATAAAAAGATATATTTTTTAAATAATAGTGAAAAAAAATATTTTTTAAAACAATAATTTCATTTAAAATAAGAATTATTAATTTTATTTGAACATAAATTACGAAAATTCTCCACAAGTAAAAAATCAACTAATTATTTACATTTCAATAATCTTCATAATTTATTTTGGTAAAACATAAATTTCAGTCTAAAACATATTTTTTCATAAAAAGATTTCCTTATTTTTTATATGATTATATTTTGTGTTCTTTTTATCACATATAGGATTTTAATATGATTAAATGGAATTAATTTTTTGATTCATATAATCAAAATTATCCTTGGATGATTTATTATACCTTTTTAATGTTGTTAAAGTTTTTATGAATAGTAAAAAATATATTTTTAATGAAATTTATTATACTTTTTGACATATACCATACATAAATATAATATAAACATCTATTAATCATGATAAATGAAAAATTAATGATAATATTATACTATTATTATATAAAATAAAATTTTAATATAATTAAGAGTATATTTAATTTTTAAACAGTAAGCCCATTTTTAGTGCTAGCATAGTGCATGTGGAACACTAGAAAAGTGACAGTTGGTTTTCTAAAGATGATATTTTAAATTGAAGAAGTAGTTGGTATAACATAATAATATATATAAATTCTAATTATTTATATTGATATATTCAAACTTTTTAGTTATATAACAAGTAACTTATCCAAATTCATGTCCAAACCTCGTAATGGACTAAAAAAATAATATATGTTAAATATGTTTTCCTGACATATATGTGAGTAAATATACCTATTGATTGAATATAAATGTTTATCATGAAAATGATTAGAATTATTATCATGGTAAATTATTGTCAATTATTATTAACTCTATAAATACATCAAATTCTTATAAAATCCAAATATAGTTCTTGATTAAATAGTAAAAAAATAGATGTAAATAATTTAATATATAATAAAACTAATATTTATGTGATAACATATATTTCATAGATAATTTTATATTTTATAATAATTTTTAATTTATGTTTAGAACGATTATGTTCAAATTACATCATATTAAACATGTCATCAATGTTAAATCAAATGAATTGTGTTTAAAATAATAGTTTTGATATTTTATAGATGCAATACAGTTTAAAGATATTTTAAAATAATAAAAATAATTAATGAGTAAAATTAGTCTCATAAATGGATATAAATGTTAATCATTTTCCATTTATTAGTAAATATTTATATTATTAGTAAAATTATAACTCATTAATATGGAAAGAGTGGTTACTAGGATTAAGGTTAAAATTTGTTAACGAGGGTGTTAAACCAAAAATAATGATTTATAATACAACATAAAACTATCATGATTATATAGATTTAAGTTACATCATCTATATACCCATATTTAATTTTAAATTACATCCACATTGTTCCAATTTCAAATGAAAATGTATTTATTGTATATATATATTTTTATTAATTCCTTATGTGTCCTTATAATGACATAGACCCATGTGATCTATAACCTTGTCAAATTCTAGTGCTTAAGATGACATTGATGCCATGGGTGAGTAAAGAGGTCATCAGTGTCAGTGGCGAGGTGTAACCATGGTGTCACCTATTTGCACCACTAGTCGGTATCAGCCATCGGTGTGTCACTGATCGATGTTCTACCCGAAAACTCCCACAGTGGAGTTTCTTGGTTTATTCCCCTAGTTTTCCCATAACACATGTTTTATGTTTTATTAACGCTTTTATAGTTGTTTGTAGTCTATTAAGCCCATAAATGGTATCTTAAATCCTCTAACGATGGAGCGGCCCTGTGTCGCACCTTTGCAACTTTTCCATCTTATCCCCTCTTACTGGTTTTTCTCAGTTTAAAGGATATCCATCATTTCACAACCGTTATCTCCACAATATCTGAGGATAATTATTAAATTCAAATAAATTATAATGTGTGAAACCACCCATATGTGTTCTTAAACTATGATCGAATTTTTTTGACCATTGAGATTGCACATCCCGTATCTTTAGGATCTGCTCTTTTATCACCTGAGATCTACTTCTTCCCTAATCTATTTCTTTTTAATGATGTGCTTGGAGTCCCTATTTCAGAGACTAATCATGTTCCTGTGTTTGATCCCTTCCATCTTAGACTTTGTTACACCCTGACCCCAGTTACCCAGAGTCGGTGCTTTATTACATATCGTTGGCATGACCACAAAAGATCAATTCTCGAAATACAAATTAGTTTAGTAGCCTTGTAAATACTAGATACATTTATCTGTTTTATATTAAATTATAAAATGAAAAACTAAAACAACAAAGTCTCTATAGGCCACACTCATATCCCTTAGAAAATCCATGTAGGTCAGTCGTAATATAATTATTTGCATCCTAGAAAAAATAAAACATAGAAAGGGGTGAGTTCAGATGCTCAGTAAGGATATCAATATAGTAAAAACTTTTATAAATAACCATAAACATTTAAGGGATTATTTGGATAAAACAAAAGACTTTTAAACTTCAACTTCAGCATAATATATAAAAGATAAAATAAAATAATTCCATTTATTTAATCACGTGGATATTCTATTAGTCAAATAATCACATGCAATATCAATAACCACTTTCATAATGATGGAATGCATAATGCCAAGCTTCATAACCACATATTCAAGGCTTTGCACCAAGAATACAAATAAGATAATGTAAAGACCTTGTGGCGAGACAATAGTTTGTCTCAGGAGAAAACCCGATGCATCAAGGAGTTGTAGTGGGATCCACCCATAACTTACTAAGTCTAATGCATTCTTCATATGAAAAGTATTAATCATAATATTAACATTCATATTAATACTAGCATTCAAAATGTCAATACTTTATCCACAAACCATTAGTGGTATAAAAATAACACATCTGCAGATCACAAAAACATCAATACAATATGGATGTTTGGTATCATAATAAATCAACATCAAATAAGAATAAAATCCATCAAAAGATGTTTCCATAGATGAAATAAAAACTTTTTTTAGAGAAATAACTCTTTCTATTTTGAAATAATTTAAATGTCATATAATTATAAAAGAAAACATTTATTTTTAAAATATTATTTAATCTTGTAAGGGAAGCTTCAATGATGTTAAAACAGCAGAAAATAGTTTCACCCACTGTATAAGTTAAAAAAACCATCTCACCATAGTTTAGTCTAAAAGTTCATAAGGCACCTTGTTTGGAAAATGACAGAAAGATTTATTTCAAACCATTTTATAAAAATTAAAACTAGGGTATAAATGACGTTTACCCATTGTCTATTAAATAGTAAAAATGTTTTGGAATAAATTTTTAAGGAACATGGATGTGGTTGATAAAGTGGTCCTAATAGATATTTACATAAAAACAACCTCGAATAATAATGAGATTGTGAAAATTAAGCCTTACCTAGTACTTTTCCTTGGTATAGGGTAAGATAACCTCTTGAATAATAGTTAAATTATTGTTATTTAATTTTAAAAGGACCATATACATAAATATGATATCATATATGATCTTCTAATATTGTTTTGTTAATGATAGTTCAGTAGTATCATCGTTCCTGGTGTTAATTGATTAATTTTACTTTATATGATGGGTTAAATAATGATTTTTTGTTATGGATAGGATGTAACATATTAATATTCAGAATTATATTAAGTCTTTAAACATTATTTTAATCATAAAATTTAAATTAGTCTTCAATGGATATGATGGGGAATGAATCTCATCGCGTTCGTGGAGACAGATATCCGTACATACGCACGAGAAAAAATTTCATTTTTTATTAAAATCATATATAATTGGATGTTATATCATATATACAGAATAAAAATCGTGTTATTTTTATTATTTAAATCCTTTATACTAATTATTTTACCTATTCAGATGATGAATTGTTTGAATAACAAACTACACCACGACGAGGAGATGGTTATCCGTACGTACACACGTATGGTGACTTTTTCATTTATAGGATGGGTAGAATAATGAATATGGTTGTAAAAATTTTATAATAACATCATAGTATATAAAATATTCTAGAGTTTTTTTTTATAATGGAAAAAACAATTAAAGAGGACAGGGAAGAAGAAAAGAACTTGAAGAGGTGATGAAATATTAACGTCTTCTTTGGGTTCTTCCATTTTATTTGATCAAAAGGGCTCTATAGGTTGAATTTATGAATATGGAAAGGCCTATAGGATGAAGGGAGAACAATTGAGTAGATATTTATATATGCTTTTGGATGAGACAAGTTGATTTAAAGGTTTGAATTTGAGATAATGGGAAGTTCCCTTTATACAATAGGTGAGGGTCATTTTTGGAAAAGCATGAAATATTATTTTATAATAAAATACTTTTCAGTTTCTAATGGAACCTAAATGAACTATTTATATGATATGTTGGATATGGGTAGAAAAAATCTCAACCAATATGTTTTATATAGGTTTAGGTCATCATAAAAACCTTATATTTTAGATTTAATCTTTGTTAAATAGTTTGACATTTACCATGTCTCTTTGTTTTTTTATGTTATATGGTTAATAAACATACTATAAACATCCAAGAGAACCTCAAGTTTTTCATTAATGAAATATATTATATTATTGATTACCTTTGTCTGACCTTTATATTTTAAGCAATTGAATACCAATTAAAAACTTAACATTTGTCTTAAATTTGTTTTGTCAATTTAGACACTATTTGGTAATTTGTTTTTGTTAAATTCATAAGAGTATTATTAGTTAATAAAAATCCATTTAATCAAATGTAAAATGTCATATTAACCTAGAAAATTTTTTCAATTCATTAAAAGTCTCAAATTAGATTTATTTGGATATTTATAATATCAATTATTTTAATATTTCATTAACAAGGTAATTACTACATTATCATTTGTCATAAATAAATTTAATTATTTAATTTATTAAAAATTATAAATAAAATACGATTATGTAGGAAATATTTTTTTATTTATACAGAATATTTATAGACTAATTTATCTTATTTATAACCCTATATTAAATGTGGATTAGTTATTAAACATTGATTATAACGCTTTTAACTCATCATTAAATAAAATAATAATTAATGTCTTAATCTAATCCAAGTGGACCTAAAGGGTCGTATTTAATTCATAAAGTTTTTTTGGGTTCAAATTACAGTTATCCAATATAATAATGAAATGTTTTAGGGTAATAATAATATCATTTTTACCCTTAATTATCCTATTGACTTTTAACCATGGTAAATTAATGTAAAAAGTTACTATTCACCAAAAATTATTTCCATCTTGTTTTCACCACATTTTAATTAATTATATCAATGGTGTTTCTTGGTTTTTTAAAATTCAACCAACATAAGTTGTAAAATTATGTTTTATACAAATTTGCAAATGCACCTTGGAGGTGGGTAAAACACGGTAAATAGTTCAATAAAATTTTTATATATCTAAAATCATTAGAAAATGACTCTAATGAATTAAATTGAACTTATATAGGTATTATGTATTTATTTTGACATAAAATAAATTTTAATGAATAATTATTTCTTAAAATAAATACATGGTTTTTAAACAATAGCTTATTGTTTTTCACTATTCATCAAAAATTGAATGTTTTCAGAAAAATACCAAAAAATAACCCTAATCAAGATTTGATATTTTTAATCCAAAAATGAAGTCCATTTTGAAAGTTAAAATTATTAAAATTTCAAAAAGTGGTATTGCAATTCATAACGTCTAGTTTTATTAGTTGCGGTGTGTTAGAATCTTGATGTTGCATATAATACAAGCTATTGGATTATTCAAAGGGAAATGTATCGTGGAAGCTTGGGGTGTTACATTCTTCCCTCCTTTAAATAATATCATCCTCAAACTTTTAATAATATTACCACAAAAAATGACCCAGGTGGTTATTCATCATAAGTTTCTCGAGTTCCCATGTTGCCTCTTCCATCTTATGGTTTCTCCATAGGACATTTACCAGACGAGTCATCTCATATCTCAACAATGTTTCTCTAGTATTAATAATTTTGACAGGATCTTCACAATAAGATAGATCAGGTTCCAATTCAATTTAACCATAGGTTAGTACATGCATTGGGTCAGGCATGTATTTTTTCAATAGTGATATGTGGAACACATCTTGATCTTTGGAGATACATGGGAGCATTTCCTACTGGTATGCTACATCCCCAATTCATTATATAATTTTGAATGGTCTGATGTACATGGGACTTAGTTTACCCTTCTTACCGAATTGTATAATTTCCATCCATGGAGATACCTTCATGAAAACATGATCTCTGTCCTCAAATTCCAAATCTATCATTCCATTATTTGTATAACAATTTTTCTTACATTGGGATTCTTGTATGTGGGTCTGGATAACCTTCACCTTTTCCATTGTTTCCTCAACAATTTTTGGGCCTACTGGTTTTCATTCACCAACATCATCTTTACATGTTGGTGTACGACATCTTTTCCATATAAAGCTTCATATGGTGTCATCTAAATAATTGATTGGAAGGTATTTGTTATATGAAAATTCTACTAGAGGTAAATATTGATCCCAAATATCTTGAAAGTTATGTGGGCATGAGTTGAACTTTTCTTCTATGG
Organism: Viscum album; assembly: GCA_963277665.1. Taxonomy (NCBI): domain Eukaryota; kingdom Viridiplantae; phylum Streptophyta; class Magnoliopsida; order Santalales; family Viscaceae; genus Viscum; species Viscum album. The sequence goes on from OY728146.1 coordinate 1,272,031,412, forward strand.
TTTGAATAGTCTATTCAGATTGTCTATCATTTTAAGGGTGGTAGGCAGTGCTCAAACGAAGTTCAATATCTATTTCCGTCTGAAGACTTATCCAAAATCTTGTTGTAAAATGGGGATCACAATAAAAAATAATAGATAGGTATAGACCATGGTGTCTTAAAACATCATTAATATACATTATTGTTAAACGTTCAAGTGGAAAATCTTCTCTTATAGAAATAAAATGTGCTGACATGGTAAGAAGATCAGCAATGACCCATATTGCAACATTCCTTCAAGGTGTCTTTGATAGCCCCATGATAAAGTCCATCATAAAACTATCCCATTTCCACTCAGGTATGGGATGAGGTTTCATGACCCCTCTAGGTTGTTTCCTTCTAGATTTCACTTGTTGACAAACCACACATCGTTACACAAAATCAGCAATCTCCCTCTTCATGTTGTCCCAGAAAAAATGTTCCTTCAAGTCTCTATACATCTTAGTGCTACCAGGGTTTATAGATAAATTGTAGCTATGATCATCATCAAACAATTTCCTTTTTAGATCAGGTATTTTAAGTACACCAAGTCTCTTCCCAAATTTCAAAATTCTATCTTCATATATGAAGTCACTCAATCTACCATCGTTCAAAGCATTAATTTTCTTTTGAAACTCCACATCATCAGCATGAGAACATTTTACCCTTTCTAGTAATGATGGTTTTACAACCATTTGAAAAAGTATATATGTTTCACCTTACAAGATTATTCCCATATCCATTTTAACTGGATCCATGAAATTAATATCCCTTTCAACTCTCATCTTGTTAAAAAATCCATGATCCTTTTATCTCAAAGAATATTCCAAATTATTTTCCATCCCAGGGTGGTACTGTATTTTGAAATCATAATCCTTGAGTAGTTCAAGCCATCTCCTTTGCCTCATGTTGAGTTCTTTCTGTGAGAAAATATACTTCAAACTCTTGTGATCGGTATATATCTCACATTTTTCACCATAGAGATAATGTATAAATATATTCAATGAAATGATTATAGCTACTAACTAAAGATAATGTGTAGGATTGTTTTTCTCATGAATTTTTAGCTATCGTGATGCATAGGCAATAACTCTATCATTCTGGATTAGGACCCAACCAGGTCCTTTCTTTGAAGTATCACTATAAATAACAAACCCATCATTCCCCGATGGTAGAGTAAAGATAGTATCTTAGACTAATATTCTCTTTAGTTATTCAAAACATTATTTAAACTCTTTTTTCTAGACAAATTTAATACCTTTATGTGTGAGCTTGGTTAATGAATTATCCAACCAGGAAAAATTGTGGATGAAATGCCGATAATAAACCGCTAAACCCATAAAACTACATACCATAGTTATATTTTACGGTTCATAACATTCTTGGATTGCCTCGGTCTTTGAAGGATCAACAGATATTCCATCCTTAGATTATATATGGCAATGAAAAGAAATCTATTGAAGCCAGAATTCACCCATGCTAAATTTCAAATATAATTCATTTCTTCTAAGATTCTTTAAAATAATGTGAAAGTGATTTTTATGATCTTTGAAGCATTTAGATCGTACCAAGATATCATTAATAAATATCACTACAAAGTCATCAAGATATTCCTTCAAAACTCTGTTCATTACATCCATGATAATATAGAGTGCATCAGTCAATCCAAAAGGAATTACTGTAAACTAATAATGCCAATACATGTTGTTTTCAGAATGTCTTCCTTTTTCACAAGATATTAATGATACCTATATTGAAGGTCAATCATTGAAAATATTGAGCTCCATGATGTAGGTCGATTAAATCATCAATGTGAGGTTGGGGGTACTTGATCATTATGGTTATAACATTTATCTCCCTTTTGTCAATTCACAACCTCATAGATACATATTTCTTATTGTAAAAAAGAACAGGGTATCCCCATGGAATAACACTTGGGTGAATAAATATTTTATTACTCAATTCCTCTTGTTTTTATCTTTAGTTCCAATAATTCCACTTCGCCCATTATGTAAGGGGTCATCGATATTGGCCATGAAGTAGGAATTAAATCAATGGAAAACTCAATTTATCATTATTGAGGATGTTCTGGTCAATCTTAAGGAAACACATCAACATCTTCCTGAACAATAGGTATGTCCTCTATTTGAACAATCCTTTACTCACCCATAGTTATTTATTTCTCTTCCTCCAAAATAATTAAATTTAGTTGAGCTACTGGGGTGGATCTAGATAAGAATTAGGTGGTGATGTTTCTACTGTAAATATAAGGTACTCCATATCGTCATCGATAATTGTAACCTCATTCTTCTTATAATAAAATTTCTCATCATGGTCTGAAATCCAATCCATAATAAAGATTATATCAAATTCAATCATGGGTATGTGGATAATATTACCAGATAATGAACATTTATATTCCCTAATTGAAACTTATTCACAAAACATTATTATAATGATACTTCCCATAGATGTTTTGATTGAAAACTCCCTTGTTATGTCAAATTACAAATATATAATTTTCATATAAATCTATGAAGATATGAAACAATGTGATGATCCAGAATCATATAAAGTATTTTCTAAACATGAGGAATCCATTAGATTACCTTCCGCAACGTCTTTTGAAGCTTCAACCATATCAATAGTGATAGCATAAGCTTGGCCTTGATACCTCGGCCTTTTTAGAGTAATGTTTCTTTGACACTTAGAATACTAAATTTCATAATTCCCCCTTTCTCTACAATTGTATAATTCAACACTGACAACCTCTTTCTTCACCATACAATCACGAGCTTGGTGGAATTTTTCCCCAAATTTGTAACAGACTCTTATTCCCTTTAGTCGAGTACCGAGGTGTTTCTTCCCACATTTACCATAGGATATATGGTCAAATTTTCACTTAATCCCATTATATTCATTTCCAAAGTGTTCAGCAGATCTATTCTTCTCTTTTTTTCTTTAAAGTTGTATGGCTTAGGGAATAATTTTTCTATCTTGATTGCGCATGAGACAATATATTCGTATAATTAGAAGGATTGCGAGACTAATGCTCGCTAGAGAAATGGTTTTAACACATCAAATAATCGTCCAATAATAATCCTTGGGATGCAAATATAATTTCTGGCATGCCTAGGTATCCTTTTAAAGTTAGCTTCATACATTGTGACATTCTTATCCTCATTTTACCTCAAACTCAGAAATTGCCTTTCCATATTAGCTTCATGGTCATGAGGAAAGTATTTTTCAAAGAAAATCTATTTAATCTCTCTCCATTCCATATTTTATATTTCATTATCTTCATTTTTTTGAATCAATGACCACCATTAATCAGCATCTCCAATGAGGCGATAAACTACTATGGCAACATTTTCCCTTTCGCTACTCCCCAAAGCGTGAAATATTTTCTCTAAGGAATTTCTACATTTCTCAGCTACTAATTGATATATAATCCCATTTAATGTTGGTGGTTGATTCCCAATGAAGTGGTCTAACATATACCCTCAATTTTGTGGATCGGGGTGCTCCATACGAGGAAGTTTATTATTCATAACCTGAGTAAGTTGTACCAGTATGGTAATAAGATGATCAACACCAGTTGCATCACCAAATCCACTATAAATATCATGAGTAGGTGGGAAATCCCAACATGGATTATATGCGTTGATAAATATTTCATTCATTACACTAGGTTCCATTTATACACAATGGCATATACTAGATTAGATTATGAATCACAATACATAATTCCAAAAATGTAAAGCACAAAACATAAATTGAGAAGTTTATAGATATAATCGATAATCATAAATTTATTTAGGAATTATATAATCATAAACCCTTCACAATGGGTTGTAATGAAAAGAAGCATTATCCTAAGAATATCCCCCATGAGTGTCGTAACCAAGAGTGCAATAAGGCCCGTTGTCGTGCACTAGTTCTCATTTGAGTCTAGCTTGAAGTTTTGTTTCTAGGGTTTACCCCTAGGTAAATCTATGCCAGAGGCGCCTCTACCTACTCGTATCTAGACAGGGATGTATTGCTTATAAAATTCACTAAATATCTACAATACCAAAATTCTAGAAAGTTCTTCTATACTAATCATCAAAGTCTATTTTAGGGTAATGTTCTCTAATCAGAGTTTTTCTAAATCTATCATACAAGGTTTTTACTAAACATCCATTGATACCAACTGTATCTCCTTGACCCTAGTTACTCGGAGTCAGTGCTTTATAAAATAACATTTTCATGGTAAAAAAATATCAAGTCTCGAATGTATGATTAGTATAGTATCCTTGGAAATACTAGTTACATTCTTAAGTTTTACATTACATAATAAAATGAAAAACTACGACAACATAGTCTCTATAGGCCACACTCATATCCCTTAGACTATCCCAATAGGTTGGTGATAATATACTTCATCGCATTCTGAGAATAATAAAACATAGAAAGGGGTGAACTCAGATGCTTAGTAAGGATAACAATATAGAAGAAACATTCATAAATAAGCATAAACATTTAAGTCAATGTATGTATAAAACAAAAGCCTTTTAAAAGTAAAATTCAACATAATATAGGAACGATAATATAAAATAATTCCTTCCACTTATTCACATGAATATTCTACTAGTCGAATGAACACATGAAATGTCAATAGCCACTTTTATAATGATGGAATAAATAATGCCAGACTTCATAACCACATAGTCAAGGCCTTGTTCCCAGACTACAAATAATACTTTGTCAAGGCCTTGTTCCAAGATACTAGTTTGTCTCATGAGACCAACTGATGCATCAAGGAGCTATAGAGGGATCCACTCATCACTTACTAAGTCAAATTTATTCCTCATATGAAAAGGTTTAAACATAACATAAACATTCATATTAATCCAAGCATAAGAAATGTTAATACTTTATCCATAAACTGTGAATGGTATAAAAATAACACATCCATAGTCAATCATATCAAAAAACCTTCAATATTATAAGGAAGTTTTGTATCATAATAAATTAACATCAAATAAGCATAAAATCCATCAAATTATGTTGACATAGATGAAATCAATTCTTTTTTTATAGAAATATCTCTTTCTATTTTGAAATCATTTTAAAGTCATATAATTATAAAATAAAATATTAATATTGAAAATTTTCATATAATATTGCGAGGAAAGATTCTATTATGTTATAATGAAGGAAAATATCCGCACCTGTAATATAAGTTAAAATGCATTCTTACCTTAATTTATTTGAAAAGGTCATAAGTTACATTGTTTGGAAATCAACAGAATGATTTCTTTCAATCCATTTTATAAAAATTCATAAAAATGTATAAATGACGTTAAATCATAGTCTAATTAATATTATAAATTTTTTTTATTCATTTTTATGACACTTGTATGTAGATGATAAAGAGGTCCCAATAGATACTTACGTTGAAATAACCTCAGATAATAAAGAGATTATGAAATTAATGCTTACCTTGTACTTTTCCTTGGTCAATGGTAAGTTGACCACCTTTATAATAGTTAAATAATTGTTATTAAATTATAAATGAACCATATACATAAATATGATATCATATATGATCTTATAATATTTCATTGTTAATAATATTTCAGTCGTATCATCATTTCGGGTGTTAACTGATTTGTTTTCCATTATATGCTTTGTTATATAAGTAATTTTTTTTATGGATGGGATGAATATTATTCATATTAATAATTAAATTAAGTCTTGAAACATTATTGTTAACCATAAAATGAAAATTTTTCTTGAATGGGTACGATGAGGAAAAAATCACATCGCGTTCGTAGAGACGGTAATCTGTGCATACACACGAGGGAAAATATCATTCTTCTGATATTAAAATCCTATATAATTAGATGGTATATCATATATGAGTAGTTTTTATACTGTTATATTTGTTATTTAAATAATTTATAATCATTATTATACCTATCAAAATGATGAATTGTCTAAATTACATACTACACCACGACATGGAGACGGTAATTCGTACGTACGCACATATGGTAACATTTTCATTTATAGGATGGATAGAATAATGAATATGGTTGTACCATTTCTATATTAACATCACAATATATAGAAGATACTGGAGTTATTATTTTACAATGTAAACCACAAAGTAAGAGGAAGTGGAAGAAGAAAAGAACTTGAAAGATGTGATGAAATATTTACCACTTCATCGGGTTATTTTTTTGATTTTATAAAAAGTGCTCTTTAGGTCGATTTTTGACTAAATGTTGGCCTATGATGATGGGATGGAAGTTGATAAGTTATTTTGGAATGTTTTGGCCAAGACAAATGCTTTTTATGGTGTGAATTTGAGAGGATGGTATGTTCTCTTTATAAGAGAGGTGAGGGTCACTTTATGAAGAGCATGAAATTTTTTTTTTATAATAAAATAATGTTCAGTTTCTAATGTATCCAAAATGAATTATTTAAATTATAAGGTTTTTATGGTATAAAAACTCTAAAAAAAGGTTTTAGATTGGTTTAGGTCATCATATTAACCTTATCATTTAGATTTAACAATTAGATAAATAGTTTGACATTTACCATGTCTCTTAGCATTTTTATATTATATGGTTGATAAAAATACTATAAAATTATAAGATAACTTCAAGTGGTTTGTTAATGAAATATAAAATATTAGTTATGCCCATTGGATGAACCTATGATTTTTTGGAATAGAATACCAATTAATAATATAATATTTGTTTTAAAAACTCTTTTATGTCAATTTTGACACTATTTGGTATTTTGTTTTTGTTCAATTCATAACAACATTATTTCTTCGAAACTAATTCATTTAATCAACCCTAAAATGTCATATTAACCTAAAAAATTAGTTTAATTCATTAGAAGTTTGAAATTTTATTTATTTATATATTTATAATATCTATTATTTTAACCATTCATTTATAAGGTAATTAATGCATCATTATTATGTCATTAATGAATTTAATTATTTAATGTCTAAAAATTAGAAATAAAATATCATTATGTATGAAATATTTTTAGCTTTCTAATTAATATTTAGAGTCGAATTTATCTTTTTTATAACCCTATATTAAAATTTTTTAGTTATTAAACATTGCTTTTAACTCGCTTTACTATTCTTTAAATAAAATAATAATAAATGTCCTAATCCAATCCAAGTGGACCAAAAGGATCATATTTTATTTCTATGTTTGTTTTTGGTCAAATTAAACTTATCCAATACAATTAGGATAGATGTTAGGGTAGTAATAATATCATTTTTTTAACTTAATTACCCTATCTACGTTTAACCGTGGTAAATAAAATTAAAAAAGATACTATTCACCAAAAATAATTTTCATCTTATTGAACCAAATTTTACTTATTGATATAAACCTTGTCTCTTGGATTTTTTAAATTCAAATCACAGAAGCAGTAAAATAATATTTTATACAAATCTTCAAATGGTCTTAGGAGTTGGGTAAAGGACAGTAAAAAGTTCAATAAATTTTTTATATATCTAAACTCATTATAAAATGAATCCAATGAATTAAATTTCACTTAAATAGATATTATGTGTCTACTTTGACCTAAAATAAATTTAAATACAATAAATAATTATTTAAATAAAAATTCGGGTTTTAAACAATAACATAGTTTTTTTCGCTATTCATAAAAAATTCTAATTTTTTGGAAAAATAGAAAAACATTATCCTAATATAATTTCTATATTACTAATCCAGTAATTAAGTCTATTTTGAATGATGAAATTTATAAAATTTTAATAAGTGGGTATTACTATTCATAACGGCTACTTTTGATTGGTCGTGGTGTGTTGGAATCTCGATGTTGCGTATAATGCAAGCTATTACATTATTCAAAGGGACACGTACTATGGATGCTTGGGGTGTTACAGCCTTGGAGTCCTCGGAGTTCTTACTCTACAAGTTGCGCATCCATAGTTCTTGGCATGAGGAGAAAAACTTTGTTCCTTGATCATCCAAGTACTTTTTCCTTCGCCTCTCCTTACTATGTATCATGCAAGGTGGGTATGATGATGTTCACTCAGGATGTATATGAAATAAAATGTAACAAATATTTGAAAACAACATTAAATGAATCAAGGGGTGGTAATGATGGTGTTGTTGTTTTGTTATTCCTTTATTGTTATGTTGAGAATTGTTTGGGATTTTTTCCGCTAAAAATCAGGGCCATTGGTTGTCCTTCAATGTGAACTAATAATCCTCTTTTTTTTATTGTTGATCCCATAATTGAATGGATATAACATGAAGTCTGGTAAATTATGTAAATTTAGTCAATAAAATGGATTTAAAATGAATAAAAATCCTTTTGTGATCCCCCCAGTAAACCAAAATGAAATAAGGAACTTGATGAATGGTGTGGTTAAAATCTGGAAACTCCATTGCTCTGTTTTGCTAATACACATAGTTTTTCTTCTTGATTCTTGTAGGTAACATAGAAGGGGATATGATACCATTTTTTTTAGTTGTTTATTGTGGATCTGAGGCCATGTGGGGTCGTATGTTGGTGATGGTTTTGGTTCTAGCACTTCAATGGATCTCATGTATCCCTTTTGTTGTTGTGACATTACAAGAGAACCAAATGTGAATGCTTAAAATAATGCTTGGATATTTTTTTTTGTTGTTTTCAGATTTTGGTTATTCGTGATTAGTTACTCGGTAATGTAGAAATATTTTTTAAATGGAATCACTTTAACATGATAAAGAAAATGAATACATTGGGGGATTGTTTTCCAGAAATGGGTTATGCTCTAGTTGTGGATTTTGTGTATTTGTGCATGTAGGAACAATAAAGAGAGTGTTTGTCTATGGGATTATTTTGTAACCCTTAGGTTGGAGAGAGTTCTTTTTCAACTATATATATAAATTTACTTTTTTGTTTCTTATTCACACCCACTCATGCTGAGAACATCATTCCTAACACCCCCATTCATGGTGGAGGGTGTTTTTTCCAACATTTTTATGAGTGGCTGGTCATTAGCTTCTTTCTGATCCCACTCCTAGGTAGACCAATATTATTTAGGAAGGAAATGTGGCACGAGATCCATTATAGCCCAAGACTCTTTGGACATGGTGTTTTGTGGTGGTTGTCTTAGGTGTGTGCAAGTAATTTTGTCTCCTAAGTGTCATCAGGATGTGGCCCAGGTTTTTTCAAGCATGGTAGTGGTTGTTCTAGCCCAGGTGTCTTTAGGTGTGGTGGTGGTTGTTGTGGCATAGGTGTCTGCAGATATGGTTATTTGTGGTTGTGGTGGCACAAGTTTTTATAGGTGGGGTGTGTGGTTGGGATGGACCATAATGTTGTTGTTGGGGTGAATGTTGGACTATAGTGGAACTTGTGGGGGAGGTCTGACGCGTAGGATGTCGTAAATAACCAGTTGGAGAGTGGTGTGGGTACCCAAATGTCGATGTGTTATTACTATTACTTTAACTGACTTGAGTTTTTTGAGGAGAATGCCTTGGTGAGGTTGTATGGATTGTTTCGTGTCTAGGTTCTTCATTTAACTCTATTTCTAATGGGGCATTATAATTCCTCCACACTTGTGCATTATAGCTATTGGTTTTTCCTAATAAGTATACCTATGTACTCACCCAACACATATAAAACATCTTTTAGGTTTCCAGGAGGGCATTGAGGACCGTGCAAGATATTACTAGATTGGTTATCGGGATAGTTGTCGTTGATGATTTTCTTTCTTTTGGTAATTCGCATTAAAGTTTTCTTGAAATTTGTACCAGTTTATTTTGAACATGCATATGGGAATGGATTTTGGATTTACTTTTACAGTCATTTTTTTGAGTTGTTTGAGAATTACCATCTTATGTTCTGATATTTTATGTAAAATTGTAATTCATTCCATATTACGTGTGATTATATACCATTGGTGCTAGTCTCCACTTTGGGGCCTAATGAAGGGGGACTCAGGGGTAATTATCTCTACTTCTACTTTATTAATGAATGGTTTGGCAGTTTTTCATCCCTTCCCTCATCTTGGTGATGGAGGGTCATGACAATCCTTTTTTCACAATAAAATTACACCCCATTTATCACCTATATTTATAACCTATATACTCATATCTATAAAAAACAAAAAAAAACTCTTATCAACATACTTAGAAAATTTCTAGAGTTTCTTTTCATCCTATAATAACAACCCATGTTTGCTTATGAGAAGATCATAAGGGTCACTTTCAATTAATAGGTAATCCTCTTCATCAGGATAATTAATTTTTATTCTTTGTTTACAAAATTCAATTTTCTCCTAAACATTATATTAAAATAATTTAAATATATTCCATGTAATTTTTTTATAATTATTTTTATGAAATATTATTTATCCATCTAATTATTTGTAAAATAAGAAGTAAAACAATCACTCGTGTGTATGGAGGTTTATCATCTAATGAAATGATGCAATTTTTTTCATTATCACCTCACATGGATTATCATAATGATGTAACTAATGAATATATATGATAATGGAAAAAAGTAAAAAAAGAATGAATACTATATTATATAACTCCTCATGCTTATGGTTGTTAAAAAATGATATTATTGAATGTGTGTATCTATGAACAACCTTCTCTACAATGATATGTGACTCATTATCCATGTATGTTTCTATTGAATGATATAAATATTTTATATAATGAATAATTTTAATTATTATATCATTAATAACATTACATATATGATATAACCATCATTAATATTCCTAGCCCATAATTACTGAATCAAGACATATATGAAAAATTAATCAGTTAACACCCAAAAAATGATAACAGTAATATGATATTAAAAAATGTGTGATAAGGTGTTATAAATGGATAGTATATGATATTAAATATTTTTATATTGTTTTGGTATGTAATTATAATTAATATAAATTTATATAAATTGTATTTAAATGAATTTTTCAGGCATGTCGAACATGAGGCATGATGTATCTTAACTAAATTTACATTAATTGAGCTATACATCTACATAATTTACTATTTTGTTCCTTGATTATGGATAAATTGACCAGTTATTGTGTTGTATTTTATTTACAGTCATTTATAGATTTTATTTTTTACACATAATCACTAAATTGATTAAATCTCACATCAATAATATGAAATTTAAATGTGATATCATGTCGATTTCAAATATATTGAGAAAATTTCAGTATCTTGCACATATTTAAATTTAGGGGGTGTATATACCAACCCATTTATACAGTAAAAATTAATAATTATTTATTCATGCGTATTAATGTTTCAAATAATTTTTACTCATTCAGGGGGTTAAAATTTTAAATTCACCAAAGATGTATTAAAATTTATTATAACATATCATTTGAGATTAATATTATTTTCATTAATGGAATATTATATAATATTTATTGTAAAAAATATATATATTCTTATCCTTTAAATTTTTATGGATTTTCAATGATTTCTTCCTCCTTCTCTCTTTGTAACCTGAATTAATCTATGATGATTTAAAATGAAAATCTGATCTTATTTCTTATTTTGATAAGGTAAATTTTTTTAATATCTATATTTTTAAAAAAAAAATTATAAAAGTCTATTTTTTATTACAAAAATTTTTAATTAATGAAATTTTATGTCATCCATGACATTTTATTTTTTTAAATAGAATATTTCTAATGTTTTCAAAATGTTTCAATTTCAACATTCTTAATAAATGTTAGAAGGATTATATATTTTACCATATATGATGTTAAATTATTTTCCTACCACCATTCCCATTTTACTATATTTATCTTCTTATAAAAGGTTTCATTTGATTCAAAAAGTGAAAAAAATAATGAAATCTTATTTTAATGGTTTTTAAATATTTTAATTTCTTTAAAGGAAGTGATTTTATTATTATAAATATATATATTATGAATTTATAGGAATATTTTACCTCTTGTAAAATTTTTAGTCAATAAATAAATGAAAAATTCACTTTATTGTGATCATTTTTCCTTAGAAAACTAATTTATCATTAATATATATATTATTTTTATCATGTATATGGCCATTTTTCAAACTGTATCCCATTTAGATATATGGGTTTTTACTATAAATGTAAATTTATTGACTGGAGAACGTATAATATGGTTTATTCATCACTCATTAATGATAATTATGGATCAATGTTTTTGGATTTAAATATATAATTCAATATATGTGGAATTAATTTCAAATGTAGTGATAGGAGGGGCCAAGTTATGTTAATATCTCAACACATAAGTAGTTATAACGAGTCAGCCTAGCCTCTAATTTTTTTAATTGGGTATTTGGTGTCTACCTACTAATGAATAAACTATATCATTATAATTCTATAATAGTACAGATATCAATATTTCATATATAAAAACATGTATCATTATTCATTTAATTCATTGAGAACTTATTTACTATTATTTATGATATTACTTCCTTGATATTATATAAGGATGCATTTCATGTTGATGTTATTGATTAAATGACTTGTGATTTCAGTCATTGAAAAAATTAATATATAGAATATACTAAAATATGATTAATAAGTAAACTAATTGAAACATATTCCAAAATATTATATTATAATTTCAGAGGTGGTGTCATAATACACCACAAAATTCTCCCCATCCTTTCCTGTTCTCCAATGAATAACCATGGTTGGTATAACACTATGTATAGGTTGGTTAGAAGGTAATGAATATTTTGACATCTATTGTGGTGTTTGATCATTTGATGAAAAATATTCACGTTTTTGTGATACTTTTGGGGTATCAATGGTGACTAAATCAACTAGAGTGGATTCCATCTTAATGAAGATATCAAAATCCAGCTTAGGTGCAATATTGGTGGATAATGTCTCTATAAAACGAGCTCCTGGAGTGGCTAAAGCAACCATGAATATTGTGAAATCTATGGTATTCTGTATTTTAGTTGTTTATATCATCTCTATAATGAAAATTCATGAGTTATAGTAGGATGTTGATTTGATAAATATGACCTCATTTGGTACATCACTCGACCTCCATTTTCCTGACTTTTTGGAATCCAAATATAAATATTGAAGGGATTAAATATCAAATGTCACATGTTTTCAATCAAATTTTGTATCCCGTAAGTGTTGGAAGTAGATGGATTAGTGGGATCAAGTCCCTATGCTAGAATAATTATATAATAGACTCATAGGTCTAGTTAATGGGATTGTGATAGAGGTGATATGTGTAGTTGATCATGGGATGAAATTTTTGGTTTTTTAAAGGGAATAATAATAATATATTAGAAAAGGTGTTATATAATTAAATGTCGCTAAAATTAAAGAAAAAAATACATATTTTCTTACAAATAAATAATATAGAGTTGGAGTTCAAAAGAATTTGGTGAGGATCAGGTAATGAGTCGTCGATTAGAATGAGATGTGGGCTAAGAATATAATTTTTTTTACATAAATCACAAATATTAATGTATACTATTTGAAAAAAAAATATTTATTTCAATTTCTCTTATAGTAGACAATTTGGTATTGAAGTAGGTTTAAAAACAAAAAGATCTAACCTAATAAAGGAAGAATAAATGATAAACAAAATGACATCCAAGTTCTTTTTTATTTGGATAATGATGCTTCCACCCATTTCTATTCAATTTTTATATTTTTACAACCACACAATATTTTAAGATATGTTCTATTCTATGATGATTTTATTCATGATTTTTATGGAATGATACGTTTGAACATCAAAAAGACGAAATAAGCCTGGGAATCACTATTGGCTAACCAATCATGGGTTATTTCTCAGTTATTGATATAGATAATGTTTTTTATAAACGTATGTATTCCGATATTTATCCATATTATTAAACATAATTTTTTCAAATACCATGTACTCCATATTACATATATGTGTCTATTGGTAAGTTAAATATCTATCTTATCTTGTTCACTTCTACTCAAAATTTGTCAATGAGGACTTATAATTCTATCAAATAAGCCAAATTTATAAATAATTAAATTCCTAATAAATAGTTTTCTTGAACTAGAGTGTTAACACTAAATTTATGTGTATTTAGAGTTAATTTTTTTTAATTAGGGACACACTTTTAGTGACTCTATGAAATTGTCAAAAAAAATATATATCACCTGATCACCATTCCTAATGATTGATTAATCATAATTATGTATTATTACAGCCACACTATCCTCTATTTTTAGATTAAGGTAGTCAAATGGGGATTGTTATACATTTAGACTTATGATGAATGTTCCAGAAAAGGTAAACAAGACTTGGCAGATGCAAATTGTATTATCATAGAGGTGGAGGATGAATATGGGTTAGGGGTTTGGAAAGGTCTATTTTATGGGATGGGGTTTGAGAAATTTGGAATGGTGGGTTTTAGACATATATTTATAATATTATCATGGTTCTTGGGTGGTTTTCATTCAAGGTTTTATTTGGGATTAGGTTTGGGAAGAGGGATGTGTTTCTTTATGTGATACAAGATGTATGATGTGGAATGGGTTTCATGAATGATGTAACATCCACTGTGGTATGAAGATATTTTCCTTACTAGGGTTCCTCATGAATGAAATTTAATGTCTTGAAATTTCACCATGGATTTATCATTACACAATGGTGAGAAAACAGATTTTGGCTATGAAAAATTTCACATATCATCCTCAACTTTCACAACACCTAAATCTAGTAAATTACAATATAATACTATTATTCCTTATCTAATGTCCTTGATATTTTTTTATTTGTGTAACATTGAGACCTTATCTTCTCTTTTAGAATAAATTTTCTTTCTCCAACTAGGAAATTGCATCATCTAATTGTCACTTTTAAAACAACCTTCTCATATTTTTGGAGAGGTTCATAGAGATAAATTGGATAGTTTGAGGATAAAAAATGGGTTTTCTGTAATTTCCACTAAATTATTTTTCAAAAAAACAGTACAAAATTTATAAAAATAGAAGTAAAAAAACTAGGTTTCCTCCAAATAAACACTTTATTAAATGTCATATTATCACTATTGCAAATCTTATTTAAAAATAGAATAAATGATAAAGGGAATAAAAAATATATCTATCAATGTAGTTCTTAAATAAATTTGCATTCACATTGAATTTTGACTATTGAATCTTCAGTATTTCTAAATACGCATTGATAAATTCTTTAGCAAGCATCTACAGACCCAAAAATGATGATTTTTATTTACTTAAAAAAACTTATATTTGAGGGAATGATGTGTTCATTACCTCACATTTAAATAAGTTGTCATAGAATTTTCTAGTAATTCAAAATTGATTTCCTCTCATAATGAATAGTGGAATATGAATAAGCATCTTTCCATAGATACTAAATTACATAAAATTGCACCCCCACCCAACTTTATCAACTATTAAATTCATTTATTTGAATAAACACACTGATTTTTGTTTGAGCTACACCAGATGGTAGAATGATATCATATAAAAATGGAATGGATATATCCACAATGTTGTATTGTAAGAAGTTAGATAAGCCCACAATACATTTGTTAGGTTTATCAGATTATATATTTTTACTATAATTGATGATTGTTTCTAATTATTTGTTCATATCCTTACTAATTTTTATTTCTTATTTGATGATAATGTGTAGTTCTAATATTGAAACTAATACCATTTCTCACAAGTACTCATCTCAATATATGGTTTACAAAATTTTTCCCATGTTCATTAACTATAACATTATAGACTCCAAATAATGAAAACATTTTCTTATCAATTATAGAATGGATGATTTATTCCATTACAATGGTATATATTTTATAACAAATTAGGTGTGAAATTTGACACACTCTTTTCAAGTGTGATTCCCAAATAGTGTTGCATATTCATCACGCATCACCATGAAAGATAATTCCCAATTCAAGGGTAAAAATATGACGGGGGTAGTGTCATCCTATAATTCAGAGCTAAATATTCTTATTGTAACTTGATTTTGAAGTTAAATTGCCTGTAATTTTCAATTGATGTTTAATGGGTTTATATATTGGGGAAAGTTCATTCAAAAATAACTTCTAAAAAACATTATCCAATATGATTTGAATATACCAAGTTATCATTGGTTTTGGTAGCTCCATGATTGCTTATATTTTTTTAGGTTCAATTTATCTTCATCATTTAAAAACCTGGAATCCAAGAATAATTAAATATGTTACAATCTAATGAAATTTATATAAACTGAGAACTTGAAATCCCTTCCCAAAAATGTATAAAACCATGTTATGGTTTTTAAGATATATATACATGTATTTTCAAAGGATTGAGAAATAATCCATAATGAAACTAAAAAATTCATCATCTATACTATAAAAAATACATTTAATTTTTTCCTATAAGTTTCATGTGCATTATACATGTAGAATGTCCTGAATCGGTATGAAAATTTCCCAGAGGGTCTTATAAATGTGGACTATACATTTTCTTCTGATGTCACTAGAGTTTGGATATACAATAAATGTCTATCTAAATAACAATAGTATTTTTTATGATGTATGCCTCTAACATATGGTTAATTAATTATATGGTAAATGGTTCTTACAACTTGCATCTTTTTTTGGTAATCAATAAAGACTCTCCATCTCTTAACTATTGTGGTGGGGATCAAACCATTATCCTATTTCTCAATAATGATTCCTTTTTTTAAACCTCACATTGAGTGGGATGATACATTCAGTATCTGTAAAGTAATAAATAATCATAAAGATCAATATCATTATCGTATCCTACAACGCAACATCTTTTATTGGATTTTTACCTTAGTTTCAATATTATTTATGGATTATTCCGATTTTTAATCCATACCCAATATAAATAAAGGGAATTCATTGTACCATTATTATAGAGAGGGTTTTTACCACTTAATAATTATTTTGATAATTAAAAATATACTCAATTATTATTCCCTTTTATATAATTTGTTTTTTATTTTTTAATATTTTAAAGAAATTACCTATTTTATTATTATCATATCAATTATATATGAAATAATGGATTATATGTTCACTGTATGAAGATTATTTATCATTTATTATTATTCATTGTCATTTTTTATTATCCTTATTTAGTATCAAGATTTACGCAATTTATATAATCTTCTCAAATTCAATGTAGGATAATAATTAAGTGTCATAAATATTACAAATTAAAATATGTTTTTTAATATCTGATATATGTCAGGTAATATTTTAAGAAAATGTTACATGTTGGACAAAATCTTTATGTATTACTAGCATGATATTTTCACATGGTAAAAAATTATAAAAAATGATAAAAAAACTCTTCGTTATGATATTTGAAAAGGTATACAATATTATATCGTGAAATAGTATAATGCAACATGAAAGACTAATTATGTATTTGTAATAAAAACATATACTGTAGATATTAAATAATTTATTGGATTTTATGAAAAAAATTTCATCGATGATGGAATATTTTATAAGTATAAAAGATCAAATATATTTTCTTATCATGGGATTTTAGTTAAACCATGTGGTCATGGAGAAATCTTCCTCATAAAATCATCACATGGCTTTTCAAACTATACAAGACTCCTAGGAATATGTGCGACTAAGCACACCTCTTGTATAGAGGGTAGAACACGGATGGTATACAATTTTCCCAAACATTTTTTGAAACCATGTATCTCTTTAAAATAGTTTTTTTAAACTTTTCCCCTAATGATTTATGACCCCTTTCATGATTGTGTTCTCCCTTTACCATCTAGTTGAATGTTTGATGAATAAAAATCTCCAAAGCTCCACATCGATCTTTACCATATGTTTCTAATTCTTTTGGATCATATTTACGTGGAGATCGATGCTATATGGATGTCTACCATTCATTTTCTCACTTTTCATTATTAGGAAATATAATGTTTTTCTTCTTCTTATAAAGCCCTAAAAACATATTTTGTAATGGATCCTAGGTTGTGGCTTTAATGGTTGTTCTAATATGAATAAATTTATAAGGTAAAGAGAGGGTTATTATTTAGAATGTGGGTAGGCTGTCTACATGTTATATCCTAGAGTTATTTTTTATTTTATATTAGTATTTGGTTTCAGTTTGGTTCCACTGTGCTATATTTTTAGTTCATCATAGTATAATTTATTTATTCCTATCATATCATTGATTTATTGAACCCCTCATGATCCCTATGGGATACATTGTGGTTGATTAGACCAGGATAAGGCCCACCCATGGTGTGCACCACTTACTTCAACATTTAAATGCTAATTGTATGTGTGGAGTTTAATTTTTATGTAAAAGAGAAAATGATGATTATGTTGAAATTTTGTCTTGAATAATGAAAAGGAACTTATTATAGTTGTGTCTAGTCATTAACATGGAAGAAGGGGGTGTATGGAATAATGTTAATGGGTTAAATGAATTAATGTTAAAATTTTTAATGTATAATGGGATATTAATTGGAATGATTAAATTAATTATGTCTTGTGAATGTGGAATGTGTTAAATGGGTAATGATATTAATGAAAAATATGGGCTAAGGGGTTTAGTACTAATGATGGAAAATGAGTTGAATTATTAATCATGGTAATGATAAATCTATTGAGTAGTTATAGTTTGCGTTGGAAAATATGTTATGGTCAAAAAACAAGTTACACATTTCTTAGTTTCATGTGTGAAATTTACTTGAGGATTTATACCCATGGGTTGAGTTGGACCAAGGCTCTATTTCCCACACCTATAATTCTTGGGTTTTGTAGAAAGATAGAGGTGTTATTCCTCTAATGGTTTCATTTTATGAGACTACATGTAATGAGAATCCATGTAATATATTATGGGATTTTTTGTGATTTTTTCCACCAGAGATATAGGAAACATGACTTCTCCCATTATGTATATCAATTTTTAGGATTATGCCTGCAGGAAGTGAATGAAATACCTAACCCATGGGATAAATGATGAAATATCCCTATTTAACATGTCTAATTAATGGAATTATATTATCTTAATTTTAAATTTTAATTAATTATATCCCTATAAATACTAATTTTTTGGACTGGATATCATGTAGAACCCATTAGTGGTTGCCTAATGAGTTTTAGTCAAACCCTTCTTAGGACAACATTCAATAATCAAGTTGATTTCATGGTTTCAAGTCAGGAAAAGGGAAAATACCCTATGATATATGGTATAATAGGTCATGAGATGTGCCTTGATGAGGGATCAAGACAATGATTTAGGACCTATCATGGGGACTACTTCAGTCATCTTTATATTGGTTGTTCTCTACGAGTAACATTCTAACATGACATAGTATATATACTATTTGGTTGTGGGATCATACCATGTTTTGGAAAAATGTTTGGTAATGTAAATTTATATTTTATTTCATACCTCTTCCATTATTTCTTAATTTCTCAATTATTTAATATAGTGATACTAATGGTATACCCTCCCCATGTTTTCTATTATACCTTTGTTTCATGTTGGAAGCCTCTGATGTATAGGGAGGTGTGACTGGGGTAATGTGGTGTCCCTAATTGGGGCACCACATTAGTGGCTTCATGGTTGAGGAAATTATAAAGTGGTTTCATACCATGCTTTATTTTCTATTATATTACTATTTGAGGATGGTAGAAAAGATACTATGTTGTTTTGGGCATTGGTAATGAGCTCATTCATGGATGTATCATACCCATTTCGGAGGCAATACCTAAGCACCTAAGGTGGGATTATTGTTCATGATATGTGTTGTTATAGTTGTATGATATACCACTATAGGGTAATGAAATTAAGGTTTAATGTGAGTATTTTAGGATATTTTAAATTTGGATGAAATGGTATGACTTTGTTCATTAACGTATCATTTTATGCACAATGTGATATAGGTGGCAAGAATCATGGTATTAAGACACGTAGAAGAATTCTGGGATGCGACGAAAAGAAATCATTATTGTATATTGGAAAATAGAATGAAATTGTCTATAATAAAGATGATATATTATGTAAATCAGACTAATGAAAATTAATACTTAACGAATAGTTCCTAATGAAAGGTTATTAATTGGTTAAGATTTGGGATTAAAAATATGTGAATATAGAGTGGTGGCTATAAGTGAATGACTTGTGTTGAAAAATTTGAATTTGTTAAAAAGTGTGTCTAATGAATAGTTTGTGACTACGTCTGTTCATTTTCCTATGCATAACATGGACCATAAAAGGGATGGATGAGGATAGTGAATGAGATTTGACTACAACTATTAAGATATTGTTTTCCAAATGGGTTGTTTATGACTAGTGGTGAGCCTTGTTTTATTGCAATCTATAGATCTTCGATTTTATGTTTCTTGAGATGTGTGTTTCGATTTGTAGAAAATGAGGACACCATGATGACTTGTGTTGGGGGAGTGACTAGAGAATATCAATGAGAATTTCAATCCATTAGTGGATAAATATACCCTATTATCCATGGTAATATAGGAGATGATAATTTCTATGATAAGTAGTATCATTTTACGTATATGATAGAATGATAGCAAGGAAGGGTTTCTCTGAGTATGTTTGAGCGAAATAGGGAGTTTCAGTTGCAACACCCTTTAAATAATACTGGAGTGGGTTGACCTAAGGAAGTTGTGTTATTGAAAACTTCAATCGTGAAGACCCTTGATCACTTAGATACTCTTTCAATGAAAAGACTCAAGTTGGTAGCTTAAATGTTGTGAGGACTTGGGAAGAGTAACTGAGATCTTCTGTTTATGCGTGATAAGGAAGACGGTATGTGTTGAAGAGATTTCTAGGATGTTTTTATGGATCATTTTTATCAAGATAACTTTATTAAATGGATGTATGTAGATTTTATGAGTTTGATAAAAGTGTATTATGATCTTGATGGATTATGTTAACTACTTCAATAACTGACATCTCTTTGTTCCCTCATTGGTATGGGATGAGGCAGCTACGAAGAGATGTTTCCTGGATGGGCTTAGATATGAGATCATGACCCAGGGGAATACATTTATCTTAAAGAGATTAACCAATGTGGTGGATTAGGCACTTATTTCTGAAGGAAACATCACAGAGGATTGAAGTGGTGTACATGTTTTTCTGGATGGTAAATCCAGTGGTTTGACTCGTGATATGATATAGCCTCTATTCTTGGTCATTCACTAGGATGGTTCTATAGGTATTATTCATAGAATTCAATCATCGTCTTATGGTGGTGACCATGTGTTTTTTTATTAGTGCCGAAGGACTAGACACATGTCTGGTCAATGCCACCAAACCCCAATTAATCATAGAGTATGCGGAAATATGGGGAATGTGTAGAGGTTATGTAGGGAACCATTACATAAGGGATGTTATGGGGGGTTGAGGTCAGTCCAGAGTGAGTTACGGGGTTAGCTAGACCGTATGAGACATGATGTTGGAGTAATATTTCCTATAAGGTTCGGGGTGGTGGATATGGTACTCAAGGAGATAGTAATTTTTATCATCAGGGTAGTACAATTCCAAAGACTCATATTATAGAAAAGGGTTGAAGAGTTTATTAGACCCACATAGTTAAACCTACTCATATTGGTGGAAATGATGGGAAATATAATTTTTAAGGTATGATTCATGTAACTTCTATACTATCTAGTGTTTTGATTGATAATGTTTATTAACATTCCTTTAAATATTATCACCTCTTGAGTGTGCTGTGACTAATTATAGATCTTATGTGTGGGGTTATGTACCTTGATACACCATTGGGAGTAGGTAAAAAAATCTGGATTTGTAAGGAGTGTTCACTCAACATAAGAGTATATTGATTCTTATGGGACATGTTTGTTCTTGATATTTCTGTTTTTTTTATCTTTTTTTGGTCATGTATTTGAATTTTTTTACTAATTCCATACATAATGTTAATGCTAAAGGTTAATTTTCATGTACCTATAGGGGAATACTTATGATCACTATAGGGAATGGGATATCTATGTAGGCCATGAATGGCCCATCTTTTAGTAGTTGGGGGATCTCACCCCCAAAGTGGATTTACATATTCATAATGATGGAGAATTTGAGAATATTATCATTCCTATTATGGTGTATATTCTTCATTAGGTGTTTTTAGAGTACTTATTAGGGATTCCACTTGAGATTAGTTTTCTTTTTCACTATAGAGTTGTCATTTATATTAGAATGAAGATCTTTTCCACCATATATAATGGAACTGAAAGAACCAAAATAACATAAAACTCAATAGAAGGAACATGAGAACAAGGTATTTATTCATTTGAGAATGTCACCTTTGGGATCTCCAGTCATGTTTTCCAATAAGTAAGTTGGAACATTACATTTTTGATTCAATTATCATAAGTCCAATCAGATGATGGTGATGAATCATTGCCCTCTTTTATGGATCAATGATATTTTTGACCAGTTGAGAGGTCCATCTGTATTATGAATGATTGATTTAAGATCAGGATATCAATAAATAAGGGTGATACATTTTGATCGAACACTAACTATCATCGAAATAATGAATGGATTATATGATTTTTTTTATTTCAATAGGTTTACTAATGCAACTTTAGTGTTTATGTCCCTAATGAAAAAAACTTTCCACCCATACCTAGATCATTTTTTTTGTATTTTTGTATAAAATATTATTTCACTACAAGACATATGATGATCCTAGAAAGATTCATTGAATCATCCTTATTAAATTTAGAGTTAGTATGATATACCCTGAGCTATCAATTTATCATTTCGTGAATGAAATTATATGATTAATTGTTCAAATAATCATTATGGAAGTTGTTTTAGTGGACTTGATGAAAGTTTATGAAGTTTTGTTGTGGGAGTATCCCAATAATGTTTTAATATCTAATGTCTTATGGGTTACTGTGGATATTATTAAAGATTAATCAAAGACTATTACTTTTTTGAAATTTTACATTCATGAATCAACATGATGGGTACCAGGTTTGAGTGGTATGGGGCTTGTGATAATGCTTTCTTGGAGTTAAAGAAGTTATAAACTACTACAACAATTTTTATCATACCCAATCAAGGTAATCTGTATACCATTTTTCATGACATTTCATGTGATAAGAATGGTGTGGTGTTGATTCAGGATTATTTGGTCGTGTCATATGGGTCACGATAGATTAGGGCTTATGAAATAAATTAGGATATGCATGATCATGATTTGGATGGTATAGTGTATGATTTAATGTGTGTGAGGAATTATATGTTTGGATAAATTTTTACTATATATACATATCATGAGAGCCTTAATTACATCTCTTCCACGAAATATTTTAACTATCGGTGGTGAATATGGGTTGATTACATGCAGTCCATTGATTTTGATATAGTTTACAAACTAGTAAGAGGAATAGTGTTATATATTCCTTGATTCTAATGATTCACATTTTATATTCTCATAAATCTATTTCTATGTGAAGGATGATGATTTTATTTGATGAGATGCATATTAAGGAAAATGATATGAAGGGGTCAATTATGATTTATTCCTTAGAAATTGACTCTATAGGTTTGAGTTGGATTAGGAGGAGGTAATATGAGGATCTAGAGTGTATGTCCATAAGTGAATGTAATGATGTTTGGGAGTAACCTTCTGATTGGACAGTTGGTGATGATGATATAATTTATACTTGCTTTCTGGTTGTTGTGCCTACTTGTTTTGAGGAATAGTTGATGCATGAGTTTCATTCCTTAATGTGTGAAGTGCATCCTGGTTTGACCAAAATGTATCATGTTATACATAGACTATATTGGTGGCTAGGTATGAAGGAAGATGTCGAAACATTCAGGAATCAATGCTACACATTTCTATAGGTGATAGTCGAACATAATTTATTGGGAGGATTGTCATTAAATTTTTCCATTTGAGACTATAAATGTGTTGTAATGATGATTGATTTGGTGGTATTTTATCCAAGTACACCTCATAATAATTATTAAATATGGGTAATTTTGGATCAGTTGACTATGGTGGAACCTTTCTTACTTATATGTGATACCTTCATCGTTTACTATTTTGGGGAGTTTTTTGTTCAAGAGATTTTTCAGTTTCATGGGGTACCACAGAATATAGATTCAAATCATGATCCTCATTTACATTGTAGTTTTTGTAAGGGTTATAAAAGTCTATTCATACCCATGTTTCCAGGAGTACGGATTCCTACCGACAAAAGGATGGGAAATTGGAGTGTACTATTTAGGTTATAGACAACAAATTGAGTAAATGCCCCCAAGAGTCTAGATTATCATTGTAGATTCACTTGGATCGTGTTGATTTCACCTATAAAAATAGATACTAGGTGATTATTTAGATGACATCCTATGTGGAGCTCAATCATATACATTGTAGTTATCTTTTATGTTGGATGGAGGTTAAGGAATCAGATTTTTTAGGGACAAGTCCGCTAAAGGAAACATTGAAATAGATTTAGTTGATTCATAAACATATAGTTATCGATCATAATATGATTAAATCATAACCTTATCAAATTTTTATGCTAATTTTTTTTATGGATGGTTATCATGTGCTGATTCAAGTGATGAAAATATATAGTTCACCATCGAAGACATAAATTAGGAATGTTTTCACCAATGTACATGGGTCTATTTTTGATTTCAATAGAATCAGAACGGTGGAATGGATGCCATTTTTAATTCATCCAAACATCGAAAGTAACATCCTGAATAATATCTTGTGATTTATGTTGATGATGTTGATCTTGAGGTTGATTTCTCTTTTGGGGATCATCTGTTTTTAAATTTAGATTGTATTTATAATGCCATGTGAGGAAGTCTGGGATTTTGTTTCGATTGTTGTGGAAATATGATATTTTTCTATTAGAAACACTGGATAGGGAGATGGATATACATGACCAAGGGTCTAATCTATTAACCTTGGAAACTTAGTGACTATTGAGAGAGGTTCTCATGGATGATCTTCTACAATAATGTGAGGTTGTATGATCCCAACCATCTAGTGAGGTATTTTATTCTTTAGGTTTTAGATTAAATATTATAATTATTGAGAAGGTAATGTTTATATGTTGTATGAGGAGGCTCATGGGTGTTCTAGGTTTTCTGAATATAAAATATTGGTGAAAAGGGCCATCTAGTTCATATTTCATTGTTGGAGGATGGATATTAGTAATTATGTTCCCTATCTATTCTTACATCTAGGTGGGGTGCACGATTTGAAGAAATTCCTAAAGGGGAAATCCAAACCATGTGAGATTGAATTGATCCATAAATCATAGTCATCACACAATTTTTCAAACAATGTGGTCATCTCATTATATCATGCAACCTAGGTCTCAACTAGGATATAGGGTTGAGCTTGGTTGAATCATGGTTTGACAAACCGTGTGGAAAAAGCATTTTCCCCATTACAATTGGGGAATTATGATTTTTTGACCTAATGATTTTTGAACCGATAAACGATTTTATTCCCCATTTCTCTTCAATAATATGTGTGATGAAAAAAACATTACAAATATTCCCAATGATCAATCTACATCATTTATAATCCATTTGGTGCACTATTGGGGGTGAATTGATGATATGTGTGAGTCTAACATCAATCATTTATAATTTTCTTCGATTTTGTCTTATTTAGTTGTTCTTATTCTAATGAAGACCTAAAACCATCTTTCTCATATAGATTTTAGGCTGGGTATTTAAACGGTGCTCAAATCCAAATAATTGCCTATGTAAAATCAATCATTCATCTTCAAAACCATGGTAGGTGGTTTATAAGTTATATCTCATAGTCAGGTAGATTTTTTCTTGTTCATTTTTTGTACATGGGTGTTGTTGTGATATCATTTTGCTTCACCATGGTAGAATTGATATATTATTTGGTTAATTGATGGATTAAACCCCTCGTTATTGCTATGGGACGCATTGAATTCAATTTGGTCTAGAAATAATTAAACAATTTGGTTCTTCGGGCCAATGGTTTGGACCTATGTGTCTCTGGGACTTTGGGTCATCAATGTCCTTCAGGCCTTCGGGCCTTCGGGCCATAGAGACCACGGAGTAGCCCAGTTCAAACAGTGGATGCCCTATAATTGGATCAATGAAAAGTGTAGAATTCACCAAAATTATAGCTAACCATGTTGGAAAAATGAGAAGGTATGGAAACCTCCATTAGGACCAGGAACCATGAATCTTTTTATGTGGAAATGCTAGCCAATCATCAATGCAAGGTGGGGATCTAAGCAATCAATGATGAAATATATTGGGAGGGAAATTTCTAGGAGGATAGACCTATGGGTCATGTTGTGGTCATATTATGCCTCTTGGCCTTCGGGTCACGTATTGTCTTTCTGGTCATGTCGGTCCTTGTTCCTTGGGCCTACGGGTTATGTAAGGGTTACCCTTCAACCCATAAAAGGGTGATTTTCCATAATAAAAAAATAAGTCCTTCAGGCCATTCATGTGTGAGGATATGAGTAAAATTGAATTGTTATGAATCAATCACCACAATGATTATGTCCGAATGTTATATTAATTTACTAAATGGAAGTAATTGTATTTATGTCTAGTCAATAACATGTTATAAGAGGATGTTTGGAATTATGTGAATGGATAAAATGAATTAAATATAATTTAATAAATTTATTTTGGGATTGTAATGTAAATGTTTAAACTAATTATGTAATTTGAATGAGGAATGTTTTAATTGGGTTAGAATATGATATTTGTAAATGGGATATTAGGGGTAAGGCTTGGATATAAAAAATACATGGAATGAGTTATGAAGGAAATGATAAACATGATTTATGGTTATGTATTGAGGTGGATTTTTTTTTTTGGTGAAAGAAGCATGTAAAAATGGTCTTTTTGTATATTAGGTATTTACATGAGGGTCAACACCTACATGATATATTGGAGTGAGTCTTTAAATTACACTCCTATAATTCATTGATTAAGGTGTCCGACTAAGGCACCATACACCTAGCCATTTCATTTGTTCATACTACCTAGACTAAGGATCCATGATATGTGTGATGGTGTGTTTTGTGATTCTTTTTCCCTAGTGATGTAGAAAATATGTATTTTCCACTTATTCATATTAGTTGACCAGATTTTCCCATCATATAATAATTTAAATTCATAACCCATGTTATAGATAATGAAATGTTCAATGTGATCATGGATAACTAAGTAAATAGTTTTATATAATATTTATATAGTTATTCATTATATTCCTACATATAATATTTATTTAAAATGGCTATCTTGTAAATGATTTTAGTGGTGTCCTGCTGAGTTTCACTAATACCCTGGGTAGGCTGTCATATAGTACCTGGGTGGATTTCATGTTCGATGGTCAGGATAAGTGAAAAGGACAAATGATATATTAGTGATTATATAATGGGATATTCATGGATGATGGATCTATACATGGACTAAATATACAAATTGAGCACTTAATTATACATATTTATATATGGTTTTCTTACAAATGAAACTATTTGATATGTCATAACAAATTTTCTATTTTGTTGTGGGATTCTATGATACTTTTGGAAAATAGTTGTCCATTAATGTTTATTTTTTATTGCATACATGTTCCTTTAAATCCTACATTATCAACTCTATTCTACTAAAATAATGATGGTATCATATCCCCACATGTTTTATAAGACCCTCACTGCTAGTCATCACCCTCTAACATATGGAGAGGTTCACCTGAGTTCATGTGGAGACCTAGATCGGGACACTGGTTTAGGGAATTATTTGTTAGAGATGTTACATATATTGAATCAAGAATATTATGTATGGATTTTTTGAAATCATTATTTGTAAAATATTTAACAGATCTCAACTGAGTTCAAAATTTATGGTATGTATGGAGACTTTTTTACATATTGGATATGGTATTTGGTATTATATGTTTCAATTTATTCTATAGTATAAAATATATTACATATTCATCAAAATATTATCAAATATCTCATGTAATACAAATATATTTGAAAAACTGGAAAAGTGTTGATCAAAAGTTAAAAATATTATCTATTTATTATAGAACAGAATTTTAGTAGTTATGCTTTTTTAGAAATTATAATATATTATTTCAAATATTCAGTGCAACATGGTATTGTACTTACAATTTTTTTAATTGAAGAGTATTTTCAGTCTATGATTAAATAATCTTTAAATTATTTTGTTGATTCCATTATTCAAATTCCAAATCTATTTAATATTGAAGTTTATGTTCCATTTAATATTTGGGAGTATTCCATGTGGTAAAGATCTTATTATTATAGAGTATTAATGATAAAATTTAAGGATAATTATTATTGGATAATGTAGTATATTGATATAGTATTTAATTATGTTATTGAAAATTTATTTTTCTATTTATAACTAGTTGTTTGTAGACTGATAATTATTTGGCAATATACACTTGAATATATCACTATAAAATATAGTAGAATTAATAGGGAGATTTTTCAAAGGATATATTTCACATTTTATGCACCTATACTTCATGAACATATACAATTGGTAGTAGGACATAATTATATGATACAACGAATAAGTGTTGTTAGATTAAATGATTTATAACATACATGTGTCTTTCTAGTTTTCTTGAAAATACATAATACAATATTTTATTGAATAGTCAATACTACATATTTTATTGACAATAAAATATCTACAACATTATATTGTTGTAACTATTTATTATTTAATTTGAAAAAAAATTAATTCACTATAATTTTTTTTCAATGTTCATGGGTTATACCTCCCTTAAAAATTAGGTGTTTTGGTTATTCATACTTGATAAAAAATAAATATAATGTTTTTAAAATGTAATGATGAGATGCAGAATAATTAATTAGTGACTTAGATTTAAATAATGGTATGTTTGTTTCGTCCACCATATTGAAATGATGATTATATGATTTCACCACTAGGACCCAAAAAATGTCTGATTTAGTGTTTTTACTATAGGGTAAAAAAGGCATGTTGTCAATATTTTCCACTCTACATCCAATGTTATTTTTTCTTGTAAGATCCATTAACGTATATTTTAATGTATAAACAGTATATATGGGGTTCTATAGATCTCAACTACTATAAAAATCTATTTTCTATCTTGATTAGATATTATCCTTACATTAGTCACAGTCCCACCATGTCCTTACTTAATGGTGAGTAATTTGATTCACTTATCCACTATATATAACTTTATAATTATTGTTAATATGAATTTTGTTAAATATTTTTCATTCCAAAAACCATATTGAACTACATACCATATAAATATCTATGAAGGAAAACTTTTATTTTCTTTGGTCCCTATAATGATAGTTATATACTAATGATAGATTTTCATGCATTGGGAATCATTATCAAATACATAAAATTCTTATTCAACCATCAGGTTTTATGGATGTTTACGGATAAAATTATTGATTCATTACTTAAATACTAATAATATTTATTTTTAATGTCTATAAATATTACATATATATAATTAATTATTAACCTAAGTATAAATTTTATTATTTATAAAATAATATTAAAGAGTGTCAATTTATATAAGATGATATATATTTTCATACTAGTATTAATCTGATAAATAAATTTATTAATTAGATGAAAATTAATATTCTCTAATTTGATATTTGATGTATATTGTTTAGTTATATTTCTTAATGTTTTTCTTTTTATTATATGTTGTGAATTTATCAACTAATTCAATATTGTTTAGAAAAGTCAATAATAAAAAATATAATATTGATGTGTGTAGGGTGTCAAGATATCATGATGAAAAAAAAATAATCTATCAACCAAATTATCCACAGGTTCATAATAATTTTGAATTTAATGTCTGGTATGTAATGTACATGGTTTTTTAGAAGATCTAAATTCCTAGGTAAACATGAATTTGGAGTTTAGTTTGTGAGAAAACATGAATTGTGAAAATTAGAACCAAATTACTTGAGTTTTAACACTCTAAATAATTGATTTTATTTGTGGATTAGGTATCTAAATATTCATAAATATTTTTAATGTTTTTCAAAAGTATCAAATTTTGATAAATTATTTTCAGGAAAGGTCATCATGGATAAATGTGTATCACACAATATGTATAACCATTCATCCTAAATGATGATGAAGGTATTCAAAGGGACATTAATGATTTTAAATTTTTGGACCCTATGAGTAAATAATTATTGGGTGTGAATGTGTTCATAGTCACCCACAATTTTGGCACATCATATGTCAAACTATGCAATGTTTTTTCCCATTAGTTAGTCAGCACTATAAGGTTGGTACATAGTATTCCAAAATTGTGTTTTAATTTCTCATATTTTTATATAATCTAAATTGACAATTTTCCCCTTAATCAATTAAGTGCATTTCACCTCCCTTACACTCTCATTAACACGTGCTTCCCTTCAGAAATAAGGATCTCCTCTATTTGTCTTCTCTTAGTTTTTGGCCTCTATTCTTCATCTGAACACTGATCTGATATCCTATAGTCTTGTTGTAAGCATAATGGTGAGGCCGTAATTCATGCTGATTATTTTATTCTATTATAGCTCGCTACATATTGCAAAATCTATAAGATCTCATCTGATATATTATTAAGGAACTTTCCTAAAACTATGACATCTATTACTTTGGTTCTCATTAAAGGATGGCTTTTAATGTGAGAGTAACTAACAGTATAATGCTGGTTGTTCCTATATTTCTACAAACATTTATTGGTGTTTGGTGGTTTATTTGGAATTATACACATTGGTTTTTCCAATGGAAACCTCTAATAATTAAATGCATGTAATTTAATTAATTGATTGATGTTATGGGATTTTTGTGGTTAGGAATTAATATGTTTAATTATGGTAATCTAGTTAAGGGGATTTTGAACATATGGGTAGGTTAGCCAATTTGCCTACTTTTATTTAATTAAATATTCTATGAATTCTCTAGTTCCATGGTAGTGTGACATGAATGTATCTATTTGTTAGGGTGATGTTCATCACTATGACTAGGCCAACATGGTCGTTAGGTTGAGATAATGAACAAATATATAAGGGGTGATGTTGATTTATAATATATAGTGATGTGATTGCATTTGGAAAATGGTGATAAATTATGTGACATTTGATTGTAGGTGATTTATACTCATCATTTCTAGATAATGGGTAGTTGGTGTCATGTTAACATAATTTTAACTCAATTGGGGTGTGGTTGACCACTCGTTTTTGGTGAAGGCCTCTATATATATTTTTTATTAGGGTATTTTTTGACCAGTAGTTATAGAGGAGGATCTAACTATAGAATTAAATAGTTGATGGTGATGGAAAATCATGAGATGGTGTGGAGACCATCAGTAGGGGGATGGGGTCTTGATTATAATTTAGGTATATTGGATTGGATTATTGGATGAAATATATCTCTATTCCTCAAGATGTCATGTTGTTTAGCTGAAAATGATTTATATTACATTGGAGGATGGATATCTCCATGCCTCGGGATGTTGGGGTGTTGTTCCGTCAATGACTTAATATAAATTAAATGACTGATACCATCATTTTGTAGGACATTTGGTTGTTGAGATGATGGTGAAATTCTGTCCAGAGGTCTAAGGAACCAATGACATATTGATGGGCATATCGATAGGATTCCTAAAAATTCATGATATATGATACATGTGGTATTTAATGGCACTATGTGTTAGGTGACTTGTTTATGGATATAACATGAAGGTTTAACTGGTATGATATTATTCTTGGGATGATTGGGGAATAGACCATGTTTCCTCACAAAAAATATATTGATATATATATATATATATTCATACATGTATATATTCCAAATATATATTTGAGGGATCATATTCATAGGTATAGTAGCACTGGTTGAGGTAGCTAGACATTCACTTATGGTTGTTGAGCATAGGTGAGGTGAGTTAATTATAAAATATGATTGTGTTTCATTTTTACTATATATTTCACACACTATATAGTTTTGTGTGTAAGACAAGAACATGATTGTGGTTCCGTAATGAGTTCAAACTCACACCATATATGGGACCCTCAGGATTCATGTTGAGTTTATTTCATTATGGTCAGATAAGGGATCAGGCTTGGGAGAAAGTCGTTAGTGATTGGGGTGTACTACCTTCTTTAAGGGATGGATACTAGTGATTAATTGGGTTCCTCTACATTAGTCTAGATATTCTGTTTTACATTTTCTATGTCTATGGATATGGTTGAAAATATGCAATATATCTTATATATTTTTTATGACATGTTATTGAATGTCTATTATCTATGAATTGTAATGATGCAATTTATAATTTAATTAATGCTACTGGTTTTTTTGATTCCCCTATGATTTATTATCTCTTATGATGTTATATTGTTTCATACACTATGTAATATACATATGTATCCTTATTAATATCACCAACATAGGATATAATCTCCCAAATAACACAAAATAATACCCTCATTGCTTGTTGGAGGCCTTTGGCCCACTGGGAGGAGAACCTAAGGCATAGTGGTAATCAAGCTCATATAACAGTTTTAAGTGGATTCTTGGATATTTTACTAAAAATGGTATCAATTAAGTATTGTTTCCATTATAGTCTATCTATTTGGGATATTGTATTATATATATTATGATTTCATCCTAAATAAGTATGGACCACATGTTTGGGTTCCATCAGCCCCATGTATGGGAGAATATCATGTTCCTAGGTGTGGGGAAATAGATGTTACTCTTGAACTATTAGAGTCGATTAATTTCATCCTAAAATTGAACACTTAAATGTGATGTTTTATTATTGACCAATGACTTTATTTGGAAATGAAGGATATTTTATGCATCATTGTAGACACTTAGTGTGACATGATGTATGTATGTGTCTGTAAATAATTTCAATGAACCTAGAATAAGATAAGAGTTATTGTGCTATTTAAATTGACAAAAAAGGGTAAAAAAATTAGTCCTCTTATCAATTCGGATAGAATTCTACATATCTAACCCATTTATGTTATTATTGGTGAGAGTAATATTTGATATATGGTCGTATCCCTGATAAGGGTTTGCATGGATGATTAAATGGGGTGAATTATTTAATATTTAAAGAAAAATATAAAATATATTTTTTTATTATCATATTTTTGGAATTATACAAAGCTACCATAGATTTATTATATCATATATGTATGATATATTATTCCTAAATCATATATGGGTTTGAAGGGGTCCATGAGGATGGATGATACTTGATACCTGACTCTGATATCAATAGGCAAGGGTCTATGTGGCAAGATTTCATGTGGCATGGGTTGGGTAGGTGAGTGGAAGTGTTGTGAGAAGATCCAGCTATTATAGATTTCACTATATGTGATATTTATATTGTAATGGTTAATTGACCATTGTATATGGTCATTAAGATTATTTCACCATGATGTATTCTAGTGTAGAGTCAAGAGGGTGGAGATATGGTGTTGTTGGGGCTTTCACAGGATGAGGCCCCTATGTGTCCAGATGGTGCCCATGAGGGTTAGTTTGATCATGATCCATAGGTTCAGGATTATATAAAGGTCTGAAATCCATAGAAAATGGGAGATTTCAGGCCATATATTAATGACCATCTCAAAGAGATCATTTTCATGTCATACATAGAATTAATAGGGGATATCAATGAGCTGAGCTGTCTATGGATTTTCTAATTCCTATGTTCAATTTTCAGCACCCATTTTTCATTAAGGGTGAGGGTGTACTGAAATATTATGAGAACTATTTCGAGTCGGTGAATATGATTTTTTAATGGAATGAGACAACCAAAGGCAGAAGTGAGAAGAAAGATACATACATGTATAGAGGACTTGAAATGAAATGATGGGACTGTCTGGTGCAGGTTGGAAGACCTGAAATACTATTATTGAAGTATTTTGTGCCTTGGATATTCAATAAATTTTTCCTAGAGATATTGGTGGAAGTATAGACTATGATCTTAAAGAACATTATCAATGAGACACATTTTTCAATGACATTACATCTACATCAAAGACCTGTACAATTTTTTACCTTTTTATGGCGGTTGATGACCACTTAATGATGATTTGATTCAAGTATGGAGTTTTACATTCCATTATGGTGTAGTTGAACAAATTCATGATGAGTTATTTCTCAGAGGTGTTCAAATAGAAGACACTATCAAAGGGAAACAATGCGCAATGGTCATATTTGAGTAGTGTGATGATGTTAGGTGAGCTATTGGTTATGCTCTAAGAATGTTATTGTGATACCATTAGGTTTTTAAACAGATATGTTTGGACGAAGTGTTATATAGTACATTGAGGAGTGTAACATTGATGGTTTTTTCAAATGTGGTTTTCTGAGCAATGATCACAATTTTTTTGGACATTGATTCAAATATGTTATAGGCATGTGTTTAGATGGGACATCTAGATGTTCTCTAAAGAAAATTACTAGGAATATGGGTGTCTGAAAATAGATCAGAGTTATCTATTTGTGGTAGGACTATGAGTTATACTAAGAGTATGTAGATGTGATTATAATTCATTTTTTAGGTCTTATGTTGGAGATAAAGAACCCTATTAGTTTCATTAGTGGCTAATATCTAGTTCATATTCCTACGCATTTCATGCATTAGGGAGTCGGGCTTCAGGCTAGGTGAATGCAGTTGAGCATAGAGGTTCAAAGAAGGTTTTAGAGGAAATGAAATTTAGAGGTATGTAATGATCATGGTTGGATATTATATTTGTGGGAATGGACATTTTTTCTTAATGGACTATTTTTGGTACACTTGAGTTGTATTTAGTCAAAGCTGGTACTAGATTGTATGTGGGAAATAGATGTATGTATGTTTTCTATGAGGAGCATACATTAAGGGCTATCTTGATCAAGAATATATATATATATATATATATGTGTGTGGGGGGGGGGGTGTGGGTGTTTGTGTGTGTGATGTGGGATTATATTTGATAATATATTGAGGTAAGGTACTTATGTTTCTCTGAGGAGATGCGGGTTTTGATTAGTATCATTTATGGAATAGGATTGAAATGTGAATCATATGAGATGAACCACCATATGGGTTGATGCATTAAAAATGCATGTATTGAAGACTTGATGTGGCGAGGGAATGAAAATATTTCATGGGATGATGTGTATGTCGGGTGATGCTCTGTGGGATCATGAAAATTGTTATTTTTGGGACATAAGAAAACTGGTAGGTAATTAAAATGATGGGGAGTGCCACATTGGGAAATAATAGTTGACTAAAAAACATGGAAGAATGGGTTGATGTAAATGAGATGGGTATGTTATGTAAAATCTATAGGTAATTCCTAATAGATTGGGAATGCAATATAATAAGGTGTGGAGACTATAATATCTTTAGTTTTATTAGTTTATACATTACTAGGTATACATTAATTTTGTGTTTTTTGGGTGAACCAACATGAATTAAAAACTTCAAAAACTAATTTCCAGGGTTTTATCTAAAGGGATGATTGGTTTTAACTACGATACCCCTTTATTTTGAGAATTATGTGTGTGTTGGTGTTATGTGTTTCCCAAATGGATTGAACATGGGCTTTCAATGCATAGGATGTTTCTATCAAATTGACAGTGATAACCACATGGTTGGATATTGGTTTTCCAAACCATGCAGTAACCTTGAGTCTTTTAAAAAAGGACAATGAACATTTTTCATCTTCCTCTTTCAATATGAGATTACTTTCCTTCTCATACCATTAATGCATGGGTCCCTTTAGAAGTATGGAGGTCCTACATATATCATCTTATAGTATTTGGACTCTTTTCTCTTTCTGAGCTCTGTCTGTCTCATTAGACACATAATAGTAATGCCATAATTCCACTAGATTGTTGTATTTTGTTGAATAGAACTATACAATGATAAATATATGAAATCTTTCCCCCCTTATTTTTATGGTTTTCTTCTAAAAACACTAATTTCTATAATTTCAACACAAGTTATAGTCCAATAATCAACCATAGAGATCCTATGAGTATAAGGTTCATGTTCCCTAGGTTCACCATTTTTTTTTTGAGTGATTGTTCATGCATAAACAATTAAACCTGTGGGGATTTCATAGGGTAATCCTTAATTAATTATGTTTTGTATTATAATTAATTAATTTATGTTATGGGATGTTGTTGGGTATTTTTTTAATATTCTTATATATGTTATTGTTTTTAGGGGATTTTTGCTAACTATGATTTTTAGTCTAGATGTCTATATTTATCCAATTAAAAATGATATTACTGAATTATATCCACAAGAACATGGTAGGAATGGCCTAATTCACTATGATGGTGTTTACCAACCAACATGACGTGACGTGGTTATCATTAATTTGTTATTGATCGAGATACATGGGCTGATAATGATCAAAATATTGAGGAAATGATGTATTTTAGATAATGGAATAAACCAAGTGACATGAGATGGTGTTGAACATTAGGAAATAGAAACGTTTATTTATGGGGAATGTGGTTGTGGATGATAATAATTATGCATGTCTACAATTTACTAAAGCCTTTTTTGGCTGACATGTTGTTGGAGTTGTGTGCACACAAATCAGACGTAGTTGAGATGAGGTTTACCACTCATTAAGGGTGGAGACCTCCATTTATATTTTATAATAGGGGATGGATTTGACTATGAGTTATAGAGGAGGTTCTAAAGGTATAAATCCATGGTGGATGGTGATGGGCCATATGTAGATGATGTTTACAACAGTGGTTGTGGGCTAAGGATCTCTATTATATTTGATACAAATGGGATAATATTATTCTGGGATTAATTGTGAAGTGCCACAGGACATTAAGATGTCATGACGAATGATACATATTATACATTGGATGATAGATATATACTTTCTGTGTGATGTTGGGTCATTGACCTCGGAGTGGATTATTATAAATTGGATGACGAATATCATTGTGCATCTGTACATTGACCTATTGAGTAGATGGTTACTTTCTAAGTGGATGTTTGAGGTACCTGGTACATATTGGTGGTAATATGAATAGGATTCATGATCTTTCTATAATATTGATTAATGTTGTATTTTATGGCATCTGGTTATTGGTGACATGTTTATGGGTAGAACCTAAGGGATCACCAAGTATGATATTTTTAGTGGACTCTTAAGAAATAATCCAAGGGTCCTTGCCACTATAAATATTTATTTTAAGACCTGTATGAATTCCAAATATATATTTTGGGGAAAGTTTTCAGAGGTATACTATTGTTACCTAAAGAAGGTAAACACTCACTTGTGTTTATTTAACGCAAGTTGGGTGAGTTAATTAATAAATCTGTGTGTTAAATTTTTATAACATGATTGACACACTATAAAATTTTGGATGTTTGGCAGACATAATTTGGTGGTGGACTAAAAATTACATAATCAAAGCTTGCATGGGCCCCTTGAGACGTGTGTAGACATTACGTCTTTGAGATCAGGTAAGGGATAATGCTTGGTGTCTGGACATAAATAATCATGATTTGATGTATTATCATTGGGTGGATGGTAGTGAACTATGTGGTTCTTTTGGACTAGCATAGACCTTATTTTGAGATTTTACAAATATATTGATAAGGTTTTCCATGAGTGTCCATTATTACCAACATTTTATGAATTCTTAGAACATTTCTATTTTAATACAAAAGGTATGTTTCCTTTGGGATTGTTATCATTGTTATTGGTTATTATGCTTCCACTTTGTTTTGATGTGGATTCTTATATTATGGTATTTCATTCCTTATGTTTCGTAGATATTGAACATTATTATTATTAACACCATATGGTATATTATCCTCACTACCACCTAATTAGACCCTCTCTCATATTCGTCAAGATTTTATAATTTGGGGACGCACACTTATCTCCTAGTGGTACTCCATCTCAGAGTAATTTTTTAAGTGGATCAAGGTAAAGTGAAATAGATATCATAGTGATGTTTGGACAAAAATTCAATTATTTAAAGAGTTATCATATTAACTATTATAGATTTTCAGGATAAGAAATTTTTTATTGATGAGTGTAATGAATTTAAATTATTTTATGATCATATTTTACCAATATTAAAATACAATTTTATGTTAAAAAACATTGAAAATGAAGATGGTGTGAAGAATAACTATATTTATCTAATATTTTTTGCTTATTTTAGATTTAATAATAATGATTCAAGTTCTATCAATGATGGGAGGGAATGGATAATAATGTTTGTGAATGAAATTTATAATAAAAATGAGAATAATCAGTGTAGAAGAGAAAAAATGAAGTTTAGGAAGAATGATATGAATCTATGTTCAAATATTAATTTATATTTATCTATATTGAGTTATATATTCAAGGACATATCCATACAATGTTTCCAGGTAAGTGGAGTCAATGAAAATATATTACTTTTAGGAATAATGATATGGAAAAAATTTATCTCTCAAGAAGATCGAAAAAAATTAATTCATGAATATGGAAGTGAAATGGAAACACATAATGTTTTATTTATGGATAAATATGAAAATCTATCATTTTTAAATTTATAAACACTATTAAAATAATATTATATATTTTTGGTGCGAAAATACTCCTCTTACAATGTCAGAGGTGTAAGAAATAGCAAAGCGGCCGAAAAGGGCAACATCGAAATGGTTTCTCATGGAGTGGAGGCCCTCTAGGTGGATGATGTGGACCAAGCCCTTCTCTACACCGACTGTGAAGGAATATGATGGATGAATATTCACCACTGATTCAATGCACCATCTAGTGGAGGCCTTCTCTTTGCCAACCGTGGAGCAGCGCTTCTCCATGCCCATCGGGAAGCGAGACCTTCTCTACATCCCCCACGAAGAAATCTGATTGACCAAGCCTTGGTTCCGAGAAACATGAACGGATTTACCTTCGGTATAAAAGTGAGAATTAATTGTCACCACATCCACCTCCCTTCGCACCCCCTGACACCAATAAATACCCATCTTTCCCATCCCTAAAAATACCAAACCCTGACCTTTCATCTTCCGACCGTAGAATTTAAGATCACCCTATTTCTCTGTGAACCTTTAGAAAACACGAATCATCCAAAGTAATTGAGCATTTAGATATCCATTTTAAATTTTTCAAAATTTTACCCTCTTTATATATGGATTCCCTTCACAAATATAATGGTCCATTGCAAATAAGGGAGACCACTTTGGGCACTCATAACATCACAAAGCATCCAATATTTACAAAGCATCCTCCAAAAATATGTCAAATCCATGCATATGTTAGGTCACAGAGATCTATGATCCCGAGTTCTTTTCAAGACTCTTCACTATATGATCGTCAGTTCTCTAGGATCCCAGGTGAAATGCGAGTCTCCGCACTCAGTGATCCTTGATGATCCACAATCCCAGGTTCCCTTCAAAGCTCTATGCTCTGTGAGCCCCGGTTCTCTGTGATCCTAGGTGCTCCGCTGGCAACTTTGCTCTAATAGCCCTGGTGCTCTGCATTTCCTTTTGCTTTGTGAGGACATTTTCTCTGCAAGATCCTTTTCATTGTGACCCCATGTGATTTGTTAATCCCCTAACTATGAAGATTCTTTCTTCAAAAACCCTTCTTCCACTCGACCCTCCAGTCTTTTGCTAGATAATTTCAAAGTCCCTTGGATGGTGCTTCGTGTTGCATTGCTTGGCCTCATGATTCATCGCATGGGCATGATAACAACTATTTCTTCTTCATATAACCATGATAATTTGATTCTCTTAATGGATCACTCCATAAAACCACCTCTCCATTAAATTTATGATGCCTTCCCTTCCCCAAGGGTGGGTGGGTATCAATTATGGATATCATAGTGGTGCGGAGTGAACCCACCTTATCTGAACTGCAGGATGTTAAATAGTAGCCTTTCCGAATGCAATATACATGGGTTCTCCCACCTCAAACAATATTTATTCCCACTGGTCTCCATGGGGGTGAGATCTTACTCACATGTAATGAGATCCACATTGCTAGAACGAAATCTTCCCACATGGAAGGGAAACAATCTTTGTTTAAGACCCTTGAATTTCATGTCGGAGGTAGCATCCTTGCTCATCCCCTCTTCTTTAGTGTGCTTATACCATAGGAGAGATGGGTATAGGGACCTTCATTACCATATCCCACTCCCTCTGGGATTTTTTACCATCAAGCCTTCATCTGGGAGTATGTCCCAATCTCCATCTTCAGGGGCAGCTGACCGCCCATAATCCCCGATCCATTCCTAACAGAAGCACATTTTGTGATGTGATCATCAGGTCATTGTTGCCTCTTATTTCTCACACTGACCATGAAATTATTTATGATCCTCCTTATTATATAAACCCCAACACCCTTACCAAAAGATGGGGACTTTGATCCTTGCACATTTCCATGCGAGGTACGTAGTAAGCCACTCTGCGGTTCAATCCCATGGCCCATTAGTCCCGAACACTTCACATCGATACAACCTCATCCTGTATGACATTAAACTGTGTTCCCCTTTTCATCCCTCATTATTCTAAATTGTATGCATAAGAAGTACGTGGGTTTTGATACTTGTCTCCTAGACAGGGTACGTAGGAGGTCTCCCCGAGGTTCAATCACAATCTACGGTAATCCATTTATTCCCCTCTTTATTGGGATCCAAAATTCTGGTCATCCCCTAGGAATTAGATCAGTATTATTAAGATAACCATTCATAATACTCAACATCATCATTGGGTCACTTTCCTCTACACACATCCTGATCCAATCCCTCTTTTGAACTACGTGGGTTTTGATCC
This sequence comes from Viscum album, assembly GCA_963277665.1. Classification (NCBI taxonomy): domain Eukaryota; kingdom Viridiplantae; phylum Streptophyta; class Magnoliopsida; order Santalales; family Viscaceae; genus Viscum; species Viscum album. The sequence continues at coordinate 1,272,072,344 of OY728146.1, forward strand.
TTATCTCTTAGATACAATACATAGGGAGCCTCCCTGAGGTTCAAATCCTAACACTGGTAAACCCAATTCAAAATATGTGGGTTTTGATCCTTTCCCTTTACTTGACAGGTACAATAGGAAGCCTCCCTGGGTTTCAACCACAAATAATGGTAAAATTTAGTGACCTCTTTTTTGGGACCCAAATCATCGGTCTGTCCCCTAGTGATGTCAGATCAACTCTTGGGCCATGAACCACATGTAAGCCCTATCATATTGTCAGGTCTATATCATAGGAATATACCCTGATTCCATGTCCCAATCATGAACTACGTGGACTTTGATTCCCTATTGAGGGGATATGTAGGAATCCTCCCTGAGATTAAATCCTATAACCCATGTCTCATCGAGGACTCTCCCTTGATCCTATATGTTTTGGGAAGGTCATGACCCAACCTAAAGGATCCACTTCCTCTGGGTCCCAACCATGCATCCATTCTTATGGGTCTCCTCCTAAGGTGTGACATTATCCCACGTACTCCATGGAATATGATTCCCCACCAAAGGAATATGTAGGAAACCTATCCAAGGTTCAATACCAACATAACTATTATCTTAAATTAGGTTCCATCTCATTCATCACCCACTTCATTCAACCTTAAATAATCCATCTCGATTCATTCTTGTCCTACCACAACCCTATGAGATCATTCCACTCATCACATCTCTTCTCTTAGTTGTTTCAGGGAAGAAAACCATGCGTAAGACTGACACAATCCATAACCATACAACCAAGAGAATCCATCTTGCGATGGGATTCTATATATATGTAAGAACCATCATGACATCAGGACATTTTAATTTATGTAAACCCTAATTCATCACCACTTTTAACTACATGTGATTGATCTCTATCTCTTGGGATAGTGTACGTAGGAATCCTCCTTAAGGTTTAATCCCAGCTAATGAAAAATTCTAGCATCCCATTTACAGGGACCTAAGAATACTTGGATCCATCTTCCTTGGATATCTTGATCTGCCCATCTAGTAGGATTCCCAGGTGCTCTCTCTTGATGTTGTACCCATATGATCCACTCCCATCACTTTTCTGACTAGTCCGGTCCATCTCCACAAGACGTTAAACTCGTGGCATACCTTATGTTAGGCATGAGATGCAAAAGAAAACCTCAAAGACATGATAATGGAATTTAATTCCCCACACTCAAGGTGGTATGCCTCATGCTTCTCTTACCTAAAGAATTCCTATCATAAGAAGAAGAAACCCAGAAGCATTAGTGTTTCAGTATCCATACATGCAAGTGATGTCCAACATGACTACTACCCTGATCAAAATTTTCTTACATGACTTGAATCCTTGCAAGGTCCTGATAGATTCATCATAATTAACTAGAGTCCACAAATATATGACCTTATAAGGAGTTTCAAGAACAATGTCTTAATCACTAAGGGGGACATGTACTTGGTAACAAGTTTTAAGGAGGAATTCATGGAAGGAGTGATTGGAATCCCATCATCCCATTTTGATCAGAGAGAAAACATCACTGAATAAGAGATTAATGCTGCCAACCTTTGTAAAGTGAGAATGCATGGAATCAATTATCCCATCCTCCACAGATGGATGCACGCCCCGCTGAAATCGTTAGAAACATAAATGATTTACCCAACATGAATTTCTTCTCCTCAATGTGGAGATAAGTTGTGTTTGAGACATCATTAGAAAAGCGTGACACCGAATCATGTTATTTGGTGCTAGGTCCCACCATGAAAATATTGAGAATGGCGTAAAAATCACCAGTTATGGGGGTAGTTGATCATTGGATGTCTCGGTCTGTGATGTTTTCAGCGTGGATACTTCTTACCAACAAAGGGATATGGGATAGTGCTAGGGAACTGAATGTATCTTTTCTTATTTAAATGAAAATGGTTGACTCTCCCTACTTTCTAGGCCCCAATATATGACAGAAAAATGATCACCACCCAACCACCGATGCAGGGGCTTGGGAAATACCAATGTATCAATCCCACTCATCACTATATCTTCCATGACAACCTCCAAATCCATAGAAGGTAGGCACCAACACTCTATTTCACCATCTAAACTCATTCAAGGGAAAGTGATTAACGACCTAATTTGACGATATGAGGAAGAAGAGATTATCCCAACAATGATATGTCCTAATAGGACTTAGAGGCATCTATGCCTCATTGTCACTACCCCCTAAGGGCTGCGTAGAGAGCCCCTTCTCCCCACTATGACCTACAATCATTTCAAGAGCCTCTCCCAAGAGAACCATGACTACTACCTCACCTACGCCAATGAGGCGAGGGATGTCTAAGCCATCCTAGCTGCAATCTCACCATGGGGGCCAATAAAGAGGACTCCCAAGAGGCCCCATCAGTACCACCACTAGGCCTCACAGTCTAAGGAGAAGGTGAATTATACAACTGCACCACCGGCCCGTGTCTAGCTAACCCAATGCCAACATTGGGTGCAAGATGAGGATGCCCGCCAGGGGGTGTTATCATGAACGACTACAATGGATGGTTCCATCGACGACATATACCATCACTGCCCCATTTATCATTAACAGGGTCCCTTATATGCTTGACCTGGATCTAGGCCCCATCCACCCCACATGTAGGTTGGGATGATCCTCCTGGTCACCAAAACAACTAGTATCTATTGCAGGCTGACCCACGATGATGACATCTTGTACAGAGGTGCTCCCTGTGCCAACACCAATGAAGGCGCAGGTCTCCCCCACTCCCATTATCGACAAGGATTTCCTCACCATTCTACCATTATTTTGATTGAAGGTCCTCAATAACACACTAACATCCTGCATGGAATTCTCTTCTGCACCCGTGACCTCAGGTATGGAGTCGTTCCTCTGGTCATAGTTCATAAATAAGAAGATCCTTCTTATTCAGTTAACCATCAACATGGGGGACTTCCCCATGTTCTTACAGCAACCAATGAAGTTCCTGCTCATCCGGAAAATCAGTGAAGTGTAAGTATTCTTTGATTCATTTCCACCCATAACATATGTCTTCCCCGTGTTTGGTTTTACCAGTATGATGTCCCCCCTCATAATGTCACTACTAAGGGAAACATACAAGGAGATATTTTCCATGATATTACCAGTTCTAGTAGTGGTCTTACCCGTTATAGTACATCATAAAGATATTACCTCTACACGTCATCTAGTGGAAACCATGTCCCTCTCCATGTTCCTTTTAACATCTCTCCGAGTGCCCCTCGCACCATGGATCACCCAAGGAAAAGACCTTTGCGCCCCAACATCAGCTCTACCGAAGGACCAGATCATGTAGAAAACCTACCATGTCCTGATGAACCATCTTGGGGAATGAGGATGGGTTGTCGACGCAAATGAAATAAGGCTAAGAAGTTTCAGACAACGATTAAACACATCTTCATTTCAGACTCTCAGACGGAGTGTGATTCAATGATGGTATCCTCACCCAAATCCTTTATGTTAGGGGGCCAAGGCAGGAATGAGGTGCATAATCCTAATACTTCTAGAATGTGATGTCTATCAGATTCTCACCTCCCCCCAAAGATACATACAGGTAGTGGAAGATTTGTCCTCTTTCTAGGGCCAGGTCATGCAATCCTCCCTATCGTTAATAGGGTCATTCTCTATCTCAACCATACATCATGGAGAGATACTCAGGGGACCAATGGAGGATGATCAACATCATAGACCACCTTTAGTAACTACAACCCCTATGTGGAATACTGTGTTTGCCTATCTATATTTCTAGGATGTGGTGGCTCAGTCATTTCCTTCTTCACAAGACAACCCAAGATTTCATGTCTTGTCAGTCCATTCTATGTATTATCCATCATCCAGTCTACCATCTTAGTGGATTGCTTCAGTTCCGTTACCAGTCCCATATCCACCCCCAATTGATGAATGGTTCAAAAAAGTGCCAGATCCTGAGCCTAAGATGAAAATCATGTTTGATATCCCTACAGCAAACCATTTTCCAAAGATGTTCTATCCAATTTCAACAATGAACTTCAGTGCACTGGAATCACTTAACCAGGAGGAGGTCATGTTCTTTCTCCAATCTCCCTGGGTGACACATTTCCATCTCAATTTTCGGTAAGTGTCTTACCCCAAGAGTCAAGACCATATTGAATATATTGGCTAGAAATGTTTCATGGTCAACTTGACTACACTCCCGATGGGCTAGCATCCTAAGTCATGTGGTGGCCATCAGACCCTCTAATAGTAGTGAGCATAGATCTTTAAAGTGCTTTATAGGATTATCACAGCGTCTTTGCCCCATGTTCAGGAATGTGTTTGGTGGCAGTATGCTACCATTAATTTCAGTTTTATCCAACGCCAACCCGAATTGCCAGGTTAATTTGATGATAGGACTTCACGTAGAGTCTCGATTAATATGGATGAACTATCAGAGGGATAAACGATATAGATATCCATGAAGAGAACATACCCCCTGGGAGAGTACCACAACTATTTTATCCATTGGGAAGATTTACTCACCTTCAAAAAAATTTTACAGGGTCTTCCCATACCTATTGAGTCATTAGTCCTCAGCCGGAATCCCAATATGTTCAAGGAGAATCATGGATTCCTCAATCCCTATAACTTATTTGGCCTTGTGATAAGGATGAAATATTATTCCAAAAGGCCATGTTGTGTCAATATCTCGTGGATCATAAAAATTTGGTCGATGAACTCTTCACTGAAGGTGTTGTGGAGAGGTGACCAAACTACATTGATCCTTGATAGGGGCAGCAGTGGTATGTACAACTTTTCCACGACGAGTTGCCACCGGGCGACCTGGACAATCCTTCGCACATAGATAGAGTAGAAGATGGAGCTTATTTAATGAGGACATGATATATATCAACAAATCTAGCTGTGCAGTGTGATAATCCTCAGGACCCGGCTCCGGATCTCCTAGTCGCTCCATAGGTCTTTCCCCCAGTAGTCTTGCAGGTCACCCCCCAGCCACTCTACAAGTCATCAGGCCTACATATCTTGTTGAAGAACCTTTCAACGCACTGGTGGTATGAAATTCTCATCAATATAGAAACCCCCACCTAGATGATCCAATATTGGAACTCATTTCCATCGTCGAGTTCTTGGAAACATGAGAGGTGGAAATCCTACCTGATGGCAAGCCATATCTGGAATGGGTAGATGATATTCCAACACCTCCTAGTTTTAAAAACCATTCCTTTTCCTTCTTCAATGGGATGGGTTATCCATTGCAGCATCTTACCCACTTCTTCTCAAGGTGTGGACAAATACTGGTAACTCCAACGTAGAAAGAAGCCTCCAAATTACAGTGTTTCATACAAACATTGGAAGGTCATGCATTTGTCTAGTTCTCACAGATACCCATTGTATAAGTAGCCGATTGTAAAGATCCTTGTAGTTAGTTTCATTAAATGTAAAACTCTACCACTCAGAAGAGGATTATTGGAAACCTCTTCATGTTAAAACATAGTATTGATGAGAATGTTTCAAACATTGGTGCTTGGTGGAAAGGCCCCACCGAATCACATGATATGTCACTGACTCAGGAACATCTGCTGAAAATGTTTGTGGATAATGTCAAAATTGAACTATTCCCCTACCTCCTCACTCATAATATTCTTGAGAGAATCCCAAATTTCTCTAAGAAGGCCCAATATCTAGTGGAAGCCATGTAGTAGGCCAAATAGGAAAATACATTAACACCAATAATTCCCAAGGGAAGAGCCGCTAAGGCTGATCCCTCTACGATATCAAAAATAGAGGCCCCTAGGCATCTGGAGTTATTACTAGTAGATCCACCTACACATTCACATAGAGGCCCACCACCTCAGGCACAACCTTCACCCCAATCGTGATCTCCTAAGAATCAGCAGGTTCCCCCACGTAACACGCCACCACCACCTATGCAAGATAACCAGGTTACACATCCTCTACAGACTCCCCCAGCCCCCCATTAAGTCCAGGATCCCAGATCCCCCTTCTAAGATATAAACATGAATACCAACTCAGTAAATTATTCTTAGGTTCGTGGTTACTTCATAAGTGCATTGTAACATGTAATTCTACAATTTATGGAATAGAGGAGGCCCGAAGAGGCAGACCTCACTGATTTCCCTAATAACTACCCCTATCACCATATCCCGGTGTACACCCTTAAGCACTTATATGTGTTTAAAGACTAGCTTCAAGAATATGTTGATAACAACATAGTCTGGTTAGGTCGAGCCCCGATATAGGTGGCATGTGTAATCATATATCCTGACAGTGATAGTAACAACGGAGGTTAGGTGAAGAATCTTTTCAACCATATGTCCCAAAAATATGAAGATTGGATGGATCATAAGGCATTTTCCCAAGCCCATGGTATTATTCATGCACATTTGAGTTGACTTGAGACTTCAGCAACCACCGTTTCACCTGCAACCACTACTTCTATGTCAACATCTTAGTCTTCCACTCCCATGATGGGAATGTAGTAGCGGTGCAAGGATAAACAAATCCCCTTGATGATGTCACTCACATCCCATACTCTCGATGACTTAATTCCCCCAAAGATGGTGATTAACCCCATAATTCTTCCCATGATAAATGATTTTTTAGGTGATGACCAAGGGTGTGCTTTGGTTAATACTGTGGAGATGGTAAACCCATATATGGTTTCTAACAATGAGGAGAACTAAACATATCCTCCTAATGTCCCAAGCCATTTCCTGTGTCGAAAAAGCCATGGCCACGTGGGTTTTCATAATTCCTTAATCAATACATGTAGTCAAACTATGCATGACACCGAATCCAGGAAACATTCTCAATAGAGAGGTAAACATGCACAAATTTCTAATATGGTGTCACCTGGTTCTCCTTCTCTTCTGCTTGTGCAACCTAATTAGGCAAAGCCACCACAACCATGCTACAATCAGCCACATTCTATTACGGACTGACCTTAGTCATCTACACCTCATCTAGTAGTTTCTCCACATGTTTCTACTAGTGATCATATGGACATTACATGTACAAATTGGGCACTAGTTCATCCAGAGGGGACCGTCATACCCCATTCAACAGAATGACCTCTTGTCAGTAGAAGTTCATGATTATCAAGGAAGTATGATATTATTAAGAATATTTCAAGAATTTTTATGAGGATCTATATCCTATGGCTCTTTACCTCTATGCGTATATGTGTTAATCCCTTGTTATGGCTTTATGAAGCCCCCTCTAGTTTGAGACAGAGGTAGAATCCATAGAATATTTTCATGCTGAGATTCACAAACATGAAGAATGGCAGTCCATCATCTATTTCTATTGAAAATATTATGGTTTTCCCATACAATGGAATATCCACTGGTTGTACATCACTGGACACTTAAATTGTATGCAGGTTCATCATTGTATTGTCGACATAGTCTATGGGATCTACCTTATCCTAACTTGGATGCTCAAAAAGATGGGGTTGTCTGAGGTTGTCCGAGGATGATCTGATCCCCTCTAACCTAAAAATTCAAGGTTATGACAGGGAATAATAGACATCGATGGGAAAGATCTTCCTAAAGACCAAGTTTGGTTGCATGGTAGCCAACACCGATTTCATGGTTTTCTTAGAAAAAACAACCTACAACGCGTTGACAGGTAGGCCATGGCTTCACCTGCAGAGGCAGTCCCTTCTTCGTATCACCAATTCCATAAGTAAAAATTTAATTGTCGAGTAGGAGTACTCTATTGTGATGCATCTATATTCTCCCCTAGTTATTCCTACTATCTAGATGCTTACTATTATAAGAGAACGGACATTCAAATTCAAGAAATTTAGTTGAAACCCGCTCTTGCTGTGACTTACCTGTGGACATGCATAGATGATGCCTATATCTTCCTGAACCACTGATTGGAGGCCACAACTCTGGATTTGGGGAAATTATTTTTTGTCTCTATAATAAGGGGGAATCACATTCCCATGTCTAAGGTATTTTAGAGGATCACCTAGTATAACTATACAAATCAGGCTCAGGTGATCCCAGAGCCTCCTACTTTCATAAGTTATGAGGGTGTCTGCCCCATGGAAATGGAAATCTATCATATATGCTTGTTTTATCCTGTTGGAAAAAACCAGCTCAATCTGGCATGCCAATATAACATTGATATCATCAATTGTGGCCCCTTGGGATGAAGGCTATATAGGATTGGGTTGACAGCTTTCATTGCTATGGTTTCTGCAGAATAGGAGTCCCCCAATGAAATATTTGCCGCCACTCAAGCTAGAACCAGTGTCCCATTGGTATCTATCAGTTCAGAAGAATATACTCACGCTAAGGATCCCGACTTTATTAATAATGAATAATATTTGGAGGATTCTTCCCCGTATTCAAAGAGATTGTCTCCAATATGGCTGATGATTTGGTACAGGTGAACCTCTATTATGATACGGATCTAAAACCCACATTAATCGGCATCGCAATGCCTATCAAAGAGAAACAATGATACGTGAACATATTAAACCAGAATCATGATATATTTTACTAGAGTTTTGATGAGATTCTAGGTCTATATCCTCAGGTCACCATCCATCATCTCGTTCTTCCAGAAAATCCTCATGGGATCAAACACATCCCAGAAAGATGCACCCTTCTCCTAGTGCCATGGTCGAGGCTAAGGTTGATAAGCTCAAAAGAGCCAACATTATTAAGGATGTCAACTATCCCATATGGTTGGATATCATCCTTACAATCAAGAAAAATAACATATTGGTCAATGTATGCCTCAAATTCTGGCATCTCAACCATCACTGTCTGATTGACAATTTTCCCCTTCCTGCAACAAAACTATTGATTGGTGCCACCACTGGGTTCAAGGATAATTCCTTAATGGATATTTATTCCAAGTATAACAAAATTAGAATGGCCCCAAAGGGTGAAGATTTTATAGATTTATGGTTATCATAAAGAACATTATGCTTCCAGGAAATGAACTTTTGACTATTGAATGCAGTTTCACATATTAGTGTAAAATGAATCACATATTTAAGATTATTCTTGAGATATTGGTGGAATACTATGTGGAAAATATGGTGGTAAAATATTTCTATTATGAGGACCTTCTCAAAGACCTTGAGGAATTATTTGGTTTTCTTTGATCCCGCCATCTAAAGACAAACCCCTTGAAGTGTGCCTTCAGTGTCACCTCCTAAAAGTTTCTTAGCATGATTTTCCAATACAGAGGCATTGAGATCAATCTGGAGAAGACCAAGGCCATCTGTCCGATGTCTCAACTGAGAAACATCTGGGAGATTCTAGGCATTCAAGTCCACATACCCTATATACGCTGATTCTTTGCAAATATGGATATAAAGTGTAAGCCATTTTCCTAGAACAATTGAAAGGTGACAATTATCAGTGGGATGTGGAGTGTTAGACTGCTTTTGAGGAAATAAAAATGTACCTGTTATAGCCTCCTATTCCGATGCCACCAATTTCTAGAACACCACAGGTCCTTCATGTGACCGATCTGGAACAATATCCAGGTACCATTCTCACTCATAAAAATAATGAGGGAACTAAGAACAATTTATATGATCTCATTTTCATGATACTCGATACAGAGACCATATATTCCTCTATCAAGAATAGCTACCTTGTGTTGGTCTTTGATGTGTGGAAATTGAGTCACAATGTGAAACATCATGAGATACAACTACTATCCTGATTGGATCTACTAATGTACATTATGAACCTCCATATGTTGGTAAGACATCTAGATCGGTGGTCAACGATCCTCCAGCAGTTCGACATTAGGTTTTTCCCCAATAAGGACATTAAGGGACATACATTATAATACTTCATTTCTGCCCATCCAGATTCTACAGACCAGACTATTGATCTAGATTTTCCTGATGATGCAATCCTCTTGGAAGACCTAGTCATTCCATGTTGGAAAATTCAGATTTATGGTGCTTCCCAAAGCCCTACCGGCAGAAGACTCAATGAACCCAGACTCAACAAAGTGGGTCTTGGTATTTTCTTCATTAAGCCAACATGAGATGTTCTTTAATATTGATTTTTGAAGTCCGAAGTCGGTACCAACAATGAGGAAGTGTATCTGGCTCTTCTTATTGGTTTTGAGATGTACCCCAATATTGATGTTCCCCAATTACACGTGAAAGGGGTCTCTGAACTAGTCATCAAACAGATCAACAGTGACTACGTCTTCGGGAAGTCGTAGCTTATACCACTATTTGAACGTGCCTTCTGGTTGATGGCCTAGTTCCCATACTTTACATTAGATACTCATATCCCTCATTCACATAATGTTCATGCCAACACCTTGGTTAGGATGGATGCATCTCTTGTAGAACCTAACCAAGATGATTTGATTATTCATCTGTCACAACAAAGAGTTATCACTCCTATCAATCTGGATGGTGATAATAGCACGTAGGTAAGCCAAATTACCTCTAGACCCTCCACGTTAGGACCCCCAGGTCCCCCTACCATAGTGTTCATGGTGACTCCCATCTAGAGGACCCCCTTTATCAAGTATCTACCGCACAAAAATCTCCTATAATATCAAGTTGAGCGCAAGAGAATATGACACCACACATAACAGTTTATCCTCTAGAGTGGTCCCAGTTTTCAGTAGATACTCTATAGATGCATGTTTGATGGGGTTATCCACTATTTCATTCAAAGAGGTGATATTGTTTTGGTCATGTGTGAGGTTCATGCTGGTTCATATGGGGATCATCAAATTTGGATGAAACTCTATCAGTAGATCCAAAAATTGGGGTATTTTTGGCCCACCATGATCTGTGACTAAATCGATCTTTCCAAAAGGTGTCTTCTATTATAAATCAACAATAATTTTTTACATAATCCACAAGAACCTCTCCACACTACTATGTACTCTTGTTCCATTTTGGTTTAGGTAATCGATGTCACGAGACTATGTCCACTGATGATATCTCACCAATGTAGGTTCATCCTGACCACTATGAATTTTTTTCCAAGTGGGTAGAGGCAGTTCAACTCAATGAAGTCAAGGACCATTCTATTATTGAATTTATTAGCTCCAATATCATCTACCAATTTAGATTCCCTTAAAAAATCCACATTGATAACAACACCAACATCCTTGAAACCAAACTAAAGATGTTGTATGCCAAGAACAACATCTGTTGTAACTATAACTTCCGCTATCATATATACGAAAATCAGCAGATCGAGGCATTCAACAAAACCCTATCTAATATCATTTATATGAAGGTTGGTAAAGAAAAGAATAGATGTCCACATAGACTCCCCAGTAATCTCTAATATTATTGGACGATGACTCATAATTCCATATAGGTGACCCCATATTCACAGGTGTATAGAATAGAGGAAGTGTTGACCATTGGGATTAAGTTTCCTTAACTATGCACAACTATCTTCCATCAACAGACACCTGATAAGGTTGCAATGATTTGGATTGCTGAACTATAAGTGCTCGATGAGAATAGAATTTTTTTCCTTCCCAATTTGGAGAGGCATCAGAACATGATATCCAGATCATTCAATAAAAAAGTTCACCTTCGATGTTTCATACAGGGTGACATGGTATTGGCCCTGAGAATTCCGATGATACCCAACAGGAAACCACCAATGTTGGAACCCATGTGGGAAGGACCTATTATCATTCAAAAGGATTACCCCAATGGTGTGTACTCTTTTGTTACCTTGGATGGTTAGCGGATCATTGTTCGACCAAAAAAAAATTGGTTAAGAGGTACTTTTCTTGAGTGACCTACTACTGTCCTACATGATATAATACTATTTAATATTCACCACATGACATTAAAATTAGTGATCTGTCCAGGTTGAAGGATGTAAAACTACTCAACACTCGGCCTGCATGACAATAAATTGAAAAATGGCCTGAGCACTATGACCTTAAACTAAGTTCTCCTCAAGTCCATTCTATATGACATTAAACTGCAGAACTTCTCAATAAATACTTCTATATTGATTTTCATCCTCATGGGATATGTATGAATTCTAGGATGTTTCATCTTAGATTATAGCCCTAAATTCTTTTCTTTTACTACCCCACTGGGTATAATTCTCTTGGAGGATCACACACAGTGTGGTGTAGCCTTTTTTGGCTACCAGGTTTAAAATGATCATAGCATGTGCCCTTCCCATTCCTCTAATCTCCCATGTCCTCACCGTATGACATTAAACTTCATGCAGATTTAAGAACTATGTTTGGGTTGATTTTCATACTCATGGGATACGTTGGAATGCCCAGACATTTCGTCGGTATGCTTATCCCCAATCTTTAATATATCCCCCTGGGTTTGGCCCCATGGCTGAGATTCCTCTCAAAACACATGGTGTGGTACAAGTTTTTTTCGCCTCCATTTACGTCAGGGTATTCACGACCGTACCATGTATTCCCCTCCTAGAGATCCCTAATTCTATTTTCCCACACACATAACAATAAACCGGGAATCTACGGTCTGAGCTCTATGACCATAAACTAAGATATACTGCATCCTTGTTTCATGATGTCAAACTATATAATAACTAAAGAACTATGTATGGCTTGAATCCCATCCTCATGGTATATGGAGGAACACCCACTAATTTCATATTTGGGTCCATCCCTCTTTCGTAGAAACCATTTTCACTCTTCCGTCAACATGGACTATGTCATATGAGGGGTTATGTGGTGTGGTGTGGGCTTATATCCTCATTCCTATCATGTTTGAAACAACCAAACTACGTACATATATCTTGAGATATTTATATTACCACATCCTCAAATCATCTTCTCGAGTCATCTGTTCTCATTTTGGGTAACTTGACCCTCTTTGAAAACACATCAAAATTCCTAAAATCACTCTTCTTTAAGACCTAGAGTGTTGGATTCTACATAGATATATTTTCTCCATCGTGCATGCTTTATATTCCCCTTAATTTGGGATCTCATCATCTTTAACAATCGAAAAAACCCATTAAGGGTAGGGATTCTAGGACATAGGGCTCTCTTACCATCTCAGGCAAACATCCATGATAAGTTTTGAACAACAATTTGATAAAATTCCCACATTTTGAATCTGGTTAGTAGTTGATGCTTAATTGTGTGTTCCCATTTCATACCACACAATTTGAATATTGTGTTTCAAAAATGATCAATAGTCATCCTCCATCATTATGAAACACCTCTTAAGAATTAAATATCGGTTATGTGATTCAAATCCTCTTCTACTTCATTATGACCACATAAATTTTTTACACTCTTGGTGTTATCCCTCAGAGTGTGTTTGCGCGTTATGGGAATGAATAAACGTTGTGGTTTCATTCACGGCTCTACACCATTTACCCTTTCTTTGTATTCCATGTGTTGGGAAGACCCTCTCTTCACTTGTTTCCCACACCAGTCAGGACTCACATGGGCTAAGAGATTTTTGTCATGGTTTTCACCCATATAGAAGATTCTCTGTTCTAATGGTCCATGTTCTACAACCATAAACTAAGATCTCCTTACATCCCTGTCATATGAAATTAAATTCCATGACTTCTTCAAGAACTAAGAACATCTCAATTCCCATATTTATGGGATATGTAGGATTTATTTTGATTTTTTTCATTGGGTCCAGCTCATAGTACACTAATTACCTCTTCTATTTAACATTTTTCCCCTAACTCGTATAAGATTGTGTGGTGTGGCATATGTGGTATTTTATCCTCATTCACTTTGGGTTTGCAATAGTTTCACCACTTTCTCTCCTTTTAAGATCTAGTCTCTCCTCCCTCTCTCCCTCATGATGTTAAACTACACTCTCAAAACGATATGCAGCCTGATTCCCATCACCATGGGATACATAAGAACACCCAGAGGTTTCAACATTAGTTCAAGCCCCATAACCTATAATATGTCTCATCCCCTCATCCTAAGGTTTCTCCTCTGAAGATTCATGCAGTGTGGTGTGAGCCTAGTCCTCATTCAAATTATGTATTCTTTAACACACCTTTCATATTCCATCAAAACATCATTCTTAAATATTTTTCCAAGATATATGACCTTAAACTATGCTTTCTGGTCCCCATTGACTTTAAATTATTGCTTCTTTTTTTCATTACATTATAATTCATGGGTTAGTCCTATCATACGATCCTAAAATGTAACACTATCGCCCTGGCTTCATGATGAAAAAGCAGAACCTAATTTGTGGTGTCCTCACTTGAGAGAGAATCACACCTGGCATTAGTCATTCATTATGCTATTTCGTCCAGGACAACATATGGATTGATTTATATAACAACACATGGACTCCTCATCTTGGTTTTCTTATTCAAATAAAATGAGGGCAGAGATGAAAAAATAAGATACATCTATGGTTTCTTCTTCCCATGTAAGGGTTAGACCAGCATGGTGATTGAAGAACTACGTGTGGCTTGATTCCCATAATTATGGGATACATATTAATGCACAAACATTTCATCTTTTATATCATCCCAATATCTAAAAAATAATCATTTTTTTATTCGACCACATAGGGAATGATTCTTTTGGGATTATATGATGTGGTATGAGACCACCTTGGTCCTCATTCCACTCATTTTTTCTATAGTTGCACCATGTGTCTCATTTAGGGACTTACATTTTATGTCCTTAGTGTATGATGTTATACTGCATGGCACATTAGAACTACATGTGGTTGGATTTTTTCCTTCACATGATACATAAGAATTCCCAATCATTTTTTCAAAAGGTTCATACCCGGGTTCATCTATCCTTCCCTCATCCCATCAGCATGAGTTTTGTCCTAAAACCATGAATGTGGTGTCTTATGGGACCATTTCATCCTATTTCATGTCAGTCTATCATTCCACTCCATCCACAATTCCCCACTTTTTATTTCCCACATTTTTATCCATATATCCTTACCACATGACGTTAAACTGCATGGCACTCTAGAACTATGTATGTATTGGTTCCTATCCTTTTGGGATATATAGGAATTCCTGCAATTTTTCCGCAGGTCCAGCCCAGGTCCCTTGACAATTTCCTCTTAAATTTCATGCATGGTGTTGTGTGGACATCTTTTTTCCTCATTCATGCCAGGTTTTATTCATCACACCATACACATTCCCTTTAGTGTTTCATATTTCCATAAAAACCGCATGAATTTAAATTGTGAAATAGTCAAGAACTACATACAGGTTGATTCATTCCCTTAAAGGATACATAAGAATTCTTGTACATTTTGTCTCAAAATCCATCCTAAAGATTATCCCTATTTTTGGAATTCATTCCTGAGTCATCTACTTGAAGTATGTGGTTCCACGTAACTTCTTTTTTCTGAATTCACGTCGGGTTTATAATGCGTCATGCACCCCTTAGGGTAACCCCTCTCCATTTCCCATACTTACTGCATTATGTTAAATTGCACGACACTTTAGAACAACATATGGTTGGATTATTGTCTTTATGGGATATTCAGAAACACCCAGGTAGTTCACCTTGGGTCCAACCATTGTTTTTTTCAAACCATTTTCCCCTTTATCCACCCACGTCCTCATGGCCTAGTCACACACCATTAAGTCTCACCTACTGTCTTAGGCCAACATCCTAGTATATCTTGAATGACATCTGATACATTTCCTATGTCACAAATATGGTCAACGGTCAACACTCACTTGTTTGTTCCCATCCCAGGTCACACGATATGGATGTTGTGTTTTAAACATGGTCAAAATTAATTCTCCATCACTTCACCAGACCCATTAGGCCCTAAATATTTGTTTCATTATTTACACTTTCCATCCGCCTTTGTTAGTATTTATAGTAACTCCCTTGGTGTCATCCGTCTCATGCACTAGTGTACGTCATGAAGAACATTTTTGTCTATTTTTAGAACTTAATTCTCTGGTCAAGGCCCCTCTTTTATTGTTGAGACACTGGGTGGTTATTCAAAACCTAGATAATCAATGTTTATCCTACACTCTCATGCAAAAAGATAATGATTATGTAGTAATTCATTATTTCTCATACAGAGTATAAATCACGTGTGCATTGGGATTGATCGCTTATCACTTACTAATCATGATCGAGAAGCACTAATCAAAAAAAGAATGAAACACGATTTCCATACACACACTTAAAATAAAAAACAATGGGAAGAATAGGTTTTTAAGTTCATGTAAAGTACAAACCCCATTGATTGGACCCTCAAACAGATTGATTGACCTCCTCAACAGAGAATCCCAGATCCACCACTCTTTGTTGTGTGGCCACCAAAATTTTCTCCCACCATCTAATCTCTTTCTCCTCTTCACTGGCCATGGGGTGCTTTTTATTAGACCTGACAAGCATTCGACCTATATTGTCTTGGATAATATCCATTTCACCGGTTTCTTGCAATATTCGTTCTTTGTCTCTATCAACCTTATCTAGTAGCTACGAAATAAGATCTATTTGTGTGTTAATAAAATAAGAGCACTCATCTATATGCACTTACAGGTTCTGGATCTCTTACTCGACCTCATGAATCCTCTGGATGAGGATTTTATTCTTCCACTTCCATCTCAAACTAAGGCCACATGTGTACTCCCGAACCCTCTGAGTGAGGTAATATCAAACGAGTATGTGAGGACATCGGGCATCTACCCCTACGACACACAGATCACGCAGCCTCAGGCGATGTCTCCCAACCCGGCTGACCCACTCTAATATGGGAGTTTTGTCAATGATGATCTTGATCAATTTTGAAGACAGGCGATAGATGACCTTGATATCCAATTCATTGGAAGTAGTTTCTTCATGGTCCTCAAGATCAGTATGTTTGTACCCCAGAAACACATCCAGGAATTCAACAACAGGATCTTGCTAAGAGGATTCATCCGGAAGGTTGGGCTCCACATCGTAAGGCTAAACCTTATATCATATTCCATCTCAACAATTTCATCTTCTAGGCATCCAGAAGTCCTATCAAGAATCATGATCTTCATGGTCCGATCAGCAGAGTTGTCTGATTCCACTATAATCAGCACACCTTTCGGAAAAGAAGCGCCATGATCTCCAGTCATCCTTTTTATTGTAGCCCATTCAATCTAGATAACTAAATGTGAAATAATACACAAATTTTAGTGCGGTGGGTTTGATAAAAAACATTTTGGAATTCTAAAAAAGAACATGAGTTATAGAGGTTGAACAACGGGTCCTATTTTTGAGTCGCTGCTTCCGGGATCCCAGGATGTGCCCCCCATATACGATCAAGAACTACGAAGACTTCAGGAGAACATCCTTGGGAATTATAGCCCTGGTAGGAAGTATAATTAACATCACCAATGATAAAGACCCTAACGTGATGATTGTTGTTTCATGGGGGTGGGGATTTCGTATATTGCCCACCTATAGCAGACGAATGTCTGGAAGAAGATATTTTGATAGTACCACAAGAAGATATGGTGTAGTGATTTAGAGATTACTTCCAGAGCATCGAGAATCTCTTTTATATCTGAGATTCCATCCTCACCTTCCTCTATGTGCATCCCCCTACCAGTATCTTCCCCCCAGGGTGACTCTTCTGATTCGTTAGATATGTTGAAGAGCTCCATTAGCTCATCTTTAGATAATTACGATGGGATCATTTGACTGTGTAGTACCCTCACTTGGTGTATCATTGTATGTGGAGAACCTAGGGAGTGCACATATTATTCTATACTAGTTACATATATCTCCCCTTATGCCCGAGATACAGAAACACGATCTTGATCATGAACAATCTCTCATAGATCCATCTCGAGGTTGTTGATGTTATCCCAGATCTCTGAAGGGATGAAGAATGTCATGTTGACATCCCAGGTAACACAAGCCTCAGGAAAGAATACATCCATTGGAATATCTATATGGTGTAGATACTTCCTAGGGACCTAAATGGATATCCTATGAAGCCTTATGGAGGCCCTTCTTTCCCATTAACTCTATTCATCTTGTAGCACTGGTTCCACATCCTCCACCTGCCTTCCACTCAGCATGGGCCCAAGAATAACAGGCTCTGCAATGTCCTCATCACTATAGGGTGCATCAATGTTTCCTCTGTGACATGTCCTTTCCACATCCCAAACCATACCTTGAGATATGGGAGTCACCCCTCTTTCGACACAAATAGTTTTCCTCATAAACATCTCACCTCATAAAGAGAACTCCCCACTCTTAGCATATTCTTTAACCATAACCAAAGAAGTAGTTCATGGGGGAATTTCATTCCACATATTTTCATCCGCTAATGTGAACATAAGCCACATATAACTCATCACACACAGGTAATCCTTGTGGCTTACCCCCAGGTAAACTTGCAGGGCCAATCTCTTCATGAAATGAAATTTCCTCACAAAGCAGTGTTGCGTTTACGACTCACAGATGGGCTCACGGTCCACCGATGGTACCTAAACAACACCCTAAAAAATCTAGGAGATAAGAGTGATTTTCCTCAATACCTTGTCCTTCATTGTTAAATACACCCATGAAAAGTGGGAATGGATTGAAGTTGAATTCATCCTCTTTCTAAACATTGTTCTATACTATTGGTGAATTCAGCTTGGTCAAAAATCTCCCCACCATATTCAACATTTCTGGTCATAATTTTGACTTGGGAGGGGATATGGGGTTTGGATACTCTTATTCACTCAAGTGTGCCCCTATCTATCCATACATGAAGTGGAATAGTTCGCACACCTGCAATGGCTTCCTCCCTTGGCTAAGGTTCCCTAGTGCTTTGTAAAACTTGGCTAGCTTTGGGATCTCGAGACTAACATGCTCCCCCACTACCAGCATGGACACGATTATGAATGTGCTCAGTCGCATGCCCATGTTTTTATCTCAGACTAGCATCATCCAACCACAAATGAGTGCAAAAATAATACTGACTGCCTAGCCACCCGTTGTTGCTCGGTCTTCATGGTATACCCCCAGAGTTCTATTGGATGTCCTCTATTATGAACCAATAATTATTATTTTTACTATGGTTGGTTCCCTCAATGGAAAAAGTCAAATTCCTTTTCAAGAATCTTCTTAGCCACATCCCTATTTTAGTAGTGTGCCTCTTTGGGAAATTTATGAAATTCCCAAACCACCACTTGAAATGGACCTCCCATATCTGCTGCTAGTCCTTTCCAAACACTAGGTCAATAAACACCTTTTTCAAACATGGAATCTGCCCTGGATTTTCCAATATGTTTTCCTTAGGGGGGAATTCATCATACATATTCCACAAAATTGGGATCCTAGAATTTTGGTTGAGATCCCAAAGGTTAATGCTAACTTCAATGTGATTGATGTGAAATGTATTTGTCGTAGATGACCACATGATCAACTACTCAGGAATGATGCTCTTCATATAATATATGTGAAATTGGGAAGCCCACAATACTTCATACAATCAAACCCTCTTTAATTACACCCTAATATCCTTGTAGGATGCACAGACCCTATAGGCCCTGACCCAGTCATCTATGAAATTGCCACCCTAGTGTAGGTCCCACATATCGGTCCACCCCTGCTCAGGGTTCCCCAAATCTGTCTTCAGGATGTTTTGTCATTTTGGTGGAGAAGCCTCAATGTTTAACACTTTATCATCAATATTATTAACAAGATTATATACAGAATTAGCATTTACAGGCGTGAAATCCTCTCATGTGTGGCCGACTGCAGCCTTAAACCACTGGTACTAACATGGAGTGCTCCCGAACCCATAAGATGGTTCGTCCTTACGTTCCTCTAGGATGGAAACATCTTCCCTTAAGCCGAAGATATACA
The DNA here is from genome assembly GCA_963277665.1 of Viscum album. NCBI lineage: Eukaryota > Viridiplantae > Streptophyta > Magnoliopsida > Santalales > Viscaceae > Viscum > Viscum album. The sequence continues at coordinate 1,272,092,170 of OY728146.1, forward strand.
AGGGTTTCATTTTTCAGAGTGGGTTGTTCTACTGGATCTCTGATGAAAAATTTGTCAAGTATTTTTGATTCGAGTGGTATCACACACACTCTCTAATACCAAGACTGTATCCCCTTTTATCTGTTCGAACATCATCTTCATGAACCTCAAGATTAACATCAGGGTTTTACATCTAGTTCGAAATATTTTTTGGTACTTTATTTGCTGGTTGTGGAGCACAGTCGCAATGCTCGGTCACAGAGTATGATCTTAATGCTCTGGCCCAAAGGCACCATGTAGAGATTAAGGATTACAGGGCACACAGTTGTAATGTAGTGGCACTCAATGTGCGACATGAAGTGAATAAGGATCATAGTAAAACAACTACGCGAAGAAGAGTTGCAAACCACCAGTCTGTAGAATCCAATTCGTAATGGGTGATCATGGAGTCACATAGCATATGGAATCAATGAAATGAGACATGGTTCATAGGAAAGTGGTGAAAAATTAGGGGTTCTGGCCCTTTATTTATAGGAAAAGACCCCCCAAGCTTTGTGGTGTGTCTTATAATTACATAAACCATTGTGTCGTACTCTGCGGTGAAATCTACTAACTTATAAAAAACCGTGCTTCACGCAACGTCAACGAAACTCCACTTCATGTCGTATATGAAATATAGAAATTTTCTTTTATTATATGACCCTCATATCTCCTCAGCTCATATTATATGGGGGTCATTTTATGGCACCAAAATCCATCTATTACAATGTCATAGGATTAGAAAATCACAAAGTGTCCAAAAACGGCAGCATAACAAACTTTCCTCGCATAGCCATGCCCTCTTGGCGAACGTTGATGAGTGAGAACTTGTCCACACACATTGAAAATGAAGATGATGGAAAAAACCACACCACTAATACAATGTGTATCCCAATAGAGGCCTTATCCATGCCCAATTTGGAGAAATCCCTTTTCCATTCCTATTACAGAGAGATACCTTCTCTACATCCCCCACGAAGAAAGCTGAAGGACCAAGGCCTCATTCTGAGAAACTTGACCGAATCTCACTCTGTTTGGAGAGCACAAATTACTTCACACTGCATAATCCTCCATCCACGCCCCTAGTGAATATAAATACTTAGCATCCCCAACTCCCAAAGTACCAAACCATGCCCATTCATCTTCCAACTCTTGAATCACGAACCACTATTTTTCTCTACAAACCACTGGAATACATGAATCATCCATGGTACTTTAACTTTGATAAATACCTTTACCATTATCAATTATTTCCTCTATTCATAGAGAGATTCCTATCAAAATGGATATGGGCTATTGTAGTGGATGGAGACCCATATGGTTACTCAGAACATCACAAAGAATCCAAGATTTTCAATGGATCCTCTAAAAACATGTGTACTCCTTGCATAATTTGGGTCACAGAGCATTATGATCTTTTGTTCCCTATGAGCCTTTATTCTATGCAAGCTTTGATGCTCCACAATCCTGAGTGCACTCTGAGCCTCAATACTTTTCACACCCCGATGCTCCATGATCCTGGTTTCCATGTGCACCTCTACGATCTGCGAGCCCCAGTACTCTGTGGTCTCAAGATCTCTGCAGGACTCTTCACTCTGTGAGACCCAGTGCTCTATCACTCTTTTTTCTTAGTAAATCTCTATGATCTATAAGCTCATTTTCTTTGAGACCTGATGATATTTCCAAATCCCCTCTCTGTGAGGCTTCTTGATTTGAAAACCCATCTATTACTAGACACTCTAGGATCGTGTGAGGTAATTTAAATGTCCCTTGGATGGTGAATCATGTTTCATTTCATATCCTTAGACTACATCCCATATGAACGTTTATAGCAATTTCTTCTTTTCATAGCCACGCTAAAGTGTAACCCTCAATGGATCACTCTATAACACCACCTCACCATGGATTTTCTGATGCCTTCCCTTCAACAATGGTGGGTGGGTATCGGTTATGTATGTTCTAGGGGTGGTATTGAACACACCTTGTCCAGGATGTAGGACATTAAACATCCAAGCACCATAGTCCTTAGTACATGGCATTAGAATGTACCATTTCCCCATTAAATATACATTTGGTTCCCCACATTCGACATTCTCCACACCCACTGGTCTCCACGGGAGTGAGATCTTCCACACGTGGAATGATATCCTATTTCCTAGAACGACATCTATCCATGGGGAAGGGAAACTGTGTTGGTGTAAACCCCAAGCATTTCATTTGGTATGTTCCATCCTTGCTTCTACCCTCTTCATCAGTGCACAAAAACCATGGGATAGATAGGTACATGGACCTTTATAACCCCTTAACACCCCCTACAGGCTTTTTCACCATCAAGCCTTTATCCCGGAGTATGTCCCAATCTCCATCCCCCTAGGCTGCTTACCGTGCACAAGCCCCACTCTATTCCTCATGGACACACCTTACACGACGTGATCGTCTGGTCATTTCTGCCTCTTGTTTGTCACAGGGAGCATGAATCTCATGGGAATAGAGTATTCACTAACCATTACATGATTCTTAGGGAACCATAACATACAATCCTCAAGCCCCCTACCGAACTACATTGACATTGATCCTTTCCCCTTTCTATGAATGGTACATAGGAAGACTCTCTATTGTTCAAGACCGACACCCATTAATCCCGACCACTTCACATTGGGTCACCCTTGTCCTACATGATGTTAAACTGTATGAACCTTTTCATCTTGCATAATGCTAAACTGTATGTAAACGAACTATATGGATTTTTATCCTTGTCTCCAAGACATGGTATGTAGGATACCTCATCGAGGATCAATCTCAATCTATGATAATATGTTGCATTTCCCCTTTGTTGGGTTCCAATTCTCTAGTCTTCCCCATGGGAATTAGATCAGTCTCAGGCTACTAACCTTACGTAAGCCCCAAAATCATCTTATAGTCTCTTTCCTCCACACACATGTGTCTTTAAATATTCATTTGTTTTTATCATTGTATCCAAGATAGGTTATTTAAGAAGTATCCTTCAGTTTCAACCCCAAACACTGGTAAACCCAATTAGAACTATGTGTGTTTTGATCCATTCCCTTTCCAAAAAGTTATGAAAGAATCCTCTATAAGGATCAACCCCAAACAATGGTAATCTATGGGGTCCCCCTTTTTGGTACCCACGTCTTTAATCTGTCCCCTAGTGATTTTAGACCATTTCCTGGGCCACCAACCACGCATAATCCCCAGCATGATGTCGGGTCACTATATTATGAATACCCCCAAATTCCATTTACCATTCCTGAACTATGTGGACTCTTATTCCCTTTATATGGGGATATGTAGGAAGCCTCCCTATGGTTCAATACCACCACTCATGTCTCATCCTGGTCTCTCCCTTGAGGCTTTGTGTTTTGGGAAAGTCATTCAACAACCTGGAGGATTCACTTTCTTCAGGTCCCATCCATGAGTCCATTCCTGCGGGTTTCCACCTATGGCATCTGATCATCCCATAGAACTATATGGACATTGATTCCCCACCACAAGGTTACATGGGAAGCCTCTCCGATGTTCAAACCCTACATAACCATCATCTTCACTATGGTTCTATATCATTCCCCACCTAATTCGTTCAACCATCCATCATCCATCCTAATTCATCCCTGGGCCTCCACATCCTAGTGAGATCATTTCATTCGTCCCATCGCTGATCCTTGCGACATCTGGGTAGCTATCCATTCATAATCCCCACACAATCCCTAATAATCCAACCAAGAGTGTCCCTCTTGATATGGGATTCTATCTATTCATAAGCCCTAGTATATCTCCAGGATGTTTTTCATTGTTTACACTCCAATTCATTGACCCTTTGAAATAAGTCGGTTTGATTCATGTCTCATGTGATAGGGTATGTAGGATACCACACTAAGGTTCATTACCATCTAATGGAAAACTATAGCATACCCTTTATAGGGACATAAGCATCCTCAAATTTGTATTCATGGGAAATATTGATCTGCCCATCTAGTAAGACTCTCATGTGATCCCTCTTGGTGTTACACCCATCTAATCCACTCCCTTTAGTGTTTTGATTAGTCCAATATGTCCCTGTAAGATGCTAAACTCAAGATATACCTTTTGTTAGAAACGAGGAGATGAGGAAAACCTCAATGTCATGCCGATGGAATATAATTCCCTGAACTCGATGTGGGATGCCTCATGCTTCTTCTACATCAATAAGTCCTATTAGAAGTGTAAAACCCCAGGGGAATTAGTGTTTTAGTGTCCAGAAATTCCAGTGATGTCCAACGTGACTACTCCCCCGATCAAAGGATGCTTCCTAGACTTGGCTCGTTTGAATGTCCTGACAGAAGTAGTGTAATTAAACAGTGTCCATAATGATATGGAACCAGGAAGAGTTTCGTGAACAAAATCTTAATCATTAAGGGATACTTGGACTAGACAATGAGTACTAAGGATGATTCCATGGAATGAGATATTGGAATTACTTCATTCTTTTTTGATCAAGGAGAAAACATCCAGGAATAAGCAAATGATGGCGCTCACCTTTGGAATGCAGGAACATGGGGAAACAATCAGTGCTTCGTCCATAGACAGATTCATGACCTAGAGAAAGCATTGGAAACATATATGAAAAAAATATGTTAAATATTTAATTGATGATATCATATTTTGAGTTTGTGAAATAAACCTATGTTCAATAACATACACATCATAATGAAGTATGAAAATTATATTACAAATATGGATGTTTTTTATGAACTCATATTTATTTAAGTACAAAATGTTAAAAAAAAATTGGAGTATAAATATGTTAAATATTCATTATAAGATAAATAATTTCATATGTACCACAAAAAGAGTTAAATTATTTTTAATGTGTTGTCCAAAAGTAAAAAATAATTTATATTGATCATACATTATTTTTTCTGTTGTTTTAGTTTTTATAAATTATCACATAATATTATATGCATTTAGTACTACCTGAAATTATATATATCTACTTTATTATTACAATAAGGGAATTTTTGTTCTGTAATATAATATCCCTCAACTAAATATTTGGGTTCTATCAATAAAATACTAATTTTATAGAACACAAAAGAATATATACCATGTTATTTTAGGGATTATTATCATTGAGTAAATGATGATTATTATAGAGTATTTATTTTGAAATTTAAGTGGATTATTTTTAATGATTTATGAACATGATTAATGAAGCATTTATTTATGTTGGTAAATGTGTTTCTAAATTACTCTAACAATTTTTTTGAATATTTCATCTTTTTTTATGCTCAATTAAAATAAATATATCATTTAAAAGTATTGAATAATTATAATAGTTATTGTTTGAATTATTGATATGTTTTATTGTTCAACAATAAATAATGGATTGCAACATAGATATGTGGGATTTATAGATACCATATATGATGTAAACATTGTAAGAATTATTTATTGACTATTTACAGTACCCATGATACTTTTTCTATTACTATGTCATTTAAAAGTTTCTTGAACAGTTGAAGTTAATTACTCTACATGAAAAACCTCATCATCATCATTCTAATGGCTAACTATTTATTATTTCATTATGAATTTTTTACTTACATAATAAAAAAATGGGTAAAATTGTTGGGGTCAAACCTCCTTTTAAGGTATGTGAGTTTTTTATGTTTACTGATTAAAAAGCACATACACTAGTTGTGACATACTACTGTAAATGGAAGGATAATTTAATTGTGATCTGGGTATAGATAAAAGAAATTTTGGTTCTTCTTACAGTTAAAAACCATGGTTTTGGGTTTTCTCCTATAGTAGTAAAAAATGTGATATTTAAGGTTTTTATAGTAAAGTGTAAAATAAATATTGAAATTTATAATCACTTTCCATTATAAGTGTATATTTTTTGTGTTCTCTACACTCACAATGCACAAAAATTGATGTTCAAATGAATGATAATTTAAATCCATACTAATACATAAACCCATTTTTTTCTATTTTTCTTGTTCTTATTAACTATTTACCCTCAACAACTATATTTGTTTATAGATAGATTTGATAATACATTTATCTACCACATTTCCTAGTATTATTTAAAATAATATATTTTTTAAATTATACAATTCATCCCACTTTTTATTGTTGACTATCTCAATATGTAGTGGAAAAATTTTATATGAGGTATTGTATGATATTTTCTTCATTCTTTATTTGATAAACATAATCAGTTGGTTCCCCTGATATTTTGAGTGTTTAGTGCTACAATTTCTGCTGAGTATTATATTTATTAATGAAATTAATATCATAGGTTACCTAAGTTTTTTTATGTTGCAAATTTTGTGGATATGAGATCTAGATAACAAATTTTAAAAAATAACACCTTCAAATATGATACAATACAAAAAACTATCATCCAAATCCATCACTTCTCCAATATACACTATTCATTGTTATATTTTTTTATTTAGTTTCTCTATCATTGATCTCCATTATTTAAATTTATTCACTAATAATTTATAACTTTCATCTCCTATGCTGACCTCATGATAATAATTATGTTAATATATGTGTTAAATTTTGTTTATGAGATCCAATTTAACATTCTACTTTCCATTATGAAAAACCAACCTCCCTTAATTAACATTGGTGTATGAATTTACATTATATAGGAATGGACTATAAATAATGATTAATACCTCTGATTCATTTAATTAGGTAATTAATTTCTCAATCTACTAGTTTGTGAAAATCTATATTTGGATTTGGATTACATACCACAAACATAACAAACACGATATGTGAATTCTAGATCACACAATACAGCCTTCAAAAAAGGATCATCCTACGAGTGGATGATCTGGTAGTGTATACTATTGAATTTATAACTAGAAACTAGAATTTCATTGGATTTGTTTTCATAAATGTTGATCATTTCCTGCATAATAAGTTCAATATATAATCATTCAATTTTATATTATTTCAGATGAGTTACATGATGCACTAGGTATACATTAAAAATATGGAAAAAATCAAGATTAATAAGAAATTGATTTCTATATACATGAAAATCACCATGAACTTTTTTTATTACTCCATTATCTCATTTTGGAAATTCCTCACTAGAAATAGATGTTTCGGTTTATCAGGTTGTATCCAGGACTTCCTCAATGTTGTTTTTCATTCCTCATAACATTAACTTTTTATTCCATACATTCTTCCATGGTGGGATAGTCATGATCTAATTAGTCCATATTCTTATCTAAATTGATTGCTTTAATATCTTATTTTTACTTATGTTTTTTTATAACATTTTGATCCATATTACTCCTCAATGTAACCACTCAATCCACCTCCATTTAAACATATCTTTTACCAAATAATGTAATATGTGGTTTAAAAAATATATTTTAATAAAGTAATTATATTTAATGCATAATTATTAAGAGTAATGATTTGTGAATGGAAATTTATGTCTTAGTATTATTAACATTCATGTCAACCAATGAGATATGATTTTCCATTTTCATGGAATTTTTTCAGAAATATCTAAAAATATAATTGTGCTTATTATAATCGTAACTTCTATTGTGGTTAGGGATATTACACAAATTATTACCTTTTGGGATGAAATTATCTCCAAATAGGCCAATGGTCTTATTTTACATGGTCATAAATCACTGTAACTTCATCGAAATTCATGTTCAAATCTCGACCATGATCCTATCCAAAATTTAGTTTTTTCCACCTCATGTTTTGTAAATTAGTTTTGGGAATATGGATATGCACAAATATATATAATAAATGTAACATCAACAATTGGATTCATCTACATCCCAATAGGAAATTTATTGATGTGATGTGGGACGCCATATATCATGAACATCATTGAATTTATTTTCTTGACTGGTTCACCTTTAAATTTAGTTACAAATAATACCTTCATTTTATATGAAATTTCATATATTTTTGTGGGTAAATTTGTGTTCTCCATTATGAACTCATTAATTTGGTGTCAAATTTGTAGATTTATATTTTGAAACATTATCTACAATATTATTCATTCTATCTTATACTATACTGGGTGTCTTTCTCATTAGTCCTCTTTCAAATAATGAACTATCCACTGCATGTGAATTGGTTTTTAAAACTAATGTTAAAGGTATATAACTATACCGAAAGTGACACTTCATATTTTTGTATCACTATTGTACCTCCTTGATATATACACTATAAGAAAAGTTATTCCTCCAATACTATTTTTTAGGGAGGTATTTTAGTGAAACCCACAATATGTAGTGTCATTATAGATATAATTAAATAACATTTAAATGTGTTTTCAAAACATTTTATGGGTAGTGGTTAATTTTTTATTCAAATGAGAAATCATGTGAAAGAAACCCACTCTATTATAATAAATAATGGAAAATATTGATTATAATCTATAAATGATGAAAGGTAAAAGAGACACAGTAAATGTATGTGTCCATATAAGAGACAAAAAAGATATCCATATGAATAAATTAAATTTACCAAAAAAATTATAATATAGTTAATAATTTAATAATGAGGAGTAACATCAATTACATTAAATTCTAGGAAATTAATGACATAAGGAGGCCCACATATCATAAATTATTTTAATGTTGTGATGGAAATGAATACAATTATTTAGGAATGTTTTGGTTCAATCACATAACTAATCTTTATCTCAATGAACAATGAAATAATGAGAATGTATTTATGATCAATGGGTGAACAACATAGAAAATTACAATCCAAATCAATAAATGGATACATTTTCTTCTAATCCTTGAATTATAATGATTTATATACTACTTTCAAGTCGTTTCATTATAAAACTCATCCCTGATCTTAATATGATATATCAATAAATAACATAAACCCTTCTCCATAGTATAGAAGTGAGATACATAGTTCACTAACCATCCATCTGGTCAGTTTGCTGAATTTAATTTTTAATTTATTAGTATAAAAGAGAGTGACTTATATCCAGGTCAAGTTAGTTATTAGATTTTATAAAAACAAGAAATTACTAAAAATGTATTTATAATATATAAAATATATATGAGAACATAGATCTAAGTCACCATGGATGTTCTAGTCCATTTATCAGTAACATACCTATTTGAAAGATCCACCGATATAACCTAACATGTAATGATGTTAACTATAATGATATTTTATATAAGAAGAATTCACAGTTGTTATATGTTAAAAATAGGATCCCCTCTATCAAGGTATTAAAAACAATCCTTAAATGATCTTTACACTCTTCTATTTTCCTATAATATATAATGAAATCATCTCTAATTACTATGAGAAACTGATAAAGGTAATATTTAAAGATTATATTCATTAATTACATGATGGTGGGGGTATTTTTATGTTCAAATGGTATCACTATATATTAATTTCATTAATATCCTATATGAAAGACTTTATTGGGGATGTCATTTCATTTTACCAATAACTAGTGATATCAATCTAGAAGATAAATCATTGAAATCTATTGATATCTATTTTGTAGATCATAAAATTAAAACATGGGGTATATGATATTGTTCCATATAATTATATTTTATGTTCATTATTATAAACATAAAGAATCATTAACCAATAATTATTCTTTAAGTAAAGAATAACATAACATCATGTTAATGCATTAGTGTGTATACATACATTTTCAAAATTCTCTTATAGTTTCTTCATTAATTATGTCAAATAAATAGGGTCCAATCTATAATGATTCCTTAAAATTATATTTGAAATGGGTATGAGTTCTTAAAAAAACACAACGTGATGTTTATATAAAATTATAGGAAACACATAAATAAATATATCGGTATATTACCTCAAAATATCCATTTCATAAATTTCGAATTTATCCTCAACAATTTGTGATATAAATACAAAATAAATATCATTTAATACCAATATAATGGAAGTAATTTCTTTTTTACATACATGTAAATACAAGAATCAATAGTTGATTATATATTGATTCAGAGGATCATAAATTACATTTCATACTCTGTAATTGAAATGGGATCCTTACAAATAGAGCCAATATTTGACTAACATAACGTCAAGTTCAAAATTAAGAGGATAAAAAATATTTACAGCAATAATATTCCCACAATTATCTATTAGATATGAGTTATGGAATATAGATGTAATAATTAAATCATTAGGAGTTTTTACCAATAAATTGCTATATAACAATTTGGGTTATGAATTAATAGACCATTAAAAATTTAATGTAATGAATAATGGTAGGCTTAAATAAGAAATGATTGAAACGAATTTCTATAACACCTCCTTCCATTATCATTTCATTGATTCATAATATAAATCCGTAGCTCATAATTAATATATCTTCTTAAAAGTTTACAATTATCTCATACCACAGATTTATGCTTCATAAGAAATATATTAGTCATCCGTTTAAAATTTTAAATACAAAAAATGGGTACAATCATCAAGGAGTCTAACATGCAATGATAAAAATACATGTAAATAGAAAACCTTGGTACTTTACCCCATATCCATTCCCCTTTCCCCTCCCCAACCATACCACCGAAGCCGATTGCCGCCGTTGAAGAAATTTTGAGTATATAAGATGAATTATATATAAAATTTTGTGCACTAATATCAATGTTTAATATTAAAATTATAATATATTAATTCAAGGGTCATTATTGATAGAATTCCATCCTCTTTTTCCATCACACCCTATTTCCCCTTTCTTCATGCTGATCAACCTTATTATATTTATAGATTTAGTTGAAGAAACTATTTTACAATATAATCCATTGAAATAAAGAATAAAATAATTTTACATAGGTTCCCAAGACATCTATACTTATAGTTTTTTCCAACATCATAACATAGAAAGAAAATAATACATAGATCACAAATTTTAAATAATTTACCAAATATTCATTAAATTTTTGTGATAATTCTCCTTTATTTTTTATATAAAGGATACAAGTGTGTATTCTCTAGATAAAACCATTCTAACTTTTATAATTTTTTTGACCTATCAAAAGTTTTTGATTTTACCCATCATTGAAAAGAAAATATTTAGATTGAAGTATTTTTCCTTTAATCATAGATGTTTATATTCTTTAAATATTTACAAAAAATTAATTCATTAATATAACTTAAACATAAAAATTGTGTAAAAAATTTTACTAAATTTTGTAATATATAGTCATAAGATATGAAAAAAATTTATATCCATGTATTTATTGTCATAATTTGATTATGATACACCTCAATAAGAATTGACTTCTCAAAATTTTTCCTCCTTTGAACCTTTTCATCTCTAGTATACCAAATATTTTCTACTAGAAAACTTATTATTTTGTGATCATACAAAAAAATAGTCATATATTTTAAATATTTTACCCATGAAATAAAATGTATTATAATTGGACTAAAATGATACAAATTTATCCATAACATTATTTTTCTTCTGCCTTTTTTTCCTATTTATAAGGATTTTCATTTTATTTCCAATGAATCTCCCCCTATATTAGTACCTAAACAAATGATGTGACATACAATTCAATAAATAATTGGTTATATGGTTACCAACTCATCATCCCAAATGTTAGCCTTTAAATAATTACATCCATTTAATCAAAGTAACATATCAACGAATTTTTTATTACTATTTAGAAACATTTCATTCATTGTTTTATTTGTTCCTTAAGAGAATTTTACCTAAAAAGATCTCTCAAACCTCCCCTGATATAAAAGATGTAATATATTTATTATTCTCAAACCACGATTCCATTTTATCATAATATATTATAGAAAATATATGTAATATTTTTTTCATTCAAATCAGATGAATTTACTAGATATTTTTTTACAACTAACATTTCCATATATATTTTTACGCTGAAATTATTTATTGTACATATATCTAGGAACATGTTTCATAGCTGGTTAGGATAGAATTACATGATTTTTATTATTAAAATGGATGTAGGAGTATTGGGTTATGAAGTGGATCATTTGTATATATCATTAAATTTTTAATTTTTATAAGTGATTGGCCTAGTTCGGGTTCTTTGGGATTTTTGACCTACATTATTATTTAATTATTTCATGTGACTATTTTTATTTAGACCTATTTTTCTTTGTATATTATTCCAATAACGTTTGTTAAGATTATGTAATTGGGATTGTTTGTGGTTATTTATTTTTTATTTATGTAAATAAAATATGAGAATATATAATCGAAAATTTTTATCTTACAGTCACACTACAAATTGGAGACCTATAACATTTTTGGAGGTGACCCTTGGACATATAGAACCATCGACATGGGTTTAATACAAATAATTTTATTTGGGGGAATAAATTGCTGGTTTAATTAGCATTTTTTTTAGATTTCATTCTTTTTTTGGATGTGGTTGATTGATATAGGTAGTGGATGATGATGGGATGTGCATTTATTTAGTGATTCATGAACACCTATAAGGTTAATGTCTTATATTTCCATGATTGTAGGATTATTATTATTTATTTTCATTGGAACCATTTAGATGATCTTATAAGCATTATGTGTTGGGATAATGATGTTCTTTTGGATGTTTTAATCATAGGTAGTGGATGTAAGAGTCATAATTACATGAATAAAACATTGAATGCAGGTTCTCTAAATATTCACATGAATTTATATGGAATTAAAATGTTTTTTTTGAAAAGGATTTTTTTTTGGAAAATTGGTTACTCAAAAAAGGGATTCATTTTGGAAATAATTTTTGAAGGGATTTAATTAATTAAAATATCAATAATAATTTAACAATGGGTGTTCTAAATAACCTATTAACATTATATTTTTTAGTTAAAAATTATTATAATGTGTTTTTTATTTTATTTGGTTATGATGATTAAGTAAAAAATGTAAATGTGGTGCACAATATCCTATGATGATTATGTTAGGGATTTTTATTCCCAAGTGCTGGAATGGAACAAGCTAGATATGAATGACATGTGGTCATAATAAGGGTATACAAAACCATTTTTGTGTACCAAGGATTTTTAGATAAAAAATACCTTTTGTTATAAAGGGATTATGGTTTTTTTTTTCAGAGTTACTATTAGATATATTCCGATCCTACGTTGTTTAAGGCATGGGTTCCCATGATGGTCATGTGTAGGGTGTTTATAATTTTATTCATGATTTTATTAAATTATTCAAGTATGGAATAATATATTTCTAGAATTTTCCCTGTTAAAACACAATTTTTTTAAATTACCCTCTTCAAATGAATGTTTATTTATTTCTTTTTATTAAATTAGATATATATAAAAATAATGAAATTAATAAAATATAGGTCCTGTTAAATTTTAATAAATTTTTAATTATTTCATGTAAAGTTATATAATCCACTATTTTAAATTTAAATGTATAAATGCTGATATGATTCTACTATATTAAATATAGATATTTGATGTTGGTGTTGAAAGTTGAAATTTTATTACATTAGAAAATTGAGATCTATCACGCAAGCTATGAAATAGAACTATTTTAAAAGGAATTACAAAATAAAGAACATAAAATATTATAAAAACCTATGTTTAGAATATTTATAATAGGATCATCTTTTAATTTTTATGAAAAATAACGAACCAATGAAGAATTTTATACAGATAAAATTCATCTCAAAATTATGGTTTTAAAGAGATTGACAACAGTTCCCATCCTATCGAAGAAACAATGGTGAAAATAACTTTCTTCTCTTATTAATCATAAATTTTGTATTCATACATAATAGATAATCATGTATATTCTTCATGATAATTATTTCATTAGCATAGTGTTATTATTAAGAATCATTTTAATGTTTTAGAGATATTAATTTTTTCCATAAAAAATATTTTAAATATATATAGACACAAATTTAATTTATTCAAAAAAAATCACTGAATTTTACATCAATATAGGAATCATCCCACATTTTATAACTAAATTGGTCTTACAATGTCAAGAACTAATACTAATCATAATCAAATATTCCAAAAAACATTATTTTAATGATAAAAAATTATAAAAATTTCAGATTTTTTCTTATAAATCTTTATAAAATTATCTCCCAATTTTTATTTCAATTGAATGAAAATTATTTTACCCTTAAACTATTATAATAATTTAAATATATTGGTTTTTAGTGAAAAAATTCTACAATTTGATATTAATATATGAATCAATTGACTTCTGAGCTCATGTAAGAATAACTCATTATTTTTATAAGAATAAATTCTATATAAAACCATCTATGTATGGGTAACTAAAATTTTTATAATAAATCAATCTTCTAAAAACAACTACATTGTATGAATTAACTCTGAGTTCCATAATCATTATAACAATCACACCAAAAAATATATTATATATGATTTGTATAGTTTCCAAGAAATACGAATAACCTATGAATTATGATTATTATATACAAGTAAATCATAACTATATAATAATTTTTACATTATAAAATTATTTACATCTAAGATAATCTTATTGAGACCAAAACAGAATTTATAGGATATTTATAGGATTTCACAAATGAATCAATTTGAATTTATTTTGAAAAGTGCAATAAATATACCTATGTAGCCAAATCCATGAAATATGGATCTTTCTAAAAATGGAATGGTTTATTGAATGATGTCTAAGTTATATGACAATACATTTAAGGAATATGTTATAATATTTCCTCAATCATATTCCATATACTTATCCTAACATATAAATACCTCATTCACCCTTTATTTAATGTGGTTTCATCCTTTGTACCTCCATGGTTGGGTAACCATGTATCTTTAAGGCATCATCCACATGATCCCCACCCATTTGATACACCAATAGAGATTAAAACCCACCACATAAGTTCCCTAACACCATCCCACTGTAGGTTAACCATGTATCCTAAAGGCCTTAGCCAGACTATACCCACCCTTTTGAACCCTTTATTACTTTTGTAACTCACCATTATTTCCCCCTGATTATGAATCCATTTAGTGGTCATATATTCATTAATTATTACATCTAATGTACCTTATTAATATCCAATATAGGTTCACTCATGCCCCCATAAATGGAATATCCATTACCAAGAAACCTGATATATAGTACCTTCTTTCAAATCAAAACCTATACAATAATGTCACTTATTTCACATCTAAATAGGAACTCTAAAATAAATAAACCCTCACGAATCACAATCTTGGTTTTCTCAACACATGTTTATAAACAAAAAAAACTAGTGTGGTTGAAAAACAATCCATAGTGGATCCATCATCGGGGGAACCCACATTCCATTTCATTCAATGTGGGAATATTCTATGATATACTATCTTTATTCCATGATCTAGAAAAGGGATGAAACATTCATAATTCATAACCATGTCTGACCAGAAAGACATTAATCTAAATATAACCCCATTGATTTTTATGAGTTTACACTGCATAACATCCACTTTCTAGTTGTATTATTTTTAACCACCTTAAATTTTCCTCATCACATGACATTAAACAATAATATAGATCCTTTAGTTCATGATGTTAAAATATAAACATACCATACGTGGAAACCATAGGATTCCTACTTTGATAAAAATAACATGATCCACAATATTTTTGTCTTATTCCATGCATAATCACAAAACCATCACATATTATCACGAATTCGGTGACAAAAACCTCCATACCTGATGAAATTAAATTTTATGGACAAGTCCCACTAAATGACCACAAAATTCACACTTCAAATACATTGGATTTGATGCTAATATTATAACATGGTATATACGATGCCTCCCCATGTTCCAATCCTAAAACAAATCATGAATAAGTCTGTATTCACAAAAGGAAGTGACAATCCTAATGTGTGACCATTCCCCTCATGGGAACACTTAATCCATGACCATCCATAATAGATGTCCCCAATTAACCTTAGTGCCACCATGTGATGCTAACCTACATTCATACTAGTAGGTGATAAATGTATATGTTCAAACCCCTTAATATTCAATATATTTATGAATGTGTCTCGAAAAAAACATTAACCAACAATCATATCCCCAAATGACCATAAACATGTGACCATGTCCCAAAAAGACCTTACAGCTATGACCATGAGCTCATAGGACCATAAATCTATGAGTATGAATGTGTCCCAAAATGTTTTAAATATATGATAATGTTTTCACAAGACCATAAACATGTGGTACCTATTAATATATACATATATTTACCTCATGTGTTGATCTTGAGAATTTATAGGCAATGATTCTCAAATTCATTACATTCCTAGTTCATGATTCCCAATAACTGAGATGGGATGCCTTTGGGTTTACACCAGATATGCCCCATAAGTTATTTTTCCTTAACATTGAAATAATAACACATTTATATATTCTTATCAAACCTAACATCCAAATATTTCTATTTATATCCAACGTTATCACTAGCTCAAACCATAAGTAGTTTCTCTATGATGATATTAGGAAATATAATTAATTGGATTTCACCTCAAGTTGGAGTCTCAATAGAGATTCACCAACATGTTCAAAATATATGAGGGAGACCCAATATAGGAAATTAAATCTAAGGATGAATATAATGATGGAGGAACTAATATCCCATCACCCAATTTTGGTCATGGAGCTAATGTCATCAACTTCAGTGGTGGTGGACTCATGGAATTTAAATGCTGAAATATTGGGAAAACACACTAGTGGGGTTGTTCCCAGTCACTCTCTAAGAGTCTTATAATTCACATAACCAAGATTCATTCCATGTTATAATGTTTTAAAAAATATAATGGTGATTTCAATATGAATTTAGCCACCTTAAACAATAATAAGATGAATAATTATAAGATGCCTACAAATTTTGACATCATTAGATCCAGGTATTTATAGTGTTTTGATTCACTAGAAAAAATGTTGCACCTGACATGAATCTATTCTGTTGAAAGAATGATAAAATTAAAAACATTATATGCCCCCTCTCTGATGCATCCTTTATGTGGATCCTTTCTCTCCATTGGAGAGGACCAATAAATTTGGACACAGTAGGAATCATCTTTATCATAAATGTTCAAAAAAAATACCCCATTTATAATAAAAGATTCATTCTATGAGAAATTATTGATAAACAACAAGAAACATGAATGTAAGAATGAGAAATGAGGGTGTGGAAGTCTATCACAAATACACTATGTCCATGATGGCCACCAATACTATGTATACAAGGAACTATTCTCTATATCCCCATCCAAAATCATCCAAATGGTGATCATCAAAACCCTTGTTATTCTATATGAATATTAAGGAGTCATAAAAACTAATACATAGCCTAAAAAGACATAAAGTCATCAATACCAAGAAGATATCACCATCCTTATAAGTGGTATAAGGGTGAACACCCCCGATCACAATGACAATCCATTTATGTATCCACTCACTATAATGATTACATGGCTCAAACCCATACACTAATGTGGAATGTGATTTTTGTGTCATTCCTATTATGACCACAACCTAAGATCCATGTAAGAGGGATCCCACCAAGACAATCTAACAACATTGACTAAATCATTACATGAAGCACAAGGTAGATAAAACCCCGACTACACTGACCATATTTAATAATACTATTTATTGATAATAATGGAAGGAAAAAAATCTGGCATAACATGAGTCATCTGAAATATATCCAATAGAGCATTCTATAATGGGTACAACACCTCATACCCTTGGAACCACTATGCATGTCATGCCTTCGCTTGAAAGGGATTGAGACCCCCATCCACCTACATGGACAACCCCATTTCCTTCCATATCATCTGATCTAATGGAAACCATCATTGGTAATCACATGAAGAATAATTTCACAGTAAATCCCCCCCCCCACAACACCAAGCATTGATATAATGGACATCCCAGGTCATTGAATTTTCCTTACATTAATATCCATCCTTGTATAGAATTGAACAAAACCATTATGAGGGGCCTACCCAATACTCAAGTCATAAAACCCATAGATAAAATATTCTTAAAACTCATCATATCACTCTTTTGAAACTATTTCATTGTATCATATAGGGAAAAGGAAAACTCAATATCGTAATTAACCTCTCAAAATATGAGGTGAAAAGTGAATCCATGTAAACACCTCTACCCTAACCACCATAGATGGGGATAGGACCTCATCGGTTGTGCATGACCTTCCCCAAGAATAAGGCCAACTAGGTCCATAGATCATATTGAAGGTACTTATATATGGAGGATTAATTTCCTTCCTCCCATGTATATCTTGGATTCAATCCCTACCGCCATTAGCTTCTCACATCACTATTTCTTGGGAAGACATATGGATCTAGATTGGTTCACTATGATAATGGTGACAGTTTATCTTAGACATATAAGTGTTATTTCATCCCCAATCAGCATTATTATTCATACTCCATATCGTATTTGGACATTGTTTAGATGTCGACCCCACCATCAAAAGACACTCTAATGTTCTAGTAATGGTTTCCCCATGTGATACCCCTATAGAATAATATATAGAGAATGATAGTTTAACATATATAGCACCGCTAATCTCCATAACATCATTAATGTAACCATGTGTTGATATATAAGTGTACCACTCTATGAATAGGGAACATGGGGAAGATATTTGAAAAATCATGTCCACCAACAAGATATGAGTAATGTTTTTGAAACCTTCTACTATCTGCTTCACCATCCAAGAAAATACATTGAGGCCCATTTAGAATTACTCACAAAAATAACTTGGTAACATTCAACCACCTATGAAATCACTTCCTCTCCCACCCATGTGTCCATGGGAATCTCTAGGACATATATAAATAGTGTTAAAAGGATCTCATCACCACAATATAGAGATCCTATTCCCCAAACAAAAAATGTATCACATGAGTTTTAGATGGACCTATGTTAGAAGAATAAATTTTATTCAGTGGGTCATGAAAAAATGAATTAGAATATTTTGTTTATTAGAAGAAATCGTTGGTATGATTCCCTCCCTTTCAATACATTTACCTATAAAAGCATGATCATCAGGCCGACTACAATTACCCTCTAAACACCGCGAAATTGGTTTTTATCATAATAAATCCTACGGTGATTAAAAAACTAGTATAGTTACATGGGAAAGGATATGTAGATCCCACAATTGTAGGTGTCACAATATGTAGTTGATATTATGATAGGATCCTATACACATGGATGGAGATAGATGATGGGCCTCAGCCCCCCCCCCCCCCATTAATGCACTACCTCCTTCTTGGAAACATATATACATCGTAAAGGATGTTTCTTATCTCATAAAACTATCTAATATCGCACGAGAAACTATTTAATATCACTACAAAGTCATTTTAATATAGTATCATAATGTTAATATGTGGATCAACACTGAACAACTAGTTGATAAATTTCAATAAGAAGATAATATCCAAGATAACCCATTCAATCCCTTAGCCAAACATCTAATCCTTCTTTTAAAGTTACCCTATGTTAGAGAGTATGTTCATAAAAACCTAAACACGTTATAGGGTGGTGTTTTGAGATAGAGTCCATGGAATCACCCGCATCCCCTACCCAAGAAACATGACATTTGACATTGTGACCCTAATAACTTATCCTCTAGGGACATTAGACTGGTAAATGTATTGGTCACTACCAACCCCCACTATGATAATGTGATAATATCTCTTGTAACCCTCCTTGATGTATTAAAAACCTAAAATTATTGAATCCCAAAAGAAATCCATATCCAAATTGGATAGATCATATCCATTCACCACCATAGATCACTAATAAAAAATTCACCCCATTCAATGGTATGGGAAATCTATTATATCTCCTAGATCACATCACAACCAAATATGTTCCAATTTTAGGAACATAATAGAATTATGAAGCTACTAATCATTTTTGTTTCATGAATAACTTATAGAAATATTTCTTTTATAGAATATTTAGATAGACACTTGATCTATTATTTGGGTGGGGCGATCCCTGAAATAGATTTATCTACCACTTCATATCCACCATTCATAGAACCATCATCACTAACCTCTTCAAATTATTATTTATGGATGATGAGTGAGTTTTGGGTGCAATTTACCCAGATGCTCTGTAGGTCATTCCTCTTGTAGTCCCATACAATATCCCACGAGATTCTCCACCAGCCGTCAGGCATTCTTATCTCGTTGAAGAACCTATCAGCGCACTTGTGGTCAGTTATCATCTTATAGATAGGAACCCTACCCATATGATCCAATGAAAACACCTATTTCCCACCTTGAGGATTTTGAGACTTGATAGGTGGAAATACCGCCTAATGGCAAGCCTTATCCGGTATGGGTGGATGATATTTCAAAACATACTTGTGTCAAACACCCTATCTTTTACCCCTTCAGTGGGATGAGATATCCTCTAGAAAATCTAGCTCATTTCATCTCATGGTGTGGACCCATGATATAACTCTATCACAGTAAAAGGCTGCTAAAATATTGTGTTTTTTAAAACCATTGAAAGAGACATCATATTTCTGGTGCAGTCAGCTAACCATTAGGTTAGTAACTAGATTGGAAGATCATCATAGGCAGTATCTTAACATGATCAGCTCTACCACCTGAAAGACAGTTATTTTAATCCTCTTCAAGTGCAAGTAGAGGCCAAAAAAGCATGTTGCGAACATTGTCGCATGGTGGAAAGGCCTCACTTAATCCCTTGATGTGCCGCTGACTCAGGAAAAACTAATAAAAATGTATATAGGTAATGTAAAAATTGAACTGGTCTCATCCCTCTTCACATAGAATTATATTAGGAGAATACGAGATTTATCTGATAAGTTCCATCATCTAGAGGAATCCTTACAGTAGGCCAAACAAGCACGTCCATTACCTCTCGTAATTCCCGCAATAAGGGCCTCTTCGGGCGATCCCACCAAGGTATTCGAAATAGAGGCACCTAGAAAGCTGGAGTTATTACTAGTTGATCCACCTACAAAACCTCATTGAGGGCCACCACCTCTGGCGTAGCCTCTGGCCCAGCAACGACCCCCTCAGAATCAGTAGGCACCCTCGCGTAATGCGCCTCCACTACCTAGGAGAGATAACCCGGTTCCACCTCCTCGATGGGATCCTATAACCCCCATCAAGGACAAGATCTTAGATCCTCCTCCCAAATAGAAGAATGTTGACATAATAATTCAATGAGGTTTAGGTCCCTCGTTATTTAAGAAGTTCCATGAATTGAAAATTCTACGGTTGTCGGAATGCAGGAGGCCCGAATAGGCAGACCTCACTGATCGCCCAAATTACAAAAACTATCATCGGATCATGGGGAGCACCATCAAGAAATGATATGTGTTTAAAGACTAGATTCAAGTCTAGGATGATAAAAACATAGTCAGATTCGGCACATCCCCGACATAGGTGGAATGTATATTTATATAGTTTGATAGCAGTAGTAACAATGAAGGTGAGTGGAAGGAGGTCCCAACTATGAGTCCCAAAAATACGACAATTGGACGGCTCATAAGGAAGTAACCCATTCCCATGGTATTATTCATGAAAATATGAATTGACCTGAGCCTTTAGATGCCACTGCATT
The DNA here is from genome assembly GCA_963277665.1 of Viscum album. Taxonomy (NCBI): domain Eukaryota; kingdom Viridiplantae; phylum Streptophyta; class Magnoliopsida; order Santalales; family Viscaceae; genus Viscum; species Viscum album. The sequence goes on from OY728146.1 coordinate 1,272,113,875, forward strand.
GCCCACATCCACAACATCTAAGTCAACAACTTAGTCTTCCTCTTCCTAGACAAGAATGAATCAACAACACAAGGGGAAACAAAGCCCTCTATTTATTCCATTATCACCCAATACTCTCGGTAAATTTATGCCCACAAATATGGATATTAATCTTAGAATATTTGTAGTGATGGAAGATTTTTCATGTGATGACCATGGGTGTGCTTCAGTTAATACCGTGGAGATGGTAAACCCATATATGTTTTTCGACGATGAGGAGAACCAGACAGATCCCCCAAACCTCCCAAACGATGTCCATCATCGAAGGACCCATGATAATGTGGGTTGCCCAAATCTCCCAATCAATACTTATATCCAAGGTGTGAATTCTATCGAAACAAAACAACATGTCGAGCGGTGATCTCAGCATACAAATATTTCTCATTTGGTGTCACCATGTTCTCCTTCGATGTCATTCGTGCTACTTGATCAGGCAGAACCACCCCGACCATTATACGATCAACCATGTTCTATTATAGATCATACTCAGTCATCTACCCCTCATCTGGTAGTCGGTCTATCCATTTTGACTAGTGAACAATAGGACATTCCAAGCACCAGTCAGCCGCCGGTTAAGCCATAGGGGCCTGTCATACCCCCTTCTACAGAACAACCTATGTTTTGAAGAAGATCACACTTGGAACAAATGTATGATATTCTTAATAATATTTCCATAATTCATGTGAGTCTCTCTATCCTCGAGGATCTTTTCCTATCTGGGGATATGCATTAATCCCCTTCCAAGGCTTTTAGAAGACCCCTCCAATTTGAGATTAAGATAGTACCTGAAGAAGCTATCAATGTTGAGACAACCGATCAAATAGAATACCAATCCATCATCTCTTTTCCTAAAGATGAGGAAGGTTCTCCCATACAAGGGAATATCTACCCGATGTACAGAACTGGAAACTTCAATGAAATCAAGGTTCATTGTTGTATTGTCGACACAAGATCAAGGATCAACCTTATCCTGACCTGGATGACATGAAGGATAGGGTTGTCTAAGGATGATATGATCCCCTATGACATGACTATTCAAGGTTATGTCGGGACAAAACAGACATCGGTGGGAACGATCTTTCTAAATACCTAGTTTGGTGGCCCGGTACCAGCACTGAGATCATGGTTGTCTCAAAATAAACCGTCTACAAAGTGTTTATGGGTAGACCATGGATACACCTTCACGCGACGGTCCCTTATTCATATCATGAATTCATTAGGTACTCCCTTAATGGTTTAGTATTAATATTCCAAGGTGATGAGTCTCACATCGGCTGTTGTGAATCCCACTATCAGGACACCGAATATTACATGAGCTAGGACAAGAAGATTCCAGCTACTAAGACTGAACCCATTATGGCTATGAATAACCTGTGGACCTTCCTAGATGATGACTATATCCTATCGATCCACCTATTGGAGGCCACAACCATAGATTTGGGGAAATTATTTGTTGTATTTGGAATGTGGGGGAAGAAAATTCCCAATTACAAGGGATACCTAAGTATCACCACATATTCCTATAGAAGTAAGGCTCAGGAGATCCCATAGCCTCCAAATCACATAAGTTATATTGATGTCTGCCCCATGGAAATGAAAATCCATCATAATTTCTTGTTTGGCCATGAATGGATAAACCAGATCTGTCCAAAATTCTACTATTGCTTTGAAATCCTCAAGAGTTTTTCTATAGGCCAAAGTCCAAATGGGATTGGTTTGAAAAAATTCATGGATATGGTTTTGGAGGTATAAGAGTCCCCTAATGCGGTGTCTGTCACCTCTAAGGCTAACAGTAGTTTCCCATTAAGATCTATCAATTCCAAAGAATCACCTCCAACCGAGGATCCACCATACGTGAATAAAGAAGAAGATTTGTAGGATTATCCTCCTTTAAATCTAAGAAGTTGTCTCCAACATGGTCTATTAATTGGTGTAGGTGAAACTCGGTAACGATATGTATCTGAATCCCACATTGATCAGTGCCAATTTTTTTATCGAAGAGCAGAAACAAATACATTAACATGCTGTAGTAGCATCATGATGTATTTTCTTAGAGTTATAATGATATTCTAGGTATAGATCCTTAGGTCATCATCCATCATCTTGGTCTTCCATAAAATCATTGTTGTATAAAACAACCTTCCAGAAAGATGTGCCCTTCTCACAGTTCCATGGTCGGGGTCGTGGTTTATAATATAATTGTGACAACATCATCATTGAGGTCAAGTACCATAGATGATTGGCCTAAAAAATTCCCATCATGAATATGAATAGACAGATCAGAGCCTCCATAGACTTATGGGATCTCAACCGTCACTATTTGAAAGGGGATTTTCCCCTACCTATGACAGAACTAATGATTAGCCCCACCATTGGGTTCCGGGATCTTTCCATCATGGATGGGTATTCAGGGTATAACCAAATTCGAATGGCCCCTGAGGATGAAGATTCGATAGATTTCAGGGATTCAAAATTTACTTTCTGCTTCCATGTAATTCCCTTGAAACTAATACATGTAGGTTGCACCTATTAGCATGCCATAGAATCACATATTTAATCTGATCCTAGGGATATTGGTGGAATGCTATATGGACAATCTGGTGGCCAAATCTCTCTAGTCCCAGGACTATCTCAAAGCCCTTGAGAAAGTATTTGGCTTCATTTAATCCCACTATCTGAATATGAACCCCTTGAAGTGTTCCTCCAGGGTCACCTCCAAAACGTTTCTCAGCTCTGTTGTCCGATACAGAGGCATCAAGATCAATCTATGGAAGACCATTCCCATCAGTCTTATGTATCCTCCTAGCAACATATAGGGGATGAGAGGCTATCAATTCCACTTAGCCTATATATGCAGATTCATCCAAAATAAGGCTTGTAAGTTTAAGAACATTCCACATCTCATCAAGAATGGTATAGATTATCAGTGGGATGTGGAGTTTCCTACATCTTTTGAGGAAATCAAGTAGTACCAATTAAAGGATCTAATCCAGATGCCACATGTTTCTAGAAGGCCTCTTATTCTTTATGTGATCACTATGAAACAATCTCTAGGCACCCTTCTCACCCAAAATAACAATGAGGAAATAGAGAACAATTTATACTATCTCAGCCACATTCTCCATAATACAGAGACCATATATTTCATTATCATGAAAATTTCCTTGAATGGGTATTCGCAGTGTAGAAATTGTGACACTACATACTGTATCATGAGATATCGGTAGTGTCCCCAGTGGATCCACATATGTACATTCTGAACCACACTAGGTTGAACATTCATATAGCTCGGTGGTTTGGGATCCTCTTGCAGTTTGACATCAGGTTTGTCCCCCATAAGTCCATTAAGGGTTAGGTATTGGCATGATTCCTTCCCACCCATCCAACTCCCGTAGACTAGTATCTGGATATTGATTTTCCTGATGATGCAATCATCTCCATAGACCAAGAAATTCCATGTTGTAAAATTCACTTTGATGCTGCTTCCTAAATCCCTATCTACATAATACTTAATAACCCTATACACAACAAACTAGGCCTAGGTATTGTTTTCATCATGCCAGCACAAGATATTATTTCATATTAATTCCTATTGTCAATATGATGTACCAAAATTGACGCAGAGTATCATGATCTCTATACTGGTGTCGAGCTGGCCCTCGAGATTGATGTTCCCCACATACATGTGAAAGGGGTATCCAATCTAATCATCAAATAGATCAACGCTGACTATGTCATCAGGAAGCCAAAACTCATACCACTATTGGAACGTACCTTCCATTTGATGGTGTAGTTCCTATCACATCCATAAGTTACTCATGTCCCACATTCATAGAACGATCGAGGAAACGACATGACCATCTTGGCTTTATCACTTGTAAAATCTAACTACGATGATTTGATTATTCCTGTGGCGCACTAGAGATTCATTTTTGTCATCACTCATGATGACAATGACATCCCAAATTTAATCCACATTACTACCAGAGATTCATCATCAGGACAACCAGGCCCCCCTTCCGTAGTGTTGGAGGTGACTCTTGACTAGAGGTCCCCTTTATCGAGTATCTCTAGCATCAAAATCTCCAGACAGATCAAGCTGAGCCCAGGCGAATCTGATAAAGTGAATTGCAGTTCACCCTCCATAGTGGTCCAAGTTTTGATGAGATCTTCTAATGAAGTGGGTATGATGGGGTTCTCCTATTTTTAATTAAAGGATGTGAAATTTATCAAGTCATGTAAGAGGTTCATACTAGTTCTTTTTGGGATCATTTTATCTGTCCAAAACTCTCTCACTAAATCCGAATATTGGGGTATTTTTGCCCTACAATGATCCGTGATTGTATCGAGTTTTCCAATAGGTGCCATGTGTTCCAAATCTATGATAAATTTTTACATTGGCATGCTGAACCTCTTTACACTACCATGTACTCTTTCCCCTTTACAGTCTATGGACTCGATGTTGTGGGACTGTATTCACCATAGACAACTCGCCAATGCACGTTCATCCTGACCAATTCAAATTTTATTTCCAAGTGGGAAGAGGCTGTTCCACTCAAGGAGGTCAAAGACGATTCTATCATTTAATTTATGAGCTCCAATACCATATAATGATTCACATTTACTCCAACCATACTCATTGATAATGACACCAACTTCTAGAAACCCGGATTAAAGAGGATGTATGCCATGTAAAACATTCGTTCTAACCATACCTCAATCTATCATGCACAATAAAATGGTAATATTGAGTAATTAAACAAAAATATATCAAATATTATGTACATGATGGTTGGTTAGAACAAGATGATTCTTCCAGATAAACATTCAAATTCCCTCTAGGTTTATCGTATAATTACTCACAATTCAACTTAGGTGACCCCATATTCTCTGGGGTATGGAACAGAGGCAGTCCTGCCCCTTGAGATTCAGTTTCCTTCATTGTGTAAAAATGTCTATGATAAACTGACACCAAATATGGTAGCTGATAACCATTTAACTGGACTGGAAGCACTCAACAAGAATACGCTTTGTTCCTTGCACAATCTTGAGAGGCATTAGAACAAGATAGCCATATCATTAAACATGAATGTTCACCTTAGATGTTTCTTACAAGGTGACATGGTATTGGCCTTGATAATGATGATGATACATGGTTGGAAACAACCAAAGTTGGAGCCCATGTGGGTAGGTCCTTACATAATTAAAAAGGTTTACCCAAATGGAGGATACTCCCCAATTACCTTGGATGGTGAGCATATCACTCCTCCCACCAACACCAAATACCTTAAGCAGTACATTGCTTGAGTGGCCGACTGTAGCCCTAGATGACCTTAAATTGTTCTGTCTTCACCAAATGACATTAAAATGCATGATCCTTTTAAGATGATATATGTAAATCTACCTAGAACTCATCCTGCATGAAGATAAACTATAAAATGGTCCAATCTCTATGACCTTAAACTATGATCACCTCACGTCATCTCAACACGACATTAAACTGCACAACATCTCAAAAACTATGTCTATATTGATTCCCATCTACATCAGATGCATAAGAATACTCAGACATTTTATCATAGAGTACAAACCCAAATTCATTTCTTTGACTACCCGATATGTATAGTTATCTTGGAGGATCACACACAGTGTGGTGTGGACTTTTTTGGCTACCAGGTTTACAACGATCACACCATGTTCCCCTCACATTCATCTATTCTACCATTCCCTCACTGCATGGAATTAAACTACAAATCCCTTTATGAACTATGTGTGGATTAATTCCCATCCTCATGGGATATGTTGGAATGCCCAAAAATTCCTTCTGAATTCCTATACCCAAACATTAGGATCTCCCATGGGTCCGTCCCCTTTGTCGGGATGCCTCTAAAAAACACATGGTGCGGTGAAGGTTTTTATCACATCAATTTACATTGGTTTTTTCACAACCACACCATGTATTCCCCTACATGGAGATCTCCACTTCTATTGTCCCCTGCACATGACATTAAACATAGAATCTACAGTACAATATCTATGACCATAATCAAAGATCTACCATATCCTTGTTACATGATGTTAAACTACATGACACCTCGAGAACTAAAAATCGCATGATTCTAAACCTCATGGGATATGTAGGAACACCCATAAATTTTGTCTTCAGGTCCAAAATTGTTTCTTAGAAAACATTTCTACCTTCCAGCCACAAGGTATAAGTCCTCTGAGGTGGGTATGTGGTGTGGATTGGGATTAATCCCTCATTCAAATTGGGTTTGAAATAGCCTTGATAGGTACATCTCTCTTGAGATTTTTCTTTTCTCCCATCCTCCACTCATCGTCTAAAGTCATCTATTCTCAAGTTGGGTCCCTAGAACCACATTAGAAACACACCAACATGCCAAGAAGAACTCTGGTTTTAGACCTAGAATGTTGGATTCTAAATATACATGTTTTCTCAAACATTCATGTCTCAGGTTTCCCTTTATTAGGTCTCTCATCATCTTTCACATTCAAAAAGACCCCAAAATAGTATGGATTCTAGGACTCAGGGCTCTCCTACCATATTAGGCCATCATCCATGAGAATTTGTGGACGACAATTTGATACAATTCCCGCATTTTGAATCCGTTCAATAGTAGATGCACAATTGTTTGTTCCCATTTTAGGAAACATTATATTGATGTTTTGTTTCTAACACGGTCAACAGTAATACTCAATTGTTATGCCACCCCCACTAATCCTCTAATATTGGTTGTTTGAATCACATCCAATTACCCTCTATCATGAGCAAGTGGAATTTTGACTCTCTTAGTGTTATCCATCAGTGAACGTTTGTGCATTAGGGGGACGAATCCATTGTGTGGTGTCACTTGAGACTCTCCACCATTTCCCCATTCATTTTATTCAAAATTTTTTGAAGAACTTATCTACCCTTACTCCCCACACTGATCATGGATCACGCAGGCTAAGGGATTTGGTCATGGTTTGTGCCTGTATGGAACAATGTCGCTTTTAATGGTTTGAGTTCTTAGGCCTCAAACTATGCTATTCTTAATTCCTTTTCATATGATGTTAAACTACATGACATCTTCAAGAAAAATTTATTGCTTGATTCCCATATTTATGGTATACATAGGAAAACACAGACATTTTTTCTTTGGGTCCTTCTCAGGTTCCACTAATTACCACTTATATTCAGCCTTTCGGTCCTGACTCATATAGGATTGTGTGGTGTGGTGTATGTTGTCTTTTGTCAACATTCATGTCATGATTTCAATAACTACACCACATACTACCCTTTCAAGAGCTAGCGTCTCTTGCCTCTAATCCTGCATGATGTTAAACTATACTCTCAAAACTTAGAGTGTCTTGATTCCCATTCTCAATGGATACGTAGGAACACCAAGATGTTTCATCATTGGGTGTATTCCTATATCATCTGATATGTCCTGGCCCTTCATCTTAAGGTTTCTCCTCTATAGTTTCATGTTGTGTGGTGGGGTCTTGGTATTTATTCATGTTAGGTATACATTATCACATCTTCTATAATCCATCTAAAACCTCATTCTTCTGTATTCATCCATGCCCTATGACCTTAAACTATGCTTCCTGGTCCCACATAACTTTAAACCAATACGTATTTTCTAAATTATGTTAATATTCATGGGTTGGTCCTATTGTATTACCCTAAACTATGACACTACCATCCTGGCTACATGATAAAAAATAGTACCATATAGTGGTTTCCTCGCCTGAGAGAGAATCACACATAGCATTGGTCATCCACCATGCTATTTTTTCAAGGCCAATATACGGCTTGATTTCTACACCAACCCCAAGACTCCTCATCTAGTGTTGTTTCTTCCAAGAAAAATAGGGATGATAAGAACTAATAAGATACATCTAATGTATCTTCTACACGTACAAGTTTCAAATATCCACAATTATTTAAGAACTACATGTGGCTTGATTCCATACTTATGGGATACGTAGGAATGGCCATAAATTTAGTCTTCGGGCCCAACCATGCTCTAAAAATTAATAATTGTTTTTATCCTCCCTCCTGGACCTGATTATATAAGGATTCTATGATGTGGTATGAGATCACCTTGGTCATCCTTCATGGAAGGTTTGCAATAATCACACCATGTGTCTCTTCTAAGGACCATCGTTTTCCATCCTTTCCATATGACGTTAAACTACAAGGATCATTAGAACTACTTATGGATTTATTCATGCCTTTATAGGACACATAAGAATGCCTGGACATTTTTTCTACGAGTTCATCCCCAGGTTCATCTATCCTTCTTTCAAAACATTGGCCTATGTTTTCTCATATAAATATGAATGATGAAGCATATGATACCTTTTCTTCCTCATTCACATCATATTATCTTTTCATTTCATACACACTTCTCCTTTAATGATTTCATTCCTTTTTATCCATATATCATTACCACATGATGTTCAACTGCATAAATCTCTAGAACTACATATGGATTGATTCCCATCCTTATGGGATACATATAAATGCTTGAGTATTCCACCTTAAGTCCATCTCAGGTCCCTTGACCATTTCCTCTTTATGTACATTCTTGGTGTGGTGTAGACTTCTTCTTCCTCATTCATGCCAGGTTTGATTCATCATGAAACACTCATTCAACTTAGAACCTCAGGTTACTGTCCTCACCTAATTACTTTAAACTACACAACACTCAAGAACTACATACTGCTTGATTCCTTCCCTTGTAGGATATGTTGGAACTCCCATAAATTTTTTCTTTGGTTCTGACCCAAATCGTATCCTCATTTTTGGATTACTGGTTTGAGGCCTCTATTGGCAGTACTTGGTTCCACATGACTTCATTCGTCCTCATTTACATTAAGTTTTTACTACGTCGTATACCCCCTTGGGGGACCTCCCAATTCATTTCCTGTCCTTTCAGCATGACGTTAAACTTCATGAAACATCAGAACTAAGTATGTCTTTATTCCCATCCTAATTGGATACATAAAAACACCAAGGTAGTTCACTTCGAGTCCACCCCCTCATTATATTAACACATTTTACTCATTATAAAATCACCAAATTATGGTTTCCACCCTTAATTTTACCCCTTATCCTCGGATACATCTCATCAATGTGCTCAAATCCACTGTGGTTTAGGACCAATAATGTTGGGTTATGTATGGAAATGCTTTCATTCCATCTCTATGCTTTACACATCTATTGGTTTTGGTCTCCATAATCTTTAAAATCTGAAAGGACCCTTTCAAATCCTGGTCCCATGACATTATGTATCACCTACTATCTTGGGCCAATGTCCAAGAAGATCTTGAATGACATCTGATACACATCCCATGTCATGAAATTGGTCAGCGGTCGTCCCCCACATGTTTATTCCCATCCTAAGTCACATGATATAAATGATGTGTTTTAAAAAGGGTCAATAGTCATCCTACATCATTATACCAACCCTATTAGGCCCTAAATATTGGTTTCATGATTTAATATTTAAACTCCCCTTAGTCAGGATTGATTCTAACACCCTTCGAGTCATCCCTCTCATGAACTATAGTATATTAAGAAGAGTTTTTTGTCTATTTTTATAACTCTATTATGCATTCAGGACCCCTATATTATCTCAGAGATGTTGGGTGGTTATTTGAATCCTGGATACTTGATGTTTATCTTGAAATATGATGCATAATGTTAATGATTATGTAGTCATCCCTTGTTTCTCATACCGAGTATAATTGACATGAGCTGAGGGATTTATCTCTAATCACATCACGATCATGATCAAGATGATCTAATCAAAATAAAAAAGCTTAAATAATTCTATACACGATCTTAAAATAAGAAAACAAACCTAAGATTAGGTTTATAAGTGCATTTAAATTACAAAACCCATGGATTTTCCCCTCCAATAGATGGATTTTCCTCCTTAATAGTGAATCCCAAGACAACCACACTTTGGTGCATGGATTCCAAAATTATTCTTTGTTGTCTAAGATTGTTCTCATATTCCCTAGCCACGGGGTGCAGTTTATCCGCCCTGATAATCATTCAATCTCAATTGTCTTTGATAAGAGCCCTTTCATTGGTTGCCTATAATATACATTCTTTGGATCTATACATCCGAGTCACCAGCTAAGAAATATGAACTATTTGGTTGTTAATAAAAGAATAGTGCTCATCAATATGTGATCTCAGGCGCTAAATATCTTAATAAACCTCCCGAAGCATCGAGATAGAAACTGCCTTCCTCGGCTATCATCCCACACTAAGTCCACATGTGTACTCTGGAACCCTATTAGCGAGGTAAGCCTGAATGAGCATGTGAGGACTTCGGGAATCTACCCCTCTAGAGCCCAACTCGTGCAGCCTTGGGAGAAGTATCTCACCCTAGCTAACCCACACTTATATAGGAGTATTGTCAATGAATCTCTTTATCTATTTCCATAACCGGTGATAGACATCCTTGATATCCACTTCATTAAAAGTTGTTTTGTCTTGGTCCGCTGAATTAGTAGGTTTGTAGTCCATAAACACTGGCAAGAATTTGAAAGCAAGATCATTCTATTGGGTTTAACCAGGAAGGTTGGGCTCTAAATCATCGGGTTGATCCTCACTATCATATTTTTCCTCAATTATTTCAGGTTCTTAGTATCAAGTTGTCCTATTAAGAATGATGATCGTCGTGGGCCACATAACATGGGAGTCCGATTCCACAATAATCAATGGTCCTTTGGGAAAATAAGCTCCAAAATATCTAGTAATCCTTTTCAGTGTATCCCATTCCATCTAGAGAAATATTTTTGCATGAATCCACAAATTTCAATGGGGTGGGTTGGATAAACAACAATTATGAATTTTACAAAAGAACAAGACTATAGGGGTCAAACAACGGGTCATGTTCTTGAGTAACTACTTTCAGGATTCTAGGACATGGACCCCCATATATGATTAGAATCTTTGAGGACTCTAGGATAACTTCCCTGTGTATTGTAGCCTTTCTAGGCTTTGCAACTAACATCTCCCCTGATGAAGTCCCTGATGTGACAATCGATGTTTCGCGCGGGGGGGGGGGGGGGGGGTCTGTACTAGGTCCACCTGCCGTAGAAAAATTAAAAAGACAAAATTGTGGTAGTATAAAAAAGATCATTCACAGAGTTTTTTAGATTATTACTCTATATCATTGATAAGCTCCTCTATATCAGAGGTTTGATCCTCACCCTAATATAAGGGGATCCCTCCGCCAGTATCTTCCACCAAGAGGTCTCTTATGATTCTTTAGGTAAAGAAATGATCTCCCTTAGCTCAATAATAGATAATTTCAGTGGGATCATTTGAATGAGCAGTGCCCTCACTCGGTCTGTCAATGGTTGAGGGGTGCCTTGAGAGTGCACATATTCCTCCATCTTATTGAAACATCTCTTCCCTTCATCCTAAGATACTAAAAAACTATCTAGGGAAAAACCAATCTCTGATAGATCCATCCTAAGGTAGTTGATGTGATCCCACATCTCTGACAGACTGATGAATTGCCTATTGAAATCCTATGTATCCCAATAATTGGGAATGAACACATCTAGAAGCATATCTATATGGCATATCTGCTTCCTTTGTTCCTGAATGGATATCTTATAGAACCCTCTGGTGGCCCTTCTTTCACTTTTACTTTGTTCGGTTGGGGGCGCCACGTCCACTTCCACCACCTACCGTTTTCTAAGAATAGGTCCAGGAATCACATGCCCTACCATATCCACACCACTGTAGTGTGTATCAGTTTTTCCTCCGTGATGTGTACTTTCCACTTTCCATCCCCAACATCAATATTGGGGAGTCTCCCCTCATTCGAAATGAATAGTTTTCCACTAAAAACATCTCTCCTAGGTATTCTGACTCCCATATATTTGAATATTCTTTCAGCAGAACACAATTAGTAGTAGGTGGGGGAAGTTCATTTTGAATCTTTCCATCCTCACTTGTGAACATAATCCTTATATTCCACATCACACACAGGTGATCCTCATGGCATTCCCCCACGTAAACCTGTAGGGATAGTATCTGCATTCACCGAAATTGTGTCGCAATGGGGTGCGGGGTAACGGCTCATGGACGGGCTCGCCGTCCACCTGTGCTACCAAAAATCCATCCCTAAAATCTAGGAGATAATACCTATTTTTCTCACTACCCTGTCCATCATTAGTAAATACTCTCATGGGTAGTTAGAATGGATGTAAGTTGAATTCATCCACCTTCTAAACATTGTTCAATGTTATCAGTTACGTCAGATTTTTCTGGAAGCACCCAACTGCATTCAAGATGGTCGGTCGGAAGTTTTACAATAGAGGGGAGATAGGGTTTTGATACTCATAGACACTAATGCTCAACCCTATACCTCCATACATGAAGTGGAATGGTCAGCACAATATGAAAAACCTACTCTCTTTGTGAATGTGTATTCGGACATTGTACAACATGGCTAGCCATGGGATCCTGAGACTAACACGCTCCCCACCGCTAAAATGGATGCCACTATGAAAGTTCTTGGGCACACTCTCATGTTTGTATATTGGATCGGTAGCATCCACCCACATATGCGTGCATAAATAAACTCGGCTATACTAACCACCTGTTGGTGCATGGTATTGATTTTATACAAAAAGAGTTTCCATTGGATGTCCTCTAGTTTGTTCCAATAAGCATTCTCTTTAAGATGGTGTGTTCCTTACATGGGACAATTTGGAGGCCTTGTTGGCATCTTCTTAGGTGACTCCCCCACCCTTCGGTAGTGTGCCTTGGTGAGAAATTTATAAAACTCGTAAACCACCTATTAAAATGGACATCATGCACCCACTACTTTTTCTCGCCTAGAACCAGGTCCAAAAATAAGTTTTCCAATCGTGACATCTACACTAGATTCTCCCATACATTTTCTTGCAGGGAGGAATTCATCATACAAAATCCCCAAAATTGGGATCCTAGAAATCCATTGGATATCCCAAAGGCTAATTATGACTTCCACATAATGGAATTTGTAAGCATTGATCGTAGATTACCACCTTCTCCACAACTTGGGAATGATGCTCTTTGGTTGATATATGTAAAATTAGGATTCTCAAGCAACTTCTTAAAAAATTACACACATTAATTTTTCCCAAAATCCTCAAAGGTTCACAAAACTAGTAGGCCCATGACCAATCATCCATGTAATTTCCACCTTGGCACTAGTCCCACTAATTAGTCAACCCGTTATCTAGTTTCCCCAAAGCCACTTTCTGGATGGTTTGGTACTGTTGGGGAGAAGACCTTGGTTAAAACACTTTCTAATCAATATTTTAAGCATGAATGTATAAATAATCATCATTAAAAGGAATTAAATCCTCCCAAGTGTGGAAGACCACCTCCCTTAACCATTGGTGCTAAGATGGAGTGCACTCGAACTAGTATGTTGGTTCATTACTACGTTCCTTAGGGATAAAAATGTTGTCCCATAAGCCAAATCCATACAGGGGTATCCTTTTACAAAGTAGGTAGTTCTTATTGCTCCCTGACAGTAGCTCTGTCAAGGATTTGTGATCAGAGTGGCATCACACACACTCTCTGATCCCAAGATTTTTTCTTGTTTCTTCCCTTCGAGTGGAATCTGCAAAAACCTCAAGAGTGAATTCTTGGTTGGCCATCCCGTTCGAAATATTTTTTGGAACATTATTCACTCGTCACAGAGCATGGGCAGATATCATGATCATGGAACATAATATTAATGACTCGAAACAAATCTACGACACAAATACACCATGCATATCTTATGGATCATATAGAAATCGATCATAATGTAGGGGGCTCAATGCATGGTGTGAAGAAAATAAGGATCATAGTACATAAATCGGGAATATCCACATTACAAACCACCGGTCCATAGAAATACAGTTCCCAAAGAGAGATCATGAAGCCGTAGAGCGTCTGGAATCAGATAATTGAGACATGGTGAAGAGGCATGTAAAGACAAAATAGGGGTCATTGCACATTATTTATAGGTTATGACCCCCATGATTCATTGCACATCTTAATTTAATGGCATTCCATTCATCGCGCTCTTCGGAACAATCTTCCAGATTCTACAAAACCACAATTTGTGTGCCTTCACCATGGATCCACTTCCCCCTCACATGAAATTTGGAAAATTTCTCTCAGAATCCAATTCTCTTTTCTCCTAAACCCATATTCTGAATGGGGCATTTTTTGGAACCAAAATCCTACTATAAAAAAGTTAGAAGAGTAGGAAACCGCAAAGTTTCCAAAAAGGTCTGCATAATAATGGTTCCTTGAGGAGCAGAGTCCCTCTCGGTGGACGACACAAAGAGAGACCTTTTCTATACTTTCCACGAATGAATCTTATAGAAAAATCCACACCATTGATTCATTGTGCCACCCTATAGAGGAATTCTTCTCACTCGCTTTAGAGCATGCCCTTCTCTACAATCACTATAGAGTGAGACCTTCTCTACATCCCCCACAAATAAAGCTGACATACCAATCCCTGGTTCCGAGAAACATGACTTAATTTCCCTCCAGTCATGGAGCATGAATTAATTCTCACTGCATCATCCTCTCTCTGTGCCCCTAGTTTCTATAAATACTCGGCTACCCCAACTCCAAAATGACCAAACCATGGACTTTCGTCTTCCAACTCTTGAATCGCGGAGCACCCTTTTTCTCTATTAACATCTGAAAAACATAAATCATCTACGGTACTTGATAATTGGGAAATCCCTTTCTGTTTTCTCAAATTTACCCCTCTTAATAGAGGTATGATGTTCATAAAGCCTGTTAGACATTTCCAAGGATGGATACCCCTTTGGGTACTCATTAATTAGCAACGAATCTAATCATTGTGTAGAATCCATAAAAAACATGTGAACGCCATTCTTAAGCTGGTTCATAGAGATCTATGATCTAGGGTGAATTGTGATTCTATGCTCTCTATGAGACCCATTGATCTGTGATCCCATGTGCACTATGAGCCTCTGTGATTTGTGATCTCTGGTGCTCCACGATTCTAGGTTCCCTACGCACCTATGCGCTCTGTGAGACTTGATTCTCTGTGATCCCAGGTGCTATGTGAGCCACTGTGCTTTGTGATCCCTAGTGCTCTGCCACTCCTTTTTTTCTGTGAGTCCCTCTGCTCTATGAGCTCCTTTATTTTGTGACCCCATGAGTTTTTGAAGCCCATCTCAACGATGAAATGCTTCACAAACCCTTCTTTCACTCATCCCTCTAGGGTTGTGTGTGGTAATTTTAGTTCCCCTTGGATGATGCTTCATGTTTCATTGTTTAACATCATGATTATTCACATAGGAATGCTAAAGAATATTGATTCTTCTAATATCCATGCTAATATGATCCCTTCAATGGATCACTCCATAAAACAACCTCACCATGGGATTACTGATGTCATCCCTTACCTAGGGGTTGGTAGGTATCAGTAATGTATGTTCTAGGGGTGTGGAATAAACCTGTCTCTTACAAGCTACATGGTTATAAACTTCCAAGCACCATCATCCTTATTAAATGATGTTAAACTATTTCCTCATCCCATGCAATATACATGGGGTGCCCTGCCACAAATATTATCAATGCCCACTGGTCTCCACAAGAGCGATAACATTCTCACATGGGATGAGATACTCTTTTCTGGAATGATATCTATCCACGGGGAAGGGCAACCATCTTGGTTTAACCCCCTGGATTTTCTTGCGAGAGGTAGAAACCTTTATCCTCCTCTGTTCTTCTGTGTCCAAAGACCATTGGAGAGATGGGTATAAGGGATTCTGTTACCCCATCCCTCTGCGTCTGGTTTTTTTCACCATCAGGCCTTTATCCCAGAGTATGTACCAATCTTCATATCCCTAGACCGCAAACCACAAAAAATCCATACTCTATCACTCAAGAATGCACCATTCGTGATGTGATCGTAAGGTCTTTGCTTCCGCTTGTTTGTCACATCCAGCATGACTCATGTGGGATTAGTGTAAGCACCAGAAATGGCACCCTTCTTGTCTCACCATTGCATATAAGTCACAATCCCCCTACCAAACTACATGGACATTGATCCATTCCCTATTCCAAGAAAGTTATGTAGGAAGCCTACCTGAGTTTCAATCACAACACCCATCAGTTTCGACCACTTCATGCCAGTTCACCATTATCCTGCAAGAAGTTAAACGGTCTACCCCTTTTTATACCGCATGATTTTAAAATGTATGTATACAAAATGCATGGATTTTGATACTCCTCTCATAGCTATGGTATGTAGGAGGCCTTCTCATGTTTCAATCCCAATCTATGGAAAGTCATTGTATTTCAAAATTGTTGGGATCTAATTATTTGGTCACCCCAGGCGTTAGATCATTCTCGGGCTGCTAACCACACATATGCCCCAACATTATCTTCATGTCGTTGTCCTTGGAATACACCCCACATTTATGACTGTTTAGAACTATGTGTGTTTTGATCCTTTTCTATTAGATATGGAATGTAATAATCCACCCTAATGTTCAACCCCAATCACTGGTAGAACCCATTTTAACTACATGGGTTTCTATCATTTCCCCTTCCAAACAAGGTACGTAAGAAGCCTCCCTGAGGTTCAACCCCAAAAAAGATAAAATTTGGTGTCCCCTTTGTTGGGACCCACATCAACAGTCCATCCCCTGGTAATGTCTGACCAAATATTGTGGCGCCAACCACGCATAATCCCCAACATTTTTTTCAGGTTGATGTCTTATGCATACAGCCTAATTCAATATCCCATTCATGAACCACATGGACATTTATTCCCTACCACAGTGATACATAGAATGACTCCCTAAGGTTCCAGACCACCACCCTTGTCTCATAAGGGTCACCCCCTTGAGCCATTCTGTTTCAGAAAGATCATGACCCAACCTGAAGGATCTATTTCCTCTTGCTCCCATCCATGCACCCATTCTCACGGGTCACCTCCATACATGCCCCATCATCTCACAAACTACATGGAATTTGATTCCCCACTACAGGGATATGTAGAAAGTCACTCTGAGATTCAATCCCATCATAATATTAATCATCAAATTAGTTCCTTCTCATTAATAACCCAATTCATTCAACCATACATTATCCATCATGATTTTTTCTCAGCCCCCACATCCTATTGATATCAGGCCATTTATCCCATCATTTCTCCTTGTAGAACTTGGGTAGCTAACCATGCATAATACCCACACAATCTATATCCATCTAACTAAGAGCGTCCCTCTTGCAATTTGCTGATATCTATGTGTAAGCCCCAAAATGTCTTCAAGATGTTGTAATTTGTGTCACTCTGATTCATCACACCTTTGAATTATGTGGGTTTGATCTTTGTCTCACAGGATAGGGTATGTTGGAATCCTTCGTGAGGTTCAATCCCACATAATGGAAATCTCTAGAATCCCCTTTATAGGGACCTAATAATCTGAGGACCCGTCTTCATTGGAAGTCTTGATCCGCCTGTATAGTAGGCCTCTAAAGTGCTCCCTCATGGTGCTACACCCATCTAATCAAATCTCATCAGTGTTCTAATCAGTCTGATCCATCTATATATGACATTAAACTCATTTCATGACCCGTGTTAGTCCTGGGAAGGTAAGAAAAACCATAGAGACATGATATGACATATAATTCCCCACACTCAATGTGGGATTCCTCAATCTTCCTTTCACATTAGAAGACCTATTATAAAGGGATGAATCCCAGATTCATCAGTGTTTTAGCATCCCAAAACAGCAGTGGTGAACAATGTGACTACTCCTCCGAACGAAGGTTGCTTCCATAACATGACTCCTTGGAATGTTCTGATTAATGCAATGTAATTAATCAACATCCATAAAGATATAACACTAGTAAGAGTTTCACAATCAATGTATTAATTGTTAAGGGATACCTGAACCAGGTAATGAGTTTCGAGGAGGAATCCACGGAAGGAGATACCGAAATCTCGTCATCCCATTTCGATCAAGGAGCAAACATCCCTAAATAATCAAAGAATGCCGCTTGCCTTTGGAAATCGAGAATGTGGGGCAACAATCAGAGTGTCCTCCACAGATGGATGTGTTCCCTAGAGAAAGCGTCATAAACTTATATGTCTAAAAGATGTTAAAAATTTAATCGAGGATTTAATGTTTTGTGTTTGTGAAATATTCCTCTTTACAATACAATACACGTCTTAGTGGTATATGATAATAATATTACATATAGGGATGTTTGTTATGAACTCATATTCAGATAAGTAAATATTGTCACAAATTCAATGGAGAAAAAATATGTTACATATTCATTATATGTTATAGAATGTCTTATGTTCCACAAAAACAGTTTAAAATTTAGTAATGTGTTGGCGAAAAGTTTATAATATTTTACATTGATCATATGATTTTTTGTAGTTTTACTTTTTTTAAATTATAAAATACTGTGTTATGCATTTATTACTACATAATATTATATTTATCTTTTCTATTATTAGATTAATGGAATTGTTGTTCCATAATATAATATTCCTTAACAAATTAGTTGGGTTATATTACGCAAATATTAATTGTACATAACACTAAAAAATATATTCCACGTGATTTTAGGGATTATTAACATTGAATAAATGAATATTAATGTAGTGTATTTATTTTTTTAATTTTTGTGGATAATTTTTGGTGATTTATAACGATTATTAATGTGGCATTTACTTATGTTTTTAAATGCATTTTTAAATTATTTTAACCATGTCCTTTGAATATGTTGTGATATTTTAGGATAAATCCACATAAAGATGTGATTTAAAAGTAGTGAATAATTATCATAATGATTTTTTGAATTAGTGAAATGTATTATTGTTCACCTATAAATAATGGACTGTAAATTTGATAAGTAGGAATTATAGATACCCTATATGATTTAAACAATTTAAGAATGATTTATTGAGTATTGACACTACCCATGATACTATTTCTATGACTCCATCATTTAAAATTTTCTTTAATGGTTGAAATTACCTATTCTACATGAGAAACCTCATCCTAATCAATCCAGTGGTTTAACTATTTATTATTTCATTCTGATTATCTATATACACGGTATAAACAATTGAGTAAAATTTCCCGAGCTAAACCTTCTTAAAAGGTATGTTTGCCTATTATCTTTACTAATAAAAAAGAACATACACTAGTTGTGACATACTCTAGTGAAAGGAACGATGATTTACCTATGACCGAGGTTTGGATAATGGATGTTTAGATTCTTTATACACTTGAAGCTATGGTTTTGGGTTTTCTCTACTAGTTCAATAAAATATGATATTTAAGGTTTTTATATTAGAGGGTAAAATAAATATTGTAAATTATAATCAATTTCCTATATAAGTGATGATTTGTAGTGTTCTCCATACTCTCATGGAATCCAAAGTGAATTTTGAATGAATGATAATTCATATCCAAACCACTACATAAATCCATTTTTTATATATTTTTATGGTTCTTATTAGCTATTTACCCTCAACATATTTATTTTTTTAATGATCTATTTTATAATAAGTTTTTCTGCCACATCTCTCAGAATTATTTACAATACTATATTTTGTTTAAATTAGAAAATCCATCCCCCCTTTTTGTCATTGAATATATCAATATGTAGGGGGAGCCATGTATATGAAATACTCTAAGATATTTCCTTCTTTATTTATTTGATCACCATAATCACCTGGTTCCCATGTTATTTTGACTGTTTAGTGCTATAATTTTTGTTAAGGATTATATTTAACAAGGAAATGGATATCATATGTAACTTGACTGTTTTTCCTACTCCATTTTTTTGGATATGATATCTATATAATAACTTTTGAAAAATAACTATATCAATGATGTAACACTATAAATTAACTACCATATAAATCCATCAATTCTCCATCATCCACTTCTCATTGTTCTATTTATTTAATTATTTTCTCTATCATTGATCTACAATATTTAAATTTATTCTCCAAAATAGAATATCCGTCTTCACCTATGGTGATCTCATGGTGGTATCTATGTTCAATTATGTGCTCCATTATGTTTATGAGATAAATTGTAACTTTCTATTGTTCAGTATGAAAAATCAACCTCCTTTAATTACCATTGGTGAGAGAATTTATGTTGGATATGAATGGATAGTCCAGAATCATTAATACCTTTGATTCATTTATTTAGGTTATTAATTTCTAAATATAATAGTTGAAGAAAAACCATATATGGATTTGGATTACATACAACAAATATCATAAATACGATAAGGGAAATCTAGATCACACCATACACCATACAAAAATGGTCACCCTATAAGTGGATGATCTAGTAGATTATATTATTGTTTTGATAACTAGAAACTAGAATTTTTGTTGAATTTTTCCTTCGCAATGGTTGAAAAGTCTCTACATTAAGTGGTAAATACATAATCATTCAATTTTATCTTATTTGAGTGGAGTTACATGGAGAAATATGCATACATTGAAAATTTGTAAAATACCATGGATAATAGTACATTAATGTGTAACTACATGTAAATCACCACAAACTTTTTTTTATAGAAAATAGATGTTTTATTTTATCATGTTGTATCTTATACTTCCTCAATGTTGTTTTTCAGTCCTCATAACATCAACATACTATTCCATACATTCTTCGATGGTGGGTTAATCTTAATTTATTTAGTCTTTATTCTTATCTATATTGGTCACATTAATATAATATTTTTTACTTATGTGTTTTTGAAAAAAATTTATCCATATTACTCTTCAATGTTACCACTTAATGCGCCTCTATTTGAACCAATCTATTACCAAATAATGAAAATGTCATCGATAATATCTATTTTAATAAAGATATAATAGTTTATTATAATTTATTTGGTGTGATGATTTGTTAATGGAGATGTATTTATTTGTCTTATTAACATGAATCTCAACTATTGAGATATGATTTTCTATTTTCATGAAATATTTTTCAGAAATATCTCAAAATATCATTGGGATTAATATAATTTTAACTTCTTTTATGGTTGGGGATATTACACGCATTATTACCTTTGGGGATAAAAATACTTCTAAAAGGCTAGTGGTCTTATTTTCCATGGTCATAAATCATTTTTACCTCATCCGAATTCATGTTCAAACCTCGACCATGACCCTGTTCAAAATTTAGTGTTGTCCATCTCATTTTCCCCAATTAGTCTCGAGAATATGTATATTTCATACTACTTGTAAAAAATGTCCCATAACCAATTGAATTTGTCTACATCCCACCATGAGATTCATCGAAGAGATCTGGTCCTCCATATATCATGAACATCATTGAATTCATTCTCTTTATTAGAACTCCATTAATTTTAGTTACTAAAAATAATTTCTTTATTTGTAATTTATTTTATTTTTGTGGGTAAATTTGTGGCCTCCAATATGAACACATAAATTTGGTATGAACCTTGTAGATATATATTGAAACACATTATATACAATATTTTCCATTTTATCTTATACTATTCTCTGTGTCTTCCTCATGAGTCCTCCTTCAAATAATGAATTATCAACTGTACATAAATTATTTTGAAAACTAATGTAAAGGTATATAGTTATACCTAAAGAGATAGTTAATATTTTGGGAATCACTATACAACATCCTGGATATATCAACTATGAGAAAAGTGATTCCACAATTAATATAATTTAAGGAAGTATTTTAGTTAATCCCACAACATGCAGTTTCACTATAGATATAGTTAAATAACATATAATTGTGTATTCAAAACATTTTATGGGAAGTGTTTAACTTATTATTCGATTGAGGAATCATGCAGAAGACATCAACAGTGGCATAATATATAATGGGAAATATTTATGATATTATATCAATATAGAATGGTAAAAGTGGAACACCAAATGGATGTGTTCATATAGGATACCACATAGTCATCCATGTAAATAAAAGAAATTTCCAATAAAATAATGGTATAGTTAATAATTTAAAAATGAGGAGTAACATCAAATACATTAAATTCTAGAAAATATTTGACATATGGAGGACAAAATATCATAAATTATTTTAATTTTGTGGTGGATATGAAGACAATCATTTGGGTGAGTTTTGGTTTACTCACATCACTAATATATCTCTCAATGACCAATGAAATAATGGGAATTGATTTATGATCAATCAGATAATAACACAAGAACTCACAAAAAAAATCAATTAATTGATACTTTTTCTCATAAACCTTGAATTGGAGTTATTTATATTTTCTTACCATGTCATTGTATTAGATAACACATCCCTAACCCTTTTTTGATATATTAATAAATAACATAAACCCTTATCTAGTGTATAGAAGTTAGAGACATCGTTCAATAACCCACTATCTCTTCAGTTCATTGAATTTAATTTCATGTTTATTAGTATAAATTAATGTGACTCCTATATATGTCATCTTATGTATTAGAATTTATAAATTTGAGAAATTCCTTAAAAATAATTAATAATATACAATACAAATACTGAAAATATACATCTAATCCATGATGGATGGTCTAGTACATTTATCAATATCATAAATATTTGAATGATCCATCGATATAACCTCACACATAATAATGTTTACTAATAATAATATTTTATATAGGAATAAATCACATTGTTTAAAACATTAATATTGATTCTCCTCTCTCAAGGTATTAAAAACAATAATTAAATGTTCTTCATTCCCTTACATTATCTAATAATATATAATGAAATCATCTCTAATTACTATGAGAAAATGATAAAGGTAATGTCTAAATACTATATTAATTAATTCCATGATATTATGGGTATTGTTGCGTTGAAATAGTATCACGATAAATTAATTACTTCAATACCCTATATGAAATACTTTCTTGGGGATGACATCTCATTTTTCCATTAACTAGTTATATCTTTCTAGAAGATTAATAATTGAAATTTATTGGTATATGTGTTTCAGATCATAATATTTAAAAATGGGGTATACGATATTATTCTTTATATGGATATTTTATGTTCAATATTATCAACATAAAGTATCATTAATAAATTATTTTTTTAGTGAGTATAAATCCATTTTCCAAAGTCTCATATAGTTTATTCATTAATTACATAATATAAATTGATTCCACTCTATAATGATTCCTTAAAATAGGATCAATAATTGGTATGAGTTATGTAGAAAAAACAACATAATGTTTCTAGAATAGTCTAGGAAACTCTTAAGGAAATTAATTGGTATATTACCAAAAAAATATCCGTATCATCATTATTGAATTTATCCCCATCCATTTTAGATATATATACCTAATGAATATCATGTAATACTTATATAATGGTAGTAATTTAATTTTTCCATAAATTATAATCCTATAATCGATAGATGATTATATGTTGATTCCAAGGATCATATATAACATTACATCCATTGTATTTGATATGGGATGCATAAAACTAGAGCCAGTACTTGACTAAAATAACCTCACATTCCAATTTAAGGAGAATAAAAATATTTACAGAAATCACATTCCCAGAATCATCTATTAGAGAGGATCTATTGATTATAGATGTGATCTTTATATCATTGGGTGTTTTTACCAATAAATCATTATTTAACCATTTGGGTTATTAATTAACAAACCATTCAAAATTTAAAGTAATGAATAATGTTTGGCTTAAATATGATGTTATTGAAATTAATTTATATAAAACTTCGTTCCATTATAATTTCATTGATTCATAATATAAATCCATGTCACCTAATTAATATATCTTCGTAAAGTTGTAAAATTATCCCATACCATATACTGATGTTTCTTAAGAAATACAGTAGTCATCCATTGGAAATTTTCAATAAAAATATTGGTATACCATGAAAGTGGAACATAATAAATAATGAAAAAATATGTAAATAGCTGGCCTAGGAACCGCACCCTACATCAATGCCATAATCACCTCCCCTCTCGTACCACCCCAGTCGAATGTGTGGGGATAATAAATAGTGAGTATATAAGATAAGTAATAGTTAAATTTTTATGTAATAATATCTATTTTTAATTTTAAAATTATAACATATTGATTCAAGGGTTCTTATTGATATAATCCCCACCTTTTTTCCATCACACCATATTTTGCCTTTATTCGTACTTCAAAAACATAGTATATTTATTTATTTATTTGAAGAAACACTTTTACAATATAAGCATTGACATAAAAAATAAAATTATTTTATATAGGTTTCCAAGACTGATATTCTAATATTTTTTCTGATCATTATAACTGAAGAAGATAAAATTACATAGATCACTAAAATGAAATAACTTACCACATATTCTTTATCTGATTGTGATAATTGTTCCTTGTTTTTTTCTATAAAGGATACAAGTGTTTAATTTTTTAATAAAGTCATTCTAATTCTTATATTGTTTTTGAACAATTAATTGGTTTTGATTGTACCCATATTTTAATATTAAATATTTAGATTGCAATATTCTTCATTCAATCATAGATGTTAAAATTATTTAAACCTTAAGAATACATGTATTCATAAATGTAACATCAAATTAATAATTTTGTAAAAAAATAAAGTAAAATTTGGAATCTATTGTCATATGATAAAAACAATATAAATGTTTTTAATCCTTGTTTTTATTATCTTAATTTCATTACGATCCACCTCAATAAAAAATGACTTCACATATTTTTTCTATATTTGAACATTATCAAATCTAGTATACCAAAAAAAATTAAACTTGATATTTTGTTATTAAGTAATCATACAAAAAATTGGTCAAATATATTACATATTTCATCCATGAAATAAAATTACTTCTAGTTGGTCTAAAATGATGCACATTTATCCAAAAAATACTATTTTTCCAGAATTTTTATCCTATTTATAAAGTTTATTATTTTATTAATAATGAACCTCACTATATATTAGTACCTAAACAAATAATGTGACATATAAATCTATAAATAATTGGATATATTGTCACCAAATAATCATCACAAATTATAGCCTCTAAATCATTATATTAATTTAATCTATGTGACTAATCAGTGATTTTTTGCTTACTATTTTGGAACATTAAGTTCATTGTTTTATTTTTTCCATAAGAAACATTTACATATAAAGCTATCTCAAAACTACCCTAATATAATAGCAGTTATATATTTATTTTTATCAAACCAGGATTTCATTTTATCCAAAAATATTAATGAAAATATATGTGACCTTTTTTTAATTCATATGTGTCGAATTTACTAGAGATTCTAACTCCATTAACATTTCCAAACAAATGATTACATATAAATTATTTATTGTACATATATCTAGGAACATGTTTCATAGTTGGTTAGGATAGAGATGCATGGTTGATATTATTTAAATGTATGGATTATTGGGTTTAGTAGTGGGTACTTTTTATATATAAATAATGTTTTAATTTTTATAAGTTTTTGGACAAGTGGGAGATCTTTGGGATATATGACCTACATTATTAATTAGTTATTTCATGTGAAACTTTTAATTCGGACCAAGTTTACTTCATATAGTATTCCAATCACGTGTTTTTAGATTAAGTAATTTGGATTGTTTGTGGTTATATATTTATTATGGATATATATAATATCTTAGAAAATATACTCACCAAATTGAATCTTAGACTATCATGACTAATTGGAGACCTATAGAATTTTGGGAGTTGACCCTTGGTCACATGGAGCCATCAACTCGGCATTAATAAAATAATTTTTTTGGGGGAATTAAATTGAGGTTTTATAGTAATTTTTTTATTTTTATTCTTTTTTGGGTCTTGGTTGATTGATATAGGTAGATTATGATCATGGGATGTAAATTTAGTTAGTGAGTCATAAACACCTTTTTTGTTAATGTCATATGTTTCCTTTATAATGTGATTATTATTATTTATTTTCATTGATTCCATTGAGATGTTACTTTAAGCATGACATATTATGATAATGATGTTATTTTGGATGTTTTAATCATTGATATTTGTTTTAAGAGTCATAATTACCCGAATAAAACATTGAAAGTAGCTTCACTAAACATTCAAATGAAGGTATGTGGAATTAAAAAAATTCTTCAAAAGTTTTTTTTTGGAAAATAATATACATAGAAAGGGATCCATTTTGAGTATAATTTTATAAGTGATTTAATTAATTAAAATATCAATACTTATTTAACTATGAGTTTTCTAAATAACCTATTAATATGTTGTTTTTTAAGAAATGTTAATAATATGTATTTCTGTTTTATCTGATTATGATGTTATAGTAATAATGTAAATGTTGTGCATGGTATCCTATGGAGATTATGTTAATGAATTTAATACCCTAGTGCTTGAATGGAACACTCTAGATATGAATGATATGTGTTCATAAAGAGGGTATACATAACAATTTGTGTATACCTAAGATTTTAATATCAAAAACCATTTGTGGTAAAGGTATTATGGTTTTTTCAAGAGTTTCTACTAGATATATTCCAATCCAACGAGATTTCAGGCATGGGATTCCATGTGATGATTAAGGGTGATAGTATATGGTCATGTGTAGGGCGTATCTAGTGTTATAAAATATTTTTTAATTACAAAAAATAAAGAATTTCTGAATTTATTTCTATAATTTCACCGGTATGAAAACAATATTTGTAAAATACCCTCTTCAAATTATTTTTTTGAATTTCCTTATATTCTATTAGATATATTAAAAAACAATGCAATGAATAAAATATAGGACAAGTTAAATTTTAATAACTGTTCGACTATTTCATGTAAATATCCATACTCTAATCTTCGAACTGCAAATGTATGACTACTGATATGATTCTGTTACTTTTACTAGGGATCATTGATGTTAATATAGAATGTGGAAAATTTTTAATATAAAAAATTAAATATCTGTCAACGAAACTTGAAATATAAGTATTTAATAAGGAATCAAAAAATTAATAACATATAATATTATAAGAAAAATATTTTTAGCTTTTTTTATAATAGGATAAAATTTTATTTTTTTTGGAAAAATAACTAACCTGTGATTAATCTTCTTCAGATAAAATTCTTCTCAGAATTATGGTTTTGAAGAGATTCACAATTCGTCACATCATAAAAAAGAAACACAAATAAAAAGAATTTTCTTCCCTTATTAACCAGCAATTTTCTATTCATACATAAGAGACAAAAATGTATATTAATCATGATAATTATTCGATTAGGATAATATTATTATAATGATTAATTTTAATGTTTGAGATATATTAATTATTTATATAAAAAATATTTTAAATATATATAGACAATAATTGAATTTATTCAAAATATTTCCTTGAATTTTACATGAATATAGGAATCATCATACAATTTATAACTAAATTGGTATTATAATGACAATAAATCATTATAATAATAATTAAATATTCCATAAAACATTCTATCAATGATAAAAAATTACAAAGGTTTCAAAATTATTCATATAAATATACATGAAATTATCTCCCAATTATGATTACAATTGAATGAGAAATATATTAGACTTAACATATTATAAACATTTGAATATATAAGTTATCTATAAAAAATTCTATGAATTGATATTGATATATAAATAAATTGAATTCTGAGCTCATGGAAGAATAACTTGTTGTATTCCTAAGTATAATTCTTGTATAAAACAATCTTCGTATGAGAAAGTAATTTTTCTTAATAAATATATCATTTAAAAACATCCACATTTTATGAATAAACTCTCAGTTCCATAATCCTTCAAATAATGACACCAAAAAATATAATATATTTGATTTTCATAGTTTCCTTTTGATATAAATAACCTGTGAATTATTAATATTATTTAAAAGAAAATCATAAATATATAATCCATTTTACATTATAAAATTCATTACATATGAGAAACTCTTATTAAGACCAATTCACACTTTAAAATACATGTCTAGTATTTCACAATTTAATTGATGTGAATTTTCTTTGAAAAGAGCAAAAACGGTACCTAAGGGGCCAAATCCATGGATGATGGATCCTTCTAAAAATGGAAGGGTTTCTTCAGTTATTTCTGAGTTATATGATAGTACTTATATTTAAAATATTGTAATATTTCTTGAATCATATTCCCAATTTTTACATGAACATATAAATACCCCATTCAGCCTTCATTTATGGTGGTCTCATCCTTTGGACATCCAAGGTAGGGTAGCCATGTATCATGAAGTCCTTAGCCACATAATCCCTACCCTTCTAACACACCCATATAGCATAAAACCCACCCCATAAGTGCACTAACTCCATCCCAAGGTATGGTAACCATGTATCCTCAAAGTCATCAGCCACATGATCCCGAACCTTTTAACCACCCTATTCTTTTTTTTAACTCACCATTATGGCACCCTCATGATGCCTCCTACTAGTGGACATAGATTCATGAATGTTTACACGTAATGGAACTTATTACTATCCATTATTGGTTCAATAATTCCCTTACCATTGTTATGTCCAATACTAAGAATATAAATAGAATGTTGAGACTCACTTTAAGATGATTTCATAGAGCTAATTCCTTGCTTTAATAATCATATATTCTATTAAATATTATTTCTAATTTCATATATTCAATACATTTTTGGAATCCATGTTTGATATGATAGACATTTTTTATATTCATTTCTTATGGATTTTTTTTCAATTCACTCATTCTTCATTATCTAATTAAATTATTTTTTAAAAAACAATTCTCTCATTTATCATTTTGAAACATCTATAAATTTAATTACGTTCATCTTGAGAATTAGAACTTATAGATTATACAGAGTTTCATGAGTCTTCGCATATTTATTAGACATTATTTTCTTCATTTGATGTATAAAATTTAGGAGAATAACTATATTTACATATAAAATTATATTCATAATCATATTATTCTATATATGATTAACACATCATTGATTCACAAATCATGTAATTTATTTTATTACATATAATATTTATTGATACTAAAATTCAATTTATATAACACTACATCTAGTATATAAAATTTTTAAACCATTTATTATTAATATAGTGGAATGATTATTATTGATTTTATTATACAAAAAAAACATAATGTTCCGTGAGGATATCAATAGTAACGGCTAAGGGAATCTACGCAGACAAAGAAAATAAATTCCAATGTAAGTTAAAAATAATATGAATTGATAACAATCCTCTAAACTTAATTAACCATGAAAGAATAAGGGATGACTGATATATTTCACTCCCAATATTTATTAAAACACTCCATATGATATTCCCTTTTCTTCTCTCTAATGTAGTACATTATCATCCATAGAATAGTGTGGGTGCCTAATATGGCCTCAGTCCCCAAAAAGGATCTGTAAGTGACCACTATGATGGAAAGGTTATTATAAAAGTAAGTAATTAACTCTATGAAATCATACATAACATATATAATATTTAAATGGATAATTTTATCATATTATTTTTCAGTTTTAAAGTAAAAATAGTTTCAAAAATATTAAATTATAAATTATTTTGATTAAAATATAAAATCATTATAAAATATTTTAAAACATTATAAAATTTCTCACACAACATAATTCCAATTTGAAAAAATTATTGAGTGAGGTTAATAAATATATTCCACAACTAGTAGTTATTAAATCTAGAATAAAAGCATTAATATATATTTGATCAAATAAATATCAAATGATAATTTTTTCTTAAAAAAATAATGTTATTCCCCTACTAGAAATAAAATTATAATATAAAATAGCTATGAAAAATACCATTATCAATGTTAATTTTAAACAATTATAATTCTTTGATTTTAAAAGAACAAATTGGAAAGGTGGATTTAGAAAAGAAATAGATTTATCATGTTAATCCCCCTCCATGGGAAAAAATACATTTTACATCCATGTATTAATTAATAAAACTAATATCACATGTGCATGAATAGAGGATGTTAATGGACTCAAATCTAGAAATAAGAGTTCTGGACTCCTCATAACATAATCCTTCCAATAGAATATAACATGTCGCTACAAATCTCACCATATTTACAGTTACTATACATGATCATATATCTTATTAAAAAATTTAAATTTATTCATATAATAATATTTTCTAAAAGTTTCTTGGCTTATTTAGTTACATTACACCTTTTGAATTCAAATAAATTTTATTTCAAACCAAAAACCAATAATTAGCATCAAAGGATTCCTTTAATGTTAAATCTAATGGACTTAATTACTATCCAATATAGATCATGTATCATTTTAATTATTATTGGTACTTACTATATGTTCATCCATTTAATCTTTTTAATAGTTCATATATTGATAGATACTACTTGTAATGTCGTTTCCATATCATATGTGGTAATAGACTCTCTAATATACCACCGTAATCATATTGTTAAATTCAAAATCCACTGGAATATGGGGAGGTGCACCGGATGTCATGTGGTGAATCATCATGGGGGACCTATATAGTGTATCAATAAATAGAATAATTAAAATTGGTATCAAATAAGATTTATTTTTCATACTATTTGTTCATGGTGTACAAAAGACTAAAATATTGTCACAACATGGTATTGAGTTCATATCTGTGTGCCTATATCCCCATGAATTTCGGAAAATCCATGTTTTTGGTTTTGGGAAATTGAATTTCATTCTCTATTCTTTGACCATTGAATTATTTTCCACACAATATGGTGTGACTTGGATATGATGTTATTATGTTATAAGTTTTTTATATCGTGACCATATAAAGAAATATTGGGTGTTCAGTCGTGAAACTTACTTAGATTATAAGATTGATTAGTCATCAGAAATCTACCTATGATTGATAGTTCACAAGGATTCATTATTCCAGTAGTTTATTTAAATATATTTTTTAATGTTTACTGGTAATTTATATCTTTATTTTTTTGCAAAATGGTTTAGAGGGTTTGGTATTTTATGTGCATACTTCTAATTATATGAGTTATTTGAAATCTAATTGAGGAATTATTCATGTGATTTATGGGTAATATGTCGATATGAATAACCTGAATGGAGGTAATTATGGTTAAATAATGAGTATGTTATAATAGTATAATGTTTTTTGGGTTATATCATTTCTAGTATATTCTATTTATTGAAACCAAATACATGTGAAAACAAAAATATTAGTATTTTTTAATATGGATAATAAATGTTTTTGAACAATGAATCCTTGGGTATTAAAATAGTACATATAATAAAATTTAAATGAGAATAGATTTTATTTTTATGGAAATTTTAAATGGGTATTCCTTGTGTATTTTGTAAAACCCTGTGTTTGTTTAGATTGAGGTATGAGAGTTCAATATTTTGGAACCATTGGTAATGGATTTTGATTCATTACTGGGTTTATATGCTTTGGGTTGTAGGATGTTACCTTTCATATGTTCAGATAGGTTTTATCCTTGATGTTGTAAGATATCAACTAAAATTTTGGATGTGGACACAATTCTAGTTATTGACAATGTGGGTTGTGCATTGGAACATAAAAGGGTGTCCTTCATTGTTGTTCATTTAGTATGGTAAGTAGTTTTACAAATGTACATAATATCATGTGTTTTCTAATAGTTTCAAGAGTTTTTCATTTGATATGTGACATTTTTAGGTACAATGTTTATGGCTTAGTGGTAAATCATGGTGTCCTTTAGGATATAAGTATTGTTTAAGGAGCGAGTGTCTTATGACCCCTGAAGGTGACTAGTGATATGGTTTATCCATGTTATGATCATCATTTTTTCATTATGTAGAAGTTAATGTTTGGGGATACATATTGTAATACATGAAGAATTTTTCATTCTGTGGTTTCTATCCGAGGTGTCTAGGTTGAATATTAAATGTTTTTCGTAACAAATCTTGAGTTGTGGTAATGAGTCAGTGACCCTAGAAAATCTAGGGTAAACATGAATATTATATTACCTCTGTGAAATTTTGTTTGGAATTTTGATAATTTTGGATGCTTTATATGTTTATTAGATGCGTGGTGGGTGTGAGGGTGGTTTTTTAATATTAATTGTAATGACCTTGATCCTTTTCGGAGGAAATCACCTAGAGTGATTATGGTTGTCTTCGAGTATGATTTAAAATAAATGATTGTTTGGGTTCTTAAATCTAATATTCCATTTCTATTTGATGTGTAAATTTATGTGTTCTTTTTCTAGACTAGATTTATATGACTAGAATGTGGATGATCTTTCTAACATAGGTATGATGCCTAGTTTGGTTGTTGGTCAAGTGGTTGGATATAAATTATTCAATAGTCACATTGTGTGATGGAAAAATTAAGGATTCATTGAGTATGATGTGGTATATTTTAAGGAGGTGGGAATATTTATTTTACTACTTATATTATTATAGTTCTATTTTCATACAACTCATTGGGTTTTGAGTTTGATTTACTGAATTTTCATAGTAATGCATGAAACTAATGTTTCTAGGATGGTTGACATTATAGTAACATGGTTGAGTTTCATGATTCATTTGGGATATATGAATAGGCTATTGAAATTTTTGTGCCTATTGTTTTTGGGGAAATTAAGGTGATGTCTACTTGCAATGGATGAGACAGATTGGTTTCTCATTGATATGATGATCTCTTTGTGTTTATGTAATGAATCAATTGAATCATAGTGAAAGAAATGAAGTTGTTTGGTGGTGGTAATTCCACATTAATCATTGGTTATGGGATATATTATAGTGATTCATGATGTAGTGGTGATTTTGGGTGATGAATATCATTGAATCACAATGACTTGGATTTGATAAGATGCATGTGGGAAGGGGATCCCAATGCCCTTATTTGGGTTTGATATTCCTTTATAGCGTGGGATGTCATTAGAAATGGATGAGTTTTTAGTGGTATCAATTGAAGGAATCTTATTGTACTTCTTGTTTAGTGATGATAATTCCCAATATCATAACATAATCCTTATCATTTTTAGAGTGCATTAACCATATAAAATCCAATGTTAATAAAATTTTGCGTATGATGAACTTCCCCTTATAGTTTTCAATCAGGAAGTGAGTGAGTTCGGAATGTGTAAAGTGAACCATTAATAATATTTTACAATAATAAATGGGATGTACATAACTTCATTTAATTATTTATATCCCATTATCAGAATCCATTGATGCGTGAACGATGAATTCTCATTTGGTTTTATGGGAGGGTGATATGTCCATATCCTATAAAATGGTTCAATGATGATAAATGCGTGGGATGTGGTAAATTTATCATCATAACTGAGGTGGTTATAATGGAACTCATGTTCGGGGCATGATGTCTCAGTCATGGTTTTATACACCACATAATCTACGGGTCATATGTTTGTTGGGATTATCAGGGGCTGGTTATGGATGCATTGTGATGTGAATAATAATTTATTTGAGAAAGGGATTTATTCTCAATGAGGTTCTAAAACTGATTATATTTTTTATAGATATTTGTTTGTGTGTGTGGTGGGGAATAATGAAATATCTAAATAATATAGTTTATGATAGTATAATCTCACCCAGAGTTGGGTATGGAATATAGTGGGCATGTTGGGTGGTCAATGATTACCTCTATGTGTGAAGGCATCAAGACCAAGCGAGGTGTTGACATGTTAGTAGTTGGATTTGGGTGTTTTCAGGAAGATACAGACAAGGATCTTCCATCTTGGATTAACATGTGGGACTAAATTTGTATGTTGAAAAAATGTATCAGTTTCTTCACATTGGAAGAGATATATATGTTAGGAATGAAATATGTTTTTCAAGGAAAATATAATTTGGTTCTATGAGAATGAATGTATAATAATTAGACATATTTTTCAATGGATTGTTCATTTACAAAAATATGTGTCTATATTGTTTTTCTATCACACTGATGGATGAAATAAATAAGTTAGAAATGACTCTAAGAGCACAATGTGGTCCCAATTTCATGTTTCTATTAAACTATTCATTTGAAAAATATTCTAAACATAAATGTATGGATAAGGTGAGGTAGTTATTATGGTGGGGAGAACCATAGGACATGAGGATAACCATGTGATAACACCATTGATATTTAGTATTTATTGTATTAGGTAAGTGACAAATTGATGGTCTAATTTTGACAAAAATAATTGGCTCATGTTTTTATGGTTTTGAAATTTGAGTCGGGGTTTGTGGCTTGGTTGTCGTTTAGATTTTTTTATTTTGACAATGTAATTAGAAAATAAATTCTTGATAACGATACATTGAGGTTGTGGATGGATGACTACATATTACTTTGAGTGAATCCATTATTGGGTCACCATAGGTGTTTTAAAACAAGTAAAAATCTCACCAGTGTATGTTGGGACAATGAAATCATTGGTAGTATCGAGCTTATATTGTACACATTAAATCATCTACTATGGTATAGTTTTATTCATGATTTTTTCTCCAGCATTTTTTATTATTACCACATTGAACATCTCTTATGGTTGTTGTTACAGATGTTGAGATTAAGGTTGATGAATCCTATTAAGACCATATGATTTTTGGTGTAAATATTAGTTATTTTTATCACCCTAAGACCATTCCTTTGGTTTAAATATTTTTATGGAATGAGTATGTTGTGGAAAAAATATGGGGAAGGGAAGTAGATATGTGGCCATAGTGGTCCAATACCTTTTCCTTATAAGACTACTCATTCTTGAGACCCCCTATAAGATGATTTCATATTGTTAATTCCTTTATTTTATAATATTATTTTTTATGAAATATTATTTGTAATTTCATATTTTCAATACAGTGTGTGAATCCATGTTTGATATGAAAAAACTTTTTTATATTCATTTCTTATGGATTTTTTTATAAATTCTATCATTTTTCATTAACTTTTTAAATTACTTTTTAAAACACATTTTTCTCACTAATCATATTGAAACATCTATGAATTTTATTAAATTCATCTTGAGAATTATAACTTATTTATTATACAATATTTCAGAAGACTTTACATATTTATTTGACATAGTTTTCATCATTTGAAGTAAAAATTTTAGGAAAATAACAATCAATACCCATAAAATTATAATCATAATCTTCCTCTTTTATATATGATTAACACAACATTGATTCAAAAATCATGTTATTTATTTTATTGCATAAAATATATGTTGATACTATAATTCAATATAAATACCACTATATCTAGTAGGTAAATTTACTAACACCATTAATTATTAACATAGGGGAATGATAATTATTGATTTAATTATAATAAAAAAATGAACCTACTTTTCAAAGAGGATGTCAATAGTAAAGGTTGAGGGAATCTAGCCAAACAATGAAAATAAATTCTAGTAGAAGAGAAAAATAATTTAAATTGATAACCAACCACTCAACTAAATTTCCCATGAAATAAATAGTGACAAATAAAATATTCCACTTACAACATTTATTCAAACACTCCATACCATGGTCAGTTTTTTTCCTCTCTTATAGAGTTTATTATAATCCATGGAATAGTGTGGGTGCCGGATAAGGCCTCTAACCCCAACAAGGATTTATAATTGATCACTAAAATGGTAAGGTTAATTTTAATGGAAATATTAATACAAGTGAACATAGAATGTGAATCAACATCAATATACTTTACATACCTATGTAAATTTAATTTTGCCAATCTAATAGATCACCATGAGTCTCATACAAGGACACCATTATGTATGAGGTTGCAAGTAAGATAATCATATGAATTTAGTATTAGACCCTATTAATGACAAATTCATCAAATCCAATCACCTATCTCTATTGCTACATTTATACATGCTTTAAAGAATAGAAATGTGTGAGGGATGTTTAGGGATTATGGCCATGAATCCACTTTACAATATGGGATGATCATGGATATAAGAGTCATGAAGTGATCGTGGAAGAATTAAGAGTTATAAAATTGACATTGGTGGAAGGTAGTGTTAAGAAATTAAAATACCTCCTAGAATTCTATAGAAACAAATATAAACCTATGATAATCTATACTAAAATAAAACATAACAAAAAAATATAGCTTTATGGAGATCTTCCATAGATATGAGATGACCACTAATCACAAAAAAGTCTTAGGAATTCCAAGAGTAAGTTAATTTAATTATCAATTTTATTATAGAATAACACCCCCCCAAGTATGAAAAATTTATTAGTTAGGTTTCCATTGACATACTATTTTGTTTATTCGAACATATCCAAAAAGAATCAAACATTAATTTGAATACATTATATCTCATTTACCTTACATTTTATTTACCTTCATAATTATAATCAATTTTTGGTTCATATCATATGACATAGTACACTGATAAACTCTATTAAATTAAACATATCCTATAACATAAATAATAGTATTAGTCGTAGTATAATTGAGATCATATTAATCTCTGGAAAAACAATTTTATGTTCAAAATCACATGGAGTAACCCTATAATGTTTAAATGAAATCATATAATTATTTTGAAACTATTTTTTGATATATAATAATATTTCACATCTAATAACTATTTTTCCCTCAAAAAAATTATATTTATCTAACCATAGAAATAACATAAATAAGAGAATCCATTATTTATTAAATGATAAATCCTTATTATTTTTTTAACATGTATATATAATTCATATACTTGTCTTTGAGATCATATATTTTTTATTAATTCTTTATTATATAAACATGAAAAGGTGAATTGAGTTCTGTAATTTCAAACTTTTAAAAAATCAAATAAAACAACCTCTTCAAATGGTCATTAATGACTTTTATTTTTTAGGATTACATATTTAATTTAATAAAGTAATGAGTAAAATATAGGACATGTAAATCTTTTACATTGGTTCATGTTTTGAAGATGATTTCACTAATCCACTAAACAATCACACAAGGTGGGTAATATTGTTCTCTTAAGATCCTTTTATTTGTGATTTCATCTTTGACACATAGTAATTTTCAAAATGCTTTGACATTTACACAATATGAAAAATAAAAGGCTCTTATAAGGTATCACCACAATATTATCATGTAGTGTGTACAATTATATATTTAAATATATTATCAATTTTCCTAATGATAATGGAAGATAGATTTTCCAAAGAAAATTGAATAATGATTTTATTTCACTAGGGAGGATATTTATTTCATGTTAATCACTAAATAGATTCATATCCTTACAAATATATTATTGGAAAAAATAGCTACCAGTGTTATTTCATATTTTCCTTAAATTGTTTAGCATTGATGACTAAAAACAATTGATGAATAATCAAGATATTAATAATATATATAATGTATATATTCATATATATTTCTAACAAAATAATATAAAATATTTATAGAGCAATATTTTTATGTTAATTATATATATAAGGAATGTTCGGGTTCCGAGGGTACTCGGTCCCAAAAATTTGTGAAGAAAAATAAACTGTAAACAATGATACAAAACTGTGTCACAAGAACCACCAAACAAAATACTGAATCCTAAATCCACATGAAATCTATAGAGAAATCCCAAAAAAAGAAAATGAAAATCACATAGACTACAAATTAATCATCCTGAAGGCCTACTTTAAAAACTCCAAAGCCTCTCAATAAAAAGTCCTCCATCCACCCACACAGCAGACACTAACTTGTGTCCTCAATTAACTGAAAATCAAGGCCTTTCCCATCAACTTTCCTGCCACATGACCCACATCCCAAGGCACCATAGAAGTCGTCCCACAAATCACATTTTAGTTATCGTCACTGTGCACCAGCCAGCAGTGCACCGTGTTCTGCTCCGCTTCAGCGAG
The DNA here is from genome assembly GCA_963277665.1 of Viscum album. Classification (NCBI taxonomy): domain Eukaryota; kingdom Viridiplantae; phylum Streptophyta; class Magnoliopsida; order Santalales; family Viscaceae; genus Viscum; species Viscum album. Next base: position 1,272,151,883 of record OY728146.1, read on the forward strand.
CCAAAAAGGTGAGACCATGTTCATCGTCAAGTGTTAACATCCCAATGTGCATGTAAACCCATCTAAAAGCCTCCACCCTTGTGTCAGGCACATTCAAACCAACATAACCTTTCAGATCATCACCTGCACCCTACCACACACAGAAGACGATATATTCACTGCCATCAATCTCCTCTCCAGAGAAAGAAACACAACAGACCCCACATCATCAAACTACAAAAACTCATGGTCCATCATCTCTAGACGCCAATGACTTTCTTCTCGAAACCTAATCCCGAGTGCTGTTCACCAACCTTGTATCCCTAGTATCTGGCGGTTGAATCTCAACAGAATGTACCCACCCGACCATCCCCATTGTCTGAAGATGACCCTCCCACCGGGATCCTACACCCAACGCATCCTGAGTTCAATCTTGTCCCAAAACCCCCACCGGAAGCCACACGTTTCTCTTACAAGTTACTCCCTTCTCGATCTTAGCCACACCCTCCACGAACCTTCTCTTGCACACGCCAGACCACCTCTCCGACCTCCGTTGGGTGAAACCCACATCACACTCGGCTGCGACCAGATCTAGAATCACCAGTCCCCGACTCTCCCTCGGCTGCAAGACCCAAAAACCCACACATCTCTTCCAGCCCTTATTGCTCCGCCAAGCCTCCTCCATTCCTCGCCTCTCTATCAGCACTTCTCACAACACTGTAGGCTTCCAGACTCATGAACACCTGCATTTTAACCAATAAATTCCTCTCTGATATGTCTCTTCCATGCCTCACTTCTCCATTCCCTCTCCTCACTTTTCCGTCGGCTGGTAGAACCATGAACCCAAACATCACCACAGATCTCAAAATATATACCCAGATCTACCTCGAGACGAAGCAGCGCACGCCCACACCGCCCCTTATTCACCGTCGATTCCTCTGAATGCCTCCTAATTACTAGAGGAATTTCATTAATTCTCTCCTCAAAACAACTACAAACTAATCATTATTTCCCACAAGCGGAAAACATTTGATAATGGATAACAATCTCATCAGATATTAGTACCTGAAGCTGGTCATGTGACCGATGAGTGATAAACTCTCCATCCATGATAAAGAAGCTATCCATTAAAATCCTCATTTACTAAATAATCTTTCTGATAATTATATATATATATATATATAATTTTCATCAAATTTTATTTTTTTAATTTTACATAAATGTTGGGATGTCATTATTAAAACTAGTAATAAATTTTCTAGAAATAAAACAATGGACTAATTTAGGAATGTCAGCTAATAAAAAATACATAAATAAATTTTATATATAATTTTTTTTGGTTCTATAATGACACTCATGTACGATGAATTATGTGTTTGGTTCTGACATAGGTTTTAGGCCTTGTGTTATTTGAAAATATACCAGTGATAATTTTTATTATTATGTATTTTCATGTGAGAGAAACATGGATATTTTATTAGGAACACTATACTACTTTGGATTGGATGAGACTCATATGAAGATCATCATGCATATAATACATAATTTTAAATAATTTTCATTCCATTTTTTGATCAAATGAAAAAAATGGCTGATAGGAAATAACTAAATAGTTGGTTCATTATGGAATTAATTATTTTATTAGGATGGAAGTGAGAGAATTACATGACTATATAGGGGTATATATAAGTCCCTAGACATAAAAATTACATAATATTAAGTTAGATACTTAATATAAATTGATTATATTTACATGTTTATATTTTTAGATAATTTACCCAAAATTATTACATAAAAACTCAAATATTACAAAGCATACACTTCTATTAACTATCCTTTTTTTCAGAAAATGAACTCCTTAAAATAAAACATGATTTTTTTTCTTGATAAAAATATTATTATCATCCATCATTAGAAGAAAATTTCTATTTCCCATTATTACCCTATGAAATATTTTAAAATAATAGGATGAGAACAAAACGCTCAATGTGCGAAATAAGATAAGGAAATAAAACGTTATTGCATTAATAATTATAGTCCCATGAAATCATACCTTTCACCCATAAAACATTATATCATTAATGTACCTTATGAATCCATAAGATTCATAAATAACCTATTACCAATCATAAAGGTAACAGGTCGCATTCAAATCATACTTATATTTACCTTTCACAAGTATAGAGGGAGTAACATTCATGTTTACATTTGGAATACACATTAAATTATATTACCTAAATATCATAGGACAAACCTTATTATATAACTATTTCTCATTAACCAATTAATTAGAGATCTATCCTGGTATCATCTTCCCATGGTTTTAAATGAAACAACCAGTATATGTAAGCAATTCCCAAGAACCATGATATAATAATAACACATAAATAAGCATAAATAAAAACTACATTTCAACTTTGCATTCAAAAAATAATATTTGAAGATATTAATACAATAAATCAATTATAAAATCCATTTTGATACCAAAATACATAAAAATGAACATGGTTATCATTTTTCTTTTAAAATAAATATGGATTGTAGAGGAAGCTAAATACTAAATAATGGTCACGATGGAAAAAAAGCCATTATCGCCACATGTGTTAAAAAAACCTTTTTTTATTTTGAAAAAGTCATCATATTAAAATATTCATATTGAAAAAAAATTGAATGAAATTAAAATTTAAATGGGTTGATTATATGATATATATTTGAAGGTGGTGTATAATGTCAAAATATGTCTCAATGAAAAGTGGTGGAGACAAATTCCATTATTGTGTGTCTGACACGTCACATACAATATTTAGATTCTTAAATAACAAATATAGGATAATTTATACATTATTGATAAAAATCGCTGGTTTATAATTTATTTTATATTAATTTTTTCCATGTTATAAAAAATAAAAAATTACTTATGTTCATATCAGATGTTCAGTCGATATTCGATACTTGAGATAAAAGTGAACTTGGATTGATATCAATAGTCTATGTGGTCATAATGACATCATCTGCAGAATAACATTCCTGAAATAATAATCACTTTTATACTAAAACTCTTACTTCTAAGTCGAAACATTTTTTAATGGTATGAAAAATAATTGACATTATCATCACGGAGACGGTAGGTCATGCATACGCATAAGTTATATTTTACATTTTTCACTGATCATTATTGAAATAAGGTAATTGTTATTTAATATTTCCAAAATTATCATATTATTAATATCATAATAATAATAATTTAAATATACTTATATATGTCATAAAAGTTATGTGGTGAATAAAAACGCTACATATTGATTTGTGGAGGTGATAGTTCACAGGTACGCACGGCATTATCATTTTTGGAAGGTAAGAAAATAATTAAATATTATAATTTTACAATCATAAAAATTTCATTAATATGATTTTGATAAACATTTATTCCATAATTATAATCTTTTTTGACAAATGCTAATGAAAAAAAACTCTATCAATTCATGATGCGGTAGTCTTCCGTACAAACGATTGAAATGTTCATTTCCCATTAGATGAAATTTGAGATGTATTTAAGTGATGATATTAACATAATAACATCTAATTATATTAAGGATATTTTAGTTGTTATTTAATATTAGAAGAATAATATTTATTGGAAGTGTAGGAAGAAAAAAACAATTCAAAAATGATACCTATTCTCCAGTTGATCACAATTGAAGAACCCATAAACACCTCTAAGAAGGGTTTTCTATATTAATTGAGGCCTCAAGAAAATGGGGGCAAGGATTATCGGAAGGTTTTTAGGCTAATCAGGGATGAACCAAATGGTTCTCAAAATTTGAGTAACAGAGAAGAGTGGGTAACTTTTTATAGGACAAGGGAGGGGCACCCTTAGAAACTCTTAAAATATTTAATTAAGATAAATTATTATTTTAATCCAAATGGCTTCAACATGACATATATCTAAAATAGGATGGGGATAGTTCTAAAATATCTCTTCCTATTATTTTTAGATGTGTATTTATTTTATTTTAAACCATATCTTTTCATTTTACCCTTAATTGTGCTCTTTTATTTTCAGTAGAGATAAAAAAATTTAAATATTGAGAGACTATATATTTTATTTGTATGAAATACATTTCCCATAATTGAACACTTAATGAACTTTTACACCATTTAATAGTCACTTGGTGATTCTAAATGATTTTTAGGATTATTAAATAATTTAATAATTTTATTTATAAAATGTCAATTTTTACTCTATTCATATCATTGAATTTAAATAAAATCCAACTAGAGATATAACATTAAAAAACCATTTAACAGGCTAATAACATGTCATATTTAACAATAAAATTCATTTATGAGAAAATTTATCTTATATAAAATTTATTTTAACATTTATAATATCATTTTTTGATTCATGAATGAATAAATATATTATTGCAACAAAATTGTGCATTAATTAAATATAGATATTTCTTTACAAAAAATTACAAATAAACTATTATGATGAAGTTAGTGTTTTTTTCATTCTATAGACTACTTCTAGTCGAATATATCCCTTGTATAAATCAATATTATAAAACATTACTTAAAAACAAGTATAACAAAAATGGCTATTCATTGGATAAAATATTATAAATACATTAATATCATCCATGTTCTTCAATGTTATCCTAAAATTGACCCAATGATTCTCATGGTTGGTATACACTCATAAAATAAAATTTGGTAAGTTTTATTGTAGTTTTTTATTATTATAATATTATTTTTACCTTTAATTACCTATTTTACCCTTAACTTTGGTAATTAAAATAATTTCTAAATTTACAATTCATAATGTCCCAAAAATAAAAAAGACATTTTTAGATAATCTGGAACATTTGATTATAAAAATGGAATCCATTTTACAAATTCAAAACATATAAGTTTTAGAAATTAATCTAAAATTAATCCCTATAGTAAAAACAAGTAAATTGGTTTTTTAAAACTAAAAACCATCAAAATAATGACACGTTTTTATATCAAATTTAAATGTCAAATTAACTAAAATTTCTATAATATCCTTAAATGATAAAATATTAATTTATTTATTACATAGAAAATGTAAAAATATAATTAAATTAAATGAAAAGGTAGATTTAATTAAAATGTTGTATTTATTCACTATTCATTAAAAAATAAATTTCATCAAAAATACCACAGTTTCAATGAAAGTGAATTTTGATTTCAGGATTATATTGAAGACGTTTATTTTGTCAAATAGAACCTATGAAATTGTCAAAATGCATATTGAAAATGCGTTCTCGATAAAAAGGTGATAAAACTAAATTTTTAGAAAAACAATCATTTTATCCATAAAATTGTATTTGTTCTTATATAATTTCAAGAAAACACATAATATGAATTTCAAATATTATATTGTATTATTATTTCATTAATATAATCCAAAAAGAGTGATTTGAATATTTTATAAACATAATTATTCACACTAAAATAGTTTTTTATAAAAACCAAACTTTTATATTCAATTGGTTTTTATTTTCATTTATAATTAATTTTATAAAAAATGAATCATTATATAAACATGTGTAAACCTGATTTTCATAAGTTAGATAATATATTTCATTCCCTCCATTTGATCATCTTTTGAATAACTACAACATAAATTGATAATATTAATAATATATTATTTTATAGTATAACACACTCTTCTTTGTAATGTATGATACTGGAAGAACCCATTATTGCTTGTCAGGTACTCTATCATGCATAGAGTACATTTTAAAGTAAAATTACAATATAATTTATAAATATTAATAATCATTAAATGTTATTATCCTATAATTTCTTGGGATGTCACAACCTTCCTCCATTTGGAAATTACATCTTCACAATTATAAATTTTGTCTCACAAACTAAGGCTTCAATTTTTAAAATTACTTCATTGAAATCCCACATTGGTAAAAGAGTAAATAGAATTTCCTATTTAAAAGAAATAATTTAATGTTGAGAAGGTCACCTCAGATAAAACATATATGGATTCCCTGTTGGAAAACATGTATGTGTAAAAATAAACTGACTGTCATGTTCGGATGGAGAGCGAAAGAAAACATGATCAGTATAATGTTAAAAATTATAAAACAAGAAAATTGTGATGGCTTGATCGGTATTTTATTTTATGTTAGGAAATGTGAACAAAAAACAATATTATTATAAGATCCATTTAATAGTGTTAATGATTTTTTTAACTACATAGAATAAGGACAAAAATAAATTCACTTACTTAAGAAGTAGATTTTCATCATTTAATCTAATTCCACCACAAATCATTTTTTTTCTCTCCAAATGATGAGTATTTAAGATGAATATTATTTCCACTTGAAGCACTAGAATCAACTTCTATAGAATCACATAATCAATAAAATATTAATTATCTACACATCATACCTTGAATCATTAACTAATAACAAAGTTTTTGAATAAAAATAAAATAATTCCCCAAATATAAAAAAAATTAATGAAAAATTACTAATTTTAGTCCAAAAACGTTAACAGTAATACCCAAAGTCCATCATTGAGCATTCAATAAAAAACATTCCTTAAAATTACTCAAATAATTCAAACTAATATTGAATCTATAAATTCAGATGGATTTTATAACATTGTCTTCCAAGATAAGTTTTAACATTTATCTACAAATAACATCATGTAATCTTGAAGTCTTATATGAAAAATTATTTACCCTAATCACATATTCTCCAATTTAGGTAAATTATTTCCATAAATAAACTGAATCCCCATAACTCCACAATAAAAATACATACTCATCCAAAATAAAATTATACTAATACTCCTCAAATAAAATCCCATAGTATTATATTTTCCATAGGCATATAGGGTTCCCAAAACAATAAACATCTTCCAAAATAACATTTATCACTCAATCCCCAAATCATTTTCTGATTATACGGGTAACCATTTAATAAAACATAAGTTACCTAAATCAATTTATTCTTATTCCATAAACTCATTTAACATAAAAATTAAGTCATACTAACTCGGGACTTTACATAATCTATTGGTAGGTGATTCACCCTTATCACCCGTCAGTTTTGGGTTCGATCCCTGTGGCCTTGTTGGACGCAAAGTGTTACCACACATCATATAGGTTTTCCTTTTTTCTAATACTATGGCATTCTTATAATATACCACCGATATGAGATAAAATCATCAAAAATTAACATAATATATTTTATCTGTAAAGGTTGTCTTATAACCCTCAATTTAATCCCATCTCATAATGACATAAACATCACAATTCAAGAAGTCTTATATATATTTTCAAATTATTTTCACCACCAAATTATTTAATAAAACTATTTGAAAAATAATGAACATCATACCTTGATCATGGTGACAGCTGATTTCGTCGTCTTTTTGTTTACGTAGTTAGTAGGTCTACGAATTTCAACAATGATATATAGATTCTTCAAAATCAATTGATTCATTTTTCTGAATACAAATTGTACAACTTGGGACGTATTAGTATTCACATATTTTTTTTTGGAAAATAATCATGCATGACATTTAATATTAAAACATCTGATAAAAATTAAATATTAAAACCATTAGGACCATGTTTTTGTAGAAACATTCAATCAATTTTCCTTCTAAAATACCATAAGCATTAGTTAATATGTTTCTCAAGGGTCTCCTTCATCAACATATTTGAAAAAATCATCATATTTTTCATAATATTTTGATTATTTAAAATACCTAATGTGATTTGATAATATTTAATTTTTTTGAATATATGATAATATTTAGAAATTAATGTTTGATTTAAAAACACCCAATGATCCATGATAAAATACAGGTATAGTTGAGGTGCTAGATATCTCAAACAACTACTTTCATGTGATTTATATGTTTAAAAATGTTTCAGAATCATCCAATGATGACATTGTAATAATAATTACAAGAATGCCGTAAAGAAGAGATAGAAATGTTGTTTGAGATCCTCCTCCTCCCTTTTGCAACTGACATTCCTTGATCTGAATAAGTTATAGGACTATGATTTAAGCCAAATATTAGAACTATAATTTTACAATATTTTTAACCAAAACTCATAATCTCTAATGTTGTCTAAACCAACCTATGATACCAACTATAAGGCCCCAACCGAAAACCTTACATAATATTTAGTTAAAAAATAATTCACATGATTATATTTTCATTATTATTATTTTATAGAATTAGGCCATAACTATTACATGAAAACTCAAATATTACAAAGTTGACCCTTCTACTCACTATCCATGATTTTAAAAAAATGAAACTTCTTAAAATAAAAAATGTTTTATTTTTCTTTATAAAGAACTTATTATCATTCATATTGACATCGAGTTTTCTCTTACCCATATTTACACCCTATAAAAACATTTTAAAAACAGTGGATGGGAACAAATATCATAGTATGTGAAATACGATAAGTAAAGAAAAAATTTGTCTATTAATACATATAATCCAATGAAATAAAACCTTTCATGAATAAAAAAAATCTCTTTAACATACCATATGAGTTTTTATGATTAATGAAATACTTTTTAGAAATCTTTAATCAAAAAGTTATCTTGTTTCATCAATATCATACTTACATTGTAGCTTACACAACAATATTGGGAGTAACCTCGATGGTTACATTTGGAATACCCATTAATATTTATTACATAGATAATTTCAGAGAAACAATATTTTTTTACTATTTTTAAATACCCAATGCATTGGAGTGATATCACTAGCTCACCCACCATAATTTTATCATAGAAAAACCCATGTACATAAGAAATTCCCATGAAACAAAACATAATCATAACACATAAACAATCATAAAGGAAAAATAATATTTCCACTTTATAATCCCAAAATACTATTTCGGGATATTGATATAATCAATAATGTCTCAAAACCCATTTTCAATACCAAAATACCTAAAAATGAATATAGTATATATTTTTCCTTTGAAAATCATTACATCTTGTAGAGGAATCCAAATACGAAATAATTGTCACGACAACGAAAAAGTCATTTTCATCGTATATGTTAAAAAATATTCATTTATTAATTTATTAAAACAAATATATAAAATATTCCTTTAAAAAATATTTTAATGACATGAAATGTCAAAGGCACTGATTATACACCATATAAAATATGGTGGTGTATAACCTCAAAATATGCCTCAATGAAAGGATATTAAGACCACGTCCCTTGTTTTGAGTCCGAATCATCACATACAATATTTATATTCATGATTAATAAAAATAGGATAATTTATTCATTCATGATAACCTTTTTAGATTTTATTATTCATTTCATATCACTTATTACCATGTTATAACAATTACATAATTATTTTTGTTCATATCGGATATTTATTCGATATTCGGTACTTGAGTAGAAAATTAAAATGGATTGATGTCAATAGTCCATGTGGTCATAATTTCATAATCTTCAGAATAACATTCATGACATAAAATATTAACTTTTATAAATAAATTATACTTTTTAAATCAAACCATTCTTCTATGGTATGAAAAATTAACAACTTTATAATCATGTAGATGGTAGGCCATACATACACATGAGTAGCGTTTTCAATTTATCATTGATCATTATAAAAGTAAGGTATTATTGTTATATATATATATATATTTATCATAATATTATAAAAATTATAATAATAATTTAAATTTACTTAAATATATCATTTATTTTATGTGGTGAAAAAAATGATTGGCATCACTTCGTAAGGGTGACAATTCACACGTACGCACGAATGACGTTATCATTTTTATGTTCATAGAAGGTAAAAAAATATTTGAAGTAATATTATTTTAAAATATATAAAATTTCATGAACATCATATATAAAAATTTATTCAATCATTATAATAATTCTTAATAGACAGTAATTAAAAAAACTATATTAGTTTGAGAAGCTGTATTCTGCGGCACACAAAAATGAAATGTTCATTTCCCATTAGATTAAATTTGAGATGGATTTAAGTGATTATATTTACATAATAAAATATCTATATATTGAGGATACTATTTTTATTATTTCATCTTATATGATGGAAATTTAAAGGAAGTCCGAAAAGAAATAAAACATAAACACATTAAAATGATATATTTTCATCGGTTGATCACCTTTAAAGATCACCATAACACCTCTAAGAAGGGTGTTATTATTATACTAAGGCCTCAATAAAGTGAATAGAGATTATAGGAAGGGTTTTGGGTGGATCTTGGATGAATAAATGGTTCTTTATATGTGAGTATTAGTGAAGAGTGGGTACCTTTTTATAGGAGAGGGGAGGGGCACCCTTCGAAGATCTTAAAATATTAAATTAATTTAAATTAATTTGTTTGATCCGAATTAATAAAACATGAGGTATGTAAAATATAAGATTATTATTGTTCTAAATACACTCATAGTATAATTTTTACACATATATTGATATTATTTTAGTTATTATCTTTGATATTTACCCATTAATATTATATTTTAATTTTATTTGTGGTAATAACATTTTAAACATTAAGAGGCTATAAATTTTATATATATGGGATAAATTTACAACAATTGTAAAATTAATGAAACTTATGACCTTACCATAGTCTCTTTTTAATTTTCAAATATTTTTATTATTTTTAAATAATTTAATAAATTATTAGTTTTTCAAAATATTAATTTTTACATTATTAGTTTCATTAAATTTAAATAAAATCCAAATATAGAGATAACATAAAAAACAATTTAACAGAATTATAAAATGACATAGACACAAATAAATTCATAAATAGCATAAAATAAGTAAAAAAATATTTTTTAAATATTTATATTATCATATATTTGTTTCTTTAATTAATAAATATATTATTACATCATCATTATGTCATAATTAAATTTAATAATTTATTTCAAAAAAATTATAAATAGATTACCATGATTTACTTCATATTATTATCTTTATAAATAATATTTATACTCCGAGATAAACCCTGTGTAACTCTATATTAAAATACTAAACTTTTCGAAAAACAAAAGTGTAACAAAAATGAATATTCAATGAATATAAAATTATAAATGCTTTAAAGTCATTAAAGTGGCTTAATGTTCTTATGAAATAGACCCAAGTATATTCATGGTCAGGATAAAATCATAAAATAAAATTAGTACAAGTTTTAGGGTAGTTTAATATTATTATAAAATTATTTTTATCTTTAACTACCCGAAGTATGCTTAACTATGGTAAGTTAAATAATTACTAATGTTAATCTTAATAATGTCCAAAAAATAAATCATACATATTTACATAATTTGACAATTATGATACCAAATATCGAATAAAATTTTATAAATTCAAAACATAGAAGTTAGAGTAATTAATTTAAAACAAATCCATATTGTCAACACGAAAAAATGAGTTTTTCAAAATTAAAAAAAATCAAGAGATTGACATGAACTTATATCTAATTTCATTGTAAAATTACTTTCAAATTCAACAAATATATTAAATGATAAAAAAATCATATAATTGTACCTTAAAACCATGCAAAAATACAAATAAATTTGATGAAAAGTGAGTTTAGAATTAAAATGCTGTATTTTTTTTACTATTCATTAAAAAATGAATTTTATCCAAAAATTAGCAAAACATCAACCAACGTGAATTTAATGTACTAATTATAAATAATAAGTTTATTTTTGAAAATATAAACTTTAAAATATTCAAAACCTAGATTTAAAATGGGATATCTATCAAAAGCCAGTAAAACTATATTTTTAGAAAAATACTTATTTTATCCGTAAAATTGTATTTGTTCTAATATAATGTAAAAAAACACATAAGTGAAATTTTAAATATTATATTGAAATAATATTTACTTAAAATAATCAAAAAGTGTTATTTTGATTATTTTATAAAAATAAATATTCTGACTGATTTTTTTTTCATAAAAACACATCCTATATATTCAGTGGGTTTTTAGTTACATTTATAGTTAATTTTATAACCACAGAATCATTATATAAACACGTGTAAACCCTATTTTCATAATATATTTAATATAATTGATTCCCTATATTATAAAATCGTTAAAATAACATCAAATAAAATAGATATATTAATAATATATTATTTTTAGGTACAACTTAGTCTTCTATGCAACCTATGATTTCAGAGAAACTCAGTAATACATGACCTATACGCTATTTGACATAGCATACCATTACATGTGAATCTTTTTTCAAATTAATAAATATTAATAAATTTGAAAATTTATTATTATATAATTAATTAAGATGTGATTGTATATGAATTTTTGAATGAAGGAAAACTATTTTAATATATATGTGATAAATTTTTAATTTTTGGATCATTTTTATGGAATGTCTGTTTGGAACATTAAGAACCAAAAATCATAGAAATAAGTCATAGTAATATACATAGATGTTAAATGTTTTGGTAACTATATTGTGAATCTTATCACAAATGGTTTTATATAATAAAAATTTATTTATTAATTCTTCAAAAATAAGTACTAAAATTATAGTAGTTCCTCGTAATTCTTCAAAGATATTTTTTGTCCAAATACATTTTTTATTATTTTTGTGAGAGAATATAATTTTTTTTTGAACTTCTAGATACATTATTTCATGATTTTATTAGCAGTTTTTGAATTAGTATATCAATATTAATATAGGATTATTTTTTTCATTTTTTCTGAATATATATATTTTTTTGTGAATAAGGAAAATACAAAATTTAGCAAAATAGTGATTTTATTAAAAAAATTATTTAATTAAAAAGTACAATTATAATTTGAAATTTATTTCAAATAAAAATATTTATTATTTCATTATATTTATTCAGATTAATTATATCTAAATCATCATTAAACAAGATTTTAGTATAAATTGATTTTTAGTCATCAAAATTTTTTTTAAAAACATTTTTTCAATTTAAAAAATGTGTTTAAATTTAAATTAATAAAAATAACAACTAATTGTAAATAATTTAAAACTAAATAATTATATATATATATATATTAATTTAAACTCATATAATTATTATTTCTATTCATACAGTTAATGATATTATCTTTTAAATATAAAATCATTTTTTTTATAAAAACTACTTTTCATAATTATTATAGGTTATATTTCAAAATAAATTTATCTAATTTTTTGAATTCATTTTTAAAAAATTTATTCCATATTTATATTAATAATATTTTATATTATATAATATAGTCAACTTAATTTAAGGACGTAATGAATATTAAAAATAGTTACAATGTTAAACAAATTTAAATTGTAAAACGGATAACAATATATTTTAAGAGAATGAATTAATTAAGTCATGGTTATTATTATTACATGTGTCTATTGGCCTTATGAAACCTCCACTTTATTAATTTTAAATTTTGGAAGTAATTTTCATTAACATGATGTCCTAATGTTGAATTGTTCTCAGTAGTTACAAAAATACAGTCCCTACATAATTATAAATGGGAACCACTACCCTAAAATATTCACACATATAAAAAAATTCCCTCTACCAAATACTAAAAACATATCTCCCCAAAATCATTATATACATTTTGTAGATTATATTTTCCTAAAAAGAATAGCCTTAGGGACTCTAATAAAAAATCCAAAGGATGTTACTCTATGGGAAGATAATCATCTTCATCGAGCTCTGTGTTTTTGAATAATTATTATTACACCTTCAATTATGACTAAATAATTATAATGTAATAAAAAATAATATCATAGGTACTAAAATTTTATAATGTTTATATATTAATATTCACCCTTCTTCACTTCTATCAAAATGGAAATAAAAAATTGATCATGTGTTTGGTGGTTTATCTTGCAATGAAGCAATTTTATTCATTTTTTCAAATTGGTCTATCATTGATGTTTATAAATATGTACTTAATTTTTTTATATTTTATTGATAAAATATTAACCCTTCTTAAAATGAAAACTTCTCATACATTCCTACCTTACTATCTCTTGGAAAATGATAATGATGTTTGTGTGTACGGTGAACTACAACCTTAAAAAGTGATGCCATTTATTTTATATTACCACATTATATGTATGATATATGTAAGTTTTATTAAACAAATAATACGATATTTATGATATAATATTAATTTTGGAATAATATAATTACAGTTACATTGTTTCTAATATGTACATTGAAAAATGGTAATGTTACGCATGCGTATAGACGACCTATAATATCCATGATCATAACTCGGTTCATTTTAAATGAGAATCATTATTTATAGATTTTAAAATCTTAATTTGTGTAAAATGATGGTAATAATTAAATTATTATTAATTTGGGGATTATGAAAAAATGACCCATTTGAACACAATCAACATTCATATATCTTTTGGAAATTATGAACTAAATGTTATCAAAATACACAATGTGGATATAACTGATTCTATAAATAAATATATCATTAAAAAAATTAATAAATTTTTTATTATAATTAATTAATCCTTTAATATTTTTTCTATTAAAAAAACTCATATATATTTATGACACTGGATATAATATACAAACATAATAAATCATGAACTCAAGGAAAAGGTTTCATCTCAAAATTAACTTCATTGAGACACATGATATTTTATAAACATAATTTATTATAAATTTTTTATTTAAATAAAAATTAAATATTATTTCATTAATACCAAATTTTTTATTGTATATAAATTTTACATTCATCAACATCCCCCATTTGTTGTTATGATTCAAATGTTACCAAGATGTTAAGGGTTTATTCTTAAATATCATTTCAATAAGGATTTTATCTTTTCGAATTTATGTAGCATGAGATTATTAGATCATTATCAATTAAAAAACATTCATTTTCTTATCCTTTGGTTAGTCATGAAATTTTTATATAATATTACCTTTTGCATCTCTTTGGCACTTATAATGATTATAGAAAAGTTTTTTATAAACACTAACATCATTTATCTCACCAATAAAAATTAAATTGTTTAATACCCTTGTTTAGTTAAAATATTTCCATTAATATTTTTAACATTACAAAAAAATTATTAAATACATTTTCACTAATGAATTATTTTCCTTACAAAATGGTTTTAATGGATCATTCTTGTACATATTTTTAAAAAAGCACTTTTTAATCTTTTTACAATAACGTGAAATGATTAATTATCTTAACATAAAGTAATGGACTGTACTAACCACTATAATAACCAATAAACTCATTGAGGACTCCATTATATTATTATATGGTTATTTTTAATGAATATGTTTTCGATAATATTTTAAAAATTTATTGTTTTTCGAATGATATTTTCATTTTGAAATGGTTATTTTACTCATAATTTTTCTAATCATTTTATAAGTATTTCGTTCACCAAGGAAAAAAACCATAATGGAATGGAATGCTTCTAAATTCAGATTATATATATCTTATATATATATATATATATATATCAAGAACACTCTCTATTGAATATTTTGGGTAATACATTCCTTATGAACATTTCTCAAATTTTATCCTTACGAAATCTCATTCGATTATGATATGAGCTATGATTATGAAACATGTTTTATAACCATCAGTAAATATTAGTTTTATTCCTTATGATTGATTTTATTATGTGGAACACATATGCATGTAAATGATATGAATGTTATGGGTGGGTTAGGGACTATATTTCCCTCCAATTAATTTGGTAATTATTTATTCTCATGAGACATAATTTATGGGATTAGGAAGTGAACCTAATGTATAATGTTACTCATTCCACCATGTGATGTTTTTTTTGAATTTTTTACTTGACATATGTCTATTTCATTTTATATATAGCTTAAAATTTTTATCTAATGTAATGATCTTATGATAACATGTTCATTTTTTCATTCAACCATGTGATTATTGATGGTCATTATATTTAATTATATTATACTATATCTTATAATTACATTTGATGTGTTCTTGTATATTTAATGACCATTATTTTTATTTTATTGAACCCCTTGGGTCTATGTATTCACATAGTAATCCCATGTAGTATTAGGGACTCAAAATCATTTATGAGCTCACTAAAGAGAATATAAATAAATATGTTAATTTTTAGTTTTCCTTTTATGATTTATGAAACAAAACGCCAAAATAAAATAAGCCTTTCTATCATCATGTTAAAATTAGTGGGTATTTCAGTTAATTATCATGGAATAATATTAATAAAATGATTGGCTCACAACATTTTTTATCAGAGAAAAATTCTTGTTTACCACTGAAAATGGAGGTTAAAAAATTAGTGATAACCCTAGGGATTATACCAAGGATAATTATATATATATGAATATATATTTAATTATCTGTGAATGATAGTGTTAGTGGATTCTTAGATAATAACTCCCTTTCTGGATACAACATGTTGATGTGGATCTTAAATAGTTATAAAAGGGTAATAATTATTAAAATGATACATTTTTTCGGACTTGGTTGTTACATGTGTTTTAAAAATTATAATTTTTTCACACCTTTTTTGATCATTTTAGGGGATGTTATTTGTAAATTCATAAATCTTTTTTTGATCCATTATAAATTACACGAACAAATTCATATGTTAGAACAACTAATATGAAGTATTTCCATGTATAATATAGTTAGGAACCTAGTGAATCATTAGATACAAAATACATATGTTTTTTATGATATTGATTTTATTTTTATATATATTCCTTTTATATATTAATCTGACACAATTTTTTCATTTTATTTAATTGCGGGAAATAAAAGTAACCATCCCAACAACCAATGTGACTGGAAGTTTAATGAGTTTCTTAATGAGATTCCTTACCCAACAAGAATGGAAATAACACATCTTATTATCATTACAAATTATATATCTTAAATTATTATTGAAAACTAAAATATATTTTAATTATTTTTGAGTTGAAATTATTACTTTTTTACATTTCCATTAATTTTGTTTTTTTAGTCACAAAAACCTTCCATAAACATTTTGTACTATCATTTTTATATCCTGGGTGTTTTAGAATGTTTTCTTAAAAAAATTATTTTATACCAAAATATGAAATAATTATAAAGAAAAATTTATATTTATAGTAGAGTACTCAATATTATTCATCATATTCAAAGAGGATCCAATGCACTAGACTATCCTTTTTTTGAAATATGTTGAGAGTAAGTCCAACCCATCATATTCAAAAAATACATTTACGTCAGAATAACATTGGTACTAATCGATCATAATATCCCTATTTAATTTTATCATTTTTAAAACAAATATGAATGTCCATTTGAATGATCAAATTTTTATAATCAGTGTAAGAATAAATTGTTTTTATCTAATGGAATACTTTTATAACTATTATGGTGCTAAAAAATAGCGGCATAGATTTAGTTATTCCATATCAATGTGAGATGTTATAGTGAATGTTGTCCTAGGTTTTTCTAGCTATCTCTAAAATATGATCATTGGGATATTTATTAATATATATTATTATAAAAATATTTTTAATAACATAAATTCAAAACTCAAATTGTCTGATGATTTATATGCATCAACATATTATTTATATTCAATGTAATTATTTACAGTGTAAATGTTATAATGAATCCTTGAAAGGGTTTTAATTCCATAACAACAATTTCCTTTGGTATTATTTTTCCTATTGTTCTATTGATTGAGGTAATCCTGAGAAAGAAAGATGGTGAATCTGATTTGTTAGATCGAGGTATTCGTAAAATAGGAATATAGAGTTTGATAATATTATTGAGGGAATAAAAGGATTGGAAAACAGATCCATATTGATATTGATATTGAGGAATTTCTTGGTAAAGAAATTCATACCTAAAAGTAGGTATAAAAAATTCATAATTTTAGTCAGAGTTACAAGGAACCTTAACTCTTATTGTTAATAAGTCAAATAGGTTTTCAATATTATAAGTCATTCTTTATTTAATATGAAGTTTATTTTGCTTTTTATTAGAAGTTACCATTTCAATTGATAATGTTTATTATGATGTATGCATTTATAAAATCATTTTGGGAGAAACATCATTGTTTGTGTGAATATAATACCAATAAAAATATTATTTATATAATTGGAAAATTTAGGATTTTGATTAATACACTATAGTAATTGGATTATACCCATGTAAGATCTTTTTAGATAATATTTTATTTTTTGTTTATATTAATTTTTTAAACAAAAAATATCCCTCTTATTATATCCATCTTAAAATTATAGTATTTATCAATTCGTAATAGATCTAATTCTACTGCTTATACTTATTGATTCTTTTCATTCATTATTAATTGAACATATATTACATTTTCTTTATAGATTTTTTCTTTATAACATAATACAAAACTAAAAATTGTTTTTTGAAAAAAAACATATTTTTGGATATAAGGATTAAATGTTAGAACAACTCAAATTCCAAATACCAATCAAATTCCATTATTATATGGTAAATATTATGAGTACCCATTATATATGATATGAACTTTTGTTATCCAAATTATAGTTGATAATTTTGTGTTTATTATGTGCCATTAAAATATAACTGAAAAAAGTTACTTATATAACACATCAACAGAAATAAGAATATCAATTGAATTTATAAGTAACGAATACTCAATTATTATATATGAAATGGAACATATATAGTCAAATTTGGTCATGTGAAGATGATAATAGAATTTTTTAATCAAATATTTCACCCACAAATGGTAATTATAATGTTGTTGAAACCCGAAGAGCTATGATAATAGATAAATATCAATATATTTATTTTCTCCCTAGAGAATAAGTTAAGAATTTAATTTGATATTCATGGGTATTTTAAAGAGTTTACATTTTTTGGGAAGATGATCTTAATGATTAAATTTTGGTAGAAA
Source organism: Viscum album (assembly GCA_963277665.1). Taxonomy (NCBI): domain Eukaryota; kingdom Viridiplantae; phylum Streptophyta; class Magnoliopsida; order Santalales; family Viscaceae; genus Viscum; species Viscum album. The sequence goes on from OY728146.1 coordinate 1,272,170,858, forward strand.
ACAAAATTCAAATCATGAAAAATGAATTAGAATACAAATGGACTACTTCATATGACATAGGGAAGATTAACAATCTTTCTTTATATGATATTATTAGTTTGCACATGAAAATAAAATAATTTTAAATAGAGATATATAATGGGATAATAATAAGAATAGTGGTGTTTGATTTTACCGTAACAAATACACTTCGTACTAACATTTAGTCACCTAATAATGTTATTAATCAAAAATAAATAAATAAATTATTTAATCAAATTAAAGTTCACCATCAACTTAAGAATATTAATTAGAAAATCATTTTCTGTGTATGAATAAGATCATAGGAATAATATATTTTCAATATAGAAAAAAATATTCATAATTATACAATGATAATATATTCTCCAATGAGGTTACATGTTATGAATGCAATAAGACATGACATATCAGACCATATTATCCTATGATGAAAATAAAATAAAAGAAATAATGAAATAATAATGTAAATAATATGAAGTATTATATGATGAATGAAAATAAGGTCATGAAATTTTCTCACAGATGGTGTACTAATGGTGGAGATAGTTTCTTAAACAATTCTTCAGAAAATGATTCTTTTGGACAGTGGAATAGTATAATTTTTATTGAAATCTTAAATGATAAAAATCGATTCATGGAAAAGGTACACACTAATTAAAATATTAATAATATGTATTTATATGTAAATGAGAATTATGAGAAGAAATATGCATCATTTGATGGTGAGTCATCCTCAACTAATGTGTGTAATTATTTTATTAGTTATTATGTGGTATATAAGTTTCCAAAAGTTCTAAATAATGACAATTGTAATAATTTTAAAAAAACATGACAAAGAAAAAGAAAATACATTCAATGGAAAATTAGAGGATTAATATTTTATCCATGGAAATATAATATCATTATAATGATCATAATAAATCTAATAATTAAAATTAAAATCCTTCAAAAGATATCACAAAAAATATTTTAATAAATTATTTTGCAAAACATATTTAAAATATTATTTATATTGATGGTAAGAACATAGTTTTATAACTAAAATAAAAAATATATAGAAAAAAGAATATTTTGTCGATTTATAATTCCTAGAAAGAAAACATTTTTTACGTTTTATAAAAATTATAACTCATTGTAATATTACCAGATTGTGTTATAATAAAAAATCATATTTTTAATAACTATTATTTTATTCCTAAACGTGCCTAATTTTTTTAATAAATGTAACTATTGGGGAAATTTGAATATATCATATTATTCAAAGAAATTTAAATTCATTGTCATTCCATAAAGATTATTTTTCGATGGAAATAACATTTTTTCAATGTAGTCATGTTGAAAAAATATTGTTTCCAAAAATAAAATTTTCTATTGAAAACAAACTGAAGAATGATTGGGCTTTGAAATGCAAACGTTTTTGTTTTTATCAAAATACAAAAATAACCCAAAAAATAATATGTGGTATAGTGATAGTGTCTTCTCCATACTTATGACTGTAAAAAAAGACATCTTTAAAATTGTTATCCAGATGAACAGTGGAAATGTCACTTATGGAGATAATTCCCAAGGAGATATTATCTGTATAAGTAACATGGATAAATTTTTACAGGAAATGATTTCAAATGAGTTAATTTTTTAGGACATGAGAAAAACCTTGTCATTATAGGTCAATTATGTAATGATTGTTATATTTTTTACTTTGGGAATAATAATGTATTATACATAGTTAAAAGGATGATTTTATTAATTCATCCAATTTGCATTATAATTTTTACAATATAAATATAGAAGAACATTAGAGCCAATATCTATCTTTCCTAAGTTTTGTGGAAGATCAATCATTGTTATGACATATAAGGTTAGGACACTATAACATTTAAATATGAGAAACCTAGAGTTAGAAATGACTTCTTAAGGATCTATAAGAGATTAGGTATGATGATACATAGGTATATGATCCTCATCAATATGGTAAGAAAAATAAGTTGTGTTTTAAATCTGTTAATGAATTATAACATTATTAGTCCTTACAATTATTTAACACAGAATTATTTAGTTCTAAAAAATCTAGAATTATTTGTCAGATTTTTTTTATGTTCTAGATGATGAGTAATCTAGATACACATGGGACTATATTCTATTAAGAAAATAAAAACACATTAGTTACATTAAATCATTTGTATCTATAATTAAAAATAACAAAAAACTATCACTGATCACTAGTCATAGTGGTCATGGTGGGGAATTTGAAAATTATTATTTTGAATCTTTTTGTGGTTTGAATGGTAGTATATATTACTTTTATGAAATTACAACCCCACACCAGAATAGGATAGTTAATGGAAGAAATGGATTTAATTAAGAGATTATCATAACCAAAAACTATGAATACTATGTTGTGAATCATTTTTGGGATAATGTGATTAGTTTATCATATTATAACAAATATAAATTTTTAATTAGAAATTTTTATTAATAAAACTCATTATGAGTTATAGATAGGAATATAATTGTATGTTTCTTACATAAATGTTTTTGGATTCCATTTATTAATCCTTAATACAAATTATAACTTATAAAAAATTTATAGTTTATTCCACTACTAATAAGGATTATAATGTTATTAGTAAAAAGCTATGTACTATTGAGGAAATATTTCATGTTAAGTTTGATTAAACTAATCACTTTTTTTTATAAACCCCCATCCTATAACATTAATTTTTATTTTAAACAGTGATTTTCAAATTATTTTTGAAATTACATATCATAAAAAAATATCAAGAATGTTGTTATGATTTTATCCACTAATATGTCGTCAACCTATTATTGAAGAAAACATGTTTGAAAACCCATTAAGTTATATGTTTCTTATAAATCATCCAAGCTATAATATTATTAGTGATGTAGATTAACCAGTTTGTAATTGATGTTCCTAGATAACTAAAATTGAACATCTTTCTATAGTGTCATAGATAGATTATAATAATCCTGATTATGGTTTAAGTGGTGATGATTGGATAAAAGAAATGAAATATAAACTCAAGGGGTTGAGAAGAACCAACATTTGACATTAGTTTAACATCCTAATAATACTTCTCTATTTGGATTAAAATGTGGTTTCTAGAAAACATTTAAAGAAAATGGTATAGTAGATATAAATTCTTCTAGAATTTTCAAAAAGGGTTATAATCGAAAAGGTATATTAGACTATGAATAATATTATGCTATAGTTTTCGAACATGATACTATTCGAAAAATTTATTCTTATAAAACATTCCTAAATTTCAAACCATTTGAAATGGATTTGATGTGTTCTTTTTTAATCTATATATTTAAGAGGATGTTTATATAGAATTATAACATGGTTTTGAAATAAAAAACCTCCAATACATATTTAAAACATACCAATGGTATTTTTGGACATTAACATGATTCTAAAGCTTGGTATTATATGTTAGAATGATTTTTAATATAAATTTTTTTCAGTGGTGTTGTGGATACAACCATCTTTATATGTTATGTAATTAAAAATATTATGCCATTAAAAATATATTTTGACGAAAATACGTTTGTTTCAACTCAAAGGATGATAAAATTTTCCATTATGGAAATAATAAAATAAAATATGGAAATAAGTTTAATGGTTGAATCAATATAAGGTATAGGATTCCAAATTTTTAAAAAAAGAAGGGACATTTATATCTCAAAATAAGCATATTAAATATTTTATTATGAAATTTATGTATGACAACAGTAAAAGTATTAATACTCCAATTAGTACCTTCAACACATTTGATCTAAATGTGGTTTGGAAATTAGTTGATAAAAAAACATTTACTAGTATGATTGGAATATTACTTTACTTAATATATAGTCATCCATATTAATATTTGTTATCATTCTTATGTTCTATATATCATGAAAATTCAAAATAATATCATCTAAAATATGTAAAATGAATCATTTGTTATGTTAATGAGACTATTTATTCATCTACAAATGATTTATACCTATTTATTTTTTCAGATGATGAATTTTGTTCATGTATAATGCATATGAAATGTACATTGGAACATTTAATTTATAAGGTGAATAATTAGATTCTTGGACATGTTTGAAACTACCCTCAGTAAAACTTTCCACTAATTAATGCAAATATGTTGAATCTATAATTGTTATGTTCAAGTGTTGGGGATGAAAAAGAATTATTGATTTATGTAGAAACCCATAACACCACACATGTTCTACAGAAACATTCTTAATACCCCATTTCATTTTGGATTATACACAAAAAAGAAATATAATTTTATAAATCATAGGAATGGAAGAACAAATTTCTAATATTTTTAAAAATTCAATTAGTTTTTATAGATTTAAATTTATTAATCTTAATATAGGAATGATAAATGTTAAATTGTTTTTCATATCTAATTATTTTTTAATAATCTCATTACGTTATTGTAATCCCACTCAATGAGAGAGTAGAATTATTTGTGAGTGTCATAAAAGTTATTGTATTCAAATAAATATCATTTTTCTAAATTGGTATATTAATTTTACTAAAAATAGTACTCGAAATTACTTTTTATGAATCAATTTTATAAAAAAAACATTATCGACTCAATATCATACATAATCCCTTCAGTTTCAAAATTAATCAAGAAAAAAATCAGACTAAACAATCATCATAAAATTTTAGACAATTTTTTTTAATAAATCAATAATCATCAATGTTTTTATTATAAAAACTATTATTATCATTTTTTATCATAAAACCATCATAGATAGTTTTTATAATAAAAATATCATAATAATTATTCATTATAAACAATCATATTCACTTTTTTTCATAGAAACCATTAAGAAGAGGTTACTCAAATTGATGAATTTTCTTAACTTTGAAAGGTACTGTACTATTTTTTTTGGGTATTTCGAAAATACAGTATTTATTTTATACATGTTTTACATTATTTATTTTTTTATATTAAATAAATTTAATTATTTTGAAACATAAAATGTTTTACACTCGGATTGTTACTCACATGAGTGAAATGTTTTCAAAAAAAATTATGAGTTAATAATTATCATTAATTATATTCTTTGATTAAATATCATCCATTGAATAGGATAAAGACATATAATTAAATCCATTTATATTCATGTTATTAAAACTGTTTATGATATTTACTATTAATGTTGGGTTACAAACATTTACAATATATAGTCATTTTTAATGAATTTGTTCCCATATAATTATCACCAAAAACGAAACCCATTATTTATAGTATATTGGATTGACTTGGTAAATTACTCATCCCAACCCATGGGGGCCAATAAACATCATGAATCGAGACATGGAATTACACAATTGAATCCAATGTAATACAAGTACCAGCAACTATCACTACATCACTCAATAAACATAGGTATATCAATCAGTGAAATGTATTAAAATTCAACTATATGGAATGGAAGTATGCATGAAATATGAATTATTGGTGCCTATGATGCCACATGTAGAAATAATAATTTACCTGATAGCATCAGGTCCATGTATGAAATTAATTCTCAATGAGTAACAATCAACAACACCACACAACATGTGAGTCCCGCAATGGTGAAATAATATCAACTGTAATAAGAAAAATAGAACGACAATTGAACTATGGGTAACATAGGTTTTACCCTGAACATGGGTTCATGACGCCCTAAAATGACTTATGAACAAGTCCTAAGCATTACTATTATCCAATATATTATCTCCAAATTGTCATGAAATAAAATAAACCACCTCATAACAGGACATTGGGATAACCCAGTCCAAGAAGCCACTGAACTGGTGCCCTGAGCCTGGTGGTCCACATGGCCTCAAGTGCATCTTCTAGAATTCCAAAGTCTGCCATCTAGCTGCAAGGTCCAAGGATGTATCCATGAGAAAACTATTCCCTCATTAGTAGTGTGTAGTACAACGGAAGGAATATAATGTAATGGTAAAAAACGAAAACAAGATAATTAAATGGAAGAAGAAAATCGATGCAATAGATAAACAAGAATAACAATAACTGTATCAACTGTAATAGTGATGATGTAATTTCATGTCACTATATATATAGAAATCATGAATACAATATTATAGGCATAACATGCTCCACAATTTAAATGAAAACAAGTCTACTCCAAGCAACTCAAGATCCTACTAGGTCATCTTCTATCATGCTTCATCCTATTAGCACACAATGTAGTATTGGAAGCTGTATGATTCTCTTTTTCAAAACCTACAACCATTTAATCTTCCCCAGATACCATATGACGCATAGAGAGGGTGGGAGATAAATCTCAGTGAACCATTACTAATGATTTCTATAACATTAGACATGTGTAATGGAATATAGCAGTTTGTAGGAATGCAAGTATAAAGTTAAGAAAGTAGTACAACACAACTAAATAATCACGTAATTGTTTCATCCCGTAGCTAGTGACTGAACATGTAACCAGTTCATTAATTAATCAATTACTATATAATTCTAATTGGCCGCGTGAGGCATATCCAACACCAGCATCACCCTATGATAGTATATGTAGTGATGGTCCCAAAATGCAACAAGGAAACTAGAAAATGATATCAAGTGAGGGAGTACTAGGGTTATAATCAAGTTAACGTAAACTCATGGAAATCTAAATCAGTAGTATTTGAGCCCAGGTAAGGGTTAATAGTGTAATACAAGGAGCTTAATCCAAGTAATTCCCCAATAAGGCTCCTACTGTGTCCAAGCTGATTGACCAAGGTAAAATGGGGCTATGAAAAGACAGTGCCCTCTGGGACTTCACCATGGCACCTACAAGTCAATGCTCTAACCAAGGAGTGTATCTAAGGTATCTTTTAATAGATAATGTAACACCCCATGATTCCATGGTACGCTTCTCCTTCAATAATGCAGTAGCTTTAATTGTACGCAAGTTCGAGATTCTAACACACCACGACCAATCAAAGTAGAAATTATGAATATTAATACCCACTTTTTGAAATTATATAAATTTTATATTTCAAAATGGTCTTCATATTTGTATTCGGAATATCAAAATTATCCTAAGTTGATTTTTTGGAATTCTTTTGAGAACTTCCAATTTTCGATGAATAGTGAAAATACATAAAAACAACTTTTTTATTCAATATAATTTATAATGATAAATTATACTATTGAGTGGTTTCAAATTCTAATAGGAACATATTTTTACCATTTTATTTAATTTTGGTCATTCGAATTAATTTCAATTTGAAATTAGACATAAAAAATTGTCAATATTTTTATATATATTTTTCTCAAAAACACACTATTTGTTGTGACAGTAGTAATTATTTATTAAATTAATTAATTCAACTTATATTTTATTTATTTTTTAAAATAGACATAATTTTTGATTTATGAATATCAAATATTTCTTAGGGTTAATTTTTGGTATTGTTCTGAGAAACATTAATTTTTAGTGAATAGTGAAACCACTAAGTGGTAGTTAAAAAACCAATTATTCATTTAAATGAAATTTTACCACCTTTGAGATTTTAATTTCAAAAATCCAATATACATCATTGTCATTATGAGGTAAAATTTGGTTCAATTAGATTAAAATAATTTTTGGTAAATATTAACTTTTAAGTTCTATTAATCGCGATTAATGGTAATTAATGTAATTTAATGTAAATATAATGTTATAATAATATGAAAATATCATTACACTTGTCCTACCCCTATTTTATGAGTCATTTCAGACCATGAAAATCCATGGGTAAACTTGGGGAACCCATGGAGCCACTTGGGTAAGAAAATGACATTAATAACTTTTTATTTAAAGTAAAAATAAAATTGTCACAAATATGTGTTGTTTTACTCAAACATTATTACATGGGGTTATATAAGTTAACATTTAGACTATAAATATTCATTGGAATCCTAAAAAGCTTTCCTACATCATGGTAATTTTTTATAATTTTTATACGTTAAATAAATAAATTTTTTATGACACCACGATGGTGCAGCGATTACCTCATTAATGATCGATTTAAATAAAATGAAAAGATAAGGTAAAGTATAAGAATTACACTTGTCTAAAGCCTATTGGATGGTTGTATTTCAAACCCTTATCACGTTATCCTCGAAATATATCATTTTGGGACCTTTAAAATCCGAAAATCATTTCATAATAATGTCACATTTCATGACGTTCCAAGAGTGCCCCTCCTCTCCTCTTATAAAAGGCCACCACCACTACCACCTTATTAACACCTTCAATGCCATTTTTCATGGCCCAACTCTGCAAAAATACTCCCTCAAATTCTCTCTCTTAATCCTATAATCCTCACATTAGGCATAATTCCTCCCAAGGAAGCATTTGGCTCAAATCAAAAAGAGTTACCCGATTTTAAGGTAATGTCGTCTCTTAGGTTCTTTTGTTTTATATTACTTCTCCAACCCCTTAAACTATTTTTATTCCATTATTTTGTAACAAAAATGTTTCTCCAATATACTAGGATGTTGTTATGAGAAGGATTTGATTTAAACTTACACACAAATTCGTCTAATTGGTAAACAACATACTGTTTCTGTGGGTGGCAAATTACTATCCCACGAAACGATGATTGTTTAATATTTTTTTAACACATCTCATAGTGGCCATTGAGATGAAAATATATTGATATATGATATATATTGTTTTTATTTTTTCCTCATGCTACTTTATTTTTCATTTATGTCATACCTTTATGATTTCAATTATGGGTAAACACGATAATTTCATTTTAGGAAGTGCGGACTACCGCCACCTCAAAGTGATTTGAATCGTTAATGCCATATGTGGGATGTATAAAGGATGGAGTAAATGATATTATATATGATATTATACTATAATTATAATATTTTCTTATATCATTATGATTTCATTCTATTAAATATGAAATATAAATTAATGTAGCATTCATGCGTACATATGCCTTACCTTCTCCATGAACAATGTTTTTCATTTCTTACCTCTAAATTTTATGTAATATTTTAAATGAATGTATATACTGGATATGTATGATATAAATGATATATACATCATTAATATAATTCCCGATATAAAGGATATTTTACCCCATGAACAACTCGTAATTATAAGAAGTTTATTTTTGACTCAGGTGCCAATGATCGGAAAAACGACCGTTATTAACTTAAATAATTAAATAATGTTCATAACATGGTAATAAGTTATATAAAAGGAATAATTAACTTGAAGAAGGTTTTTAATCAAGTAGAAATTAACTATATTTTATTATTTAGGAGATTAATGAACGATCAAGTCAAGTTGGACACGAGGTAAGGGACTTCGTCTCGATCATCATTCTTTGAAGCATATTTTGTTTTAATACAAAGACTTTCTTTTATACGGTGTATAAACTACTTTCAATTTTATGTTTATTCAAAAGGAATCCTTTTTATATGAATCTTTTTACTAAATGACAAATGGGAATGTTTTTTTGTCAAATGTATGCGGCGACAACGACTTCTCTGCCATCATGACCATTATTTGAGTTTTTGCATCCTCTTCAAGCCATAACATTTTTAAAATGAAAAATAAATACCATGTTTTACTTTTCTTTTATTTTGGTATTGAAAATGGTTTTGATAATGTTTTTATTATATCAATGTGATGCATTGATATCTTGTGATTGAAATGAGGAAATGTTATATTTCCATTATGGATGTTTTATGAAATATGATTATGTTATGGTTTATGATATGTTTAATCCTTTTCATATAAGGAATGAATTGGACATAATAAGTGACATGTGGAGCCCGCTATAGCTCCTCGATGCATCGATATGTGTCATGAGACAAACTAGTGTCTTGGCACAAGGCCTTGACAAAATATTATTTGTAGTCTTGGCACAAGGCCTTGACTATGTGGTTATGATAGTCTGATATTATGCATTCAATCATATTGAAAGATGTTATTGATATTTCATGTGATTATTCGACCAGTATAATATCCATGTAAATAATTAATTGTCATTATTTCATTTTATTTTTGTCATATTATGTTGAATTTCAAGTTTAAAAGTCTTTTTTATGTTTTACATTGACTTAAATGTTTATGTTTATTTAATAAAGTATCCACTATATTGTTATTCTTACTGAGCATCTGAGCTCACCCGTTTCAATGTTTTAATTTTTCTAGGATGTGTATATTTATTTTATGAATAACCTGTTGGGATAGTATGGGGGGATATGAAGACAAGATGTTGTTTTAGTTTTGTTTTACATTATGATGAAATGTAAAACTTATGAATGTATCTAGTGTTTCAAGGCTACTAAACTAATCGGTATTTCGAGACATGATCTTTATTATCATGCCAATGTTACGTAATAATGCAACAACTTTGGGTAACTGGGGTCGGGGTGTTACAGCTGGTATTAGAGGCAGATTAGTACTTTCCTTGGAAGATAGATTTAGATAAAATCTGATTAGAGCACATTGCCCTTAGATATAATTTGAGGATTAGTATAGAAGAATATCCTAGAAATTTTGTTATTATAGAGATTTTTTGAGTTTTCCGATAAATACATCCCTGTCTGGATACGAGCAGGTAGAGGTGGCTCTGGCACAGATGTACCTAGGCGTAAAACCTAATAACACTGCTTTGAGATAGAGTTGAATGGGAACTGGTGCACGACAACAGGCCTTGCTGCACTCATGGTTACGACACTCTCAGGGGATATGCTTAGGATAATTCTCATTTTATTTATAAACCATTTTGATGGGTTTATGAGTATATACTTTCTCAAAGAATTTTTTTTATGATTATGGATTATATCCATAAACTCTTCAAATTATGTTAAGTGTTTTACAAGTATGGAATTGTGTATTTAGATTTAGAAACTAATCTAGTTTATGACACTGTTTAGAAATGGCGCCTAGTGGAAGGAAAGGAAACTGTATCAATGCACGCACTCCATGTAGGGATTTCCCTCCTGATCAAGATAATTATAATGGAGCTGGTGATACAACTGGTGCTGATCAACTTATCACCATACTCGGACAACTCACTCAGGTTATGAATAATAATCTTACTTGTATGGAGTACCCTGATCCGCAACGTGGTGGATCAATGTTAGATCACATCATGAGGAAACAACCACCAACAATTAATGGGGGAAAAAATCCATTAGTAGCTGATTAATGGATAAATTCCATAGAGAATATATTTCAGGATTTAGGGAGTAGTGAAATGGAAAAAGTAGTCATGGTAGCTTACAGCCACACTCGAGATGATGATCAATGGTGTTAATTGATTCAAAACACAAAAAAAGATTATGAAATATCAAATATGGAATGGAGGGAGTTAAAATATATTTTCTTAGAAAAATACTTTCCTCGTGACCATCGAGCAGATATGGAATGCAATTTCTGAGTCTGAGACAAAAGGAGGATGAGAATGTCAAAATGTATGAGGCCAACTTTACAAGGTTAGTGAGGTATGTTGAAGATTATATACATAACCCAAGAAGTAATATTGATAATTTCTTTAATGTGTTAAAACCATTTCTCCGTCGAGATTTAGTATCAAAATCCTCCTCATCGTATGAATATATTGACTCGTGTTCTATCAAGATAGAAAAGGAATTCTCTAAGTCATATGACAACAAAGTAATGTAAGAGAAGAAGAGAACTGTGGAACAAGAGACAGATAAATGGAAAACGGAAAGAAGTATTTTCCATTATCTGATAATTGTGGGAAGAATCACCCCGATACTTGCCTAAAAGAATGAGAGTTTGTTGAAAATGTGGAGAAAAAGGTCACGAGGCTCATGATTGTAAGGGAAAGAAAGAGGGTATCAATGTTGAATCCTACAATTGTAGTGAAATGAGGCATTATGCAAATGAATTCCCTAAGTGCCAAGGAAACATTCCTCAGAAAAGGACAAGGGAGCAAGGCCAAGCTTATGATGTTACTATAGATGAAATTGAATAATTAGTGTATTTGTGTTTTTGGACTCAAATTCTATATTATAGTTATAAGAATAATGTGATATATATACGGATTTTACTGTAGTACGTTTTTTTTCATTAAGGTTTTAATATGATGAAGGTAATAAAATTTTTATTATGTGACAATAAGAGAAACATTACTTTGTTTGGGGAATCTGATGTTACAATTGATTTTGGACTTTAGAGACCTTTTAGAGAATGTCTGGACATAGGTATTTTGGATAACTATAAAGGTAGGAATGGATTTAGTTTATCTTAGGATAGTATTGTTTATGTTTAAAACATTTTTGAAGGTTATTTTTGAATATTATAATACTATAGTTTTAGGAAAAGGACAACTTGCAGGTTGGGGGATAACCCATCGTGTCAGAAAAAGCTGTAGGAATTGAACCCACAACCATAGTACGACATGCCTTTATTACCTACCACTAGACTATTGGAAATCCCTGGTTATTAAAAATACTTTAACTAATCTAAATGGTATGTGTTAAATTTTGGAACCATGTACAATTAGGATAAATATAATATTTTTTAATTCTATTACCTTTTGGAGTGAAAGATGAGTTTGTGGTAGGAATTAGTTGAAAGATGAAACTCTACTTGTCAGGTATATATATATATACCTCTTTATTATTCTATGAATAAATAAATTTTTAAAATTTAGTAAAGGGATATTAAAAAAAAATGTGTTATCCTAATACATTATGTTTTGTTGAACTGATGATATTTTAAATCACCAGAGATTGATGGCTTTGAGGCCCTCAATTACACACTTGTTTGTGATTGATGTCCTCAATAACTCCCTACAAATATTTAAATTTTTCCTCCAATTAGGTGTCTTTAATTTCCTTCAATGTTATCCTAATTGAGATCATAATTTGGTGATGAACTTTTCATTCCCCTTTCCCTGTTATTAAGGCAAAATTTTATTAACCCTATTTCTGATATGGGTTTTCCACAATGGTATTTTTTATTTTCAACCTTTTATATAAAAAGAACATTTTCAAATTGTGAGGACACAATTTATTGAAGGATTGATGAATGTAACACCCCATGCTTCTACGGTACACTTCTCTTCAATAATGGAATAGCTTGCATTGTACGCAAGTTCGAGATTCTGAAACACTGTAACCAATCAAAGTAGTACTTATGAATAGTAATATACACTTTTTTAGGTCATATAAATTTTATATTTCAAAATGGACTTCATTTTTGTATTCGGAATATCAAAATTATCCTAAGTTGAAATTTTGGTATTTTTTTGAGAACATCCAATTTTTTATGAATAGTGAAAAATACTTAAAAACAGCTTCATTAATCAAAATAATTTATACTGATAAGTTATACTATTGAGTTGTTACAAAGTATAATTAGAATATATTTTTACTATTTTATCCAATGATGGTCATTAGAATTAATTTCACTTTGAAATTGGACATAAACAATAGTCCATCTTATGATATATATTGTTTCTTAAAAACATGAAATTTGTTGTGACAGAGGGAATTAATTATTAAATTAATTAACTCAACATATATGTTTTTAATTTTGTAAAATATACATAATTTTTGAATTAGAAATATCAATTATTTCTAAGGGTTAGTTTTTGGTATTGTTCTGAGAAGCTTCAATTTTTAATGAATAGTGAAACCACTAAGTGGTAGTTAAAAAACTAATTTTTCCTTTAAATGAAATTTTACCACCTCTTTGATTTTAATTTCAAAAATAAAACATACATCATTTTCATTAGGAATTAAAATGTGGATCAATGGGATTAAAATAATTTTTGGTGAATAGTAACTTTTAAGTTCTATTAATCGCGATTAAAGGTAATTATTGTAATTTAAGGTAAATTTAATGTTATAATAATATGAAATTACCTTTACACTGAACCTACCCTTATTGGATGAGTCATGGCCGACCAAGACAATCCATGGGTCAACTTCGGGACCCCCTGGAGTCACTTGGGTAAGAAAATGACATTAATAACTTTTTATTTAAAGTAAAAATAAAATTGTCACAATTATGTGTTGTTTTACTAAAACAATTATTACATGGGGTTATATATGTTAAATTTTAAACTAGAAATATTATTTTGAAATATAAAATTATTTCCTCTATCATTTTAATTTTTTTATAATTTTTTGACATTAAATAAAGAAATTTATTTATGACACCATGATGATGCAGTGATTACCACATTATTGAACGATTTAAATAAAATGAAAAGATGAGGTAAAATCTAAAAAATATAATTGTATAATGCCTATTGGATGGGTGTATTTAGAACCCTTCTCACTTTATACTCTAAATATATCATTTTGGGACCTTTAAAATTCGAAAAACATTTCATAATAATGTAACATTTCATGACTTTCCAAGAGTGCCCCTTCTCTCTTCTTATAAATGGCCCCCACCACAACCACCTTATTCACTGCATAAAATCCATATAGATCATCCATACTCTACCAAAATACTCTCCCAACTTCCATATCTTACTCCTAGAAGCCTCACATTGGGCAGAAGTCTTCCCAAGTAAGCCTTTGGACCAAATCAAAAAGAGTTACCCGATTTTAAGGTAATGTCTTCTCTTATGTTCTTTTGTTTTATTTTGCTTCTCCAACCACATAAACTATTTTTATTAATTTATTTTGTAACAAAACCAGTATCTATAATATAATATAATGTTTTTATGTGAACTATTTTATTTACACTTACACACACCTTCGTTTAATGGTTAAAGAACTTACTGTTTTTGTGGGTGGTGAATTACTGCCTCACAAAATGATGATTGTTCAATATTCTTTTAACACCACTCCTGGTGGCAATTAATATGTAACTATATTTATATATTATATATATTATGTTTTTTCCTTATGATTCCGTACTTTTCATTTTTGTCATACCATTATGATTTCCAATATGGGTAAACACGATAATTTCATTTTAGTAAGTGTGGACTACCGCTCCTCAAAGTGATTTGAATCGTTAATGCCATAGGTGGGACGTATAAAGGATGGATTAAATGATATAATATATGATATTATACTGGAATTATAATATTCCTTTATATCATTATGACTTCATTCTATTAAATATGAAATAGAAATGAAAGTAGCGTTCATGCGTGCGTACAACATACCATCTCCATGAACGGTGCATTTCATTTCTTACCTATAAATGTTATATAATATTATAAATGGATTTATATACTGGATATGTATTGTATATATGAAATCTATATCATTAATATAATTCTGGATATAGTAGATATTTTACCACATGAACAACTTGTAATTATAAGAAGTTTATTTTTGACTCAACTACCAAAGATCAACAAAACGACCGTTATTAACTTAAATAATTTCATAATGTTTATAATCTAGTAATAAGTGATATAAAAGTAATAATGAACTTGAAAAAGGTTCTTAAGAAAGTAGAAATGAACTATAGTTTATTATTTAGGAGATTAAAGAACTATCGATTCCAGTCAGACACGAGTTAAGGGACTTCGTCTCAATCTTCTTTCATTGAGGCATATTTTTTTAATACAGGACAATCATTTATACGGTGGGTAAACCCCTTTGAATTTTATGTTTATTCAAACGGAATATTTTTTATATGATGTTTTTTACTAAACTAAAAAACGGAATGCTTGTTTGTCATATGTATGCGGTGACAATGGCTTCTCCGTCGTCGTGACCATTATTTGAGTTTCAGCTTCCTCTACAATCCAGAACAGTTTTTAAATGAAAAATAAATACCATGTTTTACTTTTCTTTTATTTTTTTATTGAAAATGTTTTTGATAATTTTTTTATTATATCAATGTGTTGTATTGATATCTTGTGATTTAAATGTGGAAATGTTATGTTTCCTTTATGCATGTTTTATGTGATAAAATTATGTTATGGTTTATGATATATTAAAACCTTTTCATATAAGGAATGCATTGGACTTAATAAGGGAAGAGTGGAGCCCACTATAGCTCCATGATGCATCGGTAGGTATCATGAGACAAACTAGTGTCTTGGAACAAGTCCTTGACAAAATCTTATTCATAGTCTTGGTACAAGGCCTTGACTATGTGGTTTTGATAGTCTGGCATTAAGCATTCCATCATTATGAAAGTGGTTATTGATATTTCATGTGATTATTCGACTAGTATAATATTCACGTGAATAAGTAATTTGGATTATTTCATTTTATTTTTTATATATTATGTACATGTCCTTGTTTAAAAGGATTTTGTTTTAGTTATATATTACCTTAAATGTTTATGTTTATTTATGAATGTTTTTGCTATATTGTTATCCTTACTGAGCATCTGAGATCACCCCTTTCAATGTTTTACTTTTTCCAGGATGTGAAGAAGTATTTTATGAATGACCTGTAGGGATATTATGGGGGGATATGAAATCAAGATGTTGTTGTAGTTTTGTTTTACTTTATGATGTAATGTAAAACTTATTAATGTATCTAGTGTTTCAAGTCTACTAAACTAATTGGTCTTTCGAGACATCATTTTTGTGATCATGCCAATATTACGTAATAATTCACCGACTCTGGGTAACTAGGGTCAGGGCATTACAAATAATGTTACCCAATGGTAGTATACAGGGCATCCCAGGAATAAACAGAAACTGGAGTCTCTGTGGGTATCAACCTAAGAAAACAGTATCCTTGAATTAGAATGGGGTTCCAAATACCCATGTATTCTCTTATTAGAATCCAAGGTGAGATTGAGTCAGTCCATTCCTATTTGATATTGTAATCATGTATGGATTCATTTGGTTCTAATATTTTCTTCGATTAGTGTGGAATGGTTTAGTAGAGTTGGAACCATTTATTTATCAATCCATTCCTTGTCTTCCATTAGTGTGGATAGACGAAGTAGTGTTTTAACCATTTAATCATGTCTTAGTTATCCATTAAGGCATAATTAATTATCGAGGTTCCCTCCACCACCTTCCAACAACTTGTAAAGGGGTGCTACAAGAATTTAATCAATATTTAAACAATTTTATTACGGACAAGTTATATACTCATTATACATTCCATTTCACATTACACATTTAATAATTATTTTCAAGCACTTACATTAGGTAGGTAAAGTGGTGAGAATACATGGTACATTACATTATTCAATTCTCAATAATAACAATCCATTTATAATAAGAAGACTCCCCATTAGAAATGTTAGAAATGGCACACCCGAATGGTGTCTTAATGGTGTTTGAAATCTTAATATCCAATTATGGTATAATCGTCAACATGAGGTGTATTGAGTTGTGGGTGTAAACACATAAACAAATCACATATTTAGAAAGATCATAACCATATAATTCTAACAAGTATAATCATGGAATGTTTATTTAAGAAACAATTTCCATAGAAGATGGTGGGACCCACTTGAACAATAAAAATATTGAATGATCAATTATAGATAACCCAACTTAGTGTTTTATGATCCATAACCTCCGGTAACAACACTTGATTTTCCTTAGATCAGAGTAGATATAAGAAAAGACGAAAAATACTCACAATGGGATATCTGGGTACAGAGTGAAATAGAAGAAGAACAACATAAGAGGACTCAATTAATTACCAATGGACATCCCACACGATGAATAGAAGTACGATTGAAGATAACATCACTATAAAAAAATATCGAAAGACAACTCTCTACCCAAGGCATACTACCCAAAATACCTGCATAGAAGACCATGTATCACTAGGTTCTCAAGTATAAGTTTTATGTCATTTTGAATCTAATTCGTTGGTTCACTTCATTTCTTTTAATCAAAATATAAAGAGGGAAAAGGATGTGCCAAAAATTAATTTTAGGTTTCCAGATTCACTATATAATGTATAGTCATTTCCGATGAATCAGTTCCTATTCATCAATCACCAGAAATGACAACCAATTATTTATAGTATAGTAGATTGACTCTGTAAATTACACATCCCATCCCATGAGGGCCCATACACTTCATGAATTGATAATGGAAATCACTCAATCAATGTCAAAGTAATAAAAGTACATGAAACTATCAATACATCACTCAAAAATCATAGGCATATCAAGCAATGAACAAAATGAAATGCACCAATATGGCATAGAAATATGTCTGAAATGTGAATTTTATGTTCCTATGATGATTCATGTATCAATAATCCTTTCCATCATATCATCATGCCAAGGATGAAATAAATTCCCAATGTGTAATAATAAACCACACCACACAACATGTGATTCACCCAACCATGAAATAATATCAACTATAATTGAAAAATTAGAACAAAAATTGCATTATGGGTAATAAGGATTTTACCAAGAACACGGGTTCACGACGCCCAATAATGAATAATGACCTAGTCCTAATTGTTCCTATTCTACAATATATTTTATTCAAATAGTCATGAAAAAAAACCTCCTCTAATAACACTTTGTGACAATCAGGACCTGGATACCACATAATTGGTTCCCCGAGCCCGGTGGACCAGATTCCCTCAAGAACATATTCATGAATTTTAGAGGTTTCCTACTATCAATGAGGGAATAGGCTGTGTCTGTAGGAATACAATGTCATCGTTAGCCAAGTGTATTATAGTGGAAGGAATATAATGGAATAGTAAACATTATAAACAATATAAATAAATAGTAGAAGCAAACTGATGTAATATATTAACAAGAATTACAATAACTGTATCAATAGAAAAAGTTATGATGTAATATCATGTCACTAGAATGCTTGAATGAATTGATACAGGACAATAGACATATCAAGATCAACCTCATAAAAGAAGACAAGTCTACTCCAAGCATCAAGAGAACATACTCGTTCATCTGCTATCAAGCTCTATCCTATCAGCACACAATCACGTATTGGAAGTTGGATGCTTCCCATTGTCAATACCTACAACCATGTAATCTACTCCGGGTACCAAACGACGCTTGGATAGGGTGTGAGATAATTCAAAGTGGGCCACCACCAATTGTTTCTAAAACATCCAGACCATGTAATGTAATATAGCAGTGTGAATGCATGAATATATTATGTAATGAAAGCAATACAATATAACAAAATTACCAAGTACCTGCTTCATCACTTGGCTGGTGTCAGAACATATAACCAATACATTAATTAATCCATTACCACATTATTATAATAGGTCACATGGGTCATAGCCAACACTGACATCACCTCATGACAGTATAAGTAGTGACAGTCCCAAGATATAAAATGTCAACTAGACATTGATATCCAGTGGGGGAATCCAGGGTAAAAACCAAGGTAAAGCAAACTCACGGTGAGCTAACTCATTTGTATCTGAGTCTAGATGAGGGTTAATAGTGTAATACAAGGAGAATAATACAAGGCATTAGACAATAAGGCACCTACTAAGTACAAGGTGATCGACCAAGGTAAAATGGGGATAAGCCAAGACAGGGCCATATGGGATAACACCATGGCACCTACTAGTCAATGCTATATCCAAGGTCGGTATCCAAGGTATCCTATAATAGAAAAAGGGACACAACTATAGTATACTTGGAATCCAAAAAATATACAAGAAATAGTGTCTTGGTGGGTATCAAACTAAAAAAATTGTATCCTTGAATCGGAACGGCGTTCTCGAGACCCATGGTATTCTCCTCTTAGAATCCAAGGTGATCTCGAGTCAGTTCATTCTAATTTGATATTTTAATCACTTCAGAATTGATTTGGTTCAGGTATAACCTTCCATTAGTGTGGATAAGTCAAGTAGAGTTGAACCCATTTATTTATCGATCAAAACCATTCTCTTATTAGTATGGATAGACCATGTAGCATTGAAACCATTTTATCAATTCATAGTTATCCATTAAGACATAATCAATTATTGAGTTTCAATATACTACCTTCCATCTATATATAAAGGGATGATATAGGAATTTAACCATAATTAATTCCCTTTTATTAAGGCCTATTTATATTTTTAGTATACTTTCCATTTCCAATTTCACATTTAATAATTACTTGATAGCACTTACCTTAGGTGGATCAAGTGGTGAGCATACATGGTATATTGCATTATGAAATTCTTATTAATAACAAGACAATTATAATAAGAAGACTCACCTTTAGAAAGGTCAAGAAAAGGGACACCTGAACGGTGTCTCAAATGCACAAGAACACTAAAAACCCAATTATGGTATAACCTTCTACATGAGGCAGATTGAGTTAGGGGTGTGACCACTAACAACTAATCCCATATTTGGAAATAGAATAACCATGTGATTGTAATGATTATAATCATGGAATGTTAATGTAATAATCATTTTCAAATAAAATTGGTGGGCCCCATAGGAACATTCCAAAATCAATGAACATTAGGGTTAAGTTATAAACCACCTACCTTAATGTTATACGATCTTTATCCTGCAGTATCAGCCCTTGATTTTCTATGGAAAGAGTAGTTCTATGACAAGGTGAAAAACACACACAAGGTGATATCTATATAGAGAGTGAAATATAATAAGAATGGGTAAAGAGGAATCGAGTACTTACTATTGCACATCCAACGTGATGAACTGAAGCTCGATAAGATGTCGGATGAAAGGGATCTCTTAATCCGTAGCTTTGTCCTTCAAAAAGATACAAATGGGTGATAAAGGAGAAAAATCAAATAGGTTCTCGATGTAGGTGGAATGAGGAGGAATAATAGACAATTAAGGCCATTTTGGACATTTTATATATGTTTTCAGCCTGGTATAGTTTTTTCGCACGATTTGTCAAAACATGTGGAAGTTGTGCAAGTTGGTTTGGCCCAAAAAGCCTTCATCCACATAGTTTTATCAAACTCTACGCCAACCATGTATGGTTACAATATAAAAAGGAAAATTCACATAGTTTGGTTTCATGGTTGTGCGCAGAGTCGATTTCCTCCAAAAAATGGTTTATGTGATTTGAACAATCCCTAGACACCCTCAGAACCATTACTAACTCATTAGAAATTGGCATTAGTTCCTAAGTAATTATTTAGAATGAAATTATAAATGATCCATACATGAGTGAAAAAATAGGTTCTTAAAATATTTATTTTATATATTATGTTTCTTTTTTATAATCATATTGTTCTCAATAAATATAGAAAAAATAAATTATTACACATTCGTGGATCTGATTATCTATTAAAAGTTAATTTTTAGTGCTTCATGAATGAAAAAATATACTGGACATTAATTCCATAGAGTACGATGTGAAGATAAAATTTATAAATGCACAATGAAAGGATGAAATTATCTTAATGAAATATAATGATATCAAGTAATTATATTTTCTAGAGTTATCTATATTATTAGTAAAGGAATAATAATGCTATTAAAAAATGATATTGAAATAAAATTATCTTATTACCATCATATATGTTTACATAATGGGATTTTAATTTTTTAGATATTTATAGTTTGTTTACTGTTAACTATATCATGATCATTTAATTTCTAATGATCAATGATCTCTATCACACAAAATAATTATTTATCGTTTTCTAACATGTTAATATTTTAACTTCTATTCAATATTATCATACATGGAAACATATTCATGGGCTATTCCAAGTGACTATTATGTACAACTCATTTTTTATAAGATTAGGTTTTATGAACAATTATTATGAAAAAAAAATTCCATAATAGAATTTTAAAATGTCAATCTCAAAAATGATCCAATTAAGAGGAATAAATTTATTTAAAAGGGTTAGACTATAACTATCCATGATTTTAAAATAAATATATTTGCAATATCATATACAAAATTCAAGACGATTTAAAAAAACCATGATATACAATTAAAATATTATTATTTAAACAAGATCATTATAACAAAGGCATTAAAATTAGACGTATAAAAAGGAATAAATATATAATGAAAAGGATATCTAATGTTTTATAAAATATAATTTTATTTATTAATTCACAATAAATAAGTACTTTAATTTTATTAAAGTCATTTTGTGATTCAAAAATAATTTTTCTTCAAAAATGATTTTTATTTTATTTTAGTGAGAAAATATAATAATTTATTTTTGTATCAATTATATATATTTTTTAAATAATTTATTTTATTAAAACATCATATCAATAATAAATTATGTTTCATTTTTTGTCTTTTATAGAAAACATCACTATTTCATTGAGTAATAAAGAACTCCAAATTTTATAAAAAATTGATTTCTAGTAATCAATTATGTAATTAAAATGTTTCATTATAAAATAAATTTGATCAAAATATTATATAAGTATTCATTATTTTTATTTAATACAATTAATTCTAATTAAATAATCATTATAATTTAAATTATTATTAGTTTTTTCATAGTTTTAAAAATTAATTTTTCTCAAAACTATTTTATCGAGGATAATGTTTCTACATTTTAAAAATTAAAACAACACAAAAATATAAATTAATTACTTAAATTTTTATATTTTAATTCAATATTTATGATTTTAATTTTATATAATAGTGATTTACATTTATAAAGTTAATATAAGATATTTTATTCATTGAAAATAAATTTTAATGAAAACAATTTTTCATCATGATTCCTGGTTTAATTTTAATTAAAATTCTACACTTCAATGAATTTAATTTGATAAAAAGTTTCATTTTTTAATAAGATTAATTTATAATTTATAATATTTTAATCCTAGTTATTGGTCATATTGAATTGTAAAAAAATCATATAAATGTTGACATGGTAAAAAAAATAAATTTTAAAAAGTGAGTAACCATAGTTTTAAAGAGGATAAAATTTTTATAAATATGTTTTTTTAGTGATATAGGTGTGTATCAGACATACATCCAATAAAATAATTTCTTTTTTAGGTTAAAGAGAAATTGTATTTATAGTAACATAACATTACTTATTATTTTTATGTATTTATAAAAATTACACTCCTACTCAATTATAAAATGGATCCCCTCCCCTCTTATTCAAACATCTCAAAACATTTTTCTTAAGAAACCAAGGCCAATAGAAAACAAAAAAAATTATAAAAATTATATATCATTTTATCATCCCTAATGACCAATATTAGATACATTTATAATATATACCTATGAGGTACTTTTAATCAATGATAATCATCTTCACTATTATCCTTCTTTTAATGTCATATTATTCCAACATCAATTATGATCAAATAATTACACTATAATAACACCATTATCTATTATATACTGATATGTTATAATTTTTAAGGAACAATATTCTTCTTTATCCTCTTCCATGTATTGTGAAATGAAACCATTTATCATCTCTGTGGGGGGATACTACCTTGCATAGCGATGTAATTATTTTTTTCATAATCACCTATCAAAATTATTAATAATGATGGATTTAATATCTACATATAATAGTAATTTTATATAAATTATTTTTCAGATGTATAATATCATTTTACATATTTCCATACCACATATTGAAAAAAATTATTTTCATTTGCCTATGGGGTAGACTATTTCCTCACAAAGTTATGTCATAATATTTTATTCAATAAGTCACATGTATGGTGTTTGTAATTTTATTTAATGAAATGTTATTATATTTATGATATAAGTATAATCAATTAATATTCTAAAACATACCTTCATTCCATCATGATCATTGAAAAATATAAATGCTACTAATTCATATGTACAACCAACAATCTATGTGGTTTAAATGTATACTTTCTTTCTAACCATCATTAATTATTGGTTTTAAAATTATAAATAGAGTATAAAATATTTTTATTTCATGACTTTTATTCTGGATGTGATGTTACAACGAACCATTTTTCCAGATTCAACGCAACAGTGTATTTTTAAAATTATGAACTGGTAATTTTCAAAACACCCAACACAGACATATCTGATTATTTAAAAAAATAAATCATTAAATAAGTAAAGTAAAAGGTTTTGGTATAAGGTATAAAAAAATTAAAAGGTTACAGTGAAAAAAATTATTTATCTATGTTTATTATATGGGTGATAAAATATATACATGAAAATTGATGACCTCGACGTGAGGGATTCATATGATATCATCCTTCATTGTGACATACGTCCTTTAATAACCCATATTTAATTAAATGTTTTAGATACTAAGAATTTACATATCGTATCATGAATCCTTCATATTTAATTTTATTTTTACCTACAACTCATATACTTCATTCAATATGTGTTATCATTCAAATGTTACCAAAGTATTGCGGTTATCTCATTCGTCATTATTCTATTCAGGATGTTTTATACACGAATTTCCATTGTGGGATTTTTTTTGGAATATTATCTAATAAAAACCATTCATTTTATTTTTAATAGATTATTCATGATATTTTCTCATGATATTTCTGTTTCCAATCTAAGGTACATATAATTTTTGACTACATGTTTTTATGAGGATACCATTATTTATCTCTTAGTTAAAAAATAATCTTTTATCCATATCTATTTATTATAAAAACATTCTCAAAAAAATTTTATTATTCAAAAAATATTTAATAAATTTATTTGTAACCATTTTTTAAATGGAAAAACAATTTCAAATAAATCTTTTTTTTTATTTTCATAATGTGTAACTCTTTAGCATTTTCACAATAAAATAAAAGGTAGGTTTCTTTTAACTAATATGAAATGTATGGTATTAACCACCATAATAACCTCTAACCAAATTTAATAATTTATTATATGCTTCCATGGTTATTTAAAAAAATATCTAAATAATAGTTTGACGTTTTTTAGTTTTCCAAATGTTATATTCTATTTTAAAAATTCTATTTTCCTCAAGAATGATTTTAACCTTCCTATAAATATATTTATTCATCAAATAAAACATACTATAATGTTATAGAATTCTTATGGATTCGCTTCATATTTCTCTTAAATATATACCTTTATCACTATCCATTCCTTTGGTGGGGAAATATATACCTTATAATAATTTCTCAAATTCATTCTGTAAGAAATGTATTTTGATTTTGATATGATGAATTATTATACAACCCATTTTATTTCCATCGGTAATTATAAATATTATTCCATATTATTGTATTCCATATATTTAAAACATATGAATCTAGATGATATGAAAGTGATTCATGGGCCTACAATTATATACCTCTCTAATTTATTGGGTAATGTTTTTGAATCTGGAGAGGTCATTTATGGGACTAGGGAGTGAACCTAATCCATTATAGGAATATGTCCAACATATGATGTTGTCTACGTGGTTTTGTTTAACATATGTTTAGGTCATGATTTATATTTCTAACACTTTTACTATAATTATATGATATTATGATACCTTGTTCTTTTCATTATTATCACATTTTTTTGGACAAGCCTTACCTTATATGATATCTTGCTATAACATTGACTAATATGTTATGTTTCCTTATAATATTTATTCCCTTAGTGGGATTTTTATCCCAACCATTTTTCCTCTATATTCTCTAGGTTAGCCGATGCAGTTTTAAGATATCATATTTATTTTGGTGAAAAAATAGAGAATAAAATTAATATTTTATTTTTTATTTTTTATTTTATATAAAAAATAATAATAAAATAAAAGTCCTCATGATCATTGTGTTTTAATTAATGGTTGATTATTTTAAATATAACTTAATAATATGCATAATATTATTATGTCAATATATGAATTACCTCAAAAAAATATTTCATTTGAGTATGGTTTGAATACGTTAATTCTTATGTGGTCATTGTCTCAGAATGATTCTGAGTACAGGAAGTAGTATATGTTAATTAATATGAAGTTGAGATACCTTTTAGTATTTTAGTCATTAATCATAATTTCAATAAATTTTGTAAATGTAATGTTTTATTTTTTTATTAAGATTAAAATTTGTAATAGTGGACTCATATTTTTGGGATGACGGTAATAGAGTTTTACATAGAATTTTTTATTAGGTTAGGAATTTAGTTGGATGTGGTCAATAGAAACTGAATATTTTTCTTCAACTGGGAGTGATATGAATAAACCTCTTTCATATATCACTATTTTTTTTCATATATAAGCCTCATGTTAGAGCTTCCATATATTTATTAAATATATTTGGATGGTGGATAAGATACTGATTGGGATATATGTCTTTTGAAAGAACAAATCCATTATCATACTTGTAATACAATATATTGGGGATTTTGGACTGCATATATATCAATAATGTAGAATTTATATATCAGTAATACTCATGATGTAGAATTTTATGTTTAGTATAATAATATATTGTCTAAAGGTTATTTCAGATATTACAGAGTCAGTTTAATTATTAATTGGTTTGTTTGAGGATTTAACTATTTAATTTCACCTAGATTCATATTTAGACATTGGTGTTGGAATATGTGTGTCTTCTTGATGACTCTTGGGATTATGGTTCAATGGATAATTTAGTTTCAAGGAATCTATATTAAATGATGGGTGTTATATAAATATTTAATATAGTAAATGATCGATCGATGAATATTTTAGAAAATTTTCCTTCTATCTCAGAAAATAAATATAGTTTATTATATTAGATATGATGAATATATCGAGGATCATGTCATATCCATTCGATAAAAACTTTAGTTTTATTGAATTATGTTTGAGGAGCTTGTGATTAAATGTTGGGTAGAATGATTAATGGGGGTGTTATTGTATTTAAATTAATTAATGAGAAGTTGGAATATATTTTTGAGTGAATCTTGATTATTCAAAAAAATCCTGTAGATTTTGTAATAACCAAAATCACTAAAGGTTAATAAAATATAGGAATGAAATTAAAATTTGAGTCTCAGAGATTTTGTGTTTCGTGAATGGGGGTTCGTATTATAATTCAAGTGTGAGGTAATCTCAAGGAGGATCATTTATATATTTTTCGGTGTCCTAGTGTGTAACACCCTGAGATTTTATGAAAAATATTATTTTTAATTTCATTAATGTCTTGTGTTGTACGCTACACCAAAAGGAGCTTGCACAACACGCATCCTTGACTTGCCTTTCATTACACGTAATCGTGACCTTCCTCGATAGTGTTTGTAGAACGCAATACCGTGTTTCACTAAACAATGATATGCTATTAAAATATTATTAAAACTAGCCGTTATGAATATTAATGACCAGTTTTTGAAATTTTGTAAATTCTATTTTTCAAAATGGACTTTATTTTTCGATCCGAAATATCGAAATTAGCTTAGGGTGAAATTTTGGTATTTTTCGGATAACTGTCATTTTCTGATGAATAGTCAAAATTAATAAATTTTAATTAAAAACAACCTTTTTAATCGAAATAATGAATAGATATAAATTATTAATTTGAGTGGTTTTAAAGTATATTTAGAATATATTTTTACAATTTAATACAAGTTTGGTCATTGGATGTAATTTCACATTTAAACCAGACATAATCAAATGTCAATCTTTTGATAGTTATTATCTCTTAAGAACACACTATTTGTTTTGACAACATGAATTAATTATTAAATTAAGTAATGCAACTAATATGATTTTAATTTGGTAAAATAGACATCATTTTTCAATTCATAATATCAAATATAGCTTAGGCCTAATTTTTGGTATTTTTCTGGAAACTTTCATTTTTTTTGATGAATAGTGAAACCACTAAGTAGTAGTTTAAAAAAATGAATTTTTCATAAAACTAAATTTTACCTATTATGTGAGTAGAATTTCAAAAATCCAAGAGACACGGTTGATGTCATTAAGTAAAATGTGGTTCAATGAGATGAAAATAATTTTTGTTGAATAGTAACTTTTTACTTTTTTTTATCACGGTTAAAAGTAAATAGGGTAATTAAGGGTAATGCTGATATTATTATTACCATAACACATGTCCTAATTCTATTGGATAAGTTTAATTCTACCAAAAACATCCTTAGTAATAAAATATGACCATTTAGGCCCCCTTGGATTAGATTAGGACATTTATTATTAATTTATTTAAAGAAGGGTTAAAATAGGTAAAATCAATGTTTAATAAGTATATCATTTTTAATATAGGGTTATACAAAAGGTAAATTCGACTATAAATATTCATTATAAATATATAATTATTTACTACATAATGGTATTTTATTTGTAATTTTTAGACATTGAATAATTTAATTTATTTATGACATAAAGATGATGCAATAATTATCTTATTAATGAAATATTGACATAATTGATGTTATAAATACCCAAATAAATATAATATGATTCCTTTTATGAATTCCACTAATTTTATTGGTTAATATGACATGTTATTTATGATTTAATTAACTGTTTTCGAACTAATAATTCTGTTATGATTTTTACAAAAATCAATTACTAAATAGTGTAAAAAATGACATAAAATAGTTTTTAAAACAAATATTATATTAGTAATTGTTATTTTATTCCTAAAAATATAGGGTTTGGAAAAATGACTTATATAAGGTTATATATGTTAATAATAAACAACTTGGGGTTCGTTTGGCTTCTTATAGTAATTTTATTAACCTTATAATGTAAGAACACAAAAAGACACGGTAAAAGTAAAATTATCTAACTTAATGTTAAATATAAATGATAAGGTTAAAATAGGAACCTAAACATTTCTAAATTCTATTGTATGAGATGATTTCTACCCATATCCACTTTAGCATCAAAATAAATAAATTTGGAGCTATTTAAAACCGAATTTGGATTTATAATAAATTAATATATTTAGTTATTCCAAAGGTGCCCCTCTCCTCCCTTATAAAAGGGAACCTCCTCCCTCTCTTCCTCACACCACTTTGAGCATTCAAACTTGGCCAAACACTACCAAATTCTCTTCCCAACTTCCCTATAAAAATACTAGAGGTACTAGTTATCTTCAAAGACCAATTTCATTTCCCTAAAAGGAGGTCTCAAAGAGGCGCTTCAAAGAAGAGGTAATGTCCGTTACCGATTCTTTCAACGTTATTTCTTCTTCCACTTCTTCTTCTTAAGTTGTTTCATTATGAAGTAATAAAATCATTATCACACATATAATGATATGGTATTATAAGTATAAATCAACTATATTTCACCGTCTATCCATCCTACGGAAAACGAAATCACCGCGCGTGCGTACGTACGGAATACCGTCTCCACGCCGTGGTGTAATCTTTTTTTCCAACACCACTATACTTGGATGGGTATAATGGTGTAAATAATAACTATAGATAGTTATTATAACATGATACAGATTCTAACATATTTTATCATCCACTCCAATTCAATTCAATGATCATGTAAATTATATCATCACTCGTGCGTACATACGGACTACCGTCTCCACGACGCGATGAGATTCATTCTCCTTGTTAACCGTACATGAATGATCATAAAGATTACATAATGAATAATAATGAAATATATGAAATAATAATTCTACTGGATTTATGTATATATATATATATATATGTCATCTATTTAGTTTCATTCAATTAAATAAGGAAACGAAAACAACGTTCATGCGTACGTACAACCTACCGTCTCCATGAACGATGAATTTCATTCCATTTATCGACCTATAATATATATATGTATATGATGAATATATGTAAATCACGTTTTAAATTATGAAATTATTTAAATCATGATATAATTAATAATATCAAGAACGACAAGTCAAAACACATACGATAAATGAAATGATTTTACCCAAAACGCTGCTTTAACATGGAATTTACAAACGAACGGGTAATATAAAGTCATAAGTGAAACATATATGATATCATAACAATGAATATGATTATGTAATAAGTCAATGATATTATTTAAATCATTATACAGGAGGTTCGGATATGTAAAAAGCATATTGGACCTAAGGTATGGGAAAAAATTTCAATCTCATTTTTATCTGAGATTGCTTATACGTAAGTATTTACTGGGGTTACGTTTATCATCCATGACCATGTTTTCTAAAAATGATATCATAAAATGTTTACCATTCTTCCATGTATGTTTAAAGTCATTTTTACCCTTTATTGACATTTTACCACATTGTATTAATGGAATCTTTCCTTTGGTTACCATATAAGGTACTTTTTGACATTTCCGAAAAAAGTACGAGGAGAATGTTATTTTTAACTTATACGGCATGAATGGATTTTTATGGTTTCATAACGCCTCATTTTCAAGAATATTCCTCTAAAATATTGCATTATTATTTTCAACACAACCCTTATCATTTAAAATTGCATGGAATTTTGTGAAATGAAAATGATTTTAAAGAAGAAAAGATATTTTCCTCAGGAATTCATTTCAAGTGTTTTGTCAAACCTATTTTCCATCTAAGATGACATTATTTCATATGTGTATATTTCAAGTAAAATGTCTCTATGATTTAAATGGTTTCAATTTTCTTATGATGAAATTATATCAATTGTTTATGGATTATGTTATGATGGCATGATGTTTAAGAATCCCATTTTATTTCATGGGTTATGCTATGATGTATGATTTATGATTTTGTTGAACACGAAAGAATGATTTCATTATGAGATGTGTGGGACCTATATCTCCCTCCAATGCATTGGGTAAAGATTTATATCTCATGAGATAGACATGGCTGGAATGGCAAGTTAAACCGGTTCTATAATACAGGACTGGAACGAGGAGTGAACTCGATTCAGAAAGGGACTTTTCCACTAACATGGTCTTTCCAGCAATTCCTTTCCTACTATGGAAATCATATAATGTTCTTAATGGTTGCCACAATTACATGTTTTATTCCCATTCTATTTTATCATTCTTAATGTTTCTTTATGATATATGCCTTACGTACTTCCACGTTTGATGTAATTTCTCAACCTTTTGATGTGTAAACATTATGTTCATGTTTTTAAGTTCAAATGTATATGGTATGTTTTATTTTATCCATGATTACCCTTACTGAGAATTTGAGCTCACCCTTTTTATGTTTTCTTTTCCCTAAGATATAAAGAAAGTTTTTAGGTAAGAAAGAAATGGGAAGATCTTTATGGGAGATGTTGAAGATCTTTCACCACGATTAGAAGATTAGGTTCTATATTTCCAAAGTCACTAAACTATTACGATCCTTGTGTGTCTGTTATTATAATGTATTAAGTATTCTGATAATGTAATGTAATATCCATGTACGTCAAGATTCGGGTCTCTACAGTTGGTATCAGAGGAAATGATTAGTCAACCTTTGGAAACTAGGATGCGAAAACGTTAGTGAGATCCCTAGAGATATTTATAATGTATGTCTAGGGATGTCCCTAAGGATAAGTATACGTATAGAATATAGTCCTAGAACTATGGTAATGATATTAGATTAAACCAAAGATGGTAGATATTGAAGTTAATCCTACTTTATTATGATTTTTCCACTCACACTATTCGTTATGGGTTTTAGAAAATGGCTGGAAACAAGATGATTCACGATAATGGAGGATATGATGGACAATGGAATGATATTCTTCACGAGAAACCAAATGAAATAGGATTTGGATGTCCAAACATCATTATTATGCCGAATCAGTAACCTCATAATATGATCAATAAATTAAAATTTGGTAAGTTTCCTGACATGGATAATAAGAGAAAGATGGAGTTTCATGATGATCATAGAGGAAAGAAAGTTCAATTTCTCCTATGTAAATCATGTGGGAAGAGGCATCAAGGAAAATGTTTCAAAGGAACTGGATGATGCTTTGGGTGTGGAAAAGACGGACACAAAGCCAATAATTGCAAAGGAAAAGGTTCAGTTAACACCAGGGATGAGGATAATGATATTTCTACAACATCAAAAATGGTTAAATTATTTAAATGTGGAATGTACGGGCATTATGCAAACCAATGCCCTTAGGGAAAGTATCATGAAGAGAATCAGTATAGTCGTATGGGTAGTATTTATGTTGATGATGATGAAGAGACTACAAATGATATGTGAGATGAAAGAATTGTTGAAGCTCAGTCAATGGTTTAAGAATGTAGTGGAATGATTAAATGTTTATCATGTGTAATGTTGTATAAGTAATCTCATGGTACTATGGAATAAAGAGACATCTAAGGATTGTTACACTGTTGACTTTCCTTGAGTTTTTAAAGTGTATGATTAATGGTACCAGTATCCATGAAATTTTATTCAGATATTTTTGGAATGTAGATGATATGCGCATAATGAAGGGATAAGGAGAAAATTAAATGTTTGATAGTATTCATGAGATCATGACTGATATAATGAGATGGTTATATCATGGTTTGAGTATATATAATTTTTGGATTTTGGTATGTGGAAAGAGATAACTTTTGATAGCATTCATTTTTTCACTAAGGTTTAATGGGTATTCATTTTTCAAGAGAATACATGATTAAGGTATTCACATGATTGGAATGTGACCAGCATGATTTATGGGGGATAAATGATGGTATTCACATGCTTGGTTGATGAAATTTCAAGTAATCATTTTCTTTATACTATGAGCATGGACTGATGTATTTTAGATAAGCCTAAATATTGGAATGGATTATGATGGACATAAGTAATTGTTGATTAAAGATAGAACTTTTTTTTCATATTATTTATGGGATGTTATAGTAATGTTGATTTAGAAAAAGGACAACCTGCAGGACGGGCGACAACCCATCGCGTCGGACAATGCTGTGGGAATCGAACCCACAACTGAAGTGCGACTGGCCTTTATCGCCTACCACTGGCCTACAAGAAGTCCCTGTTTAGTAGAAAATAGTTTTATTATATTAATCAGTATCATATATGATGTATAATTCCATTTTAGGAACCATATATGATTAATCTCACTATAGATGAACTTATGTATTTTTGATAACTTTTATAACCTTTTGTTTGAGACAGATGGAATGACCCATAATTCTATCACATGATCTGCTAACACATCACAAATAACAAATTAAACTTCATTTCATTAAGAGATGAAGTGGAAATTGTTCAACTAACGAACAACAATGAGATTGTACCAAAATCATGTAAGTATTTCTTTTAATTCATCAACTTTAGGGAAATGATCTTGAAAACCAAAAATGTTGTCCTAGTGCCCTTATATCCAATGAATCATATGGTACCTTAGATCATCACAAATCTATGGATTTGTGATTTATGTCTTTTCCATATCCATGTTCTCTACCACTCTCTATCAGAACATGATGGTTAGATTTCTCTTCCATATCCAAATTTTCACCTATGTGGAATCCAAGTGATTAGTTTATTTGGGTAACCGTTACGTTTCATACTTTTGTTTTTAAATATTGGTTTTGGTATTCCTCTTTACGATGTGGGTTTCTATTAAATAAAATTTCAAGTAGTAAACCATTTATAACCCCGATGAATTTCGAGGGCGAAATTCATTTTAAGGGGGGTAGAATGTAACACACCGAGATTTTATGAAAAATATTATTTTTAATTTCATTAACGTCTTGTGTTGTACTCTACACCAAAAGGAGCTTTCACAACACGCATCCTTGACTTTCCTTTCATTACACGTAATCGCGACCTTCCTCGATAGTGTGTGTAGTATGCAATATCGAGTTTCACTAAACAACGATATGCAATTAAAATATTAATAAACTAGCCGTTATGAATAGTAATAACCAATTATTGAAATTTTTTAAATTTTATTTTTTAAAATGGACTTCATTTTTGGATCCGGAATATCGAAATTAGCCTAGGGTGAAATTTTGGTACTTTTCGGATAACATTCATTTTCTGATTAATAGTCAAAATTACTAAATTTTTACTAAAAACAACATTTTTAATCGAAATAATTAATAATGATAAATTATTAATTTTAGTGGTTTTAAATTATATTTAGAATATATTTTTACATTTTAATACAATGTTGGTCATTGGATGTAATTTCACATTTAAACCAAACATAAACAAATGTCAATCTTTTGATAGTTATTATCTCATAAGAACACACTATTTGTTTTGACGATGGGAATTAATTTTTAAGTTAAGTAATGAAACTGATATCTTTGAATTTGGTAAAATAGACGTCAATTTTTATTTCATAATATCAAATATAGCTTAGGCCTAAATTTTGGTATTTTTCTGGAAGCTTTCAATTTTTTGATGAATAGTTAAACCACTAAGTGGTAGTTAAAAAAAATTGAATTTTTCATAAAACATAATTTTACCGCTTCTGTGAGTGGAATTTCAAAAATCTGAGAGAAACGGTTGATGTCAGTAAATAAAATGTGGTTCAATGAGATGAAAATAATTTTTGGTGAATAGTAACTTTTTACTTTTTTTTACCACGGTTAAAAGTAAATAGGGTAATTAAGGATAAAAATGATATTATTATTACCATAACACATGTCCTAATTCTATTGGATAAGTGTAATTCGACCAAAAATAACATTAGGAATAAAATATGACCATTTAGGCCCACTTGGATTAGATTAGGACCTTTATTATTAATTTATTTAAAAAAGGGTTAAAATAGTTAAAATCAAAGTTTAATAAGTATATCATTTTTAATATAGGGTTATACATAAGATAAATTCAACTATAAATATTCATTACAAATCAAAAAATACTTCCTACATAATGGTATTTTATTTGTAATTTTTAGACATTAAATAATTTAATTTATTTATGACACAAAGATGAAGCAGTAATTATCTTATTAATGAAATATTGACATAATTGATGTTATAAAAACCCAATTAAATATAATTTGAGACTTTTTATGAATTACACTAAATTTCTAGGTTAATATGACTTGTTAGTATTGATTTAATTAATTTTTTCCTAACTAATAATTCTGTTATGATTTTCACAAAAATCAATTACTAAATAATGTCAAAATTGACATAAAATAGTTTTTAAAACAAATATTATATTATTAATTGTTATTTTATTCCTAAAAATCTATGGTTCGGACAAATGAATTATATAAGGTTATATATATTAATAATAAAGACCTTGGGGTTCGTTTGGCTTCTTATAGGACGTTTATTATCCTTATAGTGTAAGAACACAAAAAGACACGGTAAAAGTAAAATTATCTAACATAATGTTAAATCTAAATGATAAGGTTAAAATAGGAACCTAAACTTGTCTAAATTGTATTTTATGAGAGGAATTAGACCCATACCCACCTTAGCTTCGAAATAAATGAATATGGAGCTATTTAAAACTGAATTTGGATTTATAATAAAATAATATTTTTTGTTATTCCAAAGGTGCCCCTCTCATCGCTCGTGCATACGTACGGACTACCGTCTCCACGACGCGATGAGATTCATTCTCCATGTTAACCATACAAGAATGATCATAAAGTTTATTTATTGAATAATAATTAAATATATGAAATAATAATGACACTGGATTTATGTTTATATATATGTATGTATGTCTTCTATTTAGTTTCATTCAATTCAATAAGGAAACGAAAACAACGTTCATGCGTACGTACGTCCTACCGTCTCAATGAACGGTGTATTTCATTAATTTTATTGACCTATAATATATATATGTATATGATGAAATTATGTAAATCATGTTTTAAATTCTGAAATTATGTAAATTAGTATATAATTAATAATATCATGAACAACAAGTCGTAACACATACGATAAATGAAATGATTTTACCCAAAACGCTGCTTTAACATGGAATTTACAAAATAATGGGTAATATAAAGTCATAAGTGAAACATATATGATATCATAACAATGAATATGATTCTGTAATAATTCAATGACATTATTTGAATCATTATACTGGAGTTTCGGATACATACGAAGCATATCGGACCTAAGGTAAGGGATAAATTTTCAATCTCATTTTTATCCGAGATTTCTTATACATAAGTATTTAATGGGGTTATGTTTATCATCCATGACCATGTTTTCTAAAAATGATTTCATAAAATGTTTACAATTCTTCCATGGATGTTTAAAGTCATTTTTACCATTTACTGACTTTTTACCACATCGTATGAATGGAATCTTTCCTTTGGTTACCATATAAGGCACTTTTTGACTTTTCCGACAAAAGTACGAGGAGAATGTTATTTTTATCTTATATGGCGCGAATGGATTTTTACGGTTTCATAACGCCTCATTTTCAAGAAGACTCCTCTATAAGATTGCATTATTATTTTCAAAAAAACCCATATCTTTTAAAATTGCATGGAATTTTGTGAAAAGAAAATGATTTTAAAGAAGAAAAGATATTTTCCTCAATAATTCATTTCAAGTGTTTTGTCAAAACTATCTTCCATCTAAGATGAAAGTATTTAATATGTGTATGTTTCATGTAAAATGTATCTATGATTTAAATGGTTTCAATTTTATTATGATGGAATGATATCAATTGTTTATGGATTATGTTATGAAGGCATGATGTTTAAGAATCCCATTTTATTTTATGGGTTATGCTATGATGTATGATTTATGATTTTGTGGCACACGAAAGAATGATTTCATTATGAGATGGGTGAGACCTATATCTCCCTCCAATTTATTGGGTAAAGATTTATATCTCATGAGATAGACATGGCTGGAACAGAAAGTTAAATCGGTTCAGTAATACAAGACTGGAACGAGGAGTGAACTCAATTCAGAAAGGGACTTTGTCCACTAAGATGGTCTTGGCAGCAATGCCTTGGCTACTATGGAAATCATATCATGTGATTAATGGTTGACACAATTACATGTTTTATTCCCATGCTATGTTATCACTCTTAATGTTTCTTTATGATCTATTCCTTACATAATTCCATGTTTTATGTCATTGCTCAAGCTTTTGATGTTTAAACATTATCTTCATGTGTTTAAGTTCAAATGTATATGGTATGTTAATATTTATCCATGCTTACCCTTACTGAGAATATGAGCTCACCCTTTTTATGTATTCTTTTCCCCAAGATATAAATAAAGGCTTTAGGTAAGAAAAAAAGGGGAAGATCTTTATGGGAGATGTTGAAGATCTTTCACCATTATTAGAAGATCACGTTCCAAGTTTTCAAAGACACTAAACTATTACGATCCTTGTGTGTCAGTTATTGTTATGTATTAAGTATTCCGCTAAAGTAATGTATTATCCATGTACATCATGCTTCGGGTCTCTACATAGTGGATATTGAAATAATAAAAGTAGGTCATAGGTTGTTTTATTAAAATAGGTGTCACTACACCATGGAGGGGTAAAACAACACTTTTTATAGTTTTACCTGTGTGAAGGTTATAGGTGTATGAATTAGGTCACACCAAAAAGGGAGGTATTATTTTATTGAAGATACGAAATATCATATTAGGTTCAATACATCAAATCAGTGTCACGTTGTAATATACTGGGATTCATTATAAGGCATTTACATCCATATAATATAATGCTCTAAATTTTATTAAGAATTCCTTCCATGTAAAAGTGTGTTTCAATATGAATTTTATGCTCAAACCAAAATGTGTGTTCTTTAATGTTTTGTTTTTCTCTAGAAGTGTTTCATTCCTCATTATATTTGATTCCACTTTACAATGTAAAACACAAGTTAAGGTATTGTGTCATGAATCTTACAGTCACAATGTAATGTACGATTTGGTGTCTTGGTTTTATGTAGTATATAAAAAAAAATTTCTATGATGACCCCTTCTAAATGTAATGTGGAATGGGTGAATAAAGTAGGTTAATAAATATGAATCATAAAAAACCCATTCCATCTATTGGTTCCCATTGATGAGGGTGGATTTTGATGTTTTTTTTGGTGTTTTTTTGAAAGATATTATCTTATAACTTTTTCTATTACTCAATCTAAATTCCATAAAATTTATTTAATTATTGTAATAATTATTTAATTATGAATACCCAAAATTTTAGTGGAACTTTTCTGAACCACGTTTCTTTTTCATGGTGTGGATTTTGGATATCAAGGAATGTCAAGAGATCAGTGTTTCCACCATTTCATTGAGGTATGAAATTCAATGTTTTATGTGTTATTTTTAGGTTTAATTGAATTAAATTATTGTATAATAGGTAATTTTTATATAGGGGTTATATTTTAGTTATTTTTAAGGGTGTTTAATGAACATTATAGTGGTAATTGTACCTAGTTTTACAAACATTGGGTTTTTATGACATTTTAATTTCTATTAAAGATTAAATTAATTTTTTTAAATTTTTTAAAATAAATTTTTATTTTTCATTCCATGATATTGGATCCCCATGATTATTATATAATAATTTGGCGTTAAACAATGTATGATTATCATGGTAATATGAGTTATCTAAATTATTGATGTTGGTGGCCCATTTGTTACATAAATATAATCATTTTATATAGTAATTGTTTTGCCTTTATGGGGGTTTATTAATAAAATTTTAATAGGGATCAAATGTTTTCTATATTTATGTCTAGGTGTATAAATTTCTACAAAACGTGTAGATAGTGATAGATATGTATTATGTGATTATAAGTTCTTGGAAACAACATTTTCATGGAAATAAATGGTAGTTGTGTATATATGATCTTAATAGGTATTTTGTTTCTAATTTATGTTTGTATTTCTAAGGCCAGTTTCCCAATATATAGTATATTATAAAATGATTTTTTAGGATTATATTTTATTGGTAAAGTTTCCATTTTTGTAAAAAACTTCTTTTATGTAGTTAACCATTGAAGGAGAGATAGATCTCATTTCTATATGATAGGTTCCTAGGATTTGTTGAAGGGATGTGTGGAGTTGTTTAAAAAAATGGTTATTAATTGTAATGACCCATGTATTTAAAGAAGAATATATTTTCTTATATATTAATATTTATGAATAAGATATTATTTCCATGTTAAAGAGGACACTCTGTTATATAGGGTAATCAACTCAAAATAATAAGTTTCATTGAAATCTTAAGTTGCATCCAACTTTAAGTTACACTAAAAAAAATATAATAATAAATTATTTTAAAATGGTAATTTATTCATAGACATTGTATTGATGGGAATGAATTTAACAAACAAAATTATTATTACACATTTTTATTAAATTTATTTACATATATCCAATAAATTTTAGAGGCTTAAAATATGAATGAATTCGATTTTAAGCCTGAAATACTATATAAAAGGGTGATTTATTTCCTTTTGAAGGTGAACCCTTTTTAAATGTTGTTTTTCCACTTATATATGATCCATTTGAGAATATAATAGTCTTATTTTTTAGTGGGAAAATTTTTTTTACCTTGGGTAATTTTTTGTATTTTTCTGATTAACTTCATTTTCTAATGAATAGTGAATGATACTGTATTTTATGTCAAAACCATATTTTCATATAATTTATTTATATGATTATATTGTCCTTTTAATTGTTTATAAATTGAAATTAGATTATATTTTTATCATTTTATTAAAATTTGGTCATTATAAGTAATTTCACTTTTAAATTAGACATAAACACATGTCAATATTATGGTAGTTTTTACAATGTAAAAACATTCCTTTTGGTTTTGACAATGGGAATTAATGTTAAATGAATTTATAAATATTCTTCATTTTGAATTTGGAATAATGGATTCAATATTTGGAATCAAAAGGTCCATATTTTTTAAATATGTAGCTTTTATTTTTTGATATTATGAATAGTAACATCACTAAATATTTTATTTATCATGGCTAAAGGGTAAATATTGTATATAAGAGTAAGAAATAATATTATAATTATTTTAAAATTCCCTAAAAAATGTACTAAACCAATTTTATGATATTTTTATGACCATGGGAATCCTTGCGTCTATTATATAATCCCATGGAGCCACTTTTGGGTGAAAATGAAATTTAATTACATTTAATTTAATGTTTAAAAAATGACATAAAAATGTATCTTTTAATAGAAAACATTTTATGGGTATATATAAGTGATATATTCAAATATAAATATTAATTATAAATCTAAACATATTTCCAACATCACGGTATTTTATTTATAATTTTTATACATTTAATAAATAAATTTAATTATGACACAGTGGTGATGTAGTGATTACCTTATTAATTAAGGATTTAAATAAATGAGATTATAAATTTTAAAATAAAATTATTTTTAAACTTTTTATTCCATCCAAGAATTTTATGGAAGATTATGACTTGTTATATTTGAACTACAGATTTTTTTCTTGAATTAATTAAGTTATTATGGAATTTTTAAAATGTCATGATATGAATATTACAAAAATCAACATAAGTGAGTATTTTAATCAATTAATATTTAATTAAATGATATAATTGTATTAATAATTTAATATTTGGAAAAATTTCATAGATAATGTTGTAAATTTCATCAATAGACCACTTGAGGTTCTATTGGCGTTGTATGGTGACTATATTAACCATATAGTATGAATATACAAGAAGACATAGTAATAGTGAAATTAGTTAACTAAGGGTTAAAAATAAATGATAAGGTCAAATTAGAAACAAAGAATTTTCTAAAACCAATTTTTTGAGAATATTTAGGCCAATATTGATCTTATAATATAAATATATCACTTTGGTGTTATTAGAATTTGAAAGAAAATTAATAATAAAATAATATTTGAATACATTTTTAAAGTGTCCCTCCTCCATCTTATAAAAGAACACCACATCTAACCAACTTCTAACATCTCTAATGTCCCTTGACTCATCTAAAATATTCTATAATAAGATCCCAAAATTCCTATCTTCTTCATTGTATTATTCCCCTAGTAATAAGGAAATTCAAGAAATCCCTTTGGGTCAAATCAAAAGAAGTTACCAGATTTGAGGTAATGTCTTCTCTCAAGATCCATTCCATTATTTTCCTTTCCCCACTCCCTATTCTCTTACTATTCTTTTTTTACATAAAAACTATATCATAAACATACTAGGTTATTTTGATGAGATTTATTTGTACTAAACTTGCACACAACTCCGTCTAATGGGTATAGAGCATTCTGTTTCTGTGGACAATGAACTAATGCCTCACAAAATGATGATTGTTCAATATTCTCCTATAACCTATCACGGTGTCCATTATGGTGGAACATTAATTATATATGATATACATGATATATATTTAATCTCTATCCTTCTGTAATTCTCATTTATAACATACATTTATGATTTCATGTTGTATAAATATGATAATTTAATTTGAGAAAGTGCAGAATACCACCCCCTCAAAATAATATTACACGTTCATGCTATACATGAAATGTATAAAGGACCAAATTAATGAAATTATGAAAAATATATAACAATGATATTATACTAAATTTATAATATACTTATGTATCATTTATTTTTCATTCCATTAAATTTGATAATGAAATGAAAGTAGCGTTAATGGGATAAATATGACTGACCATCTTCATTAATGGTGCATTTCATTTCTTGTATAAAAATAATATGGACTATTCTAAATACATATATACCGGATATATATGATATATTATATCAAAATCATGAATATAATTATTTATATAATGTATATTTGACCACGTGGACAATTTTTAATTATAACAAGATTATTTTTGGCTCAAGTTCTGAAGATCAAGAAAAATACCGATATGAAATAAATTAATTAACTAATTTTTATATCAAGGTAATATGTGATATAAAATGAATAATAAACTTTTACATGTTTCTGAATCAAGTAGAAAATAAAATATGATTATTATTCAAGAAAACAACGAACATACGAGACAAGTCGTACTCGAGGTAATGAATATTCTCTGACTCTCATTTCATTGCGCCATGTTTTGATAATATACACCTCATTGTTTGACACAGTGTATAATAAACCAATTTTACTCTTACATTTATTGAAAATAAATATTTTTTTTCTACAAATTGTTTTACTAAATCACATAAGGTTGTTTTTAACATATTTTTTGACAACGAACTTTCTTCCATCGTTACCATTATTTGATATTTGGATTCCTTAACAAGCCTTGATGTTCATAAATAGAAAATAAATACCATATACACTTTTTTAAAATTTTGGTATTAAATATGGTTTTAATGAGGATTTACATTTTCAATATCTTGTAAATATTTCATGTGATTTAAAATAAAATTTTGTGATTGAAATTTTGAAATTTCTAATCTTTTATATGTGATTATTACATAATGGTACTAAGAAAATTGACAGGTGGTAATGTGAAAAACCATATAATGGGTGGTTTCGTGATAATACAAGGATTAGTGGTTATGTTATAATTTCCAATGCATTGGGTATGTAATTCAGTCGTATAGATATTCAGTTTAGTGATATGTTTGGAAATCAACTATATGGTAATTTCATTTAAGTATGTTCATGACCCCAGTTACCTTTATATTTTATATGATTATTTTTATAAGGTTAATGGTAATATTTTGGTTACAAAATGGTTAGAAATGAGATTTTATTAAGTGAAGTATTTGTTCTAGTTCTTTATGGTGAACTGTATTTCTTTACGATAAATATTCATAGTTTACTTTTTCTTGAAAAAACTAATAGATTTCCAGCTATATGTATCCCTTATGGAAATTTTTATTCTCGTCTATTTTTTTCAATGTTTTTCACATGGATTAAAGTGCAATAGGTTAAAGTATGGGATCAAGGAGAAGTCATGGTGTTTAAATCCTAGAACTAGATATGTCTTTTTTATAGTGTTTTTGTATTATGAAAATAATGGATAGTGATTAGAAATGTCTACTTGTAATATTCAATTTTTTATGTGTAATTTATGACCTAATTCTCTAAATATCTAAACATGAAAAGAAGCTCAATGTGAATTATTAACTTTATTCATGATTATGTAATGTTTTAGGCATGGGACTTATAGTTGGTTAAGATACATTTAGAGGTTACTGTGTTATTTAATAATAAGTGACATAACCATAATGGTTAGCATATTAGAATGAGTCATAGTTCTTTTAGATATATCCAATGAGTTTTATATAACATGAATAAGTATATATTAGTGTTTACCCTACTTATAAGATATTATATGATGATTTTACTGATATAATCACACTGAGGATTTTGATTTTAGTAAATGGATGGATCTATCAGGTACCAAAGTAACAATGGATGTGAAATAAACTATGGTGGTTTTGTGAATGAGGAAACTAATAAAATCGGAGCAGCAATGAGGAATCTTATGTCATTATTAACCAACTATATAGAGTTATGATTGAACACATGAACCTTAGTAAATTTTCAATGGCATCATATATGCAATAATCGAATCCCAATAGATTTTCATGTAATAATCATAAAGGTAACTATATTAAAAAACTTATTGGTTAAGGATGTGGAATGAAACACTGAATAAAATTATTCAAAGGGAAGGGAAGATGTTTAAGATGTAGTAATTAAGGTCATAAAGCAATAACCTTCCATAAAAAGGAATTGTTTAGTTGACTCCAAAAAAGGGAAATACGTTCATTTTGAGGGATATCTTGAATGTTTTAAATGGGGTCTGCATGGTAATTATACAAATATATGTCCTATAAAGAATTTTTGTGAATGGGATGAATAGGATCATAAAAATATATGTTTAGTAAATCCTAATTCTATTTCAATTGACTATGAGGAAACTGAATATGACCTATGAATGGTATGTATTATTTCTTATCTTCTATTTTGACATTAATGAAATATTAGGAAATTATGCATGATTTTGTTTTTAGAAAATATATATAAAATAACAATATAGAAAAACATGGATAAAGGAA
This sequence comes from Viscum album, assembly GCA_963277665.1. Taxonomy (NCBI): domain Eukaryota; kingdom Viridiplantae; phylum Streptophyta; class Magnoliopsida; order Santalales; family Viscaceae; genus Viscum; species Viscum album. The sequence continues at coordinate 1,272,214,626 of OY728146.1, forward strand.
AATGAATAATATTCGACGATTAAGATGTCTATAAATTGAATAGATATGTTGGGTCTATGAGTGATGATATGTTTAAATGTATTAATGATAGGATTACTTTGGGATAATTTTTCTAGTATGTGTAACCATAAAGTCTGATATGTGATAATGTTATTCAAGGAATAATTATCTTTTCTTGTGTGGACATAATGCATAACCTTAAGGTTTCAAGTGATCAATTTTTGAGGTAATTATCAGTTATTAGTTTTGGTGATGCAAATTATGAGGTATGTAATAAACAATGAGGGTAAAACATGATATGGATATTTTTAAGGATATTATATATTTTTTGTTAATGTTATTAGAATTATATGGTTTTTGAAAAATAAAACAAGAAGATTGTGTGAAAACTGTCCCTTCTGGAAAAAATTATAGGTATTGAACCCACAACTAATGTGCGCCTGGGATTTATCGTCTACCAATGGACAACATGAACTCCCTAGATAGTATGACTAATTATTTTTAGTTACTGATTTTATGGATAGAGAATAAGTTGATTTTTGGAACATATGTTTCATCAAATAGAAATCCTTAGTATAGTAAAATGATTTATTGATTAAGTGATAATGGTTATTTTCGAAGATGTTCTCTCTTTTAGGGAACACTATATGCTTTATGAAAAGAGAAGATTATTTGATTTCATTTGAGGGGTAATGGGGGAATTATATTTTTGTAATAATCTATGTTTCTATTATGGACATATGTAAATGGAAAATATTAAACTATCATAGAGAATATGTGATTATGTTAATTACACCTAAGTATGTGACTTTAAGAGTACGTTATGTTATTTGGAAATAAATGATAAGATTTAAAATGGAAGAAAATGGGATTAAATTATTCTGAGTTTTTGGTTTTAACCTTAGTTTCTATTATATTGATATAATTTATGGAAAATTGTTTCGTTAATTGTATTTATTTAACTCTGGGTATTTTTTGATGAATTTTGGAGATTAAGAGTTGTATTTATTTTTATAAAGGATTATCCTTTTTGGGATTATCTTATCTCGTACTAACCATTTCTAGTGTTTGTTAATGTCTAATGTTAGGGGAAATATATTTTTCATATTTATTGGATTATGTGATGTGATTCTCTAGAAGTTGATTCTAGCACTTCAATTGTGACCAACCCATAATGAATAATCCGCGTTTTGAGAAAACACGAGTTTGTGGTAGAATTTTATTAAAAGGATGAAAGTATAAATTAAAATTATGTATGTCTAATTTTGTTCATAGTCATTCTCATAAATAAATTCCTCAATATTATAAAAAAGAACTTAAAATAGAAACAATATATGTTTACTTTTCCTTCTGGGGAATCAAAGACAATTTAATCCATCCCATGTTTGTGATTTTATGGTTGTTATGTTTCTCATAATAATTTTTTCTATCACTCTCCATTATAACATGATGGTTAGTTTCTCTTACATATACATGTTTTCCAACATGGAATCATATTATGGGTTATCTTGGGTTACCTTTAAACATTTCTTTATTTCATTTAAAGGGATAGTTTTATTGACTCTTATTCTGATGTGGGAATTTCAATGATGTTTCCAATCCCAATTATAAAATTGCAATTACATAATTTCTAAAAGGGGGGAAGGATGTAACGACCCGTGTATTTATAGTTTATTAATTTTTCATATATATTAATATTTATTAATAAGGTATTTATTTTATGTTAAAGAGGAAACTTTCTTCGATGTCGCATTCAACACGCAACAACGAGTTTCATTGAAATCTTATGTTTTACACAACATTGAGTTATACCAAAAAATAATAAAACAGTAATATTATTTTAAATTGTATTTAATGCACATATACTATATTTATAGGAATGAACATAACTAAATAAATTATTATTACACATGTCTGTTAAATTTAATTACATTTATCCAATAAATTTTAGAGCCTTAAAATAAGAAATAATCTGATTTTAAGAATGAAATAATATAATATTCTTTAAAAGGTTGATTTACTGCCTTTTATTGGAAAAACATTTTTAAATATAGTGTTTTAATTTTTATATGTTCTATTTTTTCAAAATAAGATTCTACTTTATAAGCGGGAAAATCAAAATTTACATTGAGTAAATTATGGGTATTTTTCTGATAAAGTTAATTTTTAATCAATAGTGAAAAATACTACACGAATGTCCCGAAGGCCTTATTTTTTATTGATTTCTGATAACCCCCCTTTCAATGGATGTGGGGGAACCCTTACAAGGCCCATAGGCCGCATATATTGCAAGGCCAGTAGGCTTTTGAGATTACATGACCCCGAATGTCTTAGGGAATTCAAACAGAATATCTAAATGGAATTTCCCCTACCCAGCATCTACATCGTGGTTGTAGCTCTCCACCTTCACATGGCCATCATGAGAGGCTTCTTGTCCATGCATAGTTTAGTCTTGATGGTATAGGCATACCCTCTCATTTTGAAATTTCATTAGGCTCTACTCTATTGAGTGCAACTACTCTGAATCCTCTTCTTGGGATGCCCTTTTTTGTAGATTATTTCTGGGGATACTACTTGTGGATTGAAGGCCTTGAGGTGGCCTAAAGGCCTTAAAGGTTGCCCAAAAGCCCTACTGACCTGAAGTCCTGGGAGGCCGGAAAGCCTTAAGGACTCCAAGCCCAAACTGATGGCCCAAGGTTTATAGTTCCAGCTAATATAGTACCGAATAGTACCTGTTATAGTCAATTCTACAGTGCCAACTACAATTCCCGCACAATGTACAGTTATGCTACAATACCTGCACAGTTTATAGTTCTACTACAGTACCCGCACAGTTTGCAGTTCTGCTACAGTGACTGCTATATTGTTTTCTAAAGTAACCTTGAAATATGCGTCTACTTGGTTTTGATCTTGGGTCTCATGGATGAACATAAGGATATCTTGACAACCGGGTTGAGGCTCATGTGTAACAGTGAAAAATACTACATTTTAAGTCAAAATTGTCTTTTTATATAATTTATTATTATGATTAGATTGTATTTTTTAACTGGGTTTAAAGTTTAATTATTTTATATTTTTATAACTTTATCCAATTTTGGTGATTTTAAGTAATTTATCTTTTTAATTGGATATAAAAACATGTCAATATTTTGGTAGTTTTTAGTGGTTAAAAACATGATTTTTTATTTTGACAACATGAATTAATTTTTAATTAATTTATCTAATTTTTGTGTTTTGAATTTGATAAAATGGATTCCATATTTGGAATCAGGAGGTACAAATTGTATAAATAGGTATCTTTTATTTTTAGACATTATGAATAGTAATATCAGAAAATATTTTATTTACCATGGTTAGAGGGTATTTATAGTAAATAAGACTGAAAAATAATATTATAGTAATATTAAATTACACTCACGCATGTAATAAACCTATTGGAAGAGATATTAACAAACATGGGCATCATTGGGCCGATTTTTGGACCCCATTGTTCCAGTTGTGTTTGAAAATGACATTTAATTACTTTTAATTTAATGTTATGGAGAATATATCCTAAATATGAATCTTTTAATAAATAATTTTTTATATGGGGTTATATTGGTGATATATGATACTATAAATAATAATTATAAATATATAATAATTTTCTACATTAGGATATTTTATATCTAAATTTTAGACATCAAATTAATAAATTTATTTATGACTTAATGGTGATGTAGTGATTACCTTACTAATGAACGATGTAAATAAATGTGATTATAAATATTAATATAATATTATTATTAAACCTTTTATGAAATACATGATTTTATGGATTATTTTGACTTGTAATATTTATTTAATCATGTTTTTTCAATTAATCAATTACATATGGATTTTTAAAAATGTCATGATATGAATAGTATAAGAATTGACATAAATGAGTTTTTAAATAAATTATTATTTTATTAAATGATATATTAGTCATTAAAATATAATATTAATCCAACTGACTTATATAATTCTTCAAATGTCATTAATAAACCACTTGAGCCTCTATTGGCATTTTATAGAAACTAAACTGACCCTATATTATGAATACACAAAAGTCATGGTAATAGTAAAATTAGATTACAAATGGTTAAAGCTAATGATAAGGATAAATATGAAACCAAAAATTGTCTAAAACATTTTAGATGAGTGTATTATGACCCATACTCATATAAGATTTGTAATATATCAGTTTTGTTGTAATTCGAATTCAAAAATCAATTAATAAAAAAATAATATATCAAAACATTCCTAAAGTGCCCCTCCCACTCTTATAGAAGGACACCACACAATCCCATTACCCATGTCAATCATACCATTTGGATCATCAAAACTATTCTCCAATAATCTCAAAAAATCCATCTCCTTCTCCTAGAAGCCTTACCCTTGGCAGAAGTCTATTAAAGAAAGCCCTTTGGCTCAAATCAAAATAAGTTACCTGATTTCTGGTAATGTCTTCTATCAAGTTCTAAACTTTTGTTTTTCCATCTACACTCCCATGGATCTTATTATTCATTTTTTACAAAACAAAAATAGTTTCCTCAATATACTATGTTATTGTTATGAGATGTATTCGAACTACTCTTACACACACCTCCATCTAATGGGTATAGAACATACTGTTACTACGGACAATAAACTAATGCCACATGAAACGATGATTTTTTAATCTTTAACTAACACCTCGCATGGTTTCCATTATGATATAACTATAATTAAATATTATATATATATAATTTATTTTATACCTACGCTTTTGTAATTATCATTTTGAACATACATTTTTTCTTGTCATGTTGTAAAAATACAATAATTTATTTGAGGAAGTGCGGACTACCATCCTCTCAAAGTGATAAGACTCAATTATAGTATACATAGAACGTATAAAATATTTAATTAAACAAATTACATAACATATATAAAAAATATATTATACTATTGTTATAATATACCAATTTATCATTCATTTTTCATTCGTTTAAATATTAAAATGAAATAAAAGTATCGTTCATGCGTACGTACGATATGCCATCTGCATGAGGGGTGCATTTAATTTCTTATATCCAAATTCTCTGGACTATTATAAATACATATATTTTAGATATATATTATATATATGTTATCTAAATCATTAATATCATTGTGGAGATAATTTACTTTTGACTATATAGACAATTTGTAATTATAACAAGTTCATTTTTTACTAAAGTTCTGAACATCGAATAAATGTATAATATGAAGTAAAATAATTTAATAATGTTTATATAATGTTTAGATTTGATATTAAAGGAATAATAAACAATAAAAAGTTTCTGAACCAAGTAGAAACTAAAACATGCTTATTATTTAAGAATAACAATGAACATGCAAGATAAGTCACACTTGATGTAAGGGACATTTCCCCAATCTCCATTCATCGAGACATGTTTTGATAATATACAGCTCCATATTTTACATGGTGTTTAATAAAGCACTTTTAATTTTATTTTCATTCTAAGGGAATATTTTTTCTATGAACTGTTTTAGTAAATGACAAAAGTATGTTTTTTAAAGCATGTAGTGACAACGACTTTTCTACCATCACAAGCATTATTTGATATTTGTATTCCTTAACAAGCTGTGAGGTTATTAAATGATAAATAAAGACCATATACCCCTTTCAAATATTTTTTACAATGAAAATGGTTTTGAATGTGAATATACTAATTCAATATCTTAAAATTAGTTCTTGTGATTGAAAATGAAATTTTATGGTTGAAATGTAATATTTTCAATATTTTATGTGTGATGATTATAAAATTTTACTTAGAAATTTGATGTGTGGTCTCATCATAAGCCAATGGATGGATGGTTCTATGAAAAACCAAGGTAGCATGTTTATGTTATAACCTCGAATTCATTTGGTAATGAAGTTAGGCTTATGGGTATTCAATTTATTGATATGTGTGGAAGTCGACCATATGGTTATTATATTTAAGCACATCATTGCCCCAAGTTACCATTATATGCTATATGTAGCTTTATAGAGGCTATATGGTAATATTTTGTGTACAAAAAGGGTACAAAATGAGATTATATTCCCCGATGTGTTTTTACTACATCATTATTGTGAAAAAAATTATTTTATGATAAATCATTCTTGGTTTAAATGTTTCATTGAATAACTAACAGTTTTCCTTCCTCATGTATCCCTTAATATGCTTTTTATGCTCATCCAATGTTTTTCAATGTTTTTCATAGGACATAATTTGGAATAGGGTGAAGTATGGGATCAAGGAAAATTCATGTTTTTTAAATCAGTGAACTAGACATGTCTTTTTTTAATGAGTTTTTGTACTATGAAAATAATAGATAGTGAGTTGAAGTTTCTACTTATAATATTAATGTTTTTATGAATATGTTATGACCTAATTATCTAATGCACTAATCCAGAAAAGATACTCTATTTGAATTATTTACTTAATTCATGATTCTTTAATTTTTAAGGTCAGGGACTTATATTAATAATATTTGTAAGATTAATTTAATGTGGTTTGATTTGTGGGAGAAACATAATGTGTTTTATATCTTGGAATTGAGTTTTCAAGGGGATTACATGTTTTTCATTAGGGATTCTACATTTCTAATATTTTTTGGACGGTGATGTATGAAATTGGAATGTATATTGGATTAGTGTATTTAGTACGGGATCACTTAATACCATTAGGATATGGAAATAATATTTGTATGATAGACATTATTTGGTATACTTGGAAATACACTTTTTAGGATAAAGGAAATTAATGATTATCATTCATTTAAGAAAGATGGGTATTCTAGTTGCTTGAAAATATCCTGAATTATTTTATTTATCATATTATAGATATGATAGTTAATGAAGGAATTTTTATATATTATATGGTAAGAAATTTTTCATATATAAAATACTATTTTTTGGCTAATGGCTTCTTTGAACAAAGTATTAGTAATGTTTAGTCAAATAAAATAATTCCATGGGACTACTACATGGATGATTTTGATGCTTAAATTTTTCTAAGATAAAAAATTTATCATACCCTCCTTAAGAACCATTTCACATGCATTGTGAAGAAAATAATATTGGTAGTTTGGGATTGGGATTAGTATTGTTCCTTCTAGAGCTGATTATAGATTACACCGACTGAGTTCTCATTATTATTTATTACTATATGGATCTATATTATATTATCTTTAGTTAAAAAAAATCTTCGGGATTATTCAATTTGCATCCTTAGATAATCTATTACAGTGGATTATTGAAATTTGTTTCCCTTTATTTTTTATTCCTGAGGATCCCAAAATGTTATTTTCTTGGGGATCACTAGGGGAATTCCCTCTGATGATCTGTATTCCAAGGGATATTTAATCTAGGGGTGTGTGTGGTGGATTTATTTTAAATTTTTATTGGATATATAGACAACATATGTAGTGATATAGAGTTTTGTATAAATATAATAATTGTTAACTTATATGAAATCAATATATATTGAAGGAATCATGACATTGATATATATGTAAGTTATGGTTGATGATGACCATAACATATTTTATGAGGTTGTTATAGAAATAATTCATTGGATATATGGATGGTGTTGTTGAACACCTAATTGTGACATTAAAATATCAAAATATATATTCTATGGAAGAAGGAGATCAATACATCGAGTCTGAACATACTTTTTTATTAAAAGAATGATATAAAATGAAATTCCATTCATTTTCTTGTACAATGAGGTAATAGATAAAGAATAATAAAGACTATACATATATGTAAATATTTTCCGTATCTGTTGTGAAGGAGGATTACATCTCACTATAATGAAGTGTGTCAGGTCATGTTATTTGTTATATAAGGGAAAAGAAATAATGTGGAGTTGATATATGATATAAATGATTATACATATGATTATATATGGATTACAATATGGATTACTAAATCATGAAGATAATGGACATGCCACAATGGTCTCACATAAGAGTAAAGAGAAGAAAAATAATTATTACAATCATGCCAAAATTGGTAGGCAATATGGAAATAAATATCATGTAAGAGTAAACAAGAATAGTATTGGAAGTGTATTTTACTATGAATGAGGATATGAATCTTGATGTTTTGTTTTGTTGTATTAAACCATGACTTTTTAATAGTAATTATCACTATAATAGATGAAGAAAAAAAATAAATTATGGTTCTATAAGAATTAGTATTTGAGTTACATTCAAAAACATATATCATAACATAGAAATAAATGTCAATGTGAAGACTATGTGATAAATCCATTTCATAGAGTTATGCTAGGATAAACATGTATGACCCTAGATTGTAATCGTTTGAACAATCATTCCTTAATTTGTGTGACATATAGTGATAGTATGAGATACAAGAAGGACCACTATGTGACTAAGTAACTGTTCCATGAGAGGGAATTTTTTTAATGATATCAATAAATATATTTTAGTTAAGGATAAATGGATTTGTTTGATGAATAAATATATCAAATTGAATTTTTTCATATTCATGGAGATATGGATGTTCTCACTATGATTCCATATGAATTTTAATTGAGATATACCCTAATTTTTAGGATTTGATGTTTGATAATGGATCAAACCATAATAGAAGAAAGCATTTCATAATATTATTAAATTTGAGTTAGATTATGTTGCTGAATTTAATAACACCCAATTATATTCCTATTTTATTTAAATAATGAATATTCAACTTTAATATGAGATAGAAATAGTTTTTTTTATTTTTTAGAACATTATATATGATTACTAGATTTATTTTTCAAAATTTACTCACGTCGGAAAAATATAATAATCCTGAATCATTGGGAAAAAAATTCATCACAATAATTTAACAGAGTAATATGTATGAAAAAAACATAATAAATTAAATAGCTATTTTTGGGATGAAAAGACATCGAATAATAATATATGAATTTCACAGAGAAAGAATAGAGTAGTTCCTCGTATAATATTCTACAATCATTTCATGTTCATTAATGGATGAAATATAGAAGTTTATAGATTTATATTACAATATCTACCTAATATAGAGGACTGAAAATAAAACATAATATATATATAAATATATTTTTTCATTATTACTTTATATTCATATGATAGTCGTTATTTGTTTATTTTATTTTTTACAAGAAAAATGATAAAAAATCACATCGAGATGTTATTATCATATTTATTTAAAATACAAAAACATAAATAATTATAATTTATTGACCTCATTTGTAATTAGAGGATTAGAAGAGTAGTAAAGAATATCAAAACATAAAATTTCTTCTGTACAAGAATATTTAAGGTGTCTTTGTATCCAATGTTTACATATAAGATCACTTCATATCTATAATTTTTTTTAAGAAACCCTAAAATCAATAAAATAACCATGTATTTTCTAAAGTAGTGTCCATTAGAGAAAATAATGTATCGAAGCATGGGTGAATAGTTGACAAATCCTAAACCATTATAAAAAATACAATATAATAAAGTGTCAATTAATGAATGTTGTATACAATGAAAATGAGTCTAAAAGATTTTTTGCATCGATGTGTTGTCAATCTATACTACTTTGAAATGTAAAAATATAAGAAATCAATGCAAAATACTCATTATCTTTGTTCATTATATTTCTATACATGTGATATATTTTTCGATGAGTGATCCATAGATAGAGATAAAAATATATTGAATGTGTTCCTTTCAATGTTGATATAAGCTTCTATATTTGGTAGAACATATTCATTTTTTTCAAAATCTATTATTAACCACTCCCATTAAATTTTTATATATTAATCATTTTTGGATCATGTTCTTTTTGAGTTAATAGTTTCCTATTTTTAGTTTAGTAGTTATATTTTTTTATATTCTACCAAAATGGATTAATGGATGAAAATTGGGATTTTTAATTGAACAAATTTTTTGTTTTAGAAAGAGTACATTTTTTACATTACTTAATATTCCATTGATTTGATCATGTAATAAATAATTTTTGACACATATTTGATGAATCACAATGAATTAATTCATGTTTTAATAGAAAATAATATCTTTTGATGATTTATAAGGAAAAATTATCATTGTTCTACCAAATCTGATATGTGGGAAAAAAGTATTAATGGAAATCCAGTGGAAGGAGATGAGGTTAAAATAAAACCATAAATGGTTAAATGATTGTAAATTTTTTAAATGTATTGTAAAGGATGAGTAGTAAGATAAAATACAAAATTTTTTAGGTAAAAATAATTTAATTTAATAATAAATAATTTTCAAATGATGTTCGTTTTTGATGCTTTCGTCGGGGCTCGTGCATTAGTCTCGTTTGGTGGGATGAAAGGCACTATCTGTTGCCCCGCATTCCCACTTTCCAAAGGTGGGTGATAACCGCTCCTTGTTCAGGGATGTTTTCTCCTTGATCGAAATGGGATGATGAGATGTTGGATCTTCCTTCCTTGGATTCCTCCTCGAAACTCAACATTTAGTCCAAGTCTCCTTTATAGACATAAGACATTGTTCGTGAAACTCTTCCTAGTGCCATATCATCATGGACGCCAGTTAATTACACTACTTCTGTCAGGACTTTTCATAGGGTCCTTTTAGGGCAGAAACCATCGGCAAGGGGAGTTTGGATGTTGGACATCACTGGCATGTCTATATACTGGAACAATGTTGTGTCTGGGTTTCTTCCCCTTATTATAGGGATTCTCGAGGGCACGGAAGCCTGAGGAATCCCATGTCAAATGTGAGGGACTATATGACATAGGCATATCTATGAGGTTTTCCTCTGCATTTCATGTTTAACACAGGGTATGTCATAAGGTTAACGTCCAGTAGAGATGTATTGGACATAACAAAACACTAACTAGAGTGGATCAGATGAGTGTAACCCATGGAGGACACTCTGATGTTGGTGGGTTGACATGTCTTTACTAGGATATGGAATCCTGGGTAGGAATCAAGATAGAATATGGTGTGATGAGTGAAATGGGTGGTGAATGGGATGAAACTTCCATCAAGATGACGGTAATGTTGGGAATGAGACTCAATGAGACTTCCTACTTATCCTCATGGCATGGAATCAAAGTCTGTGTTGTTTAAGATGGCGATAAGACATCTAAGGAGGCAACCTGTGAGAATGGAAGCATGGATGGCACTGAGAAGAAGTGGAACCACTAGGTTGGGACATGACCTTCCCATGAAAAATAGGCTCAAGGGCAAGATTAGGCGATGATATTGAATTGGGGTGTACACGTAGGACAACAACCAGATGATGTGTATGGGGCTTATGCATGGTTAGCAGAACGGGTTGGACTGAAATCACTAAAAAGGGCCAATGATGTGTGTCCCAGCTGATGGAATTATAATGGTTTTCCACAGAATAGGAGATGTGACGTCCTACCACTGATTGTGGTACATAGTTTAATTTCATGTAAGATGGGGGTCAACTATTGTAAATAAGGACCTGGGGTCCAGATGGATGGTATATGTGAACTGACGTGAAGGGGGGAGGGTCGGAACGACTTGGTGATGGGATTCAACTTAAAGTTGGATTATTACGTACCTCACATTAGTAAGTATCAAAATCCATCTAGTTCAAGAGGGGTGACTTCATTGTCCTATCATGAATACGGTTGGGACCAATGGTTGTTGGGCTTGAACCTCATGGATTCTTCCTACGTACCTCGCCTTAGCAATTATCAAAGTCTACATAGTTTGGGAGGGGTGAATTTGGTGTCCCGATGTGAATATGGTCAAGAACAATTATTTTTGTGCTTGAATATCATGTTGTCTTCTTATGTACCTCGCTATAGAAAAAAATCAAAGTCTATTTATTTCAGAATTGGGGGAATGGAACCGATTTTAATTTGGTGAAAACCAATGGGTGTTGGGCTTGATCCTTGTGGAGGATTCCTATGTACTTTTCCATTGCAATGATCAAAGTCCACGTAGTTCATATTGGGTGGGTTTGAGGCTTACACTCTTGGCTTCCAGAAGAGGATGTGATGGTCGATTCTTACTCTAATCCCACGTGAGTCAGGCTCGGTGTGAGAAACAAGAGAGAGAAAATACCTGACGATCACATCCTGAAAGGTGGATCTGTGATAAGTGGAGTGGGTCTTACACGTATTTAGTTTCCCAAAGAGAAAATAGGGGCTTATGCATGGTTAACATCTCAAAGAGGTTGGGACATACTCCAGGATGGAGTTCTGGTGGTGACAAAGCCCAGCGGGGGAGGGATTTGGCATTCAGATGGAGGCTCGATGGTGACAAATCCCCATGGGAGAGGGATTTGGCCTTGAAGAAATAAGGGGCATTATTCCTTATCACGCCTTTTGGGGGGCCTTTTCATCGAAATGGGTAGGAGGAGTAGGTGTATACATACTAAGAGAAAGGAATGGGGATTACACCAAGATGATTTCCCTTTCCTATTTTAGGATGCATGGGGGGAAGTCACAGTTTAATCTCATGTGCTGAGGAAAATGAATCATGGTAGTTTAACGTACTACTGCTCAAATAAGGTGGGTTCACTCTACAACCCTAGGACATACATAACCAGTACCCACTGCACCTTTGTGAAGGGAATGCACCGACAATGTTGTGGTGATGGTGTGTTATGGAGAAAACCATTTAGGGGTCCACATTAGTGTGTCAAAGTAAAGAAGCAGTAGCCATTAATGTTCCTGGGTGCCACTATGGAGTGGAAATGATGGATGGGGCTTACGTATGGAAGATGCCTAGGTGCCGTTAAGGAGAGATAATGGTGGATAGGGATTACGTCTAAAAGCATCCCAGGTGCCACTATGGAGTGGCAGTGGTGCATGGGCTTATTCAATGATGTTTCTCGGGTGCCGCTATGGAGTGGCAATGGTGCAAGGGACTTACACAAGGGAGCTTCCCGGGTGTAGCTATGGAGCGACATTGGAGAATTGGGCACATGCAAGGAAGCTACCCAGGTGCCACTATGGAGAGACAATGGTGAATGGGTCTTACGCAAGGAAGCTACATGTAATGTCTTCCACTTTTCTAGACATGATGGCATCCCAACCCACTAGTGGGTTGAGACCTTCACCTTTGCACTAGTGCATAAGAGGGATAATGCCAAGTGTGTTGGAGTCAGTCAAAACAAAGGGAGATGAAAAGTGTGAATCACATGACCGACAATCAGAATCCAATGATGATGTCATTGCGATGGAGGATAACTATTGACAGTGTTTGAAACACAGCATACATATCACATTAGCCTAAAGTGGGGAAAAACAAATGAGGGTTGACTGTTGACCATGTTCAAAACAAAGGACCTGAATCGAAGTGTTAACCAATGTCTTACCGGAATTTTCCCAGGACGGTAGGTGAGACGATGCGGCATGGGACCAGGCCCTTAGGGGGTCCCTTCAAACATGGAAGAGGATGAGGATCTGAATGAAGCACACACAATGCGTGAGGTGGTGTGATGGAATTTTGAACATATTCCAATTATCTTGAAGTTATGTCATTGTGATCATGGCATAATGAATATTATAATTCACACAAAAAGGATCACTTATTTGGAATAAGAGGCATTATATTATAGAATAATAGGGAATATTATAGTTTATAGTCATGTGGAGAGGAATTTTGGCATCTTATGCTTTCACATAAGGATTCTCTTATTTATTGAAAGAGGAATTATATGTTTGGAACATAAGGATTGCTATATTTTAGAGTCATGTAGATAGGACTATTGGCATATTATGCTTGACACATAAGGCATATCTTATTCATAGAAAATATCATCCTATGTTTGGAAAATAAGGATTACTATAGTTTAAAGTCTTGTAGATAGAAAAATTAGGTATAATGTTCCTAACAAATGATATTGTTTGAACTTATACAAGGGCAGCCCTTTCTGGTTCAACATGGCATTGGATTCTGGTGATGGGGTTCAAATGAGTTACTTGTGGAATGGTTCAACTCAAGGTACTGTGGGTGATTGATGATGACAATCTCAACTCACGACATAGAAAATAGACTAAGATGAATAAGTCGACTCAAGGTGTTTCATGGTGTGCAGAGGAGTATTGAAAATCATGGTAATCCATAGGTTGAAGGTGGCTGCACATAAGGGCGCAATAGAAAATCTCGACGTCCCAGCCTAAAAAGTATGTGGTGCTACTCTCCATTTTTCATGGGGGTCTATGGTGGTAGTAAAGGGGCCAGTCCGGAGGGCTGGGATTAATGCCCGAAACTGACCCTGAGAGGGGGTTCAGGGGCGCATCCCCCTTGGTATAGACCAGCGGGCGTATGCATGTGTACTATTATGCATAAAATGTGATACATGCCGGATAGGCTATACACAATATTGCGTTGTGCGGCATAGGTGCACGAATTATTTGGCATCGTGGAACTATTGTGCGTAATAGGGGAGGATTGTGTGAAATAGGGCAGGCATGCGCGTAATAGGGAAGGTGTGCATGAAATATGGGTGATGTGTGAGAAATAGGTAGATGTGTGCTCAATTGGAGGCCGTGTGTACAATAGGGAATGAATGGCACACAATAGGGGAGGAATTTCATGCAATAGGGATGTTTAGTGTGAAAAAGGGAATTGTTTCACACAATAGGTTTGTTTTGCATGCAAAAGGAATGTGTTGCGCACAATAGGAAATGATTGAGGACAATATGGATCTTTTTCTCACAAAATGAAAGTGTTTCACACACTAAGGAAGGCTTGCACACAATAGGGAAGTGTTTCATGAAAAAGGGATGGCTTGCATGCAATAGACAGTTGTTGATGCAATAGGGAAGTCTTGTGTGCAATTGTACTGGTTCATAACTGGTGCACAAAAAATTGTGCATAGTGGAACTTTTGGGTGCAAAATTGGGCACCATAGTGCATTTGTGAATAAAAGTGATGTTTTGTGTGCAAGATGGCGGTTTTTCCGCACAGGTGAAGAAAATTCGAACTTATGACCATTAGAGCGGCGACTTTATTTGGGAAGAAGGTGGGCAGTTGTATTATTTTGTGGAAAATAGAAAGGTAGTGCACGTATAATTATGTGTGTGCAAATGATTTTCTATAAAAAATGGTGCATGTAAAATTCCATGCACGTAAGGGGTTTTTCATGCGAGGTGTTGCACGTAAAAGTCTCTGCACGCAAGGGGGTGCAAGGAAAATTCTGCACGCACTAGGCAATTTGAGAAAAATTTCATACATGCAAGTGGTTTTCCACATGATATTCCTTTTTTATGTACAAATCCATTTTTACGTGCATGATTAAATTTTTATGTGCACGATTCCCTTTTTACGTGTAAGATTACCTCTTTACACATAAATCCATACTTTGCCCCAAAACTATCCTGGATGGCCATTTCCAGTAGCCCAACTTCAAACGGCAATAAATTCTGATCCGTAACTACATTTGAGCCCCATGACCACTCAAATCGAAGCTTTCATAACAAGATATGCTCTAAGATCATATATTAAAGCATTAAGTAAATTATATTGTCTCATTTTACGGTTCCAAAAAATTATTAGAGATAGTTATAAAATTTTAAGACATGGTTTTCTTAGTGGTAAAGGGAAAAGTTGAGGATTTAGGTTGAGAAAATATACTGATGTTAAATAATAAATATGAAAATTTTTCAATATAAAATTAAATATATGATCAATGATTTATAGGTATAATGAGATAAATAATAAATAAAATTTGAGGAGGACTATATATTTAAATTATATTGGATGAGGATTTTCAATGATTAATGAAATAATAAGTGTTCTTGAAGGAATAAATTTTGAATATGGGTGAAAATAAAAAATTATTAAGTGTTCTAATTGGATAATTTTCTCATGATTTAGTAGAAAAAATTTCCATATAGAAGGGAATGAAATATATTATTATACATTATTAAAAAAATTAATAATGTATAAAATATATAAAATAATATGGAACATAGATGTGATAAATTTATTCCACATTAAATGGGAGGATGGAATGATCAAGGAGGTCAAAATGAGGATAAAATACTTGAATTGAAAAAAAAGATATGATATTTAGTGTACTAAACATTTTAATTCCATTAAATGGTAAATGTAGAATTAGTAATAATGATGAATTTGGTTACAATGTTCTAATGTTATGGAATAAGGAGACACACTGTGAATATGTGTTAGGAAGCCAAATGAATCACAGATGGAAGAAAACCTATGAAAACATATCAACTAAGGGAATTGATATACCCTTCATGAAGTAAGCCTTCGTTCCCATGTTATGGGGGGTGGTTGAAAAAAAATAGATTGGGATATATTGAAAACAATATTCA
The DNA here is from genome assembly GCA_963277665.1 of Viscum album. Lineage (NCBI taxonomy): Eukaryota > Viridiplantae > Streptophyta > Magnoliopsida > Santalales > Viscaceae > Viscum > Viscum album. The sequence goes on from OY728146.1 coordinate 1,272,230,993, forward strand.
CCAGGTAATGTAAAATAGAATATACACTACAATAAATATATTTCAAATAGTAATGGGGGCCTATCAAAAATATCCACAAAAATTCCAAAAATATATGTATATATTTCAATATATATATATAATAGAGTATAAATAAACATGTTTTAATCATTACATATATAATCATGGATATATCAATAAAGAATCACCATGGATATTAAATTTTTTGGTGGTTAAAATGGATATAGAAGTGGAAAATTGAATCTACTTTAAGAAATTCCATTAATTATACAACAAGAAGGAAAATAACATCTTTCAAATACCCCTCCTATGGAGAGGGAATCATGATAATGGAAGGAACAATGATGCATTGTTGAAAATTATACGTACGAGTGTGATTATTCTCAAAATAGAGATGAATCCCAATATAATGAAATAGAATATTATTAATTAAATAATTTGTAAAAAAAATTATTACATATTGTGTTGCATGTACAATAATGAAAATGTACTATAGGTAGTTTGGATTGAAAAGATTAGTTCAAAATTACCCACTATATTCCTATAATTGAGAATTATTAATAAGTAATCCATCCCTCCATGGGATTAAATGGTTTTATCAATTTATTAAAAGTAATATAGACTTAAGGGGGGATAATATCTATGGGGTATATGTGATGAAAGGATATAGATGAAAACAATTTGTCTGATAAAGGACCATTGATTTTAATGCACAATCTAAAATAACATTTTGTTTTAGAGAAATTCATTTAGTACCTTATTATATATGGAAAATAAGTTACAAATGGGCATAAAAGGCATCCAATTTGTGTTAAATCCTTATCATTGTTTTAAAATTTCGTCATGTATAATTTGATGAAAAATATGTTATATTAGTGCCTATATCTAGTCATATCCATCCAAAAAGAATATATAGGTATGTTTAATATATATGAATTAATGTTCAGGGATAAATATTATGTTTTATAGGATTAATATATAACATTATTGTATCATCTAGTCATATTTTTATATTAAAATAAGTTGAATGTTCACACCCTTAGTGAATATTGATATATTGTACTGGAGTTTATTATTGGTGTCAAAGTTAATAGAATTATTAAAAATACTAATTCAAAAATAAGAAAATGTGAGTAGTCGTAAACGGAAAGGAATTGGTACCATTTACTAAAGTAATATCATGTAAATAATGTGGTATCATTATTTTATCAAATCCAGTGTTTTTAGTGGATATAATATGGGTAATGATCCCCACATATAACAGTTTCGTGGTTATTCATTGATGTTCATTTATATTTACGATTTATATTATATGGTTTCATATTAAATGCATCAAATCTATATGTTTCAGGACATTATAGAAGTTGGTGACTCACATGGATGAAACATATGTCAATGACTTTGAATATTTTTTCCAATAAAAAATATAAGTAAAATGGTTTAGATGATTTTTTATTCCTCTTAAGTTGTACATTTAGTTCAATAAAATATCCAATATATTTATGCTACTTATGAACATTGATGAATCATAAAAAATATATAAAATCACCCACGTGATTGTTATTAGTCAATTTAAAAAATATTATTCAAGAAGGGAATGCGACCAACATGTTTTGAGAAGGTATGAGGAGTATTAAATTACATGGAAGGCTCTAAGAATTTTATGAGTTGTAAAAAAAGCCAGTGGTTGAGAAAATGAATTTTATTTACAAGTGATTGTAATGTCTCAATTATTTTGAAAAACACTCAAATGGTATAAAGGAAAACAGGATTTGGATTTCAATAAGTTATTTCAACTAGGATGTCAAGATGTTGTAATTCAAAGGGTGATTTTAATATCGCATTAACTATTTTTCATAGACTATATTGATATGTAATGTCTCAAAATGATTTTTAAATATTTTTTTGAAATTTAGATCACTTATTTTATATCAAATGGTAGAATGTAGATATGACATTACCCCTAGGAAGTTTTTTACAAAATGGAATTACATTATAGTAGGTATTAGAATCATTTGGTAGAAAATATGATCAATATATTATTATTAAATGGATAATTACTAGAAAATCCCAAAATAATTTCATCAGTTTAATGGGGTTAATGATAACTAGTGGGGTAATATTTTTTATTATATTGTCAAAAATGAAAAATGGGGGAGAATGTTGTACCTAAGAGTTAGTTTTTTAGATTTGTGGGTAATAATTATTATATTTTCTTTATATTAGTTGGATTAACATTTTTATTTGCATAAAGAGAGAGAAGTATACCTTAAAAGGTAAAAATATTTGGTAAATGAAGCATGGAATTGATGGAAATGGTTTTGAAGTACCATTATGATCATGAAAAACCTAGTGTGGAATTATTTGACCCACAATAGTGACCCGGTTAATGAAGTTGTAATGAAACGATGAGCATCATTTTTATCACTATATATGATTTTCATATTATGAGGATATAATAACATGGAGTGTGACAATATATATATATATATATATATGATTGAAATATTTTATGATGGAGAATATTTTTCATAGTCTAGTCTAGTGATGTGATGGAATGCTAATTCATTGTAGGTAGTTAACATTCAAGAGTTGGTGGATTTTTGTTAAAGGGTGAGGACACGATGACACAAAAGTGTTCATAAAACCTTAATGGCTTTTACATAAGAAATATTTGGGACTATAAACTAGAGGTATAAAATATATAAAATTTTGTGTAAGAAAAAAAACGGCATGTTTGATGGACTTTTATTCATTGAAGAGAAATACTATAGAAAAATTGTCTCACATAAGAGTTAATGGAAGACTCAAGGGAAAGAATTATTGAAAATATATCTATATATGATAGAAAACATCACAATTAGTATCATGATATTATAAATATATTTATATCTACAAAAGTATTTTTATATTAATTAATAAATGAAACTATACGTGGTCTAGTGTATGAGTATACTAATTCAATGAAACCCTACACCACACCACAAGAGATAATGTGTAGTAATAAATCATGGTTTCTTGAGACATATTTATAGAGTTACATTCCAAAATATTAATCAACATAGAAAATTCTATGATGGAGTTGATTAAATTGGATAATTATCTGTTGTTTTCAATGATCATGAAATATTAGTGTGACAGCAAAATGTTGTAATAGGATTAGTCCTGTCAGCATGGGTTTTTCAAATTATATTATATTGAGAGAAAAGAAGTAAAATACATTTTTTATACAAATTAATGATTTATTTATTATTTTTAAGAGAATAATACATATTATTTTTGGTTAGGGTTTAGGGATATGGGCTGTAAATAAGGTCATCACAATGAAAATAGATTGAGATTCATGGATAGATGAAAGATAAAATTGTGCTTCCTTTGATATTTTTTTTCTACAACTCGATATGTCTACAGTTTTGTTGAGGCACACACCACAATATTGGCTCTCATATTTTAAAATGGTTAATGTCGAGGTATATCACAATATATAAAAGAACATCATGTTATGATAAATTTATATCTATTAAATAATGATTATTTAGTAATAATTTTAAAAAGGGAAATTTTTATTCATATTTGGGTGGATGTATTTTTTAAATTAATGTTATTTGAAAAAATGTAATAATATGAGACACATTTCATACTCAAGAAAGAATGAAAAAATTTAGATGGTGTGGAACATTTATCAAAGTGTTCGGTTCATGGAAAAAACTTATAATATTCCACATAGTAGTTTGGGAATGTATAAATAATTAATGAAACAAAACAATTTTGATAAAAGAAGATGTGAGGTTATCCTCAGAGGAGTTCCAAAAAACACATTCAATTCATATAAGGATGATGTCTCAAAGAGGATGAGGTTTTATTTCTATATCATGTTAATTGTGAATTTGAAAAGAAAATTTTCAAATAACAACAAAGATACCTACGTACATTCATACTCATAATGGTATTGACATATAAAGAAGGGCTTTCCAAATACCCAGAATATGTAGACTACCATCTAGAACCCTTTAAAACATAAAAGGGAAATATTTTCTCACCAAAAAAATCCCTCAATACATAACATATGATGACAAAAAGACCATCCAATATATTAAACAATCTTCAAGGATAAATTACCACTTTATATGGATAACATCCTATGGTAAATCATAAACCAAATGAAAATCAATATTCATTTAGGAAAAACTCTCAAATCAGAATGAAAACATTTGGCCTTAGAACCAATGGTCACCTACACCACTCTAATTTCATATAGATCAAGAAGAACCACCACCTCCATGAGCAGAAATCCCATTAACTAGACTTGAAATATAACTATATATGAATTTCCAAAGGGTAATGTACTGTTTGATATAATAATCCTAATAGAGTCCCACAATGTATCCTTTATAAAATTCCAATAAAATTAAACCTATAATGATTTCAATTTAAATAAAATAATTATTGGTCAAAAATTTTCAAAATTTAAATAAGGACATGACTAAAAAACATGTAAATGGAGGATATATCAAAACAAATTAGCTACAAAACTATAATGAATCAATTATTTCATTAAAAAAATTCATGTATAATCAATTAAAAATATAAAATCATGTTAATATTCCCAGATATACATTATTACCATGTTATAGAATCCTCACACTACTCAATCATAAATTGTTTCTCAAGAGTTATTAAAAGACCCACGTTCTATGAAAAATTAGATAAATCCATAACACCTCTTTGAGGATAATAATGTAAAACATTGTCAATATAGGGTTGTGATTGTTTATCCATTACTACGGAGTTACAATCCAAGAATGTTTTTTCCAATATGTCACAAACTCCTTAGTATCACATATGCCTCAATTAATCAATCATCCAATCGGTTGTAAAATTGTTATTTAAAAAAAATAATCATTCATAGTTCTACTTTTTAATTACATGATCTACATTAAATTTCCAATTTCATAAAAAATAATATATTTCCATAATTTATTGCAATTAAAATCATATTAAAATTTCAGTTAATTTTATTACAAATCAACAACAAATAAGTTCAATAAATAAATCATCATTTCTATTATTTTTTACTCAATATATACCAATTTATTTTCAATAAATTATTATTAAGGGTTTTAATAATTTTAATATACTTTTTAAATTAAATATAAAATCATATCATGAAATGGTTTAATAAATCAATTTAAAACACATTATAATTTATTTATGTAATTTACAGTTTCAATTTTATGTAAAAACATTTTGTAATAAAAATCATATTTTATATCCATATAAATAAAACTCACAATAAACTAGTTTCAGAACTTCCAATGGAGTCTCGATGGAGAGGAAGATCAAACTGATATCCCTATAATAATAATATAGATATTTAATGATATATTCTTGTAATATGTTGATTATTCATCACTCTCAAATGTTAGGAGTGACTAAAATGGGATTACCGGATAAGAATAAGTTCATATAATGGATATATACCAAAATCATCCACTAGTGTTTCAATTTGAGATGAATATTGGTTGGAGAAGCCAAAATTCCTCTTTAGAGCCTTCAAATTCCGTTACTATTAATATATATTTGGTGGTAGAAGATGGAATTTAAAAATTTGTAGAGGATTTATTGAAAGTGGACTCCTTAGAAAAAATGGGTGATGTACGTTGATTACCACTACATGTATACATATTGATATATATATATACATGGTCTTGTATTTCCATAATAGTGTAGATACTTCTACATTCACAATTTTTATGGTAATGAATTTAGATTACATGTTGTATCAAATGGTTAAGAAGATAACGACCTAAAAAGAGAATATAGAGATACTACAAGAGTAATCTTAAATATGTGTCCAATGTTCTAGGTACATCATAGTGAAAGGATAATGATGATGTTTTACTATCATGTTATGTGGTCTAATAAGCATTGAGTCATCTACTCATGATATTCTCACATGGTGACATCTAGAAGGTGAGGTTATGAGGACATACCTACCAATAGGCACATACAATGTTTTTGGTGTCATTATTTGTTGCAAAATAATTACATGTTTATTTCTCTCCAAAAATAAGATCATTTTCAATGTGTTCCATTTGATCGGGTAATTTTATTCCCGGAAAAACCCTTAAATGAAGTGTGGTGAGGTAATGTGTTGGTATTGTCATTGGTGGTATGATATTGATTGAATGATCAAGATAGTATTTTTCACGTCTTATTTGAGGAAGTGATATATCTCTCTGGGTTGATCATGATTGTAATAATTTCATAAATCCATAGCCATGGTGGTCAAATGTAAGTATTTCCATTTATATCGACATATTTGAAATCTAGAAAAGGATAATGAAACATGTTTTAATCATACTTTCTGAGATATCGTATGATAAAGATACTTTATTAGGAAATGTGTGTTCATAGGTTGGATATCAATAAAATGTCATTTACTTATCTATTTAGTAGCCTATATGGGTTTCCATACTCTTATATTGGTCTATTAATATTGTCCATTGCAATTTAGATAATGGAATAGAGGGTCACAAACAATATCACATTTATGAATCTGAACTATTCAATTGAATAAAAATATATAACATGCTGGGAACCAACACATGGTCGTACTGCCATCCATTTTACATCGATCAAAAATAAATAAAAAAATTTCATTACTATTCTATTAAATAATATTTGGTTGGAATTTATATATTACATGTACCCAAAACTGATTAGGTTATACAATGATTAATATTATACAAGTGAATTTTAAATTAACATTACATGTTTGTCTATTATAATTAAGAGTTATGAGTCGTGTTAATGGCGCCAAATCATCATGTATTATATATAATATATATTACATAAAAGTTATAATATATAATTACCCTATATGATTATATTTAGTTAATCAATATTAATTATTTATAACAATTAATTTATAGATGTTTACTACACATGGATTGAGAACCCTAATCGGGCATTATGAATATCCACTATATAAGTGGAGAGAATCTCATCCCAACATACTATCCACTTAGTTATAATTGATATAATATTTCTCCCATTGATTCCTAGATAGATAATTAATCAATCCAAGTGAATGATCCATGTTCTTTATCATGGATTAAAGACAGAGGATCGTAGTGATCATTATTGCAATAGAATGACCATCAGAGCTACATAGTAGAACCTAGAATCAAAAAAATAGTGTGTGTATGTAGATTTCAGAAGAATGTTTGGATGACATTTAGGGATTTTTATTACATCCTTCAACCTATGGATGACAAAAACATGAGATAGATGGGCATGCATCAAATTAGAATGATTTATTCATTTTGTTTACTTTTTTCCTGATTAAAACACATGGAATCTTTAGACCGTATTGAGGATGAATCACATGAGATGGTAGAGTATCATCACTCCGGTGATGGAAATATTTTTAATTATTAGCCTTCCAACTTCCATTGTGTGCGTATATTAAATTGGTACTAGAGGAATTCATGGTTTTTCTGAGTCATGATAAATTAAATTTATTTATATATTAAATAGGGGGATTAAAATGATTATAAAAAATATTACTTCATGTCGATCCAATTTCCGATGCACATGTTATGACTATCAGGTGAAATTTTTATGGATCAAAAAATTGTTTCTTAGATTCTGGATTTTTGGATTTTAATTTGGATTTGAAGTACAAGAGTTATATTCACACACACACACACAAAGATATAAATATCGTTGTGTGTGTGTGTGTTTATTTTATCATGTTCGTAATAATTTTGGAATCTTACCATGAATTGGGTTGAATAGGGTCACCAGAGTATTTTTTGGGGGTGACCCAATAATTGATATAGATTAAATAAAATCATCAAATATTTTTTTTACTTTTTCTAAAAACAAAAATAAAAAACATGATGAAAATTTATAAAAGAATAATTTAGTCATTATAAAACTGAAATAAGGGAACATAGACTAGATACGCACACGTGAATTCCTCCTACCCAACTTGGATTGAGATTGACACTTGGATCCGCTCATTGTTTTCACCAACAAACCCCACTCATTCTCACTTGTGATTCATGGAACCACCTCCCTCCTTTGAGTTCAGACAATCTGATGGGAATATTGAGGTCTCTGCCACCATATTTGGCCATGAAGGATCTTCCTATCTGATCATGGATGTCATCTCCATATGTTTTTACTCACTAACCATCTATACCCTTCTGGCCCTCAACAGATTCCATCGCTCATGTGGATCTGAAGATACTAGATATTTTGAGCTTCTCATCCACTTTCATGACTACCAGCTATTTCCACCACCACTTCTTATCTTGAAAAATCCATTTTTCATACCACCCACACCACCTTGACTCCAAAGCATCCCATGATGCTCCCTTGGCTTTATCACTCACCAGCTCCAGCTGCCTTGTCCTCTCAACACACCAGAGTTTTCATTGTTTTCAAGATAGGATGCACAAAGTTGTTTCATTCTACCTCCCAACCCATCTGGGCTGCTCTTTGGATGCCTATATTGACCTAGGGCCACATGTAAACACTTAAACTACTAACAAAGGTACTTTTGGACCAAATTCTCCTCAATATATGTCAAACCAGGGCTTCCCAATATGAAATGGGTTTGGTTGGAGTTTCATGGAAATAATAGTATTGCATGGGGTTGTTTGGTATAAAACAGTTCAGGTAGAGGATTTTTGGGCCCAACTGAGATTAATAATAAAAAATAATTTAATTTAATTTTAGTCTTAAATTATATTAAAAAATCAAAATATTTTGGTTTTTTATAATCTTATATATTAATTTAACATTTGTAGTAAATTAAATTATCGTTTTTAATTTAATTTATTTATTTGAAATTAAATTAAAAAAGAATCCAAATAAAATATATTTTTGAATGTATTTAGATTTATTTTGTTTATTTCAATGCGCTCATACTTTTGAAAATTATCAAAATTTATTTTCATCACAAGCTTTTTTATTATAATGACTGTTCTTGAGCAACAGATCAAATCATTTATGTCTCAATTATATAATTATTTATTGAATGTGATGATTATACTAACAAGGTAATTAAATCATGGTGTAAGGATGATCTTAATTTCATTCTAATATGTATAATAAAATTCATGATCAATGAAACTATTTTACATTTCACCCATAAACCCCCCCTATTGCATGTGATTATATATTTTTACATTTATGGCGATGTTATAAGATTCTAGCCCCACCATGGTGAGATGGAACTCTAGACAAGAAGTGAATACATTCTATTAGGGTGTGTGTTGTAATACAAGTTAGGATTTGACATAGGTATGAATGATATTATTTCATGATTGATCTGTTATGGATGAATCTCAATAATATTCTCAAGACTAGTCAGTTTTAATGTTTTCCTTTTTTCTTCATTAGACATTTATTGCGAGTTCATGATTATTCTATGATCATAAAATATAATAAATTGAAATAAATTCATAATGTTTTAATGTATTTTTTAATATTTCATGTTAATTTTTGGGCACAAAAACATAGATTGAACATATTTAATAGAAAAATAATTACATTACTTAATAAATAATAATAACCCCTCAAAGATATATCATGTCATAAATCATTCCAATACTCAAATTTGGGAAATATAGGTGTTTGGGGTGATCGTCAAACAAAGCTGAGAGTGACTCATAATATGAACATGTTCTTATAAGAGTAATGGGTTTACTTAACAATTTTTAGTAGCAATGAAGAATCCATCCCTATATTTCTACTTATTTAGTGGAAGGAATTTAGATAATAATGTTTTGATTCCAATAAGATGAGATTTTAATAGTAATTCATGGAACCACTATTTGATGCAATTGTACAAACTATATCCTACCTATAAATACTCTTATTAGTGGAATATCCGATTATTTTTAAAAATGAAGAGTGTATTCAAGGTTACAATCCAATTGAATACTCAAGGGAAGTATTATTTTGAATCTAATATTATAGGTTATTAAGGTATGATAAATTAGTGGTATTCATTTATATGATATAATAATTAATTAATAACAAATATATAAACAGTTAATCAATATAATTTACTAAATGATAAAATTTAACTATTGTAGATCTAAAATAATAAACTAAAACCCTACAAGTACATTATCATTATGATCAATTTTGGATAATGAAAACATACTTACATTTCATAACTTCTAGAAGTGGTACACATGCATGCACATAGTATTACACCAAGAAAGGATTCATTGTGTGTTGGAATCATTAGTTTCTTATGATCCACCTCAGTGTGCCAGAAAGGTGGATATATAAAAATGGTAATATCATGTAGAATATTTTCCAGATCACTAGTTCACTATTTTGCTATCCATTTTTATTCAATTCTACAAAATGCATGAGGAAGACGCTGACTATAATATATTGACTCATCTCAAAGAATTACATCACGAGATAGAACAGAAATATAGCTCTGATATTTTCATATCCACTCAAAGGTGTAGTTTATAAGAAGGGAATCAGGACGGACATCATGTAATCATGATGATTGGGTACTTTGAGAGGCCTGAAACCCATGGGTTCAAATTGAACCATAAAGTTGAAAATGGTCACATTATTTACACTTTCCCTCCATTCTCTTTATATATTATTGTAGATTATAACATTATTAACTTGAAAAATTCTCTACCAAATCTTTTGGATTTAGTTTTCAAAGAAGATAATGATATGACGTATAAAAAACATTCTATCCTCATGGGGAACAAGGGAAGTAATGTCCAGGATAATGTTTTTAAAGGCTAATTATAGAAAGAATAAACTTATGAAAAATCCATCCATGAATCCAATGATATAGAGGAAAGATAAATAAAATGTGGTTTTCTGATTTTTTTTATTTGGAAATAATGGCTACTGAAAGAAATATTTTATATCTATGAAGAAGAAGAAATGTAAAAAATAGACTTTAGGTATTTTTATCAATGAATTAAATCATTATTTATCATAATGTTGGGTATTCAATACAGTATGTGGCTTGAACATATGTAGTATTATAAAAAAACAATTATATCTATAAAGATTGAAAAAATAAATGTGTATCTCTAAGATAAAAATGTTAAGATTCTATCAGCCATTGAAATGAGATATTATCACCATTCATTTCCTAGTGGGCTGGTTCTTGTATTAAGAAATGGTAATTATGTTCCCTATTCTAACAGAAATGTAATATATGTGTCAACTCCAGACACAATGTGATTTTAGTTCATGTTTGGAGGAAAAAAACAGTGGATATTTTATAAGGATAAAATTTGGCATGATATATAGAATCACAATAACTGATTATAATCGTGAACTCAGAACAAGGAAATAATAGTCATGGAATAAAATAGTAAGCATAACTAATATAAATACAACATATGGACATCCAGATAGGTATTTTAAATGATATTTTATTATAAAAATTAAATCAATTATATTATTTAGATTTGGTTCAATTACAACCCTTGGATGTATGACATGATTCTTTACAAAGGAAAATGATAAAATCAACCTTATCTGAGAATAGAAAAAGGGGAAATGAAATAATTGAGTTAAGTCATATTGATGTATGTGGTCCATTTATACTACCAAAAAGGTGTGGTTTTTTAAACATCACTAACTTTAGTGATGATTAGAGTAGGTATTTCTATAACTAATTAATTAGGTATAAGTCAGATTCCATTAGTATTTTTAAATAACAACAGCATGAAGAAGAAAACCATCCTTGTTTGATGATTAAGGAAATCCACTTAGATTGAGGTGGAGAGTATCGTAGATAATTTTTCATTGATCTCATGAAGGATTTTTGGATAGTATCTCAAACCACTCTTACTTATACACCACAATGTTAGGGGGTTAGTGAAAGGAGGAACATGTCCTCCTTAGACATGATTAGATCAGCCCTGAGAAAGGAAACTATTCCATTATCCTTTTGGGGATACACCTTATAAAATGTGGAATATACAATTAATTGAGTAAAAAATAATCCAAAAAATGGTATTTAATATGATTTATGTTGTGGGAAGAAACCTAATATTTCACACATTTATGTGGATGTGAAGATTTTATCCAGATTATACCGTGTGACAAATTAGCATCCATAAGCATGATGTTCATCATTAAAGGTTATCTTAAAGAAACCAAGGAATATATCACACACATACCTTTATATTGAGAAGTTAATTTTGAATGAAAATACATATTTACTTAAATGGAATAGTGGGATAATTATTTACTTTGATGAAGTTAATTATCCAGATGTACTTACTTTGGTATAGGAACAATCTCTGTAAGATACAGTTGAAGATGAAGTGGTTCATGAGACACTAGTATTGTGTTGGTCTACGTGAAATTTTACACACCAAAGCATTATGATATTCTTGTTTCAATGTCTGCTGAACCACTAATCCATGAAGATGATGATCCTCTACCATACAATGATGAAATATAAGTAAATGATGTCACCAAATTGAATGATTCCATGAATTCTGAGATGGAGTGCATATTCCAAAATCATATTTGGATTTTAGTAGATCCTCTAGCTTATGTAAAACCCATTTGGTAAAAATTGGTAAAAAGGGTATATATTTACATGGATTTTATGATTAATACCTATAAATCAAGACTATTAGTGAATGGTATATGACGACATCACGAAATAGACAATAATAAAAACTTCTCACTAGTAGAAAATCGGAAATCCAATAGCATATTTCTTTTAATAGAATCCTTTCATTATTTTCATATTTGGGAAATGGATGTCAAAACTACTTTTATAAATGTTACGTTGTATTAAGACCTCCATATGACTGAAATTTTTTGTCGATAGGTAAAAGTAATCCAAAAAGGTGTGAAAGTTGTATAAATACATTTATGGGCTGAAGTAGGAATCACAGAAATTGAATTTTCATTTTGATGAGTCCATAAAGGAATCGATTTTTGTTAAAAAAAAAAGTGTGCCTTGTGTCTATAAGAATATTGATGATAATGTCATCGTTTTCCAAGTATTATGTTTAGATGACATATAAATTATGTGAAACAATTTTCAAGACTTATAGTTAGTTAACACATGGGTACATGAATGGTTCTCAATAAAATAACATTTTGAGGAAAACTATATTATAGGGAACAAGATAAATAAAAATAGATCTCAGATGATGATTGACATAATCCAATGTACATATATTGAGAAAATTCTCAAAAAGGTACATTTTGGAACAAACCAAGTGATGTTTGTTGCCAATATCCCCTGGTATTAATATATATGAATATATTTCCACAAAAAAGAGGATATTGGAAAAATTATTAGATGCCCATATTCCTCAATAGTTAGTTCTATCATATATGGAAATCTATGTTCTAGTGTTTATGTCGCCTATAATGTAAGAATTATATGAAGATATTATGATAATTTAGGAGTGATTCAATGGGAAACTATTCAATAAATCCTAATGTGCATGTGGCTTATAATCGATATAGTCTTCCAATATAGAGGACATGAGGATATATTAGTGAGAGGAAATAATGGTTCTAGTTTCTAGATTGATCAAGATTATTTAAAATCCTATTCAGGAAATATATATTTCTTAATTGCGGTTTAATGAGCTGGATTACCATGATGAAATATAGGGCCATTGATTCTACTATAGAATCTTAGAATATTGGAACTTATAATGCATCAATGGAAGGAATCATGGTATAACACTTTATCATAAATATTAGTTTTATTCGTATTATTGAACACAATGTTCTAGTTTTTTATGATAATACTATGGGAGTGGTGCTTTCCCAGGATCATGGGTCACACCAGAGGAAGAAACACATACATTCAATGATTCATCTCAAGATGGATTTTTCTTAGAGAGGCGAAGCAACAGAAAATTGGGTATCCACAAAGGAAATCATGGTAGACCACCTAACAAGAGCCACATCTAAGAAGAATAATGATTCTAATATGTGTGATAAAGGATCAAGGCATGTTAAAATATGGATCTAATGATAGTGGGATGGTTGATAGTAGATTCTCTAGTCCAAGCATGTGATATAATTTGATTAACACAACGTTAATATAGTTTGATGTATATACAAGTGTTTATCATGGAATAAAAGTGTTGGTACTTCTATGTAGACAATATTAATGGTAAATTACTTATATTATGTGTCGTATCGAAGAGTTATATCAGATATCATGCTATAGTGACAACCTACGGATACTTTTATAGTAGTATTAATGTAATTTTCTATGTTATAGATTCAACATTCTGAAAGGTCACAAATGATGTGATACTACTATGTGTTAGGGGATCATAAGAACTGATACTAATTATCACGAAGTTCACACATAGTGATATCAATTAGTTTACATCACGACGAAAAACATGCCAATAGGGACAACACATGTTTTGGGTATCATTGGTTATTCATATATATATTGACATTCTTATTTGACTCCAGACTTGAGATCATTATTAATGTGTTCCATTTGATCATGTAAAATGAAATATAGAAAAAATAATGACAATTAAGTATTATAAAGGTTGTTTCCCTTTGGAACATTATTGGTGGAATGAAATTTATTGAATGATCAAGAGATTATTTTTTATTTTGAGTTGTGGAAGAGGTATCTCGAGCCTTGTGGATTAGGATAGTATTACAATCATAAATCCATGTCGATTGTAGTAAAATTTATTTTCATCCATTTATATTAAGAAATAATACATCATTAAAAGGATTATGATCCATATTAATGATATATCATATGATAAATAGATTATATTACAAATTATGTGTTTATTGGTTGGTTGGAATTAATATGAATTTTCCTAATCTATTTAGGGGACTTGATTGTTTTCTAGACTCCACTATTGGTCTATAGCTATTTTTCACTTCTATTGAGATACGGTCCTATAGGGTAACACATAACAACACATTTGATAATCTACAATATCCATTTCAATAATTAAATAGAACATTGTGGGACCTACTATAGAGTACAAGTGTAATCCGTGTTCTATCGATAAGTAATATATAAATAAGTTTTTTATTATTCATTTAGTCAATAATTATGCCGAATTTTATTTATAAAAATATTTATAAGAGATTATAGAAATGCAAGGATTAATATTATATGAACAAATATTTTATTAATATTCATAATTCTCTTAGTATTATCAAGAGATACGATTTGTGTTAATGGATCATGTTTTAATGTAACATGTTTAATATATATGACAATATTGTGATAGAATATAAATAATGATTATGGTGTAATTGTGTCTGTAATAATTAATTATTCATAATACTTAATTAGATTACATTTATTACATCAGAGTGGGGAACACTAACAAAGTGTTATAAATATCCACTATGTATGGGTAGTGAATATCATCCAAAAAATACAATTCACTAAGTTTGAATTGAGAGATCCTATCTCCTATTGATTCCTAGAGAGAGAATATATCAATCCATGTTAATTATCCATATTCACCTATGTGGATAACAGCTATAGGATCATGGTTATTGATGTTGTAATAAATTGATCATCAGAGCTACATGCTAGAACACAATATTCAAAGAATTGAATGAGTGACAATTTTATATGAGTGTGTGGTAAATCAAGAATAATTTGACATCGAATAATTCACGAAATTAATTCTGGACCCTTTATACAAATATACAAGAATAAAATTGAAATAAAGTATTCATCCATTTTTACATCGATTAAACCATTCAGGATCCTTAGAATGTATTAAGGCTGGATTTCATGAGAAATAGAATTTGTTAGCTTCGGTGATAGAAAAAAAATTCTTAGCCAACTAGTTCCCATTTTGTTACCTGATACCTTCTTGATTTCATACATAGAGAAAATTTTGCCAAACAAAAACACCACATGGATATGGTATATAATTGTGAAAATATATGAGTCCCTAGAATAGCTACACAAGACAACGTTGCAACCCCTCTTAGTTTTTCATCATGATTAAAGAACACCATATGCCTCACATAGATATTATTAACCCATGGTAGGTCTAAAATCCTATAAGAAATAGTCCACTAACACCACCATATTAAAAGAGTTTCTGAAAAAACTAAAAAATAATACAATACCCAAATACCATAGTGCCAAATTTCTAGAATATGGATACATTTTAGCCTAGTCGACATATAATTTCAATTATGAAATTGGATTTTTATATGAAAAAAAATTCCACGGATCCATGGTGTAGCCAAAAAACCACTACATACCCATTCTCGATTTTGATAAGGCCACAAAATTGGATATTAGTATAAGATACCATGTATCAAAATTATTCTATATGGTATAATATTCACATCCATAGTGAATACTAATGTAGGTTGTTTCAAAAATTCACAAAAAAGATCCAAAACACCCCAAGGCACATTAAAAATACCAAAATAAAATGGAAAACAAAATATGGGATTAGTATGTTCCTTAATGAAATAACAAGATCATTAAACCTCCCTAGAAATAATTTTTTTATAGAAAATACACAACCAAGAAGACTACATTTCACAGAAATGAAGCCACAACACTCTCACAAGTTCCCAAATCTCCCATGAATATTGTGAATCATAACCATTTTACAACAACATAAATACAATTAAATAGACATACCATTAAGTACATTTTAATAAAATTTAATGATCGTTACTCGATTCATTGTCCCAGATAAATAAAATTACACATCAATGTGTTCCCATACCAATACGTGATAGTGTTCATAAAAAACATTAGATGATGAAAAATAAAGAAAATATCATGAATAAAAATAATCTTAGATGATAATGATAATTTATAATCCCAATTTAAAATATTTTCATAAATTTACAATGGTAAAATGGCCATTAGTGTGCGTCCTCATATTCCAGAGGCTACAGACTAGCACTGACGATCCATGGTGGAATGGTGGGGAGAAAATACCCTCATATTAGAGTTCAATAGTAGATAAAATAAATAAGGGTAAATAAAATAATCATAATATAACTGACACCATATTATAATATAGAAACATTAAATTGGAAATAATTATAAAAAATTATAGGCAGAGTCCTGTACCAAAATGATTCAACAACATGATGATGTACGAAAATAGGAGATTGGTAATACACTAGACATGAGTATAAATCATACAATTTAAAAAATATAAAAAATATAAATGACATCTCCACTAACATTGTGAGCATAATCTATGTCCTGTTTTGAGTCGGTCTCGAAACTCCAAACGGTTCTATATCCGACGATGCGTGGACCTGCTTTCCAAAGGCAGGCGTTCGCCGGGAGATTTGGCCAGGGACACCTAATAACTCACATTGGTCGAGAGGATGGGAAATCGGTATCATCTCACACTTTTGGGGGGGAATTATTGCATGTTCCGAGACTCTCTTATAGATTTAAGACGTATTCATATGTTCGTGAATCTTTGGTTTATACCCAAGAATAGTATCCACGGATTACTTCTGGTTGGAAATGGTCAGCTGGACATAGGGGTTCAGAATCATTTAGTCCAGAGGTTTACCATTCCTCATTTGATTAAGGAATCTAAATAATTTGGCCGCATTGAGACAGTGCTATGAGTGGCTTGGTGAACCGATGTGAAGATAGTCAGATTGACCGATTGTTGGGCTTGAACCTCTGGGAGGCATCTTATCTAATCTTCCTAGGAGATAGGGATCAAAGTCCATTTAGTTTGAATCAAGGTGTGGGAGAATCGATGTGAAGGTGGACCTGGGGGTCCGATGGTGATCGGTCTTGAACCTTGAGGAGGCTTCCTACGTACCATGCCTTAACATGTATCAAAGTCCTCGTAGTTTGCATAGGCTTGGGACTTACAGTCTGAGGAGGCCCAAGGTGTGGATTGGGGCTTACACTCTGAGGAAGCCCATGGTGTGGATTGGGGCTTACACTCCGAGGAGCCCCATGGTGTGGATTGGGGCTTACACTCTCAGGAGGCCCATAAGAGGATTTCATGGTCGATGCTTACTCTAAGACCAGGTGAGTCATGCTTGGTGTGAGAAACAAGAGGCAGTAGGGACCAGACGATCATGTCGCGAAATGTGTGTCTATGAGAAGTAGTGTGGGGATTATGCATAGGGCGGCCCATAAGGTCGGGGCTTACTCCGAGATGGATGCCCATGGAGATAAAGCGTAGAGGGAGATGGAAAGAGGTGCTCTTGTGCCCATCACCTCCCTTATTCCTCGGGGAAGTACCGAACTTCATGGTGGATTCCATTTGATGGGTATTTTACTACCCCCCAAAGATGGGAGAAGTGCCCCAGCCCCAACTAGTGGAGAACAGAAAGGGGGATCCTGAG
This sequence comes from Viscum album, assembly GCA_963277665.1. NCBI lineage: Eukaryota > Viridiplantae > Streptophyta > Magnoliopsida > Santalales > Viscaceae > Viscum > Viscum album. The sequence goes on from OY728146.1 coordinate 1,272,249,362, forward strand.
CTCACACTCAAATTTACTGTGGGAATTTGAACACAAGAATTCTTTAGAAATCCACACAAGGGTCAGAGAAACACCATCAACCATGCTAACCATGGGTATGAAAACTCAGAACTGCGTGATGATGCACCTGAATGTTAAATAACATGGGTATAGTGGCTTTGGTGGAGGCCTCGGCTCAGGGACGACGAGTTGGCCAATGAGGGAGTCTCGGAGGATCAAGCTGGATTGGAAGGATGTTTCCTTGCTCAGGGAGCAGGAACTCCGAAGGATTCAGAGAGCCACATCATGGTATGGGTGGTGGATCCCTTTGTGTAGGAAGGTATTACGTGGCTAGAGAGGCCGTCTATGAACAGGGGTGGTCTGCAGACTAATGGGAATCACGCAAACCATGGTGGTTCACGAAACGGTTAGCATCCGACAAACCAGGGTGGTTCGCGGCCTCGAGTTCGATCCGCGAACCAGGGTGGTCCGCAGACTGATCGGAATCCTACAAACCAAGGTGGTTCGCAACTTCGGGTTCTATCTACAAACAAGGGTGGTTTTTGAAGGGTTCCATGTGAGTAGCGGAGGCCAAGGGTGGCACCGGTTGTGCGTTCTTCTATAGGGGATTCACCCGCATAGGAGGGTGCTACACGGTGCGGCGGATTGGAAAAGAGGCATAAACTCCCTGGTCCGTGGGGAGTACATCCACAAAGGATCCATGGTTCACATTTTTCTCTTCTTTTTTATTTTAGATTTGTGGTTCACCATGTTATTATGCGTTTTTTCTTCTTTATTAGTTCATTCTTAGGATCATACCTGCTCTGGTTCACGAACTGGAACTTTTGAAATCCTAAGCCTTCCTTTGAAATCCTTCCACAAGAATCTTATTGATCTTCACTGAGTCCCCAATCCCACTCTTATCTTCCCCTTGATCTCATTTTATAGAGCAGTGATAATTATGTATCTATGGTCATGCAACACCTATTGTGGAGGCCCATGACAGAAAACCTGATTCATGGATGACTTGGTCAATTTGCAATTCGTGGGGGGCATTGAGAGCCTCTCCCCCGCGAACCAAACGATCTCCTCTTTGAACCAAATGAGCTCAGAGAGTGCTTAGCAGCCGCGGAGGGTTCTGCCTCCATTCTGTGAATGACATTGGATGCTTCTTGGGCCGGTTGACGTGGTCGGCGACAGGGGCGGTTTGTGATGATGGACCGGTTCAGCGCCTATTCTGCTTTTCACCCATGGAGGATCTCCACCTCCATTCCACGAACGATAATAGTCTGTGGAGGGGGTTCTTCATAGAATAGGCTGTGTGGTGTCATCATTTGGGTTGGTCTTCAGACCGGTTAGGCTTTGTGCATCTTTTTATATTTCACCATTCTTCCCTCCAATTCGTTCGTGGAATTAGGTCAAATTTCCATTGCGTATTTTTCAGGACACTACCAATGCCCCCCCCCCCTTGGAATGGGGTCCGATCGGAATGAAGAGTAGGCCATTCTGATGCAGAGTGGTCCAAAAACATGGATGGATTGCGGTAAAGGGGTGGACCTAGGAGGGGACCACAAATATAAATATGGGGGGCCCTTCCATTGTATTTTTCAGATTCTTCGCGAAACCAGAGCCCTCTCACTTTTCTATCTCTGCAATCTCATTCCATCATGAAACACCTCGTCCGCAAACCATCTGCTATTTCTATGAACCATTCCTCCTTCGCAATCGCCTTCACCCGCGGACTAGTCTCTAGCCATGAACTAATACTTTTAATTAATTACAAAGTAAGTCATGATTGGCCACAGAGGAATTTGCTTCACAGTTTCAAGTGGTCCTTGGACCAGAATGATCCAAACCATGAAAAATACTTGATTTACGAACTTAAATTCCTAATGCTCGGAGCTTAGGTTCTGCGAGGCAGGGTAATTCGTGGTTTTCTGGCCAATGCACTCCAGGCTATGGTTTCACAGACACCTTCCACATAAGGCTGGTTCACAGGTTTCAGTCATCGTGAAACACCATTTGAGGCTATTCCATGAAGTCTTCTCAATTACATTGTCCAGATTTTATTATTAGGGAATAATCATTTTCGGATCTTCATGATGCAGGGAGAAAACATGGCCCCCCCTTTCCCTACACCCAGATCTGCCACAGAGCCTCTCCCAACTGGTTCAGGAAGATATATGCCTATGATTCGGAGAGCGGAAAACATCATAGAGGACCCCAGTCAATCCATAATTCTTGACAATGGCGTCATGAAGGACTTACTATATCTTGAGCTCTTGGTTTATCCACTATCATATCAACTTACTCTTTACGGCTTCGGTCTTCAGGACTACATCCCTATCCCCCCTACTTTATCAGGTATTCTATCTCCTTTCTTGGAAGTTCAACCTAAGTGCATTCAGGCAAACCTTACCCTATTGGGGGAGATAACCTCTGGTCCTGATCCAAAAGTTGCTTTTATTTTGCGAGACTCTGTTTGGACCCAAAGCGATTAGTACATTCAAGACTTCTCTCAAAAATCAGTCTTCAAGAATTATCCCTCCATAATCAACCTTATTCAGGTGGATCCGGACGCGGGGTGGAAACCTATGTGGGATTTTGGGTCTGGTGGGGGTTTCTCGAACGACTGGGCATGGTACATTTTGGTCCATCATCATTGCCGGGAATCCCCCAAGTCACTAGAAGCAGACAATTTGTACCCCTCAGTATGGTTATCCCAGTTTGCTGTCTACCCACCATCTTTGATCCTGCCTGACCTGCTCAGTCATTGGTGTTCAAGAACTAATACTTTTTACCCTTCCCTTGGAAAAGTTGGCAATAGTTTATGGTACATCTATCAATTGTGAGGGATCCCAATAATCAGTGAGATGTACGAGGTGTATCTTCCCACTCATGGTGTGTGGGACGATGTCCAACAAGTGCGTTCATTGGAGAGGGATCTGCTAGTTATGGAGGAGAAAAAACTGGGTCAGGCCTTGTGTGTCTGCTCTTTTATTCCCTATTACACCTAGATAAGATTATTTCTGAACATCACTGGTCATGTTCCAAATATCAAACACCCCAAGACTCATCCTTCCCAATAATCAAAAACCATCCCAAGTTCCTACTGGGTGGTTCTAGAGTCAGGTGACTACCTCTCATGGGGTTATGAGGTGCGCCCTGATGTGCCACCTATGCCCAGTATAGCATCTATCTTTGCTACGTTTCTGAGCAGGTGGCTATTCCATTATCAGGATATCAGCCCAGGCATTAGAGCATGCACCTTGATGATGGATGTTGAGTTGGAAGAGGGCCACCCGGTGAACTTAGTCATGCTCACTTTGGCCCGTATTTACGAAATGCTTAGTCACATGCAGGAGGGCGGGTCACCCTACTGTCTAAGTGGTCCATTTCAATTTTTATATGGCTGGATCGCAAATAATTGTCGTTGTTATGAATATCGTCATCACACGGTCTGCCCGCTTCCTACTTTCTGGCCTACCCACCATGATATACCTAGGGTTCGTCTGATGTCCTTTATTTCTGATGAAATCATCAAGCTCATGGGTGACTTCTCTAAGTTTGATTTCGATCCCTACCGCACTCCTTCCGTCATCGGGGTAGACAACCATAGGGGGAGCCTAGAGGAGTGTTCCCTCACGATTTCACGGTGGGACGAAATTATGGTCGTGCGGATTGACTATATTTCTCTATACAAGCTGTATGCCCCACATCGTTTTTCCTGCCAGTTTGGGTGTACTCAACTCCATTTTTCCCTTCCTCATCCTCGGGCTCGAGGACTTCACCCAACCACTCTCTGTAAATTGTGGTGGATGCTGATGCGGGGGGGATCTGATACAAGCTTTCTCTTGCCTGGTATGGGAGTGGCTGCCAGCCTATCCTTGGAGAAAGAAAGGATGTGGTTAAAACATTACCCCAATGGGATCCTGGGGAAGGATATCTAATAGGTTCCCACGTCAAGAGTCATTACCACTACTATTCCTACCACACCTTCCTCATCAACTCTGATGGAGGTCCGACTGATGGCTCGTCAGTCATAGTGTCTCAGAATATTATCCCCTCACATCCCCTCTGTGGCCAAAGTTCAAATAGACCCAAACATCTTGGATGTGGATGAAGATGACCCTATGGATTCGGGTCCCATAATTACAATTCCGAAAGTTTCGCTGACCGATACATGTCTTAGCAACGTGACTCCCAAGCCTGAACAGGGGTTAGAAGTTACAGGTCTTCAGCTTTAGAACCATCGTCTAGCGTGCACATGCCGGCACTGGTCACAATTCCTAACATCATTCTCACGTTGTCTAGCAAGGATACCAAATATCCTTGTGTCATGGAAGATCACCAAGCAGTGTGCAGGTGGGCCTGGCCCCAGATTTGCGAGATTGTCACCGAAACTCCCCTGGATGAAATGGAAACTAAAACTGAAGCACTCTAACACCTCTTCCTGGGTTTGGGGTTAGGTGTCTTTGACTATTGGCAGTTTTATTTTCTCACCTTCCAAGTTGTCATTTCATGTAAGGAAGTATCTACTAGTGAGTGAAAACTTTATCACATCCCTGCCTCTCATTGCGGGACCCGAGCCCTGGAGGGAGCCATGATAATGCTCCATTAACTGATAGCACTGGAGGCAAGCTCTCGAGTTCAGGTGGCCATCCTATATTTCGAGTTGCATGAATGTGATGAACGGGCCACGATGTTAAGGGGTCAATTGTCAACTATTACTGGATGCCTTGAAGCCACCAGAAAAGGGATCAACGATCTCCAAACCACAGTGGATCATACTCATTTGGTGGCTGAGGTTGAGGCCAGGGAGAAGGTCGTCCTAGAGCAGACATGCAATGATCTCCACCGTACGGTCGCTGATTTGGTGGAGAGGGTGAGCCAGGCTCCTCTGTGACTATCAGAGTCATTCCTGTGCATTCTTTTTTTACCTCTTGTCGTTGTGAGGGAGAAGCCCCAACTTGTAGATTCACTCCCTTTTTTTCTGAACAGAATGCCATTTATGTCAATCATTCTTGCCATAAATTTTAATTTTTACTAGAAAAATTATTTCTTAAATAAAAACACATTGAATCGAAATTGATCATAATTCCAGAAAGTGAAAAAAGATGAAAACAGTCTCTGACATTTTTTCCGGGCCATTGGATCCAGCGTGCATAGTTTGATGTTTTTTAGGGTTCCGTAGAAAAACCCCACAAATATTTTTTCTTTTTCATTTAATGACTTAATTTTTCTTGGGTTCATTTAGTGTGAACCCAGCGGGTATGGCCCGTCAGTTTCTTTGGTCGCCCTCTTCGGGTTATCGGCCTAACAGGATTTGTGCCTATTTTGTGAGCAGTTTAAAGTCCTGTCATCAAGTCTATCATTAATGATGATTTAGGTCGAATAGATTTGACCAAATATAGTGGGTCAAGGGCCCCAATGAGGTTTGGTTGATTAAAATATGTCTCGGTGTGATTCAGATGCATGTGGAGGGAGTGTGTTTAGATTTGAACGACATGTAGGGCATGTCTCAAGTCATGGGAGTCATATAGGCATGTAGAGTTTCGAAGAGAATAGTTTAAGGAAATATTACCTTTAGTAGATGGGCCAAGGGAGATCAATATGAAAATTTGTCAATGTCATAGTGTTTATAGTCGTGAAAAGGTGCCCTTCTGTCAATAACTCTCCATTTCTGATGGCCATTGGACTTCATGAAAGTCCAGCTTATGGAGACCACCATGGGTGGCTTGGAAGGTTATGTGATGTCCTAAGGGGATTCAGGAACATCTATATAAACCAGGAGTTGGGAGAAAGGGTCCCTGTCCCACATATTTAGTTAGCGCGGAGGATGGTTGGAGCTTGCTGTAGTTTCGATTCATGTAGCTGGGACATTAATTGAAGTTGGATGGCCTTCCCTAGTTTTTAGTAATCTTGTAAAAGATGCTCCATTGCATTTAGGTAGGGTTATGGAAGATGTTAGTAAACTGAAGCTCAGAGAGTTTCCGAATGGATATGGGGGGCTCAGAGGCCAGAAATCGTACGGAAAGAGACATTGCCTAAAGAAATCTTGCCTTTGGTAGACGAGCCAGGGGAAATCAATATACAGAGTCGCTGAGGGTATAATATGAATAGTTATGTAAAGGGTTCCTTAGGTCAATGATTTTATTCTTCTGATAGATGAGAAACATACGGGAAGTTGTGATTCGGGACCACAAGGGGTGGCTTACAAGTGTTCGACTCTTTCTGGGTGTAGAGTATGGATTATGAAAAGAGGATGCATGAACACTAGAGAAATGTCCTAAACAAATTTCTGGGAATAGGTGAAGTCATCCCTCCCTACGCTGATGTGAGGCGGTAGTTTGTGCAGGTCTGGCCCTTGTACTGAGGAGGGTAGGAAAACCCCTATCCTTGGCTGGATTCATGAAGAGATTAAACATATAGTTTTATGTCATGCGGTAAAGACGGAGTCCATGCATTTTAATGTCATGAAGTAAGGATGAAGGACATTTTTACATTCTGTGCAGTTTAGCATCATGTGTTAAGGATGAAGTACTCATAGTTTAACGATCATAGAGCTCGGACCATTGGGTGACTTTTTCTACAATAACTCATAGGACAATTGAGTTAGGATGCTCTGGCATGCTCTGGACAAGTGTGTTGGAATTAAGGTGTATGCTGCAACTCTGGGGTTTCTTGAATCAGGAGATATTATATGGGGGCTCCGAGGTCGGTAAGCATATGGCGCTTGGAAGAGTACCGCCTAAGGAAATCCTTCCTTTGATGGATGAGCTAGGGGCTATCATTATACAGAGTCGTTGAGGGCACGGTATGCATAGTCGTATAAAGGTGTCCATAGTTTGATAACTATTCACTCCATATGTCCATGATTGTTTATGAAAATCCAGGATTGCTCGTAGCACAATGTTCGACATATGGGTATAATGGTGTCCCGAGCACAAAGGAGGCATCTTCACGGTAGATTCCTGCTGAATCAAAGTATCCTAGTTCTGGCTTGATGCTTGTAGATTCAAATTGTCATGCGAACCACGGGTTGTTACATAGGCTCATCGGGCAGGGTTACCCTGACAACACTTAGATGCGGGTGAGGAATGAACTTGTAAACCACTTCTCCATAACTTTTTGGATCAGGAGTTATGTTATAGGGGCACTGGGGCCAGTGAGCGTATGAATATATGAAGTGTATCGCCTAGGGAGATCTTTCCTCTAATGGAGGATCTCAGTGCAATCATTATGTAGAGCCGCTGAGGACATGGTATGCATAGTTGTACAAAGGTTTCCATGGTACGATGGCCTTCCTCCACAAATGTCCATGAGTGGTTATCGAGACCCAAAATTATTCTGGTCGTGGAGTCTTGTGTATTAAGAGGATGCATCCAAATGCGCCAAGTGTATCCCTTTCCCATTTTTTCGTACGTCTTGGGTGGGTCTTGATGAAGCCCGTGCTGTTTAACGTAATGATGTAAGGACAAAAATGATGATGTTTAACATCATGCGGTGAGGGAGAAGGTGACCCGACATGAATGGAAAAAGGGGGGGGGGGGTCTGCGTAGTTTAACGTCATACGGTGTAGATGACTTCCATGCAGTTTTAACATCATGCGGTGAGGATGACTTCTGTTCAGTTTAAAGTCATGCGGTAAAGAAAGAGAGAATCATTAAAGGACGCTTTGCAGTTTTACATCATTCAGCGAGGACATGGGAATTTTTAAATCAGTTAAACTTCTTGTAGTTGAAGGCATTTCCCGGGACGGTTAATGCTTGGTCTCTTTAATTTTATGCCATTCGGCCATGATGTTCCGCATATTTTAACGTACTGCAGTAAGGACTTAGTGGCGAAGGCCGCTCTTCCTAATAATACATCTGAGAACGAACATCACGGAATGCCCAGACACGAAGAGGGTTTTATTGGTGTAAATCGTGTTTCCGAGGCTTCTTGGATGAGGATAAATTAGATGGGGCTCCTAAGGCCGGTAAGCGTACAGATCTAGGGACAGTGTCGCATGTGGAAATCTTGCCTTTGATGGATGATTTAGGGGCTATCATTATCCAGAGCCATTAAGGGCATTGTATGCATTGTCGTACAAAGGTTTCCACGAGTCAATAACTTTCCTCTTCTAATGGATGCGAATGGTTATGAGCATCCGCAATTATCTAGGCCACAAAGTCTTTCATTTGGGAAGGAAATTTCTAGTTATGTCGCGCATGCTTAGTCATGGTTGCTGTTAAAGCATAGAGAGCTCCCTAAACTGATTTATTTTGCACGTGGTGGAGTACCTTCACTCCATGCAGTTTAATGTCGTGTAGTAAGGACGAAGTACACCTATTTTAGTGGCCATAGAGCTCAGACCACTGGGTAAATATTGCTTTAATCACTCGAATGATAACTGAGTTACCATGCTATGATATGCTCTAAAAATGGTAGGGGATGAAGGTTTTAAACTGCAACTCTCAGGTTTCTCGGAACATGGGATGTGGTGTGGGGGCTCGGAGGCTGGTAAGCGTACGGGGTCAGAAATAGTACTACCAAAGGAAATCATTCCATTGGTTGAAGGGCCATGGGCTATCAATATGCAGATCCACTGAGGGCATGATATTCATAGTCATGAAAAGGTGTCCCTGGGTTGATAACTTTAAACTTCCTATGGCCATGAAGGATCATGAAAATCCTAGACTTCTCACAGTACAGAGTTCGGCATGTAGGGATAGTGGTGTTTGAGAAAACAAGAAACATCTTCACTACAATTTTACGTTGAGTCACGGTAGCCTAGTCCTTGCTTGATGTTCGTAGATGCAGGTCTTCATGTGAACCACGAGCGGATACATTGGCTAACTGGGTAGGGATACTCTAGCGATTTTGATGTGAAAAGAGGACGTACCTATAAACCACTATGCCATAAACTTCTGGATTAGGAGATATGACATGGGGGCTCTGAGGCCGGTAAGCGTATGGAGCTAGGAAGAGTATCGCATGTGGAAATCATTCCTTTGGTAGACGAGCCAGGGGCTATCATTATGCAGATCCGCTGAGGGCATGGTATGTATAGTCATGCAAAGGTGTCCACGGGTCGATGACTTTCAACATCTGATGGCCATTAATGGTTATGAAGATCCATAATTATCTGGGACGTGGAGTCTGATGTATGGGGATGATGCATCCAAATGCGCAAGGAGTATTTCCACCTCATTTTTCCCTATATCTTTGGTGGTTCGTGACGAAATCCGTGCAGTTTAGCATCATGTTGTGAGGATGATAAATACACCCCTTGTAGAGCTGGTCCATACACGGGGTAAAGGGGCATTTTTAACTTTCATTATCCATGCAGTTTAATGTCGTGTAGTGAGGACTTAAAAATATACCACATGCAGGTATATCGCATACATGGGGGAAAGGGGGAATTTTTAAACCTTGCTATCCGTGTCATTTAATGTCATGTGGTAAGGACGATTGTAAACCCCTTCCAGGTCTGGTCTATACATAGGGGGAAAGGGAATTTTTTTCTTTCATTATCCTTGCAGTTTAACATCGTGTGGTGATGACATATAAATACACCCCGGGCAGGTCTAGACTATACATGGGGGGATTTATCTTTTATTCAGGGGGAAGGGATAGGACTGGAAACCTTGGCATCACTACGTATCCTGCGAGGGCAGGAATCAAGTAGCACATAGTTCTCTAGAAGAAGTACACCCCGTGCAGGGCTGGTCCGTACCTGGGGGAAGGGGACATTGTTAACATTTATTTTATTACATTTGAGAGTGACTGGTCCTGGATGGGATCCTAGCATCACTACGTATCAGGTGATGGCCAGAATCAATCCGTACATAGTTATTTGAAATCCATGTAGTTTAACGTCATGCGGTGAGGACAAAGAATACACCTCGTGCATGTTATGTCCATACACTGGGGAAAGGGGGATTTTTTGAGAGGTGGATGTTCCAGGATGAGGATCCCCGACGTCGCTATGTATTCTGCAAAGGCAGGAATCAATCCATACATAGTTATTTTAAAGTAAAATCACCCCATGTAGGTCTTGTCCATACATGGGGGAGGTGGAATTTAAAAAAACATCTTGTCTGTGCAGTTTAACATCTTGTGATAAGGACGAAATACTATTAGTTTAAGGTCATGTAGTTAAGACTGTTGGGTTCTTGGATGTTTAACGTCATGCAGCTCGGATGATCCTTTTTTTCTTTTTTTTCTTATCCGTATAGTTTATTGTCTTGAGGTAAAGACGACGAATACACCCCATGTAGGTCTGCTCCATACATGGGGAAAAGAGGGCATTTTTTTGAGAGGTGGCTGGGCCAGGATGAGGAACCCTGACATCGATACGTATCCTATGAAGGCATGAATCAATCTGTACATATTTCTTTGAAATCCAATACACCCCATGTAGGTCTGGTCTATACACGGGGGGAGGGGAATTTAAATAAAACCTCTTGTCCAAGCAGTTTAACGTTCTTCATTAAGGATGAAATAATCTTAGTTTAATATCAAGGTGTTAAGATTGTTGGGTACATGACAATTTAATGTCATGCAGCTCGGACGATCAATTTTTTTCTTTTTTTTCTTATCCGTGCAGTTTTACATCGTCTGGTAAGGATGAAGAATACACCACATGGAGGTCTGGTCCGTACACGGGGGGAACGAGGGCATATTTTTTGAGAGGTGGCTAGGCCAGGATGAGGAACCCTGGCTTCGCTACGTATACTATGAAGGCAGGAATCAAGCCATACATAGTCATTTGAATGACAATACACCCCGTGTAGGTCTGGTCCATACACAGGGGGGAGGGACATTAAAAAAAATCATCTTGTCCGTGCAGTTTAACATCATGCGGTAAGGGTTAAATACTATTAGATTAAGGTCATTGAGTTAAGACTATTGTGTGGTTGGCAGTTTAACGTCATGCAGCTCGGACAATCCTTTTTTTCTTTTTTTTATCCGTGCAGTTAATCATCATGCAGTAATGGCAAAGAATACTCCCCATACAGGTCTAGTCCATACATGGGGGAAAGAGGGTATTTTTTGAGAGGTGGCTAGGCCAGGATGAGGAACCCTGGTGTCGCTACGTATCCTGTGAAGGCATTAATCAATCCGTACATAGTTATTTGAAAAACAATAACTCCCGTGTAGGTCTAGTCCATACATGGGGGGAGAGGGATTTTAAAAAAACATCATGTCTGGGCAGTTTTATGTCATGCGGTAAGGATGAAATACTCTTAGTTTAAGGTTATGGAGTTAAGACTGTTGGGTGCTTGGAATTTTAACGTCATGCAGCTCATCTGATCCCTTTTTTATTTTTTTCTTATCCGTGCAGTTTATCGTCGTTCGGTAAGGACGATGGATATTTTTTGATTCTAAGGGAAATACTTCATTAGGGATCTCGCATTTGTAGGAGCGGTGGTGAATTACCCGTCCATGTATATCACGTCATATGCTCCATTGGAGTAGACCTTGTGTATAAAATTTGGTCCCTCCCACATGGGCTCCAGCTTTGGAGGTTTCCTTCAAGGTATCATTGGGGTCCGGAGGACCAATAAAAATTTTCCTTCAACGAAAGACTGAAGATGGACCTTTTAATTGAAGGCTCGTGCAATCCGGTTCTGGTAGTCATCCAGATGGTGCAAAGTGTGCAGCCACTTCATGTCTAGCTATTCCAATTCACCTAGCCACTTTTCGGATTGCTCATCATCGGATAATTTATCACAGTTGGAAAACACAGAGTTAGGGAAGTTGGAGTTCAATGGGGAGGACCGCCTCTGTGCCGTATAACAGTGAGTACGTTGTATCCTGAGTAGCAGTGCAGATTGTGGTTCGATAGGCCCACAATTCATTGAGGAGTTTATACGTCCATGGATTGTTGTCTTTGTCCACCATTTCCTAGAGAATGTTGGAAAAGGTCTTGTGGAAAGCCTCTATCTATATGTAGGCCGATGTATGGTAGCGGGATGAGTGGTTATCCTTGATATCATATTCTAGTTATAGTTTCTCCAATTCAGCAGAGCAGATGTTGGTGCCATTATATGTCAGTATGGTATGAGGGATACCAAATATGCAGATGATATTGGTTTTCAAAAAGCTGAAAACGTTTCTTGCCCCGACATCCTTAAGGGGTATAGCTTCTGCCCATTTAGAAAAGTAGTCGGTTGCCGTGAGGATATATTTCAGCTATTTGGCTATGGAGGGAGGATATGGTCCCACTACATCCATTCCGCAAATGGAAAATGGCCAGGAGTACTTGTCCTGATGATGTAACTTCAGTGGTTGGTGTATGAAGTTGGTATGAATTTTGCATGAGTGGCATTTTTCGGTAAAGCATTCGACTTCTCGTGCCACTGTGGGCCAATAGTACCCAACCCTCTGAACATTATGGGAATGCATGGACCCTAGATGATGTGCTCCACATATTCCAGCATGCACTTTAGTCATGACGACACCTGTTTCTTATCCATCAATGCACCCGAGGAGGACTTCGTCAAGGCGTCATTTGTAGAGGACCTCATCTTGACCTGTGCTTCTATATAGGACAAAGTTGGTTTCCCTTCTCCGTATTTTCTCTCGTTCAGTCCTATCTTATGGAAGATCTCCCTGTTTAAGGTAGATTGCAATGGGGGTCATCCATCCGGTGGAGGGAGCACATGGATCAGGTATAGGAATGATTTCTTGGATCTCCTCCATCTAGGTCTGGAAAAATGGAAAGACCATTCGACAGAGAGCAATATTGATTAATGTTTCATCCCAGTCTGGGTCATGCAGGGTTGTTGCCACGTTGGCTAATGCATCGTCCTGGGCATTCTGGGACTATGGAATATAGGGTAAAGTGGGTTTTGTAGAGAATTCTACCATTAACCCTCAGACATGGTCAAACAGTGGAATCATCTAATCCTTTTTGATAGCATAATCACCATTGACTTTCTTGATGACTAGTTCCGAATCAAATTTGACCATAAGGTTCTAGACTTGTGCTTGTAGTGCGAGCTCCAGGCCTGCAATGAGGGCTTGATATTCCGCTTCATTATTCATACATCTCTCTAACTGGAGGATGGAATACAGTAAGACTTCCTTTTTTGGTGACAACAGTATTATCCCCATTCCCACCATGTTAAATTTGGGATCATCCATCCATTTTGCAGTTGGGATTTGGGATGCACCGTCGAAATACATTTCCTATGATGGGAGCTCCACCTAAACCTTGAATATGTATTCATCCAGTAGCTCGATGTCCGGTGAGTTAGTCCCTGTTGATGGGTGATCTGCCAGAAAATCTTCTAATGCCCGTCCCTTGATAGCTTTTTGAGGCACAAACCGAATGTCGAACTGTTGTCAAATAACTTCCCATTGAGATAGGCACCCAGTCAGCATCGTGTGGATCAGGATGTACTTTATCAGGTTATTATGCGAGACCAAATGGACTTCACGATGCTGAAACTAATGTTTCAACTTTTTAACTATGAATACTAAGGCCCAACAGCTCTTCTCAATGTTTGAGTATCGAGTCTCAGCAGCGATCATAGTTCGGCTGAGGTAATAGTGAATGTTCTCATTGCCTCCATCTTTCTTTTGTGTGATTAAGGCACCCAGTGACTGCTCTAGGGCCGTCACATATAATATGAGAGGTCTTCCCTCGAACGGGTTCTTGATCACCAGTGGGCTTAAATGGTACCTCTTTACGGTGTCAAACGCCTCTTGGCAGTCATCTATCCATTGGTATGCGACTCCCTTCTTCATTAACCTGGTAAAGGGAAAACATTTTCCTGCCAGGTTGGCTGTGAATCACCTGATATAGGCTATGTTCCCTTGGAATGCTCCCAACTCAGTTAGGTTGCAGGGAGATGCCAGGCCGATAATAGCCTTTCTCTTTTTAGGGTCTACTTCGATGCCATGATGGCATACAACGAAGCCAAGGAATTTCCCAGAGGTAACCCCGAAGGCACACTTCAAGGGGTTCATCATCAAGATCTGTTGTTGATGTTTGTTGAAGATGGTCTCAAGGTCTTACATGTGATCTGAGCGCTGTCTTGATTTGGACACCATGTCATCTACATAACAATCTATGAATCTCCCCAGGAATGGCTTGAAAATATGATGCATGGGGCACTGTTATGTGGCTACAATATTCTTGAGGCCAAATGGCATGACACTGTAACAGAATACTCCAGGGGGGGCTTGGAAGGGAGTGGCTTCTTTATCTTCTTGGGCCATTCAGATTTCATTATACCATGAATAGTCGTACATGAATGACAGAGACTCATACCCGGCCGTTGCATCGATTAATAACTAGGTGATCGGGACCGGGAAGTCATATTTCAGGCAATGACGATTAAGATATCTGATGTCGATGGAGACACGGATTTGACAGTTGTTTTTCTTAACGAGGACGATGTTGGCCAAACAGATGGAGTAATGGACCTCCCGAATGAAGCCTGCTTTAATGAGCTTATCAACTTCAGCATTTATTTTAGCAGTATGTGAGGGATGTGTCCTTCTGGAAGCCTTCTTATAGCCCTAGGGGTCTTCTGGAAGACCCAGGAGATGTGACGCCACATTGGGATCGAGTCCCAAAATTATTGTGTAATTAAAGGAAAAAAATCTTGATGTTGCCTTAGGAAATAGGTATATACCTCATGATCCTCATGGGACATGGCTGAACTAATGAGATTAGGACTTGGATCTTCCTCAGTACGCGGGTTTATTTCCCAGATCTCATCCACCGTGGTGGAGATACCCTCCTCAAATACAGGGGGTGCATCCCTGAAGTCTTCCTCATCTTCTTCTCCCAAATCCTCATCTTATTGATCCTATGTGGGGAGTATTTCTAGCACTGTTTCTTGGGGGTTTGAGGGAGAGGCATCGTGGGCATTCCCGCTCGAGTATTTTTCACTTGATTAGGGGTTGATGGACGGTCCCACATTGTCAAGATCGGACATTGTGGCTAAAGTCATGAAGATAGCTGAGTGTGTGTCTGAACATGAACCCCTGCTTCCAATATGGTTGATGGGAAGTACGTAGAATCCACCAAGCTACCTGAGGGGGTCATTGGGAACCACTTCCAGACCATTTGGAGAAGGGATGTAGTCAACAACATTGGCCAAAGGCTTCTTCATCATTTTCTCATAAAATCCAACGTCAATATAGTGTGACACGGAGAGTTTAGAAGGGGAATTGTCGGCGTGCAGTGTCCCACATTTCCCATTGACACAATACTTAATACACTGGTGGTAGGATGAAGGAACAACCATGTGCTTATGGTTCCATGGCCTCCCCAGCAGGGCATTGAATGATGTGTTCTTCCAAACAACCTGTAATTCCAAGTATGCCAAAAGGTCACCAAAATGGGTCTTTAGCTAAATTTTTCCCATTGGCTTCTGCTTTCTCTTGTCATATCCCAAAAAAGTGGTCTCCGAGGGTATTGGGTCATCCTCACTATAGACTAATGTATGGAGTGTCTATATGGGAAGGAGGCTAACTCCAGAACCGTTGTCAGTGATGACTTTGCGGATCTCCACATCACATAATGTGTCGGACACATATAGTTGTTTGATGTGTCCTCGCATGATGGCATCTTTAACCTGATCGATGAAGGAAATCACCATATTTCATTTAGCTGGCCCTATCTCCGTCTGGTAAATTTCGGCGGAATCTACCTCGAGTTGAAACTCTTGGGGTTGAGCAAGACTAATATAAGTGCCTCTCTGAGGGTGGGTGACAAAACCAGGGCCTCCATGATGGACAACATGGCTTGTACTGATGCAAGCTACTTAAGGATGTCGTACTTTTTCTCCAATAGCCGACACTTCTCCATTGAAAGGAGAGTTTAGCAGGCATCTTGGGATTTGGAGTAAGTGATGAGGAGGGACCCACTACGGGGTCAGGTGCCGATGATGCTCCCAGGTTCTGGGGACTCAGCATGGTTGGTCTTTTTGTGCTCATTAAGTGGCTAGATGCTTGTTCCTCCTCTGATGGGTATCGCGGAATAATGGGGCCAGGGTGGCCTCTTGTGGAGGTGGGGCGATATTCTTTCTCTTATTGAGTTTTTTTAAGAGATCTACTATGGGTTTCCATGATATTGACGGTTTGGGCCGAGGTCCAACCGTATTGTTGGTTTCGGCCGCAACTACGCCTCTCTTGGTATCCCCTGCCTCTGCCATTCCATGTCCTGGATCCCCGTTTTGGGAACTCAGGTTCAAAACCATATCCTTCGTCAGAAAATTATTCCATAAGATGGATGATGTTGATGGAACCAAATATTGTCTCTTCATCCTCTGACAGGTCAACCTTGTCGGTTGTCTCTGATGGTGTCGTTTGGTGGGTCGGTACCTGTGGCGCCATGTTTGGGGGCATGAAATCTGACAGCGTCGGGGCTAACTTCAACCTTGTTCTGGATTTCTCCTCTTGTTCTTTTCCCTTCCATTTTTGATTACCCCTGTATGACCGGCTCATGGATGGTTGTGAGGCTGATACTGTCGGTTGTACGACATCAGGGGATATTGGCGGCAACACTGGCTATTGTAGTTGAGATTAGAGTATGCCCTGAGCAATGTTGGTAGTCTTCCGAGTTATCCAGTTATCAAATTTCTTCCCATTTTTGGTGGCGACTTCCTGCCACCCCTCCCCTTTGTCGGAGTCAGTGGTAGAAATATACGTCACATGTTATGGGGGTGGTCCCAGATTGACCTTCCCAACGACTACCATTATTTTCAGAAGGTCTTTGAAGATGAAGCATTCTCGAATATTGTGCCCCAACATCCGATGGTAGGGACAATACTCTGGCTGGTCATCATGGCCGACTTCTTCGGGTTTCCACGTCTTCGGGAGGTGGAGAAGGTTTCAATTCATAGCGTTAATGAAATATTCACAGACTTGGTCCTCTCTGAAGGAGTATGTTTTATGTCTTCATTCCTCAAACTAGTTTTGCTTTTCCCCTTTCTGATCGTCCCACCTGGGTGGAGGCATCCGTTGATATAAAGGGGGCCCTTGATAATTTTGTGGAGGCTTGAGTGGTGGAGCTGGCACAAGAGCTGGCTTGAGCATGACAGAGGACGCTTCAGCTTTGGCTGCTCTCTTTGCGGGAGTCTGCGGGGCTATTCAGGACTTCAAATTGGTCCGGTTTAAGGAGTCCTCAATTCACTAGGAAATGGCCGAGAGATTGCGGAATCTAGTGGTGCACTCCAATGTTATGTGCAGAGTTCGCAGCTCGTCTCGAAGACTGTCAATACATATGGAGAGCAACTCATCTTGAGGCATTGGCATGTTAAGAGAGTAGGTCAGACCTTTCCATCTAGCGATGAAATATGAGACCCTATCTTTCTCCATCTTCTTGCATTTCATGAGGTCGATGACCATTGTCTTTGGAAACTTTGAGCTAATGTGGGATATGAACTATTTACGAAGGTCTTCCCAGATTATTATCGATTGGTCTTGTAGACTCGTATACCAGACATAGGCGGATCCTTGCATGGTCTGTACAAAGAATCTGAGTTTCACTGCTTCCTGTTGTTCCAGAGTCCCCATCATTGGGTCGCAATAGGATACGTAGTGCATCAAATGATGTTCTGGATCACCTCATCCATTGAAGATTGGGAATATAGGGCTCCCAAAATTGGGCGGAGGGGCCATGTTACTCAAACAATCCAGGTAAGGCTTCCGCTCTGGCTGTATTAGAGCGCGCCGACCTCCCATTGCTTCCAATCGAGCCATTAGTGATTCGATGGTGCTGGTGAGACTCTGGTTTACATCCTGTAGGGCCCAGTCTTGGGAAGGTGTAGCATGAGGCATTGTTCAAGGATCTGGCACAGCTGGTACCAAAGGTGCATATGCCATTCGGGACACCCTTGGATGGTTCAGGAGAACTTTCCCTGGTTGGTTCCTAAGTGGAGGGAAGTCTTGGTATTCATCCAGATCCACATTTAGGTTGTTGTACTGACCAGGTGCCTCGTTGGGAGGGTTCCCTAACAGTGCTTCATTTTCCAGGGTAATCCTCAATCATTGAGGAGGACTTACTGTGAGTACAAGATGTTGATCCTCTTTGGACACATTTTCAATTAGACGGTTCCTCTAGAGTAGCTCGGTGTTAAGCCGCCTCAATTCCTTCATTTCCTCATCCTGTCGAGTGAAACTCTATACGAGCGTGACAGGCTCGTTTTTGTCCAGGGGAGGGGACAAATTAAGGGTAACAAGTACTTTGTTCTTATCCTTGTTGGATGCTTTTAGGGTAAGCGAAGGATGGTTCGCTGAAGGGGCGACCATATTTTGGGCGGCACTCTGGTTCTGGGTGTGCACACTAGGTGGTTCGTTGTAGGTTGTAGCCTGACCAAGACCATCGTCTCCTAATCCATCTCAATTTGCATCATCTCTGATGTCACCAGTGAGTTTATCCTCTATAACATTGATAGATGCATATCATGGGGCATGGAAGATGTCATCCTCCAAATTGGAAGAGGATCACCATCGTCTTTTACTGGCCTTCCCATTCATGTGTCGGGATTGCCTTCAGAAATCATGATCAAGGGTGATGCAGAGAGTCCATTAATGTGTCCTTAATGTACGCCTCCCTCTTGAGGGGGATATTGATTCAAACAAAGGGATAGGATGAGAACCTCCTTTCTGAATGACCTCCCTAGATGAGAGAATACTGACTCTCGTGGAGGAGGTTGTTGTTGAGGGGGTAATAATGCCCATATCCCTGAGGGCTGGGGTTGGCTCTGTTCCCTAGACACTGGGTCTCTTGTCATTTTTATTGGTTTTATGGGGGAATTTTTTGTTAAAAATTCCCCCAACCCGGATGGCAGGGGTTGATCCTGGATTGTGGTAGTGGATGCTGCTATTACTACCTTCCTGATCTTGCGTGACCCCATTCGGGGGTGAAATGGGTTTGGTTCCATGTTCTTCTATGAATAAATTCCTACTGAGGAGGCAGGAAAGGATCGATGATTTTCCTCTCTTAGGAAAGAAGCCTATTGTATGCTCTCGGTGGCAGGATTTAGGAGTTCTGGAATAGCTTGTTCCCATCGGGCCTGTCGCTTCTGGGACTTACTCAAGGCCCATCTCTATTGGGTTTATTGCCTTTTGTGTACAGGGAGACCACCTGATTGCCGTATTGATGTGATGACATTGCAAGACACCATGCCGAACGAATTCTTCTGGGTGGAGTGCAGATTGATATTCAAAGCTCCATGTTCCCCCATCCTCTAATATGGACTCCCATCGAAGCATCACCGATGAGGCGGCGCAGCTGGTGCAGCGCATGGAGGCTGGCTATCTCCATGTTCTCATTGCACCTCTTGGGTAATTGTTTCCATGCCAAAGTAATATCTTCCAAGTCTATGTGATGCAGGAGGTCTCCTATTATCTTGATGTGGTCTACATACCCATTGTAGGGCAGAAACTTTGATTTAATCTGACAGAGGGTCGTCCATATATTGTGGCGGATGTCGTAGATGCATTCTTCCGAAAATTCTCTGGGAATGTCGAGTTGAGAGGTTGTAGTGGTCCAAATAATTACTAGTATATCTTCCCTAGCTAGTAATTTCCTCAGGTGCAAAATGTTGTCATACTCCTCCCCTATTGACTCCTCTACCTAGTCAGCCCAACTAAGATGCCTGCTGATATTGTAGTCGGAGTCTGTGGGACTGATTGGTCTTGAATCATCATGTGGGAGATTCTGAGGTGGTTCAGAGGATGAACATGGCCCAATACTATCTCATGATTGAAGAAGGGTGTCGTTGGCGACTAGTTGGGAATCTGACATGCTCGATTCCATCCTTTTGAGTGACATGACATACGAGGGATTTTTTTTGCTTGATTCGGCATAGGGAGGTCCTTCCTATCAATATGATTTGTCATTGTGGGGAGGACCTTCGTAATGGCGGAGGCAATGGCAAGGACTGCCATCACAACTTGATGCCTCACTAAATAGTGTAATTTTGAAGTGCATACCCTGGGGAGGACCTCCAAGGCACATCGAATAAAAGGGAGGACCTTATGGCTACGTAGCATTGTTACGGGGAGGGACTTTGAAACAACTGCCATCATGGCCAGGATAGCCATCATTTTTTGACGTTCGATGTGCATCCTAGGGAGGACCTTCAAGACACAATGCGACAAGTGGAGGACCTTCTTGTAAATTGGGTCCACTGTAGGGAGGACCTTCGCAATGGAGGTCGTCAGGGCGAGGACTACCATCACAGCTGGTGCAATAGAGAGGACTACCATTAGAGCTGCCGTAGGGAGAATATCTGCAGGGTACACCCTAGGGAGGGCCTTCAAAATGTACCACAATTAGGGGAGGGCCTTCTCGTTTGTTTATGTTTCTATGGGGAGGACCTACGTAATCAGGGTGGCGATGACTACTACAGTGATATGATGCCCGGCTACGCGGAGTGTCATTGCAGCATAACCCATGGGGAGGACCATTAGGGAAGGCTAAGACAAGGGTAGGGCCTTCTAGTCATGATGAGATGTCACTGTGTGGAGGGCCTCAATATTTTCAACTATGATAGCGGGGACTACTATCATAATCTATGGTCCCACAGCACGGAGAGTTTTTACAGTGTATACCCTAGGGAGGACCTTCAGGGTGGACCGCATCAAGTGGAGGACCTTATTGGAGCTCGATGTTCTGGTCATGTGGAGGGATTCCGTGACTCGCATTTACGGAGGAGCTCTCATGATCGATCGTTATATTCCCATGGGGGAGGCCCCCACGAGGGCTCTAGGGAGGACCTCCAGAGGTGCTAGGAGTGACATTGCGGGGAGTACCTTCGCAACTGCTACTGGAACTCCCATATTATGGTAATGCGTGTGTAGGGTTCCGAGCCTTTGATATACGTTTAGCGGTGTTGGGAACCCGAGCTTCCGGCAGAGTGGAGTCATGATCCCGCTCATTATTTTCCAGCTTCCTTTGGTGCGTTCGGGGCCCCTGTTTGCGGGCAGTGGGGACCGTTTGCTATTGACAACGACCATCACCTTTGGGTCCTTGTCTAATTGGGGCCCGGGATGCCACCGAGATATGTTGATGAAAATCTTGACTTTTAGTAGGTATATATGCATGATCTGGATCATCCAGCAGGATGGACATGTGTCCTCCAGTTGGAACGAGTGAAGATGCTCAATCCGGTTTCCCTTGCATCGCGGAATATTGCTGGCGACCTTCCTGGGTTAAATCATGGAAGAATATATGCTCCGAGGCGGCTATCTCATCTCTTAGATGAGTCACCTTAATTGGAGAGACGGGCTCGCAGGCCCGTGTCCTTGCTGTTTCCGCTGATGCAATTACATTCTGGAAAGTCTGCAAGATATGATCTGGGATCGATACCTGCTCCTCCATCATTTCCAGGATATGTAGAGAGATATCTTTGGATGGAACAAGTATGAAGGCCCATTCTGGTATCAGAGTAGGAATATCCTGCTCCAGTCCTCCGGTGGTCAGTTGGTGGTGACAATTATCTTGTGTCAGGGTAGGTGAACAAATCTTCCCCATGTACCAAGATACGCCGGTTTATCTCTCTATTTTCCATAACATCAGGATGGTGGACATTACTTGCATCCACATGGAGCTGTCCCATGCTTATATTGGTTTCCCATTGTATCGAGTCAGTGGCCTTTGTTGGTAGGGGGACGTGCCCACCCATGAGTTGTCGCCACATCTGGGTGGAGGGCTTTGTTGATCGCCACCATGCTGGGATGGTTGGCATCAATGGGATCTAGTAGGAGCTTGACTTGCTGACGATGGGTCACCACCACATCGGGTTGGTGGACTTCCTGACCTTGGGCAGGCAGAGGTGCATGCACGGTAAGTGCCATATTGGGTGACTGACGGGCTTGATAGTGCTCATTGAGGATGCACGCATGCTCGTATGATGCCACCATATCTCGATGGTGGGCATTGGAGGAGCAAACAAGTGTATGCGCCTGTTCGTGATGCGTCTCTGTGACTGGGCAGCAGAGGTCCTCCTCGGGGAAAAGGGTGATGAATTGTCCTCGGTTGTATGTTTTCCTCCCTCGTCGGGCATTCTGAGGGGATGGAGCTCAGAGAGCATGGGCTTGGATCCTCAGGGTTACATCCTATGGAGCATGAGGATGTTGGGTCGTGGTGTGACCGCGACGACGTCTTCCGGCGAGGGCCTTGGAGGGGAACCCCTGTTCAGTGGGGAAGAGGTCCTCATCGTTGTCCTCATCTTCCTCCCTATGATAATGGAGGTACATGTTGTCCCGTTTGTAGGATAGACTCCCAAAATGGTTGGAGATAGCAATAGGGGCTATCTGGATCTGCTTATGCGGCCGTTGCTGGGCAGGCGACCGGTGAGTCCTGGCAGATATGAGGGTGTGCATGGCCGCCTCCACCTTCGAGAGAGTACCATTCTCGTGGTACTCTCGGTTCAATACCTTCGATACCCAGCGTTGAAGTCATTGGGTAGGGGACGGGGACCTCCATTTTTTAGGACGTCCAGTCATTTTGTTGTTGGAAGCATGCGCTTGTGGCTTTTTTCGGGACGTCATTGGATCAATGGGAGTTCTGTGTTGTACCTGTGAAATATTTTCACAAATACAAACAGAAAACCCATCAAAGTAGCATCTCATGAACTCATGCATAATTAATGACCTTGTTTGTCCCTCCTTGTGAGTATAAAGGGGGAACAAGGTGGTATTATTTTAAATATGTCATTCTTGGTTAAAGATTCACATCATATTCACTATTTTTGTTTCGGGTCGGTCTCGAAACACCTCATTGTTCTATATCCATCAATGCGTGGACCTTCTTTCCAATTGCAAACTTTCATCGGGCGATTTGGCCAGTGACACTTAAGAACTCACATTGGTTGAGAGGATGGAAGTTGGGATCATCACACCCTTTTGGGTGGAATTATTTCTTGTTATGGGACTCTCTTATAGATTTAAGACGTATTCATTTGTTCGCGAATCTTTGGTTTATACCCCAGTATAGTATCGACTGATTACTCCTATTTGGAAATGGTCAGATGGACCTTGGGGTTCAGAATCATTTATGTTTAAGGTTTACAATCCCTCATTAGATTAATCAATCTGAAAAATATGGACTCATTGAGACAGTTCTAGGAGTGGCTCGGTGAACCTATATGAAGATAGTCAGATCGACCGATTGCTAGGCTTGAGCCTTAGGGAGGCTACCTACGTACCCTTCCTAGGAGATAGGGATCAAAGTCGACGTAGTTTGAATCGTGGTGTCGGAGAACCGACGTGAAGGTGGACTTGGGGGGTCCGATGGTGATCGGGCTTGAACCTCGGGGAGGATTACTACGTACCATGCCATAACATAGATCAAAGTACTCATAGTTCGCATAGGCTTGGGGATTACACTATGGGGAGGACCAAGGTTTGGATTGGGGATTACACTCTAAGGAGGCCCATTGTGTGGATTGGGGATTACACTCTGAGGAGGACCATGTTGTGTATTGGGGCATACACTCTGAGTAGGCCCATAAGCGGATTTCGTAGTTGATGCTTACTCTAAGCCCACGTGAGTCATGCACGGTGTGAGAAACAAGAGGCAGCAGGGACCAGACAATCACGTCGCGAAAGGTGTGTCCGGGAGAAGTGGAATGGGGCTTATGCATAGGGTATCCCATAAGGTCGGTGCTTACTCCAAGATGGATTCCCATGGCAACAAAGTGCAGAGGGAGAGGGAAAGAGGTGCTCTTGTGCCCGTCACCTCCCATATTCCCAGGGGAAGTACCGAACTACATGGGAGCTTCCTTATGATGGGTATTTTACTACCCCCAATGATGGGAGAAGTGCCCCAGACCCAACAAGTGGAGTGGAGGAAAGGGGGCTCCCGAGCTCAGACCCCACATTACCATGGGAATGTGAACCCAAGAATGCTTTGGAAATCCTCTCAAGGGTCGGAGCAACCCCTTCATCCTTGATTACCATGGGTATGTGAACTCAGAACGGTGCGCTGATGTGCCATAAGGTAACATCACACACGTATGGTGGCTCTGGTGGAGGCCTCAGCTCAGGGCCGACGAGTGGGACAATGAGGGAGTCACAGAGGATCAGGCAAGATTGGATGTATTTTGTCTTTCTTGGGGAACGGGAACTCAGAAGGATTCGGCGAGCCACATTGGGGTATGGGGGGTGGCACCCTTCATGTAGGAAGGTTCTACGTGGCTGGAGAGGCTGTCCACTAACCCGGGTGGTCTGCATATTGATTGGAATCTTTCAAGCCACAGTGGTTCATGGAACAGTGAGCATCCCGCGTACCGGGGTGGTTCGTGGCCTCAGGTTCGATCTGAGAGCCAGGGTGGTCCGTGGACTGATGGGAATCCTGTGAACCAAGGTGGTTCGCAGCTTCAGGATTGATCTTCGAACCAGGGTGGATCATAGAGGGGTCCATGTGTGCAGCGGCGGCCAAGGGCGGCACCGGTCGAGGGTTCGTTGCTCAGGGCTTTTCCCATGTAGGAGGGTGCTACGTGGTGCGGCGGATTGGAAAAGAGGCATAAACTCCCCGGTCTACGGTAGGTGAATCCATGGAGGGACCATGGTTTGTTGTTTTCTCTTTATTGATATTTTAGGTTAATGGTTCACCAAGTTATTATGAATTTTCATACCTTATTAGTTCGTTCTCAGGTTCATACCAGCTCTAGTTCGCAAACTGGAACTTCCAAAATCCTAAGCCTTCCTTCGAAATCCTTCCACCCAAATCTGATTCTTCCTCTCCAAGTCCCCAATCCCCCTCTTATCTTCCCCTTTATCTCATTTTATAGAGTGGGGAAAAGGATGTATCTATGGTCATGCGGCACCTTTTGTAGATTCCCTTGACCGAAAACCCGATTCACGGATGACCTGGTCAATTAAAAACTCGCGGGGGGCATTGAGGGCATATCTCTTGCGGACCAAATGATCTCCTCTAAAAAAATAGAGCTTGGAGAGTGCTTTGCATTCGTGAAGGGTTCTGCCTCCATTCCACGATTGACAATGGATGCTGCTTAGGCCAGTTGATGCGGTCCGCGGATGGGGCGGTTCGTGACGATTGACTGGTTCAGCGCCTGTTATGCTTCGCACCAGTTGAGGATCTCCGCCTCCATTCCATGAATGAAAATAGTCCGCGTAAGGGATGCTTCGTGGAACTAGATACATGGTGTCATAATTTGGGTCGGCCTTCAGACCGGATTGTTTTCATGAATCCTTTGAGTTTTCTCCATTCTTCCTTCCAATTATTTGGGGGAATTGGGTAGAATTTCTTTGCGGATTTTTTAGGAACCTACATTCCTCTAATCCCATTAACCATGCTATGAGATAAACATATCATGAATCCTTAAGTGTGATTATTCCTTTTTCAACACTTGAAAACATAATATCTGCTCGATTACCAAAGAAAACCTCAGTGCGCTTTGAGATAAACTCATTAGGCCACCACCAATGATTTTAAGGATAATCCATTCACTTCATATAGAATAGTAGTATGCAGGTATAAAAAATAATAAAAAATTATAAAAAATATATACCAGCCGAATCAGTTTCTAGTAGGACACAATGTAGATATTAACATCTTTGGAATAAGCCATAATATTTATAGTAAATTCACTATTGAAATTAATCATATATATATAATATTTTTATATTTATAAAATCTATATATGTATTGAAATATATAGTAATATACATGGATAGTAGATTCCATCTAGATATAGGCCATAGTGCAGGCATCAATTCATATTCTAATGAGCTATAATATCTAATAAATTTATTATCCCTGAATCTCATATGATTTTGACACTTTATTCTCTTCACACAAGGTAGTGAGGTTGATTAATCAAGAATAATACTCAATATAGTGGTGTTTATCCTCATTCAAAATTCCCACTATAAGGGAATGTGAAACATTGTTCCCATCATTGAAATATATGTAAATGGTGGGAGATGCCATACCCATAACCCAATATAAGGGACTATGAAACACAACATTCAACAAGTCCCTTAACCATTCTCCAATAAGCAAAAACCAATGTCTAACAATAAAAATCATGAATAATTACCTATAAATAATTTATAACCAGTTATCCTAATTTGACCATGGGAGTAAAAATTCACATAAATCATATTAAAAAATATAAATCACATGGAGAGGTATTTAAACCGACACCAATTAAATTTGAAGAATCCATTTAATTTTTAAAATTTTGAAAATCAAAATCATTGTCATTTTATCCATCTTAGGTGGTGGTTGATAAATTATACATTTTCATTTTATAGGTCATTAAAATAGTAATCCAAAAGGGGAGGTGTTTCACAAGGTAACTTTATATATACATTAAAAATGTGCTATGGGGTGTATTATATAATTTTCCATTCATTAAAAAAATAGATATAATATTTTAAGGGAATAATAAAAATGTAAATTTTGTCCCAGATTGAAAAATATTTTATAAAACATTTAATTTTTTTTAAAACTATCATGCTTTGTACTATAGACCCATAGAACTATCTTCAACCTATGTCATCCCCTAAATTGATCTAGAATGGGAGAAATTATAAGAATATTCCAATTCCATAAATATAAAGAATTTGATCATTTAATGAAATAGTTTATAGGATAGAAATATGAAATAAAAATTGAATAAAGGTGATTAGATATCGTACTATTGTAGGTCTAAGAAACCTAATAGTGATGAAAACATGGTTCAAAAGCAATGATGGATTCGATGTCTAAAGGTAAGATAACTATATTCACATTCCCAACTAATGTATAAATACATATTAATAAGGATTAATTATTTACTTCTATATGGAGTTGAAAAATTGTAATAACACTTGTTTATTAATAGGGTGCATGGGTTTTATACATAGTTGGCCAAACTATGTTCCAACCCTCTAAACACTACCTTGGAAAACCCCCTAGAGAACATCGGTGTGTGGATTGAATAACCATGTTAAATATATGTGAAATTAAATGACTTAAAATCCTAATACACCATTATGTGTGTGATTCCTTAGTAACATGGTTTGGAAAAACTATAAGCCCCCAACTATTCCCTGCATGCTATACACAGTTTACTCATACAATTGTCACTAAACATTACATAATTTTAAATATCAATATATCCATCAAATTTGTATATCTCTAGGCATATAATAATCCCAATACACTCACAAGAATATTCATTGTCCATGGAGAAAATTTACTATTATAAAAATTGGATTTAACATAAAGGAAAATCTCCACACCCTCAGAAAAAATGAGTTGTAACAGCCCCCACTAATTAATGTAACTTATCCCCAAGTTATACATCTAACAATTATATGTCTCATTCGAGAAATGATCTCTCCACTGATCATATAAGATAGCTTTATACTCCCAGATCTCATAAAATGTCCTAGAACCTGTACTCCTTAATCATTTGATGAAATACCAAATATTTCATTCTTGTCTTTGATTCCAAGAAGATAGAACAAATTTTTTCATCTAATTCGTAAAAAATAAAAAGGAAAAAATGGATCACATACATTCTTAAGGAAAATTTCAGGTTATAGTTATAATGTATTAGGAAAAAACCATATCCTTCAACTCATATCAACTTATTCTGATAAAAAATGTGTTAATAAATATGCACATCATATCTCGTGTTACCCAAATTATTTTATTTCACATTATACCGTCAACATCATCCCTAGGAAATAATTTATAGAAATACATCAATCAATATAATTTATTATAAAACGGGTAAATGGAAAAATAATATGAGTGAAATAAAAATATTTGTAAAGGTAATCATATGATTTAAAAATTGAACTTCATGAATGAGAGTAAGAGTTAATATGGATATGATAACATAATCAAGCTACCATAGCGAATCATACATGAACTCACACCCATTTATAAATGAATCATAAAATATGAAATCCTAGGAAGGGAAAAATTCAACAATATCAATAATAAAACGAAATTTGATTATATTATTTATCACAAGAAACATTATAAACCCATATAATGAATTGAAGTAAAGTACGTACTTGGGACATAATTATCACTTCACTCATACAATCACTCTTAAAAATGAAATAAACATATGGTCAACATCCACTGCCAATACATTGGAGGGATATCTTGGAACCTACAAATTATTTATCATATAACTTGTCAATTTTGGTTTATCTTGGAACAACCATATATGGGCTTATCACAGTACCAAACTTTATTAGATTATACTATAACCAACTGTAAAATGTACAAGTTCCATTATTAAAACAAAATACATAAAATATTGAAATTTATCATAAAATCATTTGCACAAAAAAAATGTTTTATAACTTTATTAACCCATTAAAAACAAAAATCATACATAAAAGTATTGTCGATACATGATTGACCTCTATAGAGCAAAGATGTTCTATAAAAATAACATAGAAACATTATTATAACATGAAAAAAATTGAGTTCAATAACCATATCTTTGAATAACGGTTATTATTTAGAGAAGAAATGGTTTCCATAACAATCTCATTAATACATGATTAACTAGTGGAAAAGAAATGGGTTCTATTAAAATTACATTGAAAAATGTTTGTCCTTGGGAAAACAAAAGAGTTCCAAAAAAATATCATTTCAGGAATGATTAAACTATTGAAAAGAAATAGGTTTCATAAAAATATATTTGAACAATTTTTTTTCTATGGATAATAAATGAGTTCCATAAAAGTCTCATTGAAATATGATTAAATCATGGAAAATATATTATATACATGCATTCTATTTTTAACATGGTTTTCCCATGAAGAATAAGTAGGTCCTATTATAATATTGTTGAAACACGATTAGCCCATAGAAAAGAAAAGGTTACATAAAAATCCCTTTATGAAAAAAAATTAAATAATAGAAATGAAATTTTTTTAATAAAAATTAGTGTCAAATATGATTAACCCATGGAAATGAAATGGGTTTTATAAAATTAACTTCAAAACATGGTTATACCATATAAAGAAATTGGTTCAAAACAATATCATTGATATAATATTAATCTATCCAGATAAGGAATGGGGGAATTATTATTAAAAATCTCCCCAATTAAAGAATATATATATAGATATTTTTTTTCCATTGATGGATTTAATTTCCCTTAAATAATCATAAAAATTCATTTGGAAAATAATATTTAAACATTCCATAACGTCCCATACCAATTTGAAATTTTTAATCAAATAAAACATGGAAGTATAAATTTAAATAGAGCATATATTAATATGATAAAAAATAGATTCCTGATATAGCATGTCAATGGAGTATTATATATACCTCATAAAATATTATAGATTTATAACATTCCATACTTCCCAATTAAGGTAAATTTTGTAAAAAATCCATTAATTATTTGGAAAATTAAAAATCGAAAACCCTATGAAATATTGATAGTAAAATAGAAATTTCAACCCCATTAAATTCAATTATATGAATCATTAAATATAGTTATGGAAACTATATACAACATTTATGAAAAAGTATTGTTGAATATATAATATATCTCAAATTAATAAAATTGAGATGAGAAAAACACTTATTACATGGGTAACATTTGAAACGTCGCCCTTTTTAAAAAATAAATTCATTTGAAACATTTAATATATTTAAATAAAATAAATTTCATGATATAAAATGTCATACAGAATTGTAAATACCAAAAATAATAATGAAAGCTGAATAAGTCATAAGTATTTCATAAATATAAGTGAGACTAAAAATACTCTAACTTGTTGAGTAACAATTTAATAATGAGAATCGTGAAACAATAACATCGATTAAAACATTCAATATCAATTAATTTAGTACATTTATGATTTAAAATTTCATTGGGCAGTATATGCACTATATAAATGTAATTATGTGCATAATAACAAATAGGTATCTATAGAATGTAAATTAAGTCAAAACCCCATTCCTTGAGTCTAATTCATCATTTTTGTACAATATCTTCTAGAGTAAATAACTTAAATTAATGTTTTACTATATTTAAATCATTTTATATTTTTATTATTACTTTTATGTCACTAATAATCAACTAATATATCATTACATAATCAATTAGTTTTAATTTTTTATTTTGACCATATTCATCTCATTATTCAAAAATAAAATTGGTTGGATAATAAGGTAAATGGGTTCATTATATAAACATATAGATAGTAATGATCATGATATAATAACTATATTTATATAAGAATTATTATTTTTATACAGATCACTAAGATGTTACAATCATGGAGATGGAATTTCATATGTGCACAAGAGTAACATTCCCATATTTGAATTATCATAATTGAATAAAAGGTCAGAAAAATTTATTCATAAATATTTAACATTATATCACAAATACAATGTTATTTAATTACACAAGTTATGTTCTATAGAAAAATAATACACTCACCATTTTGATGAGGTGGTTGTCCACACATCCACAAATGACATTATCACCTTTTCATTATGTGAATATTTAAGAATTAAAGAAATATTTTATATATTTAGAATGATAATTATGTAATTAATATCATATATATGTCATTTATATCACATATTTTTATTAAATAAACTGTTAATACATTCAATGTATATTTTGAATGCATCACATCTCTATGAGAAGGTAGTGGTCCACACACTCATAAACGATGTTATCATATTCCCACAAATTTGAAATCATGAAGGTATGAGTTATATTAAAAATAAATAAGCATAAATACATTATAAAAATCATATTTATCAAATATAAAAGATAATTATGGGATTATTCCCAACATTTAATGTTTGAAAAGGAAGAACCGACACCATCGGTTCACAAGGTGGTATTCCACCATACAAAAGAGTAATGATTGTGTATCTGATTTGATGGATGTTTGAGACGTTTTATATCATAAACATAGAATAAAAACCACTTAGTATGTTTAATATTCCTTGGTTCTTATATAACCATGATAAAATAATAAATAATTTGGGGGAGAAATAGGTATAAATAAATTTAACCTTAAATAATTTTACCTCTTTTTTTGGGTAAATGATTTTTGTTTATTCAAAAAATGAAAAATATGGTATGATTTAAATTTAAAAAATTAAAATTTTGGATGATATTTTTTATTATTTAGATCATTTGGATTTTTTTACCATCCAAAACGCTTTATATGAGTGAATAAGTGGCGTGGTAGAGTGCCCTTTTATAGTGGAGGAGGAGGGATGTTCTTATAAATAAAAAAAGTTTAACACAATTCGAAGGGATAACATTCTTAATGTACATATATTAATTAACCATTATCAATAAAATATGCTATATGGTATCAATAATTTCATTAACTTGGTTTATGAAAAATAACACATTGATTTGGCCCCTTATGATGAAATATTAACTACTATGTAATCTAATTTGTAACTAAATCACTGGAATTAATTTTAATTTTATTCCCATTTATTTCTAGAAAACATTGTGATGAATATAATAGAAATTAACAATTATTGATATTAAAAAATTTTAATTTTTTTTAAAACAATAAAATCACATAAGTTCAAGAAATAAATTTCAAATTAATCTCATAGAGGGTATAAAGAAATAGTTTTTTATAGAAAATTCTCAATAGATTCAAATGTTTTATATAAGTTTTATATGTAAAATTGAAAAAATGATCAAAATATAATTTATTGATGTATAGTGGAGCTAAATATAAAATAAATTCAATTTAAAATAGAATATAACTATACAAATCAATTTTATGAAAATTAATTTTTCAATTAAAATTCTATATTTTTTATTATTCGCTGAAAAATGATAATTCTCAAAAAAGTAAAAAAATTTATCATGAGTAATTTTTTTATTCCAGAATAAATGTTATGAATTTTTTAAATAAAATCTCAAAAGAAATTAGATTTAGTCTTAAGGCATGTTTTCAATTAAAATTTTTCAAAACATTCTTTTAGAAATATAAAAATAATTTATGCTTAAAATTGTATATAATATTATCTTATTCATATCAAACATGTTGGATGAATTTATACAAAATTGATTAATTATATAACATATAAATTTATTTAATATCTTTCACTAATAGTTATTGATTTAATTAGGAATAATAAAATTATATTTTATTCATAATAGTTGTTTTTCATTAAATCATATCCTTTATATTTAATTGGTTTTTAGTTTTTATTTCAATTTAATTGGACTCAAATGAATTAAATATATACTAGGTCAATTACATCCTCTATCATAGAACACAATACAAGGAAGAAAATTAATGTAAATCGTATGCTCAGTGTTATGTCCCCATGACCTACCCCACACCCCAAACCCCTAATCACCCCAAAAACAACAATGGGTATATAAAGAATTAAATATTTTAACATGTGTAAAAAATACTTTAATAATTTATTTTATCATATTAAATACCACCATTGCGATGTCTATGTTATATTTTAAATTCTATCTAATAATATTATTAATTCTATATTATTGTCTTGTATGACTCAACATTGCGTTTGACAGAAGATAGGGAAGAAACTAAATGTTACATACAATGAAATATAAACCTGTGGTAGTTCAAAAATCGTGATAAAATTTTCATTTCATGTAAGAAATGATATCAAATAATATAAATAAATTTAGTGGAATATATTTCCGTAAATATTTAGATGTTACATCCAACCCCCCTTAAAATGAATTTTTCTCTCAAACTACATCTTATATGATGAGATTAACATTTAAATAATTATGTTATTGAAACCCACATAATAAAATTTGATAAAAAAACGTCCTCTTAATAATGGAATGTGGTAACAATAATGATCACCTGATTTTTTCCATAAAAATGATTCCATAGAGGGAGAACAATTCTGGAAATGACGGAAAAGAATAAATAATTATATAATGTGGTGACGGTTATTGATTACAAAATAAGTGAATAGTACTATTAATGTTAAGGTCCTGAATAACATAAATATATGGTTATGGAAAAGACCATCAGATCATCAAAACACATATTAAAAGGATAATAATTTTTTTAAGATTATTTTCCAAGAGTAGATGAATTATTTTAACATATAGACCAAGAATAAATAAGTGAATATACATACTCAATGATTATAATTTCATCCTTTAATTAATTTCCACCAATATATCACCTTTTTCTCCAAATAATTTGTATTTAAGATTATTTTTTAATTACTAAATAACTAAAAAAACTTTTCAATACTGTATAACAATAAATGGTTCAGTCATGCTTGTCCACATATCATTAGGCAATATCCAAAACCAAAATTGTTAGAACTGAGTATGTGAATTACCAAATTGTGTTAACCATCATAAGATACATTAATATTCCAAATTAAATCCTATTTCTCAATCTAAAAAATTTCATAATGAATTTTCATTAAAATTATTAAAAAATTTCTTCACAATGTAGAATCCAAAAAAATGGAAGGATTTGATCGTTTATTCACACAAAATTATTAAACCATTGTTTGTAAAAAATAAAAAATATTTTAAAAAAACTACTTATTACCTATAAATAATATACTAACTAAGACATCATGTAGGCCAGTGGTAGGTGTGAAGCCCATATCATCCATTGGTAATGGGATCTGGCCACCCGACCAAGTCAAATGTGATAGGTTTTCAACAAGTATACCATTTATAACCTATTTTTTTAATAAAAAAAATAAAAACACAGAATTTTTTTTTATCCTAGGGGTGACAAATCTCATCCCCAAGAAAAAAAAACCAAAAAATATCATTAATAACTAGATGACCTCATCACTTTTAAACAAAATTTTGGTTTCAAATATGTTGAACTTATAATAATATGTAATCTTATAGACCTATGGCTGTATATATAACTCTTAATATAACCACAAATGGTATCATTCTATTTTCCAAATATATCTATTCATTGATATTAATATAACTATAGTATCCTTGAACCCGAACTCTTGAATCCTGAGCTAAAATCAACAAAATTACATTCCCATTTTTTATACTGATAATTGTGAACCCAATTTTTTATCATAATCTCAAAAAATAAAAAGGAAAGCATATACCACTTATAAACATGATGACCTATTAGGTTTATAATTTTATATAATTTTTAAAAACTCTTTCATAAGAATCTTAAATCAACTAGGGCTCACAAACAACATGTTCAAGATGTTGATCATCATATCCAATTATACCCATATATTCTAATTTCATGTTAGGTCATCAAAATCATCAATTTGAATTCCATTATATAAATAAGTAATTAAAACTCCTTATTTATAAACTATAGAAATGGAAATATAATAATGGTGAACTAACATTATAAGTATGGTTTAACATAAACATTAATAATTGAATTTCATTGACGAGACTATGGGTGAATGAAGGATTGATGAGAAAATCAAATTTCATGAGAGAATCATGAAGGAAATCTCTATAATCCAAAAATTGATCTTGTAATTTGAAAACATGGAAAATAAAATAGTCATCGTAAAAAATTGTCGTTATCCATGTGATATCATTCATTATCATCAAAAAAATTGAAAACCCATTACTTGTATAAAGAAAACATGTTCACAAATGGGACATAATTTTCACATCACTCTTACATTCACGACTATAAAATGAATAACCATATAGTACACTTACAAAAACAACAAATTGGAGGGATATCATAGATCCATCCACCAATGGAATATCATATAATCATGAGTTATTGTTTTATAATAGAACCACAATTAATTGGTGTATCACTGAACCAAATGTAATTGGTTTACAATATAACCACACATATAAATTCCATTTAAATCATTATAATATACAATACCCATTTCATTCCATTATTATCTAGTATAAATGAAATGGATTTTATAATAATATCTTAGAAATATGATTAACTCATGTAAAAGAAAAAGGATCCACCTAAATCTCTTTGAATCATGATTAAAGCAGTGGAAAGAAATGACTTCTATAATAACTCTTTGAAACATGGTTATCCCATGGTGAATAAATGGGTTACATAATAATATGATTGAAATATTATTTACCCATGGAAAACAAATAGGTTCCATAATAGACTCTTTAATATATATTCATCCCAATGTAAAAATGGGTTTTATAAAAATATCCTAATAACATAATTAACCCATAGAAAATAAATGGGTTCTATAACATTATATGTGAGACATTGTCAATAAATATATAAGAAATTAGTTCAATAAAATTCTCATTAAATCATGAGTAACTTGTGGTAATGACACATCATTCCTAACAATGTCATTGACACATGGTAATCCCTTAGAGAAGAGATATAATTCATAATAATATCATTTTAACATGAATAACCTTTAGATAATAAATCGGTCCCATTTAATTATATTTAGGAAATAATCAATCGATTTAAAATTAATCAGTTTAATAATAATCTATATAAAAAAATAACCCATCGAAATGAAATAGTTTTCATAACATTTTCGTTGAAACATGGTTATCTCATGGATAGAAAAAGATTCAATAACGATATAATTAAAAACATTTTTCCATCATAGGATGGGATAATGGTGGTATTATTAAAAAATATCCCCATTCTAGATCAAATAATAATAAGATAATTATATGTTGATGAATGAATGTTTCCTTAAAAATTAATTGAAAATATTACTAATGAAATTAAACTAAATACATCTGATGAGTCCCATACCCCCTTGAAATATTTAAATCATAGTACCCATAAAAAGGAAACATTAAATAAAATATTTAATATCAATATAACAAGACGATTCATGATATATCTTGTTAACAGAGTATTATATACACCTCATAATAGATGATAAGTGTATAACATTAAAAATATATCAAATAAGGAATATTTTGATGAATATCCATTATTTCTTTTGTTATATTGTAACAATAAACCCCATGATAGAGTGATAATAAAATTTACACATAAATCCCAATAAATTAAACTATAATAATTATCTAACACATTCGTGGTTTGTATACACACCACACAAAAAAATATACTGTGAATATTGTATGTATCTTAATGAAATAAATGTAATAGGAAAAAACCCATTACTACATGAGTATAAATTAAATCATGAATACCATGATTAAATAACATCAATGGAAACATTAAATATATTTAAAAAATATAATCTCATTATATAATATTCCATAAGGAATTATATATCCCACATAAATGAAATGAGTGGTGAATAATGAATAATTCTCCCATTAATAAATATGTAACTATATCCCCCTTACTACTTGAGTATCCTTTAAATAATGACATTTTGGAGGGAATAACATCAATTAAATTTTTAAATATCATTAAATAAATGTAATTCATCATATAACATGTGATATGGCAATACATACACATTATAAATATAATTATCTACATAATAACAGATAAGTATCAATGAACTATAAATTGATATGAATCCCCATACAATGAGTCCATTTTTTCATTATTGTCCTTTATATTCTACAATAATATGTTTTTTTAATTATTTACGTGATTTTGAAGCTTTTCTTTTTTTTTCTTTTTTCACTTATAAAAAAGTAATATATAATTACACTTTTATTTTGGTTTATTTTTATGTTTTGATAATATTCACCTTATGTGTCAAAAACTACTATAGTATGTTGACTAAGGTCAATGAGTTAATTATTTTAAAAAATAAATAATAATAAAAATAACATATACATAATATTTATAAATAAATTATTATTTAATTTTTTTTATGTAATATGGTTTTGAAAAATGACCCAATATTACAATCATGGATCTAGTAGGTCATACATATGCATGAGAAACATCCAATTTTTTTTATTATCATTATGAAAATAAGGTAAGTAATATTTAACTATCCATTTTGATGATTATATCATAAATATAAATTAACATAGCTATATATAATTATGTATATCATTCTTCTAAAGTGGTGGTGAAAAAATAAGAATCTTGTTGCTTTGAGGATGTGGTTTTTCTCACGTTCAAAAAAAAACATTATAACATTCTCATTATGTTAAAATGTAATAAAGTGATATATTACATATTTAGAAAGATAATTATGTCATTAATATAAAATATATTTAATTAATGTCACTTATATTTCTTAAGAACATAGAAAATACATTTCAAATAATACAAGTACTATTCATATCAGTTTGAAGAGGTGCTAGTCTACGTATCCATAACAGATCATTCGTATTCCCCGAAAATGGAAAGGATAAATGTATGTTTAATAGGATAACTACATAATAATAAATACATTTTAAATTTCAATTATATTTAATATAAACTATTATTACATCATTTATCACAACCTTGGAAGGTGGTAATGGATGAATGAACGACATCAGTTCAAGATATAGTAGTCCACTGTACACCAGAATGATGATCACATATCCCATTTTATGGAATTGAGTCAAGTTATAGGACTTAATATTAACATAAAAAATATAAATATATTTAATATACTTAATTTTTTATATATTCATGATATAAATATTAATAAAGAGGAAAATAATTAAATAAAACAAAATTACTCGTTCTCAAACATTACCACATCTTCGTGTTACTCCTTTTAGTTTGCACAAAGGGTTTATTTTTCTTAAATTCTTATCAAATTGAGGCTACTAAAATTTGGGGCGGTATTATATTAGTTATTAATGTTCTGTATTGTAGGATTAAAAATTTTGGGTAGGTTTGAAATAGTGAGGGAGGTGAGTTTCCTTTAAATGTGTAGATGCGTAGTATTAGTGTAAATATAAAAATATAAACACTATTGGGAGGTCAATCTTACATAAAGATATGGAAATAATGACCAATATTATATAAAATATGGTATATGGTCTCTATATGGACATGAAATGTGTTACGGAAATGTTCCTTGGTCATTTTACCCATAAGATGAATGTTTATCCCCTAAGAAAACACTTTTTTACATTAATCACTGATGTTATTTTAAATCTATTTGACTAATAATTTTTTAAGAAATATAATTAAATTTTTATAAAATATTAATTATTACGATTCCAAATTTTTATTCATTCATTCAAATTTTTAATTAGATAAGTGGTAAAATTTAATTAAAAGGTAGTCCAGCAAATGGGATGAGACATCAGGTTTTTTAAAAGAATAGTCGAGTCATCTGAAATATTTTTATATAAAATTTCAATGTGAAATTTATTCAAATGGAAAAAAATTGGATTTTTTTATTTACAATTTAATTAATTATAAATTAAATAAAATTTAAAAAGTTATACTTATGTATATATATATTAGATGAAAAAATAATTTTTAATAAGCATTTATTATGAAACACTATGCATATGAAAATGAAACATATGAGAAAAATACTAAATATTTAGGAAATGTAAATTTGCGTATATATGATTAAAAATGACGTTTATTTTTTCATTTAAAATTTTTAAATATTTTAAAATTTTAATTTTAATAAAAGTGAACAGTTAAAAGGTGGAAAAACTACTTTTAGAAAAATACAACTTTGTATGGAGAAAAATGGATTTACGGTTTTCCTATACTTATCTTACATATTTGATTAATTTTAATAAATTTTAATGAATAAATAACATATAAATTACTTTAAAATCGTATTATAATATATATTAATTTAATTTATTAATAAAAAATTATAATCTTGTCTTAAAATTGTTTTTATAAAAATAAATCCATTATATTCAATTTGTATTTATTATTAATTTCTAAATAATTTTTCATAAAATATATTATTTTATAATAATTTTTAAATCAAATATTATTTTTTTTAAATTATCCTCACCCTCCATTACAGTGGATATTTGATAACTATCATGTGAAATAATTATATTAATAGTATAATTTTTTTGGTAAGACTCCACATTATGTGTATCAATTTTTTTTAAAGAAACTTATAGTCACATTAAATGAAAGAGTAACATGATGGTACATATAGAATAAGATAATATGTTAATTTCATGTAAATTATCCCATAAATGAATTTTAAATAATTTTAAATAAGATAATTCTTAAAATATTGGGATGTTACACATTATATTCTCCTTATCTCTACTTCCATGACATCAATAAAAAAGTAAATATCCATCCTTATAGATTCTCCATCCCCCAATCCATAATTAAAACTCAATACAACTAAAAGGAAGGATCCATATATAACTTAGTGTCCTTAAAATATAAATCATGTAAAGGGTCTGGATAATGTATACATAGCTGATAAAAGTTAAAATGTCATGCATAGTCTCATATCTCTGAGGAATTTCTACAATGTAAGACAATGGTTTTATCATCTCGAAAAACTATTAATGGATGAAAAATATAGGCCACATCATACAGTAATTATTAATTAATCTATGGCCCAAAATATGTGATATAATAGATGAATTGATTCCCGATATATAAATCAAGAGGTTCTCACTATATGTTGTTATAAGACTGCTTCCATGTCTGATATTTCAGCAGACACTTCTTCATCAACAAAACGTAGTCTAATATGTCTTGAATGAGACATAATCAAAGAATTTCAACCTCAAAATACTCAAACCCAGAAAAATGTGATCTACATGGACAACCATATAAGGCCACAAAAGGAGAAGTCTGTATAATATAATAAAAACCCATATTTTATGAAAACTAATGTTGGGGAATATGTTTCACCAAAGAACCTCCAAAGTCAAGGGAACATGCAAAAATCATTTTCTCTATCACCTAAAACATGCTCCATGTATATCTCTTAGTTTGATGGTGATAGGTTGTGCATAGAACAACTGGTGTTCCCCAATAATTCTTCAACCCCTATTAGAATTGGGATTTTAAATGAGTGTCCCTATCAGATATTATTTTTCATGTTTCACCATGAAGGTGTTTATAATACTAGTAATATAGCCTCCCAATATTGTCTACATAGAAGGTCACTCTATTATGTAAGATGATGGATAGAATCCCGAATTTTTCAATCAATACCAAGACTATTTCATATCCTTATTGTGATCTAGTAAAACCATTAATGATGTCCGTGGAGACAACGCCCCAACTGTAAACTGTAATAGACAAATTATATAAAAATCAAGTAGGTTTCTGATGTTCTACCTTCACCTACAGATTGGTGGAACACCAATTAATATATAAGGATATAACATCCCATGTAATTTAAAGAATAATATATTTTCATATCTATATCTATTTATAAATTAGATAGTGCATTAGATGTTTAAAATGAGAAAAAAATCCAATTTTAAGCATAAATAATCTAATATTCTTTAAAAGGTCGATTAACCGCCTTTTGATGGAATGTTTTTTAAATCTTCCTTTTTTCACTTTTATATGTTATATTTGAAAAAATAATATCCTTCTTTAGAATCAATACACCAAAATTTACTTAGTGTAATTTTTTGTATTTCTTAGATAAACTTCATTTTTTATGAATAGTGAAAAATGAATTTTTTTAGTTCAAAACCTCCTTTTAATCTATTTTATATCTATGGATAGATTATATTTTTAATTGGTTTTAAAGATTAATTAGAATATATTTTTTCCATTTAATCCAATGGTAGTCATGATAATTAATTTTACTTTGATAATGGACATAAATAAGTATCAATCTTTTGATAGATATGGTTTCTTAAAAACACATTATTTGTTTTGAGAGCAATAATTAACTGTATAATTTATTAATGAAACTTTGATATTTTTAATTTAGTATAATGTACATTATTTTTGAATTTGGCATAAAAAATATAGTTTGGCATGAATTTTTTGTAGTTTTCTGATAATGTTCATTTTTAATGAATAGTGAAAAAACATCATTTTAATTCAAAACTGCTTTTTCATCCAATTTATTTTTATAGTTAGAATGTCATTTTAATTTTTTTTAGGGTTTAATTTAAATATATTATTATTATTTAAAACAATTTTGGTCATTGGATGTAATTTCACTTTTAAATTAGATGTAAAAACAAATCAATCTTTTGATAGATCTTACTTCTTAAAAATCCATCTTTTGTTTTGACAATGAGAATTTTTTTGTAAAATAATTACCGAAATTTATGTTTTTGGAAATAAATAAAATGGATACTATATTTGGAATCATAAGGTCCAAATTATGTACTTAAGACTCCTCTTTTTAAACATTATGAATAGTAACGATGATAATTATCTTTAATTATCGTGATTAATTAGTAATCAGGTAGATAAGGGTAATAAAATAATATCATAATAATATAAAATGGCCCCAAAATCTGTCCAAATACTCTTGTTTAGTCAGGGCCGACCATAGGAAGCTTTTTACCAAACGTGATGGCCCATGGGGTCACATGGGTGTAATAGTGACATTTATGACATTATTTTTAAAAAAAGAAGAGAAATATAACAAAGGTTTGTGTATCCTATGTAACAAAATTTTAATTTTTTTTGAATAAATGATATATTAGACTATAAATATTCATTGGAAAGATATAATTATTTTCTACATCATAGAAATTTTTTATAATTTTTATACATTAAATAAATTTATTTATTTATGACACCATGATGATGAAGTGATAGCCTCATTAATGAAAGATTTAAATAACATAAATATATAAGGAAACATATAAGACATACACTCGTCGAAAACTTTTTTGATGGGTTTATTTCAGACCCTTATCACGTTATCCTCAAAATATATCATTTTTGGACTTTTAGAATCCGAAAATTATTTTATAATAAAGTAACATTTCAAGTCTTTCTAAAAGTGACCATCCTCCCTCTTATAAAAGTATCCCACCTCTACCACCATACCCACACCTCTCAAGCCCTTGGATCATCCAAACTCTAAATATATTATCTCTAAAAATCCCTCTATTCCCTCTTGAAGCCTCACTTTGGGAAGAATTCTTTTCATGAGAGCCTTTGCCTCAAATCAAAAGACATTACCCGATTTAGAGGCAAAACCTTCTCTCAAAATCCTTTGGTGTATTTTCCTTCATTACCCCCCTAACATTCTTATTCATTGATTACATTAAAATAACAGTATCCTCAATATAGTATTATGTTTTTATGAGAAGGATTTAACTAACACTTACACACACATTCGTCTAATGGTTAAAGAACATAATGTTTCTGTGGGTGGCGAATTACTGCCTCATGAAACTGTGACTGTACATTCTTTATTTAACACCTTTCATGGTGGCCATTATGATCTAACTGTATTGATATATGATATATATTGTATTTATGTTTTCTATAGTCTTTTGTATTTTCTGTTTAAATTACTTCATTATGCTTTTCATGTTGAGGAACTGCGATAATTTAATCTGAGAAAGTGTGGACTATCGCCCCCTCAACTGATGTGTCTTGTTCATGCCAAACATGGAATATATAAAGAATGTAATTAATGGGCTTATGTTACCAATATAACATATATATTATATTGGAATTATAATATATATATGTCTCATTTAGTTTTTATTCCATTAATATGATAAAGAAATGAAAGAAGAGTTCATGCGTACGTACGACCTACCGTCTCAATGAATGGTGCATTTCATTTTGTATCTCCAAATGTTATGGAATACTATAAAATGAATATATACTAGATATATATAATATAAAATCCTCAATACCATTCTGGAGATGATATACTTATAACTACATGGGAAATTTATTTCAAACTAGTTCATTTTTGACTCATGTACCAAACATCGACAAAATGTATTATATGAACTCACATAATTAACTAATTATTATTACATCATAATTTCTGATATGAATTGAATAATAAACATTAAAGGATGTCCTTAATAAATTATAATTTTTCCTATGTTAATTATTCAGGAATATAAATAACGAAAGAGAATAAGTCGGACTTGAGGTAAGGGACTTCATCTCAATGTCCTCTCGTTGAGGTATACATCAATTTATATACGACATTATTTTATTTGATGTATAATAAAAACTTTTGACTTTTAATTTCATTCGAAAGTAATATTTATACATGAATCATTTTACTAAATGACAAAAGGAATGTTTTTGCCTTACGTATGCAGCGACAACGACTTCTACACCTCTGTGACCATCATTTCAGTTTTAGATTCCTTAACAAGACATATTGTTTTTAAATGAAAAATAAATACCATGATTTACTTTTATTTTATTTTGGTATTGGAAATGGTTTTGATAATGTTTTGATTATATCAATATTTTGTATTGATATCTTGTGATTGAAATATGGAAATGTTATGTTTCATTTATGCATGTTTTATGTGATATGATTATGTTATGGTTCTTGGGAATTGTTTATGATGTCTGGTGGTTTCGTGATAAAATAAGGGCAGGTGAGACCGAGATAGATCTCCAATGCATTAGGTAATGTGAATGAGTTAAACTCTATGGTTTCTCTGAAAGGATTTAGGGAATATACTATAATGGGTATTCCAAACGTAACCATGAGGGTTACCCCCTATATAATAATGTTATGAATGCCTCAAGTTACCTTTATGTCTTATGATTTCTATACGTTATTCATAAATCTTACAATTTCATGAGGTATGTTAAAGTGCTCATGTTTTATGAGTATAGTATGCTTCCATTTATTATTATGTATACATGGACAAATGTTTTCATTACGTATTTTTATATCCTTTACTGAGCTTTTTATGCTAATCCCATGTTTTTGAAAAAAATTTCACATGTGAATGGAAAAGTACATGAGGTGATGATAGTGTCGAGGAAGTTTTAATAAAGAGACCATGTTTTATTTTAAATATGTTTCCTTTGGAGGGAAAAAATGTATATTGTCTTTGACGTAACGAACTTGTTTCAATGTGGAATGTAATGCATGATTTATGCTCTAATTCTCTAAAACT
The DNA here is from genome assembly GCA_963277665.1 of Viscum album. Lineage (NCBI taxonomy): Eukaryota > Viridiplantae > Streptophyta > Magnoliopsida > Santalales > Viscaceae > Viscum > Viscum album. The sequence continues at coordinate 1,272,293,203 of OY728146.1, forward strand.
ATAATCCTAAAAATATCCACAATGTGAATTCTTTCAATAACCCAAGATTAAGTAATGTTTAAGGTTTGATCCTTATAGTTGGTATCAAAGGTCGATTTAGATAACAATAGGAGTTAGAATTATATTAAATGATAATCGAAAAATTATTTTTTATGGACAAATTGAACAGATATAGCATTTGAAGATTACCATGTTGCTTCATCTAAGATATGTTTTCTCAGAATGGTTTTCCACGGAGGAAATAGGGAAGCTGTTCTAGGAAAGCATACAGAGGGAAATGACGTTCCAAATCATCATCGTGAGATGGTCAGAATTGGAACTGAATAGTATGTTGTAGTAATAGCGCAGTTGACTCAAGCGATAAATTGTTGTGGTATCCATGCCTGAGATCAGCAAGATCAACCGAAGAGGAACATATCAGTGGTAAAAAATTTCATGAGGCAACATCCCCCATCATTCAAACAATCATTTGACCATGTGCTAGCTGAATGGTTGATTAATTCACAGGAGAATATTTTTGATGTCATGGGGTGTTAAGAAAATAAAATTTTTAGTCTTGTTGTTTACCGTTTAGAGGGTGAAAGATATCAGTGGTGGTCGATGGTTAAAAATATCATGGATGCTGATGAAATTGATGTTATTGACAGGGATGAATTCAAAGTTATGTTTCTTGAGAAGTATTCTCCAAAGGCTATTCAACTTAGAATGGAAAAAAATTCTTGGAATTAAGGCAGGAGGACGAATCAGTGGCCTCTTGTGAAGAAAAGTTTACTCGATTGGAAATGTATGCTCCAAATTTTATCACAGAAATTGAAATTAAAATAAATTGTTTTTACTCAGAATTAAAGCCAACGTATCGAAGGGAATTAGCTTTTAATTAGTTCAAAAGTTATGAAAAGCATGTTTGATGTATTGAGAAGGTGGAAATGGAGTTTTCCGATGAGAAAGTGTTCTATGAAAACCAACAGAAGAAGAGACCGAGGTGGTAGTATAAAGGGAAGAATCCTTAAATAAGGATTGATTGTAATAATACTAAGATTGCAGTTTGTGATAAATGTGGTAAAAATCATGATGGGGAATGTATTTTGAATACTGGAAAGTGCATCTGATGTGGTAAGATGGGACATAAGGTTATTTTTTGCACTGGAAAAGATCAGGGTAATGGTAAGACCAAATTTGGTTTATAGTTACTGAAATGTTTCAAGTGAAATGAGATGGGCCATTATGAAAACAATTGTTCGTTAAAGAGATCGATTGATTGGAAGCAGTTAGACTAGATGTTCAATGACGTGGTAAAATCCTTTTCCACTACTTCAGTAGATGTTGGGCCATCAAATGAAGTGGTATCAAGTATATTTCTTTTTTTTTTCAGATTATACCAATGTGTTGTTTGATTCAGGGTTTACACATTCTTTCATCTCTGAAAAATTTTCAAGTAAATTGGGAATTCCATCACAAGAAATGACTCCATAATTTTTGTAAAAAACATCTGGGGAAATTTTGAGGCAAAATGAGTTTTTTAGAATCTTCCTATAATTATCTGTGGAATGAATCTACATAAGAACATTATTTTTTTACATCTAGTAATGTTTGATGTTATCCTGGGTATGGATTGGATCTTTGTTTACCATGCTAAGATTGACTGTATAGATAATGAAGTTTCATTTCATAAATACATTCAGTTTGTATACAAGAATGAACCATTAATATTGATAACTTATCAAGATGATGAGAAACTTTTAAAATATGGAAATGAATTTTACCTTGCACATATTTTTGAAAACAAAGGAACCGTTCTGATTAATGTTGTACCAGTGTTAAATCAGTATCCTGATGATTTTCCTGATGACTTACCTAGAATAATACTAGATTGGGAAGTTGAATTTACTGTTTGACTTAGTTCCTGATGCTATGCCAATTTCAAAACCCCTTTGTCAAATGGATCAAATTGAACTTTTAGAGTTGATTGAGAAATTACAAGATTTATTAGAGAAATGTTTCATTCTACCTATCACATCACCATGGGGTGCTCCAATATTATTTGTTTAAAAAAAGATGGTTCAATGAGACTTTTCATTGATTATAAATCCTTGAATAACATCACTATTAAGAGAAAATATCCTTTGCATCATATCAATGATTTGTTTCATCTGCTCCAGGGAGCTCATTATTTTTCAAAGATTAACTTGAGATCGGGGTACCATCAGTTGAAGGTAAATGAAGCATATATTCCGAAGAATACATTCCTTACAAGATATATCTATTATAAATTTTTAGTTATGCCTTTTGGGTTATCCAATGCATCTATTGTATTCATGGACCTTATGAATAGAATTTTCCATGAGATCTTGGATTAGTTTGTGGTTGTTTTAATTGATGATATTTTGGTGTTTTATAAAAGTAAAGTGGAGCATTAATGTTATTTAAGTGTTATTTTGAAAACCTTAAAAGAAAATAAATTTTTTGGGAAATTCAGAAATTGTGAGTTTTGGTTGCAACAAATTTAATTCCTTTGTCACAATATTTCTAAAGATGGAGTAACTGGTGATCCTTCAAAAATAAAGGTTGTAAAATAATAGACAACACCCACAAATATAACCAATATTTTTAGTTTTCTTGGTTTTTCAATCTATTTCTAAATGTTTGTAAAAAATATTTCATGGTTTTCCAGCACATTGCCTAAGCTAACTCATAAGGGTGTTTAGATTATCTGGACAAAATATTGTGATGATTGTTTTTAGGAATTGAGAAGAAGATTGGTGAATTCTTCATTATTGGAACTAACTTCTAGGAATGGTGAGTTTATTATCTATAGTGATGCTTCATTGAAAGGACATTTTTTCATCCTAATGTAGAATGATCAGGTAATTTCTTATGATTCACATCAGTTGAAAACTCATGAGATAAATTACCCTAATCATGATTTGGAATTAGCACCTATTGTTTTTTCTTTAAAAATTGGAAGGAAACATTTTCAAGGTGTATAGTGTGAAATATATATACTGATCACAATAGTTTAAATATATATTCACTCATAAAGAATTGAACATGAGACAGAGTAGACAGCTATAATTAATCAAGGATTATGATAGCACGATTCCCTACCACCCATGAAAACCAAATAATGTGGAAGATGCTTTAATTCAAAAAATTAATGCTTCATTCACCATGTTATGTTTGGAATGTGATCCTTTGGTTAATGATGTAATGAATTTTGGCTTGGAATTTTTTGGTTCAAGAAATTATTCTATTTTTTTCAGGTATCAGTGAAATATTATCTATTATACAGAATTAAGCAAGTACAGAAGCAAGACAGTGAGTTTCAGAAAAAGGTATTCGCTGGTTCAAAATTGTAAGTTTCCTGAATTCAACATTGATAATTATTGTGTATTGAGATCTGGGAAGAGATTGTGTGTGACTTGTGTTTCATAGTTAAAGAGAGAGTTGTTATATGAAGCTCATATTTCTCCATTTTATGTTCATCCATGCAGTATTAATATGTACATACATCTTTGGGAGTATTACTGGTGGGATGTAATGAAAAGAGATATTGCTGATTTTACTGTGAAGTGTTTGGCATGTCAACATGTTAAAGCAGAGCGGATGTTATCGAAAGGGTTGTTTCAGCATTTACCAGTGCCAGAGTGGAAATGGGAAAATATATCCATTGAATTCTTTGTGGGATTACCGAAGACACCTCTATGTAATAATGTAATCTAGGTTATAATTGATCGCTTTACTAAATATGCTTATTTCCTTTTTATATGAGATACTTTTTACCTAGATCATCTTTCTCGATTGTATCTTAAAGAGATAGTATGGTTACATTGAGTTCCATTATCCATTGTTTCTGATCATGATCCATGGTTTACTTATATCTTTAGGAACGACCTTCATAAGTCATTGGGTACTGAATTAAATTTTAGTGTATCTTTTCATCCTCAATCAGATGGGAAGTGAAAATGAAAAATTCAGAATTTGGAGGATATTCCATGTGCTTGATCGATGGATTATTCATAGAATATGGGACCAACACCATTCATTTATTGAGTTTTATTATAATAACAGTATTCATTCAAGTATACTAATGGCACAATTTGAGACATTACATGGGAAGAAGTGTCGAAATCCACGTTTTTGGGATGCAATAGGTGAAAGGAAGTTAATGTGACCAAAATTAGTAGAAGATATGGTAGAAAAAGTTCAGATGATAAAGAAACACATGAGAACAACTCAGATCAGGTAGAAAAGTTATGCAGACAACAGGAGGAAGGATCACTCTTTTGAGGTAGGTGATCTTGTCTTCCTCATAGTATCACCATGGAAAAGTGTGACGCAATTTGGTACAAAATGAAATCTAAGTCCAAGGTTCATTGGACCATATAAAATTCTGGATAGAGTTGGATCAGTTTCATACCGAGTGGATTTACCTCATAATTTATCTCAGGTGCACAATGTTTTTCTTGTTTCAATTTTAAGGAAGCAATGCCAGATCCATCTCATGTTTTGAGTCCATAGGTAGTTCAGTTGGAAGAGAATCTATCTTATGAGGATCAATTGGTCTAGATTATTTACCACATGGAGAAAGTATTTCATAACAATTTGATTCATCAATTATAGGTTTTATGGAAAATCCACATTATTGAAGAGTCAACATGGGAATCTGAAAATGCAGTGAGGGATAAATACCCCAACTTATTCGATAAGTAAATAAATTATGCGGGTAAAATTTCTTAATGGGGGGAGGGATGTAACATACCATGTAAGTTAAATAATAATGTATTTTATTTACTATATCTATTTATGAATTAGATAGTGCATTAGAGGTTTAAAATGAGAATGAATCTGATTTTATGCATAAATATTTGAATATTCTTTAAAAGGATGATTAACCCCCTTTTGATGGAAAACACTTTTTAAATATACTTTTATCACATTTATATGTTATATTTGAAAAAATAAAATCCTTTTTTAGAATAAAGACATCAAAATTTTAATTGAGTAATTTTTTTGTATTTTCCCGATAAAGTTCCATTTTTTATGAATAGGGAAAAATGTTGTATTTTAGTTCAAAACCTCCTTTTAATCTAATTTATTTATACGGTTAGATTATATTTTCAATTGGTTTTAAAGTTTGATTTGAATATATTTTTACCATTTAATCCAATGGTTGACATTAGTATTAATTTCACTTTGAAAATGGACATAAACAAGTATCAAATTTTTTATAGATATTGATTCATAAAAATACGCTATTTGTTTTGACATCGGGAATTAACTATATAATTTATTAATGAAACTTATATGTTTTGAATTTGGTAAAATGGAAATATTTTTTTTAATTTGGAATATCAAATATAGCTTAATGTGAATATTTGGAATTTGTTTTATAATTTTCATTTTTAATGAATAATGAAAAATACAGCATTTTAATTTAAAACTACCATTTCATAAAATTTATTAATATAGTTAGATTTTCATTTTAATTGGTTTTATGGTGTAATTTAATTATGTTTATATCATTTACTACAATATTGGTCATTGGATGTAATTTCACATTTAAATTGTATGTAAAAACATATCAATCTTTTCATAGATTTTACTTCTAAAAAACCCATCTTTGATTTTGACCACGAGAATTATTTTTAAATTAATTACTACAATTTATGTGTTTGGAATGTGATAAAATGTATTCAATATTTGGAATGATATGTTCTTAAATATGTAATTAATAATCTTTTGTTTTTGGAATTTATGAATAGTAACGACAGTAATTATCTTTATTTATCGTGATTAATTAGTAATCGTTTAGTTAAGGGTAATAAAATAATATCATAATAATATAAAATGACCCCAACATGTGTCCAAATAATCTTTTTGAGTCATGGACGACCATGGTAATCCTTTTACCAAAATTGAGGGCCCATGGTGTCACATGTGTGTAATAGTGACATTTATGACATTATTAATAATAAAATAAGAGAAATATAACAAAGGTTAGTATATTCTAGGTAAAATAATTTAAATTTTGTTTATATAAATGATATCCTAGACTATAAGTTATCTTTGAAAATAAAAAATTTTCCCACATCATGGTATTTTTTTTATAATTTTTATACATTACATAAATAAATTTATTTATGACAGCGTGATGATGTAGTGATTACCTAATTAATGACAAATTTAAATAAAATGAAAAAAAAAGTAAAATATAAGACAAAAACATGTCGAAAACCTATTTTATGGATGTATTTAAAACCCTTATAACCTTATCTTCAAAATATATCATTGTGGGACCTTTAAAATCAGAAAATCATTTTATAATAAAGTAACATTTCAAGACATTCCAAAAGTTACCCTCATCCCTTTTATAAAAGGCCCCCATCTCTACCACCTTACCCACACCTCTAAATCCCTTGGATAGTCCTACCTCTACTAATATTATCTCTCTACATCCATCTATTCCTTCTATAATCCTCCCATTATGCATGATACCTTTCAAGAGAGCCTTTGCGTCAAATCAAAAGTAGTTAGCCGATTTAGAGGAAACCCCTTATCTCAAAATTCTTTGTTGTATTTTCCTACTTCGGTCCCCCTGAAATTCTTTACTCTTTGATTCGATAACAACACCATAATCCTCAATATACTAGGATTTTTTTATGAAAATTATTTTATTTACACTTACACACACCTTCGTCTAATGGTTTAAGAACATACTTTTTTTTTGGGTGGCGAATTACTTCCTCACGAAACGATGATTGTTCAATCTTCTTTTAACACCTTTTATGGTGGACATTATGATGTAACTATATTTATATATGATATATATGGTATTTATGTTTTCTATATGATTTTAAATTTTATGTTTAAATCACACTGTTATGCTTTTCATGTTGAGTAACAGTGATAATTTCATTTGAGTAACTGTGGACTACCGCCCCATTATGTGATGTGACTCGTTCATGCCAAACATGGAATTTATAAAGAATGTAATTAATGAACTTATGTTACCTATATTAAATATATATTATATTTTTATTAATATATATATGTCTAATTTAGTTTTAATTCCATTAATATGACAAAGAAATGAATTTAGAATTCATCCATACGTACGGCCTACCATCTCCATGAATGGTGCATTTCATTTTTTATCTCCAAATGTTATGGAATAGTACATAATGAATATATACTGGATATATATGATATTTAAATCATTAATACTATTCTGGAGATTATGTACTTATAACTACATGGGTAATTCTTTTCAAACAAGTTCATTTTTGACTCATGTACCAAACATCAACAAAAAATATGATACGAACTCTCATAATTAACTTATTATTATAACATGATAATATGTGATATGAATTTAATAATAAAATATAGGGGATGTCCATATTCAATTATAATTTTTCCAAAGTTTATTATTCATGAATATAAATAATGAACATGAACAAGTGAGACATGACATAAGAGACTTCATCTCAATCTCCTTTCGTTGAGGCATACTTCAATTTATATACGACCTTATTTTATTTTTTGAATAATAAAATATTTTGAAATTTAATTTCATTCAAAAAAAATCTTTTTACACGAATCATTTTACTAAATGACAAAAGGAGTTTTTCTGTCTTACATATGTGGCGACAATGACTTCTCAGTCGTGATGACCATTATTTGAGATTTGGATTCCTCTACAAGCCATAATGTTTTTAAATGAAAAATAAATACCTTCTTTTACATTACTTTTATTTTTGAATTGAAAATAGTTCTAATAATGTTTTGTTTATATCAATGTGATGTATTTATATCTTTTAATTGATATATAGAAATGTTAGGTTTTCTTTTATGCATGTTTTATTTGATATGATTATGTTATGGTTCTTTGGCATTGTTTATGAAGTCGGGTGGTTCTATGATAAACTAAGGGTGGGTGAGCCTGAGATAGCTCTCCAATGCATTGGGTAATGCAATAGAGTTAAAAAGTAAGGTTTCTCCAAAGATATTTAAGGAATACACTGTTATGGGAATTCCAAACGTATCCTTGAGAGTTACTCCCAATGTAAGAATTTTATGACTGTCTCAAGTTACCTTTATGTATTATGATTTCTATGAGTTATTCATAAATCATATGATTTCGTGAGGTATGTTAATGTTCTTATGTCTGATTCTTATGAATAAATGGACTAATGTTTTTATTCTGTATTTTTATATAACTTATTAAGATTTTTATGTTCAACCCATTTTTTTGATATATTTTTCATAGGTCAAGGGAAACGTACATGATGTGATGATAGTGTCAAGGAAGTGTCAAGAAAGAAACCATGTTTTATTTTAAATATTTTTCCTTTAGTGGAAAAAAAATTAATATTGTATTTGATGTAACTATAAGGACCCGACGTTAAACATAACATAATATTGAATTAAATTAATAATTCACATTAGGGATCTTTTCAAGTTTCATGTTTTAAATAATTAGGCCATAGATATTACATAACCACTTGAATATTACAAGTAGACACTACTACTCAGTATCCATTTTTTCATAAAATAAAAACTCTTAAAAAGACACATGTCTAGTTATATGTTTTAGACAATATTACTTTTCCATGATCCCATCCTTCAACCTATTCATCTTTAAGTCCTATGGATAAAATTTCAAAAACATGGGATGAGAATAAAAAGCTCAGTGTGGGTTATAAAATAAAGAAGGATAACATTATCCCAATAATAAATATAACTCCATGAAACCATACTTTTCAATCATAACATACATTATGAAATCATATGATTTATGAATAACACACACAAATCATAAATCATAAAGTTTACTTAAGGAATCCATATTAAACGTACATTATAGTTATCACAACTATGTAAAGAGTTACACTTGGAATACACATCACGGTATATTCCCTAAATCAAATAGGAGAAACATCATGTTCACCTCCATCTCGTTAACCAATGAATTGGAGAGCTATCTCAGACTCACCCGCCCGAGGTTTATCACAGAACCACCCATATACATAAACAATGCCCAATAACCATAAAAAATCACAACATATAACACATTTATAAAGGAAATATAACATTTCCACATTCCAACATATCAAATAAAGATATTGAAATAAAAAATGATTTATCAAATCATTTTCAGAACCATTTAAAAAGGGAATTCTGAATCAAAGTGTCCTATACCAATTTAAGGATTTTAAATGAATTATCATTTGAAAACATTAGTGTCCATATAAATTCATAAAAACCCATTTTGAAACCATAGGAATTAATGAGAATTATTTAGAATAATAAATCTTCAAAAAATTTAAAATGATATTTTAGTTAAAGTGTTTTTTAAGAAAAAGAGAGACACTTGAATACAAATAATTGTCGAATAAAATTTAATCAGAACATTATAATATCATGAGAATAAATGGATTCATGATATAATATTTCAAAGTACATTATATACATCATATAAGAGTGAATTGTTTCATAACAACAATGAAGTCTCAATAGAAATTTAGATTGAGATGAAATCCATTATGAAGATGGTATCCTTAAATTAACGATAAATCAATCACATAATTATGTGTGATAAATATAAATAAACTCAATGTAAGTGGATATTAAGTGTAAAATAATTATAGGTCATTAAAAAATATTCATTGTATGACATATTAAATAAGTACAAGTTGAACCCAACTAATTGAAATTGGGTTAAGAAGTTCCCTTGTAAACATTTGACAGCCTAACGACATCACATTACAATTCATAATTTTTTTTGATAAGATAAAAAGGGTATCTAATAACTTGGACATAAATTTTACATCAAGTTGGATATAAAAGAACATATCCTAACATAATAATATGTAAATTAAAAGACATAATAAAAAGAAATATTTTAAATAAAAGAGGGTGAATGGTTCCCTTAACGATTTGGTAACGTGAAAAACATACACCACATGAAGTATGATCATACCATGAAGATGTAAATACTCATAAATGAAATTATATTACTGTAAGAGTACATTCATGGGAAGTAAATACACCACACTAATGAAAATAGTGGAAAATATATCATGAATCTCACGGGAATAAAAAGTGAGATGAAAACCTCTTACTTCATTATAATCAAATCGAATCGTATGAACAAACGTTAATGACCACAAAATGAATCACATAATACCATGAATATAAAGATAATAATTATAATATTTTTCAATGGAAGTAAAAATTACACCACATGCAATAAATAAGTGGCGAACAATGGAAATCTCATGGAATTAAAAGTGAGATAAGAAATACCTTACAAAAATTCGACAGCCAAACAACACCACTTAAAAATTCTTAAAATGAATTTATGAGAGTAATAGGGGGTATCTCATCATATTAAAATACATATTACATTATGGTGAATATAAAATAACATCATCCAACATAATAACATGGATCATAAAATAATTGACATAAATGAGAGTACTTGAAAAGAAAGAGAGAGGTCAGATCTCTTACCTCGTGTCCGACTTGACTCGACCATTCATTAATCTCCTGAAAAAAACTAAAGTAAAATTTTACTTGATTAAGAAATTTTTTAATGTTTATTATTTATTTTAAATCAATTTACCCATTGTTATAAACATTTTTTAATCATTTATGTTAATAATGTTCGTTTTGTCGATATTTGGTAATTGAGCCAAAAATATACTTCTTATAATTACATGTTGATCATGTGGTCAAAGGTTTATCATATGAAGAATTATATTCATGATTTAGATATCACATATATCATATATATCTAGTTTATACATTTATTTATAATGGTACATAACATTTAGAGGTAATAAATGAAATGCGCCGTTCATGCAGACGGTAAGCCGTACGTATGCATGAACGCTACTTTCATTTCTATTTCTTATTTTAATGGAATTAAAACATAACGATACATAGTTATATAAAAATTAAAGTATAATATAATATATAATATCATTAAATCTATCCTATATACATCCCACACAAGGCATTAACAAGTCACATCACTTTGAGGGGGCGCAAGTCCACACTTCCTCAAATTAAATTATCATAATTACCCACTATAGAAACCACAAAGGTGTTCTATAAATGGAAAATACTGAAGAATAAATAAAACGTAAACATATTATATATCATATATAAATACAGTTCCACCATAATGGCCACTATGAGAGGCGGTTGGAGATATTTGAACAATCATCGTTTCGTGAGGAGTTAGTTTTCCATCCATAGAAACATTATGTTCTTCATCCATTATATAGAGTTGTGTGTAAGTGTAGTTTGAATATTTTCCATAAAAATATTCTATTATATTTAGGATATTGTGTTTGTTACAAAATAAATGAATAAAAAGAGTTTAGGTGTTGGATAAGTAAAATAAAAGAAAACAATTTAAGAGAAACAATTACATTTAATTTGGGTAACTCCCTTTGGATTGAACCAATGTACTTCCCGAAGTGCCTTTTGCCTAAGGTAAGTTTTATTAGAGGAGGATAGGAATGTTGGGAGATTAATTGGGAAATGTTTGGAGGTGAGAAAATACTTTAGAGGTGTGAGGAATTGGTTATAAATGGTATCCTTTTATAAGGGGGGGGGGCTCTTTAGGAAAGTGTGAAAACATTATTTTATAATATATTGATATTCGGTTTATAATGGTCAAAAAATAATTATAGTCAAATATAAGATGACTCAAGGTAGAAAAAAAATCCTCCAATAAGAATTGGAGAGGTTTTGGATAATATTATAATAATTATAATCTTAATTTTTTTAATGATTTATTAATGTGGTAAACAGTACATCATTATTGTGTCATAAATAAATTAAATTATTTGATGTCTAAAAATTATTAAAAAAAATACTATCATGTAGGAAATATTTTCATCATTATAAAGAATATTTATATTCGAAAATATGACTTATATAACACCAGATTAAAATTAATTTACTAAAAGATATTAGTTTTTTTCATTTTTGCCTTTACTTTAAGTTAATTAATCTAAATTGTCATTATAACACCCAAGTGGCTCAATGGGGTCCCAAAATCGACCAAAAGATTCCCATGGTTGTAAATGACAAAACCAATAAGTTTTTTACAAGTTTTAAAGTAATTCTGAATCATTAGAATATTCTTTTTACCTTGAATTACATTATTTGCCTTTAACTGCTTTAAATAAAAGTCAAAAGTTACTATTCATCAAAAATTATTTTCATCTTATTGAACCACATTTTTCTTCTTGATAACAACCATATATGTATGATTTTCTAAATTCAATTCACAGAAGTGGTAAATTTTCATTTGAATGAAAAAGACAGTTTTTTAACTAACACAAATTGGTTTAACTATTCATTAAAAATTGATGTTTTTTTGAAAAATACCATAAATTCAGCCTAACATATATTTTATATTATGAATTAAAAAATTATGTTTATTTTTTCAAATCCAAAACATAGAAGTTTCATTAATTAATTTTAAAATTTATTCTCATTATCAAAACAAATAGCATGTTTTTAAGAAACAATAACTATCAAAAGATTGATAGTTGTTTATTTCCAATTTCAATGTGAAATTAATTATAATGACCAAAATTGGATTAAATGATAAAATTATATTTTAATTTCATTTTTAAACCAATTGAAAAGATAACCTAAACTTATAAATAAATTATATTAAAAGGCACTTTTGAATTAAAATACAATATTTTTCACTATTCATTAAAAATGACCTTTAACAGAAAAATTTACGATAATTATATTTTTATGTCCCCATTCTAAATAAGGATTTTATTTGGTCATGTATAAATTATTAATGTTACTAAAATTACATTTTAAGAGGGTTCCCCATTAAAAGGCGATAAATTGGCCTTTTAATGTAAATTATGATTAAAATTAGATTCATTCGCATTTTAAGCCTTAAAAAATAATTTAATAAATGTAAATAAATTTAACAAACATGTATAATAATATTTTAGTTAGTTTTGTTCATTCCCTCTAATACAACAGCTAGGAGTTAACTACCGCTTAAAATAATAACATATTATTAGTGTGCAACGTAATATTTCAAAGATACATGTTGTTGCGTATCTGGTACATTATCGAACATAGAAACCCTTTTAAAGCAAAATTATTATATAATTCAAAAAATAATAAATATGAAAAGTTCGTATTATTTATTTAATAGGGATGTAACATCCTTCCCCCTTTTGGGAATTTTGTCCCCTCAATTTTAAAATTTGGGCATGGAAACTATATTGAAAGTCCCATATCAGAAAAAAGAGTCAGTAAAACTATCACATTAAAAGAAAGAAAGAGAAGTACAATGGTCACCCGAGTTAACCCATACTATGATTCAATGAAAACATGGAAATGGAGGAGAAAACAAAGGGTCATGTTCATATGGAGAGTGATAGGAAACATTATTATGAGAAAGTTAACCACAAGAAAATCACAGACTTATGATGTGTTTAAACGGTCTTTAATTAGCCAATAGGAAACGTAAACCAACTACGTTTTTGTTATACATTCCATTTCATAATTTTGAGGAATTAATCTTCTACATAGAATAAAAACATAAGGAAATATACTTACCTTCAGGTAGAGTTTCATCTTTAAATAACTTTTAACCAAAACAAATAATTTCTCTAAATGATGAGAATTCAAAAATACATGGTCACATAAAAAGAACAAGTATCCTCTTCTAGAGAATCACATAATCCACAAAAGTGGAACTATATATTTTCCTTGTATTTAAACATCAACTAAAACCAAAATTGTTAGTACAAGATCATATAATCACCAAAAGGATATTCCTTGATAAAAATAAATACTACTCTTAATCTCTAAAATTCAACAAAAATAACCCATGGTTCAAGAAAAACCATTAAATAAATAGTTATCCTTAAAAATATTCAAAGTAATCCAAACTAAGATTGATACCCAAATCTCTGAAAGATTTAATCACATAGACTTCCAAGGATAATTTTTACATTTATCTCCAAATAACATCAGTTACTCTTAAAGTCTCATAGTGAAAAGTAATTAACCTAATAATATATCCTCCATGATAGGTTAATCATTTCCATATATAACCCAAAATCAACTTATTCCTGATTCATAGGATCATCTAAATAAAAAACATTAGTGATAATAACCAAGGACTTCACGTAGTCTAGTGGTAGGTGATAAATACCTGTCGCACTTTGGTTGTGGGTTTGATTCCCACAGCTTTGTCTTACATGATAGGTTGTCACACGGTTTTCATTTTGTCCCATTTCAAAAACTACATAATTTTATAACATTCCAAAATAGAAATAAATTCATCAAAAATAACCATAACATATTTTAACCAAAAGTTTATCTAACAACTTACGTTTTGCGTCCCAAATTGTATTAACCGGTAATTACCTCAAATTCATGGATTATATAAACCCAGATGGGTTTTATTACTATATCCACAAAAGATAAGATAATTATTGATTGAATAAGATTTTCATATATCAAAAATCCGGGTTAGACATACTATAAAAAGTATTCTAATGTAATCCCATCATTAGATGATCCTTAATACTTTTAATCATTTCACCATCCTAAATTCTACCTTAACTCTTGAATCCCTTATATGTTGACTTCTTACTCATTCAAAATTCTTCATGTTCCATTAACCATTCCATTCTAACTTATTCTGAAATAATTCATTCCTACAGACAAAATCTTGAATCATATCCTAAGATTTCAATAATAGGAAACCACATGTTAAGAAATAATATATATCTTTCATTGGTCATTTTCAGTTTCTTCATCCTCAATCAGAATGGAATTAGGTATTGGTAAAAAAATATTCGTATGATCCTGGTAATCCCATTACTAACACCTCATCGTAGGACATGTGTTTATATAATGACCATGCACACCACATAAAAAACATTCAATTGACCCCTCATAAAGGAATTCTTTCCCTTTCCTAGAGTCAACTAGATGATTCTTTTTTCCAAGGAAGGTTCATGCATTATGACCTTCATTTCCATATCTATATCATATTTATGTCCCTTTAAATCATTTTCCTAGGTGTTTCTTTTGGCATCTTTGACACATAGGTTTTTTTTTAAAAACTTACCTTTATGATTATTACTTGAACTTCTGTAGGGATTTGTTTCTCTCATTTATGATTATTTATAATGATCACTAAGGTTCAGTTAGTCAATCATGACTCTAGATAGTTGGTTTAGAATAACCCCCTGTGATCTCATTACAGATCCCATATCATTCATTTTCTCATACAGAAAACCATCATAGTTTTCTTCACATCCACTATTACTTTGGTGCTTTATAGATCTAGCCATTTACAAAAACCAAAAATGTATTTTTGTGTATTTCAGTAAAATCATCATATAATATATTATGAGGAGGGTAAACACTAAGATACACTTATTAATGTTATCTGAAACTCATTCACTTTATCTAAAAAACTATGAATCTTTCGGAAATCCTAACCATTATGGTAATTTCACTTATTATTAAAGAATTTTCTAACCTCAAAAGTTATCTAAACAGACCTCTAATACCAACTATAAGGACCCATCCTTAAACATTACATAATCTTGAATTAAATGAATAATTCACACTAGGGATCTTTCCACGTTTAAAGTTTTAGAGAATTAGGCCATATCTATTACATAACTACTTAAATATTACAAGTAGTAACTACTACTCAGTAGCCATTTTTTCATAAAATAACAACTCTTAAAAATACAGATGTCTTGTTCCATGTTTTAGATAACATGAATTTTCCTTGATCCCATCCTTGAACCTATTCATCTTTATTTCATGTGGAAATCATTTAAAAAACATGGGATGAGCATAAAAATATATGTAAGGGTTATAAAATAAGGAAGGAAAACATTAGCCCAAAAATAAATACAAATCCATGAAACCATACTTTTCAATTATAACATACCTTATGAAATTGTAATATTTATGAATAACAAACACAAATCATTAATATTAATGGTTAATTAAGGCATCCATATTAAACTTACATTATAGATATCACAACTATGTAGGGAGTTACACTTGGAATACCCATCACTGTATATTCCCTAAATCTCTTAGGAGAAACATCATGTTCACCTCTGTCTCATTATCCAATGCATTTGAGAGCTATCTTAGGCTCACCTGCACTTGGTTTATCACGGAACCACCTATATACATAAAAAATTCCCAATAACCATAACATGATCATATCATATAATACATTTATAAAGTAATGATAACATTTTCACATTCCAATATATCAAATCAAGATATTGAAATAAATAATGTTTTATGAAATTATTTTCAAAACAATTTAAAAAGTGAATTTTGAATCCAATTGTCCCATACCAATTTGATGATTTTAAATTAATTATCATTTGAAAACATTAATGTCCATATAAATAAATCCTAAATCTTATTTTGAAACATGAACATTAATGAGAAATATTTAGAAGAATAAATCTTCAAAACATTTAAAACAATATTTTAGTTAAAGAGTATTTTTAACAAAAAGTGAGACACTTGAATACAAATCATTCAGGAATAACATTTAATAAGAACTTTATAATATCATGATAATAAAAGTATTCAAGATATAATATGTCAATGTGCATTATATACACCATATAAGAGTGAATTGGTGCATAACAATAATGATGTCTCAAAGGAAATGTAAATTGAAATGAAATCCCCAATAAAGATGGTATCCTTAAATTAAAGATAAATCAATCACATAATTATGTGTGAATAATATAAATACACTCAATAGAAGTGGATATTAATTGTAAATCAATTAGATGTCAGTCACACATATTCGTTAGATTACATATTCAATAAGTACAAGTTGAACCAAAATAATTGAAATTGGGTTAAGAAGTTCCCTTGTAAACAATTGACAGCCTAATGACGTCACTTTAAAATTCAGAAAATGAGTTGATAAGATAAAAAGGATATCTCATCACTTGGAAATAAATTTTAAATCAATGGGGATATAAAATAACATATCTCTACATAATAATATGTAAATTAAAATACATAATAAAAAGAATTCTTTTAAATAGAGGAGGGTGAAGGTTTCTCTTAAATATTTGGTAACGTAAAAAACATACGCCACCTGAAGATGGATTATACAATAAAGATTCTAATACTAAAAAATGAAACTATATTACTCAATGTGTACAATCATGGTCAGTACATTACCCACACAAATGGATGTATAGGAAAATATAGCATGAATCTTATGGGAATAAAAAGTGAGATGAAAAACTCTTACTTTATTGTAATCAAATAAAGTCGTATGAACAAATGTTAATGACCAAAAAATGAATCACATAATATCATGAATATAAAGATAATAATTAATATATATAATAATGGAAGTACACAATACTCCATGTGAAATAAATAAGTGGAAAACAATGTAAATCTCACGAAATTAAAAGTGAGATAAGAAACCCCTTACAAAAATTCGGCAGTCTAACGACGCCACTTAAAAATTATTAAAATGAATTGAAGAGAGTAAGATGGGGTCTCTCATAATATTAAAAATAAAAATTATTGTATGGTGAATATAAAATAACATCCTCCAACATAAGAACATGGAGTATAAAAGAGATGACATAAAAGAGAGTACTTGAAAAGAATAAGAGTGGTCAGATCCCTTAGTTTGTGTCCAACTTGAACCGATCATTCTTTAATATCCTGAATAATAAACTAAAGTTAAATAATTCTTTCTTAAGAAACTTTTTCAAGTTTATTATTCCTTTTATATCACTTATTACCATGTTATAAACAATATGTAATCATTTTAGTTAATAATGTTTGTTTTGTCGATATTTGGTACATAAGTCAAAAATGGACTTCTTGTAATTACCTATTGTTCAAGTAGTCAAAGATTCATTATATCCAGAATTATATTCATGATTTATATATCATATATATCATATATAACTAGTATATACATGTATTCATAATAGTACATAACAATTAGGGTAATGAATTGAAATGCACCATTCATGGAGACGGTAAGTTGTACGTACGCATGAACGCTACTTTAATTTATATTTATTATTTTAGTGTAATTAAAACATAATGATACTTAGGTATATTATAATTCCAGTATAATATCATATATAATATCATTACCTCTATCCTTTATACATCCCATATAAGGCATTAACGATTCACATCACTTTGAGGGGGAGTAAGTCTGCGTTTCCTCAAATGAGATTATCGTATTTACCCACTATGGAAACCATAAAGGAGTGCTATAAATGGAAAATATAGAAGAATAAAGAAAAAATAAATATAATTAATATCATATATAAATACAGTCTCATCATAATGGCCACCATGATAGGTGGTTGGAGATCTTTGAACAATCATCGTTTCGTGAGGCGTTAGTTTTCCATCCACAGAAACATTATGTCCTTCATCAATTAGATGGAGTGTGTGTAAGTGTAGTTAGAATATTTTTCATAAGAACATCCTAGTATGTTTAGAATACTGGTGTTGTTACAATAGAAAGGAATAAAAATATTATAGGGGTTGGAGAAGTAAAATAAATGAAACCAATTTAAGATAAATTGTTACCTTTAATTTGGGTAACTGGCTTTGGTTTGAACCAAAGGACTACATGAAGTGTCTTCTGCCAAAGGTAAGGGTTATAGGAGGAGGAGATGGATGTAGGGAGCTTAATTGGGCAGAGTTTGGACGAGCCAAAAGGCTTGATATGTGTGAGTAATTGGTTATAAATGTTCTACTATTATAAGGGGGAGTAGGGGCTCTTTAGGAAAGTTTGAAAACATTATTTTATTATACATTGATATTTGGTTTCTAATGGTCCAAAAATCATTGTAGTCAAAGATATGTTGACTCAAGGTCGAAATAAAATCATCCAATTGGAATTGGACTAGTTTTTGATAATTTTTTAAACATTATAATCTTATTTATTTAAATGATTTATTAATTAGGGAAACACTGCATCATTATGATGTCATAAATAATATAAATTATTTGATGTCTAAAAATTATAAAAAAATTATATCATGTAGGAATTTGTTTATCTTTCTAAATAATATTTATTGTCAAAAATAGGACTTATATAGCACCATATACAAATTATATTACTAAAAGATATTTGTTTTTGTCATTTTTTCCATTAATTTAAGTTAATTAATCTAAATTGTCATTATCACTCCCAAGTGGCTCAATGGGGTTCCAAAATCGACCTAATGATCGTAAATGTCTCATCCAATAAGGTTTATACATGTTTTAAGGTAATATAAGTTATTATAATATTCTTTTTTCCTTGAATTATCTTATTTACCTTTAACCGTGGTAAATAAAAGTCAAAAGTTACTATTCACCAAAAATTATTTTCATCTTATTGAACCAAATTTTACTTCATGATAACAACCATGTATGTAAGATTTTTTAAATTCAATTCATAGAAGTGGTAAAAATTAATTTAAATGAAAATGTCATATTTTTAACTACTACTAAGGGGTATCACAATTCATCACAAATTAAAATTTTTAAGAAAAATACCAAAAATTAGGCCTAAGATATATTTGATATTCTGAATTCAAAAATGTTTTCGACTTTTCCATATTTGAAACATAGACGTTTCATTAATTAATTTTAAAATTAATTCCCGTCATCAAAACAAATAGCATGTTTTTACGAAACAATAACTATAAAAAGATTGATACTTGTTTATGTCCAATTTCAAAGTGAAATTAATTCCAATGACCAAAATTGTATCAAATGGAAAAAAAATATTTTAATTTCACTTTCAAACAAATTAAAAAGATAATATAACCATATAAATAAATTATATTTAAAGGAACTTTTAAATTAAAAAAAAATATTATTCACTATTAATTAAAAATGAACATTATTGGAAAAATTGGAATAATTTTCACAAGTAAATATTGATGTCCCCATTATAAAAAAAGGATTTTTTTGTCATATAGAATGTATCAAACTGACCAATACTAGATTTTAAAAGGGTTTTCCATTTAAAGGCGCAAAATCGTCCTTTTAATGTAAATCATGCTTAAAATTAGATACATTCACATTTTAAGCCTCTAAATTTTATTGAATAAATGTAAATACATTTAGAAAACATGTATAATCATATTGTAGTTAGTTTCATTCATTATTTCTAATACATTGGCTGGTAGATAACAACCATTTAAAATAATAATCTATTATTAGTGTGCGACGTATGATTTCAAAGAAACCAATTATTGCGTATTGGGTATGCTATCGAACATAGCAACAGATTTAATGTAAAATTAATATTTAATTCAAAAATTAATAAAGATGAAAATGTCATATTCTTTATTTACCTAGGATGTTATAGAAACCAACATGTTTAAATGTGGAATGTAATGCATGATTTATGATCTAATTATCTAAAACTCTAAACTTGAAACAATCATCAATGGGAATTCTTGAAATAACCCAAGATTAAGTAATGTTTATGACTCATGCCTTATAATAGATATTTTATATTTTATTCCATTATACCAATAATTATTATGTTTGTCTCGATACATCATTGTGGCATTGACATGTACCATACATACTGACACATGATATTCCTACATTAACCCCACTCAAATGTTTTCTGGGACCCAAACATTCCCATGTATTCAAAACGCCTCATCCTTTTACATGATCCAATAAAAGGATAAATCCTCATATGAAAACACTATATCAAGACTAGGCCCTCGGTATATGAAAGTTTCTTCTTCCTCACTAACTCCAAAATGGTAGAGGTCACTTATAAATAATATAGGATAACAAACCAATTATCCCCATGAACCTATCGAATAATCTATAAATACTTGACCATGACATGCCTCTCACCACTTACAATCTAAACTGCAATCTCTTATGACATTGAGATCAGATAATCAGAAATGGAATTTCCATTTCCAAGAGTATTGTTGAGATCATAATAAATTGAATGTATTTATTCATCCAATCTATGATTCCTGATATTAATATCACACTACATAAAGATATAATTGAGTTTCTTGTGATCTGGTAATATAAGAAAATACCCTAATAAGATTATTCCTCAACAAACAAGAATCATGCACAACAATAACTCACTCAAGATCTTATGTTGGGTAATTCCTATCATGGGGATAAAACTGATGACACCCAATAATTATTACTCAATAATCCTATATCAAAACTTCTTTCATTAAGATACCTGATGCATCAAAAATAGTCTATCTTTTTCATTACTAGTTCTTTTATAATTATTATTATAACTGATTCTATCAATCCATTTAATTTATAAAAAGACAATTAGTCGGATTCAAACCAAAAAAAATTAAAATCTGTCTTATTTAAACCCAAAATAGGAACATATAGCCATAAAAAAAACTAGATGAAGAGTATATATTTCTTGAATTTCCATAATATACTATGTATATCAATGAAATTAATTATATTATCTCAATAAAATACACATATAATTTTCTCAAGGTCTAATGATACTACTATCTATGGGATGATGTTACATTAAAAGTGGGATTTTTTAACCCAAATATGGGATATAGTGATATTTTCATCAATGCATTTCTCAATCAGTGTATTAAGAATTATCTCAATATAACAGGAAAGGTATTGTAGAGTGATTCTAAATGCCAAGATTTAGTCTAAAAATATTAACATTAATGAACCCATATTGGTGTGAAAACAAAATTCATCAAAGATATGAAAAATTGTGGCACATTAGTGAGAGTAAAAACATTATATGTTTCTAATAATGACCATTCCTACATTGGAATGATTCAAAAAGAATTTATAAATGCATTAAAAAACCTGATGGTTTCCTAACCTCAAATCAATCATGGAAAACTCAGTCACTCCTCAGATTTGATCAATGTGGTTTCTTATTTAAGGTAGTAGATTGTGGTTCATCCCAATATATCAGTTCATATAATAGTAATCCACAAAATTTCAAAGGGTAACATCCTCATTATTAGAAAAAAAGGTGGTTGAACCCCATTAAGTGGTGATGTGGTGTTCAAAACACTTTTCCTCTAAATATTTTAACTCAATTTCGTGAAGTTTAATATTTTTAGGTTCAATGCTATAATGAGTAATGGGAACAACATCCACTCCTAGCATAAAATAAATGGTTAATTATAAATATCACCTTGGAGGAAGACTAAAAACATTTTCATGTAATATATTCCTAAAATGATCTAGTATTGGAGGGAAATCTATGGGTTTCACCCTCGGATCATCCAAGAAAAGAAATGTAATATGAGATATTACTTTTAACATCCCTAAATGTTTAGGTTCATATTGAGATTCATATATTTCACATTCTCACTTAAGAGTATTTCTACAACCCTATAGTGATGTAAACATCACCATCCAATAATAACAATAATTATATTCTAGATTGCGAATCAACTAATCCATCCCTGAAATTACATCAAACTGTAACGTTTCATGAATAAAAGGATTCAAAATTAAAATATATCCACCCATATCATGGGTAAAATTCATGAAACTATAAAAACACTCTAATCAGATACCCAATTTGTTATTGAGGTTCATCACCCCATAGAAGTACTTTATATTGATACATATACTCTAAAAAATTACCATAGATATGAAATAATTTCATGAAGTTATTTCAAAAAATGAAGACACTAGAGTATAGGTTACTAGAATAGTACATAAAATAGTATACGGCCAGGAACTGCACTCATTTATCATATGTTTCACTATTTGTAATTGGCCTCTATTGAGGCCTTGATATGAAACATGACTGCCCATAGAAATAACTCACTATTGAAATTTTGAATCCTTAGTTTGATTGCTTCTTCCTTGGTCCCCACCTCTTCCTGAGAGGCCATTGGTATTCTAACTATCTTATGGGAAATTTACTATTATCCCCTATATGTAAAATGGGTTTAGTGTAGATATTCTCTCACAATGAAATGAATTAATTTACCTAAAGAGTAATGGAATATATCCTATCTTTCTATAACATATTATATCCACTATATCTTGTATTATATTGGGTTTTGAGTGTCCCTTTTAGATGTATTGATAACATTTAAACAATATATCATTATTCTCTATATGAATACCACAAATACTATGAGTAACATTAATGAATCACGTCCATATTCTTGATGAACAACTATATGTTATGGGTGCTGGACCATGTTGGATCACACATTCAGATTCCCACACATTCCTCTTGGTGATTAAGGAATGAATGACTATATTATAAAAGGTAGTCAACAGAGTTAAATTGAACTGTTATATAACAGAACATAATATCCCATCCTCAAATTTCTTTGTTGTGATGGGAACTTCACTAGATAGAGTTGGTTCAATGCAGTAAATATCAGTAAATCACGTAGAATAATCCATCACATACATCACTACCTGATTCAAGTTCAGTAATTATATATCATCATCATCCCTTAATGTTTGGGGGATTAATATTTAATATAAGATCATATAGGTGTTCCTGCAGATCATATCTCTATTCCAGTCTTCCTAGGTTGTCACATCCCACCATGTCATAGTAGAACCATGTAGAATATATGTAGAGAGATTGACCATCCTCTCTAATTAAATATATAGATTCTCGTATATCGATGAAATGGCCTCTAGGCATGATTCTATATCACAAGGTCCAAAATTTCATATGAATTTGGGAGAATTTAAATCATAAATTCCTAAGTAAACTATACTATAATCGGGGTACGCCAAACAAATCATTTAATAGAATAAATATTATAATGAAAACAATATTCAAACAGGTCATTAGTACCCATGTTTGGAATCGAATTTGGATTCATTGGTGGCACTACCCGAGTTAATACTAGTGGATCAGGGCCCAACACCTCGATAGCTTGGTATTAATTATTATACGGTCATACATATCTTGGTCTTAATGGTTGAATGATTCAATAATTACAAATTCACCCCTCATTATAAAATTTAGTAGTTAAAAATAGTGTTGATACAATATAGGATATACACCTAGCCTCACTAGGGAAAATGTCAAACCACTCTACTTGCTCGAACATACACATCTATGTGAAAATGTATGACAATAATAAGCCATAAATTACTATATGAGGCACCAAAAACTACCCACTACTAAGGACATGTTTAGGTTTTCATTTTATATCCCATGACATATGTTTCAGTATATGGAGTTTCGTTAGAAGGGAAGAGAATATAACACCATTTAAATTGAAATTAGAATCCAATTTAGTTGTACTTTTTTCCTTTAAAGGATTGATTTATTTTATGTATTAAATATTATATAAAAATATATAACATGTTTAAGATAAATGTTTTATTATCCCCAATTTATAAAAATCATACTCCTTATAAAATGCTGTTGGCACATCATGTAGAAGCAACCTTTCCTATGAATATAGTAACAGGATATAATAGGTCATATAAAATTATTTTATTAGATTAATGAACATTACCAATTTATACAGGTACATATTTCATAAAATACTTTTATATTTCATGTAATCAAACCAGCTGACATTTTAGTTAGTTGATGCAATGGTTGATTAAAAAAAATTTGAATAACGTGATAAATATTTTTTCGTCATCAATATATATATGAAATCCACATTTATATTTATGTTGGGACTAAAATATATCCAATTATTCATCCCTATAATAGAAATATAAAATTTACCAAATGAAATACCCCCTAAACTAACTCTATGATGAATGAAATAGACAAATAATGTAAAAATGTCATAAAATTTTCATGGAAGATAAGTCATTAAGTAACTACAATGATTCATGAAAAACTAAGTCTTTTACAAACCATGACAAGGGGAAATAATTCCATAATAATATCATGAATAATAATAATGTTAAAGATCAAGAAAATCACCCAATTGTGAAATCAATTCACCTGTAAGAAGAGAAATATGATTTCAGCATTAACACATAAAAAGTAAATTGGGTTTCCCCAGTATGTGGGGTAGATACTCCTTGTATTATTATCATTAAAAAATAACATTACATTCAATGTCTTTATTATAATAATTAGTAAATAAGGAAATAAGAAAAAGACCCATCTTATTTCACATGTAACTTTTGGACCCAAGAGACACAAAAATTGGGCCTTCAACTGATGGGTCACATATCAAAATACATACAAAGTCTTATGATAGAGGATAATGACTAGTACAGATGGTACAAGGTGGTACATTGGGGACACTATACACTCATATAAGACTAAAAAAACAAATATGAAAAGGAAATATTTTAATCATAATATAATTGAGATAATAACAGAATATGGAAACATTAAACCTGTAATAATAATCATGATCCATATGCTGAGTCATTTAGAAAAATTATGACATGGAATTATAATGTAATTAAGGGGATATTGAGAATAAAATATTCAGGTATATACATCATCATAAAAAATACAAAGATACCAAAAGCCAATTCCACTAGAATAAGGAGCATAAGGTTTGTCCTTTAATCCCATCTTCCATGTTATAAAAAAATAGATCATGCATCTATTTCATGAAACATTTTATTATCAATAAATACATCAGTAATGTATACTTGAGTAGAAAATGTGTAACACCCCAACTCTTATTATTGGCTTGAAAAGGCATTGAGACGTCACTAGGCCTTAAGAGACATCCCTGTGATGCCAAATGGCTGAGATAAATACCAAAGGGTATCAATACATTTGGGGAATGATTATCACCTTATTAATAAAATAGAAAATCCCAAAATACAAACCAAACAAACCAATATATGATGTATGATAATAATTAACGTAACCCACCATTTCATTTATCAAAATGAAAGTAAATCTCTATACCAAATTGGAAGACAAGAATATCATAGTAAATATTGGAAGACAGTAATGAAAAATCAAAGACAACTACAAGAATCTAAATCTCTGTATTATCTAATATAAAACTCTAAAAATATCCAAATCATCACAATGTAGTGTTAAATATGTACGATATTTTAAATTTTACCATGTCCTGAGAGACGACATCTTCACAAGAACCAAAGTTCCAAAGTAGGGTTCAATATGAAAACTTAGTAGGATCTCCCTAATGATAACCCAAATCCCACCACTAGGAATAAATAGTTAGCAAAATTTCTTTTAAACAATTTATATAATTTATTTTCAAATATAGCATATAACTAAGTTTAATCAATTTCTACGCTGACCAGTTTGTTCAAAAAATCCATATTTCAAGGAAATAAACCAAATAATTCATTAATATCCTTTCATAAGTTCCATTTGAAATACCCTTTCCATTTCACATATCCCCACAACCACCATCCATGCATTGTTATAAAAGTGTTATACCCATGAACTATATCTCATCGATCTATGATGTTTCCACAAGGTAATTATATCCAATTTTCCATTAAACATTTTCCACCAAGAAGAAGGTCATATTTCAACCAAACTTCGTAAAGGCAATATGAACATACACACCACGTATGCCCAAAAAGCATGCCAAAAATATTCAATGATTCAACACTTTTATTGAAAACCTTTTCCCATAAATAATTTTATTGAAAACCTATTTCAATAAAACAACATTATTAATTATTTTTTTCCACAAACTGAATCAATAAATTATTTTAAATTAGTTATTTTAAAATCTTTAATTAATGAACATTTACTAACCAATTACCAAAATTTCACAATTTTAACCGAAATAAAAATCATACCTAAAGAGGATATATAACATGATTTTCACCACAAATTTTCAATAAATTTAATTAATTTAAATAAATATTAAACTGATCCCATCAATTCCAGTAAGAGGAATTGAGAGTGAAGCCACCATTCTTGATAGTTTTTAGAAAAATGACAAACATCATGAGAAACCTCACAAAACTGGGGGGGGGGAAATCCTCAACCTTGCCTTATATCTCTTCCCCTAAAAGATTAAAAATCACTTATTTTAAATTAAAATGAATGTTATTGGTACAAAAAGTAGCCTGATCAATGAGTCATCATTGGGGGACAAAATGTTGAAACCTAATTATCACAAACCGAATCTGGTCGCCGCCAAACCCAGCACCAAACCGAGCCCATGAAAAGGCCTGAATGGTGTTCTTGATCCACACGGGTCGAAACAAGTGCCAGGGTATCATAATATCTGAATTGGGAAAGATTTACTAGATTTTATAAACTTAAAACAACAAAATAACTAATGATACCAATATGGAATTGTCAAACCAAATAATATTTTTCAAAAATTCAAAAATGAATTACATATTTTATAACAACTCAATAAAACTATAAAAAGGATAAAAAACCAAAATGAAACAACCCAAGAACCATCATGGAAAGGGGAAATGAGTGAATAATTATTGTTCAGGGGGTTTCCAAAGCCTAACTACGAGGTCGAAGATGCTTCAAACATTTGATCTCCAGCCATAGGTCTTGGAGAGAAGTTGCCTCGTAGTCAGCAGAAATACTGAGTTTTTTTAAACCCATGGAAAATGTATTATAGTAAGTATGAATGATATTAAGAGTTTAAACATATATTTCAATCATTTTTCTTCCATTTTTACCATTCATGGGAAATAGGTTGTGGGCCTTGTACCCATTTCATCACCTTATGGAATTCCCTCCCCCTTTGGTTTCCATCTAGTAATTAGAGAATGTTTAGAAATTTGGATAGATGTGCTGAGGAAAAAAATTTTGTATGATTATTAGTGACCATGTTCCAAGAATCCATGCGAAAAGAATGATCGACATAGTTAGTGCAGAATTTCCCAAACTGTGCAGACTGATCCTGCGCCCATCCCAAATCATTAATAAAATTGGGTCTTTCTATGTCGGCCCATACTGGCCGGTTAAGATGGTTGGTTCTTATGGTGGGGAGACCCACTATTATTTTCATGTACGTTCCTTTGTATACTATTAATGGAATCTTACCCTTTGTACTAGTGTGTTCGTTCAGGCCCCCTATGTTAGTGTCTTGATTTTGTCTCGGAAAATAATATTAGTTGCCTCTTATAGTGGGGTTCCTATTTGTGTCCCCCCATACCAATAGCTCAGATTTATCCATGGTCTTGGCTTGGTGGTATGTAGTCTCATTCATATGTTTCTGGATACCAACATCTTCTTTGAGTAAACATTATTACTGGAGAGCTCCCAATGGTTTAGTTAATGTAAGGTAAGTGTAACCTTTTTTGAAGTTGTTGATCATTTGAGTGAATTGATTGAGTCTTGTTCGGATAGGGTTTGAGGAGTTTTATTTTAGGGTAAAGTATGAATTTGATTGATCATTTCAGGAAAGTGGGGTATGTGTGATATGTGAGATTAATCATTCCTTAAATTATCACTAGAGGTGATTTTCCCTTGGGGCGAAGCTTGGAAAAGAAGTACATATTGTTTTTTCAGTTGGGTTTGGTTTTGGTATCTTGACTTTCTGTATCTTTTCAAGGATGGAAAGTCTTCATGGTGGGGAGAATATTCACATACATGACTTATTTTAATGTTAAATTTCATTTAATTTCTATTTATGCTTTGTTTTTTGGGGTTTCTCAAGCTTTTATGGTGGAATGGGTGATTTTTTGTGAATTAGGCCAAACCGTGAGCCCAATTCCATATTTAAAAATTAATTTTGTATATTTTATATCATTTTCATTTTTTTCATAATTTTTCACCCATTACAATTTCTAAATGGTCTCCCCTGACATATTAACAAAACCATTGTAGTTTGGACACTTTATAAATCCATAACCAAAGTGTTTATGTTGTTTTATTTAAGGGATTTGGCCTTCCCGAAAGCCCAATTCCAGTTTTAAAAATAAAAATGGATTAATTAATAACATATTCAATATCAATAAATTTTTGCTGATTCAAATCTTCACAAATGACCATTGAACCCATCTGTGCGCCCAACCTCTCTCTAACCTCTTTGGAGCTCTTCTTCATGAAGATAGAGTGCTGAACATTCAAGGGTTTCTAAAATCGGGCAGATTTGATGAGGTACGTTCATTCCATCATAACACTCTCAATTATTACTCTTTATTCTCCATTATAGTTCCTAAATTACCTCCTAATACTTCTTCGAAACTCCATTGATATTTTGAATGTTTTAAATTTCAAATATTGCTGAATTTGGGGAGATTTTTGTAGATCCATCAAATATGTTAGTCTCTTCCATTCCTCTACCAAAATTCTTATGGTTTCATTCTATTTTCATAAGGTTTATTCCCTTTTACTTGAATTACCAAATTACCAGGAGGTAGGGTTTCAAACCTAGGTCATAAACGTGGGTTTTCTTGGTCTAATTTTGTGGTTTTAGGTTTGTTATGAGCCCCTCTTGGTGCGGTGGTGGTGCAACTTGATTTTCACACGTTGAATCAAGGATGTTCATTACTTTGTTAGGTGATTCTACTTTTTATGAAATATTTGTGAAATAGATACTATTTTTATTATATTTTCCTATTTAAATAATTTATTCGGTTCTGCAAAAAAAAAACTTTAGTGGTGTTTGTAATGCAAGTGAATTCTATCGGCCAATTTCATGTGAAATTTGTGATTTTTTTATAAAAATCCTTTATTGGTTGATTAAGGGATGCCTTTTAGTTATTTAGTTGACCATATTGAAATGTATTAGGGATGAATATAATTTTTTCAATTATATTATTCTTTGATTGTATATATGAAATTGGTTTTGGGTGACGTTTGTTAAGAAAATGGTTTTTTAGTTCAAATTTTATGTTGAATTGGGTGTTTTACATGGGTATTTTATGGGATGCTTATTGAGATTTTTTTATAAATCATTTAATGAGTTTAATGAAATGTTTAGGGTCTGTTCGATTCTATTTTGATAAATATGAGTAATAATATGGTTTTCAAGTGGAGTTTTCAATGTGTTTTGTGTGCAAAACAAAGAAAGATTTGGAGAAGTTGTTTTATTGAAACTGAAAGTGTTTTGTTATGTGTTTTAAATGTAATGATATGTGTGTTTATAGAGTACTGATTGACTGTGACTATTAGTGGTGTTTTATATGAAAATGGATATATGTATCATTCATAAATTTTTTAAACACAAAGAGGGAAGCCTGGGTACCTAGGTGGGGCAGATGTGTACTAGTACGACTAGTGGACCAGATGGGTTTTTTCCATGTTTCCCGAAGAATTTGGATAAAGAGAATTCTAAATAGACTATGTGGATGATGATTGGGGACCACTAGGTTATGTGTATGTTCTCTACTAGAGGCTTGTTCCTGAGAATGGATATTACTATGGTTACTTTACACCGAGGGATGAGGTACATGGGGAACAAGTCTATCTATTTCCTAGGGGTGTTACTGATTTTGTTGCTCATTTTTTGGGGTTTTCCCTTGTGTTAGGGGGATTTTGAATGCACATTATATTAGATAACATATCAATTTAAATGTGTGAACATTCTGAAAATTTTAGCTTGAAAACTGTTTCCAATTTAAAGTTTCATTTCTTGAAATTTATCATGGTTTTTTTTCTTATTAAAATTGATGATTTTTCACATTGTATTGAATTCTATTTGGAATTATTTTGTGATATCCTATTGGGTTTATTCTCACACCCTTCGTACACCTTTAGGTGTAAGTAGACTTGGTTTTTTTTGTCACAGGTTGGGGACAATCTTTTTAGTTCTATTGGTTCAGGTTTCCACCAGGTCTTTAGCGGTGAAGTCTTATGGAGATGGATTAAGGGCGGTGCCACTTTACATGAAGGTTCATGGGCTGTTTCTTTTTGGTTTTCTATATTTTTATAGTCATATTGATTTTTTTTAAAATATGTATTTCAGATCTGAATTTTTTTAAAATATTGGTTGGTTTGAAAAAACTGGATTTGATTCATTGGATATTTTGTTGATTTAAGTTTATAAACTCATGTAAATAATTCCGAATTCTCATTTATGAAACCCAAGAACTTGTTACAGCCCATGGGGATTGGGAACGTCCTTTGATCCTTGTCACGGGATATGATTGGTGCTGGTTTTTGAGGCGACCAGATTCTGTTCGTGACAAAATGGTATCAGAGGAGGTTTCCTCTCTTGGGTTCATGTTATTTGTATAACAGTATGGATAGTCAGGAGTTAGGATTCTTAGGACATGGAATTCTAGTTATGATTAATGTGGCTAATCACTACACATCATGATGGGATTCAGGTCGCTAGGGGATTTCAGAATTTATATGGGTCTTTTAGATTTTTTAGATTGATGATGATTAGGGGAAATGAAAAGAGAGTTGGGTTACTGGTCTCGGTGAGATCGCAAGGCCTGGAAAGCAATGTGGAGCCATGCATACTTACATAGAGTACTCTCAATGATGGTGAAGTGATTGGAATATTTCTTGCAACCATATGTCCATGTCACCCACTGAAACAAGTTTCCTCTTGCATTGTCTTGTATTCTTTAGTTTTGAAATCTTGGATATTTTTTTTAAAGAGACCCGGTTTTAAGAAGCGTAATGTTTTTGTCAAATGATTATCTAATAAATAGGGAAGGTATAGATTTTTGAAAATGGATAAATAAATTTTAAGAATTTTATTGGAATGGAAAATAGTGTGTTTGTACCTCTTCTGAACGCATGAACTATGTCAATGTTGGTTTTTAAAAAGTGTTTCCAATAGAGTTTTCGAAACTACTGAAAGGTGTTTTAATGGGATGAGATTTTTTGAAATTAATGTGTATGAATTGAAAGTGAGATTTAATTTAAATTATTGTTACTTCTGAAAATATTATTAAGAAGTAAATTGGGTATGATTTCATGGTTAGAGGTTTTGAGAATAAAGGGTGTATTGGTTGACTATTTTCGTTTCGAAAAGTGGAAATAAAATTTTCTTTTTACCTTTGGTATTTCCACATGCGACCACATGCATGGAGTTATAGGGGATTATCAATGGTTAATGGAATAGCTGAATGGGTTTTGGGATGGATATGAGATGGGTGCCCATTATGGCACAAAAACATGCATGTGTCAGGTCCATGGGGTACCATTGGTGGATACGTTAACCAATAAATAATTTATTTTAAAAAAGATGATTTTAAATGAGAAACATGATGTATTTATGACATGATTGGTTTGGTGTGTATTATATTTTTTTTAATGTTAATGTTTTTGAATTTACTGAGTCCAAGAACCCCTCCTGTTGGTATTGGGTTTTGGGTTTGTGTTTTGTCGGTAATTTGTGTTGAAGGGATAGTTAGTGGTCATTTCTGAGATATTTTTTGGGATGCTTTTATGGTGTTTCCTTTCATGTGTTTGGATCTATTTTGTGGTATATCTTGACCAATAGACCATCTTGGATGGGTCAATAGGTTTAATCGTTGGATATGGTACGCCCCATTAAGGGATAGTGCACAACTGAAGTGAAACCCAGATTGTTTCTCCATTTGAAGACCCTCTACTTGATCAATTTAAGGAATATTTTCCTTGAGATTTTTAGATTGAGTCTACAACAATTCCATTCTTTGTTTTTTGAATCCTCTTGTAGTGGGAGGGTGATCGTAGATTGATGAAAGAGACCTTAGACTCTTAATTTTCCTAATTTTCTGAAGGTGGAAGTGATTTGGGGTAGTTAGCATATATGTGTATTTAGATGGTGTCTAAGTGGTCCCCTCGGTCCTTCTTAGTCTATTCAAATTAGGAGTTCACAATAAAATACCAGTGTGGGAAATCTGGCCATGAGAGGATATTGTGGCTACTTTCTTGAGTTGAATTTTTTTGGGGATGTTGTATAAGGTCCCACTCCATTCATTGTTTTTATCATTTGTAATGGTCATGTTTGGAGAAGCCTTGTGGTTTCATTCACTCGATTGACTTGAAAGGTCAATGTCATCAAATCCTCTGAGAGTCTCTTTATGTTGGAAGAATGTCTCCCTTTGAAAAACTTAAAAATCTTCCATTTTTCAGGAATGTGATTATAGGTGTTATTTAAATGTATAGTTTCTCACTCGAAGAAACATGGTGTGATGTGTTTTCATTCTCAAATACCTTGATTCAGTGAAATATTGAGTTAGGGTAATGTTACTTTGGAATGTGTTATGTCTTGGAAATATTATCGGAGATTTTAGTATAGTTTTCGGTGGCATCGAATGAATAATTCTTGTTCATGGGGTTTCCAAATCCGAAATGTGATGTCCAAGATACTTCAAACATTTGATCTCCATCCATAGGTCTCAGAGAGAAGGTGACTCGTAGTCAGGGGAAATACCAGGGTTGTTTATACCCATGTATAATGTCTTATCCTCAGTATGAAAGATATTAAGAGTTCAAAACTCTAGGGTCATCATCTTTCTTCCATTTTTCCCATTCGGTGTAATCAGGTTGAGGGCCCTATACCCGTGTCATCACCTTATGTCATTCCCTCCCCCTTTGGTTTCCATCGAGTCATTAGAGAATGGTTGAAAATTTAGATAGACATGCTGAGGACAGAAATTTTGTATTATTATAAGTGATCATGTTCCAGGAATCAATATGAAAAGAATGATCTGCACAGTTAGTGAAAAATTTCCCAAACCATGCGAACTGACCCTGCACCCTTCCCATATATTTAAAACAAATTGGGTCTCTCTGTATCGGCCCATGCTGGTCAGTTACGATGGATGGTTCATATGGTGGGGAGAAACACTATTGTTTTCATGTACATTCCTTTTTAATCTATGAACAGAGTTATACCCTTTGTATTACGGAGTTCATTCAGTCCTCCATCTGTTAGTGTCTTGATTCTGTCTCGGTAAATAATATAGGTTGCCTTTTATGGTGGGGTGCCTATTTGTGTCACTCCATACAAATAACTTAGATTTATCCATGCTCTTGTCTTGGTGGTAGGTAGTCTCATTCATAACATTCTAGATACAAACATCTTCCTTGAGTAAACATTGGGATTGGAGAGCTCCCAATGGTTTAGTTAATGTAAGGTAAGTGTATCCTTGTTCGAAGTGGTCGTTCATTTGGTTGAATTTCTTGAGTCTTGTTCGGATAGTGTTTGAGTAGTATTTTTTTGGATATAGAATGAATGTGATTGATAATTTCAAGAAAATTGTTTATGATTGGGTTTTGAGATTAAGCATTCCTGAATTGATCATTGGAGGTGTTTTGGCCTTGGGCGGCGAAGCTTGGAAAAGAAGTACATATTGGTTTATCGGTTGGGTTTTGTTTTGGTATCTGGCCTTGTTGTAGCTTTCCGGGGATGGAAAGTATTAATTTTGGGTATAATTATCAATCAAATGAATTATTTAACTGTTCAATTTTATTTAATTTCTATTTATTTTTTGTTTTTTGGGTTTCTCACGCTTTTATGGTGGAATGGGTGAGTTTTCATGAATTGGGCCAAACCGTGAACCAAATTCAGATTTAAAAATAAATCATGTTTCTTTTATAACATTTTCATTTTTTATTATTTTCTCACCCATTCCAATTCTTAAATGGTCTCCCCTGACATATTAACACCACCATTGTATTTTGGAGCCTTTATAAATCCATAACCAAACTGTATATGGGTTTTTATTTAATGGATTGAGCCTACCCGAAATCCCAATTCCAGTTTTAAAAATCAAATTTTATTAATAAATAACATATTAAATTTTATTGATTTTCAGTGATTTCAGGACTCCCACATGCCCATTGAAACCAGATATGCACCCAACTTCTATATCCCCACTTTAGAGCTATTCATCATCGCGATGGAGTGATGAACTTCTTAGGGTTTCTAAATTCAGGAAGATTTGATGAGGTATGTTCATTCCATAATAACACTACCAATTTTTAATCGTTTTCTTCCATTCCAATTCCTAAATGACCTCCTAATCCTTCTTTGAACCTCCATTAATTTTTTGACTGTTTGAAATTTCAGATACTGGTGTATTTGCGGCGATTCGTTAAAATCCCTCAAATAAGTGAGTCTCTTCCATTCCTCTTTCAAACTGCTTTGGGTTTCATTCAATTTTCTTGGGGTTTGGTCCCTATTCCTTGAATTTCCAAATACCCATGATGTAGGGTTTCGATCATAGGGTTTATCCTTTGGTTTTCATGGTCCAACTTTGTTGTTTTATGTCTGTTTTGAGACCCTCTTGGTGCGGTGGTGGTGCGACTTGATTTTCGCACGTTGATTCAAGGGTTTTCATTACGTTGGTAGGAGATTCCACTCTGTATAAAATCTCCGTGGCATTTCTACTATTTTTATTATAATTTCATGTTTTACTGATTTATTTGGTGCTTCAAAAATTGGTTTTTGTGGTGTTAGTAATGCAAGTGATTATAAGGGCCAATTTCAGGTGAAATTTGTGATTTTTTCATATAAATAATTTACTAGTAGATTAAGGAATGCATTTTAATTATTTAGTTGACCTTATTGAACTATATTAGATCTGAAGAAATTTTTTTAAATTTTATTATTCTTTGGTTGTATCTGCGAATTGGTTTAGGGTGACTTTTGTTAAAAAAATTGGGGTTTGAGTACCAATTTGTTGTTTAATTGGGTGTTTTACATGGGTATTCTATGTGATGATTGTTTGAATTGTTTTATAAATCATGGAATGAGATTAAAGAAATTTTTATAGTGTTTTTGATTCTTTTTTGTTAAATATGAGTATGAATATTGTGTTCAAGTGGGGTTTTCAATGAGTTTTGAGTGGAAACAATGAAATATTTGGAGAAGTTGTTTTTTTGAAACATAAAGTGTATTGTTGTGTGTTTTAAATGGTACATATTATTTGTTTCTATTGTACTGATTGTATGTGACCAGTAGTGGTGTTTTATATGAAAATGTATATATGTCTCATTTTGAATTTTTTTTAGAACAAAGGGGGAAGCCTGAGTTCCTATTTGAGGCGGATGCATACTAGAACGGTGAGTGGACTAGATGGGTTTTGTCCCTATTTCACCTAGAATTTGGATAACAAAAACTTTAACTAAACAATGTGGATGATTATTGGGGACCAGTAGGTTATGGGTATGTTTTCTTCTAGTGTCTCATGCATGAGAATGGATTTTACTATGGTTACTTTACACCGAGGTATGATGTACATGGTGCCCAAGACTATCTGAAGACTAGGGGTTTTCCCGATTTTGTTTTTCATAGTTTCTGTGGTGTTTTACCTTGTGTTGGGTGTTTTTGTCTATACATTATAGTAGATAACGTGTTTATTTAAAAGTGTGAACATTCTAAAAACATTATCTTTAAAACTGTTTCAAATTTAACGTTCCATTTCTTGAATTTTATCACGACTTTTCTTTGCATATTAAAATTTCTTTCTTTTTCACATTGTATTGCATGATCATTGGAATCATTGGGTGGTATTGTATTTGGATTCGTCTGAAACCCTTTTTACACATCTGATTTTAAGTAGACTTGGTTATTTTTGTTGTCATAGGTTGGGTAAAAAAAATTTTGTTCCAGTTGTTCGGGTTTCTAGCAGGTCCTTGGTGGTGAAGTGTTGTGGATATGGCTTAAGGGTGATGTCCTTTTCCATGAGGGTTCTTTGGCTGTTTTATTTTGGCATTGAATCTTTGTTATAGTCATACTTAGTTGTTTAAAAATATGTAATTCAGATCTGAATTTTTGTAAAACATTGTTTGATTTGAAAAATCCAGATTTGTTTCATTTGTTGTTTTCTTGTTTTAAGTTTATATACTCGCGTAAAACATTCCCAATTCTCATTTTATGATACTCATGCACTTTTTCTAGTAATTTGGGATTGGGAAGTCCCTTCAGTCCTTGTCATGGGATGGGTTTGGTGCTGGTTTTGGTGGTGACCAGATTTTGTTTGTGACACAATGGCACCCCCAACAAAATGGACATAAACTATAAAGGTAGTGAACCCAATATATCTTAAATAGAAACCACCTCTCAATGTCTCCCAATCATTGAAATTCCATCTGAAATGAAGTTTAACTCTATAAAACTATGATGGATGAGATATCCTTGATTAGATCTCTTCCCCTATATCATAAAAACTAAATTTAAAACAATTTGGCATCTAAAACCTTAGATATACCCACAAAAATCTTTGATCTAAGAACAATTAAGTAAGGGTGAAGTAGATATAATAAAATTCATTTTTTATAACAAATAATAAAGCCTCACAATATGAATATAGCTTCAACGCTCCAAGGGACCACTCTATATTTCTTATAATTCACTTAGGAGAGGTTATCCATCCTTTGAGAGTCAAAAATATCTAGTTAGTGATGTTTGGGGAGAAAATGAGAAACATCAGGGAAACATGAGTGAGATATAATTTTTAAGGATCCAACATTGACTTGTGCATGGTTTAGTTGCATTGTTAGATAAATCATGCACTATCCATTCTATTTCATCTACAATAAGGAATAACTTTAATGGTTGTCCTGCACAGTTACCAAACCCTGCACCAACCATGCTAAAGATCACTATCCATTAATGTACTATAGTAAATGATTTCTTCTAGGAATCTATATGGTTTGGATGAACATTGTGCAGATTGTGAGCCTACCCTATTCCTCTATTTTACTATGTATGGTTTCTTGCATGTGTTGCACAGTTTCCAAAATCTGTGAACCACTCCGGCACCTAAATAAAATCACCTAAAACTACCAAAAAGTTTAAAAAAAATTCTCCACTTTCACCCCCAATCATTATATTCATAAAATGAAAAAAAGTATTACATAATAGAAACATGGGGTTCTACCTTTTCCCCACCATTGGAATTTATGTCTGTGGAATGTAACAACCCATTGTGTCTTGAAATATATTAAATAATTTATCTTTCTTCTCCTTATCTCTTTCCCAAGTCACTTTTGGAATCATACCATGTTCCAACAACACCTGAACTAGACTGATGATTTTTCCACTCATGACTTTCTTTTTGAAATCTATAATGCACACCAAGATATGTACCAATGAATAATCCAAATCTAGGTTATTGTTATACAATATGATCATATGGCCAGTGTCATGTGGATAAATTTTTAGCAGAGATAAATGGAACACATTTTGTATCACACTAAATAATGGTGGAAATTACTAATGAAATAAAACCTCTCCAACCCATTATAATATCTCATAAGGTACAATTTATTGAGGAAATAATGTTCCTTGACTTTAAAAATGTAAACATCCAAGACATGGATATATATCCTTAAGAACCCATAATCACTCAATGAAAATAACAATGACCATTGATGATGATCTTCATAATATTTCTAATGAATATGAGCCTTCTGTATCCTTGTTCTGATCAAATGAATCTTATATGTTGTCTCTTGGAAAAGGTTCATCACCTGATGTTATTAAAATTTTCATGATTATTATACACTCCCTTCAGTTATTTTATATGAAATATGCATAATGTGTGTGAATTATTAATATTTTAATACTAAATATAATTATTGAGAATTTTTAGAAGTAGTCCAATTGAGTCAGTTTACTAATTTATTCATAACTCTCACACTACTGATCCAAATTTTGTGGTTCTTATTTTTTAGTATTTCTAATTCAATATAAAACATTTCAATAGAAGGTATCATGTGATAAGTATTCCATTTTAAGGCCCATATAGACCACACAAGGAGGCCTAAAAAATATGTGAAGAAACTGGACCAGCCATGATGATTTAATTGATGGGCTCAATATAGAAGTCCAAATTCTTTTATTATCCTCTAAGGTTTAGGAATTATTAATGGTGTATTAGATAATAATTTCAAGGACAAACTCAAAAGACGATGGTCCCAACCAATTGTTTGAAATCTAGACCACCATTCTAGCTGGTAATTAACATCATTACAATGTTGATGACATGGCTCCTGATATAGACATCATTTTGAGCTAAGATTTTTCAGTGAGAAATAAGAGATATAGGCGGCCGA
This sequence comes from Viscum album, assembly GCA_963277665.1. Lineage (NCBI taxonomy): Eukaryota > Viridiplantae > Streptophyta > Magnoliopsida > Santalales > Viscaceae > Viscum > Viscum album. Next base: position 1,272,332,150 of record OY728146.1, read on the forward strand.
ATTTATTGGAGACATAATTATTTATTGAGGGAATCATCCTATTCAAAAACCATTTCACTTTTTATTCTTCACAAAGTCTCGATTGAAATGGACAAAGTAAATTTTTTTAATCAACCGGCCTTAACATTGGCTCCATAGGTCCAAATGCATCCCAATTTTGAGGGTAGTCATCCAACATTATTATATTTAACTTTTAAGAATATGATATCTCAAGACTAGGATATCTTGATATCCAAATCATTGATCCAAGGGGAAAGAAAGATTGGGAATGGAAATAGTCCACTTCCTTGGGCTATAAATACATCCCCCTCTTCTCCTTGCAAGGGGGTGGCATTTCAGATGACATGAGATCATATTGGCACGACCAAATAGTTTCCAAAGGCATTATAGGACCTTCCATACTCATTTATTCACATAAAAGACCTTTCTTCCTCCCTTTTTTCATTTACTTTTATGTTCTTCATTGTTGTAATTTTGTAAGTCCTTTCATTTGTAATTCTATTTTAATGAAAGTTTTTTCTTCAATATCTCTTATTATCATCCAACTTCTGTAGTTCAATATTAATGTTTATAAAATAGTGTAAATATATTTTAATCCCCTTCCATTATTTTTCATCCTCATTCAATCAAAATTCTGTTCTTAATTCTCACAATCGTTTGTGTGTGTGTTCGACGTACCAATCTTTTCTTATCCCTTTCTTTTCCTTCTCATCGTAATTTATCATAATAATCATTAATCATTTAAATGGATGAGTAAATATACCATTGGGGTGAGTTATAATTTTGAGATATTAAGTGATTGAGAGGATTTTCTCAATGAGTATTCTTTGAGTTAATATTGTGTGTGTTGAAATTTATATGTCATGGATTAATGACATGTTTTGTTTAATATGTGGATTTCATGGATTATTACAACCAAAAATACAATACCATAAACAAGTAATGGTACTGATTAGAAAAAAATGTTATGTTAGGGCTTGCATTAAAGCATTAACACTTGTGAATTCCGATCAAAATCATCTTGTGAAGTGGGTATTAATTTAATGCAATATAAAGCAAAGCTGAAGTATGTCATAAGCTTATATCCCCAATAATTAACTCACCACAATATTTATCAAATTTTTTAATAAAAAATCTTCTATAAATTATTTCATAAGCTCTGAAAACAAACCCCCCAATCAAAATACAGTCAACTAAAATCAAATGACTATTACAAAGTATCATCGCAGAGGCTTTGTCCAGAGTGTTGCTATATACATTATCAAAGCACCAGAACCTTGACCGGTCGATAGCAGATAATAGGTCATTCATTTAAAATGGAGCCATTTTTGGGGATAATTCTTTTATGTGGTCATTATATTCTCTTAATTGTAAAAAAATTGGAAAACCCAAAATTAATTAATTTTTTGATAAAAACACAAAGAAAACCCCGTCTTCTCATATAAATCATAAACTGAAAAAATAAAAATAAAAACACATCTTCCTATTTCTTCCAAAATCTCTCTTAAATGCGCCGTATCATTCCAAATAATAACTCTTATTTGTTTGACACTAAAATTGTATGAACACTTCACCAGCTTAGGAGTTACATAAGAAATAATCAAATAATTCAAGAACGAGTCCTTGTCCAACCAATTGAATTAGATATGACCAATCCAATGGAAAAACACCTAAATAACATTCTTCCGCTAATATTAATTTACAAAATATTGGAATTGAATATCCAAACATAGAAGCTGACTTCGAACTCAAATCAGGTTTGAATCAGCTTCTGCCTCATTTCCATGGGCTAGGAGGTGAGGATCCACATCTTCACCTTAAAGAGTTTCATGTAGTGTGGTCTACCATGAATCCTCAAGGGATTTCTGAAGAACAAATCAAACAATGAGAATTACCTTTTTCCATTGTTGACATTACTATGTCATGGCTTTACTACCTACCTCTTGGTTCCATAACCACATGGAATGACATGAAGTGACTCTTCTTAGAGAAATTCATTCCTACTTCTTGTACTGCTTCTATCCGAAAAGAAATAAGTGGTATCTATCTGTTCCTAAGTGAATCACTCCATGAGTACTGGGAGAGGTTCAAAAATCTTGTTGCAACCTACCTACACCTCCAAATTCCTGACTGACTATTGATCCAGTACTTCAATGAGGGGTTATTGGCTATGGAGAGAACTCTTAATGATTTCGTAAGTGCAGTTTCCCTTGTTGATAAAACTTCTACAACAGCAAGGGATCTCATAAGTTATATGGCTGTTAACACACAACAATTCAATACTCGAGCAAATTCTCAAGTAAAACAAGCCCAAGATAATAAATCAATTGAGACGAACAAGATGACCGAGTGGATGAGTGAACTTTCAGGTCTTGTGCGACAACTAGCTGTGGCATCCAAATCCCCAACCTCATCTTCTCCGCAATCAATGTTTCCTAGACCTGTCAAAAACTGTGGAATCTACAACTCTTCAACTCATCCAATTGACACATGTCCACAACTTCAAGAGGATAAATATGATTCATCTGGACCAATAGAGATCAATGCATTGTATACTCAGAGGAACACCAACCCTCAACAATCATGTAAATTTATTAGAAAATTCAACCAACCTCACTCTAAGCCCTTCTATTCTTCCTATAACCAATGCTTAGGTATGGTAATCCCAAATCTCATTCCCCTAAATTCCCTCCTCAAAACCATAACCAGTTTCAATATGGTCAAGGTGTTGGTAACTTCAAACAACCTTATCATTTTATTCCTCATCCTTAATGGAACAATCCTCCTCCTAGATTCCATTATCCTTGTGATCCTTCCCAATTCCAAAACCTATACAATTGCTTTCCCAAGAACCAAAATCTTTGTAATCCTAATCCGGGACAGGCCACTTCTTCCAAGAAACCCTGGGAATGTGTAGAGGAAGATCATTAATCCTTCACCCATTCAAGCCTTAAGAAAATTGAAATCCATATTGGTCAACTTTCATCCCACCTTAGTCGGCAGCAACTATCTAATTCTTCCCAACATCCAGCTCAACCATTACCCAACCCCAAGGGTAATGTAAGTGCTAATGCACATATATTGGGAAAAAATATTTATATTCCCTAAGATATGTAATCCAAACCTCCATGGAATGTTGACCGAGAAAATGAAAAGAAAAAGAAACTCGAAATGGAATCTGAATCCATTCCCTCACCTCCTTCCATTCCACATAGCAATCAAATTCCTTTTCCTCAAGCTGTCTCTAAGACAATGTAGTCCTTTGAACCTGATCCTGAAATACTCAAAATATTTAGACATGTTGAAGTCATCATTCCTCTCTTAGATTCCATAAAAAATTCCTATGTATGCCATGTTTCTTAAGGAATTGTGCACCCACAAGAGGCAACTTAGGACCTTTGAAATTTTTTCCACCCAACCGTCTATTCATATAAAGTGAAAAGATCTAGGGACCATTACAGTTCCATGGCAAATTGGAAATTCAATATTTCATGATGAACTCATAGGACTAGGATCCTCAATTAATGTCATGCCTAAATACATGTTCTCCAATCCTAGTCTAGGTCCCTTTCATCCAATCGGTATTGTCATTCAGTTAGCAAATCGAAGCACATCCAGTCATGAGGGAATAATTGAGGATGTCCTTGTTCATGTGAATGATCTTATCTTCCCTACTGATTTCTTTTTCCTTGACATGGATAGTGAGAAAAACTCTTCTTGATCTCCCCTAATTCCCAGACGACCATTCTTTACAACTGATAGAAATAAAATTGATGTACATTCCGGCATCTTATCCAATGAATTTGGTGACCAACTGGTCAAATTCAACATTTTCCAAGACATCTGATACCCAACTGAGGATCACGCTGAATTCTCAATCCATGCTTGTGAGGACACTTCTATGATTAAATTGAACCCAATTCCATCATGTTCTTCCTGTTATGATGATAAAGGATCTTGTGAAATCTACACCATGATTAACCATGTTATAAATGGTGATGTTTATGTGGACCTCTCATTCATAGACTCCATCAATATAATATAACATGAAAACTATATGGAATCCCATATCAACTCTGATCTCTACATCTCCACCTTGGACAGTATTAAGGAAAAAGAATCTGAAGCAACTAAAGTCCCTTCGTCCATTCCTGAGCTTTCAGACTCACATATAAAAGATGACACTTATCTAAAACCTCTTACAGAACACCTGAAATATGGATTACATTTCCTTGTTCACTCTTATCCTATCATTATATCTTCTTCAATTATCAAAACTGAGGAGTCCAAACATGGTCAAGTGTTAGAGGAAAAAAAAGGCCTTAGGGTGGACCCTAGATGACATAATAGGAATCGACCCTGCCCTTTTTCATGAATCACATCCATCTTGAGGAATCATCCAAACCAATTAGACAACAACAATGAAGACTCAATCCACTCATCCTTTAGATAGTTTGGGAATAGATCACCAATCATCTTCAATATGGTATTATATACCCAATTTATGATAGTTAATGGGTTAGTTCAATCCAAGTTATACCTATGAAGGGTTGGATAACTGTTGTGACAAATGAACATGGAGAGGTAATCACAACTCGAGTGAAGAACAAATGTCGTGTGTGCATTGACTATAGGAAATTGAATGTTGAAACAAGAAATGATCACTACCCTCTTCCATTCCTTGATCAAATGCTGTAACTATTATCCAGAAAGTTACACAATTGCTTTCTTGATGGATACATCAGATACTTCAAAATCCCAATCGCACCTCATGACCCAGAAAAGACAACTTTCACATGCCCTTTGGAACATATGCATATAAAAGAATGCCTTTTGGCCTTTACAATGATCCTTAAATATTCTAGAGGTGTATGATGAGTATCATTTCAAAATTCATTGAACACTACATGGATGTCTTCATGGATGACATCACCATTTATGGTGAGTCATTTGAATCATGTTTGAATTCACACTCTCTTGTCAATCAAAAGTTCGTAAAGTGTAACCTTCTGTTAAATTTTAAAAAATGTCACTTCATGGTTGAAAATGTGAATATTATAGGGAACACAGTTTCAAAAGAGTGTATTGAAGTTGATCCTGCAAAAATTTATGTGATCCAATCACCTCCTCAAGCCACTCATGTTCGATACATTCATTCATTTCTCGGTCATGCTGGTTTCTATGGGAGATTAATCCATAACTTCAGTAAAATTTCCCTCCCACTCACTCGATTTCTCCAAAATGATGTCACTTTCCATTTTGATGAGTTTTTCAAGAGAGCCATTGTTGAAATCAAAACTGCTCTAACATCTGCCCCAGTAATCCAACCCCCAGATTGGTCCTTACCCTTTGAGTTGATGTGGGATGCTTTTGATAGAGCCCTTGGGGATGTTCTTGGTCAAAGAAGTGAAATGATTCCTCATGTCATCAATTATGCCTCAAAAACATTTGATAAAACTCAATCACACTACACTGTCACTGAAAAAGAACTTTTAGAAGTGGTTTTTGCCTTAGATAAATTTGGGCCCTATCTCTTAGGTGCCAAAATCATCATCTTCACAGACCATTATGCTATAATGTTCTTAATCAAGAAAAGTGATTCCAAACCGAGGATAATAATATGTATCCTAATGGTCCATGATTTTGACCTGAAATCAAAGATAGAACAGGAAAAGAGAAACCTTTGGATCATTACATGTGAAGAAATTATAATTCATCTCATTCATAAATCATTGATCTTGCATTCCCCACTGAGCACCTTTCATCTTTCACTCAAAAAATACCATGGTATGACCCAATTTTAAATTACTTGGTTTATGGTGTTTTTCCTGAAAATGTTTTAAAATAACAAATAATGAAGTTGAAAAGTGATTCAAAATATTATATTTAGGAAGAAAATAAAAATTGGAAAATTGGGGCTAAAATGGTAATAAAGAGATGTGTCAATGAAAATGAACATTCTTCCATATTAGAATTCTGTCAGTCACTTCCTGGAGGTGGCCACTTTAGACCACAAAGGACCTCCCGAAAGGTCCAAGACACTAGATTCATCTGGCCTTCACTTATCAAGGACTCACATGAGTTCTATCAATCATGTTCCTCTTGCCCAAGGTTTGGTATAATTTCCAAGAGAAATGAAATGCCCCAAAATCATTTAATTTTCTAAGAGATTTTTAATGTTTGGGGTATCAATTTCATGGGACCATTAACCCCCCAAAATGGATTCTCATACATTCTTATTGTGGTTGATTATGTTTCTATTTGTGTTAAGGGAAAACCCACTAGAAAGGATGAATCATATATTGTTAGTGAGTTCCTAAAGACACACATCTTCCATAGATTTGGCATGCCTCGTGCCTTGATCAATGACTTAGGAACCCATTTAAATAATACAACCATAGAATCTCTTTTGGAAATGAATGGGTTTGTACATAAAACGTCAACTGAATATCACCCCCAAACAAATGGCATGGCTAAACATTCAAATATAGAAGTGAAAGGAGTGCTTGAGAGAATTGTAAAACCCACCAGAAAAGACTGGCCTGAAAGACTTGGTGAAGAACTTTGGGAATATTGAACTTCCAATAAAACACCAATTGGGATTTCTCATTTTAGGCCAACTTTTTTGTAAATAATTACATCTACCAGTTGAAAACCAATATAAGTCTTTTTAGGCTGTGAAAACCTGTAATTTTGATTTTAGAAAATCTGGTGAAGAATGATTGTTCTAATTGGCAAAAATGGAGGAGCTTCGACTTGATTCATATGATAATTGTAATATCTAAAACAAATATCCAAGTCACTCCATGATAAACACATCCTGAGAAAGTTATTTCATGAAGGTGAAAAGGTACTGCTCTTCAATTCTCGATTTCGGCTTCACCCATGTAAGCATAATTCTTGTTGGGAAGGCCCTTTGGTTATTACTATTGTTTACCCATTTGGTGTAGTGAAAGTACAAGGACCCTCTTCAAAAAGGACATTCACAGTTAATGGACACCAATTAAAGAATCAACATGTGAGGACGCACAATCATGGATCAACATCGAATTCGATTGGATCACCAACTTCCCTAGTCGACCCACCACTGGATGGAGATGGAATCCCACTAAATCAAAACCAGGGGGAACCTATTTCCATTTAACTCTCTCTCTCTCTCTCTCTATCTCTTTCTTCTTCTTCCTCAATCATTCTCATATTTTTTACCACCTTCCACATCAAACATTTTTTTATTTACACTTTCTGTTTTGTGTTGTTCTGTCTTTATAAAAAAACTAAAACATAACTAAAAACCTAAAAAATAATAATAATTTAAGAAACAATAAGAAAAATAATGAGTAATTCTTACTCACCCTATAATTTTCAAATTTTTTCTATCCATTTTTGGGAGTCCAAAGACATATTTTCATCTCAAATATTTTGTATTTTCATCACGAATTTTGATAAATAATTTTTTTTAAACCATCAAATTTTTAAAGATCAATTTTAGATTTTGGAAAATGATTCTCCCCATCCGTGGGAACCAACATTAGCTTTCATTCTAATGCTACATGTGGACATCTTTTCAAAATGAGTTTTTTTTTCACCTCTATTTTTGAATATTGAGTTTTTGGACCATTGTGCTGAATTTCCTACATTAGTGTCCATTAATATGATAGAGGCATTTTTCTGAACCACATAATAATTATAATAGCCAAATATCCTCCCATTAACCATACATTAATCCTCCTTTTTAAAGCACCTTCGATCCTATGAAAACCTTTTCCTTGATAGACACATTACTAGACCAATACCTTTTCCCACCCAATATCAACATGGATTTTCATTGCATAATTTTTTGAAATTTAAGTGTGGGGGAATTGATTTAATTGTTTGGGTACCCTATTTTTGATTTTCTATGAGTTATCATCTACTTGAGGGAAAGCATCCATTTCAGTGTGGGGGAGAGGTTTTCATTCAGTGTGTTTTGTGGAATGTAATGAACTTCCATTTATTTAATTTTTTAAATCTTTTTGAAAAGTGTTCAAATAAATCAAAAATGATGAAAAAATTACAAAAAAATGAAAAACGGGTTGTGTGATGGGTATGTCAAAAATTACTCTTCCTCAACCTATGATCTTGTTATAGCTATTACAATTAGTGTCATGAGGAGATCCAACATGGGTTGGGATATGAGTGTGAGATCTGTTTCAAGGTTAACTTTTGAAAAAAAGGAGAAAAACTAAAAAACGAACACTAGAATTATATTCTTATTGGGAGAAGTTTTTTTTGTAAATATTCCATCTTCTCATTACCTTTATATTTTATTCTTGTATTGTGTATTTCTTCACACAATAATTCCCATGTAAATATGTTTTTTTATTTCCTTACATGTTTTATTTCAAAAAAAATCTGTGTTTCTTTTTCTATGTTGGTGTTTTAACCCACTTCCTCTCTCTCTTGGACATTATATTCCTACTATTCCATAGCCACAGAAAACCCCTTAAAAATACCTCTTGATTTTTGTGCACTTTGGATTGGTATTGGAAGCTGATATCTCTTTCAAACTCTAAGATTTTCACTTTTGGTTGGTTAAAGAGTGAACCTCCACAAATGAATATTATCATCTTAAGAGGTGTGAGTTTTTATTGTCCAAATTTTACATTTCTAAATTTGAGCTTGAAAAAATGATTTAGTTTTGGAACATTGTTTATATAACAACATGTGGCGGTATTCAAAATGGATAAGTGGAATAATCTAAACCACCCCTCATTGAAGATAACACAATTTTTATATTTGTTGGTAAGTGAAAATGATTTTTTCATTTTTTATATTGGTTGAACATGAGGACATGAAAACAAATAAGTGTGCAGGAGTAGATGTTATTAATATTTTGATGACTTATTTTATACTCCCTTTATTGATTTAATATGAAATGTGCATATTGTGTGTGAAATATTAACATTTTAATATTGCGTATAATTTTTGAGCATTTTTAGATGTAGTCCAATTGAGTTAGTTTACTATTTTATTTATAACTCTCACCTTACTGATCCATATTGTGTGATTATTGTTTTGTAGGATTCCAAATTCAATATAAAACATTGCATTAGAAAAGATCGTGGGATAATTCTTCCATTTTAAGACCCATATGGGCCACACAAGGAGGCCTATAGAATATGTGAGCCAACTAGACCATCCATGAAGATTTAATTGCTGGGCTCAATCAGGAAGCCCAAATTATTTTATTCTCCTCCAATGTTCAGGGGAAAATTGGAGTATTTGATAATATGTTCAAGGCCCAAATATAAATACAATAAGCCCATCTAATGCTTTAAAATCCAGACCACCGTTCTTCCCAGGAATTAAAATAATTAGAGTATTGATGAAATGGCTCCTAATATATACCTCATTTGGAGCTGAGATTTTTTAGTGTGAAAGAGTAGATATAGGTGGATGACTTTGTTGAAGACATCAATCATTTTTTAGGGAATGTACCTATTACAAAACCATTTCATATTTCGAACATCAACAAGACCAGATTGAAATGGACAGAGTAAAATTGTTTAATCAACCTTCCATAACATTGGCTCAATATATAGAAATGCCTCCAAAATTTTTGACTAGTCGAACAACATTATTTTCTTAAACTTTTAAGAAGAAGATATATCGAGATTCGGCTGTCTTGATATCCAAATCATTGAGAGATGAGGAGGGACAGATTGGGTATGAAAACAGTCCACTTCCATTAGCTATAAATACATCCCTTTACTCTCCCTCCAAGGGGTTGGCATTTCAGAAGAGAAGAGGTCATATTGTCATGATCAAATCCTTTACAAAGGCTTTGGAGGACCTTCTATACTCATGTTTTCACTTGAAATACCTTTCCTCCTCTAGTTGTTTTCATTTACTTTTTTGTGCTTCATTGTTTTAATTTAGTAAGTCTTTTCTTTTGTAATAATGTTTTAATGAAATATTATTCTTCAATATATCTTATTCTCATCCAAATTCTATAGTTTAATATTAATTTTCTTAAAATATTTTAAATACAGTTTAATCCTCTTCCCTTATTTTTCTTTCTCATTCAATCGAAATTCTGTTCTTAATTCTCATTATTGTTTGTGCATGTGTTCGATGTACCACTCTTTTCTTATCCCTTTATTTGCCTTCTCTTCCTAATTTATCATCATAATAATTACAACCAGATTACTAATAATTTAAATGGATGATTAAATCTACGATTGGGTTGAGTTATAATTTAGGGATATTAAGTGATTGAGAGACATTGCTTGATGAGTATTCTTTCAGTTAATAGTGTGTATGTTGAACTTTATATGTCATGGATTAATGACATATTTTGTTTAATATGTGGATTCCATGGGTTATTGTCACCAAAAATACACTACCATAAACTTATAATGGTAATTATTAGACACCTAAGTTAATTTACAGGTTTCATTAAAGTTTTTACACTTGGGAATTCCGATCAAAATCATCTTGTGATGTGGGAATTAATTTAATGCAATATAAAGAAAAGCTCAAGGATGTCACAAGATTAAGTCACCAATAATGATCTCACCACAATATTTATCAAATTTTTCAATCAAGCATCTTAAATATATTATTTCATAAGCTCTGCAAAAAGACCCCCAAATCAAAATACAATCATATAAAAACAAATGACTATTACAATGTATCATCGCCAAGGATTCGACCTGAGTGCTGCTATACACATTAGCAGAGCATCGAAACCTTGACCAGTTGATAGGTGACAATCGGACATGTGTTTTAGCCCCACTAGATAAGTCTCACATGTTTCCATCCAGAAGAATGGAGATCAATAAGGATACCCATTCAATTATTCAAATGGATGCATATATATCGAGGCCTTCTTTTTTGTGATATACGAGAACTCCATTAAAGACACATGTTCTTACCAAGAGACACCAAAATATATTACACATGCTCTCAACATATTTTCCAACATTTGTATCATCATTTCATATTTCCCTTCTATGAGAGGATGATACATAATACTCATAGTCAACTAAGTTATAAGGGATTTCTGTATGGATTCATATATACAATACATGAACCTATGATCATTATGTGATATGATCAGAATAGGAATCCCTAGTATCTTTACAACTTCATGGATATAGATTTTTGATTGAAACTCCACCGTATAATTTTCATAAATAGGTATGAAATTATCCTATCATATGATCTAATCCATAAGCATCCAAAAAACATTTTTATTCAAAAAAAATCATGGGATACCTTTTAAAAAATACACATCTATCTACTCCCATTTAGAAACAGAGATCAGTAAAGACTATAACATATTTTACAGTCGCTAGTTATCTAACTTAACTTGCTAAAAATTTACGAATTTTGAAACCAACTAAACCACCATTGTGTTTATACAAAACAACAAAAATTGTGCCTTCAATGACTTATATATATTCTGCAAAATAGGATGAAAAAAACATATTAAATGGTGGTAGGCATGAAGAAGTTTCACCTAACATTCCATGTGTACAAACATTCAATTTCTGAGCCATAATACTAAACACTCATCTAGCCTATAGCCCTGAATGGTCTCCCCAACATTGAGTTTTCAACTCATTGCCTCAATTTTTATATTGTTTTTCTATTCCTAATATTCGAACATTTCCAAATTAGTGTAAAATTAAAATATTAATGAAAACATAATCATTAAATCATTCTTTACTCTAAAAACTCTTGTTGGAATGAACAGACATCCACTTCACTCGTTTTTAGCATCTTTTTCCAACTGAGCATAAAAATATCTACTTAATTCATCTTCCATTGAATTCACATTATGTGATGTATAAATTATGTCAAATTATAACATTTGGATATATTCCATCCATATTTTTTTCCTCATATTCAAATCTTATTGTGAGAAAATATTATTCAAACGATTATGATCCATAAACATAGTAAATTTCTTATCGAGGAGATAACGATCCTACACACTTAAAGCATGGAAAACTGTAGCTAACTCAGAATCAAGTGTTGGGTAGTTCTTCTAATGTAATCATAACATCCTTATACCATAAGAAACAATATCGTATCATTTGATGTTAACACACCCCATCCTAGGTTCTAATGAATCAAAATACATAATGTACTATCATCCTAATTTTAAAATAATCAACATTGGTGATGATATAAGGAAAAATTTCATTTATTAAAATTTTTTATTGCATTCAATTGTCCATTGGAATAAAAAATTATTATTTTTCAATGATTTCATAAGCGAGGTTATTCAAGAGATGTCACAAATAATTTTTTGGTAATAACCAGATATACCAAGAAAACTCTGTATCAGAAATACATTCTTCAATGGTTGTGAAGATAAAATAAATTATATCTTCTCTAGATCCACGAAAAACCACTTTTATAAATTACATGGCCTAGAAAACATATATATTGTGTATAAAAACGTCACTTTGATAATTTGGAATACGAACAATGATTTATCAATATTTTCATCATTTTCGGCAACTGTTGCTCAAGATCAGTCCTTATCCATGAATACACCAACATGTTATCTACAAACACAACAATAAAATAATACAGATATCATTGAAGTATCAAGTTAATAAACACCATAAAGTCTATGGGTTCATTCATAATAAAAAAATTTATTAACACATATTTATAATAGCTATATCCTCTTCTGAAAGCTATTTTTTAAATATCCTTCTTTAGAACATGAAATTGGTGATATAATAAAAATAAGTCAGTCTTAGATAACCACTCATATACAATAAAATTATCAAACATATCATCAATTACGGGATGTGGATACATTTTCTTTATCATAACTTTGTTGGTATTATGATAATTGACAGAATTTCTTATAGTTCCACTAGCTTTCTTCACAAACAAGACGACCGATTCTCATGGATACGTCATCTACTGGATGAATCCCTTGTTATCAAGATCTTCCAAATACACATTCAACTCCCTTAACTATTTTTTCACATTCAACAAGATTTAATAGAGATAGGAATGTTCCTCAATGTGATATTAATCATAAAGTCCATTTCCCATACTGCTGGTAATCTAGATAAATTTTCTACAAACACATGTATAAACTGATCCACCACAACTTGAAAATTGATCTTCCCAATATCATCAATTTATTACCAAAACACAATTTCAATTGGTATGAGATCATTCCAATATATGTTTCCAACACACTCATTACACATGTCTTAAAAACAATTCCCCCTCTAAAAAGATGCTCGACACCATTCTCACTCTCGAATATATTTGTTCTACTATAACAGTCGATGTGAGCCTTGAATGTTGTCAACTAATCCACACCCAAGATTAAATCATAGAAATTAATCTTTAATATTGATAAATTCCATCCCATTTCACCTCCATCAACAATTATAGAAAATTCTCTACATAGAAATTCTCCATAATCACTTTCCCCAAGAGTAGTTTGATTTTTTATCATAGAAGGAATCATATCAAGGTTCAAACTAAAAAAATCAACAACAATAGAACAAATAAATTAATAAGAATCACTAGTATCGAACAACACTTACATAATGGAAAAATAATCATACCTATCACCATAGATAATCCAACCTAATTATCCACAATCACCAACTCATCTCTATATAATTTATTTAACACTACACTTTGATCTTTTTTCCTTGTTGATATTTTCCTAATTGTTGAGTCATGGTATTCATAGAAACACCATGGATAGCTATGTTTTGAAGATCATATATATTCTTCTATCCTCTTCCTATCAAATCATATGATAAATTTGATATCTGAGAAGTGTCTCGAGCACCTGTCATCAGAGCACTGTCAAAATATCATTGAAGATGTACCATCTTGTTGCAATTATGTAATTCTCTTCATTGTGTCATACAATATCTCTTCATGATCTATAAGGAACACCATTATTAAAATCTTTCTTTTATCATGGGTATATGGGGAATAATCCCATATCCAACCACTTGATTCTGATTCAAATTCTCACCTTGGATGTACGTTTCATTCATCTGTTTAGTACCTACATCAGAGTTCCACTGGTTCCCATGGGTTTCATCATACTTCATCCTCTCATATATCCTGAGATATCCCTTTCGGGCATAATCCTTCTATTGATGATATCTTTATTGTCATTATTATACATCACAACAATCTTCTATATAATCGCTTATATAATCCTCAATTAAAAGATACATGCTTTCGTTGTTTTAATGGTACCAACATTGGATGAAATGTAGACAAAATTAATGGATTTAGACACATAGTTGGTGATGGAGAAATAATCCTAGGTCATTTTGATTAATTTTTGAATTCATTGAATATTTAAATTATTAGTATAGAGTTGTTAAATAAAAAATTCTTCAACGTTCTCCTAACTAAGGCCTTGATCAACATTAGACTTTACAACGATATCCCACCAGTGACATGCAAGATAATCTTGCATATACGTCACTCGATTAATTTTCATCCCCACTTCTGTGATGAAAAAAATGAAGATACAATTTATACTCTTCTGCCATGGTTATGACTTTTCTAGCTCAGAATTACTAGAAAAAAAGGGTCTATAATGCTTTTGGAATTAGACAGAATTGTCCAATTTTCTTTTCTCATCCCTCCAGTTCCCTTTTTACACAACCTGAAACACTTGTATGATGCTTCAAATCAACTTTTGGTTCACCTATGGATTAAATTTAACCTCATTCTATTCATCTTATTCTTATTGGTTTCTATGATTCTTATCAGGCACCATTTTCAAATAAAAAATCCACTATATGTCATACTCTCTAGAAAATGAAGTCTTAATGTTTCAAATTCAATCACATCATTATATCAGAAAAATTTATTCTAAAATAATCCTTTTCCACATTCAACCATTTTGGAAAAATATTTACTTTCATTCGAAGATACATCAATTTTAAAAATAACCCAGCTTTTCTCTTTTCAATGTAATTCATTTAAAAAAATCTCATTTTAAAAAAATCTAACATATTGTATTAAATAATGTATTATTACTAATAATGAAATTTAAAATCCTAGTGGGATTTCATTACACTAATTCATGTCATGATCATATCATTTTTTAAACCCATGATAATGAAATTCAAAATTCTATATGTGTCTCCAAAATGCCTATGTATCCCACTCTCAGGTAACATGGTGTTCGTCATAAAATGGATCGCAATGTGTTATTATACACTGAATTTCATGTATTAAACATCATAATTTTTTTATAATCCCATGTCATGGAATATAAAAGTATGAAATTCAACTCGAAGACTGAAAACCTATAATAATTCAATGAATAAATATTCAAGAAAGCTAATGGTCCAAGATGATACAACTTATCTCAAATAGTCTTTTGGACTGGACAAAATATATAAATTTGTAATACCCCATCTCATGTCAATATATTGAGAGGTAATTGAGGAGTTACTATGCATTAAGAGATATCCCCATGATTCCAAAGGCTGAAAATAATGCTGTATGGTTTCGATACATTTGGAGATAATTTTACCTTTATTAACAAAACAACATACCAAAATATATGAACCAAAAAAACCACTATATGATATGTTATAACAATGAAAGAAAAAACAATATTTAATTTATCAATATGATTCTGAAACCATGAATCATAGTAGAATACTTCAAAATAAATGTAATTAGTGGGATAAAACCATGAAAAAAATCATGAAAATAACAAGGCTCCAAAGCTCCACATGCTCAAAGCTTCAACTCCACTAATATTCCAATTATCATTAAGTTGGGCTAATAAAGTTTAATACTTAATCATTTAACTTGTCTAGGTAGATGAAATCTATAAAATCACCAGTGTTCTAATGTATAGGTGAGTACTAAACCATAGTAGGTTTTCTACAATGTCTTCCCAACTCATTCCACTAGGATATAAATGTTATAATTATTTATATAAAAACATGTATATAAAAATATAATAATATACTTTATAACTAAATTTAAAAATGGTCCTTAACAATGAGATTATTATAAAAAGTTATTTTACAATGAAATCAATGAAAAAAGTCTTTTAAACCATTTTTCTTGTTTTTTTTTCATAACCATTTCATTTTTCATATCCCCATAACCAATCAGGAAAGGTTCATTCTGAAATTACCATACTCATGCATGATCTCTCACCAATATACGAAGTCATCATAAGGTAATTATATCCCATGTTCCATTACACCTCTAACACCAATCAAGAGTTCATATTTCAACTAAATATCATAAATTTAATATGATCACACACACACACACTAAGTATGACAAAAAACAATTCCAATACCATTTTAACAAATCATCCGTTTTATTGAAAACCACTTCCATCAACAATTTCAATGAAAACCTGTTTCTATAAAACATAGATTTTAATCGAAATCATTTTCCATATATTTAATCATGTAATTATTTAAAAAACATAATATTAAAGTCATTAATTAAAACACATTGCACGATGAAATACCATAATTCAACAATTTCACCAAAAACCATATATCATCACTAAAAATAATATATAACCAAAATTTCACCACATTTTTGAAATAAATATAAGTAATGAAATTTATTTGAAACTAATCTAATAATTTCAAGAAACAGGAGTTGATATTGAAGCCACAAACATCTAGTTTTTTTGGATAAAATGTTAGACGTCATAAAAAACATCAAAAAACCAAGATGAAAATCTACAAAACTAACTTGGATATTTTTACCTATCATAAAAAAACCAAATATAAAAATATTAGAAATAAAAAATATTATATCAACCCACATTGTATATAGATATATTAAAATGAGATAAATAATGAATTAGATATAATAAAACACATCAAGAAAGATGAATAACAATGCCTTATCGCAAGAATCAAGATTCAATTAACAAAGGGCCGACACTAGATTTCTTCCAATTAACTCGAGAGATGTTATACTACATTTGAGATTCCTAATTTCTAATTTGGAGAATTTTTTGAGGTGAAAATGAGAAAAATATAGAAAAATATGTTTGATATCCTGCTTTAGGAATCTAACATGGATCATCTCATGGTTTTGTCGCACAGTTAGTTAAAATTTGTACTAATTGTGCTGTTGATGTTTTCTTAAGGATGAAATTTTATGGTTGGATCACATGGTTACCAAAAAACAAACCAATATTTCCAGATATCACCATCTAGAAATTCATCACCCCATATGGTTTCTCCTAGGATTATGCATGGTTTGGAAAAACTATGTGCAACCCATTCACCTTCACTTTTGCACATGAATTACTATGCACAGTTTCTTGCAAGTGTTTCTCAATTTCCAAAAACCATGTGCCACCCATTCACCTATAAGAAATCCCATAAAACTGTAAAAAAATCCTCCAAACACTCTCATCCTTATACTATAAAAATTATATTCATAAAAATAAAAATGAAGGGGTTACATACAAGAAACAATGGGTGCTAGAAATAGAACAATCTGTACGGTGGGAGATAATCATAGTCGGAAAAAACAAATGGTGTGTAGAATAATTTAGTTATAACATGTATCATAGTAGTGTTAAAGTAAAAAATATAACAAAAAATGATGAAAATAAGAACTATTTGATTCAGGTTCATGTATGTCACTGGGAAGACTCTAACTATTTCGACATAGGTTATAATAAGACTAGTCAATTTATCATATAAAAGTAATAATATAAATATTAAACACGTATACAAGTATAAAAATTGTATATATAAGAAAATATGTAGTCATATACATGGATACTATATACCATATGGACCCTCTATGTCACAATGGTGTTCAAGTCTTGTCTAATTGGAATTATGATCCTCTAAGGGTACTAGACCTAAATCTAATATGTATGTGAGAAGTCATGTTCATTACATAATATTGTGGGGTGATTCATCATTCCTAACACAAAAAATAGTGGGGTAAGATCACATACATTCCACTCAGTGCAATTTAATGTGTATCATCATTCCAATTTTTCTAGTATATATAAATGGTGTTAAATGCCATTCACATCACCCATTTTTGGGGATCACAGAACACCATAAACAATAATCCCCCTAAACATTTTCCAAATACCAATACCCATAATTTAATAATAATTATCATCATGAGGGATTATATCTAGATCAATTATAATCACATATCCATATCTTTGAATGGTTATTAGAATTCAGATAATTCATATTTATAAATGTACAAAATTTTATGTGGTCCTTCTACCCACATCAATTCTTCAAAAATATGGCATTTAATTTATAATGGTGTGATAATTAAAATCCTTTTAATGCCATCCCAATTAATATGTGTTTGATCATTTAAGCATTTTAATTTATGATAGAAATTAATATAGCACACCCAATGTGGTGGCATTCAATGAGGTAATGTCCTTTAAAAATTAAATAAGGAACAAATTGGAGTATAATATCATGTTTCATTCAATTTATAAATGGATATCATATTTAAGGATAGTGGGAAAAACATTTTGTCTTCTGAAACAATGGAAAATGATATAAAATAGCTAAACTTTTTGGGAATATACCTATATTGTTATAATTTTCAAATAACATTCACCTCGTCTAATGTTATCTCTTGAATCTTTCTTGATTATAATAAATCAGAAGAACAGAACAATTTCCAATACATAGGGAATACGATATCACACCAAAATATTGTGGGAGTTGGAAAGGTAAATGATGAATTGATGAAAAAATATTATAGATCTCACCATGGTGGATCCAACACACCTAATCATAATGAAAATAGATTCTGAATTTGAATCTTTCTTCAATGACTTATTAGAGGGTGATGAGAATATTTATGTAGATATTTTCTAGAAAATTACATAAGTGTAACAAGGATGAATATATTTTTGTAGAGGATGAAAAATTGTAATTTCATAAAATTTTTATAGGGTCACACAGTTTGGATGCATATTTTTCCAAACCATGTGGGAACTATAATCTGAACACTTCACATAGAAACTCCTCATAAGGGATAAGGGAATATTTTGACTAACAATGCTCAATCAGTTTGAAATTCCTCTATTAAAAATAATGCATTACCTACATGGTTAGGTATCCTAGGGGGAATGGATAGAGAAAATTGTGCAACCCCCTAATTCCAATTTGTTACCCACACAGTTGAGGTGAACATTTAGATCTAACTTTGTGCAAACCATGATGCACTGTCTGTGTCTCCAATTTCTAGATCTATAAGATCTAAAAAAGACCCAAATTATCCTGAAAACATCTATTGGACTTATGAAACAATTAAAAATATAATGAAGTGATTTTAACTGAAAAAAAATATTTTAAACTTTATAAAAAGTTGGGTTGTTACATGATGTATGAATATTATCTAATGATTCAACATAATCAGATTAATTTTATATTTTAGAAAACTATGTCCCATCAAGGATGTTCCACCAATATAAAACCAGAGAAATGAATATTTTAATAAGTGTATATAAAATTATTTAAGGGTATTATCCTCATATAATACTATTAACAGATTTTAATGGATAAATAAACTACTCCCACATGAAAATAATAGGATCCACCAAATTCAAGAAAACCATGACAAAAATATCTTCTAAAATATGTATTTCTCATTACATAAAACCGTGCACGTATTGATAATGTTCCATAATAAACTCA
The DNA here is from genome assembly GCA_963277665.1 of Viscum album. Classification (NCBI taxonomy): domain Eukaryota; kingdom Viridiplantae; phylum Streptophyta; class Magnoliopsida; order Santalales; family Viscaceae; genus Viscum; species Viscum album. Next base: position 1,272,351,847 of record OY728146.1, read on the forward strand.
CCTAATATCCCATCACCTCTTAGAGGACTTTCCAAATATTATATGTAAAATAATAATCTATATGTGAAATTACAATAGATGGAACTCTGTAAAATATGATATTATCTTATATATACATGTTTCCCAATTCCTAAACATTAACTGAATCATGGATGGTTTTGATTTGAGTTTATTTGGTCATCTAATAGTTCACTACCCATTCCAACTTTTTATTTTGAGTGTTTATCAGAAAATAATACTTTATATTCAATGAAATATTATCCCACATCAAGACAAACAATGGAAGGGGTTGATTCCACTCCAAAGGATTCTCATTATGTTCATTGAAAAAAATTCATTTATGAAAATGAGAAAACAATTTCAAGATGCCTCATTCCATACCTAAAAACAAAATTCAACACCACATATCATAAACAATTTTCAGGTTACTTGGGTGAACCTTATTAGAATCCCACATTACATCCATTCTCAGTAGTAAAGTCATAATATATCAGTTACATTAACATACAATATCCTTAGATGAAACAATTCACATATAGTATATAAAAAATAAATAGATTCTATAATGTCACTGAATTCATCATAAATATATTTATCTTCATGAATAATATTGAGAAGGTAGGAATTCTTATAAAAAATTCCCAAAACAATATTAGTCAAATGCTACCAAAACAAAAATGCAATTGACAAAAAATATTAATCAAATTACACTCTTCTTGGGAATATTTCATCCCCTGAGATGGATGTTTCATTCTCCAAAAATAATGAAAAAAATTACCGTTTCTAGTGGTTGAAATTAAAATATTTCAGGTAATCCAACCATCATCTATATTGATGGATCAAATATTTTTGGGTGAAAATATTTCTCAGAAAATTTGGATATAAATAAATGGTAATCCTTCCTCTAAAAAGGTAATAATACTAACTCTTTAGAAAATGTATTATGATAGGGAAAAAAATATAGTGGGTCAGATAGTTCTTCTCATTTAACTGATGATTTATAAAACCATATACTATCACATCATTACCCTACATATGAACACATCCCATACACAAACTGGATGAATCACAAAAGGCAACATATTTGTTTTCCAAAAACAATACGATTCAACACTAGTTTAAAATAAATTAGAAATTACAAATCATCAAAATAATTCTTTTATTTAAAATAACATAACAACATCACCCCTTTCCAACCAAGGGAGATCATTAGAGAATCCCAATTTGAAAAATATTTAACAATCCTACTCTAATACTCCTCCAATATCATGAAGGAATGAATCTCAAAATCATTACATAGTTTCACCCACATCAAAATAGGCTCCACCATCTGAATATATAATGAATAAAAAAAATTTAAGACCACATTCCAAATAGAAATAACGTTTATAATCATAAAATTAATTTTTAATATATTTTTTAAAATATTCGATCTTTTATGATTTAGAAAACAACTGTAAGATAATCCACATTGTATTCTTCGGTTTTCGAGGAAAAAACGATCTCAAGATAACCCAATATGAAAAAACATAGATACTCGTGATATATCTGGTTAGTTGGTGACATAAAAAATTTACTATAATTGGTTATAAAAAATTTTATAATAATATTCTTATAATTTCCATACCTACTTCTATATATGGTCTTCTGGATATCATATTCATTAATTCAAAAATAGATACAACCATACCGATGATTACTCTTTGTGACCAAATGTTCCCCTTTCAAATGGTCAAATAAATCATTAATTCATTAAAAATGATACATTTTATTTACCATAAGTCGATTGTATTTTTTATAATAAACACAAATCCGAATTATATAGTCATCATTACTTACAAAAACAATGGAATCCACCCATGATGACACACAAGGGAACATAAATACTTTCTCCAAAAATTCATCAAACTACCTTTTCCACTCATTAAATTAGACTATGGACATGTTGTATGAAGGAATATAAACTAGATAAGTACCATGTAATAGATGAATAAAAAATAGCATCACCTTTACCATTGGAATTCCAAATAAAATAAAATGAAATCATATTTAGAAACATAATGAATACTGTAGGGAGATCACCACTGAAATATTATCACTCCAAGATAAAAAAAAGACCAATATTACCCTACAACAAACTTGAAAAGTTGTTCTTTCTCAAATCTTCTACATGTCCTGTTTTCGATAAAAAACATGACACAACCAAACATAAATACTAGAGGGGACCCGCTAAAGACAATATTCAATGTGAACCTTATGGTAAATAAACCAATCGATCCCGAGTCCGATGTCAGGAAGTTTCACGTTTAGATGAAGAAAACTCAATGTGAGATCAATATTTATTAAATATAAAACATAAAATGGAATTATTTTCCATAATTGGAAACAATATATGCCCCAAATAGAAGAAATAAATTGATACCTCATACACTCTTCATTGATAAAGTAACACTGGTAATCAGATAAAATCCCAATGTAAAGAAATAAACCAACAGAAACACATAATCTATCAAAAAATGTTTCACAATTACTAAGTTAATATTAGACCAACGATCTATAGACCACCACCATCATTCTAGAGTCTCAATGACCAATAATAATCACTACCTCCAAGTGGACTATTTGTTTTCTATAGGCCATGTATAAAAAATTTACATACATATGAAGAAAAATATAGGATGTGTGATAAAGAGCATAGTATAGTCTCACCTTGTGTTACATAATCAATTACATAATTACAAAAAAATTAATTATTAAATTTAAATAATGAGATTAATGGAATAGAATTTAAATATTTTAATTATAAAGGATTATTAATAATCAGGTTAATGGATGATTCATCAAAACAGGCTTAAATGAAATATTTTTATAAAATTTTATTTAAAACATATATAATGATAAAATTAGTTCATCAAATAGTGGAATAAAAAATAATTTCCAACAAAACAAATCACCATGGTCATTGTACACGAGTTATGTATGTTCTCGGATCTTAGAGGCTCATTATACTCAATCATCAATTAGGAAACAAGTGTGTGTGTACATGTCCCTTTTATCATTCTGATGAGGATAATTAATTAAAATCCCATCACAGATAATCATGTTGAACTAGGATTAGTTACATTTAACATCACCAATATATAATAGGGTATTTCAATTCAATGCAGTATTATCATAATCACCCACTAACTACCCATGCTCATATTTTATCCTATCAATGAATTAGTAAATCATTATAAAATTAACCATTCTCAATGAAATCACAATTCATATTTAAATATCACAATTTCATATTCAATATTCCCTTTTTAAATTATCATAACAAATAATTTGATTTCATTAAACTCATTCCCTCCAAATTATCATACTTTATTTGTAAATTTTATCACTAATAAATAAAAAAATTATAAAACCATTTGTCAAATTTTATTATTGTTTTATAAAATAATTATTTTTTATGAATTCCCCTTTATTTAAAATAGAGATGGATATTTAGAAACCCCTAATTATAATTAATTTAAAATACATTATTATAGATGATTTGAAGAAGGATTTAAAAATGTATTTGGATATTCGGAGACCCATGTATTACAATTGATATAAAAACCAATTATTTTATAATATTTGACAATATATTTAAAAATGCTATGGATATTTTTGAAAATGTATATTTTAGTTTCTTTTGAAATATTTGGTTTTCACAATATATCTACACCATTTAAATCAAATTTAAAGACATCTAAAATAATTTTTTTTAAATAAATTCAAAATAAATTTTAATTGAATTTATGGATTTATAATTTAAATTGTTTTGAAAATCCACATGGTACCACCTAAATCTTTATAAAATGATCAATTGATCTCTCGAACAGACAGATTGGGAAATTCAAATGTATACACGATGGTGAGAAGGATCACAGAGGAATATATAGAATACTAATCCATAAAATAATGAATATGATAAATCATCCCCATGAAAATAAATCACTATAAAATGATATAATTTTTTTAAAATGATTCTAAAATATATAAAAGTTCCATGTACAAGAGAAATATCAAATACATCCATTGGTGTTTGGATCTGAGAATAAATGTTGCTAGAGGAGGAAAAATACATCTTGAGTTATTTTAGTAAACAAAATGTAGAATAAGGACAAATCGTTTGACTTTGGGATTTAAAATTGGAGTTGGGAAGTTATATTAGGAATAAAAAATATACCAAATAGTATCCCCCCACATGGACACACCATATACATGTGAAAATTCCTCAAACAATGTTGATGCCATTCCAAACCATTCCTCACTACAACTTAATAATTCGGCTTCCAAAAAACACATCATAGTCCTTACTCAGATCCTATTAAAATATGATAATCATAAGAAAACTTCCCAACATTCATTCCACATCTTCATAAATATTGGGATTGGTTTTAAAAATATACATTTCAATGAAGAATCTCTATACATTTAACATTCAAACATCCAAAAGAAAGATACACCACAACACCATTTCAATGGAATAACTATGATGAAATTGGATGTTTCTATTAACATTCCTTTCCAATACTTCATAATAGAGTTAAATTCCCATGCCACAACCCCACATGAATTGAAAGAGGCGTTACATTTTTCCATTCGATAAAATAACTATCCATAGGGAACCCCTCCCCTCTATGGAACTACCTAATGTAGGTTTACTGTAAAAAATTTAGGAATGTTCTGAACAACCACAAATGGACTCAAACATACCCAAACAAAATGGGAAACAAAATAAGGTAGAATGTTATACATGAAAGATATAGAAGGATGGTAGATTAAAAATAAGATAGATCATTATACATTACAAATATCAATATCTGAATTTCGTTTTCTATTTTTTTTATTTGGAATAAAAAAATAACCATCAAATCATGAGGTAAATTGAATTTGGATATATAAGAAAAGGGGGAAGTTTCATAAAAATATTAAATATCATCTAGATTTTTAGGATTGTATGCATAGTAAAAAAGATAAAAAAGTATTTTTAAATTCATGGAATAATGATTCAATGAATCTGAGATGCTTTAGTTTGAATGAGAGATACAATAATATCCATACTCTTTCAAAGTGAACATCAGGTATATAAACTAAAATATTCATTCCTTAAAGAATAATGTTTAGGATATGATGATGGATATACCCTTGGGTGAGGATTTACATCTCCATAAACCATGTAATGGATGTTTTCCTTAACATAAAATAAGTGTGATATAAACCAATATTCACTTAAAATATGTATTGTGGATTTTGACAAATGAAATCATGAATTGGATTTTTTAAGATTACACAGATATGCATGGGTGAACCAGTTAAATCATATGTTTTTTATGATATGTATATATATATATTAGTGATTGTTTAGGTGTTATAATCTTTGGTGAAATAACTAATGATATTTATAGACATTGAACTTGTTCTATATAATGAGGGAATAATATATAACAATTTGGCATAAGAAATAAATTGAAAAATACATTATTATGTAAAACCCAAATTCACCAAATAATTGTGAAAATATTCATTATGATCCTAAAAATAGAACATAGTGAAAATATATATGTAGATATATTTTCCTAAGGATAAACATGATAGGATTACTAATCACTTGTATAATGAGGGTTCTCACATGTTTTACCATTATCATGGTGATATTTAATTTTGAGTTTCATTGAATGGTCTATTATCAACATTTTTTGAAATAAGTATGGGATGGTGATATGGTAACCTATTTGACACATGAGGACCAAACATGAATTCATTAATGTTTTCTAGTAATTTATTTTACCATAATATATACTCATAAATATAATGGTGTGTTTTAGGGACCTTATAGGTAGTTCCATTGTTATATGGATTTATCACACATAGTTTGGGTGCCCTAGGTCATGTGTAGGCGCTACATCATGAATGAATGTTTTAGAATTTGTATCAAAAGTGATCACATCACATTTACATGGATTAAATTAGAGATTACGATAGTGTAGGTTATGGGTTGGTAGTAGATAATTATTTTTATATTTTATTCATTTCATTATTTAAAGTTAGTGATGCATTGATCAAGTGACATACAGAGATTCATGACCAACATTATTAATTTTTTATTTAATATGTCTATTTTAATTCTATTATATTTTTATTGTGTTTTCATTACATGCATGTGTACTCTAATTATCTCATTTGGAGGGTGTTTCATAAATTAATTTTTATTAATGACTATGATTTCCTTGATTACAATCTACTAAATTTTCATCACAGACTCTCACAATTGGTTGGATGCCTTTTTCATTCAAGGATAAATCTCATAGGTCTTTTTAAACAACCATTATGACTATTTTTCTTGAATTATTAGCCTAATAATAACATGGGAAATCATTTTCATTCAAATGAATCTTCTCAAATACTATTATGGCCGATGGTGTAGTGAAAATGTCCCCTAATTATTGAAAAATTTTCATTATAGTCCACTATTGAAACTTCCATATCCAAATTTTATTTTTTAAAATGATATCTGTTTTTGGTTGAAATATTTATTAGAATTGTTTTAAAGTCAATTTCTTTTTTGGATGTCAACTAATGAGTGATAAAAAAGGGTATCATAAATATACATAATGATTAATTTACTAAAATGATATTTTGATCGTTAATATTTCATTAAAACATATCATACACCATGATTTATAAATAATGAATGACCTCATAATGGTTAAATATATAAATAATACAATAAGTCACTTTGATAATAATTGTTCAAAATCAATTACATAGTTATACTCCCAAGTTATGTTAAAATAGTATTCAGTGTTGAAACAAAATTTTAATCAAATATATCGATTTTTAGAGTAGTTAGCTATCAAATTCAGCACTATATAAAAAATTATACTCATTCTTTTGACTAAATGAAATCATTAAAAAGAAAAGTGATATCTCCAAATATTTACATTTCAAACATTGACCTCATTATATATTTAAAAATTAATAATGGATCCCTTATTTCTTATACAAAATGGTTTTAATAGTCATAGATGATTTCCATAAACATTTCATCCTTTAAACATTTCATATAAATGTATTTACTAAAAATTACCTATTATGAAGTTCTTCATCCCCTTGAATGAATATGTATAAGATTACCATGATTGTGGATATTTCATAATCAATATAATTACTTTTTTAAATTAAGATCACTAATTCAAAAAATATATATTAAATTCCACCCACATATCAATGTTGAATTCAAATTTACACAATAAATTTTAAAAAATATTTTTTCACACCTATTTTATATATCTTCTTACCTAATTTAATTATAATCACATAAAATATTCTTTATTTTTTCAATAATTAATTTAGTGAAAATGTATTTTTAACATTTATTCCATTACTTGTAGAACATCATTCTCAAAAAAACTATTCTTATTATAAATTTGATTTTGATTTTGATAAAAAAATTTCATGCACACCCAAATTATTCTGATAATGTTGTATTCAGTCATATGATTCAAAAAATATAAAAAATTTAATTATTCTCAATATGGTCATTCTATTTATTCATGATCTTAACTAATAATACATTACTCACAACTTATTTAAATTATGATAGATTTTTCAATGATAACATGATATTCTGACATATAATTATTAAAAAAAATTATTTCATTGGATTTATCTTATCACCAATAATGAATGGGTCATCAATCATAACACCTTATTTTTTTACTTCAAATAGGTAAATAACTAACATAGAATATTTTTTACATACAATTTTACAAACAAACAATTCTCAAACAAGTTTACATTATTCACCACTTATTCAAATGATCTTGATTTTCCAATGATAACATGATATTTTGACATATAATATGTTGTTTCCATAAAAAAATTTACAAAATAAATTATTTACAATAGTCCATTACAAATAAAAATTATTTGAAATGGGTAAGGGAACCATCACAAATGGTGTTCGTCATAGTCTTAAAATTTTCAATTATGTTGGTCTGTCACAGTTAATTGTATTTGAGACATGCAGTTAATCAGTTGAAAATGCTAATATTTTTTAAATAATAAAATATAGAAAATTAAAATCACAAAAAAATGTATACAAAAAATAAGTAAAATTTACAATTTTCTAAATATAATTAAAAAAATTAAATAATAAAAATAATTTTTTAAAGTATTAAAATTTCAATAAAAAAACAAAATTTTAACTCTATGTCATCATTAAAAACAATTAAACAAATAAAAATTATTTAAAAATTAAAAATTTTAAATAACTATAAAATTTTAGAAAATAAAATAAAATAAAAAAAATAAAAACTTATTTAAAAATTAAAAACGAACATAAAATTAACACATAATTTCAAATATAACATGATTTTCATTAGAAATTAGAAATAACTCATAAAACATCACAAATCACTAACATTCATCATGTTGGGGAGGAAAGCACGAAGGATCGCGATGGAACTCTGTACCAAATCCTCATTTTGTATATCGCATATACTCTATCATCTAATCATTTATCTAATGACTCTTCTCACACTAATCCTACCACTCTTTCTACATCTATTGTATCATTTCATCTTGAGCTATCAAACTCTCTACTTATTGTGTCACGGGTTATGCCATCGATGGAGAGTCTCCATCCACACCCTTCGATCTCACTAATGAAATAAAGAAATGTACCATAGTAAGTTGTAGGAGTATGTCAGGAACCAATACCAATCACCCTACCATTATAAATATTAGGAAAAGTCTCATATATCTAGGGCCCCTAAAAAACTAAATAACTAGTTGCATATACATCGCACTCAACTTGAATCTATCATGAATAAAAATATATCGCGCCATACATTCTATTCAAATATAATTAAAAATATGAATTAAATTAAAATTAATTTTCAATAAAATTTTAAATAAATTACCAACCATAATATGGTAATGTTGGTTTCCAACAATTTTTCTTATATAGGGATTATTATAGATCATCATATAGAGATAAAACTCTATAATTTATGGGTCAATATAGGGTGTATATATTAAAAACATGTGATAATTAACATATATATTCATTAATAAATATTATCTCATAACATAAGTTGTTTTTGTACGATAAATGTAAGAATTATGGCCTTATGTTTGACCTCTTTCCTCCATCAGATATGAAGTCCAGATGATTAGATCCTTCAAAAATTATGTCATTGAATATAAGAGAACAATTTATCCCAAATCTAAATTTATATTATCACAAAAGGGTCCTGATTATATCACAAAAAATTCGACGTAACGTATCAATTTGGTCCTGTCCCTATTGGTACCCCCAGTTTAAATATAGAAACATGGTCCCCACCCTAACGCCCACCCACATACTTAAATGTGTCATATGACTAATGATTTTCCCCACAGGAAAACAATTTTTCTTTTTACTGTGATTTGTACTCACTCACAAACAGCTTTGAAAAATTCCCAAAAATTCACCCATCCAAATCACTACTCCAGGCCATTCACGCATAACTATGGAATTCTAATTTGGAAGGCTCTTTAAAAAATGGTGCAAATTAGTGACATGATTCGTATATCACATCCCAGGGATTTCACCACACTTAAGGTTGGGTTCCACCTCTTATATTAAAGCTAAAAACAAGACCCAGATGACCACAAAGACACCCAACCATATCCGGGTCGTCTGTTCCAAGCCCACAAGGTACCACAAGTTTCCCCGCAGACATGATGTCTCCTCTCTAGGCCCCACCCACATGCCCGAACGAGACATCTAACAAATTTCTATCCACATATGTCAACACTTTTTATTTCTAGTGATAATTTTACTCACTTGTACACACCCTCGAAAACATCTTAAATGTTCATGCATCTTGATCACAACTCAATGCCATATTTTCTTAACGGTGGATTTCTAATCCGGCAGGCTCTGGAAGAGAATGTTGCACTCTGTTAGAATGAGTCATATCATTTATAAATTAAACCCCTTATAATTTTTGGGTGTTAAGGTGATATAGTTATGTTAATGAGAGATGTAAAACTGGTCAAAATAGTAGTAGAAGTTTTATCATTTTATCTTTTTAAGAGGATGTGTATAAACTGATGAATGTTCCCACATATACATAACTACCATTCTTCTTGCATAGGATCTCTCAGTCTAATAGAAATTGGAGAAGAAAATTTTTGAAACACAAATAAAATCAATATGTTAGTAAATAAATAAATTTAAAAATATATATAATATTTAATAATTTACAATATTGTGGTCCAAAATCTATAGAAATCTAGTGAATGAACCGTGTACCTTGACATCAATAGAACATAATAATATTTTCATAGAGTGGTAATATCCTACTCAACTGATAAATGTGAAATACAATGCAAATAAAAAAATAATTGGTACTTTTAAAAAAAAAAAATACTCGAAGTTAATGTAATATAAATATCTTATAAAATTAAACATGCCTCGACAAATAAGGATAAAAATAAACATATGAATTTTACTCTAGAAAAGGATTTGGAATAATAAATTGAGGAGGATCATTCCCCCCTATATAGGCACAACATCCTACGAATCATATTTTCATTTCTCATTAGAAATAATTTCAGCATCAGGGGTAGAACAAAATCGATCGTCAGGAGCATATCCATGCATCTGAAACAAATATTCCAACCTATATGAAATTATTAATAACAAGTAAAATTTGAAAACTACTAATAAATTATATTATTATATTTCCTATATCAAATTTTTCACAAAAATATCATATATAATAAAATAATAAATAAAAAATATAACATTTATCTTTAAATAAACTAAAGAACATAATAATTTAACACGTAAATGTTTGTTAATATTGATAAAAATATAAATAATAATAAATACGGTGCAGAATATAATATTCTTACCTATGAAAAAATTCTTATATGAATGTACAATTTTAAAAGATTAAAAATTATTGGCATCAATGAGGGAATAGAATAAACCATCGGGTCCAGCCATCTAAAGAAATAAATCATACCCCTAAATAATAGTTAATAAAAATATATAATATAAATATTTAATTAATAAATGAATATATGAAATCAGTTATAATCTTATTCTTCATTTTTATCCAAAATAATCTCTTCATCCTTATCATCAATAACATAAACTTCCATACATCTTTCAGTTTCATCATCCCTTGAGACATCATCAACATTATCTATATCATTGGTTCATAACTGAGTGGTTTCATCGTCGATATTTTTATATTTGTACCAAATAGATATATATTTTTAATCATTTTCTTGACAATTATTAATATGTTTCAGTTACATAGAACAATGTTTATCTTCAATGATATGACCACCACATGATTTCATTTTTATCACATTCCACCCATCATTAAAATTTCATAGACCATCATACTAATTTTCATAACAAACATGATGTGTATTATGTTCCAACATAAATGGTTTATTTTATTCAATAATCCTATTATATTTACTATCAATTACTGCACATTGTGGATGAACTTCCAACCTTTGATCAATATCTATAAAATGAAATATAATCAATGTTAAAGTATTTTACCCAGATAACATTACTAAATTATTTCATCTAATATACCATAAATGTCAAAATAACCATATTAGTGATTACATTTAAAAACAACAACAATGGTAATTGATATCTTTGAGTCACCATTTATGCATTTATGAAATTTAAATCCATTAAAAACATACCCATTATAATATTTTACCAATATTGATTGATGATTTTTGATAAATCATAATAGATTATAAATTTTATTTTGATTTTCTATTTGATTAAACAAATTAATAATATTAATAATATATATCATTGATAAATGGATATATTATTCCATTAAAATCAACATAAATTATATTCTTTAAAAAAAATATGAGAAATTTTGTCTATGTTGTTCTTCAAGATATCGATATCTAATTTTTATAAATTGTATTTTTATGGCCATCATATTTTCTAAAATACCATTTAAGTATATAATGATATATTATATAAATACATAAAAAAGTATTATATATTGAAAAAAATATTCCATTTATTCATAACTAAGAAGAACATATATATAAGCTCGGTGGATTTTTTTATAGAAAATAAATAATTCAATATAACCATCTAAACCGTTATGGGGTTAATTAAAAATAATTATTGATTATATGTGACATCATCAACATTTGCCTCATTTTAGAAATTATGGTTATGTATTGAATGATATTGTGATTAAAAATAATAACATACATTTGAAATTTCCTCCATCATGTATACTTCTGTAATTGACAATTATACTAAGGATTCGTTACATAAATTATTCTCTAATAATTTCATACATCTTCAAAATGTGTATATTAATCATAATTTGACAAATCGACAACATTTAGTTTCTATGGGGAACTACAATATTAAATGATCCATTGACTCAACGAATTCATCAAGGAATATTTTCTCAAGTTTATATAAAATTAAAATAAGATACTTTTACATCATAAAAAATGAAATAGAAAATTATGTTTCCAAAAAAAATATCTTATAGGAAATTTGAAATTATAGTAAAACCATACAAGATTGAAGAATTCAATAGAACTATATCACCAAAAGGAGAAAATCCATCTATTATGAAATTGATTTTAAAACTTTTTAAACTCGTAATATGATAAATTATGACACAATTAATGAAATTCGAAGCATATTTATATTAAAACAATAAATCTAGAATCCATATAAAAATAATAACAATCATTCATTAAAAAGTGCGGAAGATACTTTTGAATTCATTAATTATTTTGATCCTTCATATTGAAAAAAATTATTGTTCAGGACATTGAAATTTTTTGGAAGGATTTAACTGCGCATTTATATTTTATTTTGTCTTACTATGTGTGTCCAACGTGGTATAAAATGTTTTATCAAAATAAATCTTATCGATATTCAATACATCTAACATGTGATGAACCATAAAAATAAACCAATATAGATGGTCAAAAATAATACTGCAATGTTTTCCAGCTATAATCTGTCTAATAACCGTTTATTTTTTTGTTCATTTTTAGTTGGTCCAAAATTAATAGGATGTAATGTAGAGGTTATATATTTTACCTAATTACCTAAGAGAATTTTTGGAGGTCCATCTCCTTCAATTAGACCATTGGTCAATTTTTTCATTTTCCTTAGAAAAGAGTTGACTATAGTTAAAAATATCGATTGGATGTCAAAATAACTATTAATTATTCCATTATAAAGAATAAATTCCTTGTTCACATATAAGAAAAAGAGGTATGATTTTAGTCCATATGGGCTCAATCTAAATAACATACAATATGAAGCAAAGTGAATGTCAATTCTTATTAATTCAAACTATTGTGTAAAATTTTTTTTATAACTATATCCAATATAGTCACACCATTATTACATAATGAAATTACATCATCAATAAGTGGCCTAAAATAAACATCAATATTATTCTACCGGATATCCTATAATTAAGAGTTCCATATATATATATATGTGTGTATGTGTGTGTGTGTGTTTTTACTTCAACATCATCCATGTAGGAATGTTTTATGGATTAATGAAAATATCCTAACAAGAATATCGACTTCCATTAGACCCATATGGAAAAAAATGATCAGTAGAAAGAAATAATCATATGTAATGTGAATATGATGAAAAAGAGTGTTGAATCTAATCAATGTTTTTCCATGAATCAACATCACATTAATGATTTACTCTATTACTGATAGAAATATTTGATTTATTCTAGGTCATCAAAGTTTCTATGTTTTTAGAAAAAAATAAATTATGTAAATGAGGTGTAATTTTAAAATTCCTTAACTATTTCAATGAAAATATGGATCTTCCATGATTGAATAATAACCACGGATTCATAATGATAATAATTTACTATCAATTCATTTGAGAACACATGAATATTTGGATAACTAAGAACAAAATTACGCCTCAGGATCTCACTATCATAGATACATGTAGTTAATGTGCTTCTTTTAGAAAACAACAATTTAACAAAAAATAATATATGATCAAGAAAATACTTTAAATTCAAAAATATTATTTAATAGATGTAAAATTTTTGTTAGTTTCAAGTTTTAACATCATGAATCCTTGAAATAAAGACTCATCACTATATTTCAAAAAATAGTAAAATTGAGAATGTTATAATTCAAGATTTGGAATATCCTTCTAAGTTGTTGTTTATTGAATATAAGAACCAATATCCCAATGTACAAATTTCATTAAACTATGGATCCAAAACCACATAATTTTTATTTGTAACTAAATTCTGTTAATCATGTTTCTATGAAAAAATTAAATCATTCTGAAAACCGACATTAATTAGGTGAATTAAAACATTTTCAATGATTTCAAATATCTTATGATCACATCTATGATAAGGTAATTTAACTATTCATTCATTATGAAAATTTTAATTAGATGAAGAAAATGGTATAAATATTTCAACATGTTCATTGTAAATAGGATTTATTCGAAATCCATGGGATTTTTGTAATGAATTATCCAATAAATACTGTGTAATAGAAATTATATTCTACTTTTTGTGTCTATAGTTATTAAAAAATGGAAATAAGAATAATAATACATAATAATTTTAACTAATTTAAAGTTATTATTTTATTTTTACACCATGAAATAATTTATAGAATATGATCGAAGTGTGGCATCTGGTAATAACTCGATTACAGTTTAAATAGAGGTTCAACACATATATAATAATAATATTTAATATATTATATTAGACAAAAGATATTTTTCTGAAAATAAAATAATATATCTTGAGTGGTGTCTCATATGACAAATCTGAGAGCTCCATTAGGTCTGAGATGTAAGGTTTACCCTATATGTGATATAACATAATTTTTTTTGAGAGTTTAGAAACATAAAACGTGATGATAATTAAATTTATTATATATTATTATGAATTTTTGTATGAAAAAATGAAGTATTTTCATAATAGTTAATCATATCAGAATTTAGAGACTACCATTATTGTAAAATCCCAGGTAAATAGAGAATATGAAATTTTCATATTTCTTAATATTTATGAATTAAATATTAATTTTTACTTTAAAATAGAATTATATGTTCTATGGCGTACCTGATATGCAATAACAAGTTTCTTAGAAAACATAATTTACACACAATATAGAGTTATACTGAAAAATAATAAAACAGTATTATTATTTTAAATGGTACATAACACCTATACACTGTAATGGGAGGAATTAACATAACTAACTACAATATTATTATACATGTCTATAAAATTTTATTACATTTATACAATAAGATTTAGAAGCGTAAAATGTGAATGAATCCAATTTTAATAATAAACACAGTATTATTCATTAAAAGGTCGGTTTAAAACCTTTTGATGGCCTACAGTTTTTAAATCTAGTTTTTGTCAATTTTATATATTATATTTGACAAAATAAAAATATTATTTATAATAAGGAAATCAAAATTTACCTTGGATGAAATTTTGGTATTTTTCTGATAATTATCATTTTTTAATGAATAATGAAAATATTGTTTTTTAATTCAAAACTACCTTTTAATATAATTTATTTATTATATATAGATTTTTATTTTAATTGGTTTTAATGTTTAATTTGATTATATTGTTACCATTTAATCTAATTTTGGTCATTATAAGTAATTTCACCCTTAATTTGGATATATTAAAAGAAAAATCTTTTAATAGTTATTATTTCTTAAAAACACACTTTCTGTTTTGACAACGGTAATTAATTTTAAATTAATTTCTTCCTATTTTGTATTTCGAATTTGAAAAAACGGGTTACATATTTGGAATCAGGAGTTCGAAATTGTGTAAAAAGATAACGTTTATATTTAGACATTATGAATATTAACTTTGTTAAATATTTTATTTATCATTGTTAAAGGGTAAATATGGTAAAAAATGATGTAAAATAACATTATTATAATATTAAATTACCATTATAAATGGATGATTTTATTTCAAGAAAAATTAATTTTATCTTCCAATTTAATTAGTTTTGGACCATTATAAACCGAAAATATTTATATAATAAAATAATATTTTCAAACTTTCTTAAGAGCCCCACCTCACCATTATAATAAGTCATCACCTATAACTCATTAATCACACCTCTCAATCCCATTGGATAATTAAAACTCTACTCTAATAAGCTCCCAATATCCCGATATTCTTTCTAGAAGCCTTATCCAAGGTAGAGGCCACTTAAAGAATGTCTTTTGGTTCAATCCAAAGGGAGTTACCTGATTTAAAGGTAACGTCTTCTGTCATGTTCATTTCTATTATTTTAATTATTCACTCATTATGATATTCTTATTATTTGATTACATAAAAAACCAGTAACCTCAAAATAATAGGTAGTTTTTATGATAAGTATTCTAACTACACTTACACACACTCCATCTAATGGGTAAAGAACATACTGTTTATGGGATGACGAAGTAACGCCTCACGAAATTATGATTGTTCAGTTATCTCCTACCTCCTCTTATGGTGGACATTATGATGGTTCTGAATTTATATGTGATATAATTTATATATATATTAGACCTATACATATGTATTTTTAATTTATATCATACCTCTATGGTTTCTATAATGGGTAAAGATTATAATTTAAATTTAAGGAAGTGTGGACTACCTCACCCTCATTGTGATATGACTCATTCATTCCATACATTGAACATATAAATGATGGATCTAATAAATTATATATAATATTATAATTTAATTATAATAAAACTATGTATAAGTATTTTTTTACTCCATTAAATATGATATAGAAATGAAAGTATCTAAATAATTTCATACGACTTACCCTCTCCATGAAGGGTGCATTGCATTCCTTATCTCCAAATGTTATGTACTATTATAAATAAAAATATATACTGAATATATATGATATATATGACATATAACTAAATAATATCATTCTTTAGATAATTGAATCTTTTCCACAAGGACAACATTTAATTATAAGAATTTCAATCTTTACTAAATTACCAAATATTGACAAAATGAATATTATTAACATAAATGATTATTTAATGTTTATAATGTGTTAATATGTTATATATAAGGAATAATAAATTTTAAAAATATTCTTAAGAAAGTATATATTATGTTTAGTTTATTATTCAAGATATTAAACAATGAACAAATCAAGTCGGACATGAGGTAAGGGACTTCTTCTCAATCTTTTTTCATTGAGGAATATTTTTATTTATAAATGAAATTATTTATTATAGTGTATAAACACATTTTAAATTTTATTTAAATCAAAGTGAATCATTTTTATATGAATTTTTTTACTAAATGAAGAAGGGAATGTTTCTTTTTTTCAATGTACGCGAAGACAACGTCCTTTCAACCATCAATAGAGTTATTTGATTTTTGGCTTCCATAAAAAGTTGTAATGTTTTTAAATGAAAAATAAATATAATATACACATTAATGTATTTTGGTATTGAAAATGGTTTTGATAATATATTTTTCATTTCAATATATTTAAATGATACATTTTTATTGAAATGTCGAAATGTTATTTTTTTCATTTATGTTTTTTTACGTTTTATGAATATGTTATTGTTCTTGGGCATTGTTTACGTATATGGGAGGTTCTGTGATAATACTAGTTCCAGTGATCCCGAGATAGCTCTATAATTAATTGGGTAACATGACAGAGGTAAACGTTAATGTTTATCCTAAAAATATTTATAGAATATAATGTGATAGGTATTATAACAAAACTCCATATGTTACTGTGATAGATATAATGTATATATAATATGAATGAAAAATGTTACCTTTACTATTTATGAATTCTATGTGTTAATCCTAAATAATATGATTTCATGAGGTATGTTAATGATCTTATGTTTGGTATATATTGATGGACTTATATTTCCTTTTATTATTTTATAATCCTTACTGATATTTTTATGCTCATCCCAAGTTATTTTGAAATTTTTTTCACCAAAATTAATGATGAATTGGGTCAAGGATGTAATCAAGGAAATCTCATGATGTCTAAAACATGGAACTAAATATGTATCTTTTGTTAAAAGTTTTTATTATATGAAAAAATGGATACTGGTTAGAAGTCGCTACTTTATAATATTTGAGATGTAATGTAATAGTTATTGCCTATATAAAACTCTAAACCTAAAATGATCTTTAATGTGAAGTATTCATTTAATTAAACATTATGTAAATATTTTAAGGTCGGGTATTTATTGATGGTATCAGAGAGAGGTTTAGACATCTTTAGAAGCTATGATATTGTTAAATTAATATCCATAAATTATTTTCACCGAATTATTTGATCTTAAATGATATATCATTTACAGATTCTTGTGTTGCATTGCCTAAAATATTTCTATGTTTAGAAATGTTTTCCAAAGAGGAAACAATGTAGATATGATGTGATACCATCAGGAGGAATACAACCTTCCAAATCTGAAACCAAATGTGACCGGAATACGAACTAAACAGTTAGTTTCAGTGATGGCACAATTGGATCAAGCTATACATTGTGGTGGTATCCTTGCACGAGATCATCTAGGTCAACCAAAGAGGAACATGTCAGTAGTGGATCATTTCATGAGGCAAAATCCACCATCATTAAGAGGACTATATGACCATGTGTTAGCTGAAGGGTGGATTAAATCACTGGAGAAGATTTTTTATGTCATGGGTTGTTTAGAACATCAAAAGGTTTGTCTCACTATTTACCATTTTAAAGGTGATCTTGATCAGTGGTGGTCGATGGTGAAAAATATCTGGGATAGTAGGTTGATTGATACATTTTATTGGGATGAGATAAAATATATGTTTCTTGAGAAATATTTTCCTAAGGTGTTTTTTCATAAAATGGAAAAAAATTCCTCGAATTAAGGCAGGAGGATGACTCAGTGGATACTAATGAATAAACATTCACGAGACAAGCAAGGTATACTCCAAATTTCATATGTGATCTTGTTAGTAAAATAAACCATTTTAATTAGGATTAAATCCAATGTATCTAATGAGTTTAGCTTTTCATGAGTTCAAAAGTATGTAAAAACATGTTCGATGTGCGGAGAAGGTAGAAATGGGGTTTGTAGATGATTAGGAGTTCTATGAAAAACAACAAAATAAGAGGTCGAGGAGGAAGATGAAGGGAAATAAATTTTCAAAAATGTCTGTTGGTAAGAGAATTAAGGTTAATTTTTTAAAGAATTGTGGTTAAAATTACACTATGGAATGACATTTGAATTCTAGTTAGTGCTACCTATGTGGTAAAATGGAAAATAAGGCTCATAATTTCACTGAAATAGATCCGAATATTGGTAATAAAAAATCTGATTTACAGTCAATATAATGTTTTAAGATCAATGAAATGGTTCATTATAAAAATGAATGTCCAACAATGAACTCAACTGTGTGAAAGTGGCCATAAAACAGGCAGAAAGGTGTGGTGAAGTCCTTTGCAACTACTTCAGTAAAGGTTGGGCCATCGAATGAATTAGTATCAGCTCTTGGGAGCTCAGTATTTTTTTTTTGAAGATTACCATGAGGTTGGGGTACCATCAGTTGAAATTAATGGAAGAAAACATTTTAAAGACCATGTTTCATACTAGATAAGGCACTTATGAATTTTTAGTTATGCCTTTTGGGTTTACAAATGAACCTGCTATATTCATAGATCTTATGAATATAATTTTCCATGACTTCCTGGATATGTCTGTGGTTGGGTTCAATGTTGATATTCTAGTTTATTCCAAATTTAAAGGGGAATATGAAAGTGATTTAAGGGTTGTCATGAAGAACATAAAAAAATATAATGTATGGGAAATTTAGCAGGTGTGATTTTTGGGTACAACAAATTTCTTTCCTTGGACATATTGTTTAAAACAATGGAATAACTATTGATCCTTCTAAAACAAAATATGATGAAAAATGGACAAGACCTACCAATATCACATAAATCAATAGTTTTCTTTGTTTAGAAGGTTATTACTAGAGGTTTGTTGAGTATTTTTCAAGGATATATAGACCAATGACTATGTTGTCCCAAAAAGGTGTTAAATTCATTTAGAAAAAGAATGTGATTATTGTTTTCAGGAATTGAAAACAATATTAGTGAATACTACAATTTTGGCACTGCCTTCCAGAAATATGGAATTTGTTATCTACAGTGATTCTTTATTGAATGGACCTGATTGTGTTCTAATGAAGAATTATCAATTAATTGCATATTATTCACGTCAGTTGAAACCTCATGAGTTAAATTAACATGCACATGATTTTGATAAAGATGGTGTTGTTTTTTTTTAATTTTTTTTGGAGGCATAATCTGTCTGGAGTAAAATGCGAAATCTATACTTACCAAAAATGTTTGCAGTATATATTCTCTCAGAAATAATTGAACATTATAAATATAAGATGGATAAAATTAATTAGGGATTAAGATTGCATGATCCATTACCATCATGGAAAGGGAAATAAAGTGGATGATGCTTTGAATTGAAACACTAATGATACATTAACCATGTTACATTTGAAAAAAAAATCTTTTGATTAAATATTTTTCGAACTTTGGAATAGAAGTTGTTGGTTCTGAAAATACTTTGTCTTGTTTCAGGTGTTAGTGAAATCATCTATATTAGACAAGATTAAGAATGTGTATTAGGAAGATAGAGAGTTATAGAAAAAGGTAGAGTTGGTTTAGACGGGTAATTTACCTAAATTTAACATTGATAATGATTTTATCATGAAATTTGGAAATGTATTATGTGTTATTTTTTATTCACAATTAAATAAAGAGTTGTTATGTGAAACTCATAGTTCTCTTTTTTCAGTTCATCCTGGAAGTACTAATATGTACATAGATCTTCATGAGTATTACGAGTGGGATGGAATGGAAAGATATATTGCTGAATTTACTATGAAGTGTTTAAATTGTCAATAGGTTAAAGCATAGAAATAGTTACCAAAAGGGATACTTCAACATTTACCTGTGCTAGAGTATAAATGGGAAAATATAACCATTTACATCATTTTGGGATTACTGAAAAAATTTCACAATAACAATGCAATCTAGGTTTTTGTTGATCGATTATCAAAACATGGTCATTTTCTTTCAATTCAATTTACTCTATCTCTAGATCAAAATTTTCAGTTGTATATTACTAATATTTTCAGGTTACATGTAGTTCCCCACTCCATTTTATTTTATCATGATCCTATGTTTACTTCTAACATTTGGAAAATCCTTCAGAAGTCATTGGGTACTAAATTAAATTTTAGTACTACTTTTCAACCTCAATCAGTTGACCAGTCAGAATGAACAATTCAAACAATGGATGATATGTTATGTGTTTTCTCAATGGATTTCCAGGGAAGTTGGGACCAACATCATTAATTTTTTGAATTTTATTATAATTACACTCTACATTCTAGTATACAGATGTTTCCATTTGAGGCATTTTATGGGAAGAGATGTCAAACTCTAGATTTTTGGGATGAAGTAGGTGAATGGAAACTTATGGGGCCAGAATTGGTATAAGAGATGGAAGAAAAAGATCAATTAATTCAAAAGCACATACGAATTTCTCAAAGTAGGCTGTAAAGTGATGCGGATAACTATAGGAAGGATATTTCATTTTAGGTAGTTGATTATGTCTTTCTGATAGATTATTTATGGAAAAGTGTGATGTGTTTTGTAATGATGAAAAAGCTGAGTCCAATGTTCAGTAGACCCTATAAAATCCTAGAAAAAGTTTGATCAGTTGTGTACAGAGTGGATTTAACTCTATGTTTATCCCAGGTAGAAAATGTTTTTCATGTTTTAATGTTGTGAAAGAATTTTCTAGATCTATCTCATGTTTTGAGTCCAAAGGTAGTTCATTTGGAAGACAATCATTCTTTTGATGAACAACCAGTCCATATTATTCAACAAAGAGTGCATGTGTTATGGAATAAGGTACATCACCAAGTAAAGGTTTTGTGAAAAACCGAAATGGTTGTAGAATCAATGTGGGAATTTTAAAATTCTATAAGGGATAAATAGCCCCATTTATTTGATATGTGAATAAAATTTCAAGGACGTAATTTCCAAAATGGGGGGAAGGATGTAACATCATAAGTAAATAAAAAATACATAATTTTCATATTTATTAATATTTTTAATTAAATATTAGTTTTACATTAAAATTTATTCTATGTTTGATGGCGTACCTAATACGCAATAATGTATTTCTTTGAAAACATATGTCGCACACAATGTTGAGTAATACTAAAACATAATAATATAATATTATTATTTTATATAGTATTTAATTCCCAGTTGTTTTAAAGGATATAATGAATATAACTAACAAAAATAAAATTATACTTTTTTTAAATGTTTTTACATTTATCTAATAAATTTTAGAATCTTAAATTGTGAATGAGTCTAATTTTATGTATAAACACTATAATAATTTTTAAAAGGTCAATTTACCACCTTTTGATGGAAAACCCTTTTTAAAAATTATTTTTTTCACTTTTATTTGTTTTATTTGACAAAATATTATTTTTATTTATAATTGAGACATCAAATTTTACATTGGACTAAATTTTGGCATTTTTCTATTAATGTTAATTTTTAATGAATAGTGAAAAATACTGTATTTTAATTCAAAACTGGATTTTAATCTAATTTAATCATATATATATAGATTTTTATTTTACATGGTTTTAAAGTGTAATTTGATTATATTTTTACCATTTAATCCAATTATAGTAATTTGAAGTAATTTCACTCTTAATTTGGACATAAACAAAGGTAAATCTTTTGGTTGTTATTATTTCATAAAAACACGCTTCTTGTTTTGACAACGAGAATTAATTTTAAATTAATTTCTGCCACTTTTGTGTTTGAATTAGAAAAAATAGATTCCATATCATGAATTATGAGGTATAAATTATATAAATTGTTATCTTTTATATTTAGACATTATGAATATTTACTGCAGTAAATATTTTATTTACCATGGTTAAAGGTTTTATCTGGTAAATAAGGGTGAAAATAATAATATTATAATATTAAATTACTCTTACACTTGTCCTGGACCTATTGGATGATACATGTCGGACCATGGGCATCCTAGGGATTATTTTGGGACCCTATGGATCCACATAAGAGTTATAATGAAACATTATGTTAAATAATTTAATGTAAAGGCAAAAAACACATAAACATATATCTTTTAGAAAAAAAATTTAAATGGGTTTATATAAGTTATATCTTCAACTAAAAATATTAATTTGAAATTTAAAATGATTTACTACATCATGGTATTTTACTTATAAATTTTAGACATCATATAAATAAAATTAATTATGACACAATGATGATGTATTGATTACCTTATTAATGAATGATTTAAATAAGTGAGTTTATAAAGTTTAATCAAATATCAAAAACCGGTCCAATTTTTTTAGGATGATTTTATTTATAAAAATATTCATCTTATCGTAAATTTAATTAGTTTTGGACCATTATAAAACGAAAATAATTATATAATAAAATAATATTTTCAAACATTCCTAAAGAGCCCCTCCTCCCCCTTATTGAAAGTCATCACCTCTAACCCATTACACACTCTTCTAAAGACCCTTGCCTCATCTAAACTCTACTCCAATAACCTCATATAATCCCTATATTTTTCTTATATACCTTAATTTATGAAGAAGTCTCTTCAAGAAATCCTTTTGGATCAAACCAAAGAGAGTTACCCAATTTAATGGTAACATCTTCTCTCAAGTACTCTTATTTTTTCACTTTTTCACTCTCTATGCTCTTATTATTATTTTTTTACATAACAAAAATATTATCCTTAACATATTAGGTTATTTTTATAATAATTATTTGAACTACACTTAGAAACACCACCTTATAATGGGGAAATAACATACTATTTTGCTGGATGGAAAACTAACACCTCAGAAAACGATTATTGTTCAATTATCTCTTATTGCCTCTTATAGTAACCATTATGATAGAACTGTATTTATATGTGATATATGTTATATTTATATTGTATCTATACTTCTTTATATTTCAATTATATCATATATTTATGGTTTCTATAATAGGTAAACGTGATAATTTCATTTGAGAAAGTCTGGACTGTCCCCCACTAAAAGTGATATGACTCTTTAATGCCATACATGAACCATATAAAGGGTATATTAAATGAAATTATATATGATATTATACTGGAATTATAATATTTCAATGTATCATTGAGTTTTCATTCAATTAAATATGAAATATAATTTAAAGTAGTGTCCATGCGTACGTATGTCTTACTATCTCCATGATTGATGCATTCCATTAGTTATCTCCAAATGTTATGTAATGTTATTAATAAAAATATATAATGAATATATATGATATATATGATACCTATATAATAAATATAATTCTAGAGATAATCGATTTTTTTCCACATGGACAACTTGTAATTATAAGAAGATCATTTTTAACTGAAGTACCAAATATCGACAAAAGGACTATTATTAACTTAAATAATTATATAATGTTTATAATGTGGTAATAAGTGATATAAAAGGAATAATAAACTTGAAAAAGGTTCTGATGAAATTAAAAATTAACATTTATTTATTGTTCATGATATTAAAGAACGAACAAGTCAAGTTGAACATGAGGTAAGGGATTTCATCTCAATCTTCATTTATTGATGCATATTTTTACTTATACACAGAATTCTTTTTTACATTGTATAAAACCCATTGACTTTTAATTTAAATCAATGGGAATATTTTTTCTACATATTGTTTTACTAAATGAAAAAGGGAATGTTTCTTTTTAATAACTTATACAGTTACAATGACCTTTCCACCACCGTGAGCGTTATTTGATTTTTGACTTCCATAACAAGCTGTAATGTTTTTTAATGTAAAATAAATACCATATACTCTATTATGTATTTTGTTATTGAAAATCATTTTGATAATGGATTGGTTATTTAAATAAATTTAAATAATATACTGCGATTGAAATGTGGAAATACTAATTCTTATTTTATGTTTATTTTATGCGTTATGAATATGTTATGTTTTTTACGAGTGGTTACGTGATAAACCTAGGGCAGGTGAGACTGCTATAGATCTCCAAAGCACTGTGCAATGTGACAGAGGTAAAAATTAATTTTTCTCATAATAGATTTAGAGGATATACTGTTATGGGTATTCTACTGTAACTTTCTATGTAGATGTGATAGGTACAAAATATGTATGAGGTGGATTCAACAAGATAACATTATGATTTATGATACGTATGTGTTATCTATAAATCTTATGATATCATGAGTTATGATAAATAGCTTATTCTTGGTATGTATTGATTGAATAAATCATTCATTATCTAAATATCATGATTTCATGATTTATGATATGTATGTGTTACTTAAAAATCTTATGCACATACCATGTTTTTTGAAATATTTTTCATAGGACATAAAGATAAATAGGTTCAATGATAGAATCATGGAATAGTCATGTTGTCTAAAACATGGAACAAGACATGACTCTTTTTATGTATTTATTTTATAAACAAATGTATATCGAATAGAAGTTTTTTCTTTATAATAATTGAGATGTAATGTAATATTTATGTCCTAATTCTCTGAATCACTAAACATGAAAAGCTCTTCAATGCTAATATACATTTAATTAATGTTTATGTAAATGTTTTAAGGCCATATCCTTATAATTATACTGGGGATATTGGTTTTTTCATAGGCACAACATAATATTTTTGTTCATCGAATATTTGGTTTTGTGGACCATAAGGGTAATTTTATTAAAAAGTTTATTATAAATTTTAATAGAAAATTTAAGCATCTCCCAATCTATGTGGGGTTTAAAATAGTTAGGACATTATATTTTTGTGGTTCGGTTGTATTGTACATTAAACATGAGAGATGTTCTTTTAATATTTATAATATCATTTCTTATGAAAAATTATAATATCGTTCAAAATGTATATCATATGAAAAACTATACACCATTGTTAGGTCAATGGTGTATGGTTTACCCTAGTCGCATCTTAACATTTTTCAGTCTTGAGAGTTTGATAACATCACACATGATGGTAATGCCATTCAATTTTTTATTATAATTTTTATAAAAAATACAACATCACTCTAAGGAAGTATCATATCAGAAATCTGAGACCACTGATAAATCAGGGATGCTGGGTTTACCGAAGGCATGACATAAAATTCGTAACCATCAACTATTTTATAACATCGCACACAAGAGTATTAATTATATTCTGTTATTAATATTATATATATATATATGAAAAAATTAAACAAATTATTTTAAAAAATCAGTTTCATTAGTAAATCATTTACAACAATTATTGTAGTTTTATAATCGTTATTTTTTAATTTTTAAAAGTATGATAAAATATTTAGTATTTATTACTAATTTTTTTATTAATTATTAATCATTGATAATTTTTTTGTTAAGTAGTACATGTTATTTTTTTTTTCATAAATGATATTATAATAAATAATATTTTTTTAATCAATTACTAGTATTTATATTTCTTCCATTATCTTTTTTAGATATATTCATAATTTCCTCAATTTTCAAATTATTAATAATATATTATAACTCATAATAATATTTGGTAATAATGAATAAATTTTAGTGATTTATTATTAATTATTATAAATTATTTTATAATTATTATTTCATATTTATATTATTATTATATTATTATTAATATATATATATATAATGATTTCGTAATTAATATAATCACATCAAACATATTTTAATTGTTTTTTAATCATATATACATATATCAAATCCACATATTTGTATATATAAATTGTATATATTCTTATAAAATGTTTATATAAACATATTCATATTTTAATAGATGTGTGTATATGTATAATTTAAAAATAAATTTAGTTATAGTTAATTTTTATTATTAATAATTTTTAATGTCATGAATAATAAATTTATATAAAATATTTATAATTAATTTTCATATAATATTTTATAATTATTATTTATTTTGAATTGATATATATTTTAAATAAATAATTATTAAATAATAATTATTTTCAATTAATAAATTTGAAATAATAATGATTTTGATTTAATAATGTTTACTTAATTTTGGTGACATGGAATATAATGAATGATTAAAATAAAAAATACTATTTGTATAATTGAGATTGTATAAAAATAATAATAATATCATTGAAAATATAATTTTCAAAATTAATTGTCTATTGAATTAACCTAACATAAAGGTAGAAGATAAAATGTAAAATTATTTTTTTAAATAATTGAGTATTAATAAAAACATATTTTTTAGAAATATTACCTGATGGTGGACAGATTAATAATCAAGTCATTATTTCAAATTTAATTTATTTATATATATAATTTTAAATAGATTTATACCTGTAATTATATGACGATATTTATCACCAAATATTTATAATAATATAAATATATTTAATATATATATATATGTGGGTATTTTTATTTATATTTCAATATAAAAATATATTTTCTCAGATATATTTGAAATTATGTATATATATATTTATTTATTTATATAAATATAAATTTATTTTATAAATAAATAAATATATATATATATATATGATTGTATATTTTTATAATTATTTATAAATAAATACAATTTTAAATATATTTTTCTATATATACATTTATTTAAACATATTTACATATATATATATATATATATATATAAACCTGATACACACATTCATATATCTGAATCAACATAAATAACTCATGCATAACTGATTAATTAGCGAATAATGAATAATAAAATATCAATAATGTTAAATACAAAATACATCATCAAAATAAGATTCACACATACATATTTCATTTCATGAACATATCGAGTCATCCATCACACCCAACACTCAACTCGGTCCATGGCCTGGCCCAAATGACATTATAGATCCCCACAGGCTGGCAACTAGTTCCTAGGTATCAAAAAAATTCTTTGGGAATTATTTCGCAAAAATTAAGAAATATAAACAAAAAATAAAATTAAATAAATAAAAAAATTAATCATCATAACGAAACATGGAATATCAAATTTGAGATTCACGGTTTTATAAATATTGAAAAAAAAACAAAAGATACACAAAAAAAGCGGAGAAACTAGACAATACCAAAATCTCCAAGAAACAAGAGGTGGATCATCCCCATGACACTACCACTAAAAATATTAAGGTAAAAACATTAGAAACACAAATCTCCATCTCGATAATCATTACCTTTACCTGAGAGAAACATAATAATGTCTAGAAATACCTGAGCGTGTATGCATGGTGTGATTCATAACCAATTAGGATACCACCAAAAGAAATATTCCATTCCATATCATTAATGAAAAAATTAACATGCACATTTCCTTTAAAATTTTTTTATAATTTTTAAGAAAACATTTATACAAAACTATATTAAGGGAAAACACATTTAAAGGGAAAAATTTCATAGGGAAAGTGATTTTCTCAAAAACTCTTACATTAATGTCAAATATATTTATGGTCCAATATATGTCAGAGAATGAAAACACATCAAATGGGAACACTAAATAACATGATTTACATATTAGAACTAGCTATGATGGGACACTAGGTACATTGTATATTGGTGAATTTGGGATATCTACCACAACCAATAGTGTTCTCGTGGAAGAGCCACTATGAGAGAACATTACATGGCCCTAGTATTCTCCAAAAATCATCTTAGTTTAGTTCTTTTTTCATCATAAATCCTTCTAGATGAATCTGGGAAAAGAAACTTTTGAGTAAATTAGAATAGTAATCATAGTTCACAAACCTAGATACCCAGTATTCCCTTTTATTCTCAATATTCATTTAACATGATACATATGAATCCACATTCACAAACACACACATAATATATGTAAACACAAATGAATCCAAATTTTCTCATAATAAAAACCTATTCTAAATTAACACACACACAAAACCAATTTATTAATAAACTTCTCACCTATTACACAATTTATTAGACTACATTCAGATAATTTAAAATATAACTATGGCATACAACATGGGTTCGAACATAAAAAAAATCCCATTCCATTGTAAAATAATTATCAGACCATGTACACAGCAAATACCTTCAAAACTCATTTCTTACAACAAAGGTATTTCATAGAACTTATTTAAATACTCAATAAATAATATTAAAATCATCCCAAAATGATTAAACAAGGAATCACCTACCCCATGTTAAAAAACATTTGGAAAATTGTGTTAAACCACAACCACACCACCAAGGGATCCTATAATATTTTCTGAAAAATAGACTTCAATATCGATCCCGAATGAAAAATTACCAACCCTAAAAATACCACCTTACCCAATAGAAAAGAAAACACCGATAGAAAAAGGAGACATACCCTAGAAAATAATGGAAATCAAAGAGGATAACTAGTTAGTTGAATATATTTTTTAGAAATTCAACAATAATCACCCCAGAAATAGAGGTCCAAGGGATAAATTGCGATGGGGGAGGAATTTAGGGTAGATTATTACAAGAATGGATGAGAGGGGCGTATTTGGGTTTACATTAACGAAATAATAAAATAAAAAACCAATTTTAAATTACATGGAAATTCTATATAGTTTTGCGGCATGGTTTGAGAAGATATAGAGCAACAATGATCCCCTTACTATCCAAGTAGGACATGCTGCATGTTTATCCCACCCAGTTTACAATCCTTGGGCTAACAATGTGATACACCTATATCAAAAAACACCATTTGGTCACACAGTTAACTAGGAAAGTCCACATGGTTTTTCAAGAAGTGTGTCAATCATGCACCACCTACTGTTCACCAAAACTATCATTATGTCTATTAAAATCAAGGGAAACCCAAAATATAAAATTCTATAAAAAATAAAAAAACATATTCCCTAAAATATAAATGAAGAAATAAACAACTCGAGGGAATCCCAAGGACCATAGAATAAAATAGATCAAATAAAAAATTAAAAACCTATGTATTAAAATCCTCCCCAACATGGAAGCATTCCACCCACATAAATTTATTCCAAGACATGATACAAAGACAAAAAAAATTGAACAAATTATTAATAAAAATAAAAATTAGGAGAAGGAATGAACACTATTAATAGAGATATATATTCATAAAATTTAACTCAAAATACCAAAATAGAATAGCTATTTTATTTTTTTGACCCCTAGAAAGATACAACATATACATTTGATCGATTAAAAGAAAAATAATTCTCATAATAACCCAATTTATAATTCCAATCCATGAACTCTTCAAACACAACCAAAAACACTCATACTTCTTACATGTAATGAAAAAAATCCAGATCACTTTTTGATGAGTTTTGAAAATAGAACAAACACTTTTAAAAATAATGATTCAAACAAAATGATTACCCACACTCTAAAATGGCTTATGTTTACATAGTAGAAAGAATCAAGGAAAACATCCAAAAATTAGACTTCTCAATTCCAAGATATACTAGAGACTAAACTGAATTGTAAAAATGGAAGACTCAAATGGACTTCCCGCTCGTAGAAATGATCTAGACTGATTTATCCCAGATGAAATTTTCGTTAGGAACTGAGGTGGGTCTCCCCACCAAATGAACAAACCAATATAAACAACTCACATAGAATTACAAACATGTGATAAAAACCCCCTCCAATAGGGAAAGAAAACATTAATATGGAAACCCCCATCTATGAGATATGATATGACTAAAACTAATTCACAAGACAATAACAAATGGATCTACATACATAATGATCAAGCCATGGATTTCCAATGATACGAGACACCATGTATCCTCACAATAAAATAGGAGATTTCAAACTATATGTGTCACAATGAGAAAACAAGTCCTCCATAACTATTCACACAATAAAAATATCATTAATGATGAAATACATATCCCTGAATCTTAAGATTTATCCATAAAACACTAAGGACCAAGCCTAACCGTGGTCCCCTACACCCATAGGTTTCATCACTATGTTCTATCCTCACATCAAGGCTTATGGATGAATCCCTAATGTTTGAGGAATATTTTTCATCATAGTTACGATTAGAAGATTCTCGATTATAAATCATTATTTCTATTAAACAAGCAGTCACATTGAAATTCAGGTAGAACCAACAACACACAAAATCCCGTGAGACTCACATTCCCCCAATATGGAACTCCCATCAAGATGAAGTCATAAAATATAAACATGCATCATAATATTTCACCTCAAATGAGAAATAATAGAAAAAAGATTCCCATAGAACACTCCTCCATCCAAAATGTATAAATTCCAGAATGTACAAAGGATAAACAAAATCACATTAAATTGGGATTTCACAAAATATTCCACAACATCCAATTTTTCATCTTAAAGAAAATTTGACATGAAAAAACATTACCAGACTGGACTATTACAAAAAATGAATCATTATGAGAAAAGAAACATTAAACTATCCCCAAAACAACAAACTAATCCTGCAAGTGTGTGCAACAACATATTATGACCAAACATGTCGTGATGATGCTGCATATTGATTCTTTTCCCAGTACAGGGATGATGAAAGATCGAGAAGACTTTTTTAATATCGTGACAAACACCAATAGATTCATGTGATTTCATCATATCTATAATGGTACTACCTTCAAAAATTCAAGATAATGAAGGAAAATACATTCCTCAAATAATCCTTCTTCACACTCCTTCAACATGAGCCACGTGCCTTCTGAAATCTCCATTGGAGGTAAAAGAGAACATTGAAACCTTCAAGTATAAAGGTAACATACATCATCCTTAAATATTTTTGGAAACTCAATAAAACTAAATATTCTCACTATTTTCTACATCCACTCCATCGCAATGATAAGATCTACTCATCCATAATAAATGAGGAATTGAATTATAAAACTCTTGAAAGAGATCTAATGTTTGATCAATAGAAGGGTTTATAGATAATGAACCACCTGTAGGTACACATTGAATACCCATAAAATCATATAGGGGTGTAAAATAGACAATATATTAACCAATAACCCAGGAAAAATAATCCATCAGTTAAAATATAAAACAAAAAAAACTCCTAGCATACCAAGGGAACCAACTCAATGAATTCCCAATAGATTTCTCAAATAAAACCACTACCAATTATTTCATGATAAACTCATCAACATTATGTCTAACATGAAACAACAATAAAATAAAAAGAGTTACCAATAATAAAAGACATTATAATAAATGTAATAAAATCACATAGAAACACACCACCCAACTACTGATCATAAAGAAATCACATATTCTCATTAAAGGATATTTTGAAAAGAAAATAACCATGGTGGGTTTCATACTCACCAATGGTATTCCATGTATCATCACTAAACAATATTATCAATCCAAACTGAAACTCATTAAAATTATCACAAATTTCCATTCATGTGATCACTCATGTGGATACTAAAGTTGAATATAAATTACCAGATAAAACATTGAACCCAACTTTAAACTTCCCAATTCATTTCCCATTTCAAGATCTAGGAAACCATTCAAAACCATAATTATTACCAAATATAATACTATTTTTAAAATCCACACATTAATAAAAAACATATCATCCCCATTAAGAACCATTTTCACAAACCATATCATCCCAATGAAAATGTTTTTTAGAAGATGAACAAATCCAATTTCAATAATAATAATTTCATTAAAACCATTTATTATCATTTAAAAGAAAATTCCAAAACCCCCTTTAAAATTTATTTCATTTACCAATTTTTTGTTTTAGTAAATAACATATCAAAATTATAGATATCCAATCTCGATAAACACATACATATTTTACAACAACAAAATTAATTTTGATAAAATAAACTTTTATAAAGACGTCATCAAATAATTCTGAAAACTAATATTCCATCATTCCAAAACCAAATCATTTCCAAATTAAAATATAGTTTTCAAAATTTGAAAACTATGGTTTTTATATAAATTTCATAACCCAATAAGAAACAAGAAAAATGAAAATGGAAAACTAGTTATAATGAGAGACTTGGACATATTGTTGGATATCATACACCAATCAAACCACTATAAGAAAGACTGTTCTAGGACAATTTTCTATCCCTGTATAGATTTATAGGCCCACCAAGGTCACTGATACCACTATCCTGAGTACTAATTCATTTCAAAAATGTAAAAAAATTCACAAAAACAAAATAAACCAAATAAAAATAGACTTCCCATGGAGACCCTGGTCCCATCATGAGGTGTGTTGTATAAGCGCCCTACTATTTACTAGAACATCCAGACCTGAAAATCCTATCTCTGTTATACCCAAACCCTTCCCAAAATAAAATGAACCAAAAATATAGCATCCTTATAGGATGTGTTTTTGTTACAAACCATGTCAGGGTTTTATCCAACCTGACACCCGGCCTGGTCTATGGTATTGCCTAAAGGGTGATCCCAATACCCCTAGATTCGCAACTAGTTACTAAATATCAATGAAATTATTTGAGAATGATTTAACCAATCTTCTTATATATATATATATAAACAAAAATAGAATATATAAAGAAATAGAATAACTATAACCAAACATTGAATGCAAAAAGTAGATTTATGTTTTTACAGTTTTTGACTAAAAATGCTATAAAAAAAGTGAACCAGAAAGACTACCACAAAATATAAAAGTAGAAATAAGAGCATCATGTGATTTCCTAGACCTAAATTCCACTTGATAGGTGCCCGGAGCCTAGTGGGCCACATGGAATCAAGTACATCTCCCCGAACACCATAGGTTGCTGACTATTAGTGAGGGATTCTGGTGTGTCCATGGGGATACTATGCCCTAATTACCAAATTTTAAGGCGTTGGGTGAATGTAAACCTAGATAAATAATACTTGTAATATAAGTAAATTTAAGACATAACAAAAAATAGAGACAATAATAGAAATAACTAAAAAAACTGGAATAACATTTAAAAACTGATAATACGCCATGCCACATGAAAAATAGAAATCATGGATACACGAATGTAGGGATAATATTTTCAACAAAATTATTAAAAAATTTACAGACTTTCCCAATAATCCTAGGATTCAACATGGTCCATTTCTATCAAGCTTCATCCTAAAAAAATCATGTGTCTGAATATATATGCTTCCCTTGGTCTACACTTATAACCATGTAATATGCCTCGAGTACCAAATGGTGCCTGAAGAGGCTGTGAGATAAATAATAGTGGGCCACCACCAATGGTGTATATACCATCTATTCCGTGTAATGGAAATGAAATGGTGTGAAGGCATGCACATGTAAAGTAAAGAAGTACAGTCTAACTAAATACTCAGGTAACAACTTCAGCCCTCGGCTGGGGTTTGAACATATAACTAGTTCATTTAACTATTTAATTACCCATTCATGTTGATAGGTCATGTATGGAATATCCAACATAGAAATCACCTCGTGATATTATAAATATTTTAGGTTTCTGGATGTAACAAGGCAACCATGATTTATGATATTTAATAATAATGTACCAAGGAAATAAAGAAAGTGATGTAGACCTCAAGGGTTTCCAACTTAGTAGTAACTATAACCTAGAATGGGGTTATATTTAAATCCCAAGAGAATATTCCATGTAATTTCACAATTAGGCCCCTACCAAGTACAAGGTGATTGTCCATGGTAAAATGGGGATAAGTAGAGTCAAGGACAGATGGGATTTAACAATGGAACCTACATTTCAATGTTGGATCTGATGAGTGTATCCAAGGAATACTATGATTATATGAAGTGATCTGATGTTGTCATACTGGTAATCCAGGAATAGTCATGGATCAGAATCATGGTTCATTTAAACGTATAGAAGTTCTGTCCTTGAATCCAAATGAGGTTCCCGAGTGCTCATGGAATTATCCAATTAAAATCCAAGGAAATATTGAGTTAGGACATTCCTATTTAAGTATGAATTCATGTAATATCTTTTTTATTTCAAGCCTTTTAGTTTATTAGTATCATATGGTCAAGTATCATTCTACCATTGGTTCAACCCTTCCCTTTCACAATCGTGATAAGGACATATGTCATGTATCATTTTAATCAATTCATAATTAATCAATAAGTCCATTTTGTTCAAACCATTCCATTACTTAGTGTGACAAGGCCATATATCATGTAACCATTCATCTAATCCATTTAATGAATATTTATTAATTTGTGTTTTATACTGATATCTTCCATTAATGTTGTAAGGGGTGATACAGATATGAAACAAATTAATCATTAACATGTAATTATCAATTTTAAGAAATTTACATAGGTGGGTCAAGTTGTACACATAAATGGTATATTAAATTATGTAATTCATAAAATAAATCTAAACAATTATTATAGAAAAACATACCCATAGAGAGGTCATGCCAAGGCCCACCCAATCGGTGGCGTAAATGTGTCAAAACAGTAAACATCAATTAGGGCATAACCACTGACATGG
Source organism: Viscum album (assembly GCA_963277665.1). NCBI lineage: Eukaryota > Viridiplantae > Streptophyta > Magnoliopsida > Santalales > Viscaceae > Viscum > Viscum album. The sequence goes on from OY728146.1 coordinate 1,272,387,578, forward strand.
ATGGGATGATGTTTTGGTCATAACCACCAATAGTCAATAACATATATTGAAATGGTCAAATCATGTATAAGCATGATATATAAATTTAATAAATTGAACCTGATGAAATCGATGAACCCCACATGAAAAATCCAAAATCAATGAACATTTGGGATGAGATATGAACCACCAACCTTAGGAATGTATGACTCTCCTTCTATGGTATTAGAAATTTATTTGCCTTATATTAGATTAGATATATGAAAAATTTAAAAATTATCTTCCCCCAATAACTTGGGCACGAGTAAGAGTGAATGAGAATGTCTCATCAGGACTCAATTGCATACCGTATCACATCCAATGTGATGAACGTAAGCTCAAACATGTCACATATGAAAGATATCATTAAATTGATATCACTGATCTTCTGAAATTCCAAAATAGAGAGAGAAATAGGTTAATCCTATATAATCTCATATATGGAAGATGGAGGGAGGTTAATACAGTAATAAAAGAAATTTTGTAATTTTACTGAGAAAAATGGCATGTTCACAGTTTGTCTACATGGTTAAACAAAATGTAAAAAAATAGTTTGAGGTTTTCCAGGTAGAAGGTTATATTACACAGTTAGGCCGCATGGCCGTGAGTAAACCATAAAAAGTGGTTTCGTCCTGAAATTTTAATATACAGGGTTATCCAAACAGTGCGCCAACCACGTGATAACTGTGAAAAATGTCTAGTTTTCCCAAAAAGATTTGTTATGGTGTCCGAATGTGCCCGAGAAACCACTGAGGCCCTTATTAACAAAAAATTAATCCATATTAGGTCAAAAATAGAAATATAGACTGAAATTTAAAGGATCCATTTATGGGTCAAAAACAATGTTCTTATAGTCTCCCCCTTAAAAAATAACTCATCACCGAGTTCACCACCCATGTATGGGGAAACACTATCTTAGAACTATTCTGGATACTAAGCATGTTCTTTAACTCCCCTCTCCCATGTCTTGTCTTATGCACAACAGTGATGCCACAACCCCAGTACTTTAGGGACAAAATGACTCAGATATCCCTCATAGTCATGTCAACAATATATATTCGATACTCCTTAAAGGTAGAATCAATATCTAACTCCACTTACTCAACATTTAATGAATAAGACATATTGGAATGATACTAGAGAAGTTTTGAAACATGAAGTAAATTGTGCATGGAATGGTACCTATGAGTTAATAGACACTTATAGGAAAATAGTCCGAATCTCCATCGAATTTCAAAAGGCCCTACATTACAATGTGAAAAATTACCATGATTTTGTAGCCATTTATGACCTAGAACAGAGATACCCAAAGGAAAAAAATATCACTAACCACAAAATCAAAAGGCCTTCGATGACAATCAATATACTTTTTTTCCTGGACTAAGAAGTATTCATATGCTTTTTGATCTGCTAAACTTACTCTAAATTCTCCTCAATAAGATGAGTAAATAGTAGGGTGTCCTCACTTTTCTCTATCTATCATAGGGGTTAATAGAATTGCCTACCATATAAGGACTCAAAATGATACATTAGAATTGTTTCATAAAAACTATTAATATAGGTCAACATGATGAGAGGTATATGCTTCTCCCATGAACTGCCAAAATCAGGGAAATGTGATCGAATGATAACTTTTAGAACCTTTATTTTCCATTCTATGTGTCCATCAATCTAAGGGTGAAAAGTTGTTCCTTGAAGCAGCCGAGTCTCCAAAGCCTTTTGCAATACCTACCAGAACTATGGTGTGAAATGATAGTCCGGATCTCAAATGATAGAATGTGGAGCCCATGTAGTCATACAATCTCATGAACATATAGTTTTCCCAGATCATCAAGTGAAAAGGTCTTGTAAATAGGAATTATGTTGGATTATTTTGTTATTAGGTAAATGACTGCACCTATAGAATCAATTTCCCTCGACCACAAAGGTAAAGTGACTATGAAATCGATGGAAACATTTTATCACTCCAATTCTGAGAAAGGAAGTGGCTGTAGAAAACCCATAGGTATTTGGTGCTCTTCCTTCACATACTAATATGTGAAACAACTAGATATAAAGCCTTATATCCAAAATTTCATCCCAGGACACAAATAATGGAGTTTCATAACTCAATTTATTTTTGATATTCCTGGATGAACATCACATCGAGAGGTGTGAGACTCTTTCATCAATTCCTCTCTCATATCTATAGGGTAGTAGACATGCCCATGTAGGCCCAAGATGGCATCTCTGTCCACAAAACAATCAAGAGGTGTGTTATTTCTGGATATACTCTCATGAGCAACCAATAATTCAATATTTATAAATTGTCTACTCTTTACCTTCTTAAGAATGGAAGATATATCATTCAAGGATTAGAGGTAAGACCACTCATGAAAATCATGAAACTCTACATGTAGCTCAAAAAATGGGGCCATTAACTTCCATTCATCTCTGGCTTCCCATTCATCATCATCCTATTTTTTCGACTCAATACTTCTGAAAGAATGTTTCCTTTACTAGGAGTATAGGCAAGCTCAAAATTAAACAATTATAGATAAATGATCAATATTCACTATCTAATGTTTATGTCATGTTGTGAAAAGATATATTTGAGTCTATTTTGGTCCTTGTACACCACAAAGAACTCAACCATCAGAAAATCTCTCCAACAACGTAAGTAATGGAAAACTTCTTATAGCTCAAGATTGTGTTTCAGGTAATTTATCTAATGAGGATTCAAAATCCAAGATCTATATGTAACAAATTTGTCCCCATACATCAGCACTAATCCTATAACGATGCATGAAGCATCATGGAAGATGGTATAACCATTACCCGGCTCAAGAAGAGTCAGAATTTGGGCGGATACCAACTTCCCATTCAACAACTGAAAGAATTTATCTCATATTTGTGACCATAAGAACATGACACCATTGTTTGTTATAGTATTAATTGGTTAAGAAAAGAGATAAAAGTAGTGTATGAAACACTTGTAATATCCAGTCATCCCCATTAGTCATTTTATATGAAAGGCATTATTGGGATTCTCCTAGGAAACTACTACATTATCCTTTTCTAAGTCAAATGATACTCTCGATTCTAATATTATATGAACCATCAAATTGGCCTTGTTGATCGAGAAGTGTCACTTAGCATGCTTGGCGCAATGGTGATGATATATCAATATACATTGAACGATATGAAGATGTATGAAATGGTCTCTATGAGTGTGAAAATACAACCAGATTTTGTCTACATAAGCCACAATAAAAGAATCCAAATTGGGGTGGAAAACCCTATTCATGAAAACCATGAAAATGGTAGGTGCATTCATAAGACCAAACAACATAACAAGGTACTCATACAAACCATAACTGCTACACAATTTTTTATGATTATGTCTAATGGTGTGACTCACACATAATGAGATCTCAATATTAGGTCGATATTAGTGTAGAATATTTCTCCTCAGATATGGTCAAAATGATAATCTATTCGAGGAACTAGATAATGGTTATTGATCATAAGCGGGTTCAACCATTGGTAATCCACACATAGACGTATGGTTATATCCTCTGTCTTGGGGAAATGTATGGTCAAAAACCAAGAGAATGTACTAGGCTGTATAAAACCGTTGTCCTCTAAATGATCAAACTACCTCTTGAGATTTGAAAGCTTTTTAGGCGCTCTCCTGTAAGGAGGAAATGAAATTAGAGATACTGATATTACAAGATCAATTTTAAACTCTACCTATTTCATGGGAGATAATATAGAATAATACTATGGAATGACCTTCCTAAAAAGATATAATACTAGAGGGAAATAATCCTTATATAAAACCTGATCCTATATAAATATATTTTCAATCGGGGTAGTCACTACACCTAGCCTATGATGCTCTGGTCCCTCTTTACCTCATGGACATCCCACCCACTGTAATGTTGATAACAGATTCCCTTGGTGATGTAAAAGGTACTGTACCACAGTAGCTGTATAAAAAATCATGATATTGAACCTACCTTGCCATTCCAAGAATGAAAAACAATCCTATCATGTCTATAATAAAGAGGTTTCATAAGAAAGGGTAACTGCCAACCACAAGGGGACAATCCCTGAACTAATGTATTCCCTATTTTCATACCTATTAAGGTGTATCTAGGGACATTAGACCATAGAAGTACTCTATATCTAGTCTTAGAGATTCCATGATGGATAAGGAGATAAAAACATACAAAGCAACAATACCAAATATAGAAGATACTATAATATAGGCTAATTGAATAGAACCTCATACAATAGATGGTCCTATAGCCTGATCCATGTGTATTGACTCTAGTGTGTGTTATTGAAATCATCAAAGATCATGTTCAACAGATGGAATACCAAGATCAAAACAAATTTTATAGAGATGTTGGTGACCAGGGGTCTAGCTACCATGGTCATGACCTCCTCCTCGGCTTGACCAACTGGTTTTATCCCAATTCCCTACCGAACACGAGGTAATAGAACTCACTCTTAAAGGTGGAGATTTTGCAAATCCTTTTACACTCAAAGATGATGTAAAGGCCCTACATAAATGATGAAGATGCTCCATACTATCTCAATACCAACACTCCAGTGAGTCTATATCACACCGAGGCTTTGAATTCCCCCATTGTCTACACTACTGACACAATTTAGAGCTATTAAAACATACAAATTGGTTGTCATTTTCATGACGAGGATCCTCAAGGGAATGCTTCCTTCCACCCAAAAAACTACTTGCTTGACACAACACTGATCTTTTAAATATGGTACTGTTTCTATATCTCATGTTTATCTTAGTGATAAGAGCCTGATTAAATATAAAATAATATACAATATGTTGTAGACAGGTTCGATACAGTGACTTGTGTATATTTGGCATACTAGAGGCCATCATCAAATCATCTTGCATGTGAAATATCATCAACGAATTGAAGTGGTGAAAAGAACTTCAACTCTATAAAATGCCCTGAATATTCCATAATTTACATCGAAATGTATTCGAGATGCATTAACTCTTTGGATCTGTAAGCACTATGTGTCTATGGAATGAAATAATCATAGAAGTTAGTTTTTAAATAAAACCATAATATTTCCTGATGATGACCAGCCTGTATAATCACATCCCACAAAAAATTGGCCAAATCCCAAAGCATGTATATGGGAAGCTTGACCGTTTTTTCTAGAGATGTCTTCAGATGATCAAAGATATAAATGGAGTATTCTATCCAAGACTGAGAATATTATAGACATCTATCCTCGGAAAAGGTAGAAGTATGTTTCTTCTAGAACTCACGAGTCAAATCAAACATCATAGATGTAAGTCAGGGATCACCACACATCGACTGAATCAGATATAGAAAACTATCATGAACATGGGAATATGTTCCCATTTCAGGTATAATACATGGTGCCTCAAGTGGCACTCTTGGAGGTTAGACTAGCAGCTCAAGACCCACTATTCCCGAATCATGGTCATCACCACCCTCCTAGAAAACTACATGATGAAGTCATGGCAACATTGGTATAAAATTTCCAAGCACACACCTTAGAACAAGATTACGAAAAAAGATAGAATCACTGTTGGAATATTAATATAGGAAAACTCAATGCATAAGGAATACAACCCCATCTACCCACATAGATAACCAGATATCGTTTTGTTTTATTATATAAGTTTCATTTCATTATATATTTAATTTCTAGGTTCACTCTGTTGCCTTTCATAAACACGAGAAGGCATGAAAATCATGTGTGACCCATTTATTTTATATTTGAAGATTCACTTTATATAGGATATCAATTTTTGATGAATTAGTTCCCATATTATAATCACACGAAACCAAACCCTTTTATTTATAAAATAATGGATTTAATCGATAAATTACAAATCCCAACCCATGAGGGCCCATAAATCTCATGAATTAAGACATGAAATCACCCAATTGCAACCAATAGTAATACAAGTACAAGAAACAATCACATCACGACTCAATAACCAAAAGTATATCATGTAATGAAAAGTAAATAAATTAAAATATTGTTCATGTCAATTTTCATGACATGTGAAATCAAGGTTACTATAATGAGGAATGTAACAATGCACCTTCCCCTCATATCATTAGGCCATAGATAAAACATAATCCTCAATCAGAGTAATAACCAACAACACCACAATACATGTGAATCACCCAATGGGTAAATAATATCAATTGTAATTGGAAAAAGAATAACAACATTTAAAATTTTAAGAAACATGGTTTTCACCCCGAACATGGTTTGGCGATGCCCAAGAATGAATTATAACCAAGAACCAAGTAGTCATATCATCCAATATATTTTCCCAAAATATTAATTCATGAAAACAAATCCTACGTTGATACCACATTGTGATATACTAGATCGGGATTCCACTTGATAGCTTCCCTGAGCCCGTTGGACCACATGGCCTCAATCATATATCACAGAACACCAGAGGTTCTCGACTAGCATTGAGGTACTAGAGTGAATCCATGGGGAGAGTATCCACTCAATACCAATGTGTAGCACAATGGTTGAATGTTAAAATAGATATATAGAAGAATAAATATAAGTAAATATAAGACACAAGAGAAAATAGAGACAAAAAAATAATAACTTAACCAACTGGAATAATATTCAACCACTGAAGATATGTCATGTCACTAGAGAACTATCTAACATAGATACATGAAACTGGTAATAACATGCTCCAAAAATATATAATGTAAATCAAATACTATCCCACGAATCCTGACAACCATCTCGGACCTATTCTATCAAGCTCCATCCAAAACTTCAAGCGATCAGGATTTTAAAAACTTATAATTCCATTTTGCAACACATGAAACCATGTAATCTTCCCCAAGTTCTAAATGGAACTAGGAGAGGGTGTGAGATAAATCATAGTGGGCCACCAAAAATGGTGTATATAACATTCTGTCTAGGTAATAGAAATGTAATAGTTAGTTGGCATGCATATATAATGTAAAACAGTATAATGTAACTAAATACCCAGGTACCTTCATGAGCCCTTGGATCACGTCTAAACATGTAACGATTTAATTTAATTAAGTATTTACCAATTCATGTTGATAGGTCAAGTGAGATATATCCAACATATACATCACATATTGATAGTATAAATAGTGAAGTTTGCATGATGTAACAATCAAACCATGATTTATGATATTTAAAAACGAAGTCCCATGGTGATAACCTAGGATACGTAGACCTCATGGGTCTCTAAATTAGTAATAATTGTAGCCTACCATGAGTAATGAGTTAAATCCAAGGAGCATAGTTATTGGAATTTCACATTTGGCACCTACTGAGTCCAAGGTGATTGACCAAGGTATAAAAAACTATGTTATGATAGGTCCCGATGGGCATTAACCATGGAACCTAATTGTTAATGTTGGATAAAGGAGTGTATCCAAGGAAGCCTTTGATAATATAAAGGGATCCTAAAGTGTCATACTGGGAATCTAAGAACATAAAAAGCTCAAGATCTTGGTGTGTTTCAACCATAGAAACGTTTATCCTTGAATTTATATGGGGTTCTTGAGTGCTGATGGAGTTATCCAATTAGAATCAATAGAGAGATCAAGTTAGGGAATTCAATAATATTGGATTAAAGAAAATGTAGGGAGGTCAATAGATCATCAAGGAAAACTTTCAAAATTTACTGAGAAAAATGGATTGTGCACCATTTTTATGAATGATTTGAAAAACAGTGTGCAAACCCTGAGGGGATTTCCTGGTAGAAGGAAAATATCAAGATTAGGCCACACAAACATGAAAAAACCCAAAAAAAATGGTTCTTTCTCGTAATATCAATCTTCATTATTTCCAAACTGTGCACTAAACATACGGTAACATTGCGAACTAACTTGTTTTCCCGAAAAGATTGTTTCTGGTCTCAGAAAATACAATAGAAACCCCTAATACCCTTACTAACTCAAAATGAATCCATATTACGTCCAAATTGAATAATTATACTGAAATTTAATTGATGCATACCAAATTGAAAAATTTGGTTCGTACACATCCTCCCTATGCCACCTCCATTAACACATGTAAGAGAAAACATCTATAATTCTAAATCATCATGGTGATATCCCTTTCCTTTACCTAAGTCAAACATAACAAGGCTTAAAACACCCAAATTTGTATGTATGGTGTGATAAAAATACCAAATGGATTCCTCCTAAAATAAAATAGTCTATTTAAAACATCAAATGAAAATTTTTCATTCAAATTAACTTTAAAAATTATGTTCAATTTTTGGGAATACATTTAATGAAAAATATTTCAAAGGAAATCTGTTTTAATAGAAAAATATCTAATGGAAGAATTTATCTAAAAAATATTGGATTAATGTGAAATATATTTATAGACCATTGAATGTCAATGAAAGGAACTGTACCATAAGAGAGAACTATCTCAATGAAAAACAATATAAGCCCTAGCTCAAATAGGGCACTAGGTACATCATATCTTAGTGAAACATTGTATAACACTAAAAACCAAAATCATTTTCATGCATGATCCAACAGGAGGGAATATCACATGGTCATAGTGGTCTCCAAACAACATCATATTTTAGTTACTATTTTAATCACAAAATATTCTAGATAAAACTATGACAATCTACTTCTAACTAAACTATCATACTAGTCCTAGTACACCAACTTAGATACCTAGGATCCCCCGTTATGCATAATAATCCTTTAACATGTCTCGTAGGTCACCACATTTACATACACACAAAAGAATGTCAGATACACATATGAAACCACATATTCTCATAACAAAACCTTTTCAAATTTCATACAAAAAACAAACCAATTTAAAATCATGATTCACACTATTTACAGAATTTATTAGACCACTTGAACAAATTATAAATAACAATTAAGGCATACAACATGTTTTAACACATTAAATACAACCGATTTCCATTATAGAATGGTTTTTTAAACAATATTCACCTAAAATAACTTTGATAATTCATTTCACACTACACAAATATTTCAGAAAACATATTTTAATTCTCAAGAAATAATATTATAATCATCCAAAAGGGCTAAAAAATGGAATCTCCTACCTCATATGGAGAATCCTTTTGAAGACGGTGGTAAACCACTAACATACCACCAAGGGATTATATAAAAGGAACATTTGAAACATAAACATCATGATAGATCCCTAAAGAACAAGATCTTAAACAAAAAGATTCACCCTATATGCTAGAATATAAATTCCCAAGGAAGAAGTTGAGAAACCTGTGAAATATGGGGAAATTTAATAGTAAATCCACTTACTAGAATATTTATTGGATAAATCCCAAAAATTCACCGAAAATATGGAAGTCCAAGGGAGTAGGAGTATTGGGGGGAGGATCCTAGTGAAGTGGAACCCGAGTGGGTAGGATAGAGGTGCATTAGAATTAGGATTAGGGGAAGGGAAAAAAACTAAAATTATTGTTTTTAATGACCTGGACAGTCTGCATGGTTTTCACAGACTGTTTTCTAAAACATGTGGAGAATGTTCCCCCCTTACTATCCAAGTGGATGATGAAACATCATTAGATGGCCTGGTTTACAAACAATCCACTAAACATGAGATCACCCATTGTCCAAATCCACTATTTGGATTCACCATTAACTAGTCAAGGGTGCACTATTTTACAAACCATGCATCAACCAGGCGCAACCAGCTATTAACCCACAACTCAAAATTTTCACTAAAAACTCCATGTAATTACAAAGGAAAGATTCTATAGCAGAAATAAGCCCAATAAATGCCTCAAAATCTATACCAGGAACACCTTGATCAAGATATAATCCCAATACCAAAAGAAAATACTAGATCAATGATCAAAATAAAAACCCATAGTGAAAAATTTACTAATGAAACAATCTGAAAAATACCAAAAAATAAATTGAAATAACTCACTCAGTCTCAATTAAGATGAAAATAGGGACTACTAAATTTGAATTGATCATAAATTCTGTATTAATCATTAAAATCTAAAAAACATCTAAACCTAGTGTTTTTAAAGACTACATCATGTAAAAAACTATATAAATCCAAAAAATGAAAAATAATGTAAGAGGAATTTGTACCAAGTTGATTCAAAAGAATATTTGTATAAAATTGGATACAATGAAGTAGATTTGAGTGGGGTCAGAGTGGGTGTTGTTTATAGTGTTCAAGAGAAGGAGAGGATAAGGATGAGAGAAAGAAGAAGAGGATGAGAATGTGTTTATAAGTTAATTATATGTGTGGTGGAATATGTGTGATGGAATTAATTACATCAAAAATAGTTTTTCCATGAAAGTTATTTACCATGGGAAATATTTTTAGTCACATTTTCTTCAAATTAAAGGACTATTTTCAATAGTATTTGTAGTCCTTCAAACTTTTCTATAGCTAGAAATTTTTGTGTTGTGTGGTTGGAAGTTGCAACTATATTATTTGTGATATATGGTTTATTTAATAAAAAATAAGGTCTATTGGCATCAAAATATGACATTCATCTCACATATATTCATATCGAAAATTATTTGTGATTGGAAAATGTTCTATCATAATTTCCCCATCGCAAATACCCTATATCCTAGCAGTGTAATGTGTTGGGCTTTTCGATTCTCCATAATTTATTTCATGGTCACCAAAATTTATATAATTATCAGCCACATATAACATCCTATTTTTTATTATATATTTCTCATAAAATAATTTTACTTCAATACTTTTTATGAATATATATGGTCACTTATTAATGAGTTTATATGCTCTAATCTTGGTTAATTAACCAAAAAGTAAACCTTTTTATACACCATCATCATACTTCCTTACAATGACTTATTTATCTCAAAGGTATCCATTTTTTTAGAAGACACTTAATTTTTTTAATTATTCATTATCTTACTCAATATGTCATATAGAATTAAAATTTATATCATATTGGAAAAATCTATATTATGTTTCTAAACCACAACTTCCACTACCTCCATTCTATAATTCCTTGAGATTCCAATCATGATAAGTGGTGTCTTCTCGTTATTATTCACCACAATATTCTTAATTTTAACAAACTATTCTATTAATTATTTTCATGGATTAATGTAAATGCAAGATTTTAGGTTTTTTCAAGTATTTATTGAATCCAATATTAGTACACATTGTAATAATTTAAAATTGTAAAATCATTAAGGGTTTCCCTATTTCATTTTGATCATATCTATAATAATCATCTATAATCATACTATAAAATCGAAAAATAAAATCATATTAAATTTATCATATATTTATTAGGATCAAACCCATATTTATTAATATAATTAAGAAAATAGGAAACACATTTCATTATTAACTTAAAAAATTCCATGTTATTTCCTCTAATAAAATCTGTACATATTCAATCCCTATATCTTTTCATATTATCAATAGAAATTACAACCATTAACATGAATATATTAAAAAATATTTTCTATTAATATTGATATATTTTATGATTCCATAATTTTTCCCTCTTCTAATATAACAAAACATGTTCTATACACTATATTATATTGATTAATATTTTCATTGGTACTTTTTCCTTGTAACAATTCTTCTCTAATTGTTTCATTAATCAAATAGTCCTAAAAATATTCTGTGGAATTAATTTATATGTAATAATTTTATCTCAGAAGTAGGTATTTATGTCAGAATCCATCTATAAAGAGGACATTAACATTCTTCAACTCCTCTATTGATAGCCTTATATTTCCAATTTTAATATGTAATATCATTTATTTTATTTTTTAACTGTAAAATCAGTATGAGTCAACACAAAATTCAACATAATTAAATTTCCTATTATATGGTACGATATCACACTACCATGTTTCAACATACTTCTATTATTACACACTTTTTGTGCATTTTCACATAATATTTCATTTTATTTATTCGTATTTTCATTAAAATATATTATTTATTGATTAGGGAGATTCTGAAGTCTCCATTTATTTAATTTTAGTGTATAAATTCATAAAATATTCTTATTGTTTTAATATAAAAAAATATCATTTAATTGTATAGTGTTCATTGTGTTCCTTTTAATCAATAAATTTCCACTATTTAATTTTGACCCTATTTTTGAATCCAATAATCCTAGGTATTATAATTGATGTTAGAGGTATGAAAAAGATATTTCTATATGTAATTTTTTTCTTTTAGTTTTAGTATATTTTCTCATCTAAAATTGTTTAGTTTGATGCATCTCTCCTTAAAACTAAATAATCATCATATTAAAAAATTTCATGATGTCACCAAGGAACCCCGTAATAGATACCTCATTACGTGGAAAATAATATCACTTTAACTCCATGACACATATGAATCAAAATTTCTATTATGATTTTGGATAACTCTTGATTATTTTTTTGATAAAATCATCTAACTAGATTATTTATAGTTTACATTGCAAAAACAATTTGATTATCAGATAATTCATTATCACATTGGAGCACAATCATACCTATAAAATTATAAACTAGTTTCTTTGATAATATTTAAAAATTTCATGATACATTTTGGCCATTTTCATTTATCTTATTATTTTTATTCTTCAGAAATATTAATTTTTTTATTTATTCAAGATTTCAAATCACATTCCAAAAATTTCAGTTTAAGAACAACTTGATTAGGGTGATTGACCGTATTTAATAAATAAATAACAAATTCATTATGGAAATTTATTTATTTTATTTGTTTAATTTTTTTATTAGATTAAATTATTTTACTATACAATCCTTATAAAAAACATGATAGATTATAATATTCCCAATATAAGCGATATTGGGTATTATTTGATCATCATATTCCATGTATTCATTTATTAATACACCAATTAGGAATACAATTCCTATGAATTTCAAAATACACATGTTCACCATCAAGATCTACATTATTTTAAGATATAAACAAATTTTTATTATATAAATTAATTATCAATTGAGTAATCGATAATTTCACCATTATATAATCGATTAAATCTAATTTAGGTATTGTAAATTTTTTTTTAAAGAAATAAATAATCATTGTATTATTATTTACACAATATATATTTCTGTTGAATATTATTTTTAGATGTTATCATTTATTAATGTTTTATCAATGTAGAAAATTGAATTACTTGTTTTATGAGATATTAAATTCATTATCATCTCCTTCAAGCCTCTATAAAATCTTCACTACTATATAAAAAATGTATCCATATTTAAATCATACCAATAATAGATTACTTTTAAAAATCCATTTTTGATACATGAATTTTCCAATAATTTTTCATTTAAAATCATCTCTAATAAAATCATTATATCATTGGTTAAAAAAAATTATGAATCATTATTAATTTAAATATATATCCTCTCATAATTATATTTTTATCCACTGGTTTCACCATAATTTCTGAATCCACTTATTTGTATTGAAAATTTATAATTAGAATTTATTAAAAACTATATTCTTTATTGGTAAAACATTTTTATTTAAAAATTGATGTAGTTTCTGATGTTTTTTTCCACAATCATTATTTCATTAGTTTTATATCAAAAACTCATATATATCAAAAAAACATAATATTTTCATTGTAGAAACAATAAAAATATACATTGGGGAATATTTTAAAATCATTATATATATTGTACAAATATTTTATTTAGAGTTTAAAAACTCATTATCTTCACATAAATAAAATTTAAAATTTCTCTAGAAAATAATTATTCTCTATTGTAATATTTTTTTTGTATGTACTTATCAGCTTTATTTATTCATAATTTTACTGGATTTGTTAAATAATTCCTTGTATTGAAATATTGAAACCATTATTTATATGAGATTATAGGTGTGATCTCATAGTATTGGTGAAAATATAATATTTAAATTCAAAAAAATAATATTTTATTTTAATTTATGTAAAACGTCAAAATTAATAAGACAAATCAAGGGAGAATAAAGAGAGAAAAGGATATAGAAAAAATATCCTGAGGGTCTAAAATAATAGAACATGTGACTGCACCCCCAATATATATTATATATCATTGATAATAAATTTACCTATTTTTGGAAATATATTTAATGACTATAGATTTTAATTTTTTTCTTATAGTTAAGTAAACTTTGTTAAATAGATTAATCTGCAAACACTACAAAACTTAAACTAAATTGAGATATTTTTAAACCACTAAAACCTATATGTTGAATTATTAGGTATGACTAAGAGTAATAAAATTACCAAATATATTAAAATATATTTATATTTAATAGTTATTTTATTCAATTTTACATAATTATTTTTGAGATTATATGTTTTAATGAAACATTATTTTTAAAATGGAAACAAATAATATTGTTGTTAAATAATGATATTGAAATATTAAAATAGTAATTTACTATGTATATATTTTTTTCCTTAAATGTGGAGAATAATAAATATTTTCATTTTAAAACTTTACATTATAATAAAATTTTGATATATTGTATAATTTATTATTATATTAAAAATAAATTTCATTAAAATAATTTTATTATAATTTTAAATTTAAAAAATATAATTAATTTCTGAATTCAACATATCAATTTTAATTTAGGTTATATATGTTCAAATTTTCTAAAGAGACTTCTTTTTTGGTTAATAGTGAGAAATATCATTTTTAAAAATAAAATGACTTATGAAATTATTAGTATAAAAGAAATTAATTTTTAATTTACGAAATAGGTTTTATGAAAAAATTAATATATTAAAGAATAATTTATAATTATAAAAATTTCATTTTTAATTTTCAAACCTATATGTTTTATTTTTTAAAATATGTTAATTTACATGAAAAACAAATTATTGAAACCCAAATTAGTTATACTAAAATTATTTTTTCTCAATTAGTTTGAGTTTAATTTTTCTTTTATTATTATTTAGAAATAAAATTGGCTATTATATTTTCATGACTAAGGAATGTGATACCTTCTGTAAAAAATTATTACCCCATTAAAATATAAAATGGTAGAAGTAAATATCTACGAGAAAAAGACATAAATTTTCTAAATGAATGTTTTGGAATGTGTTTTTGGGGCTATTTCTAACCATATCACTTCCCCTATCCATTAAAATTCAATTCTTGAACCACATTTATTTAGATTTACTTCATATAATTTAAATGATCTTGGTATTTGCAAAAATGATATCCCTTCTCACTTATAAAATGAGATACTCTCTGCTCACTTACTCTCTCATAACAACCAGTATGTTTACCGCAAAAATTATATTATTAAACTCCAAAAAATTAGTATAAAATTTAAATATGTTTTATTCATCTCAAAATTACATCCCTCAAAGGAGTATCCTTCTTTGAAAAAGAAATAATCAAAGAAGTGAGATATACATTCATACCCTATCTTTTTCAATTCTATTTTATGTAAACTCGTTATTCATAATCCATTTAAAAAAACCTAATAAGATAACATTAGTATGATTAGTTTAATTTTATGTTATTATAATTATGATGAATACATTAAAAACATACCTCTATTTTCTATTATGAAAACGAAACTTTTAACCATGTTATTTGTGGACTTGCTTTTCTAGAACACAATGTGTTTCATTTTCATTCACCAACATAAATGTATTTCCCAAATAAGAAATATAACATACGTTTATTATATTTATGTCATGATTTATATTATATATTTATTAATTATATTAAATATTTACTATTCTGTGTAAAATGAAATCATTATCCATCAATATGTGTGGACTACTGACAACATCAGACAATTGATTTCAACATTTTCTTTTAACCACCAAATCACAAGGATGTTTATCATTATAATTTAAATGAATTAATAATTTATTTAGTAATTTATTATTTTTATGTAAATTTATATTTTAAATATTATTAAAAATATGTGCAACAATGATATATGGTGAATTTTACAATCTAAAAGATAATTATAAGAGAAAAAAATGATATATTCATACAATTATTAGGCTTCTTATGGGTTATCCTAATCATATTATAAATTAAAATTGTTATGTATCACACTAATAAATTTGTAATAATATCTTTATTCTTTTCTTATAATATTATTACAACAAAATAACATCATAATTTTATATTATTTTTGTTATGTTCTTTTTTGGTTTAGTTAACCACCTAATTGTTCAATGCTATTTATTAATTTCAAGTATGAATATAAGAATTTAATTATGGGTAATCAATTTTTAAAATAAGTAAATACATTTATTTCCTATATTATTAATATAAAAATTTGAGTCACTATTTAATTAAACACTCTTCATTCACTAAGAATCATTAAGATTACCCCATCAACAAATTCATCATTAATGGTCATAACCAAAACAATTTCAAAACGAAATTATAACATTATAAAATGTCATGAAATATTAATTCTACTATCATATATTAGTTGTGTATGATTGATTTTTGGATAAAAATGAAGAAAAACTCCATAACTATGAACCATGTTCAAAATGTCCATGATTCCTTACAATTGATATTGAAACTAAAAAATAACTAACTAATGAAAATTTGGGTAATAATTCTAAATTATATTTATAAAAGGATGTTTATGATATCCATGAATTTAATATACATACATATTAAATCAATTTATATTAATACACATCTCATTGTGAAAAATTCCCCAAAAAATATATATGATTAGAGGCTTTGGAGACAAAATTCATAATGTAATTATTTCATTAATGATCTCCATAATTTCCTAAAATTAAATTCTCAAATATTAATCATCATTGGAATAACTTTTTTGAAAATAGACATTATAACTTTTCTAGAAAAACATAAGAATTCATGATATTATATACTCAAAAGGGTAAACATAATAGGTATCAATCAATGATCATAAGTGGGAATAAGAAAATAATATGTATATAAGAGAATGATGATATCATCTAGTAACCATAACCCATTTGTCAATGGTCATTAATCATAAATCATTTCATATGGTGTTATCATAAAAAATTGAATAGGTCATATGGGTATAAAATCAACAATAATAAATCAAGATCCATTAGATCATATGATTAGAACCAGATAGAAGTTTATGGAATACACATAAACATGCAAAATCATTTCCTTTGTCAAGGATATATCTCAAGGCTATCATAGTGTATTAGGTTCACAATGAATTCAATTATTTCATTCGTCCAGGATCACTCCCAATACTATAATAGTAGATAAATTCCCTTTGTAAACTAGGTTCAATGCCCTTTCTAGCCATTATTATATCATGTGATATGAATCATTACCTAATTCCTTAGAGAGAAATATAATTCCTAGACCACCGATTGCATAATGAATATCATACATATTTGTTCCACAAGATCATAAAAATTAATCATATTAGAATATAAAAACATCAACAATGGAAAATAGTTTTATAATAAATTCATAATTTTATTATCTCATAACCCATGTCATATATATATGTTCCATAATGTGTTTATCATAACATAATTAACACATGAGTAGTAATTAGTTCCATAAAAAAAATTTCATCATCTTCATTACTGTCCATTAAATAAAACAATGTGGATGGAATCAAAAGACCACATCCTCAATTAAGAAAAAAAAAATCAATATATTATGATTTCATAGAGGAAATATATTTTTTGTCACACCCGTTTTTTTAGTCATTTTAATTATTTTATTTCACTTGGCATCAGTTGTTTTTACTTAAGTGCGGGTGAGTCCCTGTTAAAATTTTTTTAATGTTGGGATGAGTTTATGGTTTGGGATGGTGTGTGAACACCGTACGCTTAAGATGCGCAGTTCTCTTGGGAACGTGCCTTCCGCTTGGGTATGTGCAGCCCGCTTGCAGTCCGCTGGGATACCGTACGGCGTGTGAACACCGCACGATCATCCGGTTTTAACACTATGTGTGTAGATATATGTATACGTATGTTTATATGTTTATATATGTGTATATATATGTTTATCTTTGTTTTTATGTGTTTATGTTGTAACGTTAGGTGTATGTATATATATATGTATGTGTGTATATGTTCAAAGGTGTATGTGTATATACACATATGTTTATAAATAAATATGTTTTAACATTATATGCTTATGTGTATATATGTTTATATATATGTTTACATATGTTCATATATTTTTATATATGTTATATACATATGTTTATAAATAAATATGTTTTAACATTATATGCTTATGTGTATATATGTTTATATATATGTTTACATATGTTCATATATGTTTATATATGTTATATATATGTTTATATATATATATGTATATATGTATCTATATATATATGTATCTATGTTTATATAAGTGGGTTTATATATGTTTATATATATTTATATTTGTATATATGTTTATAATAACTGTTATTATTTTTATTATAATTAACTAATTATTATTATTATTTTTATATTAGTATTATTATTATTATTATTAAAAAGGGAAATTGAAATCCTAAATCTACCCATGCACGACGCACCCCCCATCCCCATTCTTTCTTATTCTTTTTTATCTCCTCTCCCCTCACCCCCTCTCCCTTTCCACGCCCCCACTCTTTCATATTTTGTTTTTTTATTTATTCCCCTTATTCTCTCACGCCCCTCTTTCTTATTTTGTTTTATTATTTTCCCTCAATTCCCTCACGCACATCTCTCCTCTTCCCCCATAATTCCAATCATGCTTCCTCCTTTTTCTTTCTGTTTCATCTTCCACACACCTATCCTATCCCCTCTTATTCCAATCTCGCTGCGCCTTTTTTTTCTACCCTTCCACGCACATCTATCCTCTTCCTCTCTATTTCAAATCAGACACATCTCTCCCTTTTCCCTCCTATTTGTAGCGTGACACCCCCCTCGTGACCTCCTCCCATTGGCGCGATGGGTATCCACGGCCTGGCCTCCCTACATCACCCCATGCCGGAGGTTATCAATGTCACAACCTCTTCTTAATGGTGACCGGCAGTAGGCGCGCACAAGTTCTCGATTGAGTTTCTGCGGCGTGCACCACCTTCCTATGATCTCTTTCATTCCTTGATCTTTCTTCCGATTTCTTTGTGTTTCTCCAATGATTCAGTGAGTTATGATCCTTAGACCTCTTCTATTTCATTGCGTTGACGATTCGTTTCTATTTTGGTATTCAGTTTGGATTTAATTGAAACCCTACGATTGGGATATCTTGAGATTGTTGTGTTATTTCTTGAATAGGGTATGCGAAGACCTCCATGGTTCTTTTTCTTGCGTGTTCTAACATCCGCCGCTGAAGGCGAAGCAGATTGACTCCTTTTCGGTCCGCCAACGACATCCAGGGTATAGTTTTATACCTGTTGTTGGTTTCACAGCTTTGTTATGCCCTTAATTAGTCTGCTATAGTGTTCTTGAGTATTTTTCAAAGTTGTTAAAAATATTTTTTTGAGTTAGTTCCTGGTTTATGTCTTCTTGCGTCTGTGATGATTTTATTGTTTAAGTGACAAATATTATTTTGACGATTTTTTTTAATGTAATTCTTATCGCTATGGTTTTATCATCTAGATTTTTGTGCTGCTTCACCATTGATAAATTGTTTAAAAATATGTCATTAGAATGATTCATTATTTATGTTTATGTGTTTATGCACTTGGGGTGTTGATAAATTGTGAAATGAGATTTTAAAAAAAGTTGATATGATTTTGGGGGTGTTGCCCTTAGTTTTGTTTTATAAAAGAAAATGGTTAAAGTGTGGTTTGGGTTTTACTTGTGAACATTGTGATTTTTGTAGTGTTGGGTTTTGAATTGTATCTTGATTTATTTTTCTGGATTAATTTTATTTTAGGGGATTTGTGGTGTTTTTGAGTCCCGAGTATTTATCGCAGGGAGTTGCGGTTGGTTTCTAAGGTGCGCACGCATATTCCAAGGTATGAATATGTATAGATATATATATCTTTTGTGTGCGTGTTCCCTCATGGCGCGGGGAACACGTGCATCAGTTTAAGTATATATATATATATATATATATATGGAAGTGCGTGCGTGCGAGCAAGCTTCTGCTTGAGTTAGAAAGCTTGACGTGACCTTTGTTCGAGGTAGGCGTTTCCATCCATTCTCTCTTTCTAATGTTTTCCATAGGCACTTGCATTGTTTCATTTAGTTTATAAATTTTATTTTCACCCTTATAATCCTGATAGTTTATTTATTTCAATGTTTCTTTGACGGATAAAAGGGTTAATAACAGCTTTGAAATAGTTCCTTCATTATGTTTAGGTGCTTCCATGCCATTGCTTTCAATTTTAAACCATTTAATGCTTGTGTTTTCTTAATTAAATTTTAGATTATGTTTTGCGCCATTATTTTTCTTATAGTTAACTTATGACCGTGTTTTCATGTTGAAAGGTTTGACAAAAATAATGGATTTTTGGATGCTTCTTTATTTATACACTTTTTTATACCTTGACAACTGGGTTGGAACTAACTGCCTATATCTGCAAATGGTACTGTTGGATTTCCTGAGTGGTGTTTTCTAGTAGAAACATTTTATGGAACTTGTTTGTCCTGTGTTGCTTAGTTTTGTGGAACTTAGTGCTTTTGTAGAAATGATTTCGCGTCTCTTTAGATTGGTATTTTTCTCGAATCCATGGTTTTATAAGCAGTTCTTGTTTTCAAAATGATGTGGGCCTCTGCGTGCAGTTTTTAAAATTGGTTTGAAAAGAAATCCATGAGTATATGCCCATTTGGCTTTTTAAATACAAAAGTGGTGTTTAGAGTCATTTTAGAAGATCTTGTGCAATGTTTTCATAAAGGCATTGGATTATGTAAAATGAGAGGCCCAATTTACAACTCCAAGTGTTTGATAAAATGGATTATGATAACCAAATGATGTGACGGCCCGGTTGGCACTTTGAATATTTGACATGTATGCATATATATAAGTATAAGGTGTGATCTTATCTAGTGTAACCCTCCATGGGTGAACATATAGGAAGCGTCCGTGTTTGGGGTAGGCAAGTGCGGTGAGATGAGTCACCCGTGCGAGGGCCTTCCTACTTACACAGTATTATTATAACCACCATGGGTTCCTGGGCGTCTTTTTGATGATCGAGTGACGGTTGCTGATCAACCCCGATTAGACGGGTTGGTACCCCCTGGATTTGTTGTTAGGCCAGGTGGGCTTTGCCACTGGATTGGCCAGTTAGGGCGGCCAGTTGGTTATAGACATAGGAGCTTCACCATATGCCGACAGGTGGTTCCGAAACCGAGTACGTCCAGGGGTTTTCTAGGGATGTTTAGGATCACCTATGGTTAATGAGTATTTACTTTGCTTGTTTGATTTCGGTGCATTGGTTTATATTCAGTTGCACTTTTACTTATTTCATTCTAGCCCAGCTTTCGTATCCTTTCTGTTTTGGATTTCATTTATAAAATGGAAAATTCTTTTGGAAATGGTATGTAGCGCATTTTTGGTTTTTGAATGATAATAACATGTTGCATATTTTCAAATGTGAAAATCCTACTTTCATATCTGTATTTCAAACTTGTGTCAGTGGACTATTTTGGAAAAGAAAATTTTCGGACTCAGTGTTTTATTCGTGGAATCCCTACAGAGCATCTCGGTGCTCACGCCTATTATATCATTTCAGTTGCAGGTTTCCCTTGCTCGGGTTTTCATGGCCGAGTTGCTCGTTATATGGGCAAGGTTTGCCTTATTTGGGAGGTGACCAAAGGGTCACAAGGAAGTATGTGCCGTTTTGTTTCTTTCTGCTTCTGGATTTTATTTTTATCATCTGTTTTTATTTGTCTGTTTATCTCTTTCGTGTGGGGCAAATCATTCACAATGGTTAAGGTTTGGATGCCCGACACTTGTTGTCATCCCGGGGGGGATCGGGAACACCCCTCGGGACTTGTCGGGGGACCGACTCTGGTGACCGGCTCAGGGTCAACCCGGGCTGGTTCGTGACAAAATGGTATCAGAGGGGCCCTTGTTATTTGGGGTGTCTGATAGAAGGAGATTAGTTCTGTCGGGGCTCAGGAGGTAGGTTACGGGTTGGTGCCTAATCACCACCACTTGTGACGAGACCTGAGTTACGGGGTTTAGTTTGGGATTGAGTCTTTTGTCCTCGGTTGTTTTGGATTAAGGGATGACAATGGGAGAAAATCGGTTCACGTTATGGCCTCACATGGGGTGGTGTCCCATGTGGAGTCCATGTGCCCGGTTTAAGGTCCTCTTAGTGTAATGTCTTACTTGGGGCAAGGCTCACCACCATGTCGCTGAGTTTAGGGCAGACACTATTCCATCATTCTGATGGTTTATTGTTGGTTGTATTCTGTTTTAAACTCGGTCTGTGTATGAGTGAGTTGAAAATGAAAGTTATTTGGAAATGAAAAAAATGGGGTTTTCTTCCAAATTGTTTTTGAAATTAGTAAAGAGGGTTTTTTAAGGGAATGTGTATTGGTTTGGAACAATATGGTATGTGTTTGGATTTGGTAAGGAAAGAAGTGTTTTAACCTTGGCACTCCTTATGTAGGGTCACATGTGCGTGGGTATGTACGGAGAGTGCGTAGGTGGCACTTGTTTGCAGATGATGTGAGCGAGATTAAATGATCGCACATGTGACGGCTCATAAGGTGCCATAGGAGGGTTTTAAAATTTAATAAAAATGATGGTTTTGGAAAGTGATTTATGTATTTGTTTGTATATGTTTGGCTTATGGGCCTTTTGACCTTGGCTTGTGTTGTTGCCTTGATTGAGTTTTGGCTTGATGCCGGTTTCGATGATGTTTCACGTGTTGTCATGAGTATGCCTCCCAGAAAGGTCACTAAGGTTGCTAATGAGTCATGCCCAATTTTCAGTTTTTTTGCTTGTTTCCTATCGATCAAAGAAATCAAAGTCCATGAGGGGTAGTTGTGTGGTTGTGGAATTGGAGTGTGTCTTCAGGTTTTTGGGAACTCCCAGGGTTGTTAGGGTGCATACCGTCTCAGGTTTATTTTAGGGATCAGTTTTAGACTAGTAAAGATGAGTTATCTCATCGTCATTGGAGTTTTGGGTGTGATTAACAGTGTTCAACTTCCACGAAGGTTCTCCACATGGCAAGGAGTGTGGGCCAGTGGAACCTGTCTCCAAGAAACCATCCTCGTCAGTACTGGCTCATAGTTCGTCGGACCACTCTCTTGTGTTCCACCAGTATGGCGTGTCCAGACATTCTAAGTCGCCTTGCCGCATCCCTTCGAAGTCTTGCTACCGTGTGGATATTCAGGCCACCAGGAAGAGTTCTAGAAGAAGCGTCACTCATGAAGGAGTTAGAGACCAGGAGATGAAAATGTCTGACTATGAGGCAGGAGATGCTTCAGCCATCAGAGCCCCAACCACAGGTCTCGGGGTGAAGCTCGCGCACAGTCAAGAGTTTCCGAGGGTGTGTAGAACCTCGCTTCGGATTATGTTTTCCGCTTTCTGAAGGGAAATACCCAAAGTTTCCTTGTTCTGTTCTTTTCACCTTTGTAAGCTCATCATAGTTGTTGTAATGTGATGAACATGTTCTACCGTAGTCTAAGCAGTCTTATCTGTTCCCAGTGTGTTCTCAAATCATTCGGATTTCCTTGAAGGGTGTTGGGCCCGTGAATAAACGAGTCGTTTGAATATTGAGTTGGGTATCAATTGGCTGTGTTAGGGGGATGTGTGGCTTTATAATATTAACAAGCGTTGTTTCGAGGTCCTTTGTTAGTCTGGGCTAGAAATTCCTTAGTCTCTGGTTACGATGAGGTTTTTCTTTGGTCGGTGTGTGAGGGGTTGAGTTAATTCCTTATCCTAGAGCTGTTGGGTCTTTTCGGAGCAAGCTTCCTGTTTAAAACTCCGAGTGTTGTTCGGTCTATGTGGAGAAATTAAATGTGTTTAGTTTGGGAGTTCCCGTGTTGCCCCCCCCCCCACTCCGGGGTGGTGTGTTCAAGTTTCAAGGTTTCCGTGTTAGTAGATTTTTGTGGTGGGGAGAACCCTCCCGTGTCTCCCCTCAACCTCGAACAATGTTTGTACTTGAGTTGGTCGGGTGTGACTTGTGTTGGTAATGGTAACCCCGAGCCTCTTAGTTTCTTCTGGTTTTTCCTGGGCACAGACTCGAGTTAAGATAACTGTTGTCTTGGTGACTTTCTGGGGGAAGAAAGTGATTGTGGTGGGGAGAATTGTCACACCCGTTTTTTTAGTCATTTAAATTATTTTATTTCACATGGCGTCGGGTGTCTTTACTTAAGTGCGGGTGAGTCCCTGTTTTAATTTTTTTTAATGTTGGGATGAGTTTATGGTTTGGGATAGTGCGCGAACACCGTACGCTTAATACATGCAGTTCGCTTGGCCACGTGCCTTCCGCTTGGGTACGTGTAGCCCGGTTGCAGTCCGCTGGGATACCATACGGTGTGCGAACACTGCACGATCATCCAGTTTTAACACTATGTATGTAGATATATGTATATGTATGTTTATATGTTTTTATATGTGTATATATATGTGTATCTACGTCTGTATGTGTTTATGTTTTAACGTTAGGTGTACGTATATATATATGTATGTATGTATATGTTCAAAGGTGTATGTGTATATACACATATGTTTATAAATAAATATGTTTTAACATTATATGCTTATGTGTATATATGTTTATATATATGTTTACATATGTTCATATATTTATATATATGTTATATACATATGTTTATAAATAAATATGTTTTAACATTATATGCTTATGTGTATATATGTTTACATATGTTCATATATGTTTATATATGTTATATATATGTTTTTATATATATATATGTATCTATGTATCTATGTATATATGTATCTATGTTTATATAAGTGGGTTTATATATGTTTATATATATTTATATTTTTATATATGTTTATAATAACTATTATTATTTTTATTAAAATTAACTAATTATTATTATTATTGTTATTATTATTATTAAAAGGGAAATTGAAATCCTAAATCTACCCATGCACGGCGCACCCCCCCATCCCCATTCTTTATTTTTCTTTTTTATCTCCTCTCCCCTCACCCCCTATCCCTTTCCACGCCTCCCCCACTCTTTCATATTTTTTTTATTTATTCCCCTTATTCTCTCACGCCCCTCTTTCTTATTTTGTTTTTTTATTTTATTTTCCCTCAATTCCCTCACGCACATATCTCCTCTTCCCCCCTAATTCCAATCATGCTTCCCCCTTTTTCTTTCTGTTTCATCTTCCACGCACCTATCCTCTCCCCTCTTATTCCAATCTCGCTGCGCCTTTTTTTCTACCCTTCCACGCACATCTATCCTCTTCCTCCCTATTTTGAATCAGACACATCTCTCCCTTTTTTCCCCTATGTGTAGCGTCACACCCCCCATGTGACCTCCTCCCATTGGCGTGATGTGTCTCCATGGCATGACCTCCCTACAACACCACATACCGGAGGTTATCAACGTCACAACCTCTTCTTGACGGTGACCTGCAGTAGGAGCACACGAGATCTCGATTGAGTTTCTATGGCGTGCTCCCCCTTCCTCGGATCTCCTTCATTCCTTGATCTTTCTTCTGATTTCTTTGTGTTGCTCCAATTATTCAGTGAGGTATGATCCTTAGACCTCTTCTCTTTCATTGCGTGGACGATTCGTTTCTGTTTTGGTATTCAGTTTGGATTTAATCGAAACCCTACGGTTGGGATATCTTGAGATTGTTGTGTTATTTCTTGAATAGGGTATGCGAAGACCTCCTTAGGTCTTGTTCATGCGTGTTCTAACATCCGCCACCGAAGGCAAAGCAGATTGACTCCTTTTCGGTCCGCCGACGAAATCCAGGGTATAGTTTTATAATCGTTGTTGGTTTCACAACTTTGTTATTCCCTTAATTAGTCTTCTATAGTGTTCTTGAGTATTTTTCGAAGTTGTTAAAAATATTTTTTTGAGTTAGTTCCTGGTTTATGTCTTCTTGCGTCTGCGATGATTTTCTTGTTTAAGTGACAAATATTATTTTGATGATTTTTTAAATGTAATTCGCATCACTATAGTTTTCTCGTCTAGATTTTTGTGATTCTTCACCATCGATAAATTGTTTAAAAATTGGTCATTAGCATGGTTCATTATTTATGATTATGTGTTTATGCACTTGGGCTTTTGATAAACTGTGATATGAGATTTTAAAATAAGTTGATACGATTTTGGGGGTGTTGCCCTTAGTTTTGTTTTATAAAAGAAAATGGTTAAAGTGTGGTTTGGGTTTTACTTGTAAACCTTGTGATTTTTGTAGAGTTGGGTTTTGAATTGAATCTTGATTTCTTTGTCTGGATTAATTTTATTTTAGGGGATTTGTGGTGTTTTTGAGTCCCGATGTTTTATCGCAGGGAGTTGAGGTTGGTTTCTAAGGTGCACACACATATTCCAAGGTATGAATATGTATAGATATATATATCTTCTCTGTGTGTGTTCCCTCATGGCACGGGGAACACATGCATCAGTTTGAGGATATATATATACATATATGGAAGTGAGTGCGTGCGAGCAAGCTTCTGCTTGAGTTAGAAATCTTGAAGTGTCCTTTGTTCGAGGTAGGTGTTTCCATCCATTCTATCTTTCTAATGTTTTCCATAGGCACTTGCATTGTTTCATTTAGTTTATAAATTTTATTTTCGCCCTTATAATCCTGATAGTTTTTTTATTTCAATGTTTCTTTGACAGTTAAAAGGGTTAATAACAGCTTTGAAATAGTTCCTTGATTATGTTTAGGTGCTTCCATGCCATTGCTTTCAATTTTAAACCATTTAATGCTTGCGTTTTCTTAATTAAATTTTAGACTATGTTTCGCACCATTATTTTTATTATATTTAAATTATGACCGTGTTTTCATTTGAAAGGTCTGACAAAAAAATTGGATTTTTGGATGCTTCTTTATTTATGCACTTTTTTATACCTTGCCAACTGGGTTGGAACTAACTGCCTATATCTGCAAATGGTACTGTTGGATTTCCGGAGTGGTGTTTTCTAGTAGAAACATTTTATGGAACGTTTTTGTCCTGTGTTGGTTATTTTTGTGGAACTTAGTGCTTTTGTAGAAACGATTTCGCGTCTCTTTAGATTGTTATTTTTCTCATATCCTTGGTTTTATAAGCAGTTCTTGTTTTCAAAATGATGTGGGCCTCTGCGTGCAGTTTTTAAAATTGGGTTGAAAAGAAATCCATGAGTATATGCCCGTTTGGCTTTTTAAATACAAAAGTGGTGTTTAGAGTCGTTTTAGAATAGCTTGTGCAAGGTTTTCATAAAGGCATTGGATTATGTAAAACGAGAGGCCCAATTTACAACTCCAAGTGTTTGATAAAATGGATTATGATAACCGAATGATGTGACAGCCCGGTTGGCACATTGAATATTTGACATTTATGCATATATATAAGTATAAGGGGTGCTCCTATCTAGTGTAACCCTCCATGGGTGAACGTATAGGAAGCGTCCATGTTTGGGGTAGGCAAGTGCGGTGAGATGAGTCACGCGTGCGAGGGCCTTCCTACATACACTGTGTTATTATAACCACCATGGGTTCCTGGGTGTCTTTTAGATGATCGAGTGACAGTTGCTGATCAACCCCGATTAGACGGCTTGGTACCACATGGATTTGTTGTTAGGCCAGATGGGCTTTGCCACTGGATTGGCCAGTTAGGGCGGCCAATTGGTTATAGACTTAGGAGCTTCACCATATTCCGGAAGGTGGTTCTGAAACCGAGTACATCCATGGGTTTTATAGGGATGTTTAGGATCACCTATGGTTACTGAGTATTTACTTTTCTTGTTTGATTTCGGTGCATTGGTTTATTTTCAGTTTCACTTTTACTTGTTTCACTCTATCCCAGCTTTCGTATCCTTTCTGTTTTGGATTTCATTTATAAAATGGAAAATGTTTTTGGAAATGGTATGTAGCGCATTTTGGGTTTTTGAATGATAATAACATGTTGCATATTTTCAAATGTGAAAACCCTACTTTCATATCTGTATTTCACACTTGTGTAAGTGGACTATTTTGGAAAAGAGAATTGTTGGACTCAGTGGTTTATTCTTGGAATCCCTACTGATCATCTCGGTGGTCACGCCTATTATATCTTTTCAGTTGCAGGTTTCCCTTGCTCAGGTTTTCATGGTCGAGTTGCTCGTTATGGGGGCAAGGTTTGCCTTAGTTGGGAGGTGACCAAAGGGTCACAAGGAGGTATGTGCCGTTTTGTTTCTTTCTTCTTCTGGATTTTATTTTTATCGTATGTTTTTATTTGTCTGTTTATCTCTTTCATGTGAGCCAAATCGTTCCCAATGATTAAGGTTTGGATGCCTGTCACTTGTTGCCATCCCAGGGGGATCGGGAACGCCCCTCGGGAATTTTCGCAGACTGGCTCAGGTGACCGGCTCAGGGTCGACCCGGGCTGGTTCGTGACATTTTTCAAATTTCATTTAAAAAATGAGAAAATATATTCTTCCTTATATAACATTTCAGTTAAAAATTCCAAAAATATAGTGAAAATAAAATTATATTAAATTAAACATTAAAAAATTTAAAGGGTGATTCAATAAAAATAATTTTCATGATATTGGAAAATCATTAAAATTTTTATATAATAAAATAAAACATTCATTTCATACTAGTAGAAAAATTAACAAAAATCTTGTTCAAATTTTATTTAAAATGTTTACTTTTAAAAAGATTATAAATAATTGAAAATATAATTATAATTGAACATTTTGAATATTTAATGAATAGGTAAAAAATTACAAATAATAATTATATATAATATGGATATGGATGAAATATTTCATCAAATGAAGATAAAATTAACATGGCTTTTCAGTAAATACATTTAATCGACCATTTTAAATAACAAAGGTAGGTAAATATTAATAATAAATAATATTGATATAAATAAGAAGAAGTTAATAAAATATATTTTGTTTAATGTAAAATATCTGTATAATTTCCCAAAACAGAAATTTAATATTAATTAATTCTGATAAAATCATGACTAAAACATAATTCACTTAAATTGAGTTACATATTACTACGTACGAATTAAAATATAATAAATAATAAATATTTAGTTATTATAGATAAATTATATATCAGTATTTATTATTAATGTTCTATGTATCATTACTTTATAATTTCTAGTTATCATTTAATTAATAATTTTTTCATTAAAAATAGGTTTAAGTGGAACACTAGTATATTTTCTACGCATATTTCAGTTTGATGGTTTAGATAATTGCACCTTGTTCATGTTTCCTTGAACTAAAGAAAATTAATCACAAATTTAGTTTAATATTTATTTAACACATGAAATTTTATATTTATTAATATCATTTTCTTATGAAAATGAATTTGTATCATGTCAGTGATGAGGTAGTCCGCCCAAAAGCACAAGTTACGTTATCATTATAAAATAAAATAAAATGTAAGAAAGTAGAAAATATATTCTATATATATAACTATATTTATATCCAAAATATAATATATAAATATCTAATAAATTATAATAAGTGAACATTAATTATGGATATATAAAATAAAAAAAATTCTATGTGGAGGTTGTAGTCTACATGTATGAGTTAGCTATACATTTATTTCCCATTTGATAGGAAGAACGTAGAAATGTTTGATCCATTATAGAAAAATTCAATATTTTTATTTTATCGATGAAATTACATTTAAATGGTTAAAAATGTTTTAGATTTGGTTTAATATGAAATGAAATTTAATGTGCTCAGTTAGGATTTATATCATTTCATGGATACATATTATTTATAATACATAGTAATCTTTGAAAGGAATGATTTTTGATCATCCTATAAAATATAGAATATCGGGAGATATTTTAGGATGGAATTATGGAAATTATTAGATGGTCTATAATGAACATGGATTGAGATTAAAAAAAAGGTTTGTATCCTTTTATATATATCAATTAAATTTCTTTCTTTCAATACAACTAGAAAATGGAAACATTGTTCATTCATATGTATGACCTTCTATCTTCATGAATGTTGTATTCTATTTAGTACCACAATTTTTTTGAAATAATATTAATCTATACATAATGTATTTATATGATTCTTATACCATATTTTACATTGTGTGGATGGTGAAACAATGATCGAAGTAAGGGGACCCAAATCGAATTTCAAAACATGTATGAAAGGCAGAGCTGTTATTTTTTTGAATGCAACTTTAACATGGAATAGACAACAAAAATCTAATAAAATATCGTAAGAAAATATTACTAGATATTATAAATATTAATATTGTTAAATGATTAATGTGTAATAAAATTATATTAATTATAAATTATTTCTAAATGTGTACGATTAGATTCAATACATAAGGTAAGTGATTTCTGCCTCACTTTTTACTTTGGGGAGACATCTGTTATATCCACCACCTCTTTTTATATTAAGTGAATATATATCACATTAATATATTTTATGAATATTATAAAAATATTAATTTTTATTTACATATCTATTTAATATATCTCATTCATTTCGTTCAAGGTTAAATATTTACCAAATCAATAATGAATTTTTCCTCAATTTGGCTTCTTTGAGTCTTATATTATGATATGCACCTATATTATTATATGAAGTGATACACTTCCCCCATTAAATGTAACATCATGAATATATCTATCCTCATGTTTTTTCATTTTCAATTTTTGTTATTCCTTAATATGCATTATGATCAAAATTTCTAGAAAAGTATTATATATTTTATTTTAAAATATCATCACTTATAGGTATTTTTTATGATTATTTTTCAAATGATTGAATATTATTATATATCTAACAATAATAACCCCAAAATTTATACACATCTAGTTATTAATTATATATTAATGTAATGGTTCTATTTTTCACTGTTTGGTACTCATGATAAATAATGAAATGTTATTAAGAAAATGAGAAATAGTCATCATTCAGTTGAAATATATTTTCATCAAAAACAGTTTCTAAAAAAATTCAAATTTTTATAAGATATTTAAATAAAATAATAAATGATTTTTTTTTATTTTTTATAATTTCATTAATGTCTATAAATTAATTTCAATGCATCATTTTTTACGTATGGAATATTATTTAAAATAAAATTGTTTTCAAAATATTTTTTTATTATAATGATATTTTTCTTATGCAGAAATTATAATTTCCTAAAGAATTTTTCTCAATGATATTTCAAAAATATTTTTCATCTTAAATAACATAATATGGTGTTACCAATTCCATACATGGGATTTGATCAATTAAAACCATTAATATTAATTCATTGAATGGTCCATGTTTTGATGGAATTATGTTTTTAAATATGAATCTTCATAATAGGTTTTACAATGATAAAACAATTATGGTTCCAAAATAGTTTCCCAATATATTATATGATCAAATTATTATTAAAACTATCAATTTTCTATGTGTTATGATTTGATTAAATTTTTATGATACCTATTTCATTTCATGGGTTATGATAGGATGAATAATTATGATCTTGTGGAAAATATATGAATGGTTTAATTATATTATTGGTGTGATCAATATATCATTATAATGAAATGTGTAATGATAAATGTAATATTAGATAAAAGGGTACATATGTGATTATCCGAAACAATAGTATAGTGTTGTTTGGTGATAATCCAGATCCCAAAATATGAGGGTACATGGGTGATTATCCTAAGAACCAATGTGAGGGTATTTTTGAGGTAATCACATGCCTAAAAAAGAGGGTAAACTTTTGGTAAACCTAAGAACAAAGTCGGTACATTGGTGTTCATCCAAATACTAACATGTTATGAATATCTTACTAATATACTTGAAATATAATTTTTCATTCTTATGTGTATTCAAAAAATCATTATCCTTTTCTATTGTTTTTCTATAATTACTCCTATTTATAGATTTCTTTATGGGTCTTGTCTTATGAACCACCAAAATTTATTACATGACTCATGATTAATATCTTTGATATGCAGCGTATGATTTTCAAATTTTATTATCTTGATATCATAAACTTATGATAATGTTATAATTACATATCTCCATTATTTAACATTAATGAGAATATGAGCTCACTATTTCTTATGTTTCATTTCACCAGGTTATAAAGAAAGGAAATAAGTAAGAGAACTAAAATGGGTATCCATTATATGAATTTTTGATGATTATTATCCATATTAGAAGTTTCTATTGAAATATTCCAATGGGAGAAAACAATTATGTCATTTGGGCATGTGATTGTGTAATGTAATAAAAATTCATAAAAAAATAGTATTAAAATGTATGTGAATATTGAGTTTATATATTTGGTGTCAAATGAAATATTTAGAAGAAATTTGGAAACAATGATGAGAAACTTTTAGTGATATCGGTAGATAAATTTCTATGGATATGTTTAGGAATAACTATAAGGTTAAGTCTATAGATGTGTTAATGTATTGTATATTTCCAATTAATTTTGGTATAGGATTGAGTAAGTGTTTACCATAAAACCAATACCTATATAGTTAAAAAAAGTGTATATAGATATATAATAGATTTACCTTAGTTACGGAACCCCAAAAAAACATATTGATATAGACTCAATCTCGAAATTCATGCACAAAAATTATCTTTGATGCAAACCTTGTTTGCAACTATAGGGGGGATATTCTTTGAAAATTGGAAATCTCATTATAAGACACAATGAAGTATTTAATTAATTTATTGTTATTAATAACCTATGAAATACCATTTTTTAGATATATTAATGAAGAAGGTGTCATAATTATGATATATGATATGTAACTTTTCAGGATTATAGTTTTTTACATTATGATTTGTGTTCCTCGCATGATTATTTTTTGTTATAGTCAATGGTGGAAACCAAAAATAAATGTGTTATCATTGAATTTGACAGAAAATTTTCTAATGATAAGTCAAAAGTTATAATAATATGAGAGAGTTACATTGTGAATATATGTAATAATTTTTCATGTAACATGATTAACATTGTGTACATTAACAAACTATCAGACTCACCAAAAAATATAAGTAAAGTGTTTATTGAGAGTTTAGGTTGTGGATACCACAAAGAAAAGAATATTATCCTTCCAATGTATCATAAACTTCTTAATAATAACCAAACTTCATTTCATAAAGGAACATGATGATACGTTAACTTTGGAAGTAATGTCCCAAATACTGTTACTAAAAAAGAATAACTAAGAGTTCAGATAAGGTAGTGAAGGAGATAAATGGTCACCCTATGATATCACTGACTATTGAAAGATTTAAACCTAGAATGTATGTTCATTATGTAAATTTATTTCCTAATTGGAGATATTTTAAAGAGAATCATAAATGAGTCAAAATTAATTGTTAAATTACCGACGATGAAGAGCTAACTTTTGAAAAGTTAATATATATAAAAATGTTATAGAATAAGAAGAAAAATATTAGTTACTTATTTGAGACTAATATGGGATATATGAATAATTTATGTAATTTAATTCAAATATTATGTTTAATTATTCCTAAAAATTATATATATTATTTTAGAAGAATTTGTTTTATTTATTTTAAATGAAATATTGAATGATATTTTATTAGTAAGGTGATATTCATTGAAAACACTTGGATAAAGGGAGGATAACCATTTTCATCTTCTAGTTTATATATAATAATGTTATAAGAAAGAGATAATTTATTTGGACAAAGTAAATTAGATTGTTTTTATTACATTTGAGTTCATTAATGAATTTTTAAAAAAGAGATTTATTCTATAATGGATTTATTTGTTATCATTTTTTGATATCAGAAATATATTAAATAAATTGCCTTCAATATATGGAATGAAGATGAATAAATTTTTTTTATTATGGTTTTATGGTAATTTATAATATTACCATGTTTCATGAGAAAACATGATGAAGGTATTCACAATTTTTGTCATGTGAAAACCAAGAAGCACCTTATGATATTTGGGGGATGAATGATAACCCAATTAAGTGAACTCTTGCCTATAGTTGTTTATTTACATATTTTAGATGTCTAAAAAGGTTTTCAATTTATGAAATATTTTATGTTGAACCATTAATAAGGCTTGGGAGATTAATGTATTATTTTAAATTTTTATTGTTTATGTATATTGGATAACCTGTTAGCCCTATTTTTCATTTTTGATATTGAATGATTTACATTATTACTTACCATTCCTTGGATGGATATTTTAATATGTTTTTTCTTTAGGAATAAAAAATCAGCCCTCCAAACTCATAGAAAGATATTAAATTTAAATTTATAAAGTAATAACCCATGGGTATTATTTTTGTTATGATATAAATATTGATCAATTAAGTGTTTCTTTTCAGGAAAATTCATCAAATTTCTAAAAAGGACCATGAAATAATAATATTACCCTTGTACCTTTATTTAATATGAATAAAATGTTACCTAATTTCTATAATGATTTAATGTTTTTTTCTTTATTAAATTTCTATATCTCATCCAAATTATACAGATTAGTGATACCTACTACTCACTATAATTATTTATTATTTTATTTCATGTTAAACTATTCACTTCCCATCTATGTTATTTTATGTGGAAACCTAGTTATGATTTACATTGGTTAACCGATATATTTTCAATATTCCATTTTCAAATAATGTTTTTTATCTATTATTTGGAGTTGGATCCTATAAAGTAAAAAAATTTGTATTGATCCTATGATTGCTATGATGAATTTTTAGGAAGAAAAATAATTTTAATGAGGTAAAATTTAACTCCCTGAGTTTTTTTGAAGAATTATTTTTGGATGAATTAATATTATATAATTTAATGAGTTTAATGATAAAAAAGTAATGCATTATTAATATATTACACCATGTTATGATTTTTATCCATGAATCACTGAGTTTCACTTGTGGTAAGTAGAAAACTGTGTTTGAATTTTCTGACACATAATAACACATTTTACTAATTTATAATATAATATAAATATTATTAATTAATATGATATTATCACCTATCCTTTTTTAATTTATAGAATCAATAGGATTTACAAAATTATGAAAGTAAATAGTTATCACATTTTTACTAGTTATATATTGATTATAAAAATAATAATACTCATTCAAAATAAAAATAAATGTTTTCTAAATATATTATATTTATTGAAAGTTGGGTATATCATATTTGGGGAACATAATTTAAAATTAAATTTTACCACATTTAGAAGATTTAATTAAAAACATATGAAGTATAAATTTTAAAAAAAATTATGGTAAATATGTAGTACTTTTCTATGAGGATATATGTTTTGAATTAAATATGAAAATAAAAAAATTTAATTGAAGACTAAATTTTTATTTAAATAATTTATAATGTAAAAAAATTAATATGGTTTTAATTCATAATAATTCAATTGTAAATATTTGAATCAAATTTACATCCACAAAATCAACTACATATTAAAATTGTAAATAAAAAATTTTCTAAATATTGATCATTTTATATCATAAAAAAATTAATTTTTCATCATGACCGTGAGATTATTTTTAATATAATTTCTCTCACTTATATTATTTTAATTTTAGAAATATATTATATATTTGAAATAATAATAATTTTTATGTAAAATAAATTCATCTTATTGTTTATCCAATGTGATTAGTGAGTGAAATTAAAATTAATTAATACAATTAAGGTAAAAAATATTACATAGTGGTTAAACATAGAATATAATATGAAAGGTTGGACTAAAACTTATTTAAAGCCCATTTTCTAGATATGTCATGACCATTTATACTATATGATCAAATTTTATATGTTTTTTGGATATATTTCCAAGAAATCCACCCAAAACATTAGTTATGCAAATAAATATAAATGGAATATACCTTTCTATCTTTTAATATCTATATAGCTTTGGAATAGGAAAATAACTAGATAATGTCTCTTATAAATATTATTTTTTGAAATAGATTATTTTTTATCATGATAATTTATTTTATATTTTTATATATGAAATGAATACATTAAATAATTAAAAAATACTAAAAATTAATTACGTCATTAAAAATTATCAAAAATAAATTAAACTAAAAATATTAAAAGTGAATTAAATTGAATGATTTATTTTCTACAAATAATTATTTAAATGATTAAATAATTTTACACTAGTTTTAAAAAAATATAATTGGATTCCATAAAAGTATTTATATTTTTAAATTCATATTAAATATTTAATTTCAAAATTTGCATTAATGATATTTTATTAGATATGATATTTTATTAAATAATTTAAAATTATTTAAAATAATATCTCCTATAATGTTTTTTAAATTAATAAAAAATATATTATTTTTTCCATTTATTTAATATTTTTACTTATATAATTACATTATTTATTTTTAAATTGAAAATAAAATCTGTTTGCACGACTACATTTAATGATTTGTTTTGCATGTTACAAATACTTTCCATAAAGATAGTTTCCATTCCAAATAATTATTATACATTATAAATTAGATAAAATATATAGAGTTATTGAATTATTTTATCTAATAAGGATCAATCTAAATTATCCTTAAAGAAAAAATTAGTTAGGTTATAAAATTATTTAACATAATGAAACATCTCATATTGTTAAATGGGGAAACATATGAGTTAAGGATGAAAATGTTAAACTCATGTGTATAAATGTGTGGTGGATGTTTTTACAGACTATATAAAACCTAGAAATTTATAATTGTCATGTTTTTAGAAAATTTTAGTATTCATTACCATCCAATAGTAAATACTTAGGAGTATTACATAATGAAACACTTCCTCAACTATAAAAGGGAACTCACACCCCAGAATTCTTAACTCCCCTCATTCTATTTAACTTGAAAATTACTTTCCCATGTATCATATAATATACCCATATATCATCATTGTATCCTCACATTGGGATGAAAGAAATTCAAGTATGTACATTAGTGAAAACCGAAATTAGATACACAAAGAGGATACAATGTCAATAAACAAATGTTTTGTTTTATTTCATCCTCAGACAACTCCAATTCTTATTATATATTCTTTAAATAGTAACCTTATAATCTTAGATATAACAATATTTTGTTATATTATGAGAATGAGATATAAAATCACCAAATTTACTCAAATGGGTTATGAAGTCATCATTCGTGCGTACAATGAACTATCGTCTCGTTAAGAGATGTCATTAATATTTCTTTAACACTGTGAAATTTTTGGAAGAATGAGAGAAAAAATAATTATATATGATTTATATGATTTATTTATTATTATTTATTTATAATCTAACACATCACATTTATAATTCAATTTATTAGTAACTAGTACTCCGCCCGTATGATTCACAGAACTATAATTTTTATTATTATTTAGCATTGATTACTATTTATAAAACATAATAGATCATATAAGTATTGAAAATATTTGAAAAGAAAACAACACACATAATAAACGAATAAAAATTAAATAAATTGAGGAACACAAGTTATATAGTGAGAAGTCTTCTCTATAAAATAAATAATGAAGGAACAATAGTTACATAAATGATTAATGTATAACAATAGAAATTAAAGAAATTGAGGAATAAAAAATTTCCTCTATAGATAGAAGAGCTTCTGATTTCTCAAATAGAATAGATTTTGAATCCTCCTTGGCATACTAGAACATCGTAGATTGGCATAAATGGAAAGCCATCAGGCATTGAGGGTTTGAGGGGAACTAAGGGTCATATTTCTCCATGGTTGGGTTCTGGAACGCATGAACCTCTAACTTGCTCTGTCATATCACTTTCTTTTAGATTTGAATTTCACATTCTCATGTCTTTGATAAATTTTTTAAAACAATTTCTCTTAAAAGAGAAAAATTACTATTGTTTTCTATGGTAAACACTATAAAAAATCTTATACCCCTACTCCTAAATATGATATATCCTCTCATAGTTCTTCAAAGTTGAATCCTTAAGTCTCTTAAATCGGTATAGTTATTATGTTGATTACAAGGGATATTAGAGGAAACCCCCCCCCCCCCAACATCTCAAAAAACTCTTTGAAACTAAATATGTTTTATCTTCTTTTGTTCTATGACATATTAGTGAATAATTCCTGACCATATACTTATTATAAAATGTATGGAATAATCTATATAGATATAAACTTGAAAAACATTTCAATCAAAACTACAGGCCCATAAATCATGGTCAATGAGTTCCAAATATCATCATTTCATAAAAGTATTATATAATCAATTCAGGGTTATACATAATAAAATACTAAAGCATCTTGTGCATGCCTTATGGAATTAAAAATTAGTGACATTTCCCATCATCTGAATGTCTACATTCTTAAATTAATGTAATGAGTGTTGGATTGTTGGTTTTAAGCCCCACATGAACATAGATAAATCAAGGGTATGCGGAGCCTTCGACCACTTCATAAGACCTGTAAAAATGAAATTGAATTAAAAAATAGATGAAAACAAAATGAATCATGATATATCATGATTCAGTATCACCATTCTATATAAACATGATGATGTATAAAGTATAAGTGAATATAGAACATGCAGACACATAGTGATACAGATTCCAAAAACATTTCTTTGGTGTTCAAAAAAAAATAATGAATGGATGGAAGGGGAATAGTATAGTCATTAAGGACATTTACATAAACACCATACCTGATATATGGAGACACCCATCATGAACATTGTTATTGAAGGTTATGTTTTAAGAAGGTAACATCTATATTGAACAATGTTATTGATAATATAAGACAAATTATATGTAATTACAAAATAAATTAATATAAAAGTAAAAAAATGATCATATTTTTAATCTACAATGGATACTAAAATAATATTATTAAAAAATTGTTTTATGTTAGCATTAAAATAAATATACACAGTAAGAGAAAAACATTGGTAAATGATAGAGATCCATCTTTTCATCAGTTCTCTATGTATATGGATGTCATTTCCCATATTTGAATTGGAAGTTTGGTTTGGAAAACATAAGG
Source organism: Viscum album (assembly GCA_963277665.1). Lineage (NCBI taxonomy): Eukaryota > Viridiplantae > Streptophyta > Magnoliopsida > Santalales > Viscaceae > Viscum > Viscum album. The sequence goes on from OY728146.1 coordinate 1,272,426,743, forward strand.
TAAGGTAGTTTAGGTATTAGGAAAACCTGTAATAAGGGTGATACATTAAACCAAAAATATTTCATGCAGATAAGAACATGAAATAAAATTAAAAAAATAATCAGATACATACCTATGGATATGAATGATACTCTTTCAGGCCTACTCTTCATGAAGCATGCTTTATTATAGGAAGGTGTGTGTTCCATCTCTACCATTATATGTTAAATTTTTTAGTAATAATAATTTATAGTGAATAATCTACTATTAAAAACAACAGTTAAAATGGGTTCAGTTTTTAGAGTGCATGTATAGTTGTGTTAAAAATCTAGCTCCATCACATGTTTTATAACCTTAACTACCAAAGATTGAACCCTTATAATAGATAATGTTTCGAAATATTGAACATTATGGAATTAGAGAGGTAGAGTGTCATACATTTCAAATAAGAAATAGCAATAATAAACATTAGAAAATTATAATTTAAATCCTAACTCTTAACATAAAAGATATTGTTTTGAATCAATTTAAACATTACATAAATTATATATAGAATGATTTGTTTGATAAAAAAACTATTAAAACTGAAACAATAATAGTAGTTTTTTAGTTTATCTAGTGTCCCAATCAAACTTACATATGCAAGTTCTTTCATCTTACTTGAATCCTTATTATTGTGTCCATGTAGGATACATTGTATGACCACTTCTGGATAGTGGTTGAATGTAATGATGTACCATATAGCTAAATAATTTAACTAATATAAAATAAATTGAGAAAACATTACATTGTACAGCCTTTAATAATCAGATCGGATTAGTGTGTTCATTATATGTGTTAGTACAAAAAACCTACATTCTATAATAAATGTAATATTAAAATTTGAAGAAAAAATGTATAAGACAATTTCAAAAATTCAGGTTCAATTAGGATATTGCAGTACCTTGAAAATGCCCCACCTAAATGAGGATGTCATTCCATTTCATGGTTTGTTAATGATGTGTCGTCTTGAGACATTGAAAATTCCCCACCTAAATGGTTTTCTTACCTGCACATACATTAATGTTTCAGAATAGCAGATTATATGTATGACAAAAATGGAAACACTGAAATAATAAATCCCTAGATATATAGAAGATATATGTAGAAACACCATGTTTTCACAATTTGGATACACTTAAAAAATGAATACATAAATATATATGTTTAACTAATAGGGAAAAAATTACATATATATAATCTAGATTATGTTAAGATTCAACAACCTGTAAGATATTCTGTAATAGATATTTTCAAAACAGATTGCATGAAAGGAAACAATTTAGATTACATTAAAGGCAAACCAGCAGCACTCTCTGGGATAATTTCATAACAGATGATATGTTAAAGCAAACCAGCAGCACTCTACAAATATGTGAAACATAAATATGGAATACGTGTTGAAAATGATAGACGTACACAGAGCCTGTCATCGATTCCATTTTCGGCCTGCCACATTAATGTTCAACATTCATGGCCTGTAATGGATGTTTCAATGAGTTCCAATGGCGTGAACATGAAATACACATGTACTGAAAAGTAGATATATACATTGAAAACAATAACATAGTACATACTCAAAGACGGGAATAGAATAGTAATCATGAATAGAATTAGAATACCAATATAGAATAAAATATGTACCTATTTGAAAAAAATATGATTAAATTAGAACAAAATATGAACCTGGCGAAAAAAATATGAATCTCCGAAAAAACCAACTCATCATTCCAAAAGTACTAAAACACCTCACTCATGGTATACTGTACGTTTTATTTGAAGCCTAGATAGATTATAATTCATTCTACAACTGATCTCTTTCCCAAAACATCAGAAACCCAATAATTTCTTAAAAAAACCCCCTTACACAAATGAAGATTTCATACTATAAGTGAAGCCTTATGAATAACCAAATGATATCTTCCATAATACAACATGTGATAGAGATTCACTAAGTTCATTGATAAATATGTCCAGGATAACCAAAATACAGGCTTCAATAGAGAACTTGGGAAGACAAGGAAGAAACTTATAGAGCTTCATATATATGAGATATTATAAACAGACATGTTCATGGAAAAAACGGTATACCCAAGATAAGAAGTATAGGTTACAAGGTTTGAAGAATAGGGAAATCCTCCCTCTGATATAGAATCATGAAAAATAGGTCACTGGAGTCATCCAGAGTATTGACATGGATCCGTAGGATTGTAGAAGTCAGGGTTTTTCCATTGTTTTCCTACTACAAACCAAAAACCACGGTCCATAATTCTGTCCAAAACCTATTGATTTGCAATGAATAGATGTAAAATGTTAACAAATTTCCAGACATGATAAACTATTCAATAGTTACAGGAAAAAATTTATTTGGAAACAAATTATTCAAAACAGAGTACATGGTATATGCCCTTCGTCCTCCCGCCAAGCACCCCCTGTTCAGCCCCAACCTACATTGAAACCCTCACATCTCCATATTCTCCTCCCCCGTACCAACCCCTCCCTGCATTCCAGCCCTCACCTCTCTATCCCCCCCCCTCGGGCTAGCCCCTCCCCTAAACCATGCCCAGCTGCTCCCCCTGCCAAGCCCATCCCCTTCCCCCTTCCAAGCTCATTTTCCCCCTGCCTAGATTGTGTCCTCCACCCTTTCATACACCACCTCCTACGCCTATTCCCATCTCTACCCCTCCCCTCTCCTCCCCATCCATATACTTGTATTCTCTCCCCTGCCCATCCCGTCCTCCCCCCACCCCACCCTACCCAGCTTGTCACCACCACCCCAATTTCACCGGACTTTCTCTTAACCCCTACCCAGCTCTACCCATGCTCTTCCACCTCATCTGGATTTCTCCCACCCCATCCTAGCACCTCCCCCTCCCACCTCAGCCTCCCCCTGCCCATCCCCTTCCCCCACTACTCCCCCTTCTGTCGAACCTCTTCCAAGTTATTATGAATTGGATAAATATATTATTCTTTTCTCAGATTGTGCATCTCAGTCTAATTGGTCCTCTATCATATATTTTGGAGGAGTAATGGTTGGGATTTGAAAAATTTATAATCGAACAGAAAGTAATACAAGCTTTAGAGTTTTTTTTCTTGGAGTTATTTATTAGAGAGAATGAAATATTTCAAGAATTTCATACAATATAAGTTAGAATATTTTATTTTTTTAGGGATGTAAACAAACAGAATATATACTAAAAAATGAACAACATTTAAAAAGGTTAACTAAAAAAAGGTCATATTTTATTGTCATGCATGCCTTTTTAAGGGGTAAACAAACATGTACCTTCTATTTGTAAATTTATTCATTTTACATATTACATATCTTCTCAAAATATTGACATGTTTCGTTCAACACAACGTATGCAATGAATGATGGAATCAAATGAGAAATAAACAGGTTTAATGTATCTCATTTTTTGATTGATATGTTCAGTATGTGAAAATATAGGTAATCCACAACTTGTGATGTATCGTAAGATTGATGGTCGGTTGAATTACATGGGAAGCCTACCCATTCTTCCATAGGTGAATGGGGTGCTGTATAGGAGCTGGTCGACCATTTGAAGCCTATGCTTTGTTCAAACCTGAAACATGAAGGAGTCAGCTATGCACTTCCAGAAAGATGTTAAATTGTTAATCAAAAAATAGAGGGAATTCTAGTGGAGAAAGAATCCTTGGAAAGAAGGAAAAAATACCTACCATCAAACAAACAGGGCTGCAAGACCAGGATAGCATCAAATCCTCAAAGTAGATGATTGAACAGAGTGAAAAATCCACAATCCTTCGCAATAAAGCTAAGATATCCATAAAACCATAAGAAACAATGAATTCATGTAACACATTATCATTGTGGTTAAACCCCATAAGTCTTGGACGGCAGGAATAAATCGAGTTCATAGAAAAACCTGTAAAGCCCTACGGGACATGTTACCACAAGTAGACATTTCATATCCATTGAATCACAGCCTAGAAAGTTGCTAATCCATTGTGATTTAAGTCACATGAGAGAAAAACAAAACCCTTATCTAGTAATGACATGTTATAGACAGAAGAGACCCCGGGCATAGAATACAGTCCCTAAAGCTCCAGAAAGAATCTCCTCTGAGTGATTTAAGAAGTCATTCCCATGGAATATCTTTATAGTTGAAATCCTTTCTTTTAATATTGATATTAAGTAATTTTACAAAAATATGTCATTGAAAAAAATGAGAAAAACTGTTGTGAATGAACTCCATTTACATAATAGCCATCATGCAATGCTTTGAAAATTGGCAGCACTGCAACCCCTATCCGTGATGTTGTCAGCATAGTGTTTTAGTAGTGAATAATATTGACAAAAAAAACTATCTAAAGTACAAAATACGTCTAGTAATGAATAAAGGAAATCGTAAAGTACAAAAAAACGTCCAGCAATGAAGAAGTGTAGCATGATTAACCAAATCTAAAAAAATCTTTCACCAGGAAAACTATCCAACAATAGAAGAAAACCTTCGACCATGAATGGTATTCTACATGAATAACCATTCAAGTTAAGGTTATTCAAAGACAAAATTTGATTTCAAAAAGTAGAAATATATTTTAATGGAATGAAAATTCTTTTTCCATCAGCATTACTGAATTTTTGAATTATAAATATAATTAATGCATTAGTAAACAACATTATAAGGAGACATAGCAATGAATAAATATTTTGAAACATTGCATTTCAAATTATGCGATAGCAGAATTTTTTTTCCAAATTGCATACGTACCGTTAGACAAACACTTAGTCTACTTTTTCTATTTTTTTTTTCAGTTATCCTTTATGTGAATCTGAACTGCACTATCATTTATTAAAGGTGGTGTGGAGTCACCAGATATTGACACATTCTGCTTGACTCCTTCCTCATCATCGTAGTCAGTCAATAGATTTCTCTTCAAGTGAATGTATATATTAACCGAAACAAAATTCAATGACCCACTACCTGATTGAAAACCTTTATAACGATAAAACAAAAAACTAAACCTATTTTATGTAAGGTGACATTTATTTACATGGTTTGTTGAAAAAATTGAAGTTGATGTTACACCTCCTGATTGAGGATTTGTGGTGGGTTGAAAAGATTCAATAGTCTGATTATCCTACAATTAAATAATAACAATAATAGTCCAAAATGACGTTAATTACGGATAGGGAAAAAGAATTAATAGAAATGAAAACATTGTTCCTAATTCAGATCAAACTCACTACTTACTCTAGTAAAGTCAATGCTTTGATCATATTTCACTAAAATTATAATAGGATTAAAGATTTGTAGGTTTAAAACATAAATGAAATTTGGAATAGATATTAGCCATTACCTTATTTTATGCAAAGCTGTCACTGAATTTCCTGATGTAGGTTTCATTGTCGCTAATGAAAATGTCCTTGTATATAATTTTTTCTATTGAACTATGATGATTTTGAATATTGAAATTTGATTTTTCAATTGACAAGCGGACTTTCATTGATTTGAAAATGTTTAGTTCATGAAGAAATCCATATTCTTCATCGTCCTGATAATCAAATTATGAATCAATATTCAATTTTAGGAAATAAAAAATTGTGAATGTATTGACATGATAGATAGAGTTGGTTTTACCTATATTCGCACAGCTCTCAAGTTAGTAGTTGTCTTGTGTATGAATTGCGTGACATGTTTCTCAAATAAAACTATTGAAAAATAGTCTATATTATCATTAACCTTAAGTTTCACTCTAAATCTGTTTAATATGAAATGATGACCACACTATTAGAACCAATTAGTATTTTAATTTTTTTTTCATACGGAATTAATATTAATAAATATAATAATTTAAATGATAATAACCTTCGAGTAATGCTATGAGGAGATACTTTACAATTTTGGCACCAACTTCTGTCATCTGAAAGGTGTACTTTCATCATAAAATAAATGCATGACTCATAAAACCAATTGTAGGTGCTTTGAATTTTTTATAATTTTACAACAATTACGCATTGTTTTGGCTATAAAAGATTTAGTTTGAAAAATATACAAATTAGGTGATGACATAATTGAACAATTCCAAATACTGAATATTGAATTGTCAACATTAATATCTCTTATTGTTACTTGTGAACAGTTATTGACATCTGAAATAGTTTTGTTGTTGTTCCAATATGATACATCCGTAGAAGGGATGCCAGTTGTCAGTGGTGTAGTATTGAACTATGATTCAACCACCAACCCAAACCGGTAAAATATTCAATAACAGATTTTTTTGAAAAAAATATTTATAAACATTAAGTTTTCTATTTTAGATGTAAAATGGAGAAAATGTAAATATACTGAATCTAGATTAGTTCAAAGGTCTCCTGCTTCTAAAGCTGTTTACTTCTGTAATATCCAGGTTGTATAGAATTTTTGTCGCATTAACAGTAGTTGTCATAATAACAGTTGATGTAAGAAGTATGAAACTATTGAAATTATTTGAACTAATTGTACTTTCAAAGAAACCCCTTGAAAAACAATATATTTACTAAGAGTTGAAAATAAATAATGTCCTTAGAAACCATACTACTCAGTCGCTTCACTCATCCAAGTTGTAATATAAGAATGGATGATGATTCTTTGTTTTTTTTTCATATAACATGTTATTTCATTCACAAAGTCTCCCCATAAACTACAGGTAAGTTGCATACCTCTGTAAGGAAGTAAAGTAATAGAAAGGCATAAATATTTTTTTCTTCACTGTAATAAAATAATAGTAGAAAACTAATCACCTTTCATCCTCTAGAATTATCGGCATCCGTAGGTTGGAATGTCCCATAGATTATACTAGATGAGTGTAATGTAGACGTCCAATAATTTCTATAAAATAGATAACCAAAAGAAATTTAGTTAGAAATAGGTAAGGATGATAAGGATATTATTTTTTACGTAACTTTATTGAAGACAACTAAATATATTAGTCAGAAACAATTAATGAAATATACCTATTAAATGTTCCTCTGGAATCCTATTTTGAATAATTGCATCATATGAGGTAAATTCAAAACTAAAAAATGATATGTTTGCATCACATGGTCGAATAAACGTCGTGGATGTAAACATGATTCTGTAGAGATGTTTACTTCCCATGTAAATTCATTCATTTGTAGCTATTTGGACGTTCTATATCATGTAGCACATTACTTCATGAAAATAATGTCTCTAATTTGAGATAAGATGACGGTTACCTATTGTACATTGAATATTAGTTCCCTAAATAATGTATATTGAAATGTAAGTTAGTATGTAATGAAAATTTATAATAGAAGACAGATAGATACAATGTTTTAAAATATTGAAAGACGTACAGAACATAACAAAACAATATAAAAATAAATAATCATTTGTGAATGTAAGGTAAACTTACTTATTTGTCGCATAGTATTAGATCAATTATGAAGAACTCATTGGATGATATGGGGGATGAATTGCACCACATATTGAGAAAACAAACTTCAATTCATAGTGTCTCATCGTCCTCTTGTTCAATCTCATTCAATAGGGTTATTGATCGTGACATTGTTATTCTCTATACTATTTCATTTAAAATTGAAAATATAAACATAGTAAGCATGTAAAAAAGTCATTGAAGTACACATCATGCATAGGAAATACATCGTAAAATATAAATTGATTATTTTAAATGATACCTATGAAAGGTTATGAAATATATCATTACACACAATATTATGTGTGAACATTGTAGATGTGTTAGTGTTTTCCTATTTTAAAATTTTCAACCCATTTGGTGATGTAACCCTAGATACTACAACATACAATTGACCATGAGAGAAGACATGCTTGTGAAGATATAACCCAACAGAAGACAATGATTGGCCTTAACTGTTATTTATAGTCATTGCATATGTAAATGTTAAAGGATATTGTCTTCTCTATAATTTGAAAGGCCATCTATCATCAGAGTGTGTCATAGTTAATCTTAGAATGAATGCAGAATACCCCAAATTATATCCAGTTAATATTATTTCTCCAATTACATGATCGCTTAAATATGTAACAATCATACGAGTGTCGTTACATAAACCAACTGATTGATCAACATTTTTGACTATAATAATGGGAACACCAATCCATAGTGTAATTTTGTGTGCAGGGAACCCATAGACATCGATTCCATTCAACATTTCAGAGGTGTATATGTTTTCTACACTATCAGTATCAAAACTGGCTTTGAGAACAAAATTTTAGATGAAGTAATCATTATTATTAGAGTCAATGAGAGACAACATGTAATCGTTTACTTGCTGAACAACGTCACGGGTTGGAGCTAAAACTACAGGGTCTTTCAAATAGGAGACATCACCATAATTGGTAGTGAAATTAGGATTTGTATTGTAAATTATTGAAGCCATATCATTCTCAGAGTTGGTAAGTAGATACCTATAAAGAATTCGGATGACCGCTTCACCATCATTTGGTTCTCCAACTCAACCTTCTCCAATTTCCAAGGTCAATCTTGAAAACTCATGGACAACCTCTGGATTATTTGTGGATGCAGTTGAATGCTTCTCATGTTCCTTTTTAGAGTTAAGACCTGACAGTGTTTCCACAGATATGAAGACATAATACTTGAAAATACATTGTCACTCCTATTACCACCAGGTATTACCGGTAGTATTTGCCTAAAATCACCCCCAATACAACTGTTAGACCACCGAAAGGAAAATTTGGAGCATTAACATTTCTTACTCTCATTATATCTCTTAGAGCACAGTCGAGAGATTCAGAGCAGTAATTATAAACCATATACACCTCATCGTAAATAATACGTTTTTTCAAGTGTAGATGTTCTGCAAGATGACTACCTTGCTGAATATTGCAAACTGACTGCTCAGTAATAGTGATTGGAATATGAAATTTGGAATGTGCAGTTCGTCCCCCTGGAAGCAGTAATGATGCTATTCCACTAGAAGCAACTGCTAGAACAATAGAGCCCTATGACCTCAACAAAGCTGTTAGCATATTCCAAATTAAGGTTTTACCCATGCCTCCACATCCATTTAAAAAGTAGAAATCTCTTGAATTGGAAGACAACGTAGATATAACGACATCCATAACATGTTTTTGTTCATCGGTAAGCATATTCTGTTTAGTTATTTATTCATTTTGAAGTAACTCCCTAATGTAATGCAGTTCTTCTACAACTAAATGATTTGGACGACTGTCAATTGTAGAATCTGAAAGTGGCATTGTAGAGACCTGAAGATTGACATACATGGACATTACATTACTTTAGAGGAATACTTAGTACATAACAAAAACAGACACACAAGGACCATAATAGTTTAGTGTCGTTGGAAACATGGAACATAATCTTCTAATCATGGTGAAAGATCTTCAATATCTCCCATAAAGGTCTCCCTTTTTTCTTACCTAAAACATTTCTTTATATCATGGGGAGAATAAAACATAAAAATGGTGAGCTCAAATTCTCAGTAAGGGTATGCATGGAAAAAATAAAATATACCATATACATTTGAACTTAAAAACATGAACATAATGTTTAAACATCAAAAGCTTGAGAAATGACACAAAACAATGAAGTACGTAAGGCATAGATCATAAAGAAACATTAAGTGTGATAAAATACCATGAGAATAAAACATGTATTTGTGGAAACCATTAATCACATGATATGATTTCCATAGTAGCCATGGCATGGCTGCCAAGACCATCTTAGTGGACAAAGTCCCTTTTTGAATCGAGTTCACTCCTCGTTCCAGTCCTGTATTACTGAACTGGTTTAACTTGTCATTCCATCCATGTCTATCTCATGAGATATAAATCTTTACCCAATGCATTGGAGGGAGATATAGGTCCCCCCCATCTCATAATGACATCATTATTACTTGTTCCACAAAATAAACATACATCATTCATAATAACCCAATAAATAAAATGGGTTTCATAGACATCATCCCATCATTACATAATCCATATAAAAGAAATGGATATTATTTCATAATAAGGAAAGTGAAACCATGTAAATAATAGATAAATTATTCTTGAAACAAACACATATGAAAATAATGTCATCCTATATAGAAAATGGTTTTGATAAAACACTTGAAATGGATTCTTGAGGAAAATATGTTTTTTTCTTCAAAATAATTTTCTTTTCACAAAATTTCATGCAATTTTAAAAGAAAAGGATATTTTTGGAAATAGTTATGAAATCATTTTGAGGATGATTCATGAAAATATGGCTTTATAAAACTGTAAAAATCTGTTCATGTCGTATAAGTTAAAAAACATTATTTTCATACTTTTGCCGGAAAAGTCAAAAAGTACCTCGTAACGTAAACAAAAGAAAGATTCCTTACATACCATGTAGTAAAACTCAAAAATGGGTAAAAAAATTTAATCAAACATGAAAACACTTTTATAAAACATAGACATGGATGATAGAAATAACACCAGTAAATACTTACGAATAAGCAATCTCCGAAAAAAATGAGATTTGCAAAGTTGTCCCTTACATTATGTCTGAAATGATTCGTACGTATCTGAACCTCCTGTATAATTATTTAATTAAGGTTATTGACTTATTACAGAATCATATTAATTTTTATCATATCATATATGGTTCACTTATGACTTTATATTACCCGTTCTTTTGAAAATTCAATGTTAAAGAGCGTTTTGGGTAAAATCGTTTGATTTGTCGTCCGTGTTTTGACTTGTAATTATTCATATGATTACTTAGATCATGATTACTTACATCCAGAATGTAATACATTATTTATATATAATATATATTCAGAATATACATATATATAATAGATCGATAAATGGAAAGAAATACACCGTTCATGGAGACGGTAGGCCGTACGTACGCATGAACGTTGTTTTCGTTTCCTCGTAGAATTGAATGGAATTAATTGGATGACATACATATATATATACATAAATATAGTATCATTAATATTTCATATATTTCATTATTACTAATTATATATACTTTATAATCATTCACGAATGGTTAATGTGGAGAATGAATCTCATCGCATCGTGGAGACGGTAGTCCGTACGTATGCACGAGCGATGATATCGTTCTCATCATTGTGGAATTTTATTGGAGTGTATGTATACTATTTAAGAATCAATATCACTTTAAAATAATCATATATAGTTATTATGTACACCATTATACCCATCCAAGTAATGTGGTGGTGGAAAATAAATTACACCACGGCGTGGAGATGGTATTCCGTACGTACGCACACGCGGTGATTTCGTTTTCCGTAGGATGGATGGATGGTGAAATAGGGTTGTTTCATTATTATAATGAAATATCAGTATATGAGTGATACTGATGTTATTACTTCATAATGAAACATCCTAATAAGAAGAAGTGGAAGAAGAAATAAAGTTGAACGAATCGGTAAAGGACATTACCTCTTCTATGAAGCGCCTCTTCGAGACCTCCTTTTAGGGCACTGAAATTGGTCTTTCAAGAAGACCAGGACCTATAGTATGTTTCTAGGAAAGTGTAGAAGAGACTTTGGCAGGGTTGGACGAGCTTGAAAGCTCAAATTGGTGTGAGGAAGATAGGTAGGAGGTGCCCTTTTATAAGTGAGGAGAGGGGCACCTTTGGAATAACTAAAAATATTATTTTATTATAAAGCCAAATTCGTTTTTTGAATAGCTCCAAATTGATTTATATCGAAGATAAGGTTGGTATGGGTCGAAATCCTCTAATCCAATATAATTTAGACAATTTTAGGTTCCTATTTTAACCTTATCGTTTATATTTATCTTTAAGTTAGATAATTTTACTTTTACCGTGTATTTTTGTGTTCTTACACTATAAGGTTAATAAACTTACAATAAGAATCCAAACGAACCCAAAGTTTTTTATTATTAATATAAATAACCATACCTAAGTTATTTGGCCAATCCATTGATTTTTAGGAATAAAATAACAATTAATAATAAAATATTTGTTTTAAAAACTATTTTATGTCAATTTTGACACTATGTAGTAATTGATTTTTGTGAAAATCATAACAAAATTATTAGTTCTAAAAAAGTTAATTAAATAAATACTAACATATCATATTAACCTATAAAATTAGTTTAATTCATAAAAAGTATCAAATTACATTTATTTGGGTATTTATAACATCAATTATGTCAATATTTCATTAATAAGATAATTACTGCATCATCATTGTGTCATAAATAAATAAATTTATTTAATTTCTAAAAATGATAAATAAAATACCATTATGTATGAAATCGTTTTAGCTTTCTAATGAATATTTATAGTCGAATTTATCTCATGTATAACCCTATATTAAAAATGATATACTTATTAAACATTGATATCAACTATTTTAACCATTCTTTAAATAAATTAATAATAAATGTCCTCGTCTAATCCAAGTGGTCCTAAATGTTCATATATTATTCTTAAGGTTGTTTTTGGTGGAATTACACTTATAAAATATAATTAATACATGTGTTAGGAAATAATAATATCATTTTTACCCTTAATTACCATATTTACTTTTAACCGTGGTAATAAAAAGTAAAAAGATACTATTCACCAAAAATTATTTTAATCTTATTGAACCACATTTTACTTACTGACAACAACCGTTTCTCTCATATTTTTGAAATTCCACTCACAAAAGAGGTAAAATTAAGTTTTATGAAAAATTCATTTTTTTACTACCACTTAGTGGTTTCACTATTCATCAAAAAATTGAATGTTTCCAGAAAAATACCAAAATTTAGGCCTAATAAATATTTGATATTATGAATTCAAAAATGATTTCTATTTTTCCAAATTCAAAACTTATAAGTTGCATTAATTAATTTAAAAATTAATTCCCGTCGTCAAAACAAATAGCGTGTTCTTAAGAGATAATAACTATCAAAAGAGTTAGAGTTGTTTATGTCTGGTTTAAATGTGAAATTACATCCAATAAACACCATTGTATTAAATTGTAAAAATATATTCTAAATATATTTTAAAACCACTCAAATTAAAAATTTATCACTATTAATTATTTCTATTAAAAATGTTGTTTTTAAATAAAAATTTATAAATCTTCACTATTCATCAGAAAATGACAGTTAGCCAAAAAGTACCAAAATTTCACCATAAGATAATTTTGATATTCCGAATCCAAAAATTAAGTCCATTTTGAAAAAACAATTTAAAAATTTCAAAATGAGGTTATTACTATTCATAACGGCTAGTTTTAATAATAGTTTAATAGCATATCATTGTTCAGTGAAACTCGGTATTGCGTACTACACACGCTATCGAGGAAGGTCGCGATTGCGTGTAATGCAAGTAAAGTCAAGGATGTGTGTTGTGAAAGATCCTTTTAGTGTAGCGTACAACACAAGAAATTAATGAAGTAAAAAAAATTCATAAAATCTCAGGGTGTTACATTCTACAACCCTTAAAATGAATTTCGCCCTCGAAATTCATCGGGGTTATAATTGGTTTACTCCTCGGAAGATTCTTTAATAGAAACCCACATCGTAAAAAGGAATACCAAAATTTGGATGTAAAAACTAAAGTATGAAACGTAACGGTTACCCAAATTAACTAATCACTGGGTTTCCAAATAGGAGAACACAGTTGAAAATATGGATATGGAAGAAAAATCTAACTATCTAGTTCTGATGGAGAGTGGTAGAGAACATGGCTCTGAAAAAGCAAACAATCACAAAGCCATAAATTTGTGACGATATAATATACCATCTGATTCATCAGATATTTGAGGAATAGGATAACATTTTTGGTTTTCAAGATCATTTCCATAAAGTTGATGAAATTGGAATTTGAAGAAATACTTTCGTGATTTTTGTATAGTCTCACTGATGGTCATTCTTTGGATAATTTCCACATTATCTCTTAAACAAATGAAGTTGAATTTTTCATTCTTGATGTGTTAGCAGATCATGTGATAGAATGATGGGTCATTCCATCTGTTTCAAATAAAAGGTTAGAAAAAGATATCAAATATACATAAGTCCATCTATAGTGAGATTAATCATATATGGTTCCTAAAATGGACTTATTCTTATTATATTATACTGATTAATATAATAAAACTAGTTTCTACTAAACAGGGACTTCCTGTAGGCCAATGGTAGGCGATAAAGGCCAGTCGCACTTCGGTCGTGGGTTCGATTTCCACAGCCTTGTCCGACGCGATGGGTTGTCGCCAGTCCTGCAGGTTGTCCTTTTTCTAATGCTATATTACTATAACATCCCATCAATAATATCGAAAAAAGATATATCCTAACATATGTCCAACATAATCCATTCCAATATTTAGGCTTATCAAAAATACTTCGGTCAAATCTCATTGTATAAAGAAAATGATTACTTGAAATATCACATAACAATAACATGAATGCCATCATTTATCCCCCATATATCTTGTTGGTCACATTCCAATCATGTGAATACCTTAATCATGTATTCTCTAGAAAAATGAATACCCATTAAACATTAGTGAAAAAATGAATGCTGTCCAAAGTTAACTCTTTCCACATACCAAAATCCAAAAATTCTATATACTTAAACCGTGATATAACCTTCTCCTTATATCTGTCATGAGCTCATGAATACTTGCAAACATTTAATTTTCTTCTTATCCCTTCATTATGCGCATATCATCTACATTTCAAAAATATTTGAATAACCTATCATGGATACTGCTACCATTAATCATACACTTTCAAAACTCACAGAAAGAAAAAAGTATAACAATCCTTAGATGTCTCTTTATTCCATAGTACCATGAGATTACTTATACAACATTACACATAATAAACATGTAATCATTCCACTACATCCATAAACCATTTACCGAGCTTCAACAATTATTTCATCTCACATATCATTTGTAGTCTCTTTATCATCATCCACATAAATACTACCCATACGACCATACTGATTCTCTTCATGTGACTTTCCCTTAGGGAATTGGTTTGCATAATTCCCGTACATTCCACATTTAAAACATTTATCCATTATTGATGTCATAGCAATACCATTATCCTCATCCCTGGTGTTAACTGAACCTTTTCCATTGCACATACTGGCTTTGTGTCCTTCTTTTCCACACCCAAAGAATCTTCCACTTCCATTGAAACATTCTCCTTGATGCCTCTTCCCACATGATTTACATAGGAGAATTTGAATATTCTTTCCTCTATGATCATCTTGAAACTCCATCTTTCTCTTATTACCCGAGTCAGGAAACTTACCAAATTTTTCTTTATTGGTCATATTATGAGATTGCTGATTCGGCATAATAATGATTTTTGGACTTCCAAATCCCATTTCAATTGGTTGCTCATGAAGAATATCATCCCATTGACCATAATATCCTCCATTATCGTGAATCATCTTGTTTCCATCCATTTTCTAAAACCCAAAAAAAATAGTGTGAGAGGCAAAAATCATGCTAGAGAAAATAACATAGTAAAGGGGAAGCACCCTGAATATCTAACATCTTAGGTTAAATTCTAAGATTGTTACCGTAGTTCTAGGACTATATCCTATATTTATACTTATCCTTAGGGACATCCCTAGACATACCTTAGAAATATCTCTATGGATCTCACTAATGTTTTCACATCCTAATTTCCAAAGGTTGACTAAAACTTTCCTCTGATACCAACTGTAGAGACCCGAAGCATGATGTACATGGACATTACATTACATTAGAATAATACTTAATACATAACAAAAATTGACACACAAGGACCGTAATAGTTTAATGTCATTGGAATCTTGGAACATAATCTTCTAATCATGGTGAAATATCTTCAATATCTCCCATAAAGATCTCCCTTTTTTTCTTACCTAAAACCTTTCTTTATATCTTGGGGAAATGATAACATAAAAAGGGTGAACTAAAATGCTTAGTAAGGGTAAGCATGGATTAAATAAAACATACCATATACATTTGAACATAAAAACATGAACATAATGTTTAAACATCAAAAACATGAGAAATGACACAAAACATGGTAGTACGTAAGGCATGGTTCTTAAAGAAACATTATGAATGATAAAATAGAATAGGAAGAAACATGTAATTATGGAAACCATTAAGCACATGATATGATTTCCATAGTAGCCAAGGCATTGCTGCCAAGACCATCTTAGTGGACAAAGTCCCTTTCTGAATCGAGTTCACTCCTCGTTCCAGTCCTGTATTACTGAACCGGTTTAACTTTCTGTTCCAGCCATGTCTATCTCATGAGATATAAATCATTACCCAATGCATTGGGGGGAGATATAGGTCCCACCCAACTCATAATGAAATCAGTCTTACTTGTGACACAAAATAACCATACATCATTCATAAGAACCCAATAAATAAAATGGGTTTCATAGACATCATCCCATCATTACATACTCCATATAAAAGAAATGGATATCATTTCATAATAAGGAAAGTGAAACCATGTAAATAATAGAGACATTATACTTGAAACATACACATATGAAAATAATGTCATCATAGATGGAAAATGGTTTTGTTAAAACACTTGAAATGAATTCTTGAGGAAAATATCTTTTTTTCACCAAAATCATTTTCTTTTCACAAAATTTCATGAAATTTTAAAAGAAAAGTATTTTTTTGAAAATATTAAAAAAACATTCTTTTCGTACTTTTCCCGGAAAAGTCAAAAAGTACCTTGTAACGTAAACAAAAGAATGATTCCTTACATACCATGTATTAAAAGTCAAAAATGGGTAAAATTATTTTAAACATACATGAAAACACTTTTATAAAACATAGACAAGGATGATAGAAATAACCCCAGTAAATACTTACGAATAAGCAAACTCGGATAAAAATGAGATTTGCAAAGTTAACCCTTACCTTAGGTCCAATATGCTTCGTACATATCCTAACCTCCTGTATACTGATTTAAATAATGTTATTGTCTTATTCCATAATCATATTAATGGTTGTGATATCATATATGGTTCACTTATGACTTTATATTACCCGTTCTTTTGTAAATTACATGTTAAAGAGGGTTTTGGGTAAAATTGTTTCATTTGTCTTCCATGTTTTGAATTGTAATTATTCATATGATTACATAGATCATGATTAATTACATCCAAAATGTAAGACATGATTTATATATAATATATATTCAGAATATACATATATATAATATATCGATAAATAGAAATAAATACACCGTTCATGGAGACGGTAGGCCGTACGTATGCATGAACGTTGTTTTTGTTTCCTCATTGAATTGAATGGAATTAATTGGATGAAATAAATATATATATATATATATACATAAATACAATATCATTATTATTTCATATATTTCATGATTACTTATTATATATACTTTATATTCATTCATGAATGGTTAATGTGGAGAATGAATCTCATCGCGTCGTGGAGACGGTAGTCCGTACGTACGCACGAGCGATGATATCGTTCTCATGATCGTGGAATTGTATTGGAGTGTATGTATACTATTTAATAATCAATATCACTTTACAGCAATCATATCTAGTTATTATGTACACCATTATACCCATCCAAGTAAGGTGGTGGTGGAAAATAGATTACACCACGGCGTGGAGACGTTATTCTGTACGTACGCACGCGCGGTGATTTCGTTTTCCGTAGGATGGATAGATGGTGTAATAGGGTTGTTTCATACATATAAAAACATATAAGTATATGAGTGATACTGATGTTATTACTTCATAATAAAACAACCTAATAAGAAGAAGTGGAAGAATAAATAAAGTTAAATGAATCGGTAACGGGCATTACCTCTTCTTTTAAGCGCCTCTTTGAGAACTCATTTTGGGGAAATGAAATTGGTCTTTGAAGAATACCAGGACCTCTAGGATGTTTCTAGGGAAGTGGAAAAGATAATTTGGCAGGGTTTGTCCGAGCTTGAAGGCTTAAAGTGGTGTGAGGAAGAGAGGGAGGAGGTGCCCTTTTATAAGGGAGGAGAGGGGCACCTTTGGAATAACAAAAAATATTATTTTTTTATAAAGCCAAATTAGGTTTTAAATAGCTCCAAATTGATTTATTTAGAAGCTAAGGTGGGTATGGGTATAAAGCCTATCATCCAACATAATTTAAACAAGTTTAAGTTCCTATTGTAACATTATCATTTATATTTAACTTTAAGTTAGATAATTTTACTTTTACCGTGTCTTTTTGTGTTCTTACACTATAAGGTTAATATACATACTATAAGAAGCCAAACAAACCATAAGTTGTTTATTATTAACATATATAACCATATCTAAGTAATTTGGCCGAACCTTAAATTTTTAGAAATATAATAATAATTAATAATATAATATTTGTTTTAAAAACTATTTTATGTCAATTTTGACACTATTTAGTAATTGATTTCTATGAAATTCATAACAGAATTATTAGTTCTGAGAAAGTTAATTAAATAAATCATAACATATCATATAAATCTATAAAATTAGTTTAATTCAGAAAAAGTCTCAAAATACATTTATTTGGGTATTTATAACATCAATTATGTCAATATTTCATTAATAAGATAATTACTACATCATCTTTGTTTCATAAATAAATTAAATTATTTAATGTCTAAAAATTACAAATAAAATACCATTATGTAGGAAATATTTTTATATTTCTAATTAATATTTATAGTCGAATTTATCATATGTATAGCCCTATATTAAAAATGATATACTTATTAATCATTGATTTTAACTATTTTAACCCTTCTTTAAATAAATTAATAATAAATGTCCTAATCTAATCCAAGTGGGCCTAAATGGTCATATTTTATTCCTAAGGTATTTTTGGTCAAATTATTATTATCCAATAGAATTAGGACATGTTTTAGGGTAATAATAATATCATTTTTACCCTTAATTACCCTATTTACATTTAACCGGGGTAAAAAAAAGTAAAAAGGTACTATTCACCGAAAATTATTTTCATCTCATTGAACCACATTTTACTTACTGAAATCTACCATGTCTCTTGTATTTTTGAAATTCCACTCACACAAGTGGTAAAATTAAGTTTCATGAAAAATTCATTTTTTTAACCACTTAGTGGTTTCACTATTCATCAAAAAATGAATGTTTCTAGAAAAATACCAAAAATTAGGCCTAAGCTATATTTGATATTATGAATTAAAAAATGATTTCTATTTTACCAAATTCAAAACATATCAGTTGCATTAATTAATTTAAAAATTAATTCCCGTCGTCAAAACAAATAGCGTGTTCTTAAGAGATACTAACTATCAAAAGATTGACAGTTGTTTATGTCTGGTTTAAATGTGAAATTACATCCAATAACCAAAATTGTATTAAATTGTAAAAATATATTCTAAATATACTTTAAAACCAGTAAAATTAATAATTTATCACTATTAATTATTTCTTTTAAAAAGGTTGTGTTTAATTAAAAATTTAGAAATTTTCTCTATTCATTAGAAAATGAAAGTTAGCCGAAATGTACCGAAATTTCACCCTAAGCTAATTTCGATATTCTGAATCCAAAAATGAAGTCTATTTTGGAAAAAAATACAAAATTTCAAAAAGTGGTTATTACTATTCATAACGGCTATTTTTAAAAATATTTTATTAGCATATCGTTGTTTAGTGGAACTCGGTATTGCGTACTACACATGCTATCGAGGAAAGTCGCGATTGCGTGTAATGCAAGGCAAGTCAAGGATGTGAGTTGTGAAAGCTCCTTTTGGTGTAGCGTACAACACAAGACATTAATGAAGTTAAAAAAGAATATTTTTCATAAAATCTCGGGGTGTTACAGGCATAGGAGGATAAAACTGAAGAGAAGTACCATAGATCTGTAAAATCTATTCAATTTAAAGAAGAGAATACATATGCCTATGATGATCTGTCAATGTTAAATCTACAAAAATGATGCATATATTTTCAGATGAAAATACTCTAAATAATAGTTTAATATATAATTATTCGGTAGTCAGCTAAAGATTCATTTAATTTTATGATAATATGAATTTATTACATTGACAGTATTTTTGTTAATTAGTGAATATAAATAAACATCATTTTGGTTTTTAAAATTTAATGAAAAACTTACAGATATACCTGGCATTTGTAGCCTTTTTCGTTGCCCATACAGAACATCTTCACTAAGAAAATCACGGGTTTCATGCCATACAATGTCAGGATGAGATATGTTATTTGAAAATAACATGCTTGAGAACAACCTCTGTAAATAATGTCCCATTCCCTAAGATAACTCCTCATTTAGAGCTTCAAAAAATTCATCATCATCTGCTAGTATAACCAAAGCATAACAGGCCTCTCTAAATATTCCATGAGTAATACCGTTCACTGTTCTGATATCATCATATGATGTCACTACTTTTATTTTTGTTCTAAGTAACTGTAATTAAAACAACTCTCCAGTTGTTGGAGGGACATAGTACAGTCTACCAATACTGAATCCCTATTTTCTTGGAGTCCATTTTTTTCATTGTAGTGAAAAAGAAATCTAGTAGGAAACTCTGCATAACTAAGACATCTACCTCCTGGGTGAGTATGATTTACTTTAAACCATGCGGTGAACATTGATTCAGTAATAGTTCCGTGACTGAGGACATCATCAATATTATCATTGTCATTATATGTGACTATATTATGTCCTGTAAAATGGGAACATAACCTATCAACTGGTGGATATCTATAGTGGATATCAAAAGAAAATATTCTCAATGAATCCTCAGAATGAGTTATGTATTGGGAGTCATCATACATCTTTATCTCATCCACATTGTTTTCTAGATAGTCACTATTGTTGCTCTCATAGAGTGCTGTTGTAACACGATCATTCCCTTTGTTAATATATTTTAATAGGTACTTGATAGAAGATGATTGATTTCAAACCTCAATATTCAGATGAGCCTAATACATTAAAATCAAATCATGATTGTATGGTACCACAAACTGGTTATCCAAAGGCATACCATTTCTAACAACTCTACTCCATGTTATCTTCTACAATATACCACATAACCATCCTCGTTAACTGTTGTGTGTGTGAAAAATTTCTTTGGATAACATTTTTTACATTTTCCATTTCTCATACAAGGGGAGGAACAGTTGGAATCACCGCAAGGGCCGTGCATCTTGAATTTTGTAACAACATCATGCAGCTTTGGGTATGCCCAGTGATTTGGAATTTCTGCATAAACTATTTTGTTCACATCTGCATGACTGTTAACCTTTATTTCATGGTATAAAAATAATAGGATGTGGACATGAGGCAAACCACATTTTTGAAACTCCACGGTTCGAACACCTACATGAGAAAAATAGTGATATAGAACGATAATAGAAGAAGATATATTGTAAGAAATGAATTAAAAATATATAAATATTAAGTACATAGAGCTTTACCTGCTTGTGATTTTCCAAATTAATATCCTTCTCTTAAATCATTCATAAGAAGATCATCCTTAATTTTGAAAATTTGTGATAATATCTGAGGGCAATCATTTGGACGAATGATGTAATTCATACAAAATTGAGTTATTTCATGACACATTGGGTAACATGTGAATGTTAGAAATATATCTCGATACCCTACCAAATTACAAATAGACATTGCATCCTGGTAATTCTGAATCATATACCTGTGTCCACTGATAAATGTTGAAGGTAAAATTATATGCTTGCCACATGATAAGTCTTCACGGTCACCTCGCACAAATGCATCCTGTAATCCATTGTATAATTCAACCCTCAAACTTTTTTGATTGAATCAAATGAAATATAATCTTTGGGACTCAATAATTGTATAAGCATCAACAATAAACTGTTGAAACAATCTTCTACAATGTAATAATGTAGATCCATTCTGTTGACAAAATTGCAAGTGAAAGGAGAAGTACTCTCTCATTGTTACCTTCCTGATTGCAGTACCTATTGTGAAAGGAGTAGCTCGATGCAATATATTGTCTACATATCCATCCTGGCCTCTTGTAAAGATAAAGGGGCATTTCATTGGAAGATATAATGGGTGAAGATCATCTACTCTTTGTAAATCACAACTTTTTTTTGAATGATGATATTACATTCATGGTTGAGATCTTCAACATCACCGACAATCAGCATAGAAATTTCAGAACTGTTCGGTATGTTATATGTTGCCTCACTTGTATGTCTTTTTTTGAGTAGATGTAGATTTAATGATGGTACCTCACGATGATTATGAACATCCCTTGCACTTATGAATTCTCATGCCAATGCATTGTGCTCATGTTGCCTATGTTGTAGTTTAAGTACAATATTTTCGTCAATAATCGAAAGCTGATTACTTGCATCAATGTTGTAGAAATGACATTAGTAGTTAATATTAAATTATTAATAGTTGGAATATTTTGTAAGAAATGATGAAATAGACCGATACCCAATTTTTTAGATCCTGTTCTGACATTCATGTGTAGTATCATACACCTGTAGTTGAGAAAAACATGGCAGTTTTCAATCAGGTGTACATAAACTACCAATGCGATGGTGGTTTTGTCCATGTAGTCTGAATATACATGGACCTTGACCATTGTTGAAAGAATTATCTACTATTACACCCATGTACGTGAATGAAAACATTGAGTTGTAAACATGCATGTGGTCTTGGAATGATCTGGACTCAGCTGTTGTTCGATCGAATACCAACATCCTTAGGTACGCTGGACATGAAGGCAGTAAGTCTAAAGATAATTTTCCCATCGAGCAGAATATTGAGAAACACAGGTTTTGTCTATTGCTGTAGTTCTTATTTCTGTCATTGAACCACATAAATGAGTGACAATATTTGCAGATTTTAGAAGCGTCCCCAATGTCCAAATAACCTGATTCAGAAACAGTAAAATGTTGAACATATTAATAAAAATGTATAATGATATTCTGAGCAAATGATGCTTGATTATAGAACAACAATGCATGTTTAGTAATCACACTAACATGTTTTCATGACATTATTGTTCTCTATTGAGTTTATGTAATAGGAAATGTTAGGTTCACATAACCTGGAATAATTAACTGCATTTTGATTTTTAATTATAGAGAATATTGTTAAATGACATACCTATATTTTCATTGTCTTGAAAAGAATCATTATCACAGAATCTATTTGTTCAAGAAACCATTAGTAATAAAAAATTAACTAACAGGGATATTAAATTTTAGAGATAGTTGATGTTCATATAGTACCGAGGGGATAGGTGAATCATTTGTTTGCATATCATCACCATTCATTAAAGCTATGAAAAAAAATTTGTGAATAATTATATGGTGTATGTCGAGTTAAAACAACAAACATTTTGTTCATCAAAAAAACGGTGACTGTCTACTTACAGAAAGTTATTGGGGATACTGTCATGTCATGCGGTATTAGTTTTCATTTGTTTTCCCTTGAACACAGTGTTGATGGATGAGCAGATAGTTCTGCACCGTGTTCAATTATAAAGATTAATATCAGTTGTTTATCTAATTAATAATTGTCTCATGAATAGTAAAAGCTGATAGTGGTAAATTTAAAAACTACTAACCATCTATACATAAAAGAGAAGATGGTACATGTTTGACTCCACCGCTATCATAAATTTTTGGTAGCGCTGCAGTAATTGTAGTAGTAGAGTGATTGGTACACGTCACTGAAGATATTGCAGTAAGAGTTGGCGTTGATTTTGTGGCCACTGAAGGAATTAAAGGTGCAGTAATTTTATTTAATATGAAATTGAAATAGATTTGATTATTGTTCGGAAAAGATGATTATTAAAGGTGTAGTAATGTTATTTATTTTGAAATTGAAACAGATGTGATTATTGTTCGGAAATGTTGATGAAGGTTTACCAGCATCCCTTCGTGTGATGTCAAAGTTTGATACCGGTATAGTAATTCGAGTATCAGACTCATCAAAATATATAACTGAAGCATCTCCACTTTTTGTATACGCTTATAACATGTAAGACATAATGAAATTATATACTAAAGAATTCATAAGTATTACGACATGCTATGGTGAATATAAAATAAGTACTTACAAACTCCATGTCATTCCTTTATTAATTGTCTCCGTATTAGCCTTGCATGTCTTGTGGTTGGTGCACCCGACATGTTTTTATTTGATTGAGGAACATAATGTTCAGGGGCTGTTGTCAAATACGAAGTTACATATCCATCAGTTCTGATAGTATGGATAATAGATTCAAGTAATGTTTATTGTAATGTAAAATAATACAGAATTAACCATTGACACAGAGAGTTGATAGTGGAATTCGTGTGAGTCCTTGTGTGAGGGTATCAGTTCATAGTAGTCTAGTTAATGCATTTGTAGTCATATTGGTAGATGTCACTGAAGAATTTGCAGTATCTGTTGGTAAAGTTATGATGTCAGTTGTAATGAGACATAATAAGTACACAAAAACATTTAGTATCACAATTATAAAAAAATAGCACTATAAAGAAAAACTTTGTACTGTGTTATATTTAATAATTAGATAATTTTATGTGAAATTAACAGAAGACTTACAATATTTATGTCATTCCTTGAGATGTTTCATCCACTGTAACCTTGCATCTCTTGGGTTTGATGGGCCATACATGTTTTTATTTGGTTTAGGAGAAGATATTTCAGGCACTTTCATCAATGATTAAGGTTTTTATTAGTCATTTGGTTTAAAAATCAATGTAGTTGGTAGTGTAATGTTTTATGCTGTGTAGTATAATAAGAACTAACCATTGACAGAAAAAGATGATAATGGGATTTGTACAATTGCTTGTCTGACTTCATCAAGTGACAACGGTTCAGTTGATGTAGTACCTGATATTTTTTTAGAGATCATTAAACAAATTTTAGTTGATGTTGTCATTGTTATTGTGTCAGTTGTAATTAATAGATCTAGTAAAACAATTATTTGAGTTAGAACATGTAATAGAGAAGAGTATTGAGTACATACAATATTTTTGTTTTTTTCATAAGCTGGCTATGTTGCAACCTTAACTCTCCATAGTCTATAGGTTGAGACATGTTTGTGTTTGGTTGGAAAACAAAATTTATTGGCACTGCAGTCAAAATATAAGTGAAATACATCTAATTTACGTTAGTATGGAAACCATTTAATTAGTGTAGTGTTTCTTTCTACAAAATTGAGTCACTACAAAATGCTGACAGATAGAGATCACAATGGCCTTTGTATGACTGCATGTGTCATGCCAACAGTTGATAGTGGTTATGGTGGCCATGTTCCTGAAAAAATAGTAGAAGAAAATGACAAATTTACATTAGTTTTCACCATTTTTAAAAAGTAATTAATGATGAGTGATACTAATGTGATGAAATAAATGTAAGTTGAGGTATTTAAACATAACAGAACATAGAACTCACAAATGTTTTTTCTCCATAGTTATCCTCCCTTGAATGTAGAATATTTTATCCATAGCTTGAGGTGGATAACCGGTTTTCAATGTTGTTCATTCTATATAATTGTCAAGTTGCAGAAAGAAAAATATGGATAGTTTAATGTACTGATAATGTATAAATATTAAATATGAAGAAGAAAGCTGTGTAAACATTCAATTGGATTGGAGTAAATTGTGAGTAATGATAAATATATGGAGCGTGAATGAAGAAATCAGAATTCAAAGTTACCTCTAAATAATGTGACAAAATTACCGACCAGGATCAATGTCGAAATAATTGGTTTATTTTGTATGAAAATTGGTGGATGCTGAAGCGAATCGTTGAGGGCCTGGGGTGTGGTAGATCACGCAGAGTCAGAGTCCTGAGTGTTGAGGGGTTTTTCTAAGGGGAGCAGGAGAGGGGATTTGGATAGCGAGGTTACTGAGGGATGCCGAAGGGCAGATAGTAGTGGGTGAGTCAGTTCTGCTAGAACCCTCCAACGACAGGACGAGCATGCGGAGAAATCCAGGGAGCATGCGATGTCGAGGCAGCGTGGTGGAGTCATCGAAGGCGTCGGGAATTTGGGTGATATTGAAGCAGGCGTCTGGAATTTGGGGCAACAGTATGTGGAAAACAGTTAAACCACAGTGGAAATCAGAAAAATGAAGAATGCAAAGACTTTATATCAAGTTGGTAGTTGGATTCCAATATAGGTGGGGATCCTATGATTTGTAAGTCATTTTTCTAGAGAACGACAGTGAGGGCGGGATTGGGTATCGTGGAGAAGAGGAGGGATCGTGTGGAGAAGAGGAGGGAGAGTGCGGAGAGGTCGCTAATATGGTGAACATTACTGGGAGCACAATCCGGTATTCGGGGAGATGGATTGTGTGTGCGCGGAGAATGATATAAGCGGGATAGGGTTTTGCGGAGAAGAAAACGGAGCACGCGGAGAGGATGGTAATCCGGAGAACTGTAGTGGGATCGGGAATGGGTTTTCGCGGAGAATAATTTCTAGTTCATGGAGGGTCGACGTGGGTGGCTGGGTGGAGAGAATGTAATAGAATAATGGTGTGGAGAGCCGGTAGATGGGCATGTGGCAGTGGAAAAAAGCTATGGTTTGTAGATATATAGATATGATAACATCGTTCGTTTTTATGGACGACTACATCCTTACGAAGCAATGTGAGACATTCATGCTATACATAAAATGTATTAATGAAGGTTTTAATTAAAATATACGGTATATATGACATATAAATTATACTATAATTATATTATTTATCAATTTATATCAATTAATCTTTTTTCTTTAAATTCAACAAGAAAATGGAATCATAGTACATGCATTTGTACGACTTACCGTCTCATTGAATTGTGTAATCGATTTTCTATCTCAAAATATCATGTAATATTATAAAGACATATATAATTAATATAAATATTACTTAAACCATTGATTACATAATGGATATGATGAATCCATCATTTAAGTAAGAGGACCAAAAAATAAAAAGTCAAAACATGTATGAAAAGCTGTTATTACTGAAAACATAACATTAACATTGAATAATTTTTAAATAGAAAATAAAAGGTAATAAAAAACATATATTATATGATATATATGAAAATATCTATGTGATATATTTATAAATGTCTTAAATTTACTATATTGTATTTTTAAGTTTGTACGATGAGACTTAAGATCTATGTTATGCAATTTTCATCTCACATTTTACTTTTGCGAGACACGTGCTACATTCACCACCACATTCTTCTATATAGTGTTTATATGCACCTTTAATATAATTTAAAATAATTATAATTAAATTTATTTATATTTACATAGCTATTTTATCATAATTCATTCATAAGTATTAT
Organism: Viscum album; assembly: GCA_963277665.1. Lineage (NCBI taxonomy): Eukaryota > Viridiplantae > Streptophyta > Magnoliopsida > Santalales > Viscaceae > Viscum > Viscum album. Next base: position 1,272,454,128 of record OY728146.1, read on the forward strand.
GATTCATGACATACAGAATCTCTCAATTATTTTAATCTCAATTTTCCATCATTGAGACATATATTATTATATGCACTGATATTCATTCATGAGGAATATATATAGACCCTTTTAAATTCAATATCATGAATACGTCTACCCTTAATATATTTTATGTTCAATTTAATATTATTCCTTCATGGGGATTATTATATAATGTTACTAAAGTAGTAATGATTTTATGTTACAATCTGATCGTTTATAGGGATTTTTTAGGATTATTATTTAAATTAAAAATAATTATTATCTATATCATAATAATTCTCATTATTTTTTTTATCCTCTAGGTATTCATGATATAAAAAATTAGATGTACCCTTTTTCAACATCTAGGTACTCAATATAATGGTAATTTGTTTTTATGAAAATAAAAAATTATTTCTATCTTTAGTCGGAAATCTACTTTCATCCAATCCCATGTAGTAATAAAATTAATTGAAAATGTTATTAAATGATGTTTTTAGATAATTTTCATGGAAACTATTTCTAAAAAATTTTATGTTTTAAGATAAATTAATTATTTTAAATTCTTATTTAAAAATTTTTCACGCGTTTTTAAAAGAAAAAAGTTTGTAAAATTTTATAAGATTTAAAAAAGTGTTTTTAAGTGAAAATGATACTTTACTAAAGTAATTTTTTATAAGATATTTCAAATTTATTTTCTATTTATGATTAAATCCGTTGTTGTTACCTATTTCCTACTTGGTATATGATCCCAGAAAATCTTTCATTTTAATTATTTGGATGTTCTATGTTTTTATAGAATGATGCTTATGAAACATGTTCATATTTACTAGGGTATGTTATAATAAAATGATCCTTAACCCTACTTATTTTCATGTGATATTCTAGTATGAAATTATTATTAAATCTATCTCATTTCCATAATATATGATAGGATAAAATATTTATAATTCAGATTTTATTTCATGGGTTATGATAAGATTAAATTTTATGGTATTTTTCAAAACAAAATTATGATTTAATTATGTGATGAGTGGGGACAATATCACCCTCCAACACATTGGGTGATGATAAATATTCGATTAGATTAAAGTTTATATGGGGGATTAGCACATTCCCAAATATTTGGTTATACAGTTGATTAGTATGAACCAAAAGATGAGAGTTCCATGGTTATTATCCCAAGCCCAAGGATGAGAAGTCCTAGGGTATTCACTTTTTCATCCAAGACCTGAAACATATTGTACATAGGTGGTCATCCAAAACCCAAACCATGTACATGGGTGGATATCTCAATCCTAAAATGTTATGAATGACTTTTTTGGTATCCTTGACATAATATTTGTTGTGATTACATGTATTCCACATGTAATTGTATTATGCTATTTATATGATATCATGACTCATGTTATTTGATTTATATTAGACTCTTGTATAATGAATAACTAAAAATTGAGAAATGAATCATCATAATGATCTTTCATATTCAAGGGATGTTATTAAAATTATATACTTGTGTTCTAATACCCATAAAATTATGTTATTTATTTGTGTCTCTTTTATTTACCATTACTGAATAGTTGAGATTATTCATTCTTGTGTTTCTATTCCTAGTATTAAAAAAATATTTTTTATGGATTAATAAATAGGATGTTCCTTGTTGTAAAATTATAATATATTTCTCCAAAAAAGATATTTGCGGTCAATTATTTTAAATGAAACTTATATATTACAATCATTGGGTTCATGTTTATATAATTTAATAAATATTCATAAAAATGATATAATATCTATGTATGTGAATCTTGGGTCACTATATAACCCATAAAAATGGGGATATCAATCTCATTATAGATATATTAACAAAAATAAACTCAGTAGAGAGAGAAAGGGAAACTCTATCTCCCCACCCAACCCTTGGATGAAGACTCTGAATGTTGCCTCAATTGTCTATTAGAAATTTCCATAATATCATGTTTTTTTGTAGAACCATGTTTAGGATCCTCACCTAGACACTAATCTAAAAAATTATTTGCATAGAATAAAATAGTGGAACTATGCCTTAGAATAATAAGGGGGGATCTCAAAAGTTAGGGGACTCATTTCCTAGTTCAATATAGGGAACCACATAGTTTATTGTTGACATACTCCTTAATATGATATGGGGGACATAATATATATAATAAATAGAAGAAACATCCCTAGTGAAAATGGGGTTCCACTTAGAAGTTAGAGTACCCACACCCTTATCTAAAAAGTGGTACAACTCAGTATTTAGAGGAACTACTCCACAGTGCATCATATGGGTACCACATTATATATAGAGGTGTATATGTGGTACCCACTCTATGGCATGACTAGGTGTTTTCAAATATAAAATCTATCAAATGGTAATTCCTGAATCACTACAATCATCATGAATCACATGATGAAGTGTCACACTAAAATAATACTCATGTTATATCTCATAATAGAAAAAAATTACACAATTAAATTCAACATGACAAGATACTCATGATAGGCCACTCATTAGAAAAAATCTATGTCTCGTGGAAGGAGATATGAGAAGTAGTAGTATTAGGGGATATATAAGATTTATTTTAGGTTCCAAACAATATTTAACATGGACTCAAAATTTTAACATGTTCATAGGTGTATAAGGATTCACATGAAATGTCAAAATACATAGTGTGTACTGGTGGTATGTGACATGTCTCATCCACCCGAGGTCATCTTGTGCTCTTTTGATCATCCCCATGTACATCATTCCATTATACTATACATGGACTTGCATGAGTATCATGACCATGCATGAGAACATGGTTTTTGCTATGAATTATATGGGTTTTGATGTGTTGGTACATGTCTCTTGTCATGTACACCGAGAGTACATGATTAACCACTCACATAGGGTTACATTACTTGTGGTTGGTTAACATGAATTCTGATATTTTTCATCACCAAAAAACATTATCTTACAGAATTATTGGAATTCATGGGTTCTGTATTAAATTTAAAACATATTTTATTACTATTTTAAAATGAATCATTGGATTATTCATTTGAATCTAGGCATAAATTTTCATCTATTTAATCCACTATTTGACCAACTAAATTAGATAGTGGTCATATACAATAATCATTTCCCTATCACCATTCTTGGGATAATTAAATATTATTATTTGAATATGATCCATCATGATTCCCATTTTTCATAATATATCTATTTCCATTGTATATTACATATCCATAAATCGTCACCCTAATACATTTAAGATCCATGAAAAACAATAATCATCGATATCATTGATCATATTATTTTCCACAAATACAAGGGTTTTGTTTTGTTTTAACACACCAAACATTGTTGAACAGTGACTATATGTAGAGTGATTAAGAATTGAAAGAAAAATAGTGAAAAAATATAAATGATGTGGAATTCAAAATTGGACAAGCATTCCTAACCAACTATCAAAATATATCGGAATTCTTGTGGGGTATTGGAATGTTTGAAAAAAAATATCAAACCAAAGTAATAAAAAAATATAAAGACTCACAAAAATATCAAAAAAATATAGAGAATGAATAGATTATAAGAATCTATTATAATTATTTTATCAAGAGTAGAAGAAACAACAAATGAAAAACCCAAAATATTTATAGGAATGCTATTTAGTTTAGAATTCATTTGAAATCAATGTATAATACATGATGCATTCACTGTAACTCAATTCACATCTGTATGATCACTCATTGTTCTCTGATCTGATTCCTCGTACAACGAACACCCAACCACCACTCAAAATCACCCGAGGTTATGAGAATAACCCTATAAAATTTTCATAATTATATATTAATTGATTTTTTAATTTACTTCATTTAAAATTAAATAATTAATTTTAATTAAACTCACACGCCAATGTTTTACTTCACCAGACACCCAATGATCAGAACCATAATTTCACACTGATGGAAAACCTCATCTTTTTCAATAAACTCAAATATTTAATTTTCCATCGAAGGAATAAAAAAGTAACAAAACCATAAAACTGAAATTATTAATTCACATCCAAAAAAATATATTAATATTTTCCAATGGTTATTTTGATTTCCCAAGACCCTCAAATTCCATACTAAATGTGAGGATAAATCTTCATATACACACATAAATATTTAATGGTTAAATCCAAAAAAATAAGATTCATAACATTATCCCCACTTCTAATTGTTTTTAACCTAAAAACTAAATTAAAAATGAAATGGTCTGGGTACTATGACCATATCTAGATATCATACTCCAAAGAGCTCTAATGAACTATCCCTTGGTACTAATGTATATAGTCTTAATGAAAGGTATATCCACATGATATCCTCCCCTAATAGTTCTTTATCTACATATTATACTCTATAAAGGAGACTCCAGCATTGACATCCAACTCCCCCAATATATATAATTCATAGGTTCACTCATATATCTCCTCCACTATGAAACATTCTTGAATTTATGCAGCAGGTCTAAATATCGGGGGCATGATTAAAAATTAATGACCTCACCAACCATATATAGGATCTATAATGATTCATTGATAATTATTGATATCTTATATCCATAACTATGTCTATTCTATCATCATCATAAAGATACTCTCATGAAAAAATTTTCTTCTTGTATTAATTATAAAGAAAAAAAATGTTGATCAACATAATATTTTTGTCCAGTCAGAGCTATCATTTGACACACTAAGATCACCTAAACCATATCCTCTATACCATGCACCATCTATGTCTCAAGTATATATATCTCTACAATATCATTTTACCAAATGGTTTAACTGAATGTTGTTCTATATAATTCTATAAAATGTTCCACACCAATTTTAGAGTGATTTCTATTGTTATAATAAAACTCTACTAGTTAAAAGTGATCCCCCCAGCATTGGTTGGAGTCCAACACACAATCCATTAGAATATCAAACAACACCTAGATTGTAGGCTCTATATGTCCATCCATAAAGGGGATGAACACTGTAAGCATCTTTAACTGGGTCTGGAATGCCATTAACATGCCTCTAAAAAAATATTACATGAATCAAGAATAATGTTCAAAGACAACATTTAGGTTACTCCATGAATCATAATAATCTCCCACACATACTACTACCCAAGTCTTAAAACCTAACCACATTACCAGATTGAATGAAAGTGTTCCCACATTATATGTTGGTAAAATAATTACCTAGATAGCATCATGGATTCTCAAAAACCTATGAACACCCATCATAATGTCCATGTTTATGTCATCCAATTTCCACATAGGTATCTCAAGAGTATGTGTCAAATCATCATGAACCTGGTTCTCATCCTTTACCAGATAACATGTGAGACACCGAGATGAAATATTAGCTACACTACAAAAAATTCAATCCCATAATAACTACAAATTATTCTCTCTATTCATCATTTTTAAACATATATGCAAAACCAAGGGTAATTCTTGAAACTCGATCATCAAATACTCACAAAATGTAATTAGAACCATAACACATTCATAGATATGGATGATGTTCTCCCCCCCCCCCCCACAATTAGGAAATCCATTTGGTTTATCTTGACAATACACCAATTCTTGTAGGATCTCAGAGTTGATGTATCCCAACATAGCCTCTCACAGAAGCTAATGTAGTAGTCGATTCACCACCAATGACTAAAGAATAACAACACCCATATCCTCTGCCAATTTCAAATTCAACGAATCTAACTTCTCATACACGTTATCCACTAAGAGCGAATGAAAATTTCTTCTAAGGTAATCCTCCACAATTATTCCCTTATTAGGTTTATAAAATATATTACAGTAATTTTATTACAATAACTCTAATGAATGCCTCCATCCTAGATTATGGTCTCTATGTATGATGCAATAACTATGAAACTAATTTAATTAGTATAAAACGAATCAATCCCCGTAAAATTTTTAATCTAATCATTAAAGAAAATATTACCACTTTTATGTCTATTTTATGAGTAACTTGGTTCTTCTCAGGGGGACTTGAATTACTTGAACAATATGTGAGAACTTCATTCAACTATATCAATACTCTATCAATTCCACATCCAAAGTCATTTCAAAATTCTATGTACACCATACGACCATCTAGTAAAAATAGCATAAGAGTATTGGTTATCCTCATCCTAATATACTCAAAGGCTCTCTTATAGTAATAAGTCGTTGTAAATGCCCCCATACACACCATGGTAGTCAAAGGGGCTATAATCCTAGGTAATTCAATCATAAAACTAATATATTTCCCCACTATGCCAGAAAAATAGAATCCTATGAAATACTCCACTATGGATCCAAATAGAACATGATATAAATATTTTTCTATTTTTTATATAATCCATTACTGGATATGATAAGACCTAGGAATAAAACACAATAGAATCAAAATTGGAACTTTAGGAGATTACCATAAATCTGTTTCTCCCAATGTTTTTCAAGGACTATCCATATATTCTTTCTATGATCCTCTTATAATGTATTATAAATGAGTATGTAATTAATGAAGACCACCAAAAATAAGTACATGTATATTATAAATATATAGTTTGTAAAATCCATATCCATTTTGGTGGAATTTTTCATATCGAAAGGAATCACAAAGAATTCATAGTTTCAATAGTAGATTCTGTATGTTGTCTTCTGAATATGAGCCTTGAAAACCCTCAACTAGTGTTGTCCATACCTATGAATTTTTTTAAACCACCTTGTGCATCATAAATTTTCAACTATTTTATTAATCATTGAAAATGGGTTTTTTTTCTTTATCATTACATAATATGAGTAATTATTATAAATAGTAATCTAAAAATAACCTAGATTTTTTTTCAAGTAATACCGTAGTGATGCACATGTGAACATACTAGGTCTGATGAATCCCTTCTTTTGAAGTCCCCCACATCTACACCCATAGATCCTGGAACTAGGTATGGACCATATGATGGGATTTAGATAATATTATGGTATTCTCATGTTGGAAATAAATGTATATTTCCATTACTCACATTAGAGGAAGTAATAAAACATATTTAGGAATGAAATCCACAAATTCATCCAATAGTGAAAGAATCATGATGCTTGAAGTTCCTACTAATCTAAGGAAAAAATATATCTACTAATTTTTTAAGGTTTGTATCATTGTTCTAACAATTCCCACACTCTGAACGATTAATCTCTCTCACCCACAAATGATAATCTCATCCCAATAGTCTGAAGGAATCTAACTCACATGTGATGAAATTGAATCCAGGCCTGAATAATTTAAAACAATCTATAAAAATGATTATGTGATAAATTTTATTATTTAAAAAAAATATTTCTAATATGAATCTCTTTTAATTGAGCATCAGTTCATCCGGATAGAAGATATGTGATATTAATGAAGTGTCACTGGTATGAACCTCTAGACAAATATAATTAGCTAAAAATTCAAATGTAATCTCTATATAACACTCAATATATATAGATATGAATAAAAACAAACATACATTTCAATCAATACAAGATAAAGAGTATAATAAACCAATATTATTCCTTATAACATATCATGTACAACATGACCAAATCCTTCCACAGGAAGCAACTGCCCTAGGACCTAGTTGCAAGCTCCCATGGCCTGAAATTGAAGACCTGCTCGTGGTGGTGGGTGTATCTTATTACATAACACCACAAAAATTTAATCCCTATGAAGACACATCAACTCCTCTTGTAACATCAAATCCTTGGGGAAACCCTAGACGTCTCTTAGAGATCTCTGATCATGATCATTTCTCTATTGTGGTTGTAATTCTATATCAATGTTTACCACAACGTCTTTATAGGTAAATAAATAAAAAATCTATGTGAAATCACATTTTATAAACCTAGAATCAATACGTCTATGGGATTATTTAAAACCCAACAAAAACATTGAATCACATATCTATGTTACAGATTCTCATTTTGAGGTGGTCACTTATGCCCATTCCTTGCTGACTTGGGCATATTGACTACATGAAAAGATTCATTCCCATGATTACTAATTACATATTGGTATACAAAATTAAGAAATTATAGATATATATTTAACACCAAGACCCACTATATAACTCTATAACTGATGGTAATAAATGTAACACCCCCAAGATTTTATAGTATGTTATTTCTTCATGGTAATTCAATAACTTGCACTACACGCAACACCAGGTTCAAACACACCACAAGATTACCAAACTAGTAATTCAAATGATGTTATGAATATTATTAACTGAATATTGAACTATATATAATACTTATAATTTTAGAATCCATATTATGAGTTTCTTAGAAATAATGTAAGAACAAATTCATTTTTTCTTATAAAAGAAGTATTTATTTCAAAGAAATGCACTTTTAACTCCTTTTAATGATGAACCCTTATCAATGAAATATTTGAATCTTAAATGTATTATATTTGGAAAAATAAACATCCTCTTTAGAATCAGTACATAAGAATTTACTTTCAATGAATTTTTGGTTCTTTTCTGATAACTTTCATCTTTGGTTGAATAGTGAATAAAACAATATTTTAACTCAAAACAACAATTTTAATCAAAAAAATTTATTGGTCTCAATTTTATATTTTAATGGTTTGGAAGTATAAATAGATTATATTTTTATCATTTAATCCAATTATGGTCATTGTATGTAATTTTACATTGAGAATCGACATAAACAAGTGTCAATCTTTTGATAGATATTAATTTTAAATTAGTCAATGAAACATATATGTTTTTAATTTGGTAAAATAGACTTCAATTTTTAATTCAAAATATCAAAATTAGATTTTGGTTATTTTTTGTAATTTTTCTAAAAACATTCAGTTTTTGATAAATAGTGAAAAAATACTAAATTTTAAATAAAAACAACTTTTTTAATCAAAATAATTTATAGTGATAAATTATACTATTTAGTAGATTAAAAGTATAATTAGATTATATTTTTACCATTTAATAAAACTATGGTCATTGGATGTAATTTCACATTTAAACTAGACAAAAGCATGTGTCAATCTTTTGATAGTTATTATTTCTTAAAAACACACTTTTTGATTTGAAAACAAGATTTAATTTTAAATTAATTTCTGCCACTTCTTTGTTTTTAATTTAGATAAATGGATTCTATATATATAATCATGAGGTCAAATTTTTTTAAATAAGTAAATTTTAGTTTTAGACTTTATGAAAAATTAAATCGGTAAATATTTTATTTACTATGGTTAAAGGGTAAATCCAGTAAATAAGGGTAAAAATAATATTATAATAATACAAAATTTCCTTAAAAAGTGTACTATCCCTGTTGGATGAAACATTTCCGACCATGGACATCTTTGGGTCCATTTTGGGACCCCATGGAGCCACTTGTAAGGGATAATGACACTTTATATTAATTAAGTTAAAGTAAATACAAAAATGACATATGAATATATATTTTTGAAAAACAATTTTTACATAGAGTTATATATGTTATATTTTTTACTATAAATATTAATTATAAAGGTAAAATGATTTTCTACATAATTTTATTTTATTAATTATTTTTAGACATTGAATAATTAAATTTATTTAGGACACAATAATGACGCAGTATTTTATTTTTTAATTAAAGAATCAAAAAGTTGGTATTATAAATGTTAAAATAAATATAATGTGAATTTTTTGATAACATACTAGAATTTTATTGGTTAATATGACATTTTAGAATAACAGAAATTATTTTTTTTGGAAATAATAATTTTTTACTACTTTAATAATAAACAATTATTAAATAGTGTCAAAATTCACATAAAGGAGTTTTTTAAAACAAATAATATATTATTAATTGATATTCTTTCCTAAAAGTATAAGGCTCAGACATAGGACTAATATAATTATATTTTTATCTTTAATTGATGACTTGGGGTCTCTTGAATGTATATATTATTTTTATTAACTATATAATATAAAAATAAAAAGAGACATGGTAAATGTCAAACTATTTATCTAAGAGTTAAATAAAAAAATAATTTAAATTTAGTGATATAAACCTTTCTAAAACAAATTGGTTGAGTTTTTTTCGACCTATACCTTCCTTAACCTTTAAATAATACACTTTGGAGCCATTATGAACCCAATATGAATTTATTATAAAATAATATTTGTATATTTTTCTAAGGTGCCTCTCACCACTCTTATAAATGTGAACTTCCCTTTATATCCTATTATCAAATTCAAAGCCTTTTTACTCGGCCAAAACTTGCCTAAATATTCTCTCAACTTTCATCAATTCAACCTAGAGGCCTTATTTTGATCAGAAATCCATCCTATAGATCCATTTTTATCAAATCAAAAGGAAGAACCTGAAGAAGAAGTAATGTTTTCACCAACATCTTTCATGTTCCTATCTTCTTCCACTTTTTATTTCTATGTTATTTCCATCCTAAAATAATAACTCCAGTATCATCTATATACTGTGATGTTATTATAAATATGGTACAACCATATTCAGTATTGTATTTATCCTTTTAATGACAAGTCACCATACATGCGTATGTACGGCTTACCATCTCCACGCCGTGGGGAAATTGTTATTGAAAACATTATTATTTGGATGGGTATGTTAGTGATGTGTAATTGAACTAAATAATGAATATAACAATATAATTATTCTGTATATATGATATTCCATCCAATTATATATTATTTTAATATCAAAATAATGATACTATCTTGTGAGCGTATGTACGGACAGCCGTCTCCAAGAACACGATGAGATTCATTCCCCATCGTATCCATTCACGAATAATTCTAAATTGACGATTAAAAATAATGTTTAAGGACTTGATATCAATATGGATATGAATAATATACAACCTATCAAAAACCTACATTTCTTATATAACAAAACATATAAAACAAAATGAGTAAGTTAACACCTGAAACGACGATAATACTAAGAGATTATTAACAAAGCAATTTTAAAAGATAATATACGATATCATAATTATAAGATTATTGAATAATTTAATAAAAATTATTTCACCATTACACTAGAGGTTAAAAAACCCTCAACCAAGAAAATGTACAAGGTATGGGTAAATTTCACAATCTCTTTATTATCCGAGATTGTTTTTACTTAAGTATCTACTGGGACCTCTTTATCATCTGCATCAATGTTTCTTAAAAATTCATTTTAAAACATTCATACTATTTTATAGTATATGGGTTAACATCATTTATACCCTTGTTTTACTTTTTATAATATTTTTAGAAAGTAATCATTCCTACGTTTTCCAAACAAGGTTATTTTTAACCTTTTCGATAGAATTAAGGGATGAATGTATTTTTTAACTAATACGATGGGTGCAGCTATTTTCTGCCATTAGAAAATCTTTGAATATTACCTTAAAAGATTATAAGAATATTTTTAAAGTAAATTTTTTATTTTATAAATATGTTACTTTTAAATTATTTAAAAAAAAGAGATATTTTTCTCAAATAGTTTTTATTTCATCTATGTCAACATCCTTTGATGGATTTTAAGCTTATTTGAAGTTGATATATTATGATACCAAACTTCCAGATTGTATTGAAGGTTTATTGATATTTTTGACTATGTATGTTTTATTTTTAGACCATTCATGGTTTATGGAGAAATTATTGAAATTTCAGATGCTATTTTTAATACGAATGTTTATGTAATGTTTAAACCTATTCAAAATAAAATGCATTGGACTTAGTAAGTAATGAGTGTAGCCTGCTATAGCTCCTCTATGTATCAATATGCATCATGAGAAAAACTAGTGTCTTCGAACAAGGCCTTGACAAAATCTTATTTGTAGTATTGACAGAAGGCCTTGAATATGTGGTTATGATAGTCTGTAATTATGCATTACATCATTATGAAAGTGGTTATTAATATTTCATGTTATTATTGGATTAGTAGAATATACAAGTGAATAAATAAATGGAATTATTTCATTTTTATTTCTGCCATATTATGTTTACGTTAATGTTTAAAAAGCTTTTTTTTAGTTATACATTGCCTTAAATGTTTATAAATTATTTAAGAATGCTTCTACTATATTGTTATCCTTATTGGGCATCTGATGCCACCCCTTTCTATGTTTTATTTTTCCCTTGATGTGAAAAAGTATTTTATGAATGACCTACAGGGATAGTATGAGGGGATATGTGTGTGGTCTATGGAGGCAAGATGGTTTCATAGTTTTTCAATTTATGATGTAATTTAAACATTATTAATGCATCTACTGATTCCAAGGCTACTAAACTAATCGGTCTTTACAGACCTGATCTTTTGTGATCTTTCCAATGTTATATAATAATGCATCATGTCTGGGTAACTGGGGTTGGGGTGTTATATTTGGTATCAGTGGAATTTTAGTACAAACCTTGGAAGATAGATTTAGATAAACTCTGATTAGAGAACATAGCCCAAAGATGGAAATTGAGGATTAGTATAGGAGAATTTCCTATAATGTTGGTATTGTAACAATTTTATGAGTTTTCCGAAAAAATACATCCCTGTATGGATATGAGTAGGTAGAGGCCGCTATAGAATAGATGTACCTAGGGGTAAAACCCAAAAACCCTGCTTTGAGCTAGACTTGAATGGGAACTGGTGCACGGCAACGGGCCCTACTGCACTCTTGGTTACGACACTCCTAGGGGATATTCATAGGATAATTCTCATTTTCATTACAAATCAGTATAAAGGGTTTATGAGTAAATACTTCCTCAATGAAAACATATTTATGATTATGAATTATATCTATAAACCGTTCAATTTACGTTATCTATTTTACAAGTTTGGTATTATTCATTGCAATTCAAAATATAACCTAGTTTATTCCATTGTATATAAATGGTGCACAGTAGAATGAATGTGAACTCTAGTAATACGTATGATCTAAAGAGTAAGAAGGATCATATCATTCAAGGTATTAAGAAAACATTTAGAAGGTAAATATTCCCCCATGTATTGTCATCATATGAATAAATTGTAACATGTGTTAATAAGATAAGTAAATAATTATCTGAGTTCTATGTATTTAAAGGAAAACAAGAGAAGAAAATGATGGAAGAAAGAAAGATGCATAAAGGGAAGATGGAAATGATTAATTTTCCCATATATGATAACTGTGGGAAGAAACATCCTAGAACTTGCCTAAAGGGAATGGGAGTTTGTTATAAGTGTGGAGAAAATGACACCAAGTACGTGACTGCAAGGTTATGAAAAAGGTTTCAAATGTAAAATGCTTCTTTTGCAAGGAGTTGGGACACTACGAAAACCAATGGCAAAATATTCAGAGCATGCCCCAAATGATGCTATTGGATAATAATCATGTTATGATACTACCACAAATGAGGAGTAATGATTTGATTTCTTATGTTATTATTAATTAATTATTAAATTTGAGTGTTGTATAAAAGATATTCTGGTTATAATAATTATGGTGTATGTAATGATTATACTATAGTATTGTTTCATTATGGACTTGAAATTATGTGGAACAAACAAAAGTGACTCAATAACAAGTTAAATTTATGGAAAATGTATGGTTGAGAGAATGATAAACCATAATATTGTTTCGATATCGAGGTAGTGATTTTGGAATAATACATGATTGATTTGGATAAATTATATTGGTTATTATTGACTACCTTAAAACTGATTAATGATTTGTATAATCTATCATTGTCGGAGTTTACAACATTTTTGGATAGAAAAATTATATCTAGCATTCTATAAGGAATAAGGGATCATGAATATAATCAGTAAAGTTTTTTTGTAATTTAAGATGTTGTAGTGTTTAAAAACAATACATGATAAAGGAATTCACATGTTATTACGTTTAAAAAAGAATCATCATTATGTCTACCTTACTTATAAATTTTGGACTGTGAGTTTGGATTGATGTATTTTGGATAATTCTAGTTTGTGATTATTTTTGGTTTTCCATAAAAGGACAACCCGGAGGTCGGGCGGCAACCAATCGCTTCAAGTAAGTCCACAAGACTTGAACCCGCAACCAAATGGATATAAGGGCGTATCATCTACCACATGCCCACATGATGTCCTTGATTGAATAATGTAGTTTTTTTAAAAGGTTTGGTAGATGAATTATAAATTCATTTTTTTGGAACCCTATACGAATGTGATAAATAGAATATTTTTATGTTCTATTGTCTTTTAGAGTGAAAGATGAGTTTTTGGTAGAAACTAGTTAAAGGATGGAACTCTACTTGTCTTGTATATATTTTTCTTCTTCACTTATTCTATGAATAAATTAATTCTTTAACATTAGTGAAGGGATATTAAAACCGAAAATGTGTTATCATAATACCTTTTGTTTTGTTGAACCGATTGTATTTTAAATCATCATATAGTGACCAATTTAAGGCCATAAATTTTATAATTTTTTTTTTTATTGATGACCTCAATCACTACCTATAACTAATTAAGTTTTTCCTCCAATTATATATCTCTAATTTCCACTAATTTCCTCCTTATCTAGATCATAATATGGTGGTGACACTTTCATTTTCCTTTTCCTCTTATTAAGACTATATTTTATTAACTTAATTTTCTATGTGGGTTTTCCAAAAAAGATATTTCCTATTTTCAACATTTTATTTTCAATGAACAGTTTAAAATTTCGAGGATACAATTTATTAAAGGAGCTAATAATGTAACACCCCAAGATTTCATATTAAGTTATTTCTTCAAAGTAATTCAATAACTTGCAATACAAGCAACACCGGGTTCGAGGGAACCTCAGGATTACCAAACTAGTCATTCAAAAGAGATTATGAATAGTATTAACTGAATATTTAACAATATATAATCCTTATAATTTTAGAATCCACATTATGAGTTTCTTAGACATAATTTGAGAAAAAATTCATTTTTTTAGATAAAATAAGTATTTATTTCAAAAAATGCACTTTTACTTCCTTTTAATAATGAACCCTTTTTTAAATCCAATATTTGAAACTTTTATATATTCTATTGGACAGAATAAAATTATACTTTATAATTAGAACATGAGAATTTGGATTCAATGAATTTTTGGTGCTTTTCATATAATTTCATATTTCGGTGAATGTTAGAAATACAATATTTTAGCTGAATTTCTTTTAATCAGAATAATTTATAGTGTTAAATTATGTATTTTAATAGTTTAAAAGTATAAATAGATTATATTGTTATCATTTAATCCAATAATGGTCATTTTATCTAATTTTAATATCAGATTTGACTTAAACAAGTGTCAATCTTTGGTAGATATTGTTTCTTAAAAATACGCCTTTTGTTTTTGACAACGAAAATTAATTTTAAATTAATAAATGAAACTTCTATGTTTTTAATTTGGAAAAATATAATTCATTTTTTAATTATTTATATCAAAATTATCTTATGGTGAATTTTTGGCATTTTTCTGAAAACATTACGTTTTTGATGAATAGTTAAAAATAGAAAATTTTAATTAAAAACATCTTTTTTAGTCGAAAGAATTTATAGTGATAAATTATAATATTGAGTGGGTTTAAAGTACAAATAGATTATATATTTACCATTTAATACAATGTTAGTCATTATATGTAATTTCACATTTAAACTGGACAAAAGCAAGTGTCAATCTTTTGATAGTTATTATTTCTTAAAAACACACTTTTTGATTTGACAACGGAAATTAATTTTAAAATAATTTCTGCCACTTCTTGGTTCTGAATTTAGAAAAATGGATTCCATATTCACAATCAGGAGGTCTAAATTTTTTTATTAGGTAAAAATTATTTTTAGACATTTTGAAAAATTACTTCGTTAAATATTTTATTTACCATGATTAAAGGGTAAATTCAGTAAATAAGGGTAAAAATAATATTATAATAATATTAAATTGCCCTAAAACTTATCATAACCCCACTGGTTGATAAATGTCTGACCATGGGAATATTTGGATCGATTTTGGTACCCCATGGAGCCACTTGTAAGTGATAATGACACTTTATATTAATTAAGTTAAAGTAAATACAAAAAATGACATAAGTATATATCATTTAGAAAAAAAATTTACATAGAGTTATATATGTTATACTTTTGACTATAAATATTCATTATAATGTTAAAAAGATTTCCTACATAATGTTATTTTATTTATAATTTTTAGAAATTTAATAATGAAATTTATTTTCGACACAATAATGATGAAATATTTTCTTTATTAATGAATGAATCACATAATTGGTATTATAAATGATAAAATAAATATTATTTGAATGTTTTTATGAAATAAAAGAATTTTATTGGTTAATATGACATGTTAGGATTACATAAATAGATTTTTTTCTAACTAATAAAGTTGTTAAGATAATAATAAAAATCAATTCTTAAATAGTTTAAAAATTGTCATAAAGGAGTTTTTAAAACAAATATTATATTATTAATTGATATTCATTCCTAAAAATATAAGGTTCAGACAAAGGACCTATATAATGATATTTTTATCATTAGTGGACCACTTGGGGGTTTCTTGAAAGTATACAGTATTTTTATTAACTATATAATATAAATATACAAAGAGACATAGTCAATGTCAAACTAATTAACTAAGAGTTAAATCAAAACGATATAGTTAATATAGTGACCCAAAACTATCTAAAACCTACTTGTTGAATAGTCTTCAATATATCCCAAAATTAATCTTTAAATAATCCTATTTTGAGCCATTATAAACCAAATATGAATTTATTATAAAATAATATTATTTGTTTTTTCTAAGGTGCCCCTCAACCCACTCATTAAAGGGAACTCACCTTTCACTCTAATTCACACCATCAAAGCCTTTTAGATAAGCAAAACACGGCCCAAATATTGTCTAAACATCAATAAATTCATTTTATAGGACTTATATTAATTAGAAATACATACACGGATCCCTATTGATCAAATCAAAGGGAAGAACCCGAAGAAGATGTAATGTTTTCACCACCATCTTTCAAGTTCCATTCTTCTCCCACAACTTCTTTCATGGTTATTTCTATTATAAAATAATAAGTCATGTATATGTTATATACTGTTATGTTAGTATTAATATGGTACAACCATATTCAGTAGTCAATCCATCCATTGAATGACATGTCCCTATAAGTGCGTACGTGAGGCTTACCGTCTCCATGTCGTGGTGTAATTGTTATTCAAAACATTATTATTTGGAAGGGTATGATATTTATTTTTAATTGAGGTAAATAATAAATATAACATTATAATTATTATTTATATATTATATAACATCCAATTATATAGTATTTTAATATCAAAACAATGATATTGTAGCTCGTGCGTACGTACGGACTACCGTCTCCACGAATGCGATGAGATTCATTACCCATCTTATCCATTCAATATTAATAATCATTTTATTATTAAAAATAATTTCTAAGGACTTGGTTTCATTCTGGATATGAATAATATACAACATATCCCTAACAAACATGGCTTATGAAACAAAACATATAAAATAAAACGAGTAAGTTAACACTCGAAACGACGATATTACTAAGATATTATTAACAAAGAAATGTTAAAAGATCATATATGATATCATATGAATATGATTCATGTATAATTCAATATAAATTATGTAACCATTTTACAGGAGTTTAACCTACCCTCGGCCAAGGAAAAGATCAAGGTAAGGGTTAATTACAGAATCTCTTTATTATCCGAAGTTTTTTTTACATAAGTATCTACTGGAACCTCTTTATCATCCACATCCATGTTTCATAGAAAGTATTTTAAATGATTCTTAATATTTTATAGTATATGAGTTGATGTAATTTATACCCTTGTATGACATTATATAAGATATTTATAAATTAATCATTCCGTCGTTTTGCATACAAGGTCATTTTTAACGTTTTCGATAGAATTTTCGTAAGAATGTATTTTTTATCTGTTACGGTACATGCGGCTATTTTCTATACTTAAAAAATCATCGAATCTTCCCTTAAAAACTTATAAGAATGTTTTCCAAGTAAATGATTTATATTAAAATTATGTGACTTTTAAATGATTTCAAAAATAGAAATATTCCTCTCAAATTGAATTGATTTCATCTATGTCAACATCCTTTGATGGATTTTAAACCCATTTTATGTTTATTTATAATGAAACAAAACATTCATATTTTATTGAAGGTTTTGTGATATTTTTGACTGTGGATGTGTTATTTTTATACCATTCATGGTTTATGGAGATATTATTGATATTCCGTATACTAGTTTTAATACGAATGTTTATGTTATGTTTAAATCTGTTCATATGAGGACTGCATTGAACTTAGTAAGTGATGGGTGGAGCCCGCTATAGCTCCTCAATGCATTGTTAGGTATCATGAGACATAGTAGTATCTTGGCAAAAGACCTTGAAAAAATCATATTTGTAGTCTTCGCACAAAGCCTTGACTATGTGGTTATGATAGTCTGGCATTATGAAATCTATCATTACGAAAGTGGTTATTGATATTTCAAGTGCTTATTAGATTAGTAGAATATCCAAGTGAATAATTAAATGGATTTATTTCATTTTATTTCTTCAATATTATGCTGATGTTAATGATTAATAGGCTTTTGTTTGAGTTATACATTACCTTAAATGTTTATGCTTATTTATAAAAGTTTCTGCTATATTGTTATCTTTATTGGGCATCTGAGCTCACCCCATTCTATGTTTTATTTTTCCTTGGATGTGAAGATGTATTTTATGAATGACCTACAGTGATAGTATGAGGGGATATGAATGTGGTCTTTGGAGATAAGATATTGTTATAGTCTTTCACTTTATGATGTTATGTAAACATTAAGATTGTATCTAGTGATTCCAAGGCTACTAAAATAATCATTCCTTCGAGAAATGATTTTTTGCGATCATGCCAATGTTATGTAATAATTCACCGACTCTAGGAAACTGGGGTCAGGGCGTTACAATAAACATGGGGACCACACAGGCATGAATGTCTCGGAGAGTCTATTCTCAAACATCTGATGCAAGAACTAACCATATGGGAGCATATCGAAGGAGTATGATGTAATGTTGGTGAACCTCATAGAATAATCAAAAACCATCATCCTATCCTACTACAACTCAATAAGATTTTGAATTTGAATATTGTGGAATAAAAAGGGTCAATACTCCTCATAAATCATCTTATATTAATTGGGAGAAGAGTTTAGCATCTTTTAATGAGTTTTTGTGGTTATACTCTACTAATGATCTACAGATCTATCAAAAATACCATACCTCTACTAAACCATAAGATAGGACACGCAAAAAATAGGCCAGAAAAATCAATTTAACAAATCAAGTGAAACCTCTATTTCATAGGGATCAAGAGAGCTATGGTACATCGGTGGTCATTAATGTTGAAACTCGAAGAGTGTTTTAAAAAAACCCAAATAATAAAAATGAACTAATGGAATTATATTATTTTGGATCATTGTTTGTGATTTTATCTTCCCTCCTATAGGAAATACCTCATGGGATGTCTTCGTGGAGGAATCCGCAAATTTATTGTGATTTAACATAGCCAAGTGATAATTTATAAATATATAGAGTATGTTGACTTAAAATTGAAAATAATTGTACATTATATTGTATGTTTTATGTAAAATTTTTCTATCTGACTAATGCTTGTAATGTTTAGTCAACAAGATGGTATTTAGAGTCCTTGTGAATGAATGCATACACTTCCAAAAAACACTACATACCCATGCCTGAAATCTATACTTAGGGAACATAAAAAATGTTTACCTAAGTCCTCAAAAATTTCATATAAGGGGATAAGTACAACCACCATTTCAAGGAATTAACTACTCAGATATTTATTTATAATAAACTCACCCACTAGGGCCTACTTGGTAGGTGAATATATGAGCATCCAAAACCACAAGACATCCTGAAATAAGATTTGGGATGGAAAAAAACGTAGAAATCATAATATAATATTGAAGGAAATAAACTAATGAACAAGTATACTCTCATTCATCTGTATCCATTCAATAATGTAGAGGTTTATGAAATGAATGTATCATCAGCTATAATACATTAATTTAATAAACTTTTGGGAATACAATGTATTATGACAAGGTATGTAAAATAATAAATGGGAGAACACATTCCCAACTAGAAATTAAATCCATTAAAAACAATAACTATAATAATAAAAAACTAGGTGATTATATATCTTGATCACCATGTCTAAATTCCTTATGGGTTCAATACACCCAAGTATCAAGTTTCTCCACCTATGTCTTTGTTTATCTGTCTATCATTTATGTAAAACATACAACATGTTTTAAATATTAGGAAGTGTTCACTAAATAAATTACATGTAAGAAACCCCAAAATCTAAAAATGGGGGTCTATAAAGATGAAAGAAGGATATATTAACCCATTATAAGATGGAAACAAAATACATCATTGATATATACCAAAAAAACCCATATGAGAGATATCATGGATCTTTGTTTCTAAATCTTATCCCAGAATTATGAGACCATTGGAAGCTCCAATGGTTCATCCCTAATGAATTTCATCACATGTGTCTATTCGAAAAAACCTTATGGATGACTCACACCTCTCAACTGCTCAACATACCTAGGGGATAAATAATTAATAGAGGATAAAAACATGTATATGATAACGAGTTTCACCCAATTGATTGAGGACCATTCCATTGGTGTTATAGGGGGTTCCACTAAGTGAACAAAGGACTTGTTTCCTAGAATGATAGGTGTACTATGTAGTAGTTGGATAAAATATAGGACCCACACATTATTGTTATAGCAGGTGTGTAACACCCCAGGTAAATAAAGAATATGTGTAACAACCCGATATTTTATTATAAGAATTATTTTTAATTTATTTGATGTCATGTGTTTTATGCTACAACATTATTATCTTGTGCTATATGCAACACTGTATTAGCTTGTAGTATACACAACACTATTCTTAGATTGTGTTACACACATTTTGAAATTCATTTGATAATAGCCATGCTATGCAACATTGAGTGTGTATATATATATTCAATGTATAAATGAAATATGGTTAGATTTTGTTATATGAAACAACAAAGGAGTTTTGCACATTATGTACCCCTAACATGGCTTTCATTACACGCAATCACGACCTTCCTCGATAGCGTGTGTAGTACGCAATATCGGGTTTCACAAAACAATGATATATTGTTATAATATTATTATGGACTAGACGTTATGAATAGTATTAACTAAATTTTTATTTTTATGAAATTATTATTCATCTTACATATTTTCTAGAAAATGGTATGAGAACAAAATAAATTTTTCGGGTAAAATAAGTATTGTTTAGAAAATGCAGTTTTGCAGCCTTTTGATGGAACACCCACATTAAATCTAGTTTTGATTAATTTGTAAGTTCAATTTAACAAAATAAAATTCTTCTTTGGAATCAAGATATAAAAAATTACTTTGGTTAAATTTTTCATATTATTCTGATAACTTTCTTATTTTAATGAATAGTAAAAACACGCTATATTTTAATTAAAAACAACTTTTTCCATCGCAATACATTATATGGTAAAATTATAATATTGAATGGTTTTAATGTATAAATATAATATATTTTTACCATTAAATATAATGTATGTCATTAGCATTGATTTTAACTTGAATTCATAGGTTAAATCAATTCAATCTTTTGCAATGTTTTAAATAAAAACACATTTTCTTTCGACAACAAGATTAATTTTAATTTAATTTTGGTAACTTTTATTTATTGAATTTGGAAAAATGGATTCCATATTTGGAATCAGTGGGTCCAAATTATGTTAATAAGATACATTTTTTTGGCATTAAGAATAGTAACTACGGTAAATTTTGTTTACCATAGTTAAAGGTAAATTGGGTAATTAAGGGTAAATATTAGATTATAAAATTACACTAACACCTACCAAAATCCTATTGGATGACTAAAAGTCGACCAATATCACCTAAGGGTCGGATTAGATTCATTTAATGGAGTTTTTTCTATAAAAATAATTTAATTATTATTAAAACCAAAGAAAGTGACAACATGTCACTTTCTTAAATCTTATAAGTATAATAATTTTTATTTAGTGATAAAATTAATTAAACTTCGAAAATTAATAGTCTCTAAAACGATAATAAAACTATATACATCATATGAATTTATTTATAATTTTTAGGGATTAAATTACTATCATTAATTATGACACAATAGTGATGTTGAAATTATTTTATTAATTAAAATATCAAATAAATGGTTTTAAAAATATTAAAATAAATAATATACGACCTATTTAATATGATCCACTAATTTTATAGATATATATGACATTTTATAAATCTATTAACAGATTTTAGTTCTAACATATATTCTTTATATATTTTATTTAAATTAAAATAAATGAATACTGTCAAAATTGACACTATTGTTATTTTATATAAATAACATATTATTAAATTGTTTAAAATTCCAAAAAATATCTAAAAATTATAAATTGAAGTTTATATAGTCTAAAATTCTATGAAGTATCCAATTATGGAAAATTAACATAAAATATGTTATTATTTTAACAATTTAAAATTTAGAACATTATTACCAAAAATAAACATAAATAGATTAAAAAAGGATAAATCAAAATGATAAGGTTTAAAATAAGATCAAAACAATCCTAAATTTTATTTTTTGATGATATTTCAACCCTATATCAACTAATCATCGAATTGAGTCATTTTATGGAGGTTTTTATGTGGGGATTAAATTTATATTAAACTAATATTTTTGAGGATTCCAAAGGTGCCCCTCTCCTCCCTTATAAAAGGGTACATTCTTCCTCTCTTCCTCACCCCACATTGAGCCTTCAAGCTCGGCCATCCCCTACCTAATTATAATCTAAACTTCCCTAGAAGCATCCTAGAAGTCCTGGTCTTCTTCAAAAACCAATTTTAGTTCCCTAAGAGGAGGTCTCAAGGAGGCACTTCAAAGGAGAGGTAATGTTCGTTACCGATTCTTTCAACTTTATTTCTTCTTCTACTTATTCTTCATTAGATGATTAATTATGAAGTAATAAAATCAGTATAACTCATATAATGATATGTTATTATATGTATGAAACAACATTATTTCACCATCTATCCATCATATGGAAAACAAAACCATTACGCGTGCGTACATACGGAATACCGTCTCCACGCCGTGGTGTAATCTGTTTTTCCACCAAAAAAATACATGGATGGGTATAATGGTGTAAAGTATAACTATATATAGTTATTATAACATAATACTTATTCTGATATATTATACCATCCAATCCAATTCTATTCAATAATTATGGGAATGATATCATCGCTCGTGCGTACGTACTGACTATCGTCTCCACGACACGATGTGATTCATTCTCCATGTTAACCATACATGAATGATCATAAAGTTTATATAATGAATAATAATAAAATATATAAAATAATAATGCTACTGGATATATATATATATATATGTATGTCATCTGTTTAGTTTAACTCAATTCAATATGGAAACGAAAGCAGCGTTCATGTGTACGTACGATCTACCGTCTCAATGAACGGTGTATTTCATTCCTTTTATAGATCTATAATATATATGTATATGATGAATATATATTACATATAAATCATTTTTTACATTCTATAATTAATTAAATCAGGTTATAAGTAATAATATCTAGAACAACATGTCCAAACATGTACGACAAATAAAGCGATTTTACCCAAAACGCTACTTTATCATGAAATTTTACAAAAGAATGGGTAATATAAAGTCATAAGTGAAACATATATGATATCATAAAAATGAATATGATTATGTAATAATTCATTGAAATTATTTAAATCATTATACAAGAGGATCAGATCCATATGATGAATATCGGACATAAGGTAAGGGATAACTTTTCCAATCTCGTTCTTATCCGAGATTGTTTATTCATAAGTATTTACTGGGGTTATTGTTCTCCTCCATGTCCATGTTTCCTAAAAATGGTATCATGTATGTTTAAAGTACTTTTTACCCATTTTTTTACTTTTACTACATGGTATGTAAGGAATCTTTTTTTTACCGTACGAGGTACTTTTTGACTTTTCCGGAAAAAGTACAAGAAGAATGTTTTTTAACTTATACGACATGAAAGTATTTTTTATGGTTTTATAAAGCCTTGTTTTCATAAATTGTAATCCAAACGATTTCAGGACTATTTTTAACAAAATCCTTTTATTTTAAAATTTCATTACATTTTGTGAGAAGAAAATGATTTTGAAGAATAAAGTATATTTTCCTCAAGAATTCATTTCAAGTGTGTTATCAAAACCATTTTTCATCTAAGATGACATTATTTTATATGTGTATGTTTCAAGTATCATGTATTTATGATATTACATAGTTTCACTTTCCGTCTTATGAAATTATATCCATTTCTTTTATATGGATTATGTGATTATGGAATGATGTTTATGAAACCTATTTTATTCATTGTGTTATTATGAATGATGTATATTTATTTTGTGGCAAAAGTAAAAATGATTTAATTATGAGATGGGTGGGACCTATATCTCCCACAAATTCATTGGATAAAGATTTATATCTCATGATATAGACATGTATGGAACATTAAGTTAATCTTGTTTAGTGTTACAAGACTCAAAACGAGAAGTGAACTCGATTCAGAAAGGGACTTTCTCAACTAAGATGGTCTTTGCAGCAATGCCTTGGCTACTATGGAAATCATAACAAGTGATGAATGGTTTCCACAATTACATGTTTTATTTCAATGCTAGTTTATCATAATTAATGTTCATTTATGATCTATGCTTTATTTACTTTCAGGATTTATGTCTTTGCTCGAGATTTTGATGTTTAGATTTTATGTTCATGTTTTTGCATTGAAATGTTTATGGATTATTTTATGTTCTCTATGCTTACCCTTGATGAGAATTTGAGCTCACCTTTTATATTATTTGTTTTCCCCAATATTTAAAGAAAGTTTTTAGTTAAGAAAACTAAAGGGGAAGATATTTATGGGAGATATTGAAGATCTTTCACGAAGATTAGAAGATTACGTTCCGAGTTTTTCAAAGACACTAAACTATTACGGTCCCTGAGATTTGGTTTTTTTATGTATTAAGTATTCCACAAAAGTAAGGTATTATACATGTACATCAAGCTTCGGGTCTCTACAGTTGGTATCAGAGGAAAGGTTTAGTTTACCTTTGGAAATAAGGATGCGAAAATGTTAGTGAGATCCCTATAGATATTTCTATGGTATGTCTAGGGATGTCCCTAAGGATAAGTATACATATAGGATATAGTCCTAGAACCTTGGCAACGATCTTAGAATTTAACCTAAGATGTTTGATATTGAGGGTACTCCCCCTTTACTATTTTGTTTTCCCTAGCATAATTTTTGCCTCTCACACTACTTTTTTTCTTTTTAGAAAATGGATGGAAACTGGAAGATTCACGATAATGGAGGATATGACGCACAATGGAATGATATTCTTCATGAGCAACCAAATGAAACAGGATTTGGAAGTCCAGACATCGTTATTATGGCTGATCAGAGATCTCATAATATGTACAATAATCTCAACTTTGGTAAGTTTCCTGACATAGATAATAAGAGAACGATGGAGCTTCATGATGATCATATAGGAAAGAAAGGTCAATTTACCTCATGTAAATCATGTTGGCAGAGGCATTGGGGATATTGTTTCAATGGAACTGGAAGATGCTTTGGGTGTGGAAGAGAAGAACACAAAGCCGGTAAGTGCAAAGGAAAAGGGTCAGTTAATAGCATGGACAAGGATAATGGTATTGCTACGACATCAAAAATGATTAGATGTTTTAAATGTGGAATGTATGGGCATTTTGGAAACCAATTCCCTATGGTAAAATCTCATGAAGAGAATCATCATGGTCATATGAGAAGTATTTATGTGGATGATGATGAAGAGACATAAAATGAAATATAAGATGATAGAAATGATGAATCCTAGTCAGTGGTTTAAGAAGTTAGTGGAATGATTGTATTTTTATAAAGAATATTGTTTGGTAGTATGGAATAAATAATCATCTAAGGATAATTACACTATTGTTTTTCCTAAAGTATTTGAAAGTATATGTTGAATGGTACCGGTAACCATGGAAGGTTATTCAGATATTTTTGGAAATTAGATGATATGCACATAATGAATGGATAAGGAGAAAATGAAATGTTTGATAGTATTCATGAGCTCGTATAAAGAAATAATTATATCATGGTTTGAGTATATAGAATTTTGGGGTTTTGTTATGTGGAATGAGTTATCTTTTGACAGCACTCATGTTTTTACTACGATTCAAGGGGTATTAATTTTTCAAGAGAATACATGATTAAGGCCTTCGAATGTTTGTAATGTGACCAACAAGACATATCTTATGATATATGTGGATCAATGATGGTATTAACATGATTTTTATAAGAAATCTCTGGTAATCGTCTTCAATTTAATATGAGAATAGACTGCAATATTATGGAGAAGCCTAAAGATTGGAATGGATTATGTTGGACATAAGTTGGTATTGTTTAAGGATAGAACGTTTTTCGATATTATTAATGAGATGTTATAATAATGTAGTTTTAGGAAAAGGACAACCTGAAGGACGGGCGACAGCCCATCGCGTCGGACAAGGCTGTGGGAATCGAACCCACAACCGATGTGCGACATGCCTTTATCACCTAGCACTGGTCTACAGGATGTCCTTGGTTAGTATAAATTAGATTTAATTTTTTTATGTTGTATGATAAATGAAGAATAATTCCATTTTAAGAACCATATACAATTAATTGACTTATGTATATTTAATAACTTTTTCTAACATTTTGTTTGAGACAGATGGAATGACCCATCATTCTATCACATGATCTGCAAACACCTCATGAAAGAAAAATTTAACTTCATTTCTTTAAGAGATGATGTGGAAATTTTTCAAGGAATGAACAATGGTGAGATTGTACCAAAATCAAGTATGTATTTATTTTGATTCGAAAATTATTAAAGATTAGAGAAATGATCATGAAAAACAAAAATGTTTTCATAGTGCCCTTATATCCAATGAATAAGATGGTACCTTATATCATCGCAAATCTATGGATCTGTGATTGTTGGATTTTTCATAGCCCTGTTCTCTACCACTCTCCATCAGAACTTAATGTTTAGATTTCTCTTCCATATCCATATTTTCACCTATGTTCTCCCACGAGGAAACCCATTGATGAGTTAATTTGGGTAACAGTTATGCTTCATACTTTATTTTTTAAAGTTATGATTTGGTATTTCATTTTGTGATGTGGGTTTTAATTAAAGAAACTTTCATGTAGAAAAGAAAGTATAACCCCGAAGAATTTCGAGGTTGAAATTCATTTTAAGGGGGGTAGAATGTAACAACATGATATTTTATTATATGTATTTTTTTAACATATTTTATGTCATGTGTTTTATGCAACAATAATATTAGCTTGTGTTATACGCAATACCGTATTAGCTTGCAGTATAAACAACACTATTCTTAGATTGTGTTACACACAATTTCAAGTTCATTTGATAATAGTCATTCTACGCAACATTGAGTGTGTGTATATATATATATTAAATGTATAAATTAAATATGGTTGGATTATGTTATATGAAACAGAAAATGAGTTTTTCAAAACACGCAACCCTAACTTGGCTTTCATTACATGGAATCACGACCTTCCTCGATAGCGTGTGTAGTATGCAATACCGGGTTTCACAAAACAACGATATATTGTTATAATATTATTATGGACTAGCCGTTATGAATAGTATTAACTAAATCTTGAATTTATAACATTATTATTAATCTTACATATTTTCTAGAACATGGTATGAGAACAAAATAATTTTTATGGGTAAAATAAGTATTTTTTAAAAAATGCAGTTTTGCCGCCTTTTGTTGGCGCACCAACTTTAAATCTTGTTTTGGAAAGTTTATAATTAAAATTTATAAATATAAAATTCTTATTTAGAATGATGATAAAAAATTACTTTGGTTAAATTTTCCATATTATTCTGATAACTTTCATATTATAATGAATAGTAAAAACACTCTACATTTTAATTAAAAACAACTTTTTTCATTGCAATAATTTATATGGTTAAATTATAACATTGAATGGTTTTAAAGTATTAATATAATATTTTTTACCATTTAATATAATTTATGTCATTATCATTGATTTTACCTTGAATTCATATGTTAAATCAATTAAATCATTTGCAAGGTTTAAAACAAAAACCCGTTTTCTTTCCACAACGGGATTACTTTTTATTTAATTTCTGAAACTTTTGTGTATTTAATTTGGAAAAATTAATTCCATATTTGGAATAAGTGTTTCCAAATTATGTTAATAAGATACTTTTTAATTTTTTGGGCATTATGAATAGTAACTACGGTAAATTTTATTTACCATAGTTAAAGGTAAATCAGGTAATTAAGGGTAAATATAAGATTATAAAATTATTGTAACACCTACCAAAATCCTATTAGATGAATACAAGTAGACCCATATCACCTAAGGGTCGGATTAGATTCATTTAATGGACTTTTTTCAATGAAAATAATTCTATTATGATTAAAACCAAAGAAAGTGACAACATGTCACTTTCTTAAATCTTATAAGTATAATAATTTTAATTTAGTGATACACTTAATGAAACATTGAACATGAATAGTCTCTAGAAATTTAATACAATTATATAAATAATATATATTTATTTATAATTTTTAGGGATTAAATAATTATCATTAATTATGACACAATAGTGATGTTGAAATTATTTTATTAATTAAAATATCAAATAAATTGTTATAAAAATATTAAAATAAATATTATATTAACTATTTAATGTGCTCCAATAATTTTCTCGATACATATAAAATTTTATGAATCTATTAAACGCTTTTATTTTCATCATATATTCTATATACATTTTATTTAAATTCAAATAAATGAATAGTGTCAAAATTGACACTATTGTTATTTTATAAAAATAACATATTATTAAATTGATTAAAAATTACAATAATATTTAAAAATTATAAATTGAAATTTATATGGTCTAAAATTTCATAAAGTATCCAATTATGGAAAATTAACAACACATATGTGATAATTTATAACCATTTAAAAATTAGAATTTTAATACCACAAATAAACTTAAATAGATAAAATAAGGATAAATCAAAATGATAAGGTTTAAAATAAGATCAAAACATGTCTAAATTTTATTGGATGATGATATTACAACCCTATCTCTCTAATCATATAATTGAGTCTATTTTGGAGGTTTTTATGTGGGTTTAGAATTTATATTAAACTTATATTTTTGAGGATTCCAAAGGTGCCCGTCTCCTCCCTTTTAAAAAGGAACCTCCTCCCTCTCTTCCTCACACCACTTTGACCCTTCAGGCTCTGCCAACCCCTACCAAATTATCCTCTCCACTTACCTAGAAATATTTTAGAGGTCCTGGTATATTTCAAAGACCAATTTTAGTGCCCTAAGTGGAGGTCTCAAGGAGGTGCTTCAAAGAAAAGGTAATGTCCTTTATCGATTCTTTCAACTTTATTTATTCTTCTACTTCTTTTTCTTTAGTTATTTCATTATGAAGTAATAACATCAGTATCACTAATATAATTATATTTTATTATAAGTATGAAAGAACCCAATTTCACCATCTATCCATCCTACGGAAAACAAAATCACCATGCGTGCGTACGTACGGAATACCGTCTCCCCATCGTTGTGTAATATGTTTTTCCACCAACAACATACATAGATGGGTATAATGGTTTAAATAATAACTATATATGGTTATTATAAAATCATAATTATTCTGATATATTATACCATCCACTCCAATTATATTCAATAATTATGGGAACGATATCATCGCTCGTGCGTACGTACGGACTACCGTCTCCATGATGTGATGAGATTCCTTCTCCATGTTAACCATACATGAATGATAATAAAGTTTATATATTGAATAATAATAAAATATATGAAATAATAATGCTACTATATTTATGTATATATATATGTATGTCATCTATTTAATTTAATTCAATTCAATAAGGTAATAAAAACAGCGCTCATGCGTACGTACGGCCTACCATCTCCATGAACGGTGTATTTCATTCCTACTTTGGATCTTTAATATATATGTATATGATGAATATATATTACATATAAATCATTTTTTACATTCTGGAATTATGTAAATCATGTTATAAGTAATAATAAAAAGAACAACAAGTCCAAAAATTAACGATAAATTAAACGATTTTACCCAAAACACTACATTAACAAGGAATTTACAAAAGAACGGGTAATATAAAGTCATAAGTGAAACGTATATGATATCATAACAATGAATATGATTATTTAATAAGTAAATGACATTATTTAAATCATTATATAGGAGTTTCGGATCCATACGATGCATATCATACCTAAGGTAAGGGATAACTTTTCCAATCTCGTTCTTTTCCAAGATTGTTTATTCGTAAGTATTTACTAAGGTTATTGTTCTCCACCATGTCCATGTTTCCTAAAAATGGTTTCATGTATGTTTAATTTCCTTTTTACCAATTTTTTTAATTTTACTTCATGGTATGTAAGGAATATTTTTTTACCATACGAGGTACTTTTTGACTTTTTTGGAAAAAGTAAAAGAAGAATGTTTTTTAACTTATACTGTATGAAAGGATTTTTTAAAATTTTATAAAGACTTATTTTCATGAAGCTTCCTCCAAATTATTTCATGACTATTTTCAAAACAATCATTTTATTTTAAAATTGCATGACATTTTGTGAAAATAAAATGATTTTGAAGAAGAAATGATCTTTTCCTCAAGAATTCATTTCAAGTGTTTTATCAAAACCATTTTTCATCTAAGATGACATTATTTAATATGTGTATGTTTCAAGTATCATGTCTTTATGATTTTACATGGTTTCAAGTGCCTTTTTATGAAATTATATCCATTTCTTTTATATGGATTATTTGATAATGGGATGATGTTTATGAAACACATTTTATTCATTGTGTTATTATGAATGATGTATGTTTATTTTGTGGCACAAGTAAGAATGATTTATTATGAGATTGGTGGGACCTATATCTCCCTACAATTGATTGGGTAATGATTTATATCTCATGAGATAGACAAGGAAGTAATGGTAATTTAATCTGGTTCAGTGTTACAGGACTGAAACGAGGAGTGAACTCGATTCAGAAAGGGGCTTTGTCCACTAAGATGGTATTGGAAGCAATTCCTTGGCTACTATGGAAATCATAACAAGTGTTGAATGGTTGCCACAATTACATGTTTTATTTCCATGATAGTTTATCAAGATTAATGTTCCTTTATGATCTATGCTTTATGTACTTACATGATTTATGTCTTTTCTCAAGATTTTGATGTTTAGATTTTATGTTCATGTTTTTTCATTCAAATGTTTATGGATTATTTTATGTTCTCTACGCTTACCCTTACTGAGAATTTGAGCTCACCCTTTATATGTTTTCTTTTCTCCAGGATTTAAAGAATGTTTTTAGTTATGAAAACAAAAGGGGAAGATCTTTATGGGATATGTTGAAGATCTTTCACCATGATTATAAGATTACGTTCCAAGTTTCCAAAGACACTAAACTATTATGGTCCTTGAGTTTTGGTTTTTGTTATGTATTAAGTATTCCGCAAAAGTAACGTATTGTCCATGTACGTCAAGCTTCGGGTCTCTACAATATTTCATTTTTATATTTATCCATATTTGTGAATAAAATATTAATACTTCTTTAAACGGAATGTTATGCTAGATGGTGTACCTAATACGCAACAACGAGTTCCTTTAAAATCTTACGTTGCACTGTAATAATTTTTTTTTAAATGGTAGTTAATTCCTAGCAATTGTATTGGCTAGAATTAATTGAACTATCTAAAAAATTATTATATATGTTTTTAAAATATTTTTACTTTTATCCAATAAATGTTAGAGGCGTAAAATTCAAATGAATCCAATTTTAAGCATAAATCTTTAAATATTGTTTAAATGGTCGATTAACCGCCTTTTGATGGAGAAAAAATTTATAAATATACTTTTTACAATTAGATATGTTTTATTTGACAAAATAAAATCCTTCTTTATAATCTGGACATCAAAATTTACTTTGTGTACGTTTTTGTTATTTTTACGATAAGGAACATTTTTAGTGAAAATGTTGCATTTTAATTCAAAACCTCTTTTTAATCTGATTTATTTATATGGATAGATTATATTTTTAATTTATATTAATTTGTATTTAGAATATATTTTTACCATTTAATCCAATGGTGGTCATTGGAATTAATTTCAATTTGAATTTGGACTTAAACATGTGATAATCTTTTAATAGATATTGTTTCTAAAAAACACGCTATTTGTTTTGACAACAGAAATTAATTATTAAATTAATTAATGAAACATATATGTTTTGATTTTTTTTAAAATAGACATCATTTTTGAATTTGGATTATCAAATATAGCTTAGGGTGAAGATTTGGTATTTTTCTGAAAAACTTCAATTTTTGATGAATAGTGAAACCACTTAGTGGTAGTTAAAGAAAATGATTTTTCGTTTAAATGAAACATTACCACTTCTGTGATTTGATTTTCAAAAATACAAAATACATGGTTGTCATTATGAAGTAAAATTTGGTTCAATGATATTAAAATAATTTTTGGTGAATAGTAACTTTTAAGTTTTATTAATCATGATTAAAGGTAATTAGTGTAATTTAAGGTAAAAATAATTTTTAAATAATATGAAATGATCATTAAACATGTCCTAACATTATTGGATGAGTGATGGCCGACAAAGACAATCAATGGGTCAACTTGGGGACCCCATGGAGCCACTTTGGTAGAAAAGGACATTAATAACTATTTATTTAAAGTTAAAATAAAAATGTCACAAACATGAGTTGTTTTACTAAAACAATTTTTAAATGGGGTTATAGAAGTCATATTTTTTACTATAAATATTCATAAGATATATAAAAAAAATTCCTACATAAAGATATTTTTTTTTATAATTTTTAGACATTACATAAATTCAATTATTTATGAAATCATGATGATGCAGCGATTACCTCATTATTTAATGATTTAAATAAAATGAAAAGATAATATAAAATCAAAGACCTAAACCTGTAAAAAACATATTGGATGGGCGTATTTCAAACTCTTAACACCTTATCCTAGAAATACATTAATGTGGGACCTTTAAAATCTAAAACTCATTTGAAAATAAAGTAACCTTTTAAAACTTTCCAAGAGTGCCCCTCCTCTCCACTTATAAAAGGCTCCCACCTCTACCACCATAACCACACCTCTCAAGCCGTTGGCTCGGCTAAAACCTTCCCATTTCATCTTTCCACATACCTCCCTTCATCATTGGAGTCTCAACTTTGTGCATAATCCTTTCCAAGGAAGCCTTTGAGCACAAATCAAAAAGAGTTACCTATTTTAAAGGTAATGTATTCTCTTGTGTTCTATTGTTTTATTTTTCTTCTCCAACACTCTAAACACTTTTTATTCGTTTATTTGGTAACAAAAATTGTATCTTAAATATACTAGGATGTTTTTATGATAATGATTCGAGCTACACTTACACACACCTTCATCTAATGGTTAATGAACATACTGTTTCTGTGGATGGCGAATTGCTGCCTCACGAAACGATGATTGTTCAATCTTCTCTTAACACCTTTCATGGTGGACATTATATATTTTATATATGATATATATGGTAATTAGGTTTTTTATATGCTTCTGATTTTTTTATTTAAAACTTTCTTTTATTCTTTTCATGTTGTGAAAATGTGATAATTTCATACGAGGAGTGTGGACTACCACCGCCTCAAGTGATGTGACTCGTTCATGCATTACATGAAATGTATAAAGAATTAAATTAATGAACATATGTGACCTATAAAACATATATATTATACTGGAATGATAATATATATATCTCTAAATTATTTTTAATTCCATTAATATGACAAAGAAATGAAAGTAGCAATCATGCGTACGTACGGCCTACCGTCTCCATGAACGGTTCATTTCTTTTCATTTTATCTCCAAATTTTATG
Organism: Viscum album; assembly: GCA_963277665.1. Taxonomy (NCBI): domain Eukaryota; kingdom Viridiplantae; phylum Streptophyta; class Magnoliopsida; order Santalales; family Viscaceae; genus Viscum; species Viscum album. Next base: position 1,272,488,507 of record OY728146.1, read on the forward strand.
GAGTAGTATAAAATGAATATGTACTGGATATATATCATTCTATTATAGAGATTATTTACTTATAACTACATGAAAAATCATTTTCATACAATTTCATTTTTGACTAATGTACCAAAAATCGACAAAAACATCTTATATGAACTCAGATTATTACCCCATTATTATAACATTATAATATGTGATATGAACTGAATAATAATATTTAAAAGAGTTCCATAAGAAATTATAAATTGACCAAATTTTATTATTTAGGAATATAAATAAATGATCAAGACAAGTCAGACTTGAGGTAAGGGATCCTACCCCTATCATTCTTTTTAAGTACACTCTTTTATGTCATTTCTTTTAAGATCATCTTTCTTATGATTGGGATGTTCTATTATATTAATTTTACTGTAAGTTTTATGTTCATATGATGAGATACCGTATTTTCTCTCATCAATTTATTTTGGAAGTTTTGAGTGGCGCTGTTAGGCTGCCGAATTTTCGTAAGAGATCCAATCTCTCTTTTTTAAGTACTCTCTGTTATGTCACTTCTTTTAAGATCCTATTTGTTATGTTGGGGGATGTTATTTTATATTACTCTTGTTTTAAACTTTATTTTAATATGATGAGAGACCCTATTTGATCTCATCAATCCATTTTTGAATGTTTTAAGTGGCGTCGTTAGGCTGCCGAGTTTTCGTAAGGGATTTTTCATCTCACTTTTATTCCCGTGAGATTTATGCTACATTTGAAAAAATTTTCTTTGAGTGGTATATGTACTTCACATTATTATACTCATTTTGTAAGATACTTTTTGGTATGATTATTTATAGAAATTTTTTATTTTTCTTCTTTCATGGGGTGTATGTATCGAAAGATACCGAAGTCGGTAAGGGAACCTTTCACCCTCCTCTTTTTAAATGAATTCTTTTTGTTGGGTCTTTTAATTTACATATTGTTATGTTGGGATATGTTCTTATATATCCTTATGGATGTAAATTTTATGTTGATGTTATGAGATACTATTTTCCTTCTCATAAACTATTTTTCTGAATTTTGAATTGATGCCGTTAGGCTGTCAAATTTTAGCAAGGGAACTTCTTAACCCAATTATGATTCTTTGGGATAAACTTGTACTCCATGAATATGTCTTTATATAAATATCTGTGAATGACCTCTGATTGTTTTACACTTAATATCCACTTATATTTGGTGTATTCGTTTGTCACACATAATTATATAATTGATTTATCCTTAATCCAAGGATATCGTCTTTGTAAGGGACTTCGTCTCAATCTTCTTTCATTGAGGCATATATGGTTCTAATACAAGACATTCTTTTATATGGTGTATAAAACCCTTTGACTTTTAATTCTATTCAAATTGAATCTTTTTCTATGAATCCTTTTATAAAAGAAAAAAAGGAATGTTTCTTTTAACATACGCGGTGATAACGACCTTTTCCGCCGCCACGAGTATTATTTGGTCTTTGTCTTCCTTAACAATACGTAATGTTTTTAAAAAGAAATAAATACCATATACTCTATTATGTATTTTGGTATTGAAAATGGTTTTTATAATGTATTTTTTATGTCAATATATTTAAGTGGTATATTGTGAAAAAATTGTGGAAATGTTTTCTTTCCATTATATTTGTTTTATGTCTTATGATTTTATAATGGTACTTGGACATTTGACGGGTGGTTACATGATAAAACATATGAAGAGTGGTGTCGTGAATACCAGGATGGGTGGTTACGTTATAACCTCTAATGCATTGGGTATGGAAGTTGTCCGTATGGATATTCCATTAAGTATGTGTGGAAGTCGACCGTATGGTTATTCCATTTAAGTATGTTTATGTCCCAAGTTACCTGTATATGTTATGTGTTCTATATATGGGTTTTATGGTAATATTTTGGATACAAAAGGGTATGTAATGGTCTTTTATTCAGTGAATACTTTTTACTACTTTATAAAGATGAAAAGTATTACTTTGGTAAACTACTCATGGTTTACTTGTTGTTTTGAAAAACTAACAGTTTTCCATCTTTGTGTATCCTATAATTTTCTTTTTATGCTCATCCCATGTTTTTGAAATGTTTTCCACAGGACTTAAATATTAATAGGGTCAAGGATGGGATCAAGGAAAGACATTCTATCTAAAACATAGAACTAGGCATGTTTTTTTATGTTTTTTTTATTTTATGGAATCTTAGTAGAAGTGTCTTATATGTAATCTTTTGATATGTAATAGTTATGACCTAATTCTATAAAAATCTAAACGTAAACAGATCCTCTATGTGAATTATTCATTTAATTCATGATTAATTAATGTTTATGGTTTGGGCCTTATAGTTGGTATCAAATGTCATTTTAGATAAATTTAGAGGTTAGGGTACTCTCTATGAAAATGTGACATTACCATAATGGTTAGGATTTTAGAAAGAGTCCTAGTTTTAGATACAGTGAATGAGTAAGTATATCTTAGTATTTATCATCCTCATTAGTAAATGATGGTTTTGTTGATATAATCACACTGACCTTTTTAGTTTTAGTAAATGGCTGGATCTAGGAGGCACCAATGTAACGGTGGATGTGAAGGAAAGTGTGACAGTTTTCTGAGCAAGAAACTGAATGATATGGGAGCTGCAATGATAACTCTTGTGTTTATCCTCAACCAACAATCTGGAGTCATGATTGACCACCTAAACCTTGGTGATTTCTATAAGGCCTCATATATGTGAGAAACAAATACCTACAGAACTACAGGTAATAATCATAAAGGTATGTGTGTTTAAAAACCTATGTGTCAAAGATGTGGAAAGAAACAACTAGGAAAATGTTTCAAAGGGACATAAATATGCTATAGACGTGGAAATGAAGGTCATAAAGAAAGAACCTGCCATGGAAAAAGGAAGCATCCAGTTGACTCAAGGAAAGGGAATGAAGTTCATTCAGAGGGATCAATTGAATGTTTTTCATGTGGTGTGAATGTTCATTATGCAAACACATGTCATATGAAGATGTTTCGGGAATGGGATCACCAAGATAGTACAAATATTCATTTACCAATACCTAATGCCATTCCGATTGAGGATGAAGAAACTGACAATGATCAATCAAAGAATGGATTATTTCTTAACATTTGTTTTCCTATTTTGGAATTTTAGGATATGATTCATGATTCTGTTTGTAGGAATGAAGTATTTAAGAAAAGTTGGATAGGAATGGTTAATGGATCATGAAGAATGTTGAATGTGTAATAAGTAAACATATAAGGGCTTCACGAGTTATGGTGAAATTCTTAAGAGTATTAAGTCTCTTTTGATGATGGGGTTACATTAGAAGAATTTTTATAGTATGTGTAACCCTGATGTTTGATATATGAAAATTTTATTCAAGGAATAGTTATCTGCTCTTTTGTGGACATAGTTATAAGGAACCATTTGGGTTTATATGATCCTTACTTTTGAGGTAATTATGGGTTAATATATGATATGATGGAATGTGAAGGGAATGAGATAAAATTAAGGTTAAATTATATTATGGTTGTTTTTGAAGATTTTATATCGTTGTTGGATAATGTTTTAATAATTATATAGTTTTGGAAACAGCTCAACACGCAGACCATGTGAAAACATGTCGCGTCGGGCAAAGCTACGAGAATAGAACCCACAACCAAAGTGCAACATGTATTTATCGACTACAAATGGACTACGTGAAGTCCCTGGTTAGTTTGAATGATTCCTTTTAGTTAGATGATTTTATGAATTATGATTAAGTTGATTTTGGGTTATCAATGGAAATGATTAGCCTATCATGGAGGATATGTGATTAGGTTAATTAATTTTCAATACGAGACTTTAAGAGAAACAGATGTTGTTTGGAGATAAATGATACGATTTAACTTGGAAGACTATGTGATTAAATCCTTCAAATATTTGGGTTTCAATCTTAGTGTTGTTTACTTTTTCTCTCCGTTGAACTTTGGGTCTTGTTGGAAAAATATTGGAGATTAAGAATATATTTCCTTTTTATAAAGGATTACCCTTTTGGGTATTATCTGATCCCATACTAACCTTGTTGGTTTTATTATTGGTTAAGGTCTAAAGACATGGCAAGTATACAGTTCTCTTTTGTCGATTAGGTGATTCTCTAGAAGTTGATTATAACTCTCTTAAAGTAAACAAGTCATCCTAAATGCTCATCTTTTGGAGAAAATATGAGTTCATGTAATAAATCTAGTAAAATTTGAAAGTCAACATGACAAGTAAGTATGATTCCTTATGTTTTAGTTAAGCTCAAAAATAAATTCCTCAATGAAAAGTAACTAAAAAAAATGTTGTCCGTTATCTTTTCCTACTAGGAAATCCAATACCATTTAACCCATCACAAGATTGTGATTTTATGGTTGTTAACTTTCTCCAAAACATGTTTTCTATCACACTCCCTCAGAACATGACCCTTAGTTTTTTTCTTCCATATCCATGGTTTCATAGATGGAATCCAAGTATGGGTTAACTCGGGTGACCATTGTACTTCACTTTCTTTCTTTTAATGTGATAGTTTAATTTACTCCTTTTTCGATGTGTGGATTTTAATGACGTTTCTGAGCCCAATTTTAAAATTGCGAGGACACAATTCCCCAAAGGGGGGAAGGATGTAACAACCTAGTTAAATAAATAATATGACATTTTTATATTTATCCATATTTGTCAATAAAATATTAATACTATTTTAAAGGGAACGTTATGCTTGATGGTGTACCCAATACGCAACAACGAGTTCCTCTGAAATCTTACGTTGCACTCTAATAATAAAATAATATTATTTTAAATGGTAGTTAACACCTAGCCATTGTAATGGCGGGATAGAATGGAACTAACTACAAAATGATTATAAATTATTGTAAAATATTTTTACTTTTATCCAATAAATGTTAGAGGCGTAAAATTCAAATGAATCCAATTTTAAGCATAAATCGTCTAATATTCTTTAAAAGGTCAATTAACCGCCTTTTGATGGAACACCCTTTTTAAATATAATTTTGACAATTTTATATGTTGTATTTGACAAAATAAAATCCTTCTTTAGAATATGGACATCAAAAGTTACTTTGTGTAATTTGTTTTTATTTTTCCGATAAAGACCATTTTTGGTGAAAATGATGCATTTTAATTCAAAAACTCTTCTTAATATGATTTATTTATATAGATAGATTATATTTTTAATTTATATTAAAGTGTATTTAAAATATATTTTTACCATTTAATCTAATGGTGGTCATTGGAATTAAGTTCACTTTGAAATTTGACTTAAACTAGTGTTAATCTTTTAATAGATATTGTTTCTTAAAAAAACGCTATTTGTTTTGACAGCGGGAAGTAATTATTAAATTAATTAATGAAACTTATATGTTTTGAATTTTTAGAATAGGCATCATTTTTGAATTCGGAATATCAAATATAGCTTAGGATGAATTTTTGGTATTTTTCTAAAAAATGTCAATTTTTTATGAATAGTGAAACCACTAAGTTGTAGTTAAAGAAAATGATTTTTCGTTTAAATGAAACTTTACCACATATGTGATTTTATTTTAAAAATTCAAACATACATGGTTGTCATTAGGAAGTAAAATGTGGTTCAATGAGATTTAAATAATTTTTGGTCAATAGTAACTTTTAAGTTTTATTAATCGCAATTAAAGTTAATTAGTGTAATTTAAGGTAAAAATAATGTTTTAATAATATGAAATAACCTTAAAACATGTCCTTACCTTATTGAATGAGTCATGGCAGACCAGGAAAATCCATGGGTCAACTTGGGGACCCCATAGAGCCACTTTGGTAGGAAAATGACATTAATAAATATTTATTTAATGTTAAGATAAAAATGTCACAAATATGAGTTGTTTTACTAATAGAATTTTTAAATGGGGTTATAAAAGTCCTATTTTTGACTATAAATATTTATTACAAATATAAAAATATTTCCTAAATCATGATATATTTTTTATAATTTTTATATATTTAATAAATTAAATTATTTATGACATCATGATGATGAAACGGTTTCCTCATTATTTAATGATTTAAATAAAATGAAAAGATACTATAAAATATAAGACCTACACATGTAAAAAACATATTAGATGATGGATTTAGAAATCTTGTCACCTTATTGTTTAAATACACTAATTTTTTACCTCTAAAATCCGAAACTCATTTGAGATTAATGCAACCTTTTATAACATTCCAAGAGTTCCCATCCTCTCCTCTTATAAAAGGCCCCCAACTCTACCACCTTACGCACACCTCTCAAGCCTTTGTCTCGGCCAACCCCTGCCCATTTCATCTCTCCACATCTATATATTCATCATTGAAACCTCACCATTGGGAATATTCCTTTCCAAGGAAGCCGTTGAGCTCAAATCAAAAAGAGTTACCCGATTTAAAGGTAATGTCTTCCTTTGTGTTCTTTTGTTTTATTTTTCTTCTCCAACCCTCTGAACTCTTTTTATTCCATTATTTTGTAACAAAAACAGTATCTTCAATATACTAGGATGTTTTTATGAGATGTATTCGAGCTACACATGGTGAATTGCTGCATCACGAAATGATGATTGTTAAATGTTCTCTTAACACCATTCATGGTGGCCATTATTATGTCACTATATTTTATATATGATATATATGGTATTTATGTTTTCTATATTCTGCTGAATTTTATATTTAAAACATTCCTTTATGCTTTTCATGTTGTGCAAATGCGATAATTTCATACGAGGAAATGTGGACTACCTCCCCCTAAAGTGATGCGACTCATTCATGCAATACATGAAATGTATAAATAATGAAATTAATGATCATATTTTACCTATATAACATATATATTATACTGTAATTATAATATATATATCTCTCAATTATTTTTATTTCCATTAATATGACAAAAAAATGAAAGAAGTGTTCATGCATACGTATAACCTACCGTCTCCATGAACGGTGCATTTCATTTCTTTTTATCTCAAAAGGTTATGGAGTAGTATAAAATGAATATGTAATAGATATATATGATACTATTATGGAGATTATTTACATATAACTACATGTACAATGATTTTCCTACAAGTTCATTTTTGACTCTTGTACGAAACATCGACAAAAACGTCTTATATGAACTGACATTATTAACCAGTTATTATAACATTATAATATGTGATATGAAATGAATAATAATCTTTGAAAGATTTCCTTATGCAATTATAAATGGACCAAAGTTTATTATTCAGGAATATAATAAAATGAACAAGACAAGTAAGACTTGATGTAATGGATCCTACCCCTCTCTTTCTTTTTAAGTACACTCTTTTATGCCATTCCTTTTAAGCTCATCTTTCTTATTATTGGGATGTTATTTTATATTAATATTACTTTAATTTTTATGTTCGTATGATTAGAGACCCTATTTTATCTCATCAGTTCATTTTGGATGTTTTCAGTGGCGTTGTCAGGCAGCCGAATTTTCGTAAGAGATCTAATCTCTCTATTTTTAATTACTCTCATTTATGTCACTTATTTTAAGCTCATATTTGTTATGTTGGGGGATGTTATTTTATATTCTTCTTTCTGTAATCTTTTTGTTAATATTATGAGAGACCCAATTTGATCTCTTCAATCCATTTTTTGAAGTTTTATGTGGCATCGTTAGGCTACCGAGTTTTATAAGGGATTTTCATCTCACTTTTATTCTCGTGAGATTTATGCTACGTTTGCCACAATTTTCGTTGAGTTTTATATGTACATACCATTATTATACTCTTTGTGTAATATTATTTTGTTTATTATTATTTACATCAATGTTGTATTGTCCTTCTTTAATGGGGTGTATGTTTTGAAAGATACCCAAGTCGGTAAGGGAACCTTCCACCCTCCTCTTTTTGAAAGAATAATTTTTTTTGGGTATTTTAATTTACATATTGTTATGTTGGGATATGTTATTATATATCCTTATTGATGTAAATTTTATTTTCAAGTTATGAGATACCATTTTATCTCTCATCAACACTTTTTCTGAATTTTGAAGTGACGCCGTTAGGCTGTCGAATTTTTGCGAAGGAACTTCTTAACCCAATTATGATTCATTGGGATAAACTTGTACACCTTGAATATTTCATTCTATGAATATGTGTGAATGGACTATGATTTTTTTACACTTAATATCCACTTATATTTTGTGTATTCGTTTGTCATACATAATTATGTAATTGATTTATCCTTAATCCAATGATATCGTCTTTGTAAGGGACTTCGTCTCAATATCCTTTCATTGAGGCATATATGGTTCTAATGAAATAAATTCTTCTATACGGTGTATAAACCCCTTTGAATTTTAATTTTATGCAAAAGTATTATTTTTCTAAGAAGAATTTTACAAACGACAAAAAGGAATGTTTCTTTTAATCTACGCGGTGACAACGACCTGTTCTGCCACCATGAGTATTATTTGGTCTTTGGCTTCCTCAACAAGCTGTAATGTTATTAAAATGAAATAAATACTATATAATCTTTTATGTATTTTGGTATTGAAAATGGTTTTTATAATGTATTTTTTATGTCAATATATTTAAGTGGTATATTGTGATAAATGTGTTGAAATGTTTTATTTCCATTATATTTATTTTATGTCTTATGATTTTATAATGGTACTCGGACATTTGACTGGTGGTTATGTAATAATTCATATGTCGAGTGGTTCCATGAATACCGGGACTAGTGGTTATGTTATATCCTCCAATGCATTGGTTATTGAAGTTGGCCGTATAGCTATTCCATTAAGTATGTGTGGAAGTCGACCGTATGGCTATTCCATTTAAGTATCTTTATGTCCCAAGTTACCTTTATATGTTCTATGTTCTTTATATGGGTTTTATGGTAATCTTTTGGTTACAAATGGGTAAGTAAAGGTCTTTTATTATGTGATGAGTTTTTACTACTTCATAAAGGTGAAAAGTATTACTTTGGTAAAGTACTCATGGTTTACTTGTTGTTTTGAAAAACTACCAGTTTTCTTTCTTTGTGTATCATTTACTAGGCTTTTTATGCTCATCCCAAGTTTTTGAAATGTTTTACACAGGACTTAAAGATGAATAGGGTCAAGGATGTGATCAAGGAAAGTCATTCTATCTAAAACATTGAACTTGACATGTTTCTTTTTAAGTTTTTTTTATTTTATGGAAACTTAGTAGAAGTGTCTTCTATGTAATCTTTTGAGATGTAATGTTTATGACCTAATTCGATAAAACTCTAAACCTGAAAAGATCCTCTATGTTAATTATTCATTTAATTAATGATTATGTAATGTTTATGGTCAAGGCCCTATAGAGTAACACTAAGTGAATGGATGACCTGTTTCCTAGTAAAACAGGGGGTGCCACTCCATAGGTAGCTTCTTGACACCCATACCGACAGAGGGTACCACTCAGGAAATAGAGTACCCACAACCTATTGCATAAAATGGTAGACCTCAGTAGATATAGTATAATATTGGGGTTGAATTATTTGGTGTAAGAGTCTATTTTACAGCCATTACATCCTTGAGACAATCCATCCTTGATCACTACATTCATCGAGTGTATCCTAAAGAATTTTCATGATCATTAAACCTCAAATCACTTCTTCTATACCCAAAAAAAGAAACCATCATTTTCAACATAAAAAAAATTATTACAGATTTATATTAGGTATAAAAATGAGTATTGATAAATGAGATATTAGAAGAGGATTATCATAGGGGAACTATACAACATGTATGGGGGTATAAATGGCATGTGACAACTTCTCACAGCCTAATCATGTTCCTCCCTAGATATGGATTTGGATCCCATGTCAGACAATATGTCATGAACCTATGGTTTCTGGAATGTCTCTTCCACCTAGGTCATGATCATGCTCTTCCAACCATTCCAATGTATATATACATTTTCTCATGTACATTAACATGTTGGGGTATCCTAGTCATGTCCGAGCACATTAATGTGCCCATGTAATCTGGCCATACTCCTGTTCTTATCCTTGTCCATCTCCATGTACTACATTTTAACATGATGTGAGATGATTACAGTGTCAAAATATATTTTCTATTTTCACACGACATGTGATATTATTGTTATTCCAAACCCTAGTTTCCATGATCGTGAAACTATTTGACATATTTTCGTCACAATACATATAGTGTAGTTGGGGTTTTCATAGAAACATATGTTTTTTTCACATGGATCTTCATCAAACATATCTGATAATAAATCCACCATTTTACCAATCTAAATTCAATGTTGTTATCTCTTGATATCGTTTCAAATGTTTTATTTTCCAAAAAAAATTCAATCATCCATCGAGAAGCCACTTATTGCGTTATATCACCTCTTGGAATAATTTTCAAACTATAACAAAGAACCACGTGGAATCGTCATAAAACCATATTGATTCATCAATAAATCACCTCCTTATACATTGAGTGTATTTCCTATAATAATTGGGGGTGGATTCAATCACACTTTATCCAATACAATAATGTCGAAATGTTACCCCATGGTCTAATCCTGATGAAAATGAAAAAATAAGTATAAAATGAAAATAAACAATTCCAGAACCATCATTGGAAAACCATTCCCAACCAAAATCACAAATATGGTGAATTGAGGTGGGGGTGATTGAATGATCCACAAGATAATAATATAAAATCAATATAGTTATCAAATTTTGAGGAACATGGAAATAATAGTACATCATAGATCAAGAATAGAAAAATAGAATGAATTCTAAATATTTTTAATAAATCTGGTGGGGAAAAAAATTAATATACCTACCTCGATTAGGGGTTTATCATTCGTGAAGTACATATTCACCAATTAACATTAATAAAAACAGTGTTTTCTTACTCTCGATTCACCTTGACCTGATTGTCTTTTTATCTAAACACGATCAAATAATGATGAAAGTCATGCCTCCTATCAAAATATCATTTTTATGTGTCTAATCCTAGAAAAATATTGTAATGAAATATTTATTGAGGTTTTATTTTATATTTTTTTAAAATAATATAACTAAATTTTTTATTAAAATTTATTTTAAATGACTTCATCATACAGACTCCCAATGTCAAATATTTTTTGACATACCTAGTGTAAACCCAGTTTTGTGTAATCAATTTTGGTCTTACATTTTCTATCCAAGGTTTAAAAAATCAAGAAAAAAACACCAAAAATGTGTTTTTCTTAAAAAAATTATTAGTATTATAAAAATACTAATTTTGAGATCATCATGAACCTATGTGACATGTCAACCTGAGATCCATATTCCAATGCCCCTAGTGGTGGGTCATAGGACCTCCAACCTGCCACCCTTTATGCCAGAGGCTTTTGACTTTGAGATGATGTATAATATATATCATGGGTATATTATGAAATATATATCAATGCATCACAATTGTAGAAATAAATGATCAATAACCACTTTATAACAATCCATAACCAAGAAAATACTATAACTAGAGAAAACAAGTATCATATGATGATCAAAATTTTGTAACCATATATGAAACTATTAGTAGATATATAATTACATAACAAGTGTGCAATGCCCCATGAAAAACCAACATGTATAAGGAAACTAAAACTCCAAGTGGTTAGTAACTCTATGTATATTTCCCCGATTCTCCATCCTTCCCAACCAAGTCATGTTTCATAAGGATCATATCATAATAATGTCCTGTAATCATGATATTTATTTAGGTACCAATCCAGAAGCCTGATTTGGGTGTGAGTACAACTCAATAATCCACCAAAAACAACATTTAAAACAATATCCCATCAATAACAGTGTATAAAGTTGTATAAGAGATAAATATAAATAAATAATGTTAATATTTTACATGTTAAATTATTCTTTTACTAACCATATCCTATTCCATGGATTTATGTAGAATCCTAAACCAAAATAACATTCTTGGGAAAGTACTGAAGTCTAAATCACATCAAATAGGGAAAATCAAAATTTATTTTCAGATGGGATTTCATTACCCTTTTAATTCAATTTCATATCAGGTATACTTATAACCATAGTTCAGTTTCAATTAGATCGGTGTAGAACATCATGATAAGAACCCAATTGGTATTTTTAGCATCAGTAACTATCCAACACCTCATGGTTATTTGGAGAATCAATACATGTATAATAAAATAATATTGATATGCATTGTTTTAAAAAAATTATGGGTATTTAGGGTGTCAGTACTTATCCCAAACCTTATCTTTCAATCAATGACAAATATTAAATATAACAAAATTTCTAAGGTTAATATTTATTAACCCCCGTATCAATATTTTATAATATCCTATATCATTACAATTATCAATTAAATCAATGGTTCATCACTTTAAACACTTGTAATAATATGATCAGTTCACCATTAAACCATATGTAAAAATTTATTTCCATAAACCATTAACACTTCAATGTTAATCCAAACACTCATTCATTCCTATTATCAGTAAATTAAATGTCTAAAAAATTACCCAATTACATAATCCCAATAAATTTACCAATTCGTTACCTCTAATAACCCATAAAATTAAAAATTACATAATTAAATAAAATAATAATAAAATAATTAATCCAAGTTAAATATGTTATTTAATAACATGGAAAATGGTGTTTCAAAATTCCACATATATAATTATAACAAATACTATAGTGTTTTTCAAATTTCCACCTACATCAAGATCATTGATGCACAATATCCAAAATAGAAATCCTTAAATTGATGCAAAATATTCAATTGGACAACAAAAAACATGATCTTGAATGATACTATATTTAATGATCAAATGGATTATTGTTTTTCAAAAAAACATATATAAACTATGCTAATTAGGGATAAATCATTCCTCTTATTCCGGAAATATATTCGAGAGGGAGATAAACCCAAAGATGATGAAATTTTTTACTAGGAAAGAAGAATATTCTATATATATATATATTAAATCCGCCAGGATAATTCATTTTAGGGGATTTTAATCCTATCTAGAGATATATATATAAGGGTTTAAATAGGTTTATCATTAGATATGATGTTTATGGATAATAAACTGTGGGTTCAACATTTTGAAAAAAATTTGTTGGAGGGTTATAATCTCATGTGAATGGTTTCAGATAAAGAGGTCATGGTTTTCCCAAACCGTACACCTTAACCTTGAACCTCCACGTAGGATGTCATAGTTTCCCCTAAGTGGTCAAATATTATGAAAAAATATATAATACCCCACTATATAGGGTTACAATTTTTGTTAGTGTATGGAAGAAATTTTGGGGAAACAATGTTCTAATTGTGTGTTTCTTAAAACCCCCCAATAAAATATCTAGTTTCAGAAAAAATATATGAAATGTAAATACATGCAACTATATACTAAAAATAATGATAAATAGTATCTATAAAAGAGTATAGGGTGTCTCTATAAAAGTTATGGATCATATAATCTCTCTATATTTTAACTGCATTTCTTAGAGCTATACTCCAAAGAAAATATATGCCTTTGATGAAAAAATATTGGACCACTAATCCCTATAATCATATTCTCTCTCACATGATTTCTGTTGAACATGTAAATGTTACCATGAAACATGAACTACCATTATAGAATATCCCCACAAAACGTTTCTACATCGATCCACAACATGTATTAGATTTTCCTCAAAGGACACATTGGTCTGAATCACAATATCATCTGCATCGATCATAAGGGAAGGGTCAAGGTGACTCCATCAATGAATTGAATCATTAAAGTCATCATTCATAGAAATATACCTCTATGGAAGATAAATTAGTATTCCACCATCCCAATTATCTCAACTCCCACAAAAAGTCCAAAAACCTGAGGTTCCAAATTTCCCTATCTCAAAATCATATGGTGAACCAATCATGGCAACACATCAACGAACAGAAGATACCCGACATAAAATATTTTTTTTATGGATGTATATATACTTATGACAATGGAATACATTATTTCTTATCCTTTACTTCATAAATCATAAAAAATATCTATTATTTATTTGTCATTAGACTAAATGAAGAAATCTATGACTAACCTACCTATATATAGTATATAAGTGATATTCATGGAATAACATAAATAGTCACCTATGTTATATCTAAATATTATAATAACAACTATTGATATAGGTGATCACAATGAGTGTTATGTGTTTCATTTAAGATCCCCTAATGTTGAGAACACCAACTCATAACAAATCCTTAAGTAAATGAATGGTACATTCTGACTACCTATCTATTTATGGATAGAATGATATATATATAAATACCTATGTGTCATGTGCACTATGAATTCATTTCCAGAATCATGGAGTGAAACTTCAATCACATTCCAAAACTATTGTATGTAGAATCCCCTGCAGATAGACTACCACTCAAATGCACATGTCTCCCAACTCTCAACTGAAATATTTTTTTTATAGTAAATAAATATTATTCCTTCATTAATAGGTATACAAACAAAACAATATTTTCATTCATTTGAGGTATCCTATAGAGACCCACCACAAAATCCAATGAAACATCATCCCACATACAATAGGAAATGGGAAATAGATGTAGTAAGCCAGAAGGTCATTGTTTCTCGACATTAAAATTTTAATAGCTGTAGCATCATGTCATGAAATCTCCTATCTATTTTTCCATTCCCATAAAATAAAATTTTAATCATAGATCATGGTTCATTTTTGTTAAATTCTAGGTGCACCAACCTATTTTAGGTATTAAATTGACCAATCAAATCATCTAACATACAAAAAGTAACAACCAAATTACCTTTGACCTAGATGATATCATCTTCATATATAGTTTAATATATAGGTGACTCCCCACCAGCAAGGCATCTGACAAGGCTAAACAATACGAATCCTCATACTACCTCTCTCTAATATAGCTCATATGTGTGGATTACACTAATAAAAACAAGGGGGTCATCTTGTACTATCCTTTTAATACCACAACATATATCTCAACTAATAAGTTTATAATTTTCCCCTAAAGAACTAGAGTCTTTATCTTCCTGAGTCAGATTATTCATACTTAATGAATCAAGAATAATGTTTCCCTTCTAGGGTGACAATTATAACTAAAAATAGAATGTTTTAATATACTCAACACATCTATTCTATTTAATATTAAAATATCATTTTCAAAATATATATATTCTGATCTTGATATTAGAATAAACGATAACATTTTATACCAACAGATAATATCACCAATACAACAATGCATAGACCACTGTGAAGAAATTTTGGTCTTGTATAGGTAATTCCATTCTGGTGGCCTCAACTATTATGACACATGTGCCACAAACTGAGGTTCTTGCATCAAAATTTCTACAACTCCAATAAAGGATGCACCAAAAAACATTTTTTTTCTAGTCCAATATTTCATGTAGTATCAATATTGAAGTGGTTGTAAATAACTTATAAAACTTAATGAAACAATTCTCACATTATCTGTACCATTTAATAATTGTGACCTTCAAGTTAAATTTAAAAATAGCTATTAAAATATATAAAAATCATGGATTATCCTCAGATAAAAACATAAAAATCCCAAAAAAAATAAAAATATCGACAAAATTCATATGAATCTCCCATGAAAAAACAACCCACAACATCATTGGGTCTACGAAGACTCATTCCTCATAGATGATGTGACCATAGAAATATACCTGATCAATCT
This sequence comes from Viscum album, assembly GCA_963277665.1. Taxonomy (NCBI): domain Eukaryota; kingdom Viridiplantae; phylum Streptophyta; class Magnoliopsida; order Santalales; family Viscaceae; genus Viscum; species Viscum album. Next base: position 1,272,504,296 of record OY728146.1, read on the forward strand.
ATAATTGAAAAGTAGATAGATTGGTGTATATATATTTCTCTCTCTTGATGCATGAAATAAATTGTAATGATGTTGGGAATGATGGTCATTAGCCTTGTAGTACAAAAAAGATAACATAAAAACACTACAACTTACTGATCTAGGTATATGTGTTAGATTTGGTTCATCCGTACCATAAATTTTTCCAATTTATTTTCCATCTCTAATGACGTCACGATGAACTCATAAATTCCATAATTGAATCTAAAAGGTGTTTGAGATATGTCTTATGGTTCAACACTCAACTAAATATACCATGACATCTATTTGATCATTGAAAATTCATGAGCTCCCTACTATTGGTCAATGAGATCATTGATTCAATGAATATGATATAGGTTCTTCATTATCATGTGGTTCAACATTTGGTAGTCCAAACATAAAAGAAAAGCCCTTAATATTTCATAAAAATTAATAATTGAGATCCCACTGGAGACATTCTTAGATGGATAAACTCATTATCCATAAATCCTTGCTCATGATTCCTAAACTCTTAAACATTGGTTCATTCAATATTTATGGTGGAAAAGAAACATGCTCATCCCTCAAAATGAGTTCCATCATAAAAATCAAATATCTTTTATGTGGTAGCCCAGGGATTTCATTGGGAAACATTTATTAGAACCAATCCATTATAGTTTTGAATAAATTATTCCCCACACCCTCGTCATCCAACAGATAACTTGAATCCTAGGCAATGATCACCCCCAATTAATAATAAACAGACCTTGCATGAACTTCCTCGATATCCCACTCTCTATGATGAAAAATATATTTACCCTATGGAAATGTAAATTTAAGTCTTTTATTGTAAAAATATAAATTGGATTTTCATGATACTGGCCATTCTATAACCAAAATAAAGACAAATTTGAATATTTCATGTATATAGAGTCCCATATAAAACGATACTCCCCAACCTAGAGAGAGACCACCATCCATAAATATATGTCTCTAGAATGAATTCCCAATGTTGTATCATTCTCTATAACCCCACAAAAGAAATCCATTTCCGGCCACAAACCATTCACATGTTGTGTATATATAAAGCATTTAGATGAACATGTATCAAATAAGGCACTAGAAATCATAGAAGATACATGAATCATACATCTCACTATTGATGGTCTAACATTCCTAACAACCAGTGTAGGTTGAAATTCATGAAAATTTCCATCTCATATTCATAGTCCTACCATCTACATCCCCTTAGTTGAACGAATCTATTAAAATGGTCCATTTTCCCATGATGTACCACATCTACATCCAGGATATGCTGACCAGTTGAAATCCAAATACCATACTAGTATTTTGTCGAAGAACCCATTCCTATAATCATTCTATGTCTACCTAGTCTATCAATTTCAATGGGTCATCAGTTCTTGTAGAATAAATATTTATGTCCCACCCTTCAAAATTCTATACACTCAACCAATGGTAGGTGGAACACTCTACAAATGTAACCTAGCCTACTAAACTATTGAATTAGTGATTGAGTAAGGTCCTATGTTACTAACTCTTCCCTATGCCAACTCATTTTGAAATAACACTAAATGAAATTTTAATATACACAATTTATACACCCATAAGAAGAACATTAAATTCATCTAGAATAATCCACCTTTAATCCACATTATGCCTTGTTCAGGTTCCACACATATCTGGATGTCTACTTCACAACATATGAAATCATTTTCATTTGAATGAAAAATACCGTAATAATTAATCTCACATTTAGTCCCTTCCTAATACTACATTGTTTTGGTAGCCTCATATAATTCCATCACTAGAAAAATTACTACATATATATAAGTTTTTTTTCATAGTCCATCATATGTATACTCCCTTGAGTCGATACCATGAATTCAACTCTCATCTCAATCTAATGTTACGTAGAGTAAAAGTTCTCTAAGAACATCTCAATAATGCCAATTTATTTTATATTTTACAACTACCCATCCCATGAATGGATGGGCCACCAATGCATTTCATAACCATGTAACATATAATAATGAAATTTAATTATCTTCTCACCAAGAGTGTCAAAGTGGGAAAGGATCATCTAGGTGGAATCCATATAAATCTTAGCTATCATAGGTCAACCATCTCCAGCTTTACAACTTTTCCTATGTCTTTAACCATAAAAAACAAAAATTTAGAAATGTTCTCAAGGAAATATTCCATGGATTTCTCACTCAGGACTATTAGAGAATCAGTTTCCAATACTAGAGTAACATTTATAGTGATTTTATCCATTCATTAATCCGACATTATTTATCATGGTATATAAAACTCAATGTTAAAACACACATCTTAGGAAACATAAATCATTATTATCAAGATTAAACATGTTTTCTCACATAATTCCTTATAAAATATCCACTCATACCCCACTATGCATTCAAAACTGAGGTGTCATCACTACCTTCAATCACCTCACATCTAGGTCCGTGTTATCAAAGGGTGAAAACATCTTATTTTTTAAATATATCATTATACACCCATTTTAATATATTAAATTTTTATATTTTACATCATTTAAAATTTTACTTTTTCATATTTGGAACCATTTTCAGTTCAATTAAAAAAATCAAAGAAGAGTATTAAAAGTTCAACAGCATTCCTAAACACATGTTTTCCCACCCATGATAAAAATTATGAATGTCACAATAATAACTTATTTCCTATAATGTTACATGCATACTAATCCCTCCAAGAATATGGAGACATGAATAAAATCTCATAAAATAAAATAAAATTCACATCACAGAAGAAGCGATTCACTTACCATTAAATAAAAAAAATGTATCGAAACACATTAATAACAAAAATCCCACATTGTTACATGAATTGTACCCCCACATGTTTGTTATATACTCCAACAAATGATCTCTTATCAAATTCATGAGTAATTAAAATCTCATTACATCAATACAAAAATTGTATGAATATGAAAAGAAAATAACACCACTACCAAAAAAAGTATCTGATGTCCAAACATTGGTTCCACATTCTCATGCCCCAAGTCAATTGGTCACGTGACCTCAAGAAAACCTCATCCTATCCCATTTTTTTCTGACTAAAAGATATTGTATACTATAAATAATGTGGTGACTATACCATATATATTAATGAATCATAAATCATGAATAAATAAACAATAAACATAAGATAATAATCAACATCCAGAAAAAACTACAACCATAGAAGAGAAGAATCACATGATAAACCGAGAAAGGAAACCACATCCAAAACTAATAGTACATATGTTATTCTACTATTAGTTTCAAGTATCTAAATGAATAAAAAAAATAAATACACTAAAAACACCATGTGAGTTCTGAAACCTTGTCATGTTTCTTGATATGTGTTTTATCCCAACTCATTCATCTGACATAAGGATATTTACCTTTTCCTATCTTTTAATAATTAAGTAAATTCATTTACCAATTAGAAATCACAAGTATCATGTGATTAAAACCTAGTAGGCCCCCTCAAACAGCGTCTATATTCATATATAGTCAAAAAAATTTATGAATTAGTTAAAAGAATAAATGAAAATAAAAAAAGTAATTCAATTTTATATTCAGTAATTTAAGATTTTAAAACATCATTCCTCTAGGCTCAGGATGACATCCAAACAATCATTATCTTATATGGACCATACTGGAGTCTTAATAATATCATATAAGAAATATCAGCATTAATTATCAAATAATATTTCATTGTCCATTTAATTCCATTTAATATCATGGCTTCATGGAATAATAGTCAAAGTCTAATCCCATGGGTGTATGTCATATTTTCTAACGCCATGGTTATTTAGACCGTAAATCCATTTATCATATCTAAAGGCTATTCCGCGCATCAATCCCAGTCCCATTCAATAATATTCATATATATACAATTATAACTCTAAGGGAATCTGGTGAATCAACCCTTAACCCCACCTCATTTATCGATCAATAAAATATATCACATAAAAACCATTTATATAATTCAATATTCATTAACCCATTTTATCATCATTTCACATAATGGTATAAAATTTTAATTATCGATTCAATCAATGATTTATCACATAAATCCCATCAAATAACATGACCAATTCACTATTAAACCATATATCTACATTTATTCACATTATTCATATACTCATCAAGGATAACAAAAAAACCATTTATTCCCATTATTAATCAATCCCATATCTCAATAAATAACCAATTACAATATCACATAAATTTATCAATTCAATAACCCCGTTAAACATTAAATTTCATAATCAAATCATTCCATTAATTAATTAAATATATATTAATACAAATTAAATAGGGGATTTCAAATTTTTTAAATATATATTTCACAATTCCTAAAAAATAATTAAAATAAATATTATGATATTTTTAATTAAAAATACATACCTCAATATCATTGAATAACATTAGAAAAAAATAAATCCCCCTATTGATATGGAATGTTATGTATGATAAAAATGAAACTTATAACCATAAAAATTATTATGATCATATGTATTAAGATCTATAAAAATTTACATCTAAATCAATCTCAATGATGGAAAAAATTATTCTTCATCCGGAAAGAGAGGTGAAAGTGGGAGGAAATCACTTGGGAATTGATTTCTTAATTAGAGTGGTGCATACATTTCATAATTATTTTTGATTCGTCATGTAATATGTTTGTAAGGTCTTGGAATCATCATGGAATCTCTAAAAAAGGTAGGAAAAAAAAGTTTTTCCGGAGATATGGTGATAATAACTATGGTGTTTATGAATTTACAATATTTTTTAGAGGATTAAAATGTCTTATGAGTGGTTTCATATACTGGGTGAATGGTTTTCAAAATTCATGAACATTAATAGTGAGCCTCCCCTTAGGGTAGAATGATTTACCACAATAGGGTGAATGATTTGGAAAAACATGAACTAAACATACAATCCCTCTCTATCTAGGGTATTATAGTTTTCTAGGGTAGTGTTCAAGGTTTGGTAAAAATGTGTTACAACCTTTCACTACACAAATTCACTCCAAAAATATCCAATTTCACCAAAATTATCACTAAAATTAAACCCACACATGATATGATTTATACAAACAAATAGAGTACATGTAAATGAGAATGAGATATCTCAATAAAAATTAGGGATCTTACAACATAAATTCCATGGATACTACCAAGATAGAAATATATATACACACACAAATATATATATTCTATGATAAATCATACGAAAAATAGAATCATTACATACAACAGAAGATGGATATACCACAACCAACTCACTCAGGGAAATTATATTAATTGCTTATGTAATAACACAAAACAAAAATTAAGGTCCAATTTTGTGTAACTATATGACATATTTACTATATTATTAGTGACCAATAATCACCATGGTCTTATATACAAAATTATTTTATAGAAACATTTTCTATATCATATTACACCATTTAGGACCCCCTTTTTTAGTGAAAAAACTTTTTCTAACATAACTATTACATCTTTTTAAATAAAAACGACATAATTGAGTAAAAAATTGAGGATCAGAATTTTTAACTCCTTTGGAAAATTAGAAATATATTTAAATATTGATTAATAAAATATAGAGATTATTTAATTCGATGTTCTCTATATTTTTAGTTCACCTCATGTTCTCTTTAGTACCAGTAATAACCATAGAATACACATCAATGAATGGGGTGAGATAAAATCCAAATAATAGGATAAATAATTACATGAATCAATATATAAAGGATGATAATAATCTTTATAATCATAAAATAACCAAATGGTAGATATAATAATCATGAGCGTAAGATATTGATAATGGAATGTAATGCATAAATGCATAAAAATGAAACATCATATCTTAGTGGTCAAACCCAGAGATACTTGTGAAAAAAGATCACATTGTGTTCATGCATAAAATATGTCCATAACATATGTATATAATAATAAAATCCAAATTTAAAAAAAAAATATATCATCATTTTCATTTATATTTCTCATTTTCTAATGAGATACATCGCATTATCCAATGCATTGGAGGTCTATATAATTCTGGGCCCACCTGTCACATCGTAACATCTACATATTCAGGCATGCCACAGAGAACACATAACAATCACATTCCTAAGATAACCCATGGATTGAAATGTGTTTTATAAAACTTTTATAAGAAATAAATTAACAAATAAACATTTTTCCCCAATGATAATTTTTCATCATTCTTGGACATAATAAATTATTTTTATTGATTTATGAAGATGCATTTAACGAGGAGTAAAATATAATGTTTTTGAAATTGAAGACACTTTAATGGAATGTTTTTATTAGAAAACATTTTGACATGGCAGGAACATGTATATCCCCCATTTTAGAGGGAAAATATATCTAAATTACATATTATTAACATTCATACCATGTAGTATAAAACAACCCAAATAAAGGAATTGGGTTCCTGAGACCCCTTACAATAATTCCAACTTAGTTTCATCACTATTGCGCCTTCTAAATAGTAATCATTGATGTATAAAAACATTTATACTAAAATTAATTATAGTTATTTTTACATATACTTATTAATAATAATTATTGGATTATATTTCCTAATTTCTGTTGAAGAAATTGATTCGTTTTAAGTCATGAATTACTTTAAAATGTCATATTTTGTAATGATTTTAATATTATATTATATATAATTTATAATTCAATGTAATTAATTATAGAAAATTATAATTCATATAATTAAATATTTATATATTATATATACATTATTATACCACTAATTTATTATGGTTATATTTTTAAACATGTTAACGTCTCTTTTTGTGGTTAACCGACCATTAAAAGACATTATCATGAGAGAGGGGACAAGAAGAATAATTTTTTATATAGTAGTTTGATACATATATTATTTTAACATAATTTATATAATTTTAAGATAATGAATAATTTTTTTAGGATTGGTTGAAAATTGGTTTTTTTTAAAAATAATGCGAAGATAAATCACAATAAAATGAGAGACAATTGGATCAGAACATACTTAATAATTGGTGTAGCTTCCATTGAACAACACTATAAATCCTTGTTGATTAGATATTTATTTATACATAAATCCCCTTTGAAATTAAATAGGATTAATGTGCAATATATGGTCCATGACTTGCCTTTGTAATATGTTCATTAAGGTGTTTCTTAATGGAATGTAATGAGGTTATTTATACTTGGGTAAAATGACAATTTTATCATAAAATATTTAATAAAATAATATATCTAAAGAAAGACCTATAATAGTGATAATTGATTACAATAAAAATCATATATTAATATAATATAATTATTTTTATAATTTAATTTCCATTTACAACTATAATCAACCAATTTAATAAAATGTAATCTGGAAGGAATGAAAACCCATTATTTTGTGCAATCCTTTTTTTCATTATGTTTTGGAATTTCTTTAGGATTGGAAATTGATTTGTTGAATTGTAATGAAACATTTTTTAAATTATGTATACCATTTCCCATCCTATTATTCTAGAATTGGCTATTTCATTTTTTAAGTCATGAATTAGTTAATTTGAGATACAGTAGTTATATCAAAAACTATATTTTTACTATTCACATGAAAATTAAATTATTTAATAAAATTAATACAAAAAATAACGCTTGGATAATTATTACATTATTACATCTAAAATGGTATTAATTATTGAAAAAAAAATCAAAATTTGTAATTTTTTTAAAATAAAACGAATTATTTTTAGAAGGCATATAAATATATAATTAAATATCATTCTTATATTTTTAATGAGCTTTAAATCATTATTTTTTTTATTTATAATATTCATATTTACATAAAATAACATTGGTAAATATTAATCATTTAATAATTTATTATTTTATATGATATCACTAATCTAATGGTCACATTACCTCTTATAAATAACTATATTTTCCTTCATTCATTATTCATCTCAATACCTCTTAAGTTCTTCTCATTCATTTTTATATAATGATGGCTAGATTAAAAATATATTGTAAAATTTATATAGCTTTATCCATAGGGGATATGACTCTAGTAGATTTGCGAATTCTTAATTTCCCATTTTAACAGTTCTGTTTTATATTTTTTATCTTCGTATATGTTTGTAATTTACATGGTTTTTATTGCTAATTAATATAATAATATGTAGTATTAAAAAATCATTGATGGTTTTTCTATTTTTTATGTGTATAAAATTATATATGACACATTTATTCTTGAATAAAACAACTGTAATAGACACTAGTTCTTTATATCCTTCCCCCTTTAGAAATTTTGTGTCAAAATTTCAGCTCGTATTATCTGTTTAGAATAAATCAGGGTTTCTTTGATTTAGTAATTTTTTTGGATCCTATGTTCCCTCATAATTCATATATTTCCTCTAAAACACTATAACATGGTGATTTGTCTTACTGCATAGAATATTTTGTCTATATTCCATTACATTCAATATATTTTCATCATATATGGGGTGATACAATATTTGTACTACCTATGGGTTCAATACATGAAATGGATCAGTTATGTACTTCCTCGTGAGTGATATATTGAACACGTCATTAAAATAATCCATACATGGTAGATTTACATATCAATATGCCACTGATCCTTTGTGATCAAGTACCACAATGGGGCCAATTTTCCATGGGATAATCTTCCTTTTATTTCTAAACTGCATGACTCTCTCCCATTGAGATATTCAATGGAAGACTTTTCTTCCAACACCAAACATCATGTCCCTTTAAAAAATATTAGAATATATAACTTTTCTACTCTAAAGAATATTATATATGATATTAGATGTCTTGAACCATCTATGTTATCTCTTTCATAAGGTCAGGTACTTGGAGCATTCATTCCCCAACTTCATTATAACAATTTGGAGGTTTGGATTGATTCCAATATAGATTATTATATAGATCCACATTAATATATATGTGGTATCTATTTATATATGATAAGTCATATAAATGGATATATAGACCCCATCATCCTTTTAATTCCAATGATCATGCCCTTAGTATGTCCTCGATCGTCACAATAGTATTTACTGATATTCCATCAGTTTAGTGGTGACTATCCATGCTAAAACCCAATTTAGTATTCAATGAATTTTGAATAATTTTCTTGAATATATATGAAAAACATGGATCAATATCATATATGATCAAAGGAGGTTAACCATGTAACCCCAACACTTCTTTAACATATATATTGGATATATATTCAAGCAATAAATCCTCTGGAATAGCGATAATGTGGGAATCCCATGTGTGTCGATACACGACAACCGATATTGCATTATTTACTCTGGATTCCATCAAGAGACTAGTTAAAAAAGACCAAGGTGACATTATCCCATTTCAATGTGGGTATAGGTAATTGTTATACCATCCCTTTAGAATTATATTATTATTATTTTACATTCTAACATACAAAAAATGAAGACATATAATACAAAATATATTTATTCATGTCTTCCAACCATATTTTTTATCAAATATCAAGATACATTGTGGAATTTTTAGGATGGATGGAAAAGATGTGGTATTTGAAATATCTAACAGCTCCAACTTCATCTCAGGTTATTAAGGTACACATATTCTTGTTCTAAGACAAATAAAACCATCATCATCGATATAGAACTCCAATATCATCCATTCCATTACTAAATTCACATTATTTTTAACAACATATCATCCCTCTATGCACCCATGATCATCTCTTGGATGGATTTTTAGAATTCACTTGAGAAATGTAGTATATATACCCTTCTATTTTTATTTCCATATAAAATCTATTAATTTCCATGTTAACAGGGTATTTCTAAATCCCCATCTTAGATAGAGTAATAGGTCCATTCCTGCTAACAGCAGAAAATACATTGTTTTATCTTCCAAGATGGTAGTAAATAAAGAAACACAAGTCCTTTACTCTCACTACCCATATTCTTTGATACATGTTTAGATACTTATGTGTAAATATATACTTTAGATACTAATTATCTGAGTATATTTATCACACTTCTCACAATAGAGATTTTTCTACTAAATATTTATAGTAAATATTAATATTTCTAATTCCAAATCATGTGATTGGTCGTTCTGCTCATGGGTCTTCATTTATTGTGATGAATAAGAAATAAAATTATGAGTCTATATGACTACACAACTAAAGTAATTATTTGATGAAAAAATTTATATCTCAAATACTTCCCCACTTGTTTGTAGTGTGATTGAAGGTGCATGGATTATCTTATTATTTATATCCTTGAATATTTTATCACATTTTTTCATCTAGATATTCTTTACCAATTTCTACGTTATCATAGTTAGAGGGTTACCTAATCATGAAAAAATACTAAAAACCATTGATATTTCCTATACATTCTATGTAATCTAACGATTCCCAGGACACTAATGGGTCTTGGTAATTCATTAATTTCCTTTTCATTATAAGGATCAACATAAATTACATCACTTCTGATCATGTGGAAAATGTATGTGACTTGATGCTTCCAAAATTAACACATTCTAAACATAGAATACATATCATCATTCATTAATTTCACTAGAAAAATCCTTATATTCTCTCAATATTCCTACATTATCATAGAGTAAATGGGATTTTTTTAGAAAAACACTACCACAAATTTGTTGATGTAGTTATAAAAGAATATTTTCATCAAATATATAATGATTTCAAGGGAATTAGTAAGTCTAAAGGGAATTAATATTAAATCATAGCGATCAAATCTTACAGGAAATATAGTATTCTAAAAATCGTCCTCCATCAAGTTGAATTGATGATACATATAATAAAGATAAACTATTCAGACGTACATTTTCCCTCATAGTTCACAAAGCAGTTCATCAATCCATGGAAGAAGATGCTTGTTCTTAATAATAATATTTTTGACCTCTCCGTAATTTATACAGAACTACATTAATCCATACATCTTCTTGATAAATAGCATAGCTTCACCCCCATAGTTATACACTAGGGTGTATTAAAACATTTTCCATAATCTCTTGAAACCACTTCTCTTACTCTTCTTATTCTATTAGGGTTGGGGAATTTTGAGATAAAAGATTATATGGGTATGATATCTTTTGATAATTCAATCTCATGATCTTAGGTGTCCAGGTAAATCTTCTGAAAACACATCACTATATTTAATAACAATTATAATTTCTTCCTAGTTGATACCTTCCATTGACATAATGATTTGAGAAAATTATGATTCACTGAAGGGTATCAGAAAATATACTTTTAATGGATTTTCAAAATGGGTTTCTTGTTATTTCTTGAATTAATATATGGGAATTTGATTTTTCAGAATATGAATTGACATATCCTTTTCCTTTTATTTCATGTTTTCCCTGTATAATGTTATCTAATCCAATCGCATCATATTGCCCAATTACACCAAGGATTGCATTATGAGATTAATAAGAAGAATATTATGATAGATGATTATAAGAGAATTGGTGTATAACAACAATGAAGTCTCAATGGAAATGTAAATTGAGATGAAATCCCTTATAAAGATGGTATCCTTAAGTTAAGGACAAATAAATCACATAATTTTGTGTAAAAAATATAAATACACTCAATATATGTTGATATTAAGTGTATAACAATTACTGGTCACTCCAACATATTCGTTGGATGAAATATTCTATAAGTACAAGTTGAACCCAAATAATTGAAATTGTGTTAAGAAGTTCCGTTTTAAATATTTGACAGCCTAATGACGTCACATTAAAATTAAGAAAATGAGTTTATAAGATAAAAATGGTATCTCGTCATTTGGACATATATATTACATCATTGTGGATACGAAACAACATAACCCAACATAATATGATGAAAATTAAAAGATATAAAAAAATAAGTCTTTTAAATAGAGGAGGGTGAAAGGTTCCCTTAACGATTTGGTAACGTAAAAAACATACACCCCATGAAAAAGGATCACACAATGAAGATGTAAATACTCATAAATGAAAGTTTATTACTCAAAGAGTACAATCATGGGAATTAAATACACCACAGAAAAGGAAATAGTGTAAAATATAGCATGAATCACACGGGAATAAAAAGTGAGATGAAAAACTTTTACTTCATTGTAATCAAATCGAGTCGTATGACAAAAAGTCAATGACCACAAACTTAATAACATAATACCATGAATATAAATATAATCATTAGAATATATATCAATGGAAGTACAAATTACACCACATGCAATAAATAAGGGTCGAACAATGGAAATCTCATCGAATTAAAAGTGACATAAGAATACCCTTAAAAAATTTTGGCATCCTAACAACGCCGCATAAAATTTAATAATATTAATTAATGAGAGTAAGTGGGGGTCTATAATCATAGAAAAATAAAAATTACAGTATGGTGAATATAAAACAACATCCTCCAACAAAATAACATGGAGCATAATATAAATGACATAAAATAGAGTACTTGAAAAGAAAGAGAGAGGTCAGATCCCTTACCTCATGTCCGACTTTACTCGATCGTTATTTAATCTCTTGAATAATAAAATAAAGTTTATTTATAATTGAATAATAACCTTTATCAAGTTTATTAGTCATTTTATATCACTTATTATCATGTTATAGATATTATGTTATCATTTAAGTTAATAATGTTTGTTTTGTCGATATTTGGTACTTGAGTCAAAAATGGACATTTTATAATTGCATGTTGTTCATGTGGAAAAAGATTCATTATATCAAAAATTATATTCATGATTTAGATATAATATATTTATAGTTATACATTATATACATGTATTTATAATAGTACATAACATTTATAGGTATGAAATGAATTGCACCGTTCATGGAGACGGTAAGCCGTATGTACGCATGAACGCTACATGCATTTATATTTCTTATTTTAATGGAATTTAAAAATAATTATAAATATTTATATTATAATTACAGTATAATATCATATATAATAACATTAACTCTATCCTTTATACATCCCACATAAGGAATTAACGAGTCACATCACTTTCAGGGGGCGTAAGTCCGCGTTTCCTCAAATGAGATTATCGTATTTACCCACTTTGGAAACCATAAAGACGTTCTATAAATCGAAAATACAGAAGAATAAAGAAAACATAAACATAATATATATCATATATAAATACAGTTCTATCATAATGGCCACCATGAGAGGCATATTGAGATATTTGAACAATCATCGTTTCGTGAGGTGTTAGTTTTCCATCCACAAAAACATTATGTTCTTCATCTATTAGATGGAGGTGCGTGTAAGGGTAGTTCGAATAATTTTCACAAAAACATACTAGTATATTGAGGATAATTATGTTGCTAAAAAATAAAGTAATAAAATGAGTTTAGGGGTTGGAGAAGTAAAATAATAGAAAACAATTTAAGAGAAACTGTTACCTTTAATTTGGGTAAATCCCTTTGGAATGAACCAAATGACTTCTTGAAGTGCCTTCTGCCTAAGGTAAGGCTTATAAGAGGAGGAGAGAGATGTAGGGAGATTAACTGGACAAATTCTGGACGAGCCAAAATACTTCAGAGGTGTAAGTAATTGGTTATAAATGGTCTCATTTTCTAAGGGGGAGGAGGGGCTCTTTAAGAAAGTGTGAAAACATTATTTTATTATATATTAATATTCTGTTTCTAAGGGTCCAAAAATAATTATAGGCAAATATAAGATGACTCAAGGTTGAAATATAATCACCCAATAGGAATTGGATAGTTTTTGGATAATATTTTAATCATTATAATCATATTTATTAAAATGATTTATTAATGATGTAAACACTACATCATTATTGTGTCATAGATAATTTCATTTATTTGATGTCTAAAAATTATAAAAAAATACTATTATATAAGAAAAAAAAATTTCTTTCTAAATAATACTAATATTCTAAAATATAACATATATAACACCATATAAATATTAATTTACTAAAAGATATTTGTTTTTGTCATTTTTTCCTTTACATTAATTTAATTAATCTAAATTGTCATTATCACTTCCAAGAGGCTCAATGGGGTCAAAAAATCGACACAAAGATGACCACGGTATTAAATGACTCAACCAATAAGTTTTGAACAAGTGTTATGGTAATTTTGAATTATTATAATTTTCTTTTTACCTTAAATTACCTTATTTATCTTTAACCGCTGTAAATAAAAGTCAAAAGTTAATATTCACCAAAAAATTGTGTTAATCTTATTGAAACACATTTTAATTATTGATAATAACCATGTTTGTTGGATTTTAAAAATTCAATTCATAGAGGTGGTAAAATTTCATTTAAATGAAAAAGTCAGTTTTTTAACTTCCACTATGTTGTTTCACTATTCATAAAAAAATTGATGTTTTTCAGAAAAATACCAAAAAATCATCCTAAGATATATTTGATATTTTGAATTAAATAATGATTTCTATTTTACCAAACTCTAAACATAGAAGTGGGATCAATTAATTTTAAAATTATTTCCCGTTATCAAAACAAATAGCTTGTTTTTAAGAAACAATCTCTATCAAAATATTGATAATTGTTTATGTCCAATTTCAAATTGAAATTAATTCCAATGACCAAAATTGGATTAAATGGTAAAAATATATTTTAATTTCACTTTAAAACAAATTAAAAAGATAATCTAACCATATAAATAAATTAGATTAGAAAGAACTTTTGAATTAAAAAACTATATTTTTCACTATTAATTAAAAATAAACTTTATCAGAAAAATTCCAAAAATTTACACAAATAAATTTTGATGGCCCCATTATAAATAAGGATTTTATTTTGTCATACATAATGTATTAATGTGATCAAAACTAGATATAAAAATAATTTGTCATTAAAAGGTGATAAATGGGACATTTACTGTAAATTATGCTTCAAATTAGATTCATTCACATTTTAAGCCTCTAAATTTTATTAATTAAATTTAAATACATTTAAAAAATATGTATAATCATATTTTAATTATTTTCATTCATTCCTGCTAAACAACATCTAAGAGTTAACTACCATTTAAAATAATAATATATTATTAGTTTGCAAAGTAAGATTTTAAAGAAACTCATTGTTGATTATCGGGTACGCTATCGAACATAACAACCATTTTAATGTAAAATTATTATTTAATTCAGAAATTAATAGATATGAAGAAGTCATATTTTTAATTTACCTAGGATGTTACATTTTGGAACATGTATGAATGATTTATCATGAGATGGGTGGGATCAAAATCACAATCCATTTAATTGGGTATTGATAAATGTTCAATGATCTCAAATGATACTTTGGACGGAATCTCAATCCATAAAAAATTTGGTATATAGGAGGAATTCCAAATATTGAAACAACAAGGTACACTAAATGACTTTCCATTCCCAAAACAAGAGGGTTCATGTGAGGGAATCCAAATACAAAACTAGTGATTATCCATAGACAAAAATGTTTCAAATGTCTTAGTAGGAAGCCTTGATATAAGTTTTTTATATGATTATGCTTCTACCATTATTTCAATTATTATTCATATATTATGATTTTATGGATCAGGATCTTTATTTACTTATCATTCGAGTCATATTAACTACATATATTTGGGTCATGATTCATGTTTTTGAGTTTTTATATACAATGTATAATCTTATAATGATAAAAATCATGTTCCCATCCTCTTATATTGATGATATTATTAGAAATTTTATTTATTTACCTATATATAGAAATTGAACTAACCCCATTCTTATGCTTCCCATACATAGTATATGAATAATGGTTTTTTTGTAGAAATACTAAGAGGGAAGGTTAATGAGTGAAACATTGAAGATATTTTATTGAAATTGTATAATTTTTCCACGTTTCCAATAAATTTAACAAATAAATTTATTAGTTATCTATTTTTTAATGATTTAAATATTCCTCAATAGTGATGTAATATCTATATACATTAATATTTGACCATTATAACAGGTATTGGATCAATGTATTAGTTATGCATTGGTATATAGGATAAAAAAACCATACTGAGACATAAAATTAAATCTCCAATGATATGTATAAATATATATAAAAGTATAATAAAATTTATTCAAATTTCGGTAAAGGAAAGAGTAAGTTGTTTCCTATCAGTACCTATTTTTCTAGATAATAAAAGTGCATGTGGATCTAGAATAGATTTATCTTGGTGTAAAAACTATGAAAATATGTCCTAGGCCTGAATCTGGGTAATTTGGTACATGAATACGTGCCTGTATACACACCTATTTTGACACTCTCAGGGGATATGCCTTAAAAATTCACTAACTCTTCATGAACCATCATATATGATTTATGTATATGTTTCCTATGAGTAACCTAGGATAAAAATAAAGTTTCATAGATTAAAAAGGTGTCATTATTTAGAAATCATATATGTTTTATTTCATTATTATATGTTTCCTCACTCCGATAACCATTTTATACTCTATGCTTTTGGTTCTAGTCAATGGCTGGAAACCAAAGGAATCATGTTAATGGTGATTGTGATGGACGATGTAGTGATTGTACTCTTAAGAAACTAAATGTCATGGAAGTAGGAATGTAATTTTTATTTTCTATTGTCACCAAAATGTATCACTATATTAACAATGATTGACTCCCAAATGAGAAAAGTAAGGAACACCATTGAGTTATGTCCTTCCTGATGTAATGCTCGCCTTTTTTCGGTGAGTATTTTGATCCACTAGTTACAGAAAATGGATCAGTTCCAATGAAAATATATTTTCCATTATCCAATGTTCAAGATATGAGAAATTAATTCTTTATGTTTATTGGTAATATGGTGAACTAGATCAGTGGTGGATTCTAAGAAATAATACAACCCAGTAAGAATAAGTTTACTTAGTTGATTGGGACATGTTCACAAACATATTTTTAATAAGTAAATTCCTCAGATTGATTGTATAAAGATGGAAAAGATATTCCTAGAGGTTAGTAAATAGTAAATGAATTTTTCATGCCTATAAATAATGTTTTACAAGTCTTGAGAGTTACTCTTTAGGTTTTATCATTGAACCCGAAAGTTAAATTGATCAATTATTTGGTGGTTTGAAACATATTAATCTAAGGGAAATGTATATAATATACATTAGAAGATATTAAAAGATGGTTATATGTTATATAATGGTATAAATGGAGGTCTGATATATTTTTCAATCTCATGGTTTTGAGAATATAATGAATATGAATTTGAAATGGAAATATAAAATCAACGGTGGAAAGAAAATGACCCTTTCATAATGCTAAAAATGTGGTAAGAAACATGGAGGGAATATTCATAAGGGTAATACTGTGTATTAAGTGTGGAAGATAAGGTTATCAATTTGTTGAATATCAATGTTATCTGAGTAATTCATATAATGATTAAAATAATGAGATATCCCCATAGAATGAACCTCCCACACTTCAGTGTTTCAATTTCATGGAGTTTGCCCATTATGTCAAAAAGTACCCAAATCCAAGGAATAATTTGAATTATAAGCCAAAAAAACCTACAATAGAAAATGAATAAGGTATATCTTATTCTATTCTAATTTATGAATTTCACCAGGATAATTAATAAATATTTATCCCCCGTCCCCCTTAGTTAGGAATTTTATATATGATTTTTCATGAATAATCATTATGAATGTTTTATTGTTCATATGTTAGTGATATTTTGTGTGATTATATTTCCATAAATGGATTATGTAATAATTAAATGAAATTTTATATTCTATCAGTATAAGGATGGACTCATATTTTTAATGAAAATGCTATTTGTTTAACAAAATCGCATATTTATGGAATAACTGGTGAATTATATTTTGGACGGGTTACAAGGATAACCATTTAAGGACTATTTAGAATAAAATTTAAATTAATCTTGTGAGATCTAAAGTATTATATCACTATATGTGGATGTATAAAATATTGGCCAAAATTTTCTGTAATTTTTTTTTGTGAATAGATAGATGGAATGACCAATAATTTTAATTATATATCTCCTGATCCATAAATTCTTCATGACTGAAAAATCTATATGCAATTCATATAATAAGAGATAAAGTTGTTGTTATTGAGGGAAAAATAAAGGATGATATTTCACTTATTCAATATGTATAACATCTCATTAAAAGTCATTAACCCTAAGGAAATGATCTTGAAACAAAAAAATTTATACTTGTACCATATATCATGATGAATCAAATGATCAATTTGGTCATCATAGATTTATGGATTTGCGAATTTGAAATTTCTATTGGCCAGGTTCCCGATCAATTTACTCTAGAATGTGATAGTTATATTTCTATTACATGACTATGTTTTCACTTTACATTTATGTTCTCTAACAAGGAAACATGGCTATGTGTTTTTCTAGGTAACCATTATGGTTCAAACATTATATTTTAAAGAATTTTTTAGTGTTCATTTTTTTAGGTTGTGTGATTTTAATAATTGAACTGAAATGTATTTAAAATTCAATAACCTATATGAATTTAGAGGGTTAACTTCATTTTATAGTGGGTAGAAAGTAACACCATGATATTATTTGAAATCTTATCAAATTACATAGTTCGTTCAATACTTTTCATTCCACACAACACTTAAAATAGTTATTATATATATTAGAGAAATATGTTAGGATAGTATTAAACCCAATTACATGTTAATAATTCACTAAACACATTATAAATGTTTTCTTCCTTTATATGGATCACTGAGTTTAGCTTATGTTACATCAAAAACATACTTTCCACAATAAACTATGTAACAAGCAAGACAATGATTTATAAAAAAAATAATATATTATTAAAATATTATTATATAAGACATTAATACATAACATATATGTTATATTTTTTGTTATGAGTATCATTAATTAACTTATGATAAACAATAGTTTACAAAAGTATAAAATTAAATCACTATTTATAATGATTATAAGAACTAATTGAATATACAGGGAATATTTCTATTGAAAACTATTTTTTCATAATAAATTCAATTATTTTAAAATATTACTTTGTATTAAAGTAATATATTTATATATATTATTTTAAATAAAATATTATTTATATTTATCCAATAAATTTTACGGGCAAAAACAAAAATTCACACATAAAAACCAATATTTTTATTAATAAAATTTCACCACCTTTTGACGGTGAACCTATTTTAAAACTAAATGTGGGATATTTTATAAATTTTATATGTCAAAATAAACATTAATTTTTATTTTGAAACAACGAAATTATTTTAGGATAAATGGTTTAATATTTTTTAGTATTTTATATTTTTTTAATGAATTTCAAAACATATTGAAATTTAACTCAAAACGTCTTCTTCATCTAGTTTTTTTATATTGCTAAATTATAGTTTTTATTGATTATCCATAATTGTTGGATAAATAGTTTTACAATTTATTTAATTTATATAATTTTCAAAAAAAAATAGAATTAATATGGGTTATAAAACCCATGAAAACATTTAAACATTTTTTCTTTGAAACCCCTCTTTTTCATCCTACTTGTAGGATTAAATTTACATTAATTTCAACCACATCTGTGATTGGAATTTGGAAAATATATTACATCTTTTTAATATGAATAATTTATAATTTAAAATACTATTATTTCAACATCCATCTCATGGGTTATTAGAATGGTATCTACTAGTTCCCTCCATTTTGTAATATATAAAATGTTTAAAAACTATATGTAAACTATTAATGAAAAGAATATTACTTTTTTGTAATTAACACCAAATGTATATTTTATCAGATACATATGTTATTAATATTTCTAAAAATAGATCCATGGATATTTACTTATACATATTCCTCACATAAGGGATTTCAATAATTCCTTCTAATACTAATACTAAAAATAACTTAATAATTACCTAATACCAACTATATTGACCATATATTTACATAGAATACTATTACATCATTTAATGACAAATAATAAAATATAATTACAAATCAACTATTCAATGTTTTAGTGACTTGGTAAAATTATGCTAATACATAAATTTTATATAACAAAATAGAGAATTTATTTTATCATTATTCCCGAACTAAATATTTTACATCATGGTCTCCTTGGTTATAGTAATCTTCCAAGGATATAAATCATTGTATTTGGGGAGAAAAATCTCATTAAGAGGATAATGACTATATGAATCAATAAAACATGGATGATAATAATCTTAATTGTGATAGAATAATAATATGTTCATAATCATAATCATAAGAGTGAGAATTAGATAAGGAAATGCAATATGGAAACACATAAAAAAGAAACATCATGTCTTAGTGGAAAATTAACACATAGTTATGAATAAAGATAATATCTTTTTCATTAATAACGTATGTGAATAATATTAAAATCATAATTTTTGAAAAATCTATAATCAAGTTCAGGAATATTGCACATTATATCATGAGATGCATCAAATTACTGGATTAATTGGAGGGATACATAATTCAGGGACCACTTGTAACATAATAACATTTATATGTTCATTCATGCCATATATAAATTTTAATAATATTAGTCAAAAAATAACCCATGGTATGGATGTATATCATATGTATAATGACCTAGTATTAATTTACATAGAAATTAAATATCTTTTGAGGAATACATTAAACAATAAAAAATATGACACCCAAAGACCATATCAATTCAATGCCTTTTGTAAAAGGGAAAAAATAATCTGACCTGGTGAAATATCATCAATGTTCACAAAAATATATCCCCCCTTAGTATTTATACATTAAAATAAATATTCATATCCTAGGGAAAGAAAACATATGAAAGGGGTGATAAAAAACGTCATTAAGGTTAAATATAGGAAATTCATAAGCATATCATAAACATAAGGGCATTACAATGTGATCATAATCAATAAAAGATCATAAATTCCATAAAAAAATCCTAAACATGAATCATAGAGTAAATATTTTCGGTTCTTAAGACATGAATCATATAGAAATTGAGTCTATGATCTATAAATGAATAATATCATAATAAGATTTGGAATTATGATAGACACATTAGAATATAAAAACACTATGTAGTGGGGGTCTACTGAGACGTTGGTAACTTGTTAGGCTTGGGTTTATCAACTTTGTAGCATATTCGGGATTGAGATTCCCTCATATGTAACTTCATTTTTCGGGTTTGGGATGGTCTCCCATGTCCCCTCTAGTTGTGGAAATTATATGTCCTGAGTTATACACTATTGTTTTAGTCTTGGGATGTCCACCGATGTACCCTCTTGTTTCAGGCTTTGGATGCACTATTATGTACCTTTTGAGATCATAGAACCTTTACCCTTACCCAATTAATTGGAGGGAGATATTGGTTCCACCCATATCATATTGAAATCATATATACATGTGAAATAAAATAAACAATCCTTCCATAACCCATGAAATTAAATGGGTGTCGTAATCATGTAATCATATCATAACCTGTTAAAAGTTGATATGTTTCTTAATCATTTCATCAATGAATAACCAATTATAAAAAGTGGGTTTCATAATCAAATAACTAATGAAAGAAAATCACATTTCCTAAAAAGTGTGAAAAAAAATTAATCCATTCAGATAAATTATATGAAAGGAAAAATTTTATCATTTCACTAGAAAGTCTTGGGAAACACAAAAGAAAGTTATCTTAAATTGAAAATATTTTGGAAATATTTTAAAAATTACACAATGAATAAATTATCCCTGATCCATTGAAAAATTCCCCTTAAATCATAAAACCTTTTGAAAACCACTTTCATACAAATAAACAAATAAACATATAAATTAATCATTGAATACATTTGTATATCCTTTTTCTATGGAAAAATGTTAGACTAGCTTGAAAACATTTTGAAAACCATTTTCCTTGAAAGCATATAAAATAAGGAAAACATAATTTTGAAAAACATATATATGAAATTTTTTTTACAATATTTTATTATAAAATAACTATTTTGACATGAAAATAAGGATTCAAAGAGTTGAAATCGGTAAAATCCATGCATTCCATATGAGGTAAAAAGTATGTTCCATTTTCATTATAAAAAATGATAGAAAAATTCACTACTCATAAAGAGACTGGAATAATCCTTCAAAAGAATTCTGAAAAAGGATAAAGGGCACAAATTTCATTAAATTAAAAAATTGTATTAGTAGAATATTCTTGGAATCACTTTTCAGAATGAATTCTTTTAAAATAACACATATTTCTGATAGAAGTGATAGGTAAGGGCATATTATCCAAAATAATTTTTTAATTATAAAATGTACCTCAGAGTGGTTAAAATGGTACTAATAAATAAATAAATAAATTCTAAGTATATTATCATAAAATTTATTATTTTTCATGATTTTGGTATCATAATATTTCATTATTAAAAACAAGATTAGAAACAATATCAATAAAATGTGATATTGTTTCAATATAATCATACTATAAGTTAACATTGAATCATATTCCTCGTTTAAGAAAATGAAATTACACAGAGCATAAAAATATCATGAAAATAATTATATTGAGGTTATAACATGTAAAAGGTAGTTTATTCAACTCATCAAAAAATATAAGTATACAATATGGAATGTGTCTCAATAGAGGAAAAATTGAGACACAATTAATTTTGTGATTTTGGTAACTTTTTAAACATTAAACCCATGACATAAGTATTATAAAATGGTTAAATAAATACCTATATATATAATTATAAGATTCATATAATACATTCATGTGAATTATATAGACTAAAAAATTACATTGTTGTTGAATAATGTATGTAACTCACAGAAAAAAAGAGTGGGATGAATTTTCATTACTTTTAGTTTGACTTGTCTCCTATGTATTTTTATTCCCAAATAATAAAAATATGTTAACTAATTAAATACTTCAGAATATTTTTCTTGTTTATAATTTCTTTTATTTCAATTATTACAATGATGTATACAACTACTTAAAAAATTATGTGTGTGTATGGTGTTGAACAAAATTCAATCAATGTATTAAATAAAAATTTTGTTGGCCACTATGGAAACAAGGGGTCATTATATAAAGATATCAATAATTATAATAGTGAATAAATTATAATATTTATAAATTTATTAGAATTTTAAATCGTATCATTAAATATGGTTTTTAATTATTAACCAACGTTACAGTCATGAAGACGGTATACCATACACACACATAAGTAATGTTCCCATTTCACAATGATCACTATGAAAAGAAGGTAAGTAAAATTAATCTATATAGAATTATAATTATATAATAAATTACATTTTAATCAATCAGTTATTCTTTTATATATAATTATTGTGATATAAAAGTAATTGCATCGTGTCGATGAGCATGTAGCCCACACATCCACATATGATGTTTTAACTTTATAAGAGTGTGAATGGTAATAATGAAAATGGAAATATATTATTTCTAGAAAGTTGTTTATTTTATTAATATCATATAGATATTTTGTATGTATAATATGTATTATTAAAACCATCTTTTGTATATTCCATGAATCGGGTGAACAAATTAAATCGCATGGGGGGGGGGTAGTCCACACATCCACAAATGATGTCATCTTGTTTAAAGATAATGGAAAGAATAAAGATATGTCTTATAAAATAAATAAATAATAATAAATACATTATATATATAATCTGTAACATATAAATATGGATATTCCAACATAATTCCCAGCCATGAAATATGGGAATAGAAAAACCGACAATTTTCATTTCACAAGGGGGTAGTTCTCCATACATAAACATTATGTTTGTTACCCATTGGACGGTGGAGTGTGTATGTGTAGGTATAAAAATTCATATAAATACATCCTAGTATATTTAATATAATATTTTTTGTTCCATATTAATGAATTAACATGTGTTAATGGGGTAGAAAAAGAAAATAATAAAAAGGAGCTTGAGGAAGGATGTTACATATTCTTTAGGTTACTCATATAGGTTTCCACCCAAGGTATTCCTTTTATAGATACCATCATAAAGGGTGGATACATGGAAAATGGGAGGGATTCTGGGGAGCTATTTTTTAAAAATTTTGGTTGAGCCAATGTGGATTGAATAGCGTGAGCAAGTGGGGGGATATGTGGCCTTTTATAATGGAGTAGGGGTGGAACTCCTATAATATTATTTAAAAATCGAAACCCCAACAACTTTTTTTTTAAAAGTGGATGAAATAATGTTCCACGGGAATGAAAAGAGAGTAAATAGTATAAATATGGCCATACCGTGGCTTTTGGAAAATTTTATAGCTTATTTTGGGACTTAAGCTTATGATGCTGTACCTTATTATGCTTAATTTAAGCTTCATTGTAGTAATTAAGTTTAATTACATTCATTAATATATTTGGTCAAAAAAATTTAATGTTATTTGAAATTATAAATTATTCATATTAAAAATATGTATTATATCTTCCAAATTCCAATCACAGAAGTGGTTGAAATTAATGTAAATTTAAGCCTATAAGTAGGATGAAAAAGTGGGGTTTCAAAGTAAAAATGTTTAAATGTTTTCATGGGTTTTATAACCAATATTAATTCTATGTTTTTGAAAATGATATAAATTAATTAATTTTTAAAACTATTTATCCAATAATTCTAGATAATCAATAAAAATTATAATTTAACAATATCAAAAAACTAGATGAAGAAGACATTTTGAGTTATATTTCAATACGTTTCACAATTCATTAAAAAATATAAAATACTAAAAAAGATTAAACAAATTATCATAAAATAAATTTTTTATTTCAAATTAAAATATAATGTTTATTTTGACATATAAAATTTATAAAATATACCACATTTTGTTTTAAAATAGGTTCACCATCAAAAGGTGGTAAATTTTCCTTAATAAAAATATTTGTTTTTATGTGTGAATTTTTGTTTTTGCCCATAAATGTTTTGGATAAATATAAATAATATTTTATTTAATATAATATATATAAATATATTACATTAATACAAATTAATATTTTTAATTAATTGAGTTTATTTTGAAAAAATTGTTTTCAATAGAAATATTCCCTTTATATTCAATTAGTTCTTATAATCATTATAAATAGTGATTTCATTTTATACTTGTGTAAACGATAGTTTTTCATAAGTTAATTAATGATACTAATAACCAAAAATATAACAGATATGTTATGTCTTAATGTTTTAAATAATAATATTTTAATAATATATTATTTTCATTATAACACATTGTCTTTCTTGTTACTTAGGTCGTTGTGGAAAGTAAGTATTTAATGTAACATAAGCTAAACTCAGTGATCCATATAAAGGAAGCAAACATTTGTAATGTGTTTAGTGAATTATTAACATGGAATTGTGTTTAATACTATCCTAACTTATTTCTCAAATATATATAATTACTATTTTAAGTGTTTCTTGAAATGAAAAGTATTATAAGAACTATGTAACTTGATTAGATTTCAAATAATATCATGGTGTTACTTCCATCCCACAATAAAATGATGGTTACCCTCTAAATTCATATAGGTTATTGAATTTTAAATACATTTAAGTTCAATTATTAAAAATACACAACCTAAAAAAATTAACACTAAACAATTCTTTAAAAAATAATGTTGGAACTATAATGGTTACCCAGAGAAACACATATCCATGATTCCTTGTTGGAGAACATAAATGTAAAGTGAAAACATAGACATGTAATAGAAATATAACTATCACATTCTAGAGTAAAGTGATAGAGAACCTGGCCAATAGAAATTTAAAATTCACAAATCCATAAATCTATGATAACCAAATTGATCATTTGATTCATCAGGATAGATGGTACAACTATAAAATTTTTCATTTCAAGATCATTTCCATAGGGTTAATGACTTTTAATGAGTTGGTATACTTATTGATTTAGTAAAATATCATCCATTATTTTTCCTTCACTAACAACAAATTTATCTCTTATTATATGAATTGAATCTAGATTTTTCAGTCATGAAGAATTAATGGATCAAGTGATATATAAATAAAATTATTGGTCATTCCATCAATCAATTCACAAAAAAAATTATAGAAAATTTTATCCAATATGTTATACATCAACATATAGTGAGATAATACTTTAGATCTCACAAGATTAATTTAAATTTTATTCTAAATAGTATTTAAATGGTTATCCTTGTAACCCTTCCATAATATAATTTACTTTTTATTCCTAATATGTTATTTTGTTAAAAAAATAGCATTTTCATTAAAAACATGAGCCCATACTTATACTGATAGAATATAAAATTTCATTTAATTATTACATAATCCATTTATGGATATATAATCACACAAAATATCACTAACATAAGAACAATAAAACATTAATAATGATTATTCATACAAAATCAAATATAAAATTCCCAACTAAGGGGGAGGGGAGATAAATATTTATTAATTATCTTGGTGAAATTCATAAATTATAATAAAATAATATGCTCTTTTTTTTATTTTTCATTGTAGTTTTTTGTGGGTTATAATTCATATTATTCCTTGAATTTGGGTACTTTTTTACATAATTGACACACTCCATGAAATTGAAACACTGATGTGTGTGAGGTTTATTCTATGGGGATACCTCATTATTTTAATCATTATATGAATTAATCAGATGACTTTGATATTCAACCACTTAATAACCTTATCTTCCACACTTAATACACAATATTACCCTTATGAAAATTCACTCCATGTTTCTTACAACATTTTTAGCATTATGAACGGGTCATTTTCATTCCTCTATTGATTATATATTTCCATTTCAAATACATATTCATTTTATTCTCAAAACCATGAGATTGAAAAATAAATCAGACCTCCATTTATACCTTTATATAACATATAACTAGCTTTTAATATATTCTAATGTATATTATATACATATCCATTAGATTAATATGTTTCAAACCACCAAATAATTGATCAATTTTACTTTCGGGTTCAATGATAAAACCTAAAGAGTACATCACAAGCCTTGTAAAACATTATTTATTGGAATGAAAAATTCATTTACTGTTGATTAACCTCTAGGAATATATTTTCCATCTTCATACAATCAATATGAGGAATTTACTAATTAAAAATATGTTTGTGAACATGTCCCAATCACCTGAGTAAATTTATTCTTACTGGGTTATATTATTTCTTAGACTCCACCACTGATCTAGTTCATCATATTAACGATAAAAATAAAGAATGAATTTCTCATATCTTGATTATTGGATATTGGAAAATATATTTCCATTGGTACTGATCCATTTTCAGTAACAAGTGGATCAAAATACTCACATAAAGAAGGCCAACATTACATCATGAGGACATAACACAATGGTTTTCCATCCTTTTCTCATTTGGGAGTCAATCATGGTTAATATAGTGATAAATTTTGGTGAGAATAGAAAATAAAAATTATATTCCTACTTCCCTGACATTTAGTTTCTTAAGTGTACAATCACTGCATTTTTTATCACAATCACCATTAACATGATTCCTTTGGTTTCCAGCCATTGACTAAAACCAAAAGCATAGAGTATGAAATAGTTATTGGAGTGAGGAAACATATAATAATGAAATTAAACATATATGATTTCTAAATAATGACCTTTTTAATCTATGAAACATTATTTTTATCCTAGGTTACTCATACGAAACATATAATTAAATCCTATATGAGGGTTCATGAAGAGTTTGTGAATTTTTAATGCATATCCCCTGAGAGTGTCAAACTAGGTGTGTATAAAGTCATGTATTAATGTACCAGATTACCCAGATTCAGGCCTATGACATATTTTCATAGTTGTTACACCAAGTTAAATCTATTATAGATCCTCATGCACTTTCATAATCTAGACAAATATGTACTACTAGGAAACAACTTACTCTTTCCTTTACCGAAATTCGAAGACATTTTATTATACTTTTATATATATTTATACATATAATTGGAGATTTAATTATATGTATCACTATGGTTTTTTCATCATATATACCAATGTATATCTAATAAATTGATCCAATACCAACTATAATGGTTCAATATTAATGAATATAGACATTACATCACTTTTGGGGAATATTTAAATCATTAAAAGCAATAGATAACCAATAAATGTATTAGTAAAATATTGTTGGAAACATGGAAAAATTATACAATTTCTATAAAATATCTTCAATGTTTCACTCATTGACATTCCCTCTTAGTATTTCTTCATAGAAAAACATTATTGAAAACCTATGTAAGGGAAGAATAAGAATGTAGTTAGTTCAATTTCTATATAAGGGTAAATAAAGAAAATTTCTAATAATATCCTCAATATAAGATGATGGGAACATGATTGTGATCATTATATGATTATACACTGTATATAAAAACTCAAAAACATGAATCATGACACAAATATATGTAGTTAATATGACTAGAATCATAAGTAAATAAAGACCCAAGCCATGAAATCATAATATATGAATAATAATTAAAATAATGGTAGAAGAAGAATCATATAAAAAACATATATCAAGGCTTCATACCAATACATTTGAAACATTTTTGTCTATGAATAATCACTAATTCTGTATTTGGATTCCCTCACATGAACCCTCTTGTTTTGGAAATGGAATTTCATCTAGTGTACCTTATTGTTTCAATATTAACAATTCCATCTATATAACAACTTTTTTATGGCTTGAGATTCCGTCCCAAGTATCATTTGAGCTCATTGAACATTTTTCATTACCCAATTAAATGGAGGGTGATTTTGGTCCCATCCATCTCATGATAAATCATTCATACATGTTCCAAAAAGTAACGTCCTAGGTAAATTAATAATATGAATTTTTCATATTTTTTAATTTTTTAATTAAATTTTAATTTTAATTTAAAAGGGTTGCTATGTTCGATAGCGTACCTAATACGCAACAATGAGTTTCTTTAAAATCTCACATTGCATACTAATAATATGTTATTATTTTAAATGGTAGTTAACACATAGACTTTGTATTGGTTTTAATGAATGAAAATAATGAAAATATGATTATACATGTTTTTTAAATGTATTTACATTTATTCAATAAAAGTTATAGGCTTAAAATGTGAATGAATCTAATTTTAAGCTTAATTTACATTAGAAGACCGATTTATCACCTTTAAACGACAAACCATTTTTAAATTTAGTTTTGATCACATTAATTCATTATGTATGACCAAATAAAATACTTCTTTAGAATGGGGACATCAAAATTTATATTTTGTAAATTTTTGGAATTTTTCTGATCAAGTTCATTTTTAATGAATAGTGAAAAATATTGTTTCTTAATTCAAAAGTGATTTTTAATATAATTTATTTATATGGATAGATTATCTTTTTAATTTGTTTTAAAGTGAAATTAAAATATAATTTTACCGTTTAATCCAATTTTGGTCATTGGAATTAATTTTACTTTGAAATTGGACATAAACAAGTTTCAATATTTTGATAGTTATTGTTTCTTAAAAATAAGCTATTTGTTTTGATAACAGGAATTAATTTTAAAAATAATTAATCCCACTTCTATGTTTAGAATCTGGTAAAATTTACATAATATTTAAATTCAAAATATCAAATATATCATAGGCTGAATTATTGTTATTATTCTGAAAAACTTCAATTTTTTATGAATAGTGAAACCACTTAATGGTAGTAAAAAAACTGACTTTTTCAATTAAATGAAATTTTACCACCTATATGAATTGAATTTTGAAAATCTTACAAACATGGTTGTTATCAAGAATTAAAATATGGTTCAATAAGATTAATATACGTTTTGGTGAATCGTATCTTTTGACTTTTATTTACTTCGATTAAAGGTAAATAAGGCAATTTAATGTAACAAGAAAATTATAATAATTCATAATTACCATAAAACTTGTTCAAAACTTATTGGATGAGTCATTAATGACCATGGTCATATTTGGGTCGATTGTGGGACCCCATTGAGCCTCTTGGAAGTGAAAATGACAATATAGATTAATTAAATTAATGTAAAGGCAAAAATGACAAAAACAAATATCTTTTAGTAAATTAATATTTATATGGTGTTAGATAAGTCATATTTTAAAATATTAGTATTATTTATAAAGAAAAAATTATTTCCTATATGATAGTATTTTTTTATAATTCTTTGACCTCAAATAAATGAAATTATTTTTGACACAATAATGATGGAGTGTTTACATCATTTATAAATCATTTAAATAAATAACATTATAATGAATAAAATATTATCCAAAACATGTCCAATTCATATTGGATGATTATATTTAGACCTTGAGTCACCTTATCTTTGACTATAATTATTTTTGGACCATTATAAACCGAATATCAATATATAATAAAATAATGTTTTCACAATTTCCTAAAGAGCCCCTCCCCGCCTTATAAAAGGAGACCATTTATAACCAATTAATTTCACCTCTGAAGTCTTTTGGATCGTCCAGAATATGTCCAATTAATCTCCCTACATCTCACTCCACCTCCTATAAGCCTTACCTTAGGTAGAAGAAACTTAAAGAAGTCCTATGGTTCATTCCAAAGGGAGTTACCCAAATTAAAGGTAACAATTTCTCTTAAATTGTTTTCTATTATTTTACTTCTCCAACCCCTAAACAATTTTTATTCCTCTCTATTGTAACAACACCTGTATCCTCAATATACTAGAATGTTTTTTTGAATAATATTCTAACTACACTTACACTCACCTCAATCTAATGGATGAATAACATAATGTTTCTGTGGATGGAAAACTAACACCTCATGAAACGATGATTGTTCAAATATCTCAAACTTCCTCTCATGGTGACCATTATGATGGAACTGTATTTATATATGATATATATTATGTTTATGTTTTCATTATTCTTCTGTATTTTCCATTTATAGCATGCCTTTATGGTTTCCATAGTGGGTAAATACGATAATCTCATTTGAGAAAGCGCGGACATACGCCCCCTAAAAGTGATGTGACTTGTTAATTCCTTATGTGGGATATATAAATTATAGAGTTAATGATATTATATATGATATTATACTGTAATTATAATATAACTATTTATAATTATGTTTTAATTCCATGAAAATAAGAAATATAAATGAAAGTAGCGTTCCTGCGTACGTATGGCTTACTGTCTCCACAAACGGCACATTTCATTTCATACCTCTAAATGTTTTGTACCATTATAAATACATGTATATAATGTATAAATATGATATATATTATATCTAAATCATGAATATAATTTTTTATATAATATACCGTAGACCAAATGAACAACATGCAATTACAAAATGTCCATTTTTGACTGAAGTACCAAATATCGACAAAACGAACATTATTAACTTAAATTATTACATAATGTTTATAAAATTATAATAAGTGATATAAAATGACTAATAAACTTGAAAAAGGTTATTAATCAATTATAAATTAACTTTAGTTTATTATTCAGGAGATTAAATAACGATCGAGTCATGTCGGACATGAGGTAAGGGATCTAACCTCTCTCTTTCTTTCCAAGTACTAAATTTTATGTCATTTCATTTATGCTCCATGTTATTTTGTTGGAGGATGTTCGTTTATATTCATCATATGGTATTTTTTTATTTTATATGATTAGAGACCCCCTCTTACTCTCATCAATTCATTTTATTAAATTTTAAGTGGTGTCGTTAGGGTTCCGAATTTTTGTAAGGGAATTCTTTTCTCACTTTTAATTCTGTGAGATTTCCATTGTTCGCCACTTATTTTTTTCATGTGGTGTAATGTGTACTTCCATTTATATATATTATAATTATTATATTTATATTCATGGTATTATGTTCTTCAGTTTGTGGTCATTAACTATTTTTCATACGATTCGATTTGATTACAATGAAGTAAGATTTTTTCATCTCACTTTTTATTCCCATGAGATTCATAATATTTTTTCCACTATTTCATTTTATATGGTGTATTTACATCCCATTATTGTACTGTTTGATTAATATACTTTCATTTATGAGTATTTACATCTTCATTTTATGATCCTTTTTCATGTGGCGTATGTTTTGTACGTTACCAAATCGTTAAGGGAACCTTTCACCCTCCTCAAATAAAAAGACTTATTTTTATTATGTATTTTAATTTACATATTATTATGTTGGGTTATGTTCTTTTATATCCCCAATGATTTAAAATTTATGTCCAAGTGATGAGATACCCTTTTTATCTTATATAATCCTTTTCTTAATTTTATTGTGACGTCGTTGGGCTGTCAAATGATTATAAGGGAACATCTTAACCCAATTTCAATTATTTGGGTTCAACATGTACTTATAGAATATGTCATCAAATGAATATATTTGAATGAACTATAATTTTTTTACACTTAATATCATCTTATATTGAGTGTATTTTTATTTTTCACACAAAATTATGTGATTTATTTATCCATAACATAAGGATACCATCTTTATAAGGGATTTCATCTCAATTTACATTTCCATTGAGACATAATTGTTGTTATGAACCAATTCACTCTTATATGGTGTATATAAAGTACTTTGACATATTATATCATGAATCCCTTAATTTTCATGATATTATAAAGTTCTAATTAAATGTTATTCCTCAATTATTTGTATTCAAGATTATATATTATTGTTAAAAAAAACTCTTTAACTAATATATCATTTTAAATGTTTTGAAGATTTATTGTCTTATATATTTCTCATTAATGACCATGTTTTCGAAAATGGGTTTTAGTATTAATTTATATGGACATTAATGTTTCAAATGATAATTCATTTAAAATATTCAAAGTTGTATGGGGCACTTTGATTCAGAATTATATTTTTAAATGGTTTGGATAATTATATGATAAAACATTGTTTATTTCAATATCTTGATTTGATATATTGGAATGTGAAAATTTTATCTCTC
Source organism: Viscum album (assembly GCA_963277665.1). Classification (NCBI taxonomy): domain Eukaryota; kingdom Viridiplantae; phylum Streptophyta; class Magnoliopsida; order Santalales; family Viscaceae; genus Viscum; species Viscum album. Next base: position 1,272,537,480 of record OY728146.1, read on the forward strand.
CTTTATACATTTGTTATATGTTATGATCATGTTATGGTTATTGGGCATTGTTTACGTATATGGGTGGTTCCGTGATAAACCTATGGTGGGTGAGCCTGACATAGCTCTCCAATGCATTGGGTAACGAGATAGAGGTGAACGTGATGTTTCTCCTAAGAGATTTAGGGAATATACCGTGATTGGTACTCCATGTGTAACTCCCTACGTAGTTGTGATAGCTATAATGTATGTCTAATATGACTTCCTTAAGTAACCTTTATGATATATGATTTTTGTGTGTTATTCATAAATCATATGATTTCAAAAGGGATGTTATGATTGAAAATTATAGATTCATGGCTTTGTATTTATTATTTCGCAAATGTTTTCCTTCCTTATATTATAACCCTTAGTGATCTTTTTATGCTCATCCCATGTTTTTCATATTTCTACCATAGGACTTAAAAATGAATAGGTTCAAGGATTGGATCATGGAAATTCCATGCTATCAAAAACATGGAACTAGACATGTGTCTATTTAAGAGTTTTTATTTTATGAAAGAATAGATACTGAGTAGTAGTGTCTACTTTTAATATTCAAGTTGTTATGTTATAGTTATCGCCTAATTCTCTAGAACTCTAAAAATGAAAATTTCCCCATTGTGAATTATTCATTTAATTCATGATTATGTATTGCTTAAAGGTGGGTCTTTAAAGTTGGTTTCATAGGTCTGTTAAGATAACATGATAGGTTAGTGAATTCTTTAAGAAAAAGAGACATTACCATAATGGTTAGGATTTTAGAAAGATTCATATTTTTTTAGATAAGGGGAATAATTTTAAGATAACATGAATAAGTATATCTTAGTGTTTACCCTCCTCATAAAATATTATATGTTTATTTTACTGATATATTTACACTGACCTTTTTGGTTTTAGTAAATGGATGGATATAGCAGGCACCAATGTACTAGTGGATGTGATGAAAACTGTGACGGTTTTCTGAACGAGCAACTGAATGATATGGGAGATGCAATGGGAACACTTGTGGTTATTCTCCACCAACTATCTAGAGTCATTATTGACTACCTTAACCTTAGTGATCTTTATAAGGAATCGTATATGTGAGAAACAAGTCGCTATGGAATTTCAGGTAATAATCATAAAGGTAAGTGTGTTCAAAAACCTATGTGTCAATGATATGGAAATAATCACCTAGGTAAATGTTTCACAGGGACAGAAAGATTCTATAGATGTGGAAATGAAGGTCATAATGCAAGAATTGACCATGTAAAAAGGAATCATCTAGTGGACCCTATTAAAGGGAAGGAATCCATTTTCGAGGGATCAATTGAATGTTTTAAATGTGTTGTGGATGATAATTATGCAAACACATGTCCTAGGAAGAAGTTTTAAGAATGGGATCACTAGGATCCTACAAATACTCATTTACCAATACAAAATTCTATTCAGATTGAGGATGAAGAAACTGACAATGACCAATGAATGGTATGGAATTTTTCTTAACATATATTTTCCTATTATTGAAATCTTAAGATATGATTCATGATTTTGTTTATAGGAAAGAAGTATTTCAAAATAAGTTGTAAAGGAATGGTTAATGTATCAAGAATAATTTTGAATGAGTAAAAAGTCAATATATAAGGGATTCAAGAGTTATGGTAGAATTTAGGATGGTGAAATGCTTAAATGTATTAAGGCTCTTTTGAAGATGGGATTACATTAGACGACTTTTTATAGTATGTTTAACCCTAATGTTTGATATATGAAAATTTTATTCAAGCAATAGTTTTCTTCTCTTTTGTGGATATAGTTATAAAAACCATTTGGGTTTATATGATCCTTGAATTTGAGGAAATTACTAGCTAATACATTTTGGGATGCAAAATGAAATTTATTAGATAACCTTTTTGGTTAAAATATGTTATGGTTATTTTTGTTGAATTTATATCTTTTTAAGAATGTTATAAAGTTATGTAGTTCTTGAAAAGGGACAACACACAAACCATGTGAAAACACATCTTGTCAGACGAAGCTGTGGGAATCAAACCCTACAACTAAAGTGCGACTGGTACTTATCGCCTACCACTGGACTACGTGAAGTCCCCAGTTAGTATGACTAATTATTTTTTGTTATATGATTCTATGAATGAGGAAGAAGGTGATTTTGGGTTATCTGGGGAAATGATTAACCTATCATGGAGGATATGTGATTAGTTTAATTACTTTTCTGTATGAGACTTTAAGAGTAACTAATATTATTTGGAGATAAATGTTAAGATTTTCCTTGGAAGACTATGTGATTAAATCCTTCTGAGATTTGGGTTTCACACTTAGTGTGGTTTACATTGAATAATTTTAAGGGTAACCATTTATTTAATGGTAATTATTGAACCTTGGGATCTTTTTGTTGAATTTTAGAGATTAAGAGTAGTATTTCTTTTTATAAAGTATTATCCTTTTGGTGATTATATGATCTTATACTAACGATTTTGGTTTAATTTTATGTCTAAATACAAGTGAAATAGATAGTTCCCCTTTTGTGGATTGTCTGATTCTCTAGAATATAATTCATGTGCTCTTTATGTGAAAATGTGTTTTTTATCCTCATAATTAAGAGAAATGATTATTTTTGGTACAAACTTATAAAAAGATGATGGTCGGAGTGGATACTCATGTGGGGGGGGGGGTGTGAATTGAGTTCCAATTTAAAATTTCGATTAAAGATGTTTCTCTTAAAATCCCCCTATTTAAAAACAAGTTAAACTATAGTGAATTTATATAGATTTTGATTGTTCAGTTAGTTTCTCAAAGATTGATTAAGTCTCAGTTAATTTAATCAGAAGATTAAATAAACATTTGTAACAAACGTACTGATTTACAATAAATATAAACACTTGCTAATTTAACTATCAAAGTAACTTAAAAAAATTGTATTTCAAAGTAATTAGCAGCGGAATATGAAATATATATATTGTATACTTTTAAACCTAAACAAAGATGCACAGCAGATGTAACCAAGAGGTTCAGTCTCAAGATGATACGTAGTCCTCTCAAACAAGTTATATAAATTTGATCCACACCATGGATCGTGGTAAACATCAGTGATTCCACTATTCAGGTACAAAGACCTCTACCACAGTTTTATGTTGGAAAACAAACAACAGCTCAAAGGTTTTCCAGGTATTACTTGACCTCTGCCACTATCCACAGTGGGGTACAAGGAAGTTATAGAGTTTGAATCTGGATTTAGAAATCCTCCATCTTGGAATAGGAGACAGTGTGTATATATAAAATTTACATAGTATACAAACAGCTCAAAATGTAAATAAAAGAATCACTAAATGAGTATATAAGAGTTTAGAATTCTCTAGTGATGTGAGGTGCAGCTCTAGAATCTTTTTATTAATCAGAAAATCTTTTGAATCCTTCTCTGGTTTTTTTCTGAAAAATAGAGTTTCGTTTTCTTTCTTGATTTTCAGGTTCAACATTATCAGCTTGAGTGCATGAAGAATTCGTTGTAGTTCATCACTCATGATGCATCTTGTGTTCTCCTCTAGAATGAATGGCTTCGTGTATGTCCAGTGCTCTTCCAGTATGAATGTAGCTTTTTCATTTTGTGTGAATGCACCAGATTCTCAATGTTGTTCAGCCTTTGCTCTTTACACCCTTCACGTGCCTTCTTAGTTCTTGATTCATCTTTTTCGTCTCGGTCTTTGTCCTTCCTTTTATAGCTATCAACTTTGGTAAAATGAATGATTATATTTTTCATGGGTACTAGGTATGGTTCCCTGACATGCCAAAAACTATCATTAAATATCATAAATTTCATTAAAAACATCATATATGATCATTGCATAATAAATAAATAGTATTGAGAGTTATAGAGTTTGACTGGTCATGATTTGGTCTGTATATTCTATTAGTAGCAGCTGACTTATGTAGCAGTGACCTATCAGTAGCTCTTTGATCATGTACAGGTAGCTCCTGGTACCTGTTTGAACCTGTATCGGCAGCTCTTGGTATCAGTAGCTATTTAATGTTGTATCGGTAGCTCTTGGTATCGATAGTTGTTTGATCTTTTTTCAATAGATCTTGGTATCTGTATCTGTTTGATCTTGTATCTGTAGCTCTATATATTGGTGACTTCATCTATCAGTAGACTTTGCTTCTAACGGTAGCTCGTTTCGTATCGGTGGCTCCATGGAAGTAGACTTGTTCATATTGTCAGACATATTCTATCGGTAACCCTGGCATAACATAGCTTGTATCAGTAGACTATTATTCTACGAATATCAGTAGCTTCGTTTGATTCGAGTGATGTATATATCGATACTTATTCATACCGGTAGACTTGTTCTATTAGTATCTCAGTTTCTATCGGTAGCTATCTGTATCAGTGGACTTGATCTACGCGAGACATGTCCACACCTGTGGACTTATACATATTAGTAGCTCTATGTATCAGTGAATGTTACTTATCAGTGACTATGTATATCAGTAGATGAAGTATTGGTATATCTATATCAGTAGCTATAAAAACATTACTGACTTAATACTTATCAGTTTTATTAAAAACACATCCGATTGAGATAGAATAAATTCAGACTCATATAAACAAAGATAAAAATTGACTAACATATTTCAAGGATTATTTTAATATAATTATCAACTTGATAACATCTAATCATATATTTAAATAATTAATATATAGATACATATTATTTAGGATTATCAAGGTATTTGAAAGCATAATTGGGATTATCAAAACATGTGAGGTCAACAATCTCCCCCATTTATATAATCAAAACTTAAGATATTATAACCTCAAAATAATCAGTAATGTATCAGAGGATATATCATTAAATACAATTGTATCAGAGAAAAAAATATATGATGTGAAATATTCAATGTATTAGTGAAAACAATATATGATATTAAATATTCAATGTATCAGAGGTAGAATTAAATACATTGGTATCAAAGGTACAACGCATAGTATATCCCCATTTGATAATATTTCATCTCCTTTCGCATAATAGTTGTTATTCCTAGATATAATATTTATCCCCTTATAATATTTATCCCCCTCTGTGATAATCAAAATGGGAAACAACAAAGAGAAAAGGAACAAAATGATAATGAAAAGAAAGCCATTTGTATTCCATGTTGCAACAAGGTGCATGGAAAGAAAGAAAAATACAAGGGATTACTATCAAATATCTGAGAAACATAGTCAATCCATGTCCTTAATGTGAGATTTTCCCTTGGGATCAGAAGATGATTCAGGCTGTGTGGAAGTAGGTGAAGGCATTGGAATTCTAAAAATGATCACAGGAGGCTAAGCCACTGAAACTGTTCCTGGACTGTACTGAGTAGTTCATTGAGTGATCATAGGAGTAAGCCTTCAAATGGATTGGGCTAGAGTCATCTAGACAAGAGAAGTAGTATAGGAAGAGGTAGGTAAAGCTAGATGTATAATCACTGGTCTAGCATAGACATGTAAAAAAGGGAACAAAAGATTTCTGAAATCCACAATTATTACTCCTCCTCTCTCCACAGATGATATGAAATCATCCTTCTTCTCTATGAATTTTTACATGGATGGAGATAATTCCCTTAGCTTGTAGACTTTCTCTATGAAGGTTTTATTAACAAGTGGTAACTTCAGGATTTCTAACAGAAGTTTTAAGTGGTTGTTGAGTTGATGTTTGGTATGAATTCGTTGGAAATATTAGTCTACCTTGTCTATCACTTCTTTTTTAGAGGCATAATATTGTCTCATATAGTCTTGAACTATCTGCATTATCTCTCTAGCTGTATCTCTAGTAGAAGTGACAAATTTGGTCAGATCTCATGAGTCCACAGAGCCACTGGTTGATGCTGAACCAAGATCCTCCTTCATCACAGCTGTAATCTGATCCAAATCCATTGAAGGTCTGGAGGAAAGAACATCAAAACATAAATTTACTGTTTCCTTGGAATTTTTGGCCAACCCACTGATACGATTTTTGAATCTGGAATCCTAGCTGTTGACATGATCTTTCATGGAGGTTTTAAATCCTTCAAACACTGATACCATCTGGCTCACAAAACCTTTGACATAAGACAAATCATTATCTACTTGGGATTTAAAACTCTTATAAGATTCTAAAGAGATAAAATATTTCATTAGAGATTCAACATCCTCTTCTTCTAAAGATAACTGATTCTAGAATGTTGTAATTTCTTCCACTATTTCTGCCACAATGGTTGACATATTAAAACCGAGAGAGAGTTCAAAAGAATTTTCTAAATTGCCCATCTCTTCAATAAGGAAGCGTTTTAACTCAGAAATAGAGGCAGTAAAATATTCTTTCATATAATTCTTTAAGGATTTAAGGTCATCCCTGGTGATCATATCATTAGGTTCAACCACAATAGGTTCTCTTTGAGATGTTATAACGGCTACTGAGTAATTCATAATCGATTGAATTGATGCTACCAATGAAGCTTCCATTTTCCTTATTTCTTCCACAAAACTGAATTTGAGATCAGAATTTAGCTTATCCAGATCATGAATTCTGGCAACATCTTCAGGTAACAATTTAGTCTTAAAATCATAATTGATTTTTTGTCCATTTAGGGATTCCTCATTGTCAGAATCAGGATAATCCAAACCACAAACCACAAAACCTGAATCTTCTACCTAGTCCTCAATTTCAATAGCCACTAAAACACTGCCAAACTTAGTTTGATTCTCCCCCTCAACTGGTGCATTATCATGTACATCAATAAAATTATCAGCAGGTCTTTATTCCTCAGAAAAATATTCTACTATCAACTTCATATCTGCAACAGCTGCAATAACAAGTGGCTCCTCTTGATTAGGCACATGTCCTTCCATCTCACCCACTAATTCCTTAACAAGCACAACTGAGATTTCAATCAATAGAAGGAGACATAAGAAAACAGAATCAGAGGCTTTAGATTCATTCTCCCTTTCTTCTTCATTCTCAGGGATTTGCTGGTCTTCCTCATCATCAGGTGTTTCTTCATCTAATAATGCTCCCTTTATTGAAGATACAATTTCAGCAGAAGGACATGGGGCCATGTCTGAATCCCTTACATCTTCCATTGAAGTCTCTTCTTCATCATTCTCACAATAGTACTCATGTTCTTCTTCATCTGGTCCTAGACCTACATCTCTCACATCCTTAGGCCTTGAAGGATGATTCACAGGATTGAATTTATCATAAACCATCTTGTCATCATTAATATTTTCTCCTCTCCAAGGGTTCCATTTTATCATAAAATATTTGAAAACTATTTTTCTCATATAGATATTATTCGTCACTACCACTGTCTCATCATGAGACTCAGCTACTCCTTTCACATTGATCAACATTGATATCAATTTGGGAAATAATTGGGCATTAGTCTTTGATTTTGGCCTGGTCGTGTCCTCCATTTGAATCATTGACTATCTGGACAGATTAACATTCAAACAATGTCTCAAGAGATGTTAGAGATAGATATATTGATATATTAAATTATAAAATTCCCCTCTCCTTGGTATTAAGTCATTCTGAACAAATTTGAACAAAAATATGGTCTCTCCATCCATTTCAGCAGCCAACACTTGTCTTTGACTTCCACTACCGGTGAGCTCTTCCAAGGAATAGTCATAATAAAATACATCACTTGTAGGTGTTATTGATTTTGAGACATATCCAGAAACACCTTCCTGTAGAGCCTTCAGTCATTTAGCCCACTCAACAGATGAAAAAGATATATCCAATCCAGTCAAAAAATAAATCACTCGATTCTCATCATATGATTTCTCATATCTCACAAACTCATTGAATTGGTTCACTAGCTTTGGATAGTAGGGACCATTGTTGTTCGAAAATAAATCTACCCATTTCCGATCATCTAGCACCTTGAGCACTAATGACTTGTTAAATAACAACTATTCCATGCCCATCTATTTTTCAATCGCAATAAATCTATTTTTTAAATGAGGGTTCACTGGTCGCCTCCCCGACCATGTTCTACCAACACTACCAATTGCATCTGGATTAGACTTCTACTTCTTTTCATTGGGCACAACAATGTCATCTTGGATGGTAGAAAGTTTGGTTTTTTCTATCTCTGGTTCAAGGAACATATGGTTTTAGAGAAAATATGAAGTAAGACTTCAGGGTAAAGGGTTTCAGGTTCGGTGGATTGAGAAGTAACTAGGACATTGTTTTATCATTTAGGAATCCTAAAATAAATAAAAGAAAAGAAAATAGAGATGATACAGATTCTGGCAGCATAAAAGTTTGGAACAGTGTGTACTCATCGGTAGGGTTTTTCAGTGAGAATTCCTATCAGTGAGGTTCATCAGTGAGGTATCACAATGGTGAGGTTTCCACATCAGTGAGGTTTCTACAACGGTGAGGTATTCACATCGGTGGGTTTTCACATCAGTGAGGTTTTTACATCGATGGGGTTTTCACATCGGTGAGGTTTTCACATCAGTGAGGTATTCGCATCGGTGGGGTTTCCACATCAGTGAGGTTTTCACAACTGTGTGATTTTCACATCAGTGACGTATTCACATAGGTGAGGTTTTCACCAACCAAGGTTAATAATTCCTAACTCATTTCTAATGTAACATAACCTATCCAAACCTAATGGTTTGGGGAAAATGTTAGCTAATTGATGTTCAGGAACCAATAATTCCATGAATAATATCACCTTTTTGGTAATGATCTCCCAAAAGGTGGTGCCTTACATAAATGTGTTTGTTCCTAGAGTGAGATACAATGTTCTTTGAAATATTTATTGCACTAGAGTTATCACAATTAATTGAAACATGTTTAAATAATATCCATTTCCCAAAAGAGTGTGTTTTATCCACAGAATTTGTGCACAACAACTACCAGCAGCTCTATACTCTGATTCGATAGTAGACAAAGCTACATAATTTTGTTTTTTCTACACCAAGATACTAAGGGCTTACCTAGAAAAAGACATGTTCCATATGTTCTATTTCTATCCAGCTTGCAACCAGAAAATGTAGTCTCTGAATAACTCATTAAGTCAAAATATTGTCCTTTTCGGTAAAACAAACCTAAATTTATAATGTTTTTAAGATACTTAAAAATTATTTTAACAGCATGTAAATTATATTAGTTTGGATTAGCTTGAAATATTGCACACATACACACACTAAACATAATATCTGGTTGACTAGCAGTAGAGTAATGTAAGCTTCCAATCAAACCTCTATAATTGGTTTGATCCACTGGTTTCCCAGTTTCATCTGCAAAAAATTTTCAGACAGTACTCATGGGAGTATCATTTTCCGCAAAACTATCCAAACCAAAATGTTTTAAAACAACCATTGTATATTTAATTTGATTCAAAATAATACCATTTTAATTTTGAAAAACATTCAATCCATGAATGTATTTGAGTTCTCCAATTAAACTCATTTCAAATTCATTTTGCATAATCTTGGAAAAATCAGTACATAAATAATGTTTAGAAGATCCGAAAATAATGTCATCAACATAGAATTGTACTATCAAAACATCTTTAGAAATTACTTGAATAAAAAGTGTTGGAAAAAAAATCCCTTTAGTAAAACTCTTTGAAATGAGAAAATTACTAAGTCTATCATACCATTCTCTCAGAGCTTGTTTCAAACCATATAAAGCTTTGGATAGCTTGAAAACATGATTTTGAAAGAGAGGATGAGTAAATATAGGTGGTTGTTCAACAAAAAACATATTCAATTATAAAACCATTTAGAAAAGAACTTTTGAAATCCATTTGATATAACTTAAAATTCAGAGAGTAGCATAGGAAAGTAGGATCCTAATGGCTTCTAATCTTGCTACAGGTTCAAAGGTTTCCTCATAGTCTATACCTTCTTCTCAACTATATCCTTCTGCAACTAAACTAGGTTTATTTCTAACTATATTTCTAGAATCATTAACTTTGTTTCTAAAAACCCATTTAGTGAATATTGTCAAAGTGTCCTTAGGTCTGTCAACCAATTCCCAGACATTGTTCCTTTTAAATTGATTTAACTCTTCTTACATAGCCATCACCCACAATTCATCCTTGATTGCATTATTGAAATTTTTAAGTTATATCTGTGAACGAAAGGCTTGATGTTAATCCTGGTTTCTTGGAGAATCTCTAGTCTATGTCCCACTATCAAGATTACCAACAAAAGCATCCAAAGTATGATTCTTTAGAATCCTAGTTGATCTAGTAAAGGTAGGCCTAGAAATTTCAGGATCTACTCTAATTTTGGGTTATATGGAAGCAGATTCTGGAATATGTCCAGAACTGGATGTTTTCACAGCAGGTTCTTTAGTTTTATCACTAAGGTCCCGAACAGTCAAATCTTTTTCATGATTTTGAAGAGAAGACATCAGTTCATGTGGATTAGTTTCATCAAACATGATGTGAACGGATTCTTGCACACAATTGGTTCCTTGGTTAATGACTCTATTGCTTTTATAGTTAAATAATAACCATGAAAAATTCCTTCATCACTTTTAGAAGAAAACATGTCCGGATTATACTTGGTATTGAGGATAAAGACATTGCAACCAAAGAATTTGAAGTAATTAACTTTTGGTTTTCTATTGTTCCACAGTTCATAAGGAGTCTTCATATGAATAGGTATAATCAGGACTCTATTGATAATATAACTAGTTATATTCATATCTTCAGTCCAAAAATAGATATGAAGTTCATAATCATTAAGCATTGTTCTTGTAATTTCTTGCAGGGTTCGATTACTTCTTTCTACTACACCATTTTGCTGAGGTGTTATAGGGGCATAAAAGTTATGACTATAGCCTTTATGTGTGCAGTAGGATTCAAACTCATGATTTTCAAACTCACGACCATGATCACTTCTTAGGGTTTTAATGTTAAGTCCACTAAGATTTTATATAGAATTAGAGTATTTAGTAAATTAGGAACAAACTTCACTTTTTTGAGTTAATAAGTATACCCAAATATATCTAGAAAAGTCATCTACTAAGACATCGATATAGTGATTCCCATTTAAACTAGAAACTTTAGAAGGTCCAATCAAGTCCATGTGAACCAACTCGAGAGGTTGAGATGTTGAAACTACTTTCTTTGATTTAATAGAAACTTTATGATTCTTTCCCTTTTGACAGGGATTGAATACTTTATTTGATGAGAATTCAAGCATAGGTAGATCTCTAACTAAGTTCTTCCTAGTCAGTTTTCTATGTGAAGGAATGATGCAGTTTCCTAATCTTCTGTGCTATAACCAAGATTCTGTATGAAAATCATTTAAACAAGTAACATTTTTCTTGACTAAAGAATTCAAATCAACAGCATAAAAATTTTCATTTCTTAAGTTAGAAAATAATAAAGAATTTTTATAATTAAAAACAATACAAGAATCATATTCAAACATAACATTGAAACCATCATCACATAACTGAGAAATACTTAACAGATTATATTTATATCCATTAAAAAAATAAAAATTTAGAAATTAAATCTGAATTAATGTTACCAATATAGCCTAGGCCGTTGATCTTTCCTTTGGAGTTATCACCAAAGGTGACATGTCCTCCATAAACATTTATTAAACATTTAAAGAATGAGTAGTCTCCTAACGTGTTCCTTGAATATCCATTATCTATATACCATATCTTCTTGTGTGAACTCTTCAAGCAAGTATCCTACAAAACAGGTTTAAATATAAAATTATTTTGGTACCCAGATCGTCTTGGGTCCAGATAGGTTAGAAATTAAAGCTTTAGGTACCCAAACATTTCTTATGGTTCTCACATGATTAATAGATTCAAAAAATTTTGACATATATACTTTGTTTGATCTATAAAAATGTTAATAACAAGTTGACGCATATTAATTTCCAGAATTGGAACTAGCATAATTTGTCCGTATTTAGGAATAAATCTAATTTTCGTAAACTGTCTCTCTCCAGGTGGGTATCCCAATCCTATAGTGTACTTTGGGGCCACTTGTTTTCCTAGAATTTGTGTAATTTCATTGTTTCGATTTGTGAATTTTTCTAAGTCCTTCCTTAATTTCTCATTATACAATTTTAGTTCAGTATTTTCCTTAAGCAATTGAACATTGTTTTCCTTTTCAATGTCAAGGGAAGATTTAACAGTGATGGATAAGGCATGCTCTTTCTTTAAGAATTTGTATATGTCCTTAAGTTCATTACAGGTCTCTTCTATCATATTATAATATTCAAATAGTTATTCACTATAAATGTATTCATATCCAGAATCAGATTCAAAATCAACTCCAGAATAATATGAATTTGATATAGGAGTATCCACCATTACCTCAGATGTGTTTGTCATAAAACACATGTTAGCTTTATGAAAATCTTCATCCATAGAAGAATCAGAATCAATTTAAGTTTCATCTAAAGCACTCCATGTTTCTTTCATTTCTTTCTTATATTTGATGTCGTTGTAGTCATGTTTATTCTTGAACATCAACTTTGGACATTCTTCTTTCACATGTACTTTCCTTTTACATTCTTAGCAGATAATTTCATCACTATTATCAGCATTCTTCCAGTCCTTTTTCCAATGACCTTTTTGTCATATTTACCTCTTTAGCTTGATTTTCTGAAGAATTTCTACTTCCTATAAATTTTCTTAAATCTTTTGTCTATTTGATCAATCTCAGTATCACTGTTAGATTTATAACTTTGGTTTGTTGAGGTTTCAGTTTGTATGTGAAATTTATTTTTTTCTTTGCTTTTTGAGGCAGTAGTTTTAAATTCCACTAACTTCCTTTTAGGTTCATCATATTCTTCCTTATTTACCTTGAGTTATTCCATAAACATATTTAGCTTACCAATTAATTCTTTGACATGCAGTTTGATGATGTCACATGATTCTCTAATGGAAACAGATATGCCTCTCCATATTTCTGGCAGACATCTTAATATCTTCATAAATTTTTACTTTACTAGAATAGCCTTACCAAAAGTACTCATGGTGTGGAAAATCTCATTGAACCTTAGATACATGTCATAAATATGCTCATCATACTTCATTTTAAAATTATCATATTTAATAGTATAGGTATTCAACCTCATTTATTTCACATTGGTTGTTCCTTCATGGGAAATAGCCAAAGTGTCCCAGATTTCATAAGTAGATTTACAGGCAGATATTCTATTAAACTCTTCATCTCCTAAAGAACAGTATAGTGCATTTTTACATTTACAATTATTATTGAAAGCTATTTTAGTAGGTTCATCCAATGTAGTTCTTTCAGTTTCTATAATTTTATATTGAGCTTATATAGTAGTCCAAATATCAAATCCCATACTCTCTATGTGAATTTTTATCTTATGTTTCCACTAAGCATAATTTGTACCATTAAAGAAAGGTGGCATGTTGGTAACTGAACCTTCTAACCAATTATCTATAGCTAGATTTTAGAAATTAAATTTAAAGGGATAAAATTTAGAATTAACTGAAATTTAAGATCTTTAAAGATGAAACTAAAATCACAGTTGAAAAATAGAGTGTTTTGAAATCAAAACATAATAAAAACATCCTCTGATACCAAATATTGGGCAGAGTGGATTCTCAAGAGGGGGGGGGGGGGGTAATTGAGTTCCAATTTAAAATTTATATTTCAAATATTTTTCTTAAAATACCCTATTTAAAAACAAGTTAAACTATAGAGAATTTATAAAAATTTTGAGAGTTCAATTAGTTTCTCAAAGATTGATTACGTCTCAGTTAATTTAATCAAAAGATTAAATTAACTTTTGAAACTAACATACTGATCCACAATAAAGATAAACACTTGCTAATTTAACTATCAATGTATCTTTAAAAACAGAATGTATTTCAAATTAATTAGCATCAGAATATGAAATATATATATATATACTTTTAAACATACACAAAGATGCACAAAAAATGTAACCAAGAGGTTCAGTCTCAAGACGAGACTTAGTCCTCTCAAACAAGTTATAAAAATTTTATCCACACCCTGGATTGGGGAAAACAACTGTGAAACCATTGTCTAGGTACAAAGACCTCTACCACAGTTATATTCTGGAAAACAAACAATGGCTCACAAGATATCCCGGTCTTACTTGACCTCTACCACTATCCACAGTGGGGTACAAGGAAGTTATAGAGTTGTAATAAGGATTTCGAAATCCTCCAGCTTGGCACAGGAGACAGTGTGTATATATAAAACATACATAGCATACACAGTACTCGAAATTTAAATAAAATAATCACTAAAAGAGTATATAAGAGTTTAGAATGCTCTAGTGATATGAAGTGAAGCTATAGACTCATTTGATTAATCAGAAATGCTTATGAGTCCTTCTCTGGTTTTTGCCTAAAAAACAGTGTGTATTTTCTTTCTTGATTTTCAGGTTTAGATTTATCAGCTTGAGTGCATGAAGAGTTCATTGTAGTTCTTCATTCAAGCTTCATCTTGTGTCCTCATCTAGAATAGTTGACTTCGTGTATATCCCGTGATATTCCAGTATGAATATAGATTTTTCCTTTTTTGTAAATGCACCACGTTCTGAATGATGTTCAGCCTCTGCTCCTTACACCGTTCTCTTTCCTTCTTAGTTCTTGATTCATCTCTTTCTTCCCAGTATTTGTCCTTCCTTTTATAGCTGTTAGCTCTGGTAAAAATAATGATTACCTTTTTCAGGGGTACTATGTATGTTATCTTGACATGCCAACAACTATCATTAAATATCATTAATTTCATTAAAAAATCATATATTTCCATTTCATAATAAATAAATAGTATTTAGTGTTATAGAGTTTGACTGGTCAAAATTTTTATAGTAGTTTCTGTTTGTAGAAATTGACTTATATAGCAGTGACCTATCGGTAGCTCTTTGATCACTTACAAGTAGCTCTTGGTAGCTGTTTGAACTTGTATTGGTAGCACATGGTATGGGATGCTGTTTAATATTGTATCAGTATCTCTTGGTATCAGTAACTGTTTGATCTTGCATCGGTAGCTATTTGTATCAGTAGTTGTTTGATCTTGTATCGGTACCTCTATATACCAGTGACATCATCTATTGCTAGACATTTCTTCTATTGGTAGCTCGTTTTGTATCAGTGGATTCATGGTCATAGACTAGTTCATATCATCAGACTTTTTCTATCAGTAAATATGGTGTAACAGTAGCTAGTATTAGTAGACTTTTTTCATGTGTATATCAGTATCTCCATTTGATTCCAGTGAATTATATATCGAGACTTATTCATATCAGTAGACTTGTTCTATCGGTAGCTCAGTTTCTATCGGTAGCTGTCTGTATCGGTAGACTTGATCTATCAGAGACATGTGCATACCGGTGGACTTATACATATCCGTAGCTAGGTGTATCGATGAAATTTTCATATCAGTGACTATGTCTCTCAGTAGACAAAGTACTGGTAGATCTGTATAAGTATCTATAAGAAAATTAGTGACTAAACACTAATATGTTTTTTGCAAAACACATCCGATTGAGTTATAATTAATTCAAAACTCATATAAACATAGATAAACATTGATTAGTATATTTCAATGATTATTTTAATATAATTATCTACTTGATAATAGAATAACATATATTGAAATAATTAATATATAGATAGATATTATTTCGGATTATCAAGGTATGTGAAAGAATAATTGGGATTATCAAAACAAGTGAGGTCAACAAAAGATGAAACTCTACATGAAGGTTAGTATATTTTCTAATGTATTTATTATATATAGAAGATTAATTCCTAAAAATTATGAAAAGGAATGTCAAACAAAAACATTGTTGGGTTACGTTTCCTACTGGGTAATCAATGACCGTTTAAACACATCATAAGTTTGTGATTTTCTTGTGGTTAACTTTCTCATAATCATGTTTCCTATCTTTATCCATCAGAACAGGACCCTTTGTTTTCTCCTCCATATCCTTGTTTTCATGGAATCTTATTATGGGTTAACTCAGGTGAATATATTACTTCTCTTTCTTTATTTTAAAGTGATAGATTTACTGAATCTTTTTTCGGATATGGGACTTTCAATAAAGTTTCCGAGCCCAAATTTTAAAATTTTGAGGATGCAATTCCCAAAACGGGGGAAGAATATAACATCACAGGTAAATAAAGAATATGAAATTTTAAAATTTATTAATTTTTGAATTAAATATTAATTTTACATTAAAAGGGTTGCTATATTCGATAGCGTACCTGATACGCAACAACCAGTTTCTTCGAAGTCTTACATTGCACAATAATAATATATTATTATTTTAAATGTTAGTTAACTCATAGTCGTTTAATTGGAAAGAATGAACTAAAATAAATACAATATGATTATACATGTTTGTTAAATGTATTTAAATTTATTCAATAAAAGTTAGCGGCCTAAAATGTGAATGAATCTAATTTTAAGTATAATTTACACTAAAAGGCAGATTTATCAACTTTTAATAGAGAACCATTTTTAAGTATTGTTTTGGACACTTTAAGACATTCTATATGACCAAATAAAATCCTTATTTATAATTGTTAAATCCAAATTTACTTGGTGTAAATTGTAGGAATTTTTCTGATAAAGTTCATTTTTAATGAATAGTGAAAAAAATAGTATTTTAATTTTAAAGTTATTTTTAATATAATTTATTTATATGGAAAGATTATATTTTTAATTTGTTTTAAGGAAAATGAAAATATATTTTTACCATTTAATCCAATTTCGTTCATTGGGAATAATTTCACATTGAAATTGTACATAAACAAGTATTAATCTTTTGATTGTTATTGTTTCTTAAAAACATGCTAGTTGTTTTGATAACGAGAATTAATTTTAAAATTAATTAATTACACAAATATGTTTTGATTTTGGAAAAATAGACATAATTTTTTAATTCATAATATCAAATATATCTTAGGCTGAATTTTTAAAAATTTTCTAGAAAACATCAATTTTTGATGAATAGTGAAACCACTTAGTGGTAGTTAATAATACATATGTTTTCATTTAAATTAAATTTAACAAGTTATGTTAATTGAATTTAGAAAATATGACATACATGGTTGTTATAAATAAGTAAAATTTGATTCAATAAGATGAAAATAATTTTTGATGAATAGTATCTTTTGACTTTTATTTACCGCGGTTAATTGTAAATAAGTTAATTTAAGGTAAATAGAATATTATAATAATTCAAAATAACTTTAACACTTGCCAAAAACATATTTTTTGAGTCATTTACAACCATGGGAATCATTGGGTTGATTTTGGGACACCATTGAGCCACTTGGGAGTGAAAATTTTAATTTAGATTAATTAAATTAACGTAAAGGCAAACATGACAAAAACAAATAACTTTTAGTAAATTATTTTTATATGGTGTTATATAAGTCATATTTTAGACTATAAAAACTCTTTAGAGAGATAGAAAGATATAATACATGATATTATTTTATTTATAATTTTTATATATCAAATAATATAAATTATTTGTTACACAACAATGATGCATTGTTTACCACATTAATAAATCATTTAAATAAATAACCTTTTAATGATTAAAACAGTATCCAAAAACTATCCAATTCATAATGGATGAATCTATTTTGACCTAGAGTGATCTTATCTTAGACTATAATGATTTTTGGACCATTAGAGACCGAATATAAATATATAATAAATTAATTTTTTCTCACTTTCCTAAAGAGCCCCTCCTCGCCCTTATAAAAGGAGACAATTTATAACCAATTCCTCACACCTATAAAGCCTTTTTTTCTCTTAAAAACGCTGCCCAATTAAGCTCCCTACATCCCTATACTCCTCCTATAAGCCTTAACTTAGGAAGAAGTCACTTAAATAAGTACTTTGGTTCAATCCAAAGGGAGTAACCCAAATTAAAGGTAATAGTTTCTCATAAATTGTTTTCTTTTATTTTACTTCTCCAACCCCTAAACGATTTTTATTACATTATATTTTAACAAAAACAGTATCTTAAATATACTAGGATGTTTTTATGAAAATAATCAAACTACAATTACACAGACCTCCATCTAATAGATGAAGAACATAATGTTTCTGTGGATGGAAAACTTACGCCTCACGAAATGATGATTGTTCAAATATCTCCAACCGCCTCTCATATTAGCCATTATAATGAAAAAATATTTATATATGATATATATATTGTTTATTTTTTCTTTATTCTTCCATATTTTCCATTTCTATCATATCTTTATGGTTTCCATTGTGGGTAAATATGATAATCTCATTTGTGGAAGCATGGACTTACGCCCCGTCAATGTGATGTGACTCGTTAATGCCTAATGTGGGATGAATAAATAATAGAGTTAATTATGTTATATATGATATTATACAGGAATTATAATATAACTATATATAATTATGTTATAATCCCATTCAAATAAAAAATAGAAATTAAATTAGCGTTCATGCGTACGTACGGCTTACCGTCTCCATGAACAATGCATTTCATTTCTAAACTCTAAATTTTATGTACTATTATAAATACATGTATATACTGATATATATGATATATATGATATCTAAATCGTTAATATCATTCTGTATATAATTAACCTTTGACCACATGAACAACATGTAATTATAAGAAGTCCATTTTTAACTCAAGTACCAAATATCTACAAAACGTACATTATTAACTTAAATGATTACATAATGTTTATAACATGGTAATAAGTGATATAAAAGGAATAATAAACTTGAAAAAGGTTCTTAAGAAATTAAAAATTAACATTATTTCGTTATTCAAGATATTAAATAATGGTCGAGTCAAGTCGGACACAAGGTACGGGATCCGACCTCTCTCATTCTTTTCAAGTACTCTATTTTATGTCATTTCTTTTATGCTCCATGTTCTTATGATGGAGGATGTTATTTTTTATTCACCATACATTAATTTATATTTCTATTTGATTAGAGATCCCCTATTACTCTAATCAATTCATTTTATTAATTTTTAAGTGGCGCTGTTAGGCTGTCGAATTTTTGTAAGGGATTTCTTATCTCACTTTTAATTTCATGCGATTTCAATTGTTCAGAAATTGTTTATTTCATGTGGTGTATTTTGTACTGAAATTTATATATATTATAATTATTATTTTTATATTCATGGTATTATTTTATTCATTTTTTGGTCATTAAATTATGGACATACGACTCGATTTGATTACAATGAAGTAAGAGTTTCTCATCTCACTTTTTATTCCAGTGATATTGATGCTATATTTGTCACTATTTATTTTTTTGTGGTGTATGTACTATCCATGATTGTACTCGTTGAGTAATATAATTTAATTTATGAGTATTTAAATCTTCATTTTATGATCCTTCTTCATATGTCATATTTTTTGTACGTTACCAAATCGTTAAGGGAACCTTCCACCCTCTTCTATTTAAAATACTATTTTATAATGTCTTTTAATTTACATCTTATTATGTTGGGATACGATCTTCTATATCCCCATTTATGTAAAATGTATGTCCAAGTGATGAGATACCCTTATTATCTTATCAATTTATTTTCTGAATTTTAAAGTGACGTTGTTAGGCTATCAAATTTTTACAAGGGAACTTCTTTACCCAATTTCTATTCTTTGGGTTCAACTTTTACTTAATGAATATGTCTTCCAATGAATATGTGTGAATGACCTCTAATTTTTTTACACATTATATCCACTTATATTGAGTGTAAATATATATTTCACACATAATTATGGGATTGATTTATCCTTAATTTAAGGATACCATCTTTATAAGGGATTTATCTAAATTTATATTTCCATTGAGACTTCATTTTTGTTCTGAACCAATTCACTTTTATATGGTCTATATACACTAATTTGACTTATTATATCATGAATCCCTTTATTGTTATGAAATTATAAAGTTCTGATTAAATT
Source organism: Viscum album (assembly GCA_963277665.1). Lineage (NCBI taxonomy): Eukaryota > Viridiplantae > Streptophyta > Magnoliopsida > Santalales > Viscaceae > Viscum > Viscum album. Next base: position 1,272,557,459 of record OY728146.1, read on the forward strand.
TTATCTATCAATTATTTGTATTCAAGTGTCTCTATTTTGGTTAAAAAAACTCTTTAACTAAAATATCATTTTAAATGTTTTGAAGATTTATTCTTCTAAATATTTCTCATTAAAGTCCATGTTTTCAATATGGGTTTTTGGATTTATTTATATGAACATTAATGTTTTCAAATGATAATTCATTTAAAATCTTCAAAGTGGTATGGGACACTTTGATTCAAAATTCTCTTTTTAAATGGGTGTGAAAATGATTGGAGAATACATTATTTATTTCAATATCTTGATTTGATATATTGGAATGTGGAAATGTTATCTTTACATTATACATGTGTTAGATGTTATGATTTTTTATGGTTATTGGGAATTGTTTACGTATACAGGTGGTTTCGTGATAAACCTAGGGCGGGTGAGCCCGAGATAGCTCTCCAATGCATTGGGTAACAGGATAGAGGTGAATGTTATGTTTCTCCTATGAAATTTAGGGAATATACCGTGATGGGTATTCCATGTGTAACTCCCAATGTATCTATAATAGATATAATGTAGGTTTAATATGGATTCCTTAATTAACCTTTATGATTTATGATTTGTGTGTGTTATTCATAAATCATATGATTTCATATGGTATGTTATGATTGAAAACTATAGTTTAATATATTTGTATTTATTATTGGTAAAATGTTTTCCTTCCTTATTTTATCATCCTTACTAAGATTTTTATACTCATCCCATGTTTTTGAAATATTTTCCACAGGACTTAAAGATGAATAGGTTCAAGAATGGGATCAAAGAAAATTTATGTTGTCTAAAACATGGAACTAGACATGTGTCTTTTGAAGAGTTTTTATTTCATGAAAAAAATAGATACTGAGTAGAAGTGTCTACTTATAATATTCATGTTGTTATGTAATTGTTATGGCCTCATTCACTAATACTCTAAAGCTAAAAATATTTCTAATGTGAATTATTCATTTAATTCAAGATTATGTAATGTTTAATTTTGGGTCCTTCTACAAAAAATCATAAACAATCATATCATAACCCAAGAAATGAAATATTTGTCATAAAAATGCAACCATATATTAACCTATGGAAAAAATATACATGTTTCATAATTATTTCATCAATTAATAACTCGTGAAAAAAGTGGGTTTCATAAGAATATAACATATTAAAGGGAAAAATATTTCATAAACATCATTTCAAATAATTTAAAACATTCATATAAAGGATACAAATTGAATAATTTTACCATTTACCTAAAATTATATTAGTGACACTAGATGATGTCATCTTATATGAGAAATAATTTTGAAATATATTTTAAAAACACTTCATGATGACATTAACAATTATCCATTGAAAATTTATTCGTAAAATATAAGACCATTAAAAATCATTTTCATTAAAATAAAACTGTAAACATATAAAGGATGCATTGAAAAACATTTGTAAACTTTTTTTCTTGGTAAATGTTTAGTGTATCTTGAAAATATGATTAAAACAATTTTTCCAAGATATTTTATAAAAGATCTATGAAAATATGTTGAAAATAATTTTTTATAAATTACTTAAAAAAAATCATCAAAATTATCATTCTAAAATAATATGGAATTATATAATTGATATTTGAATAATAAATACATACCGTATCATGTAAAATGTACTTTAATTTTTCACAGTAAAAATTATAGAAAAATAACTTACTCAGAAGAAACAATATTATTATTTTTAAAAAATTTCTAAAAAATAAAAATTATAAAAATGTTTTCAAATGATCATAAGATATTAGTAAACATTATTGGAATAATTTTTTTAAAATTAATTGTTTTGATGGAACATTTATTTCTATCTGAAGAGAGAGGTATATTTATATTTTCCTAAAAATAGTTTATTAATTATCATAAGTAAAAATGAGTGGATAAATTGGAGCTAATAAATGAAGACATCATGAAAAACCAGAGTATAAGAAAAATCATGATTGTTCTTGAATTATTGATCGTAACGTTTCATTAATCAAAACATGATCAAAAAAAATGTTGATAAATGATAATATTATTTCAATAATTTCTTACCAAATGGTGACTTTGAGTCATATTCACCATTTTCGAAAATGAAATTACATAGAGATTTAAATTATTATGAAAATAAAGAGGCTAATTTTGAAATATTTCCAATTTATTTTATATACCTTATATAAAAATATATGTTTATAACATGGAATGTGTCTCAAAGAAGAGAAAATTGAGACAAAATTACTTTACCGATTTGGTAACATTTTAAACATAAACCCCATGATAAAAATATAATAAAATAGTTATATAAATAGATATATATTTTAATTATAATATTAATATAATAAATTAATGTGAATTATATACACCACACAAAATAAATTTATGGGGAATAATGGATGTATCTCACAAAAAAAGAGTTTTATGTATTTTCTTTACATTGAGTTATAATTGTCCCATGTGACTTTTATATTAAGGAATAATAAACTTCTGTTTATTATTTATTTTAATTATAACCATTTTCATGTTTATTATTACTTTTACTATACTTATTACTATCTTTTACTAATAATTAAACAATTATGCTTAAGTCAAGTGTTTTGACCAAATTCTTTTCATGTGTTAAAAATGACAATTGTTGGCCTACTATAGTCTAAGGGGTCATTATATGAACATATTAGGAACAATAATCAAGAAATAATTATAGTATTTATACATTAAACATGCTATTAAAGTTAATAATTAAATATGGTTTTAAAAAATTAATAACTATTAAAATAATAGAGATGGTAGGTTGTACACATGCATAAGTAAAAATAAATTTCTCAATAATCATTATCGAAACAAGGTAAATAAAATTAATATTTCCATAAATATCATTTATCATAAATACCATATTATTTAACAATTTATAAATATATATCTAATTATTGTGATGTAAATGAAATGACATCATGTTGAGGAGGCAGAAGTCCACCCATCCACGAATAACATTATCACTTTATAAGTGTGTGAATTATTAGTAAAGAAAATTTTATATATTATATTTCAAGAAGTTTTATATGTAATTAATTGTATATATATGTTTTTCATGTCACATATGTGTAACCAAAACCTCCCTTTATACATTCCATGTATCGTGTAAATGAATCACATCCCTTTTATGGGGTAGTAGTCCACACATCCACAAATGATGTTACCATATTTACACGTATTGGATATAATAAAAGAATTTGTAATAAATGAAATATATAAGAGTTAAATAAAATATATATATATTATAATTCATGTAACACCCCAAGCTTCCTCAGTATGTTTCCTTTCGAATAATGCAATGACGTGCATTGTACGCAACTTCGAGATTTTAACACACCACAACCAATCAAACTAGCCGTTATGAATAGTAATACCTACTTTTTGAAATTATATATATTTTATATTTCAAAATTGACTTCATTTTTGGATTCGGAATATCGAATTTAGCATATGGTGAAATTTTGGTACTTTTCGGATAACTTTCATATTTTGATGAATAGTGAAAATTACTAAATTTTAATTAAAAACATCTTTTTTAATCAAAATAATTAATAGTGATAAATTTTGAATTTGGGTGGTTTTAAAGTATATTTAGAATATATTTTTACCATTTAATATAATGTTGGTCATTGGACATAATTTTACAATTAAACCGAACATAAACAAGTGTCAATCTTTTGATAGTTATTATCTCTTAAAAACACGCTTTTTGTTTTGACAGCGGGAATTAATTTTAAATTAATTTCTGCCACTTCTGTGTTTTGAATTTAGAAAAATGGATTCCATATTTGGAATCAGGATGTCCAAATTGTGTAAATAGGTAACTTTTATTTTTAGACATTTTGAATAATTACTGCGGTAAATATTTTATTTACCATGGTTAAGGGTAAATCCGGTAAATAAGGGTTATAAAATAATATTATAATAATACTAAATTACCCTAAAATGTGTCTTAACCCTATTTGTTGATACATGGTCGACCATGGGCATCTTTTGGTCAATTTTGGGACCCCATGGATCCACTTGTAAGTGATAATGACACTTTATATTAATTAAGTTAAAATGAATACAAAAATGACACAAGCATATATCTTTTAGCAAAACAATTGTTAAGTAGGGTTATATATGTTGGATTTTAGATTATAAATATTCATTAGAAATCTAAAAAGATTTACTACATAATTATATTTTATTTATAATTTTTTGACATTAAATAATTTATTTTATTTAAGACACAATGATGATGCAGTAATTACTAAAATAGTAAAAAATTAACATAATTGATATTATAAATACCCAAATAATTATAATATGAAACTTTTAATGAAGTAAACAAATTTTCTAGGATAATATGATATATTAGGATTGATTTATTTGACTTTGTTCGAAGTAATCAATCTGGTATGAGTTTCACAAAAATCAACTAGTGAATAGTGTCATAATTGACATAAAAGAGTTCTTAAAACAAATATTATATTATTAATTGATATTAAATTCCTAAAAATCTAAGGTTCGGACAAGAGACTTATATTATGATAGCTTAATCATTAATGGTCCACTTGGGGGTCTCTTGGATGTATATAGTAAGTTTATTAACCATATTATATAAAAATACAAAGAGACATTGTAAAAGTGAAACTAATTAACTTAGAGTTAATACTTAAAGATAAGGTTAATATAAGTACCCAAACCTGTCTAAATTATATTGGATGAGTTGTTTTCGACCTATCCCCACCTCAACCTTTGAATAGTCAACTTTGGAGCCATTGGAAACCGAATATGAATTTATTATAAATTAATATTTCTAGCTTTTCCAAAGGTGCCCCTCACCCCTCTTATAAAAGGGCACTCCTCCTTCTCATTTCCTCACACCTCTAAAGCCACTTTGCTCGTCCAAACTCTGACCAAATAAGCTCCCCACATCCCTCTACTCCTCCTTGAAGCTTTTAATTAGGCAGAAAGCATTTCAACAAGTCCTTTGGTTCCAACCAAAGTGAGTTACCTAAATTAAAGGTAACGATTTCTCTTAAATTATTTTCATTTATTTTGCTTCTTCAACCCCCAAACTCTTTTTATTTCCCTTCTTTTGTAACAACACCAGTATCCCCAATATACTAGGATGTTGTTATAAGAAGTATTCAAACTACACATACACACAACTCCATCTAATGGATGATGAACATAATGTTTCTGTGGATGGCAAACTAACGCCTCACGAAACGATGATTGTTCAAAAACATCTTACTGCCTCTCATGGTGGACATTATGATGGCACTGTAATTAAATATGATATTAATGATATATATTTTATATATAATCTTCTGTAATTCCATTTTATTTCATACCATTATTCGTTTCATGTTGTATATACATACGATAATTTCATTTGAGGAAGTGTGGACTACCGCCCCCTTAAAATCATATGACTCGTTCATACCACACATGGAACGTATAAAGGATGGTGTTAATGAACTTAAGTAACATATATAAAATATTATATTATACTGGAATAGTAATATACCTATGTATCATTTGGATTCGATTCTTTTAAAATAAAAAAATTAAATGGAAGTAGCGTTCGTGCGTACGTACGGACTACCGTCTCCACGAACGCGATGAGATTCATTCTCCATCGTATCCATTCAAGTATAATTATCATTTAATGATTTAAAAATGATGTTTAAGGACTTGATATCATTCTGGATATGAATAAGATACAACAAACATGACTTATGTAACAAAACATATAAAAGAAAATGAGTAAGTTAACACCCGAAACGGCATTAATACTAAGATATTATTAACAAATCAATGTTAAAAGATCATATATGATATCATATTAAAGTAAATGATTCTTGTATTATTCAATAACAATTATTTCACCATTATACAGGAGTTAAACCTACCATCGACCAAGGAAAAAGTACAAAGTAAGGGATTCTCTTATCTCACTTTCAATTCCGTGAGATTTCCATTGTTCGCTACTAAATTATTGAAAGTGGTGTATTGTGTACTTACATTTGATATATATTATCATGATTCACTTTATATTCATGTTATTCTGTAAATCATTTGGTGGTTATTAGCTTTTGGCCATGCGACTCAGTTGATTAACGTGGTAAGGGGTTTCTTGTCTCACTTTTAATTCCGTGAGAATTCCATTGATCACCACTTAATTATTGCATGTGGTGTATGTGTACTACCCATGATTGTATTCATTGTGTAATATACTTTATTTTATGGGTATTTACATCATCATGGTATGATCTTTATTTCATGGGTGTTTGTTTCTTAAGTTACCTAATCAATAAGGGAATTTGAGATTTCAACTTCCACTCATTTGACTTTACGCATATTTCATTGATTATATTACCCCAAGATTATGTGTGGAATCACTATTCATTTGATTATGTCATAATTTCCACTCCCATTCCTGTGGATATAAGTTTGATACACATAATCACTCCATTGATAATTATCAAGTCATTGATATGAATTTGATAAGAGTAATTTTAACTCATTCTCCATTTATTGAGTTAAACATCCAATTCGTTGGTATTGTTTTTACAAGAATATGTGTGAATATACTTTGATTGATTTACACTGAATATCCAATCATATTTAGTGTATTTATATTTGTCACACATAATTATGTCGTTGATTTATCCTTAACCAAAGGATACAACCTTTATGAGAGATTTCATCTCAATTTACATTCCATTGAGACTTCTTTGATGATATACACCAAATCACTTTTATGTGGTGTATATAATGTACTTTGACATAGTATATCATGAATTCCTTTATTCTCATGATATTACAATGTTTTGATTACCTCAATTATTTGTATTCAAGTGTCTCTCTTTTGGTTAGAAACTCTAACCAAAATACCATTTTAAAATGTTTTAAAGAATTATTCTTCTAAATCATGCTCATTAATGTCCATATTTTAAAAATGGTTTTAAAGATTTATTTATATGGACATTAATGTTTTAAAATTAAAAAACCTTTTAAAATGTTTCAAAGTGGTATGGGACACTTTGATTCAAAAATCTATTTTTAAATGGCTTCTTGACAAATAGTGTGACTTTTAAATGTTTTCATGAAAAGGGGGATATTTCTCTCCAATAGTTTTGATGATTATTTTCATCTATGTCAACATCCTTCATTATTCATGATTGAGGTTAATGTGATACAATAAAATCTTCCATATTGTATCAAATGAGTTATATTTGACTGTGGATGTTCTATTTTTATACCATTCATGGTTTGTGGTTAAAGTATTGACATTTCGTATGCTAGTTTTAATACGAATGTTTATTTTATGCTTAAACCTATTCATATGAGGAATGCATTAGACTTAATAAGTGACGGGTGGAGCCCGCTATAGCTCCTCGATGCATCGGTAGGTCTCATGAGACAAACTAGTGTCTTGGCACAAGGCCTTGGCAAAATCTTATTAGTAGTCTAGGCACGAGGCCTTGGCTATGTGGTTATGATAGTCTGGCATTATGCATTCCATCATTATGAAAGTGGTTATTGATATTGCATGTGATCATTCGACTAGTAGAATATCCATGTGAGTAAGTAAATGGCATTATTTCATTTTACCTTCGCCATTTTATGCTGAAGTTTTAATTTAAAAGGCTTTTGTTTTAGTTATAAATTGCCTTAAGTGTTTATGCTTATTTATGAAAGCTTCTGCTATAATGTTATCCTTACTGAGCATCCCAGCTCAGCCCTTTCAATGTTTTATTTTACCCAGGATTATGAAGAAGTAATTTATGAATGACCTGCATGGATAGTATGAGGGGATATGAAGACAAGATGTTTTTTTTTGATGTAATGTAAAAATTTATGGATGTATCTAGTTATTCCAAGGCTACTAAACCAATCGGTCTTTAGAGACTTGATCTTTCTCATGATCATGCCAATGTTATGTAATAATGCACCGACTCTCGGTAATTAGGGTCGGGGCGTTACAGTTGGTATCAGAGGAAGTTTAGTACAAACCTTGGTAGCTAGATTTAGATAAACTCTGATTAGAGCACGTAGACCTAAGATGAACTTTGAGGATTAGTATAAAAGTACTTCCTAGAATTTTGGTATTGTAGAGATTTTGTGAGTTTTCCGAGAAATACATCCCTGTCTGGATACGAGCAGGTAGATGCGGCTCTGGAACAGATGTACCTTGGGGTAAAACCCGAAAACACCGCTTTGAGCTAGACTCGAACGGGAACTGGTGCACGACAACGGGCCTTGCTACACTCTTGGTTACGACACTCCCAGGGGTTATGCTTAGGATAATTTACATTTTCTTTACAAACCAATTTAAGTATTATATATATATAGGATGAGAGTAAATGACCTTGGTTAATCCTAATATGTTTCAAATTGAGAATATGGTGACATTTTAATCTCTAAATGATTTTACGACTACTATTACTCACACAATGCTTTATGGTTTTAGTCAATGGCTGGATTCCAAGGAAGTGATAGTGAATTTGAGAATGATGTACAAGATGGGAACAGTGGTGGAAATGAGCAACAAAATGGAATGTAGATAGGCGTAAAATATATTGTCTTTATTCCAAATCAGTTTTCCAAAAATATGATCAACAACATATATATTTACCAACTCCCAGACTCAATAAGGAAGAGAAAGGTGATAAATGATAAGAGCTCTAGCAATGGAGACCATGGAGAAAAGAACCCTCAATTTTCATCATGCAGGAAATGTGGAAAGAGACACCCAGGAAAGTGTCTCAATGGGACAATGAAATGTTTTACGTGCGGGAAGGAAGGACATAAAGTAAAGAATTGCTGATGAAAAATGAAGAGTACTATGGAAGAAGATAAAAATGGTCCCAAGAGTCCATTTACAGTCATTTTCCATAAATGTAGGGGACCTGGCCATTACCCGAGTGAATGTCCTATTCTATAGGATATTTTCTTGGTCAAAGAAGAAGCTATGTGGGAATAAATGGTTGGAGAAATGTTTAAAAAGTATTAGCACTCCTTGTTGATGGGTTTACTATGGAATAATTTCCTCTTGTATTTGTAACCCCGCAGTTTGCCATGTGAGAATGATATTTGAGGAAGAATTGTCTCTTCTCTTGTGGATATGGGTATAAATAACCATTTGGATTTATATGATCATTGGGGTTTGAGAGAATTATAAGTTATTCTAATTTGGGATGAAGATTCAAGGTATGATATAACATTTGGGGTTAAATTTATGATATAGTATTTTGAAGAATTTATCTCATTTTGGCAATATTATAAAATATAGTTTTTGAAAAAGGACAACACGTAGACCGTGTGACAACCCGTCGCGTCGGACAAAGCTATGGGAATCGAACCCACAACCAAAGTGCGATTGGGATTTATCGCCTACCACTGGACTACGTGAAGTCCCTGGTTAGTGTGACTTTTTTTTAGTTAAATGATTTTATTGATCAATAATAAGTTGATTTGGGTTCTTATTTCATATCAAAAGAATACCCTTGGTATAGGAAAATGATTTGGTGATTAGGTGATAAATGTTATTTTGGAAGATGTTCGCTTTGTTGGGAACACTATATGCCCAAGGAAAATAGAATACTATGGGGTTTCATTTGTGGAGTAATGATAGATTTTTATCTACGTTTTTATTGTGGATTTATAGTGATTTGGGTTATTTATGGAAATTATTAACCTATAATAGAGAATATGTGATTAGGTTAATTACTTTTGAGTATGTGACTTTAAGAGTATCTGATGTCATTTGGAGATACAATTTAACATGGGAGACTACATAATCAAATTCTTCTATGTTTTGGGTTTCAATATTAGTTTGGATTATATTAAAGTATTTTAAGGACAATTGGTTATTGAATGGTATCTATTTAACTTTGGGGTATTGTTGGTTTAATTTTAGAAATTAAGATTAGTGCATATTTATCTCAATGAATATCCTTTTGGGGGATCATTAGATCATTCACTGACCATTTTGGTTTTGATTAATCTTCAAAGACAATGTAAATATATGGTTTATCCTTCATGGATCATGTGATTCTATAGAATTTTATTCTATCTCTTCCAGTGTGACCAAGTCTTCTTGAATACTCATCGTTAAAAAAAAATGAGTTAGTGGTGGAAATTTATTAAAGAATGAAAATCTACTTAAAATGTAAGTATATCTCATAATGTTCTTAGTCAATATCATAAATGAATTCCTCTTCCTTATGTAATGTAACTTAAAAAAAATGTTGTCCGTTTACTTTCCTACTAGGAGACTAATGGTCGTTTGTCCCAACACAAGTTTGTGGTTTTCTCATTGTTAGCTTTCTCCTGATCATGATTTCTATCCCTCTCCATCAGAACTTGACACTTAGTTTATCATCCATATCCATGCTTTCTTACATGGAATCCTAGTATGGGTTATCTTGGATGACCCTTATACCTCTCTTTCTTTCTTTTAAAGTGATAGTTTTATTGACTCTTTTTCCGATGTGGGACTTTCCATTATATTCCCAAGCAAAATTTTAAAAATTGCGAGGACGCAATTTATTGAAGGAGGGGAGAATGTAACACCCCAAGCTTCCTCGGTATGTTTCCTTTCGAATAATGCAATGACGTGCATTGTACGCAACTTCGAGATTTTAACACACCACAACCAATCAAACTAGCCGTTATGAATAGTAATACCTACTTTTTGAAATTATATATATTTTATATTTCAAAATGGACTTCATTTTTGGATTCGGAATATCGAATTTAGCCTATGGTGAAATTTTGGTACTTTTCGGATAACTTTCATATTTTGATGAATAGTGAAAATTACTAAATTTTAATTAAAAACAATTTTTTTAATCAAAATAATTAATAGTGATAAATTGTGAATTTGAGTGGTTTTAAATTATATTTAGAATATATTTTTACCATTTAATATAATGTTGGTCATTGGACATAATTTTACAATTAAACCGAACATAAACAAGTGTCAATCTTTTGATAGTTATTATCTCTTAAAAACACGCTTTTTGTTTTGACAGCGGGAATTAATTTTAAATTAATTTCTGCCACTTCTGTGTTTTGAATTTAGAAAAATGGATTCCATATTTGGAATCAGGATGTCCAAATTGTGTAAATAGGTATCTTTTATTTTTAGACATTTTGAATAATTACTGCGGTAAATATTTTATTTACCATGGTTAAGGGTAAATCCGGTAAATAAGGGTTAAAAAATAATATTATAATAATACTAAATTACCCTAAAATGTGTCTTAAACCTATTGGTTGATACATGGTCGACCATGGGCATCTTTGGGTCAATTTTGGGACCCCATGGATCCACTTGTAAGTGATAATGACACTTTATATTAATTAAGTTAAAATGAATACAAAAATGACACAAGCATATATCTTTTAGAAAAACAATTGTTACATATGGGTTATATATGTTGGATTTTAGATTATAAATATTAATTAGAAAGATAAAAAGATTTACTACATAATTATATTTTATTTATAATTTTTTGACATTAAATAATATATTTTATTTATGACACAATGATGATGCAGTAATTACTAAAATAGTAAACAATTAACATAATTGATATTATAAATACCCAAATAATAATAATATGACACTTTTAATGAATTAAACAAATTTTCTAGGATAATATGATATATTAGGATTGATTTATTTGACTTTGTTCGAAGTAATCAATCTGTTATGAGTTTCAAAAAAATCAACTAGTGAATAGTGTCAAAAATGACATAAAAGAGTTCTTAAAACAAATATTATATTATTAATTGATATTAAATTCCTAAAAATCTAAGGTTCGGCCAAGAGACTTATATTATGATAGGTTAATCATTAATGGACCACTTGGGGGTCTCTTGGATGTATATAGTATGTTTATTTACCATATTATATAAAAATACAAAGAGACATTGTAAAAGTGAAACTAATTAACTTAGAGTTAATACTTAAAGATAAGGTTAATATAAGTACCCAAACCTGTCTAAATTCTATTGGATGAGTTTTTTTCGACCTATCACCACATCAACCTTTGAATAGTCAACTTTGGAACCATTGGAAACCGAATATGAATTTATTATAAATTAATATTTCTAGCTTTTCCAAAGGTGCCCCTCACCCCTCTTATAGAAGGGCACTCCTCCTTCTGATTTCCTCACACCTCTCAAGCCACTTTTCTCGTCCAAACTCTGCCCAACTAAGCTCCCCACATCCCTCTCCTCCTCCTTGAAGCTTTTCCTTAGGCAGAAAGCATTTCAACAAGTCCTTTGGTTCCAACCAAAGTGAGTTACCTAAATTAAAGGTAACGATTTCTCTTAAATTATTTTCATTTATTTTGCTTCTTCAACCCCCAAACTCTTTTTATTTCCCTTCTTTTGTAACAACACCAGTATCCCCAATATACTAGGATGTTGTTATAAGAAGTATTCAAACTACACATACACACAACTCCATCTAATGGATGATGAACATAATGTTTCTGTGGATGGCAAACTAACGCCTCACGAAACGATGATTGTTCAAAAACATCTTACTGCCTCTCATTGTGGCCATTATGATGGCACTGTAATTAAATATGATATTAATGATATATATTTTATATATAAGCTTCTGTAATTCCATTTTATTTCATACCATTATTCGTTTCATGTTGTATATACATACGATAATTTCATTTGAGGAAGTGCGGACTACCGCCCCCTTAAAATGATATGACTCGTTCATACCACACATGGAACGTATAAAGGATGGTGTTAATGAACTTAAGTAACATATATAAAATATTATATTATACTGGAATTGTAATATACCTATGTATCATTTGGATTCGATTCTTTTAAAATAAAAAAATTAAATGGAAGTAGCGTTCGTGCGTACGTACGGACTACCGTCTCCACGATCGCGATGAGATTCATTCTCCATCGTATCCATTCAAGTATAATTATCATTTAATGATTTAAAAATGATGTTTAAGGACTTGATATCATTCTGGAAATGAATAAGATACAACAAACATGACTTATGTAACACAACATATAAAAGAAAATGAGTAAGTTAACACCCGAAACGGCATTAATACTAAGATATTATTAACAAATCAATGTTAAAAGATCATATATGATATCATATTAAAGTAAATGATTCTTGTATTATTCAATAACAATTATTTCACCACTATACAGGAGGTAAACCTACCATCGACCAAGGAAAAAGTACAAAGTAAGGGATTCTCTTATCTCACTTTCAATTCCGTGAGATTTCCATTGTTCGCTACTAAATTATTGAAAGTGGTGTATTGTGTACTTCCATTTGATATATATTATCATGATTCACTTTATATTCATGTTATTCTGTAAATCATTTGGTGGTTATTAACTTTTGGCCATGCGACTCAGTTGATTAACGTGGGAAGGGCTTTCTTGTCTCACTTTTAATTCCGTGAGAATTCCATTGATCACCACTTAATTATTGCATGTGGTGTATGTGTACTACCCATGATTGTATTCATTGTGTAATATACTTTATTTTATGGGTATTTACATCATCATGGTATGATCTTTCTTTCATGGGTGTCTGTTTCTTATGTTACCTAATCAATAAGGGAATTTGAGATTTCAACTTCCACTCATTTGACTTTACGCATATTTCATTGATTATATTACCCCAAGATTATGTGTGGAATCACTATTCATTTGATTATGTCATAATTTCCACTCCCATTCCTGTGGATATAAGTTTGATACACATAATCACTCCATTGATAATTCTCAAGTCATTGATATGAATTTGATAAGAGTAATTTTAACTCATTCTCCATTTATTGAGTTAAACATCCAATTCGTTGGTATTGTTTTTACAAGAATATATGTGAATATACTTTGATTGATTTACACTCAATATCAAATCATATTTAGTGTATTTATATTTGTCACACATAATTATGTCATTGATTTATCCTTAACCAAAGGATACAACCTTTATGAGAGATTTCATCTCAATTTACATTCCATTGAGACTTCTTTGATGATATACACCAAATCACTTTTATGTGGTGTATATAATGTACTTTGACATAGTATATCATGAATTCCTTAATTCTCATGATATTACAATGTTTTGATTACCTCAATTATTTGTATTCAAGTGTCTCTCTTTTGGTTAGAAACTCTAACCAAAATACCATTTTAAAATGTTTTAAAGAATTATTCTTCTAAATCATGCTCATTAATGTCCATATTTTAAAAATGGTTTTAAAGATTTATTTATATGGACATTAAAGTTTTAAAATTAAAAATCCTTTTAAAAAGTTTCAAAGTGGTATGGGACACTTTGATTCAGAAATCTATTTTTAAATGGCTTCTTGACAAATAGTGTGACTTTTAAATGTTTTCATGAAAAGTGGGATATTTCTCTCAAATAGTTTTGATGATTATTTTCATCTATGTCAACATCCTTCATTATTCATGATTGAGGTTAATGTGATACAATACAATCTTCCATATTGTATCAAATGAGTTATATTTGACTGTGGATGTTCTATTTTTATACCATTCATGGTTTGTGGTTAAAGTATTGACATTTCGTATGCTAGTTTTAATACGAATGTTTATTTTATGCTTAAACCTATTCATATGAGGAATGCATTGGACTTAATAAGTGACGGGTGGAGCCCGCTATAGCTCCTCGATGCATCGGTAGGTCTCATGAGACAAACTAGTGTCTTGGCACAAGGCCTTGGAAAAATCTTATTAGTAGTCTTGGCACGAGGCCTTGGCTATGTGGTTATGATAGTCTGGCATTATGCATTCCATCATTATGAAAGTGGTTATTGATATTGCATGTGATCATTCGACTAGTAGAATATCCATGTGAGTAAGTAAATGGCATTATTTCATTTTACCTTCGCCATTTTATGCTGAAGTTTAAATTTAAAAGACTTTTGTTTTAGTTATAAATTGCCTTAAGTGTTTATGCTTATTTATGAAAGCTTCTGCTATAATGTTATCCTTACTAAGCATCCGAGCTCACCCCTTTCAATGTTTTATTTTACCCAGGATTATGAAAAAGTAATTTAATAATGACCTGCAGGGATATTATGAGGGGATATGAAGACAAGATGTTTTTTTATGATGTAATGTAAAAAATTATGGATGTATCTAGTTATTCAAAGGCTACTAAACCAATCGGTCTTTCGAGACTTGATCTTTCTCATGATCATGCCAATGTTATGTAATAATGCACCGACTCTAGGTAATTAGGGTCGGGGCGTTACAATTCATATATAAACATTCTTATAATAATTATAAACATGAATGAAGGGAATGGAAAAAAACAAAAAATTGTGTTTCGTGAGGCGTAGTTCGTCGAACATGAACAATATGTTCATTTTATATTTGATGGTGTTGTGTTTATGATTAGGTAAAACAAAAAATATAATAATATATAAGAATAATAAGGATATATTTTATGTAATATAATCATGAATTATGTTTATTTTCTAGTTTATAGAATTAAAATAAAAAAAGAGCCTTAGAAAGGATGTTACCTTTTTTTGGGTTACTTATTTTTTTTCACTAAAGCGCTTACTTGGATGGATTTATTGCAAAATAGATGATTAAAATGTTAAGTTGGGTATTTTGGATAACTAATTTGTCATATTTTTTTATAGACAACGTTTCTTTAGTTTTTTGATGGAATTGGGTGAGAGGAAACCCTTTATAGTGGAGAAGGAGTGGGACTCGTGTAATATTTTGAAAATTGGAAACCCCAAAAAAATTATTATATATAATGTGGATAAAATATTTTTAATTTCTATATCAAATGTATTAAAAATTTTATATATGTAAATACAATGGTTTTTTATATGTTTATTGTCATATTGGGCATTATGTTTATGTATTAGTCCCTTGTTAATCTTAATTTAAGCTTAATTAGACAAATGTGTTTTGGTCAAAAACTAAGTTGAAAATTTTATAAATTATTAAATATTATGTTTCCAAATATTCTCCATTTTTTCGAATTACAAGAATATAATAGGGATAAATTAATTTCAATTTAATCCCACAAATGGGAAGATAAAGCAGGGGTTTAAAAGTAGAAAATGTTCAAATGTTTAATAGGTTTTTTTACCAAGTAACTTTTTCGAATTAATTATAATGAAAAAAATTAATAAAATTAATAAAATTTGATCTAATTATAATTGAAAATCAATTAAAAATATAATTTAACCTTATAAATAAATTAGATGAGAAATATGTTTTCAGTTGAATTTCAATATTTTTTACTATTCATTAAAAAACATCACAAAAAATATAAAAATTCATAGTAAGAAAATATTTTTTAGAAAAAACAAATTATGAATTTTCCATATAAAATATATATAATTTCAAGAATATATATTTAAAATAGATTCTCTATCAAAACACGGTAAACAAGCCTTAATAAAAAGATTGGTTTTCTGGGTAAATTTTGTTTGCGCCTATCTAATCTATTTGATTAGTATAAAAATTATATTTTATATAATATATATATATATATATTATAAATATAACTTACTAATTTTAATTATTTTATTTATTATGAAACAATAGTTTTATATGAAAATATTCAATTTATATTCAATTGGTTATAATATTCATCGTAACCACAAAAATCATTGTATACTTGTGTAAAATATAGGTTTCCATAAGAAATTTAATAATATAAATAAAATATATCATAATTTCAATATTAAGTATTAATATATTAATTATTAATTTTTTTAATAATATATTATTGTTTGAAAAAACATGGTCTTGAGTGTTACAATGGCGGTCGAGGAAATTCAGTCTTGCGTGTAACTTAAAATAACCTCAATGTTCCATATAAAGTAAGATAAAAAATATATTTTTCATAGATAATGATTAAATTGTAATTTCTTATGACAAAATACAAACATATATATTTAATATATATATAATAACTATTTTTACTGTTGTATGAAATTTAAAATATCAAAAAGAATAAATTAATTTAAAAAAATTTCCCAAAATCGTGGGCTCTTACAGTATGAATTTTATAAGGAATACATTCATCAATTATACATTTGGATCCTATATTATGAAGGTAAATTACTCATAGACATAATAAATCTTTATTCATTAGTGTAAAAGATTTTTTTAATTAGTATAAAGTATGATGTTTTTAAAATTGTTGTCACTTTCAAAAAAATGATTTGATTAGAAAATATTTTGACATAGTAGAAAAATTTATATCTCCAATTTTTAATTGAAATAAAATTTAAATAATATATTATGAAAATTAATACCATGGAATAGAGAATAATTTACATAAATGGATTGGGTTTCATAATCCTTTAACCTTAATTCCATATTAATTTAATCACTTTTGTCCATCATGAATAATAATCATAGATTTATTAAATCATTGAACACAATTATAATTTATTAATTTATATCACTCATTATCAGTAATAATAATTGTATAATATTTATTAATTTCTAATGATGAAATATAAAAGTTTATAAATCATGTTTTACATAAAAAAATTTCATTTCCCAGTAACTTTTTTAGTAAATGTAATTTATACATAATTATAAATAATTATAGAAAATTATTATGAATATAATTATATGATTATGTATTATATATATTTTATATTTTCCATAATTTAGGATGGTTATATATGTTGATGTTTCAATTTATCAATATGTGGTTAACTGACCGTTGAAGTGACATTATTCGGAGAGACGAAAAAAGAAGGTCAAAATTTATTTATAGTATTGTGATACATAATGTAAGATATCATCATCAATAAAATGTTAAATTACTGAATATTAAATTCTATTATGGTTTTTTTCTTAATTTTTTGGTGAAAAAATAAATATAAAAAGAATAATATAAATAAATAGAGGTATGTGTACTAGAACATACATATTTCTTGGTGTTTCTTCACTTGTACGACACTATAACTCCTCTATGTTTGGAGTTTTATTTCTCAAAAATGTTTTGAAAGATTTTAATATTTTCAGAGGGATTATTTGGGAATATACTTGGTTTTTTAATTGGTGGGAGGGGTTTTTTTCCAAGGGAACTAAGAGGATTTCTTTGTCCTTGAAGAAATGGAAATTTTTAAAATATAATACCGAATAAAATAATATAAGAAAATTAAATTTTATAATAATAAATTTTTTAAAATATAAATCATTTATTAATATAATATAATGATTATATCAATTTAAATACATTGTATAATTTATATTATGAAATGTCACACCCCGACACGCGCGGTTATTTTATTTTATGATTTCTTTGACTTTAAATTTTATTTCTGCGGTTCGTGTTCAGTATCGGACCAGGTTTTTGAGTTTTTGATAAAAAGTGCACTTTTTGACGCGACGTCGTTGGGCGCGTGAGCGGAGCCTGTTCTGGAAACCCCGCTCGTCCCTGCCCGGTGTATTTTCGCATCTCGTTGTCTTTGGAAAAATTTTAAATAGAGTCTTTATATTTAACGCGCACATCTATTATTATAAGTTAATAATTATTTTTATTATTTAATACAAAATGGATACTTTTATCATTTTTATTTTATCACTATGATTATCATTATCATTATTGTTTTTATTACTATTACTGTTGTTATTATTATTATTATTACTATTATTATTATTGTTATTATTATTATTATTATTATTGTAATATATTATTATTATGATCTTGATTTTTTTTATTTAATTTTATTTCTCTTTTCTTATTTTATTTTCGTTTTCTTCTAACCCTAGCCCCCTTTATATATATATACTTTTCTTTTTTTTCTTTCTCCCCGCGGGAGCCGCCTCCTCCGCTCTTTGCTCGACCCGCAGCATCCCCTCAGCTCAGCGCGCAGCCCTGCCTCTCCATCATCCGACGAAGCTCCCCCCCCCCCCCTCTTGTGCTCTGGAAACGGTGCCTCGGCCTCGCCCGCAACCTGTCCGCCTCCCTTGCGTAGAACTCCCTTCGGCGCCGCTTCGCCACACCCCTGTCCACAGCAACACCCGCAGCACCCAGTGCCCTCTCATGCCTTCGCCTTTCTCCAGCGCACGCAGCTGCATCACCCAACCCTTGCTCGCCTTCCTCTCGATCTACTGCACCAGCCACCAGCGAACCTCCCCTTCTCTGTCCATCATCACACAGCAAGGTCTCGGCCGGCGCGATCCTTCCCGGTGTAGCGCGCCTCCTCCTGTGTCGATCCACCGGCCAATAGCATAGGTTCTGGCGCCATTGGTTCTACCGGCGCTACCCTTTTCCTCCCTGATCCGGCCATCGGGCCTTCGTCTCCCCTCCGACAGCATACCAGCACTTCCTCGCCATGTTTTTTTGGCGGTTCCCTCCTCCTCTTTGCAGGTTTCCTCCAGACCCGCGCCCCCCTTTTTTCTTCTCTCCTTCCTCTTCTTCTTTTCTTCTTCTCTTCTTCTTCTTCCCTTCTTCTTCTTCTCTCCTTCTTCCTCTTCTTCTCTTCTTCTTCTTCTTTTTCTTTCCTCTGTCCTGTGCGCATCACCCCCGGCCAGCCGCTCGGCCTCCCTTGCGAGGTTGGTTATTTATTTATTTATTTATTTATTTCATCATTCTTATTGTGTGATTATTATTATTCTTGTTGTTATTTTTATTAATAATAATAATAATAATATTATAATTATTATTATCATTCATATTATTATTATTTTTATTATTATTATTATTTTGTTGTTATTATTGTTAATATAATTATAATTATAATTATTATTATTATTATTATTATTAATCTTATTACTATTATAATTATTATTATTATTATTACTATCATTATTCATATTCTAATTATTATTGTTATTATTATTAATATTATTATTATCATTATTATTATTATTATTATTATTATTATCTTCATCATCGTACTCTTGTTGGTTCATGAGTTTTAATTGACGGTGGTTTTTTATTCGTTGTTTTAGGATTCTTAGAAACCGCACAAGGCGTTTCCGAGTGAGCGCCATCGCCGCGCCTTGTTTCTGAGGTTCCGTTGTTGTCGCGCTTCAGTTCCGAGGTGAGTGTTTCTTCCCGCCGCTTGGTTTCGATTGCTCTGGTGAGTTTTGGATGTGTCTGAGTCCTTGGTTTTGATTATACAGAGTGTCGGACCTTGTCACGTGGTTTCGGACACACGTCGTGTCATCGCGCCTTCGATCCGAGGTTGTTGTGTCGACGCGCTTGGTTTTGAGGTAGGTCCCCTTTGCACTGCTTTTGAAATTTGAGTTATATTATTTCATGCTGTTTGCGCACCCTAATTGTTCAAAATCAACATTTTATTAATTGTGATAAATATGAGATAATATATGATAATTAATTTTTAATATAAGATGGTTAATTTTTAAATGGTTATTTAATGTCAAAAGGAGCCGTTTATTTTATACACGACACATGAAACATCCTTTTGATGAGAGGACACCCAATAATGAAAGAATGCCTGTTTGGATTTTAAACATAATTCACAGAATGTAAAACAGAGTTCTGGTTTAATGAGAAATGATTTCTTTTGAAGCATGAACAAATACTTTGGTTTGTTTGAGAAATTTCCCGGTTGGCTCTTAAAGATTACTTGGAAAAAGAAAATGGTTTGGTTTGGTTTATAAAAATATTGATAGCCTGTGGCGTAGTGTTTTGGGGTTCTTTAACAGTTTTAAACTGGGTTTTGTCTCATAAAGAAGTTGTACCTGTCTTTGAGTAGTGTTTGTGAAATGTATTAAATGCCCGTTTGGCTCTTTATGGAAAGCGATAAAAATGTTTTGATAAAAACCCTCTTAGGGCGACTCTCATGCCTTGGTTGCAATTGATTGTTTGGGAGGCCGCGCTTAGAGGCTCCCGGGTACTTTAGTAGTAAAAGGCATGAGGTTGTTCCACGGAGTGGCTCGGGTGATGCCTATTGTGCTTTATATATATATATGTATATGATTGGATGCTCGGTTGGCATTAGTTGGCTGACCCCTTTTTCAAACACTTGAGACATGGGAATCTGGCATATTGAGAGAATATTCTAAGAACGATTGCTGCACTGGTAGGTTATGGTACTGACCAGTGGCCCATAGTAGGTGGATATATTGGGTTTATTGCTATGGGATTTGCCCTCGACCTGCACGTGAGTGGATGGTCGAGCGTATTGTGCGTTTTGATTTCATCGTGACATGTCGATAAGGATGATTTCTCATGTATTGGTGTCTTCTTGTTTATTCTCGATCTCCTAGGTTCACCCATGTCTATTCAGCTTTTGTAGCTTGCAGTAATGATTATGATGCTCACATGTATACCTACATTGCCCTGCTGTGTGTTTTACTTTGTGCATTCTGGTGTATTGATTTCCTTGGAAAATGGTAAATTTCTTTTGATTAGGTTTCTAAAAATTATTTTCAAATAACAGTGTTTAATCCTCTTTGTACAAATTTGAAAATTTAAACATTACTTTCCGCCCTTTCCTGAAATTTCATTGACACTAATGAAATGAACCAAAATTTTGAAATGGCTAAGGGCAATGGTTCATACTTTGTTTTTAAGTAAAATTCTTAGAAAAACATACTTTTATAAATTGTAGTTCAAACTTGAAATGATGTTTCTTTTATTTTAAAGGTAGTGCATTGGGAATAGATATCGGGCTAGCCTACTGAGTTTTAATACTCACGCCTATAGTTCTTTTGTGTTTTTAGTGTTTGTGCAGGCTATAGTTTGAGTGCGCTCACCTAGGGCGACGCTTGATCGTTGAGCCGGAGAGCGACCCGCGTGGTCGCACGGAGCCTGTTCGGACGTCGTGTTTGGTTAGTTTGTTTTCTATTTGTTCTTGTTTAGTCACTTTATCTGGATTATCTTTTCTGCACTGCTCTGTATTATTTTCGCTATCTTATTTATTTATATTGGGCGAAATTGTTCCCATAGCCTCTGTTGATGCCCTGGCGCTTGTCGCCAGCCCGGGAGGATCGGGAACGCCTCCCAGGCCATGTCGCAGACTGGATCAGGTGACCGATTCAGGGTTGACCTGGGTGGGTTCATGAAAAAATGGTATCAGAGGAGGTTTTCTTTTAGCGACCTCACTTTTCAGAGCGCCCTTTGTTATTTGGGATGTCAAGGTAGATGGAGTAGGATTGTCGGGACTTGAGGGGTAGGTGCGAGAAGAGCGTCACGAACTCTTTCCTGTATCGATCCTCAGGTTTCCATGGGAAGTCTTGTTTAATTTGTTTGTTTGGGTTTTTATGGAAATGTTTTGCGATTGGGGTACGACAAATGGAGTTGGGCTAATAGTCCTATGCTGCATGGACTAGCAAGCCATGTGGAGCTAGGGGCATGGTCCAAGAAGGCTCTCTGTGTCAGTGACGTGTTTGGCATATGGCCGCCAACCATATGGTCAAGTCGTCTACTGACACTAGTCCCCTGTTTGAGTTGTTTTGGGTTCCCCCTTGATTTCTGAAAGTGGTTTGAATCAGAAAAGTTGGTTTTGAAAAAAAAATTGGTTGTTTGAAATAACATGTTTGATTTGCAGATTGTTTTAAAAGAAGTGGTATGAATAAATTATTTTTGGAAAATGAAGTTGCTTTGTTTTGGCCTTGGTGTTCCGATGAGTACTCACATGCATTTTGGTATGTTGGAAATGTGGATGGATATCTGGTATGGTGGATGGATGCCCTGGGTGGCACGGATACATGCATGTGAGTGAGGCTCTAAAGAATACCAATGGAGAAGGTTTAACCCACTAAGCTTGTTCTAAATTAAATATGTTTTCAAAGAGAAAATTTTTAATGTTATGATAACTGGTTTCCTCGGATTTCAAGCTTGTCACCAATGCAGTGTTTGATTTTGAGGTTTTTATTCATTCGTTGAGTTGGCGTTGACTGGGTTTTTGACTTTTCCTTGTCCAGCGGTTATCCCTTTGAGGCTTCAATGGGTGATCGTAGTGTGGTTGATCAACCTAAGGATTTTGTTATTGAGTTTCGGAAGTTGGTTCCACCTATCTTTTATGGTCAAGCAGAAAAATCCGTGGCAGAGGAGTGGATGTGGATGATTGAAAGGGACTTTAACCTCATTGAGTTGCCCGAGTCGTTGAAGGTCAAGTTTGCGACCTTCATGCTTGAAGGATCACCGTGAATGTGGTGGAAGTCAGTGTCTCGGAACAAGCCCCGTCAAGAGGTTACATGGGAGTTTTTCAAGGCCTCGTTCATTCGCCAGTATTTCTCTGAGGAAGAAAGGGTGAGGAAGGGGATGGAAGTGTGTTGTTTGCAGTAGGGTGACAGATCCGTGTTAGACTATTTCCATCGCTTTGTGGAGCTAGTACCTTATGATTCAGAGTATGCCACAAATGATACCGTAAAGGCTCGACGCTTCGAGGCGGGTCACCGCCCTGATCTGCAGTCGAAGGTGTCAGAGTACAACCTAACTTCTTTTGTCGATGTGGCGAGACAAGATTTTCGTATGGAAGCTGTGATGGCAGGAGTGCTCGAAGTAGTTCTCCCTCATTCGATCCCTATGAGCAGTGGTGAAGATTCTGGAAAGGAAATGAGTAAGCAAATGAATGTGAATGAAGCATGTCATGGAATAAAGAGGCCTCAAGATCATTCATCGACCTCTTCGGAGCGAGAGATTATTGTGTGTTATCAGTGTGGCAAGCGGGGTCATAAGAAGTCATCGTGCCCAAGCACTCCGAAGCCCTGCCAGGCATGTGGACGCTTGGGGCACTTGTGATGATTTTGTCGGGGCGTTGCAAGGAAGCGTCGCAGAGGGAGTTCTCAGAAGTAATGTGATGTAGGGCCTTTGTTCAAAGTTCCTGGTATAAGTTTCCTTTCATTGTAAGTGATCTATTGTCGTGGCCTTTGTATGGGTGTTGTTTT
This sequence comes from Viscum album, assembly GCA_963277665.1. Lineage (NCBI taxonomy): Eukaryota > Viridiplantae > Streptophyta > Magnoliopsida > Santalales > Viscaceae > Viscum > Viscum album. Next base: position 1,272,581,410 of record OY728146.1, read on the forward strand.
GTGTTTGAAATGTATGGGAACTTCATGGGTCTTTTGACGAACATCGGATTTCAATGCTGGTGTGTTTTTAATTTTAAAATCTTGTCCTTTATTTTGTCAAATCAAAAGATGTATGTTTCTTGTTGGGATTATCAAAACCTGACTACGAGGCAGAAGATGCTTAATCCATCAGAGCTCCAGCCAATAGGTCACGGAGTGAAGCCATCGCGTAGTCAGGAACCCCCGGGGAATTTTAAAGAGTCTGGTGAAAGTCGTGCCTCTATCGTCATGGTGTGATAGTTTTGGTGTTGTTGCTCTGGATTCTCTGTCATTGTAGTTCTCTCTTGTCGCAAAGTGCGCGATGGACTTATCCCCCCGCGTAGCGTCGGGAATTGTGCCTTGGATGTAAGTTGCTGACCAGTGACTTTTCATGGGCCACTGATGTAAATCAGTTGCAGCCCTGGTTTGGGTCCATCCCGAAGGGATGGGTCGTGAGTAGTCGTACGTCGTAGTTTCAGTGATATGATCCTTGGTCCCACCCTCCCCTCCCATGGGGTTAGGGTTTTTAGTTGTGCTAAGTATCCATTTAAGCTTCTACCCCTTTCGGATGAGAGTAAGTGTTTGAAATGTTCATATTGTGCTCTTTTTAGCTCGGGTAAGGCTTAATGCAGGTCCAAATTAGTTTTCTGGTTGGCTGCTAAGAGGTCAGTCCTTTATGGTGGGGAGACCCACCATGAGTCTTTGGGTTTTCTCTTAAGTCGTTATCAAATGCTAGTTGAGTTCTTATGGTGGGGAGCTGTTCAGGCCTTCCCTCTGTTGGTGATTTATTTCGGGCAATGAGGTTCAGTCCCGCTGGTAGTCGTTGTGACATCCTTGAGATAAGAGGTTGAATCGTGTTCTTTGAAATCCTTAGGTGTTGATCGATCGACTGGTTGGTGTGGTGGCTTTCCGGGGGAGGAAAGCGTTATGGTGGGGAGAATTGTCACACCCCGACATGCGCGGTTATTTTATTTTATGATTTCGTTGACTTTAAATTTTATTGATGCGGTTCGTGTTCAGTATCGGGCCAGGTTTTTGAGTTTTTGTTAAAAAGTGCACTTTTTGACGCGACGTCGTTGGGCGCGTGAGCAGAGCCTGTTCTGGAAACCCCGCTCGTCCCTGCCCGGTGTATTTTCGCATCCCGTTGTCTTTGGAAAAATTTTAAATAGAGTCTTTATATTTAACGCGCACATCTATTATTATAAGTTAATAATTATTTTTATTATTTAAGACAAAATGGATACTTTTATCATTTTTATTTTATCACTATGATTATCATTATCATTATTGTTTTTATTACTATTAGTGTTGTTATTATTATTATTATTACTATTATTATTATTGTTATTATTATTATTATTATTATTGTAATTTATTATTATTATGATCTTGATTTGTTTTATTTAATTATATTTCTCTTTTATTATTTTATTTTCTTTTTCTTCTAACCCTATCCCCCTTTATATATATATACTTTTCTTTTTTTCTTTCTCCCCGCGGGAGCCGCCTCCTCCGCTCTTTGCTCGACCCGCAGCGTCCCCTCGGCTCAGCGCGCAGCCCTGCCTCTCCATCATCCGACGAAGCTCCCCCCCCTCTTGTGCTCTGGAAACGGTGCCTCGGCCTCGCCCGCAACCTGTCCGCCTCCCTTGCGCAACACTCCCTTCGGCGCCGCTTCGCCGCACCCCTGTCCACAGCAACACTCGCAGCACCCAGCGCCCTCTCCTGCCTTTGCCTTTCTCCAGCGCACGCAGCTGCATCACCCAACCCTTGCTCGCCTTCCTCTCGATCTACTGCACCAGCCACCAGCGAACCTCCCCTTCTCTGTCCATCATCACACAGCAAGGTCTCGGCCGGCGCGATCCTTCTCGGTGTAGCGCGCCTCCTCCTGTGTCGATCCACCGGCCAACAGCATAGGTTACGGCGCCCTTGGTTCTACCGGCGCTACCCTTCTCCTCCCTGCTCCGGCCGTCGGGCCTCCGCGTCCCCTCCGACAGCATACCAGCACTTCCTCGCCACGTTTTTTTTGCGGTTCCCTCCTCCTCTTTGCAGGTTTCCTCCAGACCCATGCCCCCTTTTTTCTTCTCTCCTTCCCCTTCTTCTTTTCTTCTTCTCTTCTTCTTCTTCCCTTCTTCTTCTTATATCCTTCATCCACTTCTTCTCCTCTTCTTCTTCTTTTTCTTTCCTCTGTCCTGTGCACATCACCCCCGGCCAGCCGCTCGGCCTCCCTTGCCAGGTTGGTTTTTTATTTATTTATTTATTTATTTTTTTATCATTCTTATTGTGTGATTATTATTATTCTTGTTGTTATTTTTATTATTAATAATAATAATAATAATATTATTATTATTATAATTCATATTATTATTATTATTATTATTATTATTTTGTTGTTATTATTGTTAATATAATTATAATTATAATTATTGTTATTATTATTTTTATTAATCTTATTACTATTATAATTATTATTATTATTATTACTATCATTATTCATATTCTAATTATTATTGTTATTATTATTAATATTATCATTATCATTATTATTATTATTATTATTATTATTATTATTATTATTATTATTATTATTATCTTCATCATCGTACTCTTGTTGGTTCATGAGTTTTAATTGACGGTGGAATTTTATTCATTGTTTTAGGATTCTTAGAAACCGCGCAAGGTGTTTCCGAGTGAGCGCCATCGCCGCACCTTGTTTCTGAGGTTCCGTTGTTGTCGCGCTTCAGTTCCGAGGTGAGTGTTTCTTCCCGCCGCTTGGTTTCGAATGCTCTGGTGAGTTTTGGATGTGTCTGAGTCCTTGGTTTTGATTATGCAGAGTGTCGGACCTTGTCACGTGGTTTCGGACACAAGTCGTGTCATCGCGCCTTGGATCCGAGGTTGTTGTGTCGACGCACTTGGTTTTGAGGTAGGTCCCCTTTGCACTGCTTTTGAAGCATGAACAAATACTTTGGTTTGTTTGAGAAATTGCCCGGTTGGCTCTTAAAGATTACATGGAAAAAGAAAATGGTTTGGTTTGGTATATAAAAATATTGTTAGCCTGTGGCGTAGTGTTTTAGGGTTCTTTAACAGTTTTAAACTGGGTTTTGTCTCATAAAGAAGTTGTACCTGTCTTTGAGTAGTTTTTGTGAAATGTATTAAATGCCCGTTTGGCACTTTATGGAAAGCGATAAAAATGTTTTGATAAAAACCCTCTTAGGGCGACTCTCATGCCTTGGTTGCAATTGATTGTTTGGGAGGCTGCGCTTAGAGGCTCCCGGGTACTTGAGTAGTAAAAGGCATGAGGTTGTTCCACGGAGTGGCTCGGGTGATGCCTGTTGTGCTTTATATATATATATGTATATGATTGGATGCTCGGTTGGCATTAGTTGGCTCACCCCTTTTTCAAACACTTGAGACACGGGAATCTGGCATATTGAGAGAATATTTTAAGAACGATTGCTGCACTGGTAGGTTATGGTACTAACCAATGGCCCATAGTAGGTGGATATATTGGGTTTATTGCTATGGGATTTGCCCTCGACCTTCCCGTGAGTGGATGGTCGAGCATATTATGCGTTTTGATTTCATCGTGACATGTCGATAAGGATGATTTCTCATGTATTGGTGTCTTCTGGTTTATTCTCGATCTCCTAGGTTCACCCATGTCTATTCAGATTTTGTAGCTTGCAGTAATGATTATGATTCTCACATGTATACCTATATTGCCCTTGCTGTGTGTTTTACTTTGTGCATTCTGGTGTATTTATTTCCTTGGAAAATGGTAAACTGCTTTTGATTAGGTTTCTAAAAATTATTTTCAAATAACAGTGTTTAATCCTCTTTGTACAAATTTGAAAATTTAAACATCACTTTCCCCCCTTTCCTGAAATGTCATTGACACTAATGAAATGAACCCAAATTTTGAAATGGCTAAGGGCAATGGTTCGTACTTTGTTTTTAAGTAAAATGCTTAGAAAAACATACTTTTATAAATTGTATTTCAAACTTGAAATGATGTTTCTTTTATTTTAAAGGTAGTGCATTGGGAATAGATATCGGGCTAGCCTACTGAGTTTTAATACTCACGCCTATAGTTCTTTTCTGTTTTTAGTGTTTGTGCAGGCTATAGTTTGAGTGCGCTCGCCTAGGGCGACGCTTGATCGTTGAGTCGGAGAGCGACCCGCGAGGTCGCACGGAGCTTGTTCGGACGTCGTGTTTGGTTAGTTTGTCTTCTGTTTGTTCTTGTTTAGTCACTTTATCTGGTTTATCTTTTCTGCTCTGCTCTGTATTATTTTCGCTGTCTTATTTATTTATATTGATCGAAATCGTTCCCATAGCCACTGTTGATGCCCTGGCGCTTGTCGCCAGCCCGGGAGGATCGGGAACGCCTCCCGGGCCATGTCGGGGACTGGCTCAGGTGACCGATTCAGGGTCGACCCGGGTTGATTCGTGACATGAAATTTATTAAAAATTAAACTTAAAAGAATGAAATGTTTTTAATTTAAGGAATCACTTTTAAATTTACGTTTTGGAATGTTATTATTTTGTTTTGAAATTTATTTTCTTGTATTTTGATGAACAATTTATTAAAATAAATATCTAACAATAAAATAATTTTTTTTAGAAATTATTAAGTCATTATTAAATCCTCAATTATGTAATTTGAGATATAATGGTAATGTGAAAAACTATTTTTTTCTATTGATCAAGAAAATTGAATATTTCAAAAAAATCAATAAAAGGAAACTTAAAAAATTCCAACATTTTTATTTCAAAAATCATATTCCTTTTATAAAAATGAATTTTTAAAGTAACTAATTCAAAATTTTAATATAAATATATTTTTTTTTATAATATTCATTAAAATACAGTTAAAAATATATATTTTATTTTCATTCAGTTTTTAATAATTATTTTTTTGGAATTATAAAATATATATTTTAATAAATATATCATGATAAATATATTTATATCATAATTTATTATTTTAAGATGAATTTTTTTTACAAGAGTCACATTTCCTCTTATAAATACCTTAACATTCTTTTATCCATTACTCATGCCAATTTCACTCAAGGATTTATATTTATTTTTTCTTCAATGATTCATGGATTACTAATTGTTTTTCTTTTCTATAGTTTTTTTCAATTAGGTAAATGATTCTCATAGATTGGATTTATCCAAATATTACCATTTTTTTCTAGTTTATACTTTTTATCAAGTTGTATTTTTTTTTAATTTTCGTTATTTTCATAACAGTATTTTGTAAAGAAAGATAGTATATTTTTGGTTCATCTATATCATTTATGTGTATAATATTATTTAACACAAATCTATTAATGAAAAATATTTTACTAATAAAAATTGGGTTGTTACACTAGGGGCATTAATATAAATCCCAAAAATTCTCCCACAAGCATACACATGCAATACAAATAAATACCAATTTTTATATTGTTAAATACTAAAAGAATAAGATATATAAATATAATATGGGTGATATCATCCCTTTTCATAACTAGATTTTGATCCATTTACTTGATATTGATAAATTAATTAAATAAAACATAAAATTGGTTTTTTGATTGCAAATAAATTACATAATAAAAAAATCAAGAATAATATTAGATATTATATTGAAATCAACTAGGTATGACTCTTTAATTAGGTGATTTTTGATCGACTTATAGAAAATGTGATATGATAATTAAGAATCTTGATAAATATATGAGAATAATGGGAATTATCTAACATATAGAGTGACTAATTTGGGATCATTAATTTTTTTACCTTATTATATACATAGACATATATATGTAATGAATTAAAATATTAAAATTTTTATATACGTGTTCAATAGAAAATGGGTTTAATTAAATAATTTTTTATTGTCCAAGGTTATTTCAAAATAACACTACCTTGTTTATCAGATCTCTAATGAGATACTATCGAGGATCGAATATCATGATCCTACCATGTTTAACACTAGAATTCTCATTGAATCTGTTAAATATAAACTCCCACAATTTCAACTTCATAAATAAAATTTAAATCAATTCATTAAATTTATCAAATGATTTTAATGCCCCCGATTTATATTTTATTTATGATCCAAATGTTTTATGATCCATAAAATCAAGAGTTTCAAAAGAAATTTAGTCCATCATAACTGTAATGACATGTGTCATTAAAATACACCAACATATTACTTCTCATCATAAAGAAGCATTCTTTATCATATCTTGATTTAAATTTCACCAGTTAGAATCAAAATTCTCACTACAATTCCAATGTTATATTTTATTCTACAACTATAAAAATGTACTCAATCTAGAATAAATTTACTTTTTACTGAAAACACCATAAAATAAATCATTCCTACTTTTCATTTAGACTATGAATTTTCTTTTCTATTCACCATTCAAGCCACAATAATTGTTACATGGGGAAATCGTTAGCTATATTTATTTTTGTTTGAAAATTCCATACTACAATTGCTACAAAATTATCTTACTACATCTAATATAAAATATTAAATATAAAAAAAAATTCCCTTAAAACCCAATATAATTGATATTTACACTATTATAAAAAACATAACAAATTTATCAACCCAATTATATAAATTATATTTTTATAGTGGAAGATATATTATTTTATCCTCTGGACTGAAAAGGAACTATTCAAATGATTAAAATGTTTATCGTAATTATAAGATTATCTATAATATCATAAAATCACAACAGACAGACCTAATCCAATTAAATATATGAGTATCACTCTATGTTTCCATAGAAATATTAATAGCATTATATTCATTTATTTGAACCATTACTGGCTCCCCAATCAATCATAGAATACAAAAATAAAAAAATATTAATTAATATTAGAAAAGAGAAAAATATATTAGAAAATATGATCATTAAAGAAAGTATTCCAAATGATTATAACAATACCATATACATTATATTCATATTCTACATGAATTATATTTTTGTATTCTCCATCAATTAGTATTCATGAATGGTTTTTAGTTCATTAAAATCATTTTTCAAAAATTTACTTCTCTATCACTCTAGAAACCAAGCATGATATGGTTCCCTTTACATATAGCAGTGATAGGATAAATTATAGATAACTATTTTTATCCCTCCCATATGTTCTATATAAAATTTCCAATCTTGTAAGAATATTATATTTCTCAATATATCTTTTAATGGGAAGGAACTATCTACATCAAATACAAAACAGATCATGAAAACCTATGAATATGATTCAAATTAGAAGGAAGCCAGATGTTCCTATAATTTTTATATCAAAATAAAATTAAAAATATTGACTTCCATTATTAGTATATTTCTCTTAAAATATTGTTTTGAATTGGAAAATATATCAAATTTTGTTACATACTCAACTAATAACTCCAAGCACTGCTAGAATTACATGAAATATAAAAGCATACCATAGTACTAAAAAAATTTCATAACCTATCTTATGAGAATTAAAATATTAAATCCTTAAAATAACCTATTTTATTAAAATAAATTTCATTACATTGTACAAATTATTTATATATGAAATTTAAAATCTCAAAATATACCCATATTTCCATTAGAAATTTGAAATTTGAATATAAAAGATTAGACTTTTACATCCAATTCTCTTCGTTTTTACACCATATCGCCCCTAGAAACAATATATTAGTTTTACTATAATGCATTTACCTATATGGTGATCATTTTATATCCCTTTTATGTCTTATTATTGTACTAAAATGACCATGAACAATCTCACTATGAATGGAATAACAATATCTACATCCAATATAGGAGGAATCCTATAAACTTATCATTAGTACTGCATTAATGGGTTTTTATTTGACATCATCCAATGAAATAATAATGTAAAATAAATGAATTAATATACAAAAATTATTCCATAAAGATATCCCATATTGTATAAATAATTCAATTATGTATTTCCACTATATAAGTATATAATTTTCTCCCCCCATTAAAATAGAGGTAATATAATTTTTAAGGATTATATACCTTCGGGGTTTTTAATAGAGAATAACCAAATACTAACCTATGAACCTAGAATGAAAATTAGTTCTCTATAACTAACCTCTATATATGCTCAGAATTATATACACCTTCTACCAAAAAAACATGACCAGAAACCTAATTTTCATTATTACTATCCTTAAACTAATACAATACTTTACTATCTCATAGATAGTTGAATTTAATTAATTTTCTGATGTATAATAGATTATACCAAAACACTAGAGTTTTTAAATTTATTTTAAACATAACAAATTAATTCAAATTTATATCCCATAAACCATTTTTGAATCTAAACCATATGATATCTATCACTTAGTTTTACCTACTATATGGATATCATCTAAAATATTAGTACGAATATACTAGAATAATATTTATGAAATAAAATAGGGGATAACTATAATGGTTTAAATTAAATTGTTCACATTTAGTAGGTTATTTGAGGATACACCAAATTACACCTTGTTGATATCTAAATTATGTGATAGATTTTTCCAAAATCACATTTGAAAATTTTCTATACTATAAATTAATATTTAATTTCCTATTAATATTGAAGAAAATATTTAACACTCATAAAAACACATACAATATTATGGTATACCTACCTGACTTGTATGATGTATGGATAAACATACTCATATCAACACAATCAAATTTTACGAAAATAAATATCATCCTCCACTAAAAACATCAGGAAGAGATAAGTATATTGATTAAAATAATAAGAAGACCATACATAGGGTAACTATATAATACATATTTTATGTGTTTACAATCAATAAGGTTCATTTATATTCCATGTTTTTACAAATACTATAATCACATTCCAAATCCCAATATTATAATAAAAAAATGATTTGATTTTTTTAGAGACTTGGATAATCTAAATATATCAAAAATATAGTTACAATATTAGGTCAGTGGAATGGATAGCTATATACTATTTTCTTTTTACTAGTGATGAGAGTCTATATTCTAAATGGGTTGACAATATTCCCAATTTTAAAAATTAATTTATTTTATAAATAAAGGAATTAAAATATGATATATTGTTTTTGTCTATTGACTTATAGTTAAAATATAAGAATCTAAAATATATAACTATATGAAATTATATAGAAATATAGACCCATGGATATCATAAATATGTATATAAAAGGATATCCCACTAAAATGATCTTGTAAACTTACCATTATTAATAAAATAAGAAAATTTAACCCAAAACTAAAGTCCATCATTAGAAACATCTATAAAACAATCAAATCCCTCAAGCCACAACATATTTATATATATATATCTACCTAAAACAAAAACACTAAATTATAAACATCAACTATAGTTAATGTTTATGTTGTAATCATATTTTAATGTAGTTATCCATGAACATGGTCTTTTATATATTAAGTGAAAATATACTGTAATGTATGTATAGAAAATAACTAAATTAGTGATATACATCAGGAAATAAATCATATCATTTTTTTCTAATATCAAACAAAAATCAACTCATTACCCCTCTTATTTTTTCAAATAATAATACTGGTTTAATAATTTTAATATATATATAGAAAATGTAATCACTATATCATTATAAGAACACGGTTATCATAATAAAACCAACTAGGAAAGTAATAATGATTAGCCAAATCGATTTTATTATGAAACTACAGATTTAAACAATAAAATATTTTTCGAAACTATTGTAATATGGTCATATAGAAAGTATTCGAAACTCTACAACATAATAATTACGACCCATATCCATATATTACCTAATGCTACAACTACAAGATGACAGTTACAAATAAAAATTATATCTGCGTATGTAGTATCACTCAGAATAACCCTTATATATGTGGAAATTTTGAATATCTCAAAAGTCATCGATGTTCTTCAATTTTAAGAGGAATAAGATTATTAATGATATAATTTTAATCCTAAATCTAAATGCCTTGTTTTTATTCTTATATAGAGTTTCAAATACAAGGTTAGGATAAAAAAATAAGACTTTGATGAAATTATACATAAAATTTCACCTATGCATTAACGAGTCCAAACATAATGTTATACAAGAGGTTATACATCATTTATCATAGGAATATGATATTTTATTCCAACTAACTATAATAGATCATATCAATCATTATCACATGGATAATATTTTTCTTGGTTTACATGATACACAATTTTGCGTTTCAAGAGATTCTAGACTTCACAAATTGTAAAATGGTACCTTTACCTCATAATACCAACATAGAAATGTCATTTTATGAATATGTTGATTTGAATGTTTAGTTTTTAACCCCAAGGTATACTAGCATGATGTTTCAAAAATTACATGGACATGATACTAATATAATAAATAAAATTATATTATATACTGTCTTGTTTCACGGTTTTTCAATTAATATCATATAAATATAATATAGTGTCTTGTAGGGAAAATTTAATGTGGTTGTATCTGAATATTTTGTTCCAAAATTATATTTTTATAACATTTATTTACATAATAGTTTCAAATTATTGTTAATCACTAAAAATATATTTAATTTTACTCATAAATAGGCTTTATAATTAATTAATTAATTTGTACACAGAAATTGTAGGATATAAGAGTTATAATGAATGAGGGACTATTAGAGGAATCATATAACTTCTCATTGAGATTGAATAATGACACTCCTCATTATACTATTAATGAATTTGGATTCATGGACAAATTTTTTCAATAATAAATCAATTATTGAGTTTGTTTTCATTATCTCAAAATTTTCTATATAATTAATATTTTCTATATTGGGTTATTGAAGTAAAATATATTTCCTTCATCAATTAAATGAGGTTGTTTGTTCATGATTTATTATAATTGATTTATTTGTTTTTAAACCATGTAGAAAAATTAATACCCATACTAAATTGATATTATTAGAAAATAAAATATTCATAATAAAATTTTATTTTTTGGTGATAATTAATTGAATTGTCAGAGAAATGATGATTGATGTCTGTTATTCAATTTATCTCTCCTATATACATCCACTATCACTCATCCATATCCATATATTATATCTTCTTTCCTTATAATACATATATGAGTGGTTCCTCCAATCCTAATATTGGTTCAAGGGAGTAAATGAGACATGGATTTGGGTGAAGGTTATCTCATTAAGAAAAGTTCTTTATAATGGTTAATTAGAGGAGGGGGAAATGATATATTATAAATTGGTCTATAAATTTTGAGGAGGGTAGTGTGATTGGGTGATGTATGTAGTCTGGAGAATGTAGGAAGGGACGGTTGATAAAAAATATTAATATTTGAAGATAATTATGATTTATACACATCAATATTTGGATTCAGTTTATTGTGGTGGTCATGAAAGATGTCTTATCATGGTTATTGAAGTAGTAATTTTTGCACATCGACTGAGCCCACCGAAAGAGATCAATACGCTATTTTTGGCATGATATATTTTTCCATTGGGTCAGGCTATACATTGACCTACTACCTAAGTGAGCCCAAAATCATAGGCATCTTGAACTATTCAATAGATGGGGTGGTCACGTCCAACCATAATTTTTCTCCCTGGGGTTGAAATGTGATTAGCAGTTATACACTCACATGACAAAAATCACATGGGGTATATGTGATTGTGTGGTCTATGAGAGTACATGCATTCTAGGTGCACAATTCCTCAACAATAATATTCCATGTGGCATCTAAAATAGTTTCCACAAGGATATATCTTCACATTCATGGTTATTTTTCTCAAATTACTCTCTAGATGATAATTTCTAAAAAATAAATACAATATCATGAGTATATATATATTTATATATATTGTCATGGAATAAATATTTTTTCCTTCAAAAATTAAAAAAATTGTTTTATAATAGGATCATGATTTTTGATTCCTAGGTAAAATGGGGACTGATTACTCTGAAAATTGAATCATTCTCATCAAATTGGTGTTGCTATTATCACCCTCATCACATTTAGTTATAGGATAATATATATAGATAATTTTATGTATATGGTAATGTGATCCCCTTTAACAAACATGTTTTTATCCTTTAAATAATAATAATAATATGTTTATGTAATATTCTCATTTATTTGAGCTATGTCATTACTACTCTAACTACCATTATACATGATGGTCTGGTATTGCCTTGTAATCCATAGTTATGGGTTTTGTTGTCAATTGATTCATTATTCACCCTTTCAAATGTCATTTTTAATATTGTTTAAGGAAAAATATAGTTTATACTCAATCAACTACGGTTTTCTACAATGAGGCATATTACCCACATTATTTTTTATGTGAGGTAAAATGGTTTCCTTATACATAGGCGAAAATGATTGTAGGGATATGTATGCCCCCAACTACAATGTCTTCTTGTTAGGTGAATTTCCCCCAAAACTGATTTAGTGATCTAATGTGGTTTAGAAAAATATTTTAAGATATTATATTATTTTTTACTATTTCATTTTTAGAGATCTATTCTTGATAATGTAATGGTATAACCTATTAGTTAATGTATTAGTAACTTGGATACAATTAGATATTTACCATTCTTTCCCTCAGCTGATGTTCTTGACCTAGTGATAAGAATATTCCAATTTAATATCTATATTTAATTGTGGTAGTTAGAAAGGTTATGTTGGTTGGATACTAAGAGTATTGGAACACATCTGCGAATAACTTGGTTTTCTATTTGATCCATTGTATGTATTTCTATAGACTATAGAATATATAGATATTCTTTACCCCGAGTATCCCTGATTTCAAGTGAGATTATAACCTTTATGTTCTGGAACTATAATTATTTATATTGGTATATCTTATGGAAAATTTTGGTTGTAAAATATTTCAAGATTACTCATCCTTATTATCCTCCAAATACAATATTATATCAGTGTTTGAGATGATTTTTTTTCAATGAATTCTTCTTTATTCCACATTTGTTTTTGGTGTTTTAAGATAACCAATTGTTATGTATTGTATTCTTTGTTTTTGAACGAATCCAATCGAATGTGTTTATACTCAATTCTACATGGGATTTATATCAACATATGATCTGTCTATGAAAAAAATGCATTGATTTAGAGATAGTCATGGTTGTTGTAGAGGATTTCATTATTCATAGTATACACATAGTGAAACTTGGAGGTTCATGTTGAATTATGTTGGTTCATGATAGTGGTAGTGACCATTATCGATGGAGATTGATATTGGGGTATAAATACTGGGGATATCATTCCAATTTCATATATTTTTTATATTTTTTTCATATTCAAACTACCTAGGTAGTTTTCTATTTCGACATGGGTTTATATTTTATGTCTCATGAATCTATTTTTTATATTTATTATATTCCCATATATATTATTATTATTTTTTCATTGTTTAGATAAACGTATATTTTATATGATGATATAGGTTAAGGACATCAATTTTTAGATATATGAATTATTGGTTATAGTTAAAATATACTTATTGATGTTAGTCTTGTGGTTGACCTTTTGGGTTTCGACCATCCCAAGGGGGGTTGGAGTCTTGAGTAATGATAGAGTTTTTCAGATAGGTTTTCCCCATAGATGAAGTTTAGGGTTATTAATAAAGTGAGAACTTTTTTTAAAGTATTGGTAAATAATTTGAAGGGGATAATGAATATTTTAATGACACTAGGGAGACCATCATATTTTCAGTAGTTGGTGTGTCCTTTTACGAATAATCTGATAAACTATTAGTCGACTAAAATCCCTAAAACATTATTTTTTATGTCCTAAAAAACATGGTTCATAAAACATAATTTTCTCATTTATTAAATAAATTATCATTCCGTGATAAAATCATTAATATATGTTTCAGTCTGTATGGTTTCATCCTATCAATGTGTTTAATCAATAGACAAATAAACCATTTAAAAGTGATGGATTTTGAGGATAACATTCCTATAGATAAGCATCTTTCCACCAGTTATAGAGTTATATGTCCTTTATTTTTGAGACATGGTTGAGGGATATTATTGTTTCCTGAGTTGATATATTAAATATCATGTTTTTACTCTGTGAATGTTTTTCATGTAGATCGGATGGTAGTTCCTACTGTGTGTTATGAGACTACTCATTAGATGAGTGTGCATTTTGATAATATATTCCTCAAGGGTAATTGAGTCCATACATTTCCTTATGTGATAATAGAGTGGTTGGGTTCCTGTACATTTATTTAAATTTTATGGAATTATGACTAGCCATTTTATAGTTCTTTTACAAAAGATCATCTTATGGTATTGTATATATTTTGTAGGAAATTATATTCATAAACAAATGAATGAACTAATCTTGTAAGGTTATCATATAATGCATGTTGAGGATTGAGATTTATCATAGGATCAAGGGACCCCCCAGGGGAAGATCAACAATTTTTTATTTTGTGTCCCAGGAAACATACATCCCAAGGTATTCACTACGATGTATTTTTGTGGAATTTTTGGAATTAAAATTTTTTGGTGGAGAACTTAAAAATGTGTTATCAAGCTATGATTAAGATTTCACAAAATAGAACATATAATAGATTCACATAAGAGATCATTAATAGATTGTAGACTCTTTTTAAATGTGAATACATAATATGGTATAAGTTTATAATTTCACTTAAATAAAACACATATATGGTCATATATGTGACTCTACATGGTATATTTTGTTTAGCTCTAAGACCTCCCTTTTATAGGCTTATTTTCTTATATTTAAGGTATTTGATTAGAGTATTCAATGATGGAATATTCATCTATACAATCCAATAAAATCAAAATATTTCCATTTATTATTTGTAATTGAGAATGTACATTCAAATATGTGGATGGCATGCATGAAGAAGGGATATGGTCTATTAAAAAAAGATACACTTTAGTTTTCAATTTGATTTCTAATTTCATGGGCATTCAATTTAAGTTATATAAAAAAGAAATGTTTTTTCTATACCAGAATTTCAGGAGTTAAAGATCATATTTGTACTCCAATACAAGCACTTTTCATATTGACTGTTTCCAAAAATGTTGGCCATCGTTCACTCAACCTTCATACTAAATTAAGATCATTTGATTTAGTGGCGATGTATGGAAATTTTCGTTTTTAAACATTTAAAATATAAAAAATAACTATATTTTAATGGCTAATATTTTCTTTAATGTTATGCGGACATTATTTTTTGTGATAATTCAATCCCTCATGATTAGGAGCAGTGCATGGATTGTTTTGATGGGTATCCCAAGTTTATCACCAATGGAAGTAAAATGTATGTTTCTAGGTTTATATTTAAAATATAATTCCAAGTGATTTTTTATTGATATGATAAATACCACTATAGTATTTTATTTATTTTCAATGACTAATTATTTTGTGTTATCAGTTCATGGGGGAGACTATTAGGTGTCTAGGGAAATTGGGAATATTATCTATGTGGATTCTTAATATGAACTACACCTTTATATAGTGAAGTATGTATTTAAAAAAATATCTTTTAATACTTATAAGATGCGACCATAACAGTTGAAATGATCAGAGTGTCAAACAAATTTCTTATATTTGACAATCCTAGCATATGTCATTTTTTCTAGATGATTTAGGAGGTGCATGAGTAGCTATCATTGGGGAAATTAATAATGCATGGAGAGAGTGACATTTCTCACATTCAATCAATGATGAAAAAATTGAGTTTCTAGTCATATGGGACCAAAATATATATAGTTATTAATTAAAAGGGTTTTCTCAATGATGGGGGAATAACTCCAACATTCCAATGTTCAAAGTATTTTTAAATTAGTGTTCATATTTAATATGAAAATATACAACCAAGGTTGTTAAAAATCAAGGGCATTGTTACCCTCTAAGTAGTATGTCCAATAAATCATTAATGGTTTACCAGTAAAATGGTAATAATACCTATTTGGTTGGGGAGGTTATTTTTAAGGATTTTGGTTATTTTCATTACATAATAAGGTGTTATATTATGACTTGGAGTTGAAAAATAAGGGCTATTTAAATGGATAAGACCATTAACATTATATTACAATGAATTGGGCCTCTTGAGAAGTTGTGGGTTGTTGGTTAAATGTAATGAAAATATTGTTATTTATCTTTATATCCTACATGTAGCTAATGTGCCCACACATTTACTTGGGTTCAATAGGATTTGGTCATATTATGTACCAAACATTACATACAACTTGAGTGTTGTATTGTAGAAGTGTAGGGTCATTCCCCTGAAGAGTATGTTGGTTCTTGAAGGTTACTATTTTGAAACACTTTTATATAAGTCCTTTATAATTTCATTTGTGTTTGGTTGATTTACTAAATATATGTTTGATGGGGACAACAAAAAATTTAGGATGGTACATGATCAATTTCAAGTATCTAGAGAAATGAAGACCTAAAAACTTTTCTTGGTAGGGTCCAAAGCCTTAGGCTATGAAGAAAAACATAATCACTAGTTGACTTTTTTAAATTCAACTAGTTCTATATATTATGTTAATATTCTTTGATCTAGAGATATTAAAATATTATATTCATTGAGATTACCTTATAGGGATGTATATTTTCAATGATAGTGATCATAGACTAGTCTACATTAATCCAGATAGGGTCTTCTATTTGAATATCCCCTATTCAGGGATGATTTCCTGAATTGGGTAGAATATTATTATTTATCTTTAATTCAATATTTTTATGATTTCTAAAAATAGATTTGAATATTTTTTTACGAATTCAGATATATCTACTCTTTATCCCCACACTACAGTGGTATAGGTACTCATAGTGGGATGGAATGAAGATAAATAAATAAAAAATATCATTTGTGAGATGATATTTTTATATAATTGATTTCCAATTATGAAAGGGTTCCGTTTTTAATTTGAATAATAATGAAATCATATTTTCAATAGACAAATCACTACATTAGTAGGTCACTTACTTGATATTACAATGGGATGTGGAGATAATACATGTATTTGTAAATTGATGATGAATAATGGGAATCGATGTAGTGAAAATTTGAAATAATTTTTAAAAGCATAACACATGGATCATGAATTGAAATAAAATATAAAACCTGAATAAATATTGTGTTGAATGGAGATATTTGAGAAAGAAACTCAAATGGAATGAAAAATATAGAGAAAGACCATCCTAGAATACTATGAAATAATATTCCATGGTGTTGTAAATATTGGATAATTTGGTCACATACTATAATAGATTTACACATCATGTACCATTGACCTATACATATCTACATGGATTTTGGATCTTCCGTGTGCCTCATGCATATCTGGTCTGATTTATGAGGTTTAACTACCTACACATTGTGTATAGAGGACTCCCAACATGTACTGATCCCTATAAATTCCTCTAGCAAGGATTTCTCATTCATCCTATTTGATTGATGTCATGTAGTGTATTAAGACTTCAGGACGTGTAATGAATACCTCCTCTACTGATAATGTGAATTTGTTCATGTCATGTTTTAGGGAATTTAAAATGATATGAATTCCCATTACATTATCATTATTTCCTAGTCACAATCTACAATAGGTGAATTCTGTAATATTGTTATATTTCTTTCTTCGAATACTATGAAGCCTCATCCATAAAAAACTAAATATATACTGAGTGACTTATTTAATAAATTAATGAAAATTCATATGTGAATGATTGAAAAATTTATATATAAACTTTTCTTTCCAAATACCCCCATACATTAACAATAGCTTACCCTTCAGAAAATATAGCATCAACAATGATTTTAAAAAGAGATATGACTTTTTTTAAAATGATAAATATTCATTATGTACAAGTACTAAAATGATTTTTATGAAAAAAGATCTACTTTTAGTATTATTCCTGCATCAAATATTTTTTATGCCTCTTTGTTTAGTTTTTTAAAACAAATTATAATCATTTAATTATAATATTTTAACTATTCAATAAATCATCTACCCAATTATAATTTACAAAATAATGAATATTCTCTCATCACATAGGGTAAAATGAAATTATAATTATTCTTATATCCTATGTACATGTTCCTAAAAATAGGCATTTATTGGATTAATCATCTCATCTTTGTAATGAAAAATACAAAACTACTAATGAGGGCTTCAGTAGTAAGGATATGATAACTATAAGGGTGTGGGTAGGAGGGTAAAAAGTGAAAATCAAGTTCAAAAGGAGGGTATGAACTGAAGAATAATTATTCAATGCCATGACAGGTTTAGTAAAATTCAACCTTACGTCTAATAATATATAAAATTTAGAATTTCTTTTTGGATATATATATATCAATTAAGTTCAATGAGTGTTTTTTTCCTTTAAAATTTTTACCTCTATTTTTCAAATGTTATGCCCACTCATGGTCACAAATTTATAACCAAACCACATCTTATAATTCAAGAGATTCATCGATCTGGAAATATCATCTCTGATATTTATAGTACACAAATAATGAATGTTTATATGTGATTTTTTTTAAAAAGAATTTAATAAAAGCTAAATGATACAATGTAGATATATATCACAAAATAATAGTCTGATGAGTACAAAATATATCTCTAAGAATAGAAGAAACCCATGTTGTCAGAATAACTCCCCCAGCATTGTTCAAAAGTAGAATCAAGCATTATACTAGGAGCAGGGTAGATAGATAAAATCATATTGGAATATGTTCATCATCTATGATTATTCAAGCCAAATATAAGTTAAAAAATGAATGATGTATGGGGGTCTCATGAATAAAGTGTCTAACAATGATTTTCTCAACCAGTTCAAATTTGTACATTTTGAGTCATATCCTCAACATGATCAAAATCCATATTCTGATAGGTTTACATGTCCCAGTTATAACTAAAGAAATATTATCAGAAAATATTATGAAATTTTTGGTTTTTATTTCTCTCGTGTAAGGAAGAAATATAGAAACGGGAAATTATAATGGGTATAAAGAAATATAATGGGTCAATTAATCATAATTTAAAAAATTTGTAATTTGTATTAAATTCCAAAACTCAACAATCATTCTAAAAATTCTAAATAATGACAAAACATGGATTATAATAAATTCTAACATAATTTTTTCAAGTTACCTGGGTATTATTAATTCCATTTTTATAGTATGATTATAAATTTAAAAAATATCATCTAGACAAGTGGGTACAAAAATAATTCATGTGAATAGTATGACAACCCTACACATTATTACACAATTAGACATAATTTATTACATAAACTTCACTTGATGCAACATGGAATACTTCAAAGTATTGTTTCTTTGGTTCTTAAGAATATTACATAACAAAATAAAAAATGAAACACAACATCTTTATTGAAAACTTATTTTACATGGCTACAACATTTCTTGTAATAAGAATTTCATAGGATAACTTGACAACACTTATAAGAAAAGGGTGATCTATAAAGAACAATATGGGAATAGACATGGAATAACATGAGTAATAAAATACATGTTAGAAAATATTCATATCAATATAGAACATGTGTAACATGAACCTAAAGGAATGATAAATCATGATAATCATAACAAGGAAATGTGGCAACAACACCTAACATGGAACTAACATGAGACAAGGCTTATTGCACATAGAGAATGTGTAAACCCTCAATGCACATGAAGTATGAGTAAACCCTCAATGCACGTGAATTATAATGATTCACTACAAGTTTAGCATGATGTATCATGATACTATACTTTACCAAATGCATTGGAGCTCTATTAGGGTGCACCCTTCTTCAACATTTCAGTTCATGTATAAGTTTGTTGTAAGAACATCAAACATGAATTCATAAAACATCATAATTTATTCCACAATTAAGGAATGTTGAATTAATACATGAAACTATTACATCATTATGTAAATGTGCATAAAGTTGAATACCCTTGATAGAGAAAATGGCATAGTATTCATTACACAAAGATTTTGGCTTGGAAAATTATAGTACAATTTCGACAACATAACGGCATGACAAAAGACTTCATAAACATTATTTATGAGAGAGAACTGGGTGTCTCATAATATGTAAGTGAAATAGATATTAAGGTGATTAATATGGAAACATGTCCCAATTTAGGTAATGGAATTTTGTTTCATAATAAAAAATAATTTCATGAATGTAAATGAGGAGGGAGAAATTTCTTACGGAATATGTGCATGTTAACATGTATATATGGAAGGAACCGATGAGAGATAAATGTGTATATCAATATTAAAATATAACGGGTAAAGTATAGGGGTGGTGAAAAACTATAACCTAAAATTTATAAATGAAAATAAAAGGACATAAATTTATTAAGAAACATGGATAAAATGATAAAAGAAGGAATCCCTTACAGCATAGTGTGATACCAAAAACATTAGGGAGGCTCCAGAGAGGGTTCATGGGATCATGAGGTGCCTTGGGATGATTCTAGAGAGAATAGGGAAGAGGTTGGACAAACTCCAAAGGCTTTCAGTGATGAGGAAGTGGGATCTATGGTTGGTTTATATAGGAAAGGAGAGGGAATTCATTATTATTTTTCTTTGGGACACCACACATTAAACTAATGAAAACCAAAAATCAACCCATCGTTTTTTCCCATGGTTTATACCAAAGGATAATAGTATACATTTTTTTATATGGAAAAATTCCAAACAACTTTATATATTTATGTTTCGTATGGGGATGTGAGTCTCCCTCTCTAGGAAAACTATTTAAATAGAAAAAATGTTTAATAAGTTATGGAGTGTCCACTAATGCTTTGTAAACTAAATAAAAAAAAACTAAAATCACAATATTTTAATTCTAAATCATATATATTTTGAAAATAATGTTTATAGTAATTTATTACATCACAATTTGGTCAATATGTTGTCATAAAACATATGATATATTTAAATAGTATTTAATTTTTACCCAAGAATTTGACTGTGTTAGAAAATTATGAAAAATTCACCATTGGAAAACATCAAATTATTAATTCCTAAAATAATATTCATTTTATAAAAATAATTATCTACATATGTGAATTATTATTTTTAAATAAAAACTGTCATTTATCAAAAAATCATGTGTTATGACAAAAATAGCTTTCATACCATACTCAATATTACAATTGAATTCATAAAATTATACTAAAATTCATTTTTCATAAAAGGTGATTTAATAATAATAGTAATAATTTATTAAAATATTATTTAATTCAAAATTCATTAATTCATCAAAATAGATTTCTTAGTTGAATATTAAATAAAAATAATATTTTTGTTTTAAAAAACTATTTACTAATTAACTATAATAAAATGAATGCACATTATTTATGCAAAAAATGTACATAGTAATAGTTAAAAGGTCTCATTACATAACCCCTTATAAAACCTGCATAAGGCCGAAGGGTATGGTGTGTGATGGTGACACACTCATGCGGTGGCTCAGAGAACATCGCTCGGGTGGTAATATCTATTAACATCCACTTCTCCCGTAGTCAGTTCTGCTCAAGATTAACGAGTTCAAGCTCATTTTGAGAATGGTTAAGAGTGAAACTAAATGACTCCACCTCCTTCTAACCTTGAAAAAATGGGCTTTGTATGATGTAAGTCTACTGGATGAGGCCATCTCTTACTTTTTCTGAGTCAATTGGATTTGTTAAATCCATATATTTATACTAATCATGTGATCATGTTTTCAACAGTTATATTAGCAACAGTCACAACCCTTAACGGAATTTTAAAATCCAAAACCTAAAACCGAATAATTGCATACATTTGACATAACCATAAGAAGACATTTAAATATAACAATATGAATTTTCATTTATTATTTTTTGGGTCATTAAAATCTTCCCCTCTTAAGAAATTTCACCCTAAAAATTTCCATTTCCCACACTATAATAGATTTGGGAAACTCTGCTTCATTAATTCCTCTAATTCCCACATCGCTTCTTCAAACATGTGGTTTCACCAAAACACCTTCATGAGAGGCGTGGCCTTATTTCATAATACATTTTCCATACGATCTAAGATCATCACTTGTTGCTCCTCATAGTATAGATCATCCTCTAACTGTACAACCTCTGAAGAGTGAAAATGTGAATTGACTTTTATTTAATTATTTAATAGAGATACCCTAAACACATCATGTACTTTGGCCATGGTAGGGGGAAGTGTTAGTCATTAGGCCACAACCCCAAAATGATCAAGAATATCGAATGGGTCGATGTACCTAGGAAATAACTTCCATTTCATTCCAATCCTCATGACCTTATTCTATGGATATATGAATAGAAATACCATGCCACCAATATTCAACTGAAGGTCTCATCAATTGTTATCTGCATAACACATCTGTCAACTCTGGGATGCAATGATATGATGGTGAATAGTTTTCACCTTCTCCAACATTTCTTTGACCATTTATAGTCCAAGATGCTTACGCTCACCAACTTAATCCCAACATGCTGATGTTATGAACTTATTCAATTATAGGGCTTCATAAGGTGACATTCGGATGCTCGGGTGGAAACTGTTATAATAGAATAATTAAACCGGAGTAAAATGATGATCCCATCCTCATATAAAGTCCATTAAACATGATCTTAACATATCTTCCAGTGTATTAATAGTTCAATTAGACTGGATATCAGTTTGAGGATGATATGCCATATGTAATTTTATTTCAGTATCCAGAGCATGATGAAGACTCATCCAAAACATAGAGGTTAATCTTGGTTACTGATCATATATACTAGATAATGGTACTCCATACAGCCTTACCACATCCCTGATGTATATTTACTCCAGTTGATCCAATGATAAATCCTCAAAAATATCAATGAAGTGTGCAGACATTGTAAGAGGATCCACAATAACCCAGATTGCATTGTTGCCTTTGGATGTATATGGAAGTCCAATGAAAAAGTCCATGGAGATGTTCTCCCATTTCCATGTTGGTATGGGCAATGGTTGCATCATCACTTTAGACATATTCCTTTTTGAATTCACTTGTAGACACCCCAGGCACATTGATGTATACTCAGTGATATTTTTCTTTATATTATCCCACCATCAATGCACTAATAGATCTCGATATATATTTGTGTTTTTTGTGTGAATAGAGAAATTTGAACTACGTGCTTCATCCGAATGTTCCTTCTTCAGCTCCGGTCATGATGGAACAGATAGTATTTTCCCAAATCTCACAATTCTTTCGTCATTAAAATTGAACTCCATGGATTTCCCTCTTCTGATAGCTTCCACTTTCTTCTGAATTCCCACCTCATCCTTTTGATCATCGTTTATCCCTTCCAAAATAGGCGGTTGAGCATTTATTTGAGAAAGGATTGGTGATGTTCCCTTCATTGTGATTCTCATGCCCATCTTCAACAAATCTAAGAAGATTTGATCCCTATCAATTCTCACAAGTGATAGAATTGTTGGGACATTTCTACATAGATCATCTTCCACCATGTTCACATTCCCACCATGGTAATGGATTGAGAAGTCATTGTCTTTGATCACCTCTAACCATCTTCATTGGCACATGTTAAACAATTTATGTGTGAATTTATACTTGAAAATTATTTTTGGAATATATATTTCACACTTCTCCCCAATGAGATAGAGCCGCAAAAATTTTTAAAGTGAATGTCACTACAACCAACTCCAGATCATGTATTAGATAATTATTCTCATGAACTTTCAAATTCCTTGATGCATAGACAATGACTTTATCATTTTGAATCAACACATATTCTTGGTCCTTCTTCAAAGAATCATTGAATACCACAAAAATATATCTACTTGTGGTTAAAGTGAGAACGACCGCCTAGGTAAGCCTCCTTTTTAACTCCATGAATATTTTTATGAATTTATCACAATAAACATACTTTATTCAATTTCATGTTAGCTTGATAAGAGGGATGGACAATCGTGAGAAATTTCTCACAAATCATTGATAATATCAATCTAACCCCAAGAATTTATGGATATTTGTTATAGATGTTGGTTGAAACCATACATCTTTTGTAGTTGTCTTGTAGGGATACACAGTTTTCCCATTGCTTGTGATGATATGGTCCAAGAATGAGGCCTCCTTCAACAAGAACTCACACTTGCTGTAATATTCATATTTCATCTCCTTATTCAAGGTCTCTAGTATAGTTCTTAGATGCTCCACATGATACTCCTTTGTTTTGGAGTATATTTGAATTCCATATATAAATACTACCACACATTTGTCTACGTAATCTATAATGACTCTATTCATCAATTCCATGAATATTGATGGAGAATTAGTGAGTCTGAAATGTATTACTATGCATTCATAGGGCCCATATCTTGTATAAAAAAGCAGTATTGGAAAAATCATAATTATTAACCCATAATTGATAATATCATGACCGCAAATCCACCATGGAGATTTATTGTGCTCCACACAGTTGATAGAACAAGTCATCATTTCGTGGGAGATGATACTTGTTATTTATCGTGATTTTTTTATGCTCTAGATAATCAATGCAAAAGTGCATTGACTCATCCTTCTTCTTGATGAAGAGAACTGGTGCACCCCATGGTGATGGACATGGACGTATAAAAACATTATCCAGATTCTCCTATAGTTGTTTCTTCAATTACTCAATCTCCTCAACAAGAATTCTATACAAAGTCTTGTATATTGGGAATTCCTCAAGTATAAGTTAAATTCATAATTCATCATATCTTCTAAGAGGAAGACCATGAAATTAATCAAGAAACACTTCAGCAAATTCCCTCACAATAGGCACGTCTTCAAGGATTGTTTCCACCATAGACTCCATCATCTATGCCAGATACATGTTCTTATATGGAACTATTATCCACACTTGAGATGATGGAGCTAAATAAGATTCATCCTCTTCCTTACACTTGTACATAATCGGGGGTCGATTCTCCACATGGAGAGTGATTTACCTATCATTGAAATTTATGTTGGCTCTATATAGGGAAAGCTAATCCTTGCCAAAATTGCATCAAATTACACCAGAGGGTGTATGATGAAGTTCGCCAGGTAGTTCAATCCACCGATTATGATAGAGGAGTTATATTCATGGCATGCAATGATTTCCTCATTTGTCATACTCACATAAATCTTCATTTCCATGATTTTTGGAAGTGCATGGATTATTCTACTAAACTTAGGGTTATAAAAGAATGCGTAAAACCATGTTTGACAACCCTACCATTCACTTTTTCCTTTTGGTTCTACTTATTTACATCATCAAAAAATACATAGAAAAGATATATTTTTAAAACATTTAGACTCATAAAGGGGAATCAAATGAACGTGATTACTTATAAATTAATTTTATTTCCATAAAATATGAATCTATACGCTTTGATATATGTTATCTATGATCTACTTTCTAAAATATATTCTTAGGGGATTATTATTATTCTCATAATAATGGTTCATAATAAACATGGAAATTTACCAAAGCATATCCCCTAAGTGTGTCATAAGCAATAGTGCAGCAAGGACCATTTTTGTATATCTAGATACCCCAGGTCAAACTCGAAACTCCTTGTTTGAGTTTTCAGACCTTGGTATATTTGTTTCAGATCCCCCACTAACTGCTTGTATCAGGATAGGGATATATTTTCTTGATAAACTACTTACTCAATACACACCAAAACATGGGTATTTTTTATATTATACTTCATCATATCCATATGTATTTCAAATTGGGTTTCTAATCATAATCTAAAAAAATAACAAAACCAATACTTTGATATCAACTATGAAAACCCTACTCTTTATTACACACTTAGAAATGAATTATTACATAATAATCACTTGATGAAACATGGAAGATTTAGTGGTCTAGTGCCATTGGGGATTAGGAACATTACATAACTACTTAAAACACGAAACACAAATTCTTTATTAAAAACATAGTTCATATTACTAGACCATTCCTTTGTACTAAGAATTTCATCGGATAACCATGGGACATGCATAAAAAAAGGTTGAGCAATAAAGTCCAGTAAGGGAATAATCATGGAATAACCCGAGAAATAATATACATGTTAGAAAATAGGAATATAAATGGAGAAAAAAATAAACAAGAACATAAAGGCATGATAATTCATAGTAATCATTACATAGAAATGTGTCAATAATAAATAACATGGAATTAACATGAGCTAAGAGTCATTACACATGGAGCATGAGTAAACGCTCATTGCACATAGAGCATGAGTAAACTCTCATTTCACATGAATTGGAATTATTCAACACTCACTGCAAATGATGTATCATGATACTATACTTACCCCCAATGCATTGTGGAACTATTATGGTGCAACCTTGTTAAACATTTAATTTCTTGCATAAGATTTCCACTAGATCATAGAACATGAATTCATAAAACATTATAATTTATTCCATGAATATGGAATGTGGAATTAATACATGAAACACATACATAGTTATGTAAATTTTCATAAAAGTGAATAATTTTGGTATACAAATGGGCATGGTATTCACTACACAATGATTTTGTCTTGCAATATTGAGGTGCAATTTCGGCAGCATAATGACGTGAAATAAGCATCATAAAAATGGTTGATGAGAGAAAAAGGGGTTTATCATCATATGTATATAAAATTTATAGTAAGTAGAGTCATATACATATGTGTCCCGACATAGGTAATGGAATTTATATTCATAATACAAAATAATTGCTTGAATGTAAATGAGGAGAGAGAAATTTCTTATGGAATATCAGCATGGTAACAGGTATATATGGAAGGATCAAATGAGAGATTAAGGGATATATCATCATTCAAACATATAAGATAATGTATAGTTGTTGTGTGAAATTATACCTGAAAATTAATAATTGAAAATAAAAGGGAATAACAGTATTAAAAAACATGGATAATATGAGAAAGCAAGGAATCACTTACTTGTAAGTGTTAACCCAAAAGCATGGGAGAGGCTTGAGAGAGTCTTCGTGGGAGATTTGGTCACCATGGGGGGATTCTAGAGAGACAAGGGAATAGTTTGGAAGAACTCTGAATTCTATGAGTCAAGAGTAAGTGGGAGTATGGGTGGGTTTATATAGGAAAATAGGGGGATACTTTATTATTTAGGTTTGGGACAACACACATTAAACCAATCAAAACCACAAACCCGCCCAAGGTTTTTCTCTTGGTCTTATCCAAATGGGACTATAAAAAAATATTTTAAATGAAAAATTGCCGAAATTTTTATAAAAATATAGTTTCGTATGTGGAGGTTACTCACACTATCAAGGAAAAAAATTTAAAAAGATATAATGTTTTATATGTCTTGGAGGGTCCAATAAAGCAATGTAAATAAATCACAAAAATATAAAATCATATTAATTTAATGATAATGAATATATTGGACTAAAATTATATTTATAGTTTTTTATTACATCACTATTGTGACATTATTATGTTATAAAACACATTATATATTTAAACGGTATTTAATTTTCACACAAAAAGGCGATTGCCTAAGAAAATTAAGAAATATTCACCATTGAAAATTGTTGACTTCATGATTCCAAATATAAATTTAATTTTATCTAAATAATTTTCTAAATATGTGAATTTTTACTTTTAAAATAAAAACAGACATTTATCGACAATTCATGGGGTTTGACAAAAACAACTTTCAGACCTGAATAGAAATTTCAATTGCACTCCTAAAATTATACTATATTTTTTTAAAAAAAAAGTAATTTAATAATAAAAATAATACTATATTATTAAAATATTATTTAATTTAAAATTCCCTTAATACATCAAAATATATTTATTAGTAGAAAATTCACGTAAAATACTATTTGTGTTTTAAAAACCATTTACAAAGTAAAAATATCAAAATTAATGCACATTATTTATACAAAAATAATGTAAATAGTCATAGTTATAGGGTATCATTACAGAACTCCTCATAACACCCACATAAGACTGAAGGTTAAGTTATGCGATGATGAAAAACTTGTGGAGTGGCTCAGATAAACATCACTCAGGTGGTAATATATATTAACATTCACTTCTCCAGTAATCACTTCTTCTCAAGATTACCACATTCAAGCTCTTCTTGGGTTTCGTTAAGGGAAAAAATCAACGATGACACCTCCTTCTGAGCTCTGATAAATGAGATTAGTGTGGTGGAAAGTCTACTGGATGATGTCTCACATCCTTTTTCTGAGTAAATTGGATTTGTTAAAGCCCTGTATTAATACTAATCATGTGATCACTCTTCAATGGATTTATTATCAACGATCACAATTCATAAGGAATTTTAAAATACAAAACATAAAACCAAATAAGTGCATATGTTTATCCTAACCATAAGAATACATTTGAATAGACCAAGTGTAATTTTATTTAATGATTTTTTTGGTCGTTACAAATCGTTATTACAAATCATGAGAAGACTACAACCACACATATGGAGATACATTTTCTACACTATCAGTGAGAGAATTGTGGGAGTGTTGTGCCATACAATTCTTAGAAATAATGAAGTGTAATTTCAAAATTGTAAAAATGTTGGAATATAGAGAACTGGGGGTAGTGTCATGCCATGATGGAATTTTGATGTCGGTATGATAATGTTGGGTGACATTAAAAATGGGTTAGATAAAAATTACTACATTAGATAAAACATCATACTACATGTTTAAACATTAAAATACTATTATATTATACAAGTTTATATTACAATAAAAAGAGGTAACAATTGTTTATTAAATTTTGTGAAATGTTTACAATGAAGTGTAATCATAGGCTCAAATAAAAATGAGAATGTCTCAACTATGACAATTCCTTTTAAAAAAATATAATGTATGGGTTTACACCTATAAAGCTCTAACAAAACTTCATCACTTAGATGGATGGACCAAGATATTCTATAGTGTTTACATTAGATTAGCTGATCCATTTCAGATTCTAGCTATACCATTCTAGGTCTTTCAGGTCTCTAAGTCGCATGGGTGGGTTTGTGAATCCAGGTGTTGTAACATGAGAATCAATTAGCCAAGGATGGAAATGGATCAACAATAAAGGTACGTGATAATGTGAATATATTTTCTTTATAAGGGACCTAAATTTGACATTCGATGTCTATGATGTGATAGAGTACCATTTATTTTAAAATAGATGGTTGTACTAGACCATCGATAACCATAGATGACTCAAGAGATCAAGACATTTACATTTAAAGAATAATGAAATTAAAATTATGACAAAAATTTATTTGAAAATCTATCCACATATATGTATATAAAAATCTTTATTAAAAATGTGGTAATAAAAAATTTAAAAAATAGATGCCCAGAACAATCAAACAATTCACAAGGACCAAAAATAAATAAAATATAATGATCAGGCATCCATGTTATATATATCCACTAGTTTCATCCCACCATTTGGTGGGAGTAGGTGGAGCATTATATAATGTTTATGGTGGGGTTGCGGAGGTAGGTAGATGGGTTAGGATAGGTGGTGGAGACGTAACAATCATTGGGTTGGTGGGGGGTTTGGCAGATGGAACAACATAGGGTACCTCAGGGGTGGATTTAGTTTCTATCCACTGGCCCCTCTGGGCCTACTACGCTAAATACTCCCACTGGGTAGCTGCGTTAGTAAGATATGCGAGTAGATCTGACAAGGTGATGTGTGATGTGGGGATGGTAGAATAGGAGAGCTGGTAGTGGTGGCTGGTGGTTGTGTGGTGAACTCTATAGTCTATATGTAGGTGAGATAGAGGTGAGTTGAAATTTTGTACAGTTTCTCCAT
This sequence comes from Viscum album, assembly GCA_963277665.1. Taxonomy (NCBI): domain Eukaryota; kingdom Viridiplantae; phylum Streptophyta; class Magnoliopsida; order Santalales; family Viscaceae; genus Viscum; species Viscum album. The sequence goes on from OY728146.1 coordinate 1,272,611,365, forward strand.
GATCTACTGCTTGGTGGAACATAGATCTCTTATGGTGTAAATGGTGGTCATAGGTTGTTTGATCGATGTGGTGGTGTATGTAGTATGAGGTATGGGTGGTATAGGTGTAGGGGGTAGAGTGTGGGTCAATTGGGGGGGGGGGGGGCTAGTGGTGGTAGTGGTGGTGGTCGTGGATCCTATGGTAATTCCTTCTAGTTTCCTAGTTACCAAAAGTAAGCATCATCCTCCCACACTGACATATAATTATTGTGATGAATCACCTCATTGATAATCTAAATATTTCATAAGCAGGTGAGTGTAAGTGAAGAATCAAACACACCAAGGTGACTCTCTGTATTGGTAATCAAAGATCATTCCATCAATGTAGCACACTCCCTCTGGTTATGTGTCTTATAATAATGGGTGGATCAGACATCCATGTTGATAGTAGGGCCGACCATGGATGTTTAAAGGATGATCATGTCAATTTTGATGACACTATAATGAGACTTAATCTAAGAAAACCATCCATGATCCAAAGGCACTATGAAGTATATGGAGTGCATATCCTCACATCTGAATGAATTTTGTGATATGTGGTTCATGGGGTAAGAGGGGTAATGTTTAATTAACTCCCACAAATGCTGACACTCCCATCATGGTAGATCAAACTGAAGCATAAGAGATATGGAGAAAGTGAAAAAATCCTCTATCTAAGCACCATCACCTACCTTGAAATATGCAAAAGAAAACTCATGTGGTTTTCTACTGATATTAAACTAATGGCAATCAACGACCATCTGAAAATTTGTTAAAACCTCTAAAAAACAGGATGAGATGTCTCTTCGCACAATTAAATAATTTTACCAATTTACATCATTCCCAGAAGTTCATGTAATATTTAAGTGATATTTCACCGGGGCATGAAGTTCATGCCAAGACTTTTCTTTGTACATATTGTTTTTTCTTGAAACATTAGAATATTGACCGATTTTTTTGGGTTGTTGAAACAGATGATGAGATATAGGTGCAAATATTCATCATTGGAGGATGAAGTTGTATTTTCTTAAAGATCATGTGCAACATGAGGTGTAGGAGGTTTGGTTAATTCTAGCCATCTCCTCTGTCTCATGTTAAATTCTTTATGAGTGAATATATAATTTAAACATTGCTGATCAGTATATATTTCACACTTTACTCCATACAAATGATGCCTCCAAATTTTTAAAGCGAAAAAAACAGCAACTAATTCCAAATCATGTGTAGGGTAATTTACCTCAGGAGTTTTCAACTATCGTGAAGCATAAGCAATTACCTGATCATTATGCACTAGGACGCAACCAAGTCCTTTCAATGAATAATCATTGTAGATAACAAAATCACCGTTCCTAGAAGGTAGTGCCAAAACTGGAGAATTAACAAATCTTCTTATCAGTTCCTGAAAAGAATCATCACAATCTTTTGTCCAGATAAAATTAACACCCTTCCGAGTTAGCTTAGTCATTGGACTAGATAACCGTAAAAAATTTCTAACAAATATTTGGTAATATCCTGCCAAACCAAGGAATCTACAAATATCAGTTATATTTTTGGGTCTTTCACATTCTTTAACAACCTTTATTTTGGAAGGATCAATAGTTATCTCATATTTAGAAACAATGTGACCAAGGAATGAAATTTGTTACAACCAGAACTCACACATGATGAATTTCCCAAACAATTTATTTTCTTTTATGTTTTTCAAAATAACCCTAAAATTTCATTCATGATTTTCTTTACTTTTAAAAAACACCAAAATATCATCAATAAAAACACCCACAAAGATATACAAAAAATAATGGAAAATTTTGTTTATAAAGTCCATGAATAAAGAAGGTGCATTGGTTAGCCCAAAAGGAATTACTACAAATTCATAATCTCAATGTCTTGTTCGAAACACGGTCTTTGGAATATCTGCTTCATTTACCTTCAACTGATGGTACCCCGATCTCAGGTCAATCTTTGAAAAAAAATGAGCTCCCTGGAGCTGATCAAACAAATCATTGATACGAGGCAAATGATATTTGTTCATAACAGTTATTTTATTCAAGGCTCCATAATCAAAGAAAATTCTCATTAAACCATGATTATTTTTATCAAATAAAACAGGAGCACCCCATGGTGATGTGCTAGTTCGAATGATACCTTTCTCAAATAAATCTTTCAATTTCTCCTTAAACTCTAAAATTTCAGTTTAATACATTCCATAAGGGGGTTTTGATATTAGATTAGAATCATGAAATAAGTCAACAGTAAATTCAACTTCCCAGTCTAGTATTATTCCAGGAAATTCATCCGGAAAAAAATCACGATACTCATTTACCACTAGCACGTCATTAATCTGAACAGTTCCCATGTTTTCAACAATATGTGAAAGGTAACATTCATTTCCATCTTTTATAAGTTTCTCGGTCTCTTTATATGTTATTAACAGAAAGAGTTCATTCTTATACAAAAACTGAAAGTCATTCTAAAAAGAAACTCCTTTAGCTATATAGTCAATCATAGAATGGTAAATAGAAAACCAATCCATACCTAGGATAACATCAAACAATACTAGAGGTAAAAATAAGGTTTTCATGTAGGTTCATTCCACGGATAAGGATAATAAGATTCTTATAAATTCTTTTTGCGTTAACATTTCCCCCAAGAGTTTTTATCAAAAATTAAAGAGTCATTTATTGATATGGTATTCCTATTTTACTAGAAATGATTTTAGAGATGAAAGAATGTGTAGACCCTGAATCAAACAAAAAACTATCATAATCTGAAAAAACAAACAATGTACCCGATACAACTTCATTTGATGGCCCGACATCTGCTGAAGTAGTTGCAAAGGATTTCACAACCCCTTTCTGCTTGTAGTCTAACTGCTTCCCATATCTCGAGCTCTTTGTCAGACACTCATTTTCATAGTGACCCATCTCATTTCACTTAATACATTTCACTAACTGTAAATCAAATTTGGTCTTACCATTACCCTGACCTTTTTCAGTGCAATCACGTGCCTTATGTCCCATCTTACTGCATCAATAGAACTTTCCAGAATTCAGAAGACATTCCACAACATGCCTTTTTCCGCATTTATCACAAAATGGAAACTTATTTTTCTTCCGTTAGACCTTTTTGATGAATTATTTCTTTTCTCCTGCCACCTCGGTCTCTTATTTTGCTAGTTGTTATAGAACACTTGATCATCTGCAAACTCCATTTCCACCTTCTTAGCTCATCGAACAAGATTCTCATAACTCTTGAACTCGCGATAAGCTAAATCCCTTCAATATTTTGTCCTTAATCCTGAGTAAAAATGATTGATTTTACTATCATGGTTTTGGATAAAATTTGGAGCATACCTTGCCAATCGAGTGAACCTTTCTTCATAGGCATCCACTGAGTCTTCCTCTTGCCTCAATTCAAGGAACTGTTTTTCCATACTATGTCGAACAACCTTAGGAAAATACTTCTCAAGAAACATACCGTTGAATTCATCCCAGTCGAGAGCATAAATCTCATAAGTGTCCCTGATATGTTTAAACATCGACCACCACTGATCTGCTTCACCCTCCAAACGGTAAATATCAAGACTAACCTATTGATTGTCTGAACACCCCCATGACATCGAAACTATTCTCTAGTGCTTTAATCCACCTTTCATCTAGGACAGGTTCAGATGATCCTCTGAATGATTGGGGATGTTACCTCCTGAAATGTTCCACCACTGACATATTCCTCTGCGGTTGATCTGGCTAATCTCGTGCATGGATACCACCTCCATTTATCGCTTGAGTCAACTATTCCATTAATGAAACAAACTGTTCAGTTCCGATTTGGACCATCTTAGGATGCTGACTCAGAAGGTTATTTCCTTCTATATGCCTTCCTAGCACTGCTTTCTTGTTTCCTCTGTGGAAAACCATTCTGAACAAACATGTCTTAGATGAAGAAACATGGTAATCTTCAAATTCTATTACATTTAAATTTGACCATAAAAAAATATTTTTGGATAATCATTTAATAGAATTATAACTCCTAAAGTTATCTAAACTGACCTCTGATACCAACTATAAGGTCCCAGATTTAAACATTACTTAATCTTGAGTTATTTCAAGAATACATGTTGAGGATATTTTCAGGTTTAGAGTTTTAGATAATTAGATCATAAATCATGCATTACATTCTACTTTTAAACACTGTGGTTAAATAAAAGATAGTACTAAACATTCCCATCAACGAAAACATATTTAAAATAAAACATGGATTCTATCTTGACACTTCCTTGACACTATCATCACGTCATGTACCTTTCCTTTGACCTGTGAAAAACATTTCAAAAACGTGGGATGAGCATAAAAAGCTCAGTAAAGGATATAAAGTATGAAATGAAAACATTAGTCCATGTATGAAATCATACATTACTCATAAAACATAATCATTTTAACATACCTCATCATATCATGATGAAATCATATAAATCATAAGACATAAAGGTATCTTGAGGCATTCATTACATTCTTTCACAGGGAGTAACCCTCGTGGTTATGTTTGGAATACCCATCATAGTATATTTTCTAAATATCTTCCGAGAAACCTTAATGTTTAACTCCTTCACATTACCCAATGCATTAGAGATCTATATCGGGCCCACCCACTCTTAGTTTATCATGGGACCACCCGTCTTCATAACAATGCCCAAGAACCATAACATAATCGTATCATATATTACATGCATAAAGGAAACATAACATTTCAACATTTCAATCACAAGATATCAATACAACACATTGATATAATAAAAAAATTATGAAAAACATTTTCAATAATAAAATAAAATAAAAGTAATACATGGTATTTATTCTTCATTTTAAAAAAAGGTTATGGCTTGTAGAGGAAGTCAAAACTCAAATAATGGTCACGACGGCAGAGAAGTCGTTGTCGCCGCATATGTATGACAAAAAAACATTTCTTTTGTCGTTTAGTAAATGATTCATATAAAAATATTTTTTTTGAATAAATGTAAAAGTCAAAGGGGTTTATACATCGTATAAAAGAAATTTGTGTGTAAAACAAAATATGCTTCAATGAAAGGAGATTGAGATGATGTCTCTTACCTCTGGTCCGACTTGAATCGATTGTTCTTTAACCTTTTGAATAATAAACGTGAGTTAATATCTACTTTCTTAAGAATCCTTTTCAAGTTCATTATTCCTTTTATATCACTTATTACCATGTCATGAACACTATGTAATTATTTATGTTAATAACAGTCGTTTTAAAGATCATTGGTACTTGAGTCAAAAATAAACTCTTTATAATTACAAGTTGTTCATGTATCCATTATATCCAGAGTTATATTAATTATTTATATATCATATATATCATATATATCAATTATAATATTACATAACATTAAGATGTATGAAATGAAAAGCACCGTACATGGAGACGGTAAGCCGTACGTACGCAAGAACGCTACTTTCATTTCTATTTCATATTTAATAGAATGGAATAAAAATGAAATAAAGGTATATTATAATTCCAGTATAATTTCATATATAATATCATTAACTCCATCATTTATATATCCCACATATGGCATTAACGAATCAAATCACTTTGAGGGGGCGATAGTGTGTACTTCCTAAAATAAAGATATCACGTTTACCGATGATGGAAACCATAAAGGTATGACATAAATGACGAATACAAAAGAATAAGAAAAAAATAAACATATTATATATCATATATAAATATATTTACATCATAATGGCCACCTTTTAAAGTGTTAGAAGAATATTGAACAATCATCATTTCGTGAGGTAGAAATTCGCCATCCAAAGAAACAGTATGCTCATTAACCATTATATGTATGTGTGTGTAAGTTTAGCTTGAATCATTATAATAAAAAAATCCTAGTATATATATTATACTGGTTTTCTTACAAAAGAAATGAATAAAAAGATTTTAGGGGGTTGAAGAAGAAAAATAATATAAAAGAGCATTAGAGAAGACTTTACCTTTGAATCGGGTAACTCCCTTTGGTTTGAACCAAGAGGGTTTCTTGAAGAGCTTCCTGACTAAGGTAAGGCTTCTAAGATGAGGAGAGGGATGTGTAGAGACAAAATTATCAGATATTGGCCGAGCCAATGGCTTGAGAGGTGTGGGTAAGGAGGTAGAGGTGGGGGCCTTTTATAAAAGGAGTGGAGGGGCATTCTTGTAACGGTTTAAAATGTTACTTTATTTTCAAATGAGTTTCGGATTTTAATGGTCCAAAATTGATGTGTTTATAGGATAAGGTGATAAGGGTTTGAAATATACTAATCCAAAAGTTCTTTGACAAGTTTACGTCTTATATTTTACATTATCTTGTCATTTTATTTAAATCGTTTATTAATGATGTAATCACTGCATCATCATGATTTTATAAATAATTTAATTTCTGTAATGACTAAAAATTATAAAAAAAATACTATGATGTAGGAAATATTTTTATCTTTCCAATTACTTTTTATAGTCCCATATATCATTTATTTAGACAAAATTAAATTTTTTTTACTAAGGTGATTCATTCATTGTTATATTTAACTTTCTTTAAAAATAAAAAGATAAAAAGTCATTATCACACCAATGTGATTCCATGGGGTCCCCAAGTTTGGCACAAGGAATAAAATGGTCGGACATGACAGAAAACGTAGCATTAGGACACATGTTGTGGTCAATTTGTATTATTTTGATATTATTTTATTATCCTTAACTACCCAATTACTAATTAATCAAAATAATTAAAGATAATTACTGTCGTTACTATTTAAGTTGTCCAAAAACAAAAGGGTCTTGATTAACTAATTTTGAACTTCTTATTAAAAATATGTAACCTATTTTACCATATTCCAAACCCTGAATTTGAAATAATTAATTTAAAAATAAATCCTGTTGTCAAAATAAATAGCGGGTTTTTTAGAAATAATATCAATGAAAAGATTGACACTTGTTTATGCCCAATTACAAAGTGAAATTATTCCAAATGACTAACATTGGATTAAATGGTAAAAATATATTCTTTTGAAACTTTAAAACCAATTAAAAAGATAATCTAACCATATAATTAAATTAGATGAAAATGCAGTTTAGATATAAAATGCAGTTTTTTCACTATTCATTAAAAAATGAACATGGTCAGAAAATTACAAAAACATTATCCAATTTAAATTTCAATTACCCAATCATAAAGAATATGTTTATTTTAAAAAATAGATCTTATAAATATGTCAAAATTTTTATTTAAAAATGGTTTTACATCAAAAGGCAGTAAAACAATCTTTTAAAAATATTAGTGTATTACATGCTTAAGATTGGATTTATTATCATTTTAAGCCTCTAAAACGCTATATAATTCATGAATAGACATAGATAAGAATATAAATTATTCATTACTTTCTTGGTATGTTACATAGTCTACAAATCAATCAATATTCACTAGTTGAATTTAGTCTAGTCACTATGTTCTACATGTCAATGGACTAATCCATGACCCATAGATAATAACAGCCGATGTGCATTATTTTTTTCATTGGGAAATAATTTTTCCTAGGATAGTGATCATATCCCAATCTTCTTTAATAAATAAAGGTCAATCTATTTGAATATCACATGGTCAGGTACATTATCATGAATTGGTTGAACTTTAATTATTTATTTGATTACTAAACCATTAATCTTTCCATAATTTGATTTAAATAGTGACAATGAGTTTATATACATCTACTATAAATCCATAACCCTGAGTGGTTTAGCTACTCATGGTGGGTTGGGATGCAAATAAATAAATAATGAAAATCATGCATGACATGCTACTTATATTAATTTGATTTCCAATTATACAAGGGTTCAGATTTCTAATGAGAATTATCATGAAATAAGATTTGAAAAAGATAATTCACTATAATAGATATTTTACATATCATTATAAATGGATTCGGACCTTGAATGTGTTAGAGAAAATTGATTATGAAATATGGGATTTGATTTAGTAATAATTTGAAAACGTTGAATAAAACAAGATCTATGACACTTGAATTGCAATAAAATATAAAAAATGAATAAATTTTGATTTTAAAGGAGATAGGGGTGAAGGAAACTAGAAGGTAATTAAAAAAAGAGGGAAATCCTGACATTGAATGTTGTGAAATGCTATGATAAAGTGTTATAATATAATAGAAATCAATCATTCCTTGTACTAGTGATACACATCGTGTTCTATTAATTCACATAGATATTTGTGGATTTTGGATTATAAACGTGCCTTACTCCTATTTGAACTTATTTTCTAGTTTATATTACCAATGTTTCATGAATTATAGACTCAAAGCTTGTACATATCCCTAGAAATTCCTCTATATCATATTTCCCATTAAAAGGTTTTGACTGATTTCACTTCATGTATTGGGACTTTATGGCATGTAATGGCTACGTCCTCCAAATAAATTGAGTCATGGTTCCTGAATTCACTAAAAACATGCCACATGTTGTGAAATCCCATTACACGATGTGTTATTCCGAGTCACAACATCTAATAGTTGAATTCTACCCTTTTCTTAATTTTTTTTAATCCTATGATTCCAAATTCATATAAATATATAATTTTTCGAAGGTCATTATCAAATAAATCATGGAAAACCCAACTTTATTTGATAGAAATAAGTATATATGAATTTTTCATATCAGTATCCTTCATAAAATATCAATTTTGATACAACCTATTAACCATATCACATGGAGTGTGATCCTCTTTGATATAAAAATGTGAATATGGGATTTTTTTCAAATAGGTTTTTTTAGGTTGACGAGGGATTATCATATTTCTCCCAATTCATTAGCTATGGACATTGGTGTATGTATATTTTAGGTAATATGATATATAGAAGGAGTTATGCTTCCTAAAAAAATGTAACCTAGTGTAACATAATATTTTAGAGAACAATTTGTTAAAGTTAATTTCATTTTAATGTAGCATGGATTGATTTTTCTTATGAATCAAATATCTAAAACCTTTTTCAAATGTTGGTCATGATGTACTTCTCACAGGGTTGACCATGGAATCATTCCAATTTATATATATGTTGGTATATTTTTTGTTTCATTTTATCCAATTTTGGTTAATGAACTTTGAATGAAAGAAGTATTTTGGTTAAGATGCTTGTAAAAAATTGTTTGGGAGTGTATACATGTTTTTATCAAAGTGTTTTTTTGATATGACCTACTTTTGATGATCATTGTTCTTGATGTGGATTTTCCCTTTTTGGGAATGGTATAATAACATCTCTTAGGGATAATTCATTTAATGATGAATGAAATTGCCTTATTGTTGGATGTATATTGTATGACTTATTTTGTAAGATACACATTTCTTGGAAAAATATTTGTTTTAGATTTAGTTATGAAAGACTATTAAGTTGTTTTTGATGTTGTTACTGTTGAGTCAATAAGGTTTTCCTTATGAATTTTCCATTCCTTCTTGTTTTGAAAATCACAAACACCTTATACTTATGAAAATATTATTTTTACCCCCATAAGGAAAATTTACTTCTTTAAGAAAATATACCTTAACTTAGATTTTAATATACATAGCAATATTTTTCTTAATTTCAAAAACCGGATTCATAACCATGTTTTCGGAGCCATATAATGAAATGATTTAGAGCATTCTGTTTTTAGGATCCAAATTCTGGAAGTGATCTGTAATGTATATCTAATCCGAATTCTGGATTCCGAACTCTTAAGAAGTTCGACTCCGAACTCTTAAAAAGTTCGACTATGAACTCTTAATAAGTCAGACTCCGAACTTTTAAGTAGTTCAACTCTGAACTCTTATGTAATTTGACTCCGTACTTTTTAATAGTTCGACTCCGAACTCTTAAGAAGTTCAACTCCGAACTCTTAAGAAGATCGACTCCGAACTTTTAAGCAGTTCGTCTCCGAACTCTTAAGTAGTTTGACTCCGAACTCTACAGGTTTAGAATCCGATACTTGGTGAAACCAGACTCCGAATTCCTATAAAACAGAATCCGAACATTTCTTAACATAGACTCCAAACTTCATTTTGGTTAGACTCTGAACTTTTGACTTGCTTACACTCCGAACTATTGATTAGATTTTAATCACAAATTCTTTGTTTCAAATTGTTGTCCTACATTCAGTTATGAATAGTTTGTTATAAAAAGATATCGTCATTTCTGTTTCTAATTAACCGTTGGTTGTGTTACATGTGTATAGGTCCCTCCGAGTTTCATGGAAAATATGACCATTGGAGGAGGGAGCAGACCATTGGAAATATGCCTATAAATAAGAGCTCATTTGAAAGAGCTCCATATATAATGAAATTGATCAATCTAGAAACCACACGCTGATAAGGTGATTTCTAGAGAGGGAAAGCTTCTGATGCCTTGTGCGTACTGAACCACTTGTTCAGTTTTTGCTTCGTGTGACTCCAAATGTTGTTGATCACATTCGAGGACTTCCGGGGTAAGAAGACAAAGGTGCCAACTACCTTGAAGTTCGAGGACTTCCTTGCTGAGGAAGACAGAGGTTTCCAACTACATTGAAGCTGAGGGCTTGCGGGGATAGCAAGACAGAGACTCCGATCTTCGTATTGAGGGCTTTCCCTGGTGTGGGGAAGACAGACTTGCTTGAAAGTATAAATCAAGGGACCGTTATCCTAGGATGTTGGATACCCTTCCCTTTGAGTTAAAAGACTTGTATCTTTTTACTTGTAGTTTTTCTACTCATTTATTTCCTCATCATTTGGTATGATATTGAAAGTATAATTTTCCTATATTTCCTTACTTGTACTCTGTTTCATTTAGATTCTATACGATTGAAGGTAGAATCTCATATTGTAATCTTTTGTTGAGTTTCGATTTCCGGAACCATATTTTTGGAACCTACTTTCGGAATCTCTTTCCAGGTTTTCTTTTGTTATTAGAGGTGTTGTGAATTTGTTTAGTTTATTCTTTGTTAAACTTAGCCCTTTCCTTTTCTTAAGGAAATCATAGTTATTCGTAACTAACTTTAAAGGTTCCAAAGGAATTTTTAATGTATGAAATTCACCCCTCTCTTGTATATTTAGAATCTACATCATTATTTTGATCCTACAATTGGTATCAAAGCAGGTCTCTGAAATAATTTTACTCACGTATAAGTTTTTCTTGCGAACATTGTCATTCCGAACTTTGTTATTCCGAAATTTCTCATTCCGAACTTTATCATTCCGAACTTTGTGATTACGAACTTTTTCTACTAACAAGTTTGTGTACTGAAGGTTCTTTAAATAAGGGAAGGAATCAATGTTGGTTCAATTGATAATCTAAATCCTACAAGAACACAAATATTTGATGGTAATGATTATGTGTATTGGAGAGATCGAATGAAGTCTTTTGTTATCAATACTGGAGTGGACAACTTTGTTATTCTTTCTAGTGATTATAAAATTCCTGATAAGGAAGTTAGAACTTTTACTAACCAGGAAAAGCAAGAGTGTCAACTCTACTATAAGGTATGCAATAATCTACTTTGTTCAATGACTAGAAATATATATAGCCAGATTTCTTCTCGTGAAGCAGCTAATTGTATCTGGAAGATGTTAGAGGTTACACACTTTGGAACTTCTAAGTTGATTGAGACTTGGAGAGCTATGCTTAGAGCTGAATATCATTGCTTCAAATTTCCATATGGTGAACCAATTTGTAAAGTTCAATAGAGATTTATTACTATACTCAACAGCTTACAATCTATGAGAGAAAAAGGGTTAGATGATGAAGCACTTGTGGACAAGATAATTGATATTATGCCCAATTAGTGGGAATCCAAAAGAACAGATATAGATGAGAACAGGAAGGTTAATCAAATTTCTCTTGATGAGTTATTTGGAACTCTTCTACAACATGAGACAAAAATGAAGAGATATGCTGATAACATCAAAAAGACGAATGGGAATGGTACTGTTGCTTTTACGACAACATCAAATCAGATGAAAGCTACGACTCCAGAGAGGTTAACCAGATCCAAGTCTAAGAATGTTATTTTCCAATCCGATTCTTGTGAGAGAGAAATATCTGAGAATGAGTTAGAAAATCTTGCTCGACGGATGTAAAAGATAGCTGGCCAAAGAAGTTTTCAATACAAGTATAAGAAAAAGGAACAGAAAGATAGAAAAGATGAGAAGTCACTTGTTATGAATGCAAGACAGATAGACATATTAGACCAGATTTCCCTTTGCTCAAAAAGAAAGAAAGGAAAGAAAGGCATTCAGATAGGAACAGAATGAAGTATTATAAAGCCAATTCTAAGAATGTGTTGAAAGCTAGTGACACCTGGAGTGCCAGTGGTGGTGATTCTTCAGATGAATCTTCTGATTACGAATCTTCAAGACAGAAGAATCTTGGCCTTAAAGCCAGATTACCTTCTGATAATCATTTTTTTATGGCTAAGGTACGAAATGCTGAATCATTGACCAATGTTTCTTTAAATTCTAGTGATAGTAATTATTATAACACTTTTGATGAAGAATCCTCTTTTGATGATGAAAATACTTTACCTACTTGTAAAGATGTTTCTAGGTTTGCTGAACTTCTTGAAATTGAGAATTCCAAACTCAATAAAAAAACTTGATAAATAAAACTCTAGGAATTATATTCTTACAAAAGAGATATCATATCTTTCTAAAGATCTTGATAGGAAAAATGCTGATTTTGAAAGTATTTCAAAAAATATTTAGGAAGTATGTTATGATAAGAACAAACTTGCTAAAGAGTTAGAAAAAGTAATTTCTATGAAATATATTTTCGAGCCTAGATCTAGTTCTAAAACTAATGATTTTGAGGATAAAATCTTGGTTATAAAACTCAAGTCCGAAATTTTTTCCTTAAAGAAGTGTTTATAAAACTTTGCCCATGGTAAAGAAAAATTTTGATAAAATATATTCCCAAATACGACCTTTAAGAAATAAATCTGGATTTGGTTATACCCATGAAAAACCAATTTTTAGTAACAATTATTTTGTTCCTCAAAGTGCCCCATTTTTAACTAACTGTTAATGTGGTGGTCACTGGGCAATGAATTGTTCCTTAAACAATACCCAATTTCTAGGATTTTACAAAGCATACTATTCTAAGAAGATGTTGGTTCCTAAAATTTTATTATCTGGAAATCTCGATTCCAAACAAGTTTGGATTCCGAATATCTAATTCTCTTCTTGATTTCAGTATAATAAAGAGAGTACTAGAAACAATACATGGTATATGGATAGTGTATGTTCCTGGCACATGACTGTTAACAAAAGATATTTTGAAAAGATTATCAAAACGAAAGGAGGAAAGGTAACATTCGGAGATAATGCTAAGGGTGAAATTGTTGGTATTGGGAATATTGTTATTTTAGATAAATATTTTATTTCAAATTGTCTTTTTATTAAGGGTCTTAAGAACAGCCTCATTAGCATAAGTCAGTTATTTGATGAAGGATACCTTGTGAATTTTAGTAATGATAAGTGCTTAGTTCACAATTCCAAGGAAGAATTTATTCTCTCATCCAATAGGCATGAGAATGTTTAGACCCTAAATTTAGAAGACCTCAAGAGCCAAGATTTACCTTGCCTCAGTGCAATGGAAGATCATTCCTGGTTATGGAATAGAAAACTAGGTCACTGTAACCTTAGGAACTTATGCAAACTCTCCATGAAGAAACTAGTTAAGGATCTACCGGAGCTTAGATTTGATTATTCTAAAGTTTGTGATCCTTGTCAATATGGAATGAAACATAAATCTAGTTTTAAATCAATCGGTGAAGTCTCATCAACTGATGCATTATAGTTAGTGCACATGGATCTTTTTGGTCCAACCCAAACTGGAAGTATTGGAGGCAAATACTATGTGTTTGTTCTAGTTGATGATTACACTAGATTTACTTGGGTTTATTTTCTAGCAAAGAAGTCTGAAGCTTTTTCTTATTTCAAAAGTTTTAGAGCTCATGTTAAAAATGAGAAAAACCATCCATTGAAAAATATTCATAGTGATCATGGACGAGAATTTCAAAATTTTGATTTTGAAACTTTTTTTAGTAAAAAAGGTATTATTCACAATTTTTCAGCACCTAGAACTCCTCAACAAAATGGTGTAGTTGAGAGAAGAAATAGAATTCTTTAAGAGATAACTAAAACCATGTTGAGTGATTATTCTATAGCTAGAAATTTCTGGGCTGAAGCTATAAGTACTTCTTGCTATACTATAAATCGAGTTTTGATTAGACCTTTTCTTAATAAAACTCCTCATGAGTTATGGAATGGTAGAAAACCAAGACTATCCTACTTCAAGGTTTTTGGTTGCAAAGTATTCATTCTGAATACTAATGATAACTTACAAAAATTCGCACCAAAATATGATGAATGAATTTTCTTAGGTTATTCCACAATTTCCAAGGCTTATAGAGTTTTTAATAAAAATACTTGTACTATTGAAGAAACAGTACATATAAAATTTGATGAGTATGATCCTTTTGTTTTTAAACCATCCCAGACTACATCCTCGGATGTGTTTTCAAAAAATGACTATCAACCTTTGATTGAAGATCCTTCTAATAAGGATAATGTTCAAGAAGATAATTCCGAATCATTTACCCCAGAAGACTTTCTACCCTATGTTGATGAACATGATTTTCAAAACCCAAATCATGTGTTTCTTAAGAATCATCCCAGTGATAGTATCATTGGTGATGCAAATAAACCTGTAAGGACTACACGTTCTTTATGAAATGAAGTAGAACATCTAGAGTTTCTTTCCCAATTAGAACCTAAAAGAACTAATGAAGCTTTAGGTGATGATGATTGGATCAAAGCCATGGAAGATGAACTAATTGAATTCGAAAGGAATAAAGTCTGGATCTTGGCTGAAAGACCTAAGGAAACATTTGTTATTGGAGTAAAATGGGTTTCCAGAAATAAATGTGATGAAAATGGAGTCATAGTAAGAAATAAATATAGAAATGTTGCTAAAGGTTATAATCAGCAAGAGGGAATAGATTATGAAGAAACCTATGATCCAATAGACAAAATTGAATCTATCCGTATTCTACTTTCCTTTGTAGCATTCTTTAATTTTAAACTTTTTCAAATGGATGTGAAATGTGATTTTCATAACGGTTATGTTCAAGAGGAATTTTTTGTTGAACAACCTCCTAGATTTGAAGATACAAAACATCCTGATTATGTTTTTAGACTTACCAATGCTCTGTATGGCCTTAAACAAGCCCCACGAGCATGGTATGATAGACTCACTGGATTTTTGCTTCAAAATAGCTATGTTAAGGGAAATGAAGATCCAACCCTTTTTATAAAGAAAGATAATAAAAATGTTTTGATTGTTCGCATTTATGTTGATGACATCATATTTGGTTCAACTCATAAATCATTGACCGAATCTTTTTCAAGTCTAATGAAATCTGATTTTGAAATGAGTATGAGGGGTGAGTTAACTTTTTTCCTCGGTTTTCAAATTTCTCAAAAACTAAACAGAACCTACATATCTCAACATAATTATATTAAAGATATTCTCAAAAAGTATGGTTATGACACCACAAAGAGTATAATTACTCTTATTGGTACATCAAACTCTTTAGATCTTGATGAAGCTGGGAAACCAGTAGATCAAACATCATTTAGAGGTATGATAGGAAGATTAGTTTACTTAACAGCTAGTCGACCGGACTTAATGTTTTCAGTATTCTTATGTGTATGATATCAATCCAATCCTAAGGAATCTCACTTAAAGGCAGTAAAACAGATTTTTCGCTACCTTAAGGGAACCATGGATCTAGGATTATTTTATACTTCTGGAAATGATTTTGTTCAAAAAAGGTTTTCTTATGGTGAATTTGGTGGATGTAGAATGGATATAAAGACTACATTTAGAACTTGTCATTTCTTAGGAGATTCATTAGTTTCTTGGTCCTGCAAGAAGCAAAATTCTGTAGCACTCTCCACTGCTGAAGCTGAATATGTAGCAGCTGGAATTTGTTGTGCTCAAGTATTGTGGATGCAACACACACTCACAGACTATGGCTTGAGTTTTACTAAAACTCAGATTTTGTGTGATAACACATATGTTATTTCTTTATATAAGAACCCTTCACATCACCCTTGTGCAAAACACATAGATATTAGGCATCACATTCTTAGGGATCATACACAAAAAGGAGATATCATTCTTCATTTTATCGGAACGCATGATCAACTTACTGATATTTTCACAAAATCATTACCCTCTGATATATTTGAATACATTAAACAAATTTTAGGAATGATAACTGTAAGGTAATCATTCATCATTAACTTCTTGTTGAAAAATTATTCCAACAGTAATAAACTCATTTTCATAGGGGGAGTAGATATTTTTTTTAAAAAAAAATTTCCAAACTTTTCGGAACTAGGATTTCCAGAATGGAATTTTGTAAAACTAAAATTTCCAGAATGGGAATTTCCGGAAAAGAAATTTTCAGGACTGAAAATCTTTGAATGAAAACATCCGGAATTAATTTATTCGTACTGAAGAATTCTGGAATGGAATTTTCGTACTAATAATTTCGTAACGAGATTTTCGGAATGGAGAATTTCAGAATAGGGTTTTTGAAACGAGGGTTTCGTAATGAAACTTTCATAATAAAGTTTTTTTTTTCAAGAAGAATATTACCAATTTCAAATAATATTTCTTGTCAATCAGTAAGTTATGATTTTTCTACTTATAGTTTTGTAATCAAATTTTTCTTACTGGTATCTTCTTTGTTTATTTAGGATTCGAGTTTTTTCCTCAAATCCGAATGTTTTCATTAAAAAAACTCCAATGATCGGAGTAAAATTTTTTTCTCTTGTGAAATTTTTCTCAACTGTCAGATCAGATCAAGGTATTTTCAACCATTGTATGACATTTGGAATACCAACGGTCAATTTCCCTGCCTATAAAATCGGGATCCCGAGACTCGTCCCACATCGATTTTTTCAAGCTTTTGCGTCTCAAAGCTCAGCTGCTCTTCTTAAGGCTGGTTCTGAATCTTTTGAAGCCAATCACAATCTTACAGTTTATTTCATTCTGAATGTCTGTTGAAGAAACCTCTCAAGATATGTCAACTATCAAATGAATTTCAAAGTGGTTAGTTTATAGGGAAATGTTAGTTCATCCAAATTTTTATAAGCTTGATTCTCTTATTTCAATGAATATTAGACTCAATGGATGGGAAGATGTATGCATAGCTAAGTCAGATAAACAGGATCCGGTTTATACTGACCTGTTGATAGAGTTTTAGGAGTCTGTTTCCTTCTTGGTAGAAGATGGCAGAGAAAGGTTTTCTATTAAGTCTTATGGGAAGACTTATAAACTTTCTTACACTAAGGCAGCAAGCCTGGTTGGTATAGCATATGAGGGAGAAGCTGAATTCTGTTCTCACAAACTTCTCGATGTGCAAGGAAGTTTCAATAAGGAGAAATCATTGAAGTGTCTTGGGCTTAAGGATGATTCAAAAACTAAGATTTATCGGCTCACTCCGAATAATAGAAAACTTCAACAATGGGTGCAAGGTTTTCTACTTCCGAGAAGAGAAGATAAAGACAATCAGAAGAAGAGTGATATCTATGTCTTAGATTTTTTGGTAAATCTAAGAAAGATAAATATGATAAGGCATGTCTTGGTTACGATCATGAATATCAAAGAAGGAAATATGAGAGCTCAGATTATGATGTTTCTTGACTTATTGTCAAAGTTGATTGTTCGTTGCATAGAATCTTTCAAAGTTGCCGTCAAATCAATGATCAGGAATTGCATGCTCATGCTTGTCAATGATGATACGCTTAAAAGAATGAAGATGGTATTTTCTAGTGAATCCGGAGAATTTTACCCCCTATCCACTGAGGAATTTGAAATAGCTGAAAAAGAGTCTTCAGAACCTTCAAAAAAGTAAGGGAAGAAGTGAAAGGATAAGGAAGTAGTTACTAATGAAGAAGTTCCTCAGCCTAAGGAAACTGAATCCGCACCTCCCAAGATGAAGAAGTAGAAAATCTATACAGAAGTAGTAGTAGCAAAGTGGAGGAAAGATAATGAAATGAGAAAGGAAGGGGATCCTCAATTCGGAATGGACCCTTCCGAGGCTAAGGCATTAAAATAAAAAGCTGCTGAGGAGCTAGAAAAGAAAAGTGAAGGAAAAGAAGTTGAGAAAGAAGATGTCTGAAGCTGAACTAGTTCAATCTTCGGTAAAAGATACAGATTTAGCTTTCGAAAGGATTATAGTTCCGGAAACCTTCGGTGTTGAACCTTCTTTACCAGAAACTCCAGTAAAAAACTATGTCACACCGGAAAAGGACAAGGGTAAAGGAATAGTTGTAGAAGCTGAGAAGGAAGTTTGCTGAAGTAGCAGTAGAAGAAGAAGAAGAGGAGGAGAGTGAAGATCTGGATACCTTGATGAAGAAAGTACAAGACTACAAAGATAAGGCTGAATCCGCAAAGATAGTTACCTTAGGCAAGGGAGATGAGGAAGCCAGCAAGAAACATCCAGAAGAAGAAGATGAAGCGAATGAGCTGTTTGATGAAGAAGAATCCTATGAGAGAAAATTTCTTAAGGAAGGACATGTAATACAGAAACCAGATGAGGATCAGATTGTTCATGTTTCTGAATTTGAGGAAGTATCTCCAAATGAGCAATCCATTCTGAAATCTGATAAAGTTACGCATACTATAATGGAGACACCCATTAAAGATGTCATCATAAGGAAAGAGGTTGGTGGTACCTCTAGAAGGAAGCTGATGCCAGTTGAAGAAGAGGAATCTCAAAAAGAAGTTTCTGATTCGGAATCATCATCCCACGAGCATGATTTTGTGGTTCAATCTCTGAGAATGTTGGTGGACACAATTATGATTCTTCCAAAAATAGATTCTAGATGCCAGTTGCTGCAACAATCTATGAATCAAAAATCAGATTCTTTATCCATGGTAATGGATAAGTTTGTGAAGTTGGAAGCTGAACAAAAAAGTTTTCTGATCGATTATGATGTGCATATGAAGTCCTGCATTAAAGTAAGAAAGTGTTCTAAGAGAGTTTATGAAGATTTAGTTCAATTTGAGAATTTTCAGGCTGAAGGTCAAAATGCTTTTGAAATGGAGGATAAAATGGCTAATGAGATTTCTGAGCAGTTGACCCAGCATCAAAATTTTCGGAATCAACAGGTCAGGTATCTGAATGGGAAGCTTAACTCAGAATCTCAAAATTGGAAAACTGAAAGAGATTTCTAGATTGAGTTTCAGCAAAAGATGGAAAAGCAAGATGAGTTGTTGAAGTTGCAGAAAGAAGACTTGGAGGCTCAGGCAGAGGCTTTAAAAGCTCAAAAGAAAAGGTAAAAACCTTGGAGAGGCAAAGTGAGGAAGATCAGAGAGACTTGATGAAACTCAAAGCTTTGTTGAAGCAACTCATTCTGAAGGAAAAGGAAGACAAATGAACCCACCCTGATCTTTTGTTGTAGTTGTCTTTCTTTGTAAATTTTTTTCCCAACTATAATTAAATGGTTATCTGGTTGGTTTGTATCTTGTTATATACTAATGTTTCAGGTAGCATACTTTGTTTTCAATTTCCTTCATTTATTTTTGAAAATCACAAAGGGGGATAATGAAAAAAAACTACTCATAAGGAGGAGAAAGGGAAAATTTTCTAAGAGAAATATCCTTAATGAAAGGGGGAGTTTTCCACTATGTTGTTTTTCACTCTTATATTATTGAAAACTCCACTCCGGAAACTCAGAATACAATCCTAAGAGTTTCAATGCCTAAGGGGAGTTAGTTGTATTTGTTTCTATCTATAAACAAAGGGAGATAAGTTTTGTTTTCAAAGTCTAAATTTTTTTTCAAGATCTTTATATGGTTTCTCGTAAGGATGTTTGTGATTTCCAAAAAGGTGGAGATTGTTGAGTCAATAAGGTTTTCCATATTACTTTTCCATTCATTTTTTTTTGAAAATCACAAACACCTTATACATATGCAAATATTATTTTTACCCCCATATGGAAAATTTACTTCATTAAGGAAATATACCTTATCCTTGATTTTCTTATACATAGCAATATTATTTTTAATTTCAAAAATTGGATTCATAACCAAATTTCCAGAGCCATATATTGAAAATATTTGGAGAATTCTGTTTTTAGGATCCGAATTCTAGATGTGATCTGTAATGTAGTTCTAATTCGAATTATGGATTCCAAACTCTTTAGATGTTAGACTCCAAACTCTTAAGACGTTCGACTCCGAACTCTTAAGAAGTTCGACTCCGAACTTTTATGTAGTTCGACTCCGAACTCTTAAGTAATTTGACTCTTAAATTTTTAATAGTTCAACTCCGAACTCTTAAGATGTTCAAATCCGAACTATTAAGATGTTCGACTCCAAACTTTTAAGCAGTTCATCTCCGAACACATAAGTAGTTCGACTGCAAACTCTACAGGTTCAGAATCTGATCCCTGGTGAAACGAGACTCTGAATTCCTATAAAACAGAATCCGAACATTTCAGAACATAGACTCCAAATATCATTTTGGTTAGACTCTCGAACTTTTGACTTGATTACACTCAGAACTATTGATTAGCTTTTACTAACAAATGCTTTGTTTCAAAACGATGTTGTACATTCAGTTATGCATAGTTTGTTATAAAACGATGTCGTCTTTTTTGTTTCTAATTAACCGCTGGTTGAGTTACATGTGTACATGTCCCTTCGAGTTTCATGGAAAATTTGACCGTTGCAGGAGGGAGCAGACCGTTGGAAATTTGCCTATAAATAGGAGCTCATTTGAAAGAGATCCATATTCAATGAAATTGATCAATCTAGAAACCACACGCTGATAAGGTGATTTCTAGTGAGAGAAAGCATTTCATGCCTTGTGCGTACTGAACCACTTGTTCAGGTTTTGCTTCGTGTGACTTCGAATGTTGTTGATCACATTAGAGGATTTCCGGGGATAGGAAGACAGAGGTGCTGACTACCTTGATGTTAGATGACTTCCTTTCTGAGGAAGACAAAGGTTTCCAACTACCTTGAAGTTGAGGTCTTGTGGGGATAGCAAGACATATACTCCGATCTTCGTATTGAGGGCTTACCCTGGTGTGGGTAAGACAGACTTGCTTGAAAGTATAAATCAAGGGACCTTTATCCTAGGTTGTTGGATACCCTTCTCTTTGGGTTAAAAGACTTGTATCTTGTTACTTGTAGTTTTTCTACTCGTTTATTTTCTCTGCATTTGGTATGATAAGGAATGTATAATTTTCTTATACTTCCTTACTTGTACTCTGTTTCATTAAGATTCTATACACTTTAAGGTACAATCTCATATTGTAATATTTTGTTAAGTTTCGATTTCCAAAACCATATTTCAGGAACCTACTTTTAGAATCTCTTTCCAGGTTTTCTTTTGGTATTAGAGGTGTTGTGAATTTTCTAAGTTTAAACTTTGTTAAACATAACCCTTTCCTTTTCGTAAGGAAATCATAGTAATTCGTAACTATCATTAAAGGTTCGAAAGGAATTTTTACAGTATACAATTCACCCCCCTCTTGTATAGTGAGCATCTACATCATTATTTAGATCTTACAGTTACATGATTTTTTTAGTTTAGATATAACTCATTTTTTAGTTTCAAGTGTTTTTGGACATCACCTAGGTTAATATGGTAAATTTAATCTAGAAATAAATAATAGAATATTATTTTATGGAATCACTGATTTCAAGGTGTGGTGTTTACCCTCGAGATGAGTCATCACAATTTTTCAGAAATTATAGTCCCATGATCAAAATATATTAAATAAAAATATATTATTTTTAGTTCATTCATGAATATATGTGATGAATTTAAAATATATTATTAATGGTGTCTCATATGGGAGAACTGACACTATAGTTACATCATAAAAGAGTTTTTTTCATTAATGGTGATAAATATTTTGTTCACTTGATAGTTTTATATTTTTTACCTCATAGATAGATTAATTAATAAAAAACAATTATATTTATGAACTATTAATTATTTTAGGTTTATTGAACCACCTAACCCACGATTTTGAGCTTATTAATATATGATTATCCCAAAATACGAGGGTTTGGATCCCTAAACTCACACTCCTATTTCTATTTATCATATATATATACATTATAGACTCTCATTATATTATTATTAATAGTCTTTGTGTAACCACCTATAATTATAAAATAAATAACTATTATACTATATACCTACATAAGATTATTCCTTTATTTTTTAGACATTAATCAAATTAGGATTCATCAAAAACATATATATGTTATTTTTATCTCACCTAATGGATATGTATTCCATTAACTCTAAAAAATTAATTAATTCATTAAATTATTCAACAACACCAAAAAAATTTTTTCAACTGTGTAATCCTCTTAAACATATAAAATGTTCAAATTTTCCCCATAATCAAATAAAATGGAAACATATCAATAAATATTGTAGAAAGAATTTGTTAAAAATTGAATTTATAATATAATTGAAATCAAGATCTTTCTATATCCATGAAAATATATGTATTCCTGGATAACATTTATACTAATCTCATACTAATGGAATTTATAATATCATATAGTAAAAACCTATTTTCCAGGATTTCTACAAAGAATATGTACTAATGTTTGATTCTATTTTTAATACATCATGAAGAATTGAACAACCAAACACCAAATAACCAATCCTATTTTTTCTCTAGAGGCTCTTTGAGGAATCAATGAGACTTATAATTTCTGAACCAAACTATCACCATATTATGTTCAATAAATTCTATACAAGATTCATTAATACCTTTCATACAATTCTCAAATGTACCTCTTACTTAGAAAAACTAAGAAATCAATATAATGAGAAATATGTAAATCAGATACATAATAAATTTGAATTGTAATTCCATAATCATTAAGAATTACAATACAATCCATATATCAATAAAAAATGATAACATGATATCATACCATATAGAGGAAGAATATGTGTAGTAAAATAACAGATAGTCAAATTTCCAATCATCATGAATATTGAAATAACAACATATGTATTGAAAATACCCTCCCTCAGGTAAATATAATAACATTTATTCTATGTAAACATATTCTAATGTGAATTATATAAAATGTAATGATCACAACACAAATATGAATGACTATAAAACAAATTCAATAAATTAATTAGATGATCATAATCAATATATAAGAATATGGTGGTTAATTTCTAGAGAACTCCTCACATGGTTAAAAAACTAAAACATAAAAGAATATTAACATAGATGATAGATATTATTATAGAATATTTCCTGAATGATACCAATTGGTATTGGATTGATTCATATCATGAGTGAACTCCATTAGTATATATATATATATATATTATATAATATATAGTGAATCATAAACACTAATGTGGAAAACCATTGTTAAAATATAATGGGTAATATAAGTAAATACTTATGATCTTATATAATATATTTTTAAAACTGATGTAAAATATTATGTTAAATGTAAGATATAAACTTAATTTCCAATTATGATGTTAAAATCATTAATATAATTTAATTTTAAAATAGTTTCTAATTATGCAATGCTTAAAATAAAATAATATTTTATATAGGAAATGTGAATAAAAATTTGTATATGAACATGAAATTTTTAATACTTCAAAATACAAATGATAAATTTTTTTAAAAGTGAAAATAAAAATTATCTTTATGAATTTTTTTTTGTTAAATGGTTTCATAAAATTCCTTATAATTAAATATAAGGGTAATATAAATAATTCATGGAATAAGTAAGTTTTAAAAAAAATCATTATAACTCAATAAAAAAGATTTGAGTTAAAAACAATCCTATCAATTATTTAAAATACATTATTATAATAAAATAGAATTAGGGGAAATTATTAATCGATAAAATTCCATGAAATAAAAATATTATGATAAAAATATTCCTTGTTTATATGAATAAATTATATGATTTAAAAAAATGTTTATAAAATGTATCATGTCTCTAATATTAAGAATTGAGACCGAGAAAATTTATTAAAGATTGAATATCACTAAAATAATTACCCCTTGATAGAGTGGGATCATATTTAATATATAAATAACTTTACCAAATTATATTTTAGGATACAATATCTTAAATTGGAATTATACATCACATATGAATTAAATTAGGTGAATAATACCAAACATGTGTGAAATAAGGGAATTTGATATCAAAACCCAATAAACTTCTCTAAAATTTTATAAATGTAAATTGAAATAAAATGTGGCAAACAATGTTATAATAAGAACTTAATTAATAATCTTACTGATTCCCATTATTATTCATTATTATAATAAAAATTCATGCCTTATATGGTTTTTCAGATTCTCCCCATTGAGTGTTTATGGATATGATTTTTATACTAGTTTCACAATAGAAACATATAAATTCATTTTTAAAAATAATATACTAATTAATAGGTATTTATGGTTACTAAAATTTATTTATTTTTAATATTTAATATTTTTAAAATTCATTTAAATAGATCGTCAGTTGCTATCCTGAAATTTGAAATTGAAAAGATGCATATTTTAGTAATTATTAACCATCAACGTGTGTTTACCTAAATAGTTATATAAATATTGAATTAACCTATAAATACCCTCAAAAAATTATTTATTATTTTATATCATATTTTACTAGTAATTAGGTCCCCATATTAATTAATGATATAAATTAGAGTATTGTTCAAATAAGTGCATAAATTAATCCATAAATGAACAAAATATTATTAAAATAATGTTTGCATAAATGTTTTGTTATTATATGATTATAATATAAGAATTACGATCTTATTTAGTGTTTCATATTTGGTTAAATAAAATTATTATTAAATTATTATAATAATTATTGGATAAGTAAATATTACACAATTTTAAAAAATGTCTATCCTATTATTATGCATATTATAAATGAATAGATGAACAATGATCATTTTTTGGCCATACCATTAATAGATTCATTAATTTTCTGTAACATAAAATTAATGTACTGAAAATATCTTATTTATATTTTTATATCGTCCTTAAATCTATAATTGTATGCTGGGGAAAGAAAAGAATACACGGTACGTCGTAAAAAGGTTTCCAAAAAAACACATAAATAATGGTTATATTTAATGAATATAGTTTTCTATATTGATAAACAATGATAATATCCATAATATAGTTAAATTAAATTATATAAGTGATATAAAAATCATTATATTAGTTTTTCTGGAAAAAATTTTAAATATAGTAATAAAAAAAATTATGTAGTTGATAATACATATGTTAGGGAGTAAAATTTTCCTTGGTTATATCCTAGGAAATTAATGTATTTTAATAAATAATGTTGACCATAATCTTCTAAACATATAATATTGTTTTATTTAGAGAATAAATTTCATTGTTTCAAAGAGATGTCAAAATTATAATTGATTTATGATTTGGTGATGATGTTAAAATTTTATTACTAAAGATAAGTGATGTTTCAGATATACATATTAATGATAATAATTTGAGTCCACTATTAATGTTTCATGTACATTAATAAATGAAAATTATGTAATACCATTGTTTTATTTGATACAAACTCAACCATATATTTGGAGGGAAAACAATAAATATTTTACATTCCACATAGTAAAATAACATTTATCAATTTTACTTTTTACATCAAAAATTCATATTTAACATAATTATTTATTTTTAATAACCAAAATTTAAATTGACCATATAAAATAATTAGAAAAAAATTATTTAATATTTTAAACTCATATTCTAAAATGAAATTTTTTTAAGTATAAAATGCTAATTCTATAATTTAGTTACTTAAAACAAGAAAATAATTTCTACAGAAACAATATATTTAGAAGTTTAATTTATATGCGAAGTAATGATCTATTTGATAATGATTCTATTGGAATTGAGAAAATTATTATATAATAAATAAATTATTTAGAGATTCCAACAAATACTAATTTTAGAATCTCAACTCTGGTGGCTGATTATTGTACCCAAAGTAGGTTCTCCACATGATGTCAAGCATGCCTCCCCATATGATAGAGGTTTTAATCTAGTAGTGAGGGTATAATATGATACATAGTGATACTATACCACCTATATCAATGATATAAAAAATTGGAAATAAATATATAATATATAATAAAATTTAATAATGTCCAAGCACCACATTGAATATCAAAATATAGGATAAATGACCATAAACCAAAGTAAGAGATATATCATTTAATATAAGTGTCAATTATAAACTAGAATACAAAAATAAAGAAAAAACACCAAATCATGGCCCAAAACCATTAATGGGTCCCTTATCAATGCTCCATCTTGGATTCTAACTAAAAATTCAAATATAGGGATTTTTCCCTAATACTAACCTATACACATAATGACTACTTGGGAACCAATCGGTGGGTACAATATAGTGTGATTAAAACTATGTAGTCCAATACTAATGGTGTATAATATAATTTTAAGTCTATAAAAATTTATGTAGGTTAATTAGTAATAAATTAAACTTATACTTGTAGAGAAGTTTCAAAGTTATTACTCATTAGTAAACTATATTGGACCTCTGGTTCATGTTGACACATATTCCAAATAGACCTGCATCAACATGCTATGAGTTATAAAACACCTCTCACTTGTTCAAAATTTTAATGTATATGATTTTTTTAATTGATTATAATTTCATTTAGTTTCCTTGGAACATCAGTCCATATACAATGTCATTGATATTTAGAGCCCAATCATTAATCATTATCTTAGGTATAGAGTGAATGAGTCCATAACCAAAAGCATAGGTATTTATAGCATCATTCTATAACCAAATATCTTAAAAACATTGATGGACTAGAGGATATATCTAGCCACCCGTAAATGAAGTGAATTAGTCCAACACTCAAATATCATTATTCGTAGACCTACACACAAATATATATACACCAAATTTTCAACATCAGCAACCTTCAAATAAAACATTATAAAAAAATTTAACTTTTAATTTATCAACCAAAACTTTTAGTGTCATTTAACAATTAAATATTTCACAAAATTTCCCTTAATCATCACATAACACATTATCTATTTAATGTTATGATAAAAATTCATTATAACAAGTAAAAATACATCACAATCACCATTTTATTAATGTCAAAAATCATAGATTTCAGATTTTATATTACATATTTATAATTCCAATGAAAATTGGCACACCGCATGGTTTTACATCTTTCCAAGAATATTAATTACAATGTGATCCAATAGTATCTGATAAGGTCTTTCAAACTCAAGGAATTCAATTCGAGTTTTTATTATAAAGTAAATTTCACAATGAAGAATCATAGTGATACAAATACAAACATAAGGTATTTATCTTGAAAATTTGAATTAGCATATATACCACATAACATAGTTTCATTGATGATCAAAATTTAGGAAACTATGACCATCCTGATATTAGCTTGGATCAATGTTCTAATAAAACATCCAACCATTAAATATCACAATTCACCATGAAGATTGTGGACGTTTCCACAATATAATCGATATAATATTAAAAAAGGTGGAAGGTAATATATATTAGAAGAACAGTCAATAAAAAGGATATACTAGTGAACCTGGATCTACAGTCGACGTTGAATCACATTAAACATGCTCTCGAATTAAAGAGAATAACCTCACTATAATTGGTAGAAGGGGGATTTCAAAAATCATTGATATTGGAAAAAATGAGGCATAATGTTTTTAATTATGATTAGAACCATAAATATAATGCTCCAAACTATATGGAGCATTGAAAGGCAATATTATTTTTAAAATTGTTCAACGAATGTGTGGCGCTACTCGATCAATCGAACCCCTCATACTATCGGCTCAAACTGATAGTTAATCCAAGAATCAACCTATACGTTTCCATTTATTTATCTTTTCATGGTTTACCATATGAATTCACAATTTTTGGATACATCAAGTTCCATCCATGGATAGCTTATATCCCTCCAACCACAATCCATACGATATTTTCAATGGGATGAATGGTTTTTTACTAAGAGAGCTCAAACAATGAAACTCCATAAAATTATCCAATGATTACCAAGAAACCTATATGAACCTCTAAAAACATAACCTAATCATTTTATAGAATTAATATACATAAATACTATTCAAATTACCTAAATCATCATAATATAAGGTCCTATGAATTGTTGGGATCTTATAATCTCCCCTCTTTATAACAACTCATCCTCAATCTTCACTCCTAAGAACTAAAAAGATTCTCAATAGAAGAGTTTGAAATACTGGGAACACATATCTACATCCAATTATCTTCCATGCATCCTCTTGAACACAACCATTCATCCACTGCCCTCATAAAACATACATGTTCATTCCACCCAATACATTCTTATTGTGATGCACAACATGAATATGATAATCCTCAAAAGAAAAATTAGCCTCAATATTAATATCATCAAAACCTATCACATGAGAAGGGATCAGGCGACACTTATAAATTTTTTACACATGAATAACATCTTTCATATAACAATATCTATATATAATATTAGATAAATATTATTATAGTTTGATCCTCTATAGGACCTCAAATTTTTCACAAAAATTAGGGCACCATCTTTCAATGATTCCAAATATGATGGTGTAGTTATATTGGAAAAAAATGAATAAAAATTAACCCATTATAAATTCAATAGATTGAAGAAATTTATCTACATAAGAGTACTATCTACAATATGTTTTAGGAATATTTTATAAATTCAATTGAACATATTCTAACTTCTCCTTCATCAGACTCTATTCCAACATCTCTTACTCATCCACATCCAACCAACATAAAGGTCTCCATGATGGCCTACAATAGAGTCAAATATATATTGAAATATTAATATTCATATGATATATATTTTTTAATAATCATTTAACTATAATTAAAATTTTCTTCTTAGACCCATCATAGTATAGTATGTGTTCTCGGATAATTTCTTACAGCACCAAAACAATACGATCTAATTTCCAATCTGTATATGGGTGGAATTTTATACATAGATTAACTAGAGTACCCAAATCCTTCTATAGGACGTTCCTGAAGTATGTTGTAAAATTTGGTTCCAGGTGTGGGACTATATATCAAAAAACACCAGGAAAAATTACTATCCCATGAGTATATTGGTACCCCCAATTGATCAACCATGAAATTCTATATAATTGGAATAAAATGGAAAACGTTATTAGTCATTCTAAAATAACCCATACTTGCTCAATTTTTCAATTCTTCCTTGGGAGAACAATAAAAAAATATTTGTGGACATCATCTCTCTACCATTTTGGTATAGAAAAATGTTGTAATGGACTATCAGGAAAATGATGTTCATAATTCACCTACTGATAGGTGTATCTACATGTCATAAATCCTATAATATATATTTTCTTTCATGGTCCCCAATATTTACTACAAAGGTCACATTGTATTTTTCTCAATCTAGGATACACATCTCATTTCAAGGCCTATAACTCTTCCATTTGATAATTTCCAATACAAGTATGCACAATAAGAAGACCAAAGACATAAATAATATTATTTTAATTGATAACCCAATTGGATGTTAGAAACCCACGTAAAAATCCATCTCTCTACCATAGAATATCATGGTCCTCACAATTTATCTCCTTGGACCAACTAAGAAGCATGGAATCAAATTATTATGATATTAGGTTCATCTTCCCATGTCCCTCTTAAACCATTATACACACTTCAGAAAAATGGACATCATTATCCACTAAGAGCTAGACTCTTAGGATTTTTGTATATATATCATATATCGTAATGTGTCTGAAACCCTATTTCCCCTTCAAGGTGTGTATTATTTATCATTTATAAATAATTTCACATATTCAACCAATATATAATGTTATATATTTAAAAATATTATTGAAAAAATGTTCTTAAAATATAATGTTTAGTGTTACAATAAACTATTCCTCCAGTAGTCAATTTCTAAAACAGGATAAGGAATATATCATCAATGCTAAATCAAGATCATGTGTAGGGTAACTCTACTTTGGTGGCCCCACTTAACATGAACCATACACCATCAAATATTCTCTGTGTATCAACCCTACTAAATTTCCAATTCCAAACACATCAAAATACTTGTTTTACTCCGCACCCCAATTGGGTTGAATCGATATTGGTGTGGTGTAAAAAGTTTTTTCCCTCCAGGAAGGTCATGTCACATGTTACATACCATTAAACCTTTGATACCCTTCTTTTTTTAGTCCTGAATGTGGTGCTAATAAATGAGAAAAGACCATGATGAATCTTCAATAATAATCTGTCGAATCAAAAAAATGGATATCAAAATTTTTTGGACTACTTTCATGAAACATCTAATTTTCCCAATTCTAGGTCAAATGACACACCATTTTATAAGATGATGTAAACTGTGAAATGGAATATATCAATAAAGAAACTACAGTATGTAATCATGGAATAAATACATTGATCTATTATATAATTTAGGAAAATAAAAACCTATTGAGAATGATCGTCAAAGGTATGGTAGTACACCAATAATTTATTCAATTAACTGAAAAAAATATATTGGTATTGTATATGATTCAGTTTATCAAGTCCATAAAAATAGTTGGGGAATTTTTCAATCTAAAAAATATCATGATGAACTCATATAATCTATTTATTCTTCTAAAACCATTTCAAGATATATCATAATGTCTCACTCTTTGATGATGATAACCACACCTATAATTAATATTGGATAAAACACAATAAATACTCACACAATAAAATATATCATTGATATGTAGATGTGGATATATGTTCTAAAATTTTGTATTTTTTACCTTCCTATAATCATTTGATATGCTCAGTGTTACATCATCTGGCATGGAGAAAATATTATACAACCCAATGGATATGTACTTGGTAGGATAAATTATTTATATTCGGACTTCTATAAATGTTTCTTATGTTATTGAACCACCATTGTGGCCATTATCAATGGTGTAATGTAAATTAGATTAGCTCCATGAATTCTTTCAATAATAAATTCAAAATCAATGTTCTGTGGAAGCTTTAAAAAGCCCTCACAAAACACATACAGAAACTGATTTAAATTGGGTGGAATAAAACTATGCTTCTCTCCCATTTCACCCATTATAATATTTTCATCATAGTCAGTGAGAACCCCTAGTTACTAGAAAACATGCCTGACAATTCCTACCTTGATATCTCATTCATGATTATTAACGAATCAGTCACGCTCAATATATGTAATGGTTACCCTCCTATAGTGTTAATCGATGTCATATTAATATTATACAAAACATCTATTCCTGGAATCATGTCAAAACCTGACATATCAAATAAATACATATCCCAATCAACAAAATACTCATCAAATCATGAGAACTCAGTGAGTATACTTAGATATCCTCAGATTGTACTCTTAAAAATGTTTATGTTTTAATAACACCACAAATAAACACTTCAATTTTACCATAAACATTCACAATCAAATAATATAAAGAATAATAAGAGGTTACTATATCAATTAATGTTATATAAATCTTACATTCTATAATAATTGTACATATTCCTGTAGATAGACAATCTTAACTATCAACAATTATAAGTTTAACAACATGTAGTTGAACCTTACTTATTCTTTATTCTATTGTTTCCCCTATATTACAATAATCATTTAATATAAGTTCTCTTTTCATGGATTACAAATTCTTCTAAGCCAACCTTCATGGCTAGTAGTACTCCAACAGCTACACTAATACAATATGGGAGACACCCGTCCAGTGATCTAAATTTCCATAGGTCATATTTCTTTTTTTGCACAACAATAGACCCTATTAAAACTATTTGTTTTATTATAATTCAAAAATCAAATTACACCACCATTTTTTACGGTAAATGGCTGTGAAAATGATCCGTCCTACTATACTGATATAAAAACAATTGATCACTACACAGAGTAACTGGTCATCTACTCATGCTACATTTTCCACAAATATTGTATATGTTCTCATAATTAGGTTTCCTAGCCTTGTAAGAAATACAACCTGAATATCCAATAGAATCCAATATTTCTAAACTAGAATCCTCTTTCATGTTCCCCTAAAAAATTCGTCCCCTTACCACTACCTAAATAAACATCTTGAATTCGAAGAGATTGACATGGGAAAACATTTCCGATTTATGTCAATAATGAAAACAAATTTCCAATGATACCTCATATCCTAATATTGGTGGGACAATGTTCATGATTTCTATGAATATTTCATCATAGTACATCAATGAAAAGATTACCTTGGTCAGCCATATAAGTTATTCCACCATCTCTTATATCATTGTCGTTAGGTAAAATAGTTATTAAAACATCTTATAGAATTCCTTCCATACTATTACCTCCTAATACTATTATGAGACTGAATAAACCACTAGTTCATCACTAGTTATCATAATATATAAGAAACTAATTTTACAATATTCTTCATTGGATTATTCTGATAATATGGTAATTTCTTTTTGGACTCAATCCATAACTCAGTTTCCATAGGCCAAATATATACGTTGATAAAATAATGTTACTAAATCTCAAATTCTAGAGTCTATTCATATATATTAATCACAAAACTCCCAAGGTATGATTCTATGAACTTCATTAAATAAGTGATGTTATCATTAATCTACTCTTCCACCCTCTCAACAGAAATAACCGACACAACTTTTCCCACTACTAGTCTTCAATTTCCAACAATGTCCTCATTTCTCCAGACCAAAAAAACTCCTTATAGATTCATGAATATTGAATTTCATACACCATTCTAAGGACACATTGAGCAACATATAATGATTTTAAATATATAGATTCACATAAATTTATAAAAAACCACCCACATATACTACCAAACGGTCAAAATATTGGAACTATCAGTATCCTCAACTATCCAAAACCTAGTTCATAGGTAACACATGGTAAAAAGAATTTTTTATAGTTTTTTAATTACAATCCCATTTAAACATTTTAAAAAAAGGTCAACATTGTATAGAAATTATTAATTTATTATTAGGAACCATTTCTTTTAAATCCCACCAGTGATGAATTTATTTTTCTTATCCCATAACTAACTCATAACCTTATTTTATGTGCGTGCCTAAAATGAGGTATTTCACAGGTATCCTTGAGATTCTATATTTTTTCATACATACTAAAAACTCATGCTAATAAAATCCATGAGAAAACGCACAGAAAATATTAAAATCATACTAAAACAGAATCACCCTAGGTCAAATAATATTAAACTAACAAATAGAACATTAAGAACTACAATCCCTATAATGGTTACATGGGTTACCCTCACACATGGGTTAATAAATCCCATATATGATACCTTGAACAAGGCTTGACTCATCCTATTATATTGTCAATACTTTTCATATAGTAAAATAATTAATTCAAAACATCCACTATTACCACATTATAATGTCCTAACCAAAGTTCCAAATATCAGTGGGCCAGAACTATTCACCCCATGACCTCAAGAATTCCTCCCTAAATTCCAGAGGCAACTCACTAACATTGTGGTCTAATATGTTATGTGGGTAAAAATTATGATATTTATAATTAAAAGATAAAAATATAAATCAATATACAATATCCCAAATAATAATAATTAATAACCAATAAATAAAAATAATCATATAAGGAATCATAAGACATGGGAATTAACCATAATTAATAATATATATATAATTCTATAGATGTTTCATATGTAAACTAAATTTCAAAAATGAAGAAAAACTAAAAAATACCAACTAGTTCCCAACATCATGTATTGTTCTATAGCCTATTATCTATCATTAATTCTAAATCATCCATTTAACAATGTTATTTTCCCTAATCTAGATTTTAAAACACGATGTATACCTGGGTACCAATTTGTAGCCAACGTAGGATGTGAGTAAAAATCATTCATCCCTCACCAATGTTGTCTGAATCAATAAATATTCTATAACAGTGTATGTAGTTGTATAATGAACAAAATATAATGATAAAAGGATATATGTTTCAAATTTATTATTTATTAGCTAACCACATTGTACATCAGGTTCATGGTGACACCCCATCTAATCATAATCACTTCACCCCATGAAGGTGTGTGAACCAAATCTTTTTTGTTTAATACATTTATAAACATTTTTTAAAAAAAAATTCATTTAATTCCATTTCCATATTGGTATCTTGGATAACATGTCTTAGTACCATGGTATAGATTCTAGAATAATTATTCAAATATCATTAAATTATGTACATGTGGAATCAATATAGAACCAATATTGTTTTTACATGTAGATTCAGTCTAGCACTAAAATATCATACATATAATGGGGGCCTAGAGAATTAGTCTGGACACCAACAGATATGGATCATCACTCCAATACTCAAATATATTATTCACACATAGACACACGCATACATACATACATACATGAAGGATATACATAAACTACCATCATATCATCAAATATCTAAATAATTCAAATTTTTAGTTATTAATCAAAAACATTACCCTCATTTTAATACATATCTATTTTACCCAGTTACCATGAATCATCTCAGAAATCATTATCCATTCGTAGTTAAGTTTAAAAATATTTATAAAAATTTAAAATTCTCGGACATTAACAATTGTTTTAATTTTATAAACCCTCAAGTATCTAATTTCCATTTAATAATTATCATTTCATGTAAAATTCACAGACCCCATGGGTCTTCTTTATTTCCTTTCTATAAATCTATAATATATATTTAATGAGATCCATGGTCTCTAAAATTCAGGGGATTAGTTTCAATATTCTAATTTAAATGAATCATTGTAGAGAGGTGATTATAGCACACAACTACCAACACATGATTATTATCAAGAATATGTGAATTATAATATAGACTATACACCATAGTCATGTTGACACACATTATGTGTGATAGTTTGATCCTGAATATACAGTCTCATATCTCTTCTAAATCAATATATCCCACAAAAAAATCAAAATTACCTATATGTAATATGGATATATCAACAATTAATTAGATCAATGGTTCTCAAGAAATATATAGAAAATATATCTAGGAATATCAATCCATAATACTGATTTACCAACGAATTTGGATCTCCAACAAACATAGAATTACATAAAAATCAATCGCAAATCAAAGAGAATCTCTTATCAATGCATAGAAAAAAAATACACGAATCTATTATATTAGGGTGAAAATTTTTCAAACGAATTATTATTCATATTAGTTCCATATTTTTCAATCTTCCAATTGTAAGATTTAGAGTCAGGACTTATGGTTTTCCAAAAAGGTTGGAGTAGTGTGGTGCTACTATCTCTAGATAGACCTTGAACAATTAGATCACTTGGATAAACAAACCATGTAATAACTATACTTTTAGCAACTATTCATACTTATAAGGTTTCTCCTATTCATCCATATGATATTTATAAACAATGAACCAATAGAGCTTTTATATTATCTCTCATAACATAAGAATCACAGTTTCTGAGATGCGGTGTAGGGTTTATCATTACCATTATCAAACTGTGAACCTCCAAAAAAGGCTCAAAATCATGGAAAACTAATATGAACCTATAGAAAAATATCATTATTATTATGTACAATAAAAATTAATAAATTATGGTTAATTTAACGACCCTTGTTATTGGTTTAGGTTTAAATCTTAACTTGTTTTTATTTTATTATGAGTCATGTAGGTATTAAAACTCTTTTCTCCTTTATTAAAAACTAATTCTATGTTCTCTATTAAAACAAGACATTTTTTAGATCGCTTTATAGGATTCAAAAATTCATCATAATATTTGATTGTATTCGTGTGTATTGGAGGCTAAATGGTCACATTGTGGAAAATTTCAGGCCATGGTGAACCATTTGATTTAACCATATAACCTACTATGAGAAACCATGTGTCCCCTTTTTCACTAATATTTGTTTGGTAAACTGTGTTGGATGGGGTACACAACCATGTGGGAACACTATAGTTTCTAACAGAGGGAATATGTATGGTTTTCCCATAGTTTATAAAATTGTCTATAATTCTATACACTTAGTGAAAAATAGGAAGTTCCCTCAAAATATAGCATGAATATTTTCGGACTGTTTGGTCTAACTGTGTGGGATAACTATACAGGAATTTTCAATTATGTAGTATGAGTCATATAGTTTCCCCATGATTTGAAGAAATATGTGATCTAATCTTCCATCTCATTAAATTTTGAAATGAAAATTTTCCCCATATCTCCTTTTTATATAATTATCTTATTTCATCCTCCCTTGGCTACACACAACATCATATGTTTTCCTCCTTTTCTTCTTCTAGATCAAGATTGATTCCTCATATCTATTTGATATATTTTCATTACAACATTTGTGGTGCTGAATCTATATCAGTATGTCTCTCCATCATCTAGAATAAAATTCAATTTTCTATTAACTCATGGATAGCTAAATTAGTGCGAGTATTTTTTTTCCTTATTTTTATGTTTTTAATCAAAAACAAACTTCTTCCAAATTGGTCCGAGTTAGATGCTAGGATTTAATGGCCCTATATTTTCCACTAAGAGGGTAGTGGAGTATACCTTTCATTATTATTTAAGGACTATTTGGGGTAATAGATATTAGCGCATCATTATAATGATCAAGATATACCATGTTATTCTTATTTTTATCTTTAAATTTGTCAAATTTCTTTATTGAGGATGTTTTAGGACTAACCTAGCCGTATACATCCTGCGAGGGTAGGTTAAGGGCCTTCAAAAACATGTGTAGTTTTTTCAAAAAATATATTTCCCATCCACAAATCCAAGGGAATATTATTATAAAGGAATATAATTACAAGAGTCTAAGAGACATAAACATATTGCAATCTTTATAATAAACAGGAAGTATGCCAGCAGGAAGTTCATCAATCAAGGTAATTCCCTGATTGACTCCCTTGTTTTCAAGACCATCAGCATCCATGTTAGATTTACGATATATATGAGTGATGATGTATTTTATGTTGAGAAGAGTAAAGATGTAGGCCATCCAATTGGGGTGATCGACCATGGAATATGTATCAATCCATTCAAAACTTCTTACACAATGGTGGTCGAGTCAATCTCAATCTAGAGGTTCTTATAACTATTTTTTTTGGATAAAAGGTGGCATGAATCATACCCATAATTTCAGCTTCCATTGAGGTTGAAATGACATAACTACGATTGAAGAAACTAATTATCTATCAAATATGATTCCTAAAGATAGAGCCACAACCTGTAGGGCTTGGATTTCCATTGGAATCACCATCCCCATTAAACTTAATCCATCCTAAAAGAAGGGACAACCTTAAGACCTCAAAAGTACAGAGAGGTTGAAAATAGTTTCTAGAAATACATAATATTTTATGGATACCAATGTTATTCCCCATTTTGTTGAAGTTACCCTTTTGCATCGAAGTGGAATTACGAATGGAAATGAGAATCTTAGTTTATCCCGAATTAAGACTGGATAAGAATTTATTATGGATAAGAGTTTTCCTATCATAACAGATAATGTGTTGATACTTAGTGTCAAAAGTATGAAAAATGTTCTTAATTTTCTGAGAACTATTTATATATGCACATATCATTAATAGAGATTTGACAGAGTCATGCATCCACCATCTACAATCACAAATGTCAAAAATATAATTCCAAAGAAAAAAAGCAGTGGAACAAGAAATAAAAATGATGATTAGAATATTCCATATGTTGATTGAAGATACTGAATTTACACCATTGTTTAAAACAATATGAGTAAAGATAATCATTAGTGGTATATCTTTTTAAGGTCATGAGATCTTCAGAATGGGATTCACCTAAGGAACATGGTTGATGTTGATTACCAGTTTGGTGTCTCAGTTATCTGTTTAGAGTTGTGCAGTTATCAAATCTTATGCAAGTCCCATGTGATTTGGATGATATTGACCATCAATTAAGAGAAAAAATAGACACAATTGCATCATGTGTCAGTTGATGTGGAATGGGTTCTAAATGGTTATTTCAACTCACCTATATATCCCAATGCACTATTTGGAGTTGTGTGCACACAAGATGACTTATATGTTTTAGGTGGTTTTTACCACTCATGTTGGTATATTCCCCCAATGGTTGGGGGATAAATAATATATTTGGAGTTATTTATTTATAATTCCATGGGGTTGGTGTAGAGCCATTAGGTGAAACCACTGAGGTTATTAGTTGGGGGATACAAGTCGATTGGTTCGAGGCATGTGGGTACGGATAATTTGGGATGACATACATTTCCATTCATTGATAAATTGTTTATTGTGTTAATGGTTTTTATTTTTTAGGACATTTATAGTTATACTTCTGAAATTTTGGATTTATGGTTATGGGTGCTTTCAAGAATTGGTAAGAGGGAGCATATTTTTGATTGGGCATCGCTTCATGATATTGATTACATGGTTGATGGAATGATGATCTATGATACATTTGGAGGTGTAAACTAATGTTACACCATGTAAAAATTACCTCATGTGATTCCTTGGGCTGTGATCAGAGGATACTATCCTCCTCAGTTATTCTAGAATTGAGAGAATAAGTTGATAGCTTCATTGTGGATGTTGAAATGCATAGAAATTTGTGATCATTACAATGCATTATGTAGCATTATTTCTTTTTTTACACACAACCTAATCCATATATATAATGTAGGAACATATTGGTTGTGTCTTACAGTGACACGTTATCACACCATACACATTCCCTTCGAGACATGTGTAAACTTATTGTTTTTTCTAAGGTACATGTTTGATCTCTAGAGCTGGATCCTACTGGTTGAGTTATCTTGGGAAGGATGGAAAGGTACCTTGAGGTTATTTCATTTGATGGATTTACTTTTTTGTTTTAAATTTCCATATCATCATGATTTTTTATATGTATATATCGATGGATTACAATGAGTGACCATTAACTGCATATTGTATTGTATGACTTGTATTGGATCCATGTTCTATATTGGTATGTATAAATGAAATTTTGACTAGTTGATGTATTTCCAATATTGTTGGTGAGTATACTTCTAATATAATATGGTACATTTTTGATTCTTCCATGGGAGGGATAACTGTTTGACTATATATGGTCTTTATTTATACAAATTTTAAAATATATAGTACATTATTATATCATAAACTATTGGTATAGTGTACCAACTATCACATATTTAAAAACTCATTTCTTGTTGGCATCCTCTAGTTGTGGCGCTACATTTAGGTAACTAAAAAAAAGAATTGATGGTCCCCATAAATTTTGGGATCATTCATTGAAACTATACCATCATAGAAAAAAATATATTCAATGAAAATCCAATTTTTTTTTTCAATAATGAAGTAATTTTTTAATTTGGCATAAAAATGTTATCTCCAGGTTTTCTAAGTTGAATGATTAAAAAGAATAATTTTAATATATAAATTAATAATTTATTAAATAAAATTAATTTAAAATTTCTATTTCATTCTTTTTCAATGGTAATTTTATAAAAAACTTATAATTCTTTAAAACCATATTTTTTTTGACTAAAACCCAGCATTTTAGGAATAAAAAAATGAAATCTATATTAATAAAATTTTTATACAACAAAATAAAAAATTATGTTCATTTATATTAATATTAAACTAAAAATATTTTATATTGAATTTTATTAAATATTAATAAAATATAATTCAAAAATCATTTTAATTGGAAAATTACTTTTTTAAATACTTACTATTATTTTACATATTTTACATCATATACCAAGTAAATTAGTGTTAAAAATTTATTAATATCAAATATTCTTTATCATTAGTCATATCTTTCTTGAAATATAATTGTATATCTTTTAAAAAGTAATTTAGAAAAAACATTTTTGCAAAAATTGTGATTTGATTAGTTATTTTAGATAAGAAAAATTAATATCAGTCCGAATAAATAAAGTCTTCATTATATATACAATATTAAAAATTATGTTACCGCTATTAATTCCCTCTAAATAAAATACTATTATACTATAGCAATTCATAAATATATATATATTATTTAAATATATCCTGGATTTTTTTGTGTTAAATTTTTACATGTAAATAATGTTTTATAACAAATTAAATTATTTACAGTTAAAATATAATAGAATTTCTGGGTGTTAAACCATACTCCACCATAAATGAATTGCATCCTCAAAATTTTACTCATTGTAATTTCTATAAGGAAATAATAATTAAAACATCCACCACTAGATTGTAATAGTTTAATATCAGGAATTAAATGCTATTGATATATCTGGAAAATTAATTTTAATTTCGCCATTAAGAGTGTTGGCCAATTCATAGATTGAAAAATAATTTTGCTAAAGGATGAAGATCGAGATCCCAAAGAATTAACATACCATAATCCATGAAAATTATTTTGATGATAATCATACACTAATGGGTTTTTTATAAACCAATATCCATTAATTCATAAAATTATATCATATATAGAACAATATAAAATATTCAGTGGAAACTCACTATATGATTCACTTATTGTAGTTTCATTCAATTTTCTATGATCACATTTTTTGGGTACATACTCCATCATTGTTCCTTATATTGCGACCTTGTGTCACATAATTTCCAACCATTTGGAAATCGATGAAACTTATTTTTTGTATCATATCTGTTCTTCTTACAATGTAGAGATTGATAATCATCACCTACAAAATTATAGCATTTACGTCCCCATTTTTTGGGTATCTCCCCCATTATAATTCTTTCATTTTTTATGTATATAAAATTGTATCATATTTTCTCTATCATTTTTATCACATGATATTTCATGATAATACATCATTTTCATTTATTGTTTTCTTGTGACTTCCACAATGTTCACTTTATAAATTATATTTTGTTAGTGTTTATTTCACATAATCAAAAGGTTTCTCACTCCATCACCTATTATAATTTTTTGTACATTGAACAAATATTTCTATTGTCCCTTACACCCATTGATCCTTCTAGTTACATCCATTTCTGATTCCAAAATAGTTAACATGGGATATATTCATTATAATTTAATTTTCGTCAATAAAGAATGTAAAATATAACCTCTGGGTCTCTCACATTACAACAATATAATTTTAGCCTATAGTTTTAAAAAGTCAAAATGTATCAGAATCAATTAAATATATATCAATCTTATTTTGGCATATATCACTAGTGGATAATTCAAAGAGACATTGGTTTTTTTTCTCTCGTTTAAATTAATTTTATCATTACAATAGAGATCCCAAATTCCCCAATACATTACAAAATATGATCGAAATCTATGCTATCAAGACCCAACCTCTCATTCCTCAAACAAAATTAATCAAACCTACAATCATATAATATGAATAACATATATTTCCTATAACAAATATGAATTTCCAAGTCATTAATCCACAATTAGGATAAATTATTCTATAACAATTAAGTCAATTGATCACTGTCAAATGGTATTAGACAGTTCTTCATAAGGAAACTAACATTTAAATATGTGTCATAATGAGAAAAATAATATGAAACATAGCTAGAAGTATCTTTAATGACCTATCAATCCCCTAGAATCCAATTTACATATAAATTATTTTTTCAACATCAAACTACCCTTTATAATCTCAATATTAGGTGTAAATTAAACATACGAGTTCTCCATGCATAGTCATGTGTTCTCTAATAGTTGTCCCCATTAATATAAAATTACCAGGATATTAGTTTTAAATGTTTTTAATAACTTATAATCTATGATTTTAAATAATAAATTTAAAACTAATTAATAATAATCATTAAATTTATGACATAATCACCAATAACACATAGCATATACAAAAATGACATTGATAATTACCACATAACTAATTAGAATAGTTAATAGAGTAAAAATTTATTTTCCATCACGATATAATCCTCTGACCATATTTATTACTATGATACTCAACCTTTCCATCAAAATATGAATATACACAAATTCATAACCATTTAAATATCCTCCCTTATTTGAATATAATACATTTTGGATTATAAACATATATCATTATCAAAATCATCAAGATGATAATATATCAACTACATTCTAAAAAAATATTATTATTATATAAAAAATATGTATATAAAAATTATTTTAATAATATATGTTCCCATAAAGAACTTGTTTTTAATCATATTATACATTTGGATAATCCCATGAATCTTTTTTGTTCAACTAATAAATATCCATCGTAATTTTAATATTTTGTTCGCTGAAAAAATTCATTAACTTCATTATTAAATCCATCATAATGTTTCATAAACATAACATTATTATCCAAATAAAATCTCATAGTAATTTCTTTCCACGTGAGAATTCTTTGAGACACTCCACTTTCAATAGAGGGATGACTAAATTAATGCTCAAGAAATATTTTTAGGGTAATTACACATTGGATTAATTATTTAAAATCCATAGCCCCATTCCATTATCCATATGTTTTTCTATTTCTACAAAACATAATAAAATATCTATATTACCCAAATAATATGATGTTATCAAATTATTATTTTTAGTCTAATGGTATTACCTAATGTTTTCTTATACAAATAACTAAATTAAATAATGATTATTTCCTAAACATTAAATCATATATTATTATATTGGGTTCTATATCCCTTTCAAATTTTGTTTATACATAACATATAAACCCTTATATTATACTCAAAAAATGTTATAATCCTGATGTTTTATAATATATTCATTTAATACAAACTATGATAAATTATACCCACATAATTAGATATATAACTCATATATATATATTATATATACTTTTTTGATACAATCTATAAAATCCATCATATAACCATACAAAAAACTCAAAATCAGTAATGATTACAAAATTTATTACAAATAAAATATTGTTTTAGGATTATTAAATTGGATAATTAAGCTACATAATAACCTAATAAAGCCCATATATTTCTAATTTATTTAAAATTTTATTAATTATATATATAAAAAATAATAAATTCATTATAATTCTTCAATATCTACCAACAATTCTTATACACATGTAATCACTCATAACAATTCACTTTTACTAATTTACTTCCTGACTAGGTGGTGGAAACAAATTAAAGGGTGATTTAAAACACCCAATAAGGGAAAGATGTTACTTGTAATATAATGGCCTAAATTTTTTATTAATATTATGGTACTAATATGTAAAAAAACATGAATTCCTAATCAACTAGAAATTTAGAGAATTATATAAATGAATATAAATAAAAATATGGACTCAAATAATTCTTATATCATAAATCTAGAATGATAAATTATGGAAAAATAAAATACGAATTCAAAGTATTATTGAATATAATATTACTTATCATCAAACTTTAACTCAATACCACTTGTTGAATTATTCATTCATATACAAAATATAAAAAAAAAATTATCCTGAGAAGAGGATATTTATCATGTTGCTATATATTTTTTTTCCCAACCCATCAAATGTTTTTATTTGATAGCTTACCTATTAAATTCTTCACGAAATTCAATTCCATTCACTTACAACCATCTTACTAAAAAACACATGTTTAAATATATTATTATTAACACATAAATCAAATACATAATCAACATGCATTAATAGTCAATAAACATCAATTACATAAATAATTTCACCATGTCAAAAATAACAATAGCATTATTTTAACCAAT
Organism: Viscum album; assembly: GCA_963277665.1. Lineage (NCBI taxonomy): Eukaryota > Viridiplantae > Streptophyta > Magnoliopsida > Santalales > Viscaceae > Viscum > Viscum album. The sequence continues at coordinate 1,272,655,398 of OY728146.1, forward strand.
CATGAGGAAGATGGTGGGTTGTTAAAAAATATGTAGTTATCCTTCCAATAATAACCTATAATGTAATTCATATATATGGAATTCCAATAATTTTTCAAATTCCAATTTTATAGAATTTATTTGGGGAGAATATATTCTAAATAAAATAATATGAAATTAAATTTTTATTCTATATAGATTAATGTGTATATGAAGAAGTTAATCCAATTAGAAAAGTTTCATAATCCACATATAGGAAAAATTGGATGGTTTAAAAATAACATATCGATATTATAATGAATAAATCGTAGAATCGTGTTGTATGGATGATAAAAATTATTATAAAAGAATTCATGAATGATACCACCCATAAAGCAATCATGAATTATGTTTCAAATTATTCTATGTTTATTTCCACAATATATATATATTATTGTATAAATACTAAAACATTTACCCTATTAGGGATAAAATTAAAATTGAAATGAGACTATAAGTATAATCATAAATCATATGTTACAAAAAAATTATATTAATGTGGAAGATGATGTTGGAGTCACATATTAATGTATTTTTTAAAAGGGTGAAGTGAAAACACATTAATATCCATTCAAATTAAAATAATCTATAATTTTAGAGTTTTAAAAATGAAATAATGTTTTTTATAAGAAATGTGCATCTAAAAAATTTGATTGTGAAATGGTAATTATGAACACTGAAAAATTAGTTTTTTGACAAACCAAATTCTAAAAATAGTAATAAAACCTTTTTTCATAAAAATATAATTTAACCAAATAGATTTATACAATATTATATAATAAAATATTACTTTTGGAAAACCCAATCATGTATTAATAATGTTCTTGATTAAACATTATAACTCAGAGAAGAAGAATTGAGTCATCAATAATCAGTAGTACCGGTGAAACAAATGTTTCAATATCCTCTTTTGCAAAGGAAAATAAATTTTCATGTAATTTCAATGAAATAAATTTTTTTTGATAACCATATATCCATGGTTAGTGAATATAGTATATAATTAAAAGATGATGAATAATATTTATAACCTATCCATGAATCATAATCGAGACTAAAAAACCCTTGAATCATGGGAATCAATTTATTCAAAACCACATAAAATAAAGAGATAATAATTTTTATTTAAAATAAATTATTAAATGAAAAAATATAATATAATATCTCTAATTGATTTTATAAAGACCACATAACTAAAATTAGGTTCATAATACTAAACCTGTCTCAAATAGAGGAATTCTAGAATAAACCAAATCACATTTCGACACATTCACAAATCTAAATTAACCTCATATGTCACAACAATAATTGTCATAATAAAATTATTCATAATCATACTTATATCCATTATTATTCATACATATCATAAATATTCATTCTCTAAATTAATTGTATCAAATTTTCAAACTGAATCTTTTCAATCATCATAGTTTGTATTGATTTCATAATAGAGGTTTTTTTATTCATTAATCTTCAAAGATAAACATTATTACATAAATATTTTCTATTATTTGTATAAATTTTAATTGTTTATGATGTTATTGAATTCATTCAAAGGTGTTTCAGTCTTAATCTATTAAGATAAAATTTTTAAGAATCGTGATTTAGACATTCTTAACCATTGAAGTGTGCTTTCATAATTAATTAATTAATTACTTACATAATATATCCAAATCATAGAAACATTATTTACACATTTATATCACATTATACTTGTAGTTATTTTCAAACAGTCAATTATGGTATAAATTTACAATATTGTTCAATAGGGTAGTTACACAAACCCAAACATGAACATACAATGATTGAATGAAATATTCTGATGATGATTTATTGTAATATAATTATAAATGATTAATAATGATAAAATTTAGTGTTTAAATTTGTTATATAAGATAATATTATGAAATTTAAAAAAATTTAAATGTAAATGAAAAAATTATAAAATATATATAGAAGGTTCTACTCTAAGAGATACTATTTTAAATAATTAAGTAAATGATGATCATTTGTTGAACATATCATTAATTGAATTTCAAATTTATCATATGAAAACCTCAATGATATAAATTATTTTATCGTATAAAAAACATTATTTCCATCCTATTATTGCAGTGAAGGAACGAAATACATTTCATGTCATCGAGGTGGTAGTCCACACAACAGAGAAACTCAATTTTTTGCCAAAAATGATAGTGTATACGAATAAAAAATTATAATAATTGTAACATTGAAACATTATTTTATATAAATGACTCTAATATTATTATATAAAGCTATAAATAATAAATTTTAAATGAGATCATAATGAAGACTAATAATTAGATGATAATACTCATGTTATGGACATTAATTTTCCAAATAACTATCATATTAAATAAATGAAATAGGTTAACTAGTAGATAATAAATGATTTTAGACATTAAATAAAGTAATAAGTTTGGAATAATGGATGTTTTAAAGGTAATATTTTTTGGGGAACTGATGAAAAGGATTGTCTTGAAAAAACCCATTGAATTTTTATAAATTAATTTTACTATTAAAATTTTAATGATTCATAAATGATAAAATGTAGAATTTGGAGGTGTTTTGTAAAAGATAACATCAACCATCTATTTGAATCATGTATTAGATTTTTTTCATTTACCATTTATTAATATACCTTTTAAATTTTTTTAATTTTAATAAGTGTAACTAAATTTCAACATTAGAAATAAATTTTATTGACCAAATTTAAAATTGAAAATATTACAAAATTAGAAAATTCAAAGATAAATATTTATATTTTTATAAAATTAATTATATAGAGGTATGAAAATTTATTTTTTTAAGTATAAATATAGAAACATGTTAAAAAACGTTTAGGGAAATAATTATATTACACTTTAATTTTTTATATAAGGTTAAATTATCTTTGAAACTAATTATCAAATTAAAATATTGAATTATTATTAAAATATAATGCATATGACAGTAAAAAGGAATGATAAAATATAATCTCTCTTGAAAAATGCATGATTTAAAAAAAGAATAAAAATAGTTTTTATATTAATGTAACATTTAATTTGAGTTCTAAAAATGAATAAATTCAATGTCTATGTTTAACGAAAAAAATAAATGGTTATATATATAAAATTAAAGTCTTATGGCATAAAATATTATTTAAATTTATAATAAAATAATATATATTGATAAATTCATATAAATTTCAAGAAACATGGAAAATATATTTTTCAACCATAAACTAACCATTTCTTAAAAAATTCATGAAACTGTATGAAGTTATTTTTTATTTGAGGAATTAAAAAAAGTTATTTTTTTATTAATTTAATAATCCAAAATTTATAATTTTAATTTTTTAAATAAAGAATAATATTTAATTGAAATGTATTTCAATTCTAAAATAAACTTTTCAAATATTAGCTATTGTTGTAATTAATTCTAACCATTTATAAACTACAATTATTTTAACTATAATTAAAATCAATCCCAATTTACCATTAATCAACTGTTCATTTATAATAAATTTATTGTTACATAAAAATCAATTTATTATAAAAAAATAATATTTTTAAAAATAAATGGATCTATTAGTTATTTTATGTAAAAAAAATTAATTTCTGGCATCATAAAATACTAATTTATTTTCTATATGCATATAATTAATAAATCATCATCATTTATTTATTTATGTTAATGATTAGTTTTTTAATGGTTATTATAAGGCCCCAACCATAAATTTTTTTTTAATCTTGTGTTAAATCATGAATTCACATTGAGGATTTTTTACAGGTTTATATTTCTAGAGAATTAGGACATAACTTTTACATATCAACATGAAAATTACATGTAGACACTACTACTCAGTATCAATTTTTTCAAAAAATAAAAACTCTTAAAATGAAAAATATATAGTTCCATATTTTAGACAGTATGACTTTTACTTGATCTCATCCTTGGCCATATTCGATGATATGTCATATGAAAAACTTTTCAAAAACATGGGAAGAGCAAAAAATCCCAGTAAGGGAAACACAAATAAGGGAAAATGTTAGTTTTTTAAAACAAAATGAAAACAATGAATACTTTATCATAGGTAATACTTTTCACCTTTTTGAAGTAATAAATACTCTTTAGTAAATGAAAGATAACATCATACCATTTTGTAACCAAAAAATTACCAAAAAAACCCATAGAAAGCACACATAACATATAAAGGTAAAAATGGGAATTAACATACTTCAATGGAATAACCATATGATCTACATACACATATATCACTAAATGTAATATCCATGTGACCTAATTCCATACCAAATTCATTGAATGTTATAATGTTACCACCCGTCCTGGTTTATGATGGAACCACCCATCATTTGATTTATCATGTTACCACCCATCAAACGCCCAAGTACCATTATAAAATAATTTAAAATAAAAAAACCTAAAGGAATGATAAAATTTACACATTTCAATCATAATATATCATTTCAAGATATTGACGTAATCAATTTGTTATCAAAACCAATTTTAAAACCATTTAAAACATTTAACAAAATTATTTTTTAATCAAAGTTTCCCATACCACTATGAAACATTTAAAGGTACAAAAATTTTAAAACATTAATGTATATATAATTAAATCCTTAAAACCATTTTTAAAACATTGACAATATTTATAAATTTTATAATAATAAATCTTTAAAAAATTTAAAATGATATTTTAGTTAGAGTTTCTAACTAAATGATAGTCACTTGAATACAAAAAATTGAGGAATAAAAATTAATAAAAACACAATAATATCAGGATAATAATGGTATTCATGATATAATATGCCAAATGAAAGTATATACACCATATAAAAGTGAATTGGTTCATAATAGCAATGAAATCCCAATGGAATGTAAATTGAAATGGAATCGCTTATAAAGACGATATTCTTATATTAAGGATAAATCAATTACATAATTATGTGTGATAAATAATAATACACCCAATATAAGTGTAAATTAGCTGTAAAATAGTCATAGGTCTTTCACACATATTAATATCAAGACATAACCAAGAAGTAGAAGTTTAACCCAAAGAATTGTAATTGGGTTAAGAAGTTCTCTAACAGAAATTTGACAACCTAAAAGTGTCGTTTAAAAATACTAATAAAATTGATGAGAGATAATAAGGTATCTTATCACATGGACATACAATTTATAGTAATAAGGATATATAATTTCATATCCCAACAATAAAATAAATAAAAAGAAATGACATAAAAGAAATCTTTGACTAAAAGAGTATGGTGAAAGGTTCCCTTACCGACCTGGTAACATATGAAACATATACAACATGAAAGAAGGATAATACAAAAAAGTTGTAAATACCCAAAAATAAAAGCATATTACACAAATAATAAAATCATGGGAGATACATAATCCACACAAAATGAAACAATGAAAAATATAAATTGAATATCATGGGAATAAAAATGATATGAAAACACATTACCATGTTGCAATCAATCAAGTTGTATAACCAAAAGTTTATAAACACCAAATGAATCAGATAATAAATTGAATATCAAAGGAATAATGATAATACATTTCAAAAGGCTGTACAAAATACACCACATTCAATAAATAAGTGTCGAATAATGGAAATCTCCCAGAATTAAAAATGAGATAAGAAACCCCTTACCTCATGTACGATTTGTCTTGTAAGTTCCTTGTTCTTCCAAAATAATAAACCTAAGTTAATTTAAAATTCATACGAACTTTTTTCATGTTTCATTATCTATTTTACCTCACTTATTATCATTCTATAAGAATTAGTTTATTATATGAGTTCATATCAGACATTTTGTCGATGTTCATAACATGAGTAAAAAATCAACATGTCATAATTAGAAACTATCCATGTGATCAAAAGTCTATTATCTGAAGAATAAAATTCACTAAATAAATATCACATATATATATATATATCTTATATATCCAGTATATAAATATATTTATAATATTACATTAAATTTGGAGAAAAAAATGAAATGCACCGTTCATGGAGATGGTAAGTCATACATACGCATTAACGCTTATTTAATTTTCTATTTCCTAGTTTAATTGATTCAAAAATTAATGATAAATCGGTATATTATAATTATATTATAATATAATATATTATTTCATTAAATCATTTTTTATACTTCCTCGTATGGTATGAATGAGTAATATCACTTTGAGGCGGCGATAGTCTACAGTTGATCAAAAGAAAATTATCGATTTTACACATGTCGGAAAGCATAAAAGAATTTTTGTAAAATAAAAAATAATATAAGAATAGAGAAAGCATAAACATAATATATATCATATATAAATAATGATCCCTTATAATTTCCACCATGATAGGTTGTAGGATATGATTGAACAATCCTCGTTTCGGGAGGCAGTAGTTCACTGTCCACATAATATCATGTTCATTACACATTAAATAAAGGTGTGTGGATGTTTAGTTAGAATAAATTTCATAAAAATATCCTATTATATAGAATAAAGTTTTGTTTTAATCAAATAATGTAAGAAAAATAGTATAAGGGTTGGAGAATTAAACTAAATGAAAAGAACATAAGAGAAGACATTTTCTTTAAATCGGTTAACTCCCTTTGGTTTTAACCAAAAATAATTCTTGATGTGCCTTCTTACTAAGTTAAGGCTTATAGGTGTTAGAGGGAGATGTAGGAAGCATAATTGGGAAACGTATAGATGTGAAAAGGGTCTTGGGAGGTTTGAGTAATGTGTTAGGGGTGATGACATTTTATAAGGGGGAGTGGCTCTTTAGTAATGTTTGAAAATATTATTTTATCGTACAATGATATTCAGTTTATAAAGGTCCAAAACTCATGAAAGTCTTGGGTAAGATGACTAATTTTTGAAATAAAATCATCTAATAAGAATTGGATAGGTTCTGGATATTTTTTTATTTTTATATTCTCATTTATTTAAATTATTCATTAATGAGGTACACACTCTATCATTATTCTGTCATAAATAATTTGATTTATTTTATGTCTAAAAATTATAAAAAAACCAAGATGTATGAAATATTGTGATTTTTCTTAAAAAATATTTATAGTCTATGATATTAGTTATTTCTCCCCATGTAAAAAGTGATTTACTATATGATATATGTTTATTTTATTTTGGTCTTTACTTTAAATTAATTAATATAATGTGTCATTATCACTTATAAGTGGATCCATGGTGTCCCAAAATTGCCCCAAGGATGACCATTGTTCCCAGTTATCATCCAATAGGATTAGAACATATGTTAGGGTAATTTAATGTTATTATAATTAAATTTTTACCTTGAATTACTCTATTTACCTTTAACCGCGGTAAATAAAAGTCAAAAGTTAATATTCCTGAAAAATGATATTCATCTTATAGAACAAAATTTTACATAATAATAAAAACCATTTATATAATATTTTCAAAATTTAATTCACAGAAGCAGTAAAATTTAATTTCAATGAAAAAATTGTTTTTTAACTATTCAGTGTTTTTACTATTCATATAAAATAGATGTTTTCAGAAAACTAACAAAATTTTACCATAAAATATACATGATATTCTGAATTAAAAAATGATATATATTTTACCAAATTCAAGACATAGTTCTTTATGTAATTAATTTCAAATTAATTCCCACTTACAAAACAATAAGAGTATATTTATGAAATAATAACTATAAAAAGATTGACACTTGTTTATGTCCAAATTCAATGTGAAATTAATTCCAATAACCAAAATTGAATTAAATGGTAAAAATTTAATTTAATTACACTTTAAAAAAATTTAGAAAATAATCTAACCATATAAATAATTTATAGTGAAAGCCAATTTGGAATTAAAATACACTATTTTCACTATTCATTAAAAAAAGAACTTTATCAGAAAAATACCAAAAATATACCCAAAGTAAATTTTGATGTTTCGATTCTAAAGAAGAGTTTTATTGAGTTAAATAGAACATATAAGATTAAAAAAACTAGATTTAAAAATGATTCACCATTAAATGACAGTATTTCGACCTTTCAAAGAATATAAGAGTATTTATGCTTAAAATTGTATTTATTCACATCTTACGCCTCTAAAATTTCTTGAAAAAATTTAAAAATATTTAACAAATATATATAATAATATTTTAATTAGTTATATTTATTACCTCTAATAAAATGAATAGAATTCGACTACCAGTTATTTTAATAATAATAATATATTATTTTTATATAACTCAATGTTGTGTGCAATGTAAATTTTCATAGAAACTCATGGTTGCGTATCAAGTATGACATTTATCATAGAATCCCCTTTTAAAATAAAATTAATATTTAATTTATAAATATTAATAAATATTAAAATTTTCATATTCTTTATTTTACTGGGTGGTTACATCCTTCCCCCTTATTAAAATAACATCTCCACAATTTTAAAATTGGGATCAGAATGTTTATTGAAATAATAATATCATAAATAGAGTAAATAAAACTATGACTTTAAAATAATGAAATATATGTTCAATGGTCACCTGATATAAAACATACTAGTATTACATGAAGACATCTATACGGAATAGAATCTGTCTCTCATAAATTAATAGAGAGTGATAGAGAACATGATCATGAAAATTTAACCACTACAATACCATACAATTATTGTTAGGTAAAATTCAGTTGATAAAATATAGATTATATCATTTTTAATTCATGATTATCTTCATAGAGTTGAATAATTTTCTTAATAACTAGACTACAATTATAATAAAATATACTTACTTGTCATGTATAGTGTCACCCATTAGAAAAATTCTACCACAAATTCGTCTTTTCTCTAAATGGTAGGTATTATAGATGACTTGGTCACACCTAAACACCCAGAATCAACTTCTAGAGTATCAAAAAATTTACAAAGGATGAATTATATATTTCCCCTATCTTTAGACATCTTCCAAAACCAAAATTGGTTAGTACAAATTCATATAATCGCCAAAATAAGAATTCTTTATAAAAACAAATAATACTCATAATCTCTAAAATTAAATAAAAAGTACCAAATGTTCAAGAAATATCATTAAATATAAAATTGTTCTTAAAATTATTCAAAATAATCCAATCTAATATTGAAACCATAAACTCTGAAAGATTTAATCACATAGTCTTCCATAATAAATCATAACATTTATCACTAAAAACATCGATTACTCTTAAAGTCTCATACTGATGGGTAAATAACCTAGTCACATATTTTTATGATAGGTTAATATTTTCCCTATATAACCCAAATCAAAATTTTTCCATGATAAAAAATTATTCTTCTAAAATAATATTTCAACCATTAATACAAAAATGAAATCTCATAGTATTCTCTTTCCCTTAATCATATAGTGTTCCCAAAAGATAAAACGTCTTCCGAAATAACATTTATCAGTTAACAAACAAATAATTTTCCTATACTAAGGATATAAATTTGATAAAACCAAATTTCCAAAAATAAACTTTTTCTTGATAAATAATATCATTTAACCAAAAATAACTATTCATAATAATGATGGACTTGTCGTAGTCTAGTGGTAGGTGATAAATCCCAATCGTACTTTCGTTGTGGGGTCGATTCCCATAACTTTTTCTGACCCGATGGGTGGTCATACAGTCTTCATGTTGTCCTTTTAAATAATATTATATAACTTCATAACATTCCAAAACAAAGTAAAAAAATCATTATAAATAACCATAACATATTTTATCCTCAAAGGTTATCTAATACCTTTTATCTTTCACCCCAATCTGTAATAATGATTTATCACCTCTAAAATAACTATAACTCTTTATAATATGATAACCATTATGGTTATTCCCCTTATGATTAAAAAACACCCTAACCTATAATATTATCTTAACCGGCTTATGATACTAACTATAAAGCCCAGTACGTAAAAAATAATATAATCCATAGTTAAATCAAGAATTCACATTGAGGATATTTTTAGGTTTAGAGTTTTAGAGAATTATCCAATAAAAATTACATATAAACTTGTATATTACATTTAGAAACTACTAATCAGTATCCATTTTTCCATAAAATGAAAACACTTTAAAAACAAACATGGATAATTCCATGTTATAGAGAGCATGAATTTTACTTGATCACATCCTTGACCCTATTTCACTTTTTTTCCTGTGAAAAACATTTTAAAAACTTGGGATGAGTAAAAAAAAGCTCTGTAAGGGATACCAAATTAAAGTAAACTGTGATCTTTTCAAAACAATGAGTAATACATGAATACCATACCATAATTAATACTTTTAACCTTTATGTAGTATAAATTACTCTTCACTGAATAAAAGATCTCTTCTTACCCTTTTGTAACAAAAATATTACCATGAAACCCATAGAAACACAAAAAACATATACAGGTAACATGGGACATAAACAGACACAAATGTAATAACCATACAGTGAACATCCACACATATCACTAAATGGAATAGCCATATGACCGACTTCCTTACCCAACGCATTGGAGGTCACAACATAACCCCTCGTGCTGGTTTATCTGGACACCAACCGTCATTCAGTTTGTCACATAACCACCCATCAAATGTACAAGTACAATTATAAAATCACAACACATAAAAAAATAATTATTTAATGATAACATTTACACATTTCAATCCCAATATATAATTTCAATATATTGACGTAATCAATTCAATATCAAAACCATTTTCAAAACCATTGAAAACAATTAATAAAGATATTTTTGAATCAAAGTTTCACAAACCACTTTGAATATTTTAAAGGTATTTAAATTTTAAAACACTAATGTCTATATAATTAAATACTTAAAACTATTTTAAAAAATGGATATTACTAAGAAATATTTAGAATATTAAATATTTAAAACATTTAAAATGATTTTTTAGTTAGAGTTTCTAACCAAATTAGAGACACTAGAATACCAATAATTAAGGAATAACAATTAATAAAAACATTATAATATCAAGTTAATAAATGTGTTCATGATATAATTTTTTAAAGTTATGCACCAATACACAATATAAATGTGAATTGGTGCATAACAACAATGAAGTCTCAATAAAATGTAAATTGAGACGGAAACCCTTATAAAGATGATATACTTAGATTAATGATAAATCAATTAAATATTTATGTGTAAAAGATAAAAATACAACCCATATAAGTGGGAATTAAGAATAAAAAAATATGAAGTCATTCAAACATATTCACATCATGACATAATAAATAAGTAGAAGTTTAACCCATATAATTGAAATTGGGTTAAGAAGTTCTCTTACAGATATTTGACAGCCTAATGACATGACATAAAAATTCATAAAATGAGTTGATGAGAGAGAAATTGGTATATCATCACATAGATATAAATTTTACAACAATAAGGATATATAATTACATATCTAGAAAAAATTAAAACACATGACATAGACAATGTTTTTTACTAAAAGAGTAAGCTGAAATGTTCCATTACCGATTTGGTAACATACGAAACATGTACCACATGAAAAAAGTATCATACAACAAAAATTTAAATACCCATAAATTAAATTATATTACCCAATGAATATAGTCGTGGGTAATAAATAAACCACACAAAAGTAAATAGTGTTAAATATATTATGAATCTCACCGGAATAAAAAGTGAGATGAAAACCCATGTCCACATCGTACCCAATCGAGTAGTATGACCAAAAGTTAATAAACACCAAATAAATCACATAATAACATGAATATAATGATAATAATGATAATATATATCAAATATAAGTAGAAAAACACCACATGAAATAAGTAAGTTGCAAACAAAGGAAATCTCACGAAATTAAAAGTGAGATAATAAACCCCTTACCTCGAGTCTAACTTGTCATGTATGTTCCTTATTCTTCCTGAATAATAAAATTAATTTAATTTATACTTTATTAAAAACCAATTTCATGTTTTATTATTACTTTTATATCACTTATTATCTTTCTATTGTAACTGGTTAATTAATTGAGTTCATATCGTACATTTTGTCATTGTTCGAAACTTGAGTAAAAAATGTATTGTTATAATTACAAATTTTCCATGTAGTAAAATGTCTATTATCTACTAAATAAAAATAATTATTTAAATATAATATAAATATATATATCATATATATACATTATATATATGTATTTATAATAGTACATAATATTTGGATATAATAAATGAAATGCACCGTTCATTGAGATGGTAAGTCGTACGTACGCATTAACGATACTTTCATTTCTATTTCATATTTTAATGGATTGAAATATTAATTATACATTGGTATGTTATAATTCTAGTATAATATAATATATAATTTTATTTACTCCATCCATTATGCATCCCACATATGGCATGAAGGATTCATATCTCTTTAAGGGGGAAGTAGTACGCACTTCCTCAAATGAAATTATCATGTTTAAACAAATTGGAATTCATAAAGGTATGTTTGTAAAATAAAAAATAACATAATAATAGTGAGAAAATAAACATAATATATATCAAATATAAATACAGGGCCATAATAATGGCCACCATGAGAGGTGGTAGAAAAATATTCAACAATCATCCTTTCGTGAGGTAGTAGTTTGTCCTCTACAGAAACAGTATGTTCATTACCCAATAGATGGAGGTGTGTGGATGTGTAGTCTGAATCCTTCTGGTAAAAACATCCTAGTATATTTTTGATAATGGTTTTTTTATCAAAGAAAATAATAAAATGTGTTTATGGGGTTCGATAAGTAAAAAAAATAAATTAAGAGAAGACGTTACCTTAAAATCAGGTAACTCCCTTTGGATCGAAACAAAACGATTTCTTGAAGTGCCTTCTGCATAAGTTAATGCTTCTAGTTGGTAGATAGAGATGTAGAGAGAGTAATTGGGTAGAGGTTCTATGAGCCAAATCTCTTGTGTTGTTTCAGTAATGGGTTAGAGGTGATGTTTTTTTATAAGTGGAAGGAGGGGCACTTTATGAATGTTTGAAAATATTATATTATTATATAATAATACTCAGTTTCTAATAGACCGAAACTCATTTTAGTCTATGATAAGATGATTCAATTTCGAAATAAAATCATCCAATAATAATTGTAATGGTTTTGGATATTTTTTTTATAATCTTATTTATTTAAATCATTCATTATTGAGGTAAATACTGCATCATTACTATGTCATAAATAATTTTATTTATTTTTTGTTTAAAAATATTAAAAAATATACCATGATGAATGAAATATTATTATCCTTCAAATAAATATTTATATTTGAGGATATAGCTTATATTACCCCATGTAATAATTGACTTACTGAAAGATATATGTTTTTGTCATTTTTGACATTACTTTAAATTAATGAATATATAGTGTCATTATCACTTTTAAGAGGCACCATGGGGTCCCAAAATCAACTCAAGGATGAACATCGTTGGACATATATTATCCAATATTATTAGGACACATGTTAGGGCAATTTAATTTTATTATAATATTATTTTTATCTAGAATTTTCTATATATCTTTAACCGCATTAAATAAATGTCAAAAGCTACTATTCACCAAAAAATATTTTCTTGTTATTGAACAAAATTTTACTTAATAACAACAAACATTTATGTAGATTTTCAAAATTCAGTTCACAGACGTGGTAAATTTTCATTACTATGAAAAAGTCAGTTTTTTTAACTACTACTCAATGCTTTCACTATTCATAAAAAATTGATTATTTTTGGAAAAATACAAAAAATTAATCCTAATCTATCTTTAATTTTACAAAATAAAAAATGAGGTATATTTTTTCAAATTCATAAAAAATGAGTTTCATTAATAAATTTTAAATTATTTCCAGTTGTCAAATAAAAAATTGTGTTTTAAAGAAATAATAACTATCAAAAGATTGACACTTGTCTATATTTAAAATAAAAGGAAATTACATCCAATGACCAAAATAGGATTAAATGGTAAAAATGGAATCTAATTACTCTTTAGAACCATTTAAAAAGATAATATAACCATATAAATAAATTATATTGAAAGACAGTTTTGTATTAAAATACAATATTTTTTTCTATTCATTAAAAAATGAACTTTATCAGAAAATACCAAAAATTTATCTATAGTAAATATTGATGTTCCTATTCGAAATAATATTTTTATTTCATCAAATATAACTTTTAAAAGGGAAAAAAATCTATTTAAAATGGTTTCAATAATAAAATTCTGTAAATCTACATTTTAGTCAATATTAGAGTATTTATGCATAAAATTGGTTTCATTCACATTTTATGCCACTAAAATTTATTAGAAAAATCAAAAAACTTATGAAAAATATATATAATAATATTTTAGTTAGATTCATTCATTATCTCAAATAAAATAGATAGAAGATATCAATTATTTAAATTAATAACTTTGTTATATTATTTTATGATATAACTCAACGTTGTGTGCAATACAAGTATTCAAAGAAACCCATTATTGCTTATCAGGTATTCCATCGAACATAGAATCCATTTTTTAAAAAATAATATTTAATTTAAAAATATTAATAAATATAGAAATGTCATGTTCTTTATTTTCCTAGAATTTTACATCCTTCTCCTCCTTTAGAAATTGCGTCCTCTCAATTTTAAAAATGGGATTGGAATGTTCATTGAAATTCTCAAATCCGAAAAAGTGTAAATAAAACTAATACTTTAAAAGAATGAAAGCTATTTTCAAATTTCACCCAAGATAACCCATACTAGGATTCCATGGAAAACATAATATGGAAGGGAAAGTACCTATCATAGATTAATAGATTTTGATAGAGAACATGATCACTGAAAGTTAACCACCACAATAACATAAAATTGTATTTGGGTAAAAGTTTGTTGATAAAATAGATCTTATAATATTTTTTCATAAACAACATTTTCATTGAGTTAAATAATTTTACTAATATCTAGACTATTATCATAATGAAATTTACTTACTTGTCATGTATAGTCATTTAATATAATTCTACCACACTATCATCTTTACTCCAAACAATAAGTATTCAAGATGACTTGGTCACACCTAAAGTGCTACAATCAACATCTAGAGTATCACACAATCTAAAAATTATGGAAAATATATATACCCTATATTTAGACATCAACAAAATCAAAAATTTGTTAGTAAAATAACTTATAATCCCAAAAAGGATAATCCTCTATAAAAAGAAATACTACTTTTAATCTCGAAAATTCAACAAAAATACCAAATTTTCAAAAAAATACCAATTAATATAATATTTTTCTTTAAAATTCAGTAAAATAATGAAAACTAAGATTTAAACCCAAATATCATAAGGATTTAATCACATGGTCATCCACAGTAAATAAAAACATTTATCTCCAAAAACATAAACTAATCTTAAAGTATCATACTAAAGTGTAAATAACCTAATCACATATTCTCTATTATAGGATAATATTCTCTATAAATAACCCAAATCACTTTATGTCAAAAATAAAAACATATATTCTTCCAAAATAATATTTCAATAATTACTCCACAAATTAAATCCCATAGTATTATATTTCCCTTCAGCAAATAGTGCTCTCAAAAAAGAAAATGAATTCCAAAATAACAATTATCACTTAACCACCAAATCATTTTCCTATACTAACGATATATATTTGATAATACATAATATCCAAAAACAATTTATTCTTGATCAATAAATTCATTTCACTAAAAAGAATTAGTCATATTAACTAGGCACATCACATTGTCTAGTGGTAGATGTTAAATCTCAATCGTACTATAGTTGTGGGTTCAATACCCATAGTTCCATCTGACGCAATGGGTTGTCACACAATCTTCATGTTGAATTTTTTCAAAAATTAATTATATAATTTCACAATATTCTAAAAACAAATTGAAAATTTCATCAAAAATAACAATACCATATTTTATCCTCAAAGGTTATATAATACCTTTCATTTTACACCCCAAAAGGTATTAATTATTTATCACCTCTAAAATAAATATGACACTTTTAAATATTCTAACCATTATGTTTATGTCACTTATGCTTATATAACACCGTAACCTATAATTTTATAAAAAACGACCTCTGCTATAAGGCCTCATCCTTAAAACATTATATAATCTGGAGTAAAATCCAAGGTTAAAATTGATGATATCTTCAAGATTAGATTTTTTTGAGAATTAGGCCATAACTATTACATATAAACATGAAAATTACATGTAGAAAGTATTTATTACTACCCATTTTTTCATAAAATAAAAACTCTTAAAAATAATCATGTCTAGTTCCAAGTTTTAGACTACATAACTTTTCTTTGATCCCATCCTTGACCCTATTCCACTTTATGTACAATGAAAAACATTTAAAAAACATGGGATGTGCAAAACTACATAGTAAGGGATACACAAATAAGGGAAACTGTTAGTTTTTCAAAACAACAAGAAAACCTTGAATAATTTATCATAAGTAATACATTTCACCTTTAGGAAGTGTAAATACTCTACATTGAATAAAAGATCACCGCTTACCCTTTTGTAACCAAAAGAATAACATAAAAACCATAGAATGCACACTTAGCATATAAAGGTTACATGGGAAATTAATATTAATAAATTTAATAACCATACGGTCCATTTCCACAAATATCACTAAATGGAACAACCATATGACCGACTTCCTTACCCAAAGCATTGAAGGTCATAATATAACCACTGGTACTAGTTTATCACGACACCACCCATGATTTGGTTTATCATGTGACCAACCATCTAATGTCCAAGTACCTTTATAAATTCATAACACATAAAACAAGCATAAAGGAAAGATAACATTTCCACAATACAATCACAATATATCATTTCACGATATTTACTTAATCAATTCTTTTTCAAAACTATTTTCACAACCATTTAAAACATTCAATAAAAGGTTTTTTTGAATAAAAATTTCCCATACCACATTGAAACTTTTAAAGGTATTAAAATTTTAAAAAATTAATGTCTGTATAATTTAAAACATAAAACTATTTTTAAAACAAGAACATTAATTAGAATTATTTAGAAGAAAAAATCATTAAAACATATAAAATGATATTATAGTTAGAGTTCGTAACCAAATGAGAGACACTTAAATAAAAATAATTGAGGAATAATATTTAATGAAAACATTTTAATATCATGAGAATAAAGTGATTCATGATATAATATTCTAAGGGAAAGTATATACACCATATAAATGTGAGTTTGTCCATAATGAAAATGAAGTCGCAGTGGAATTTAAATTGAGATGGAATCCCTTTTAAAGACTGTAACCTTATATTAAGGATAAATCAAGAAAATAAGTATGTGTGAAAAATAATAATACACCCAATATAAGTAGAAATTATTCAAAAAAAAATTGTTCATTCACACATATTCATAGAATGATATAATCTATATGTATATGTTTAACCCAAATAATTGAAATTCGGTTATGATGTTCTGTTACAGAAATTCGATAGGCTAACAACATCAAATAAAAATTCAAAAAATAACATGATGAGAGATGAATGTTATATCATTACTTGAACATAAAATTTACAAAAATAAAGATATTTAATAACATATCCCAACAGTTAAAGTAAATTAAAATACCTGACATAAAAAGAAGTATTTTACTAAAAGAGTATGGTGACTAGTTCCCTTAACAATTTGGTAAATTATGAAACATATAACACATGGAAGAAATATGATACAATGAAGATGTAAAAACCCATAAATTAAAATATATTATAAAAAATTATTCAATCATGTGTATTAAACACATCAAACAAAAGGAAATTCTGGAAAACATAATATGAATCTCACAAGAATAAAAAGTGATATGAAAACCCCTTACTACGTTGTAATAAATAGAGTCATATGACCAAAAGTTAATAACCAAAAAATGAATCATAGAATACCATTAATATAAATATAATCATGATAATATATATCAAATTTTAGTACATAATAAACTACATGGAATAAATATGCGTCGAGAAATAAAAATCTAACAAAATTAATAGTTAGATAAGAATCACATTACCTCAAGTATGACTTGTCTTGTATGTTATTTATTCTTGTTGAATAATAAATGTATGATAATTTATAATGTCATAAGAACCATTTTAAATTTTTATTTTTTAATTTATATCACTTGTTACTTTTATATAGCAATTAGTTAATTATTTGAGTTCATATCAGACAATTTTTTGATGTCCAGAACATGAGTCAAAAATGAACTAGTTATAATTACAAATTGTCCATGTTGTCAAAAGTATATTTTCTACAAAATCACGTTAATTATTTAAATATCATATATATATATATACCATATATATCATGTATATTTATTTATTTATAACAGTACATTATATTTGGAGATCATAAATGAAATTCCCCGTTCATAGAGACAGTTAGTCGTACGTGTGCATTAACACTACTTTCATTTCAAATTCATATTTTAATGGAATGAAAAATTAATTATACCTAAGTAAATTATAATTCTAGTATAATATAATATATAATTTCATTAACTCCATCTTTAATAAGTCCCACATATGGCATTAACTAGTAATATCACTTAGAGTGGGCGGTAGTCCGCACTTCCGCTAATTAAATTATCGCATTTACACATATTAGAAAACATAAAGATATGTTTATAAAATAAAAAATAACACATGAATATAAAAAACATAATAATAATATAATCATATATAAATACAGTTCCATCATAATGGCCACCATGAGAGGTGGTGGGAGATGATTGAATAATCATCATTTCGTGAGGTAGTATTTCCCCATCCACAGAAACAATATGTTCATTACCCATTAGATGGAGGTGTGTGGAAATGTTATCTTAATACCTCTCATAAAAACATCATATTATATTTAGGATAATTTTTTTGTTATAATATAAAGGAATAAAATGTTTTTATGGGGTTTGAGAAGTAAAGTAAAATAAAAGAATTTAGGAGAATATGTTACCTATAAATCGGGTAACTCCCTTTGGTTTGAAACAAAGGATTTCTTGAACATCATAATGCCAAAGGTAAGTCTTCTAGGTGGAAGAGAGGGATGTAAAGAGATTAATTGGGAAGAGTTTGGACGATACATTATGCTTGAGAGGTGTGAGTAATGGGTTAGAGGTGATGGATTTTATAAGGGGGAGGAGGCTCTTTAGGAATGTTTGAAAATATCATTTTATTATAAAATGATATTCAGTTTAAAAGGTTCCAAAACTCAGTAAAGTATAAGATAAGATAACTAATGTTCAAAATAAAAACATTCAATAATAATTGGATAGGTTTTGAATATTGTTTTATTTTTTTATGATTATATTTATTTAAATCATTCATTAATGAGGTAAGCACTACATCATTATTGTGTCCCTAATAAGATTATTTATATGATGTCTAAAAATTATTAAAAAAATAACATGATGTAGGAAATATTTTTTATTTAAAATTAATATTTATAGATTATTATATAACTTATAAAACCCCATCTAAATTTTTATTTACTAAAAGGTATATGTTTATGACATTTTTGTCATTACATTAAATTTATTAATATAATGTGACATTATCACTCTTAAGTGGCTCGATGGAGTCTGAAAATTGTCCCAATGATTCCTGTGGTCAGAAATGTATCATCCAATAGGATTAAGACACATTTTAGGGCAATTCATTATTATAATAATTTTATGTTTACCTTGAATTACCCTATTTACCTTTAACCATGGAAAATAAAAGTCAAAAGATACAAATCACCAAAAATTATTTTTATAATATTGAACCAAATTTTACTTACTAAAAAATCATCTATGTAATATTTTCAAAATTCAATTCAAATAAGCGGTATAATTTCATTAAAATGAATAAGTGGGGTTTTTTAACCACTTTTAAGGATTTTTACTATTCATAAAAAATAGATGTTTTTTCGAAAAATACCAAAAAATTAGCCATATATATATTTGATATTTCAAATTAAAAATTGTTTTCTATTTTACCATATTCAAAAAAAAGATTTCTTCCTAATTAATTTAAAATTAATTTCCACTTTCAATGAAATGTGTGTTTTAATGAAATAATAACTATCAAAAGATTGACACTTGTTTACATCCAAATTCAAAGTAAAATTACATCCAATGAGAAACATTGGATTAAATGGTAAAACTATAATATAATTATAATTTAAAATTATTATAAAAGATAATATATCCATATAAATAAACTATATTAAAATGTTTTTTTGAATTAAAATACAATATTTCTCACTATTCCATAAAAAAGAACATTATCAAAAAAACCAAAATTGACCCCAAGTAAATTTTGATGTTCCGATTCTAATGAATAATTTTATTTCGTCAAATATAACATAAATATGTTCAAAAAAGTATATTTATAAAGTATTATCTATTAAAATGTGATAAATTGATCTCTTAATGAATTTTAGACTATTTACGCTTAAAATTGGATTCTTTCACATTTTATGCCTTTAAAATTTATTGGAATAATGATAAAAAATTTAATAAACATATATAATCATACTATTCGTTTTTCTATTCAATGATACCAAAAAAATAGCTAGGTGTTAACTACAATTTAAATAAATAAGATTATTTTATTATTTTTCGGTATAAATCAACACTGTTTGAAACGTTAGTTTTCCAAGAAACCCATTGTTGCATATTAGGTATGCCATCGATCATAGCATAACTTTTTAAAATAAAATAAATATTTAATTTTAAAATATTAAAAAAATTAAAATTTTCATATTCTTTGGTTACCTGGGTTGTTATATCCTTCCCCCTTTTGAAATTGGATATCCGCAATTTTAAAATATGGATTGGAAAGTTCATTGAAATTATCACATTGGGAAATAAGTAAATAAAACAATCTCATTAAAATAAAGAAAGATATATACAATGGTCACCCGAGATATCCCATACTAGAATTCCATGAAAAAATTAATATGTAAGGGATACTAACATTCATATATTTATAAAGATTGATAGAGAAATTGATTATAGAATGTTAACCACCACAAAACCATAAATTTCTTTTTGGGTAAAAGGCCGGTGATAAAAGAGAGATTATTACTTTTTTTATTCAATATCTCTTCCACAAAGTTGAAGAGTTTTATTAATAACTAGACTATGATTGTAAGGAAATATACATACTTGTCATGTATAGTGTCATCCTTTAATAAAATTATACCAAAAACTCATCTTTTCTTCAAACAGCAAGTATTCAATATGAATTGGTCACACCTGAAGTGCATAAATCAACTTCTAGTGTATCACATAATATATAAAAGATTAACTATATATTTCCTCTATATTTAGATGTCAACTAAAAAAATTTGGTTTGTACAAGATCAGATGATCCCAAAAAGGATAATCATTTATAAAAATAAATACTTCTCTTAATCATCAAATTTCAACAAAAAGTAACCATTGTTCAATAAAGACCATTCAATATACAATTGTCCTTACAATTATTTAAAATAATCCAAACTATAATTGAACCTCAAAACTCAGAAGGATTTAATAATATATTTTTCCACTATAAATATTAACATTTATCTTCAAAATCATTGACAACTCTAACAGTTTAAGAGTGAAGTGTAATTAATCAAGTCACATATTCTCTAAGATAGGTTAATCATTTCCAAAAATAACTAAAGTCACCTTTTATCCACAATTAAAACATATATTTTTCAAAAATAATATTTCCACCATTACTCCACAAATGAAATCCCATAGTATTCTATTTCCCTTAAGCATATAGTGTTAAAAAATAGAAAACATCTTCCAAAATAATAATTATCACTTAATCAGAAAATATTTTTCATATACAAAGGATATCTATTGGATAAAACATAATATCCCAAATAAACATATTATTGGTCAATAAAATCATATAACTAAAAATAATTAGTCATACTAACAAGGTATATCATGTTGTCAAGTGGTAGACGATAAATCTCAATCGAACTTTGCTAGTGGATTCGATTCCCATAGCTTTTTTTGACACGACAGGTTGTCACATGGTATGCATTTTTTTCTTTTTCAAAAAAATTATATAATTTCACAACATTCTAATAAAATGAGATATATTACTAAAAATATATATCATATTATAACCTCAATGATTATCTAGTACCTTTCATTTTTCACCCCAAAATGTAATAACGATTTATCACCTCTAAAATAACTATGGCTCTTTTTATTATGATAACAATTATGGTTATATAATGTATGCTTAAATAACACCCTAACAATTAATTTTCTCTAAAATGACCTCTGATTCCAACTATAAGAACCCAGCCCAAAAACATTATATAATCTTGAGTTAAATAAAGAATTCACATTGAGGATCATTTCAGGTTTAGAGTTTTAGAGAAATATGCCATAACTGTTACATATCAAATTGAAAATTACATGTAGACACTACTACCCAGTATCCATATTTTCATAAATTAAAAACTCTTAAATGGAAACATGTCTAGTTCCATGTTTTAGAAAGCATGACGTTTCATTGATTTGATCCTTGACCCTATTCCACTTAATGTCTGGTGAAAATCATTTCAAAAACATGTGGTGAAAAACAAAATCTCAGTAAGGGATACACAAACAAGGGAAACTATATGTTTTTTTTAAAATCAAATTAATCCACAGATACTTTATCATAAGTAATACTTTTAACCATTATGATGTAGTAAATACTCTTCACTGAATAAAAGTTAACTTCTCACCGTTTTATTCCCAAAAGATTACAATAAAGCACAAAAAAGCACAAAAAACATTTAAAGGTATCCTAGGAAATAAAAATACTAAAATGGAATAACCATACAGTAAAATTTCACACATATCAAAAATTGGAATAGCCATACATATGAGATCCATACCCAAGGCATTAGTGGTCATTTAGTAACTACCTTTCCTGGTTTATCCTGGCATCACCCGTCATTTAGTTTATCACGCAACCCCCCATCAAATGTCCAAGTTCTATTATAAAATTATAACACATAAAATAAAAATGATGAGAATATAACAATTCCACATTGAAATCACAATATATCATTTCATGATATTTATCGTAGGCAATTCTTTATTAAAATCATTTTCAAAACAATTTAAAACATTTAATAAGTTATTTTTTAATCATAGTGTCCCGTACCACATTGAATCATTTAAAGGTATTAACTTTTTAAACATTAATATATATAAATTAATGTATAATACACAATGAATAAAATCTTTGGTAGTACATAAACAACAAAAAAAGTATATAGTGGAAAATATAGCTTGAATCTCGCAGGAATGAACATTGAGATGAAAACCCCTTACGATATTCTAATCCATCGAGTCATATGAACAAAAGTTAATAAAAACTATATTAATGACAGAATACCATGAATATAAATAGAATCATGATAATATATATCATATTTCAGTACATAATACACCACATGAAAAAAATGCGTTGTGAACATTGGAAATATCATTAAATTAAAAGTGAGTTAAGACACCCCTTACACCATGTCAAACTAGTCTTGTATATTCCCTGTTATTTATGAATAATAAAATTATTTAAATTTATACTTAAGAAAAATTTTCATGTTGTATTATTCCTTTTGTATCACTTAGTTTCTTTCTATAGAAATTTGTTAATTATAGGAGTTCAAATCGGATATTTTGTTGATTTTCAGAACGTGAGTAAAAAAGGAACATGTTATAATTACAAATAGTCCATGTGGTAAAAATTATATTGTCTCCAGAAATATATTTCTTATTTAAACATAATATATATAATATATATCCAATATATATATGTATTTTTAATATTACCAAAAATTTAGAGATATGAAATGAAATGCGGCGTTCATGAAGATGGTAAGTCGTACGTATGCATTAACACCACTTTCATATCTATTTTTTAATTTAATGGATTTAAAAATTAATGATACATCAGTGTGATATAATTACAATATATTATTATATATAACTTCATTAAATCAATCTTGTATACAATCCACATAGGGAATTAACGAGTCATATCACTTTGAGTGTGTGGTAGTTTGCACATCCTCAAATAAAAATATCGTGATTATAAATATTGAAAAGCATAATGGTATGTTTGTAAAATAAAAATTCACAAAATAAGAGAGAAAAAATAAACATAATATATATCTTATATAAATAAAATTCCATAATAATGGCCACCATGTTAGGTTGTAGGATAAAATTTTACCATCATCACTTTGTGAGGTAGTAGTTATCCATCCACTGAAACAGTATGTTCCTTACCCATTAGATAGAGGTGTGTCAAAGTGTAGTTGAATTCCATTTTATAATAACATCCTAGTATATTAATGATATTGTTGTTTTTATAAAAAAGCAATAAAAAAGTTTAGGGGGTTGGAGGAGTAAAATAAAATAAAATAACTTAAGAGAAGACGTTACCTTTAAATCGGTTAACTCTGATTGGTTTGAACCAAAAGGATTACTTGAAGTTCTTTATTACTAAAGTAAGGCTTATAGGTGGAAGAAAAGGATATATGGAGCTTAATTGGGTAGAGTTTGGATGATCTAAGGGGATTGAGAAGTAGGAGTAATGGGTTAGAGTTGATGTCTTTTTATATGGGGGAGGATGGGCTCGTTTGGAATGTTATAAAATGTTATTTTATTATATAATGATATTTGGTTTCTAAAAGTACAAAACTCAATAAAGACTAAAATAATATGACTCATGTTTGAAATAAAATCATCTAACAAAAATTGGATAGGTTTTGGATATTGGTTTAATTTGTATAATCTTTTTTATTTAAATCATTCATTATTGTGGTAAACACTACATCATTATTGTGTCATAAATAATTGTATTTATTTGATGCCTAATAAATTAAAAAAATACCATGATGTATGAAATATTTTTAGATTTAATATTAATATTTATATATGAATTGATAAATTATATAACCTCATGTAAAAATTGATTTACTAAATGATATATTTTTATGTCATTTTTGTATTTAGATTAAATTAATTTATATAACGTGTTATTATCCTTGTTAGGTGGATTAATGGGGACCCAAAAACGACCCAAGGATTCACATGTTAAGAAACGTATCATCCAATAGGATTGGGACACATTTTACTGTATTTTTTGTAATTATAATATTTTATTCTTTGAATTTCCATATTTACATTTAACAGCGTTATATAAAAGTCAAAAGTTACTATTAACCAAAAATTAATTTCATCTTATTCAACCACATTTTATGTACTAATAACAAACTTGTATGTCAGATTGAAGAAATTCAATTCAATGTATCAGTAATATTAAATTTAAATGAAAGCGACTGTTTTTGACTACTAGTGAGGGTTTTCACTATTCATTGAAAATTGTTGTTTTTAAGAAAAATACCCAAAAATAAGCCTAAGATATATTTGATATTATGATTAAAAAATTTTGTCTAATTTACCAAATTCAAGACATATAATTTTCATTAATTAGTTTAAAATTTATTCCCATTGTCTAAACAAAAATAATGTTTTTAAGAAATAATATCTATCAAAATATTGACAATTGTTTATATCCAAATTCATTGTAAAATTACATCCAAAAACCAAAATTGGATTAAATAGTAAAAATATAATCTAATTAATCTTTAAAACAATTTTTAATGATAATATAATCATATTAATAAATTAGAATAAAAGGCATTTTTGAATTAAAATACAATATTTTACATTATTTATTAAAAAATGAACATTATTAGAAAAATACCAAAAATTTACCCAAACTAAATTTTTATATTTTGATTTCAAAGTATAATTTCTTTTTTTTTCAAATAGAACATATAAATGTTACAAAAACTACATTTAAAATGTGTTCACCATTAAAAAGTGTTAAATCATCCTTTTAACGAATATTAGTGTATTTATGCTTAAAATTGGATTCATTTACATTTTAAGACTCTAAAATTTATTTGATAAATGTGAAAACATTTAATAAAGATATATAATCATATTTTAGTTATTTATATTCAATCCCATATATAAAATAGCTAGGTGTTAACTACCAATTAAATTAATAATATTGTTATATTATTTTTTGGTGTAAATCAACGTTGTGTGCAACGTAATTTTTCACAGTATCCCATTGTTGCATATTAGGTATTCCATCGATCATAGCATCTTCCTTTAAAATAAGATTATTATTTAATTTAAAAAATTTAATAAATATGAAAATTTTCATATTATTTCCTTAACAGGGATGTTACAGTTATACTTAAATATTTATAATTTATATAAATAAATAATGATTTTTTATGTTTAGTTTTTCATGATGAAAAATGTTATCAAAAAATATTACTTATTTAATAATAATCAAATATTATAATATATGGTTGATATGTTCTTCACCCATAAAATAATTGAATTATATCAATATTACTCATAGTAATTTATATAGGGAGTACACAATTAATACACTCAACTTTAGATGATCATGGATTTATTTATCATTTAATATTATATTTATCTACATGAAAATTTATTGTATGTATTTTATAATTAGTTATAACCACTTACTATTTAAACATAGAAATATGAAAAGAGATGGATATCAAGATCCAAGATGAAAAAAATTCCACAAATCCAAACAATGATTAATTTTGTAATCATAAAACTATGGGGTTTTATTTGTAACTCAATATCTAATAATTGGTAGAAAAAATACATGAAATAATATAAAATATCCTTATTATATCTCATATATTTCTACATCCTTAATTATTTCCTCATTATTTATTTTTTTCCTGGGACTCATGGAGATGGAGGGAATTTTATTTTGAAAATTAAATTAATTTAAGGGATATATTTTTATTTTTATTAATATTGTTCATGTATAAACGTGAAAAGTCTTTTTCAAGGTTCTTCGTCGGTTTAGAGGAAGCCTAAGATGGATTTTGTTTTTGTTGTGGAATTTTTTAATTTTTATGCCTAATAGGTGACTTTATGTCATGTAACCAGTTTACACATCATTCATTTGATCTATAATATCATTTCATTACATGAGTACACAAAATGAATGAGTACATTTCATGTTCACATTACACAACATGTAATGCTAAAAATACAATTTATAATAAAAATTTGATGTGTTTTTGTAATCTATTGTCCTCAAATACTACAAAAAGTGTAAACGGATTACATTATTTATATTCATTATGATATTTTGATATAGGGTGATTCATGGATGATGCCTATTACATTCTTCTACAGTGCTTTCCCCTCTCATCCCCGAAGCATTGTCTATTGATTTTTGGGAACCTATGATTCATCCAAATTAGTTAATTCATTATTTTATGTCCAAGTTTTTTGTGGTGTATCTATATTTAAGATAATAACTTTTCTTCATTATTGAATTTGATCTTTATATCATCCTTTAATTGTGCTATTAGATATATTATTTTGTGATGATAATTATTCCGGATTACATCTACATATTTGGCGTGATCTTTTTATAGGATTGGGACTTTTTTTGTTTTTTTGTGGTAGGTGTATGTTATTATGTTATTCTTGTGTCATCATCATAGATAATATATTTCTTATAAATTTAATTAATTAGTATATATTTATATTTAATCAATTTTTTATGTTGTCATTTTTTGTTCTTCATAATTGGGGACCACATTACGGGCACAGGAGACCTAGGTTTTGAAGTAAGTGATTTTGTCCCTATCATTTGTTGATGAACTACATTTCTCTGGGTTTTTATAGATTTTATTTATTATAATATTTAATGACTGATTAAATTTATTTATGTCTCTGGAAATTGGATTTTCATAAAATATGGGTTTCTACTAGTTTGGTAAATAAAAATAGATTTTAATGAATTGTGAACTGGTTTTATGGAATATGTTTCATGGAATTCTTATGATGAAATATGTTGATGAATTTGTTTATAAAATAGAGAACATGGGATTAAATAGTTACATAGGTTTAAGGTGTATTGGTAGGCCTCATCCATTGGTAGGGCTTTATTATTGGGGTGTTCCTCCACTCCCAAGGCCTATTGTTTATGGGATATGATACACGTGATTGTTAGTAGACTTTCGAGGGTGTTTCTTTTCAATGTATGTTGGATGAATATTTCATTATAATTAATTTATATGTTAATCTATCTTAGGTACATGATCCATAGATATCATGACCTTTCCAGATCATTTCTGTGATGTCCTATGTGATTTTGGGTTGTTCAATTTTGGTTATATTAGCATGGATTTGATATGATATGTCATACAAATATTTTTTATATGATTTATTTGCTTTATATTAAATTTATTGAAGGTTTTTTCCTACATTACATAGAAATGTTGAATAGGGGATATTAAATATTTTTATATTATTTTGAGATAAAAAAATCAAAACTCTATGTCATGATTTTTGTTTCTTCATAGATGGGAATTTGTGGATTATTGTATCAAGAATTGTTATGGAGAACCTGGGTAAGACTGTACTGAGAATAATTTCTCACACCATACACACCCATTATTTGGTGCATAAATGTTTTTATATCATTCATCTTAGGGAGATTCAAGGCACTATTGGGAGGTGGTGTGTTTTTCTGTCAACTGGATTTGGTTAGTTGGATAGATAGATTGTGGGGGTCTTTCAAATGATTGAAAATGGATACTATTGGATTAATTCATTGTTTTTTTTCAACCTCTTCAGTTTGACTTGTATCATAGATATTGTTTTCATCCCATTTCAATTT
Source organism: Viscum album (assembly GCA_963277665.1). Classification (NCBI taxonomy): domain Eukaryota; kingdom Viridiplantae; phylum Streptophyta; class Magnoliopsida; order Santalales; family Viscaceae; genus Viscum; species Viscum album. Next base: position 1,272,684,337 of record OY728146.1, read on the forward strand.
TATCACTTTATTAAATCACTTTCTATTATAGCATATATAAATGCATGTTTTCATCCACAATTTCTTCTTTTATCTGCATATATGTCATGTTTTCTACTTCAGGTTGTGTGAAATGATTAGTGATATATATTTTACCAAGTGATAGATTTCATCTACTGGAGATTAAAAATACCCATTGAGTATATCATTATTTGGATCAAGAACTGACTTGGGAGGGTATTTGGGTATGGTATGTCATATATAAGGCACTATAAAATCTTGATTGAAAACACACTATCAAATTCATTAGTTGTAGTTTATTACGATATTCCTTATTCCCCTTTGTGGGTGACTATTACCTTTATTTGAACTTTTATTACACTACCTAGTTTGATAAATCCCATCTCTTTTTCAATTGATGAAATAAAATTTTATATCTTCTCTCATTCCCTTATAAATGTGAGTATTTCCAACTAAATTCTCTTAACTAATAGAATTTACCCATACCATTATAGATATTACACCTTGATTATACACAAATATTTCAAATATAGGATACTGAATATTATTTCCCTCATCATTTTAATTACGTTAACTTCCATGAGAATGCATATTTTTCTTCTTTGGTGTGTTTGGGGATTAAACAATGTTCACATTCATAATCATATTTCATGATAGTTGATTTTGAAAATTTAAAACATTTCTAAATATAACGTCGATTTTTATGGGATTTCTCTTAATTTATTATCCACATTATATATCACACCATTTACTCAATTTATTTTCATCCATTACTAAAGAAAATATTGTTTACAAGAGCGATGATCATTATAAGTAATTTATCATGAATAAACACAAGAAAATATAACCTCATGATATATCACCTTATAACATTATCACATTAGTATATAGTTCTTACAACTGAACGTATATCCAAATTATTTCAAATGATATCACACTCAATTTTTCATAATTAATTATTAGTTATGCCAAGGTTGCATTGAGTTGGGTTCACTTCTAAATATAATCTTCTTAATAAAAATTGAGGTAACTAATTATCCTTAAATCTCCTAATTATCAATGAAATAAATTAAATCCAAACCAAAATTGTTCTTCCTAAAACAACATTACACATTACAAAAACTATATAATCATAATATCATATATTTCACAAAAACTATATTAATATGTAATACATTAAGATATAATGAGCCTATATATTCACCTGAAAAGTTACTCTATTGTTAACCTCAAAATATAACTAGACACTAATTCATATCTTTGAAAATTGGTCCCTATGTATAATAATCCAAAAATATATAAATAAATTACATATAAATATAATGAATAAACTATTAATCATATGGTTACCAATTTCAATATACCTTACTTTATCTCAACAACATGTGTAAATTATTCTTAAGAGTTAGGCATAACTCAATCATATGTTCTCCCACAGTTATCCCTAGAAATATAAAAATATCATAAAATATATTTTCTAGGATATTAATACCATTTAATATAATTTTCAAAACCATTAATGAAATACTACTTAAGGTAAATACATATATGTTTCAAATAATCCTTAGTAACAATTATAATATATCAAAATTTCATATATCAATTGAACATCAAATAGTAAAATTGGTAATATTATCAATAACTAATTTGTATAATTATATAATACCTACTACCATAGAAATGTCTAGGAAACTATTTTTTCCCTCATAATTGTAATATAATGAAATTGATTCCCATTTATGTATGATCCCAATACAATTATAAGGCATAGTAGTTCCAAGAAATGTTCCATTTTTAACATCAACGTCCTGATTCCATTTCAATGAAATTCAAAAATGTAAATTGTCATGATAGTATAAAAATATTTATATGAATATGTTAATATTAATAGTTCTTCAATTTTAGAACCATTGTTTTTATAATAAGATAATTTTTTATAAAAATACGTGTCTAATATATTCAATACTGGGTTATTCGAAGTCAATTTTTTATTTTTTTTCTTTATAAAAATTATTAAAATCATTATTAAATACATAATAATGGTATTCTAATAGAATTGGATTAAACAAAGTATATCCCTTGGGAGTGTAACATTAGTTTTTTATTCATAGGGCCACTCATCATACATTAGTGTGATGATATATTAAATACATAAAATAAAATTTCCATGTTCATTATCCTTAGGTGCATTTATGCCATAGAATAATCCACATTGTATAATGTCTAGAGGGTTGTATTGATGAAAATAACACATAATCATTACCATAGAATGAAAAATTGATATTATTCAATATGTATGATTATTCTTAGGGGTTTCCCATATGATTTCATATCCTAACCCATAAATAAAATTTTCATTGTTACATTGAAATTAAATGCTATACTTTTGAAATGGATACATTATACCTTTTGAATTTTGATCAACCTTAACTTATCAACCATTAAATTATCATTATCAAACATCATAATCTCCAAATACATCCAACAATTCCAGCTAATAAAAACTGTGAACCTCTTGCACATCACTCCTGGATCTAGTGGTCATAGACATATGAATTTTATATATAATGACCAAGGATTTCCATGTATAGTTATTACATACTATTAGATAAATAATCAAAACATTCCATAAAAACAAGACATAATATTTAAATAGATTATTTTTTAAGAAACCATGTTTACAGTAATAAAATTTGATTAATGATCTCCAGTGTTTCCCAAAATTATTTTCCCTTTTATTACAATTCATGGACATAATTTACACAAATCCATTCATAATTTCCTATGCAAAGAAAACATAAAAATGGGTTAGATCAAATTTTTAATAAGTCTAATAAATATACATACATATTAATAACATGATTATAGGGGTGTGATATTATGAGTATAATATTTAAAAACCATACCCCACATTTCAATAATCATAATCCTGATTCATGGAATTAATGTAAGAGGTTCATAAGACATTAATAAAAAGGAAATCAAATTACCAGAGCCACGAGATATTAAAATTTGAATAAGTCATAGATTTGTGGAATACAAATATTAATAGAAAATTTAATTTCATGTATACATACCAATATAGTTAAACATGATAGGCTTTGGAAATCCACCAGTGTACCTGATTTGGGATTGGTATGACCTCTCATATATCATTTTTCTAGCTTGGGATAACCACATATATTCGACTTTTTTCCAAGTATAACAAACTATATGATCTCTAATGTCATAGAATATTTATCATTATGGAATTAATTGGAGGGATTCATAGGTACCAACTATATAAAAAGAAAATAAAAACATATTACTGTACCAAAAGATCATAAAACATTAATCATATCATAAACCATTAAAAATAATGGTTTCAATATAAATTTTATTATATCATAAAGAATATAAGAAAAAATTTCATCATCATCATTGAACAACTTAAAGAAACTGAAACAGGTTTAATAAGAATGTTATCATGTTATTACCCTTGGATGATAAATAGTTTTAATAAACCTCTTTCATTCCTTAATATAAACCATTCATATATGAATAATAATGGATTCATTAGATCGTATATCTAGTAAGGCATAGGTAACATAAAGATATGTATTCTTAGATTGTAAATATTTTTGATCATTTATTCAAAATATTTCTCGACGAATATTACTTCTATTTTAAAATAAAAATTTCAATCATATTTTTTAAAATGAAAATTTTATTGAATATAAACATTATATATTATAAAATAAAATATTCAGAATAATTAAAAAAATTTATTGTGGTAAAAATTATACCATATTTTAATTAAACTTTTTAAATAATAAAAAATTGAAAAAATCAATTTATTGAAATCATATAAATTAATTTTTTAAACAACATTTTGGAAATTTATTTATGAAAATAACATTTATAAAAAAATAATTTTAAAACATAATATATTTTAATTCTTTTTCCAAATTAAATTAAATTCATATAATGTAACATTTAAAGAAGATAATGGTTAGGACTATGTAATTTAAATTTCATTTTTTAAACATTATGTCAACGATTCATTTAAAATTTTCAGACAAATATAAATGGGTATCATTATTTAATGATATTAAGATTAATTAAAAAAATTAACTAAAAATAAATCATGGGTTAAATGATATTAAAAATCATAGGAGAATAATAAATTATTTGTAATTTTTTTATAAATGATGATTTTATATATAAATTCATTTTTTATTGAACTGAGAAATTCAATAATATTTTTTTAAAAAACAAGATCACAATTTTATTAAGGAACATAGAGTGGAAAATGATACTATTACTAGATAATATTATGAATAAAAAGGAAAATTGTATTTATGGGGTTAATGGGATATGGATCATATGATTTTTTCCTTGAAATAAAAATCATAAAAATCTCGACAAATAATGAGATTGGTACATAAAATATTAAATGCTATATTAACATTGAAAAATAATACCCATCAAGGAATGAAATTAAATGAAACATAAAATAGTATGAATAAATTAATGATATTACCTGTCAAGGGGGTTTTTAGATACATATAATACAACAATATAGGTCCATAATATATCATATTTGACATAGAAGGAATATTAATAAAAGAATCCATTACATCTTTAGTAAAATTTGGAATTGTAATACCGAATAAAGAACAACATAAAAAAATAATAAAAATCATGAAATGAATTGGGTTCCTAATATAAAATTTTAAAATATTACAATATATACCACACAAAATAAATGATTTGTTAATTTTTGTATATCTTGGAAAAATAAAAGAGAGTCTATAAATCCCTTACCTTATGTTCAGAATTCCATTATACACTTTGAAACATACAGTATAATATATATATATGTGTGTGTGTGATTATATTGTATTTCTTATAGGACGTTCTTCATATATATCATACAATATGCTTTTCTTATGACCTTTTATTACACATTTGTTAACTATTAAATGTTAATGTCATATTTCAGACAACATCTACCTTTTTCTCATAAATGTTTTGATTTGTATTTTATTATCCTCTTACTATAATCATGGTTTCAAAATATCCATAATATTAGACCTAATATAAATATAATATATATTAATTATATTTTTATTTATAATATCTATAAAAATTGGTTATAAAAAATGAAATACACCATTCATAGAGACATTATGTTGTGTGTACGCATGAAAAATATTTCCATTTTTTTATGATATAATGAAATTTAAAAGAGATACATTTATATATTATCACTATATAATAATTATTATTTTAGATATATATCTCACATGTTTATTAAATTCATTCTTAATTAATTCAAGGTAAATCCTGAATGAATCACATCACTTCCTAAGGTAGTAGTAATCGTACACACGAGAAACATTAATATATTTTCACAAATGGAAAGTATAATGTTTTTTATGACATAATAATTCCAGAATGATCATAATAAAAAATTATAATAACTAAATATATATATATATATATATATTAAAGATTCCTTATATCCAACTTTGATAGGTGTAAATGGAAAAATGAATTACATAGGTTCATGAGGTGGTAGTCCACCTACACAATACAGATTATATTGTAACCCATTTAATGTATATAGAAACTGTTTTAGGTTATAAAAATAAAATAAAAATGTATAAATATATTTTATATATTGATGTTATTATATAATTTTATATAATAACAATTGATGGTGGTGGAGATGAATTAAAAAAAATTCTAATTAATGAACATTAACTTTTCAACGGGTATCCTCATTTGGATTTCCCCCAAAGAATTAATAGGTCCTATTTCATTGAAAATAAATTATTCAAGGATTATATAAGAGAATTTGTTATTAAATTTTGATATAACATATCAAAACCTAATATATTTATGATGTGGTTTTGAGAGGAGAAGGGTTGACCTTTTAAAAGTGAGGTGAGCAGTTCAAATGTAATTTTTTGATAGAGAATTCCAATAATTTTTGTCATGTAAAATATAATACAATTGTTAAATACTCTTGATAATATATGTTATAAGGTAAAAATAATTACATCCGATTGGTTTTTTATTTTTTGGGTTATTTTTAATCGTATAATTTTAGGTTAACCCCATATGAAATGTTTTTTACCTTAAAATGTTATATATTTTTTACTATTTTTAACATTTAAATTTTCAAATATTTTTTCAACCATATTATATAATAATAATTATGTTTATTTAAAATATAGAATTAATTTTGATAATATATATTCTAATAATTGTAAAAATTTCAATTTAAAATTATCCATGTAGAGTCAACATTAATGTGGGGTTTTAAATTGAAAAAAAAAACATTTTCATGTTTTTATATTGAAATAAAAAATTAAATGAATTCCAAGGACCTAATTTTGATTAATATAAATAAATTTTTAAAAAATTTACATTATAAGAAATTGAAGATATATTTAATCATAAAAAATAATATAAACGAAAAAGATTTTTTCAATTAAAACTCTCCCATTATTATTAATTATTAAAAAATAGAACATATCATAATATTCTAAAAAATGATACATATGTTTATTTTAATATTATAATTTAAAAAATAATTTAATTTTATCGAAATAATTTAACAAAATTATAAAACAATAAATTTTATATATGTCTAAAAATTGAAACAGAACAACTTTTTAGAGAAAGAAGATATTTAAACATAAAATATGTTTTTTTAAGAATTATTAACTAAAAATAATAAATTAATGATACACATTTTTTTAAATATTTAATATCAAAATATAATTAAAATAAATTAGAAAAAGTATATTTTTTAAATTATTCCGGTAAAATGTGTTTGTGCTAATGAAAATAAGTTTTCATAAAAACAATTTATTTATATTAAAATAGTGTATTTATTTCTAAATAATTATTCACAATTAAATTTATCTTATATACATGTTTAAACTATATATACATTATATTATTAATTTTATCAAAACAAACCATACTAATGGATGTAAGTTAACATTAATTTAAAATAATAATATTTTAATAATATGTCACCTTTTTTTATAATCAATGCGGCGTGTAACGTAATTTTAATGGAATATTTCCTCAAAATAAATTTACAAAAATTGAATCATGTGATAAAATACATAGTCATTGTTCATTGTAATATAAAATATACGAAAAAAATATTAATTGGAAAAAAAATATTTCATATAATTTTTGGGTGTTATATTATACACCCATAAAATGAGTTTCACCATAAAAATTTTCATTGTTCATCAATTTTTTATTACAATAGTATTATGTCATATAAATATTTATCTTAAATATGTTAAAAAACAAAATCCTAAAAAATAGAAATATATTTGTGAAAGAAATTTATTAATAAAAAATAATAGGATACCTATTAGTTTATGTTAGATGGGAAGTGGTAATACGAATATTGAAGAGAAAAATAACCCCAAAATACTGATTGGGAGTGATTCTGAACATTTGTCCCAAGATAATGGGTGATCTATAGAAGAATAATAACCAAAATAACGAAAAAAAACAATTAGGAAATAGAAATTTCATTGATATCATAAAAAATGTGGATAATATGAAAATATTTTATTTCAAGGCCATTTTCCTAATGTTAATCTATTTACACAAGAAGATAAACTTAATTTATTTCATTCCGTTTAATAATAACAATAACATCAATTGGTTGTTTCATGATCAATTTAAACCTCACCACTTACTCAAAGAAATAATGGTGAAATGATTCTTCCCGAAGCCTTAATAGATTATAATATCCTAAAATAGAAAGACAATTCATTCCAACTATATTTTTATCACTATAAGAAAATAGTTAGAAATTTTTATCCAATATGGATATATCTTCATATGGTGATATAATACATTAATATATGTCTCTTCATCAAATGTTTGACTAAAAATATTCCATAAATGTTTAACATTATGACCCTTCCAAATTATTAAAATCAAAATCATTAAAAAGAAGATAACTAAATTAATGAAATGAACATATAATTTATCCCCATATATCGTAATGTGTCTACTGATTTTTCCATACCATACTAGTGAATAAATTCATCAAGTATTATATTTATACATAGTAATAACCAGAATTACCATTAAAAAATATTTATAATGTGCATTATTGTTTATTCATTAGATAAAAAATGATTATTGGATATATACCTTAAACATAAATATGTTATAAACTATATTAATCCTATCATAAAAAACTTCTTCATAATAAAATTAAAAGCGTACAAGGTAATCTATAATATAGAATTTATGCATTCATTTAGAATATCTCTTTACAAAAGACACATCGTCTCAATATCATGCACATATTATGTATTATCTTCACTCAATCAAAATATAAAATATCAATTAAATTTTTTTATTCAATTAGTAATATTTAATGTATTACTAAAAATAAAAAATGAAATAATTATACAAAAATTACAAATATATTCATATTAAATAATTACGTAATTCCAATACATGAACACTTCCATTATACCAACTCATTCTTAAGACATTATCATATATTACACATCTTATTACAAAATACATTTTTCATTTCCTAGGTTATTCACACTGTATTTATCAATAACATTCTATCCATTACCCAAGACACAATGATGATTCTCGTTATGAGATTCCCCTAGAATAAATACATTCAAAATGCCCATACCGTCCACATTTAATGAACTCTTCCATTCATAATACCTTTTGAAGAACCATAATATCATCCAATTATCCAACTATAATTTTAAGTCTTCCTCATCTATTTATTAATATATGATCATATTCTCCATACATATAACATCTCATCATTAAAATGACACATTAAATTGAGTGGTTTTTCTAAAATACTTGACTTATAAGAAACTATATTTTCAATCATATGTGGTCTTAACTACCTGAAATATGAATTAACTATATTGTTCTATTTTTTGGTTAGTCTGAGAGTTTTTTTTAATCTAAATTGTTAATACTATTTCAATATAATTGATTTGGAATAATCACAATATTGTTTAATATAGTAATTATCTAATTTGGCTGAACCATAGAATATTTTTGGTAACAGTCAATGTTAAACCAATACCATCTAGTTCCCACTATTGAATAAATCCAAAATTCATAATTTTGGGAAATATAATCATAAATTGAAACAAAATAATAGTGAAAATACTTTTTATAAATCTATATAATGAAAAATTATTTATAATATATAACTTTATAGGCTTATCCAATGAAATTTATAGTAATTATCTATTTACATTCATAATTATTTTCCATAAATATTTCATGAATTTAAAAATAATATCCACTAGATTTTTTTAAAATATTTTGATGTAAGGCATGTTATTGTGCACAAATTTATGATCTATCACCTCTCAAAGAACAATTTTCAATGTTATTACCCCTATACACATATTCTAATATCCACATAGACGATTTTTATCCATACATGGATTCAATTAATTTTAAATCACTCACAATATATTTTAAAAAATTCCTTTTAATTATCCAATACTTGAACTCTCATATAGAATTATCCATAGATTAATAACAAGGTATATATATATATATATATATATATGGGGATATCGGTAAATTTTATACTACCTAATTTAAATATGGTAATTAAAAACTTCATATGATAAAAACTATAACTTCCTAGGACTTTTTAGACATATATATTTTATCTTTTTAGATGAATGTTTAATACAGTATAAAAAATCACACACGAGGACTGTAAAATTTTAGATTATCTGTAGAATAGTTATACAATATTTTAATTTAGATATATAACTTATATGTTTACCTCAAGGATCGTCCCATTTAGTACATCTTCTACACATACCCTACATGGAATAAATATACCTAACCCGGTGAAATGAATAATAAGAAACGATGATATTAAATACTCATTAAGGATTATAAAAATGATATACATAATCCCAAACAAATCATAATGGTATCAATGCATTCGAAAAAAAAATTAAATACAAACCATTCATATCAATTATTATAATCTTGAGTCGTGTAATAATGATATGTATTTTATAATATATAAATCATAATAGATTCATTGAAAATGATCCATAATAGAAAATCAAAAATTTAATACATAGATTCGGGGAATAAACAAAGTCATAGAAAATATTATTTAATTACTACCCACCAATACATTAATAACATGTTAGTACTATGATAACAACATGTGCACCTTCTTGGGGCATGGAATGACCTTCATGACTTAGTTTTTCGCTTAATCCAGCCACAAGTGTTCCCTCATATTTTGTCATGGGTAACCACCTATGTACCCAAAAGTTTTCTCATGGGATAAACTATTTTGTACCCTTTGAAGTCTATTTAAATATATCCTTTCATATTTAATTATAGTGAGATTTAGTTCCTACCCATCACTTAATGAAAATCACACAAAAAAGTGTCACAATATCATAAAAATTTCACTATATCATTGCGCATTAAAAAAATGGATTTCATAAACATTTCATCATACCATATCCTATCAGAAATAAATTAATTTAATAATCATCAAGGATTTAACCATGTAAAAGTAACTAGGTTTTGTAATAATTATATCAATGTATTTCCCATGGAAGAGAAACATGTTTCATAAACATCAAAACACCATAAACATAAAACTCATGTAATCAATTGATCATATCCCCAATATGTTATAGGTAATATCAAAGAATATAATATTATATGGAATCTTTTTTTGATTTATTTTAAAAAATATTTCTAAATAAAAAAATGTCATTGAAAATAATTTAAATAGCATAAAAAAATTTTGAAAATAAATTTCATTGAATATAACCTTGAAATCATATAAAATATACTTTCAAAATTAATTTAAAATATTCTTATATAAAATATTCATTCCGTTAATTTTAACACTTTTTAAACCATAAGAAAATTAATATACTTTTCATTGAATATAAGATTGATAATAAATTAATAATGATATTTGAAATCATTCGAAAAAATTATTTAGGAAAAAAATTTCCTTGAAAAAATATATTTTAATAATAAAATATTTTCAAGATATATTTATTCAAAAGTAAAAATTAAATCATATAAAGTAATAATCATATAAAAACTATTATAATGGTGGATGGTTTTATTTATATTATACATGTTAAAACAACAATTTTCTTCACATTTATGGTAAAATCCATACCAGAATTGTTTAGAAAACATTATGAATAATAAATTAATAAAATTAAAAAGTAATTCATCGGTAAAATTTTATTTCAAAAATAACAGGAAAATATTAAATATTTTCTGAAAACATTTTTATGAAATAAGCGTTTTGACGAAAACAGATTTCCAATTGAAGAGAGAAGTAAAATCATATTTTCATAAAACATTTTTAAAATTATTTTATACAAAAAGGAGTTAAATAATGGAAATATTAGATGAAAATATAATTAATAACCATGAGATAAGAAAATTCATGCATTTATTGAGAGATGGATATTAATATTCTATCTCCAGAAACATAATCATAAAATATCCTGATAAAAAGTGAGATTATAATGTACAATATTTATTACTTTGGAAACATTGATTTGTATGCCCCTTAAGGAATAAAATATAATTAACCATAAAATATGAGGAATAAATTTATTATATTATATGTAAAATGTGATTTTTATAGACCTCGTTAAAGGTTATATGTTCAAAACATAACATATGTTCCAATGAATTAAAATTGAAACAATAACCATTACCACTTTATTAATATTTTGAAATATAATCCCAGATATATAATTTAATAAAAAAATTAAATATATTTAAAATAATTACATTCATGTTATAAAATTATATAGGGGAAGTATATACACTATAAAAAAATGAAGGATTAATTTTTATATTCCTATAAGAAATAAAATAGGGACTAGATATCCCATACCTCAAGACTTGAATTACAATGTACATGTTTATACATCTAATATAATACTTATATGATTATTAAAAATAATTTAAATATACTTATTAATTTATATAATATAATAAATGGGGTTTTTATTACATATAATTACTAATTTCTTAATACTTATATGTCAATGTCATGTTTCAGGCAATGACTACAATATTTTTTTATGGGATTTGACATGTTATTTTTTTGGAAACTATAAATCAATATTTTTAATATCATCTCCATATTTTTAAAAATTCTATTAATGTCTCATATATTTAGTATATATTTATTTTACGTAATCAGTAAAATTTAATTATATAAAATAAAATACACTATTCCAGAAGATAGTAGTTTATGCGTATGCAAGAACAATGTTTTCATTTTCTAGTAGGATTAATGGAAATAAAATTTTATAGTATATATTATCAATATTGAATAATTTTTGTTTAATTTATATCAAAAATTTATATTAAACTCCTCCTTGATATATTCCATGTAAAATGAGAGTTAATAACATCGCTTCATGCGGTGATAGTTCGCGATACACACCAGACATGTTATCATATACCCATAAAAATGATATTATAAAAGTACGAGTCATATATTAATTCATGAATCATAATTAAATCCTAAATATAATATATAAATAATAAATCCATCATCAATTATATACTTGGTAGGTTGTAATGGTTCAAAGAATGACATTTCTTCACGATGTAGTAGTCCACGACACATAGGAATGGTGATTCTAGGTCCCATTTGATTTAAGTGAGGATTTTTATAATGCATTACCATAAAATAACAAAACAGATGTATATAATAGTTACTAAAGTTATTATATCCTCATTTTATTATAATAATATAAGGCGGTCAAGGATGAAAGAAATCAAAAACACTCATCGATGAATGCTACATCTTCTTCATGTATCCTCCTTAGGATTATACACGAAGCCATACTATATTGGATATGTGTAAAAAATGTTTCATAAAAAATTAGTAAGATAACTTTTATGAGATTTTATTAGTTCATCGATGTGTAATAGGGGTTTTATTATTTCAATTTGAGATGATAAGGTGTGGACTTTTATAAGTGAGTTGAGTAGTACAATTGCAATTTTTTTCAAAGAGAAAATTCAGTGATGTTTTTTCTTGTCAAATGAATCCAATAAGGGAAAATCTCATTCCTATAAGTTATAAGAACTATATATGTATATAAAATGGGTTTTGTGGAAGTATTTTGTCATTTTAAATCCTTATCTTTTTAGTTTAACCCCATAAAAGAACCAAATTTACCTTACCCATGATATATTTTTTTATTATATTATTAAAAATTATTTTGGTAAAAAAGTAATTTTAACTTATTAAAAAATACATATCATTTTCATTACTAAAATAGAATACATTTTTTATATTAATGTTATAAAAATTTTGATATTTAATTTGAAATTATTCCCCCAAACTCGTGGTAAAATACAATTTTTTAAGATAATATATACGAAGTTTTACATTATTTTCATATAAAAATTAATTATTAATATTATAATGTTACATAAATTAGACTAATTGATATAAATATTATCTATTTTATGATTAAAACTAAAAAAATATCCAATTTTAAATAATCAATAAAATTACATGCATTTTTCAATTTAAACAATATATTTTTCATCATTCATAAAAAATGTATTCCTTTAAGAAAATAATAACAAATTCCCCATAAGATAAATTTCATATATAGATTTAAATAATTATTTATATTTTATCTAATTAAAATTTTAGATTTTTCCAAAATAATATAAATTTATTGATAAAAATAAAACCAAATTTCATTCTACAAAATTATAGTTTTAAGCATGAAACTAACGTAATTCTTATTTCCACCACAAAATAAAGATGAATTTTAACAATTTTATTAAACATATATTATATAAATTTCACTAATGTTATTGAAAAAATTTGTTTTTAATTTATTAATTTAAAACATATATTTTGGGGGAAGTGGTTTTTTAGAAAAAGAATATCTTTTTTTATGTGGATATTTTTTTATTTTAAGTTAATTAGTCACCAATGAATTCCTATTAAATACATGTTTAGAAAATAATTTCATAATTTATTTAATATTATTAATACCTTTCATTCCATTGAATATGTGAAAACTATAATATTAAATAATAATATTTTAATATTATGTCAATTTCATTTAAACACAGTATTGAGTGTAATAAAATCTATAATAAGTGTTGATTTTAATGAATTATAAACTTAGTGTTTCATATAATGTAAGAAAAAATTAGTGTTTCATGTATTAGAAAACATGATAAATATTTATGTTAATTTGTCATACATTTTTTCAAAAAATCTCCTCGAGATATAGTATACTTGCTTGATACTAGATGTAAACTAGTTAATAAAACCTTCCATAATTAAAAAATCAATAATGATCACTGAGTTTAATAAATATATATAATAAAATATGTTCTGTATATCTATAGAACTATTAAACATTATTAAAAAATATCTTATTTATTTCTCAAATGATGGATATTTATTTTCATTATATATAATAAACATTATTAATCAAGATAAGTCTTCATCATCCCCAAAAAATATTTTACAAATGTTCTCATTTTAAAAATGTTTCATGAATTAATTTTTTCTATTAGTAGGGGAAATAAATACATAATAAGGGGTGAGATAAAAGACATAATGATGAAGAAATATGAAAAAGTTAATATTGGAAAAAATATTTCATAAATATTATTGTAATAATAGGTAAAAAACATGAATCTGAAATCAACATGAAACTGTGAGAATAAAATATAGATTTCAATAAATAAAATCATGAATATCAATAATTATGCTATCATAATAATTGAATTAATAATTAATAATATCACAAAATATTATTATTAGACTATGGAAATATACATTAATGTTTATTGTGATCATAGTCTATACATTAGGTTGAATTGGGATGGTATGCCTTAAATACCCAAAAAAATTTATCCTCATGATACATTTTTATGCATCAACGGTCTATATATTTTCATTCATAACAAGTCACCCTATTATATCTCATTCATTCACTACTATAGTTTTAATTCAATCACATTCCAATACCTAAGGAACCTATTACTCAAAAGACATGGATATATATATAATGATAAAAAAAAATTCATATTCAACCTAAATTAGTAATCAATAATAATAGTGAATAAAAATGTGTTTCCCCATGCTTAAAAAATCATAATATGATTATAAACCGTATAAGAAATTTTGGTTTATGTTTAAACCATATATAGTAAAAAATTCAATAATCATATGTTTTTGGAATAACATTGTATGGAATACCAATTATATCATCCATATTAATATAAAAAAATTAATTCTCGATGAACATATTCAAATGGGAATTATATAAAATGTGTTATTTATATATTGAGATGTGTGTATGTGTGTAAGTCAATACTTTAATAAAATTATCATGGTCTATATATATTAAGAGTTTGTATTATTTCAAAATAACATTATGCTTTTTAAACATAGGTAACCAAAAAGGATGATCACATTGAAAAATAAAAACATTGTAAAAGAAAAACTGAATGATAAGAAACAAATAGGTTTATGAACTGGATATTTTGTTTGTTAATTCCAAAAAATATATATAAATATTATATTTTATATATTTAAACATAAATCCAAAATGTTTTTTATGGTAAGGTAAATGGAAGCTAAATCATAATATATATATATTTATATAAGAAATTAAAATTTCTTTGAAAGAGGATGTCACATTCACATATGAAATAATTTTTTAAAATATTAATTTATCATTCAATGAAAATTATTACATTTATAAGAATCTATAGTAATGGAGTCAAAAAATTAAATAATATTTTATTTTATAATTTTAGATGCCATATATTTTATTGTCAAAGTGAACTATTTTTATACATTAAATTCCCTGATTTTAAATGACATTATAGTTATAATAATACAAAATTCTTTATGATAAAATATCATTTTAAAAATGATGATTATAAAATAATTTGTAACAAAATATATTTGTGGGATAAACCAAACATGGAATTATAGTGTTTAAGATAAGTCATAATAAATTAGTGAGGAGGATTTGAGTTACACAAAATAATTACTACTTTGGGAAAACTACATCAATAGAAACATAAATAAGTAAAAATTATCTTTCTAGTAAGTCACAAGAAATTAATGTATTTGGATTACAAAATTTTCCATTGAAAATGAATTCACTATATCATATTAACGTTGTTCATAACATGAAAAATGTATTAAAGAATCAGAATTGAGACCAAGAGAAACATTAATTAGTTTATTAAGAATTTCATAAAAAATCATTCAAATATAGGACTCATTAAACAACATTAAAACCATTATTAAATTATAACTAATTATATAATATCTAAAATATATATAATATAATACACATAAATGAAATTTGGTGCATAATACCGAACACGTCTCAAAGATACACATTTGAGAAAGAAACCCCTTACATATTTTCAAATCAATCATAAACATAAATTAACCAACCATGTCATATATATATATATGCATATATTAATAAATTAATTAATAACTGTAATCAGTTGTATAGTCATTTATTATTCTCAAACATTGTTATTATGTATATGAAATCACCTGATTTTCCCATGCATTTTTTATGATCGTGATCATTTATACTAATTTTATAATGGTTGGGTCTATACTAATTCTCATTCCAATGTTCAAAAATAATATATCATTATAGATAATTATATAATTTTTAGTTCAATATGTAAAATTTTTTAAAATTCATTTAGGATAGGTTTAGTATTTATCATTGATGGAAAAACTGATAAGAATCATATTTTAGTAATTCTTAATAATTACGTTTTTTCATAATTAATGAATTTAGTATTCCTATAAGATCATGAGAGAAAATAAATTATTTACCCATTTAAACCATATGATACTATAAATTATTTTCACATATTCAAATATTATAAAAATAGAATCGTTCATTAGTTCATTTAAATGACCAAAACATTAACATACCATGATTTAATGAATGTTCTTTATGTGGATTGGTAAAAATATAATTATAATAGTGGAAATATGTCATTATTTTGTGTCATATAGTGTTATATATAATAATTTATTTAATCACGAATTATAATTAATATATATGAACATATTACCCAATTTAAATTATAGGATATTCTCATTATATGATTATTTTTAATTATTAAATTAAAGATGATCATTTATTGAAGATATGATTAATATGTTCTACAATGTTTCATAAAAGCCACATAATGATATAAAAATTATAATTTATATCCTTTAATGTCATCATTATATATATCCTTGAAAGGGAATAACGGAAGATGAAAATTTTATAGAATTGAGGTTATAGTTCGCACAATACATGAAGAATTTTTTTATTAATATATAGGTTATAAAAATAATGATTTATTATTCCCCTTATATAAAAAAATTAATGAACATGAATAATAATTATTGAATCATACTAGTGTGAATATAAATAATTTTATTAGTCAAAATAAGATAAAAATTTTGTATTTTATAATACTAACGTTGGGGACTTGAATTTTTAAAGAATGTCTCTGGCGAAATAACATCCTTATGCTAATTAATTCATTAAATATTTTTTAAATTTATAAGCGGGTAATAGGTTGAGAATAATGGAATATATTCTAGGTTATGATTTTTAGTATATATTATTCTTGATGTAGTGATGATTTTGACCATTTATAATTGAATAGAAGGGTATTTTTATAAATACCAATTGAACTTCAATAAATTTAATTCAGTATTACAGTGTTAATTGATTAAAAATGGAAAAAATTAGTACTACATGTGAGTTTATTTCGAACCACTCTTCTAAAATATATTTTTAAATATTTTCTGAACTTGTTTTGGTCATTTATCCATAATAAAATACATTTTACCATTTTAAATTTTTATCAGGGTAAAAAATATTATAACATCAATAATTAATTTTGATGAACACAATAAAAAATGATCGGAATACATAATTTAGTGATTATTTTTATTTTAAATTAGAAAAAAATATAGAATATAATTTATATATATATAAATGTATTTTTAAATTAAAAACACTGAAATTTGGAGAACGATTTTTGGTAAAAAAACAATTTTAATATTTAAAAAAAAATATTCTTTAAATTATTTAGGATATTTAATATATTGACATAAATTAAATTATTATAGAAATAATCATGGATATGATATATAATTTGAAATCCAAAACAAAATATCCCATTAAATACACATGATTGAGTGAAGTGTCACTAAACTATTTTTTATTAATGTACATTATCGGTAGTTATAAAATTGTTTATCGTGGCTTTTCTTTCATCAATAAAAAAAGAATAATTTTTATGTAAATTGTTTTATAAATTTCATGTTAAATATTATATAATTATAATGTTATAAAAATAATGATTTTCATAGGATTCATATTTTCAAACTATATTACAACACTTTGAAGAAAATTATAGAAATTCATATTAAAAGAATTTTGATATGAGTAATTAAAAAAATAATTATATTTTTATTTATTTTAATTTTAAAAAATTATTTCGGTATAAAATCAGGAATTATTATTGAAAAAGGGTTTCAATTGGAAAAAGAATCTTCTAAATATTTATTTTTATAATTTATATTTTATATCAATCAATAAAATTATTTATGACGAATTATTAATGTATGAATTAAAAAAAAATTAAAATAGTTTTTATTTCAATATATATTCAAATTCTAACACCCAGATATTTTATGAAAAAGTTCTTAAATTTTTTTTATTTTATTGATATCATACTTTACACAGATCACAATGTTTAAATGACCCTTGTTATACCATTGAAATATTATTATTTATTCAAAAAGACGATTCCTAGAAATCATATTTGAGGTTAGGAATAGTAATAACTAAATCATGAATACATATTTCTTATATAAAAATAAAATAAATTAATTTGTTAGTAAATGGTTTGAAATGAAAATAAAATCATTTAATCTTAAATTACTTTTTTTAAATAGATTTTATACGAATAATATTATTTAATATAATTAAAATAAATTCGTCTTCATTGATGAATTAGTTTAATGATATTAAAATATAATATATTTAATATAATATAATATTAATCTTTTTTTTGACATGTAATAGGAATAAATATGGATTTAAATTCAGATATAAATTTTATTAAGATGAGTCTCACATATTTTACAGAATTTTTATAAAATGAATGTCATCCAATTATTGGAATTAAATATTGAAAAATGTATCCAATATTTGGAATCACGAAGATAAAATTTGTCCAATAACACCCTTTAATATCATTATTTTTGGATAGAAGCAATGGTAAATATTTTTCAACTCGATAACTGTAAAACTAGAAACACATTATTTAGACTTTGGTACAGGTTTTAAAAATTCAATAAAAAATACTCCCAAATTTTATGAGAAGAACTAAACAAATTTTAACCACATTTTAAAACAACAACCACTTTATCAATTTTTATTTGATTATTAAATTCAAATTATTTTATGAAAATGATATATATAAATGGTCAATCTCAGGAAATTTATATCTCTAAAATAATTCATAATGATTAAATGTGGTATTCCTTAATAAAAAATACTTATATGAAATAATATTTACTTATATTCTTATATTAATTTATTTTAAAATTTTAGTTATTAAAAAATTAAACAAAATACATATGTAACATCGAGCCAGTATTAATTAGATTAAAATAAATATATAAACAATGATTTGAAAAAATATAAAAAATTAAAAATATTGTGATAATTTATGTCTTCCTCAAATATAGTAGATATATATTACAAATTTTATATTTTATAAACTAATATATTATAATTATTTACCTATATTTATTATGATAAAGTTAATGTAATTGAATTCTTCCAAAATTCACAATAATGATATTTTATAGTAAACAATAACTTATTAAGTGGAAAAAATTTCAAAATAATCCAAAAATCATCTATGTGAATGGGAGTTGGATGAGAATATCCACCAAGATTAATATATATTTTATTATTCCTTATAATATATCATTCACCACTTTAATGTAATATATGATTTTAATATTGCAATTATTTTCAATAGGGTTTTCGTGTGGGATAAAACTAAGAGATAATGGTCAAATATTATTGAATCATTTATAAATGTAATTGGGTTATTTTTTTGACTAATCACTATTATATAAAATTAATAATTAAATTTTGATCCATTTATACATTAATATTAATGGATAATGATTTAATACGTTATGTAATTATATGAGTTCCCCTCTCATCACTTATAAAAGTGGAAACTCTTCTCTTATCATCCATAATGATATTAATACTTCTGCATCAACTAGTCCACACCATAATAAATTCTTATTTTCCATCCCCATGTCCTAGATTTTCTTTTATTTCTTATAAATTATTCTTTTCATGTATAAGTTGTAATCTAAAAGTGGATTCTCAATGACAATGTATTACTCATTTAGGAGTACATTTAACTTTATATATTCATTATCCACTTCTAAATCAATTATATAAATTATAAAATAATTAATTTTCATTCTAATATTCAAATAATACTTTTTATACTAATGTAAATTCATTGGGAAAATAAAAAATAATTTTTTTGAATGTGTTGACAACCACCTTCATGAATTGATGAATTTCATATTTCATCACTACATAACATTGATGGTTATAAATATAGATTTACTAAATATATATTTATTTTTATATTTATTTTATTTTTTTATAATTTATTATTATTTACATTTTTATTACTCCATCCCTAATGAAATGGAAATATCACATGTGTATATATAAGGACTATCGTCTCCATAAAATACTATAAGTCATTTATATCATCACCAGTTTATATAAATAATAACTAATGTGTATCAAATTATAAAATTTGAGACCCATGGCCAGAGTTAAATTATTTAAATGGTGTAACCACAATCAATATATAATGACCACAACCCCTGAAATAACAGATGCATTATAAATGAATTAGTTATCACATGGAATAATGATTTCACTAAAGAATATCAAAAAATGGTGATAAGATAATATAAATAAATCATATGTGGTATGATATGTATGATTATAGTTCTCTAAAAAGTAAGAAAAAAATTAATATTTATTATACATGATTTTATAATGTATATAAATTAAATGTGACTTGAGGTGATGGATTCACATTACTTTATTATTTATATGGAACACATTCAATTTTTACCTCTTGTTTTATTTTTGTCATGTAAATGTTAGTCATGTATTTATCTTATTATTATTATCATAATAATTATTTTTGACTTTATATATTTACAATGCCCGGTCTTTCATAATGTTTCTATTTTGAAGTTAATTACATTGAAATGGATCTATATATAAATCCCATTTAATCAAGATTATTTTTTCGTGAATTTCTATGGAGGAAATTTAATGATCATTATCAAACAAATCCCCTCATGTTTTTCATATATTTTAATAATTTAAATTTCAACTAATAGTAATTTATGTACTAATTTGATATTTAAAATTATTAAAAAATATATTTTGAGAAAAAATATATAATATTTCTACTTTTTTTAGGAATTCATTTATTCTATGTCAATGTTTTCTTTGAAATGTATTAATGAGTGTATTAATAATCTCATACGAATATTTAAAATCAGTTTACCAATATTTAAATTTTTTATAATAAATTTTTATAATAATTTTAATTTCATTATTAGAACAAGATACTTTATAATTTTTACCATTAATGCAAATGGAATAATTTTTTAACATATGTGTTTCGAAATAAAGTTCTTATTGTACCAACAAATCAATGCATTGAAATTTCATCCGAATTTTTTTGTGGTTCTATTAAAATAAATTGATTTCCATAATATTTTGGGAATTTTTATTTTATAAAAAAAATTCAAGACGAAATGTTTATTTTCCTTATGAAATATTCTAGCAATATTTAATGTAATTTTAGTCTATGATAATATTCTTATTGTAAATTATGCTTTAATAGTGTCATTATCCAATGATTCCATTGTTATTATTTCTCAAGATGGTTTATGATTATTATGAAGTGATTTTGATGAAACAAACTTAATTTTTACAGATTTTTCTATGGTGAAATGATAAACATTTTAGAATATAGAATTCATTTTATTGGTTGTTTTTTGGTGATATTATCAACGATTATTAATTTTGTATCCTATATATGTATATATTTAATTATTTGATGGGTTGGAATGGAATTATATAACATTATTGTGAATTTGGTAACATTTTATATATCATGATATAATTATGTGAAACATGTTGATGTTCTTGATACATAATAGGAAATAGGTAGGGATATCAGAATAACTACTGAAAATGGGCAATGATGGATAATGTATTATGATATAGGAAACATGTGGTGATGTATGATTCAATGTGATTTTATGGTCTTGGTAGATAACCATGATATATAGAATGGTTTCTATTTCTACAGTGGTGCCATAATTTTTATGATATTTCATTATGATTATGATTTGACATCCAGATTCATGATTAATTAGTGATGATTTCTCACTTATATGATTCATGTTATTCAAATTTCAAGGATTATTATCTTTATTCATGAATATGATCCATTATAAATAATATAATAACTATCTATTTTATGATTAATATATATTTCCTTTATTATTATATTTATCTTTCATATGATCATAAATTGATATCTACAATGTTTTCCCTTTATAAGTATCAAAGCTAAACCAATCTTATGATTCCATTCCTTGCATTATAAAAAACATTTACCTTAATGTATTTCAGAAATCATATAATGTGAGAAAAAAATATGATATATGATGAATAAGAAAACAAATTAATATGTCTATATATTCTATTCTATAATGATACTAACTCATTATGGTTCCAAGGTGGATAATTAGTATTATATATTAAATATTTTTTTAAATTAATTTAAAATTTATTAATGAAGATCATGAATCTCTATAAATTCTTTCATAAAAATTATTTTTTTAAATACATTTGTAAATAATAAATGATATTATTTGTAATTTTATGTAAAATAATTTTATTTCATTAATATTAAAAGTATCCATTATTTTTAATTTAAATATTATTATTATTAATATAAATCTTATTATTTCCCTCTAATACTATTACTTGATTTTAATGGTTTGAGTTAATATTTATATTTTATTAGAATATACCATGTTTTTTATGACCATGTTTTTCTATGGATTTAGATATTAAATAATTTTAATTCTTTAAATTTAATCATATGTAATAATTTTTTGGTTTTCCATAGGTTCATTAGCTTGAAATTTGGGATTTCATAGTTTCAATAATGTATACAACCAATGAAAAACTAGACAAATTCTTACCAAGATCAGAGGACCATAATGCTTATTATATTATAAAATATATTACACATGAGTGAAATCTTTTTAAATTTGTGGTCCATTATTAATGTAGATATTTTTATTTTACATTATTTCTTCACTATTTTTGTTTTATTTTTTATATTGTGATGTGAAATATCTTACCATCATCAAGGAACTGGAATTAGTTGTTAATCTAACATATTTTTTTCAGTTCGTTGTTCTCCAAAAACTATTCAATAATTCTCATCCCTACACATTAGGGATTATTAAAAGTTCAAATATTTATAATTTTCTTATTTCTTAGTGAACCCTTATTTAATTAGTAGGCAATCTAAAAACAAATACATGTCACTTTTCCTAGTCTTATCCATAATTTTTCACCTCACTTACTTTCCTCACTCTTTTATCTTCCATCCCAAATTTTCAATGATGAGTGGTAATTATAGGCTTAATGACTGTATGATATAAGACTATCAAACCCACAATCCCATTTTTGATCATTAAAGCATTATAATTACATTTTTTTATTTGATAAATATATTAATTTCCCATGTTTATATATAAAAATTGTACAATATCAAAAATAAATATTGGATCACTTACATATACATGGATGTTTTGGGGTTATAGTTTTACAGAATAAGCTTCATCACTTTATATCATTTATATTATCTTAATGTTATCATTTTATGGTATTAACATCTTCTATTATTTAACAATAATTCTTAAACCTCTACCATATGATTCATCACACATGAAAACATTCTAGATATAATTCATTTATCATCGAACACTATAACAAGAGTTAATTAAAAAAATTATAAGGGTGTCCTCAATCACTCATTAAGGGTGAAAAAAAGAATCAAAATTTCAATATCATTAGTTATTATAAGATGATAATAAGTATATGATGACATAATAAATGTTCAGAAGAATAATTTAATAAAAATCAAACCCATCATACCCAGAATTGTAAAATACTTTTCAATGATTAAAACATTAAAAAAGTAACGATTCATACCAATAAATAATTGTGAACCATGTGATGTTAATATTGATCAAATAAATAATGAAAAATTTATATAACAAAAAAAAATTGTATATTGGGAATAATATTCTGAAAAACCATGTTATCTCATTTTTTAAATAACTAGATCCCATTCAAATTCTTAAGAGAATCCTTCAAGATAACTCCTACATTCAAAAAAGAAATTGAAAGAAACTTTACCCATTAAATTGAAGTGATATATATATAACCTATAATAATCAATAATATATAAGGAAGAAACATTAATAGAAATAAATGACTATTACATTTTCATCATTGAAATTTTAAAATTACATGAATTCCACTATAGCTTAAATTATTCATGCAAATGAAATGTGTTTCATAATAATTTATTTAAAAAAAATCATTATATTTCATCAGAGAAATAATATGCATGGTATTATAATATATTATTCTAATCAATATAGATGATACATTATAATTTTTTTAAATACAAAAATAACTATATTGTAACATTATGAAAATTTCTTTAAAAATGGAGGAAAATAAATTTTTCACTGAGAAAATTTATAAATAGAAAATTAAAAATATTATTTATAAAATTATTTTTTAAAAAATAATAATGAATAATTTTAAATACTCATTAACTCTAAATAATAATTTTAAAATTGGGAAAATGTGTTCATGTTTTAAAACATATAAATAAACACTCATTTTCAATGTTTTGTAAAGAGAATCAAAACGAACCCACATGAAGAACATTACGTATTTCTCTTTTATAAATTTTAAATGTGAATCCATAAGATGTTAAATAAAAATTGTATATAATTTATATTTAGTATATAAAATTCATGAAATAATTTAAATGTTATTGTGGAAGTGATTAGTTAAATTCCCTTAAAACAAAAAAACAGTGTTTCTCATGAAAACCTATTTATGGGATCCTAAAAAAACATTTTTTATGAAAAAATTAACATTACAATGAAATTAAAATATAATGTGTATAAAAAATAAATCAAATTTTATTTTATGATCATATTTATAAACCATAAAACAAATTATAGGTGATGTAATTAAAACACATCTCAAATAGGAAAGTTTGATATGATAAACCCTCACAACATAGGTAATTATTTAATAAATAAAACATTTAATTAATTATGATAACATGGTTATGTTAAACTCATATTTACGATGATATAAAATTTTAAAACAACTAAATTGGTTACTATTTACACCATAAATAATCATGGTGCATAACATGAGTTGTGTATAAAATAATTGATATTGAGACCATGAAAAATATTAATCAATTGTTACATTTAATTAAATATCTCCTGGAATATTTTTATTAAAAATAATCTAATATACCATGATAAAGTAGTAATGAATGATAGAAAATCTAAATAGGTATTATATAAAAGTAATAAAGGAATATAGTTGAAAATACATGAAATGTTTCAAAGAAACAATATTGAGATGAATAATCAATTCAACGATTGTATCAGTGAAGTTAGATTTAATTAATGAAGTGATTATGTGTAATAATTAAAAACCACATAATTAAATTTAAAATAATAAATAATAAATTCAAAGTCTATTCAATATATAATATTGTAACTACATAAATAATTAATTATAATTATAACCAAATGAATGGAAACTGAGTTTGGAATGAGTTACATCATGTCAATTCATCAAGTATATGACATATAAAAACTATAAAATAACCCAATATCAATTATTTACACATTTTAATAATAAATATAGTTTTACAAAATTCACAGTCAAAAAACCTATTCTATTTATTTCAATTAAATATTCAATTATATAATCATCCGAGTCTATATAAGGTGTTTTCTAAATTTTCAGTTACTAATTTAATAGTGAATTTGGTATATTGACCATACTCAATTCATGTTTTCTTCCATCATCAGCAAAATATTTTTACTAAAATAAATATAATTTTTTAATTTTTTAAAAAATATTACCATTCATGTAATTGAAAATTTAATTATATTTATCAATGGAGGTGATGATCCCCAAGTATGCATGAATGATTTGTTCATTTTGTAACAAATGGAAGGCTAAATAAACAGTTTATGTATTATATATATATAATTATAATTTTCTCATTATTATCATATATATACCTTAAATATATCATTATAAATTTCCATGATAGTTTTTTATGGAAGATGAAACACATAGCTTCATTGAGGTGGTAGTCCACACATATACACCAATGTTGGTTGTGTTCCATGTGTGATTGATTAGTTTATGAAAATGACTTTTTTCAAATCCGAAATAATCTTTTAATATAGTTGAGGTGATTTTTTTATTATAACAAACAAAATTATGAATAATTGAATTAGGTTTAAGAAGTTTTAAGATAAAAATTACTGATTAAGTAGTTTACCACCATATTAGTCGACACCCTCTGGCTAAGACATTAATACTTTTAGGTTAGTATATAAATGAGAATAGGAACTCTTGAATATATAGAGGTATTTGGAAAATATTATATGAAATATGTTTTTAAATATGTGTGATCAAGAGTGGATAAGTGGTTTTCATATATAAGAGAGGATAGAGGAACCATGAAATAACATAAATCATAATATTAATATAAATTAATATTCATGTTAATGCAAAAAAATTGATATATTTTGAATAATGTTTTAATATGAATCCAAATAATTTTCATAGGTTAAATTACTTTTTTTATGAAGATATGTCCATTAAATTTTTTTTATAACCCCATTTAAACTTTTGATGATTAACATGATATCACTCTTATTAATCATCAGCGGTTAAAATGTTAATATTAAATATAAATAAAACCATAAATGGAAAATGGTTGATATTATTAACCATATCCCATTAAATATTTCTATAAAACTATTTTTATTAATTTAAATCATTTAATAATATTTAATTTATTATAAAATATAACAACACACATTTATTGTCTATTTTCAATCATGAATTAAAAAAATTATTTACAATAATTTATTTTGAATATAATATTTTAAATATAAAAAATACATTATATTTATCTATTAAATATTCAGATGAAAAATAATACACAAAAATTATTATTGGTGATGTTTTAAAAAGAAATTTTTTATAATATATGCGCAAATAAATTTACTAGTGATGTATAAGAATTTACTGTAATTTTATCAATAATGAAATTTTAAAATCAATTTATATTAAAAAAATTCACAAATATTTCTACAAATCATTTTGAACATAAAATAACCAATTTTTATAAATATGACCAAATATTAGATATATTAAGATAATGATAGGGAAATTTTTTATTTATATAAAATAAAATAAATATCATTATCAAATAAAATTGGAACTATATTTAATTATTTAAATATTGGATATGAATAGTGGAAAATAACTCACCTACTAGAGAATAGTTTTATGCTAAATATATTATTAAAGCCTTATCAAATAATCAATAACCTCAATTAAAAAATTTATCCTTACTAAGGTGAAATATTTTTCCACTGGATATTATTTATTTTGACAAAATAATTATTTTCTTTTTAAAATTGTATTCCATATTTAGGGAAAGAATTTATCAAATTAAATCCTTACAGGTTGTAGAAATTAATTTAAAAACCCATCAAAATGCAATGAATCTTTTTCTTAAGAAGGCATTTCTACGTATAAAAATGTTTTTACAAATCATTTAAGTCTAATGTAGATTATAATGAAAGTTATTTATTTATTTAATAGGAAAATAAACTAATTATATTTAAAAAATATAAAAAATATTGGACATTTAAAATATTTTAAAATGAAAAATAATTTTCTATAAAATTTATATTTTTACTACTCATGAAAAAAAATATCTTGATAAAAATCCAAAATATTCACTATAATATAATTTTAGTATTAAAATAAAAAAAATATATCTTTTATTATGAAATAAGAATTATAAAATAATGAAATAAATTTATTATATTTTCTTATAAAAACGAATAAAACTAATTTGAAAAGAATACTTGTATTGAATCATAAAATGATGTTATTGTTATTATTTCTTAATAATCATATATAAATGAAGGTTAATTAATTAATATTAATATATAATGTACGTGTTTCAATATATTAACATATAAATAGAGATTAATGAAATCAATTAAGTAGATTAATAATTTGTTTATATAGAAACTGTTTTATAAATAATATTTATTTAACATTAACAATATATTATATTTATTTGAAACCAATAAATTTTAAATATATATAACAAAAAAATATATATTAGTTATATATATTTATATAAAATGGATATGTATCTAATAGCCATACATATACCAAATATATTATATTCCTATATATCAATATATGTTTCAGTAATAATTATTCATTTAAATACCTCTCAACATGTCTATTGTATTCCTAATTATATTCTATGTTTTTGTAGTTCCATTTAAGGTTATAATCATAGTAGAGAACCATATGTATAATGATTTTATATTTGTGATTTTTTACTTCTATGTGCACTTACATTACTTTTACTTTTCTTCATGTTTTTTTTTTGTACAACCTCACCACATATTTTTTTATATTTAATTGTACTATATTATTTTAATAGATGTTTCAACATTCATTATAGTTTTATTTTTTAATTATCAAAATATATAAAGATAATATAAATCAAAATATAAAATATATTACAAAATTTAATGGTGTTACATTCAACCATACATTAAATAATTACATCCTCATAATTTTATTTTACAATCTCAAACCAAGGTCTTAATAAATAAAAATTATTTCTTTGAAAAGACACATCATACAAAGGATAAAAAAACACAATGAAATGAATAAAATGTAATTTTAAAGGAATACTTGAATAATATATAACTAGGTTCCCAAATATGATAACATCAGATGGATGTGAAATGTTGAAATAGAGGGGAAAAGTAGTGTACAAATAATAATGAATAGTGACATATTACATTTTTCACATGAATGTTAATGATCATTGGAATGTTAATGAGAAAAACCATAGACCAATGATCTATTAAAATTAATATAAATACATCAAAAATTATTTTAATGAAAACCTTTTAATTTTTGTGATCAAATATCAAAATTTGAGTGATATTTGTACCTTTTGGATTGAGAACATGATAGTATATACTTAATTGATTACAAAAAATCCATAAATATAATTTCATCATTTGGTTGTTTATTTAAATCAATTTCTACATTTATCTTATCTTACAATCTAAATATTGATTATTGAAAAGTATCCATTCTCATATCTACTGCATTAGATTTTAAAAAATCATATAATATATAAAATAATAAAAAGATAAAACAACCATATTTACTTAAAAAAATATTTTAAACAATGTAATATAATATCCACAATTTATATACCATTATATGTAGAAATAAAAAATTTAACACCAAAATTTCTGGAATTCAACCAAGGGTTCGACATAGATCACTCCGTAAATAATATCATTTAATCCTAACATCTTAAATAACATTATTTGTTTTGGAATTTTTGTCCTTAATTTTTATCTCAAACCTCTAAACTTTTCCCCCAAATAATGTAATAATATTATTCAAAAATAATCCATCACATTAAACCTAATTTTTACATATTCTTCAATCAGAAAAAATTTCTCACCAAATATCAATAATAATAATATATTGTCATTAATTGAAACCATAAAATTGGTGTTTATTCCTATGATATTATTATCAAACGAAAAATTATAAACTCATGATAGTATACATCACTCTCGTGTTAACATCACATGAAATTGTTCTAATATAAAATGGTACTTAAACCCTTACATTAACACCACCTATAATATCTTAAATAAAACAGTCTCGAATCCAATGAAAAAAAAATATTTCAATTTTTTTCTTTGATACAGATAAAAATGATCAAATTTTATTCATCATAAACATACAACATCAAAAAAAATATCTTATCACTTAAAAACCAAAGAAATTATTAGGTTTAGTGTTATAGGTATTTTTTATAAAATCACACATAATAATACTAATTCCTCCAAGTGATCAGTTTTTATACTATAAGAAAAAAATTCATTGCAATTATTCAAAAATTTCCTTAATATTATTTACACATTAATATTTTCTATAAATAATTAATTACAAATAATTTCTTTTAATCTAGTGAAATGGAATATAATAAAGGCTGTGATCCAATACATAAAAATTTTAATTATAAACGCTAATATTTTAATTTCCATAATGTAGAGTATTTTTCTATAAGGGTAAGATATCATAGTAAAATTACATGAGAATAACATAAATTAAATCACCACCATCCAAAAACTAGTTACTAAACACGTAACATCGATTAAAAAATATCAAAAAAAATATTAAAAATAATCAACTATCATGAGATATGTGATTTCAATAATTATAAAATGAACTACTAAAATATCATAAATAATATATAAAATGTGTTGGCATCATAAAAATATTATGATCATGACATAGTTTCAATTATTTCTAAAATTACTAGAGCCTAGTTAAATATATATGACAATCCACCCCGGATTAATCACCATTATTCACCAATAAATATAAGTAACATAACCCAATTAATAAGAGTAGATTATGGAAAATTCCCATTATATAATCTATTTTAGGATCATAAATCATCATGAGATATATCTGAAGCACCAAATTCTTGAAAATAATATGTTTTTATACAATCCCATTAAATCAATTACAACAATCTATATAAACAAAAAAATAATATTGTTATAATAATATAATTTTACCAGTGATGTAAAAGAATTATTAAAGGAATTTAACATAAATATAAATACTGTTAAAATTACATTTAAATGTTTTCCTTGAAAACATTTGAAAAGAACCTTTTCATTTGGTAGTTTTGTAAATATAAAAAAATTGCAAAAAATTTTCTTTAAAAAAGCCTTGAAAAATTGTAAAGGAATACTCAATTTATATAATAGTTATGATTTCAAAAAAATCCATTTTCATTTTAAATAATAATATTAAAAATTTATTTTAAACTATTATAAACATTTTAAAAAGTGACCCATTATGAAATCATTAATAAATTTACCCTAATATTTAATAATAAGTAAATGTAACTTGTAAAATATCATTACTATATCATATCTTTTCAAAAAAATAATAATGATAAAATAATATAAATAACATGGATGTAAAATGTTTAGATTATTATGTTTATAAATGTTTTAAAAATAATGTTAAGGAAGAAGAGTCAGTAAAATGTTAATTTTTTTTCATACAAAAATCAACTAACATTAAAAAAAATATTGAAATAATATTTTTCGATGACGATAACCATGAAAACATATAATGGTGAAAAAATCATTGAATTGTTTGGATGGCGAGAAAATCCATTCATGTCATAACATTTAAACATAATCATTTATATTAAACATCACTTAAGAGAGTCAACAGTTACCCATGAGGAAATAATTTTATAATTACAATTTTAAACCATTTATATAATTTAAATGTAAATGTAAAATACAATAGTTTAAAATTTATATTTAGAAAAGAAAATTCATAAATAAAGGAAAATGAACATCAAGGAAAAATGTTGGGACAAATAAGTTTGGATATTTAAATCAACAAGATCATGAAATAAGTGTTAATCAATGTGTTTCCATTTTTGGTCAAACACAAATCACAATACATTGTATCACATTCCATTATTTGTGAAGGTGTGAATTTTATTATCTTGGTTATGTCATATAATTTCTTCTAGATTGATTTCATTGGGAAGAAAATATATATATGTTATAATTGAAAACAATTTTAGTATTGACTTATTATACAAGTTCTCTCTTGAGTATATCATATCGAAGGTTTAGTGATGATTTTTTTAGATGATTTTTATCTATTTGAGTGTTCCTGGAATCATAATTATGGAAGTATCATAGGATATAAAATTTAGTGTAATGGGGGATAATATCATTTGTGCAGGCATATTTTATGTTATAATGATCGATGGAGTTTACTAGATAGATATTATCAGAAATAAGAGTGATTGTACAAATATTAGGCCACAATTGTTTTATAATTTAAGTGGTACTAATATTACTTATTTGAATTTTTGTTACAATGTAATATAATTTATATTATTATAAATTATTTTAATATGTGGATGTTTTTTAAATGTCAAAATAGTTTTTTTTGAAATTATACAAAAAATAACATTGGATATACTTTTATACATTTATTAAACATTATTGTCTAGTTTGACTTTATTTTTATTCTCCTGGAATATATTTTTTTGCAATGGATATATGTATTTGGGAAATTTATATAAACGAATTGAGTGAACCAGATAGAACTTTTGAAATTTCAATAAGTAAAATATTTTTTTATTATGTATGATGTTCATTGAACTATGTTAAAGAAGTTTTTAATATTTTATAAAAATAAGACATCTAGTCATCGAAGATAAGAATGAATTTTATGTAATCATAAATAAATAACCAGATTAGGTTCATCTGTCTGAGTATCCATGTGAAAAAATTATTATAGGATTTATTTTTAATTCATTGGATAGATGAAGTGTTGGTGAAAATAATTCTCATGTGATTGTGTCTTGTAGTGAATGAATATAATTCAGAGTTTCATGAATTAATGAATTTTATAAATATGTTCAAAATTGAATAATGGATGGTTGTAAATAAATATTCAGAATGCTATTAAAATAGAAAATTAATATGTCATCATTTATCATCAAAATTATCCCATCAGAAGGTTTCATGATTATATTCTGAGTCATAAGGATTTATGATAATGAATATTTTTCTTAGGTACTATATAATGATCTAAAAATTCATATGTTTTTAATTTGGTAAATGAAATATTGTTTCAATGTGATACATTTTATCTTTTAGATCAAGTTTTTTTCTCACATTTACACTTCACCATAACTTCCTGGAAGAATGCTTGCAATGTAAATGGGGTCAATGTAAAGATGAGAGTGTATTTTTTTTCTAGGAGATGTGTTTCAAAAGTAGAGATTTAATTAGATTAATGATTTATTTGGCATTGGTCTAAAAAATAATTGATGGATTCATCCCATTGACTAAAAAAAATTAACGATGTGTAGAAATAATAAAGTGAAGAGGTTAAAGAGGAAGACTACGAATTGATGGAATGAGTGGTTAGTCAAACAAAGGTGATTGAACAGATTGTGTTTATTAGGCGAATAGTGTACGAGAAAGTATCTCATTACACTATGTAAACCATAAAAATATATGATAGGATAGAAATTTTTTTATAGATTTCTAAGTAGAGGTTCATTATTTATGTTGTTTAATATAGAACAGAACAACTTTTATGAAGGGAATATCAAGATAATTTTATTGAATTTTAGTGGTAGCATAAAAACTTATATTGGTAAAGGATATTATATTTTTTTACAAATACATATTTGATTCATTTATTCATTTAAGACCACATTCTATGACAATTTATCATTTTTGTATGCAAGTGAAAGGATACACCATTCCTACTATAACCACCAAGATGGTTATTTTTTAATGATTTGAATGGTCATAGATCTCTTTTACATAATTCTAAGTACTATAAAATCTTATAGTGTAATAAACCATAGAAATTATTATTTTATTATACATGTTCTTGTTGTCATATTCTCCAGTAGATTTATACCTCATTAAAATGAGTGTTATGTTGTTTATTAAGTAGGAAAATAATTAAAATAGTAGACCATAGATTCAATTGTCCCCATATTAATGCACACATTAATAACGATTAGTCTAATAAATGTGGTATTGTAATGAAGGGTTCATTAATTTAATCATTTCTTGAGTTAGAGGAATAGTATTGTTGAGATGTTTGTTCCTAACTCAATTAATATTAAATTAATTTCTATTTTCATATGAAATAACTATTATATATATAAATATTGAATGATACCATATCTTATTCCCATTGGATAAGAAGTTCTTCATTGTAATATATATGGATTCACACATTGTACTAGGAATTTTAGTTTTATATGGACTACAATAAAAATATTGAGATTTATGGGTTTAAAAAAAATTCATAATATAATTACTATCTAAAATTTATATTCTGAGAGAAAAAAAATTATAATTTCCTATATAATCTAGGAAGTTCTAAAGATAGATTACAAATTTTATAAAAATGTGAATAAATAAACATCACAAATATAATGATTAATGTATGAAAATATTATGACTTTTTATTATAAATTTATTATGAATTTTATAAAAGATTTAATGAAATAGAATAAAACATAATATTTATTAGTTTGAAGTTGAAAGATTCATCCATTGTTCAAATTACCATATGAATTATTACTATTAAATTTGATGCCATTTGAAGGTACTAAACCTGAAATCATTCTTTGAATGATCCATATATCATTCTCATTTTTCTGAAATTATAAGAGATAATCCAACATAAATAAAAAGAAAAATTATTTGGAAAACACCATATGGGCCACCAATAAATAATAAT
The DNA here is from genome assembly GCA_963277665.1 of Viscum album. NCBI lineage: Eukaryota > Viridiplantae > Streptophyta > Magnoliopsida > Santalales > Viscaceae > Viscum > Viscum album. The sequence goes on from OY728146.1 coordinate 1,272,719,346, forward strand.
ATAACAAATTTTTAGTTTTTGAAGAATCTAGAGACTCTAATGAGGATGATAAAGTTATAAATAATATATCTAATTTTTTTATTAGTTATCTAAATGTAATGAAGTATCATTTAAATGTACAGTGTTATGTTACTTCTAATGTTATTTGGATATAGAGATATTTGATATTTTACAATAAAATTTCCTTGTCTTATAGAATATGAATATAGTGATGAAGTTTTGGGAAATATGAGATGTTCTATAAAAATTAAAATAGGAAATTCAATGTATAATACAAATATAATTTATACGAATTTCAAAAAATTCAAAAATAGATATTTATTTCTATGTATGTTGTCAATGATGAATGTGAGAAAGAAGATAAATAAACTAGTGATGATGATGTTAAATGTTTGTGTTTAAAAAAGTGAATGATGGAATTTTTACCACAAACATAATTAGTATTTATGATAAAAGACAAACAAAGATAATATGTTGTATTATATAATTAATAGGTAGTTTAAATAATGTCATGAAACTATTTTGGACATGAAAATGAAAGAAAATAGTGAAATAAATAAAATAACTCATGAAATAATAATTAATATTTTCTTGAAGATAAATATATCTTGGTTAAGGGGATTGATGATATAATGATTTTACAAGAAGAAGAATGTGACCTAAACATCATGATTGAACAAAATATATTGTTTGTGGATAAAGAACATGAAAATTTTAAATAAAAATATGTTGAAAATCAGAGTGGAACAATATACATAAATTTCTTTTATGTTTCTGACTATTATAAGAATATTATTCATGAGAATTATCAACAAGAATATCCCCAATGTTTGAAAACATATTTTAATATCATTAAATGGAAAATGAATTTTATGATATTTTGTATGTTTCCAAAACAAGTAGAGTTGAATTTCATGAAATTTATATGAATTCTAACTACCAACAAAAATTTAATAATATTAGAGATATTGATAAGATTTAGAATAATATATTTAGAAGAAAAATATGGAATAATTTTACTCGAACATTGGAACACAATATAGTGAAAAGGTGGTAGTAATAAAAATGAAGTGAAATATGTAAAAATTCTAGAAATAATTAATTTTATGGAATAAATTATGGACTTTATAGATATTTTTGGTACAATAGTGGATTTATGAATAATTAGAATATTTTTGTTTATTCTCTAGATCTAGAATGAATATTGGTGAAACTAGAGGCATATTTTGAGGGGGTGTTAAAACACCCAAATAATATGAGCATTGAATGTATGGGTGAGGATTGAAAATATATCGCATTCTTAGAATTTTCTGTGTTCTATTTTAGAATAGAAATCAACTATATAAAAAACTCACTCTGATATTATTTGCCAAAAATGTTTTAAATTTAAAATTTCCATATATGTATGAAAATAAATTAATGTTAAAGGAAATGGTCTGTATAATTGAAACTATTATCAAGGATTCAAAATGAGAAAAAATTGACAATAGATTGTGGGTGTTTTTAATATATGATCAATTTTTTGATTTTTTAAATATTATAAATGATATAAAATAAGGGATAATAACATTTGTAAATTTTGAGTCATATATAACTAAATTCATTAGATTTACTATCATTTGGGAAGAAAAGGTAAAATTGAAAACGTTCATGTTTAAAATAGGTGGAAATAAATCAAGAGTATTTTAAAACATTAGGTTGAAGGTATTAGTGTTCATTTAATAATTAAATATATTTTTTATAATTTTATACAATATTGTTATATTATTGTGGAAATACCATTATCCAATGGAAAAACTATCAGGTTGGTTGATCTGTACAATTTGGGATATTTTATCATAATGGAATAAAAAAATATATGGAATAAAAATAATGGAAATATTTTTTAGAGAAATAATGGAAAGATAAAAAATCGAGAATGTATAAATTATATTTCTGGAATGATAATTAGATGATATTTTTGTTTTTCCATATGATAGAAATGGGAGACAAAAACTCAGTACATAAGGTCATTGAGATATATTTATCCCACCCATTGGACATAATATAATTTAAAAAATATATTTCAATGAGATATAAAATGTAAAAGTAATTTATATCTTTTATTGATTCATTCACAATTTTTACTTGTACACTATTTCTGAAACATAAGTTATATGTTTTCATCAAAATTATTATTTTTAAAAAAATTTAAAAATGGAATGTGGATATTCCTTTATAAATATTCAATCATATAATAGTTTCTCATAAATAAGTACAATTTTTATTGATAATTTTTAAAGTCATTCTATATAGCATGAGTTCACCACACTATATAAAACATTGTACAACACCATTAATGAAATAAGAAATAGATTTTTGGTGGACATGGCAGAAAATATAATAATTGGGATTGAGAAATATTGATTCATTTATTGGATTTAAATTTGAGATAATGTTCATATTTGAAATTTATTTTTCCATAGTCTAAACAATGATATGTTACGTTATGTGATTTGTTTCAAATAAAATCCATGTTGGAAGTACCAAAGAATATTTGGGATTTCATTACTTATCATTCATAAATATTGGAATCATGAGAATCATGATTTGAGTGGTATAAATGAAATGTTTGTTGGAAACTATCCAAATGGTAGATGATATGGATTCTATAATGAATAAATATAATGTAATGTTAATTCTACATTTTTTAACATTATAGAATGTTTTAATAGTTATGCCTTACTATCAAATATAGATATGGGAAGATATTAAGATGATAAGGATCCTTTATAAAATGTGACAATGTTATTAACAACGGTGATGCGGCTAATGTTGTATGAGATTAATATCTGAACATGGTTATCTCATGCGATGAGTAGAAATTATGATCACAACTTCCTAGGATAAAGAATCATATGGAGGTCCAAACCAATATTAGTGATCATAGTCAACATGTTCAAACTTGAGTAACATATTGGTTTTTTTACATACATTTTTAAATTAAAAAGTTATATTAAATAAAATAAAAGAGTATTTGAGTAATAAAGAGGTGATTTATTCTATTAATGAAGGTATGAATCATATGTTGATGATTTTTACATAGTAAATTCAATAGAAACCAAAAAATAAGAATATGGATGGAAAAAATATGGTCTTCCAAATCATGTAGAATAAAAAATATGAACAAATAATAAAAATACATGATATGTTGGTTAATGTTATTTGGAAGGTGATGCAATTTATTTTTGATGAGTCCATTACACAATTAATAATTCTATAAAAAATCCTATATTTCATATTATCCCTATAAAATAAACACATTAGATATTCCATATGGATGTCTACTCATATTTTATAAATTAAGAGATATATGCATATGTTTATTTTGAAAGACCATGTGTATTTATTCACACATAAAATAAAATCTATGTTTAAATTTAGATGACGAATATCTATGGTTTTATTTGAGTATGAAGGAATTTTTATTAGAAATTAAAACATTTCTAAAGGAATATGAACATCAATAAGTGAATAGTTCATAGAAACCAATATATAAAATAAAATCAAGATGTTTTCCATCATTTTAATTATTGATTTCGATCATTTAGTATTTAAAATAATGGAAATGAAACATCGGAAAATTTTAAAAATTACATGAACAGAATAATTCAAGAATACATTATTATAGAAATTGAAATATTTCCTGGATTACAATTATATCAAAATAGAAAATAAATTTTCCTATCTATAGACAATTATTCTAATGAACATATTAATATGTTTTACATGGAGGAATCAAATAAATTATCCATCCCTATATATATGGGAATGAAATGTAATGATGATTTATATGTGAAGGAGGTTGATCATTAAGAGTTTATAATGTATTATGGATGATTGTTATATAAAACGGATTTCTGAAAAAATAGTGTATATTGTATCAATATATTCCATGAACGAAATAGTTATAAAGTATGTTATCACATTGAATAGAAATAAATTCACAGATTTATTAAGGAATAAATTGATTTTGTAATCTAATATTAGATATCATGAATGGTTTTTATTTATGGTCACACATATGCATAATCAGAATGCATTTTTGATGATAGAAGATGAACATATGGTAGAGTTTGATTCATTGTCTATAGACATATATATTTTTATATTAAGAAAAAAAATTAATTTATAGAATATATAAAGCTATGTATATTGTTAATAGTTAAATTGATACATAGAATATTGGGATTGATACAATATGGTAAGAATTGTTAGATAATGTGAAGTTACCACAACTATCTGTTTATGATAGTCAAACTACTAGAAAACTCACAATGAACCCAATGTATCATTATTGATCCAATAATAGGGATATCAAATATCACATCATTAAGTATCATGTATATTGGAATGAATAAAAATCAGGTTTGTTCCAATTTTGTACTATTATGATGAAATATTCACTGAAGAATTTTCAAATGAAACATTTCATTAGATAATGTTTATAATGGGAATTCAATTAACATATCTTCATGGATAGGGTATTTCACTTACATCCCCTCTCCAAAATTATCTTTGGGTAGTGGTATGAATTGGACAAGAAAATGTGTAACATAAATATTTACATTGAAATATGAATAATATTATTAAAGAGTATAATATATTTAATAGCAGTTGCTAATAGTGGAAAAATAATATATTTTCATGTCTGAACTATTTTAACAATTTATTGAAGTAAATATAGAAAATATTTTCTATGTAGGTTGATGTTCTTTTGGTGGTGAATGTTTAAAAGGAATATAAAAGTTCGAAATGTATATGTGATAGGATACATATCTGGGTGTATATATTATTTCGTATATTCGTTCATACTGATATCATGTAATTTGTAATCAATGATTCAATTTAACCACACTGATTTTGATCAATTAGGTTTAGAATTATGGGATAAGTAATCTATTAAATTAGCATAAAATCATTACTTTTTATGATCATTTTTTAAAGCATAATCAAAAGGGGTATACTCATGGGGATGTGATATCTGGAGATTATTTATGAATATTTTGTTGGAATAAGTTTTTTCACTATATTTTACATCAGTTTATAACATATATCAAATTAATTTTTTTTCATATTTATTCATTGGTAATTCGGTTTTATTATCAGTCATACTGTATGAGATGGAGTCCACCAGCTATAGTTCATTGTGTAGAAATTATTAGATTTATGTGATCAGATAAATTTATATTAATTAATTCTTATCTGCAATCCCTCTCTAGTATCACAAAAAATGTTCAATGAAGTTTAATAAAAGAGTTTAATTTTAATTAAAAATTTAATTAATCAGGGGTACTCGAGGATCTAATGTTTTTTTATATCCAAAGTAGAAAAAAATTCTTGTATATAAAAATAATTCTATGACTATACGGGTGGTTTAATGTGTAGATGTTTTGGACTAAATGTGTTGTTATAAATATATAGTTCTATATTTAGGAATTATTCTAGACTATGTATTACAATTTGAGTATATATTATAATTCATTGTCTATCAGATGTTTAAATAGTTGAGTCATTTGATGATTCTTAAAGATGTGTGACATAGTCGTCCTTGTGAAATTTCATCATGTGAGGAACATATTATAGACAGTTATGTAGTCATCCCAAAAAATCCATTATTTTTTTAAGATTATTTAACAAACATTTATATGAATGATCAATAGAAGAAAAACACAACATCATAAAATTCCATGACATAAATGTAAGTTTTATAATGTCATTATCTAAAATGTTGTTTCCAAATATATGAATTCTATTGGCGGGACTTGATTAATGTGCATGATATGAATGGAATAAATCTTAGAGTAATTATATAAAAGATTTCATTTTATTTGATTAGAAAAACATAAATATATGAGGTACATCTTCCAGAGTATGGTATAAATTGGACATTCATTAAGGTTTTTAATTCATGTCATTAGATGTATGAAGTGTTTGTAAATGACTTATAAGTGGTTATGATGCTGTTTTACATGAATAGAGGTTGAAGATTCATTATTTTAAATAATTATTTGGATATGTGTTGAACAGAATGATCAATGGTAGTTTTACAATATTTTTAATTTTATCAATTATGATGACTAAATTATAATCATTCAACATAAAAAATATAATTAATAATGATTAATTATTATCTCATATTTATAATTATGTTTTATTATAAATATTGATTATTAGACTTAACAAAACAACTTAGTTGTGAGAATCTTTTAATATGGTCAATGAACAATTCATTCTTAGAGGTAAATTTAATATTTTAGTTGGAATTTTGTATATTCTTTCCACAAAATAACAACTCTCTAAAATTACTATTACATAAACTTCATGAATGTGTTGAAGATATTGTAGCTATTGTTGTAGTAGGTGTATTTTTTTTAATGTATACATTTTAAATGATGAATTGATTAATGTGGAAAAAATATTAAAATAATCGTATAATGTATTACCACAATTTTGTATCAGAATGTTAGTGGGTAAAAGTGATATGATAAATAGGATAAAGAGGAATAACACGAATTGTGTAATGTTGCTATCAGTTAAATAGAGGTGATCAGCCTGAATGAGTTGATTGGGGGAACAAGGTACCGAGACATGTCTAATAAAACTGTGTATCCTAGATAGATATTTTATTGGAAAAGCAGTTTTCTATATAAGTATATGATGAGTTTCTTCCTCACAACTTTATATAAATGTGAAGAACACCATGAAGGGAATGTTTAAATAACTTTTAACAAATATAAATAAATCACACTGAATCTTATTGGTGGATGTTAATATAGTTTTTCAGTTACACAATATTTTATGATTTATCTATATAAGGAGTACATGCACTTTCAATAGAAAATAGTTTTAAAAAAGTGAAAGGATTTTATATTCTTATAATAACAACCCAATGTATTATTTCATAAGTTTTTTTTTTCTATTACTTCCAAACTGTACCAATAACTATATACTCTTATTGATTTGTAACCTTTCTAAATATATATTTTTTAATTTTTTTTCCATTTTTTATTTTATGAAAAATTTATATCTCAATAACATGTGGTAGAGGTTTTTTCTTATGTAAAACTACATAAATAAGAAAATATAACATATTCGGCACATCCACTTTTCAATAACAAAATATATCCTATCATTACATATTAGAGATTTTAGTTTAAATCCTATTAAAATGTTTATTATTTTTTGTAATAATACCATTTATAACCATTTATAACCCCATTTGAAATATAGAATATAATATGAATCATAAAATTCCTTTATTATAAAAAGAGTAATGAAATTATTGGGGAATATTCAGTTAATATTATATATTAATGAACATAAGTGTGTCAATCCCACTTTTCTAAAATATGTAAGATTGAGATGATAAACTATTAAAATATGGGTAATGATTGAATAATAAAGAAATGGAATTAGGAGACATAATATTATTATGTAACACCCATATCGACAAATAAATAATATTGTAAAAAACTGTCATGATTAATTAATTAAACTATATGAAATAAATCATGTTGGATTAGATGAATTATGTATTAATTAATTGAAATTTAGATTAATAAAACACACTCTAGTTTTATAGAATTTAAATCAATATAGCATGAAACTATGAATTTGAAAGGAAGATAAAATATTTCTATAAAATATTCGTTGATGATTTAATTTCTCAATATGTTTCATATACACATTATAAATGGATATATGTGTATAATATAAGACATGTCTCAAATAAAGAATATTGTGGTGAATAATCATTCCAAATTAAATATCATTGATGTAAAAATTAATCATTTATGTTATTATGTGTAATAATTTTTAACAAATGTTTTATAAAATAATATAATTAGAGGTCATTTCTTATATAATCGTAGAATGATATAGTTAATTATTTATATGTATATCCCATTAAACATGTAACCATGTCATGGATTCTTTTTCCATAATATCTAGACAATATTCTTTGATATAATTATAATTTTTATTCCTTAAAAAATTTATCTACATCCTTGCGAGGTATAAATAAAAAATAACATAACCTCATAGAGGTGGTAATCTAGACATACACATATATAACATTATCCTTTTAATATATATAGAGGTCAATAAAATATAATATGTATTATATTTATAGATTGATAACAAAATAATTAATATAATGTATATATATATCCCTTAAAACCATCATTATTAAAATTTATTAGATATGTTTATTGAAAACAAAACACATCGCTTTATGGTGGTGGTTCTAACAGGTATGTAAGAATGATGTTTCATCAACCCATAATATATAAATACAGATGAAGAATATTTTTACCATATTAATAATAAAATTTTTGTATAAGAGTATTTTTTATTGATATATCTTCATGGTATTATAAGATATAATAGAGGATGAATATTTAAAATGTTAATTCTTGTTAAAGGAAATTTTCATCTATTTAGAATACCACGTTCAAATTACACTATAAGACTTATAGGACATACATTTAGTTAGATGATGACCTATGGAAAAAGGAAATATTTTTTATAAAGATATTTAGGTAGTTATTGTATAATATATGCTTATGATGATGTGTTAGGAATTGTGCAGATGTGTTTTCATCTAATTACATATTAGATGGGGTTCCCAATGAATTTTATATGGTATTATATTAATATTAAACAAATTTCCAGAAAAAGCTTAAAAATTAATATATTTAAAATAATGTTTCTTATTTAGTATTAATTTTCTCCTTATAAAAAATTTATACATGTTTAGGTTACTTTTTAAAACTTTTACTTTTGTATTAAACCATGTTTACACTTTTGAGTATTTCCATAATATCAATGTCATATTATTATATAGGGGTAATTAACGGTACTATAAAAGTAAAAGTGGTACATAACTTAAAAATGGTTGATATAATATATAATATACCACTAAATGTGTAAAATTTTACATTTTTTTAATTCATAATCATATGATAAAATTTTATTTTAAATAAAAAACAATTATTGTAAATTTTGGGACTTTTCACATAGCTTAAATTATGAAAATATAGAAATAAAATGACACAAAAAATATAATCCACTAACACAGAATTAATACATTATATTTATCTATAAAATCAAAGTAAAACAGAAATGACAAAAAAAATATTTTTTTAAAAAAATAATATACATTAATTTTCTTTTTCTTTCACAAACACTATGTTGGGGTTGTCTAAACTTTTGGTAAAATTATTTCACAAATAAAATATAAAAGTTAATGTCCAATTTAAATAATAATAATTATTTAAATTCACCACTTATAAACAAACATAAATACTTTTGTCTTGATGAAAACATATTACATATATTAAATCAAAATAGTCCAATTTTTTATTTGTTCATTATATACAATAATATTAAAGAAATTATAAAATAAAATTATTTCCATTTTGAATTTAAAATTATTAGGTGTGTATTTTTCATCTAAAATATCACAGTATAAATAAAACTATTTTTTGTTATATTTTATGAAATCATTTCAAATTATTTTTTTAGTTAATTAATTGATTCTCCTTTACCAAGGCTTGAATAATTTACCACGATTAAATTCATTATGACTGAAGATAACATTGGCCTATAAAAAAGTAGTAATGTATGATTAAAAATATTTAAATCATTTTATCAAATAAAATTCCAATAAATGGAAGAAACTAAATTCAAAATAAAACGAAAAATATGACACAAAATAGCTTTATTGAAAAATGATTTTTTTTGTTAAGAAATATTTTTATACCATAATTAATAATAATTTTGATTAAATTTAAATTAATTGCATTTTTTTTAATTTAAAATAAATATAATAATATTAAACCAATTCATTATGAATTTAGCCATTTTAAATACTTGAAAATAAATAATATTATTTTATAACATTCTTATTTTCTACTTTTTAATGAAAAAATGAATATTTTCTGAAAAAAATCCAAAAATTTCAACATGATATATATTTGACATGTTGATTTTAAAAATTATATATTTAATATAAAATAAATTTTAAAATTGGGGAAGAAATTAATAATAATATTTTCACACTAATAAAAATAAAAATAATTGTTTTATAAAACATATTTTGAAGCATAAAATGTCATCATTATCCATCCTATATTAATTAATACAATTAAATGGAAATTAATTAGTTAAAATGAAAATAATTTCAGATTATGTAATTAAGTATTTTATAAATTTTTATTAATTTAATCAATTAATTAAAGCGTACACTGTGCAATTAAATAATTATGAAAAATGTATTTTGTACCTTCAAATGATTTTAGTTTCTTTGAAGAAAAATAAAATAAAAATATAACTAATATATATATTTAATGGATATATCCAATGTCCATATGTATAATGGTCATAATAAATTCCTATATATATCTATACATTTTCACTAAAATTCAATCATTAATATATGCCACATTATGTCTATTAAATTCATATTTCCTTGACTGGACTCTATAGTTTCATTTCAAGTCACAATTATCATATAGAATAGTGGAGATAAATATATTATGTTTTTTGTTTATTTATATATATGTTAAATTACACCACATGAAAAAAATTATGTTGTTTCATATTTCAGGATCATAATGTGTTTGTGATTATCATACATTATCATATTTAATTTCACTAAATGAATAGAAGTTCATTTTAGTATGTTATTTCACCTAAAAAATCTATCAAGAATATTGTTCTTATATGAGGGTTAAACATATTATAATCATGGTTATTTACAGTTGTTCTATATGAGAGGACCATGTGTACATGTCTAATTACTCATAATTCCACAAGGCACTCCAATAGTCCCCCACATGTACTTCTATCCACCTAAATGGCATGTTCTCATATATTATTAACATCTTGTTAATTATAAACAGATAAATTGACTACCATTAGTGTTTTCGTGAAGTTCTTAATTATGGATTTAGTTTTCGATTCTTAGTATATTTTCAATAAGATATATATGGATATCAAAATAATCATTGTATTTAGGATGATGTAGCTCTTATATGAAAACAAAGAAATTTTATTCAAAGTATTTGGATGGCATTCCCCCCATTTCCATTGGGTATACGATCCCTTAACAATTAGTTATATAAAAATTCGTAGTTTTCCCTCAATATACCTCACGTGTGTGATCCTCTATCACATCCAATAGGTATGATTGGGTATTCCCCTTTTTTATTCAGGGCATGAGATCATTTACCTATATAGTAGTTATTATACCCTTTAAATAGCTTATTTAGGGTGTGAGATATTCCAATGGGGTCATTATATACATGGAAATTGTGTATTATATCAAGTACAATGACATCAATATTGTTATTAGTGAGGTGTAAAGGATTTATCATTCTTATATGGTTATGATAACAATGGTTTTTATTCCCATTATGGTTATATTCTATTGAGATTAGAAAAGAATATTTTATTGTTCATTCGACCAGGGGTATTGATATAGTGAGTAATGGGGTGTATTTATTTCATGACTAATATTTTACCTAGTGATTATTGTGTACCACTATTTAGTTCCTGATTGTATTTTTGGAAGGATAAATTTTTATTGAATCAAATAATATTTGACATATAAATCTCTAGGTTCTTCTTTACTACCTAAAAAATACTATTTTTAGTTGGCTATCCACATTAATCATTATTCAATATTGGTACTCAGAGCATCAATAGTTTCTTAAGAGGAAACAAGAGAAAGAATTCTATTGGTATTTGTTTTTTTCTATTTACTATATGTTAAATAGTGACATTAAGGAAGACATCATTAAAAGATTGGTTATCACAGCAATTAAAATTTAAAATTAATGTTTTAAATTATTCTAATGACAGATAAAATATAATTTATTCAAAGTTCATTTTTATTTTGAAAAATGATGTTGAAGTCCCTCAAAAATGAATTTCTACATCTGTATCGAATAATGTTTACATGGAAATATTCTTCTCATAGTTATTTTTAAAATATAGACATTGAAATATCTTATTTGAAGTCTTTACACATTTTTCACAGAATTTTATTTTGAAATTAATATAAAATAACATTATATTATTAAATTCATTATTCTGATCCTATAAAACAACAAAAAACACAAAAAATAATTATTAATATAAACAAAAAAAAAGTCAACAAAATTCAATGATTACTTTTTAATCATATTTTACAAAGGATATAAAAATAAAATAAACAAAATCTATAAATATTTCTGAGAAAGAAAATATTATGTAAATAAATTATGAATATGGTTCATGTTGTTATGTGTATACTGCAAAACATCATAATAAATTATAATAAAATAAAGTGTTACCATCTAAAAAATATAACATACTTCTTAAATTTATATTTTTATAATGAAACAAAACAATCCATGTTAAAATAAATTTTATTCAGTAATGATAATCTCACACATGAACCATAAAACAGAATATGCATAATAAAAATGTCCTCTATAGTAATGAAAAGTCATTGAAAAAATAATATTTGTTTAATATAAACACTATATATGTATCAAATATAACTACTCACTTAATTGAAATTTATCAAGACGAATGTTTAAATGATCAATTGTATTTGGACCCATTTTTGAAAAGTTATCCCATTTGACCAAAATACATGACCATTTTAAATTTCAAATTTCAAATATTAATACATATTTAAATTGAAAAGATTTAAATTAAATAACTAAAAAAATATAATATGAAATTATTTATATAAAATATTTTATATATACTTTAATCACAACAAAATAAAGTTCTTAACCAATATATCTTGTATTTAGTTTGTAAAATAATTCATAAAATAAAAAGTCCACTTAAATATAAAAAACAACATTAATAACAATAGTATAATAAATAGTGGCTCATAATTATATATTTTTTATTACCTATCATGGAATGAAATAAACCAACACTTTATATATATTTTCTTAAATATTTCATGTATATATAATGTATTTTTTCATTTTGATACATGTATTTCATATATGGTAAAATATATTCCATATCCATAAAATTGAAAATAGACGTGAAATCATATTATATGAAAACATATAAAGATATATTATTATAATATTAATAAAATATATTTATATATTAAATTATTACATAATTAAATGAAATTTATATTTAAATTTTACATATATGCAAAAATGGAAATAAGCATATAGTGAGCTCCACACCCTTAACAAGATTACTTATGTCATTTTTAAATATATTTAACTTATAATATGAATTAAAAATACCACCCATTTTTTGAAATTTATAGTAATATTATAATATTAATTATATAAATTTTAAAATTATTATTCCCTCAAATATATAGGGAGTATTTTAATGTTATTGTCAATAAAATTTTCCTTTCTTTTGTAATTATTGCATTGATTTCATATTCTGTTTCATAAAGTATGAGTGTGAAAAAATATATTTATTTTGATTTTATTTATATATAATAAATGAAAATTAATAAATTCCTCAAATTTCTAGTAAAAGGCTAACTGGATGAAGGATAAATTAATCCATACTTTTTCCAACTATTGTCTTCTCCCATATATATAATTACACTAGAGTACATTGATCAATAATATCTTTTACTTATAATCATATGTAACCTTGAAAATTATGTAAATAATCACCTTGATTATGTAAAAATATATATGATATAATATATACATTATTATCTTTATAACTCAACAAAGAGGATATGGTTGGGTCCGAATGAGGAGGTGGAGTATCATAGTATGCAGTTCGTGTTTCTATCATCATTTTCATAATTATAGATTGTTTAAAATATTTAATTAATCCATATGTTGACTCATTTAATTGTAATTTCATATCCTTAATAAAATCTATTTATCCCTTGTATTTGATGTCATTTTCTTTCATTCTATGGGGCCTAAGTTGGCTTCTAATAGTAATACCCTCTTTATATATTCTAATGCAACATATGTTATCTATCCTTACCAAAATAAAATGTTGAAATATTGGTTATACTCATATGGATAGTGTTCCCCTATATTTATGTCTCATAAAGTGACTCTTATTATAAAGTTATTAAATTTTATATTTTTGGGATGAATTTAAAAAATGTAATTTATAGTTTCTATAATAATTAAGTACATATAATCTGTTAAGCTACTTCCTTTCATTGACTGTAAATAAACATTCATATATTATTTATCTTAACCCTCTTCAATTTTTTATGATGATTTGGAGGATATTAGAAAATTATTGTTTATTCTCTGATCCAAATCCATACTTGAAACTTAATTCAATAAAATTTTCATTAATCATTACCTCTTATAATAAATTATACATGCCATGTGAATATTATATTTAGTTTAAATTATAGAATTTAATAACATTGTAAACTCTCTAATAGTCCGATGACATACGAAATTTTGTATATGTCCTCATTTAGTAAAAAATTATTTCAAAAAAATAAACATTACAAAAAACAATTATATACCATAATAGAGTCCACCTATTTAGTAAAGAGAAACATATTTCAGGTCATCGTTTCAAAAAACATATAAATAATATATGGATATTGATATATTTTTATTTTAAAAAACTAAATCTGAAGTCATGATTGTTTTAAAATATCAAAATCTAGAAGTTGAAAAGGAAATACAATTTTATATTAAATTCATTCACTTATTTAAATTCAAATTTCATATATAAAATAATTGATTATATTTTAGTAATATAAAATTAATAATATATAATCAATTGTAATTTTTTTAATAAGATTATATATTTTACTATTATAGATTTTGATAACTGAAATTTCAATAACTATGTGAAACTCTTCCAACTAGGGGATATAAAAATTATGTTATATTGATTATAACTATCCTTGTAACTCCTACAATTCATGTAATTTGGGCCACATATGTTGGGGTTATCATAAAACTCACTTACTTTCCTTTTTTCTCTATATTCTATTAAATGTCTTGGGAATCAGATAACACCATGCCTACTAATGTTAAGTATCTTACTGTCTTGAGAAGATCGAAAGCACACAATTACATGAAATATATATATAATTTTGTTAATTGAGTCAATTATTATATAATTAGTTATATGAGGAAATTTGTATATGTTTGATCTCATATATTTATTTTCATAAATTATAAAGATATATGAAACATTCAAGAATATTTTAAATTAAATATTATTAAAATTAATTAATTTGGATAAATACAAAATTTATTATTTATAATAGAATGATAAATAATGAATGCTAGAAAATTTAATCCAAAAAAGTGTAAAAATAACTATTTTATACTAAAATTAACAAATAAATGATAACAATGGTTATTATATAAAATGTATAATATGAAAAACATATAATTGACAGGAATGAAATAATGTTTACATATATATTGTTTTGGAATGAATCTTAATGATAGAAATTATTAATGTTTGGAAATAAATCATTTTATATCAATAAGTGTATATCCACAATTAATATCCTTCAAAAAACTATTAATAAAAACCTAGTTATACAAAAACCAATGTAATATAATTTTTTAAATCAATATCTCATATATCCTCATTAATTATATATTATATTTCTGATTAAAAAATAAGGATTTATTTTTAGATCTTGAGAAATATAGCTCCTTAGTGGTGACCATTATACAATATTTTTTATCATATATTTTTTATCCATATTTTATTTCACATATATAAAATTCAATAAAAAAAACTATCCACATGAGCAGATTTACACTTGGTCCCTATAATAAAATCTTTAATGTATCTAATATTATTAAATTAGGGTTTTAGTTCTCCTTCACCCATGAAAATATTTATTGATGTTCATTCATCAACACTTTTTTAATTATGTTCATGACATAATACCTATGATCCAAAAATATATGATGAAATATTTGGTTGAACCACACATATTTTTCTGACTTATAGATTTCCCCATATCACTTCATTATGTGGTATTAAAATTACAACTAATCCACATATACTATTAGATTCGTTATAAAATTCCAAATACCGAGATAGAAATATACTAATATGTTACACATTATATATATAATTAATCAAAATCATTATCACAATATATGATATATATTTTTGATTAATTGTTTATTATTTATAATCAATGATCCTAACATATACCATAAAATTATTTATATATCATTCATAAGTATTCACTAATCATAAATTAACTTCCACAAATATTTTTATCAATAAAAAAATTAATCACTATATGAAAAATTATTTCAAATATAGTTGGAGAAAAATATATCTCTCATTAAATATGTATTTTGACAACTTAATTATTTTATATATATAAAAAATGGATCTATGGATTTTATGAAAATGGTATTTAAAAAGTAACATAGACTTATGATATACTTTATGAAAGGTATCAAAAATATTTTATATAATGAACGCAATAAATATTTTTCATCAAGATAATATTTTTATATTATTTTTAATATATTATCTTTAATTACATAAATTACACATAATTTTTTTAGTATTAATACGAATAAACTAGTAATGTTATGTTGATAAAAATATTGACAAAAATTGATCATTTCCATCTTTCATAATGTGTGAAAATCATAAAGTAAATATTTTATCTCTACAATAATTGGAGATACCCTTATGTGTACTCACAACATTATTAAGTTCATTATTTCATGAAATTATTCATTTTTATAACATTTTTGTTCAAAACGCTTCTAATCAAACAATCACATATGTGTTTTTCAACATGCACACCAAAAATGATTTTCTTTACCAGTAAAAATTCTCATTTAGAATTATCAAATAAAATTGAATGTTTTTTCTAGTTTTTTGTTTAACAAACAATAATAAAATTGTCTCAAATAAGAAATTTATGTTTTTTACCTTCACAAAATATTAATCAATAATAATTTAATTTTAATATATATAATATTATTATTGACCAATATTTATATATTTTAATATATTTTAAGGATAATCCGTAAAAAAATATTTCATGTCCCTTGGATACTATATTTCATACATTATATAATTAATTATATAAAGTCCCAAATTTATTTGTTGGATAATATTTATATCCAAATAAATTACATTAAGATATGATTCTATATAATACATACCCATTTATAGTGGACATTGTCAAATAATATAAAATAAAATATAATTCTATTGTGTAAATCAATCATTATAAAAATTTTAATCGATTATAATTTTAAAATTTACTAATTTATTATGAAGTGTATATTTCTATATCCATTATAGATTTTTTTTCTATAAAAAAGATAAATAAAATCATGAACAATTTTATCTTTACACATATATATGGAGACATGATCTAGAATACCAACATAACTAGCCACAAAATCTATCAGGTACTAATAATATAATATGGATTCATTCAATATTTTCGGTGCTTCATTCATTGACTATTAACTCTATTAATTGTTTCTAGAAACTTATGATCAAATCTATTTAATAGTGTTTAATCATTAAAGTAACATAGTTTTACATCAGATATATATTCATATATATTAAATTATTTCTATATTATTTCATAACAAATTTAAAATGTGGACATGAAATAAACAATTATTAGAAGATATCAGACATCAATACATTGAGTTTTCATGTCTTCTCTTATAAATGAATCACCATTTTATTTTTATACATTTTGTTTAATGATGATCCATATCTATGAAATTTTCATTATAAATCAAATTATTTCCTAAAAATAACTCAATTATTATGTAATTTAATCCTATTATAATACCCCATTACCATTGAAAATAATATTTTATTTTTCTGTTAATTATAATATTTTAGTATATATTATTTTGAAATTGTATCATTTAGATTTTCATGAAAGTCGATGAATATATTATGGCTTCAGCCACATAATTATTTCTGTTAAAATATTCTCAACATTATTAATTTAGTGATCCTCGAGAACTATGGTTTCTCAACGTCATCATAAAATCAGTCAAAAATTTTTGTTCTTCAATGGCTTGCACACTAATATCATGATTCCACAATACACGATGATCCTTTATCTATTTTTAACATCTCCCTCATTATTAGATATTTACTTCTCCATTATACCACAATATGAGATCCATCAGGCATAATTATGATTCAGACCAAGTCAAATCATATGATCATTTATTATTCTAAACAATAATTTTCTCATATTCAAACAAATCATTCATTGATTGAAATATTTTTTTCTTAAAATTTCATTTAGAATCATTAAATAAATTACTAATAAAATTAATATTTGCATTGTTATTTCATCAATAATTAAACCAATTAGGATACAGTAGTTACCTAAAATTGAAATAAAATATATGAAGATATAAAAACCTAAAAACAATTTAATATATTTAATTTTTTTTAAAAATGTCATACAAATATATAAACATACATAACATTTTGACAATAAAATTATATCATGAAAAGAATTTATAAATGAATAAAATAGTCCACAAAAAAATAAACTCATAACATAATATTTTTATAATTAAAATATTTACAACATAAAACTTAATTATTAAATGAATTTAGAAAAAAAATTCACTAGGAAAAATGTTATAAATATAAAAAAAATATATAATAAAATATTTGTAAGAAACAAATTCTTACCTATAATTTAATTAAATTTATTATCCCAAAATATTATGACCATTAAATAAAATATTTTACCAAAATATATTCTTATAAATGATATACATAATAAAAAGTTAACGCTGAAATAAAATTTAAAAAATTAAAAATAAATAACTATTCTTCCAAAGGTAAAAAAATATATATTATATAAAATTTTAATAAACATTGGAAAACAGAAATTAATGATCGATGAATAATACCATGTTAGTGGAATCATTGATAACAGCACAAAATTAAGAAGAAATTTTTGTAAAAAAATCAAAAAAATTAAACACATATTTTGGATCAATTACATGAATCTAGTGGATTATGGTTTTAATATGCCGAAGGATGGTGAGGGAGGTGGAAGAATGAAAAACAAAGAAATATTAATGAAACAAAATTTAAGATAAAAATGTAAATAAAATTAATTAATAATTTATATTAAGTGTAGATTGAGTTTAATTTTATAAGGGTCTAAAAAAGTGTGAATCAAATATATGGGTAGCCGTTTGTTTTATATTTTTAAAAATTATTTAATATTTTTTATGGTAAAACCATTATAAAATGTGATTCTTAAAAAAATTAATCACAATTTTATTCTATGAAATAAAATAAAAAAAATTCTAATGGAAATTTAATGATTGTTTTATCATAAACAATGTAAAAAGTATTCATGTGACTATATTAATAATGGTTATTTAAAAAAATACATTAATAAGTATGGAAATATAAATATTTTCTACTGGATTATTTGATCCTTCATGGTTTAAATGTTTTTTGATTGATAATTTTCCCCATTACAGAGTGTTTTTGTTATAGTGAATATATGGATTTCTATTACTTTTATTCCTCTGTTAAAATTCTTATTCCAATTTTTATATGATTTATTTTATCTCTTTATCCTACATTCACTTTATCACTGTCTTCCTCAGGAAATCATATTTTCATATATTTTATTCATAATTTTTATTATTTTCAATAGAGTATTTTTATACATACATATTCATTGCATTTATACCCACATGTGTTGTTTTTGTGATGATTATTTATTGGTTTAGTGGTTGTGTTTTTTGTTCTGTGGATAATGTAGTTTATTTTCAATTGATGCATATCGATACATGATGGCATGTTATAGATATTGTATGATTATGATAGTGGTTTTGACTAATGAGGTAAGATATTAATCTATTAGTATTTAATAAATAATAATATCTTCTTGTTTCTATTTTATGTTGGATTTAGAAGCATGTTGAATGTATATTTCCTTTTTTTCTTATGTGGGGTTGTGCTTGTATTTTGTGTCTCATTCATCTATTGTATATTGTTCAATAGTTTATATCTTTACATATAATGAAATTAAATTCCTGAAATATATATATATATATATATGTTTCAATTGTAGGTTGATATGATATAAGGGCTCCCATATTGTAAGATATACAAACTCTGTTATTTTCACTAGACCATTCCCAAGTATAGATTGCTTTGGGTGGCACTTTGTTCTGTAAACTCCCTAGAAGGTGTCACAGCCATGTTATTCGGTAAAGTTTATTTTATTTCATATATTTATATCCGAAAATCCCCCCTAAGTCCCCCTAATCCCCCACAATGTTTGGGGGATTTTGAAAATGTTTTGAGGGGCGAAAGGAGGGTGCACAGTTTACAATGACGTGCCCAAAACTATTTATTGATATCGAGGTCATTAAAAATGTGTTAAAATTACTTCTTTTCCCTCCATGTATTTATCTTACCTCGACCCTTTAATCCCCCATTCATCCATTTAGTCAATGAAATCCCTCAAATCCTCTTAAATCCTCATTTTACCTCCATTCTAAATGGGGATTTGGTTTATAAACTTCACACAATCTCATGTAAGTGTCTATACATATTAGTTTCACCCCTTTATTTGAGGTTTAATACAATTTATATGAATTTATAAATTAACATATTGTATTTTTTTGAACCAAGGGTTTATCCTTGAGGTTTTCTGGTCCAGTCATTTGATTGTAGGCTCGATCTACCATCCATGAGGTGCAGCGGTGGTGCGATTAAATTCTCACACAAAGGATTCCATGTTTTAATTATTTTGGTAGGTTATTAAAATGTGTATGAAATCAGTGAGATATAGATTTATATGAATATATTATTCTCATGTTTATCTCATTTTATTATTCTCCAAAAATTGGTTTTCGTGGTTTTTGTAAATAAAATGTATTTTAAGTTACATTTTTGTTTGAAAATGGGGCGTTTAAAAAGATATAAGTTCATGGTTCATGTGCAGCTAACCCATAAAAGAAGATTTTGTTTATTTGAAGGGTATTGTTAAAACAATTCTATTTTGGTGAGTTCTGAGTGTGAACATGGTGTGCAATGTGGTGATTTAAATAATATTTGGGTGCAAACCAATGTAAGATTTTTAGAAGTTGTTTTATTGAAAATCATTATATTTTTTGTGTGTTTTAAGTTGTATAAAGATTGTATAGATACTGTATTATTTTTTTGTGACCATTAGTGGTGTTTTTATAAGAAAATAGTTGTATCTATTATGATAATATTGTGTGAGAAGAAAGGGGGAATCTCGTGTACCTAGGTGGGAAGATATATACTAGTTAGACTAGTGATATGGATGGGTTTTGTCCATATTTCACTAAGAATTTTGAATAAAG
This sequence comes from Viscum album, assembly GCA_963277665.1. NCBI lineage: Eukaryota > Viridiplantae > Streptophyta > Magnoliopsida > Santalales > Viscaceae > Viscum > Viscum album. The sequence goes on from OY728146.1 coordinate 1,272,740,723, forward strand.
GTAAATATAAAAATCCTTTATTGTTTATTAATGGGGAACAATAGGCAATGGGTATGCTCCCTACTCGTGAATCATGCATGAGAACATATTTTTCTATTGTTACTTTACACAGAGGTACGATGTATGTATTTTCTGAGACTCTCTACTGTATAGGGGTGTTCCCGATTTTGGTGATCATTGAATTTGTGTTGTTTAAAAATGTATTAGGATGTTTTTTGATGAACATTATAGTAGATAGCATGTATTATTCAAATGTGTTAGAATTATGAATGTTTTAGTTTGAAAACTATATTCCATTGAAAGTTACATTTCTTGGGATTTATCGCTGCTTTCCTTACTTATTAAAACATACTTATTTTTCACCATGAATAGAATACTATTTGAAATATTTCATTTCGTATCTTATTGTAAATAGTCACACACCCTACTTACACCCCTTGGGTGTAATTATAATTTATAATGTTTGACATTGGTAAATTAAAAGCCTTTGGTGAAGGCGGTTCATGTTGTTAGTCCCCTCTTATAATGTTGTGTTATGGAGACAACTCGGGGGTGATGACCCCTTGTCATGTGGAATTTTTTTTGATTTTATGCTAATATTTTTATTTATGTTTGGAAGACTTGTAATTTATTTAAAATCATGTATTAATATCTTGTTTTCTAAGACATATTTGGCATGAAAAATTCATATTCATATTAATGAATGTTTGTAATGTTTTATGCTTTCATACTCTGGTAAATCATTCTCAAAACAAATTTAATGATATTAGGACACTTTTTCCAGCCCATGGGGATATGGAACGCCCATATGGCTTTTTCATGGGCTGGATTTGGTGCCGGTATTAGTGGAGACTATATTCAGTTTATGAAAAAATCGTATTAGAGGTAGACCAATGTTTTTAGTTTATAATAGTCTTTTGGGATGAGTCAAGATAAATAGGATATAGTAAAATTAGGGATCAAGGTTTTGGTTGTGATTAGGGTTCATGGCCCACACCCCTTTTGAATGATCTTGAGTCACCAGGGGAAATTGGAATTTTCTTATTGACTTCACTTCCGGATGAGATGTTTGGGTGCAGACAACACGTGGACATAATAAGGGTGTGAAGTAGATGTTTCTTTATTACCACAAGGTGTATAGATTATTTATATTTTATGTATTTGATTAAAATTTTTAGAATTGTGGTATTGACTATTTTTTGTTACTATTTTATTTTGTAGCAACATGCCTCCCCTGCAAGAAGCCATGCGCCCAAGAGAGGAAGCCAAAAAGAGTTCTCCCATACTAATTGATCATAGGCTAGTTAAGGATGTGGTCCGGGATGTCCATGATATGGGATAGGGACAAGCTCTTGTTCCCTATTCTGTTTGGGCCGAAGAGATGGGTCCTAGAAAATATTAATCTCAGTAGTTCTCGAAAAATAATATTATTACCGTCTGGGGTATCATAGAACCCCATGATGAAGAGGAATGAATCAAAATTATTGAGCATATGTTAGAGTGTTTGGATACACCTGAGGAGAACATTATAATGTGTGCAGATTTTTTGTTAGATGGTCTGAGCTGCTTGTGGTGGGAGTCAGTACATCAGACTGGGAAGAATAATCAGATGCATATGGGAGATTTCAATTTTATCTTCAATGAACAATACTACTCTAACGTCTTCACATATTCCAGGTACTAAGAGATCATGGATCTTGTTTCAAGGAATTTTTTTGTGATAGAGTACTCCAACCACTTTTCTGAGTTAGTTAGTATGCCCCTAAAATCGTCATGAATGAACAATCGATGGCCCCATGTTTTGAGAAATGATTTCTACCAGAGATATATTCATTGGTTTTCTTGTTCAAACTATGAACCTATGCTGAGGTAATTTAATTGGAGTGTATGGTAGAGATTAACCATAAATTCAGGGGAGGTTTTTTAGGTTAGTATCAGTAGTGGGTAGTGTGATCCATTTAGATACGAAAAGGAAGAAGGAAGAACATGCAGATAGAGGAGGTGATAGTTCAGGACACAGGTCAAAGTAATTTTTTTATGCCTTATGAAGTGAGATCAGTCGTGTGACACATGTGTGGGAGGCCAGGGCACATCTGAGAATAATTCCTACTTCCCCTAAATCCTTGTTACCAGTGTAGATGTATGGGAAATTTGCAGCCCTTTTGTAGGGAGGGATGTCCACTTCCGTGTGGGGTAGGGAAACTGACTTCAAGAGGAGGGAAAATTCAGTCTGAGCTGTCAAGGATCAGTGGATCTCTATTTTGTGGTTGTGGTTGTTGGGGTGGGTCACATTCTTATAAGGGATTGTTTAGGTAAAAATAACATACTAGCATTCGGACTCAGGGAGTGACCATATATCTACAAGAAGTGGATCCGACATCAACAAGATCAGAGGTGGGAACATCAGAATTTGGATGTACCATTATGATCACAAATTCTATAGCTACAACACTTTTTTATAATAGTGCATCTATTTCATTCATTTCTTCCCATTTTGTGTACACAATGAATTTTTTGTCTGAGTTGTTATCTTTTGTGATGTATTTGGTGATGCTGCTGAGAAAGAAGAAATAGTAGGGCCTTATGTTTCTATTGTGTGCGCTGTTTGTGTTAATGATTTGAGATGTAGTGGGACTTCTTATTCTTAGATATTGAATTTTTTTATGTGATAATTGGAATAAAAAGGCTAGTAAAACTCTAGGAACACGTCAATTACTATATGCAGTGACTGAGTTTTACGAAAACTAATGGGAGTTGTCAGGTTTTTCATTGAGAATGGTATCAATGTTTGGGTCCCGTGAGACCTCAACTACTAGAGTTGGGAAATATAATCATCTATTTATCATCGAATGTGTTAGAGGAAGATGTTATATCTCTTGAATATTCACTACCTCATGTAGTGAATGCGTATCTGGAGGTATTCCCAAATGATTTTTCAGTTTTTCCCTATAGCGGGATATGGATTTATCGATTGATCTTGCATCAGGAACATAGAGGATATCTCTTCCATCATACCATCTATCCTCGAATAATCATTGGAAATTATATATATAGCTAGACGGCCTAAAATCTAAAGGTCTTATTCTCCTGAGCATCTATCCTTGGGCTACTCTTGTGTTTTTTATGAAAACGGTTGATGGATCCCTCTCGTTGTGCATTGACTACCAAAATCTGAATATGGAAACAATTAAGATCAAATATTTTATTCCTAGAGTAGATGATTTGTTCGCTCATTGGAAGTGTGAAAAGTGGTTGTCAAAAATAAACTTTCATTTGAGATACCATCAACTCTGACTCAAAGAGGTAGGTATCCCGATGACAACATTCTAATGAAGGTACGACCACTATGAGTATTTGGTCATGCCTTTTAGATGAACAAAGATCCATCGGTATATATGGAACTCATGAACAGAGTGTTATATTAGTATCTTGATTCCTTCATTGTGGTGTTTTTGGATTACATTTTTTTATAATCTGGCTCGAAGGAGGAACATGAACATCACTTGAGGATCATTTTGGGCACCTTGCGGAATCAATGCCTCTATGAAACATTGTCAAAGTTCACGTTCTGGATCAGGGAGGTGAAATTTTTGAGTAATGTAATCTCAGATAAGGGGGTTTTGTGGACCCCAAGAAGATCAGTGTGGTCTTGTCATGGGAGAAACTAAAAAATTTCGTCAAGATCAGAAGTTTCCTTGTCCTGGAGGGTTATTAGAGGAGGTTTGTTCGGGATTTCCCTCACCTTGCTTCACCGAAGACCACAATCACCTGGAAAGGGGTGAAGTTTTTATGGACCTTAGAATATTAGGCATAATTCGAGGAGCTGAGTAAGAGGTTGGATATTTCCCCCATTATTATTATTCCAAAATATGGAAAGGGGTAAGTTGCTTATTGAGACAGTTTAGTAATGGTTCTTGGTTGTGTGCTTCTACAAAATAATGACTTGGTTGTGTATGGCTCTCTATAACTTCGATCGCCTAATAATAATTTCCAGAAGCAAGACTTGGAGATGGAAGAGGGGATGAAGTCTTGAGTACTTTGAAGCAATACCTCTTTAGGGAGAATTTTATGGTCCACTCCAATCACAAAATCATGGCCTGTATCTTTTTATAAAAGGACCTCAATCTAAGGACACACTGTAGGATATAGTAATTAAAGGGGTTTGAATTTGATATTATTTATACCTCATTAAAGGGAAATTTAGTGGGGGAGTCCATGATAAGAAAGGTTCTAGTTTCGGCCTTGAGGAAGTCCAGTGATGAGTTGAATTTAATGTGGATCTTTGCTCAGATGCATGTGGAGACCAAGGATTAAAATAGGGGTCCATATTTTTCCATAGTTCAGTTTACTCCTTATCTATTGGATTTTGTTTAGTGGGAACAACCTAGTGATGATCTTTGTCAGTGGTTGTGGCCGTTTATTCATGGTGGGGAGACGTCTTCGATTTTTCATCGTCTCCCCAGGGAATCTTGTGCTTCAAGGTCCATTCTCTAGTATTGTTATCTATATGGAAAGTGGTGATGGGGGGTAGCCACCTGTCTTAGTGGGTTTTCCATCAAGGATCCAATATTATGTATTACGAGGACCCTCATTAGTTATGGTGGCCTGGAATGAGATGAGACTTCGAAGAGTTTGCGTTGATATGTTTCACATGCTAGGAGGTGAAATTAGGGCATCAATGTCCATCTAGTTTTCTCCAGCTATTACCCATTCCTACCTAGAAGCATAATGAGGTTTTCAATGATTCCATTGTTGTATTTCCTCGTACATCATAGTGTAATAATGTCAATTGGGTGGTGATTGATCATCTGAACAAATCATACCACTTCATTCTGATCAAAGATATAGAAAATGTAGATGAGTTGGGCCTCTTGTATCATAATGAAGTGGTAAGGATCCATGGTGTTCCATAAACATTTCTATCAGATAGATAACCTCACATCACTTATTGATTATATAAAGGCCTCCATAAAACCTTGGGTATCATACTAAAATGAGCATGACATACCACCCCCAAACAGATGGTCAGAGAGTGCGGGTGAATCAGATTTTGGAAGACATGCTTTAAGAATTTATTCTAGTCCTTCGAGGATCCTTGGATATAAATTTTGGATTAGTTGAATATTTCTTTAATTATAGTTACCAATCATCAATTTGAATTGAACCTTTTGACGCACTCTATGTTCAGTCGTGTCGGTCCCTCCTATGCTGGGTTGAGGTCTACGAGACCTCACTACTGGGGGCTGAGTCTAGTGCAGAAGACATATGAGAATTTCAAGTTTACCATGTAGTAATTTTTGATATCTTAGAGTCTGTATTAATCAATTTTTTACTAGAGGCTTCGAGGACAATAGTTCTCAATGGGTGACATGGTATTTTTCAATGTGGCTACTCATTCGGGCCATCGTCGATTGGGAATGAAAGGGAACTTGACGATGCGATATGTATGACCTTTTGAGACTACCAAGAATATTAGAAAGGTGTATTAATGTTTGTCCTTACCTTATAACTTGACATCCATCCATGATGTCTTCCATGTCTCCGAGTTGAATAAATACAACCCAGATATGTCCCATGTGTTGAATTGGGAAGAACTGGAGATAAAGCATGACCTGTTAGTTTTTAAGCGACCAGTGAAAATAGTGGACTCCCAAGTGAAGGTTCTTTGATAGAAGTCCATTACAATGGTCCATGTTCATTGGATGCATGTTATTCATACACATGAAAACTGGGAGAAAAATTCATGGGATGGGGACAAGTACCCATTCTTGATTTCGGATCAGGCCTCTAGTCGATTTTCTAGGATGGAAACCATCATGGTTTGAATAATTTTCACACCCAATTTATTCATTTAAGGTTTTTATATTTCTTATATTTTTATCCTAACATCCCCCATATTTCCACTAATACCCAAAAAATTTTGGGGGATTTTTGGAATGTTTTTATGGGATAATGGAGGGGGCATAGTTTTGGTGCAGGGTTTGCCAAATCGTGCACACTAACCGAATACCTATGTCTGGGTCCTTAAAAATGTGTTAAAATTACATCATTTCCCCCATATGAATTATACTAACCCTCCCCTCTCATCCCCCATTAGACCATTTCATCCATCTTAACCCACAATTTCACTCAAACCCTCATTTGAAATACATTTTGAAGGGGTTTTGGTGGAGAAACTTCACACAATCTCAAGTAAGTGTATCTCCCTCTTAGTTCCTAAACATTTTATGATATTTATTCCAATTTATATGAAGTCCAAAATTGATGTATGTTAAGGTTTAGAACCCAGGTTTTAACAATGTTATATATTGATCCAATCATTGAATTTTAGGCTCGATCTACCTTCGTTGGGGTGAGGTAGTGGTGCGATTAAATTCTTGCACAAACGATTCCTGGTATTAACCATTTTTGTAGGTTATTCTAATGTGCATGAAATCCATGTGACATATCATGATTTATTTATATTATTTTCATGTTTAACTCAACTTTTTATTGCTGCAACAAATTTTTTTTGTTGTATTTGTAATGAAAATTAATTTTAATTTCCAATTTTTGTGTGAAAATGGGGATTTTAAAAAGATATAACTTTTTGGTTCATATGGTGCTTCCCCATAGTATAATTGTTGGTTTAATTGTAGATTATTAGACTAAAATTTATTTTTTGGTGACTTTTAATTATGCATATGGTGTGAAAAGTAGGTATTTTATGGTGTTTTGGGAGAAAAACAATGAGTTATTTTGAGAAGTTGTTTTTATTGAAAATCAAAAGTTTTTGTTGTGTGTTTTAAGTGGTATAAAGTGTGTTTAGATAATTTATTACTAGTTTTTGAGCACCAATGAAGTCTTTTTTATGAAAATAGATGTCTGTAGTATACTGAAATTAATTGAGCATAGATGGGTAAGCCCAGGTACATAGGTGGGAGGATGTGTACTAGTACGACTAGTGATCCAGATGGGTTTTTTCCCATTTCACTCAGAATCTTGGATAATGAAAAATATATACAAACCATATTAATGATGATCATGGTCCACTAGGAATTGGGTATGCTCCATACTAGTGGATCGTGTATGATAATGCGTTTTTCTATTATTACTTTACACCATGGTACGAGGTACATAGGGCCTGAGATTGTTTACTGCCTAGGGGTGTTCCCAATTTTGGTTACCATTGGATTTGTGGTATTTAACCTAGTATTACGGTGTGTTTGTATTGACCAATGATCTAGGGGTCATTGTGGAACTCTTTAATATATGTTTCCACAAGTATCATGATTAATTCATTATGGTGTACGTGGATGACATTCTTGTATACACTAGCATATAGGGGGAACACGAACATCACTTAATGATAATTTTGGGAACCTTATGGGATCACTTCCACTTTGAAATGTTGTTAATGTTCACTTTCTGGATCAAGAAGGTGAAACTTCTAGGTATTGAAATCTCTGGGTATGGGGTTTCAATATACCCCAAGAAGGTAAGTGCAGTCATGTAATGGGAGGAACCAAATAATATATTTGAGATCAAGAGTTTCCTTAGCTTATTTGGTTATTACATGTGGTTTGTACAAGATTTATCTCCTCTTCATTCACTGATGGTCGTACTCACCTAGAAAGAGGTGAGGATTTTATGGGGACCATAATGTTATGAATTGTTTGAGGATATGAAAAGGAATTTATCTATAACCACCATTATAATATTTCTAAAGGCTGGAAATGGTTATGTGGTGTATTGGGATGCTTCAGGTATATCACTTGGGCGTGTGCTTATGTAATATGATAATGTGGTTTTGTATGGATCTCCCCATCTCTGACTACATGAAAATAATCACCCGACCTATGACATGGAGTTTGCAACGGTGATGCATGATTTGAATACCTAGAGGAACTACCACTTTGGGGAGATGTTTTTGGTCTTCTCTAATAACAAAATATTGGCATATATTTTCTCACAGATGGAACTCAATCTATGGAAACACCATTAGATACAGTACATGCATGGTTCAGACTTCAAAATTGTTTATACCATAGGAAAATTAAATGTAGTGAAAGATTCCTCGAGCTGAAAGGTACCAGTGCAGGCCTTGAGGAAGTCCAGTGATGAGTGGACTTTGATGGGGCTCTTTACTCAGATGTATGTAGAGACCAAAGATCAAAATATGGGATTTTTCATGGAAATCGTTTATTTGACTCCTTCTCTCATGGATTTGATTTAGTGTAAAAAACCTAGTGATGATATTTTTTAGAGGTCGAGGCAGTTTCAACATTGTGGGGAGACATCCTATGATTTCTCATCATCTCCTTAGGGAATATTGGGCTTCAAGGTAAATTTCATACTGTCGTTATCTCTTCAGAAGGGGGTGATGGAGGTTATACACCAGTCTTAGTGGGATGTCCACTTATGTTCCACAAATATGTATTATGATGTCTGTCAATAGTTCTGGTGGCTTGGTATGAAATGGGACAATGCGGACTTTCTGTCAAAATGCTACACATGCCAGCAGGTGAATGTAGAGCATCACTAGCCCTCTGGTTTCCTCCAGAAATTTGTCATTCCTAATTAATACTGAGACGAGGTTAACATGGACTTAATTGTTGGATTTCCTCATACAACTCAGAGTATGAATTCCATTTGGGTGGTGATTTATCATCTATCCAAATATTCCCAAATCATTTCAATCAGAGATACAACTAAAGAAGATGAGTTGGGATATTTGAGTCTTTAATAGGTTTTAAGGCTCCATGGTTCTCCATCAATAGTTTTATTACATAAATAAACCCCACATTAATTCTTTTTTTTGGGTTTTCCTCCTAAATTACTTGGGGTTTCATATTAAATTGTTCATGACATACCACCCTCAAACAGATGGTCAGACAATGTGGGCGAATCCGATTTTTAAAGACATGCTCTCTTCATGTGTTCTGGACATCTGAGGATACTATGATATCTATTTGGTATTGATTGAATATTACTATGATAATAATTACCATTTATCAGTTCGAATGTATCCTTTTGAGGTTCTTTATTTTCGGTCATATCGATCCTCCCTATACTGGGCTGCGGTAGGTGAGACCTCACTACTGGGGCTGAGTTTGGTGCAGAAGATGACTAAGAATGTCATGTTGACCAGTTATCACTTTTTGAAAGCTTAAAGTATCCATTAAATAAAACTCTGACCAGAGGTGTTGACAGTGAGAGTTTTCTGTGGGTGATAGGGTATTCTTGAAACTGGCCCCTCATCTAGGCCATCAAAGATTAGAATATCTAGGGATGCTTACGTCGTGGAATATCAGAACTTTTGAGATCACTGAGTGTATTAGCATGGTGGATTATAGGTTGTCCTTACCTTTTCAGTTGAAATCCATCCATGATATTTTATGTGTCTCACATTTTATGAAATACAACCCAGATCTATCCCATGTTTTGAATTGGGAAGAACTGGAGATAGAGCCCGACTTATCAGTTTTTGAGCAACCAATGGAAATAGTGGATTACCAAGAGAATGTGCTTTGAGGGAAGTATATTCGACTCGTCTGGGTTTTTATGAAGAAAGGTAGTTATGAAAATTAATCATAGTAGTGGAAGTCATGGGTTGAGGATGAGTACCCATTCTTTTTTTTGATCAAGCATCTATATGACTTTCCTGGATGAAATTTTTTCATCCAGGGGAGAATATTGACACCCTAGTTATTAATTTAATGTATACATATTTTTTATATTTTAATATAGAATCCCTACTATGTCCTCCCTAATCAACCAAAAATTTTGGTGGCTTTTGTAGATGTTTTCAGGGGTGAATAGATGGGAAATGGTTTCAGTGCATAGTTTGAAAAACTGTGCACACAAACCCTGCACCTAGGTCAAGTCATTAAAAATGTGTTTAAATTGCATATTTTCCTACCTGATATTTATCTTAACTCTCCCATTTCTTCCTTTACTCATCCAGTTCATCCATGGAATCCCTGAAACCCTCCAAAAACCCTCATTTGAACTCCATTTTGAAGGGTGATATGGTGGAGAAACGTCACACAATCTCAAGTAAGTGTCTATGCTTCTCGGTTCCTAATCATTCAATGAAGTTTCATTCAATTTCATTGATTTACAAAATTTTATGAGGGTAGGGATTCAAACCTAGGGTTTAACCCTGGGTTTTCTTGGTCTAATGTTTAAATATTAGGCTCGATCTACATTCCATGAGGTGCGGCGGTGGTGTGACTGAATTCTCGCAGAGATGGTTCATGGTATTAACTATTTTGGAAGGTGATCCCAATGTGTATGAAATACTTGTGACATAAAATTCTTTGTGTATTTTATTTTCATGTTCATATAATTTTATTATTGCTTCAAAAAATGGTTTTAGAGGTACTTATAAAGAAAATAAAGGTTAAGTGCCATTTTGGGTAAAATGGGGGTTTTAAAAAGATATAAATTCTTTGTTAATATGGGAATTTCCCATAATAGAATTTTTTATTTAATTTAAGTTTATTGGGATTAAATTTATGTTTTGGTTACGATTATGTTTTCACATGGTGTGCAATGTGGATATTTGATGGTTTTTGGGTGCTAAACAATTTGATATTTGAAGAATTTATTTTAATGAAAATCAAAATGTATTTTTGTGTGTTACAAGTGATATAAATTGTGTATAGCTAAATTATTGTTTCTTTGTGACAATTATTGGTGTTTTTATATAAAAATAACTATATGTATTCTGATGAAGTTGTTTTAGCACAATGGGGGAAGGCCGAGTACCTAGGTGGGAGGTTATGAACTTGCATGGCTAGTGATCCAGATGGGTTTTGTCCCAGTCTCACATAGCATTTTGGATAAATCTAACACTAAATAAACCATATTGATGATGATTGGGGTCCACTATATTATGTTCATTCTTCCAACTAGTGGATCATGCACAAGAATATATTTTTCTATGGTTACATTACACTGAGTTACGAGGAACATAGGGCCCGAGATAGTCTAGTGCCTAGGGGACCACTATATTATGTGTATCCTTTCTGATCCCTCTCCATTGTTTCCCATGACACTTCGAGAAGACTATGAAGACTTGAGGTTCATTTTGGACCAATACTCTCCAAGGAGGATATATTTGTGTGGTTTTCCCTATTGTGTGTGGGTATGTTTTTTCCAAATTGGAATCAGTATGAGGCTCAAATGTCCTCGGGATTGGCAAGGTTTGTTCTGGACTAGGTGTCTTCAGGTGTGGTATTGGTTTTTGTGGCCCTGAATTCTACAGGCCTAGTTATGTATTATTATGGTGGCCTAGGTGTCAAAGATATGGATAAACGTGCAGCATAGATGACCCATGTGTTTGTTGTTAGGGAGCTAGTGGGTCTACAGTGGGATTTGTGGGGGTATTTCTGATGCGAAGAATGTTCTAAATAACCAGTGGGAAAGTGGTACAGGGTACCCAAATTTCAATGTGTTATTAATATTATTTTACCTGACTTGTGTTATTTAGGGAGTGTGGCTTGGTGAGGCTGGGTGGATTGTTTTCTTTTCTATGTGTTTTGGTCTCCTCTGTTTTCTTACAGGGTGTTAGAATGTCTCCACACTTAGGCACACAATATTTTTGTTTCCCAATTGACTATACTTGTATACATACCCAACTTATATAATAATGATTTCCGGTTTTGAGGAGGTATTTTAGCACTGTTCCAGCTAGTAATAGCTCAGGAGTCGGTACAATTTTTATTGCTTCTTTTCATTATTTTAGTACTTTCCTTCAGAGTTTTCTTATATCTCGTGTGTCTTTATTTTTAACATGCAACAGAAAAAGTTTTTTTATATTTACTTTCACATTTACTATTTAGATTTATTTAGTATTTTATATCTTACATACCAATATTTTTCTAAAAAATGATAATGATATCTTTATAACATGAGATTATATACCATTGGTGTTTTTCGCCACTCCAGAACCTATTGGAGGAAAGAAACAATGGGGTTATTATCTCTCCTTTGAAATCTAGGTGACTGACATATTCTAGTGAAGAATAACTAGGAAATGAGATTTTAGGTCCCCCACATAGCCCGATTCCTGGACTCTGGACTGACATGACGACCAAGTGAGGATTTACTGATTGTCGGGTAGAGATGCTAGGAAAGGTACATGAATCATTATGACTTGTGTTCTTGGGTTTCTTGGGTGTTTTTGGAATTTAAAAAAATTAAAAAGATTAAAAAAAAAAGGAATGGATTTTCTATACAAATCAAGATTATGATTTTTTTGTTTATTATTTAGCTATGAATCCCTGATGACATCCACATTTAGTGTGTGAAATCGAGGCCCATAAGGTTGCTCTGGTTGATCAGTGGAGGGTTGATCAGGAGGAGGAGGACAACCAGTGGTAAAAGGCGCTTTGTACCTTCAAACGACCTACACTATAATTTTATAAGGGAAGCATCTCAAACATGTAGATGAATATCTGGCTTGTAAAGGTGGTGATATCTTTCAGTTTCATCTAGGAACTGATAGAGTGCTAGGTTACTCTGGCTGGGAGCTAGATAAAGGGAGTGGTGAGTCAGTGGTGGACGCAATATCTCAAGCAGAAGAATGAAAATGAGGTTTAGTGGACTAACTTTGAGAAGGAGATCAATAAGGAAATCCCTTCATCCATTATGAAGGCTTAGATGAGGTAATAGGTGATCTCCCTCCATCTAGGGGGTGTGTCGATATGGGAGTTGGGGATGAAGTTCATGGATATCTTTAGTATCAGTCCAGACCTCTTCCTGGATGAGGAGTCATTGTGAAGATGCTTAAAGAAAGTTCTATGAACTTCTCATCGGCATATTGTTAATCCCTTTACTCTACCAATGTAGTTAGAGGATCAAAAGAAGGACACAATAGTGGAGAGGATGCACATGAATGGAGTTGTGCTATGAGAGGGGTTCCATTTGAGTTCCTTAATGAGGAAAGCCATCAACAACAGGACCTTCCAGGTTTTGGCTTGCGGGGAGCATCCCTCAAATGTTTCAATTTCGATATCCAGGTCCTCACCCTTTCTCCATGAGCCTACGACCGATGTGCTTAACTTGTGGCATCCAATGGAATATTTGAAATCAGTTCCCTATCCATTTTTATTATAGTGGAGGTGGCTGGGCCCATATTCCACCTCATTAGCACTAGTTGTCATTTTTCCTTTTCAGCAGCAGTAGCCAGTGCAACATGCTCTTGTATTACCAAGGGAGGATAATGATGGAGGTGGATGATCTTAGGGAACTCCTTAGGGATATCGACTAGGGAATGGTTTGGGTGGCATCTGAAAACCAAGGTGAAGCAGAGTTTTGATTGTGCAGTTTCATTCCATAATGGTAGTAGCTCCAGCAGGTCCATATGTTGTTCGAGGTACGATTTGTCTATTTAGTACTCTTGGATGTTCCCTATTTGATTCAAGATCATTATACTCCATTTTTGCATCCAGTAAATCCCATGCCATGGGTCTAGATATATAGTGGATTTCCATGACCTTGGTGTTGAGTATGATACATGGATGTTAGACCATAATGTTCGGTTTTTATCAAGGTTGTGGACTATAGTTAGGGCTGCATCAGACTTATGGGGATCTATTTCCAGGGTAAATGCAGCCATATGATAATATCGTGGGCATCAACTAGCAGTTTTCCATGCACGCTATTATTCAATGCTTCTGGAGAATGGTCTTCTTCTTAGATATGGGTAGCTAGCATGTAGCTTTTATTGGCGGGTGGGGTTACTAGGAGGGAAGCTGGTTTGTGGAGCCCCTTCTATCCTTGTTAGTTTAGGTGTTGGTGGAATTGAAGACTCAGAGATGGTGGATGTTATGGGGATTTCCAGTGAGTTTCAGGACGTCTTCCATGAATTGGTTTTGACACTACCACTTCAATGTGATGTTGAGGTCGGGATAGACATACAACCCAGTTCCCTCCCTATTTCTATAGGTACCTATAGGATGAAACCTTCTAATTTGCGAGAGTTGCGGATTTAGGGTTATGACCTAATGGAGAAGGGTTTTATTCAATCAATAGAATCACTATTGGGTTTTATAGTATAGTTTGTGTCAGACTATGGACTCAAGCTATGCATAGACTACTGAATATGAGGAAATTCAAGAACCGTTACCACCTCCTAAGGATTGATGACCTTTTTGACCATTTAAAGGGATTATGCTAGTTCTCTTAGATCTACCTATGGTCGGGATATCACCAGTTGAGTGTGAAGGTGGTGGACATCTTGAACACTACTATTAGAAGTAGGTATTGGCACTTTGAGTATGTAGTCATGCCGTTAGGAATTACAATGTAGTAGTTGTGTTCATGGATCTCATTAACTCTATTTTGCGCCATTATCTAGACCAGCTTGTATTCTATTTCATCAACGAAATCTTGATCTATTCATTGTCAGATGAGGATCATTCCAAGCATCTCAGGACAATTTTATAGGTTCTTCGACACCACTAGATCTATGATAAGATGTCTATGTTCATGTTATGGATATGAGAGGATCACATCCTTAGAAATGTGTTCACCTAGCAGGGAATTAAAGTGGACCTGTCGAAGGTCAAAGCGGTTATTTCTTGGGAAGTACCCAAGAATGTGGTAGAGGTTTGTAGTTTCCTGGGACATGTAGGTTACTTCCAATAGATGATGCCTAACTTCTCTGGAGTTGAAATTACTTTGATAGATTTGACCAAAAAAGAAAAGTTTTATATATAGAGTGAGTAGTTCTAGGAATCCATCGGTTATCTGAATGGGAGGTCGGTTAGTCCCCCTAGTGTTGAGGTTTCTAGTAGAATGGGAAACATTTGATGTGGTTTGTAATTCTATCAATCTAGGATTAGGGTGTGTACTGATGCAGTAGTGGGGATTGTATCTTTATGGGTCTAGGAAGCTATGCCGTCACAAATTTAACTATTCCACCCCTGAAATATAACATTAAGTGGTTGTGTTTTCACTAAAGTTATTCTGGAATTTCCACATCATGGAATGCTTCGTTGTCATCACAGATCACAAGAGACGAAGGTTTTTCCTCTACTAGTTAGACTTGAACTTGTGACTATGGAGGTGGATGGATTTTTTAGGACTACGCATCGAAATATCCTACACCTTCGGAAAGGGGAATGTTGTGGCCAATTCCTTGATCATGAAGACACATAATTATGTTGTTCAGGAGTCAAAAGATTCTTGGAAATCAATTAAGGAGTTCAATACATTACATCTGGGCATGAGAGTGGAGGATGTCAGGGTTGTCTATTTTTGATGAAAGTGAAGTATTCCTTGGTATGGAAGGTGGAGGAGTATCTGTGTGGGGACTCAGAGACTGAAGTGATACGTGGTCATGTTATCCATGGTTGTTCTCTAGATGAATGGTAATGTGATATCCCAAATCAAATTCTTTTCCCCAATAAGCAGTTTTATCTAGATTTTATTCATGAGGGAGTTCATTGTGAGGCTGATATATCAGTCCTAGACATACAACCAACAATATCCAATATGTATCGGGGTTTGAGAGGTCAATTTTAGTGGCCCAGAGTAATGTAGGAAGAGGCAGAGTATGTGGAAAATTACCTCGTAAGTCAGAAGTTGATGGCTGAACACCGTGTTATCATCAGTCTGTTACAGCCTTTAGACTTTTGTGAATGGAAGATGGAAGTTATCTCAATGGATTTTTTCACAAGATTAAACATGGATGAGGGAGTCCATGATTCAATATGGGTAGTGATGGACCTATTGATGAAATCGGATGACTTTTTAGCAGTAAAGGAGTCGAGCGTAGTGGACGCCCTAACACAGATGTATAGGGGAAAAATTGTGGGGCCGCATAGAATTCCTAGAACAATCATCTCAGATCGGGACACATACATTACATCATGAGTCTAGAATATATTATAGCATAGTTTGGACACCCAAATATTCCTTTTCAATAATTGACACCCCCAAAAAGATGGAAAGACAGAGAGGACCATCCAAATGTTGGAGGATATGATGTGAGAGTGTGTTATTGACCATAGAGGATCATAGATATGACACTTTTATATGGTAGTGTTTGAAATAAAAAATATAAATCACTCAACCATTCACATGACACCATTTGAATCCTTTTATGGAATACCATGTCATTCACCCATGTGCTGGATGATGGCTGGGAAGGAAGGTGTTCTTTTCCTAGAGGAGGTGTAGAGCCCAATGGACAAGGTTCATCTTATGGGTGAGAGGATGAATGTAGCTCCGAACTGGTAGAATTCATATGGAGATCATTGGAGGAGACCCTTGGAGTTCATGGTTTGCAACTACATATTATAAATGGTCTCACCTCAGTGTGGACAACGACGGTTTGGTAAGGTGAGTAAACTTTGACATAGGATCATTGGACCCTTCTAGGTGTTGGGATGAGTCAGTGAGGTAGCATATTAGATTGAGTTACAACTGTCTCTAGAATGGACCCACAACTTCTTCCATGTATCACAACTATTTGGGTATCTACATGAAGACTCACATATTGTAACACCCCAAGATTTTACGATATGCTTCTCTTTCAATAATGAAATGGCTTTCATTGTACGCATGTTCGAGATTCTAACACACCACGACCAATCAAATTAGTAGTTATGAATAGTAATACCCATTTTTTGAAATTATATAAATTTTATATTTAAAAATGGACTTCTTTTTTGTATTCAGAATATCTAAATTATCCTAAGTTGAATTTTTTGTAATTTTCGGAGAACTTCTGATTTTCTATGAATAGTTAAAAATACTTGAAAACAACGTTTTTAATCAAAATAATTTAAGTGATAAATTAAAATATTGAGTGGTTTTAAAGTATAATTAGAATATATTTTTACAATTTTATCCAATGGTTTTCATTAGAATTAATTTCACTTTGAAATTGGAGATAAATAATTGTCAATCTTTTGATATATATTGTTTCTTAAAAACAGGCTATTTGTTGTGACAGTGGGAATTAATTATAAAATTAATTAATTAAACTTATATGTTTGGAATTTCATAAAATAGACATAATTTTTTAATTACGAATATCAATTATATCTTAGGGTGAAATTTTGGCATTGTTCGGAAAAACGTCAATTTTTGATGAATAGTGAAACCACTAAGTGGTAGTTAAATAACTGGTTTTTCATTTAAATGAAATATTACCACTTCTGGGATTTTATTTTCAGAAATCCAACATACATGGTTGTCATTAGGAAGTAAAATGTGGTTCAATGGGATTAAAATAATTTTTTGGTGAATAGTAACTTTTAAGTTTAATTAATCGCGATTAACGGTAATTATTGAAATTTAAGGTAAAAATGATATTATAAAAATATGAAAATACCTATACACTTGTCCTAACCCTATTGGATGAGTCATTGTCGACAATTAAAATCCATGGGTCAACATGGGGAACCCATGGAGCCACTTTGGTTGGAAAATGACATTAAATTTATTTATTAAATGTTAAAATAAAAATGTCACAAACATAATTTCTTTTACTAATTTTTTTAAATGGGGTTATACAAGTCATATTTTTGACTATAAATATTAATTAGAAATCTAATAAGCTTTCCTACATCATGATACTTTTTTTATAATTTTTAGACATTATATATATTAAACTTTTTATGACACAATGATGATGCAGCGATTACCTCATTAATTAATGATTTAAATAAAATGAAAAGATAATGTAAAATCTAGGGCATAAACTTGTCAAAAACCTATTGGATGAGTATATTTACAACCCTTATCATTTTATCCTACTCATATATCATTGTGGGACCTTTAGAATCAGAAAATCATTTCATAATAATGTAACATTTCAATCATTCCAAGAGTTCCCCTTCTCTCCTCTTATAAATGGCCCCCTCCTCTGCAACCTTATTCACACCTTCGAGCCATTTGGATCGGCCAAAATCTGCCCAAATACTCTCCAAACATCCATATATTACTCCTAGAAGCCTCACTTTGGGCAGAACTCTTCCCAAGGATTCCTTTGGATCAAATCAAAAAAGAGTTATCCGATTTTAAGGTAATGTCTTCTCTTATGTTATTTTGTTTTATTTTGCTTCTCCAACCCCTTAAACTCTTTTTATTCATTTCTTTTGTAACAAAAACAGTATCACTAATATACTAGGATTTTTTTTATAAGAATTATTCGAGCTACACTTACACACACCTACATTTAATGGTTAATGAACATACTGTTTCTGTGGATGGTGAATTTCTGCCTCACGGAACGATGATTGTTCAACACTCATATAACACCTTCAAAGGTGGACATTAATATGTCACTATATTTATATTTTATATATAATTTTTTTACGTTTTACTTAAGCTTCTGTATTATTCATTTATGTCATACCTTTATGGTTTGCATTATGGGTAAACGCGATATTTTCATTTTAGGATGTGCGGACTACCGCCCCCTCAAAGTGATTTGAATCATTAATGACATATGTGGGATGCATAAAGGATGGATTAAATGGTAATATAAATTATATTATACTGGAATTATAGTATACCTTTATATAATTATAATTTCATTCCATTAAATACGAAATATAAATGAAAGTAGCGTTCATGCGTATGTACGACTTACCGTCTCCATGAACGTTGCATTTCATTTCTTACCTCTAAATGTTATGTAATATTATAAATTAATGTATATAATGTATATATATGATATATATGATATCTAAATCATGAATATAATTCTTAATATAATGGATATTTCACCACATGAACAACTTGTAATTATAAGAAGTTTTTTTTGACTCACATACCAAAGATCGACAAAACGACCGTTATTAACTTAAATGACTACATAATTTTCGTAACCATGTAATAAGTGATTTAAAAGGGATAATGAACTCAAAAAAGGTTCTTAATAAAGTATAGATTAACTCTAGTTTACTATTCAGGAGGTTAAAGAGCGGTCGAGTCAAGTTGGACACGAGGTAAAGGAATTTCTTAACCCAATTTCCATTCTTTGGGTTAATCTCCTACATTAAAATTATGTCATGATATTATTATGGACTATCCTGTATGTGTACATTATTTATGTTTACGTATAGTAAATACACATAATAGATCTATTTTATTTTAAAATGTTCTTTGTAAGGACATCTTCTCAATCTCCTTTCATTGAGGCATATTTGGTTTTATACAGAACATTCATTTATACGGTGTATAAACCCATTTGACTTTTAATTTTATTCAAAAGAAATATTTTTATACGATGCATTTTTACTAAAAGAAAAAAGGAAAGTTTTTTTCTTACCTATGCAGCGACAACGACTTCTCTGCCGCCGTGACTATTATTTGAGTTTCGGCTTCCTCTATAAGCCAAATTTTTTTAAAATAAAAATAAAAATAAATAACATGTTTTACTTTTCTTTTATTTTGGTATTGAAAATGGTTTTGATAAATTTTTTATTATATCAATGTGTTGTATTGATATCTTGTGATTAAATTGTGGAAATCTTTTGTTTCCTTTATGCACATTTTATGTGATACATTTATGTTATGGTTTACGATATGTTTAAACCTGTTCATATGATGAATGCATTGGACATAAAAAGTGACGGGTGGAGCCCGATATAGCTCCTTGATGTATCAGTAGGTCTCATGAGACAAACTAGTGACTTGGCACAAGGCCTTGACAAAATCTTATTTTTAGTCATGGCACGAGGCCTTGGCTACATGGTTATGATAGTTTGACATTATGCATTCCATCATTATGAAAGTGGTTATTGATATTGTATGTGATTATTCAACCAATAGAATATCCATGTGAAGATGTAAATGTAATTATCTAATTTTACTTTTTCCATATTATGTTTAAGATCATGTTTAAAAGGCTTTTGTTTTAGTAATATATTTTCTTAAATGTTAATGTCTTTTCTTGAAAGTTTCCGCAATATTGTTATCCTTACTGAGAATCTGAGCTCACCTCTTTCAATGTTTTAATATTTTCCAGGATGTGAAAAAGTATTTTATGAATCACCTATAGGGATAGTCAGAAGAGGATATGAGTGTGGACTATGGAGACATTGTTATTTTAGATTTTCACTTTATGATGTAATGTAACATTTATGAATGTATCTAGTGTTTCCAAGGCTACTAAACTAATTCGCCTTTTGAGACATGATCTTTTATGATCATGCCAATATTATGAAGTAATGCACCGACTATAGGTAACTGGTTTCGGGGCGTTACAATTGGTATCAGAGGCAGTTTAGTACTAACCTTGGAAACTACATTTAGATAAACTCTGATTAGAGCGCATAGCCACAAGATAGACATTGATGATTTGTATAGAATAACTTCCTAGAATTTTGTTGTTGTAGAGATTTTGTGGGTTTTACGAACAATAAATCCTTGTCTAGATATGAGCAGGTAGAGGCGGATCTGTCACATATGTACCTAGGGGTAAATACCAAAAACAACGCTTTGAGATAGACTCTAACGGGAACTGGTGCACGACAACGGGCCTTGCTACACTCTGGGTTACGACACTCCAGGGGGATATGCTTAGGATAATTCTCATTTTCTTTACAAACCATTATTAATGGTTTATGAGTATATACTTCCTCAAAGAAAACATTTCATTTTACAATTATGGATTATATCCATAAATAGTTCAATTTAGGATAATTGTTTTACAAGTATGGAAATATTGATTTCGATTCATAAACTAATCTAGTTTATGAAATTGTTTAGAAATGATTCCTAGTGGAAGGAATGGAAACTGTATCAATGATCGCACTCTGTGTAGGTATTTCCCTCCTGCTCAAGATAATTATTGTGGAGCTGGAGATACAACTACTGTTGATCAACTTTTTACCATACTGGGATAACTCACCCAGGTTATGAATAATGACCTTACTCGTATGGAGCACCCTGATCTGCAACGTGGAGGATCAATGATATACCACTTCATGAGGCAACAACCACCAACATTTAATGGTGGAAAATCCATTAATAGCTGAGCAATGGATAAACTCAGAGAAAATATTCCACACCTTGGGGAGTAGCGAAAGGGATAAGGTTATCATGGCCGTTTACCGCCTCACTGGAGATGTCGATCAATGGTGGTAATTGATTGAAAATAAAAAGGAAGATGAAGAGTTATCATGTATGGAATGGAGGGAGTTCAACGATATTTTCTTAGAGAAATACATTCCTCGTGACCATCGAGCAGATATGCAAAGGCAGTTTCTGAGTCGGATACAAAAGGAGGATGAGAATGTCGCAAAGTATGAGGCCTACTTTACAAGGTTATCGAGGTATGCTACCAATTATATATGTAACCCAAGAAGTAATATTGATCGTTTCTTTAATGTGTTAAAGCCATTTCTCTGTTGAGCTTTAATATCACAATCCTTCTCATCGTACGAAGATATTGTCTCGTATGCTATCAAGACATAAAAATAATCCTCTATGTCTTATGACAACAATGTAAAGAAAGAGAAGAAGAGAATGGTAGAACAAGAGTCCAATTAAGGGAAAATGGGAAAGAAGGATTTTCCATTATGTGATAATTATGGGAGGAATCACCCAGGTACTTACCTAAAAGGAATGTGAGTTTGTTATAAATGTGGAAAAAAAGGTCACCAGGAACGTGATTGAAAGGGAAAGAAAGAGGCTATCAATGTTGAATGCTACAGTTGTAGGGAAATGCGTAATTATGCAAATGAATTTCATAAGCATCAGGGAAACATACCTCAGAAAAGGCCAAGGGATCAAGGCCAATCTTATGTTGTTATTACAGTTGATGTGAAATAATTAATGTATTGGTGATTTTGGACTCAAGGATTATATTCTGGTTATAAGAATAATCTGATATATATAAGGATTTTAATGTAGTACTTGTTTTTTTCATTAAGGTTTTAATAAGATGAAGGTAATCATATTTTTAGTATGTGAAAATAAGAGAATATTTACTTTGTTTGGGGAATCTGAAGTTACAATAGATTTTGGAATTTAGAGACCTTTTAGAGAAAGTCTGGATAGTGGTATTTTGGATAACTATATAGGTTGGAATGGATTAAGTTGAACCATGGATAGTTTTGTTTAAGGTTAAAAAATTTCTGAATATTTTTTTTGGAATATTATAATAATATAGTTTCAAAAAAAGGACAACATGTAGGTTGGGGGATAACCCGTCGTGTCGGACAATGCTGCAGGAATCGAACCCACAACCATAGTGCGACATGCCTTTATTACCTACCACTATCCTATAGTAAGTCCCCAATTATTAAAAAAAAAATCCTAATCTAAATGGTTTGTGGTAATATTTGGATCCTTATACAATTAGGATAAATAGAATATTTTTGAGTTCCTTTACCATTTGGAGTGATATATGGGTTCATGGTAAAAATTCATTAAAGAATGAAAGCCTATATGACAAGTAAGTATATTTCCTTACGTTATTCGAAAATATATTAAATAAATTTCTCAACATTATAAAAGGTAACTTAAAACAAAAATATTGTCAGTTAACATTTCCAACTGGGGATTCAATGACCATTTAACCAATCAGAATTTTGTGATTTTCTTATGGTTAAATTTCTCCTAGTCCTATTTTCTACAACTCTCCATCAGACCTTGACGGTTTTTTCTCCTTGATGTCCATATTTTCATAGATTCCTAGTATGGGATATCTCGGGAGACCTTTGTACTTCTATTTCTTTCTTTTGAAGTTATATTCCTATTAACCCTATATCCGATGTGGGTTTTCCACAAAGGTACTTTCTATTTTCAACCTTTTATTTTCGAAGAACTTTTTCAAATTACGAGGACGCAATTTATTGATCTAGTGGAGAATGTAACACCATAAGCTTTCACAATATGCTTCTCTTTCAATAATGCAATAGCTTGCATTGTACGCAGGTTCGAGATTCTAACACACCGCGACTAATCAAAGTAGAAGTTATGAATAGTAATACCCACTTTTTGAAATTATATAAATTTTATATTTAAAAATGGACTTCATTTTTGTATTTGAAATATCGAAATTATCCTAAGTTGAATTTTTTGTAATTTTCGGAGAACATCCAATTTTCTATGAATAGTGAAACATACTAAAAAAAACCATTTTAATCAAAATAATTTATACTGATAAATTATAATATTGAGTGGTTTAAAAGTATAATTATAATATATATTTACAATTTTATCCAACGGTGTTCATTAGAATTAATTTCACTTTGAAATTGGACATAAACAATTGTCAATCTTTTGATATATATTGTTTCTTAAAAACACGCTATTTTTTGTGACAAAGGGAATTTATTATAAAATTAATTAATGCAACTTATATGTTTGGAATTTCATAAAATTGACATCATTTTTGAATTCATAATATCAATTATATCTTAGGGTGAAATTTTGGCATTGTTCTGAAAAACTTCATTTTTTGATGAATAGTGAAACCACTAAGTGGTAGTTAAAAACTGATTTTTCGTTTAAATGAATCATTACCACTTCTGTGATTTAATTTTAAAAACTCTGACTTAAATGGTTTTCATTAGGAAGTAAAATGTGGTCAATGGGATTAAAATAATTTTTTTTTGAATAGTGTCTTTTATGTTTAATTAATCGCAATTAAAGGTAATTAGTGAAATTTAAGGTAAAAATGATATTTTAAAAATATGAAAACATCTCTAAACTTGTCCTACACCTTTGGATAAGTTATTTCATACCAAGAAAATCCATGGGTCAACTTGGGGACCCTATTTAGCCGCTTTGGTAGGAAAATGACATTAAAAACGTTTTATTTAATGTTAAAATAAAAATTTCACAAACATGAGTTCCTTTACTAAAACAATTTTTAAATGGGGTTATACAAGTTTTATTTTTTACTATAAATATTAATTATAAATCTAAAAATATTTCCTACATCATGTTTCTTTTTTTATAATTTTAGACATTAAATAACTTAAAATTCTTATGACACAATGATGATGCAGCGATTACCTCATTAATTAATGATTTAAATAAAAGGAAAGGATAATGAAAAATCTAAGGCTTACCCATGTATAAAACCTATTAGATGAGTATATTAAGAACCCTTATCATCTTATCCAAGAAATATATCATTTTGGGGCCTTTATAATCAGAAAATCGTTTATAATAAAGTAACATTTCAATCTTTCCAAGAGTGCCCCTTCTCTCCTCTTATAAAAGGACCCCACCTCTACCCCCTTATTCACACCATCAAGCCATTTAGATCGGCCAAAATCTGCCGAAATACTCTCCCAACTTCCCTATATTACTCCTAGAAGCCTCACTTAGGGAAAAACTCTTCCCAAGGAAGCCTTTGGCTCAAATCAAAAAGAGTTACCCGATTTTAAGGTAATGTCTTCTCTTATGTTATTTTGTTTTATTTTGCTTCTCCAACCCCTTAAAATCTTTTTATTAATTTATTTTGTAACAAAAAAAGTATCCTCAATATAATAGAATGTTTTTATAATAAGGATTCTAGCTACACATACACACACATACATCTAATGGTTAAATAACATACTATTTCTTTGGATGGCGAATTTCTGTCTCACAGAACGATGATTGTTAAACACTCAAATAACACCTTAAAAGGTGGCCATTAAGATGTAAATATATTTATAAATGATATATAATATTTTAATGTTTTACTTAAGCTTATTATTTTTCATTTATGGCATACCTTTATGGTTTCCATTATTGGTAAACACGATATGTTCATTTTAGGAAGTGCGGACTACCGCCCCCTCAAAGTGATTTGAATCGTTAATGCAATATGTGGGATGTATAAAGGAAGGATTAAATGGTATTATACATTATATTATACTGGAATTATAGTATAACTTTATATAATTATAATTTCATTTCATTTAATATGAAATAGAAATGAAAGTTGCGTTCATGCGTAGGTACGACTTACCGTCTCCATGAATGGTGCATTTCATTTCATACCTCTAAATGTTATGTAATATTATAAATTCATGTATATAGTAGATATATATGATATATAAATAATGAATATAATTCTTAATATAATGGATATTTCACAACATGAACAACTTGTAATTATAAGAAGTTTATTTTTGACTCAAGTACCAAAGATCGACAAAACGACCGTTATTAACTTAAATGACTACATAATTTTTGTAACATTGTAATAAGTGATATAAAAGGGATAATGAACTTGAAAAAGGGTTTTAAGAATGTATATATTTACTCTATTTTATTATTCAGGAGGATAAAGAGCGGTCAAGTCAAGTCAGACCCGAGGTAAGGGAATCTATTAACCCAATTTCCATTCATTGGGTTAATCTCCAAATTTCAAATTATGTCATGATATTATTATGTCCTATCCTATATTTGTACATTAATTATGTGTAATTATTGTAAATACACATAATAGATCTATTTTATTTTAAAAATGAACATTGTAAGGACTTTTTATTAATTTCCTTTCAAGGAGGCATATTTGTTTGTATACACAACTTTCATTTATACGGTGTATAAACACATTTGAATTTGAATTTTATTCAAAATGAATATTTTTATACGAAGCGTTTTTATTAAATGACAAAAGGAATGTTTTTTTCTTACCTATGTGGCGATAACGACTTCTCCACCGCCTTGACTATTGTTTGAGTTTCGGCTTCCTCTATAAGGCATAACTTTAAAAAAAAAATACCATGTTATACTTTTCGATTATTTTTGTATTTAAAATGGTTTTGATAAAGTTTTTATTATATCAATGTATTTTATTGATATCTTATGATTGAATTGTGGAAATATTATGTTTCCATTATGCACATTTCATGTGATACAATTATGTTATGGTTTATCATATGTTTAAACCTGTTCATATGAGGACTGCATTGGACTTAATAAGTGACGGGTGGAGCCTGATATAGCTCCTCGATGCATAGGTATTTCTCATGAGACAAACTAGTGTATTGGCATGAGGCCATGACAAAATCTTATTTTTAGTCTTGGCACGAGGCCCTGGGTACGTGGTTATGATAGTCTAGCATTATGCATTCCATAATTATGAAAGTGGATATTGATATTTCATGTGATTATTCGACTAGTAGAATATCCATGTGATGAAGTAAATGGCATTATCTCATTTTTCTTTTGACATATTATGTTGAATATCAAGTTTAAAAGGATTTTGTTTTAGTTATGCATTTCCTTAAATTTTAATGTCTATTTATGAAAGCTTCCGCAATATTGTTATCCTTTCTGGGCATCTGAGCTCACCCCTTTCAATGTTTTAATATTTTCCAGGATGTGAAGTAATATTTTATGAATCACCTGCAGGTATAGTCAGAAGAGGATATGAGTGTGGACTATAGAGGATTTGTTATTGTAGATTTTCACTTTATAATGTAATGTAACATTTATGAATGTATCTAGTGTTTCCAAGGCTACTAAACTAATCAGTCCTTCGATACTTGATCTATTGTGATTATGTAAATGTTACAAAGTAATGCACCGACTCTGGGTAACTGGGGTTGGGGCATTACACATATCCTCGACGTGGGAGAGTTGGATATCAAGGATGATTCAGAATTTTTGGAGTGACACATAGGAACGGAGGATCGTAAAGATAAGGTGCTTCATAGATGGACTATCCCATTGGTTCGTGTTTATTGGAGGCATGGTGGCCTCAAGGAGAGTACATGGTAACAAGAGGCACAAATGCATGCCCAATACCAAGATTTGTTCTGAGTTTGATCTTCTGTTATCTTTTTTTCCTTTAATATGATGTAATGTTTGACCCTGCTTGTTGTATGATAAGTTATTTCCCTATTTCTTTTCTTTTCTTTTGTTCTGTGAAAATTCATAACTATGGGGAGGTGAGGACCTGATCCTTAATCAAGACACATTAATTTTTAATTGATTAAACTCATGAGGATGAGTCAGTGCTATCCAAAGAGGATAATATCTTAACAAGGAAGAAGGATCTTCGTAATCCATGTGTCAAGATGATGTGAACTTTTATTTGTTTGAGTGGTTACATTTTGGATAGGAGTGGTAGTATTTCCATAGTCTTTAAGAGATAAATGTGACAGAGATATCCCTAGATGTTGAGGTTTTATTTCAGAAATTGAGAGACTCTTGGGCGGTTGGTCCTTGTGAGGTATGTTACGAGCTAGTTGTTCAGACCCATCACTTTTTGTTGGGTAGAATATTGAATTCTTGAAGGAAAGATTATTTTGATGGGTATCTAATAAAATGGAAAGGTCCCTTCTGGTCCACTATTTTCCAAAATCATAATTTTTGAGTTACCATGGGGACCAACAGTGGCTCATTGATGAGTTTTCCAAAATTTAGTAAGAATGAACACTGGAACAGATCAGCCCTTGGTGGCACCGAACAGTATCAGTGCAAGGGAATAAGTGCTAGGCCTATGGTGATGTGGTGTCAGTGACTCACCCATCAGTGATTCATTTCCAGTCGCTCCCAAACATTCCTATTTCACTCTAGTAACACATATTTTAATGTAAAAGTGTTTTAATACCCCTTTTTTATGTGATATAAGTCTGTTTTTGGGGTGATAAAATATGTTTTAAATTCCACAAGAGTCTGGAGATACTTGAATTACAAAACTTTTTGGCCCTTTTATTAGTGTCACTCAATTTTCTTCATTTTATAGTATCCCATATTTTCCTATTTTCACCCTTATTTTGTTTTTCTCTATTTAGTGTTAATACATCAACTCATAGCTGTCCACTATTCAATCTCCACTATTTTTTAGGGGAATTTTTAAATCTAAATTAATGCCAATGTGTGATACCACTGAACCATGTAGTTAAGCAACAACTTGACTTTTAATAACTTATAAATTGTCTCCCTACTTTGAGGATCTGGATTGTTCATAATCTGAGATATTATCTTCCTTCATCATTTTTGTTTCTATAAGGGTTCCTCGATACTTAATCCCTAAAAAAATCATGTTCATGTGCTAGATCCCTTTTCCACTTATCTTTAGAGTTCCTCATGTATGTCTCCCATCCTCTATTCTTGTTACTAGAAGGAACTTATAACTTTGATAATACAATTAGGTGTTTTCCTTCATCTCTATTGACTGTGCACCATGAAAGGAGTGTATTATGTTGTTCCCTCATGATGTAGAAGAAAATAATTTTTACAATGATTATAAATGAGATTTTATAGAATGAAGGGGTGGGACTGATGATGATGTTTATGAATTTTTACCTTAATTTTTATATTTTGAATTGTATTTGATCATGTCAACTAAAAATTGTGGTCGTTGGTGGTCCTTTCCTACAAACTAATGAAGATCTGTTTTTAAGATAATCATATGATTGGATGACTATAACATGGAAATAGTTTAATCACATAAAGATGGTGGATTAAATGGATGATTGATGAAAATAAACCCTTATGTGATCACCTTGGATAACAGAACAGAATTATTGAAATTAATGGATGGTTTTGGCTAAATCTAAAAACTCAATTTCATTGTTCGAGTGATAAAAATGGTTCTTCTATTTAATGTATGTGGGATACGTAGAGGGGAATGGAAATATCTAGTTTACATTTTTTTGGTTAGTGATATTTAGGCCATGTGAAGATAGTGGTTGAATGCTCTGGACCCAGTAATTCAGGGCTTGGTCTAGTTATAGTACATTGATCTCATAGATCCTATTTTGATGTTGTTACTTGAATGATAATCGAGGTAAAATTATTAAACAGATGCCTGGATCTTTTTCGTTCAGTTATTTTTTTGGCTTGTGGTTATTCCTGTTATTTTCTTGATAGTGAAAGAATATTTAAATGGAATCACTTTAATATGATAATGAGAATCAGTATAATGGGAAACTAATTTCTAGAAATGGGTTATGCTCTGGTTTTGGGGGTAGCATAATTTTTCATGTAAAAGTATGAGCAAGAGTTGTTGTGTGTGGAATTATGGTTGGTATCAGGACCCTTAGGTTGAGATTAGTGCTTGATTGCATATATGAATAAAATTTAGTTCATGTGATTTTGTAGGGACCCAAATAATGTTAAGTACTTCATGCTAAACACCCCCAATTTTATTGGGGGGGGGGGTGTTTTTTCCAACATTTTTATGAGTTGCTGGTTATTAACACCTTTTTGCACCGTCTTCTAGGTTGTTTGAGACACTTCGGGTAGGCTGTGACTTTATGAGGTTCTTTATGGACCAAGATTCATTAGGTAGGGTATGTTGTTGTGGATGGACCAGGTGTGTGTTTGTAGGTTTTTTTATCAAGAATATTTGGGATGAGGCCCAGGTGTGGAATTGGTAGTTCTGGGCCATGTGTCTTTGGGTGTTGTAGTGGTTGTTGGGGCCTAGGTATTTGCGGGTGTGGATATGTGTGTTTGTGGTAGCACATGAGTCTATTTGCAGGATAAACGTGTAGTTTGGATGGACAATGGGATTTTTGTTGATGTCATAGTGGGACTGTAAAGGGATTTGTGGGGGAGGTTTGATGCATATGATGTTCTAAATAACCAGTGGAAATGTGGTGAGGGTTACCCAAATATCGATGTTTTATTACTATCATATCAATTGACATGCGTTATTTGGACAGTGTGCTATAGTGATTCCAGATTTATTTTTTTCTTTTCTAGGTGTTTTGGTCACCTATATTTTCTCATGGGGCATTATAATGTCTCCCCACTTTTTCATGATATAAAATTATTTATTTACTGAGTATACTTGTATACTAACCCGACATATATAAAATTTCTTTTAGGTTCCCAAGTGGTCTTTGAGGACCGGGCGAGACTGTACTATCTTGGGTTTAGAACAGTTTTCAATGCTGCTTTTATTTCTTTTGGTACCACCCTCCGAAGTTTTCTTGTACCTCATATCACATTATTTTGAACATTCATGTGGAAAAGGGGTTGTGTATTTAGTTTGACATTCAGTATTTGGTGTTTTTTTTGGATTTACCATCTTATCTCCTGATATCGTTCTACAAAAAGGGTAATTCCTTCCATATTACATGAGATTTAATACCTTTGGTTCGAGTCTCCACTCTAGGTG
Organism: Viscum album; assembly: GCA_963277665.1. Classification (NCBI taxonomy): domain Eukaryota; kingdom Viridiplantae; phylum Streptophyta; class Magnoliopsida; order Santalales; family Viscaceae; genus Viscum; species Viscum album. Next base: position 1,272,770,760 of record OY728146.1, read on the forward strand.
ATCGTGAAGATGGGACTCAAGGGGTTATTATATATCTTTCAAATTAATGAATGAAGTGTCTGGAAGTTTTCTTCCCATTACCTCATTTTGGAGAAGGTGGGTCATGGTACTATGTGGAAATGACTAGCAAGTTCATATGAAATGTGTGCCATTTTATTTTAATTTATTTGAATTATATTTTCAAAGGATTATAAGATATGTTTTAACTAGTGGTTAAATATGAGATTAATAAATGAAATTAATGAAATTTATTGGAGGAAAATCATGTGACCAACAATGACATTTTATTACCATATATATCATATCATGTTGTTAAATATATCTATCATCATACCTCCCATTCAATCTCAATATATTCTCATGTTAGAAATAAGATATCTAAAATTATATAATTTTGTTATTTACTCAATTTAAACCAATCATTGAGTAGAAATGTTGAAATAAAAATGATGACCAATAAACAACATCTGTTAATTATTAATGAATCATTAAAACGTTTTCTTCTATTCCCTGAGGAATGAAATTTTATAATTTATTTATAGATTCTTATTATTTATTTAATCTCCATATCATTGAATGTACCCCATAAAATATTTTTATGATTATTTTATAAGTGATTTTTACAATAAATTTGATAGTCACTTATTATTTTTTTTATGTTAAAATTGGAATTTATGTACAAATAATCATATTAAAATTAATATTTACCCTATTATTATAAGTATATAGGAAATAAAATTATATAGAATATTCATATTAATGTGATGTTATTTTATAAATTATATCCCATGATAATAAATTCAATATTATTATAGATAATTATATGGATTATAATAATAATAAAATTATTTAAAATACTATTTTTGTTAAAAACCAGTTCATTACTATTCATTGAAATATTACATTGAATAAATATAAAAAAAATTAATGATTTTTTTTTCTATAGATCACGAATATCAATGTATAATATATTGTTATTATTTTGATTAACATATTTTAATTTATTATTATTTTATTACATATTAAATATTTATATTGATTAATAATAATATAAATTACATTATTAAGACTATGTTTCTTATCGGTTTACAATCATGAAAAAATTAATGGGTGTTATAGATGAAGAAAGAATAATAAATAATAAATATAGTTATATTTATATAGTCTCTTATTAATGTTTTTAATCACACCATCCCAAATTCATTAATTAATTTGACAATGAAAACATTTTTTGGTGGTTACGATTAGCATTGAACAGTATTCACTTTTTTTATCATCTCATTTTTTATATTCCCTATGGTTCATTCTTGATTATTTCCTTTAACAAAAAAATGATGTTCAATGATATGTGTTCACATTTATCTAGGGTAAACATTCATATCATTTAATAGTAATAATGAATGTTGGAAATAAATAATTCAAAATATTCTCTAGATAGGTGTGATGGAGGTTTCAATGGGAGTAGACCTAGATTTTAGTAGAGGTGTGACAACAATTTGATGTAAAAAATCAAAATTTAAGAATGAAAATTATATTCAAGTTCGATGAATATTCTTAATACATGGCTTGTATTCTCTTTTGAGATTTCATGAATGTATCCAATTATTGGATAATTGTCCCATATATTTCTTAAAATATTATTACACCCTATGAATGTTGACAACTGACATTAATTTTAAAGTGATAAGGTTCTATGAAATTTTAAATATCACAAGATGTGTGAAATTGGGTCACATGTCTAGTATGAAAAGAAATATTAAATGCTTGTGTAGAAGTCATACCCATATTTTATGATTCTATATTCATGGTAAGATAACCAACAGATAACATACTGACATATTACATTATTTTAAAATAATATTAACTACATGTCACATTGAATCACTCCCGAAACCAATGGGATTAGTATCAATGTATATTAGAAACATAAATAACTTATTATTCAAAAAGTACATAAAAACTATTTTAATAATATTCCCACATGATACCCTTCATGGAATAGCATACCTGATACTTGAGTGAATTAGATAGTGTATTGAAAAATATGAATGTCGTGATCTTATATGCCCAGTTATGGGTGAGGATAATATATATTATTTATCTTGAAACCATTAAATATTATCGATCTATTTTATTTGAATACATATTTATGTTTTTTTATAATCACATAAAATCATTAATTATAAATTCATTATTATTATTATTATTATAAAATATAATACATATTATTTTATTAAATCAATCTAATTAATTTTTATATTATATTTCTATAGTTTTTTTCTTATAGTTGAATTATTTTTAATTATTTCCACCTAAAATTACACAACATCAATAAACTTATTTGTAAAAACAATATTTAGTGACCATATATCTAATTAATATATATCCAATGACCATATATCTAAAAGCCATATATCCAACAACCATATTTATAATGGGATTATATCCAATGGACATGTATATCTTTCATATTGTATTACTATATATAGTCTTACATACATATCTAAACTTTTTATCGGAATAGATAATATATATATAATTATATTTATCATATATATATATATATATCTAATGATATATTATTTATATATTTATCTTAGGTTGTATGATCTACTTTGAATATCATGATGATTATAAATTTAATCATGTAGTTTTTTTATTTCCTTGTAGTTTCATTACGATTTAAAATTCAAAAAATGTGTTTCACTAATTATTTTCAAATAATAACATAATGAAATACAGAATAATTTACTTTATTATGTGACTCCTGTATCATAATATATTAATAAAATTATGGATTTACAAAAGAATTTATAAATAAAATAAAAGGGTGTTAAATTATAACAACATAATAAAATTTCTTTGACAAGTTTTCTTTACTCAAATTAAAAATTTTGCTATAATTTTCTCTCATTATATATTCACGTTCTCAAGACACTTATTAAATAAATGTATTAATCTTTTCAATCTTATCCATGTTATTGATATTTTAATTATTTACATTATCACTAAAATAAATGATTTAGATCAAATTTTAATTAAAAAAATTTATGTTTCACTGGTACTACCTGTGAGTTTAATAAATTTGAATGGCTAGGTATGTACATCCTCAAAAGTGATACAAGAAACACATAAGGAATAATATAGTGGTTTGGTGAATATAGAGGATGAAAATTTGTCATCCCTATATGATAAATATTTGGAAGGGAAAAATGTATATTGTACTAAAAATTCCCCTTATTCCAAAAGCTCATAACCATAATCCCTGTTGACATTAAATGGTTATCTCTAAATTAAATATCCAAATCTCAAATTTTAATTATCATTTTAGTCCTTCAATTTATTTATTTATTTTTAATTTAGCATGTATTGTTTTTAATCTTCTCTAACATCCCTTAATAACAATCAATTCCTAGTAGATTATTCTCCCTCACAAGAAACCAACATATTAATATTCTCTTACTCTTTCCATATAAATCCTCGTACGATTCCATTTGAAATATAAAATCAGAATTATTTTTATGTGGTAGCTACAATAAATTAATTTATTGATCCTAAAATCCATTGAAATCAATTTAATACGATTATACCATATCTTGCAGAGTTCAAATGCCCTTTTTAATGGAAATATGTTCATAGATGTTAATCTGAATGGATTCCCAAAATTCTACCAATTTATTAGTTTGTAATTTTATAGAATAATTTATTAAATCTCATATATTGATCAAATATAATTTAATGTGGTTACCTATGAAACCTTACAAAATTTTGGATTTCAGGTAATACATATTCCTAAATAAATTTTCTCAGATCAGGTAAAAATATTCCAACTTCATAAGGCCACCAACTAGTGCTGAAATGGTATTGTTGTAAATAAATTTTTTGGGGTGTGTTATATTGAAGTCTAGATTTTTCTCATTTCCATATAGTTTATTGTAATGGTTTCTTCATCCATGAAGACATTTTAATTATACCTTAAATTGATTGAATATATTGAATTGGGATATTTACTATATAATCTACCTATTTATGCTTACCTTCTAGAAATAATCATTGAGATAAAAATATATCATTCTTATTATAGGATTAATAGAAGAGAATGAGATATATAAATAATCTTATAATTATATATTTTATTATTATATTTAGGTGTCACCAATTCATTTTAAGACGTATAGAACTCTAGAAATTTCATCATTAAAATTTAGATTATTTTACACCTTGATTGGTAGATTTTTATCCTCCTTATGAGCATATTTAATCATCACATATATGGGTGGATAAGTAGTCACATAGAAAGGATATTATTTCTGTCCTTTTAAAATGATTTATAAATCTACCCCATGAAAACCAATGATTAATTGTTCTCTTTAGATTATTTTCATTGAAAACGTAGCATGGTCTTAATAATAATATAACCATCCACCTTATTCACCCCCCATTGTTGTTAATAAATAAATCCATTGTCTTCGATTTACTCTAGCCGTATAATTTTTTTTAATTTTCAAATATTTATATGTGAATATATTCATTAATATATTATGATATGTATATGGATCATAATATATTCTAATGTCACAATTACTACTTATATTTAATTACAATATGAAAATTTCTAGTTTTAGATCATGGATTGATATATTTTTCTGATCAACCTTTAAAATTTGTAAAAAATAAGCTACCACCTTTTCATTATTCAATAATAAAAACCCAAATCCATAATTTAATGTAATTTTTTATTTCACACACCCTTCACAACTATATTTTCGTTAATGTTTTAATGTAGTGTCCATAAATTGAAAAAAAATTCATGAAATGTTTTTGATATTTATTTATTTTAAAGAATATGCATCCCTTTTTAAGGAAACGATGCTAGTAATTTTTATAGGCATGATATTTTTTTACAATGAATTTATTATATTCTACCAATCAATGAATACAAGGGTTATATTTTTTTTAGTCTTGTATATTTTTAATTACTTCTTGTCATTGAAGGGTCCATGTATATACCATTATTTTTGATTATGTGGCCCAAAAAATGAATATTTTATGGCCATAATTAATTATCTTGAAATAAGAAATTTCTTCTTGTCATTCTCCACATATTCATGAAAATGCTAAATTGTTCTTCACGCTATTTATTTCTATTGAAATAAATGAGAATATCTTCTACAAGGATTAACAAAAAGTAATATATGTAATCAATAATGATTCAAATCATTATGTGCATGAAGGTGACATGGTCATTTGTATGTCTGATTGGATTCACGAGGATCGCATACTATCCATATAAAGTACCAAATGCTTTAATGGGTATATTATATCATTATATGTTTAATTTATTATGTATAGAATAAATTTAAATCCATTTTTATTGTTAATATATTCATTATTTATTAATCAAGTCATCAATACAAGGTTGATGATACATGTACAAGATTATAATCATTTTAATAAAATGAAATTCAATTAAAATACACATTATTTTATTTTTACTATTAGTAAAGTTGAACAATGGACAACATTTTCAAATGTTATAAAATATAGAACCCTTATACACATTAAATATGAGTCAATTAGTTAATTCATTTAATTCAATATGGGGAATTAAATATGAATAATTTAGTATAATCATAAAACTACGTATGTGTTCTATTAAAATATCACCATCGATCATTTGGGGAATCCCATAAAACATATTTTGAAAATTATCAATTTATTCATCCACGATCCAAATTTCCCAAATATTTAGTTGATTCCAAACAATTTAAGAAACGTTCCCCTCATGATTTGATATTAGGAAATGTACAAGGTATTCTATTCGTATTGATATTCGGTAGTCTTCTATGTATTTATAGAATATTAAATACTTTTCTATAGTATGACATACCATTTATATAAAATTAATTGGGTTCTATGTAGAGAGACCCAACCTATTCCATATATAACATAAAATTTTACTAAATGAATAATAATTACATTTACAAAAATTTTGTTTACAAAGAAATAAATAAGAGGTGTGCTAGATTAAATAGGTGAAATCATTATACCATTAGGTATTTTCTTCAGTAACTCAGTAACTATCAATCAGGGTAGTGATTTCATAACCATATATGTGAAAGAGTGTGTAAATACATAATCAAATCAGTCATTTGACATTCTTGGGGGGATTATGAGTGTATATACCTCTAATTTATTTTTGTGAAGTAATTAAAAAAAATCAAATGTAATATAAATTCAATTTATCAATTTGATTTAGAGGATTTTATCATTTAATCATCATATCCCTTTTATTGGGGAAATGTTTTGAGTGATTTTAAAAACATTATAATTAAATCATTACGGTTTGAGTGATTCAATTTTTTGAGATTTCATTACATCCATTATGTTTATTTTACTATCTATTACTATATCTATATTAATGTTACTTGTTAGTTTTAATTCACACATAAATAATATACATGTCTCCTTTATTTTATTACGCTAATGATTCTTTAAATTTTCTATATAATATGATAAATATTACTTATTCAATGGCTTTAACCATTTTAGTTTTTAGGAAACACCACTTTAATTTTCATGTACAATATAACATTTGAATAATGGATGTTAATTAAATTCATTTACTATAAAATGAAATAAAATAATATCATCCTAGATACCAATTTACATTATATATAATTATATTTTAGAAAATAGTTTGATGAAAACAAATAACATTAAAGTGTTAACAAAATATACACAAAATAAATTGGTATCCTTTTGATGATATCATGATTTTTAATAATCAAATCATTCCCATCATACAATAGACCATGTAAATATGTCACTGGTTTTTTTTTGATAATTCCATTAAAATTATATACAAAAAACCATTTTAAACCCCTTTCATTATATAAATGCTGAATTCTTTTTCATGATTTAATTTCTTGATTTGTGTCTAAATTATATCACACTCACCATGAAAATTATAAACAAATAAATCAATAACTACCTATTGTAGACATCAATGTATAGAGTATGTCTTTTATATTTTGTTGATCTATTTCTCATTGATTATTAGATAAGAAAAACAACTAAAGGAGGGAGTATATTTTGATATGGACTTAATGAAGATTTGATAAATCCTTTTTGTGTTTGAATGGTAATAATATATTGGGTGAGTATTCATATATAGATATTTTTGTTTTGAAATTTGAATATTATTTTTTGGTCAAAATATTATATGTCATGGAATCGCATTGTGTGATTAATTTAATTGTTTATTACACTCAATTTTTACTTACATCCTCATTATTGTAGTCATTTACTAAAAAAGGGATGTGTGGGTATAAATTAATATTAATCATATTAATAAACCATATTATACATTAAATAAATCATAATATTATGTTATTATTACACCTTCAATTAATAATATTAAATTCAAGGTTCATTAGACATCAGTCTTTTGTCAACATAGTTTTTTTAAGTTCTATATTATTATTATTACTAAGATTTCCCCAAAAAATAGCCAAACCCTACTATCATACAATTTTTGATGAACCAATAAAAACAAACAAGTATATTAAATCATTTCATGTGAATATTCATTATATATCACAATAACTCACAACTCAGAACGTATTGGTTTAGTTCCTTTGAAGAATATATACAAAAAAATATTATTTTATAAATATTATTCATTATTAAACATAAATATTTTTCTCACATGATATTAATATAGAAAGATAAATATTAATAGAAATCATCTTTTCACGTTGAAGGAAAAAATAAAAAATTGAAGAGAATATAATCTTAATAATGGGTGAAAATAAGAGATATAATTTTAAAGTCATAATTGTTAATAAGAGTAGTATTTTGATTGGAGGGTATAATTAAAAACATGAACAAACAAGAATCATGTCCTTCCTAATAAAAAATGGATCATAAATTAGCAATCACGAACTTAAGGGAATCATCTGAAAATGTGAAATATAAAATTAGATTATTGATTATTAAAAATAATATAAATCATTTTTTTATAAAATATCACAACTATGATTGTAATTACAATGGTTATAGATTTTATTATGGTCTTATGTAATCACTAAATTCTTATAATAATTTTGGATTGAGTCCCATAGGGGTTTTATAAGGACCCCCATTCAAAAAATCATTATTGATAGAGTCTCGAAGGGGTTTATGTTCACTCCCTATACCCACATACATAATGGTCACAGTCTCCAAATGGGGTTTGTATTATAATAAATTCCCATAAACATGGGGGATATTGTCCCCTAGAAATTTGGGTTCACCCCTTCCACATTACCATAATAATATTTCAGTGCATCTATTTTGATTATTGGTTCCATCTATATTACCATAATTAGAGTAGACCAGTCAAATTAAGGTTTTGGGTTCTGTCCTCATTCCCATAGTCTTATAATAAAATTCCTCTTTTGGATTTGGTTTCAGTCCCCTTACTATAATAATAGTGGCTATATTCCCTTAGTATATTGGGTTCTATCCACATTTCAATATTCATAGTCTACTGAATTTCTAGTTACCCAATCCCCAGTATCCCACAGAAGATATCTTATTACATTTCCTTTTAATATGACACAAAGAACATCAAATAAAAGGTAAAAACACTATAATTTTCATGGTAAACTATTTTCAAACTATATTCCCATATTATATTGGAATACAAAAATTAAAACATCAATTTATTCAAGAATTAAATTATTCCTTCTCATACATATAAAATAAATCAGTCTTTATGTTATCTCAGGAAAGAGAAACCAAATTAGGGTGACATTAAATGACTAGTAAGGGTTTAGTACAATGTATTATATCAGGAATCAATAATAATAATAAACATGGAAGGGTAAATAAATATGTAAACATTCCATTTAAATAAATGTATAAGTAAAAATAAATATACAATGTTAATTAAATGAAAACACATTCAATATAATTAATGAACTCAAAATGAAATGAATCTGTAGATAACATCATAGTCAAATTATCATGAATAACTCTAAATGAATTATAAATGAATGAAATTATTAATGATCAGAAATCATGTTTCTCATACACATGATTCCTTTACCATAAATTTATTTCACAAGATGGTTTATATCATACTACTCTCAATAACATTAAAATGATAACATAAAACATATTGATCACAAATTCATTGGGTGTTTCCTACAAATTTTGTCTCATAAGAATAATGATTAAATGACATGATTAAACTAACCATTACCCTACACATTTCATACCTTTCAAATTCATTACATATGTATGAAATAATCGATTTAATACACGAATGATTTTTTTTATCATTAAATCACTACATTGAGTGAAGGATACATATTTATAAATATTTTATAGATTAATAAATAACTACCTAACTAATAACTACATGATAAAATGATATAATATTGAGGATATATACTAATTCCTGAAAAATACCATTTTTTTGGGAAATATAAGGTATATAATAATATTAATAATTCAATGAAAAGTTACTGAAAATAAAAATGACTCAAGGTTGTGAATGTAAATACTTTTCTTGATAAAAATGATCAAAAAACTTATATGGGAGTAATAATTATGGAATCCAAATATACAAATTTTTTAAATAATTAAAATATGTTTTCATTGATTAATTAAAATAGAATAAAAATATTATATAATTTTTTTTTGCAGAAATAACTTTTCTATTTTGAAAACTATTAAACATTTTGAAAAAAAATTTCGTTATGAAACCATTTATTTAAAATAAATTTTTTTAAAAAATATTAATGAACTTATTTCCTTTTAAAATGTCTTTTAAAAAATTTATGTTAGTCTTCAAATCATAAGGGTGTCATGGTATCTAGATATACAATACATCTAGTTAATGTTAAAATGATATTTTTCATATTTTCATTAAAATATAAATGATAATTATTTTTAAAATTACATATGATTCATTCTGAATCATTTTAAAAATATAAAAATAAATGAAAATTTATTTTGATAAATTATTTTGAAATATTTAAAAATGTATTTTCTTAGGAATCATGGTTTGGTTAGAAAAGAGATTTCCATCTTAAGAGAGAAATAAATTTGGATTTTCAAGAAAAAAAATCCAAACAATTTAATGAATATAAGAGTGATTTTTTCTGTTATATTAATATATAATGAATAACATAATGATATGAAATATAAATTGGAAAAGGAGTATATGGTAAAATAATTTCATATAACATAAATTCACTACTAATGAACCTCGATTAGAATGAGATTGTGAAATAAACCATTACAATGATCATGTTATTGAAGTGAGAATTAATTAGTGATTTGATTATGGGTTTTAACTAAAAATTAAAAAAAATTATTTAAATAATACATAATGTAATAAAAATTCATTATACACATAATATTAGAATGTAATAATCAACGATATAGAATTTTAAATCAATGAGTGGAAATTATGTAAGGAAATCCCATACCACATGGTAACATTTAATTAAAAACCAATGAAATGAAATATATAAAATTTAAAATTTGTAAACCATTAATAATGGTGAATTAATGATATTACATGTCAAAGGGAATATATGAATGAATTTTGTTTCATAATATTACAATATTCCACAACAAAATGAAATTATGATGAAATCTCTTACATTAGGGTTTCATTAATTTAATGTAATTTATCCTCTTTTATATAGGTTAAGAACAATATTTTCAATTATTAAAAGTGAAATATATATTTATAATATCTTATATTATCATTTTAAAACATATTATCACTCATTCATTAATATTATTTCATTATTTTCATCGTTTCATGTGTTAATTGAATTATTTTCTCTTTGTGTTTTAGTATGAAAGATGTAGTTCTTGGAAATATATACAGTTCCACCAATTACATAAAAATATTAATAATGATTTTTTTATATTTTTATAAAATTTTTACATCAGAGCCGAATATTTAATGATGCTTATGAATAGAAATGTATGTTATCATCGTCGATATAATAGGTCTCATATAAACATCAGTAACACACCCATTTTTTATTGATCAGTATAGAATGAAGTTTTGTAGTGTAAAATAATTTCATAATTATAATTATATTATATATATACTAAATTATATACTTATATATATCATCTATGTAGGGTGGTTATGAAAAGAGAGTCACATCATTTCACAAAGGCGGTAGTTATCGCTTACTTGAATGATGATACCATCATTATGTGGGTGAATAGTATATAAAGAAAGTGATTCATTTTTTATAATTAAAAAGTGGTAAATATATCATTAAAATAAAAAATATTTTATTTATATGACATATATTCATTAAACATGTCCATATCACCTTCTATATGAAGCATTATTTAAAGATGTATAAAATCGCTTGGCGAGGCGGATGTCTTCCACATACAAGAGCGACATTATAATTTCTCTTACCAGATGACGGGTAATGGTATATAAAATATATACTGACTAAATAGGCATAAATATTTTATAAATATAAAATATATACTTTATAACCAACAGAATACCCATTTTTGAGAGGAGAAAATATTATAAAATTCATGGGTTTCATCATAATTTTGTATGTCGTACACATGACCAATGATTTTATAACCCATATGATGTAATTGGATCTAGTTTTAGGTAATAAATTTTTATAAAATCTCTTAATTATATTTAATATACATATTATATTATATTAAATGTATTAATAATTATTTTAGTTCATTGATAATGAAATAATATAAAAACACATTTTGAAGACCATTACCACATCATCAGGTATCCTCTTAATGGTTTCACTAATTCATACCATAGCTGTATTTCATTGAAAAAATAAATATTCAAGAATTATTTATGGATATTTGGAAGTAATTTTTTTATTTGATTAAAATATGTGTTTTTAAATGTGTGAATAAGAGGTCAATGTGATTTCCGTTTTATAAATGAAGTGGAAAATATTTTTTAAAATACTCAAAAGTATTTACATTTCAGAGGTCTTCTATACCTCACATACCCCAAAAACTGAAAAATAATTTATTATAGGTTTTATTTGGAAAATAAAAACTTCCCAAATAAAAAAAGACATTTTTATCAATTTAATTCTTTGATTTTTGTTTAAATATTTTTACTATTTTAGTTCTTTAATATGGTAATAAGAATCATATTATTTATATAAGTAATTTATCCATAAAAAATGTAATTAAATGGTTTTTAAATATATATTTTACATCAATTTTTTTTCAATGTTATTTTCAATTCACTAAATAAAAATAATATATCTCTGTAAGAATAAATTTAAGAGAAATTCATGTGTCGTGCAACATAGCTTTTTAACCTTAATCAAGGTATTTTATATTATATATTACTACAAATCATTGTGGTAAAAAAATTATTTTAACATTGATAATATATATTATTATTATTCCATATATATAATATTTTTTTCTAAACCATATCGCATAAATTGATTAATTTATTTTAAAATTAATCCTGCTGATGTGATGAGAAAGTGGATTTTTAAAATGAAAATGTTCAAAAGTATGCAATGTTTTATTTGAAAATTAAATTAAGAAATGTACTAAATTTCCATAAATTTAAATAAAATATATAAAATTGAAGTATAATTTAAATAATATTAATTCGTAATATAATTTTTCAATATAAATTATTTCAATTGAAGGAAATATTTCAATTTAAATTCTTTATTTATTTCAACATTCCTAAAACATTACATTTCTGGGAAAAACACAAAAAATTCACCCCATCATAAATTTGGTATTTAGATTTGAAAAATTATGTTTAAATTTAAATCTATGTTTACTAAAATTGGTAAAAAAATCAATAATTATGTGTGAAAGTCATGATTAAACAATTTTTTTAAAAAATAATAGTTTTTAGAAAACATATTTATTTTCAATAAATGATTATTATTATATTTATAGTAAATGGATAGTTAATAAACATTTGTAAACAATATATTTTCTTAATTTATTTAATCCAATTTTTAACATCCATTCAAACTTCTCATAAATAACTATTATATTTAATGATAATATTAATTATGTATTATTTTTGTTAAACTCATTCATGTGTATATCACAAGATTTTTCAAAGACAAGTTTCATTTATGAATCTCAAGATAAACTCTGTGTTTCATGTAATGGTAGATAACATATTATTTTTTTCATTCTAGATAAACTCAATATTTATTTTCACACACAATATTAAATAAAGCGTGATTCTTTTAGAATTTTTTGTTGTTACATTTTGTCCATGTTAGATTAAATGTGTCTGTGGAATTCAAACATTATCTTTGTAATCCATGGTCTGATAACTAAAAACTACATTTTTTAGAAACCAAATCATGAAATTTTTAATAAAATATAATGTTATCAAGAGATATATGGAGTTAAAATAGTTATTTATAATAAAATACAACTATATTTCTACATAAGAGGGTAGTAGTGGAAGGTAATGATATAAACATATAAGAAAAGGATAATCAATTATAGATAATGATTTAGGTAATTTATCAATGTAAAAATAATGAACAATGTAATGTTAATGATCTTACAACCATAAACTTTTTATTATTTAAAATTATATATGTATAATTAAATTTTAATGTAATAGGATAACATTTTTGTATCAATATCCTTTTCTAAATAAGGAGAAATTATTTTAATATGTAAGGAAATATATATACTCCAAACGAAAAAATTTCATAAGAACAATTTAATGCATTGATTATTCATTGATAAATTTCTAATTCACCCATTACTCAAAAAATAGATATATGTTATTAAATTTTTTTTCATTGAGAGTAGAAATTCACTTTTAATGGAATATAAGGTCCACAAAAGGGTGAAATGTCCTCCCTTCTATAACATCTATTTTCCAAAACCAACATTGTTATCAGAAGATATCAAATATAAAAAATTAATTCCTACACATAAAAATTAAAACCATTGGTTCATCATTATTAATGTTTTCAAATCATTTAAATAGTGAAATATTTACTAGTTTATCACATATAAAATTGTTAACTGTGAAAACCTTATCATCCATCAGTATTGGGTTTAATCCCTACTACATTTATAGATACAATGTGTTGTCACCAGTTATGTTAATTTTCCATTTTCTAAAACTATAATAATATAATTCTTAAAAACCTTCAAAAATAATAAAATATTGAAATCATTGAAATTAAAGTTTTTTGTAAATAAATTTTTAGTAACATTTTTCATAAAACTTATTTTTTACAATGTTTAATAATATTATTTTACTATTATCAAAATTATATTTATTAAAACAAAAGGTTATTAATAATTTTAAAATTGTGTCTTTAAAATATATAGGAATTAATAAACAAATTACTTTACAACTAAAACATATGATAATCACAAATTTCTTCTAAAATATTCTTATTCTTGGTTGAATCCACTGACAAAAACCCCAAAAAATGGAGTTCATGAATTTGAAGATGTGTTAAATCTCTAACTCATATCCAATGATTGATTCCATAATACATTATTTAATAAATTAATATATGCATTTAATATTTAACACAATCCATAGGAAGTTCATGATTGTTATAAAAAAATACAGTTGGTAAAAATCATTTTACATTTTAATTCATGAATCCCAATAAAAAACATTCTAATTTTTTCTCAATATAGCTATATATTTGGTCCATGATTTAACATATGGTACCAATTTTTCATCCTTTATCAAAATACTTGAAATTGGGTGATAAATAAAATTTGAATTATCCTAATCATATCACCACAGAGTGTGAATTCTAACACGAAGTATAGATTATTTTCATTCCCCTAGTAATAATCAATAAATTCTATGTCTACCATTTATAATGTTAATACCCCTGGGTACATCTGTAACAGAGTTAAATAAAACATTAGTATTGATAAAGGGATTTATTTCTCAGAAAACCCACATAATATTTACTTTACAAATACATTAGGATGTTCTTCTATACTTTTCATCAATTTCTTTCATAGGTTTATGATTATTAATCTATGTATTCCTAAATTTAGTATCCAATGGTTTTACTAAGCTCCCCCTAATAAAAATTATATCAACCCTTACCCAATTAGTCCAGAGGTGGGGTCTTACATTAATAAATTGTTATAAGATAAAAATAAATGTATCCCAAAAGACCGAATTTTTAAATAATTATAGTAAAGAAGATAAATAAATGATTCCACTATTATTTTTCAATACATTATTAACAGAATAATTTTTTTAAAATAACATTCTTCTCACTAGAATATCCTTGCCTATAAAATATAACTATCTTCATTAAATCTTGAGAAAATGAAAAAAAAATGAACATTTCAATGATTTGGTTTGGATTATGTTGAATAGAATCTATCATGAATCAATAATAATAATCATCATTATAATGAAAATAAATAATAACATATTTCATTTAAATATCCAGACAATTAAAATCAATATTTAAAAGGAATTTAATTGAAAATACATTCCTATTAATCAATGAACGTTAAATTAAATTCATCCAAAGATAATTTCACATTGTAAATATCATGTATAACCATTACTGAATTCTAAATAAAAGAAATAATTAATTATCATACATCATGATTCATTTAAACATGATAATTCGTCCATAAAGGCCTTTCATAATATGATGTAGAACATAATACACATAATAGATCTATTTTATTTTAAAAATGAACATTGTAAGCACTTTTTATTAATTTCCTTTCATTGAGGAATATTTGTTTGTATACACAACTTTCATTTATACGGTGTATAAACACATTTGAATTTGAATTTTATTCAAAATGAATATTTTTATATGAAGAGTTTTTATTAAACGACAAAAGGAATGTTTTTTTCTTACCTATGTGGCGATAACGACTTCTCCACCGCCTTGACTATTGTTTGAGTTTCGGCTTCCTCTATAAGCCATAACTTTTTTTTAAAAAAATCAATATAAATACCATGGTATACTTTTCGTTTATTTTTGTATTTAAAATGGTTTTGATAAGGTTTTTATTATATCAATGTATTTTATTGATATCTTATGATTGAATTTTGGAAATCTTATGTTTCCTTTATGCACATTTCATGTGATACAATTATGTTATGATTTATCATATGTTTAAACCTGTTCATATGAGGACTGCATTGGACTTAATAAGTTATGGGTGGAGCCTGATATAGCTCCTCGATGCATAGGTAGTTCTCATGAGACAAACTAGTGTATTGGCATGAGGCCATGACAAAATCTTATTTTTAGTCTTGGCACGAGGCCCTGGGTACGTGGTTATGATAGTCTAGCATTATGCATTCCATAATTATGAAAGTGGTTATTGATATTGCATGTGATTATTCGACCAGTAGAATATCCATGTGATGAAGTAAATTGCATTATCTCATTTTGCTTTTGACATATTATGTTGAATATCAAGTTTAAAAGGCTTTTGTTTTAGTTATACATTGCCTTAAATTTTAATGTCTATTTATGAAAGCTTCCACAATATTGTTATCCTTGCTGAGCATCAGAGCTCACCCATTTCAATGTTTTAATATTTTCCAGGATGTGAAGTAATATTTTATGAATCACCTGCAGGTATAGTCAGAAGAGGATATGAGTGTGGACTATGGAGGATTTGTTATTGTAGATTTTCACTTTATGATGTAATGTAACATTTATAAATGTATCTAGTGTTTCCAAGGCTACTAAACTAATCAGTCCTTCGATACTTGATCTATTGTGATTATGGAAATGTTACAAAGTAATGCACCGACTCTGGGTAACTGGGGTTGGGGAATTACACATATCCTCGACGTGGGAGAATTGGATATCAAGGATGATTCAGAATTTTTGGAGTGACACATAGGAATGGAGGATCGTAAAGATAAGGTGCTTCATAGATGGACTATCTCATTGGTTCGTGTTTATTGGAGGCATGGTGGCCTCATGGAGAGTACTTGGTAACAAGAGGCACAAATGCATTCCCAATACCAAGATTTTTCATGAGTTTGATCTTCTGTTATCTTTTTTTCCTTTAATATGATGTAATGTTTGACCCTGCTTGTTGTATGATAAGTTATTTCCATATTTCTTTTCTTTTCTTTTGTTGTGTGAAAATTCATAACTATGGGGAGGTGAGGACCTGATCCTTAATCAATACACATTAATTTTGATTTGATTAAACTCATGAGGATGAGTTAGTGCTATCCAAAGAGGATAATATCTTAACAAGGAAGAAGGATCTTCGTAATCCATGTGTCAAGATGATGTGAACTTTTATTTGTTTGAGTGGTTACATTTTGGATAGGAGTGGTAGTATTTCCATAGTTTTTAAGAGATAAATGTGACAGAGATATCCCTAGATGTTGAGGTTTTATTTCAGAAATTGAGAAACTCTTGGGCGGTTGGTCCTTGTGATGTATGTTACGAGCTAGTTGTTCAGACCCATCACTTTTTGTCGGGTAGAATATTGAATTATTGAAGGAAAGATTATTTTGATAGGTATCTAATAAAATGGAAAGGTCCCTTCTAGTCCACTATTTTCCAAAATCATAATGTTTGAGTTACCATGGGGACCAACAGTGGCTCACTGATGAGTTTTCCAAAATTTAGTATGAATGAACACTGGAACAGATCAGCCCTTGGTGGCACCGAACAGTATCAGTGCAAGGGAATAAGTGCTAGGCCTATGGTGATGTGGTGTCAGTGACTCACCCATCAGTGATTCATTTCCAGTCGCTCCCAAACATTCCTATTTCACTCTAGTAACACCTATTTTAATGTAAAAGTGTTTTAATACCCCTTTTTTATATGATATAAGTCTGTTTTTGGGGTGATAAAATATGTTTTAAATTCCACAAGAGTCTGGAGATACTTGAATTACAAAATTTTTTGGCCCTTTTATTAGTGTCACTCAATTTTCTTCATTTTATAGTATCCCATATTTTCCTATTTTCACCCTTATTTTGTTTTTCTCTATTTAGTGTTAATCCATCAACTCATAGATGTCCACTATTCAATCTCCACTATTTTTTAGGGGAATTTTTAAATCTAAATTAATGCCAATGTGTGATACCACTGAACCATGTAGTTAAGAAACAACTTGACTTTTAATAACTTATAAATGGTCTCCCTACATTGAGGATCTGGATTGTTCATAATCTGAGATATTATCTTCCTTCATCATTTTGTTTCTATAAGGGTGCCTCGATACTTACTCCCTAAAAAACCATGTTCATGTGCTAGATCCCTTTTCCACTTATCTTTAGAGTTCCTCATGTATGTCTCCCATCCTCTATTCTTGTTACTAGAAGGAACTTATAACTTTGATAATACAATTAGGTGTTTTCCTTTGTCTCTCTTGACTGTGCACCATGTAAGGAGTGTATTAGGTTGTTCCCTCATGATGTAGAAGAAAATAATTTTTACAATGATTATAAATGAGATTTTATAGAATGAAGGGGTGGGACTGATGATGATGTTTATGAATTTTTACCTTAATTTTTATATTTTGAATTGTATTTGATCATGTCAACTAAAAATTGTGGTCGTTGGTGGTCCTTTCCTACAAACTAATGAAGATCTGTTTTTAAGATAATCATATGATTGGATGACTATAACATGGAAATAGTTTAATCACATAAAGATGGTGGATTAAATGGATGATTGATGAAAATAAACCCTTATGTGATCACCTTGGATAACAGAACAGAATTATTGAAATTAATGGATGGTTTTGGCTAAATCTAAAAACTCAATTTCATTGTTCGAGTGATAAAAATGGTTCTTCTATTTAATGTATGTGGGAGACGTAGAGGGGAATTGAAATCTCTAGTTTACATTTTTTTGGTTAGTGATATTTAGGCCATGTGAAGATAGTGGTTGAATGATCTGGACCCAGTAATTCGGGGCTTGGTCTAGTTAGAGTACATTGATCTCATAGATCCTATTTTGATGTTGTTACTTGAATGATAATCGAGGTAAAATTATTAAACAGATGCCTGGATCTTTTTCGTTCAGTTATTTTTTTGTCTTGTGGTTATTCCTGTTATTTTCTTGATAGTGAAAGAATATTTAAATGGAATCACTTTAATATGATAATGAGAATCGGTATAATGGGAAACTAATTTCTCGAAATGGGTTGTGCTCTGGTTTTGGGGGTAGCATAATTTTTCATGTAAAAGTATAAGCAAGAGTTGTTGTGTGTGGAATTGTGGTTGTTATCAGGACCCTTAGGTTGAGATTAGTGATTGATTGCGTATATGAATAAAATTTAGTTCATGTGATTTTTTAGGGACCCAAATAATGTTGAGTACTTCATGCTAAACACCCCCAATTTCATGGGGGGGTGTTTTTTCCAACATTCCTATGAGTTGCTGGTTATTAACACCTTTTTGCACCCTCTTCTAGGTTGGTTGAGACACTTCGGGTAGGCTGTGACTTTATGTGGTTCTTTATGGACCAAGATTCATTAGGTAGGGTATGTTGTTGTGGATGGACTAGGTGTGTGTTTGATGGTTTTTTTATCAAGAATCTTTGGGATGAGGCCCAGGTGTGGAATTGGTTGTTCTGGGCCATGTGTCTTTGGGTGTGGCAGTGGTTGTTGGGGCCTAGGTATTTGAGGGTGTGGATATGTGTGTCTGTGGTAGCACATGAGTCTATTTGCAGGATAAACGTGTAGTTTGGATGGACGATGGGATTTTTATTGATGTCATAGTGGGACTGTAAAGGGATTTGTAGGGGAGGTTTGATGCATATAATGTTCTAAATAACCAGTGGAAAATTGGTGAGGGTTACCCAAATATCGATGTTTTATTACTATCATATCAATTGACATGCGTTATTTGGACAGTGTGCTATAGTGATTCCAGATTTATTTTTTTCTTTTCTAGGTGTTTTGGTCACCTATATTTTCTCATGGGTCATTATAATGTCTCCCCACTTTTTCATGATATAAAATTATTTATTTACTGAGTATACCTGTATACTAACCCGACATATATAAAATTGCTTTTAGGTTCCCAAGTGGTCTTTAAGGACCACGCGAGACTGTACTATCTTGGGCTTTAGAACAGTTGTCAATGCTGCTTTTATTTCTTTTGGTACCACCCTCCGAAGTTTTCTTGTACCTCATATCACATTATTTTGAACATGCATGTGGAAAAGGGGTTGTGTATTTAGTTTGACATTCAGTATTTGGTGTTTTTTTGGATTTACCATCTTATCTCCTGATATCGTTCTACAAAAAGGGTAATTCCTTCCATATTACATGAGATTTAATACCATTGGTTCGAGTCTCCACTCTAGGGCATCGTGAAGGTGGGACTCAAGGGGTCATTATATATCTTTAAACTTAATGAAGGAAGTGTCTGGAAGTTTTCTTCCCATTACCTCATCTTGGAGAAGGTGGGTCATGGCACTATGTGGAAATTACTAGCAAGTTCATATGAAATGTGTGCCATTTTATTTTAATTTATTTGAATTATATTTTCAAAGGATTATAAGATATGTTTTAACTAGTGGTTAAATATGTGATTAATAAATGAAATTAATTAAATTTATTGGAGGAAAATCATGTGACCAACAATGACATTTTATTACCATAGATATCATATCATGTTGTTAAATATCTCTATCATCATACCTCCCATTCAATCTCAATATATTCTCATGTTAGAAATAAGATATCTAAAATTATATAATTTTTTTATTTACTCAATTTAAACCAATCATTGAGTAGAAATGTTGAAATAAAAATGATGACCAATAAACAACATCTGTTAATTATTAATGAATCATTAAAACGTTTTCTTCTATTCCCCGAGGAATGAAATTTTGTAATTTATTTATAGATTATTATTATTTATTTAATCTCCATATCATTGAATGTACCCCTTAAAATATTTTTATGATTATTTTATAAGTGATTTTTACAATAAATTTGATAGTCACTTATTACTTTTTTTATGTTAATATTGGAATTTATGTACAAACAATCATATTAAAATTAATATTTACCCTATTATTATAAGTATATAGGAAATAAAATTATATAGAATATTCATATTAATGTGATGTTATTTTATAAATTATATCCCATGATAATAAATTCGATATTATTATAGATAATTATATGGATTATAATAATAATAAAATTATTTAAAATACTATTTTTGTTAAAAACCAGTTCATTACTATTCATTGAATTATTACATTGAATAAATGTAAAAAAAATTAATGATTTATTTTTTCTATAGATCACGAATATCAATGTATAATATATTGTTATTATTTTGATTAACATATTTTAATTTATTATTATTTTATTACATATTAAATATTTATATTGATTAATAATAATATAAATTACATTATTAAGACTATGTTTCTTATCGGTTTACAATCATGAAAAAATTAGTGGGTGTTATAGATGAATAATGAATAATAAATAATAAATATAGTTATATTTATATAGTCTCTTATTAATGTTTTTAATCACACCATCCCAAATTCATTAATGAATGTGACAATGAAAACATTTTTTGGTGGTTACGATTAGCATTGAACAGTATTCACTTTTTTTATCATCTCATTTTTTATATTCCCTATGGTTAATTCTTGATTATTTCCTTTAACAAAAAATGATGTTCAATGATATGTGTTCACATTTATCTAGGGTAAACATTCATATCATTTAATAGTAATAATGAATGTTGGAAATAAATAATTCAAAATATTCTCTAGATAGGTGTGATGGAGGTTTCAATGGGAGTAGACCTGGATTTTAGTAGAGGTGTGACAACAATTTGATGTAAAAAAATCACAATTTAAGAATGAATATTTTATTCAAGTTCGATGAATATTCTTAATACATGGCTTGTATTCTCTTTTGAGATTACATGAATGTATCCAATTATTGTATAATTGTCCCATATATGTCTTAAAATATTATTACACCCTATGAATGTTGACAAGTGACATTAATTTTAAAGTGATAAGGTTCTATGAAATTTTAAATATCACAAGATGTGTGAAATTGGGTCACATGTCTAGTATGAAAAGAAATATTAAATGCTTGTGTAGAAGTCATACCCATATTTTATGATTCTATATTCATGTTAAGATAACCAACAGATAACATACTGACATATTACATTATTTTAAAATAATATTAACTACATGTCACATTGAATCACTCCCGAAACCAATGGGATTAGTATCAATGTTTATTAGAAACATAAATAACTTATTATTCAAAAAGTACATAAAAACTCTTTTAATAATATTCCCACATGATACCCTTCATGGAATAGAAGACCTGATACTTGAGTGAATTAGATAGTGTATTGAAAAATATGAATGTCGTGATCTTATATGCCCAGTTATGGGTGAGGATAATATATATTATTTATCTTGAAACCATTAAATATTATCGATCTGTTTTATTTGAATAAATATTTATGTTTCTTTATAATCACATAAAATCATTAATTATAAATTCATTATTATTATTATTATTATAAAATATAATACATATTCTTTTATTAAATCTATCTAATTAATTTTTATATTATATTTCTATAGTTTTTTTCTTATAGTTGAATTATTTTTAATTATTTCCACATAAAATTACACAACATCAATAAAATTATTTGTAAAAACAATAATTAGTGACCATATATCTAATTAATATATATCCAATGACCATATATCTAGAAGCCATATATCCAACAACCATATTTATAATGGGATTATATCCAATGGACATGTATATCTTTCATATTGTATTACTATATATAGTCTTACATACATATCTAAACTTTTTATCGGAATAGATAATATATATATAATTATATTTATCATATATATATATATATAGCTAATGATATATTATTTATATATTTATCATAGGTTGTATGATCTACTTTGAATATCATGATGATGATAATTTTAAACATGTAGTTTTTTTATTTCCTTGTAGTTTCATTACGTTTTAAAATTCAAAAAAATGTGTTCCACTAATTATTTTCAAATAATAACATAATGAAATACAGAATAATTTACTTTATTATGTGACTCATGTATCATAATATATTAATAAAATTATGGATTTACAAAATAATTTATAAATAAAATAAAAGGGTGTTAAATTATAACAACATAATAAAATTTCTTTGACAAGTTTTCTTTACTCAAATTAAAAATTTTGCTGTAATTTTCTCTCATTATATATTCACGTTATCAAGACACTTATTAAATCAATGTATTAATCTTGTGAATCTTATCCATGTTATTGATATTTTAATTATTTACATTATCACTAAAATAAATGATTTAGATCAAATTTTAATTAAAAAAATTTATGTTTCACTGGTACTACCTATGAGTTTAATAAATTTGAATGGCTCGGTATGTACATCCTCAAAAGTGATACAAGAAACACATAAGGAATAATATAGTGGTTTGGTGAATATAGAGGATGAAAATTTGTCATCCCTATATGACAAATATTTGGAAGGGAAAAATGTATATTGTACTAAAAATTCCCCTTATTCCAAAAGCTCATAACCATAATCCCTGCTGACATTAAATGGTTATCTCTAACTTAAATATCCAAATCTCAAATTTTAATTATCATTTTAGTCCTTCAATTTTTTTATTTATTTTTAATTTAGCATGTATTGTTTTTAATCTTTTATAACATCCCTTAATAACAATCAATTCCTAGTAGATTATTCTCCCTCACAAGAAACCAACATATTAATATTCTCTTACTCTTTCCATATAAATCCTCGTACGATTCCATTTGAAATATAAAATCAGAATTATTTTTATGTGGTATCTACAATAAATTAATTTATTGATCCTAAAATCCATTGAAATCAATTTAATACGATTATACCATATCTTGCAGAGTTCAAATGGTCCTTTTTAATGGAAATATGTTCATAGATGTTAATCTGAATGGATTCCCAAAATTCTACCAATTTATTAGTTTGTAATTTTATAGAATAATTTATTAAATCTCATATATTGATCAAATATAATTTAATGTGGTTACCTATGAAACCTTACAAAATTTTGGATTTTAGGTAATACATATTCCTAAATAAATTTTCAAAGATCAGGTAAAAATATTCCAACTTCATATGGCCACCAACTAGTGCTGAAATGGTATTGTTGTAAATAAATTTTTTGGGGTGTGTTATATTTAAGTGTAGATTTTTCTCATTTCCATATAGGTTATTGTAATGGTTTCTTCATCCATGAAGACATTTTAATTATACCTTAAATTGATTGAATATATTGAATTGGGATATTTATTATATAATCTACCTATTTATGCTTCCCTTCTAGAAATAATCATTGAGATCAAAATATATCATTCTTATTATAGGATTAATAGGAGAGAATGAGATATATAAATCATCTTATAATTATATATTTTATTATTATATTTAGGTGTCACCTATTCATTTTAAGACGTATAGAACTCTAGAAATTTCATCATTAAAATTTAGATTATTTTACACCATGATTGGTAGATTTTTATCCTCTTATGAGCATATTTAATCATCACATATATGGGTGGATAAGTAGTCACATAGAAAGGATATTATTTCTGTCCTTTTAAAATGATTTATAAATCTACCCCATGAAAACCAATGATTAATTGTTCTCTTTAGATTATTTTCATTGAAAACGTAGCATGGTCTAAATAATAATATAACCATCCACCTTATTCACCCTCCATTGTTGTTAATAAATAAATCCATTGTCTTGGATTTACTCTAGCCGTATAATTTTTTTAATTTTCAAATATTTATATGTTAATATATTCATTAATATATTATGATATGTATATGGATCATAATTTATTCTAATGTCACAATTACTACTTATATTTAATTACAATATGAAAATTTCTAGTTTTAGATCATGCATTGATATATTTTTTTGATCAACCTTTAAAATTTGTAAAAAATAAGCTACCACCTTTTCATTATTCAATAATAAAAACCCAAATCCATAATTTAATGTAATTTTTTATTTCACACACCCTTCAAAACTATATTTTCGTTAATGTTTTAATGTAGTGTCCATAAATTGAAAAAAAAATTCATGAAATGTTTTTGACATTTATTTATTTTAAAGAATATGCATCCCTTTTTAAGGAAACGATGCTAGTAAATTTTATAGGCATGATATTTTTTTACAATGAATTTATTATATTCTACCAATCAATGAATACAAGGGTTATATTTTTTTTAGTCTTGTATATTTTTAATTACTTCTTGTCATTGAAGGGTCCATGTATATACCATTATTTTTGATTATGCGGCCCAAAAAATGAATATTTTATGGCCATAATTAATTATCTTGAAATAAGAAATTTCTTCTTGTCATTCTCCACATATTCATAAAAATGCTAAATTGTTCTTCACGCTATTTATTTCTATTGAAATAAATGAGAATATCTTCTACAAGTATTAACAAAAAGTAATCTATGTAATCAATAATGATTCAAATCATTATGTGCATGATGGTGACATGGTCATTTGTATGTCTGATTGGATTCACGAGGATCACATACTATCCATATAAAGTACCAAATGCTTTAATGGGTATATTATATCATTATATGTTTAATTTATTATGTATAGATAAATTTAAATCCATTTTTATTGTTAATATATTCATTATTTATTAATCAAGTCCTCAATACAAGGTTGATGATACATGTACAAGATTATGATCATTTTAATAAAATGAAATTCAATTAAAATACACATTATTTTATTTTTACTATTAGTAAAGATGAACAATGGACAACATTTTCAAATGTTATAAAATATAGAACCCTTATACACATTAAATATGAGTCAATTAGTTAATTCATTTAATTCAATATGGGGAATTAAATATGAATAATTTAGTATAATCATAAAACTACGTATGTGTTCTATTAAAATATCTTCATCGATCATTTGGGGAATCCCATAAAACATATTTTGAAAATTATAAATTTATTCATCCACGATCCAAATTTCCCAAATATTTAGTTGATTCCAAACAATTTAAGAAACGTTCCCCTCATGATTTGTTATTAGGAAATGTACAAGGTATTCTATTCGTATTGATATTCGGTAGTCTTCTATGTATTTATAGAATATTAAATACTTTTCTATAGTATGACATACCATTTATATAAAATTAATTGGGTTCTATGTAGAGAGACCCAACCTATTCCATATATAACATAAAATTTTACTAAATGAATAATAATTACATTTACAAAAATTTTGTTTACAAGGAAATAAATAAGAGGTGTGCTAGATTAAATAGGTGAAATCATTATACCATTAGGTATTTTCTTCAGTAACTCAGTAACTATCAATCAGGGTAGTGATTTCATAACCATATATGTGAAGGAGTGTGTAAATACATAATCAAATCAGTCATTTGACATTCTTGGGGGGATTATGAGTGTATATACCTCTAATTTATTTTTGTGAAGTAATTAAAAAAAATCAAATGTAATATAAATTCAATTTATCAATTTGATTAAGAGGATTTTATCATTTAATCATCATATCCCTTTTATTGGGGAAATGTTTTGAGTGATTTTAAAAACATTATAATTATATCATTAGGGTTTGAGTGATTCAATTTTTTGAGATTTCATTACATCCATTATGTTTATTTTACTATCTATTACTATATCTATATTAATGTTACTTATTAGTTTTAATTCACACATAAATAATATACATGTCTCCTTTATTTTATTACGCTAATGATTCTTTAAATTTTCTATCTAATATGATAAATATTACTTATTCAATGGCTTTAACCATTTTAGTTTTTAGGAAACACCACTTTAATTTTCATGTACAATATACCATTTGAATAATGGATGTTAATTAAATTCATTTACTATACAATGAAATAAAATAATATCATCCTAGATACCAATTTACATTATATATAATTATATTTTAGAAAATAGTTTGATGAAAACAAATAACTTCAAAGTGTTAACAAAATATACACAAAATAAATTGGTATCCTTTTGATGATATCATCATTTTTAATAATGAAATCATTCCCATCATACAAGAGACCATGTAAATATGTCACTGGTTTTTTTGATAATTCCATTAAAATTATATACAAAAAACCATTTTAAACCCCTTTTATTATATAAATGCTAAATTCTTTTTCATGATTTAATTTCTTGATTAGTGTCTAAATTATATCACACTCACCATGAAAATTATAAACAAATAAATAAATAACTACCTATTGTAGACATCAATGTATAGAGTATGTCTTTTATATTTTGTTGATCTATTTCTCATTTATTATTAGATAAGAAAAACAACTAAAGGAGGGAGTATATTTTGATATGGACTTAATAAAGATTTGATAAATCCTTTTTGTGTTTGAATGGTAATAATATATTGGGTGAGTATTCATATATAGATATTTTTGTTTTGAAATTTCAATATTATTTTTTGGTCAAAATATTATATGTCATGGAATCGCATTGTGTGATTAATTTAATTGTTTATTACACTCAATTTTTACATACATCCTCATTATTGTAGTCATTTACTAAAAAAGGGATGTGTGGGTATAAATTAATATTAATCATATTAATAATCCATATTATACATTAAATAAATCATAATATTATGTTATTATTACACCTTCAATTAATAATATTAAATTCAAGGTTCATTAGACATCAGTCTTTTGTCAACATAGTTTTTTTAAGTTCTATATTATTATTATTACTAAGATTTCCCCAAAAAATATCCAAACCCTACTATCATACAATTTTTGATGAACCAATAAAAACAAACAAGTATATTAAATCATTTCATATGGATATTCATTATATATCACAATAACTCACAACTCAGAACGTATTGGTTTAGTTCCTTTGAAGAATATATACAAAAAAATATTATTTTATAAATATTATTCATTATTAAACATAAATATTTTTCTCACATGATATTAATATAGAAAGATAAATATTAATAGAAATCATCTTTTCACGTTGAAGGAAAAAATAAAAAATTGAAGAGAATATAATCTTAATAATGGGTGAAAATAAGAGATATAATTTGAAAGTCATAATTGTTAATAAGAGTAGTATTTTTATTGGAGGGTATAATTAAAAACATGAACAAACAAGAATCATGTCCTTCCTAATAAAAAATGGATCATAAATTAGGAATCACGAACATTAGGGAATCATCTGAAAATGTGAAATATAAAATTAGATTATTGATTATTAAAAATAATATAAATCATTTTTTCTATAAAATATCACAACTATGATTGTAATTACATTGGTTATAGATTTTATTATGGTCTTATGTAATCACTAAATTCTTATAATAATTTTGGATTGAGTCCCATAGGGGTTTTATAAGGACCCCCATTCAAAAAATCATTATTGATAGAGTCTCGAAGGGGTTTATGTTCACTCCCTATACCCACATACATAATGGTCACAGTCTCCATATGGGGTTTGTATTATAATAAATTCCCATAAACATGGGGGATATTGTCCCCTAGAAATTTGGGTTCACCCCTTCCACATTACCATAATAATATTGCAGTGCATCTATTTTGATTATTGGTTCTATCTATATTACCATAATTAGAGTAGACCAGTCAAATTAAGGTTTTGGGTTCTGTCCTCATTCCCATAGTCTTATAATAAAATTCCTCTTTTGGATTTGGTTTCAGTCCCCTTACTATAATAATAGTGGCTATATTCCCTAAGTATATTGGGTTCTATCCACATTTCAATATTCATAGTCTACTGAATTTCTAGTTACCCAATCCCCAGTATCCCATAGAAGATATATTATTACATTTCCTTTTAATATGACACAAAGAACATCAAATAAAAGGTAAAAACACTATAATTTTCATGGTAAACTATTTTCAAACTATATTCCCATATTATATTGGAATACAAAAATTAAAACATTAATTTATTCAAGAATTAAATTATTCCTTCTCATACATATAAAATAAATCAGTCTTTATGTTATCTCAGGAAAGAGAAACCAAATTAGGGTGACATCAAATGACTAGTAAGGGTTTAGTACAATGTATTATATCATGAATCAATAATAATAATAAACATGGAAGGGTAAATAAATATGTAAACATTCCATTTAAATAAATATATAAGTAAAAATAAATATATAATGTTAATTAAATGAAAACACATTCAATATAATTAATGAACTCAAAATGAAATGAATCTGTAGATAACATCATAGTCAAATTATCATGAATAACTCTAAATGAATTATAAATGAATGAAATTATTAATGATCAGAAATCATGTTTCTCATACACATGATTCCTTTACCATAAATTTATTTCACAAGATGGTTTATATCATACTACTCTCAATAACATTAAAATGATAACATAAAACATATTGATCACAAATTCATTGGGTGTTTCCTACAAATTTTGTATCATAAGAATAATGATTAAATGACATGATTAAACTAACCATTACCCTACACATTTCATACCTTTCAAATTCATTACTTATGTATGAAATAATCGATTTAATACACGAATGATTTTCTTTATCATTAAATCACTACATTGAGTGAAGGATACATATTTATAAATATTTTATAGATTAATAAATAACTATCTAACTAATAACTACATGATAAAATGATATAATATTGAGGATATATACTAATTCCTGAAAAATACCATTTTTTGGGAAATATAAGGTATATAATAATATTAATAATTCAATGAAAAGTTACTGAAAATAAAAATGACTCAAGGTTGTGAATGTAAATACTTTTCTTGATAAAAATGATCACAAAACTTATATGGGAATAATAATTATGGAATCCAAATATACCAATTTTTTAAATAATTAAAATATGTTTTCATTGATTAATTAAAATAAAATAAAAATATTATATAATTTTTTTTTGCAGAAATAACTTTTCTATTTTGAAAACTATTAAACATTTTGAAAAACAATTTCGTTATGAAACCATTTATTTAAAATAAATTTTTTAAAAAAATATTAATGAACTTATTTCCTTTGAAAATGTCTTTTAAAACATTTATGTTAGTCTTCAAATCATAAGGGTGTCATGGTATCTAGATATACAATACATCTAGTTAATGTTAAAATGATATTTTTCATATTTTCATTAAAATATAAATGATAATTATTTTTAAAATTACATATGATTCATTCTGAATCATTTTAAAAATATAAAAATAAATGAAAATTTATTTTGATAAATTATTTTGAAATATTTAAAAATGTATTTTCTTAGGAAGCATGGTTTGGTTAGAAAAGAGATTTCCATCTTAAGAGAGAAATAAATTTGGATTTTCAAGATAAAAAATCCAAACAATTTAATGAATATAAGAGTGATTTTTTCTGTTATATTAAAATATAATGAATAACATAACGATATGAAATATAAATTGGAAAAGGATTATATGGTAAAATAATTTCATATAACATAAATTCACTACTAATGAACCTCGATTAGAATGAGATTGTGAAATAAACCATTACAATGATCATGTTATTGATGTGAGAATTAATTAGTGATTTGATTATGGGTTTTAACTAAAAATTAAAAAAAAATATTTAAATAATACATAATGTAATAAAAATTCATTATACACATAATATTAGAATGTAATAATCAACGATATAGAATTTTAAATCAATGAGTGGAAATTATGTAAGGAAATCCCATACCACATGGTAACATTTAATTAAAAACCAATGAAATGAAATATATAAAATTTAAAATTTGTAAACCATTAATAATGGTGAATTAATGATATTACATGTCAAAGGGAATATATGAATGAATTTTGTTTCATAATATTACAATATTCCTCAACAAAATGAAATTATGATGAAATCTCTTACATTAGGTTTTCATTAATTTAATGTAATTTATCCTCTTTTATATAGGTTAAGAACAATATTTTCAATTATTAAAAGTGAAATATATATTTATAATCTCTTATATTATCATTTTAAAACATATTATCACTCATTCATTAATATTATTTCATTATTTTCATCGTTTCATGTGTTAATTGAATTATTTTCTCTTTGTGTTTTAGTATGAAAGATGTAGTTCTTGGAAATATATACAGTTCCACCAATTACATAAAAACATTAATAATGATTTTATATATTTTTATAAAAATTTTACATCAGAGCCGAATATTTAATGATGCTTATGAATAGAAATGTATGTTATCATCGTCGATATAATAGGTCTCATATAAACATCAGTAACACACACATTTTTTATTGATCGGTATAGAAAGAAGTTTTGTAGTGTAAAATAATTTCATAATTATAATTATATTATATATATACTAAATTATATACTTATATATATCTTCTATGTAGGGTGGTTATGAAAAGAGAGTCACATCATTTCACAAAGGTGGTAGTTATCGCTTACTTGAATGATGATACCATCATTATGTGGGTGAATAGTATATAAAGAAAGTGATTTATTTTTTATAATTAAAAAGTGGTAAATATATCATTAATATAAAAAATATTTTATTTATATGACATATATTCATTAAACATGTCCATATCACCTTCTATATGAAGCATTATTTAAAGATATATCAAATCGCTTGGTGAGGCGGATGTCTTCCATATACAAGAGCGACATTATAATTTCTCTTACCAGATGACGGGTAATGGTATATAAATTATATACTGACTAAATAGGCATAAATATTTTATAAATATAAAATATATACTTTATATCCAACAGAATACCCATTTTTGAGAGGAGAAAATATTATAAAATTCATGGGTTTCATCATAATTTAGTATGTCGTACACATGACCAATGATTTTATAACCCATATGATGTAATTGGATCTAGTTTTAGGTAATAAATTTTTATAAAATCTCTTAATTATATTTAATATACATATTATATTATATTAAATGTATTAATAATTATTTTAGTTCATTGATAATGAAATAATATAAAAACACATTTTGAAGACCATTACCACATCATCAGGTATCCTCTTAATGGTTTCACTAATTCATACCATAGCTGTATTTCATTGAAAAAATAAATATTCAAAAATTATTTATGGATATTTGGAAGGAATTTTTTTATTTGATTAAAATATGTGTTTTTAAATGTGTGAATAAGAGGTCAATGTGATTTCCGTTTTATAAATGAAGTGGAAAATATTTTTTAAAATACTCAAAAGTATTTACATTTCAGAGGTCTTCTATACCTCACATACCCCAAAAACTGAAAAATAATTTATTATAGGTTTTATTTGGAAAATAAAAACTTCCCAAATAAAAAAAGACATTTTTATCAATTTAATTCTTTGATTTTTGTTTAAATATTTTTACTATTTTAGTTCTTTAATATGGTAATAAGAATCATATTATTTATATAAGTAATTTATCAATAAAAAATGTAATTAAATGGTTTTTAAATATATATTTTACATCAATTTTTTTTTCAATGTTATTTTCAATTCACTAAATAAAAATAATATATCTCTGTAAGAATAAATTTAAGAGAAATTCATGTGTCGTGCAACATAGCTTTTTAACCTTAATCAAGGTATTTTATATTATATATTACTACAAATCATTGTGGTAAAAAAATTATTTTAACATTGATAATATATATTATTATTATTCCATATATATAATATTTGTTTCTAAACCATATTGCATAAATTTATTAATTTATTTTAAAATTAATCCTGCTGATGTGATGAGAAAGTGGATTTTTAAAATGAAAAAGTTCAAAAGTATGCAATGTTTTATTTGAAAATTTAATTAAGAAATGTACTAAATTTCCATAAATTTAAATAAAATATATAAAATTGAAGTATAATTTAAATAATATTAATTCGTAATATAATTTTTCAATATAAATTATTTCAATTGAAGGAAATATTTCAATTTAAATTATTTATTTATTTCAATATTCCTAAAACATTACATTTCTGGGAAAAACACATAAAATTCACCCCATCATAAATTTGGTATTTAGATTTGAAAAATTATGTTTAAATTTAAATCTAAGTTTACTAAAATTGGTAAAAAAATCAATAATTATTTGTGAAAGTCATGATTAAACAATGTTTTTAAAAAATAATAGTTTTTAGAAAACATATTTATTTTCAATAAATGATTATTATTATATTTATAGTAAATGGATAGTTAATAAACATTTGTAAACAATATATTTTCTTAATTTATTTAATCCAATTTTTAACATCCATTAAAACTTCTCATAAATAACTATTATATTTAATGATAATATTAATTATGTAATATTTCTGTTAAACTCATTCCTGTGTATATCACAAGATTTCTCAAACACAAGTTTCATTTATGAATCTCAAGATAAACTCTGTGTTTCATGTAATGGTAGATAACATATTATTTTTTTCATTCTAGATAAACTCAATATTTATTTTCACACACAATATTAAATAAAGCGTGATTCTTTTAGAATTTTTTGTTTTTACATTTTGTCCATGTTAGATTAAATGTGTCTGTGGAATTCAAACATTATCTTTGTAATCCATGGTCTGATAACTAAAAAATACATTTTTTAGAAACCAAATCATGATATTTTTAATAAAATATAATGTTATCAAGAGATATATGGAGTTAAAATAGTAATTTATAATAAAATACAACTATATTTCTACATAAGAGGGTAGTAGTGGAAGGTAATGATATAAACATATAAGAAAAGGATAATCAATTATAGATAATGATTTAGGTAATTTATCAATGTAAAAATAATGAACAATGTAATGTTAATGATCTTACAACCATAAACTTTTTATTATTTAAAATTATATATGTATAATTAAATTTTAATGTAATAGGATAACATTTTGGTATCAATATCATTTTCTAAATAAGGAGAAATTATTTTAATATATAAGGAAATATATATACTCCAAACGAAAAAATTTCATAAGAACAATTTAATGCATTGATTATTCATTGATAAATTTCTAATTCACCCATTACTCAAAAAATAGAAATATGTTATTAAATTTTTTTTCATTGAGAATAGAAAATCACTTTTAATGGAATATAAGGTCCACAAAAGGGTGAAATGTCCTCCCTTCTATAACATCTATTTTCCAAAACCAACATTGTTATCAGAAGATATCAAATATAAAAAATTCATTCCTACACATAAAAATTAAAACCATTGGTTCATCATTATTAATGTTTTCAAATCATTTAAATAGTGAAATATTTACTAGTTTATCACATATACAATTGTTAACTGTGAAAACCTTATCATCCATCAGTATTGGGTTTAATCCCTACTACATTTATAGATACAATGTGTTGTCACCAGTTATGTTAATTTTCCATTTTCTAAAACTATAATAATATAATTCTTAAAAACCTTAAAAAATAATAAAATATTGAAATCATTGAAATTAAAGTTTTTATTAAATAAATTTTTAGTATCATTTTTCATAAAACTTATTTTTTACAATGTTTAATAATATTATTTTACTATTATCAAAATTATATTTATTAAAACAAAAGGTTATTAATAATATTAAAATTGTGTCTTTAAAATATATAGGAATTAATAAACACATTACTTTCCAACTAAAACATATGATAATCACAAATTTCTTCTAAAATATTCTTATTCTTGGTTGAATCCACTGACAAAAACCCCAAAAAATGGAGTTCATGAATTTGAAGATGTGTTAAATGTCTAACTCATATCCAATGATTGATTCCATAATACATTATTTAATGAATTAATATATGCATTTAATATTTAACACAATCCATAGGAAGTTCATGATTGTTATAAAAAAATATAGTTGGTAAAAATCATTTTACATTTTAATTCATGAATCCCAATAAAAAACATTCTAATTTTTTATCAATATAGTTATATATTTGGTCCATGATTTAACATATGGTACCAATTTTTCATCCTTTATCAAAATACTTGAAATTGGGTGATAAATAAAATTTGAATTATCATAATCATATCACCACAGAGTGTGAATTCTAACACGAAGTATAGATTATTTTCATTCCCCTAGTAATAATCAATAAATTCTATGTCTACCATTTATAATTTTAATACCCCTGGGTACATCTGTAACAGAGTTAAATAAAACATTAGTATTGATAAAGGGATTTATTTCTCAGAAAAACCACATAATATTTACTTTACAAATACATTAGGATGTTCTTCTATACTTTTCATCAATTTCTTTCATAGGTTTATGATTATTAATCTATGTATTCCTAAATTTAGTATCCAATGGTTTTACTAAGCTCCCCCTAATACAAATTATATCAACCCTTACCCTATTGGTCCAGAGGTGGGGTCTTACTATAATAAATTGTTATAAGATAAAAATAAATGTATCCCAAAAGACCGAATTTTTAAATAATTATAGTAAAGAAGATAAATAAATGATTCCACTATTATTTTTCAATACATTATTAACAGAATAATTTTTTTAAAATAACATTCTTCTCACTAGAATATCCTTGCCTATAAAATATAATTATCTTCATTAAATCTTGAGAAAATGAAAAAAATGAACATTTCAATGAATTGGTTTGGATTATGTTGAATAGAATCTATCATGAATCAATAATAATAATCATCATTATAATGAAAATAAATAATAACATATTTCATTTAAATATCCAGACAATTAAAATCAATATTTAAAAGGAATTTAATTGAAAATACATTTCTATTAATCAATGAACGTTAAATTAAATTCATCCAAAGATAATTTCACATTGTAAATATCATGTATAACCATTACTGAATTCTAAATTAAAGAAATAATTAATTACCATACATCATGATTCCTTTAAACATGATAATTCTTCCATAAAGGCCTTTCATTATATGATGTATAACATAATACACATAATAGATCTATTTTATTTTAAAAATCAACATTGTAAGGACTTTTTATTAATTTCCTTTCATTGAGGCATATTTGTTTGTATACACAACTTTCATTTATACGGTGTATAAACACATTTGAATGTGAATTTTATTCAAAATGAATATTTTTATATGAAGCGTTTTTATTAAATGACAAAAGGTATGTTTTTTTCTTACCTATGTGGCGATAACGACTTCTCCACCGCCTTTACTATTGTTTGAGTTTCGGCTTCCTCTATAAGCCATAACTTTTTTTTAAAAAAATCAAAATAAATACCATGTTATACTTTTCGTTTATTTTTGTATTTAAAATAGTTTTGATAAAGTTTTTATTATATCAATGTATTTTATTGATATCTTATGATTGAATTGTGGAAATCTTATGTTTCCTTTATGCACATTTCATGTGATACAATTATATTATGGTTTATCATATGTTTAAACCTGTTCATATGAGGACTGCATTGTACTTAATAAGTGACGGGTGGAGCCTGATATAGCTCCTCGATGCATAGGTAGTTCTCATGAGACAAACTAGGGTATTGGCATGAGGCCATGACAAAATCTTATTTTTAGTCTTGGCACGAGGCCCTGGGTACGTGGTTATGATAGTCTAGCATTATTCATTCCATAATTATGAAAGTGGTTATTGACATTGCATGTGATTATTCGACCAGTAGAATATCCATGTGATGAAGTAAATGGCATTATCTCATTTTGCTTTTGACATATTATGTTGAATATCAAGTTTAAAAGGCTTTTGTTTTAGTTATACATTGCCTTAAATTTTAATGTCTATTTATGAAAGCTTCCGAAATATTGTTATCCTTGCTGAGCATCTGAGCTCACCCCTTTCAATGTTTTAATATTTTCCAGGATGTGAAGTAATATTTTATGAATCACCTGCAGGTATAGTCAGAAGAGGATATGAGTGTGGACTATGGAGGATTTGTTATTGTAGATTTTCACTTTATGATGTAATGTAACATTTATGAATGTATCTAGTGTTTCCAAGGCTACTAAACTAATCAGTCCTTCGATACTTGATCTATTGTGATTATGGAAATGTTACAAAGTAATGCACCGACTCTGGGTAAGTGGGGTTGGGGCAATACACATATCCTCGACGTGGGAGAATTGGATATCAATGATGATTTAGAATTTTTGGAGTGACACATAGGAATGGAGGATCGTAAAGATAAGGTGCATCATAGATGGACTATCCCATTGGTTCGTGTTTATTGGAGGCATGGTGGCCTCAAGGAGAGTACTTGGTAACAAGAGGCACAAATGCATGCCCAATACCATGATTTGTTATGAGTTTGATCTTCTGTTATCTTTTTTTCCTTTAATATGATGTATTGTTTGACCCTGCTTGTTGTATGATAAGTTATTTCCATATTTCTTTTCTTTTCTTTTGTTGTGTGAAAATTCATAACTATGGGGAGGTGAGGACCTGAACCTTAATCAATACACATTAATTTTGATTTGATTAAACTCATGAGGATGAGTCAGTGCTATCCAAAGAGGATAATATCTTAACAAGGAAGAAGGATCTTCATAATCCATGTGTCAAGATGATGTGAACTTTTATTTGTTTGAGTGGTTACATTTTGGATAGGAGTGGTAGTATTTCCATAGTTTTTAAGAGATAAATGTGACAGAGATATCCCTAGATGTTGAGGTTTTATTTCAGAAATTGAGAAACTCTTGGGCGGTTGGTCCTTGTGAGGTATGTTACGAGCTAGTTGTTCAGACCCATCACTTTTTGTCGGGTAGAATATTGAATTTTTGAAGGAAAGATTATTTTGATAGGTATCTAATAAAATGGAAAGGTCCCTTCTGGTCCACTATTTTCCAAAATCATAATGTTTGAGTTACCATGGGGACCAACAGTGGCTCACTGATGAGTTTTCCAAAATTTAGTATGAATGAACACTGGAACAGATCAGCCCTTGGTGGCACCGAACAGTATCAGTGCAAGGGAATAAGTGCTAGGCCTATGGTGATGTGGTGTCAGTGACTCACCCATCAGTGATTCATTTCCAATCGCTCCCAAACATTCCTATTTCACTCTAGTAACACCTATTTTAATGTAAAAGTGTTTTAATACCCATTTTTTATGTGATATAAGTCTGTTTTTGGGGTGATAAAATATGTTTTAAATTCCACAAGAGTCTGGAGATACTTGAATTACAAAACTTTTTGGCCCTTTTATTAGTGTCACTCAATTTTCTTCATTTTATAGTATCCCATATTTTCCGATTTTCACCCTTATTTTGTTTTTCTCTATTTAGTGTTAATCCATCAACTCATAGCTGTCCACTATTCAATCTCTACTATTTTTTAGGGGAATTTTTAAATCTAAATTAATGCCAATGTGTGATACCGCTGAACCATGTAGTTAAGCAACAACTTGACTTTTAATAACTTAGAAATGGTCTCCCTACTTTGAGGATCTGGATTGTTCATAATCTGAGATATTATCTTCCTTCATCATTTTTGTTTCTATAAGGGTGCCTCGATACTTACTCCCTAAATAAACCATGTTCATGTGCTAGATCCCTTTTCCACTTATCTTTAGAGTTCCTCATGTATGTCTCACATCCTCTATTCTTGTTACTAGAAGGAACTTATAACTTTGATAATACAATTAGGTGTTTTCCTTCGTCTCTCTTGACTGTGCACCATGCAAGGAGTGTATTAGGTTGTTCCGTCATGATGTAGAAGAAAATAATTTTTACAATGATTATAAATGAGATTTTATAGAATGAAGGGGTGGGACTGATGATGATGTTTATGAATTTTTACCTTAATTTTCATATTTTCAATTGTATTTGATCATGTCAACTAAAAATTGTGGTCGTTGGTGGTCCTTTCCTACAAACTAATGAAGATCTGTTTTTAAGATAATCATATGATTGGATGACTATAACATGGAAATTGTTTAATCACATAAAGATGGTGGATTAAATGGATGATTGATGAAAATAATCCCTTATGTGATCACCTTGGATAACCGAACAGAATTATTGAAATTAATGGATGGTTTTGGCTAAATCTAAAAACTCAATTTCATTGTTCGAGTGAAAAAAATGGTTCTTCTATTTAATGTATGTGGGAGACGTAGAGGGGAATGGAAATATCTAGTTTACATTTTTTTGGTTATTGATATTTAGTCCATGTGAAGATAGTGGTTGAATGATCTGGACCCAGTAATTCGGGGCTTGGTCTAGTTATAGTACATTGATCTCATAGATCCTATTTTGATGTTGTTACTTGAATGATAATCGAGGTAAAATTATTAAACAGATGCCTGGATCTTTTTCGTTCAGTTATTTTTTTGTCTTGTGGTTATTCCTGTTATTTTCTTGATAGTGAAAGAATATTTAAATGGAATCACTTTAATATGATAATGAGAATCGGTATAATGGGAAACTAATTTCTAGAAATGGGTTGTGCTCTAGTTTTGGGGGTAGCATAATTTTTCATGTAAAAGTATAAGCAAGAGTTGTGGTGTGAGGAATTGTGGTTGTTATTAGGACCCTTAGGTTGAGATTAGTGATTGATTGCATATATGAATAAAATTTAGTTCATGTGATTTTTTAGGGACCCAAATAATGTTGAGTACTTCATGCTAAACACCCCCAATTTCATGGGGGGGTGTTTTTTCCAACATTCCTATGAGTTACTGGTTATTAACACCTTTTTGCACCCTCTTCTAGGTTGGTTGAGACACTTCGGGTAGGCTGTGACTTTATGAGGTTCTTTATGGACCAAGATTCATTAGGTAGGGTATGTTGTTGTGGATGGACCAGGTGTGTGTTTGTAGGTTCTTTTATCAAGAATCTTTGGGATGAGGCCCAGGTGTGGAATTGGTTGTTCTGGGCCATGTGTCTTTGGGTGTGGTAGTGGTTGTTGGGGCCTAGGTATTTGAGGGTGTGGATATGTGTGTTTGTGGTAGCACATGAGTCTATTTGCAGGATAAACGTGTAGTTTGGATGGACGATGGGATTTTTTTTGATGTCATAGTGGGACTTTAAAGGGATTTGTGGGGGAGGTTTGATGCATATGATGTTCTAAATAACCAGTGGAAAATTGGTGAGGGTTACCCAAATATCGATGTTTTATTACTATCATATCAATTGACATGCGTTATGTGGACAGTGTGCTATAGTGATTCCAGATTTATTTTTTTCTTTTCTAGGTGTTTTGGTCACCTATATTTTCTCATGGGTCATTATAATGTCTCCCCACTTTTTCATGATATAAAATTATTTATTTAC
The DNA here is from genome assembly GCA_963277665.1 of Viscum album. NCBI lineage: Eukaryota > Viridiplantae > Streptophyta > Magnoliopsida > Santalales > Viscaceae > Viscum > Viscum album. Next base: position 1,272,811,122 of record OY728146.1, read on the forward strand.
TGAGTATACCTGTATACTAACCCGACATATATAAAATTGCTTTTAGGTTCCCAAGTGGTCTTTGAGGACCGGGCGAGACTGTACTATCTTGGGCTTTAGAACAGTTGTCAATGCTGCTTTTATTTCTTTTGGTACCACCCTCCGAAGTTTTCTTGTACCTCATATCACATTATTTTGAACATGCATGTGGAAAAGGGGTTGTGTATTTAGTTTGACATTCAGTATTTTGTGTTTTTTTGGATTTACCATCTTATCTCCTGATATCGTTCTACAAAAAGGGTAATTCCTTCCATATTACATGAGATTTAATACCTTTGGTTCGAGTCTCCACTCTAGGTCATCGTGAAGGTGGGACTCAAGGGGTCATTATATATCTTTCAACTTAATGAAGGAAGTGTCTGGAAGTTTTCTTCCCATTACCTCATCTTGGAGAAGGTGGGTCATGGCACTGTGTGGAAATGACTAGCAAGTTCATATGAAATGTGTGCCATTTTATTTTAATTTATTTGAATTATATTTTCAAAGGATTATAAGATATGTTTTAACTAGTGGTTAAATATGTGATTAATAAATGAAATTAATTAAATTTATTGGAGGAAAATCATGTGACCAACAATGACATTTTATTACCATAGATATCATATCATGTTGTTAAATATCTCTATCATCATACCTCCCATTCAATCTCAATATATTCTCATGTTAGAAATAAGATATCTAAAATTATATAATTTTGTTATTTACTCAATTTAAACCAATCATTGAGAAGAAATGTTGAAATAAAAATGATGACCAATAAACAACATCTGTTAATTATTAATGAATCATTAAAACGTTTTCTTCTATTCCCTGAGGAATGAAATTTTATAATTTATTTATAGATTCTTATTATTTATTTAATCTCCATATCATTGAATGTACCCCTTAAAATATTATTATGATTATTTTATAAGTTATTTTTACAATAAATTTGATAGTCACTTATTACTTTTTTTATGTTAAAATTGGAATTTATGTACAAACAATCATATTAAAATTAATATTTACCCTATTATTATAAGTATATAGGAAATAAAATTATATAGAATATTCATATTAATGTGATGTTATTTTATAAATTATAACCCATGATAATAAATTCGATATTATTATAGATAATTATATGGATTATAATAATAATAAAATTATTCAAAATACTATTTTTGTTAAAAACCAGTTCATTACTATTCATTGAATTATTACATTGAATAAATGTAAAAAAATTAATAATTTATTTTTTCTATAGATCACGAATATCAATGTATAATATATTGTTATTATTTTGATTAACATATTTTAATTTATTATTATTTTATTACATATTAAATATTTATATTGATTAATAATAATATAAATTACATTATTAAGACTATGTTTCTTATCGGTTTACAATCATGAAAAAATTAGTGGGTGTTATAGATGAAGAATGAATAATAAATAACAAATATAGTTATATTTATATAGTCTCTTATTAATTTTTTTAATCACACCATCCCAAATTCATTAATGAATGTGACAATGAAAACATTTTTTGGTGGTTACGATTAGCATTGAACAGTATTCACTTTTTTTATCATCTCATTTTTTATATTCCCTATGGTTCATTCTTGATTATTTCCTTTAACAAAAAAATGATGTTCAATGATATGTGTTCACATTTATCTAGGGTAAACATTCATATCATTTAATAGTAATAATGAATGTTGGAAATAAATAATTAAAAATATTCTCTAGATAGGTGTGATGGAGGTTTCAATGGGAGTAGACCTGGATTTTAGTAGAGGTGTGACAACAATTTGATGTAAAAAAATCACAATTTAAGAATGAAAATTATATTCAAGTTCGATGAATATTCTTAATACATGGCTTGTATTCTCTTTTGAGATTTCATGAATGTATCAAATTATTGGATAATTGTCCCATATATCTCTTAAAATATTATTACACCCTATGAATGTTGACAAGTGACATTATTTTTAAAGTGATAAGGTTCTATGAAATTTTAAATATCACAAGATGTGTGAAATTGGGTCACATATCTAGTATGAAATGAAATATTAAATGCTTGTGTAGAAGTCATACCCATATTTTATGATTCTATATTCATGTTAAGATAACCAACAGATAACATACTGACATATTACATTATTTTAAAATAATATTAACTACATGTCACATTGAATCACTCCCGAAACCAATGGGATTAGTATCAATGTATATTAGAAACATAAATAACTTATTATTCAAAAAGTACATAAAACTCTTTTAATAATATTCCCACATGATACCCTTCATGGAATATAAGACCTGATACTTGAGTGAATTAGATAGTGTATTGAAAAATATGAATGTCGTGATCTTATATGCCCAGTTATGGGTGAGGATAATATATATTATTTATCTTGAAACCATTAAATATTATTGATCTGTTTTATTTGAATATATATTTATGTTTTTTTATAATCACATAAAATCATTAATTATAAATTCATTATTATTATTATTATTATAAAATATAATACATATTCTTTTATTAAATCAATCTAATTAATTTTTATATTATATTTCTATAGTTTTTTTCTTATAGTTGAATTATTTTTAATTATTTCCACCTAAAATTACACAACATCAATAAACTTATTTGTAAAAACAATAATTAGTGACCATATATCTAATTAATATATATCCAATGACCATATATCTAGAATCCATATATCCAACAACCATATTTATAATGGGATTATATCCAATGGACATCTATATCTTTCATATTGTATTACTATATATAGTCTTACATACATATCTAATCTTTTTATCGGAATAGATAATATATATATAATTATATTTATCATATATATATATATATATAATGATATATTATTTATATATTTATCTTAGGTTGTATGATCTACATTGAATATCATGATGATGATAATTTTAAACATGTAGTTTTTTTATTTCCTTGTAGTTTCATTACATTTTAAAATTCAAAAAAATGTGTTTCACTAATTATTTTCAAATAATAACATAATGAAATACAGAATAATATACTTTATTATGTGACTCATGTATCATAATATTTTAATAAAATTATGGATTTACAAAAGAATTTATAAATAATATAAAAGGGTGTTAAATTATAACAACATAATAAAATTTCTTTGACAAGTTTTCTTTACTCAAATTAAAAATTTTGCTGTAATTTTCTCTCATTATATATTCACGTTCTCAAGACACTTATTAAATCAATATATTAATCTTGTGAATCTTATCCATGTTATTGATATTTTAATTATTTACATTATCACTAAAATAAATGATTTAGATCAAATTTTAAATAAAAAAATTTATGTTTCACTGGTACTACCTATGAGTTTAATAAATTTGAATGGCTAGGTATGTACATCCTCAAAAGTGATACAAGAAACACATAAGGAATAATATAGTGGTTTGGTGAATATAGAGGATGAAAATTTGTCATCCCTATATGATAAATATTTGGAAGGGAAAAATTTATATTGTACTAAAAATTCCCCTTATTCCAAAAGCTCATAACCATAATCCCTGTTGACATTAAATGGTTATCTCTAACTTAAATATCCAAATCTCAAATTTTAATTATCATTTTAGTCCTTCAATTTATTTATTTATTTTTAATTTAGCATGTATTGTTTTTAATCTTCTATGACATCCCTTAATAACAATCAATTTCTAGTAGATTATTCTCCCTCACAAGAAACCAACATATTAATATTCTCTTACTCTTTCCATATAAATCCTCGTACGATTCCAATTGAAATATAAAATCAGAATTATTTTTATGTGGTATCTTCAATAAATTAATTTATTGATCCGAAAATCCATTGAAATCAATTTAATACGATTATACCATATCTTGTAGAGTTCAAATGGTCCTTTTTAATGGAAATATGTTCATAGATGTTAATCTGAATGGATTCCCAAAATTCTACCAATTTATTAGTTTGTAATTTTATAGAATAATTTATTAAATCTCATATATTGATCAAATATAATTTAATGTGGTTACCTATGAAACCTTACAAAATTTAGGATTTTAGGTAATACATATTCCTAAATAAATTTTCTCAGATCAGGTAAAAATATTCCAACTTCATATGGCCACCAACTAGTGCTGAAATGGTATTGTTGTAAATAAATTTTTTGGGGTGTGTTATATTTAAGTCTAGATTTTTCTCATTTCCATATAGGTTATTGTAATGGTTTCTTCATCCATGAAGATATTTTAATTATACCTTAAATTGATTGAATATATTGAATTGGGATATTTACTATATAATCTACCTATTTATGCTTCCCTTCTAGAAATAATCATTGAGATCAAAATATATCATTCTTATTATAGGATAAATAGAAGAGAATGAGATATATAAATCATCTTATAATTATATATTCTATTATTATATTTAGGTGTCACCTATTCATTTTAAGACGTATAGAACTCTAGAAATTTCATCATTAAAATTTAGATTATTTTACACCTTGATTGGTAGATTTTTATCCTCTTATGAGCATATTTAATCATCACATATATGGGTGGATAAGTAGTCACATAGAAAGGATATTATTTCTGTCCTTTTAAAATGATTTATAAATCTACCCCATGAAAACCAATGATTAATTGTTCTCTTTAGATTATTTTCATTGAAAACATAGCATGGTCTTAATAATAATATAACCATCCACCTTATTCACCCTCTATTGTTGTTAATAAATAAATCCATTGTCTTTGATTTACTCTAGCCATATAATTTTTTTAATTTTAAAATATTTATATGTTAATATATTCATTAATATATTATGATATGTATATGGATCATAATTTATTCTAATGTCACAATTACTACTTATATTTAATTACAATATGAAAATTTCTAGTTTTAGATCATGCATTGATATATTTTTCTGATCAACCTTTAAAATTTGTAAAAAATAAGCTACCACCTTTTCATTATTCAATAATAAAAACCGAAATCCCTAATTTAATGTAATTTTTTATTTCACACACCCTTCACAACTATATTTTCGTTAATGTTTTAATGTAGTGTCCATAAATTGAAAAAAAAATTCATGAAATGTTTTTGACATTTATTTATTTTAAAGAATATGCATCCCTTTTTAAGGAAACGATGCTAGTAAATTTTATAGGCATGATATTTTTTTACAATGAATTTATTATATTCTACCAATCAATGAATACAAGGGTTATATTTTTTTAGTCTTGTATATTTTTAATTACTTCTTGTCATTGAAGGGTCCATGTATATACCATTATTTTTGATTATGTGTCCCAAAAAATGAATATTTTATGGCCATAATTATTTATCTTGAAATAAGAAATTTCTTCTTGTCATTCTCCACATATTCATAAAAATGCTAAATTGTTCTTCACGCTATTTATTTCTATTGAAATAAATGAGAATATCTTCTACAAGGATTAACAAAAAGTAATCTATGTAATCAATAATGATTCAAATCATTATGTGCATGATGGTGACATGGTCATTTGTATGTTTGATTGGATTCACGAGGATCGCATACTATCCATATAAAGTACCAAATGCATTAATGGGTATATTATATCATTATATGTTTAATTTATTATGTATAGAATAAATTTAAATCCATTTTTATTGTTAATATATTCATTATTTATTAATCAAGTCCTCAATACAAGGTTGATGATACATGTACAAGATTATAATCATTTTAATAAAATGAAATTCAATTAAAATACACATTATTTTATTTTTACTATTAGTAAAGTTGAACAATGGACAACATTTTCAAATTTTATAAAATATAGAACCCTTATACACATTAAATATGAGTCAATTAGTTAATTCATTTAATTCAATATGGGGAATTAAATATGAAAAATTTAGTTTAATCATAAAACTACGTATGTGTTCTATTAAAATATCTCCATCGATCATTTGGGGAATCCCATAAAACATATTTTGAAAATTATCAATTTATTCATCCACGATCCAAATTTCCCAAATATTTAGTTGATTCCAAATAATTTAAGAAACGTTCCCCTCATGATTTGTTATTAGGAAATGTACAAGGTATTCTATTCGTATTGATATTCGGTAGTCTTCTATGTATTTATAGAATATTAAATACTTTTCTATATTATGACATACCATTTATATAAAACTAATTGGGTTCTATGTAGAGAGACCCAACCTATTCCATATATAACATAAAATTTTACTAAATAAATAATAATTACATTTACAAAAATTTAGTTTACAAGGAAATAAATAAGATGTGTGCTAGATTAAATAGGTGAAATCATTATACCATTAGGTATTTTCTTCAGTAACTCAGTAACTATCAATCAGGGTAGTGATTTCATAACCATATATGTGAAAGAGTGTGTAAATACATAATCAAATCAGTTATTTGACATCTTGGGGGGATTATGAGTGTATATACCTCTAATTTATTTTTGTGAAGTAATTAAAAAAAATCAAATGTAATATAAATTCAATTTATCAATTTGATTAAGAGGATTTTATCATTTAATCATCATATCCCTTTTATTGGGGAAATGTTTTGAGTGATTTTAAAAACATTATAATTATATCATTAGGGTTTGAGTGATTCATTTTTTTGAGATTTCATTACATCCATTATGTTTATTTTACTATCTATTACTATATCTATATTAATGTTACTTATTAGTTATAATTCACACATAAATAATATACATGTCTCCTTTATTTTATTACGCTAATGATTCTTTAAATTTTCTATCTAATATGATAAATATTACTTATTCAATGGCTTTAACCATTTTAGTTTTTAGGAAACACCACTTTAATTTTCATGTACAATATACCATTTGAATAATGGATGTTAATTAAATTCATTTACTATAAAATGAAATAAAATAATATCATCCTAGATACCAATTTACATTATATATAATTATATTTTAGAATATAGTTTGATGAAAACAAATAACTTAAAAGTGTTAACAAAATATACACAAAATAAATTGGTATCCTTTTGATGATATCATCATTTTTAATAATCAAATCATTCCCATCATACAAGAGACCATGTAAATATGTCACTGTTTTTTTTGATAATTCCATTAAAATTATATACAAAAAACCATTTTAAACCCCTTTCATTATATAAATGCTGAATTCTTTTTCATGATTTAATTTCTTGATTAGTGTCTAAATTATATCACACTCACCATGAAAATTATAAACAAATAAATAAATAACTACCTATTATAGACATCAATGTATAGAGTATGTCTTTTATATTTTGTTGATCTATTTCTCATTGATTATTACATAAGAAAAACAACTAAAGGAGGGAGTATATTTTGATATAGACTTAATGAAGATTTGATAAATCCTTTTTGTGTTTGAAGGGTAATAATATATTAGGTGAGTATTCATATATTGATATTTTTGTTTTGAAATTTCAATATTATTTTTTGGTCAAAATATTATATGTCTTGGAATCGCATTGTGTGATTAATTTAATTGTTTATTACACTCAATTTTTACTTACATCCTCATTATTGTAGTCATTTACTAAAAAAGGGATGTGTGGGTATAAATTAATATTAATCATATTAATAAACCATATTATACGTTAAATAAATCATAATATTATGTTATTATTACACCTTCAATTAATAATATTAAATTCAAGGTTCATTAGACATCAGTCTTTTGTCAACATAGTTTTTTTATGTTCTATATTATTATTATTACTAAGATTTCCCCAAAAAATATCCAAACCCTACTATCATACAATTTTTGATGAACCAATAAAAACAAACAAGTATATTAAATCATTTCATGTGAATATTCATTATATATCATAATAACTCACAACTCAGAACGTATTGGTTTAGTTCCTTTGAAGAATATATAAAAAAAATATTATTTTATAAATATTATTCATTATTAAACATAAATATATTTCTCACATGATATTAATATAGAAAGATAAATATTAATAGAAATCATCTTTTCACGTTGAAGGAAAAAATAAAAAATTGAATAGAATATAATCTTAATAATGGGTGAAAATAAGAGATATAATTTGAAAGTCATAATTGTTAATAAGAGTAGTATTTTGATTGGAGGGTATAATTAAAAACATGAACAAACAATAATCATGTCCTTACTAATAAAAAATGGATCATAAATTAGGAATCACTAACTTAAGGGAATCATCTAAAAATGTGAAATATAAAATTAGATTATTGATTATTAAAAATAATATAAATCATTTGTAATTACATTGGTTATAGATTTTATTATGGTCTTATGTAATCACTAAATTCTTATAATAATTTTGGATTGAGTCCCATAGGTGTTTTATAAGGACCCCCATTCAAAATATCATTATTGATAGAGTCTGGAAGGGGTTTATGTTCACTCCCTATACCCACATACATAATGGTCACAGTCTCCATATGGGGTTTGAATTATAATAAATTCCCATAAACATGGGGGATATTGTCCCCTAGAAATTTGGGTTCACCCCTTCCACATTACTATAATAATATTGCAGTGCATCTATTTTGATTATTGGTTCCATCTATATTACCATAATTAGAGTAGACCAGTCAAATTAAGGTTTTGGGTTCTGTCCTCATTCCCATAGTCTTATAATAAAATTCCTCTTTTGGATTTGGTTTCAGTCCCCTTACTATAATAATAGTGGCTATATTCCCTTAGTATATTGGGTTCTATCCATATTTCAATATTCATAGTCTACTGAATTTCTAGTTACCCAATCCCCAGTATCCCACAGAAGATATCTTATTACATTTCCTTTTATTATGACACAAAGAACCTCAAATAAAAGGTAAAAACACTATAATTTTCATGGTAAACTATTTTCAAACTATATTCCCATATTATATTGGAATACAAAAATTAAAACATCAATTTATTCAAGAATTAAAGTATTCCTTCTCATACATATAAAATAAATCAGTCTTTATGTTATCTCAGGAAAGAGAAACCAAATTAGGGTGACATCAAATGACTAGTAAGGGTTTAGTACAATGTATTATATCATGAATCAATAATAATAATAAACATGGAAGGGTAAATAAATATGTAAACATTCCATTTAAATAAATGTATAAGTAAAAATAAATATACAATGATAATTAAATGAAAACACATTCAATATAATTAATGAACTCAAAATGAAATGAATCTGTAGATAACATCATAGTCAAATTATCATGAATAACTCTAAATGAATTATAAATGAATGAAATTATTAATGATCAGAAATCATGTTTCTCATACACATGATTCCTTTACCATAAATTTATTTCACAAGATGGTTTATATCATACTACTCTCAATAACATTCAAATGATAACATAAAACATATTGATCACAAATTCATTGGGTGTTTCCTACAAATTTTTTCTCATAAGAATAATGATTAAATGACATGATTAAACTAACCATTACCCTACACATTTCATACCTTTCAAATTCATTACTTATGTATGAAATAATCGATTTAATACACGAATGATTTTCTTTATCATTAAATCACTACATTGAGTGAAGGATACATATTTATAAATATTTTATAGATTAATAAATAACTATCTAACTAATAACTACATGATAAAATGATATAATATTGAGGATATATACTAATTCCTGAAAAATACCATTTTTTTGGGAAATATAAGGTATATAATAATATTAATAATTCAATGAAAAGTTACTGAAAATAAAAATGACTCAAGGTTGTGAATGTAAATACTTTTCCTGATAAAAATGATCACAAAACTTATATGGGAATAATAATTATGGAATCCAAATATACCAATTTTTTAAATAATTAAAATATGTTTTCATTGATTAATTAAAATAAAATAAAAATATTATATAATTTTTTTTTGCAGAAATAACTTTTCTATTTTGAAAACTATTAAACATTTTGAAAAACAATTTCGTTATGAAACCATTTATTTAAAATAAAATTTTTTAAAAAATATTAATGAACATATTTCCTTTGAAAATGTCTTTTAAAACATTTATGTTAGTCTTCAAATCATAAGGGTGTCATGGTATCTAGATATACAATACATCTAGTTAATGTTAAAATGATATTTTTCATATTTTATTAAAATATAAATGATAATTATTTTTAAAATTACATATGATTCATTCTGAATCATTTTAAAAATATAAAAATAAATGAAAATTTAATTTGATAAATTATTTTGAAATATTTGAAAATGTATTTTCTTAGGAAACATGGTTTGGTTAGAAAAGATATTTCCATCTTAAGAGAGAAATAAATTTGGATTTTCAAGAAAAAAAATCCAAAGAATTTAATGAATATAATAGTGATTTTTTCTGTTATATTAAAATATAATGAATTACATAATGATATGAAATATAAATTGGAAAAGGAGTATATGGTAAAATAATTTCATATAACATAAATTCACTACTAATGAACCTCGATTAGAATGATATTGTGAAATAAACCATTACAATGATCATGTTATTGAAGTTAGAATTAATTAGTGATTTGATTATGGGTTTAACTAGAAATTAAAAAAAATTATTTAAATAATACATAATGTAATAAAAATTCATTATACACATAATATTAGAATGTAATAATCAACGATATAGAATTTTAACTCAATGAGTGGAAATTATCTAAGGAAATCCCATACCACATGGTAACATTTAATTAAAAACCAATGAAATGAAATATATAAAATTTAAAATTTGTAAACCATTAATAATGGTGAATTAATGATATTACATGTCAATGGGAATATATGAATGAATTTTGTTTCATAATATTACAATATTCCTCAACAAAATGAAATTATGATGAAATCTCTTACATTAGGTTTTCATTAATTTAATGTAATTTATCCTCTTTTATATAGGTTAAGAACAATATTTTCAATTATTAAAAGTGAAATATATATTTATAATATCTTATATTATAATTTTAAAACATATTATCACTCATTCATTAATATTATTTCATTATTTTCATCGTTTCATGTGTTAACTGAATTATTTTCTCTTTGTGTTTTAGTATGAAAGATGTAGTTCTTGGAAATATATACAGTTCCACCAATTACATAAAAATATTAATAATGATTTTTTTATATTTTTATAAAAATTTTACATCAGAGCCGAATATTTAATGATGCTTATGAATAGAAATGTATGTTATCATCGTCGATATAATAGGTCTCATATAAACATCTGTAACACACCCATTTTTTATTGATCAGTATAGAAATAAGTTTTGTAGTGTAAAATAATTTCATAATTATAATTATATTATATATATACTAAATTATATACTTATATATATCATCCATGTAGGGTGGTTATGAAAAGAGAGTCACATAATTTCACAAAGGGGGTAGTTATCGCTTACTTGAATGATGATACCATCATTATGTGGGTGAATAGTATATATAGAAAGTGATTCATTTTTTATAATTAAAAAGTGGTAAATATATCATTAATATAAAAAATATTTTATTTATATGACATATATTCATTAAACATGTCCATATCACCTTCTATATGAAGCATTATTTGAAGATGTATCAAATCGCTTTGCGAGGCGGATGTCTTCCACATACAAAAGCGACATTATAATTTCTCTTACCAGATGACGGGTAATGGTATATAAATTATATACTGACTAAATAGGCATAAATATTTTATAAATATAAAATATATACTTTATATCCAACAGAATACCCATTTTTGAGAGGAGAAAATATTATAAAATTTATGGGTTTCATCATAATTTAGTATGTCGTACACAGGACCAATGATTTTATAACCCATATGATGTAATTGGATCTAGTTTTAGGTAATAAATTTTTATAAAATCTCTTAATTATATTTAATATACAAATTATATTATATTAAATGTATTAATAATTATTTTAGTTCATTGATAATGAAATAATATAAAAACACATTTTGAAGACCATTACCACATCATCATGTATCCTCTTAATGGTTTCACTAATTCATACCATAGCTGTATTTCATTGAAAAAATAAATATTCAAGAATTATTTATGGATATTTGGAAGTAATTTTTTATTTGATTAAAATATGTTTTTTTAAATGTGTGAATAAGAGGTCAATGTCATTTCCGTTTTATAAATGAAGTGGAAAATATTTTTTAAAATACTCAAAAGTATTTACATTTCAGAGGTCTTCAATACCTCACATACCCCAAAAACTGAAAAATAATTTATTATAGGTTTTATTTGGAAAATAAAAACTTCCCAAATAAGAAAAGACATTTTTATCAATTTAAATCTTTGATTTTTGTTTAAATATTTTTACTATTTTAGTTCTTTAATATGGTAATAAGAATCATATTATTTATATAAGTAATTTATCCATAAAAAATGTAATTAAATGTTTTTTAAATATATATATTTTACATCAATTTTTTTTTTCAATGTTATTTTCAATTCACTAAATAAAAATAATATATCTCTGTAAGAATAAATTTAAGAGAAATTTATGTGTCGTGCAACATAGATTTTTAACCTTAATCACGGTATTTTATATTATATATCAGTACAAATCATTGTGGTAAAAAAATTATTTTAACATTGATAATATATATTATTATTATTCCATATATATAATATTTTTTTCTAAACCATATCGCATAAATTGATTAATTTATTTTAAAATTAATCATGCTGATGTGATGAGAAAGTGGATTTTTAAAATGAAAAAGTTCAAAAGTATGCAATGTTTTATTTGAAAATTTAATTAAGAAATGTACTAAATTTCAATAAATTTAAATAAAATATAAAAAATTGAAATATAATTTAAATAATATTAATTCGTAATATAATTTTTCAATATAAATTATTTCAATTGAAGGAAATATTTCAATTTAAATTCTTTATTTATTTCAATATTCCTAAAACATTACATTTCTGGGAAAAACACATAAAATTCACCCCATCATAAATTTGGTATTTAGATTTGAAAAATTATGTTTAAATTTAAATCTAAGTTTACTAAAATTGGTAAAAAATTCAATAATTATGTGTGAATGTCATGATTAAACAATGTTTTTAAAAAATAATAGTTTTTAGAAAACATATTTATTTTCAATAAATGATTATTATTATATTTATAGTAAATGTATAGTTAATAAACATTTGTAAACTATATATTTTCTTAATTTATTTAATCCAATTTTTAACATCCATTCAAACTTCTCATAAATAACTATTATATTTAATGATAATATTAATTATGTATTATTTCTGTTAAACTCATTCATGTGTATATCACAAGATTTTTCAAAGACAAGTTTCATTTATGAATCTCAAGATAAACTCTGTGTTTAATGTAATGGTAGATAACATATTATTTTTTCCATTCTAGATAAACTCAATATTTATTTTCACACACAATATTAAATAAAGCGTGATTCTTTTAGAATTTTTTGTTGTTACATTTTGTCCATGTTAGATTAAATGTGTCTGTGGAATTCAAACATTATCTTTGTAATCCATGGTCTGATAACTAAAAACTACATTTTTTAGAAACCAAATCATGAAATTTTTAATAAAATATAATGTTATCAAGAGATATATGGAGTTAAAATAGTTATTTATAATAAAATACAACTATATTTCTATATAAGAGGGTAGTAGTGGAAGGTAATGATATAAACATATAAGAAAAGGATAATCAATTATAGATAATTATTTAGGTAATTTATCAATGTAAAAATAATGAACAATGTAATGTTAATGATCTTACAACCATAAACTTTTTATTATTTAAAATTATATATGTATAATTAAATTTTAATGTAATAGGATAACATTTTGGTATCAATATCCTTTTCTAAATAAGGAGAAATTATTTTAATATATAAGGAAATATATATACTCCAAACGAAAAAATTTTATAAGAACAATTTAATTCATTGATTACTCATTGATAAATTTCTAATTCACCCATTACTCAAAAAATAGAAATATGTTATTAAATTTTTTTTCATTGAGAATAGAAATTCACTTTTAATGGAATATAAGGTCCACAAAAGGGTTAAATTTCCTCCCTTCTATAACATCTATTTTCCAAAACCAACATTGTTACTAGAAGATATCAAATATAAAAAATTATTTCCTACACATAAAAATTAAAACCATTGGTTCATCATTATTAATGTTTTCAAATCATTTAAATAGTGAAATATTTACTAGTTTATCACATATAAAATTGTTAACTGTGAAAACCTTATCATCCATCAGTATTGGGTTTAATCCCTACTACATTTATAGATACAATGTGTTGTCACCAGTTATGTTAATTTTCCATTTTCTAAAACTATAATAATATAATTCCTAAAAACCTTCAAAAATAATAAAATATTGAAATCATTGAAATTGAAGTTTTTATTGAATAAATTTTTAGTAACATTTTTCATAAAACTTATTTTTTACAATGTTTAATAATATTATTTTACTATTATCAAAATTATATTTATTAAAACAAAAGGTTATTAATACTTTTAGAATTATTTCTTTAAAATATATAGGAATTAATAAACAAATTACTTTCCAACTAAAACATATGATAATCACAAATTTCTTCTAACATATTCTTATTCTTGGTTGAATCCACTAACATAAACCCCAAAAAATAGAGTTCATGAATTTGAAGATGTGTTAAATCTCTAACTCATATCCAATGATTGATTCCATAATACATAATTTAATAAATTAATATATGCATTTAATATTTAACACAATCCATAGGAAGTTCTTGATTGTTATAAAAAAATACAGTTGGTAAAAATCATTTTACATTTTAATTCATGAATCCCAATAAAAAACATTCTAATTTTTTCTCAATATAGCTATATATTTGGTTCATGATTTAACATATGGTACCAATTTTTCATCCTTTATCAAAATACTTGAAATTGGGTGATAAATAAAATTTGAATTATCCTAATCATATCACCACAGAGTGTGAATCCTAACACGAAGTATGGATTATTTTCATTCCCCTAGTGATAATCAATAAATTCTATGTCTACCATTTATAATGTTAATACCCCTGGGTACATCTGTAACAGAGTTAAATAAAACATTAGTATTGATAAAGGGATTTATTTCTCAGAAAAACCACATAATATTTACTTTACAAAAACATTAGGATGTTCTTCTATACTTTTCATCAATTTCGTTCATAGGTATATGATTATTAATCTATGTATTCCTAAATTTAGTATCCAATGATTTTACTAAGCTCCCCTCATACAAATTATATCAACCCTTACCCTATTAGTCCAGAGGTGGGGTCTTACTATATTAAATTGTTATAAGATAAAAATAAATGTATCCCAAAAGACCGAATTTTTAAATAATTATAGTAAAGAAGATAAATAAATGATTCCACTATTATTTTTCAATACATTATTAATAGAATAATTTTTTTAAAATAACATTCTTCTCACTAGAATATCCTTGCCTATAAAATATAATTCTCTTCATTAAATCTTGAGAAAATGAAAAAAATGAACATTTCAATGAATTGGTTTGGATTATGTTGAATAGAATCTATCATGAATCAATAATAATAATCAGCATTATAATGAAAATAAATAATAACACATTTCATTTAAATATCCAGACAATTAAAATCAATATTTAAAAGGAATTTAATTGAAAATACATTCCTATTAATCAATGAACGTTAAATTAAATTCATCCAAAGATAATTTCACATTGTAAATATCATGTATAACCATTACTGAATTCTAAATTAAAGAAATAATTAATTATCATAGATCATGATTCCTTTAAACATGATAATTCGTCCATAAAGGCCTTTCATAATATGATGTAGAACATAATACCCATATTATATTTCATGAGTCAATTTTAAACATATAGGTTACAATGGAATACATTTTTTCTTACTAAATTTATATCATGAGACTAACCATTCATTAAGAATATTGAATTAACATGTCTCCCACCCTTTTTAAACCATTAAAAATAATTCATTATATATCGAATAGTCGATTAAATTCTTGAATAATGTGCCTTATCATTAAATATATGTATCAAGTACATGATTTTAATTTATTAATATTTTTTATTAATAAAATAAAACTAAAGTTAAAAACCATAAAAAATAGAATATTTTTTAGGAAATAATAATTTCCATGATCAATTATATTTACATTGAAGATAAATTAATATTCTATAAGGAAAAATACATTAAACGAAATTTTAAAGATTATAAGAATTAATCAAGGAATTTATTTTCAATACTTTCCATGGGTGAATGATCATAAAACATCTATGGGAATAATAATGATGCTATGAAAAAATTCCCATTAGAGTAATAATAATGGATTCCTCTAATTAATTAATTAAATTACTGTAATAATATCTGTAAATAATTATTACGGAACATTACTTTTCAAATAGAAAATTTTAAAAACAATTGAAAATCATTTTCATTTTAAAATCATTTATCTAAAATATGAAAATTTCCAATTAGTGAGGATAAAAATTTATTTGAAAATAATATTGAAAATATGGATGGTATTCTTGAAATCAAAGAGCAGTCATGACAATGAGAAATATTGTGCAACCATGTATGTTAAAAACGATGATTCTTTTCAAATTTTTAATAAAATAAAAATGGAATGTTTATAAAAATGAAATAATAATCCTTTA
Organism: Viscum album; assembly: GCA_963277665.1. Taxonomy (NCBI): domain Eukaryota; kingdom Viridiplantae; phylum Streptophyta; class Magnoliopsida; order Santalales; family Viscaceae; genus Viscum; species Viscum album. The sequence continues at coordinate 1,272,827,964 of OY728146.1, forward strand.
AAAAATTAAATAGTAATAATAGGTGAAAAATTCCTCTAGTGAATCATTTTTAATAGGTTATATGATTTTTAAAAAATTATAAGAAACCATGGTCTTGGTAGAAAATGTATTTCCATGTGGGAATAAAATTTAATTTAAAAATCAAGTATAAAATTTTCTAAAACATTTTAAAGAACTAAATAGTTAAAAAATGGAAATATTTCATGAAGATATCATTAATAAAAAATTATAATAAAACATAATTTTTATATTTTTTACATTTGAAATAATTTCATTAAACTATAATTTATGATTAATCAATCATGATTATAATGAGATTGTGAGACCAATAATTACTAGGAACATAATGTTAAAGTGATAATTAAATATTTTATTAATTTTTTGATCATCTATATATCAAATTAATTTTTTTTAAATAAAACATAAGCATATTGAAATTCATTATAAAAAAATCATATAATTACATAACCAATGAAGTAGAAGTTCAACTCAACGAGTGGATGTTAAGTTTGGAAATATCTTACAACTTGATATCCTTAATATCAAATAACCGTATAATAAAAAATTAAAATTGGAACGTAATATACCATGAGTAATAAATTATTGATAATATAAAATATCAAAAGGGAATTATATACAAAAAATAATTGTTTTATAACATTACCATGTACCTTAATGAAATGAAATTAATATGAAATCACCTATATCATTTTTCTATTAGTTGAATGTGATTCAAACTCATATAGAGTTCTTCTAAAAATGTTATTAACTTATTAAATTTACTATACTAATATTTATAAAATCATTAATGACATTTTCAAAAATTATTATCACTTGTTCATTAACAATATTCTATTAGTATATTAATTTTGGGTGTTAAAGCATTACATTCTTAGTCATGTTTCATGATGAAAGATCCAATTATTGTATATGTTATATTATATATATATTATCATTTATATAATAATAATAGTGAAATAATTATAATAAATTAACATAATTGTTATTTTTTAAACCAATCATGAATGACTGTTATTAAAAATTATGTGTGTTATGATCATGGAGAATGTAGTTCGTACGTACTCATTCATTGTGCTGCCATTTTTCAATGATCATTATTGAATAAAGGTAATTAATATAAAATACTTCCAAAATGATTTTAATATCATATATACCATATTAAATACTTATATATAAATCATCCATGTTTTTTTGATGTAAATGGAGTCACATAGATTCATGGAGGTAGTATTTCATACCAAGATAAATAATGTTTTCATATTTACATGAGTAAACCGAAAAGAAAGTAAATGACATATATTTATATACATCTGTGTGTGTTTTATTTTAAAAATTTTATATATTCCCATATATTATAATTATTTAATTCAAGCACAATGTAATCATTTACATTATCATTATCATATTTTATGTGATGTTTTCGTGAAAGACGAATCACGTAACTTTGTTTGTGGTAATCCACCATAAACATGAAGGATGTTGTCATATCCCCAATAGATGTGAAGTTAATATATATATATATATATATAATTTAGTGTCACTATATTAATAAAAAGTTTCATATAATCATATATATACATTATATCCATTAACATACTTATCCTCTAGAGGTGGAAATGGAAAAGTGAAAGACATAAATCCACTTGGAAAACGTCCTATCTGCACACAAATTATTATTTAGTAACATATTTTATTATTTTGGAATATAATGAAGTAATTATATCATCATGTCATAATAATTATTATAGAATTTGTAGAATAAAAAAATAAAGACACTCATTGAAGAATAATGCCACTTATTCAGGTATCCACAATATGTTTTTGCTAATGCCCTACTATATTGGATTTGTACCCAAGAAAATCCATGAACAATGATTCATATAAATTTTGGAAGTAATATTTGTAGTTATTACAATATATATATAGGAATTAATTTGTAAATAAAGGTAGAGAGTGAGTTCCCCATTATAGTTGAGGAGAGACATTCTGGGAAATAGTCAAACATATTCACTATTGTGAGGTATCTCTATCATCATGTTCTATAATAAATGTAATAAAAATGGTTGCTATGGTTAATATGGTAGTGAAAAACCTATTACACACAAAAATAAAACCATTTTTATCTTGTTACATATGATTCCTTATGTTTACTAAATTTTACAATTTTAGTTATTACCACAATAAAAAGAATATTTTTTATTACCTATCTAATGTATCTGTTAGAAAGAAAAATAATATCATATTAATATCATATATTTGATAAAATTATTCTAAATATGTATTATATTTAGTAAAATAAAATATCATTAGGTGTGTAAAATTAATTTTAATATAATGACATTAAATGGGAAAACATCTCTATAACCTTAATCGTGATAATTATTCTCAAAAATTGTAATTAATAAATCTGGTGGATGGAGTGTAGGTTGTGGAACCTGTGACACAGATGTAGGAGACCGGTTGTAGAACCTCAGAGTTTTCAAACTGATCCGAAATGGTTGTTAGTGAGGTTTTTGTTTCATTTTAACATCTGGTCATTTGGTGGAGGTGGTGGGGTGGTGACGCAATGTCTCCGGCATGATGGTGGTCAGACAAGCCTGATGGTGGGGTGTGATGGTGTCGATGCTTCGATTCAGTGGTGATTAGATCTTTTCTTATGATGGTGAGGTGGAAAATGTGACTTCGGCATGCTGGGGGCATGATGGATGCTGATGGGATGTGGGACAACCTTGTAATTCATTTTACAGGCTGGCAGTAGGCTGGTGATGACTTATGAGGTTACCTGCATGGACCGACATACTGAAACCAGGTGGACCATCGGGCACATAGTGTCGTGATGACTTCTGGATAAGCTGCATGATTTTCGTGGGGGACCTCAATGCGGGAGGGAGACCTCAGATGCAGGTGAAATCCTGGTAGGAGTAAAGTGACAGTGTGAGTATTTGGACCACTATTTGAGTGTCATTGTTCTACAGGGTTCAATTTTGGACCATGTGAGTTTTTTTTGCAAGGGTTTTTTTGTGGGTCTGCTGGCTTTGAAGTATTTATGTTTGGCATTGTTTTTTTCAACTGTTTGTTTTTGTAGTGTTTATTGTGCCTCATGATTTTTAGAATCATTTTTTACGTTTTCCTTAAATAAATTTATAGGACTAAGCTCGCTCGAGTTCTCAACTTTTCGGTTACATAATATAAGCCCCTAACCTAAAAAATTACATAATCATGAGTTGTATTCCAAAAAATTACATTGTTTTACATTGAGGATCATTTGAATTTTAGAGATTTATCGTTTAATCTTATAATCATTCACAATCATAAAAATTGGATAAAATAAAAAATAATCAATTTCATCCAAAATATATATTTTTTAAAATATAAAAAGATCTCTTTTTCATTTGAAATATTCATAACATTCATCATTTATTTCTTATTTATATTTCACATCCATATACACAATGAAAATGGTTTATAAATTGGGATGATCACAACAATCTCAATCAAGGATACACAATTAAATGAAACTATTTGTCCTGTGAAAACAAGAATCCCACAAAAAGAATATCATAATATACTAATTCTTACCATTAACAATTGTTAAATAATTTACACTGAAAATAATCTGATTGGTAACCCTTATTTATCATAATATTATCCTTTAACCCATAAAAAATCATATATAACACATAAAGATATATTATTAGGTAATTAAACTTGTCACTCATATTAGTAGAAATAGAAGGCAGTTGACTTAAATGCATGCGACTTGTACAAATTGAACAGACATATGAACTATTATATACCCAATTCACTGTAGGTTGTAATGTAACCACCCTTCCTTGGTTTATTTGGGATGTTCCCATCATTGGGTTGTTACATAACCATCCGTCAAGAGTCCATGTACCATTGTGTAACCATAACACCTAAAGGATAATATTTTTAGTGTTTCAATCGTAATTTTTCATTAAAATTCACTAGAAATAATTTCAAGATACTTAAATAATAAATATATTTTTAGAAACATTTTCAATACCAAGGCATAAAAAATTGAATAAGGGGTTTATTTTTAATAACATTATTGCTTCTAGAAGAATCCAGATATCAAATAATGGTCATATCAGAAGAGAAGTTGTTAACGATATATATTAAAAAAATATTTCTCTTGTTGTTTGTAAATAATTTCAATGTATCCATATAGAAATAATAAAATCATTACATTTTAAACCCTTTGAATGGAATTAAAATTCAAATGGGTTGTTAATACACCTTATAAAAGAATGTTGGTTTTAAAAAGAAAAGTTTGTCTCAATGAAAATGGGATTATAAAGAAGTCCCTTACCCTAAGTATGATTTTTCACAATTCCCTTTATCATTATGAATAACAAAATTATGTTAATAATTTACTTTATTGAGAACCAATTTCAAGGTTATTATCAATTTTATTACCATTTTAGAATAATTATCTAATTAATGATGTTCAATTTAGACGTTTTGATGATATTTGGTACGTGAGTCCATGATTTTATTGATATGAAGTCCATAGTCAAAATGGTAATGATTTCAACATCTTGAAGATAAAATTAATTAGTTATAATCACTTTTATTCATCAATTATAATATTTAATGAAACCATATTTTTCATTTAAGAAAAATTAACTACATTATAATCATAGAGATAGTACGTCATACATTTGAATGAGTAATGTTTACATTTTTCCAATAATCATTATGGAAATAATTTAATCCTAATTTAATAATTACATATTTCTAATAATATAATTAATATAATATTAATCATATAAATATACTTATATATATCCCCTATCTGATTAGGGGATGGAAAATGTACTGCATCGCTTTGTGGTGGTGATAGTTAACTTGTTCGTATGAATGACAGTGTCATTTTGATGTGAATAGAAGGGAAGTAAAATAAATTTTAGATAATTATTTTACAATGATAAATATTTTTGCATATTATATATAAACATTAATTGCATCTATATATAACTGTTATTGAGTTATGATGATGGAAAACGAATTATATTTGTTCCCGAGTAGGTAGTCTGGTATACACAGAACGACTAATGTTTTCCCAATTTGATGTAAACCGATATAGATTTAGGTGGTAATATTAACATAATGAAATTTTTTATATTTAGGATAATTTATTAATTTTTTTATTATGTTTTAATAATATTTCACGAACTTGGAAGAAGAAATAAAGTAGAAAAACTTAATTAAAAATGATACATATCCTTTGCATGATTTCTTTTGATTAACACTTTAAAATCTATAACAACGTTGGTAAGACTAATGTAAGAACATTATGATGTTTTTAGAGGTTATAGTATGGTATTTGGAAATACCATGTCAAACAAATATATTTTTATGTGTATAGATAAGAGATGGATGTTTTTCCTTTTTTAAGAGAGGGGAGGGGAACTCTTAGAATTCTTCACATTATTAATTTAATATTAATTAACTTTCTACTCATGATGGATTAATTTTTTAAAAAAAAATTCATTATGAATATTTGTATAAATAATTTCATTAAATAGAAATTAAGAAACTTTTATTTCATAAAAATTCCCTTTATTTTTTCTTTAACTCTTATTTTACACATTTAAATATTATTGTGATAACAAGTAATTTACTTTATAAAGTATAATATAATTACATTAAAATGAAAAAAAAAACTAATAGATGATTCTTTTATGAAATATTTATAATTATGAAAATCATTTCTCTGAAATTTCTATTAAAGGAAATTAAATTTCATTTAATAAAATGTTATTTACATTAAAATATCAATAATTACAATTTTGAAATTATTCATTACCCAACTTTTAATAAAAAACATAACAAAAATTGAATTTCATACAAAAATATATAAAAAGTAAATAACACATTATAGTGTTCAAAAAATTTCTTTTATTGCAATAATATTATCACAAAATATATATTTTAGTATTTTTAATATCATTTATATAGTATTTATTTTAATTATACTATTACTATATCATCATTGTGCATGATTTTCATTTAATTATTTCTTCTATAAAAATGTAATATAAATTATCATGACAAATATAAACATTTTATAATTCCAAAGAGAATTTTTAGTCTAGTTTATCTCTTAGATAATTCTTTATTAAAATTATTTTAATTGTTAAAAAAAATGTGTGACAAAATTGATTTTCGTTTGAATATAGTATTATATCTTTCATGAACACATAATGTTAGATTGAGAAAAGTTATAGAAACAATCAAATGTTGTTTTTAGTTTAAAAAACTCATAAAATGAATGTAGGAAATGTTTTATGATAATTTCACAATATTTATAATATTATTTTTGTCCTTAAATATAGTATTTACCATTAACTATGTATATAATAAATTACTAAAGATACTATTCATATTGTCCAAAAAATAAAATGGGCTAATTTAATAAGCCTGAAACATAAGATTAAAAATATGGAATATATTTAAAAAAATATAAACATAAAATTATTCAAATTAATTAAAAATTAATTTATTGACAAAATATTAAGGTAGGTTTTTATTGTAAAAATATTAAAAAGTTCACAATGTTTTTATATCCAGCTTCAATTTGAAATTGACTCAAGGACATAAATTTTATTAAATGACAAAAAATAAGCTCTAATAAACTGTTAACTTATTTCCAAAATATAATTTCACACTATAAATAATTTTACTGATTTTTTTCAAGTAAAATGTAGTAATTTTTCAATTTAAATGCAATATTTCTAATTATTCATCAAAAAATGAAAAGAAATAACAAAAATTAAAACGAATAAACATTTATTCTTACAATTTTAAAGAAGAAGTTTATTTTATTAAATATAATTTATAATAGTTTGGAAAATTATATTTAAAAATGATGCTCCACTAAAATGGGGTAAAACAATTTTTTCTTAAACATAATGTTTTAACCACAAAACTAGATGTATCATTTACAATATTGAACATATTGTTTCTTTTAGTTAATATATATCTATTAAATAGAAATTATATAAAAGAATTTATTATTCGATCATTACCTAGGTTGTTATATTCTTCCTCCCTTTTCGAAATTGCATCCTCCCAATTTTATTCACATAATAAATAAGATGAGATATCGTTACCTCATAAAATTTTTAGATTCTCATGTTTCTTCTTCATCTATATGGTTTTTCAAAAAAAAATGTATCCTAAAAAATAAATTTATTCCACCACACCTTCTCATTATTTTCACAAACATGAACATGATTTTTATCATAAGAATGATTCCCATCGATCAGAACTGTTTATGGACTCATCACATGAGACAGTTCTGGAATATACATTCCTAACATTGAAAATTGAAAAAATTTGTGTACTTGGGATAAATACATAGGAAAATTCACTCAATTGGAATCCATCCAACCATCTCAATGATTTGATAGGATCTAATAAACCATGGACTCAGATTCCCCTTATTACTAAAAAATGTCACACTTTTCTTTAGAGATACATTGAGAAATACATTGTAACCAACCTCAAAATAATGATATGTACCCCTATTATTTGCATACTCTTTCTACGTAATCTTTATTTTCCCCATGTTTTTCATAATCAAATTAATATTATATTTCATTTCCTATATGAATTCAAGTCTCATTAACATCCTACCCCTATCTTCATCCCAAAATATTGTAGGTTGACATCTATTTCAAAAAAATTCCTCAAATAGCACCATCTGTATAATGGAATGAAATATGTTATTATATGAAAACTCATATAAAGAAATATAAGGCTATGAAAATCATATTTAATCAATTTATAATGTACGTAGCATATCCTCCATGTTTTGAATTTTTTGTTTTGACTACCCATTGACTTGGGATGAAAAACAGTACTGTAATTTAATTCAGTAACCAGTGACTTCTGATGGCCTTTCCAAAAGTTAGAAGTTAATTTTGGTTTTAAATTAGATATAATGGTGAAAGAAACTATTTTTAAATTGAATATTTCTTTATGATACATAACATAATGACAATATATTGATAGATTATCTAAAATTGGAAGAAAATGTTCAAATTTAATCAATTTCTCAACAATAACCTATATCATATTGTTACATATAGATGAATTTATAAATCCCACTATGCAATCTAGGGTTATATTTTCCCATATCTAATCTAAAAATTGAAAATTAATAAGAATCACCTTTGGAAATTTTAATTATTCTTTAAGATGTTGAGACTCCAAAAAATTTCACAATATTGTCAACCATATAACTTTTTATATCATCACATAAAAAATACATTCTATGGTCTCTTTATATCTTAATATATCTATGATAAATTAAAAATAGAGAACTATACGGTTCACATAACTATTTCTTCATCTTGGAATCACAACGCATGCATAATCTCTTCACAATACATGATACAAATATTTATCAATTATAACTTAAGGAAACATAACAATTAAATCAAATTATATATTTTCCTTTAACTCATTATCCTCCTTCTACAAATCCTTAATTCTTTCTTCTATGGACTATTTCACTGGTACCTAGAGAAAAAAAAAGATTAATTTACTATAACAACAACAACCAAACAATAATTCAATAAATCATTAACTATGGTTTCAATTTCCAAATTTATCATTGTTAGTATATAATTAATTTTTTTACTCAAATCATCATCCAACTTATTTTGATTTTTAGGATAGTTATGAATCATGAAATAAGGGGATATAATTTGTTCTGGTCATCTTATTTGTGTTGTGTTAAATAATTTTTGAGGGAATATATTTTTCAAACATTTTTTATTAGAAAATATTTTACACATTACTTCTTAAAAATTATGCCTCTAAATTATTAATGAAAAAAGTCGATGTTAATTCTAAATCCCATGAATGGTAATTCAACTCATGATGTTTCAATTAATGTTATTAATAACCAATTAATTAGTCATTATGCATTCGGAAAAAACCATTTAATTTTAATAATGAATTTATGTTGACACAAAATTCACCATTCTTGTAATTTAGTCACAAAATAATAGAATTTACCAACCATTTTTTTTCAATTCCTAGAAACAATCGTAAAATTATTTTATCTAGATGAACATAAATCCCCTACAGTTTAACATAGTTTTTATGATAGATAAATATTAAATGTTTTCTAATATATGTATGTAACAATGCACTAATACAAGAGAACTATGAATCTATGTGATATTTTTAGGACTTGTCCAGTCTTCAATAACTTCTTATTTAGACGTTTTAGTAGTTATAATATCTATGGAAACAATGCTTCCAAAGAATAAAATTTTATGCTACCAAAATTCAATGTTATTAAAATTACCATATAATTTGTTTTCAATTAAATGTTTTCAAAACAATAATTATGTAATTTTAATGTTATTTATTTATTTCAGAAAATAACAAAATATTATCCTCAAACACACACATAAACTGATCCAAAAACTGATGGAGAACTCCAGTCATAAGACTCTTAAATACTTCAGGAGAATTTTATAACCCAAAGGACGTTTAAAAAAGCCCCTAATGCACATATCTAACCTAAAATGATATATTTGGATTGTTATCCTCTTTCACCATAAGATGATAGTTCCATGACCTCAAATAAATATTTGAAATATTCTGATCATTGTAGAGATGATCAATCAAACCATAAATATGATGGAAAATATATGTGTTTTTAATAATTATGTTATTCAAGTCTCTATAATCTACAAAAATTATCATGAAATATACTTTATTTTCTAAAAAATAAAACAAGAGCATGATATGGTGAAGGGCTTTGTAGAATGGATCCTTTATAAACCCATACTTGTAACTAGTTTCTTAATTCCACCAATTTTATGGGTGAAATTTTATATAGGGTTTTGTAAATAGATTTACAGTAAAGAAATAAATCAATTGAAAAAAATACTTTTCCTGATCTAAAAAAACACCAAAAATTCTAGTATAAAAAATAATTAAATTCTTTTAGTAGAGGGATGTCACTAATTAGAACTATTTTTTTTCTCATAAAAATTTTTATCTAGATAGCATTCAAATCTATCTGTAATAAATATCTTAGATTTCTGGTATATTATCAATAGTTTTAAATAATTGAATACAAAATTAATATCTTTTAAATAAATTTTTTCATGATATACTAAAACCCAGTCTCTATGAAATTGATACCAAACTCCACTTTGAGAAGTTCAAAAATATTTCAAAGAAATACCATCCCACCAATGACTATAAAATAAGTCATATTATTTATTCCTTAATTCGTCCACCTAGAGTCAAAAATTATTTTTGAAATAATTTGGAAACAACCAAAACATACAACTCACCACATAATATGTTTGTCCAATGTCAAATAATGTTATAGAAAAATATTTTATACACCATTTTTCTTTTTCTATAATGTTGGTTTAAGCCCTGAGTAATCATCTTTGGAAACAAATTAGCATAATTCAATAACTTATTTCAACTAAAACATCATACGATTATCATTTAAATTCTTTTATGATAATTTCTCTTTTAGTAACGAGAAATATTACTGATTTTACCACATCGTATTCACATCCTTGAATCTGAAAGTAAATTTGTAAGATCTTTTTTACCAAAATTCTCACAAGATGGAAATATAGTTTTCTTATATAAAGTAGTCATCAATGGATGCTTTCCCATTTCTTTCTAACTAGAACTCTTCTTTAACTTGTTCTAATGGGACAAGTGGTCCTCAAAATACTATATTTATATCTTATCATCACATCAAACATGTTTCATTTTCATTTCCACTCAAGTGAATGTAATTACCTTTCATATAATCATTTCATTACTATGGGAAATTAATTTATCTTATGATTATGAACCCAAATAATATTTTTAATTTACCTTTGAAAATAGGTGAAATTTTATTAATATGAAGCCACCACATCATCCTCATTATGTCTCAATTGAATGAGTTGTTTTTTCATCCATTTTCTAATAGACTTTGTAATGGTGGGAAGAAAACCCTCAAAAGATCATAAAAGTATTTTTGATGTGATTGTGTTTATTGATAAAACGGGCCTCCATGTTGTGTTCATTGACATAATAGATCATGATGTTCAATTTTTTGACCAATAAGGCTTTCATGGTGATTTTTATTGTTAAAGAGATGTTGTTGAAATTCCATGATTGAATAAAGAGCCTTGATAAAGTAATGAATATCTAGAGGCATTACAAAAAAAAGAAGATATAGGTCGGCATGGTTTTCTTGTGTTTTCCACATTTTTTGGGAGAATTTCAGAAAATGGAGAGATATATTTTTTGCTAATGAAGGTGCATGAAATATTGGAGGGGTGCGTGAAAATCCTGGAATGTTCACTAAATTGGTTTTGTGTGAAATTGTGAAAGCAGGATGGATTTTTTTGCACAAAAGGTGTTTTAGGATTTTAATGCCAAAAAATTACAAAGGCATAAGTTACGTGAAATAGCTAGAGATGTGCACGAAAAATGGTTATTTCATGAAAAGAATTACGCACTTAATGGGAGTTTTTTCATAACACGTTGGGTTTTTTCATTAAATTACTGAGTGATGTGTTTCACACAAGAGGTGTATTGAGATAATAAGCATTAAAATTTACAAAGGCATGAGGTGCATGTAAAATTAGATAAGTGCACGAAATACGGGGTGACACAAAAGATGTTTTTTTCACACTCAAAGAGAATTGAACAATAAAAGAGGGATTTAATGTGCGAGGGTCCATTTTTCCTATAAATATGTTGTGACCCCCCCCCCCCCATTAGAAAAATCTCAAGACATAGAGAGAATATAAGATCTGGTGCGTTAAATTGATATATTCTCGGGAGTTGTTCCTAAACATAATGTTTTCACGTAAAATTAGGTGGTATGCGTGTAAAGCACAAGATACGTGTAAAAAAGATTGTTGTTCATAAAACCTGATGATGAACGTAACTTCTAACATTGCACATAAATTGATGGTTTCACGTAAAACATGAGGTTGTTCGTAAAAGTTCTAGTTTCCTGTAAAATGGAGGTTTCACGGAATTGTTTAGGTTGCAAGAAAAGTATAGTATGGATTGTACACAATAGAAAAGCTTTTGCATGAAAGGTAAGGGAATTACGTGTATAGCATATTAAGAGATTCATGTAAAATGTTAGGCTTCCTAGTTTAATTCTATTTTAAAGTGGTATTCATATGTGGATGAAAGTAGAATTTTAACAAAAAATATATAGAGAATTTAGGATGCGTTTATTCATTAATGTGTAGAGACCCACAGGTCTATGAACTGGGATTGGATATTCGGAAGAATCAGTGAGCACAATTCAAATTATAGATCTATGAAATTTTATATTGTGATTTGGTGTAAACCAAGAGTGATAGTGACTCTACTCCGAACATTGTAAATAGTAGTTCACTTTTACTGGAATTGGTACATCGGGAAATCTCCAGTGTATTCTCCTCTGACAAAGCCCAGTGAGGGTTAACCATGTTAAATTGATGCATCCTATGCTTTCATTATGAATAATTTACAATCTTCAATGGGAAGGAGAGAGAAGAGTGTTATATATAACAATGAAATAAGATTAATAAGGTAGTTTTTTAATCTCTCATACTATGATTCACCCTCCCCACTCTTAGTTTAATTATCCTAGTGGACCTAATACTGAAAATATTTCCAAAGGGATATTTTCTTAAATTCATCCCCTTCCATGGAATTAATTTCTCCACATAAACTAATATATTAACCATTGACCACCACTAATTGGATTCACCACAAAAATGATATATTGAGAGAGTTAACATATGGTTATCATAACAACCCACAATGTAAAATATATTATTAAGAGATTCAATCCATCCTTCAATTATGACAGAGCTAGATGACCCTCAAAATGGTGTGGGTTATTTCCACATAAAATTCTCCACCGTCGTCTTATTCAACTGTTGTTGATATGGATGACCTCATGTATAAACACCACCACCATTTATATATTTTTTCAACTAATCCATCACTAAAATAAAATACATTGTAAAAATTCTAATCATCTCAGGATGTGGATTCTTAATTTTATTTTCTTCTTGGATCCTTCTCATTACATCATCCATATTTCCCCCATGAAAAAACATTATAAACATAAATATTTTAGTTGAAAAAACAATTTAATATTAAAATTATATTCAATTTTTCATGACCATATTATAAATCATTTAGCTCAATTTCATTAATATTACCCTAACCCCTAAGTTTATATAGACTGTACTCTAATACCAATTATAAGGTCGCTGCATTAATCATTACATATTAATTAGTTTAATTAAAGAAAATTACTATTTTTAAAATTTATGATCATGTTATTATTTTTTGTTTCATCAAATTGATTCATAACATATAAAATTCATTCAATATAGATACACCTAAAACAATATCCATTTTTTCCAAAAAATAAAACATAAAAAATTAAACATGAAATTTTTTTCATGTTAAATCCTCATAATATTAAATAGTACATTTTATTTATCTTAAAAATCATTATATCATATTAAAAGTCACTTAATAATAGGATTATCACAAATAGATATATTAGGTATACAAAAAAATGAAAATTGTTTGTCTTGTGACAAAATGGAACCTATGACAACATTATCATAATGTAATAATTTTTACATGTAAAAGGTTATAAATAATTTCCTTTAAAAATAAGCTCATTGAATAATTTTTTGGTAATCAATAGATTACCTTGTAACACATATAAATCATAGATGACACATAATGCAAGCATGGGAGGTAATTATAATTATATCCATAAAAATGGAATAATCATGTAGTCGACATCCATACATGTCAAATATAAAAATAGTATAGCTATACGACCATCTTCAGAAACCAATGAAATTGAGGGTATAACATAACCACCCATACATGAATTGTCACAATAACACACCTATATTGTTTACAATGTAACTACCCATCAAAATATCTATTAATATTATATAATCATAACAAAGAAAATATTCTAATTTTTAGAATTTCACTAATAAAATTTTAATTAGATTCATAATAAGTTATTTTATGATGTTGAAATAATAAATCCATTTTCAAGATGATTTTCAATTCTAGAATACACATAAAATGGCCTAAGTCATTTAATTGTTTTAAAAAACATTGATACTTGTAGTGGAAGCCAATTATTAAGTAAAGGTCGCATTGGCTGAGAGGTCGTTGAATTTGTATATAATAAAATAAAATTTCATTTTTCATTTGAAAAGATATTAAAATTCACTTTATCAAATGAATAGAATTTTTTTTAAATTCGTTTAATGGAATTAAAATTCAAATGCGTTATTTATACACAATATTAAATAAAGTTGGTGTATAACATCAAAATATGTATGAATGAAAAGAGGATTGAGAAGAAGTTATTTTCCGTCAGTTTTATTTTCCAAATTTAACTATATATTCCTAAATAATAAAATTATTTTATTAATTTACTGGATTTGGAACATTTTTAAATATTTTAAACCCTTTTATTCCTATTTTAGAATAAATAAATAATTATTTATTTTCATGTTGGATGTTTTGATGATATTCTTTACAAGAGTCCAAAATGACTAGGATATGATATCTATAGTCAAAATGTTCATTTCAACATAATCTATAGAATAAATTCATAACATAATAATAATTTATATATATATAAATTATAATTTTCGTTCTATCCATTTTGTATTGTTACGAAAAATTAACTACATTATAATTAAAGAGATGGGAGTTCATAAGTTGCATGAGTAAAATTTCCATTTTTAAATGACCATTATTAAATAAGGTAATCATAATTTTATATTTCAATAATTAAAATAATATAAATAAATTAAGATTTATAAATTAAATATATTTATAGATATCATTCATGTGATTTATTGATGAAAAATGAATCACATAACTTTATGGAGGTGATAGTTCACACATACACATGAATGACCTTCTCATATTTATATGTATAGAAAGGCAAGAAAATATATTATATATTATTTTTTAATAATTATAAAGATATAATTATTATTATATATAAACATGTATTCCATTATTATTATATTTCTTGAGATATGGTGATGAAAAATCAATAATATTGGTTCATAAGGTTGTAATCTATTGTATGCATGATCAATTAATTCATTACCCATTTGATAGAAATAAATATGGACTTATTAGATAATATTAATAAAATAAAAAATAATTATATTTAGGATATAAAAGTTATTTTTTCATCTTATTGGAAGAATATTTTATTGATGTGGAAATGAAATAAAATAGAAACACATAATAAAAGAATAATATCTATACCTCATAGGAAATATTTTTATCAACACCTTAACCCCAATAGGGGAGGGGGTTTAATGCTTAAACTATGTCCAATAGAATATTTCTAGGGATTACAAGATGTTATTTGAGAATATTTTTTCAAATAGTTTATGAATTGTTTTGATAAGAGAATAATGTGTGGAATTGTTATAGATGAGTAGTGGGGAACTCTTGGAATTTTTTAAAATGTTTCATTAATATAAATTAATTGTTCCATTATAAATGGGAAAAAAATTATTTTTTCATAATATTGGATGAGTATGGATGTAAATTATTTTATAAAATATAAATTACACAAGTTTTGATCACTTTTTCAATGAATATATGTTTGTTTTATTTCTAATCTTAACTTTTCAACTCTTACCCACATATAATGTAATTTACACTATAAGAGTAAATATAATAATTTTAAAATTTCATAAGATAATTAAATGAGTCATTGGATACACTATTGTTCTTTGACCTATTTATTTTCTAATGTTTTAAATTTTATAAATTTTATATCATTTCAAAAAATATTCTTTTTTATATCAATAATTTCAATTTTAACAGTACTAATTACTAGATTTTAATAAAAATTCTTTAATAACAAGATAAATTAAAAAACTAATAAAACATCTCCAAAATTTCATAGTAATCTAAATTTTTTTGATATGATTTATATCAAATTATATTTATATTAATACATTTACAATAAAATTTGTTAGATTTATTTCAATTAAAAAATTAATGGACAAACAGTCTGGAAGAAATAAATTTAATTATTTATTACATAAAAATGAAAAATAAAAAATCATTTCAAAGATAAAAATATTATTTATAGTAATACATATCTAATATACATTCCCTTTTTGAAAATATCTTACATGTCAAAACCATAAGTGTAACAAAATTGCTTATTCATTGAGTTTAATATTTTACATGTCAAGATCTCTTCCATGTTCTGTAAATAGGTTTTACAATCTCCCCAAGGATTATTTTTTTCAAAGACAACTTATAGAAATAATTAGGACATTGATTAAGGAAAACATATAATATTTATAATTTTATTTTTCCCTTAATTATCTGATTTACTATTAACAATGTTAATAAAAAAATTACTAATGTTTCTATTTTTAATGTCACGAAAAAAATTATAACTGTTTGATAATTTGGATATTCTTATTTATTATATGGAATCAATTTTTCAATATAAGAAAAAAAATGTTTAATTTTAATTAAAAATTAATCTAGTTCATAGAATGAGAAAGCATGTTTTTAAAGTAATAATGTTCTAATGATCATAATGATTTTATATCTTATATCAAATTGATATTTACTCAAATTTCCTATATTGGATTGAATTATAATAAATTAATCTTATTATACTAAATAATTATGAAATTTAATTTCATAATTAAAAATTAATTTAATGAAAAAAACAATTTTTGAATTAAAATGTAGTAATTTTTTGAATTCAAGGAATCCTGAAACTTATTAGAAAAAATAAAACATTAAACCAAAGAAACAATTTATATTATTATTTAAAATAATAATTTTATGTCGTTATAAAGTATTTATAATGGTTTTAAAAACTATATTTAAAGAAAGTGCACCACTAAATTGTTGAAGACCTGTCATTTTTGGAAAAAACAAATTTAACAATAATACAAGATTTATCATATACACTATTGAACATCTTTTTCCTTTTAATTAAATTATAACACATATATTATCCGAAATATGAATGCGTCTTATTATATAATTACATGGGTTGTTAAATATAAATTTTATAAAAGTGATAAAAATTTATATAATATTATACGCTCAAATAATTATTATTATGTTGTTTAGGAAACAAATTCTGATGAAGAATAATTCATCCAATATTAAATAATCTAATTTATTTATAATACAAAGTGTTCTAATAAGAATGTGTAAACTATATATTTTATTATGTTACTCATTCTAATTCATTCTTTTCATTCCAATGGCAACACAATAATTCTCATATTCAATAATAAAACTAATAATATACTATTTTTTGCCAAAACTCAGCCTTCTGTTTAACATAATATTTTGAGGAAATTAAATTTTGTGACTAATAAAATTCAAACTCATTTTTGGGATTAAATCACAAAAATCCTGGTTTTTCATGTAATTAAATATAATCTGATGGTTTTATGTTTCATTCATTACATAATAAAATTCAATTCTTTTAAAATTTCAGGGTTTTAGATAATTTATTATGTTTTTCTGTATCCATAGTTCATTTTCATCTATATAGATATAAAAAGTATCAAATAAAACAATTTTTTTTTTATTTTTTATACCTCCAATCACCTATTTAAAAAATTAAAAAAATGTGTTTCACAATGAATAATTCATAATTCCATCATAACATCATCAAAAAGAGATCATAAAACATATTTCATATATTTATATACAATGGAAAAATAGTAATGTAGAT
Source organism: Viscum album (assembly GCA_963277665.1). NCBI lineage: Eukaryota > Viridiplantae > Streptophyta > Magnoliopsida > Santalales > Viscaceae > Viscum > Viscum album. The sequence continues at coordinate 1,272,845,809 of OY728146.1, forward strand.
AAATTATTATATTAATTTATTTAAACATATTTCTAGTAAATCATAATAAATATTTATGAATATTATAAAATATGAAAAAAAATTATAACATTAATTAGAATATTATATTCAAATATTAGAATAAATATTTCTTGTATTTACAAAAATATTAATTTTAAAATAAATTATTTTATAGAAATAATATTTTCAAAAATAATGATAAAATAAATTAAAATTCTTTTTGATAATTAAAAAAAATATCAAATTAATTTTTGTAATGAAAACTGAAGAAAATGGTAGGTGAAAGTAAATATATTTTTTTAAAAATATTATATAAGGACATCAAACATAGTATCAAAGATTCAATGGTTACACTTTTACATTGGAATGTTTTAAAAGTAATTAGATTATAGAGGACTGAATAGTTTACTAATATTGGAAATCTGGATACATTTATTGAACATACATTACAATTTAAATTATAAAATACATCATAATGATTCCAATAAGAAAACAAATATTTTAAAAGGTTATCCATGAATGTTAGTCATTGTATACATGTTGAAATCCATTGAAAAATTAAAAAACAAAAGGGGTGAGCATGGTTACTTAGTAAAGTTAATATTACATCGGTAGCTTTCATTAATAACTCAACCTAATCATTAAGAGAAGCTGAATAAATAAAACACATCTCATTTTATCATAATCTTGACCTTAATAAGGGATTAATAAATGATAGTCAAAGAATTCCATATTAATAATCACATCAAAATGAAATATATATGTTGATATAGTACTAATAAATTAATAAATTGTAATATCAATAACTAATATAATCAGAAGGGAATGTATAATGACCGACATATAAAACATATGGTAAAGTCGTTGGAAAATAATTCTAAATATATTGGTAAGGCCTCTACAAAATCCCAGTGTAGATTGTCTAATGTGACCCACCGATTAAGTGAGGAGATATATAAAGCTCCAACTATCACATAATATATTCAAATATTATCTTTATATGATAGGGTGTGACATAAAGAACATAAATATTTCTATTAAAATAGGTGTATGAAAGGTGAATAAATTTACCTAAAACCACGTATGGTATTATAATGTAATAGAAAAATGATAATAAAACATCCGAAAATATATGTTAAATTATATCCTAATAGATCCAACTTAATTAAAAATAGGATTCAATTGACGGTGTTGAAATTGATGAAAATACTCTGTCAAAATTATTGATAAATTAATGTGGAAGATACCCCATTTAGCATTTGAAATCACTTAGTATTAAAATAATGTAAAATTATAAAAGAATATATTTTTATTGTAACTAATTAAGAAAATTTAAAGAGGTAGTTATAAATAATTAAGGTCCTCTGCCTTTTGGAAAATCTACTAACACAATATAAGCTAATAGATTTTTTCTTTTATTTTTATGTTGATATAAAATAATTGATCTTTAGTTAAGAAATAAAAAAATAAAATCTTTCAATTATTTGCTAAAATGAATAAAAATTATAATGAAATTAAAAAAAAATTGATGAATAAAAAATTATTTTTTAATACTTTTTTATGAAACATGTTAATTAAGGATAAATAATTCCCAGTTGAGACTTAAACAAATACAATCCTAAATAATGATTATTTTCTGAAACAATACCTTACCATGAACATTCAATTCGATGAACATTCATAAAATATTGTATAACTATTTATAAAATGTTATTAATTTTAATACAAAACCATATTTATATTTTATCTCATACGAGATCCTCTTATATCATCTTATCACACATTTTTTAATTATATTTTATTATTACCTTTGACATGGGAGTTAGATTCTTCATTTTTATATGCATTGAATGTCATCTAAGTCATTTTTATTATTTATAGTATATAGTAATTTCATATCAAGAATTATATAAAATCATATATATAATATATATTCATTATATAAACATTTATAATCATTCTTTAATGATGAACATTGTAAATTAATAACATCGAATCATGATGATAGTAGTCTGTACCTACACACGAGCGATGATATCATTCTTTTAACGGTGAAAGGTTAAGTATGTAGATGATATATTTATTTTTATATAATAAATATCATGCCATAATTATCATATATATTCTTTATTTAAGTCATTATAACCATCCATTTAAAGTGGTGATAAAAAAAATTATACCAAAATGTGGAGAAGGTAAGTCACAATTACGCATGTGCGATGATTCAATTTTTTATATGATTGATAAATTTTGAATATATTTTTAAAATAATCATAATATAATATAATCATATATGTGATACTATATTTATTAATTTATAAAGTCATTATCACATTATGTCGATGTATAATAAGAAATAAACATGAATGATTCGGTACTGACAATTACATCTTCCTCAGTCGACTTTCATTATAACTTATTTAAGGACACACGAGTTACTTTATAGGAAGGAATATAACATATGAAACTTTCCTAAGTTTTTATATATGAAAAATTTACATTTATTAGTTGAGGTATACCACTCATGGTGGATTTAATAAGTGAGAGATGAGGTTGACTTTTATAATTAGAGTGACATTCATTTTTTGAAATCCTCAGAATATTTAAATATAATATCATTAATCAAGAGAAAATCACTTCATGATATACTATTAATTAATAGTTGAATACATATTCGGTCATATATTTTATAAATAGGGATTATTAAACATTTCTGTTATTTTTAAATATTTTAATATATTTATAATTCAATAAAACACAATTATTACCAAATTTGATTCTCATTATTTAACTTGACCTTACATTCATTAATAAGATATTGGAATTCAAATATTATTAATTAAAACGTTTCTAAGTAAAAAAATATATATAAATTTTATTAAAATTATTAAATAATCCCAAATATATGAAAATTAATTTTTCTAATATCACTTATTTTATTTTTTATTACATAAATACATAAGATTGTAACATCAATGAAAAATTTAAGGTCATTATATAAATTATAGGAATAGAAAATAAAATTGTATAATGAGATTAATTTCATTAAAATCAATATATAAATTAATTTTCATTCATATCCATATTTTTTACCTCTATAGACACATAAACAATTCAATATACAAAGCGAGCTACATTTTGTAACTATCATTTATTTAAAAAATAAAGAATTTATTTTCATGATATAGTGTCAATTAATAAAATAAAATTTGATATTAGCATTATAAATTCCAAATAAGATTCATCTAAATGTGTATGGGAATGTTTAATTCATGGATACAACCTTATCTTTCGGTTGTAAACTATGTTTAACCCCTTTAGCTTTTACCTTGAAAACATGAGTTTCACTCATTGAGGATCACTATTGATTGTTTAAAAAAATAACATAAATGAAATATGGATTAGATTTTCTACATTATCCCAAATATTTGGACAAATTTTTTTTTAATTAATTTTATATCATTTAATAATTTATTAAATATTTTAATATAGAATTTATTTTGATCTTGACACATTTCGTTACATAAATTATAAAAATATCACAATATAAATATATCTTTGAAAAAACCCAGTTAATATTTCCCATAGTTTTAAATGCAATAAAATTATTATGTGGATGAACATATTTATCTCAAAATATATTTATTTATATATTTCTCATATCATTTTTTAGATATTTCAATTAATCCAACATTTACTATGTCATCATTTTTCTATCCATTAAGGATATTATATCATTCGTAATAATTAATAAAAATTACCATGATTTATATAAGAATTTTCTAATTGAATATACTTTTTATAGTTGAATATATTTTCTTAATCACCCAGTATTATAAAATATATAGTTTTTAAGTTCATAAGTATGAATTTATTGACTTTTATTTAAAATAAAACACTATAAATGGAATATTGTGACCCAAGTGGATCCATGTGCTCGTAAAATCTACCCAAAGGTTATTTTAGTTTATAATAACTCAATTTAATAAAATTACGACATGATTTATTATATTTTTATACTATTTATATTATTATTTTAACCCTTAATTACCTTATTTACATTTAATAATTGTAATTGAAACTAATATGTTTACTATTCAAATTTTCCAAAAATAAATTGAAAATATTTTAAAAAATATGAACATTATGATTCAAAATATGGAATTGTTTTTTCAAAATTCAGAACAAATAAATTTTTATAATTAAATTAAAATTAATCTTAGAGACTGGGTGAGAATATTCGTATTTAAAGATAAAACATTCAAAAGTACAAAATGATTTTATAACAAAATTCCATATATTAAATTATTTTGAATAAAAAAATTATTTTAATATATTTTTAATATATATAATTTTACATTAAAATTAATTTTAAATATAATTTTTCATTATAAGTAATTTATCTAAAAAGTCAATTTTCAATTAAAATGTGGTGTTTTTTCATTATTCATCAAAATAAAATAGTATTAGAAACATAACTCAAATTTAACCAATAAAAATTTTTAGACACTAATTTTATTAATGATGAAAAAGAGACATACCATTATATAATTATACAAGTTAAATTTATCTTCGAATTTATAAGTAGTTATCATTATCTTCATGTAATCAATATTTTGCTTCTTTATGTAGTTGTAACATTTGGGTATTTTTTTCATTATTTTCATTCACTTCTCCATTTTCTCTCTTCCAAAATTATCATCCCTTTTATATCATGAAAACCATTGGAGTGGATGAATTTTTTTCTATCCTAATAAGACAAAATACTAAATCATCGTATGATGAAAATATTCGGGAGACTATTTCCCTTTGGATATTTTTTAGAACCATCATAAAAGTTGTAAAATTAAATCTTTGGGTTATGAAAAAAGTCTACAATTTTCTTGGATATCCATGATAAGTTAACTTTATACGCAACAACATTTTTTTACTTCATATTTTATTAGAATGAATAATTTCCTCTATATAACTTATAACTATTTTTTAGGGAAATATTTTACCAAAAAAAAATCCCTAAAATCATATATATCATGTTTTATATTTTTTATACATCTTTATTGTTTTGAATAAATAAAAACTAATGATATGGATCCCTTAAGAGTTAAAAATAATCTATTAAATACTTCTCTCTTTAATTACATCACAAAGTAAGGAATATATTCTACCATTAACTCATCCATTGGTCAAATACAAATAGATTTGTAATCCTTTTGAGTAAATGATCTGGTTGTCTCAAGATGTAGTCTAACAATTTTCCTCCACATTATGGATCAATTGTCTCTATCCAGGTCAGGTAATTTCTCATAACATTGGAGAATTTTCCCAGTATAGTGTCAGGTTGTTCTGGTCCATTTTAATCAACAGTTCCAACACCATTATCATTCATAAAAGACAAATCCCTACATGGATTACATGAATTGATATTATTTCCATTCCTTTATATTGTTTGATTTTAAAGACAATTGAATAAATTATATGAGATGATAAATTTATGAAACATAATGTATAACCTTAAAACTAGTAACTTAGATGACATAAATTAAAAATTTAGTAATAACTTACCTTTAAATAACTATCTTAATTTTTCTTCATTTATTTCTAAAATAAGATATATATTTTCATTATATTATATATGTTTTTATAAACCGTGTTCAAAACATTTCTACTAAAATTTCTTTGATGACAATAATAAAGATCTGAACTTGAGTATAATGTAGTTGGTGGTTACATTATTGAGTTGAAAAATTATATAAGTAATCTTATCTGAATGGACAAAATAATTTATTAGTTTTAAAACTAAATTAATACATGACACATATATTACAATTTAAATTATAAAATAAAATTTCATGATTCTATTAATTAAATATTAATATTTCTAGATTATCCTTTTATGTCAATAATAATATATATCAAGGAATCCAAGGAAATAAAAAATTAGATAGTGGTGTTGGATGAGATACTATTTAATAAAAAGAATAATGTGTAAGATATCATGAATAAATAATCACAAACATCTGGGAAAGGTAAATAACTCAACTCAAATCTATTTAAAAACAATCATGAGAATAATATTCAATGAATAAATTATAATAATATAATTCCATAAAAATAATCAATTGAGAATTTAAAAAATACAAGTATATTTTACTAATAGAATAATTGAATGGAAAATCAACAACAAATATATTAATGATGTAATGTATACTATTAGGAATCTAAAATATATTTTCAAGTCCTCGACCAATATGCCTTGTTAAATAGGTAAGGCCTTTACAAACACCCTTCCAAATTTCTTTCATGAAAATTACTTATGCATCTAGGTTCTATAGCACACCCCATCACTTAATTAATAAAATTAATTCCAAAAATAAATTGGTGAAACTTAAAAAACATTATTATTTATATTAAAACTATCATTCAAACTTTCAATACTTATTCCCAAACCATGAATTGTACCATAATATCTATCCATTATCAAAATTATCATAAAAAATCCATAAAATGTGGTAAAAGGTATCATAAGAGATAAAACACACTGAATCATAAGATTTAATAGATGGGGTGGAAATACACAAAAATATTATTATAATTTAATTAAAAAATTTAAGGAAAATACCTTTTTTACATAGGAATTAAATTATTTATAAAAACATTTCAATTATAAAAAATGAATTTTATTATGAAATTAAGTAATAAAACATTTAAATTAAATTATTCACTATTAATTCATCAAAATTATAAGAAAATACACTAAGAACATAAAAGCTAAAAATAAATTCCTTATAAATTTTTCTCTGAAAAGACTTAATGAACATAATTTATATAAAATAAATATTTATATTTTAAAGGATTTTTTTATAATTTAAAATAATTAAAAATAAAAATATTGAATCAGTGTATAATTTAAAAATATTTGAATGAATTATTATGAAAACTGGTACTTGTAGATGAAATTTCATCCGGTGGAGAATTAAATAAAAATAAACATGATGAATTGTGGGATTCTGAAATTAACTCATACCTAATTATTTATTTTATTTAAATTATCATTAAATTCTTGTATAATAGTTTAATAAACGTTATTAATTTATAAAATAACCATATTAATATTTATGATACCATATATGATCACCATATCTTATCTTATCACCTATTAATTTTTAGAAAATTATATTACACATGTTTTGGGGGTTGATTGCATCATTTTTATATTTATTTTTAGTCCTGTAATAATAGTTTATTGAGAACTGGATATAGTTATGTCATATACAAAAGTATATTGCATTCATAGATATAAATATTTTTCACTGTATAAAATTTTATAATCATTATTGAATTGTTAATAAGTAAAATTATTCACATCGCTTCATGGAGATGGTAGGTCATACATACACATGAGTGATGGTATTAATCCCTTAATGGTGAATATGTATGGAAGTGGATGATATATTATTTTTACATGTATAAATATCATTTCATACTAATCATATATATCTATCAATTTAGAAATTATAACCCTCCTTGAAATGTGGGAATAAAAAATAAAATTCAACATGGCGTGGAGACTATATGTCGTACGTACACACATGCAGTGATTTATATTTTCATAAGATGGATAAAAGGTGTAATAGGTTTGGCCTATAATAATAATAACATATATAAATATATAATATTCTATGTTTATTAATTTTCCAGAAAACATCAAGAAGAGGAAGACCTATGAAATTTTATTAAAATTAATGAAAAAGTACAGAAATCAAATAAAACAATAAGAAAAAAAGAACTACATATCATAAGAATTATACCAGTAACTACATACATGATTGATTTCTTCCTACACAGTAGCTGATTCCCAGTATGAGCTTTCATAGTGCATGAGATCTTGGCATATTTCTTTTGAATATTTGATTTCTCCAAATATAGAAACTCTATAGAAGATTTCATACATTTTTTTACCCCAGATACAACTTTTCTTTCATGACAGAGGACCTGGTAGACATCATCTTTGGTAGATATGAATAGTCCTTCCTTGGCCTTCTCCTTACTTAGACCATCATTACTTCCTCATTTCGATGCACCTTCTTCTTTCCACGCTGAAAAATAACACTATAGGATGGTCTTCCCATGACACTATCATTTTCCTTGTCACTAACCAAGATATACCCCAATTTACCACGAATATTCACATCTTGATAACCATCAGTCACTCCAGGATATGGCTAAAATTGTCTGTTATTATCAATCATTGATAAAAATTGGGGATCATCCACTTCTAGAACTTCAAAAATATTACATAAATGAATCAAATTATCGGTTTCTGGGATAACGTCCCTTGTATTTCCATTATTAGTTTGATGATATGTGTCCTGAACAATCCCTGAAAACCCCGACATGGAAACAGTAGCACTACCCACATTTAAAACCTCAGTAAAAGAAACTGCATTAAATGGGAATGAGTTACCATCCATCATCCCCTCTCTATAATCCTTTTTATCACTACATGCCCCCTTAGTCATAGTAATGTTACTAGAATCCCACTAAACCTCGCTCAGAGAATTTCTATCACGGATGTGGCTAGTATCATCCCTGCTCATTATATTACATATAGAAGTACTAGCCAGGACTTTCCTCAATCTGTTAAAAATATCTGATACATTTGGATTAGAAATAGAAACCATGCATGCCTGTTGTCCATTACATTAGTCGAGTTACTCAAACTCACATCCATCCTAACCCTGAAGATTGAACCTCCTACAGTATCCACTAATATACTCCCATCAACATTCATTTTTTTACCAGCATGATCTTTAGATGTAGATCGAGTCCTTGAGTCACCAACACATGAACTGTTTGACCCCCTACATCTGGAAACCTCCACATGATGAGACAATCTTTTACTGGATGAGAAGAACTAGAACCATTACCCAATCCAAACCATTTTTCTACACTAGAACTCCTCACCCAAAATAATAAAAAAAGACTCCATAAACGGTTCTGCAATATCAACTTGAAAAGCAATATGAGGGGAAATCAAATGTCATACTACCTTCTTTCTACTGTCTAATCAATGGTATCGTCCAACTAAATTACCATGTATTCAGAGAACCGACTGGTTCTGAACAGGTAGAGGGACCTTGGGAAATCTTCCTTATACGACCATTTTTGAAGAATCCCTCTCTATATGGAAATCATAGGACCACTTGAACAGGAGAAAATGAACTCCTCCATTGATGTGAGGCACACACGACCATGATAGAATCATATCTTCCTTGGATGCAAACCGGATCATAATGAGTTGGGAATAATGACTAACTATACATTGGAAGGCTTCATTTATAAATTATCATATGGAATATAGTTTTTTATTTTTGAAGGGAGATAACCTATAGAAAAATTATATTGATATTTTCGAGAAAAATTTAAACATATTGGTTGAGTTATGTTACTCGAGTTGGTGTGAAAAAGTACTGGATGAGGTTCCCTTTTATAATTAATCAGAGAGAAAATTTTAGAAATCCTAAAAATATTAAAATATAATGAGGTTATTTTATACGAAAATTCATCAATGTGGAATATAAAAGAAAATTCAAATACAAGTTTGACCATAGATTATCCCCTTTTTCATTATATACAATTTTTTATTTTCTAAATAATTTTAAAAAATATTATTTCTATAAAATATCATTATTATTAAATTTGATACTATTCAATTAATAAATCTTCAAATACATCAATAAAAATGGTAAATTAGAATATTTTTTAAAAAAAATATATAATATATCTTATATATCTAGATAATATTAAGACAAACTAAATAATCTAGAGTATAAAAAATATTATTTTTAAAATCAATTATTTTATTTTTCTAATATTATAATAAATACTATTTTATAATTTTAGATGAATATATAAATAATATATATTTTATAAAAATTAAAAAAAATTATTTTATTAATATCAAAATATAAATATAGTTTTCTCTAAAACATTATTTATTTCCATATACAGACACATATAATATATTAAATAGAAAAAGAGAGACATTTTTGAACTCTCACTAATTAAAATAATATATTAGTTACATCTGTGAAAAATTATTCATTAAATAGCTCCAATTAAATAATAAGGTTATAATTATCGAATAATCATAATCAAATATTTTTTGGTCATGTTTAGGTCAAGTAAACACCCTAATTGGATAGTTTTAACCCTTTCTATCCCCTTTAACTATCACTACGGAAACATGCATTTTTACTTTTTGAGATTCACTTTTCTTACTATAAAATGAAAAAAGTAGAATAGATGAATCTTGGATAAAATATAGATCATTATACCTATAATTTGGATGAATTTTATATTTTGATAAATTTTATATAATTACATAAAATTTAATTTATTTTAAAATGTAATTAACTATTATTTTTAAACTATTCCTTATATACCTTTTTAATAATATAACCACAATTAGATATCTTTGAAATAACTCTTTAAATATATAGAAAAAATGTCAAGGAAGTTGTAAAATATTTTTGATGACATTAATTATATCAAAGTATATTTATTTAAGAATATTTTTTTATCATTTTATATGTTATTGTCGTTAATTAAACTACTATGACATAATCATTGTGGAAGTATTTAATATAATTATTTCATTTCCAAAAATAAAAAATAAATTCCCATGATTTAGATAAATTTTTTATATTTCCAAATACTATTTTTAGTTGAATATATTATTTTTTAACACCCTATATCTGAAATCATACATTTATTTCAATTATAGGTATGACATATTTAGGATTTTCATTAAAATTAAATAGTATAAAATTTTTAAAGTCATCAATGTGGCATATAAAACTCATAAAATCGGCCCAGTGATGAATTTGGTGTAAAATAACTCATCTAAAAAAATTAAGAAATGATTTATGTGAATTTTTTATTACTTTTTATATTATGTTCACCCAAAATTGGATGATCCCCCCTTAAACATAGTAATTAAAATTAATTTTTTACTATTCATACTGTCAAAATATAAAAGATAAATATGTATAAATTTTAACTTTTGGATTCCATATATTGATATTCTTTTTATATATTCAATATACAGATATGGATGAAATTAATTTAAACATAATCATATAGATGGATAAGAAAAACTATTGTTAATGTGAAAATGTTCTAATGATTGAAATATTTTTATATCAAAAGATATTATAATATGATTTCAGTTAGTATAATTGGATTAATATATGTATGAATGGCCTATTTATACTTAACAAATAATTAAAAAAATAATTTATCATTATATATTATTCATATAAAAATTCAGTTTTGAATTAAAATGATTTATTATTTCAGTGTATACAAAAAATTAAACCTTTTTGATAAATACGTATAATTCAACCAATGTAAATTTTAATATTAATAATTTAAATTTTTTTTTCAATTATAATTTATAAATGATTCAAATTTTAGTTTTAAAAATGTGATCCATTAATTTTTGACAAATCTATATTAAAAAAATTATATATTTTTACACTTGAAATATGATTTATTTTTATAATATAGCTTAAAATTAGATTATATTGATTTGAAAACATTTTATTTAATAAATAACATATAAAATAACAATTTATTGTTAATACTATTCATTCTATAAAATTTAATTTCTAAGTTAGAATAATATTTTATTTTTCATTTATGATGGGTATTGTGTGCAATATAAGATATTGAGAAGTTTAAATTTAAAATTAGACATAACATAAAATATTAGGGTGTTACTTATCCAACTGATAGTATTATAATACAAATTAAATTTAAATGTAAATTTACGTTTACCTATCATATATATAAATATAATGATAATCATATTTGAATATTGAAAACATGGATATATAATTGAAATATACGTAATAGAAAAAATATATTGTGAGACCCACATACAAGATGCAATATCATTGAATAGAGATTAAAAGGTAGGATAAATTTTAATAATATAATTATACCCCCAAAATAACTAGAAGATAATAAGATACATGACATTTTATAGTGATCGAACATAACATTTCTATATATTAAAATTTAGTCACATATAAACTCCTATTCAATGTGGGATGGGAATCAAACCCTTATATAATGTTATATATTAATTAGGTGTCTTCTTGGTCTATTTATGTCATGGATCTTCTATTTTTTATATTTTAAAAAATTTTGATATAGAATTACTTCTTGTTAAAAATTATTTGAAACTATTGGAGTGTATAATTAACAAGAAAATTTTGATATGGATTCACTAGGAAACTAATAAAATGCATGAGTTGAGAACGATAGAGGTGGGATCCTTTTATAGTTTATCTTTAATGGGGTTTCAAAACATATAAATCCATAAAGTGTATGTAATTAAATTTTATGTTGATAAGTGGATTTAATTTGAAAAAATAATTAAGATAATATAGTGGAATTATAATTTAATAAATAACTCATTTACAAATAATTTTTTTTATTTTAGTTCAATACACCTTATTTGAAACCTTAAACCTCATTTCAAAATTACCACAGTAAATAAATTTTTATCTCACTAACATATAATATTGCCTAATATTTAAATTATCATTATTATGAATTTTTGGAAATATAGATTAATAATATGAAACATATTTTATATAATATTAAAATCGATAAATAGAAATTTTCTTATAATAATTCATAATCTATATTTTTTTAGAAAAATGTATTTTTATTCAATAAAATTCATTTATTCCAATCACATACAATTTCATAATCAATTTATTATTTGTATCTTCTTGAAATTAAATATTAGGATTTCAGTATATTAAAGACATTATTTACTAGTTATTTGTTTATTTAATATTAATATAAATAAATAATTGAATAGAAAAATGCATTCATTGATAAATATTTCATTTAACAATAAATGGTTTATTTTAAATGTCATAAATTATTTATCTTATAATAAAAATATTTTAATAATATATTGGTTTTATATTTTTTGTTAAACATTATAAACAAATCAAATAAATCATTAATAATACTAAAATTATGTAATTAATAAATTTAAATATTTTTATTAAAAAAATTAATTAATAATTTTCCATTAATTTAATTCACGTTTTCTCTAAATTATATTAATTTTTATTTATTAATAAAAATTACTCAACAATAATATGCATATTAGATAATTTTATATCAAATAAACATATATCCAACAACAATATAAAAAAATTACCATATATCCCTAGAATATTAGTTCAACTATTAAATGTATAATAGTCATATAACAAATGGCAGCATTTTATTATTATATATATCCATGCATTAATATCTAATATCATTCATCCTTTTCTATGTCATTATGTTTATCATATTTTTATCCTTTTGAATTTTTTTAGTAGTACTGATTTGTTTTATGATACTTCTAGATTGTGATAATGAGAATTACAACATTTTATTATTTTTATTTACTTGTACTTTCAATGAATTAGTAACATAACTAAGTATTATTTTTTTGTGTTATTGTAATTTATATAATGTTGTATTGTAATATTGTAATGTCGTGTAACAAAAAATATTGGTTTAGTTTGGTGTTTCGTGTATCCCAAGATATGAAAAAAGATTTATTAAAAGGGAAATAAATATTTACCATATGGGCTGTGACACTCAAGTTGTGTTTACAAAAAGAAAAAAAATTATACAAGTCCCCATAACACGACATCTTCTAGAAAAAATTTTACCAACAAAGGATATAACATGTTTCATGTATATGGAGACATTCCATGAACCTTTATATGATAATCCTCAATATACATTCAGCTCCATTAGGTAACTAAAATAGCCACAAAGCCATGTATATTTACATTACATGAGTTTTTAATGGTAGTAAAAGACCATCATGATTGAGTGACACATATGTTTTGTACCCTCTAGCAGAATTCCATGTTTTTTGAATTTTATATTCCACATCATATAACCCTCTCCAATTTATAGTATTGTATGTATAAGTGGAATATTCAATAATATTTTCCATCTATAAAATAATGAAATATATATATAATATTCATAATAATATATTAATATTTAATTATTTTGGGTAGATTGTGTTCTCTATATTTGAATAGATAATGATGTGTGAAGAAAGAAGTATTGAGCATCTATAATGTTATTATTTCACTTACCAGTTTTCAATTTCATGGAAATGATATATTTATGTAAATTGTGGTACATGTGACCCTATTTTAGGGTTGCTGCAATCATCCAGGAATTTTGGAGCTGGTAACCATCTCTAATAATTAACCATACACATATTGGGGAATGATTCCTCTATATATGTTAGAATCCCTCTTTGTTAACCAACTCTTTAACAAGGAACGTGGACCTGATTAAAATTATTACCATTTGGAGATGATATTGTTTTAAAGTGAAGAATATTTAGGTTTTTGGGTTATTCCATTTCTTTATAAATATATGATAATTTCCAATGTTAGGAATATTTTATGTTGTTCCATGTGGATTGATGTATATTGTTCTAATGAGTCATCGTCACATGGTTTTATGCCAGAGTAATGATGCAAAGATTGTAATGTGTTGCAGAGTTTGGATAATGTGGATACTATAATATTCATGGATTCAATTAAAGTATGATCCATAATAAAATAAATATTATTTAATGAAGTTTACCCTAATTAAAATTGATTACCATTAAGGTTTTACTAATATATCAATCATGGGATTTGTTCACCCAAGGTATTTAATTGACCAAATAATCCCCCAAAAAATATAATATATAATATTTTATAATTAATAGATGTGATATTTTAATTATGGAAATAATTTTATTAATATGATTTATTATTATTATGTTTATATTGTTTATCCTTATGTACACCCTTTCAAACGATTCATCCATACTGGGGGCATCAAATTTACTAGTTACTTAAATTTTCATTTATTTTATTAGGGAATCCTACTATGTATATTTATAATCATTCATAAAAGGTCCTTGTTCCCACTCGTATTAATTTTATGAATATATTTTATGGTTTTTTAATGAAGTTATTAATGATGTTTTTGGAACCATTTCCTGAAAAACTAAAACTTTTTTTAACATGGTGATTCCCGTTGGTGATATTTTCTAACATATGGTTCTCCCCAATATTCATCGTATCATTTTTGAACTTCCATGAGGTTTTTTATATGAGGTTATTGAATTCATTTTATATATTTTTATTACTAATCACTATTGTATAATATTCTGTTCTTGTTATCTTTTTGGATTACGTATTCATCATGAAATTGTACAAACATTTTTCATGCATATATGGATACATTGTTCAACACATCCTGGATATTTAAATTTTATTATCATTATATACTTTATAATATATGTTATATGTGTTATTTTTTTTATTATACTCTATGTCATCCCAAGTATGATTATTCATTAACGGTACTAGTTTCCACCCATATACTGTGGTGGTGGGCTTGGGGTACCATATATAGGCCATCACTAGCTTAAGAGGGGTCTTGGTGGGTAAATACATTTCATGGGAATTCTGATATATTTTGGGAGATTTACGTTATTGTATATGAATTTAAAAAGACATCCAATATTTATTATATCCATGATGACCACCATATTTCACTATACGTGAATTGAAACATGATCTATAATATTTACAAAACACCAATGAATATAATACAGATCAAAACCTATAACATAATAAATATATTATTTATTTCCTATATATGATAATGAACGTAATGTAAAAGCGTATGATTTGAGTTATTGTTGTACTATGGGGGAATCACATAGTAAGTGAAGTTAAATGGGAGCATGATGAAGAAATATTGAACATAAATCTATATACAATCATGGAATGTTATATGACTTCAGTTCTCCATAAGAAAATATTTATGGTTAAATTTACTATATAAGATATTTTTAATTGAAAATTAATAAATATTTTGAAAATTCATTTTTATTAGAAAAAAATATATATAATTTTTGTAAACCACAAAAATTAAATTGAATTTTTAATGTTAAATTATTTTTAATTCCTAAAGATAATTTTGTTTTTCAAATAAAATGTATAGAAACACTATAATGTAATATTAACATTTCTTATATTAAAAAAATAATAACATTAGATGATAATCTAAATTTAATAAAAAATATTATGTAATGGGATAATATATAAAAATAATATAAATTGAATGAGAAGTCCAAATTTAATGTATATGTTGATGTGAATTTATAGGAATGTAAGAAGGTAAATAGGGTGATTTAAATTTGACTATTAGAATCAGACTACAATCAAACCATTAAATATAGTTATATGAAAATTAGATATAATCAATATATATACATTAAAATCAGTTTATTAAAATTATTAATTAATTATTTTTAGTATATAAATAGTAAATAAAAATTTATTCGTATTTACGAAATATTTTTTATCAATACAAAATTAAATATCCCATTAACTCAAAACATATTATTTTATATAACTAAAATATTTTAATTTAAAAATTAAATTTTATTATTTTCATCATTTATTAATGAAGTATAAATATTATTTAGATTTAGGTTTAGAATAGTACTCAAGTGGAAAGTTTTTATATTAATATTAAATAATAAAATGCATCTATTATTAAGGAAAATCTATATTGATAAATGTAGTTTAGTATGAAAAAACATTCTAATTTAATGAAAATAAATTTTAAAAAAGTTAATTTCAATATTATATAATTAGGATTTCTATAATATAATAATTTATATCAAAAATCATTTAAAAATTCATTTTCTCTCCATAATAATATCCTAGTGTTCAGAAAACTCCCTTAAATTATTATATAATACCTTAAGATGACCAACAAATATCTAGATAAAATACTAACTTCTAAATGATTTATCAATATCAAAAAAATTATTTTGTATCTTTATCTCACATTATTATACATGATTATATATTTATATATTTATATATATAATTTAATAATATCTTTAAGGATATATATATTTATTTTATTTTATTTATTTTATAGATTTATTTCCTCCTTCCCTCACGAATCATCTTTCCCATCAATTTGGAAATTTTTTCTATTAACCATATAAAATAGTTATTTCTATTAAATTATAATTCTATTTAGATATAATTTTAAAAAAATATATATCTACTATACATATGATTATTACATATCCTTCAATTGTACCGTGTTTTTTATGACCAACATACTCTTGAATAAACCAACATCATTTTAATCAAGTGATTTTATATAATTCCCCAGAATTTCAAGGATTTGTTTTATTTAGAATATATAAAATCTTAAATGATAAGCATATCCTTGTCGGGATATGATATATATAGTTCAACAACTATATGTACTGAAATGGAAGTACACCAGATGATGGCATATGATCACCTTTAGTATTAATTTTTTGAACCCAGAGAGTTCTTTCATAAAGATTTTGATATACCCAATGAAAATATTTAGGTAATATATAGGAATATAATAGAGGTAAAATTTTAATCCTGAATGTTTTATTTCATTATTGAATCATTTCGTTGAAATAAACCTCCAAATTTTGTGTATAGATCCCCTATACTTTTACCCTTTGGTGAGTATTTAGTAAATGATATGAAAGGAATATTTTGTCATTTTTCATTCGAGCTACTTTTTGACTTTTCCGGCCAAAGTACATGAAGAATGTTTTCTTTAACTTATACGGCATGAGTGGATTGTTAGAAAATTATTTCCATGAAGATTCCTTTAAAAGTTTTCACGTTTATTTTTAATCAACTTCTTTAGTTTAAAAATATATGACATTTTAAACAAGGAAAATGTTTTTGATGTAAAAAAGGATATTTTCATCAAGAATGAAGTTTAAGTGTTTTATCAAAATTATTTTCCATCTAAGGTAATATAGGGTTCTGTTTCTATCACTATTTTTTCATTGTTTTGATTATATTCTGATGGAATTATTTTATGATGTCCTTTTATATTATATTTATTGTGTTATGATGGCCTGATGATTAAGAATCCCATTTTTATTACATGGGTTTTTCTATGATGTATGATTTATGATATTGTGGCACACATAATAATGGAATCATTATGAAATGGGTGGGACCTATATCTCCCTCCAATGAATTGGATAAATATTTATATCTCATGAGATAGACATGGCTAGAATGGAAAGTTAAACCGGTTCAGTGATACATGACTGGAACATGGAGTAAACTCGGTTCAGAAATAGACTTTGTCTGCTAAGATATTCTTGGAAATGAGTCTTGGCTAATAAGAAATTATTTAATATGATTATGTGTGTATACTACAAAGTTTCATGTCTTATATTATGTTTTTTGGGATTACATTTCAATACAATTGTTTATCCCATGTTATGAGATTATTATCTCTTTTGCAGGTTAAGCTTTCGAAAATGATATGTTCTTATCAATATGATGTGATTGATATTTCTTTTGTTTACCCTTACTGAGAATTTGATCTTGCCCTTTTGTATGTTTTCTTTTCCAAATTATGGATGAATGGTATTAAGTAGAATATGCCAAAAGGGACTCTATATATGATTAAATAAGAACCCTAAAGATAAGTCTAAGCATAGAACACAATATTAGTGTTTTAGAAATGTCCATGAATAACCTATGATAAGACCTAAAGCGTGAAATTTTATTCTTGATAATGTGGTTTTCCTATTATAATTATTTTTTCTCACTCTATTATTCTTGTTTTTAGTCAATGGCTGGAACCCAAAGGAACCGTGTTAATGCATAATGCAATGGGTAATGCAATGATTATCCCCCTGAACAACCAACTGTTATGGGAGATGGAATAAAAAATCTTGTAACCATTCTCACACAACTTTCTCAAGCTATGAAAAATGCAGGACTTCCATTCAAGTAAACGAAGGAGCAACAATCTGTTGAATCCTTCCTGAGGTAGTGTCCACCCTCATTCCGCGAGTCTACTGATCCATTAGTTGTGGAACAATGGATCACTACTACGGGAAATATATTTTTAGTTATTCAATGTTTTGAACATGATAAAGTCATCTTAGTAGTGTATAATTTGGAAGGTTATGCTGATCAGTGGTTGAATCTTATCAAGAATACGAGTCCAAGAGATGAAATGGATTCCATGGAATGGAAAGAGTTCAAGAACTTATTTTTTAATAAGTACTTCCCTTGTATTCTTTGAACAAAGATGTAGAAGGAGTTACTTGAATTGAAGCAAAAGTAAGATGAATCTCTTGGTACCTATGAAGAAAATTTGACAAGACTCACAAGGTATGCTTCTGGGATTATTATCCAACTTGAGATTAAGATCGATCGATTCTTTAGTGGATTAAAACCAAGTCTTCGAAGGGTGTTATCCATAAGGGATTTCAATAGCTATGAGGAAATTGTTCGATGTGCTCTCAAAGATGAGATGGAGATTGGAGTAACCCATTAGTCATATGGGTTTGATAAGAAGAGGAAAATGGAATTCAAAGGAAAATCTAAAGAGCACACTGAAAAGAAGATATGTTTTCTCATATGCTCATTGTGTGGAACAAAACATGGAGGGAGTTGTCTTAAAGGGAAAATTAAATGTTTCATATGTGGAAAGGAAAGCCATCAGGAATTTAAATGCCGCATTGATGGGAAGATGATGTCTATTGATATGAACAAAGAAAAGGATACATAGGGTGAACCTCGTACACATAAATGTTACATGTGCAACGAAATGGGGCATTATGCCAATAAATGCCCTAATACAAGGGTTTTTTATGATGATCGAAATCAAACAACTCTTAAGGTTAAAGACAAAGGAATGTCACATGAAATTTCTATCAGCGTTGTGGAGTTTGAGAACGATGTGGTGAAAGGTACACTTACCATCCACTCTAAAGTAGCAAATGTTTTATTTGATTCTGGATCCACCCACTCTTTTATTTCTGAAGACTTATCTTAGGGTATTTCCATTTTACCTCAACAATTAGATGTTGAGTTCGCTGTGACAACCCATAATAGAACAACAATCGAATCAAAAGTTTACAATTCTTCTCCTATTAAAGTCTGTGGGAAAGTGCATCCTTCAAATCTTGTGATCCTTCTTATAGTGTAATTTGATGTAATTCTTGGAATGGATTGGATTTCTTTATATAGAGCTCATATCAATTTCCAAAGAAGGGAAGTCACATTTCATATTCCAGATCAATCTATGATCGTCTATCGATGTAGGGACGAACATAACATTCCAGTGGAAATTTCATCCATCCTATGGGTCTTGATTCCACTGAATGAAGGTTATTTACCTCAAATGGTTGGATAGAATCTCACGATTAATAATATTCACATTTTACGGGAGTTTTGATGATGTTGTTCCGGACGAATTGCCTGGTGTTCCACCAAATTGTGAGGTTGAGTTTTCAATAGAACTTGTACCGGGTGCTTTACCTATTTCAAATACACATTATAGAATGGCCCCAATTGAGTTGTAGGAATTTAAGAAGAAACTCCAAGAGAATATTCATAAGGGATTCATATTCCCTAGTCTGTCACCTTGGGGAGCACCTGTTCTGTTTGTTAAATTGAAATATGGATGAATGATACTTTGCATTGATTATCGAGAACTTAACAAGATCACTATTAGGAACAAATATCCTCCCCTACGCATTGATGACTTATTTGACCAACTACGCGGAGCTCAATAATTTTCCAAGATTGATCTTTGTTCAGGGTATCATCAATTAAGGGTCAAAAGGGAGTATATACCAAAGATGACTTTCCGTACAAGGTATGGATACTATGAATTTATAGTGATGCCATTTGGTTTTACTAGTGCCCTGCTATCTTCATGGATCTAATGAATGGTGTCTTTAGAGACTATCCTGATCACATTGTGGTAATATTTGTAGACGATATTATTTTCTATTCAAAGAGCAAGGAAGAACATGAAGATCACTTGAGAAGTATATTGAAGACCCTGAAAAAGGATAAGCATTAAGACAAATTTACCAATTGTGAATTTTGTCTTCAAAAAGTTGCATTTTTTGGTCACATAATCTCAAAAGAGGGGATATCTGTGGATCCATAAAAAACAGAGGTTATTAAAAGATGGTCGAGACCGACAACTATAACTAAGATCCATTGTTTTCATGGTTTTGCTAGATATTATCTATGTTTTGTGAAATATTTGTCACAATTATCTAATCCACTAACCAGGTTGACTCGAAAAGGAGTTAAGTTTGAGTGGACGGTGGAATGTGAAGATAATTTCAAGGAGTTGAAATGAAGTTTATCTAGTGGACCTATACTCACAATTCTTTGTAGTGGAGAAAGGATTGTGATCTATAGTGATGCATCCCAAAAAGGGTTTGGGTGTGTTCTTATGAAAAATGATATGGTGATAGCTTATGCATCACGATAGTTGAAAATCCATGATCAAAATTACCCAACTCATGATTTGGTGTTAGTAGTGGTAATCTTGGAATTAATGATTTTGAGGCATTATCTTTATGGAGAAAGGTGTGATATTTATACTGATCATAAAAGTTTCATGTATATTTTCAGACAAAAGGATCTGAATATGAACCAAAGAAGATGGTTGGAGTTGATTAAGTATAATGACTGATCAATTCATTACCAACCTAGGAAAGAAGACAAGGTGGCATATTCATTAAGTCGACATGACCATCTTAGATTATCCATGATGAGGATAACAAAATATCCAATATTTATGGATTTACAAAGGATGGATGTCAGAATTATAATGTAAGGGGAAAATCATATATTTCCCCAATGAATGTTCAACCATCTATACATGTGAATAATATAGAGGCACAAAATGAAGATGTGGAGTTACAAAAGAATGTGATAAATGTTCCTGTATCCATCCTTGATTGTGATGGGATAATAAAGTTCAGAAATAGGGTTTGTGTTCCTCCCATCCCAGAATTAAAAAAGAATCTGCTAGATGAGGCTCATAGTTCTTCGTTCTCTATTCATCCTGGAAGCACGAAGATGTATAAGGATCTGAAAGAGTACTTCTGGTGGGATGGCATGAAAAGATATGTTGCTGAATATGTCTCTAAATGCTTGGTTTGTCAGCAAGGTAAACCTGAGAGAGAAAAGTCAAAGGGGATGTTACAACCATTACCCATACTCAAATGGAGATGGGAAAATATCACTATGGACTTTGTCATGGGACATCCTAAAACATCCAAATGAAATAATGCTATCTCGGTCATAGTTGATCGTCTTACAAAGTCTGCACACTTCATTGCTGTTAGATAAGATTTCTCTCTGGATATGCCTTCTTGGATATAAGTAAAGGAAGTGGTAAGATTTCATGGAGTTCCACTTTACATTATATCTAATCGGGATCCAAGGTTTACCTTAATGTTCTGGAAAAGTATTCAACATACCATGGATACATAGATGAGTTTCAGCACTTTCTATCATCCTCAAACAGATGGTTAGTATGATAGGACAATCCAAACTCTAGAAGATATGTTTAGTTTGTTCTATATAGAATTAAAAAATGGTTGGGATCAACACCAACAATTGATGGAATATTCTTATAAAAATAGCATTCACTCCAATATTCAGATGGCTCCTTATGAAGCCCTCTATGGAAAGAAATGCAGAACTCCAACATGCTGGGATGAATTTGGGGAAAGAAAGCTATTGGGACATGATCTTGTTGATGAGATGGAAGAAAATGTCATATCTATTCAACAACACATAAGAGTAGCTCATAGTCGATAAAAACATTATGCTGATAACCGATGAAAAGACCTATAGTTAGAAGTGGGAGATAAATTGTTCTTATGAATATATCCTTGGAAGAGAGTAATGAGATTTAGAATGAAGGAAAAACTGAGCCCTAGGTATATCAGTCTTTTGGAAATACTGGATCATGTTGGGAAGGTAGCTTACAGATTGGATCTACCACCTAATCTCTTTTAAGATCACGATGTGTTCCATGTATCACTCCTGATAAAGTACATACCTGATCCTTCACATGTACTCAGCTCAGAATTCGTACCTCTAGAGAAAGATCTTTCATATGATGAACAACTGATAGAGAATTTGGATCGTAGAGAAAAGGTCCTACGGAACAAGACCACTCACATGGTGAAAGTTTTATGGAGGAACCAAAAATTAGAAGAAACTACATGGGAGTTTTAGGATATTATGAAGGAAATTTATCCTGATCTGTTTGATACGAAGTAACAAATTTAGAGGAAGAAATTAATTTTAAGGGGGGTAAAATGTAACACCTGAGATTTTTTTATGATAAATATTTTGTTTTTATATACATCATCAAAGGAATAATTCAATACACCCAACACTAGCTTGGATTTCATTACATGAATTCGTGACCTTCCTCGATAGCTTGCGTCGTACGCAACACCGAGCTTCATTAAACAACAATATGCTATTAAAATATTATTAAAACTAGCCGTTATGAATAGTAATAACCACTTTTTAAAATTTTGAAAATTTTAACATTCAAAATGGACTTCATTTTTGGATTCGGAATATCGAAATTAGCCTAGGGTGCAATTTTTTTATTTTTCTGAAAACATTAAATTTTTGATGAATTGTGAAAACACTAGGTTACTATTTAATACCAACTTTTTATTTAAATAATTATTTATTTTATTCTAATTTATTTTAGGTCATAATTGATACATAATACCTATATATGTTCAAATTAATTCATTGGAGTCATTTTATAATAATTTTAGATATATAAAAATTTTATTGAACTTTCCACCGTCTTTTACCCACCTCCTAGGAGAATTTTCAAATTTACATAACTTAATTTTACAGATTTTGTGAGTGGAATTTCAGAAATCCGAGAGACATGGTTATTATGAAGGATTAAAATGTGGTTCAATGAGATGAAAATAATTTTTAGTGAATAGTAACTTTTTACTTTTTTTACCACCGTTAAAAGTAAATAGGGTAATCAAAGATAAAAATGATATTATTATTACACTAAAACATGTCCTAATTCTATTGGATAAGTGTAATTCGACCAAATACAACCTTCGGAGTAAAATATGATCATTTAGGCCCATTTGGATTATATTAGGACATTTAATATTATTTTATTTAAGGAATAGTTAAAATAGTTAAAATCAATGTTTAATAACTAAGAAATTTCTAATATAGGGTTATAAAAAAGGTAAATTAGGCTGTAAATATTCATTAAAAATATTAAATTATTTCCTACATAATGGTATTTTATTTATAATTTTCAGACATTAAATAATTTAATTTATTTATGACACATTGATAATGTAGTAATTATCTTATTAATGAAATAATCACATAATTGATGTTATAAATACTCAAATAAAAGTAATTTGATACTTTTTATCAATTACACGAAATTTATATGTTAATATGACATGTTATTGTTGATTTAATTAAATTTTTTCTAACTAATAATTCTTTTATTATTTTCAAAAAAATCATTTACTAAATAGTGTCAAAATTGACATAAAATAGTTTATAAAACAAATATTATATTATTAATTGTCATTTTATTCCTAAAAATCTAATGGTAGGACAAATGACTTATATAAGATTATATATATTAATAATAAAAATCCTGGACTTTGTTTGGCTTGTTATAGTATGTTTATTAACCTTATAGTATAAGAAAACAAGAGGACACAGTAAAAGTTAAATTATCTAACTTAAAGTTAAATCTAAAAGATACGGTAAAAATAGAAACCTAAACATGTCAAAATTCTATTGGACGAATATATTTCGACCAATCCCCACCTTATCTTTGAAATAAATCAATTTAGAGATTTTAAAACCCGAATATGACTTTATAATAAAATAATATTTTTTGTTTTTCCAAAGGTACCTCTCTCATCCCTTATAAAAGGGAACCTCCTCCCTCTCCTCCTCACAGCATATTGACCATTCATGCTCAGCCAAACCCTACCAATTTCTATTCTCCACATCCATAGAAGCACCCTAGAGGTACTGGTCTTCTTCAAAGACCATATTTAGTTCCCTAATAGGAGGTTAAGAAGAGGCACTTCAAAGAAGAGGTAATGTCAATTACCGATTCATTCAACTTTATTTCTTCTTCTACATCATATTAATTAGTTATTTCATTATGAAGTAATAAAATCAGTATCACTAATATACTTATATGTTATTATAAATATGAAACAACCCTATTTCACCTTCTATCCATCCTACAGAAAATGAAATCACCGCGTGTGCGTACGTACGAAATACCGTCCCCAGGCCGTGGTGTAATCTATTTTCCACCACCACCTTACTTGGATGGGTATAATAGGGTAGAGAATATATATATATGATAATTGTAAAGTGATATTGATTCTTAAATAGTTTATAGACACTCCAATATAATTCCATGATCATGGGAATGATATCATCGATCATGCGAACGTACGGAATATCGTCTCCACGATGTGATGTGACTCGTTCTACATGATCTTCATTGAATAATGATTATTTAAATGAATTTAATGAATAAATATTATATGTATTACAATAATAATTTTTTTGAAATGAGGTATCTAAAACCTTAAAAGAAGAATAATAATTTATTCGACAAAACACGCATAGGAACAAAAAGTAGTATACACCCGAATAACATGTAGCAGTAAAATATTACTAATGAGAAGTTAAGAATATGAACATATATGATATCATAACAATATGAATGATTATGGAATAAGTCAATAACATTATTTAAATCATTATATAGGAGGTTTGGACACGTACAAAGCAAATCAGACCTAAGGTTAGGGAAAATCTCTCAATCTCATTTTTATCGGAGATTGTTTATACTTTAGAATTTACTGGGAAATATTTATCATCCACATCCATGTTTCTTCAATATGTAATATTATTTCTATCCTCCTAAAATTTTTTAAATCCAATTTTACCCTTTGGTGAGTTTTTAGTAAAATATATGAAATGAATCTTTTGTCGTTTTTCATACGAGGTACTTTTTGACTTTTCCGGCAAAAGTAGGAGAAAAATGTTTTCTTTAACTTATAAGTCATGAATGAATTGTTAGAAAATTATATCCATGATGATTCCTTTACAAGTTTCCAAGTTTATTTTTAATCAACTTCTTTTAGTTTAAAATTATATGACATTTTAAACAAGGAAATTTTTTTTTAAGTAGAAAGAATATTTTCCTCAAGAATGGAGTTCAAGTGTTTTATCAAAATTATTTTCCATCTAAGATAATATAGGGTTATGTTTCTATCACTATTTTTACATTATGTTGATTATGTTATGATGGAATTATTTTTATGATGTCTTTTATCTTATATGGATTGTGTTACGATGGGATGATGATTAAGAATCCCACTTTAATTACATGGTTTATGCTATGATGTATGATTTATGATCGTGTGGTACACATAAGAATGGTATCATTATGAGATTTGTGGGACCTATATCTCCCTCCAATGCATTGGGTAATGATTCATATCTCATGAGATAGACATGGCTGTAACGGAAAGTTAAACCAGTTCCGTGATACAAGACTGGAACGAGGAGGGAACACAGTTCATAAATGGACTTTGTCCACTAAGATAGTCTTGGAAATGAGTCGTGACTAATAAAAAAATTTCTATATGATTATGTGTGTAAGCCACAATGATTCATATTTTATGTTATGATTTTTGGGATTACATTTCACTACTATGATTTCTCCCATGTTATGAGATTATGATCTCTTTTGCAGGTTAAAATTTCCAATATGATATGTTCTTATTAATATGATGTGATTGATATTTCTTTTGTTTACCCTTACTGAGAATTTGAGCTCACCATTTTGTATGTTTTCTTCTCCCCAGGTCTGGAAGAAGGGTATTATGTAGAATATTCCAAAAGGGACTCTAGATATGATGAAATAAATGGGAGACAATGTAGATGATTTATGAACCATTTGTTTATGTTTCCCAGTTTCTAAAGACATTATACCTATACAGTCCTTTCATGGTTTTGTTATATGTTGTAATAAGTTTTCTTCTATTTTGAAGTAATAAAAATGTATGTAAACTATGGTTCGTTATACCTGGCCACTATGAATTCCCAATTTTGTAAAACAAGGCATGGAATACATGTTCCAAAATTAAAATTATTTAACCCATCATATTACACCATTTAAAACTATACTAATACGTATATATAAATCAATAATATAAATCCCATAAACATTCACATGTAGTGAATATATTTAAATTGAATATATTATATTATATTTTAGTTACCTCCGCATTAGAAAATAAGATTTATCTCATATTCTATCACTACATTGTTCATTTTTATTCACCTAAATTAATAAAAATAATAATAAAATATAGAATAGTATTTTTTCATTAATAAAGGTTATATTAGAAAACATTTAGAGGAATACTCGATCTTACATATACATAACTGTAGGAATACTCTTTCTTCTAACAATTAAATGGTCTAAAATGACATGAAGTATCCATATTTTGAAAAATCATGAGGATTAGGGGATATGTTAAAAATAATACCATCATTAAAATGTGACTTATAAGGGGTAAAAGGTTTATGTTCATTTTATAAGAATAATAAATTTTAATTAATAAATTGTTTTTTTAAATATTATAGTTCGACACCGAAACTCTGTTAGTATTTTTCTACCACCAACTACACCTGACTTTGCACATAAATTTCCAAATTGTATTCTTCTCCATTTATAATCATTATAAAACCATAATTAATCTACATGAAATATAAGAATTTACATTAATAAACCCCATTTTAAATTTTATTTGATGCTATTTTCACCTTGTTCTAAAATGAAATTCATCAAAATTAGTTTTCTTCCACCAAATGATAATGAAATGGGTCATTATAATATATACATAATCATGAATAATATCCATACAACTAATAAGAAAAGGAATAATTTATAGTGTTAATTACTCTACAACTTATTTTATTCATATATATTGTAAAAATGATATCAACCCATAATAAGAACATTGATATTATTTAACAATCATTACACATTGTTAATCATTTATATGTATCAGGAAGAATATCATTTTTACCCTTTAATTCATCAACCCTTGAATTTATAAAATGATATTTTTTCTCAAAATATATTTTTATTAATTATAAGTATAATCTAGAGTTAAAAATTATCACCATAGTCTTATTTTTCCTTGTTATTTTAACATATTAAATATTTTTTTACTTACTCATTAATTTAGAGTATAACCTATTTTCAATGCTATAATTTTATAATCAATTCATAGGTGTAGGGTTGAATCTTGTTAAAAAAACCATAATAAAGTGTTTGTAATTTTCTAAAAACACAATTTAACACACCATGTTTATGAAAATAAATATTGAATGCATGTTATAATCTATTCATTAAACAAAACTATGCCACTACTGTGTTTATAATTTCAAAAAACTGTCATCTAAAGTTGTGACCACTAAGTCATTTGGAGTCTGATAGATCTAACTTCATTTTTTGTGAATATTAACATACCCTTATGAATAGTAATAATAATATTAATATGAACATTATGAATAGTAAATAATGATATTATTTAATTTTTTTAAGGTAATAATATAATGATATCATAATTAAATTTTCAATGTGATTTAAAACTAATTTTACCTTAAAATTGATATTTTTCTGAATTAACGATGATTTTATTTAAAAATTATATTAATAATATTTGGAAACTTATTTTTGAAAAATAGAGTTCATTTTTGAATTCTACACCTAAAAAATGGTATAGGAAATTTTTTTGGGATTTTTCTGAAATACGTGAATTTTTGTGAATAGTAAAAATACAGTTTTGAGTTTTCTATAGTTTAATGACATCATAATGACATAATAAAAGTCTAGTAGAATTATTCAAAGTAACATATGACATGAGGTTTCCCATGTGGATAAAAACCAGTGATCATACCATGGTAAAGCCCATGGTTTGGCAAAAACCAATAATGAGGTGTCCCTTTTAAATTATTAAAACACTCCCTCTCTTTTTCTATAAATAGCCACCCATCCATTCATTTTAATTCATTACAAATCCATCATCTTATAATATATGCTGGTTATTCCTTTATAGAAGTCATCCCAATGTTTTTTTAATCCCCCAAGGTCCCAACATTAATGCTTTAGGAGTAACAATACAAGGTAAAGGAATCCTTCAACCTCCTCTTTTAGTCGACACTTCTTTTTTTCCATTTATTTTAATTTCAATTCTTATATGATGGAGTTTAATTTTATGTATTAATCATACTGTACATTTGAATTCCATATGATGAGATACCCTTTTTCTCTCCTCATTTAATTTTATGAAATTTTAAGCAATGTCGTTAGGCTGCCGAATTTTCATATGGGATCTCTCAACTTTTATTTTATTTTCATGTCCATCTATTTTCTTTCCTATCCTCACCTCCTATATACTAATGACCCTGATAACTCTTGTATCGCCTATATACTAAAATTATATCATATTAATGGACTAACCATCATCAATATCCACTCTCTTTCTCTCTCCTTTAATTTTATAAATGAAATCAACGTCCATGAGGTTCCAATTTATAGCCGTTGTGGACAAAGGAGTTTCATTCTTCAATTTCTCCTTCATTACATGTCATTAAACCATTTTTATGGCTAAACCAGAATATAATATATGTATAATAACAAAATTAATATTCAGGAACAAGTATATGTACATATTATTATAACTAAAGACCAAAAAAGTTTCTAATAATCCAAATACCACTTAAATAATCTAGGTGAATATCATTAATAATTCATCTAATAATTCAACCTTTTTACCTGTAACAAAATTATAGAAATAAACATTAACATTATGGATGTTCATAAATAATATGTAATTTCAGTTCTGTATATTTACATCCATTCCACCTGAACTCTATCTCTAAAAAACCAGAGAACCGATTTTGAAAAAAAAACACCCCGGAACGAAGAATTTCAATATTATAACGTGTAAACAAGGACATAAATGAAATAAAAATAATTAATATAAACTAAATAAATGTATAATAATTTTTTAATTATGTTATCAATGATTCTACTTTCATATTCCAGGACCATAAATTTAAGAGGGGAACATATTCGGGTATAAGGTAAGGGTTTTCAACCCGAACATCCATTTACATTCAGGTTACATACATTGTCGAATTACCTCAATGAAACTCCAATGTATTATTATATAATCCTCATAAATTAGGTTGATGTATTATAAATATTATCACCAACCATTATTATTCACAATTTTATCGATAGTTACATGTTTTAAAAGAAACATTCAAATTTTCTTCCAAAATACAAGCCTGATTCAAGAGAATTTTTCAATTTCTTATCTATTTTCGTGGGAAATCTATAATATATATTTTGGAAACCATTATATTTATATAATAACTAATTTTATTATGAAAATACTATATTACCTCATTTCTGGTTTTATAAAAAAAATTCCATAATAACTCTTTTTAAGTAAATGAGTATTAATCTCGTGATTTTCTCAAAGATTTTATAAGAGTATATTCATCTATTTCAACACTCTTGTTGATTATTATGTATTATTTGGATTATTATTACATTTTATTATATACCATATTTATTTTAATGGTTTATTATTATTTTGTCTATTGATGTTCTATCTTAAAACCATTCAACAATTTACATTGAATGGTTAGTGTTTTTTCATAATGGTCGGGGAAAGCTAATTACATTTATTATATTAGTTTTAATATGAATGTGTATGTTGTTTATGATTATCATAAGGTATATGAAGAATTCATTTTATATATTAAGTTTAGTGTGGGTCCCTCTATAGTCCCATAGTGCATCGGTAGGTCTCATGAGACAAACTACGATCATTACACAAGGCCTTGACAAAATGATTACTTACGGTCCAAGCACGAGGCCTCAATAGTTTTGTTATGTTTTCCGGAATTATGAATTCCCTCAATATAAAAATAGTATTGATGTATTATTTGTTTATTCTATTAGTATAATACCCATGATTCTATTATGTTATGGAAATATTTATTGAGTTGATTTTCTACAATATTATGTTCATGTTTATTTTTAAAGGCATGTGTTTTCAATTATTCCCCTTGTCTACTGTTTATTTTATCTGCCACTACATTACTTAACCTTATTATGCTTTTGACATCACCCATTTATTATGTTTCATTTTTTTAGGATATGAATAAGTTTATCATGAATGAAATGCTAAAATATCCTATGAGTTATGGATGTTGTATAAAGAGTTTATTTGATATATTTATATTCAAGTTGTAATGATTAAGTTTTGTATGAATCTTGTTTCCAATAATACTAAAATACTCGGTCCTTCGAGATTCTTATTCCTTGTTTGTATGCCAATGTATTCAAATAAGGCATCAACTTTGGGAAACCGGTGTCGGGTCCTAACAGTTGGTATTAGAGGAGGTTTGGAAGAAAAAATGGAAACTAGATTTAGAAAACATTGATTAGGGAAGATTACCTATGATAGTCCTTGAGGGTAAACATACAAGAACATCCGGGTAATTTGGTATGGAATAGATTATGTGGATCATTCAAGCAGTACATTCGTGTCTGTATATGACCAGGTAGAGGCCGCTCATACACAGATGTACCTAGGTGTGAAATCACTTACAAGGAGCATCAGTCTTGAATTGGGGTACCCTGGTACACAACAATGGGGCTTTCTATACTCTTGGTTATGACACTCCAAGGGGATATGCTTAGGATAATTCAAATTTTTCTTAGAATCCATTATGAATGATTTAAATGTAAATTTTTCCTCAAAAGTACAATGTTTAGGATTAAGAGATTATCTATGAATAGAATTTCAATTTATGCTATGTATTTTTATTTATTGAGGTTATAAATTATGATTAATAACCTAATCTATTGTTTCCCATTATTTATAAATGTCTCCTTCTAGAAGTAATGGAAACTGCATTAATGCGCACAAGGATTTCCCTATGATGAAAGATAATGATGTTGCCCTGGTGATATGACTGGTGTTGAGAAACTTATAATAAAACTAGGAAAACTTACCCAGGTTATGAATAATAAACTTAAACGTATGGAGCATCTAGATCCTCCACGTGGAAAATCTATTTTAGATCGCTTTATGCGACAATATCCTACATCGTTTAGTGGGACTACCACCCCATTGGAAGTTGAGTAGTTGATAAGTTACGTTGAGAAGAGATTTATTTCTTTGGGATGTAATAAAATAGAGAAGTTTTTCATGGTAGTTTATCATCTAATGGGATTTGTGGATCAGTGGTGATAATTAATCCAAAACACAACGGAAGAAGACGAAATAGAAGACATTGAATGGAGGGATTTTAAGGAAAAATTCTTCCGAAAATATTTCCCTATTGAACCGTGAGAAGATACAGAGAGAAAATTGATGAATCTGAGGTAGAATAAGGATGAAAATATTTCCACATATGAAGCCAACTTTACATGGTTGTAAAGGCATGTTGTGGACTACATATGTAATCCAAGGAGAAAAATTTATCATTTCTATAATGGTTTGAAACCACTCCTCCAAAGGGCTCTGGTCACCTATAATTTATCATCATATGAAGGCATAGGTTCATGTGATATCAACAAGAAAAAGGAATTCTATAAGTCTTAGGATTTTAAGGGAATTCATGAGATAATGAGGGCTACTAAAAACTATGGGAAAGGAAATAATTAAATGGTGAATAAGGGAAGAGTTGAATTTCCATCATGCGGTTATTGTGGGAAGAAACTCCCATGAACCTGCCTGAATAGAAATGAGAGTCTATTACATGTTCGGAGAAAAAGGCCGCATATCTCGTGATAATATGGGGGTGAGAGAAGATAACAATGTTATGTGATACAATTTTAGGGAGATGGGACATTATGAAAATGAATATTCTAAGCATCAGGGAAATGATCCCAAAAGAAGGACAAGGTTACATGGCCAATCTTATGCAGTCACAACTATGAAGGGAATGAAGTAAATATGGTTTAGGAGAAGAATGTATAGTTATATTATGTAACTATTGTAAAAGAATATTTTGACGACATTCCAAAAGATTTTTCTGTACATCTATCTGAGAGGGAAATTGAGTTTACCATTGACTTAATTCATGGTTAATGGAACGTATCAAAGAACCCATATATAATGGACACTATGGAGTTAGTGGAACAAAAGAAACAACTAGAATATTTGAGTGATACAGGATTTATTCGACCCAATGTTTCTCCATGTGTACCCATGTCCTCTTTGTCAAGAAGAAAGATGAATCCATGAGGTTGTGTATTGATTACAGGGAAATCAACGC
This sequence comes from Viscum album, assembly GCA_963277665.1. Taxonomy (NCBI): domain Eukaryota; kingdom Viridiplantae; phylum Streptophyta; class Magnoliopsida; order Santalales; family Viscaceae; genus Viscum; species Viscum album. The sequence continues at coordinate 1,272,879,216 of OY728146.1, forward strand.
CATTACAATAAATAATAAATATAATCTACCACCAATTAATGATCTATTTTATCAACTTCATAGATCCAAATATTTTATAAAGATTTATCTTCGATATGGATATCATCAGTTCCTTACGAGGAAGGAATACATTCCAAAAACAGTATTCCGAACTAGGTATGGGCATTACGAGTTTACAATAATTTCTTATGAAATAACTAATGCACAATTTGTTTTAATGGATCTGATGAATAGAGTTTTCAAGGATTATCATGTTGACATTGTGGTGATGTTTGTTGATGATATCCTTATACACTCTAAATTCCATGAAGATCATGAAAATCACATGCACACTATTCTCCATACTCATAGATGAAAGAAATTATATAAGAAGTTTAGAAAGTGTATTTTTTTCTCCAATAAGTTTCCTTTTAAGGCCACATTGTCCATAAGGAAGTAATATCATTATATCCTGCGAAGAAAAAGGTTGTTCAAGAATGGCCTACTCCATTGATCCTAACTAAGGTATGTTGTTTTGTGGGTTTAACAGGTTATTATCGGTGTTTCGTTCTGAACATTGCTCATTTAGCCCATCAAATGACCATGATTACATGAAAATGGGTTAAGTTCATATGGACTCATGAATGTGAATAATTATTTGAAGAATTGATGAGGAGGTTAGTGAATGCTAGGATCCTAACCCTACCAATGGGGAATAATGGGTTTGTAATCTATAGCGATGCATCAAATAAAGGACTTGGTTGTGTCCTTATATAGAATGATCGAGTGATTGCCCATGCGTCAGGCAGCTAAAAATTCACGAAGAAAACTATCCAACTCATGATCTTGAGTTCGAAGTTGTAATCGTTTTCTTGATTATTTGGAGACATTATATCAATGGAGAAAATGTGATATATATATTGATCATAAGTGTTTTAAATATATATTCTCATGGAAAGAACTCCACAAGTGGCAAAGAAGATGGATTGAGCTACTTATAGAATATTATTGTACTATACAATACCACCTAGGGAAGGAGAAGAAGGTTGTAGATGCTTTGAGTAGAAAGCACCCTATAATATTGAACAATAGGAGAGTATAAAGGGATATTATTTTCACAGATATATTATGATTGATATGGGAATTATAAAGGAAAGTAACACATCAGTATTTTTTAAATGGTTGTCAAACATTATTTACAAGAAAGGATAAAATATTCTCAGGCTGATGATGAGGAGTTTCAAAACAAAATTAATGCTATAAATGATGATAATTTGATTGAGTTTTTATATGAAGGTGGAATATTGAAATTCAGAAAAAGGATTTAGGTTCCTTCTTTTCCGGAGCTAAAGAGGGAACTAGTGGATGATGCTTATTACTCTAATTTCACTACACACCATGGTAATGAAAAAATGTATAGATATCTAAAGAAATATTTTTTTCGGGAAAACATGCAGGGGGAAATTTATGATTACATTTTGAGATGTTTGGTTTTTAAATATGTGAGGCAAGAAGACAACGTCTTGGAAGAGTCATGTAACCTATTCCTATTCCTATGTTTAAATGAGATGATATTACCATGGACGTTGTCAAGGGGATACCATAGTCTGCAAGGACAAATGATGTGATATGGGTCATTGTTTATTGTCTTACAAAATCAGTTCATTTTCTATTAATAAGAGAAGATTTACCACTTGAACGTATTGAAATACTACATATTACTGAAGTTGTAAGACTTCATGGTGTACCCTCCTCAATTGTTTCTGATCGGGATCACTATTTTACATCATGATTCTGGAAGAGTCTTCAGAAGGCCCTAGATAATGATATTAGTTTAAGCACTGCCTACCACCCACAAACTGATTGAAAATCAGAATAGACTACTCAAACATTGGAAGACATTTTGAGGTATTGTTCAATTGATTTTCAAGGAATGTGGGATCATTATTTACCTCTCGTAGAATTTTCTATATAAAAATATATTCCATTCAAGTTTTCAGGTAGAACCATATGAATCATTTTGTGGTAAGAGATGTCATACACTATGTTGCTGGGATGATGTTGGTGAATGAAAGCCTTTAGTCCAAGAATATTTTGAGAAAAAATAGAAAAGGTGATGATTATCCATACCCATATAAAAATAGCTCAAAGTATGAAAAATAACTAAGCTGATAACTGAATAAATGACATGGAATTTCAAAAAGGAGATCAAATTTTCTTAAAGTTATCTCCATGGAATAAGATTTTACAATTTGTTAAGAAGGGGAAATTAAGTCACATGTGAAACATACCTTTGGAAATTATATACCAAATAGGAGTCGCATCATACCATTTGGAAATGCTACTAAGTCTCTCCAAAGGTCAAAATGTCTTCCATGTATCAATGTTTAGAAAATACATGCCAAACCCAGCACATGTACCCACTTATGAAGAAGTAGAACTTGAGCCTGATATGTCTTATTGGGAATAAACTATCAAGATTACTGATTCTGGAGAACTAGTATTGATAAATTAGATGACTATTCTAGTAAGGGTTCTTTGGTGGAACCATAAGATGGATGAAGCAACATGGGAGCACGAGGATCTTATCTCAAAGACATACCCAAATATTTTTTAGTAACATTTTGTGAATTTTGAGGAAGAAGATTTTCTAAGAAAAGGATAATTTAACACCCCAAGGTTTTCAAAATAAATATTGAATGCATTTTATAATCTATCCATTAAAAACAACTTTTCCTCTCCTGTGTTTTGAATTTTAAAAAAGTTGTCGTCTAAAGTTGTGACCAGTAAGTCATTTGGAGTCTGATAGAACAAACATGACTTTTAGTAAATTGTAACATACCATTATGAATAGTAATTTGTAAATTTATATGACCCTTATTAATTTTAAAAAATTATTTTATTATATTTTCTTAATGTAATAAGATAATGAGATCTTAATTAATTTTTTTGTGTGGTATAAAACTGATTTTTCCTTAAATTTGTTATTTTTCAAATTAAATATTATATTATTTAAAAATTAAATTATTAATATTTTTTAAAATATTTTTTAAAAAATAAAGTTAATTTTTTAATTCTAAACATCGAAAAATGGTAGTGGTGAATTTTGTTATTTTTCCAAAATACTTGAATTTTTTTGAATAGTAAAAATACATTTTTGAGTTTTTGGTTGTTTAATGACATTATAATGATATAATAAAAGTCAGGTAGACTTTTTTAAAGTCTAATATGACATGATGTGTCCCAAGTGGCTAAAAACATGTGCAAATACCATTGTGAACCCCATGTTTTGGAAAAAACCACTTATGACGTGTCCCATTGAAATTATAAAAAAACACCCTCTACTTTTCTATAAATACCCACACATCCATTCGTTTTAATTCATTCCAAATCCATCATCCATGAATATATGGGGTATTTATCTTTCTATTAGTCCTCACAATGTGTCCTTATATCCCCAAGGTCCCAACCATCATGTTCTAGTATTTACTCTACAAGTTATTGGAATCTTTTACCCTCCTCTTATATTCGACACTTCATTGTGCTATTTCATTGAATTTTATTCTCATATGTTGGTGTTTTATTTTATGTATTATTTTTACAGCCCATTTTATATCCATATTATGATATACCATTTTTCAATCATCATTTCATATTATGAAATTTTAAGCGATGCTTTTAGGCTGCCAAATTTTAATAAGGGATCTCTCAACTTTTCTTTTATTTTCAAGTCCATCTCTTTTCTTTTTCACTTCTCAGATCCTCTATCCAAATGACCATGATATCTATAGTAGCATATATATAGAAAAATTATATCATGTTAATGTACTAACCATCATAAATACCCTCTCTCTCTCTCCCACTTTTATTTTATAAACGAAATCAACGTTTATGAGGTTCCAATTTATAGCCATTGTGGATGACGAAGGTTCATTCTTCAAATTATTATTCATTTCTAGACAAGAAACGATTTTGATGGTTGAAATATAAAATAATATATGTATTATAACCAAATTAATATTCATGAATCAGTAGATGAACATGTTATTAAATCTTAAAAACAAACTACTTCTTAATAATCAAAATTTTTCTTAAATAATCTAAGTGAATATCATTAATAATATATCACATGATTTATCCTCATTACATGTATCCAAATAACATAAATTAACATTAAAAAATATGTATTTTCATAAATAATATTTAATTTCAATTCTGATTATTTAAATGCATTCCACATGAACTCCATGACTTAAAATCAAGAGAACCAATTATGAAAATAAAAAAACGAACACTCCAGAATGACAAAATTCGATATTATTACTTATCAATAAGGATATAAATGAACAAAAAAAATAATGATAAAACAAATCAATTTCTAATATGTTTTTAGTTTAGTTATTAATGAGTCTAATTTCACCTTCCAGGACCTTATGTTCAAGAGGGAAACACATTTGGGTTTAAAATGATGGGCTTCCACCTGAACTTCTATTTTTATTCGGGTTACATTCATTATCTAATTTATTCAATTAAATTAATATGTATTATTATTTATTCCATAGAAATTATATGGTAGTTATCTATATATGTAATCCAACCAGAATCCTTCCCTATTTTTTCGATAGGTAAATGTTTTGAAAGAAACTTTCAAAACTGTTTCCAAAATACAAGCCTGATTCACGAGAATTTCTCAAATTCTTATATATTTTCAAGGGAACTATATTGTATGTTTTTTGAAACCATTATCATTATAAAATAAATCATTTTGTTATTAAAATAAAATATTACTTCTCTTAGGTTTTATACACATATCTTTTTAAAAAAAAGTCTTCTTTTTAAAGTAAAAGTGTATTTATCTCATGATTTACTCGACGATTTGATAAGAGTATCTTCATCTATTTCAACACTATTGTTGATTATTATGTATTTTTTGGATTATAATTCCATTTTATAATTTACCATATTTTATTTAATGGTTTATGATTTTCTTGGCTGTTGATGTTCAATCTTAAAAACATTCAACTATTTACATCGAATGGTTAGTGTTTTTGCTTAATATTTTGGGAAATCTAATTGCATTTAATATATAATTTTCAATAAGAATTTGTATATTGGTTATTATTATCCTATTGAATATGATGAATTCATTGGGAATAGTAAGTGTCGGGTGGGGCCCGCTATATCCCTTTAGTGCATTGGTAGGTCTCATGAGACTAACTACAATCATAGCACAAGTCCTTGACAAAATGATTACTTATGGTCCGGGCACGAGGCCTCAACAGTTTGGTTATGTTTCCCTACATTATGCATTACCTCGTTATGAAAATATTATTTATGTTTGATGTTGTTATTTTAATAGTAGAGTAATCATGATTATGTTATGTTATGGAAATATTAACTCTACTCATTTTCTACCATATTATATTCCAGTTTATTTTTAGAGTCACGTGTTTTCAATTATTCACCTTGTATAATGTTTATATTATCTTAAACTGTATTTCATACCCTTAATATGCATTTTATATCATCCCTTTATTATGTTTCATTTTATAAGGACATGAAGAAGTTTATTATAAATGACTTTTTCAATGAAACTAGGAGTTATAGATGTTGTCTAAGGAATTTCTATGGTGTATTTCTTTTCAAGTTGTAATGTTTAACTTATGTATGAATCTTGTTTCCAACAATACTAAATTACTCAGACCTTTGGGATGTGTATTCCTTGTTTTCACTCAAATTAATATAATAATCCACTGGCTTTGGGTAACTGTGGTCGGGTCCTTACACATAATAGTGGTGTTTTTTTGTTTCCATAGAGTTTCCAAAATCATTTTACAAATAGTGTTGTTTTCCATATTTTAAGAGTAAATGTTTGTATGAATGGGTAATGGTTTTTTAAAATATAAAATAATGAATTATTCCACTCTTATACGTTTATTTTTTTTAAATTACCCTTTTCCATTACTCAACATTAACCATAACACCAACCCAACACCTCTTATTCCACTACGAGAACACTTTCATCTCATTTACCTATATATTCACCCAATCTATTTGGATTTTATGGTTATTTCTTTAGATTATTTAAATTTTATTTAAGTACAACTATATTGATAAATAAATTTCAAATAAACAATATACATATTATTAATTCAAATATCTTTTATATATCAATACGATGCAGGGAAAAACCACAATGTTTTCGTGTGTCTAGAAACACAGATACCTAAAAATTCTGTAACATAAAATATTTACCTAATTCTTTTGATATTATTCACAATTATTATCCTTATTAAACATAAATCAATTAAATCATTTCTTCTTATCATAGGGAATGTAAACATAGGAGATCACAACCAAAGATTCTCATTAATAGTAAAATTGTAAATTTATCAGTCAATTATAAGTTGAATATTTATGATAACCATAATAATTTTATAACCTGATATTACAAATAAGAAATCACACCCATCAATGCATATATAATAATCACAAATGGTGTAATATTTTATCATTCAAATGAAATAATATATAACACAAAAGGGTGCGGAATCATCAAAAATCAAGAAAAAATATTATATTCATTAGAAATAATTGTATAACAAGAAATAAAAATCCAAAATTATTTCTTTAGTGAAGGATCATATCAAAAATATAAAAGTGCATTAGGTTCATTGTCTATTAACTCATTTTCGTAGGCATGGTTATCTCTAAAGGCTATCCTATTTTGAGATGTACCATACTAAAATAGGTTCACTACCCAATATTATCTACATTATCTTATGATATATCCTTATTTACACAATTTTTTGGGGGATATATGATTTTGGTTCAACATATCTATTAATGAAAATCATTCATATATGTTCTAGAAGCTCAAAAAACATTAATCATATCATCAAAAAACCCTTGGAATTGTTATATTATTGATAAAAAATTCATAATACTAGTAATGAAAAATCTAGATAAATAATAAATATGGTTAAGTTATATCATATCTCTAAAAAAATCTTAATAATAATGGAATTTAATTTGAATATTTAAATACATTTAATATATCTGTATACTATTTCTTAATGAAAATATGATTTTATAGTAAATCAATAATATAGAATATAAAAAACTAAAAAAAGTAAAGAAAAATATTTTCTTAGGAATGAAAATAGAATATTAGAAAATAATATTTAAAACAAATTATATTTATTATAACTGTGATAAAAGATAATATGATTTATGATAAACCAAAAAATACAGCCAAATGTTTGTTAAAAGGTAAAAAGTAAATAATTTAAAAATGATAAGAAGGATCCTTATAAATAGTGTTATTTAAGGTAAAATATTGTAAAAATGAATTTAAATAATATTTTATAAATTTTAAAATTATTTTTAAAAGCCTTTTAATGAGAAAATATATATGGTAGAAAATATTCTCAATTGGACGTAAAATATGGTCTGTTTTCTAAAGAACAATATGTTTTTCTCTTGAGTACATACAGAAAGGAAAATTATACTACAAATTTTAATATTAAATAATAATAATTATTGAATAAAATTAATTTTTTTAGAGATATATATCACACAATTTCGTCATCATAATGTTAAAGATTGAACAATCCATGTACATATAAGATCGTAACATAAAACCCTTCTATTATGTTTTTACTTCTTCATAGGCACCATAACCTCCAATATAATAAATATAAATTTATTATAATTATATATATACACCATTATAATATATAAAATAATAAAAAAGTTTTCTATATAACATCTTATCAATCATTTATTACCACTCTTTCATTATTATCCTTATTTTTTTGTGTTAACAACATCGTTTTTTGGTATATGTTTTCATTTGAATCTTATGTTCCTTTCATTTTGATCATGATTCGTATATATAAATATTTTTAATAATTATATAAATATAATATTTATTTACAATATATAGATTTATAAGAATTTTTATGATTTGTTGATGAAACATTTATTAAACCATTACTTGGAAATAATATCCAATACATAAATGAGTGTGATGTCTCAATTTTCGGATAGATAAAATGGTTGTATAGTAAATATTAATTCAAAATTACATGATAATTATTATATCATAAATTTAGTACATATATATATATTAATTTATTTATAAAATTTTATAAAAATCCACCATACATTATTGTGGTGAAAATGAAATTATCTAAATAAGCAGAGGCGTTAGTCCACACGTAGTCATGAGTGATACTCTCATCTCACATTTGACAGAGAAGCGGTCATAAAATGAAATGATATCATCATAATAATATATATTTATATTTAAAATATTTTTTATTATTATTATTATTATGGATTCCTTATGATTATAGTTTGTATATGCTAAAATAAAACACAAATAGTTTGTTTAGGATCTATATATCTTCTATGACTAATCTCCTTTGGTATACTATTTAAACCTCGATAGATTTGTCTGAAGAGAATAATATAATATCCAGGATTAATGGAAGAAATATTTGAAGTTTTTTTAAATGGTAGTTATTAATATAGTACACTCAAATTGTGGGTATAATGGAAGATATGAGAATCCATTTTATTAGATAGGGGAATGACGCATTAGGAATTTATTATAATTTTAAAATTATATAATTCCATTTTCATGAGAATGTGACGGAAAATGTCCATGACAAATAAATTTTCATGTTATAATGTTGAAATATATTTTTATAATAAAAACTATATAGTTTCAGGTATAAATCATACGTTTACCTCTTGGCCGAACCATCTCACCGTGGAAAACATGTTTTAAACATATCTATGGTGATAAAATGTTACAGTTTTTAGGATATTAATTATGGAAAAAATATGTAAAAACTATTAAATTATATTATATATTATAATTCCAAATATGGAATAAATTTTTCAAGATTCAATTGTGGAAGGTGGTAGAATTTATTTTTATATAAACGTGCAACCCGTAATGAAAACTTGTTTTAGAAGAATGAGTCATTAATACTAAAACATATTTTTCATAACATATATTCCTTAAAAACCCATAAAAGGAACTGTATAATATATTATTTAATATTTTTTCTGTAAATTTCATTAAAATAATTAATAAATAGCAATCATCTTAGTTTATTATGATAAAAACACATTGCCAACATAAAAACAATTTTTATTTCTGTATTTACGCTAAAAATAAACATTTTTAAGTATAATATATATTGATGATTATTATATAATTAATTTCATAATTTGATAATAAATAATTATTATTTTATGTAAATATATAATTGTAAACATAATGGGACATTTATTTTAAATCAAATGAAAATTTTAACACAAATCGTCATTTTTCTATATTTTATGAAAATAAATTTTTTAATAAAATACAAAAAAAATAAACCAATCATAATATTGAAATTATTATTTAAAAATATATTAATTTAATTAAGTAGAATTTCAAACAATTTTATAAATTATTTACAATATTAATGTCTATGAAATTGAAAAAGAATCAATATATATAGAAATAATTATTTTTGAACAGTAAAAAGACCTTACTAATAATTGAGAATTTATTTATAATGAATTAATAAATACCATTGCATTATTTAAAATTATTATTTAAAATTTTCACTAATAGTTTATTAATATTCATATCTATCAATTTAATAGTAATCTTATAATATTTTAGTATATCACTATTCATATAGAATATTCGATGCCTGTAAGGAATGATTTCAAATAATTCACATTTTATTTCTAATAAAATACATTAAAAATCATGGGGTATTAAATTCACCCCATTCCAACATAAATGGGTTTTGAAATTAAAATTACACTTTTTTGGTATAAAAATACTAATATCTTTTCGAAATCACATCTTCACGTTCCCATGTTTTTTAAATAAATTTCACATTCCTCCATTGAACGTTGAGTCGTCGAGTAGTCATATTCCATTGAACAATAAAAATATTATCCACAGGTAATACATGATTTTCATAATATAAAATATCCCACCCCAGAATTGTAACACCAAATTTAGTAAATCTGAATGATCTTGTATGCAACACCCTAATTGATATATATATAACACATCATGAACATGATAAAACTTTGGTGGGAGTGTAAAAAATAATCTACAGTCTATACTCAATAAATAATATCCATGGGATCTTAACTACATTAATAAAAAATATCATAACCTTATTCAATAGTGCAGTTTATAGGAAAATGTTCTCATCACTAACAAAATATATATTTACTCGATGATTGTAATAATAACTATTATATAGATTGTAGGCTACCTTGATGTATAGATATATAGTTATAATCTCTATTATATAACTTCATATGAATATAGGTTACATACATACATCTATGTAGAAAGGGATTCGTGAGGTTCTATTTGAATTCCCATGTGATAGATAATGTTTTTAGAAAACATGAGTAAAAGATGGTGTTGATTCCCACCACTATTGAAATATTGAAAAAATGATCCGCAAATATCCTCTAGGGTTGTAATGGTCCTATTAGACTAAAAATATTTTTATGGATGACATGGTATATAAGAATAAACCTATCTATCTAGTGTGTGCAGAATAATTCTTTAAAACATTGGGGATAACATCATATCCGAATCAGATATAAAAGAATGTATTACATCATAAACCATTTTAACTTTCTTGATTTAAATCCCAGCAAGATGATTTATTGATAAGTCTTTTCTTATATCATGGAATTATACTTTATTTTCAATGTGACTGACTATAATTAATATTAAATTAAGGTCTTTAGCTATTTTGGGGATTCCAAAGACAAAATCCATTGTGACATTTTCCAATTTCCATTTTTGTGTAGGTTATGATTAGAAATTCCCTTTAGTCTTATTTCCCCCAACTGTAATTTTTATATATACCATGTATTAGGTTAAATACTATACAATATATCACCTTATTTTTTCACTCAAGAAAAAATAATTATGATATATATAAATCATCATGCATAAATGATAAATAATGAATGGTGATTTTTTGATATTCTTCTAATAGTTCCCCATTCAGGTCTATTATTGATGATATACAAACAAATTTCTTAAACTTTATCATTAAATAATCATCAATGTCAAAAATATGTTCAATTTTCAAGTCATTTTTTATCTCTATATTTTCATTATGTTCCTATTTATTCTTTATATTTATAGAAGGTTGATCATTCATTTGAGGACGATATGATTTCTCATATTCCATCAAAATTTTTAATTCCATCCATTATAAATAAATAAATATTTAATCTTTTCTATTCCAAATTATAGATAATCGTGAATTAACCTTTCAACTTGACAAATTCAATACCTTTTTTCTACCCTTTTATGGTTATTAATTGAGAGTTCATAATATTTAATCAATTCCAACCATCTTATTTAGAGAATATTTGGATATTTTTATATGAATTAATACTATAAATATTTATGATCATTATATATCAAACACCTATCGGAATAATTATAATGCATCTGGATATTATATTTAATTATTATTCCTACTAACCCTAAACCATGATTCATGTAAGTTCACTCATTATCATTCAATTAAAATACGGTATATGATGTCCCCATATAAATCAAAAAACTAACGCACCCCATTACCATTTTAGACAAATCACTATTAATAAATACATATTATTCATTGTTGGACAATAAGATAATAGGTAACTAACCATCCTTCTATTCAATTCCATGAAATTCTCATAACATTAATCATTACAGTGGAAATTCACTCACATATAATTGATCATTGATATTGGATTTGATTTTTTGAAAAGTCCTTCACAATAATTGACAACATCCATCCAAACCATGTAATATATATATATATCATAGTGGTTGGACTAGTCCAACAATAATTAAAATATATCATTCATGGATCCACTGATATACCCTCTCATTGAATTATATGTCCTAAAAATGAATAATTATTTAGATAAAAGTTATATTTAGTAATTTTTTGACATGTTCTACTTATTTATAGAATTCAATGAAATCCAAAACTAACCAGAATGCCCTTATATACTCATGGAGTACATAAGATTATAATCTATAAAGGAAAATAAAAAATGATAAAAGAGATATCTATATTATCAATATAGTAAATCAATGAATATACAAAGTGAATTAGTAAGATCAAATGAAATAACATTAAATATCGTGTTTCTATACCATGATTGGAAAGAAATACTATGTTTGTATCCACATTTTTACCCTCAATGGATATTATCCATGTCAATGAAATTTTTTGTAAAATTATTAATCTTTATATAATTTCTCAATTAAATAATCTATTTGGGTTGGTAACACTAATTATTTATATTAATATTATTATGTTCTTGAAAATCATTGTAGAGTAACAATAATCCATCATTCTAATTAAAAAAATGATCACCTTCACCCAACAGTTATTTACACGGATGAAAAAATAACATATAAATATTATCTTAGTGTTTTTTATTAAATTACAATAACACATTATGAGAAATGATATATGGATTCAATATGAGTAGGACTAAAAATATAAATTTTGAGAAAATTACCAAAAAATCAATTTGGGATGAGTCATATATTTGACATGTGGTCATCATTCTATTTCGAGTTTTTACACTCATTTCAACATTTAATCAATGAAGGAGTAATGCAATAATGGTTTTAAATTCTTCAAATAAAAATTAATGTGTATAAATAGAATAAAGAATACACTATTTTCTATAATATGAATGGAATGCGTATATTTTCCCACTTCATTATCACACACCACATCAATAATAATGATCAAGTGATATTTCCATAGGTTTATTGGATAAGTAGGTAACTAATGTCAATCCTCATAATTCCCCTTATATTAGAGAACTATTTATTATAATTCACATAATACATTTTATTAGAACATATTAACAACTATTAACTAATAATATAAGTATATCAGTATCATTTAGAATGTTAAATGGATCATTTTTTAATATCCCTTTTTGGGATTATTTTTATGGTGGTTGTAAATTAATAATGGATACTTCATCCAACTAATGTTAATAATGATATAAATATAATATTTATTCATTATATACATTATCATAAAAATTAATATTATTTGGTGTTGAATAAGGAATTAAATCACTATGATTATATAGTTGTCTGTTCGTTTTCAAAACTTATGTTTTGATTTCTTGATGGATGTAATGAAATAAATGAATATATTAATTCAAATTTATTGGATAATTATTAAATCCGAAATAATATATATATATATATATATATATATATACACACATTAAATCTAACTTAATAATAAAAAATAAATTTTTTGTATAGTAAAATAATTATATCATTTGGTGTGGGTGGTAATCCACACATATACCGAAGCAATAATTTTATCTCCAATTTTATAAAGGATAGGTGGAAAAAGGTTGTGTAACACCCCAAGATTTTATGAGAAGTAATGTTTTAAATTTATTTGATGTCCTTTTTTATGCTACACCATGATTATCTTGCGCTATACGCAACACCGTATTAGCTTGCAGTATACGCATCACTATTCTTGGATCGTGTTACACAAAATTTCATGTCCGTTTGAAGGATGTTATTCTACACAACATTAAGTATAGTTTTTTCGTAATATATAAATGAAATAAGTTTTGATTATGTTATACTCAACACCAAATGGAAATTTCACTACACACATCCCTGACTTGGCTTTCATTACACGCAATCAAGACCTTCCTCGATAGCGCGTGTAGTACGCAATACCAAGTTTCACTAAACGAGATATTATTATAATATTATGATGAAATAACTGTTATGAATAGTAATACCTAATTTTTAAAATTTTATAAATTTTATCTTTCAAAATCGACTTCATTTTTTGATTCGGAATATTGAAATTAGCCTAGGGTAAAGTTTTGGTATTTTTTATGTAAAATGCCAATTTTTTATGATTAGTTAAAACACTGGGTTACTATTTAAATACCGAATTTTTATTTAAATAATTATTTATTTAATTTAAATTTATTTTAGGTCAAAATTGATACATAATACCTGTATAAGTTAAATTTAATTCATTGATGTCATTTTATAATAATTTTAGATATATAAAAATTTTATTTAACTTTTAACCGTCTTTTACCCACCTCCAAGGAGAATTTGAAAATTTACATAAAACATAATTTTACCGCTTCTGTGAGTGGAATTTCAAAAATCTGAGTGACACAGTTAATATCAAGGAGTAAAATTTTGTTCAATAAGATAAAAATAATTTTTTGTGAATAGTAACTTTTTACTTTTATTTACCACGGTTAAAATAAATACGGTAATTAAGGTTACAAATGATATTATTATTACCCTAAAAATGTCCTAATTCTATTGGATAAGTATAATTAGACCAAAAACAAAATTAGGAATATAATATTATCATTTAGGACAACATGGATTAGATTGGGACACTAATTATTATTTTATTTAAAGAATAGTTAAAATAGTTAAAATCAAAGTTTAATAACTAATATATTTTTAATATAGGTTTATACATAAGATAAATTCGACTATAAATATTTATTAGAAATATAGAAAAATTTCCTACATAATGGTATTTTATTTATAATTTTTATACATTAAATAATTTAATTTATTTATGACACAATGATGATGCAGTAATTACCTTATTAATGAAATATTAACATAATTGATGTTATAAATACCCAAATAAATGTAATTTGAGACTTTATATGATTTACACTAATTTTATAGGTTAATATGACATGTTATTATTGATTAAATTAACATTTTTAGAAATAATCATTTTGTTATTCTTTTCACTATAAAAAATTACCAAATAGGGTCAAAATTGACAAAAAATAGTTTTTAAAACAAATATTATATTATTAATTGTCATTATATTCCTAAAAATCTAAGGATAGGAAAGATGACTTAGATAAGGTTATATATATTAATAATTAACCACTTGGGGTTTTTTTGGATCATTATAGTAAGTTTATTAACCATATTGTGTAAGAAAACAAGAAGACACGGTAAAAGTTAAATTATTTAACATTGAGTTAAATATAAATGATATGGTTAAAATAGTAACCTAAACTTTCTTAAAACCTATTGGTTGAGAGTATTTCGACCCATCCCCCCTTTATCATTGAAATAAATCAATTTGGATCTGTTATAAACCGAATATTACTTTATTATAAAATAATATTTTATGTTTTTCCATAGGAGCCCCTCTCTTCCCTTATAAAAGGGCACCCCTTCCCTCTTCTATTCACACCCTTTTTATCATTGAAACTTAGGAAAAACCTGAAAATTACTCTTCTAAACATCTATACTTATATCATAGAGGTTCGTGCTTTCTCAAAAGACCATCTCTAGCTCCCTAAGAATAATTTTAAAGGAGGTGCGTCGAGGAAGAGGTAATCTCTTCTACCGACTCTTTCAAGTTTCCGTCTTCTTCTACATCCTATTATTTATTTGTTTCATTATAAAGTAAAAAAATCAAAATTAATAATATACTGATATGTTAGTATAAATATTAAACAACCCCATTTCACCTTCTATCCATCCTACGGAAAAGAAAATCACCACGCGTGTGTACGTACGAAATACCGTCTCCACGTCGTGGTGTAATCTGTTTTTCCACCCCCACCTTACTTGCTTGGGTATAATGCTGCAAGGAATAACAGTGTATAGTCATTATAACATCATAGTTATTCTGAGATATTATATCATCCACTCAAATTAAATTAAATAATTATGGGAACGATATCATCACTCGTGCGTACGTACGGATTATCATCTCCATGACATGATGAGATTCATTCTCCATATAAACCATTAAAAAATGATTATAAAGTATATATAATGAATAATAATGAAATATATTACATGATAAAGCTACTGTATTATGTACATATAAATATGTCATCTACTAACTTCCTCTCAAGTCATTGAGGAAAGGAAAACAATGTTCATGCGTACCTATGGCCTACCGTCTCCATGAACGGTGTATTTCATTTCATTTATCTATCTATTATATATAGATATATACTGAATATAGATGATATATATAAACCATTATTTGAGTTATAGAAGTAATTAAATCATGATATATTTAATAATAATATCATGAACAACAAGATCAAACATGTACGATAAATAAAACGATTTTACCCAAAATGTTTCTTTACCATGGAATTTACAAATGAACGGATAATATAAAGTCATAAGTGAATCATTTATGATATCATAAAAATAAATATGATTATTTAATAAGTCAATTACAATATTTAAATCATTGTACAGTAGGGTTGAATACGTACAAAGCATATTAGACCTTATGTAAGGGATAATTATTCCAATCACATTCTTATTCGAGATTGTTTATTCGTAAGTATTTACCGGGGTTATGTTTCTTATCCATGTCCATATGTTCTCAAAATGTTTCCATAAAATGTTTACTTTTCCTCAATATATGTTTAACATAATTTTTACCCTTTTTTACTTTTACCACATCGTATGAAAGGAATCTTTCTTTTTTTACCATACGAGGTACTTTTTGACTTTTCCAGCAAAAGCCCGAGAATAGTGTTTTTTTACTTATACGCCATGAATGAATATTTATGGTTTAATAAAGCCTTATTTTCATGAAGCTTACTCTATAGGATTTCATAAGTATTTTCAAAAAAATCCATTTCTGTTAAAATTTTATGTCATTTTTTGAAAAGAAAATGATTTTGAAGTAGAAATGATATTTTCTCCAAGAATTCATTTCAATTGTTTTATCGAAATCATTTTCTATATAAGATGACATTATTTCATATGTGTATGTTTCAAGTATAATGTCTCTATGATTTACATGGATTCACTTTTCTTATGATTAAATGATATCAATTTGTTTTAAATGGATTATGTTATGATGAGATGATGTTTATGAAACCCATTTTTATTCATTAGGTTAGGATGAATGTTGGATGTTTATTTTGTGGAACAAGTAAGAATGATTTCATTATGAGATGGGTGGGACCTATATCTCACTCCAATGAAATGGGTAAAAATTTATATCTCTTGATATAGACATGGCTGGAACAACATGTTAATCTGGTTTAGTGATATAGGAATGGAACGATGAGTGAACTCGATTCAGAAAGGTACATTGTCCTCTAAGATGGTCTTGGCAACAATGCCTTGGATAATATGGAAATAATAACATGTAAATAATTGTTTCCACGACTAAAAGTTTTATTCCTATGCTATATTATCATGGTTAATGTTTCTTTATGATCTATTCCTTATGTACTTCCATGTATTATGTCATTGATCAATATTTTGATGTTTAAACATTATGTTCATGTTTTTACGTTCGAAAGTATATGGTTTGTTTTATTTTCTCTATGCTTAACCATATTGAGAATTTTAGCTCACCCTTTATATGTTTTATTTTCCCCAGGTTATAAAGAAAGGTTTTAGAAAAAAAGGGGAAAATCTTTATGGGAGATGTTGAAGAACATTAACCATGATTAGAAGATTATATTCCGAGTTTCCAAAGACACAAAACAATCATGGTCCTTGTGTGTATATTTTTTAATGTATTATATATTCCGCAAAAGTATTGTAATGTATATTTACGTCATGATTGGGGTCTCTATAGTAGGTATCAAAGGAATTGTTTAGTCAACCTTTGTATGCTAGGATGCGAGAAATTTAGTGAGATCCCGAGATATATTTCTAAGGTATGTCTAGGGATGTCCCTAAGGTTTAGTATAACTATAGTTTTCTATAATAGAATTATGTTTATGATCATGAATAACTTACGGTGCACCTAAGGTGTAATGGATTAGATAATGTGTGATAAGTTAGACATCCCATAAGTAAATTTTTATGGTTATGTGGTTCCTCATTATTTTAACTATTTTTTACACCGTGGTTTTTGGTTTTAGTCAATTTAGGCAACCCGATGGAATTGGGTCAAAATTAAATCCAATGGAAAAATTGGTGACTATGAGCAATGAAATTGTGAAATGCCTAGAATGTATGCTTTTGTGATTTTGTCGAATCAGTCATCATGATATATGATTAAAATGGTGAACTTTAGTGGTACTCCCAATTCATCAAATATGAGGAAGATGGTCTTTTAGGCATGTTCACATGTTGAGGAGCATAAAGATTTCTAAAAAATGGAAGAACAACCCTGATGAATACATCAAATGGATGGGAATATGTTATCTGTGTGGATAAAAGGGTCATAGAGTAACAGAGTGTTATGGAGTTCAATGTCTTACATGTGGAGAATATGGGCATTACCCAGCTCAATTCCCTGGCCTAAGAGGTTACTTCTAAATCATGGAAGTACTTATTCCATGACAATTATTGAAGAGGCTGGTTAGAAGTTTTTATATATTGGTATTCATGAATAATTTTGATGAGGTACTTTTATGGTATATGGGAATACCTATATATTGGTCCATTGTGGATTTCCATACGAATATGGTATCGGTAAACATGAAAAGTGAATGAAATATCTTTGGAAAGAAGATGATATGCACATAATGAATGTATAAAGATAAAATAATATGTTTGATAGTACGCATGAGCTCATGACTAATATAAGGACAAAGTGATATCATGGATTGTTTATAATGAATTTTTGGGAATTTGGAATGTGGAAAGAGAGATCTTTTGACAACATTCATATTTTCATCTAAGGTTCTATAGTAATTCATGATGTAAGAGAAGACATGATTATGGTATTCACATTTTTGGAATGTGACCAAAAATATATATCGTATGATATATGGGGGATAAATGATGGTATTCAAATGCTCGGTAGATGACATTTCTAATAATTGTTTTCTTTATACTATGAGCTTGGACATAAGTATTTTAGAAAAGCCTAAATATTGGAATGGATTATGTTGGGCATAAGATAGTATTATTTAAGGATATAAATTTTTTTTCGATATTATTTATGGAATGTTATAATAGTATAGTTTTATAAAAAGGAAAATCCATAGGACGAGAAACAGCCATTCGCATCAGACAAAGCTGTGGGAATCGAACCCACAACTGAAGTGTGACAAGCCATTATTTCCTACCACTGGCCTACAGGATGTCCCCAGTTAGTATATATTAGTTTTAATTTATTATGTGGCATGATATATAGAAACCATATATGATTAAACTCTCCATTGACAGACTTATGTATATTTGATAACATTTTCTAACCTTTTGTTTGAGACATATGGAAAAACCCATTAGTCGATCACATGATCTGATAACACTTCACGAATGACAAATTCAACTTCATTTCTTTTGGAGATGAAGAGGAAATTGTTCAAGGAACAAACAATGGTGAGATTTTACCAAAATAAAGTAAGTATTTCTTCTATTTCAAAAGTTTCAATTTTAGGGAAATGAACTTGAAAACGATAAATGATGTCCTAGTGCTCTTATATCTGATGAATTAGATGGTACCTGAGATCATCACAAATTTATGGCTTTGTGATTGTTGGATATTTCATATCCATGTCCTCTAACACACTTCATCATAAGTTGATGGTTATATTACTCTTCCATATCCATATTTTCAACTATGTTCTCTTATGTGGAAACCCAGTGATGAGTCAATCTGGGTAACAGTTACGTTTCATTCATTAGTTATTAAAATTAAGTATAGTATTCCTTTTTACTATGTGGGTTTCTATTAACGAAACATTCAAGTAGAAATCCATTTATATCCCTGATGAATTTTGAGGGAGAAATTCACTTTAAAGGGGCTAGAATGTAACACCCTGAGATTTTATGAGAAGTAATCTTATAAATTTATTTGATGTCTTTTGTTGTATGCTACACCATGATTATCTTGCGCTATATGCAACACCGTATTAGTTTGAAGTATATGAAACACTATTCATGGATTGTGTTACACAAAATTTCATGTTGGTATGATAGAAGTAATTCTACACAACATTATGTATAGATTTTTTTAATATATAAATGAAATAAGTATTGATTATGTTATACGCAACACCAAATGGTGTTTTCACTACACACAGCCCTGACATCGCTTGAAATACACACAATTAAGACCTTCCTCGATAGCGTGTGTAGTACGCAATACCGAGTTTCACTAAACAATATATTATTATAATATTATTATGAACTAGCCGTTATGAATAGTAATACCCACTTTTTGAAATTTTATAAATTTTATCATTAAAAATGGACTTCATTTTTAGATTCGGAATATCGAAATTAGCATAGGGTGAATTTTTTGTATTTTTTTGAAAGCTGTCAATTTTTGATGTATAGTGAAAACACTAGGTTACTATTTCAAAATAGAATTATTATATAAATAATTATTTAGTTTATTTAAATTTATTTTAGATCAATATTGATACATAATACCTATATAATTTCAATGTAATTCCATGGAGTCATTTTATAATCATTTTAGATATATAAAAATTATATTGAACTTTTCAACGTCTGTTACCCACCTCCTAGGATAATTTAATTTTTTTTTATAAAACATAAATTTACCGCTTCTGTGAGTGGTATTTCGAAAATCCGAGAGACACCATTAATTTTAAGGAGCAAAATGTGGTTCATTAAGATAAAAATAATTTTTTGGTGAATAGTAACTTTCTACTTTTATTTACCATGGTTAAAAGTAAATAGGGTAATTAAGCGTAAAAATGATATTATTATTACCCTAAAACATGTCCTAATACTATTGGATAACTCTAATTAGACTAAAAACAACCTTAGGAATATAATATTATCATTTAGGTCCACATGGATTAGATTAGGACACATATTATTATTTTATTTAAAGAAGAGTTAAAATAGTTAAAATCAATGTTTAATAACTAAAACTTTTTTAATATAGGGTTATACATAAGATAAATTAGACAATATGTATTAATTAGAATGATAATAATATTTCTTACATAATGGTATTTTATTTATAATATTTAGACATTAAATAAGTTAATTTATTTATGACACAATGATGATGTAGTAATTACCTTATTAATGAAATATTAACATAATTGATGTTATAAATACCCAAATAAATGTAATTTGAGACTTTTTAATAATTCCAATAATTTTATAGGTTAAAATGAAATGTTAGTATTGATTAAATTAACTATGTTCGAACTAATCATGTTTTTATTATTTTCATAAAAATAAATTACCGAATAGTGTTAAAACTGACAGAAAATAGTTTTTAAAACAAATATTATATTATTAATTGTCATTATATTAATAAAAATCAAATGAATGGCCAAATTACTTAGATAAGTTAATATATAATAATAATGAACAACTTGAGTCTGTTTGTCTTGTTATAAAAAGTTTATTTAACATATAGTGTAAGAAAACAAGAAGACACGGTAAATGTTATATTATTTAACGTAGAGTTAAATCTAAACGATAAGGTTAAAAGAGTAACCTAAACTTGTATAAACCTATTGGTTGAGAGGATTTAGACAAAATGCCCACTTTTTTTCGAAAAAAATATATTTTGAGCTATTATAAACCAAATATGCCTTTATTTTAAAATAATATTTCTAGTTTTTCCAAAGCTGCCCCTCTCCTCCCCTATAAAAAGGACACCCATTACCTCTTCTCTTCACGCCCTTTTGAGCCTTGAAGCTCAGAAAACCCATCACAATTCTTCTTCTCAACCTCTTTAGTTATATCATATAGGTTCTGGTCTTCTCAAAAGACCATCTCTAGTACCCAAAAAAGAAATTTAAAGGAGGTGCGTCGAGGAAGAGGTAATCTCTTCTACCAACTCTTTCTGGTTTCCTTCTTCTTCTACTTCCGCTTATTTAGTTGTTTCATTATAAATTAATAATATCAGTATTAATAATATACTGATATGTTATTATAAATATTAAACAACCCCATTTCACCTTCTATACATCCTACAGAAAATGAAATCACCGCGCCTGTGTACGTACAAAATACTGTCTCCACGCCGTGGTGTAATCTTTGTTTCCACCACAACCTTACTTGGATTGGTATAATGGTGTAAATAATAAAAATATATAGTTATTATAACATCATACTGATTCTGAGATATTATATCATCCACTCTAGTTAAATTTTATAGTTATGGGAATGATATCATCGCTCGTACATACTTAAGGGTTACCGTCTCCACTACGCGATGAGATTCAGTCTCCATATAAACCTTTCAGGATTGATAAAAAGTATATATAATTAATTATAATTAAATATATGACATGATAAAGCTACTAGATTTATATTATATATATTTCATCTAATTCCTTCCACTCTAGTCAATAAGGAAATTAAAACAACATTCATGCGTATGTATGGTCTACCGTCTCCAAGATAGGTGTATTTTATTTTATTTATCTATCTAATATATATATAATGAATATATATGATATATAAATAATTATTTACATTCTGGAAGTAAGTAAATCATGATATAAGTAATAATAATATCAATAACAATAAGTTCAAACATGTACGATAAATAAAACGATTTTACCCAAAACGCTACTTTAACATGGAATTTACAAAAGAACCTGTAATATAAAGTCATAAGTGAACCATATATGATATCATAATAATAAATATGATTCTTTAAAAAGTCAATGAAAATATTTAAATCATTATACATGAGCTTCAGATATGTATGAATCATATCGGACCTAAGGTAAGGTATAATTATTCCAATCTCATTCTTATCTGAGATTGTTTATTCGTAAGTATTCACTGGGGTTATGTTTATTATCCATGTGCATATGTTCTCAAAATTATTTCATAAAATGTTTACATTTCATCAATGTATGTTTAAAGTAATATTTACCCTTTTTTAATTTTATCACATCGTATGGAAGGAATCTTTCTTTTGATTACCATACGAGGTACATTTTCACATTCCCAAAAAACGTACGAGATGAATGTTTTTTAAACTTATACAGCATGAACAGATTTTTAAAATATCATAATGCCTTTTTTTCATTTATCTTACTCTACAAAATTTCATAAATATTTTCAACAAAATACTTTTCTATTAAAATATTGTTGCATTTTGTGAAAAGTAAATGATTTTGAAGAAGAAAGGAAATTTTTCTCATGAATTTATTTCAAGTGTTTTATCAAAACCATTTTCCATCAATGATGACATTATTTCATATGTTTTTGTTTCAAGTATAATGTCTCTATTAATTAAATGGTTTCACTTTTCTTATGATTAAATGATATCCATTTGTTTTATATGGATTATGTTATGATGGGATGATGTTTATGAAACCCATTTCTATTCATTGGGTTATGATGAAGGTTTTAAGATTATTTTGTGGACTAAGTAAGAATGGTTTCATTATGAGATGGGTGGGACCAATTTATCCCTCCAATGCATTGGGTGAATATTTATAGCTCATGAGATAGACATGGATGGAATGGAATGTTAATCTGGTTCAGTGATACAGGACATGAATGAGGAATGAACTCAATTCCGAAAGGGACTTTGTACACTAAGATGGTCATGGAAACAATTCCATGGCTATTATGGAAATCATAACATGTGATTAATGGTTTCCACAAATACATGTTTTATTCCCATGCTATATTATCATGGTTTATGTTTCTTTATGATCTATTCCTTTCGTAATGTCATGTTTTATGTCATTGCACAAGAGTCTGATGTTTAAACATTATGTTCATGTTTTTATGTTTAAATGTATATGGTTTGTTTTATTTTCTCCATGCATACCCATAATAAGCATTTCAGCTCAACCTTTATATGTTTTCTTTTCCCCAAGATATAAAAAATGTTTTTAGGTAAGAAAATAATTAGGAAGATCTTAATAAGAGATGTTGATGATCTTTAACCACGATTAGAAGATTATATTCCAAGTTTCCAAAGAAACTAAACTATTATGGTCCTTGTCTGTCTGTTTTTGTAATGTATTAGATATTTTGAAAAAGTAATTTAATATCTATGTACATAAAGCTTTGGCTACCTACAGGTTGTTCCATAAATAACATCCCTATAAATATATAATTATATATTAATCATTTTTTCATATCTACCAATTTTTTATAGGATTCTGAATATGAATCTAATGTTAAGTATCTTGGATAACATTTATACATATTCATTGAGAGATATTATTTGGATTACTCTATAATCCTCAAAGTATTGGTACTATGAGAAGAACCAAATCATAATTCTGAATTCGAAGAACAATGTATAATCATGGATCTAATATTTTTCATTATTAAATTATGAAATGTTGTTTATATTAACAGATGAGAAGTTCCCTTTTATAATATTTAGGAGGGACACACATGTAATTTTTTTTTTAAAAAAATCAATTGATATAAATTCAATTAATTGTGAAAGTGGACTCAACTAGAGAGGGAATCAATGTTAGGATAACATAATTATTATTTATCATAAAAAATAATATTTATATAGTTTTGAGTTGAAACAATACCTTTATCTCTTGGTATAAACTCTCAAACCTAGTAATCACATTTAACCCTTAACCATCAAAACAAAATTATACATTTTTTACAATATTCTACAATTAAAAATTAATATCCATATTTTAGACTTTAATAAAAAATTTAATTAAAAAAATATCATCTATTTAAAAAAAATCATATAATTGGTATAATTTAATTGTAAATATCCATGAAACCCACAATGAAAACCCATGTGGGATGAATGAATCATTATGCATAGAAAAAAAATTATTGCATTATATTACATTAAATATAATAAAATTAATGTTATAATATATGATTCAATATATAATATATAAATTTCATCAAAACATATTAATCAGAATTGATCAATATAATTTGTTTTACATAAAATCACATTTTAAGCATAAATTTGTTTCCCCTAAAAATAAAATTTTAACTCATAAATGAACATTTTTAAAATTTAACTATAACAAATAATAATTTTTTATTATTTATTTGCTTTTAATATAAAGGATGATTTTGTTAATTTAATATCAAATTAAAAACATAATGGGACTTTTAAATTAAATGAAATGATTAATTTTTTTAAAAATGGTTTGTTTCACTCTTCATGTAAAAGTTAATCTTTTTTAAAGAAATAACAATCCTGTAATATTGAAAAGTTTATTTAAACTATTATATTTATGTACACTAGTATGATATAAATAATTATTTTTTATTATTCATAATTTATTCAAGAAAACAATTGAAAAAATTTAACTATGCTAAAATTTATTTTTAACACATAAAATGACATTACATAAAATGACGTACCTATTCATTATTAATTAATCAATACATAATAATTATTATAAATAATTATACATATTTATTATAATGTGGTTATTACTATTTATACAATCCAATTTAAGGATAAAGATATAACTATTTACTATAACAGGATTCATATTGACAAGGGGTTGTATGTAATGATTTCCATCAAATAAGTCAAATTTTATTAAAATGAAAATTTATATAAATTCATATGGCATTAAATAAAACCTTTTAAACCTCCCATTTTTAGTACTATCCCCATATTATTTCTTTTCTCACCCTAATATTATACTAGAAAACATGGAATTCACATGGGTCGATTTACAATTGGGATTCAATGGATGTAGGGTTTCGTTAGGTTATATAGTGCCTTTTTTAGTATAATTAAAGGGTATTAATCCTAAATATTGTAAAAATTATTATATTGAGAAACATTTACTTATTTATTGACCATATATTTAAAAAACTTTAATTTCTGGATTTTATATAATGATAATTTGGATATAAAATTATATTTTTGTATTTTAAAAATAATTTTATGAAATGAAAATCATGTTTCACTAGATTTTGATTTATTTGAGTTGTGGTTTTATTTTTTTTAAATTTTTGGATAACTTCCATTTTCATTACCCATATAGGCCAAATATTTTATAATATATATTAGTAATTTATTAAATAGTATTTATATATTAATTGAATATTTGGGTTTGATTTGTAATTTATAAATGTTTTTTATAATAATGACTTGTATTTGTTTATATAAAATTAAAAATTAAATCGTTTCATAATAATTTTTTTATGTACATGTTTGAAATTATAAATAATAGTTATGAAGCTAATATGGATCTTTGGAAGGGGTTTTATATTTGAAAATAGTCATATGGTTTTTAAATTATTTTAATATTAAAATGGATGATAATTTCATTGTTGTATGAAATTATTATTATATAATTGGTTTTGAATGTGATGGTCCAATCATACTTTTTTTCCCATGTGTTAATATTATATTGGAATTATGTTTTTTATAATGAAAAACAATTATTTGTATATAATTTCTCAATACTATTACTTGGATCACCCCTGAATATATCTTTGTAACCCAGTGTATCTAGAGAAATTTTTAAGAAGACATGTTACACTTGTTTCTAATGACGTATTATATAGTGACACATCGTATAGAAATTTTACTACATTTAGAGTTACACGTAGGTTAATAATTGTATGATATTACTGATCTTAGGGATATTATATTTTATTGGGTTTTCCGATTATGATGGATCCCATTTTAATATGTTCTATAATTTCCCCTCATGTCTTTTTTGTTACGAGTAATTCTTTTACTATGTTGTTTGTATTGGATACTTCAATTTTATAATTATTATAATATGTTGAATACTTTCTTACTATATTCAATATCTCATTATTGTTACATTAATTATTTTTATTTATATTACATAATATTATATTTTAATTAAATTATTTAAAAATAAAACAAGTTGAATTAAAGGTCTTATAAAAAATTATTATATAATGGTCATGTTTTTAAATATCTTTATGTGGGTAATTTAAAACAAAATACCACATTTCACCTTCAATTTTAAGGTATATGTCATGAAAAATTATATTATCCTCCTTGTTTGTTTAGAAATTTTTTTAATGGAATAACAAAAATATATCATCATATATTTTAAAAATAAATGCGAAAAACTTTTTTTAAATGTATTTCAAACAAGAAAGAAAATTATCATTAATTTAACAGAAATACATTAGGAATAGATTTTTTGGAATACCTAAATATTTTGGTTCAGAGGCCTATCATTATTATATTAATTTTAGGTTATGGGTCCAGTTTATCTCGATCGCCACATAGTGATGTTGGTACTATATTTGGAGTGTGACCCATGGGTTACATTGAGATTTAGTATGGTGTTCAATTTTACTTTTTCATTAAGTATTGTTTTTTTGTTTTAAACACATGTACCACCATTTCTATAATATGTGAGATATTTTTTATTCTTTTTTGTATATATTTATTTATATTATGACTACTATTTTGATTTATTTTCATAGTAATATTTTGAATTTACCTAATTAATATTGATCATATGTCCAACATATAGATATTCCAGGCTAGAATTTAATAAGAAATTTTATTACTTATTACAAATTATTCTCTATACCGAATACTCCTCTTGAATTTTCATTGATGCGAATAATTTTTATCAACCACATTGGTGGATTATGGATTCCCTTAGAGTATTTTATTTGGTGTTTTAGGTGACCATTACCATGTTGTCTAGAACATGGGTTATGATATAATATTATTATATGATATCATAAAAAACACAATTTTTTATAACAAAAAAAATAAATATGGGGATTGAATATAAAACATAACATATAAAATACTAAAAATGTTTAATTAATATATAAAAATAACATAACTGGAATTTAAACACTTATCAAATCATAGCCACATAGAAATATCATGGACACGAACAACACTATAAATATTAAAATACTATTAAAAAAAGGAATTAATTTTTATATGAAATATTTTTAATGTTTAAAAAGTTTTATCAAATTATTAATAAGGTAAAGAAGTGTTATCTAACAGATGTATAATAATTATACAATTGATGTAATGGTAAATGATTATTGAAAATAATAACTACTAATTGAAATATTGATCATATTTATTAGAGTAGTAAGACATCGAAAAATAAGTTTTTATTATTAAGTAAAATAAATAAGAGAATTAAATATAAAATTAATTCCATAACCATATAAAATAATCTAAAAATATGATATAATACTTCTAGTTTGAACTGAATAATCACTGATTATTTGATTATAATAATAAAATTTTAATTTTCATACTAAAACATCTTATTGAATGAAACAATATTGATTTAAATATATCACATGGGAAATTTAATAACATTTTTATTGTTATTAGTGATAAATTATTTATATAAATTAAAATCCATAATTATATATTGATTATTTTAGTTGATGAATTTTCTAAAAATAATATTAATTTTATTATTATTAATATTTTGGATTATTGAACCTTCTATCTATATTCAAGTAGTAATTTTATGGAATAAAAATAGAATTATAAAAAATATCATCTTCTATTTTTATTTAGTATCCATGTATAAATGTATTTTTTTTGTTTCATCTACTGGATATTATTAAAAATTATAATATTAAAAATGACATTTTTAAATTTACTATTATAATGTAAATTATGACATTACTATTTTTAAAATTATTGTTCTCATGGGATTATAATCCTTTCACAATAACAAATAATGATTGATATTAAATGAATATGAATTCAAAAAATTACAATGTTATAGATTTCTCATATTATTCATTTGATTTTTGTCATACCATATTTTGAAATTATTGTGAAGGTTAATAAATCCATGGTTTTTTGTCTTCCCATCAGCCACTATGGTTTTCTTTATTTTTCATATCAATTAATTAGAATATTGTAAGTTAAAAATTATTCAATGAAAAAATGGAGGTCATTTCATAGTACGGATTAAAATTATTATAAGCATGAGTTTGAAAAATAGTTATAGTAATAATGATTATTTTATGATGGATTAATGACTATCTTCCTGTATGTGCAACTGAGGTTCCTCGGTATATTGATATGGAAAGATATAGTGGTAAGGGAGATTATTAAAGTTCATATAGTTCTGGAATCATGAAAATATTATTCTTATTTTTAATTTTTTCTTACTAGATGACACAAATTATCCAACCACAAGATGATTATATCAAAAAT
Source organism: Viscum album (assembly GCA_963277665.1). Taxonomy (NCBI): domain Eukaryota; kingdom Viridiplantae; phylum Streptophyta; class Magnoliopsida; order Santalales; family Viscaceae; genus Viscum; species Viscum album. The sequence goes on from OY728146.1 coordinate 1,272,908,330, forward strand.
TATGGTTAAATTCAACATTATGAAACAAAAACTGTAATCCTATTATAATAAAATTATGTGATTCGATCTTATTAGTGTTAGGGTTCCTTGAAATTAAAAATGTAACATTTCAGGTTTCACATGATATGTTACATTCATGTGTACCAACTATACATGCCATATATCAAGATGGGCTAATATTCCATGTGTATTACTATATAAATTTTATATGTAATTCCAACTATATTGATGTGTTTAAGAACATCCTCCAGAAAACCTTGGTACATATTTTGTAAATCATTATTATATGAATCTATATAGTAGATGTTAATACTCTACTAATATAAAAGAATCAAATGGTGTGTGCCCCACTGGAAACACAATATTAATTGAATTCACACGAGTTGTTAGATGGATATAAATAATGAATATTCTTGAGTTACCCACATTCTATAAAACAATTAGGGACCTTCTTTATAATGAGATATTTTCATTAATCTCCATATCTTCTTATCTGGGTTTTATTTTTGGAACATGAGAAATTTATTATGAGATATTTTTAAAAATAACATAATGGTACTTATATATTCATCATCTAGAGTTTATATTTATTGTGTTTTTGTGGATTGAGTTTGATAGAATCATAATGGTGGTGAACCACATGGGAAGATGATTAAAGAACCCGTAGGGTTATTATCTATTTGTAGAATTTATATTTTTAGGTTTTGATTCCTCTATATTTCAAGTGGGGTATTATCACTCAATTGGGCATAGAATATGGGTCCTACCCTCATGGATTTAGAAACCCTCTTAGGAGATTCAATCTATAAACATTAAAGAATGGGTCCCCCAAGGGGTTACTAACATTGTCATCTTAAATAATCCTCATCAATTCATATTTACCCTTTAATACTGTTAAAACTAATTGATTTCATCAATGTTATAGTGGTGATTTGACAAAGGTTTTCTGGGTTATTCATCTCCCTTAGTACATCAGGTTACATTTTATTGTTAGGAATCTATCGAGCTCTGCTATATTGATTCACATATATTTCACCGCTGTAGCATAATCCCACTATGTAGTTTATTCATGGTGATATATAAATTGTGATGTATTAGTTCTTTTGTATTTTTATTATATGATAATCTTGATTTCTACAGGAACTCATATTGTGAGGAGCTGAACTCTAGTGGTTTAGTATTCCCCCTATTACGTTTCATTACCATGAATTATTATAATACTCCTACAATGTAGACTTTGGAAAATTTGGTAATTAAATTGACATGATAATATCTAGATATTTATATTAAATAATTCCTTATAAAGTTAATAATACCTATAGTGAATAAAAATATCCTTATAATCATGTTTTTCAGTATTTTTTATCATATATGGGATATCGTTATTTCCTTTCTTTATAGTAACTACATCATAATTGGTGTTTTAATATTAATATTCATTTAATCATTCATTTTTAATTTCATGGCATCCTATGAGGAATATTTATACACACCCCTGAATAATGCAAATGACTACTGGTGTTTGATTGGATATACATTGAATTATCCATAGATACAATTGATGGCCATGAAGCTAGATCTTCTTCATGTAGATATCAAACATTTTAGCATGATGTGTTACTCAATTGTGGTCATTGTGTGTATATGGTTTTTCCCAGAATTCATTGGACAATGGTACTAAATGGTGTCACTTTTATGAGGTCATTTTTTTAGTATATGATAATAATTATATATATATGTGTTTTATAGTGTGGTTTAGTCATATATTTTGACATTTAATCAATATTACTTGAGTGGAATGACATTGCATATTTATTACTAATTATTACAGTATTATACAATTTATTTGTTCTTTTATATTGATTTTACATCCCTAATATATTATGTGAATTGAATTTTAGACTTTTTTTAGCTAGTTATAAAATGAGTCATCTCATGTATTATTATCAATGCATGGCTCTACTAACTACACCTTGTGCTATTAAATGGGGACGTTGTGTATAAATCTCATCTCACAACCAACAATAGTGGGGTCTTGATAGGTAGGGTCTTGTTATAATGATATTATAAAAATTTGATTCATAGGGACATATTTTTATTTTAATGGTTTTATAAATATTTATATGGTCATTTTAGGAAATTATGTTAGGGATTTTTATTTAAATGTAAAATAAGATATCATATCAATGGTTTGATCACTAATATATTAATTTTCCAAGACATTCGTAATCTATGGACTAACTCAAAGATAAAATTAATTGGTTAGAGGGTAAGAATAGGATGTATTATAAGTTATATTTAGTTTGATATAATATATGGAAACCATTTATCTGATCACATAGATATGATATAATTATTGATATTCAATCATATTAAATGATAGATTTCAATATCCATTATCATTCTATTATATCCAAGTATGGTTTTGAGATGTCATGATAGTTCATGATACCCTTTCAATTGATATGTTATTAGTTGAGTTTTTTATTTATATAGTTAGTATATATGTAACTTCTCTAATACTAGTGAGAGTATATTTTATTCCATTTATTCTTAGTGAGTTACTTTTTATTGAGTAGATGGTAATTACCATTGATATAGCAAATAATAACCTAATAAAATTATGTTATGTGATTACCATATTAATATAATATCTATTATATATGTTTCTATTATATAATAATGGTCAAATATTGGATAGAGTCAACAAATAATAATTTATCTCTCCCTCATACACCCACCAATATGATAAATGTTCTAGCATGAGTCCTTTATAAACAACGACGCACCAATGGAAGATGATTTTCTCCAACTCAATGTATTATTGATCTATCATGGATAAAGAATTATATCTCTTTCAAGAATATTGTGGATAGGTAAAAGGAAACCCAAACCATGTAAATATAGTCATAATAATCTTTTGACCTTATGAGGTACTCCCAGAGATGGATTCAAACAACTTTTTTTATGATTATATTTTTTATTGATGATTTTTTTATAGTGGACATATTCTACTGTCGTGATTCTATATTACCTCACCTATGTCAGATTCATTTACCATGAATTAGTATATGAGTGTTTATTAATATATAAAAACATAATTTTTATAATGGTAATGAGTTTTCCATGTATATTTTCAAATCAAAATCTTCGTCAAACATATATATTGATTTTAATATTGAGACTAAAAATCATCCTATAATAGGAAAATTATCTTATATAAAAAACTATTTGTTTTGAGTAGAGTGTTTTTACATAGTGGCTAGTTATTTATTATTATAATTCTATCACATCAATTTCGACCATAGATAATATTTATCAAATAGGGAGTGTTTATAGTCACGTATGTGGGTAGAATCACATAGTGGGTTAGTGAAAATCGATAAATTATGATATGATTTCAAGTATGGTTCACGTCATATCTATGTGGGATATGGTTCTTATCATTGTTGTAATGTTCCATTATTTAAAAATAATTTTATCTAGGGTACATTTTATATTATATATCTTATCGATACCCATATCAACTAGATAATTTCCATTAAATGGAATTGTATTACACATACAAGATCTAATAAAGTGAGTTAAAATTTATGTGGAAGGGGATCATTCATGGGATTAAATAATAGTGATGATGAGAACAGATTGTGTCATTATTAACAACGATGGGATTTAATTTCTTTCACTACATTTTGATGATAAGTTGATAATATTAGGTGATGTCTTGCACATTTGTGGGACCAAACCCTAGATATCGAGAGTTGATATCAACCATAGTATGTTACTAATGGATATCCAATAAGAAGAATGTATGGATTACTTACACTAAAGAGTAACCAAGTAATCAATTCATATAATTTTAAATATTTTAATGTAATTATTTTATAATGTGACACATTTTTTTCTATAATTTCGGATCATTCAATGTATTTATAATTCATTCCATATGTCATGATTTGTTTTCATAATTATTGAGTATATAGTTTATAGTTTTATATGATTGGAATAATAGTAACATGGTTTCTAATTCCCTAGAAGTGGGTTCAATGTTTATATAATAGAGAAGGTTCTTTAATATATATCATTAAAGAGGTTGAATCATAAGGTATAAAACAGGATGTTCCCCACCTATAATAAGTGATATTAGTCCCCCACCCATACATTGAATAAGAGTGGCCCATAGTGGTGGTGTCTATTTTGTGGTCGTTCATGGGTAGATATTTAAATGAAAGTGACCTAAAAGTCCCCCCCTGATTTTGGTATTCCCAACATCAACTTCCCGAAGAGGATAGTGATTTTTTTGAATCACATCCTGTTTAGTTTAGTAGATGAGTGTTAATATAAGAATCTTTCTCTATTTAGTATATCCCTCAATGTAGTGTAATTAAGAGAATTTTGATTATATATGTCATTATTTCATCTATTCCTTGATAATGCATTTTTAAATATGTGTTTTGGTTATATATTTTTTTCTAATTTAATTTTTTTTTGTCTCTTGTGAAAATAATTAAAATGTTATCTGAAAAGATATGATCATCTTATTTTAATTGAAAAATAAATATTCTTCGAAAACCTATCACATGTTTCATATATTGAGGAGGTTATTGTAACATATTTAAGTTTGATTCATTACAAATATTGAATATAATACTACAACACACATTCATTTTGGTATTATGTGTGATATGTTTTGGGTTTTCAAATTAATTATAATTTATTTCACTTATTTGGAGAAATAAATTATTTATTTCTCCTATGTCATCAGATGAGGTCATTACACTATATAACATTTAAAAAAAAGATAGATAAACTATAGTAGACTAATGAGAACATAAAATTTATACATATTCTATGTAGAATAATTGTAATTATATCTGGTAGAGAAATCAAACTATGGTATTTTATATTGAAATGATGGATATTTTGAATCTTCTTAATGAAGAGGATTATTACTCCCATCAAATGAATAATTTTTAGATGAGAACTATTATTTGATTTATGTTAGTGTTTTATGGTCTGGATTCATTCTAAGTAGCAGGATAACAGTTGGGTAAGGAAAGTGTATTAGGTGTTAATGTTTTTGAGGAATGTGTGAAGTAATTCATTGCTCCCTATTAGAATATGATTAATAAAATCATGATCTCATCATTCGTATTGTAACAACCCAACATGAACCACCAGATCATATCTTCTTAAAATGTTATCTCATGCACACATTCCTATATACAAGAGGCGGCTAACTGGAATTTAGGGTTTAAGACCATATATAGGGATCCTATAACATAATTATCATCTCATAAAATTAATAATAATTAATCATTAAATTAATAAAAAGTCACAGTAAATAAGGAAAATTAATAAATGAAAAACATGCAATATATCTCAATGTGGTATGAAATTATGGTGTATAAGTTCTAAATAAAAAAATTACATGTAAATAAAAAAACTGATGCGGGGTCACCCTGGTTTGATTTTTAGTCTTCTCCAATTCCATGTTGCACTACTCAACCCTCCCCTATATGACCCTTTTCTTTCATAGGATATCAATTAATGAAATCTACAACATCACAGAAATTCTTTAGTAGGGTGTGAGTAAAAGACTTAGTATGACACCACCAATTCATACATACCATAATTTAAATATATATACAAAATAGTTTATATCATGACATGAGATAATTCTCAATAAATGTAAATGTGTCAAATCATAGTGCATGAAGAAGTACACCACGAACCCCAACCCCACATTCTATGGATCATTGAAGGAAATACTTTCCAAAACACTTGTACCTGTATAAGGGTATCATATATCACCCCACCTAATCAATGGATCTTTCGAGATCCCCACACAACCCTCCACATAAGACACCTCACCCCACCTAGCTAGTGGTTTCTAAAAGAACACCACATGTTCCATCAAGTTCATCCCTAGTCCACTTATCCTTTTACTTTCCCTTGACTAATGCCTATAAGAATCCATCTCCAATACTTTCTAGATAGAATCTATGTTGTTTACATTATATGTCTATAAAAACCCATATTTTAAGAGGCTATAAATGGATGTTGTTGGGTAATGGACTAGTGATGATGTCCTCAATGTTGGGGTATCAAACCCCCCACCCCCCATTAAATTGTTCAGAATTCCATATCTTGGAAACTCAAGGATCCACCAAATTATCAATTTCCCAGAAGAACAATTCGACTTTCTATGGAACCCTATAATAGAAAATCTCATATATAGTAATCAAAAGGAACAACATGATCAATGACATGTTATAGACATAATCATATGGTCATAATCATGAAATATTATGACCACTCACACACCAGAACACATCTCATATCAATCATGGGTTAATCAAGAATAAAAAATTATTCAAGATAAATGGCATATATACATGGAACATAATGTAATGAAAACTTTAATTTTAAATTCATTAACATAAATGGAAGGTGTGTCAAATGTTTCATCACTAGAACTATGTTTCCACACCAACAAGAAATATGATCATGTGTTGAGGACCCATATGCCGAAAACTTGAATGTTATTTCTAAAACATATAAAATATTATATCTGATGATACTTTTACCCTCCTTGATAGTTTTCATTTTATAATTTTCACCCAGTAAATGTCTTATAAATTTTCTACATAAGATCAAATCTATTTATAATGTATTATAAATTTCCATTTTACAATTTTCATTATATAATTTCATATAAATTATCTTTGAATAATTTCATATAAATTATTATTTTATAATTTATTATAATTTACAATTTAAAAATGAAAAAATCATACTATATTACATTTATAAAATACCATTATATAATAAAAAACTAGGATTTAGCTTGTTCTCATTGATACGAGAAAAAAACACTAATAACGAATAAATCCATTCTGTATTAATGAAAAGTTATATTTGACAATTCTTTTAAAAAACTAAAAAAAATTAAGGCAAAAAAATATAAGACTAAAAGAGTGATAGGTATGATAAGTTTTTCTAAAAGTATTCATCAACTCTACTGTTTCCCACCTTTATATATATATATATATATATATATTTGATTCAAAAATTAATGAATTCTACCGTCTCCAAATTCACTACACATATGAAATATATATTTCTCCCATATTTCCATCTACCATACATCAACACCTATTTAACACCATAAAGTTATTATTTTATAATTTTTCAATTTTTACTACTATTTCATTTACTTAATATTATTTTTTTCTTCCCATTCTTAAATTCAAGTTCCAATAATATGACTTCTTATATAGTTTTTTAAGAAAACACCCAATTATAACATAATATATCATCATTTTATTATTATTAAATTGTCTTATAAATATATATTAATATGTATATTTATTTTTATTTACATTATATATATGAACACACACACACACACACATATACATATATACATCCATTTATATAAAACCCATATATATTATCATTTTAAACGAATATACACACATATGAATATAAAAATATATGCATGTATATGAATATATATATAAATTTTACACACATATATATATACAAAAAATATTTTTCTACAGAAAATATATTACATTTTAAAATTAATTATAACAATAATAATTACAAAATTGGTAATAATAATTATTAACCATCTCTCTTCATTTCCACCATAAAAAATTATTATTTAACTTCCATTAAAATGTATAATGGTTAGTAAATTTTTATTAAACACACTCAAAAAAAAATTTATCACAATAAATTACATAATTATTATTACTTAAAGTCCAAATAAATACCCGCCCTTAGTCAAATGAAATGATCATCAATTTAGAAAATTTTAAATCACATATGTAATTTCCATTTTTTATTATACAAAAAATAATAATACTAGTGATATAATTATTATTATCCATACATTATATATAACTATACACCCAAAATGCACAAAAATTATGTATAACCAAAGGTAATACCCATATTATAGACCTAATGGTGGTCTCATTTTTCTCAAAAAAGATTTTCTTTAGGATATATTTCATAATTTTATGAATATATATATTAAAAATATTAAATAAATTATCCTCATTTGTGATTTGATCAAACTCCCAACACACATAACTGTTATGTAACACCTAATGTAAAACCTACATCATATACATAATGGTGTCTTCATATTTCAGTTATGAAAAATCAATATTTATATTATTTAATTTTTTTGAAAAATACTATGTGTGTCATATAATATATTTAAAATTTTAATTAAATCAATATTGAGGCATTATAGGTCACTGAAGAATTAGATTACTTAGTTCCTGACATGGGAAATCTTCCACTAATATTTTAATGTGTAAAAATTAAGTTTTCTCACTTACATAATGTCAGTTAATTATTCATTAAGTGATGTATTTTTAAAAAATACATTTTCACATAAAATATAGTTATTATTTAATTTGAAAGTAAGGTTTTTTTATCCATATAAATTTAAGGATGTTAAACCTATGATATTGTGTAATACAAACAGATGAATTATTGATTTTTGAAATTAAAAATAATAAACCTTTCATATATAGTCTTATATTGAGTTATCATAGAGCTTGTACCTTCAAAGATGGGTTATAATCATCATTGTATAGCTTGTATTTATCACTTGTATAAGTTTTAGGTGATTCCCAATTAGAATAATGAGTTATTTCCTTATTATGAATGAAATCTCCTAATGTCTTGGGGGATGTATTGGATTTTGTTTTTATTATATGATGAAATAGAAAATTATAATTTTTTATAAACAAATTACCTAATGATGGTAAAATCGAAAATTTTACAAGATTAAATATCTTATAATTTTGATTTTTTTTGTTTAGAAACATTATTTTTCTATTGGGTAAATTTTGTTAATTTTTGTAGCAATTATGATTTAATTAAATAATATTTATTAATCATACAATTAATATGTATTAAATATTATTCTTTTTAGATGGGATTGTTTTTTAGAGGAAACTGATTTGTTATTTCTTGGGTGTGGAGCCTTGAAACAAGTAGCCTCCAAAAATAATTTCAATCGTTATTTAATTCTATAGTTATATGGTTAGTATAAATTATGATTTTTATTATTTATGTGGTGAAAGAATACCCATTTGGCATTATTGTGTCCATGAATAATGGAATGTACCCTCCAGGTCTACTTTATTCCCAAATTCTGATTTTTGTGGTATCATGGGGACCAACAGAGGATCATTGATGAGTTTTCCAAATTTCACGATGAATGACCGGTGGCACCGATTCGCATCTGTGGGAATGATGGGAATTAATAGAAACGACAGGCATCAATAGAAACTGATCGGCCATTAATGGCCTTGATCGACCTATGTGCAAGGGCATCAGTTCCAGGGTGATGGTGTCATGGTGTCGGTGACTCACCTATCACTAAGTCTTTTCTATTCTCTCCTAGAAATTTGAGTTTCACTCCAGTAAGTGATCTTTAAATGTAATTTTGTTGTAACACCCCTTATTAACTTATCTATATCCATTTTAAAGGCCGAAAAATATTTTTTATATCCCCCAAGAGTCGGGCGACCCTTGAATTACCAAAATATTTGGACCTTTTATTAGTGGCATGACCTTTTCCACATTCTCATGTCCCAATTTTTCCCAGTTTCACCCTTGTTACACTTTCCTCTATTTACTGTTAATCCAGCAACTCACAGAAGTTAGTTGGTCGTTCTTCATCGCTTTTTAACAGAATTATTAAATCTCAATTAGTCCCAATATATGGAACCGCTAATATGCATTTTCAAGACATGACCCAAATTTTATGTGCTTTGAAATTGTCTCCCTGATTTTAGGATATGGATTATTCATTATCCTAGATCCTCTCTTCCTTATTCCATTTCCTTCCTCTATGTTCTCCTTGATACATCATCCTATGACTAAATGTAAACCCATTATGGAGCCCTTCATGCTCATCCTTGGTGTTCTTCCTATAAGTCTCACATATCCTATTCTTATCACAAGAATAAACATCAATCTTTGATCATCCAAGTAGGGGTTTTCCTTCATCTCTCTTTATTGTTCATTATACAACGTCAGTATGATGATGTTCCTCCAGGACAATGATCAACCCAATTTTAACACAAATAAACTAAACAGACAATAAATAAAATTATGGGGTGGTAATGATGATGATCTTACTTTAATTTTACCTATGTTTTTATATTGTAAATTTTAGGGGCTTATGTAATTTACAAATCCTGGTCGTTGGTGGTCCATTATTGCACACCAATGAAGCTCTAATTTCTGAATAATCATAAGATTAAATGATTAAAACATATAAACTTATTAATCAAAAAAACTAGTATGATTAAATGGATTTATAGTAGATAATAACCCATGTGTGATCACCCCAGTTAACCGAATGGAATAAAGGAACAAAATGAATGGTGATGGCTAAATCTGGAAATGACCTCCAATTTTTTGGTGATATGCCTCGTTGTTCTATTAAATGTTTGTGGGGTGACTTAGATGGGAATGGAAATATGGTGTTGATATTTTGTAGGTTTTGGATCTATGGATGTGTTGAGCAGGTGGTAAATGTTCATGACCTGATATGTTGGTGCTTGGTTTTGTTCCAATACTTTGAAGGATCTCACAGATCCCATTTTTATGTTCTTAGTGGTACAAAAACCAGGAGAAAATTCTTAAACACGTGCTTGGTTGTTTTTATAGGGGTTGTTTTGGCTTGTAGTTATGCCTGTTAGTTTCCGGGTAGGGAAGGGATATTTTAATAGAATCACATCAGTATGATAATGAGAATGGGTACAATAGGAAACTATTTTCCAAAAATGGTTTGTTCGTTGGTTGTGGAAATTGTATACTTGTGCATGCTGGAGTACAAGAAATAGTTGTTGTGTGTGGAATGTTTTGTTGGTTTTGGGACCCATAGGTTGGGATTAGTGCTTGATTAGTTATATGTATAAAATTTTCGTCCAGTTTTTCTAACACACACACAACCCATGTTGAGTACTTCGTGATGAACACCCCCATTTCATTGGGGAGGGTGTTTTTACAAACATTACTTTTAGTGGTTGGTTATTAGATTCTTTTACGCTCTCTCTCTCAGGGATCCCATGACAGTTTAGGTAGGATATGACGAGATGAGTTTAATTATGGTTCATGACTCATTAGGCATGGTATATTGTGATGGTAGGCCCATGTGTGTGCGTGAAGGTTTGTTATCCAATAGTCTTCATGATGATTCCCATGTTTCATAGGGAATTGAAGTGGTTGTTATGGACTAGGTATCTTTGGGTGTGGTGGTGTTTGTTGTGTCCCATGGGTATGCAGTCATGGTTATGTGTGGTTGTGGTGGCACTGGTGTCTGCGGGCAGGATAAATGTGTTGTAGGTATGGACCATGGGGTTGTTATTCTTGTGTTAGTGGTACTACAGTGGGATTTGTGGGGATATTTTGATTCGTAGGATGTTATAAATAACTAGTGGGAACGATTTGTAGGGTACCCAAATATAGATGTCAACCTACTATTATTTTACCGGACATTCATTATTTGGAATGTGTACCTTGGTGAGGCTAGGTGGATAGTTTCTTTTCTAGTTGTTTTGGTGACCTCTATGTTCTCACGGGGAATTAGAAAGCCTACCCACTTGTTCCTGAGATATTTTCGTTTCCCTACTCAGTATACCTGTATACCCACCGAATGTAAATAAAATTGATTTCAGGTTTCCTGGATGTCTTTGAGGACTGTGTTGGACCTTACTATCTTGGGAATCAGGGTAATTGGTGTGCCTTATTTTCATTCTTTTGGTATATTCTTTCATAGTTTTCATGTACCTTGTATCAAACTATTTTAACTATGAATTTGCGGAAAATGATTTTTGGATATACTTTTACATTCATTATTTTGATTTTTTTGGGATTTACGATCTTATCTCTCGGTCTTGTTCTACAAAAAGGGAAATGCCATCCATATTACATGATATTTTTATAAACTTGGTGGTAGTATTCAATCTAGGTCCTATTGATGGTGGGACTCTAGGGTCATTATCTCTCCTTAGAATTAAATAATTAAGGGTTTGGTAGTTTTTTATCCCTTCACTCATCTTAGAGAAGGTCTGTCATGAAATAATGGTATTAGAGTACAATGTGACATTCCTGGAGCGACCAATTAGAGTCATGGATTGTAAGGAGAAGGTTCTTCAGGGATGAACCATCCTATTGGTTTTTGTGTTGTGGAGTCATGGTGGCATAAAGGAACGTACCTGGGAATGAGAGTCATAAATGTGTTCCTAGTACCCAATGTTTTTCGGAGTTTGATATTGTGTTTTCTTTGTGCCTTTTTTTGATGTAATTATTGACCCTACTTGATGTATGTTAAGTTGTTTCCCTGTATCTTTTTATTTGTTTTGTTTTTTTTGAGAAATAATTACTATGGGTATAGGTACTTTATCCCTAATCAAGATGCATTAATGTGGATGTGATTAACCCGTGCAAATGAGTCATTGAGGCCCAAAGAGGATAATATCTTGACACGGTAGAAGGAGATCCCTAATCCAAGTGTCTAGATAGTGTGACCATTTTTGGTTTTTGAGATTACATTGGGGATAGGATCGGTAGTCTTTTCAAATATTTTCATGAGATATATGTGAGATATATGTCTTTGTATGTCGAGGTTTTATTCCTTATTTTGAGAAACTCGAGGGTGGTTTGTCCCTAAGGGGTATCTTACGGGGTAGTTGTTCAGACCCCTCACTTTTCATCAAGTTTAATAATTAATTAATGAGGGTTAGAATAGTTTGAGAGGTATCATATGTAATGTCTAGACCCTCATCGTCCAATAATTTTCCAAATCATAATGTATTAGGTATCCTGGGGACCAACGATGGCTCATTAAGGAATACTCCAAATTTCAAGTTGAACGAACGATGGCAGTGATAAATGTTGGTGGAATCGAATGTCAATGATGAAACCAATGGGAATCAACAGAACCAATAGGAATCAGTGGCACCATTGGGGATTGGTGGCACCATTCATCAGTAATTCCCTGGTATTGGTGCCATGGCAATGGTGCGATGGTGACAGTGACTTGATCATCAGTGAGTCATTTCTAGTATCTCCCAGACTTTCTAGTTTCAGTCTAGAAACATCTATTTTAACATAAAAGTATTTTAATACCCCATTTTAAGTGATCTAAGTCCATTTTAGTGCCAGTAAAATATGTTTTAAATCCCCCACAATTCAAGCGACCCATAAATTACCAAAACGTGTTGCCCTTTAATTAATGTCTTTCCCTCTTCCAAATTTTCATGTCTTCCAATATTTCCCGGTTTCATACATGTTATGTTTCAATCTGATTAAAGTTAATCCTTCAACTCACATCCATTTTCAGGTGTATTTCCACTACTTATAATGTTAATTATTAATTCTCAATCAATCCCAATGTGTGAAACCACTAATCCATGTGTTCAATCCACTACCTGGATTTTATATACTTTGAAATGGTATCATTGATTTTAGGATCTCTATTTCTCTTAAGCCAATATCCTCACTTCCTTTTACCTTTTCATTTCTCTATGTACGTATCTATACATCCTCCTGATAATAATTCTGTGCTCATGATGGATCCCTTCATTCTCAGCCTTGGAATTATTCATGCAAGTCACACATCTCATGTCCTTGCCACAAGATAGAACATCGATCATTGATAATCAATTTAGGGGGTTTCCTTCAACTCTCTTTATTGTGCATCATAAATGGTGGGTATGATGATTTCCCCATAGGACATAGATTAAACCTATTGTAATGATGTTAATAAACAGACTATTAAATAATAATGGGGTGAGAATGAGGATGATGTTGAAATATTTTTTCCTTCAATTTTTTATTGTGAATTTCATCATATACAAAAATAATCATGTATGTTAGTGGTCTTATATTTCACACTAAAGAAGCTATAATTTCTAGATAATCCTATGATTGAATGACTATAACATATATTCTGAATAATCATATAAACATGGTTGATTAAATGGATTCCCGATGGATGAGAACCCTTGTGTGATCACCCCAGTAAAACAAACAGAATGAAGGAACTTATTTAATGGTGTTTCTTAATCTAAAAACTCTCTTTCATTGTTCTGGTGATATGAATTGTTTTTTATTGTTTATGGGGTGATGTACAGGGTAATGAAAATATCTGGTTGATAGATTTTTGGTTTGTGAATTTGTGGCCATGTGGATCCGATAGTAAATGTTATGGACCTGGTAAGATGTGGCTTGGTTTGGTTCTAGTAATTCAAGGGATCTCAAGGATCTCATTTTGATGTTGTTACTTTCACGAGAAGTGAGATCTAATGCTTAAACTCCTTCATAACCATTTTTTAGTAGTTATTTTGGCTTGTGGTTATTCTTATTTGATTCCCAGTAGTGAAGTAATATTTAAATAGAGTCACATGATCATGATAAACAGAATTGGTAGAATGGGAAATAGTTTTCTAGAAATGGGTTGTTCTCTGGTTGTGGTTGTTGTATACTTGTGCATGTAAGAGTAGTTGGAAGGTTCGTTGTGTGTAGAATGTTTCTTGGTTTTGGGACCCTTAGGTTGGGAATAGTTCTTGATTACCTATATGTATAAAATTTAGTTCTTGTTTTTCTTATATGAACCCCCCACCTATGATGAGTACTTCTTTTCGAACAACCCCATTTCTTGGGGAAGTGTGTTTTCCCAACATTTTTATGAGTGGCTGGTTGTTAACCCCTTTCTGCTACCTCTCCCATGTACCCAATGACTCTTCATGATGATTGTGATGACCTGAGGTTTATTGTGGCCCAAAACTCTTCGGGAAGGAAATATTTTGGTGGTTTTCCATGTTGTGTGCGAGGATGTTTTTTTTGAAATTGGCATCAGGATGAGGCCTAAATGACTTCGGGCTTGGTCGTGGTTGTTCTGGACCAGGTGTCTTCTGGTGTGGTAGTGGTTTTTGTGGCCTTGGTGTCTATAGGCCATGTTTGACTGGTTATGGTGGCCTAAGTGTCTAATAGAGGGATAAACATGCAGCTCAGATGACCCATGTGTTTGCTGTTGGGGATCTCGTGGGACTGCAGTGGGATTTTCGGGTGATTTTTTGATGGAAATAATGTTCTAAATAACCAGGGGAATGTGGTGCGGGGTACCCAAATATCGATGTGATATTACTATTATTTTACCTGACTGGTGTTATTTAGGTAGTGTGGCTTGGTGAGGCTGTGAGGATAGTTATCTTTTCTAGGTGTTTTGGTCACCTCTATTATCTTATAGGGTGTTATAATGTCCCCCCACATAGACACAAGGTATTTTGGATTCCCTAATGACTATACATGTATACATACCCAAAATATATGAAAATGATTTCTTGTTTCGAGGTGTAATTAGAGGATTGTGCCAGATAGTACTAGATCAGGTATCAGCACAGTTTTTTTTGCTGCTTTTCATTCTTTTTGTTCTTTCCATCAGAGTTTTCTTATACCTTGTGTAACTTTATTTGGAACATGTAAGTGAAAAGGGTAGTTTAGATTTTATTTCACTTTTAGTATTTAGACTTGTTTGCTATTTTATATCTTATATCCTTATCATGTTCTAAATAATGATTATTCCATCTTTATAACATGAGATTATATACCCTTGGTGATAATAACCACTCTAGGACCTATTAAAGGAAAGACACAGGGGAGTAATTATCTATCATTAAACATGAAGAAGTAAGGGTCTGGTAGTTTCAAGATGCTTCACTCATCTTGGAGAAGGTGGTTCCTAATACAATGGTATATGAGGTGATGTTTGAGAGATATGATAGATTTAGGGGTTATCCATAATGATTATTTAATGGGATGGTAGGGAAACAATGTTATGTAATCTTGGTGTGTTAAATATTCTAGGGAAGAATAACTAGGACCCGAGATTTTAAGCCCCCCTGGGGACCGATTCAAGGTATCTTGGCCAACCGAATGACCTCGTGATGCTACATTTATTACTGGGTAGAGACCCTAGGAAATGTACAAGAATCAAAATGACTTTTGTTCTTGAGTTTCTTGGTTGTTTTAGGAATTTATAATAATTAAAATGATTAATCAAAAAATTAAATGAATTTTCTATACTACTATGGATTAAGTGTTTTTTGTTTATTTTTTAGCTATGAAATCCAAATGAAATCAACATTTACTATTGGAAATTGAGGTCCGGCAGGTTGATCTGATTGATCAGTGGATGGTTGATCAGAAAGAGGAGGACAACCAGTGGTATATGGCACTTTGTGCCTTCCAACGACAAGGTCTAGGTATGTATAAGGGTAGAATATCAGACATGGAGATGAAGAGCTGGATTGAGGAGATGGGGATATCTTTCATTTTGATCTAGGGATTGATAAAGTCCTAGTTTCCTCTCATTATGATTCATATGCAGGGAGTGGTGCGTTAGTGGTGGACGCATTATCTCGGGGAGAAGAAAGATGTTGAGTTTTAGTGGACTAAATTTGAGAATCAGTTCAATGAGGAAATCCCTTCTTCCACGATGAAGGATGAGAAGAGGTAAGATATGCTCTCCCTCTAGAAAGGGGGTGTGTCGGTATGGGATTTGGGGATCAAATTCAAGGATATCCTTAGTTTTACTCCAGTCCTCTTCCCAGATGATGAGTCATTTTCAAGATGGTTAGAGAAGGTTCTCTGAACTTCTATTCAGTTTGTTGTTACTCCATTAACTCTACCAACGTAGTTAGAGGTTCAGAAAAAGGATGACGTAGTTGATAGGATGCACACACATGAAGGTATGCTAAGAGAGGGGATCCATTTGAGTTCTTTAAAGAGTATGGCCATAAGCAGGAGTCCTCCAACATTATGACCTTCCAGGTTTCGGCTGGCGGAGAGCATGCCTAAGAGTTCCGGTTTCGATATCCCAGTCCTCACCCTTTCTCCATGTGCCTAGGACCGATGTGATTTACTTGTGGCATCCATGGGAATCTTTGAAATCAACTCTCTGTCCAATTGTATTATAGTGGTAGTGGCTAGGCCCAAATCCCACCCCATTAGCACTAGTCATCAGTTGACCTTTTCTGCAGTAGTAGCAATTGAAAAAAGCTCCTGATCCACCAAGGGAGGACGGTGATGGAAGATGATGACCTTTGGGAACTCCTCAGGGATATTGACTAGGGCATGTTTGGGGAGGAATATAACAACCAAGGTGGAGAGGAGTTTTGATTGGGCATTTTTCTTTCCATAGAGGTTGTAGTTCCATTAGGGACATATGTTTTTCTAGTTACAAACTATATATTTATTACTCTTGGATGTCCCTTGTTTGATTCATTACAATCACAATCCTTTGTTGTATCCATTCCAGCCCATGCCTTGGGTCTAGACATAGAGAGGACTTCCATGCCCTTGGTGTTGATTATGATACTTGGAAGTCATACCATCATGTTCTATGTTTTTTGAGGATGTTGACTAATTTTAGTGTCGCGTCAGTCTTATAGGGATCTATTTATACTATAAATGCAGCCATATGATATAATCCTGAGTGTAAACTAGTAGTTTTCCATGCACTCTATTATTGAATGCTTCTGGAGAAGGGTCTTGTACTTAGATATGGGTGGCCAACGTGTATCTTTTGTTGGTGGGTGGGGTTTCTATGATGGCATCTGGTGTGTGGATCTCCATTTATCATTGTTAGTCGAGATGTTGGTGGAATCAGAAGACTCTGAGATGGTGGAAGTTGCGGGGATTGTCAGTGAGTTTATAGAAATCATCCCTAAACTGGTTTTGACATTATCCCTTCAATGTGATCTAGTGTTTGTGATATACTTACAACGTTCTGCCTGTACTATTCTTATATGTCCCTATAGGATGACACCTTCTAAGATGTGAGATTTGTGGATTTAGGTTGATGGCCTATTGAAGAAGGGTTTATCCGATCAAGAGCATCACTATGTGGTGATCTAGTACATTTTTCAATGAAGGTAGATGATGGTCACAGGTTGTTCATAGGCAACCGAATACTGAATCTGGGGACATTCAAGAACTGTTACCCCCACATAAGGATTCATATACTTTTTGACTAGTTTAAGGGAGCAGGCTGGTTCTCTAAGATCGACATATAACACTAATTGAGTGTGATGGTGGGGGACATCCTAAAGAATACTTTTAGCAGTAGGTATGGGAACTATGATTTCATGGTCATGCCATTAGTAATTACAAATGCACTAGTTGTGTTCATGGAGCTCATGAAATCTATTTTGCACCAGTATCTAGATCGGTTTGTAGTATAGTTCATTGACGACATCCTAATCTACTCAGGATCAGATGAGGATAATGCCAAGCATCTAATGACAGTTTTAGAGGTTCTCCAACACCACCAGATCTATGAGATGTTGTCCATGTGCATGTTATGTACATGAGAAGTGCACTTCCTTAGACACATGTTGATCTAGCAGGGAGTAGAAGTGGGCCAATCTAAGGATACATCGGTTTTTTCTTGGGTAGTACCCAATAATGTGGTAGAGGTTTGTAGTTTCTGGGGACATGCAGGTTACTTCCAATGGATCATGCATAACTTATCTCATGTTGCAATGCCATTTATTGAGTTGAACAGAAAATAAAAGGTTTTTATATAGAGTGAGTAGTGCTAGGCAGCCATCAGATATATATATGGGAGGCCAATCAGTCCCCCCAGTGTTGAGGTTTCTAGTTGAAGGGGAATCATTTGATGTGTTCTATGATGCTCTCAATCTAGGATTGTGGTGTGTTCTGATGCAGCAACGAAGATTGATTTCATATGGGTCTAGGTAGTTACGCCCTCTCAAATTTACTATTACACCCATGACCTGTAACGTTCAGTGGTTGTGTTTGCGCTAAAGCTGTGTTGGCATTTCCTCATCAGGGAATGCTTCATTTTCATCACAGATCTCATGAGCCTAAGGTATGTCTTCTCCCAGTGAGACATGAACTTGTTACAATGGAGGTAGATGGATTTTTCTGAGGACATGACATCAAGATCTCATACACCTTAGGAAAGGGGAATGTTTTGGCCAATTCCATGAGCATGAAGATACAATATGATGTGGTAAAGTAGTTAACAGTTTCCTGGAAAGTAAATAACATGTTGGCTGCATTACATCTAGGCATGAGAGTAGAGGATGTAGAGGTTTTCTATTTTAGATGAAAGTGAAGTATTTCTTGGTATGGAAGGTGGAGGAGTATTAGTAGGGGGACTCAGAGACTGAAGTGATGTGTGGTCGTGTTAGCCATGGGGGTGCTCTATAAGGTTGGTTAGATGATAACCAAAATCAAATGCTTTTCACCAAGAAGTTTTTTTCTAAGAAGATGCATGGGGGAGTTCTCTGTGAGTTCTATATCTCATCCCTATACATACACCAAAGAGTTTCAAATGTGTATCAAGGATTGAGAGGTCAATTTTGGTGGCCTAGGTTAAAGTATGAAGAGGCAAAGTATGTGGAAAATTACATCATGAGTCAGTAGTTGATGGATGAACACTGTGTTCTCAGCAGTCTGTTGCATCCCTTAGAATTTATTGAATGGAAGAGTGGTGATGTCACAATGGATTTTGTCACAATACTACCTATTGACGAGGGAGTCTGTGATGCCATCTGGGTAGTGTTGGACCGATTGAAGAAATCAGATAACTTTTTAGCAGTTAAGGAGTCGAGCGTAGTAGACGCCCTGGAACAGATGTACAAGGGTGAAGTAGTGTGGATACATAGAATTCCTAGAACAATCATTTTAGATCGGGATACATACTTTACTTCATCAATCTATAAGGGATTATAATGTGACTATGACACCCAACTATGCCTTTTCACTACTTTCCACTGTCATAAAGATGGAAAGACAGAGAAGACCATCCAAATGTTGGAGGATATAATGCAAGAGTGTGTTATGGACCACAAAGGATCATGGATATGACACATTATTATGGTAGAGTTTTCATAAAAAAATAGAAACCACTCTACCATTAACATGAAACCATTAGAATACTTCTATGGAAGACCATGTCATTCTCCCATGTGCTGGATAATGGTTGGGAAGGAAGATGTTCATGGGCCAAAGTGGTTTAGAGCACGATGGACACGGTTCACTTATGAGTGAGAAGATGAATGTAGGTCCTAACCAGTCTAAGTCATATGAAGTTCATTGGAGGAGACCCTTGGAGTTCATGGTTGGGAACTACATATTATAAAAGGTCTCACCACATTGTGGATATTGGCAGTTTGGTAGTGTGAGTAAACATTGACCTTGGATCATTGGACCCTTAGAGGTGTTTGGATGTGTCAGCGAGGTGGTATATTAGCTAGAGTTACCACCATCTCTAAAGAGGATACACAACTTCTTCTATGTATCACAACTATTTAGGTATCTACTTAAAGACACCCATATCCTTGACTGAGGAGAGTTGGATATTGAGGATGATTCAGCATTTTTGGAGTTACTAGTGGGAATGGAAGATTGAAAATAGAAGGTGCTTCATGGAATATCCATCCCCTTGGTTAGTGTTTTTTGGAGGCATGGTGGCCTTAAAGATAGTACATGGGAAAAGATGGATAGATGTATGCCTAGTACTAATAGTTGTTTTGAGTTTCATATTCTGTTTTCTTTGTTCCTTTCTTATGATGTAATGTTTGACCCTTGTTTCTTTATGATAAGTAATTTCCCTATTTCTTTTCTTTTGTTTTATTGTGTGAAAATTCTTGGCAATGGGGAGGGGAGGACATGATCCCTAATTAAGTAACATTAATTTTGATTTGATTAAACCCATGCAGATGATTGAGCGTTTCCCAATGAGGATAATATCTTAACAAGAGTGAAGGAGGTCCCTAATCCATATGTCTTGATGATGTGACCTTTAGTTTGTTTGTGTTGTTACTTGGTGGAGATGATAGGTAGATTTTCCACTTTTTAGGAGATAGATGTGAGAGAGATATCCCTAGATGTCAAGGATTTATTCTGGATTTCGAGAAAATCTAGGGTGGTTGCTCCTTGTGAGGTATATAATGAGCTAGTTGTTCAGACCCAACTCTTTTTGGAGGGTAGAATCATAAATTCTCGAAAGAATGATTAGTTTGATAAGTATCTGATGAAATGGAAAGGGCCCTTATGGTCTACTATTTTTCCAAATCCTAATGATTGAGTTATCGTGGGGACCAACAGTGGCTCATTGAGGAGTTTTCCAAAATGTAGGAAGAACGAACAGTGGAACCGATCGACCATCGGTGGCACTAATCAATATCGGTGAAAGGGAATCGGTGCTAGTCCTATGGTGCTATGGTGTTAATGACTCACCCGTCAGTGAGTCGTTTCCAGTCTCTTTCGAACATTCCAGTTTCACTCTAGTACAACCAATTTTAATGAAAATGTATTTTAATACAACTTTTTAAGTGATCGCAGTATATTTTTGGGCTCATAAAAGATGTTTTAAATCCCACAAGAGTCATGAGACACTTGAATCAGAAAAAGGTTTGGCCCTTTTATTGGTGTCACACAGTTTTCCAAATTTTCATATCTCCCATGTTTTCCTAGTTTCGCCCTTATTCTGTTTTTCTCTGTTTAATGATAATCCATCAACTCATAGCTATCCACTAGTCTATCTCCACCATTTCTGAGGATATTTATTAAATCTCAATTAATCCCAATGCGTGAAACCACCAAGCCATGTGGTCAAGCCACAACATGACTTTCAAGTAATTCTAAATGGTCTCCCAAAATTTAGGATCTGGATTGTTCTTAATCTGAGATCTTCTCTTCCTTCATTATTTTGTATCTCTAAGTGCGTCGTGATACTTCCTCCTAAGACAAATCATGTTCTTATGCTAGAGCACATGCCCCTTATCTCTAGAGTTCATCATGGTGGTCTGCCATCCCCTATTATTGTTACTAGAAGGAACTTATATCTTTGATCATACAAGTATGTGTTTTCATTCGTCTCCCTTTACTGTGCACCATGCGAGGAGTGTATAATGATGTTCCCTTAGGATGTAGAAGAAAACAATTTTTATAGTGATAATAAATGAACATTCAAAGAATGATGGGGTGGGAATGATGATGATGTTTTTGAATTTTTTTTCCTTCATTTTTATATTGTTAATTGTATAGGATCATCTCCAACAAAAAATATGGTCGTTGGTGGTCCTTTCAAATGTACTAATGAAGGTTTCTTTATCGATAATATTATGATTCGATGAATATAACATGGAAACAAATTAATTATATAAACATGGCTGATTAAATTAATGACCAATGAATATGAACCCTTGTGTGACAACCTTGGATAACTGAATATAATGATGGAAATTAATGAGTGGTTTAGGCTAAATAAAGAAAACCCATTCATTATTCTAGTGATATAAATGGTTGTTCTATTTAATGATTGTAGGGAGACATATATGGGAATGTAAATCTCTAGTTAACAGTTTTTTGGTTTGTGAATTTGAGTCCATGAGAAGATAGTGGTAAATGCTTTGGACTTGGTAAATTGGGGCTTGGTCTACTTCTAGTACATTGATGGATCTCACAGATCCAATTTTGATGTTGTTACTTGAATGTGAATCGGGGGAAAATTATTAAACTGATGCTTGGATGTTTTTCTTTCAGTTCTTGTTTTTCCTTGTGGTTATGCACGTTATTTTCTTGATAGTTAAGGAATATTTAAATGGAATCACTTTAACAAGATAATAATAATGGGTAAAATGGGAAACTAATTTCTAGAAATGGTTTGTGCATTTGTTTTGGTTATTGTGTACTTGTTCATGTAGGAGTAGCAGCAAGAGTGGTTTTGTGTGGAATTGTTGTTGGTATCAGGACCCTTAGGTTGAGATCAGTGCTTGATTACATATAATAATATAAATTAGTTCTTGTGTTTCTTATACTCCCACACTAATGTTGATAAATTCATGCCAAACACCCCCCCCCCCCATTTCATGGGGGGAGTTTTTTTCCCAACATTCTTATGAGTTGGTTGTTATTAACACCTTTCTCCTCCCTCTCCTATGTAGGATGAGACACTTCGGGCAAGATGTGACTATATAAGGTTCATTATGGCCCATGACTATTCAGGTAGGGTATGTTGTGGTGGTTGGACCCGATGTGTGTGTGTAGGTTAATTCCCCAAGAATCTTCGGGATGGACCGGGTGTGTGTGTGTGTAGTTTGGATGGCCGATGAGATTGTTTTTGATGTCATAGTGGGACTGCAATGGGATTTTCAGGGGAGGTCAGATGCATAGGATGTTCTAAATAACCAATGTAAAAAAGGTAGGGGTACCCAAATATTGATGTGCTATTACTATTATATCATCTAAGTTGTGATATTTGGGGATTGTGCTATAGTGTTTTTTGATGGATTTTTTTCTTTTATAGGTGTTTTGGTCACCCATATTTTCTCATGGGACTTTATAATTACTCCCCACTTTTTCACGATATAAATTTAATTTTTTACTGAGTATTCTTGTATACTAACCCGACATATATAAAATTTCTTTTAGGTATCTTTGGGGACATTGAGGTCCGGGAGAGACTGTATTAGCATGGGCTTAAGATAGATGTTACTGTTGAATTTATTTCTTCTGGTACCATCTTCCAAAGTTATCTTGTAACTTGTATCACATTATTTTTAACATGCACCAGTAAAAAGGGCTTTGTATTTAGTTTTACATTCAGTATTTGGAGTTGTTTTAGATTTGTTATCTTATCTCCTGATATCATTCTACAAAAAGGGTAATTCATTCAATATTACATGACATTAATACCCTTGTTGCGAGTCTCTACTCCAGGGCCTATTGAAGGTTGGACTCAAGGGGTCATTATATCTCTTTCATCTTGAAGAAGGAAGGGTATGGTAGTTTTCTGCCCATTACCTAATCTTGGAGAAGGTGGGTCGTGGCACCATGTGGAAATGAATATCCAGTTCATATGAAATGTGTGTCATTCTATTTTAATTTATTTGAATTCAAATTTCAAAGGAGTATACGATATGCTTTAACTCGTGGTTAAATATGTGATTAATAAATGAAAATAAATAAAAATAAATGAAATTAATGAAATTTATGGCAGGAAAATCATGTCACTAATAGTGAACTTTTATTACCATAGATATAATATCATGTTATTCGATATCTCTATCATTATATCCCTCATTAAATCACCATATCTTCTCCTTGTAGAAATAATATATCTAAAATTAGATAATTATGTTTTTCACTCAATTTAAACCAATCTTCGAGTAGAAATGATGAAATATGAAATGATTACCAATAAAAACATCTATTAATTATTAATGAATCATTAAAACGTTTACTTCTATTCCATGAGGAGTGAAATTTTATTATTTATTTATACCCTAATATTATTGGGTTAATCATCATATCTATGAATGTACCCCTTAAAATTTTTTAACGATTATTTGATATGTGATTTTAACAATAAATTAGACAGTCACTTATTATTTTCATAGGATAAAATGGGAATCTATTTACAAAAAATCTTATTAAAATAAATATTTATCATCTTATTGATAATATATAGGGAATATTATTATTTATAATTATATAATTAATGTGATGTTATTTTATAAATTAAATCCCATGATAATAAATTGGTTATTATTGTAGATAATTTAATAGATTATTATAATGATTATTATAATTTAATAATTATTTTTTTTAGAAACCCATTTCATTAAAATTCATGTAATTATTACAATGAATAAATTTACAAAAATTTAAAGATTTATTTTTTCTATACATATTGAATATCAATGTATAATATATTGTTATTATTTTGACTAACAAATTTTAATTTATTATTATCTTATTACATATTAAATATTTATATTTATTAATAATTGTAGAATATACATTATTAATATTATTTTTCTTTCCGGTATATAATCATGAAAAAATTAGTAGGGGTGAGAGATGAAGATTGAATGATAAATAATAAATATATTTATATTTATATAGTCTCTTTTAATGTTTATACTCACACCATCCCTCATTCATAATGAATATGACAATGAATACATCTTTTGGTGGTTAATATTATCATTGACTAGTAATCACTTTTTTATCATCCAGTTTATTATATTCTACATGGTTTATTCCTGAATATGTCCATCGATAAAAAATGACGTTCTATGGTATGTGTTCAAATTTCTCTAGTGAAAACATTCATATCATGTAACAACAATGATAATTGTTGGATATAAATAATTCAAAAATATTCTCCAGATAGGTGTGATGGAGGTTTCAATGGGAAAAGACCTGGATTTTTGTAGACATGTGACCACAATTTGAAGTTAAAAAAGTGAATTTTAGAATGAAAATTATATTCACGTTGAATGAATATTATCACTACATTGCTTGTATTCTCTTTTGAGTTGTTCTGGATGTATCCAATTATTGGATAATTGTCCCATATATTTCTTCAAATAGTGTCACACCCAATGAATGTTGACATGTGACATAAATTTTAACGTGATATGGTTCTATGAAATTTTAAATATCATAAGATGTGTGACATTGGGTCACATTTATAGTATCAAAATCCATATTAAATGCATCTATAACGGTCATACACACATTCTATTATTCTAGATTCATTCTAAGATAACCCATTGATAACAAAATTACATATTACATTATATTAAAATAATATTAACTACATTTCACATTAAATCACTCTCAAAACCAATGGGATTTGTATCAATGTAGATTAGATACATAACTAAAATATTTGTTCAGAAAATTTATACAAAATTATATAATAATATTCCACCATGATGCCCTACATGGAAATTCAGACCTGATACTCGAGTGCATTAAATATAGTATTGAACAATAAGAATGTGGTGGTCTTATATGCCATGTTAGTGGTGAGAATAGTAGATATTATTTATACTATAGTCATTAAATATTCTCTATCCATTTTATTTTAATTAATTTTTATGTTTTTATAATCGTATAAAATATTTAATTAGAAATTCATAATTATTATCATTGTTATAAATAAAAATACACATTCTTTTAGTAAGTAATTCTAATTAATTTTTATAATATATTTCTAGAATTTGTTTTTCTTATAGATGAATTATTTTTAATTATTTACACTAAAAATTACACAACATCAATAAACCAATATGTTAAAACAATATTTATTGACCATATATCTAATGAATATATATTCAAAGGCCATATATCTAGAAATCATATATCCAAAAATCATATTTATAAATGGATTATATCCAATGGCCATATATATATTTCATATTGTATTTATATATATAGTCTTACATATATATCAAAAGTATTTATCCAAATATATAATTTATTTATAAATATATTTATCACATATATATATATATAATTTTATATGATTTATTTAGTTATCATGGGTTGTATGATCTACTTGGAAGATCATGATGATGAAAATTTTAAACATGTAGTATTTTTTATTTATTTGTAGTTTCATTATATTGTAAAATTTACTCTATGTGTTTCATTATTTATTTCCAAATAATAATATAATGAAATATAGAATTATTAACTTCATTATGTGAATCATGTATTAAAATATAATAATGAAATTATGGGTTTACAATAGAATTTATAAATAAACTAAAATGGTGTTAAATTATAATAACATAATAGAATTTATTTGACAAAATTTCATTCCTCTAATAAAAAATTTGCTTAAAATTTTCCCTCATTACATCTTCATGTTATTAGGACACTTATTAAATCCACAGATACATATTTGGATCCTTTTATAGGTTATTGATATTTTAATTCTTTACATTATCACTAACATAAAAGTTTTAAATCAAAATTTCATTAAAAAAATTATGCTTTAGTATTACTACCTATGAGTTTAGTACATGTGAATGGCTTGGTATGTACATCCTCAAAATTGATACAAGAAACACCTAATGTAAAATAGATTGGTATGGTGAATATATAGGATGATAAGTTGTCATACCTACATGATAAATATTTCTATGGGGAAAATGTATATTGTACTAAAAATTTCCCTTTTTCCAAAATCTCATAACCATAATCCTGGCTGATATTGAAAGGAATATATTATCTCTAACTAAAATATCCAAATCTAAAATTCTAATTATTATTTTAGTCCTTCAATGTTTTTAATTTTAATTTATCATGTATTGTTTTTAATCATCTCTAACGTCCCTTAAGAACAATCAATTCCTAGTAGATTATTCTCCATTACACGAGACCAACATATTAATATTCTATAACAATTTCTATAAAAGGGCTTATATGATTCCATTTGAAATCTATAATGAGAATTATTTTTATATGGTAGATACAATAAATTAATTTATTGATCCTAAAATCCTTTGAAATCTATTTAATATGATTATTCCATATCTTATGGAGTTCGAATGTTCTTTATTTAATAAAAATATGCTCATGGATGTAAATCTGTATGGATCCCAAAATTATATCAATTTATTAGCATATAATTTTACTGAATAATTTGTTAAATCATATATATTGATCATATATAATTTATAGTGGTTACCTATGTAACCTTACTAATTTAAGAATTTCATGAAATATATATTCAAAAATACAGCTTCTTAGATCAGAAATAAATCATCCAAATTCATAAGGTGACCAACTAGAGTTGAAATGGTATTGTTCTATATAAATTCTTTGGGGTGTGTTATGTGGAAATCCAAATTGTTTTTAATTTCCATATAGGTTATTGTAATGGTTTCTTCATCCGTGAAGACTTTTTAATTATTCCTTAAATTGATTGAATCTCTTGAATTGAGTTATATACTATATAATCTATCTATTTATGTTCCCTTCTATAAATAATAATTGAGATCAAAATATAACATCTCATTATAGGATTAATAGAAAAGAATGATATATATAAATCATCCTATAAGTCTTTATTTTATTATTATATTTATATGACACCTATTTATTTTAGGAAGTATGTAATTCTAGAAATTTCAACATTAAAATTTTGATTAGATTGTACATTGATGTTTAGATTTATATCCTCCTTGTGTCCATCTTTAATATTCACATTTATGGGTGGTTTAGTAGTCATATAGAAAGGATATTATTTCTATCCTCTAAAAATGATTTATTGATCTGCCCCATGAAAACCCATTATTATTTGGTCTCTTTAGATTATTTTTATATAAAATGTGTCATGGTATTAATGATAATATTACTATCTACCTTATTCACCATCCCTTGTTTGTAATAAAAAAATTCATTTTCTTTGATTTACTCTAGTCATATAATTTTCTTAATTTTTAAATCATTCTTTGTGAATATATGCATTAATATCTTGTAATATGTATATAGATCATAATTTATTCTAATGTCACAGTTCCTCCTTATAGTTAATTGAAATATGGAAATTTCAATTTTTAAATCAACCATTGAGATATTTTTCTGATCAACCTTTAAATGATGTAAGACATATGCTTCTACCTTTTCATTTTCAAGAAGAAAAACCCAAATCCATAATTTAAATTAATTTTTTATTTCCCAAACTCTTCACCACTATATAGTAGTGAATGTTTCGGTGTAGTGTCCATCGATCGCATAAAATACATGGAAGTTTTTGACATTCATTTATTTTAAAGTATATGAATCCCTTTTCAGGAAAAAGTGCTACTAAATTTTATAGGCATGATATTTTTTCCATAAAGAATTTATTATATTCTAATAATAAATGAATACAAGGTATGTATTTTATAGTTTTTAGTCTAGTAAATTCGTCAATTACCTCTATCATTGTATGGTGCTTGTATGTACCATCATTTTTGATTATGTGACCCAAAATGAATCTTTTATGGCCCTAATTCATTCTCTTAAAATTACGAATGTCTTTTTGTCTTTCTCATCAATGCCATAATAATACTAAATTGTTATTCAAGCTCTTTATTTCTATTTAAATAAATTGGAATATCTTCTATAAGGATTAACAAAAAATAATCAATTTAATCAATAATGATTTAAATAACTATGCTTGTGACGGTGACATGGTCATTTGTATGTCTGATTGGATTCCCTGGGATCTTATAGTATCCATATAAAGTACTAAATGCTTTCATGGTTATATTATATCATCTTATATTTAATTAATTATATATTGAATAAATTTCAATCCATTTTTTTATTAATCCCTTAATTATTAATTAATCAAGTCATCAATGCAAGGTTGAGGATACAAGTAAAAGATTATGAGCATTTTAATAAAATAAAATATACATAAAATAGACATTATTTAATTTTTACTATTAACATTGTTGAATGATGGACCGCACTTTCAAACAATATAAAATATAGAACCCTTATACACATTCAATTTGAGTCAATTATTTAATTCCATTATTTCTATATGGGGAATTCATTAGGACTAATATAGTATAATCACAACACTATGTATGTGTAATATAGAAATATTTCCATCATTCTTTTGGGGATGCCCATACAAATCCTTTTGAAAATTATCAATGTATTCATCCATGATCTGAATTTCCCCAATATTGAGTTCCTTCCAAACAATGTAAGAAAAGTGCCCCTCGTGATTTGGTATTAAGACATGAAGAAGGTATTATATTCTTATTGAGATTTTGTAGTCTTCTATGTATTTATAGAAGATTAAATATTTATTTACAATATGGCACACCATTTATATAAATTTAGTTGGGGCCTATATAGGGAGATCTAACATATTCCATATATAACATAAAATTTTACTAAATGAATAATAATAACATTTACTAAAATTTAGTTTAGAAGAACATAAATAAGAGAGGAGTTATATGAAATAGGTGAAATCATTATACCATTAGGTATTTTCATCAATAACTCAATATCTATCCATCAGGGTAGTGATTTCTTAACTATATTTGTGAAAGAGTGTGTAAATACAGAAATAAATAAGGAATTTGACATTATTGAGTGGATTATGAATATATACATCCACGTTGTTTTTTGTTACCTACTTAAAAAATTCAAATTTCATATTAAATAAAATTATCAATTTTATTAAGAGGATTTTATAATTTTTTTCAACAAATCCCTTATATTGGGGAAATTTTTGGAGTGATTTTAAACACATTATAATTAAATCATTAGAGTTTTATTGATTCATTATTTTGAGATTTCATTACATCCATTACATTTATTTTCCTATCCATTATTATATCTATATTAAACATACTTATTAGTTTTAATTGACACATAAATAATATACATGTCTCTTTGATGTAATTAAGCTAATGATTCTTTCAATTTTTTATCTAATATGATAAATATTATTTATTCAATGGATTTAACCATTTTAGTTTTCATGAAACACCACTTTACTTTTCATATACAGGAAACCATTGGAATAATGGATGTCAATTATATTAACTTCCAACATAAAATAAAATAAAATAATATCATCGTAGCTACCAATTTACATTACATATAATTATCATTTATGAAATGGTTTGATGAAAATAAATATCTTCCAAGTGTTAAAAAAAATACACAACATAAATTGATATCCCATTGATGATACCTTCATTATTACTAATAGAATCATTCTCATCCTACAAGAGACCATGTAATCATATTGCCATATTTTAATGATAATTCCATTAAAAATATATACAGAAAATCCTTTTTAAACTCCTTTCATTATGTGAATTCTGAATTCTTCTTCTTGACTTGATTTCATGATTAGGATCAACATTTGATCACACTCACCATAAAATATATAAACTGATAAATAAATTAATACCTGATGTAGACATTAAATAATGTTGTATATCTACAATATTGTGTTGATCTTTTTCTCATTGATTATCATATGAGAATAACCACTAAAAGAGGGTGTATATTTTGACATGGACTAAATGGAGAATTTTTCAATCCTTGATGTGTTTGAGATGTCAAAATGAATTGGGTTATTATTCATATATCGATAATATTGTATGGGAATTTCAATATTATTTTTTGTTTAAAATATTATTCTTATTAGAATTGCATTTTGTGATTAATTTAACTATTTATGATACTCAATTTTTACTTACATCTTCATTATTATAGTTTTAACAGAAACTAAAAAGGGATGTTTTAGTATAAAGTAATATTAATCATATTAATAAAACATATGATACATTAAATAAATCATAATATTGTATTAATTATAACACCTAATATTAGAAATATTAAATTCATGGTTCATTAGACATTATTTTTTTTAACATAGGGGTTTTAAAGTATATATTATTATTATTCTTAAGATTATCCCAAAAAATAACCAAACCCTACTATCATACAATTTCAGATGACCCAATAAAAACACACAACTATATTATATCATTTCATGTTAATATTCATTATTTCTCACAATAACTCATAACTCAGAACGTATGGGTTTAGTTTTTTTTTTGAAGATTATATACAAAATAATATTATTTTATAATTACTATACATTATTAAACATAAATATTATTCTAAAATGATTAATTAATTGAAATAAAAATATTAATAGACTCCTTATTGTTCTTATTGAACGAAAACATAAAAAATTTAAGAGAATAGAATCTTAATAATGGGTGAAAATAAGAGATAAAAATTGAATGCCATAAATGATAATATGAGTAATATTTTGATTGGAGGATATAAGTAAGGAACATGAACAAAACAGAATCATGTCATTCCTAGTAAAAAATGGATCATAAATTAGGAATCACGAACTTCAGGGAATCATCCAAAAATTTTAAATATAGAATTTGAATATTGATTATTAAAAAATATATAAATTATTTTTTCTATAAAATATCAAAACTATGATTATCATTTCATAAGGTATATATTTTTTTAGATTCATATGCTATCCCTAAATTCTTATAATCATTTTGGATCGAGTCCCATGGGGGATTTATAAGGATCTCCAATAAAAAATCATTATTCAAAGAGTCTCATAGGGGTTTATGTTCACTCTCTATACCCACATACATAGTGGTCATAGTCACCCAAGGGGGTTTGTTTTAAAATAAATTCCAATAAAAATAGGGGATATTATCCCCTAGAAATTTGGGTTTACCCCTTCTACATTCCCATAATAATAGTTCAAGGCATCTATTTTGTTTATTTGTTCCGTCTATATTCCCATAATTAGAGTTGACCAATCCCATTATGGGTTTGGGTTCTGTCCTCATTCCCATAGTCTTATAAGACAATGCCTCTTTTGAATTTTGTTTCAATCCCCTTTCTATAATAATAGTGTCCATATCCCTTAGTAGACTAGTTTCTCTCCCCATTCTAATATTCATAGTCTAATAAAGTTTTATTTACCAAATCATTATTATCGCACAGATGATATCATATTACATTTAGTTTTCATATGAAACAATGAACATCAAATGGAATGGAAAAATAATATAATTATCATTGTAAACTATATTCATACAATATTCCCATATTATATTGGAATACACAAATTAGAACATCATTTTTTCAAGAATTAAATTATTCCCTCTCAAACATCCTTTCATATAAAATATATTACTCTTAATGTAATCTCAATAAAGGGAAACCAAATCCGGGTGACAAAAAATTACCAGTAAGTGATTAGTTCAATGTATTATATCCTGAATCAATAAGAATAATAAACATGTAAAGGTAAATTAATACCAACACATTTCATTTAAATAAAATTATAAAGGAAATTTTTTATATAATGTTAAATAAATGAAAACACATTCCATTACATTAATGAACTCCAAATGATATGAATCTATAGATAATATCATAGTCAAATTATCATGGATATCCGTAAATGAATTATAAATGAATGAAATTATTTATAATCAGACATCTTGTTTCCGATACACATGATACCTTTATCATTTATTTATTTCAGAAGATTGTTTATAACGTACTACAATCAATAACATTCAAAAGATTACTTAAAACATATTGATCATAAATTGATAGGCATTTTCCTACAAATTTTGTCTCTTTAGAATATTGATGCATCAATATGATTAAACATACTATTCTTCAACACATTTCATACCTTTAAAATTCATTACTTATTTATGAAATAATTTATTTAATACACGAAAAAAATTATATCATTAAATCATTTCATTGAGTAAAGGATACATATTTATCAATATTTTATAGATTAATAAATAACTGTTTAACTAAGCACTGCATGATAAAATGATAAAAAATTTTGGTGATAAACTCATTCATGATAGATATCATTAACTGTTTTGGGAAAAATATGGTATATAAGAATATTAATAATTCAATGAAATGTTAACGAAAATATAAATCACTCAATGATTAGAATGTAAATAGTTTTCTCGATAAAAATGATCACAAAAATTATAGGGGAATAATAAGTATGAAATTAAAATATACCAAGTTTTTTAAATAATGAAAAGATGTTATCATTGATTAATTAAGATAAAATAAAAATACTATATAAATTTTTGGGGGGAAATATCCATTATATTTTAAAATCTATAAAACATTTTGAAAAACAATTTCGTTATAAAACAATTTATTTAAAATAAAAAAAATTAAAAAATATTAATGAACATATTTCCTTAGAAAATAACTTTTAAAACATTCGTGTTAGTCTTGAAATCATGGAGATTTCATGGTAGCTAGATATACAGTACAACTAGTGCATGTTAAAAATGATATTTTTTCACATTTTCGTTAAAATATGAATGATAATTGTTTTTAAAATTATATATGATTCCTTTTGAATAATTTTCAACATACAGAAATATATGATTTTTTTGATAAATAATTATGAAATTTTTTAAAATGTATTTTTTTAGAAAACATAGTTTCTATAAAAGAAGGATATGGTAAAATAATTTCATTTAAAATAAATTCATTAGTAATCATCCTCGATTAGAATGATATTTTGAAATAAACCATTACAATGATCATGACATCGATGTGAGAATTAATTTGTGAGTTGATTATGGGTTTAACTAAAAGTAAAAAAATATTTAAATAATACATAATTTAATAAAAATTATTTATACACATAATATTAGAATGACATAATCAACTATGTAGAAGTTTAACACATTGAGTGGAAATTAAGTATGGAAATCCCCTAACACATGGTAATATTTAATAATAATACATTGAAATGAAATAATTAAATTTTAAAATTCTTATACCATTAATAATGATGCATTAATGATATTATAAGTCAATGGGAATATATAAATGAATTTTGGTTAATAATATTACAATAATCATCAATAAAATTAAATTAAAAAGTAATCCCATAAATTAGGTTTTCATTAATTGTGTGTGATTTATTAATTTTTATATAGGTTTAGAATGATATTATCACTTATTAAAACAGAAATTAATATTTATAATATCATATATTATCCCTTTAAAATATATTATCACTCATTAAGTAATATTCTTTCATTATATTCATTATTTCTTGTGTTAATTTCATTATTTTAACTTTCTGTTTTAGTTAGAAAGATATAGTTCTTAGAAATATTATACAGTTCTAGAATATCCATAAGAATATTTATAATGAAATATTTTTCATATTTTTATATAATTCTTACTTTTATACTATATATTTAATGATGCTTTTGAAAATAAATGTATGTTATCATCGTAGAGATAGTAGGTCTCATATAAACATCAGTAACACACCCAATTATTATTGGTCATTATATAAACAAGTTATGTAGTATAAAATTATTTAATTATTATAATAATATTATATATATAAAAAATTATATACTTATATATATTATCCATGTGGGGTGGTGATGAAAATAGATTCACATCACTTCAAGAAGGCTGTATTTAACACTAACTTGAACGATGATACCATCATTATGTGAGTGAATTATATATAAAGAATGTGATTCATTTTTTCTAATTAAAAAGTGCTAAATATATCATTCTTATAAAAAATGTTTTATTTATATCACATGTATTCATTAAATATATCTATGTCACCTTCCATGTGAAGATTTATTTAATGATGAATCAGATCACTTCACGAGGAGGATGTTTTCCATACATAAGAGTGACATTATAATATATCCTACAGAATGGATGGTAATGGTATATAAATTATGTAGTGACTAAATAGGTATAAATATTTTATTAATATAAAATGTTTACTTTATATCCACTATAATACCCATTTTTGAGAGGTGGATATTGGGTAAAGGACATGGATTTCATCATAATTTAGTCCGTCGTACACATGAACAATGATTTTATAACCCATTTGATGTAATTGGATCTTGTTTATGGTAATAAATTATTATAAAATCTTTTAATTATATAGAATATAAATATTATATTATATTATATGTTTTAATAAGTATTTTAGTTAATTGATAATGACATTAAATAAAAACACTTTTTGAGGAACATAAACACTTCTTCAGGTATCCTCTTAATGTTTTCAATAATTCATAACGTGGTTGTATTTAATTGAAAAAATAAATATTCATGAATTATTTATGGATATTTGGAAGTAATGTTTTTATTTGATTAAAATATGTGTCTTTCAATGTTTAAATAAGGGTTCAATTTGATTTCAATTTTATAAATGAAGAGGAATTTTTTTTTAAATTACTCAAAAGTATTCACATTTCAACGGTCTTCCATACCTCACATGCCTCAAAAAGAGAATAATAATTGATTATAGGTTTTATTTGGTCCACAAAAACATCCAAAATAAATAAAACCCATTTTTATCATTTTTATTCTTATATTTTTTTAATTAATTTTACTATTTTATTTTTTAATTGGTAACAAGAATCATATTATTTATTTAGGTAATTTATCATTTAAAGATGAAATTAAAAGGTGTTTAAATATATAATTTACATCCACTTATTTTAAATGTTATTTTTAATTCACTACATAAAAATTATATATCTCCGTAAGAATACTTTCAATAGAAATTCATGTGTTGTCCATCATATATTTTTAACCTTAATTGGGTTAATTAATATTATATATTTCAATTAATCATTATGGTAATAATTTTATTTTACCTTAGATAATAAATATTATTATTATTCCATATACATAATCCATTTCTATAAACCCATCTTGTATAAATTGATGAATTTAATTTAAAAATAATCCTACTGATGAGATGAGAATGATGATTTTTAATATGAAAAAGTTTAAAAGTATACAATGTTTTATTAGAATATTTAATTATGAAATTTATTAAATTTCAATAAATAGAAATAAATTATATAAAATTGAATTATAATTTCAATAATATCAATTTGTAATATAATTTTTCATTATAAATTATTTAAATGAAATGAAATATTTCAATTTAAATTCATTTTTTATCAATAATACTAAAACTTTAAATTTCTTGGAAAACCACCTAAAATTCACCCCATTATAATTTTTCTATTTGGATTACAAAATTTAAGTTTAAATTTAAATCTAATTTTACTAAAATTGGTAAAAATGATCAATAATTATGTGTGAAAAGAAAGATAAAACAATATTATAAATAATACTAGTTTTCAGAAAACATATCGATTTTCATTAAATGATTGTTATTATATTTAGAGTAAATTGATAGTTAATAAAAGTTATTAAACTATATATTTTCATAATTTATTTAATCAAATTTTTAACCACCATTCATTCTACTCATATATAATATTTATATTTAATAATAATATTAAGTCTGTATTTTTTCTGTTAAACTCAATCATGTGTATATAAAATGATTTTTAAAAGACAAGTTTCTTTCTTAAATCTCAAACTAATATTTTTGTTTCATATAATGGAAGATAATATATTATTTTTTTCATTATAGAATAACTCAATATATAATTTCGTAGACAATATTAAATAAAATGTGATTCTTTTTTAATTTCATTTTGTTACATTCTGTCCATGTTAGTTAAAATGTGTCCTTGGAATTTAAAAATTATCATATTAATCCATGGTCTGATAACTAAAAATTTCTTTAAAAAAAAAATAAAATCATAAATTTTTTAATAAAATACGATTTTATCAAGAGTGATATGGAAGAAAATATTTATTTGTAAAAACATACTACAATATATCTATATAAGAGGATAGTAGGGGAAAGTGGTGATATGGACTTATAGGAAAATCATAAATAATTATAGATAATTATTTAGGAAATTGATCAAATGAAAATTAATGAACAATGTAATGTTAGTTATCTCACAACCATAAGCACTTTATTTTTTTTAAATTACATATGATTAATCAAATTTGAATGTTATAGGATATAATTTTTGTTTCAATATCCTTTTCTAAATGAGGATAGATTATTTTACTATATAATGGAATATATATACTCCATACAACAAATTTTTATAAGAATAAATTAATGCATTAATTCTTCATTGATCAAAAGACCTAGGATGAAATTCTGGGGCGGAGAATTCCCATGTACTGTAGCAGGTCACTATAGCATTACTCTAGAAGGTCCCTGTAGTAGTACTTTAGCTGCGGCGGACTGTAGCCATTGTAGAACTGTAGCATCAGAGGGGCTGTAGCAGGTACTGTAGTAGTGGTGGTACTGTAGCAGGTACTCTAGCAGCGTGGGTACTGTAGCAGTACTATTCACTGAGGGGTCCTTAGGGCTAAAAAATGGGCATTCTAGCCTTGTATTCAAGCCATTTGGTCTTGGGCCTTCAAGTTATGTAATGGGTCACCCTCTACCCATTCTAAAGAGGTCTTCGCTTTAATAATAAATTGAGTCCTCAACCCTAACCTTTTAAAAAAATACTGACCACTTTATCATGAAAAATATTATTAACTATGAAAACCTTATCATCCATCAGTATTTGGTTTGATCCCTACTAAATTTCTTAATGCAATTTGTTGTCACCAGGTATGCTATTTTATTCATTTTCTAAAACTATAATAATATAATTCCTAAAAACCTCCAAAAATAATAAAATATGGTAATCATTGATATTAATGTATTTATTAAATAAATTTATAGTAACATATTCAGTAAAACTTATTTTTTATAATGTTAAATATTATTATTTTACTATTATCAAAATTATATTAATTAAACTGGAAGGTTATTAATAATTTTAAAATTATTTCATTAAAATTTATGGGAATTTATCATCATGTAACTTTTCCACTAAAACAGATGATCAGCATAAATTTCTTCCAAAATATTCTTATTCTTGGTAGAATCCAATCACATAAACCCCAAAAAAGGGTGTTCATGAATTTGAACATATGCTAAATCTCTAACTCTTTACCCATGATTGTATACGTAAGACATAATTTAATGAATTCATATTTTCATTTAATATTTAACATAATCCATCGGCAGTTCATGATTCTTATATCAAAATACCATTTGTAAAAATACATTTACATTTAAATTCATAAATCCAAATAAAAAACATTTTTATTTTTTATTTCATCATAGGTACATATTTGGTCCACGATTTAACATATGGTTAAAATTTTTCATCATTTATCAAAAAACATGAAATTGGGATATAAATTAAATTTGAATAATCCCAATCATATCACCAAGGAGTGTGAATCCTAATATGAAGTGTGGATTTTTTTTCATTCACCAAGTGATAATCAATACATTATATGTGTTACATTTATAATGTTATTAACTCATGGTACATCAGTACTTGAGTTAAATAAAAATTTTAATATCGAGAAAGGAATTTATTTCATGGAAAACCCATAAAATCGTTACTTTACAAAAAACATTAGGATGTTATTCTATACATTTCTTCAGTTTTTTTTCATAGGTTTCTGATTATTAAACAATGTATTCCTAAATTTAGTATTAAATGGTTTTACTAAACTCGATATAATACAAATTATATCAACCCTTACCCTAGTAGTCCATAGGTGGGGTCTATCTATATTAATTTGTTATAAGATAAAAATAAATTTATCCCCAAGGACAGAATTATTTAATAATCATAGTAAAAAAGATAAATAAATGATCCCACTATTACATTTGAATACATTATTTACAACATAATTATTTAAAAATAACATTATTCCCATTATAATATCCTTGCTTATAAAATATAATTCTCTTCATTAAATCTTGAAAAAAAAGGAATACTTCAAATAAATTTGTATGGATTATGTTGAATATAAGATATCAGTAATCAACAATCATAATGAATGTTATATTAAAATAAATAATAACATATTTATTTTAAATATCTAGAAAATTAAAATCATTATTTGAAGGAATATATTTGAAAATACATTCCTATTCATAAATGGAAATTAAATTAAATTCATCCAAGGATAATATCACATTGAAAATATCATGGATAAACCTTACTAAATTCTAAATTATGGAAATGATTAATTATTAGATATCATGATTCCATTAAAGATGATAATTTTTCCATAAAGGCCTTTCATAATATGGTTTAGAACATAATACCCCTATTATCTTTCATTAGTCAATTTAAAACTTATTGGTTTTAATTGAATATGGTTTTTGTTACTAAATTTGTATCATGAGAATACCCATTCATGAAGACTATTAAATTAACATATCCCCCACCCTTTTTATACCATTCCAATGAACTAATTATATATTGAATATTTGATTTCATTCATGAACAATGTGCCTTATAATTATATATACGTATTACGTACTTGATTTTAATTTATTAATATTTTATTATTAATAAAATAAAACTAAAATTAAAAAACATAAGGATAATTAAAATATGTTTTAGGAAATAATAATTTCCATGATCAATAATATTTACATTAAGGATAAATTTATTTTCTATTAGTAATAATACAATAAACAAAATATTAATGATTATAAAAATGAATCAATGGATTTAATTTCAATACATTCCATGAGAAAATGATCATAAATCATCCAGTGGACGAACAAGGATTCTATAAAAAAATTCCCATTAGAGTAAAAATAATGGATTCCGATCATTATTTAATTGAAATACTGTAATAATATATTTAAATAATTTTTATAGAACATTCCGTTTCAAATATAAAATTGTTAAAAATTTGAAAAACATTTACATTTTAAAATCATTTATATGAAATATAAAAATTTTCAATCATTGAGTATAATAATTTATTTGAATATAATATTGAAAATATGGAAGCTATTCTTGAAATCAATGAGTTGTCATGACAGTCAGAAATATAGTGCACTCCATGCATGTTAAAAACAATGAGTATTTAAATATATTCATTAAAATCATAATGGTATTTTTATAAAAACAACATAATATTCTTTTAAAAAAAATTAAACAGTCATAATAGGTGAAACATTCCTCTAGTGAATGATTTTTAAAATTTTATATAATTTTTAAAAAAATTTATGAAACCATGGTCTTGGTAGAAAATATATATCCAAGTGGGAAGAAAAATGAATTTAAAAATCTAGTAATTATCTTTCTAGAATATATTATGAAAGAAATAGTTAAAATGGTAATATTTCATGAAAATATCATAAATAAAAATGTATCATACCATGTAAGTATTGAATAATATATTTTCTTATCTATGACTGATTATGAATTAGATAGTGTTTTCAGATGCTTAATATAAGAATAAATTCAATCATAAGCATAGAATACTCTACTATTTTTAAAAGATTGTTTTACCTTCTTTGGATGGGGAACCATTTATAAATCTATCTTTTGACAATATTATAAGCTCTATTTGTAAAAATAAACTTATTATTTAGTATTTGGACATTGAAATTTACTTTGGAAAAATTTTGGGTATTTTTCTGACAATGTTCATTTTTTAAGGAATACTGAAAAATACTGCATTTTACTTCAAAACTGATTTTTCATCTAATTTGATTATATGTATAGATTATATTTTTAATTGGAGTTAAAATATAAATAGAATATATTCTTACCATTTAATATAATGGTGGTCATTATAATTAGTTTCACTTTGAAATTGGAAGTAAACAATTGTCAAACTTTTGATAGAAATTGTTGCAAATAAAACCCGAAATTTTTTTTGACAATGGGAATTATTTTTAAATTAATTTTTTAAATTACTGTGTTTGGAATTTGGTAAAATGGATTCCATATTTGGAATAATATGTTCCAAATTATGTAATTAACATTCTTTTGTTATTTGACATTATGAATAGTAACGACTGTAATTATCTTTAATTGTCGTGATTAATTAGTAATCGGGTAGTTAATGGTAATAAAATAATATCATAATAACAAAAAATGACCCCAGCATGTGTCCTAATTCTACTGGTTTTTTCATGGCTGACCATTGGTTTCCTTGTGCGAAACGTTGGGACCCCATGGAATCACTATTGTGTGATAGTGACTTTTTATCTTTTTGTTTTGCAAGAAAGTTAAATATAACAAAGTATGTAACAACTAAGTAAAAAAATTAATTTTGTCTACAAAAAATTATCTCTTGGACCATAAATAGTCATTGGAAATCTAAAATGATTTCCTACATCATAGTATTTTTTTATAATATTTTGACATTAAATAAAGTAAATTTTTTATGACACCATGATGATGCAGCGATTATCTCATTAATGATGGATTTAAATAAAATGAAAAGATAAGGTAATATCTCAGACGTAAACTTGTCAAAAACCTATTTTATGAGTATATTTCGAACCCTTATCACCTTATACTCTAAATATATCAATGTTGGACCTTTAAAATCCTAAACTCGTTTTAATATAAAGTAACATTTATTGACATTCCAAGAGTTCCCCTCCCCCCTTATAAAAGGCCCCCAACTCTACCTCCATACCCACACTTCTCAAGCCATTGGCTCGGAAAAGATCTACTCATTTTATCTGTCCACATACCTCTCTTCATCTTATAAGCCTTACCTTAGGTATAAAGCTCTTCAAAAAACCCTTTTGGTTCAAACCAAGAAGAGTTACCCGATTTAAAGGTAATGTTTTAGCTAGTGTTATTTTGTATTATTTTGCTTCTCCAACCCCCTAAACTATTTTTATTACATTATGATGAAACAATTCCAGTATATTAAATATACAAGGATGTTGTTATCATAATTATTTGAGCTACACTTTCACACACCTTTATCTAGTAGTTAATGAACATATTGTTTCTGTGCATGGCGAATTTTTGCCTCACGAGACGATGATTGTTCCAACCTTCATTTAACACCTTTCATGGTGGCCATTAAGATGTCACTATATTTATATATGATATATATTATGTTTATGTTTTCTTTATGCTTATTTATTTTTCATTTATGGCATTCCTTTATGGTTTCCATTATGGGTCAACATGATATCTTTATTTTAGGAAGTGCGCGCTACCGCTCCCACAAAGTGATTTGATTCGTTAATGCCATATGTGGAACGTATAAAATATGGAGTTAATGATATTCTATATGATATTATAATTTAATTATAATATACCATTATATCATTATGATTTCTTTCCACTAAATGTGAAATCGAAATGAAAGTAGCATTCATGCGTACGTACGGCTTACCGTATCCATTAACAGTGCATTTCATTTCTTACCTCCAAATGTTATGTATTATTATAAATGAATTAATATACTGTATATATATGATATATATGATATCTATATCATGAATATAATTCTGGATATAATGGATATTTTACAACATGAAGAACATGTAATTATAAAGTGTTTATTTTTGACTCAAGTACCAATGATCGACAAAACGACCGTTATTAAATTAAATTACTACACAGTGTTCAAGAAATTGAAATAAATGATATAAAAGGAATAATGGACTTGAAAAAGGTTCTTAAGAATGTATAAATTAACACATGTTTATTATTCAGGAGATTAAAGAACGAACGAGTCTTGTTGGACATGAGGTAAGGTACATCACGTCAATCTACTTTTGTTGAGGCATATTTTGTTTTATAAACAAATTTCTTTTATATGGTGTATAAACCCCTTTTAATTTTACATTTATTAAAAAGGAATCGTTTTTATACAAAGAATTTTACTAAATTAATAAAGGGAATGTTTTTGTCTTATGTATGCGGTGACAACGACTTCTCCGCCGCCGTGACCATTATATGAGTTTCGGCTTCCTCTAAAAGCCATAATTTGTTTTTAAATGAAAATTAAATAACAAGTTTTCATTTATTTTATTTTGGTATTGAAATTGGTTTAGATAATGTTTTTATTATATCAATGTGTTATATATATATCGTGATGGAAATGTGGAAATGGTATGTTTCATTTATGCATGTTTTATGTTGTAAGATTATGTTATGGTTCTTGGGGATTGTTTATGAAGATAGGAGGTTCCGTGATAAAAAAAAGGCGGGTGAGCCCGATATCTATCTCTAATGCATTGGGTAATTCCAAGGGGTAAAAAACTAAGGTTTCTCCAAATAGATTTAGTGAATATACTGTGATGGGTAATCTAAACGTAACCATGAGGGTTACTCCCTACATAAGAATGATATGAATGCCTCAAGTTATATTTATGTCTTATTATTTCTATAATTTATTCAGGATTTGATGAGGTATGTTAAAGTGCTTATGTTTTATGAGTAAAGTATGATTTCATTAAATCTTATGTATACATGGACTTATGTTTTCATTTCGTACTT
Source organism: Viscum album (assembly GCA_963277665.1). Taxonomy (NCBI): domain Eukaryota; kingdom Viridiplantae; phylum Streptophyta; class Magnoliopsida; order Santalales; family Viscaceae; genus Viscum; species Viscum album. The sequence goes on from OY728146.1 coordinate 1,272,952,015, forward strand.
TTATATCCCTTACTGATCTTTTTATGCTCATCCCATATTTTTGAAATGTTTTTCATAGGTCAAGGGAAAGGTACATTATGTTATGATAGTGTCAAGGAAGTGTCATGAAAGAATCCATGTTTTGTATTAAATATGTTTCCTTTGATGGGAAAAGTGAATATTGTTTTTAATGTAACCACCTTGTTTAAATGTGGAATGTAATGCATGATTTATGATCTAATTCTCTAAAACTCTAAACATGAAAAGATCCTCAATTTGTAATCTTGTAATAACACAAGATTAAGTAATGTTTAAGGCTAGGGCCTTATAGTTGGTATCAAAGATTTGTTTAGATAGCTTTAGGAGTAATAATTCTATTAAATTATTATCCAAAAATAAATTTTTATGGTAAAATTGAAATGATATAGCCTTTGAATATTACCATGTTGCTTAATCAAATACATTTTTGTTCAGAATGGTTTTCTGCAGTGGAAACCATGATGCAGTGCTTGGAAGGAATATAGAAGGAAATGACCTTCTGAATCAGCATCCTAAGATGGTCGGAATTGGAACTGAACAGTTTGTTACAGTAATTCCGCAGTTGACTCAAGTGATAAATGGTTGTGGTATCCATGCACGAGATCATCCAGATCAACCGCAAAGGAACTTGTTCGTGGTGGACCATTTCATGAGGCAACATCCCCCATCATTCAGAGGATCATCTGACCATGTGCTAGCTGAATGGTGGATTAAAGAACAAGAGAAGATTTTCTATGTCATGGGGTGTTCAGATAATCAAAAGGTTAGTCTTGGTATTTACCATTTGGAGGGTGAAGCAGATCAGTGGTTGTCGATGGTTAAAAATATCTGGTATGTGGATGAGATTGATGCTCTCGACTATGATGAATTCAAAGGTATGTTTCTTGAGAAGTATTTTCTTATGGTAGTTTGACTTAGTATGGAAAAACAATTCATGAAATTGATGAAAATTGGATGACTCAATGGCTGCTTATGAATAAAGGTTCACTCGATTGGCATTGAATGCTCCAAATTTTATCCGAGACCTTGATAGTAAAATCAATCATTTTTTCTCAGGATTAAAGCCAAAATATTGAAGGGCTTTAGCTTCTCGTGAGTTCAAGATTTATGAAAAGCTTGTTAAATGTGATGAGAAGGTAGAAATGGATTTTTCTGATTATCAAGTGTTCTATAACAACCAACAGAAGAAGAGACGGAGGTGGCAGAAGAAAGGGAAGAATTCTTCAATAAGGTCTGATGATATAAAAACTAAGCTTCTATTTTGTGATAAATGTGTTAAAAGGCATGTTGGGGAATGACTCCTAAATTTTCAAAAGTACTACCGATGTTGTGAAGTTGGGACATAAGGCTCATGATTGCACTGAAAAAGATCAGGGTGATGGTAAGAACAAATTTGATTTACAGTTAGTGAAATGTATCAAGTGAAATGAGATAGGGAATTATGAAAATGAGTATCCGACAAAGAGCTTGAATGATGAGAAGTAGTCAGACTACAACAAAAAAGTAGTGGTGAAATCCTTTACAACAACTTCAGCAGATGTTGGGCCATAAAATGAAGTGTTATCAGGTACGTTGTTTGTTTTCTCAGATTATGCTAATGCGTTGATTGATTCGGGGTCTACACATTCATTCATCTCTGAAAAATTTTCTAGTAAGTTGGGAATTCCATCTCAAGAAATGACTCCTAAACTTGTGGTAAAAACAACTGGTTTAAATGTTGAGGGAAAAAGAATTTATAGGAATCTTCTTATCTTATCTGTGGAAAAAACCTACTTGAAAACCTTATTATTCTACCTCTAGTAGAGTTTGATGTTATCTTGGGTATGGATTGGCTCTCTGTTTACTATGCTAAGATTGATTATAGATATAAAAAAGTTTCTTTTCTGAAAGACTTTCATTTTGTGCATAGGAATGGACACTTACTATTGATAACCTATCAAGAGGCTGAGAAACTTGTAAAATATGGAAATGAATGTTTCCTTGCACAAATTGTTGAAAACAAAGGAACCATTCAGATTAATGACTTTCCATTGGTAAATGAGTATCCTGATGTTTTTCTTGATGATTTTCTCTGAATAATACCAAATAAAGAAGTTGAATTTATTGTTTACATAGTTCCTGATGCTACGCAAATTTCAAAACCTCCTTATCGAATGGCTAAAATTGAACTTTTAGAGTTGAAGGAGCAATTGAATGATTTATTAGAGAAAGGTTTCATTCCACCTACCACATCACCATTAAGCGCTCCTGTCTAATTTGTTAAAAAAAGATGGTTCTATGAGACATTTCATTGATTATAGAGCCTTGAATAACATCACTGTTAAGAACAAATATCCTTTTCCTCTTATCGATGATTTGTTTGATCAGCTCCAGGGAGCTCAGTATTTTTCAAAGATTGACTTGAGGTCGGGGTACCATCAGTTGAAAGTAAAAGAAGCAGACATTCCGAAGACCGCATTTCGTAAAATATATGAACATTATGAATTTTTATTAATGCCTTTTGGGCTAACAAATGCACTTGTTGTATTCATGGACCTTATGACTATAATTTCCCATGAGTTCATGGATAAAATTTTGGTTTCTTTCATTGATGATATTTTGGTGATTTCTAAAAGTATAGAGGAGCATGAAAGTCATTAAAGGGTTATTTTGCAAACCATAATGGAAAAGAAATTGTATGGGAAATTAAGCATGTGTGAGTTTTGGTTGCAAAAAATTTCTTTACTTGGTCAAAATGTTTCTAAAGAAGGGATAACTATTGATCCTGCAAAAACAAAGGTTGTTGAAGAATGGACAAAACCCAAAAATGTAACTGAGATTCATAGTTTTCATGGTTGGGCAGGATATTACCAAAGGTTTGTTAGAAATTTTACATGGTTATCTAGTCCACTAACTATGCTAACTCGGAAGGGTGTTAAGCTTATCTGGACAAAATAATGTGATGATTGTTTTCTGGAGTTGAAAAAAAGATTGGTGAATGCTCCAGTTTTGGCACTACCATCAAGGAATGGTGAGTTTTTTTATCTACAGTGATGCTTCACTGAAAGGACTTGGTTGCATCCTAATGCAGAATGATCAGTTAATTTATTATTCTTCACGACAGTTGAACCCTCAAGAGTTATATTACCCTACACATGATATGAAATTAGCTATTGTTGTTTTGACTTTAAAAATTTGGAGGCATCATTTTTATAGTGTAAAGTGTGAAATATATACTGATCAAAAATGTTTAAAGTATATATTCACTCAGAACGAATTGAACATGAGACAGAGGATATGGATAGAATTAATAAAATATTATGATTGTACAATTCATTACCATCCGGGAAAAAAGAAAATAAAGTGGCTGATTCTTTAAGTCGAAAAAGTAATGCTTCATTAAAAATGTTGTGTTTGGAACATGATCATTTGGTTAAGGATTTGATGAACTTTGGAATAGAAGTTGTTGGTGTAGGATGTTATTCTGTTTTCTTTCAGGTATCAGTGAAAGCTTTTCTATCAGGAAGAATTATGAAAGCTCAGAAGCAAGATAGTGAGTTACAGAAAAAGGTAGAGCTGTTTTAGAAGGGTAAGTTTCCTGAATTCAACATTGGTAATGATTATGTTTTGAGATTTGGGAAGATATTGTGTGTGTCGTGTGATTTATAGTTAAAGAGATAATTGTTATGTGAAGCTCATATTTCTGCGTTTTCAGTTCATCCAGGTTTTACTAAGATGTATAGAGATCATGGGGAGTATTACTAGTGGGATGGAATGAATAGAGATATTACTGATTTTACTATGAAGTTTTTGACTGGTCAAAAGGTTAAAGCAGAGTGGAAGTTACCGAAATGGATGCTTCAGTCTTTACCAGTGCCAGAGTGGAAATGGGAGAATATATCCATGGACTTCGTTGTGGGGTTGCCGAAGACACCTTGAGGTAATAATGCAATCTGGGTTATTGTTCATTGTTTGACTAAATCTGCTCATTTCCATGCTATACAAGATAAATTTTCTCTAGATCATCTTTCTCGTTTGTATCTTAAAGAGATAGTTAGGTAACATGGAGTTCCCCTCTCCATTGTATATGATTGTTTTCCCAGGTTTACTTCTAACATTTGTAAAGGCCTTCAGAAGTCGTTGGGTACTGAATTAAATTTTAGTACAGCTTCTCATCCTCAATAAGATGGGTAGTCAAAACGAAAATTTTTGACTTTGGTGGATATTCTACATTCTTTTTTGATGGATTATCAGGGAAGTTGAGACCAACATCTTTCTTTGTATGAGTTTTCTTATAATAACAGTTTTCATTCCAGTATACAGATGGAACCATTTGAGGAATTATATGGGAAGCGGTGTGGAACTACATATTTTTGGGATGATGTAGGTGAAAGGAAGTTGATGGGACCATAATAGGTAGAAGACTAGGCAGAAAAAGTTTAGCTGATACATAAACACATGAGAACAGCTCAGAGTAGGCAGGAAATTTATGCGAACTATAGGAGGAAGGATCTCACTTTTGAGGTAGGTGATCATGTCTTCCTCAATGTTTCACCATGGAAATGTGTGATGCGATTTGGTAAGAAAGGAAATATGAGTCCATGGTTAATTTGACCATATGATATTCTGGAGATAGTTGGATCAGTTGCATACCGAGTGGCTTTACCTCTATGTTTATCCTAGGTACACAATGTTTTTCATGTTTCAATGTTAAGGAAGTACATGCCATATCCATCTCTTGTTTTGAGTCTAGAGGTAGTTTAGCTGGAAGAGAACCTATATTATGAGGAACAACCGGTCCAGATTCTCGACCACAAAGAGAAGGTGTTACATAATAAGGTGATTGATCAAGTATTGGATTAGTGGAAAAACCACCTAATTAAAGAGGCAACATGGGAATCTGAAAATGCAATGAGGGATAAATACCCCCACTTATTTGATAATTAAATATATTCTGGGGAAACAATTTTCTAAAGGGGGGAAGGATGTAACATCATAAGTTAGTAATGAATAATATTTTTTCTTATCTATGTCTATTTATTAATTTTATAGTGTTTTAAGAGGTTTAAAATGACAATAAATCTAATCTTAAGCATATAATTCTCAAATATTTTTAAAAGATTGTTTTAGCGCCTTTTGATGGAGAACCATTTTTAAATATATATATTGAAAATTTTATTAGCTCTATTTAGAAAAATAAAATTATTCTATAGTATTTGGACATTGAAATTTACTTTTGATAAATTTTGGTTATTTTTCTTACAATGGTCATTTTATAATGAATAGTGAAAAATACTGCATTTTACTCCAAAACTGCTATTTCACCTAATTTAATTATGTGGATAGATTATATTTTTAATTGGTTTTAAAGGGTAAATAGAATATATATTTACCATTTAATCTAATTGTGGTGTATATAATTAGTTTCACTTTGAAATTTTACGTAAAAAATTGTAAAACATTTGATAGAAATTGATTATCAAAAACCCGCTATTTGTTTTGAGAACCGAAATTTTTTTAAAATTAATTATTGCAATTTCTGTATTTGTAATTTTGCAAAATGGATTCCATATATTGAATCATAATGTCTAAATTATTTAATTAATACCCTTTTGTTTTTGTACATTATGAATAGTATTGACAGTAATTATCTTTAATTATCGTGATTAATTAGTAATCGGGTAGTTAAGGGTAAAAAAATAATATCATAATAATAAAAAATGACACCAAAATGTTCCAAAATAATAATATTTGTGTCATGGACGACCATGGGTTTCCTTTTCCCAAACATTGAGACCCCATGTAAACACTTTTGTGTGATAGTGACTTTTTTTCTTATTATTTTTAAAGAAAGTTAAATTTAACAAAGTATATAACACCTAAGTAAAATTTTATTAATTTTGTCTAAATAAATGTTATCTTAGACTATAAATAGTCATTGGAAATATAAAAATATTTCCCACATCATAGTATTTTTTTTAACATTTTTAGACATTAAATAAATTAAATTTTTTTTGACACCATTATGATGCAGCGATTACCTCATTAATGAATGATTTAAATAAAATGAAATGATAATGTAATATCTAAGACATATACTTGTAAACAAACAATTGTATGAGTATATTTAGAACGATTATCACCTTATCCTATAAATATATCAATTTTGGTTGTTTAAAATCTGATACTCATTTTTATATAAAGTAACATTTCTTGACTTTCCAAGAGTGCCCCTCCTTCCTCTTATAAAAGTCCCCCACCTCTACCTCCTTGCACACACATATAAAGTCATTGGATCAGCCAAAATCTTCTCATTATATCACTCCACATCCCCCTCTTCATCCAAGAATCCTTACCTTAGGCAGAAATCTCTTCAAGAAACCCTTTTGGTTCAAACCAAGAAGAGTTACCCGATTTAAAGGTAATGTCTTCACTTGTGTTCTTTTGTTTTATTTTGCTTCTCCAACCCCCTAAACAATTTTTATTAGTTTATATTGTAAAAAAACCAGTATCTTCAATAAACTATGATGTTTTTATGATATTTATTCAAGAAATCCTTACACACACCTTCGTCTAATGGTTAAAGAACATATTGTTTCTATGGATGCTTAATTTCTACCTCACGAAATGGTGAATGTTCAACCTTCTATTAACACCTTTTATGGTGGCCAGTAAGATGTCACTATATTTATATACGATATATATTATTTTTATGTTTCCCTTATTCTTCTGTATTTTTTATTTATGTCATTCCTTTATGGTTTCCATTATGGGTCAACCTGATATCTTCATTTTAAGAAGTGCGGACTACCGCCCCCTCAAAGTGATTTGATTCGTCAATGCCATATGTGGGATGTATAAAGGATGGAGTTAATTATATTATATATTATATTATACTGTAATTATAATATTCCTTTATATAATTATGATTTTATTCCATTAAATATGAAATAGAAATGAAAGTAGCGTTCATGCGTATGTACGTCTTACCGTCTCCATGAACTGTGCATTTCATTTCTTTCCTCTAATGTTATATAATATAATAAATGAATTTATATAAAGGATATATATGATATATATGATATATACATATTGAATATAATTTTGGATATAATGGATATTTTACCAAATGAACAGCTTGTAATTATAAGGAGCATATTTTTTACTCAAGTACCAATGATCGACAAAATGACCTTTGTTAACATAAATAATTAGATAGGGTTCATAACATGGTAATAAGTGATATAAAATGAATAATGAAATTGAAAAAGTTTCTTATGCAATTATAAATTAACTCAAGTTTATTATTCAGGAGATTAAATAACTATCCAAACAAGTCAGACACAAGGTAAGGGACTTCATCTCAACCTCCTTTCATTGAGGCATATTTTGTTTTATACACAACTTTTTTTATACAGTGTATAAACCATTTTAATTTTACATTTATTAAAAAGGAATATTTAAAATAATAATAATTTTACTAAACGTCAAAATGGAATGTTTTTGTCATACGTATGCGGTGACAACGACTACTCCGCCACGGTGACCATTATTTGAGGTTCGACATCCTCTACAAGCCATAATTTGTTTTTAAATGAAAATTAAATAACATGTATTACTTTTATTTTATTTTGGTATTGAAAATGGTTTTGATAATGTTTTTATTATATAAATGTGTTATTGATATCTCGTTAAAGAAATGGGGAAATGTTATGTTTCCATTATACATATTTTATGTGATACGATTAGGTTATGGTTCTTGGGCATTGTTTTGAAGACAGGTGGTTCTGTGATAATCTAAGTGAAGGTGAGCCTAATATAGCTCTCTAATGCATTGGGTAACGCGAAGGGGTTAAACGCTAAGGTTTCTCTAAAGATATTTGGCGAATATACTGTGATGGGTAATCCAAACGTAACCATGAGGGTTACTCCCTATGTAAGAATGTTATAAATTCCTCAAGATAACTTTATGTCTTATGATTTCTATGATTTATTCATGATTAGAAGAGGTATGTTAAAGTTCTAATGTTTTATGTGTAAAGTGTTATTTCATTAATTCTTATGTATACATGGACTAATGTTTTCATTTCGTACTTTTATATCCCTTACTGAGATTTTTATGCTCATTCTATGTTTTTGAAATGTTTTTCACAGGTCAAGGGAAAGGTACATGTTCTGATGATAGTGTCAAGGAAGTGTAATTAAAGAACCCATGTTTTGTTTTAAATATGTTTCCTTTGATGGGAAAAGTGAATTTTGTCTTTAATGTAACCACCTTGTTTAAATGTTGAATGTAATGCTTGATTTATGATCTAATTCTATAAAACTCTAAACTGGAAAATATTTTCAATGTGTAATCTTGTAATAACTCAATATTAAGTAATTTTTAAGGCTAGGGACTTATAAAAAATGATAATAAAACTGAATTGTTATCTTTTTTTATGTATGAAATAATTTCCTTTAACTATAATTTATGAGTAATCAATACCAATTATAATGGGATTGTGAGACCGATAATTACTAACAACATTATCTTAAAGTGATAATTAATTAATTAATTTATTATTCGTTCAGATATAGATCAACTTAAAACATGTTTAAATAATACATTACCAAATTTAGAGCCATTATAAAAAAAGTCATAGAATTAAAAATCCAATGATGGATAAGTTCATCTCAAAGAGTGGGAGTTGAGTTTGGAAAATCACTTACCACTTTCTATCCTTAATATCAAATAACCATAGAAGAAAAAAATTAAAATTAGAACATAAAATACCATGAATAATGAATTATTGATAATATTTTCATATAAAAGGGGGATTATATAAAAATAATAATTTTTTCATAACATTACTATATGCTTCAATCAAAATGAAATTAATATGAAATCACTTATATCATTTTTTCCATTAGTTGAATGTGATTTAAAATCATATAGAGTTCTTTTAAAAAATTTATTAACTTATTAAATTTAATATATTAATATTTATAAAATCATTCATGACATTTACAAAAATTATTATCTCTTGTTAATAAATAATATTTCCTTATTATAATTATTTTTGGTGTTAATTGCATTACATTCTTAGTCATGTTTCACGATGAATGATCCAATTATTATATTATATTTATATATTATCAACTATAGAATAATTATAATGATATGATTATAATAATTGTAAATAATTGTTATTTTTTAAACTAATCATGAATGACTGTTATAAAAAATTATGTGTGTTATGATCCTAGAGAATTTAGTTCATACGTACTCATGCATAATGCTTCCATTTTTCAATGATCATTGTACAATGAAGTTTATTAATATAATATATTTCCAAAATGATTGTAATATCATATATATCATATTGTATACTTTTACATAAATCATCCATGTTTTTTTGATGTAAATGGAGTCACATATATTCATAAATGAGGTAGTTCATACATAGATGAATAATGTTATCATATTTACATGAGTGAAATAAAACGAAAGTAAATGTAATATATATATATATATGTGTGTGTGTGTGTGTGTGTATTTTATTTTAAAATATATATATATTTCCCATATATTATAATTATTTAATTCATGCCACGTATGATCATTTACATTATCCTTATCATCTTCCATTTGATGTGTTAGTGAAAGACAAATCATGTATCTTTGTGAGGCGGTAGTCCACCATACACATGAATGATGTTGTCATATCCCCAATGGATGGGATGTTCATATATATATATATATGATATAGTGCCTCTATAGTTATAAAATGTTTTTTAATACAATATATATACTTCATATCCATTAACATACTTATCCTTCAGTGGTGGAATTGGAAAAAAGATAGATTTTGATACATTTAGAGGCAATCCTCCCTGCACTCAAATTATGATTTAGTAACATATTATATTTTTTTAGAATATAATGAAGAAATAAAATCATCATGTTTTAATAATTATTATATAATTTGTAGAATAAAAAAATAAAGATAGACATTGAAGAATAATGGATCTTATTCGGGTATCCACAATAAGTATGTTCTAAATCCCTACTAGGGTGGATTTATACCCAAGAAAAGCCTTATAGAATGATTTCTATAAATGTGGGAAGTAATTTTTCTAGGTACTATAATATCTATATAGGAATTAATTTGTAAATAATGGGAGAGAGTGATTTCCACATTATAGTTGAAGAGGAGAGACATTCATGGAAATACTCTAACATATTCACGATTGTGAGGTATCTCTATCATCATGTTCTATAAAGAGAATATTTTTTACTACCTTGCTAATGTATCAGTTAGAAAGAAAAATAATATTATATTAATATCATAAATTTGGTAAAATTATTCTGAATATGTAGTAATAGTTTTAAAATAATATATCTTTATGTGTGTGAAAATAATTTTAATACAATGTTATTAAATGGGAAAAACATCCCTATAACCATAATCGTGATAATTATTTTCAACTATTTTAATGAATAAATTTGGTAAAAATATAAAATTTAAATTATTATATAATATGAATTATGAAAATTAAAAATCTGGAATACATTTTAAAAAAATCAACAAATAAATTTTCTAGAATGTATTTTAAAATTAATCCCTCAGACGCAACAAGAAATCCGGTTTCTAAAGTGAAAATTTTCAAATTTTTAAAAAGTTTATATTTTAAAATTAAATATTAAAAAATTTCCAATTATATAAATTGGAGTAATTGATTTATTTTATATCTATCTTTAAATCCAATTCAAAACATAATTTAATATTTTTTATTATTTAATAAAAATGATATTTTTCATTTGAATTCTTGTATTTTCCAGTAATCCTAAAAAATTAAATTTCTCAAAAAAATAAAAACAAGTATCCTTAATATAATGTTTTAATTCCTATTTCAAAATTACGTTTATCTTATAACACAATATAAGTCCCCAACCTTAAAAATATCATAATAATGAGTTTTATTCCACAAAATTACACAGTTTTACATTGAAGATCTTTTGAATTTTATAGTTTTAGATTATTAGGTCGTAATCATTCGCATTCATAAAAAGTGGGTAATGTAAAAAATACTACATTTTATCCAAGAAATAAATTTTCTAAAATAAAACGTGATTTATTTTTCAAGTGAAATATTCATTACATTCATAATTTATTCCTTATTTATATTTCACATCCTTATAAACAATGAAAATAGTATACAACTTGTTATTATCACAACAATTTCAATCATGGATACACAATGAAAGGAAACTATTCGTCCTGTGAAAACATAAATCCCACGAAAAGATTATCATAATGTACTATTGTTTACCATTAACAATTGTTAAATACTTTACAACGAAAATAATCTGATTTGTTACCCTTTTTCCATAATATGGTCCTTTAACCCATAAAAATCATATATAACACAAAAATGAATATTAGTACATAATTATACTTTTCAATCTTATAAATGGAAATAGAATGTGGTTGGCTTCAGTAAATGTAACTTATAAAAATTGAATAGACATATGAATTAATCAATACCCAATTCACTGTAGGTTGTAATGTAACCACTCATCCTTGGTTTATCAGGGAATTACCCATCATTGGGTTATCACATATCCACCCGTCAAGACTCCAAGTACCATTCTGTAACTTTAACACATAATGGATTAAGATTTTTAGTATTTCACTCATACTATTTCATTTGAAATCCCAAGAAATAATTTCATGATACTGAAATAATAAATCCAATTTTAGAAACATTTTCTATACCAAGACACAATAAATTTAATAATGTGTTTCTTTTTTCAAAAAAATTATCGCTTCTAGAGGAATCCAGATATCAATTAATGGTCATAGCGGTAGAGAAATTAGTATCGATATATGTTAAAAAACACATCTCTTATTGTATGTAAATAATTTCAATGGATCCATATAAAAATAATCAAATTATTACATTTTAAACCCTTTTAATGTAATTAAAATCCATATGTGGTTTTAATACACATTATAAAAGAATTTTGGTTTATAGAAGCAAAATTTGTCTCTATGAAAAGAGGATTACAAATAATCCCTTACCTTGAGTATGATTTTTACCAATTCCCTTTATCATTATGAATAACAAAATTATGTTTTTAATTTCATTTTTTGAGAACCCCTTTCTAGGTTATTATCCATTTTATTACCAATTTAAAACAATTATCTAATTACTGATGTTCAATTCAAACATTTTGATGATATTTGGTACGTGAGTCCAGGATTTCATTGATATGAAGTCCATTGTAAAAATGGGAATGATTTCATCATCTTCATGATAAAATTTATAAATTATAATCACTTCTATTCATCAATTATAATATTTAATTAAACTATAATTTTTTGTTATGAAAATTGATCTATGTTATAATCTTGGAGATAGTACGTCGTACATAAGAATGAGTAATGTTTACATTTTTACAATGATCATTATGGAAATAATGTAATCATAATTTAATTATTACATATTTATAATAATATAATTAATATCATATTAATAATATCAATATACTTACATATATCCTTTATGTTATGGGGGATAGAAAATGAACTGCATCTCTTTGTGGTGGTGATAGTTTACATATTCGTATGAATGACATTATCATTTTGATGTGAATGAAAAATAACGAAAATAAATGATAGATTATTATTTCATAAAGATAAATATTTTATGAATATCTTATATAAACATTAATTCTATATATATGTAACTATTCTCGATTTACAATTATGGAAAATAAATTACATTGGTTCCTGAGTAGGTAGTCTGGTGTACACAGAACGACTAATTTTTTCCCAATTTGATGTAAACTGATGTAGTTTTTGGTGATAATATTAACATAATGATATTTTATTATATTTATGATACTTTAGTAATTATTTTATTAGATTTTAACAGTATTTGAAGAACTTGGAAGAAGAAATAAATTATATACACTTAATTAAAAATAATACCTATCCTTTAAACGATCTCTTTTGATTGACAACTTAACTTCTCTAACAATGTTGGTAAGACCAATGTAAGGACTGTATAAATTTTTAGGGGGTATGGGAAAGTATTTGGAAATACCATGTAAAAACATATGTTTCGATGTGTACTATTAAGAGATGGATGTGTGCCCTTTTTTAAGAGATATGAGGCGCACTCCTAGAATTCTTCACAATATTAATTTAATATTAATTAATTTTATACTCATGATGGATTAAAATTTGATTATTTAAAATTTATTATAAATTTTTGTATAAATAAATATCATTAAATTAAAATTAAGAAACTTTTATTTTTTTTAAAAAATTCCCTTTATTTTTGTTTTAACTCTTATTTTATAGATTTAAATATTATTGTGATATCAGGTAATTTACTTTATAAAGTATAATATAATTACATTAAAATGATAATATACCAATAGATGATTCTTTTATGAAATTTTTAGAATTATGAAAATAATTTCTTTGAAAATTCTATTATTAGAAATTTAATTTCATTTAATAAAATATTATTTATTTTTAAATATCAATAATGACAGTTTTGAAATTATTCATTACCCGGCTTTTAATAAATATCATAACAACAAGGGAATTTCATACCAAAATTTCTAAAAAATAAAAAACACATTATAGTTATCTAAACATTTATTTTATTACAATAATAATATCAATGAAGATATATTTTCATATTTTTAAAATCATTTATATAGTATTTATTTTAATTAAAAATTTACGATATCACTATTTTACATGATTTTAATTTAATTAGCAAGGAAGGTGCAGGACTAGGCTGAATGCCCAGTCCCGTAGAAATTTATTAATAAAAAGAAAGTGCAAAGAGCAGAGGAGAGAAAAAAAAAGACAGCGTACCACAAAACCTTACAACCTCATACCTTAGAAAGCATCAAACACATCATCACCACCACCTTCTGAGAACTCATCTGGATCTGCCGACTCCCATTCAGATTGTGGAGCGTATTGATTTAACATGTGGATATACTGCTCCCGCAGACGTAACTTTGCTGGGGACATTGGATCTTTGTTCTGTCGTCCCTTCTTCTGATCCAAATCTTTCAGCTTTCCATTTTTGGTAGATGATCTGGTGGATATGGTCCTTAGCGTGTTGGAGTAGTCTTTCCTGGGTTTCCTCTTTGGTGGAGCAGTGGAAGCCCCAATACTCTCATCCCTCTTCTCCCCTTTCCTATGAATGTCACTATATGTTTCCTTCATAGAACTCGTTAGTCTGCCACCTTGATTTTCTTTCCCCTCATCCATCCCTAGAGTGCCTTCATGCACCAAGGAGGGTGCAAACTTGGAATTTTTCTTGTTAACGTCTACAGGTGTTAGACACAGATAAAGGTCCCTGCTATTCTGATTTTTGCAGCTTGCCGCTACAAATTCCTGTTTGTTCAAAGATCTCTCCCTGACTTCCTACTTCTCTGAATTATTATTTCCATTCAACAGTCCCTCTGATATTTTTTCAGCATCCTCCTCAGGACTTTCTTGCACTATGTTCAAAAAATCACTCCCTTGTGTCTCACCACATCCCTTATCCAGTTCCACCTGAAGCATGATGACAGGAGCTCCAGCAGCCCCTCCTATTTCCTCATTCCCAATGTTATCATATATAACAGCACCAGTAGTAGCCCTATCCTGATGTGGGTATGGTGCGTCCTGGTCATTGGAGTCCAGCTCAGTCAAGCTTGCAAATGTGTTATCCAGGGATACATCACTGCCTTACTTCAGAATATTCTCACAGCCTCCCTTAACCAGCTTCCATTTGCCACAATCAGTATCTGAACAACCCTTTGTACTTCCTGAATCAACACCAGCAAGATAATTGAGATCATGTTTCAGCCTTTTAAAAACATCCCCGACCGATGGATTGACACCCTCATTGGTTTCCTCCTTCTGAACAGAATCAGTAGCATTGGCACTCGGGGCCCCGGTGCTTGCATCCTTCGCAGTTGTAGTAACAGAAAGCTCCGCTGACCCACCTATCTCCAGTGGCATAAGTCGACCAGGAACCTCCTCCCTTATCGCAGTAGAATCATTTCTATAGAAGGAATTCTGGCGACAATGAAGGTCCAAGTGTCCAAGACGATGACAATTCGCACAATAAGGAGTCCATGAATCAAAGAAGACAGACTGATGCCATCTGATCTCACCCTCCACTTCAACGCAGACCGATTTAACTGGTTCCTTCGAGACATCTACTTCGACACAGATGCGCGGAGCAATTGGATGGCAGGAAACACAGGTTCTCATGTCCATACACAGGAAACGCCCGATCAGATTTCCAATTACACGGAGGATATCAGGATTCTGAAATGGTAAAGTAAGACCGGGGAGCGTGACCCATAATGCAGTGGTAGGAGGATCACGGGGGAGATGGAAATCAAAGGACCAGCGAAAGAGAGAGAATCTGGAACCATTAACCACCCTCGATGCAGAAGACCAGGCATAAATTAAGTCATCCTCACAGGATAAACGGATTTGGAAATGCCTCGTGTCTAAAATCCCTACAACCGC
This sequence comes from Viscum album, assembly GCA_963277665.1. NCBI lineage: Eukaryota > Viridiplantae > Streptophyta > Magnoliopsida > Santalales > Viscaceae > Viscum > Viscum album. The sequence goes on from OY728146.1 coordinate 1,272,967,557, forward strand.
CTGTTCTTGAAGCAACCAGGTAGAGGAGACGAACCTGTGAAAGCTGTCCACTGAAGGTCGAGACTTGCCAAACCTTGCGACAAGGATGAGGTCCAACCGCGACACCGCCTTCGCGAACTCCAAAGAGGAAATCGGAACTGATATCTCACCATTCACCTGATTCGGCACCTTAGGGCAAACATCAATCTCTGGGAAGTCAGGGAAGGAGGAGGGATCCACACGCTGTGACAGAGGAGATTCATTGCCCCCATCTGGCCGAGGCACAAAGGGGGCGCGTCACCGCGAGGTCATGCTACGCCATCAAGGGTTTTGCTGGAAATCGCCGCTGCGAGCTCCTACTTTTAATTATTTTGTAATTCCAAAGAGTGTTTCTAGTATATTTTATCTCTTATAAAACCACTTATGTAAATTATTTTAAATGTGAAAAACAAATGTGTGACCAAATTGATTTTCCTTAGAATCTAATATTATAAATTTCATAAACACATAAAGTTAGATTGAAAAAATTATAAAAACTAACAAATGATGTTTCATGTTTAAAAAAACTCATTAAATGAATGTAGGAGATGTTTTATGATTATATAATAAATTTATAATATTAATTAAACCCATAATTACAGTATTTACCTTTAACTATGTGAATAAAAAATTACCAATGATACTATTCATATTGTCCAAAAAATAAAATGGGCCAATTTAATAAACCAGGTATATAAGATTACAAATATGGAATCCATTTATAAAAAATATAATCACAATAATTATTGAAATCAATTAAAAATTAATCTTCTTGACGAAACAGGAAGGTGGGGTTTTAAGGTAAAAATATTGAAAAGTTCCCAATGTTTTTATGTCTAGTTTCAATGTGAAATTGACTCAATGACCTAAATTTTTTTAAATGATAAAAAAATATCTAATAAAACGTTAAAATATTTCCAAACTATAATTTCACGCTATAAATAATTTTTTTTGAATTTTTTTTCAAGTAAAATATAGTACTTTTTCTATTAAAATGTATTATTTTTAATTATTCATGAAAACATGAAACAAAATAACCAAAAATAAAAAGAATAAATATTTATTATTCCAATTTAAAAGAAGATGTTTAGTTTATCAAATATAATTTATTATAGTTTGAAAAATTGTATTTAAAATTTATGCTCCATCAAAATGGGGTAAAACAAATTTTTCTGAAACATAATGTTTTAACCAGAAAACTAGATGTATCGTATAAAATATTGAACATATTGTATCCTTAAGTTAATTTATATCTTTTAAATAATAATTATATTAAAAAATTATTATTCAATCATTACGTAGGTTGTTACATTCTTCCTCCCTTTCTGAAATTACATCCTACCAATTTTAATCACATTATAAATAAGATGAGATATCATTAACTCATAAAAATTTTAGATTCCCATGTTTCTTCTACATCAATGTGGTTTTCCAAAAAAACTGTATCCTAAAAAATAACATTATTCCACAACACCTTCTAATGATTGTCACAAACTGGGACTGTATTTTCCTTATAAGAAAGATTTCCTTCGAACTGAACTACTTATGGACTCAAAACAGGAGATAGTTCTTGTATATAAATTGCTAACATTGAAAATTAAAAAACATTGTGTACTTGAGATAAATACATAGTAAAATACAGTTAGTTGGAATCCATCCAACCATCTCAATGATTTTATAGAGTCTAATTATACATAGACTCAACATCCCATTATAAAAAAAATCACACTTTTCATTAGAGAAACATCGAGAAATCCATTATCATCTAACTAAAAATAATTATCTTTGCTCCTATTATTTGCATACTATTTCAATGGAATCTAGGTTTTACCTATGTTTTACTTAATCAACTAAACATTATCTTTCATTTCATCTATCAACTCTAGTCCAATAAACATCCTACCACTAACTAAATTCCAAAATATTGGATGTTGACATGTATTTCCATATATATCCTTAAATAGTGTCATCTGTATAATGCAATGAAATCTGTTATTATATGAAAACTCAACTAAAGAAATATGTTTCTATTAAAATTATAGGTTATCAATTGATAATGTATGTAACATATCCTCCATGGTATGATTTTTTTTGTTTTTTACTACCCATTAATTACGGATGAAAAATTTTACTATAATTTAATTCAGTAACAACTGACTTCAGATCGCCTTTCCAAAAGATCGAAGTTAATTTCTATTTAGAATCAGATATAATGGTGAAAGAAACTATTTGTAAATTGAATATTTCATTAAGATACATAATATAAAAAAATATATAATTATATTGTCTAATATTGGATGAAAATGTTCAAATTTAATCAATTGTTCAACAATAACCAATATTACATTGTTACATAGAGAAGAATTTCTAAATACCACTATGAAATCTAGGGAAATATTTTCTAATTTCCAATATAACAATTGAAAAATATTAGAAATCACCTTAGGGAACATTAATTATTTATTAAGATGTTCAGACAAAAATCCACGATAAGGTCAACAATATCACTTTTTATATCATCCCATATGTAATACATTTTATGGTCTCTGTACAAATTAATATATCTATGATAAATTTAAAATGGAGAACTATAAGGATCATATAACATTTATTTTTCAACTGTGAATTACAGGGCTTGCATAATCTCTTCACAAAACATGAAACAAATTTTTATCAATTCTACCTTAAGGAAACATACAAAATGAATCCAATTATATTTTTTTACTTTAACTCATAGTACTCTTTCTGCACATCCTTAATTCTATCTTCTATGGAATATTTCACTGATTCCTAGAAAAAAACATAGTAATTTATTATAAAAACAACAACGAAACATAAATTTAACAAAATATTAAACAAGGTTTTAATTTCCAAATTTATCGTGGTTAGTATATAATTAAAATTTTCACTCAAAGAATCATCCACTTTATTTTCATTTCCAGGATGGTTATTAATAATGAAATCATGAGCCATAATTAGTGCTGGTCATCTTCAATGTCTTCTGTTAAATTATTTTTCAATGAATATATATTTCAAACATTTTTTATTAGAATATATTTCCCACTTTACTCCTTAAAAATGATGCCTCTAAATTATTAATGCAAAAAAAGTCGAAGCTAATTACCATTCACATGTATGGTAATTTAACTCTTGATATTTCAACTAAAGAGAATAATAAGAAATTAAATAGTCATTATGAATTCCAAAATAACAATGTAATTTTAATAAAGAATCAATGTAGACACAAAATTCACCGTTTTTGTAATTTAGTAACAAAATAATAGTATTTTCCAACCATTTTTTCAATTAAAAGAAAATCATCATAAAATTATTTTCCCTATATGAAATTTAATCCCTTAAAAGTTAACTTAGATAGTGGGATAGATAACTATGAACAGTTTTCGAAAATCTGTCTGTAATAACACACTAATCCAAGAAAACTATGAATCTATATGATATTAATAATACTTGGACACTCTTCGATAACTTCCTATTTATAAGGGTCAATAATTATGAATAATATGGAAACAATGTTTCCAGGGAATGAAATTTTATTCTACCAAAATTAACTATTAGTAAAATTAACATATAATTTGTTTTTAATTTAATGTTTTCAAAACAATAAAAATGTGATTTTCATGTTTCGTATTGATTTTGTAAAATAACCAAATATCATCCATAAACACACACATAACATGATCCAAAAACTGATGAAAAACTCCACTCATAAGATTCATAAATACATAAGGAAAATTTTATAACCCAAAAGTCATAACAACAAACCCATAATATCCATATCTAACCTGACATGATATATTTCGATTTCTGTCCTCTTTCACCAGAATATGCTACTTCCTAGAACTGAAATAAATATTTGAAAAATATTGATCACTCTAGAGATGTTCAATCAAACCATTAATATGATGTAAAATATATTTTTTAAAACAATTATGTTATTCACGTCTCCATAATCAACACAAATTCTCAAGGAATACACTTTTTTTCAAAAAGTAAACAGGGAAATGATCTGGTGAAGAGAAAGGTTGAATGGATCCCTTATAAACAAATAATTGCAACAATTTTTTCCATTCCACCAATTTTATGTGTGAAATTTTATTGAGGTTTTTATAAATATTTTTACAGTAAAGAATTAAATTAATTGAAAAATACATTTCCCGATCAAGAACAACAACAGAAAATTCCAGTAGATAAAATAATTACATTATTTTTGTACAAGGATTTAACTAATCAGAACTATTATTTTTCTCTTAAAAAATTTAATCTAGATAGCACTAAAATCCATCTATAATCAAAATCTCAGATTATTGGTATGTTATCAACAATTTAAAATCATTGAATAAAGCATTCATAGCTTATAAATCAATTTTATCATGATATACTAAAACCCAATCTATACAAAAAATGATACCAAACTCCACTTTGGGATATTCAAAAATAATTTCAAGAAAACCATCCCACCAATGTCAATAAAATGAGTCCTATAATTTTTTTTTCTTTAATACATCCACCTAGAGTTATTATCAAACGTTTTATATCACATTCATGAGGTGATGTTTCCAATTTACTTGAACGATCTCTTAGAAATGAATGAATGTGAATATCTAGAGTGATTTTTTTTGGGAATAATTTGTAATCACCCATAGCATACCATTCATTACATAATTTGTTAGTCTAATGTCAAATAAAGTAGTATAAAATATTTTTTACACCATTTTCCTTTCTATAATTCTGGTTTCAACCCCCATTAATTATCATTGGAAACACATTAGCATAATTACTAAACTAGTTTCAACTAAAACATCATACAATTATCATTTAATATTTTTATGTTAATATCCCTTTTAGTAATGAGAAATATTATGGATTTTACCTCATTAGATGCACATCCTCAAATTTGAAAGTCATTTTATAGGATCTTGATTACCAAAATCTCACAAGATGGATTTTTAGTTTTCTTACTTACAGAAGTCATCAATGGATTCTTTCTAATTTCTTTCAAACTAGATCTCTTATTTTTCTTTTTCTCATGGGACAAGTGATCATGAGAAAACAATATTTCTACCTTATCATCACATCAAACATGTTTCTTATTCATTTCTACTAAAGATAATGTAATTCCATTTCATATAATTGTATCATTCCTAAGTGATATTAATTCAACTTACTATTATAAACCCAAATAAAATTTCTTATCTACCTTTGAAAATATGTAAAATTTTGTTAATATGAAGTGAAAACATCATCCTCATTATGTCTCAATTCAATGAATTGATTTTCAATCCATAGTTAAATAGACATTTGAATGTTAGGAAGAAATCCGTCAAGATATCATAAAAGTATTTTTGATGTGATTGTGTTTGTTGTCAAAGTTGGCTTCAATGTTATGTTCATTGACTTAGCAGATCACGATGTTCAATTTGTTGACAAATGGGGCTTCCATGGTGACTTTTCCAGTTCAAGAGATGTTTTTGAAAATCCAATATTCATGAAAAGAATTATCTGCTTAATGGAATTTTCTCATAACAAAGTGGGTTTTATCATCAAATAGTTGAGTGATGTTTTTCATGGAAAAGGTGTTTTGAGACCAAATGCTTGACAATTGTCAAAGGCATGAGGTTCTTGTAATATTAGATGAGTACGTGAAATACAGTGTGACAAAAAAAATATTTTTTTCAAACTCATAGAGGATTTAATGCTCATAGAGGGATTTAACATAAAGGGGTCCATTTTTCCTATAAATTTGTTGTGACCCCCCTCCCCCCTCATTATAATGAGATCAATACATAGAGGGAATACAATATCTGGTGTGTGAAATTGAGATACGCAAGAGAGTTTTGTGTAAACATCATGTTTTCACGTAAAATCAGTTGGTAAGTGTGTAAAGAATAAGCTATGCATTAAAGAAGATTGTTGTACATAAAACCTGATGATGAACATAAATTTTAACATTTCACATAACATGATGTTGCACGTAAAACATGATGTTGAGAGAGCTATGAATTTTTTTTATTGGATGTAAACCAAAAGTGATAGAGAATCTACTCCGAACTTTGTAAATAGTAGTGATCTTTTAGTGTATTTGGTACATCAGTACATCGCCAGTGTATTCTCTTCTGAAAAAGCCAAGAATGGGTTAACCAAGAAAAATTGATGCATCCTATGCTTGCATTATGAATTACTCATACTCTTCAAATGGAAGGAGAGAGAAGAGCATTTTCTATAACAATGAAATAAGATCAATATGGTAGTTTTTTTAATCTTTCATACATTGATTAATCCTCCCCTCCCTTAGTGTATTTAACTAGTGGACCTAATAGAGAAAATTTTTCTGAAGGGATATTTTCATAAACCCATCCCCTTCAAAGGAATCAATTTCTTCACATCAAATGATCTATTAACTATTGACCACCACTGATTGGATTCTCCACCAAAATGAGAAATTGAAAGAGTTAACATATGGTGATATTATCAATTCACAATGTAAAATATATTATTTATATATCTAATCCATCCATCAATTATGATAGGGTCAAATGATCCTCTAAATGGTTTGGGATGTTGTCACGTAAAATTCTCCACTATAGTCATGTTACATTATTATTGACACAGATGACCTCTTGTATAAACACCACCAAGATTTATAGATTGTGTCAACTAATCCATAACCCAAAAAATAGTTCATAAAAATTATAATCATCTCGGGATGTGGATTCTGAATTTTATTTCCCTCTTGGTTCCTTCTTATTATATCATCCACATATCCTCCCTGAAAACCCATTATTAACAGAAATAGTTTAGTTGAAGCATCATTTTAATATTAAAATGATATTATATTTTATCATGACCTTTTCATAAATCATTTAGTGTAATTTCATTAATATTACCCTAAATACTAAGTTTATCTAAATTAAACTCTAATACCAATTAGAAGGTCACTACATTAATCAATACATATTAATTAGTTTAATTGAAGAAAATGACTATTTTTAAAATTAAGGATCTTATTATTTTCTTAGTTTCATTAAATTGAGTCATAAAATATCGCATTCATACAATATAGATACACCTAACACAATATCCATTTATTCAAAAATAAAAATCATTAAAACATAAAAATGATTTCTTTTTTCTTGATAAATCTTCATAATATTAATCATGACATCATTATTTAGCTTATAATAACATTATATCTTTTTAAAACCCTTTTATTTTAATTTAAATTAATTACTTAATTATTTAATTCCATGTTGCGCGTTTTAATGATATTCTGTACATGAGTTCAAAATGTCTTTGATATGATATTTATAGTAAAAATGTTAATTTTTAAATATTTTATATAATATTATTCATAAAATAATAATAATTTATATACATAAATTATAATTTTCAATCTAACAATTTTGTATGGCCATGAAAAAATAACTGCATTATAATCCTGGAGATGGGAGTTCATACGTATGCATGAGTGACATTTCCATTTTTAAATGACCATTATGAAATAAGTTAATCATAATTTTTTATTTCCATAATGAAAATAATATAATTATATTAATATTTATAATCTAAATGTATTTATATATATCATTCATGTGATGTGGTACCAAAAAATGAATAACATCACTTTTTGGAGGTGATAGTTCACACGTACGCAGGAACGACATTCTCATTTTTATATGTATAAAAAGGTAGGAAAATATATTATATATTTTTATTTAATAATTATAAATATGTTATTATTATTATATATAAACATATATTACATAATTATAGATGTCTTGAGATATGATGATGAAAAATTAATAACATTGGTTCACGATGTTGTAATCTATTGTATGCATGAACAATTAATTAATTACCCATTTGATGGAAATAAAGATGGATTTATGTGATTATATTAATAAAATAACAAATAATTATATTTAGGATATCAAATTTATTTTTCATCATATTAAAATAATATTTTATTGATTTCGAATGGAAATAAAATAGAAAAATAGAGTAAAATAATTATATATCTACTTCAGATAAACTATTTTGATCAACACCTTAACCACTATAGGGGAGGGGGATTAATTCCTAAACTATGTCTAATGTAATTTTTATATGGTTCATGGGATTTTATTTGAGAATATTTTTTCAGATAGGTTATGAATTGTATTGAAAATAGAATAATGGGTGGCATTGTTATAGCTGATGAGTGGAGAACTCTTGGAAGGTTTTAGAATTTTTAATTAATATAAATTAATTGATCCATTAAAAATGGGAGAAAACATATTTTTTTAGAATATTGGATGAATATGAATCTAAATTATTTTATAAAAAATAAATTAAACATGATTTGATTACTTTTTCAATCAATATATTTTTATTTCAATTCTTATCTTAACTTTTCAACTCTTATAGTTATATCGTGTAATTTTAAAAATTAAGAGTTAATTTAAATATATTAAAATTTCAAAATATAATTAAATGAGTCATTGGATACATTATTGTCCTTTTACCTATTCATTTTCTAATGTTTTAATTTTTATAAATTTTATATAAATTTAAAAAATATTTTTTATTTTTAAATAATAATAATTTCAATTTTAGTAGTTTTAATTGATTAAGTTTTAAAAAAAATCTTAATAAATAGATAAATTAAATAAAAACCAATAAAACCAAACCAAAATATCATATTAATCTAAAAATTATTTTCTGTCATTATTTATCTCAAATTATATTTATTTTAATACCTTTTTAATCAAATTTTTTAGATTTATTTTAATTAAACAATTAACATACAATATGAATAGAAGAAATTAATTTGATTTTCTATTACAATAAAATTAAAAATAAAATATCATTTCAAATCTAATAATATTATTTTTTCCAAATATTATATATAGTAAAACATATCTAATAAACATAACCTTATTGAAGATATGTTATTTGTCAAATCCAAAAGTGTGTCAAAATTGATTTTTCATTGATTTTATTATTTTACATGTCACTGTCTCTTCCATGAGGTTTAAAAAGGTTTTAAAATCATCCCACGGATTATTTTTTTCAAAAATAAATAATAAAAAATTTAGGAAATATATTAGGATAAACATATATTATACATAATATTATTTTTCCATTTATTATCTGATTTTCTATTAACAATTTTAATAATGAATTACTAATGTGTTTATTTTTAATGTCAACAATCCAATTGGAACTATTTGGTAAATTGGATATTCTTATTTATAATATTGAATCATTTTTTTATAATAAAAAAAATTAAAATTAAATTAAAAATTAATCTTGTTGATAGAACGAGAAATCATGTTTTTAATGTAAAATGATCTAAATATCATAATGATTTTATATATAATATCATAGTAAAATTTATTCAATTTTCTTATATTGGATTGAATGATAATAAGTTAATCTTATTATACAAAAAATCAAAAATATAACTTCATTATATAAATAAGTTTAATGAAAAAAACAATTTTGAATTAAAATGTAGTATTTTTTGGAATTCTTGGAAATATCAAAATTTTCAAAAAATATTCTACCAAAGAAACAATTTATATTATTATTTGAAATAATTATTTTATCTGGTAATAAAGAATTTATAATGGTTTTAAAAACATTATTTAAATAATGTGCACCACCAAATGGTGTAAAAACTGTTGTTTTTGGAAAATAATGTTATTAACAATAATACTAGATTTATCGTATACACTATTTAACACATTTATCCGTTTTATTAAATTTTAGCACATCTATTATCATAAATATGAAAGCATATTATTATATCATTTCATGGGTTGTTAAACATATATTTTACAAAAGTGATAAATATTTATATAATATTATATACAGAAATCATTATTATAATGTCGTTTATGAAAAAAATCTGATAGAGAATAATTCATCCTATATTAAATAATTATAATTTATTTATAATATTGAATGTTCTAATAAACATGTGTAAACTATATATTTTATTATTTTACTCATTCATATTGATTATTTTCATTTCAATGGATAGGAAATAATTCTCATCTTAAATAATAACACTAATAATATATTATTTTTCACCAAAAATCGGTCTTCTTTTTAACGCAATTTTTTAAGGAAATAAAATTTTGTGACTAATAAAATTCAAACTCATTTTTTGGATTAATTCACAAAAAATCAATGTTTTTTATGTAATTAAATATAATCTCATGGTTTTATGTTTCATTCATTACCTAATAAAATTCAATTCTTTTAAAATTACATGGTGTTAGATAATTCCTTAGGGGATTTGATTGTATCCTTAGTTCATTTTCATCTATATAGATATACAAAATTATCAAATAAAACATAATTGTATTTATGTATTATACTTCCAATAAAATAATTAAAAATTAAAAAATTTCGTTTCACAATGAATAAATCATAATTCCATCATAATATCATTATAATGTGATCATAAAACATATTTCATAAAATTAATTACAATGGAAAAAATAATCATGTAGATAAATTATTGTATGATTTTATTTAAAATTATTTCTTGTATATCATAATAAATATTTATAATTATTAAATAATATGAAATAAATTTATAACATTCAATATAATATTTTATTAATATATTAGAATAAGAGTTAATTATATTTACAAAAAATTTAATTTTAAAAATAATTATTTTATAGAAATACAGTTTTAGAAAAATAAATATAAAATAATAAAAATTGTGTTTAATAATTAAGAAAAATATCAAATTAATATTTATAATGAAAACTAAAAAAAAGGTGGGAGAATGTAAATATATTTTATTTAAAAAAAAATTTATAAGGTCCTCTACACTAGTATCCTAGATTCAGTGGTTACACTATTATATTAGAATGTTTTATAAGTAATTAGATTCCAAAGGACTGAAAAGTTTACTAGTTTTGGAAATCTGGATACATTCATGAAACATACATTACAATTTTAATTATAAAATACAACCAAATGATTCTAATAGAAATAAAAAAAAATTACAAGGTTATCTATTCATGTTAGTCATTGTATACATGATGAAATAATTTGAAAATTAAATCAAACAAAATAAGTGAGCATGGTTTCTATGTAAGGGTAATATTACATCGGTAGTTATAATGAATAACTCCGAATAATCATTAAGGATATCTGAATAAATAAAACACCTTTCAATAAAACATAATACAGACCTTACTAGTTGATGAATAAATGATAGTCAAATAATTACATATTAATAATCACATCAAAAAGAAACATAACTGTGGATATAATACTAAAAAAATAACAAAATTTAATATCAATAACTAATATCATCAGAAGGGAATGTATAATGACAGACGTGTAAAACATATGGTCAAGTCCTTGGCCATGAATTCAAAATAATTTTTTAAGGCCCCTACCAAATCCCAGTGTAGATTGCCTCATGTGACCCACCAATTAAGTGAGGGGATGTATAAATCCCCAACCCTCACATAATATATCCAAATATTTTCCTAATATGATAGGGTGTGAGATAAAAATCATAAATATTCCAATTAAAATAGTTATATGAAATGTGAATAAATTTACCTAAAACCATGAATAGTATTATAATATGAAAAAAAATAAAAAATGATAATAATACATCCAATTAAATAAGTTAAATTATTTCCTTATATATCTAACTCATTTAAGAATAAGAATCAACTGATGGTGTTGAAATAGATGAAAATACTCAGTTAAAATTATTGAGAAATTAATGTAGAAGATACCCCATTTAACTTTTGAAATCACTTATTATTAAAATGTCGTATAATCATAATAAAATATATTTTATTTAAAACTAATTTACAAAAATTTAAGAGTATGTTATAAATAATTAAGGTTAATTTCCTTTTGGAAAATCCACTCAGACAATATACGCTAATAGAATATTTATAATATTTTTTGTTGACAAAAACACATTGATCCTTAGTTAATAAATAAAAAAATACTCTTTAAAGTATTTGGAAAAATGTAAAAATGTTTTAAAATGAAAATAAAAATAAATTGATGAATAATAAAATTATTATTTTAAAAAAATTATAAAACATGTTAATGATGGATAAATAATTCCCAGTTGAGACATAAAAAAATAAAATCCCAAATATTGATGAAATTGTTAAAGAATACCTTACCGTGAACATTCAATTCGATGGACATTCATAAAGTATTGTATAAATATTTATATAATGTTATTTCTTTTAATGAAAGACATTATTTATATTTTTTTTATCATATGATATCCTCTTATAATATCTTACACACATTTGTTAATTATATTTCATTATTACCATTGAATTGGGATTTATCTACTTCATTTTAATTTTCATTGTATTTCATCTAAGTCATGTTTCGTGTGTATAGAATATAGATCTTTCATATCATGAATTATATAAAAGCATATATATAATATGTATTCACTATATAAATTTTTATAATAATTCTTTAATGGTGAACATTGTAAATTAATAAAATCGCATCATAGAGATAGTAGACTGGACCTACGCATGAGCGATGATATCATTCTTTTAATGGTGAAAGAGTAAAGAATTTGAGGATATTTTTATTTTTATATGATGTATATCATGTTATAAGTATCATATATAACGTTTATTTCAATCATTATAACTATCCATTTAAAGTTGTGATGAAAAATAACATTATTCCATAATGTGGAGAAGATAAATCATAATTACACATGTGTGTGGATTCCATTTTTCATATGATTGATAAATGATGAATATATTTTTAAAATAATCATAATAACATATAATCATATATATGACACTATATTTATTACTTTATAATGTCATAATCACATGATGTGGAAGTATAATAAGAATTAAACGTGAATGATTCGGTACTGACGATTACATCATCCTCAGCAGGAATTCTTTAAAACTTATTTGAGGACATATGGGTTACTTTTTTGGAAGGAGTGTAACATATAGAACATGCCAAAAATTTTATATAAGATAAATTTACATTAATTAGTTGAGATATACAACTCATGGTGGATTGAATATGTGAGATATGAGGTTCACTTTTATAATTGGAGTGACATTCATTTTTTGAAATCCTCAGAATATTCAAATATAATAACATTATTCTAGAGAAAATCACTTCATAATGTCATATAAATTAATATTTGAATACATATTCGGTCGTAAATTCTGATTATTAATCATTTTTATTATTTATAAATATTTTAATAAATTAGTAATTCAATAAAACACAATGATTACCAAATTTGATTCTTGTTATTTAATTAGACTTTAGATTCATCAAGAATAAGTTGGAATTCAAATATTATTCATTAAAACATCAGTAATTTAACATAAAAATATATAAATTTTCATAAAATCATTAAATAATCCAAATAATTTGAAAATTAATTTTTTAATATCAATTATTTGATTTTTATTAATTAATTAAATAATATTTTTACATCAATGAAGAATATAAGGTAATTATATAAATTATAGAAATAAAAAATAAAATTTTATAAGGAGAATAATTTCATTAAAATCAATATATAAATTAAATTTCATTCATATCCATATTTTCAACCCATATAGACAGATAACAAATACTATATACAAAGAGAGCTACATTTTGTAACTATCATTAATTTAGAATATATAGAGTTTATTTTTATGATATATTGTCAATTAATCAAATAAAATTTTATATTAAAATTATAAATGAAAAATAAGATTCATATAATAGTATATGGGGATGTTCAGGTCATGGATACAACCTTATCTTTCGGGTTTAAACCATTTTTAACCCCTTTATCTCTTACTAGGAAAATGTGAGTTTTACTCATTAAGGGTCACTGTAGCATGTATAAAAAATTAACATAAATGAAATATTGATTAAATTTTCCACATTATCCAAAATATTTGGACAAATTTTATATTTTAAAAAATTTATATCATTTAATAACATATTAATTATTTTAAAATAACTTGAATGTCTATTTTGACACGTTTCATTACATGAATTATAAAAATATAATAACAAAAATATATCTTGGAAGAAAATCTATTAATATTTGCCATAGTTTTAAATGAAATATAATAATTACGTGGATGAAATTATTTATCTCCAAATATATTTATTCAAATAGTTCAAATATCATATATTTGATATTTATATTAATCAAATAATTATTGTGTAATCATTGTGCTAGCCATTAATCAAATTATATCCTTCATAAAAATTAATAATAAATTCCCTGATTTATTAAAACTATTTATCTTTAAAAATAGTATTTAGAGTTGAATATATTTTCGTAATAACGCAATATTAGAAAAGTTATAGTTATTACGTTCATAAGTATGAATTTTTTGACTTTTATTTAAAATAAAACACTATAAATGAAATATTGTGACCCAAGTGGCTCCAAGAGCTCATAAAATCTAACCAAAGGTTATTTTGGTTGAAAATAACTCATTTAATAAAATTTGGACAAGATTTATTATATATTTATACTATTTATATTATTATTTTAACCCTTAATTACCTTATTTACACTTAATCATGGTAATTGAAACTAATATGTTTACTATTAATATTTTCCAAAAATAAATTGAAAATATTTTAAAAAATATTAACCTTATGATTAAAAAAATGTAATCATTTTTTCAAAATTCAAAACACAGAATTTTTTATAATTAAAGTAAAATTAATCTTAAATATGGGGTGATAAAATGGGTATTTAATGATAAAACATTCAAAAGTCCAAAATGGTTTTATAAAAAAATTCCACATATTAAATTATTTTGAATAAAATAATTTGTTTAATATATTTTTCATATATATAATTTTACATTAAAATTAATTTAAAATATAATTTATCAATATAATTAATTAATCTAAAAAGACAATTTTCAATTAAAATGTAGTTTTCTTTCAGTATTTTTAAAAATAAAATTGTATCCGAAATATAACTCAAATTAAACCAACGAATATATTTAGACTCTAATTTTATAAATGATGATTATTTTCTCAAATAGAATTTTTAAGACATTAAAATTTTAGTTTTAATGTAATTTTTCCATTAAAAACTCAAAAACATTTCTTTTAGAAATATATAGCTTTTTAGACGTGAACTTGGATTTATTCATAGGTTATTTGTATTAAATATATTAAATGAATTTACAATGAATTTTGTATTTTATATATAAGTTTCATATTATTGTTAATTCAATTCATTCCCATGAATTCAATGTATTGTTTATAATAATATTTCAGTATTTGTTTATGTTAGGTTTTTCATGAAACATAAGATATATAAAACATTAACATTATAAAGAGACATACCATAAAATCATGGGGGTTTGAAATCATCCCATCCTTCAATAAATTTATTACTCCTTATTTAAAATTTATCTTCAAATATAAATGCTTAATACTTTAATATTTCTTTGGGGGAAGCCTACCTTAGATTTAGAAATAATAAAAAAATCCAATTAATAAGAGGGGAAGGAAAATGAGATGGTTTCCACAAAATTGGGAATTAGAATGGGAAAAAATTGTGGGATGTAAACCACAAAATTGATGGGAAATTAAAAATTCATTTTTAAATAGATAGTGATAGAAAACATGGTCATTTAAATGTAAATAATAAAAAACCCTAAATTTTTATCTTGTTAAGAGACTATTGATTTATCTGTATGAAAAATTACACGGATAAAATTTATATACCCAAATATTTTAAATGGACCAAAGGTACTCATTTACTATTTAAAAAATTACCTGATATTTTTTTTATTAATTTCCATTCATGTGTATAATCACATTCGTTGGTACTGCATTGAACTATTTTAACTTCATTTTATTCACCTATAGGTGGATATTACATATCAATTTTAATGCCTGAAGAACATTAAATGAATTATAAGTTCTATAAGATATTATTTAATCCCCTAAATGTTTACTAAAACCATTATGGTTATCACATTGTTTTTATTATATCCTAATTTAACCTCAGTCAATAATATCCAATACACATCTTTGTCAATTTAATCCTTAAAACTCCTCCAAAACACATCTATAAAAAATCACCATCCAAAATTCTATAATGAAGGTCACATAATTTCCAAAATCTACATAGAATTATATTAGCCCAAAAAAATTAGTTCAGAACTTTTTTATCAAATACCAAATATATGAATAGCCTTATCAAATTTAATCCTTAATAAAAACTTCATGATTGTAATAATAAAATATTATGCATATATCTTATATGTAATCATGTAGAAAAATTAAAAAATATAAATGGAACATTAAATCACTAGCCAATACTGTCACATAAAAATAATATTAACATCATTATTATATTATGGGTTATCTTATCTCAATCATGTTTGTTATAAAAGATCAAATTTCCACAAAATCACTCTTTTGAGTCATCGATATCATTCTACATATGTTCCCAAATCCATAATGAAGAAGTAAATATGTACAAACCTCATATATCTCATTATTATTATAACAAAAATAACATTGATAGAATAAAATTACAAAATAATTATATAATCTATAAAATTAAACATTACTCATCCTCCTTCTAATGTAGTAACCGAAAAATGTGACCTTGAAATATTTTTTTCTGAGATACATTTCTATCATTCTTCGGAAATTTGTTTACATAGTTCCCCATTTTATTAAAATTTATGTGTTTCAACTAAACATATTATCTATTTCTCTTTCAATAATGATACAAGTTGAATTTATCTCCTGATTTAATGGAATCTATGATTCTCTTCATATAATCTACATTGTGCTTTTTTCCATATTTGTAACATTTGGATAATTTTTTTCATTATTTTCATTCACTTATCCATTTTTACCTCTTTTATAATAATATTCCCTTTATACATTAAAATACATTGTAGTGTATGAATTTTTTTCTATATTAATAGAACAAAATACCCAATAATCATATGATGATATTTTTTGTGAGAATAGTTCTCTTTGGAAAAATTGTTTAATGACCATCATAAAAGTTGTAAAATTAAATCACTGGATAATGAACACAATCTAAAATTTTCATGGATAACCATGTAAAGTTATCTTAATATATAACAAGAATTTTTTTCATTAATTTTTATTAGAAATAATAATTTACCTTCTAGTGATTCTAACTATTTTTAAGGGAATTATTTTTCCAAAAACAAATCCCTAAAATCCATACATTCCATGTATTATATTTTTCATTCATATTTAGTGTTTTTAATCAATAAAAACCAATGACATGGATCCCTTGAGAGATAAAAATATTCTATGAAATACTTCTCTCTTTAAATACATCACAAATCGAGGAATATATTATACAATAACCACATACATTGGTCAAATACAAATAGATTTGTCGTCATATTGAATAAATGATCTTGGTGTCTCATGATGTAGGCTAACATTGTTCCTCCACATTGTGGATCAATTTTCTCCATCTAGGTCAGGTTATTTCTCATAACATGGGTGAATTTTCCTAGTATAGTTACATGTTGTTTAGGTCCGTTAGCCTCTATAGTTCCAACCCCATTATCATTCACAAAAGGGAAATCCCTACATGGATTACATAAATTGATATTGTTTCATTTCCTTTAGATAGTTTGATTTGAAAGACATTTTAATACATTATATTAGATGATAAAATTATGAAACATATTGTAAAACCATAAAACTAATGACTTAGATGACATAAATTTAAATTTTAGTAATAAATTATCTTTAAACAACTCCATTAATTTTTTTTGGATATATATCAAAATTACGTTATAGATTTTCATTATATAATATATGTTTTTATAAATCAACTTCAAAAGTTTTCTGCTAATTTTTCTTTGATAACAAAAATAAAAACCCTGACTCGAGTATCCTAGAGTTTTTGGATACATTGTTGAGCTGAAAAATTAAATAAGGAATAATATCCTAAAGGACTGAATAATTTATTAGTTTTTTAAACTATATTAATAGATGTAACATATTTTAAAATTTATATTATAAAAAAAATGTAATGATTCTATTAATTAAATAGTAATTTTTCTAGATTATCGTTTTATGTCAATAATATTATACATCATGGAATCCAATGAAATATAAAATATGATAACGAGGTTGGATTAGATAATCTATAATTGTAAGCATAATGTAAAGATATCATGAATAAATAATCATATTCATTTAGGCAAGGTTAATAACTCAACTCAAAATCTTTATAAAAACAATCATGAGTATAATATTTAATGAATAATTGATAATAAAATAATTCCATAAAAACAATCACTTGAGAATTAAAAAAATACATGTACATTTTAATAATATAATAATCGAATGAAAAATCAACAACAAATCTATTAATGATGTAATTCATACTATGATGAATCTAAATTATATTGTTAATTCCTTGGTCAATAAGTCTTATTAAATGGATAAGGCCTTTACAAAAATCCTTCGTAATTTCTCTCATGAAAATTACTAATGCATCTAGGTTCTATATTATAACCTTTCTCTTCATTATTAAAATTAATTTCCATAAATAAATAGGTGAATCTTAAAAAAAATTATTATATAAATTCCAACTATCATACAAAATTTCAAAACTTTTTCCATAAACCATGAATGGTACTATAATATAAATCTAGTGTCAATGTGATCAAAAAAAATTCCATAAAATGTGGAAAGGGTATCATAAGATATAAAACTCACTTAATCATAAGATTCAATAGATGGGGTTGAAATATTTGAAAATACTCTTATAATTTAATTGAAATTCTAATAATGAAAAATACCTTTTTCACATTGGAAATAAATTATTTTTAAAAAGCTTCTCAATTATTAAAAAAATGAATTTTATTGTGAAATTAAGTATTCATACATTTAAATTAAGTTATAAAATATTATTTGATTAAAATTATAAGAAAATCCAAAAATAACATAAAATATAAAAATACACTCATTCTATATTATTCATAGAAAAGTCTTAAAGAACATTTTATATTAAATAAAAAAATATATATTTTAATGAAATTTTTAAAACATTAAAAAGAATTAAAAATAAAATAATTGAATCATTGTATAATATAATAATATTTGATGGATGTTTTATGAAAACATGTACATGTGGATGAAATGACATCTGGTGGAGACTTAAAAAAACAAACCTGATAAATGATGAGATTCTGAAATAAACCCATACCTTATAATTTGTTATAGTTAAATGATCATAAAAATCTTGTATAATGGTTTAATAAAAGTTATTAATTTTTAAAATAACCTTATATATATATGATATCATATATAGTCCCCATATTTCATCTTATCACCTTTTTTCTTTTATATTTTTTTATTACCCTTGTTCCGGGGGTTAATTGCTTCATTTTCATATTTATGTTTTGTTATATAATTATAGTTTATTGATCATTTGATATAGTTATGTTATGTACAAAATAATATTGACTTGATATATGTAAATATTTTTCAATGTATAAAATTTTATAATCATTGTTGATTGGTTAATATGTAAAATGATTCACATAGCTTCATGGAGATGGTATGTCATACGTACACATGAGTGTTGGTATCAATACCTAAATGGTCAATAGGAATGAAAGTGGATGGTATATTATTTTTTCATGAATAAATATCATTTCATACTTATCATATATATCTAATAATTTAAAAATTATAACCCTCCTTGAAAAGTGGGGATAAAAAATAAATTTCAAGATGGCGTGGAGATTATATGTCGTACTTACACACGGGTAGTGATTTAGTTTTTTTATAAGATGTATTAAAGATGGAATATGGTTGGCCCATAAAAATAATAACATATATAAATGTATAATATTTTATATTTAATAATTTACTAGAAAAGATCGGATAGAGGTAGACCTCTATACATTTATTAAAATAAAGGAAAAAGTACAACAAGGAAATACAACAATAAGAAAAAACAACTACATATAATAACAATCTTTCCCGCCAGCACATCCCTGATAGATTTCTTCCCTCGCAGTAGTCAATTCCCACTATGCTCTTTCATAGTGCTTCCGGATCTTAGCATTCTTCTTTTGAAGATTCAATTTCACCAAAGATAGAAACTCCATAGAAGATGAAATAACCTTATTCACACCTGATACACTTTTTCCTTCTTTAACAGAGGACCACGTAGAAATCAACTTCGACAGATAAGAATAGTACTTCCTCACCGTTATTCTTACTCGGACCTTCATCCTTCCTCATTTCCAAACACCTTCTTCTTTCCACCCTAAACAACATCACTATAGGAAGGTCTACCCATGCCTCTATAAATTTCATTGTCACTATCTGAGATATCCATCCATTTTCCACGAATATGCATGTCTTGATTACTATAAGTCACTCCCGAATCCTACTAAAATTGTAATTTATTATCAATCATGGATAATCATTATTGACCATCCACATCATGCACTTAAAAACTATTACATAGATGAATCAGAATTCGGGTTTTGGAATTAGAGCCCCTTGTATTTCCATTATTAATT
Organism: Viscum album; assembly: GCA_963277665.1. Lineage (NCBI taxonomy): Eukaryota > Viridiplantae > Streptophyta > Magnoliopsida > Santalales > Viscaceae > Viscum > Viscum album. The sequence continues at coordinate 1,272,988,163 of OY728146.1, forward strand.
AGGTGATTTGTGTCTTGAACAAACCCATAAACCCATCCTTGGAAACAGAAACGCTACCTACCTTTAAAACATCACCAAACAAAACTATTTTGGTCAGGAAATTGTTACCAACTATCATCCACTCTTTATCAGCCATTTCATCACTCCATGCCACCCTAGTCACAACAATGTTACTAACATCCAACTGAACCTCACTCAGAGAAGCGATATCACAGACATGGCCAGTATCAGCCCAGCTTTGTGTATGACATGCAGAAGTACCAACTAGGTCTTTAATTAGTTTGTTAAAAATATCATATATCATTGGATTAAAATCCGAAACCCTGCATGCCTCTTGGACAATAAATTAGTCGAGTTACTCAAACTCACATCCTTCCTAACCTTGAAGACTAACCCTCCTCCAGTATCCACTAATATACTGCCATCAACATCAATTGTCTTACCAGCATGTCCTTTAGCAGAAGATTATGTCCCTGAGTCACCAACACCATAACTATTTGACCCCCTGCATTTGCAAAAATCTATATGATGAACCAATCATATACAGGATGAGAAGAACTGGAACCATGTCTCGAACAAAACAATTTTTTGTACCAGAACTCTTCACCCAAAACAATAAAAAAACACTCAACATGAGTTTTAGTAACATCAACTTCATAAAAAATAAAAGGGGAAATCGGATGGAATACTTCCTTTTTTCTACTATCTGAACAAAGGTGTCGCCCAACTAAATTACCAAGCATTCGGAGAATCGATTGGTTTTCAAAAGGCATAGGGAGCTTGGGAAATCTTACCCATACAGCCATTTTTGATGTATCCCTATTCATATGGAAATCATAGGACCACATGAACAAGAGAAAACATACTCCTCCACAAATGTGAGGCACACTTGACCATGCGAGAATTAGATACTCCTCGGAAGAAAACCATATCATAACGAGTCAATAAGTTTGACTAAATATTCATGGGCAGTCTTCATTTATAAATTATCTTAAAGAATATAGGATTGTATTTTTTAATGGAAATAACCTATAGATAAATTATAAAGATATTTTGAAGAAATATTTGAAGATATTGGTTGAGTTATATTGCATGAGGTCGTGTGGAAAAGTATAGGAGGAAGTTCCATTTTTTAATTAACATGAGAGGAAATTTTAGAAAACCGAAAAATATTAAAATATAATAAGGTTATTTTATACGAAAAGTCATCAATGTGGAATATAAGTGAAAATTAAAAGACATTTTTGACCATAAATTATCCCCTTTTTAATTATTTACAATTTTATATTTTCTAAATAATTTTAAAAAGATATTAATTCAATAAAATATCATTATTGTTAAATTTGAAAATATTAAATTAATAAGACATCAAATACATCAAATAAAATGGCGAATTAGTATATATTTATTTAAAACATCTATAATATATCTTATATATCTAGATAAGTTTTAGACACAATAAATAATCTAGAATATAAACATATTGATATTTTAAAAATATATTACTTTATTTTTCTAATAATTAAATAAATAAAATTTTATAATTCCAGATGAATTTATATATAATATATATTTTATTAAAATTAAAAACAAATAATAATTTTATTAATATCAAAAAAAAAAATTTGTATATAACATTACTTTTTCCCTATATAGACACATAGAATATATTAAATAGAAAGAGAGTGACATTTTGAAACTCTCAATAATTAGAATATTATATAAGTTACATCTATGAAAAATTGTTCCTTAAATTTATCCTATTAAATAATAAGGTTATAATTATCAAATAAACATAACCAAATATTTTTTGGATGTGTTTAGGTAAAGTTAATACCCTAATTAGATGTTTTTAACCCTTTTTATCCCCTTTAACTGTCACTATGGCAACATGCATTTTTACTTTTTGAGAGTCACTATTCTTACTATAAAATGAAAAAAGTAACATATATGAATCATGGATAAAATTTAGTGAATTATACCAATAATTTGGACGAATTATATATTTTTATAAATTTTATATAATTTCAAAAAATATTATTTATTTTTAAATATAATTAATTTTTATTTTGACACAATTCATTACATACCTTTTTAAAAATATATTAATAATTATATATCTTTGAAATAAGTATTTATATATAAAGAAAAAATGTCAAAGAAGTAATGAAATATTGTTCATGAAATTAATTATCTCAAAGTTTATTTATTTAGGATTTTTTAATATCATTTTGTATGTTATTGTCAATAATTAAAATAATATGACATCATCATTGTAGAAGAATTTAATATAATTATTTAATTTACAAATATAAAAAATAATTTATCATGATGAAGATAAATATTTTATATTTCCTAATAATACTTTTAGTTGAATATATTATTTTTAAAAACCCTATATCTGAAAGCATATATTTATTTAAATTATAGCTATGATATCTTTAATATTTTCATTAAAATGAAATACTATAAAAGGATTAAAGTCATCCATATGGAATATTAAGATCATAAAATCATCCCAATGATGAATTTGGTGGGAAATAACTCATCTAATAAAATTAGGAAAAGGATTATGTGAAATGTTTAATACTTGTTATATTATTTTTACCGTAAATTGGATGATTCCCCCTTAAACATAGAAAATAAAAATTAATATATTTATTATTCATACTGTAAAAATATAAAATATAAATATGTACTAAAATTTAACATTTTCATTCCATTAATTGATTTTATTTTTAAATATTCAAACTACAGATATGAATAAAATTAATTTAAACTCAATCATATAGAAGGCTAAGAAAAAGTGTCATTAATGTGAAAATGATCAAATGATTGAAATGTTTTTATATCATAAGATATTTTAAAATTATTTCAATTAGTAAAATTGGATTTATATATGTATGAATGGTATATTTATATTTAAAAAATAATTTAAAATCTAATTTATCATTATGTATTATTTATATGAAGATTCAATTTTGAATTCAAATGAAGTATTTTTTCAGAGTATACAAAAAATGAATCTTATTAGATAAATACATATAATTCAACCAAAGTAAATTTTATTATTAATAATTAAATTGTTTTTTTCAAATATAATTTATAATAGAATCAAATTTTAGTTTTAAAAAAAGTGATCCATTAAATGTTGACAAATCTCTATTAATAAAATCTATAGCTTTTTTCCCATATAATAGGATTTACTATTATGATATAGCTTTCAATTATATTGTCTTGATGTGAAAAAAATTTATTTATTAATTAAAAAAATAATATAACAATTACTATTAATAATATTCATTCTATATATTTTAATTGTTTCGTTATAAAAATATTTAATTTTTCATTTATGATCTGTATTGCGTGCAATGTAACATATCGAGAAGATTATATTTAAAAGGAGACATAACATAAAATATTAGGGTATAACTTATCCCACTAATATTATTATAATAAAAATAAAATGTAAATATACATTTACATTTACGTATTATATACATATGTATAATTATATTCATATTTGAAGACCTAAAACATGGATATATAATTTAAAAATTCGCAATCGAGAAAAAAATATACTGTGAGATCCACATACAACAAGAAATATCATTTAATAGTGATTCAAGGGTATGATAAATTTTAATAATATAATTATACACCCAAAATAACTAGAAGATAAGAATATACATGATATTTTAGAGTGATAGAACATAAAATTTTCAAAAATTAAAATTTAGTCATATAAAAACTCATATTAAATGTGGGATGTAAATGAACTCCTTATGTCATATTATAGATTTATTAGGTGTCTTCATAGTGTATTTATGTCATGGATCTTATATTGTTTTATAATTTAAAATTTTTTGATATAGAACTCATTCCTGATAAAAAATGTTTGAAAACATTGTAGCATATAATTAACAAGAAAAGTTTTATATGGATTAACTAGACAACTAAATAAAAGGCATGAGTTGAGAACAATAGAGGTTAGATCCTTTTATAGTTTATATTCAATGGGTTTTCAATAAATTTAAATCCATAATGTGTAGGTAATTATTTATTACGTTGAAAAGTGGATTTAATTTGAAAAAATAATTGAGATAATATAATGGCAATATAATTTAATAAATAACGCATTTATAGATAATTTTTATTATATTATAGATCAATACCCCTTATTTGAAACCTTATGCCTCATTTTAAAATTACCACAGTAACTAAATTATAATCTCACTAACATAAAATCAAGTATAATATTTATATTGTCATTATTAAATAATTTTAGAAATATAGAGTAATAATATGAAACATAATTTTTTATATTATTAAAATCAATAAATATAAATTCTCATATAATAATTCATAATGTATAATTTTTTTTAGAAAAAAGATATTTCAATTCAATATAAAACATTTATTCTTATCACAATAAATTTCATAATAAATTTATTATTGGTATTTTTTTTAAATTAAATCATAGTATTTAGGTTTATTAAAGTCACTATTTACTAGTGATTTTTTTGATTAATTATAATATAAATATAAAATCGAATAGAAAAATGAATTCATTGATAATTATTTCATTAAAAAGTAAATGGTTTATAACACATGTCATAAATTATTTTTCTTATAAATTATTTTATGAATACATTAGTATTATATTTTTTGTTAAAATTTATTAACCAATAAAATAAATCATTAATAATATTATAATTATGTAATGAGTAAATTTAAATATTTATATAATAATTTTTAAATTAATAATTTCATTCTAATTTAATTCAATGTTTTTCTGAATTATATTAATTTTTATTTTTTACTAACAAATACCCAACAATAATGAGCATATTGGATAGTTTTAAATTGAATAACTATATATCCAACAACTATATATCAAATGACCATATATCCCTTGAATATTAGTTCAATGATTAAATGTAAAATTTTCATATATAAAATGGCCACATTTCCTTATTATATATATCCATACATTAATATCTAACATTATTCATCCTTTTCCAATTCATTATGTTCATCATATTTTTAGCCTTTTGAATATTTTATGTATTAATGATTTGTTTTACGATCTCACTAGATTGTGATAATGAAAATTACAACCTTTTATTATTTTTATTTACTTGTAGTTTCATTAGATTAGTAATATAACTATGTATTATTTTTATTGTGTTCTTGTAATTTATATCATGTAATATATTAATATTGTAATGACATTTAATAATTAATATTTGTTTAGTTATGAGTTTTAGGTATCACGAGTTTTGAAAAATCATTTATTAAAAGGTAAATAAACATTTAACATGTGGGGTGTGGCACACAAGTTGTGTTTACAAAAATAAAATAAATTATACTAGTCCCCATAATACGACATCGACTAGAACAAAAGTTGACCAACAATGTATATAACATGTTCCATGTATAAGGAGACATGTCATGTACCTTTATATGATAAGTATCAATATAAATTTAGCTCTATTAAGTAACAAAAAGGGCCACAGAGCCTTGTATATTTTTATTACATGTTTTTTAAGGTAGTACAAGACTATCATGATCGAGTGACTACATGTTTTGTACACTCTAGGTTAATTCCATGTTTTGTGAATTTTATAGTCCCCATCATATCGCCCTCTCAAATTTATATATATATGAGTGGAATATTAAATAATATTGTCCATCTATAAAAATAAGATATATATATATATATATCCACAATCATAGATTAATATGTAATTATTTAGGGTGGATTGTGTTCTCTATATTTGAATAGATAAGGATGTGTGAAGAAAGAAGTTTTGAGCATCCATAAGGTTATTATCTCATTTACAGGTTGTCTATTTCATAGAAATTATATATTAATGTAAATAGTTGGACATGTGTCCCTATTTTAGGGATGATGTAATGATACTGGACTTATTGAGTTGGTAAAAATCTCTAATAATGAACCATACCGATGTTGGGGAATGATTCCTCTATATATGTTAGTGACCATCTTGGTTAACCAACTCTTTAACAAGGAATGTGAACCCGATTAAAATTACTTCCATTTGGTAATGATGTTGGTGTTTTAAAGGGGACAATAGTTATGTATTTTGGGTAATTCCGTTCATTTTAAATATATGTTAATTTAAAATGTTATGCATATTTTATGCTATGACATAGGGATTGATGTATATTGTTCTAATGAGTCATCGTCTCATAGTTTTATTTAAGAGTAGTGATTCAAGGATTTTAACGTGTGGTGGAGTTTGGATAATGTGGATACTAAAATATTTATGGTTTCAATCAGAGCATGATCCATAATGAATTAAATATTTGATAAGTAATATTACCCAGATTAAAATTGATTACTAATGAGGTATTATTGATATATAAATCAGGGAATTTATTTACCCAAGGTATTAAATTGACCTAATAATCCCTCAAAAATAATAATATATAATTTTTTATAATGTTGATGTGAGATAATTCAATTATGGAAATAATTTTATTTATATACATTATTTATATTATGTCTATATTGTTTATCCTTATCTACATCCTTTCTTATGATTCATCCATACAGGGCGCATAAAATTTAGTAGTAATATAAATTTTCATTTTTTATTATGGAATCCTACTATGTATATTTATAATCAATCATAAATGGGCAATATTCCAAATCATATTGATTTTATGCATATATTTTATGGTTTTTAAATTAAGTTAGTAGTGATGTTGTTGGAACCATTTCCTGAAAAACTAACACGTTTTTGAACATATTGATACTCATTGGAGGTATTCGATAACATATGGTTCTTCCCAATATTCCTTGTTTCATTATTGAACTTCCATTAGGTTTTATATATGAGGTGATTGAATTCATTTTATATATTTTTATTACTGAACAATGTTATGTAATATTATTTTCTGGTTATCTTTTTGTATTACGTATTGGGTATGGAATTGTATAGACATTTATCATGCATATATGGATACAAAGTTCAACAAATCGTAGATATCTAAATTTTATTATAATTATATAATTTATAAAATATGTCATATATGTTATTATTTATTATAGGCTATGTCCTCCCGCGTATGATTATTCATTCATGGTACTATTCGCCACCCATAGTCTATGGTGGTGGACTTGGGGTACCATATATAGGTCATCACTGGCTCAAGTGGGGTCTTGGTGTGTAAATAGATTAATGTGACATCTAATATATTTGGGGATATTTTAGTTATCGAATATTAATTGGAACAGACACCCAAAATTTTTTATATTCACGTTGACCTCTATATTTCACTACAAATGAATTAAAACAAGATCCACAAAATTTACATAACACCAATGAATATAATATAGTTCATAAAATATAATATAATAAAAATTTTATTTATTTCCTACATATGAGAAATAAAGTAATATAAAGTGTTATGATTTGAGTAGTTATTATTCTATTGGGGAATCACATAGTAAGTGAAGTTACATGGATGCTTGAAGAAGAAATAATGAACATTTATCTAAATGTAATCATGTAATGTTTTATGACTTCAGTTTTCCCTAATAATATTTTTAAGGGTTAATGTATTATATAAGATATTTTTCTTTGAAAATTAATAAATATTTTGAAAATTAATATTTTTTAGAATCAAATCTATATACTTTTGGAAAATCACAACAATTAAATTGAAATTTGAAGGTTAAATTATTTTTAATTTCTAAAGATAAAAATATTATTCAAATAAAATTTATATAAACACTATAATATGATATTCACATTTCTTATATTCATGAATATAATAACCCTAAATGATAAACTAAATTTAATAAAAAATTCATGTAATGGGATAATATATAGAATAAATAAAAATTGAATGAGAAGTCTGAATTTAATGTATATAGTGATGTGAATTTAAAGGAATGTACGAAGGTAAATAAAGTGATTTAATTTTGACCATTATAATCAGATAACTTTCTAACCATAAATTTAGTTATATGAAAAATAGTTATAATCAACATATATACATTAAAATTAGTTGATTAAAATTATTAATTAATTTTTTTTAGTATATAAATATGAAATAGAAATATAATCCTATTTAGAAAATAATTTTTTTATCATTACAAAATTAAATACCCCATTCACTAAAAAAAAATTTCTAATATAAATATAATATTTTAATTTAAAAATTAAATTTTATTTATTATTATCCTTTATTAATTAAGTATAAATGTTATTTATATTTAGGTTTGGAATAGTTCTCATGTAGAATGTTTTTATATTATGTTTGAAAAATAAAATGCATCAATTATTAATGAAATTTGATATTCATAAATGTAGTTTTGTATGAAAATGCTTTCTAATTTAATTAAAATAAATGTTAAGAAAATTAATATCAATATTATATAATTAGGACTTCTATAAAATAAAATTTCTGTCAGAAATCATTTAAAACTTCATATTTTCTCTATCTAAACAACCTAGTGTTCTAAAAACATATTTAAATTATAATATAATACCTTGAAATGATGACCAAATATCTAGATAAAATACTAACATCCAAATGATTTATCAATGTCTAAAAAATTATTTTTTATCATCACCTCAAATTCATATACATGATAATTTATTTATATAGCTACTTTATATAATTTAATAGTATCCCTATGGATCCTACTAAATATTTTATGTTATTTATGTTATAGGTTTATTTCAACCTTCCCTCACAAATCCTCTTTCCCATCAATTTGTAATTATTTTCTATTATCCATTTAAAATAATTTTTTCTATTCAATTATTATTCTATTAATATATCATTCTCAAAAATATATATATCTAATATACATATGATTATTCCATATCCTAAAATTATACTATGTTTTTTAATGATCAATATTCTAGAATAAACCAACATCATTTTAATCAAATGCTTTTATATAATTCCCTAGCATTTCAAGGATGGGTTGTTTTTAGAATATATAACAACTTAAAGGGTAAGAATATCTTCGTATGGATAGGATATATATAGTTCAACAATGATATGTACCGAAATGGAAGTAAACTAGATGTTGGCATATGATAACCTTTTGTATTTATTTTTTAAAACGATAGAGTTCTTTCATAATGATTTTGATATACCCAATGAAAATATTTAGGTAATATACTTGAATATAATAATGGTAAATTATTAATCATGATATTTTTATTTATTAATAGAATAATTTCAATGAAATCAACCTCCAAATGTGGTGTATAGATACCCTATCCTTTTAGATATATCATTATATGATTTTAAGAATAATTAAACATCAAATTACAAGCCAAGGATTTTAATTTCTAGTATATTGGAAGACTATGAACATAAAATTGAAAAACTAAAACATTTAGTTATTTAATCATCATATTGTGCTCTTAAAATCCATTGTGTTAATACATCAGCATTGGATAACTTAGGGATAAAATGAACAAAGCGGTGAGCTAAATGTCTAGTAAAGGAATAATAAAAAAATAGTGCTTTATCACATGGGTTAGAAGGAATAACATAATGAAAATAAAAGGCATAGAACGTATAGAATAATAAAATATAAAAATATTTTCATATAAAAAGTATTAATAGTAATGTTTATGAAAAATAAAACATGAATTTAGAAGGATTTAAGGCTCATTTCACATAGAGGAGCAAAATTAAAGGTTAACCACCAAGACCGTTGCACATGGTATCACGAGTAACGGCTAACCGCCAAGACCATTTCACATAACATCTCATGAGACTCAACATCATCCATTGAATTGGAGTTATATTCGGGGACATCCATATTACAATTTCATAAATATTCTTTCTATATAAATAATCATAGATAAACATAAGAATGCCCATTAAATGAATTGGGTACTATAATCATGTACTAAATCATAATGAATGGGAGCATCATAAATTTGACCATGAAAAAAGACAATTAGATCAAACATGGACATTAATATGGTATAATTGGTATATATCATAATATTTTATTCCGAAATTAAGTGATAACATGTAAAAGAGTTACTCAAAAACATTAAAATTAACACATTTTATTGTGGTTTAATGAAAATATAAATGATCATTTTAAATAGAAAAGGAAGAAATTAGTAATATAAAACCTAAAGTGAAGAAAAAAGTTTTTCATGAAAAATTGTGTGATTTTTTAAATATAATATTTTATTTAAAACAAATATTGTAGTGTACTTTAAAAGAGGTACAAATCTGGGATGTTTGCTTTAAATAAGCTTTCTTATCATGACGTATTAAGGGGGTAATAACATAAAAGAGTGTATATCCCCAAAATAGAATGGTTAATGTATATTGATACATGAGATTTGACATTCAAAAAACAATTATAATATATAAATAAACATAATATATGATTTCATTTGGGTATATAGGGTGTAAGAATAACCCGAAAGACTAATAGATGTTTAGGTAGATTCCATTACATTAAGCCCGAAGGTATCCTCCACTTGATATCAATGACTAGGATAATAAAATTAGGCAAATTAATTAATAATTAAAGATCATATTTTACATGAAATATATTTATTATAACCATTTTATGTTCATTAATAACCTTTGTGATTGGTTTTGAGGTTCAATTACATTATTCGGGTCGCTTTGATTCATGATCAGTTTGCATATATATACATCAATGGATAATCCTATAAAATGAGGATGGTTGTGCAGAATTGGAGTAATATATTATTATTAAACATATATAAGGTTATATTATTGTAAACATCATCTGGTAACTTGATGTGAAGATGATTAATTATATAAGACATTAGTGATAACCTTTGGGTTAATTGGCAGTTTTTGATCACACTAAACATATTTTGTTATATAAATCCAAATCATTTGTAAAAAAATATTTCAAAACCATATATAAGAAATATTACAAATATTATAGTCCATTTCCACCATAATAATGGTTTCTTGACTATAATTGATAATGATAATGGAAATCAAAAATCATCATCCATTAATGTGGTCAATTGACACATATGAGATTGTGTTTTCACATATACTTTAATAGAATCGTAAAGGAGGGATGATAACATTTTATTCAATTTTCATAAAAAAATTTCCATTTTCATAAAAAAAATCCATTTCAAGTATGGTAACGAAGTTTTAATCATATTTTTATTAGGATAGGTAAGGATAGAAATGATAACAAGGGAAATTGAAAAGAAAGTAAAATAATTAGAAAGAGGAATTTAACTCTTGAATTAATCATACTTAAAGGCCATGTATGGGGAGAGGATTTGGTATTCTGGGGAGAGAAAGGGATTATAGACATGGATGAAGATCTTGGGTATTTATTTGATCAGAATTTAGGTATATCACATGTCTTTAGAGGAGAAATGAGAAGAGGGGAGTCTGGGTGGGTTTTATAGTAGAGGGTTTGAGGGTTTTCTTAATACATAATTCACTACATTTTTATTTGTCCATAAGATGAGAAATAGTGAAGATTACATGACCAAAAATATTAATAAGTGAATTTGGGTTCAAAACAATGGCCATTTACATAATCCATGACTAAAAAATGATGTTGAAATGCTAGTTCTCGCTCTTAAGGTAAATTATAATATTTTACTATTCATAAAAATTCACGTATTTTAGTAAAATACAAAAAAAAGAATCCAAAAAAAATTTATATGTGTAGAATCAATAATTGAACTCTTTTTTATAAAAAAAATTTTCTATATATAGGAAATTTAGTTTTTAAAAAAATCATCATCTACTGGAGAAATGCATAATTTAAAATTACAACAAATTTTATAAAACATTGACATATTAACTGAGGTATTATTAAATTATCATATAGTCATTATATAATAAACAAATAATTTATTAATACATTTTGTGAAAAAAAAAATATTTTTTAATTATTAAATTATTAACAAATTTTTATTTAAATATTTATGACTTCTAAAAACACAAGCACTATAATATTTTCAAATATAAGATGAATAAATTGTATTCATAATTTCATAGGAAAGTATACTATTTATATGGGAAATTTAAAATTCATATGGTTAATTTTACTTCTCATAATCATGAAATTACTATTCCTAAGGGTCAGTTTCTATTCACAATAAATGTATGTATGTCTTATCGGACTACAAACATCTTAGAGAGCGTAGCCATTTATGTCAGATTTTTGAAAATCAAATCACAGAAGTGACAATAGTATGGTTTAGTATCACATAGTACTTAGTAGTTAATTAATTTTTTATTTTGATTTGATTATATGACATAATTATAAGAAGGTAATTTCAATTGATAAAACATTGGGTCATTATATCCTTCCACTCTTTTGAAATTTCTCCCTCAATGTTCTGTTTTACATTTTAATCCATAAATAATTTTATGTACTTTTACTTCACTGCCTCCTCCAGTTCCCATATTTTATCTTCATACTTATAGTTCGACCACAGTAATATGACCAAGTGAGTAGTCTTCTTATGTTGAAATTTATCTCTATGATTCCATATCTTTACTAGATTCTCCTTGTAAGAATAATTATTCTACAATTGTACCACTATTGAAGAGAGTACATTGGAAGGATCTAGTATTTATATCCTTAATTGGGATAAAAGGATGATATAGTTTAGTTAAGACATGGTTAGTGGAAGTACCATTCGATTGGTAACATCCCTGACACGATCACAAGTCTCGAAGGGGACGATATACCTAAGGCTTTCCATTATTTTAATTCAAATCCTCATGACTACCATCTATGGAGATATGTAGAAGAATACCATGTCTCTAACATTAAACTCAACTTCCTATCAACATTTAACATCATAAATATTTCTTCGGATTTGGACTGTCTTGATGTGCTGCATAATGGTTTTCACATTCTCAAACATCTCTTCAACAAATTTTTTGTCTTAGAAGCTTACACTAACCATCTTCATCCCAATATGTTTGTTCTATAAACTATTTCCATTAAAGGGATTAATATGGTGCCACTTATATATTGTATTGAAAAATTTTATTATAGGAGAATTAATCCAGTAGAAGATGTTGGTCCCAGAATCCATTAATGTCCAAAGAACACACTATCAAAATTCCTTCAAGTGTATTAATAGTAGGATCATATTGGACATTAGATTTAGGATTATAAGTCATATTGATGTTCAGTTCAGCGCATAGTGCATGTTGGAGAATTTGTTAGAACATCATGGTGAATGTCTAATCTCCATCAGATACCATAGATAAAGGTACTCCATGAGTCCTTACCACCCCATTGATATATATTCATTAATGATGATCCAATTATAAGTCCTCTCAAATTTAGATAATGTTGGCTATCATTGTAAGAAGATTCATAACAAATCATATAGAATTATTTTATCTGGATTTCCTAGGATATCTAGGGACAAAGTCCATGGTGAGGTTCTCCCTCTTCCATGTTTTTATTGGTATTGGTTTCAGCATCTACGTAGAATTATATATTTCTACCTTCACTTTTTGACATACCAGGAAGTTTTTTGAATACTCCACAATCTCCATCATCATATTGTCTCACAAAAAGTTCTGTTGGAGATCTCAATATATCTTTGTTCTCACAAGGTGAAAATAAAAGGATGATATATGGGAGTAATTCAAAGAATCATTCTCTGTCTGTGAATAGAATGGTAGAAAAAATCATGACAGAAATCTTATGAATAATTATTCATCAATCACGAACTCAAATGATTTTCCATTTTTAATGGATTACACCCTTTTCTAAATTTCCACAAATTTTCATTGTTTATCACCTATTCTACCCATGAGTGATGGTTGAACAACAATTCACGAATGGATTATGATGATCCACAATTAATGATTCCAATTTACATCCTATGAATGTATAAGAATATTGGATCCTTTTAAATTCCCATCATTAATAAAGATGCATGATTCTTTATACATAGAGCATTTTTCACCTTATTTGCCTTGCCATGATGGTAATGGATTGAGTATTCATAAACCATGATGAGTTGTAACCATCGTCATTGGTTCAGATTAATATTTTATTCTGTGAATATTTCTTTTAGTCTATTGTGATCATTATATATTACACGGTTCTCCTAATAGAGATAATTTTACAGGATTTTTAATGAAAATATCAAACATGCAAACTCCAAGTCATGCATAAGATAGTTTTACTCATGTATTTTCAGCTTCTTTTGAGGCGTAGGCTATTACTTTATCATTTTACATTAGCACACAACCTAATACCTTCTTTGAAGAATCACTACACACCATAGAGAGTTCTCAACTCATTCGAATTGTTAGTATTTGAAAAGTGAAAAGCCTTGTTTTCAACTCCATGGAGCAGTCTTTACATTCTTATATCCATACAAACTTCAATACCTTACATTTAATCTAGGAAATTTGTTTTGAAAATTGTGTCATGTTATTCACAACATGTCAATAATACCCAGCTAGACCTAGAAAGCTACATATCTCCATTACATATGTTGTCTTGGGCCATTCTTCAATTGCCTTTTTCATGGAAGGGTCCATAAATATCTATTTTCTAGTGATAACATTCCCAAACAATGATACTTCCTCCATAAAAAACTCATATTTACTATAATAAACATGTATTTTTTCAATAAAAAATGAGTTTAGCATTGTAATCAAATGCTCCTCGTGTTCCTCCTTGCTCATGGAGTATATCAGAATATCATTGATAATGACTACCAAAAATTTGTTGAGAAAATATCTAAATACATTATTCATTAAAGAATTCAGAAAATTATAGTAGAATTAGTGAGTACTATGGTAATCACAATAAACTTGTAGTTTCCATAAATCATTCAAATGGTATTGTTGGGAATATGTTCCGTCATCATAATTAATTAGTGATATCCCGTCCTAAGGTCCACCTTAAAGAAATAACTGGCCCCAGGAAGCTGATTGGCCAAGTCAGTTATCCATGGTAGGGGATACTTGTAATTTATCATGATTTTATTTAGCTCATGATAATAAATAATGTGGCACATTGATATGTCCTTCATGTGGATAAAGAGGACTGGAACACCCCATTGTGAAGAATTTGTGTTATAAAACCATTCTCCAGATTCTCCTATTATTGCTTCTTCAGCTCTTTCTTCTCTACAATGGACATTATATTCGGTTTCTATGATATAGGCCGTGATCCAAGAATAATCTCAATTAAGAACTAAACCTCTCAATAAAGAGAGAGACTAGACAACTCCTCATGGAATACGTAAATATAATCTGTCACAATGGAAATATCTTGGGGATGTATCATCTTTTTTATCTCAATTATTTGATGTAGACATTCTTGGCTATAAGGCAGTAACATCCACACTTTATTCAATGATTCAAAAAGATATTCATCCTCCTTAATACACTTGTTATGAATTAGAGGAAACTTCAGGAAATTAAGAGTGATATCACTTTCTTGAAAGATGGTGGTGGATTTGTATAAGGATAGACAACATAGGCCCAAGATAACATAAAAATCCAGTAAAAGTATATAATTATTTTCTGTGAGGTTTAGTCAACAAACATTTACCTTGGAGGAGTTATAAACATTGGAGGCAATAATTTCTCCATTCTCAATTCTCATAGATAACTTAATACATAAATTTTGAGGTGGTGTTTGAATAGTTCTACAATACTTGGAAGATTAGAAGGAAATCATAGAACCTAAATCCAATATTATGTTCACTATTTTTAAATTAATGACTAGTGTACATGTCACCACATCATTTTCCAGCTCCACCTCCATAGTAGTGATAGCATAAGACCTTCATTTTTTCTTGTGGAGGTTTTTTTATTACCTATGACAACCCTTGGCAACGATTTTTTTTGGATAATTCCCATGATCCCTACAGTTGTAACAGTACTCCACTGGATGATCATTTATCTATTCTTTCCTTTCTTATTCTAATTTAGCATAATTATTTATATCCCTTTGACAATTATTTTTTATATTTCCCATATTTACACATTTGATGAAATTTTTTGTTCACTTTCCACAGTTTATTGGATGCTTCTTCCCAAATTTTTGGAATATGTGATGTTCAATATTCTTTACATAATGGGATTTATTTACAAACCACCCATATTTGACTCCATCTTATTCTTTTTTCACTAAGTCCAAGAGACCACTTGAAGTATTTGATCTCCATCTCAACCTTGAGGTAACAATGGATAATATCCTCATAATTCTTTATGTCTTGAATCACAAAATCTATTTGTAGACTCAGCTTTGGTCCATTATAAAAGTGATCTAACATTATTTTTTTGTTCATAAATAATCCATAGGAATTTATTTAAAGCCTTGTGATTTCTACGTTATATTCCCCAATGTACTCCTCATTCTTCTATATGAGTCTCAGGAACATTCTTTCCATATTGAGGAGGTGGGTTTAGAGAAAATATTTATTGAAAAACATTTTCATGAATTCCTCCCAACAAATGTAATCAATTTCTTCAAGGGGATTAATATTAATGATCATTTTCCACCACTGATCACTTTCCCCATAAAAATTTTAGACTGCCCATATCTATTTGTCTTCTTCTCAGAACTGGATGATAGAGAATATATTTTCAATGGAGTTAATCCACTCTTCAGAGAGGAGGGGATCAAAATATCCTCTATATACATGAGGTATTTTTCTCATTATGGATTAAATTAAAAAATTATATTTCCATAAGGGAGGAGGGAATTATAATTTATTCTTATTAGTAATAATAACATGATCCAACTTAGCAAGTACATTAATGTTACTTTGTGCATCTGTTCCCATCATATTTATAATATCATTAGGGAATTATTCACATTCCCTATCTCATTGATTATTGTAACTTGTTTTTCTATTTCCATTATTAACTATGAAAAAAATGTACAATTAGAGGTCATGAATATGTATCTATTAAGCATAAAAACATTAAAAAAAGGATAAACTTATAAAAGTGAATTATATCCTAACTTGTGACTCCTTAGTATTAAATTTATGTTATCCTTGATCTATTTCCAAACATATATTCTTATGGGAAATTTCTTTATTTCCACAAAAATGGTTTGTTCTATCATAATGAATTTAAGAAAATGAATATCATGTGGGAGTTCCAATCTAATATTGCATCAAGGCCCATTTTTGTGCACCAGTTGTCATTTGAGTCAATATGGAATTGGTATTTTTGGGTTTTACCCCTATATACATCTATTCCAGAGACACCTCTACCAGTCTATATCTAAACAGGGATGTATTTTTGTGGAAATAAATTACTCTATGATTACCAAAATTGAGGGATACTTTTAATACGTAGTATCATCCTTAAGGTTCATACTAAATAGATATATTCTATATTTCCTAAAATAAAAAGACAAATCTTTGATACCAACTATAGAGACCCTAGTATTTTACCAATATCATTACATGATTTTAAGCATAATTAAACATCAAATTAAAATCCAATGATCATGATGTCTAGTGTCTTTGAAGACTGGGTAAATATATCTGAAAACAAAAAACATTTCATTATTTAATACTCGTTTTGATCTCCTAACATCCATTGTTCACATACAGCGACATTGGATAACCTGGGGATGACATTAACAAATATTTGAGATAAAAATCATAGTATGGGAATAAAAATAATAATATAGCTTTATCACAATGGTTTGAAGGCATGTTATAATGAAAATAAAATCACAAAACAAATGGAATCGTAATATATAAGCATGGTATCATATAAAAATGGATTCATAGTAACGTTTTAGCAACATAAAACATGAATTTCACATGATTCATGTATCATTGCACATAGAGGATCACAAGTCAAGGTTAACCATGAATACAGTTTCAAGTGGTATCATGAGTCAAGGATAACTACTTGGACCACTGCACATAACATCTTATGAGACCCAAAATTACCCAATTTATTGGAGAACTATATGGGATCACCCATATTAACATGTTCATTAATATTCTTTCTGAATAAATAATCTTACATAATGAATTATACATAATCATAAGGGTACCCATGGAATGAAATGTTTATCATAATCCTGCCAAAAAGACTAATGAATTGGTCTATCATACAAGTATCCATGAAAAGAAGTAATTCGATAAATAATTTACATTAATATGGTATAATATTCATATATAATAATACATGAAGCCAAATATATTTGATAACATGTAAAATATGTTCTATAAAACATTAAAATTAAAACATTTTAGTGAGGTTTAATGAAAATATCAAATATCAATTAAAATTGAAAAGTAAATAATATTTTATATAAAACAAGAATTTAACCAAGAAGGGTTTCATAATAAAAATATTGGTTTTATAAAAATAATGGTTCCTTAAAAAAATATCGTATTGTGTAATCAAAATTGGGTAAGAATTCATGAGGATCCCTTAAAACTTGTTTTCTTATCGGGAAGTATTGAGGAGGGAATCACATTAAAGATTGTAGGTCCTTAAAAAGAACAATTAATGGATATTGATATATGAATTTTTATATATAAAAATATAATCTAATTTTTAAATAAATATAATATAGTATTTTACTTTTGTAAAAAGAGAGTATGAATAACCCGAAAGAATAATGGAGGTTCTAGTAGAATCCCTTACATTTTGTCTGAACGTGTTCTCGACTATATATTAATGACCTGAATAATAAAATTATGTTAATTAATTAATATTTATAGAAAAAAAATTATATGTAATAAATTTTTTGTTACCTTTTTTTGTGCATTCAAAACATCTTTGACCAGTTATGAGGTTCATTTTCATTATTCATGTATGTTTGTTTCATTGTCAGTTTACTTATATACATTACCTCATAATCATGTAAAATGGGGTTGGTTGTCTAGAAATGGAGTTATATTTTATTATTGAACATATTCATGGTTATATGGTTTTAAATTTAATTAAGATACTTTATGTTAAGATGATTCATTATATAAAACATTATTGATAACCTTTTGGGTTAATTCAAAAAATAATTCACAACAATCATATTTTATTTTATAAATCAATACTATGTGTACAAAAATATTCAAGAACCATAGATAAGAAATAGTAAATATAGTATATCATTTTTAGTCCATAATAACGGTTTTTTTGACCCAAATTGAAGATGGTAATGGAAATAGAAAACCCATCATCCATGAATGTGGTAAATGAACACATCTTGGATGGTGTTTTTATTTCTAGAATAAAATAAGGGTAATAGGGAGAAGATAATAATATATTCCATTATTATTGTAAAACATGCACATTAATGGTACATTAGTTTTCATTATATTTGGACTGTTATAGGTAAGGATAGAAAAGAAAACAAAGGAACAAAAAAAAGTAAAATAATTTAAAAGTGGAATTTACCTCTTGAATTAATCTTCCTTGAGAGCCTCTTAAGGGGAGAAGGTTTAGTCTTTTGAAGAGATCAAGGGATTATGGACATGGTGGACGATTTTGGGGGAAAATTGATCATAATTTAGCCAGGCAATATGTATTTAGGGATGTGAAGAGAAGAGGGAAGTGTGGGTGGTTTTTATAGTGGATAGATGAACAGTTTTCTTAATATTTTAATCACTAGTTATTTATTTCTCTATAAGATAAATAATTGTGATTATTACCTGAAAAATTATAAATAATTGCCTGTGTGTGGTAATCAATTTCCATTTACATCATCTATGTCTGAAGCATAATGAAAAAATTCTGGTTTTAACAGTTATTATAAATTATCATATTTTATTATTCATCAAAAAATCGTGTATTTCATAAAAATCCAAAAAATCCACCGAAACCAATTTTTTGATGAATAGAATCAAAAAATGAAATCCATTTTATTAAAATAATTTTATAAATATGGAAAATTTAATTTTTAAATAAAATCATCCTTTACATAAAAATTACAAATTGTAAAATTATAACTGATTTTATAATACTTTGAATAATTAACCAGTGTCTCGTAATATTATCCTAAAATATTAAAACATCGAAAAAATTATTTATGAATTCATTTTATGAAAATAAGTTTTCTTAATTATTATATTATTAATTAATTGTTAATTTAATATTTATGACTTATAAAAATATAAATATTATTATATTAAAACTTATAAGATGAATTAATTTTATATATATATTATTTGGTAATGTTACAATTTACATAGTTGATATATTATTCATAAGGATTATATTACTATAAATAAGGGTGAAATTACTATTCATAAAGGTCAGTTATTATTCCCCAAAAATGAAGTTTGTCTTAACGAACTCTATACATCTTACTGCTCACAACCGTGTATGCAACATTTATTAAATTCAAATCATATAAGTGATTATATTATGTTTAAGGTCACATAGTACTTATTATATCATTGAATTGTGATTTCCTATGATTATTTGACATACCTATAATATGGTAATTTCCATTGATAAAACATTGGTTTGTTATATGTGGCATTTTATTAAAACATTAATAACACTTTGATACGATCCTTAAAAACAATATTTATTATAACGGTCTCATTTTTCATATTTCAAACAATATAAATCCCAAAATTCATATTATTAAAATTAATTATTATTAAAATCTATCTATATACCTTCATGTTGATTAAATAGAATTATCTATTTATTCATATTATATATAGTTTTATACCAAAAAGAATATAAAATAGTATATGACAAACAATGTATGGGATAAAACCCTAGTAGCCCTTTCCATAATGGGTATGGGTGATTAGATATTTTTTAACATTCTTCAAAGGTGTTTTGGAGGGTAAATATTTAGTTAATGATTTTTTTTGAGACTTTCACTACAACATAATGGCAGTTTCTATGAAATAGAGGGATTATCTATATTATGTGGTGGTCAACATAGGATCTTAAGGCCATTTCAATTTTTGGAATGGTTGAAAAATGGCTATGGGTTGTGTTGTAAGTTATTAGAGTCAAGAAATATTGAGATGCATGATGCACTTTATTTCATTGAGGGATGTTCAACCAAATTTATAGTAGTTTCACAGGGGGGAAGAATGTTTTATAATAATAATCATTGAAAATGGGTTCTGGAACACATTTGTGTCACCTATAGTGTGGACCTCTTCTTGAAATTTAGAATCTGCATCATGGTCCATATTATATTTCCTAATCATTATTTGACCAGGGAGGTTGAGGATTTGTCCTCTTCTTTATGATGTTGTACTCCTTGTGATAGAGAGTTATTCACTATGTTCAAGAGGTATTTTCCATAGTCTTCATGTATTTAGATAGCCTATAAATACAATAATACACTATAAACCCAAATTCATCATGTATTTCTCTAAAATTATATATTCCAATAAGTTCTTTTTAATTTATTTTTAAGACCCTTTCAATCAAATTCAATCATAAATTTTTTGTGATCGTTCAATGGTGATATGAAGTGGGTTATTCCTATTATCTTATAAATTATTATCCAATCAATATTGTGTCCTCATGGTTCTCAATTTCATCTTATAGATGTTTCTCTCCCACTCTCTAATATAGAACTTCATAATGTTTTTAGGGAGGTAATGGTTCCATTTTCATGGAGGGATGTAGATTTATTCATAGTATAGTTTTTCATTGGTCTTTTTTTCTATGTTATCACATGAAAAACAGTCAATACTTGTGAAATGGTGTTCAATAAATCTCTTTTTTTTCATTGTGAAATCATAATTTCATCATGAATTATTTTATTCGCTATTCATGGAATTAAATATAATATATTATAGAACATATTATTCAATAAATTGTTTTTGATAAGTGATTGCATGAAATTTTCCACCATGATAACACTTTTTCCTATTATTTTACTATATATTATGATATATTTGGTCTTCATTGTTAATAATATTTTTATACTTGATTTATCAAGATAATTTGATGAATATGGTTAAATAATATCTGTATGGAAAACTATTGGTCGATAAATTATTATAGTGATGTGTCTAATGAATCCATAGATTTTTGTAATTTGAAGTCAAACAAAATTATGATAAATGAATTTATAGTTTTTTGTTTTTTATATTAAATATTTTTTTTATTTTCTAAAAAACATGAATATGGTAATTCTTGTTTTGAATAATAATAAATAATAATGATAATAAGTTTTTATTCATTATTTATTATTGAAAATGAATGTTATTCTTGAAATATTTATTTTTAAATTCAGTAGATTATTATAGGGAATTCCTTAGGTTATCCATAGTTTCAAATTGTAATAACATAATTGGTTTTTATAATATTGTAATAAAATAATTTCATTGAAAAAGAAAAATTATTGGAACAATTGGAGCCAATTTTCTTATTATTAATGAATGCCTTACATTTGGGGCCAATGGGTACCATATCCATGTGAAGGCAAAATGACTTGTTTTTAGGGACTAGATTCCCAAATGAATCGGTTATTGTTTATTGTATTTATATTATTATTTGGATTTGATGCTTCCAATGAAGGATTATGTGATCTGAGGATGTATGTTGGTTTCAGGATATATGGGTATGGCTTTTTATAGTTGTGGAAACTATTAATTCTACTAATTGTCAGATTCTGGGTGATATACATGGGTAAGTTATTGATTAAACTGGCGTGGATGCAATGTATGAATATTGTCTTACCCATTGTTGTGATTAATGTTGTGATCATTTCTAAAATATCTATTTAATCTTTGGATTAAATGATTACTTATTTATATATATTAAAATTTTCATTAATTACTTTTGGGGGTTTTGTTTTGTTATTAATTTCATTTTTAGTACATAATAATGTTTTCTAGAGTACCTAGAATAATAGAATGATAATTTTTATTAATATTTTTACCCATGGGGTTACTATTTCCTAGTTTTTAGATATTGATAGTTTTGAGAAACATGGATCCATTGGGTTTCAACTAGAGCGATTGGACATTTATTTAATGTCAATTAAATATAAAATGGGAAATGGATAAATTATATTTAATGAATTATGTATGTGGAATGAAATGTTAAAATTTATGAATTTATTTAAAATATGTCTCTATAATGTTCACGGTCCTGTTATAAAAGTAGTATTTAGTAATAGAAGTTGGATTTAAAAGAGAAATTAATTGGACTTGAGATGAGCAAATGACTAATTCTTATGTTTTTCACGTGATAATATTATATCATGTTTTTTATATGATTTAATATTACAAAAAAAATCATTTATATAGGGTTAGTAAAGTACAGTGGCCTCTTAGAGGGTGTTTTCCATATCATCTAGGTTAGCGAGGGATGGTTGGATGGCAAACCCCTATAACCCCACTCCCATCACCGAATACTATTACGAATACATTCGAAAAATTGTTATCATTACAAATATATTTCTATTATGGGATTTAATTTATTGTGGTTATTTCCCACACATTTTTTGGATATAGTATCTTAATGGTTATTATAAGTATGGTTTTTGTAACACCTGGATGTTTTTTATGAAATATTTTCATTAGATTATCTTTATTTTTTAGAAACATATTTTCATGAAATCATTAGTTTAAATGAACTATGATATGACCTTATTATTAAATTAACATTATATCCTATCTCTTAGTAAATTATAAATAATTATAATTGACTTAAGAAAATTCATTGTGAATTCATTGTATATCAATTATTTATTAAAAATAAAAATAAATTATATATTAGTATATTTTAGTGAATTACTTTTGGTAATGAAATTAATACAATATAAATGTGTTATATAATTAATATAATATTTTTTTATATTCATCCAATCAATTTTAAGTCCAAGGAAATGAATCAAACACTATTTGATGTATAAAAAACTATTTTTAATGTCTAATTTTACACCATTGAATGGTGAACCCATTTTAAATTATGATTTTGGAACATTAAAAATTTATATTTGAAAAAAACAATTTATCTTTAAGTGGGATATAATAATTTACTTTGGATGAATTTTTGATATTTTTTAGATAACTATAGTGATTTAATAATTAGTAAAAATATATTAAATTTTAATTAAAAACAACTTTTTTCACCGAGTTAATTTATATGGATATATAATAATATTTATGGGTTTTATTGTAAAAATATAATATATTTTTGTCATTAAATATAATATATTTCTTTATAGTTAATTTTAAATTGAATTTATATGTAAAAACATTAAAATCTTTTATAATGATTTAACTTTTAAAACTCGTTTTCTCATTTCTACAACGAGATTAATTTTAAATTAATTACAGAAAATTATACCTTTTGAATTTTTAGAAATTGAAACTATATTTAGAATCATTAGTTCCAAATTGTTTTTATATGTTACATTTATTTTTGGGAATTATGGAGATTAACTTCGGTGGTTATTTTTATTACCATAGTTAAAGGTAAATCAAGTAATTAAGGGTACAAATAATATAAAAAAATTAACTTAACACCTATAAAAGACCCATTAGAGGAATAAATTATACCCTTATCATTTATTTTTTTATTTTTAATCACTTAATGTCCACTTACATATGACTATGACATTAATGTAAGAAAAACTAGTAAAGGTGATAAATGTCACATTCTCATTTTATATATGCATGTTAATTTTAATATACTAATATCTATGAGATAATATCGACTATAGATAGTATCTTAAAATATAAAATAATTACCTACATAATATAAATTTAATTATAATTTTTATAGATTAAATATTTAGCATTATTTATGAAAGAATAGTGATGTAAAAATTAATTTATTAATAGAAATATCAATTAAACTATTTAAAACATACTAAAAAATATCATATGAACTAATTAATTTCATACAATAATTATATAGGTGAATATGAAATTTTATGAGGGTATTAAATATTTTTCTTCGAATTTATATATTGTGAGAATTTTATTTAAAGTCAAATAAAAGAATTATGTCAAAATGGATACTATTGATATTTTATAAAAATAACATATTATAAAATTATTAAAAATAATAAAAATATTTAGATATTAAAAAAGTAGAACTATATGATCTAAAATATCATGTAATACCAATTTATGGTCAATTAACACTATATAAATAAATATTTATAACCATTAAATATTTATAATGTTACTACCATAGTTAAAATTAAATAGAATAAGTATGTGTCAATTAAACATATACGGTTTAAATTAAAAAAATAAATTGTCCAAAATTTATTAGTTGAAACTTCTACACCCATATAGAATCTAATATTCTAAATTGGAACATTTTATATGTTTTTTGGGAAAGGTTTTATTTTATTATAAATTATTTTTTATAGATATTTTCACAGTGCCCCTCACCTCAATTATAAAGGGGAACCTCCTATCTCACCTCTTCAGTTCATTTTGAGTCTTCATAACCGACCATAACCTAACATTTTTCATTTTAAATTGCGCTATTTAAATTCTAGAGGTTATGTTGATCTTTAAAGACCAACTCTTGTGATTTAAGAAGTTTTTTGGAGGAAGGATATTGAGGAAGAGGTAATCTCTTATACTGATTCTTTATAACTTATTTCTTCTTATACATCCTCTTAATTAGTTGCGTCATTATAATTTAATAACATCAATATCACTATTAAAATGAAATTTTATTATAAATATGAAAAAACCATTGTCCACCTTCTTCTCATCATATAAAAAAATAAAATCACCACGCATGTGTACGTACGACATACCACCTCCACCATGTGGTGTAATATGTTTTTCACCACCACATTTTATGGATGATTATATTGATAATAATAATAACTATATATGAATATTATAACATTGTAATTATTTAGAAATATTATACACTATACACTTCAATACCATTCAACAATTTTTTGAATGATATCATTGCTCGTGCATACATACAACCTACCGTCTCCCTGATGCGATGTGATTTATTTGACATTACCTTCATTAAAATGTGATTATATACATGAATTGAATAAATAAACATGATTTATATTTTAATAATATCTTCCTGTAAATTATATAACTATAAACTAAAACAATGTATATGAAAATATCAGAAAAAACATGCATATGAATATAAATTAGTTAATACCCGTATAATGAAAAACAATGTAATGTTACTAACAAATAGATGAAAATATGATAATAAATGTTATTAAATTTTTTTTATGATTCATGAATAAATTAGTAAAATTATTTAAATCATTTTACCTGATTTTTGGATACATATAATGAAAACTGAACATAAGGTAAGGGATATCATAACAAATCTCATTTTTATCCATAATTGTTTATTTGTAAGTATTTACTGGTGTATATTTATCATGTACGTCCTTGTTTCCAAAATATGTATATCAAAATAATATTTATATCCTTTTAAAATTGTTAAAATTTAATTTTAACCATTTGTAAATATTTACTAAATGGTATGAATGGAATTTTTTGTCCTTTTCAGTGGGAGGTACTTTTTGACTTTTTTAGAAAAAGTATGAGAATAAAAAAAATTAATCTTTTATGACATGAACATATTTTTATGCTTTCAAAATTTCATATTTCATTGAATATTCCCTTAAGACATTAAAATTTATTTTTTACAAAAAATTATTTCTTCTAAATTGTGCGACACTTTGAGGAAGGAAAATGGTTTTAAAGAATAAATAATATTTTCTTAAATAAATAATTTCAAGTGTTTTCTCAAAATTATATTCCATCTAAGATGACAATTTTTAAATAGAGTTATATTTCTATTTCATTTATTATTATTATTTTATTTTTTTCAAGATGGAATTTTACTTAATCCATCTGTTTTATATCAATAATCATGGAATAATGTTTAGAAACACATTTTATTTCATTGGTTATTCTATGGTAAATGTTTTTATGTTTTTGTGGAACATATAAGAATGTTTTAATTATGAGATCTTCGGGACATATATATCCCACCAATGAATTGGGTAAATATATATATCTCATGAGGTAGGCATGATTTGAGTGACATGTAAATTCAGTTCAGTAATACAGGGTTGGAGCTTGGAATGAACATAGTTCATGAATGGACATTGTCTGTTATGTCAGTCTAAGAAATGAGCCTTGACTAATATGAAATTATTTTCAACGCTTATGTGTGTATTCCATGAAAGTTCTTGTCTAATATTATAAATATTGGGATTATATTTCACTTTTATGATTTATACCATGACATGATAATATGATTTTTTATATGGAGTCTAGGATTTTCATTCCTTATGTTCGTATGATTATGATATGATTGAAATTTCAATTTTTTACCCTTAATAATAATTTGAGCTCATCATTTCATATGTTTCATTTCCCTGAGACATAAAGACCTATATTAAGTAAGATATGTCAAAATGCTGTCTAGTTATGGAGAAATAAGTGAGATATATTGTGGGTGTTTTATGAAATAGTTGCCTATGTTTCCTAGTTTCTAAAGACACTAAACCTATATGGTCCTCGCATGGTTATTTTTCTATGTAATAAATATTATTCAATGTTTAAGTAATATTTATTTGTAATGAATTTTATATAGTAGATTGAATGAGAAAAAAAGTATAGTTATCCTTAGGAATCTAGGATGAGATAACCTTATTAATAACCCTAAGGATATGTCAATGTATTGGATATACTCTTATCATAGTATTTTAGAGATGTTCATGAATAACCTAGGACAAAACCTTAACTATCCTAAAATAATATTTTATTATTGTTTATGTGGTATTCTTTTTATGAATAGTTTTTATCAAACTATACTTCTTGGTTTTAGTCAATGACTTGAACTTGAAGGAACTACATTAATGAAAAATGTTTCTGGAAATTCAATGATGTTCCCCCAGAGAAACCAAATGGTATGGGAAAAGGAATGAAAAATATTATACAACATTCTCAATCTATGAATCATGCTGGAATTCCAAACGAGAGGAGTGAGATAAATTAAGTTGGTTCCTTCATTATACAACATCCACAATTATTCAGCCAGTCTTATGATACATTAGTGGTGAAAAAATGGATCGGTTCCACTTAAAATATATTTTCATTTCTAAAATGTTCTGTACAAAATTAAATCATCTTATAAGTGTATTTTCTAAATGGAATAGAAGATCAATAGTTTAATCTTATGAATAATATGAAGAAAAGACATGAAACTGGGTTCGTAGAATGGGACGAGTTCAATAAAATATTTTACAATAATTATAATTCTCATATTCATAAAATAAATATGAATAATGTGTTCTTTGAACATTATAAAAATGAATATGAATCTATTGGTACGCTTCCGAAATTACTATCTAACCTATGTGTAAAATTTATTGATTCTTTAGTTGCTTAAATCCATGTATCGGAATGAAATTTTTCATAAGGGAATTATATATCTACGAGGAAATTGTTCACTGTGATCTCAAGGTTGATATGTATATTAGGATAACCCATCAGTAATGTGGATGTGATAAGAATTTAAAAATGTAATTAAAAAGAAAATATAAAGACTAAACTAAAAAGAAGATGAATTTTCCTTTATGCTCAACGTGTGGAAAGAGACATGGATGTAATTTAGATAAATATATGATTGAATTTTATAAGTTTGGAAAATAAGGTCTTCAAGATCTTGAATGTAGAGACCTGAAGCTTGACGTACATGGAAATTACATTACTTTTGTGGAATACTTAGTTCATAACAAAAACACACACACAAGGATCGTAATAGTTTAGTGTCTTTTGAAACTCGGAATATAATCTTCTAATCCTGGTGAAAGATCTTCAACATCTCCCATAAAGATCTTCATTTTTTTAATACCTAAAACCTTTCTTTATATTCTCGGGAAAATAAAACATAAAAGGGTGAGCTCAAATGCTCAGTAAGGGTAAACAAAAGAAATATCAATCACATCATATACATAAACACATAACTTTTGGAAATCTTAACTTGTAAAAGAGATCATAATTTCATAACATGGGATAACTCATGGCAGTGAAATGTAATCACAATAATCATAACTTAAAACATTAAACTTTGTGGAATACACACATAATCATAGAGAATCATTTATTATTAGTCAAGACTCATTGCCAAGACTATCTTAGTGGACAAAGTCCCTTTCTGAACCGAGTCACCCTCGTTTCAGTCCTGTTTCACTGAACCGGTATAACCTACCGTTCGAGCCATGTCTATCTCATGAGATATAAAATCTTTACCCAATGCATTGGAGGGAGATATATGTCCTACACATCTTATAATGAATCTTTTATTATGTGTGCCACATAATCATAAATCATACATCATCGCATAACACATATAACAAAAACGGGATTCTTGAAACATCATGACATCATAAAACAAATCATATAAGGTAAATGACTTCATAAAAATAATTAACTCAAAACATAATCAAATCAATTTAATAATAGGGATAAAAAAATAACCCTATATTATCTTATATGGAAAATAATTTTGATAAAACACTTGAACTCCATTCTTGAGGAAAATATCCTTTCTTCTTCAAAAACATTTTTCCATTCTTAACATGTCATACAAATTTAATCTAAATGAATTTGATTA
Organism: Viscum album; assembly: GCA_963277665.1. Taxonomy (NCBI): domain Eukaryota; kingdom Viridiplantae; phylum Streptophyta; class Magnoliopsida; order Santalales; family Viscaceae; genus Viscum; species Viscum album. Next base: position 1,273,017,752 of record OY728146.1, read on the forward strand.
AAAATAAACATAAAAACTTGTAAAGGATGCTTCTTAGAAATAATGTTTTAAAAATCCATTCATGCCGTATAAGTTAAAAAAACATTCTTCTCGTAATTTTGTCAGAAAAGTCAAAACTACCTCGTACGAAAAACGTCAAAATATTCCTTTCATATCTTTTACTAAAACCTCACCAAAGGGTAAAATTGGATTTAAACAATTGTAGGTGGATGGAAATAATATTACATATTGAGGAAACATGGATGTGGATGATAAAATACACCCCAATAAATACAAAATTATAAATAATCTCGGATAAAAATGAGATTGTGATATTTCCCTTACCTTTGGTCTGATTTGCTTCATAAGTGTCTGAACCTCCTGTATAATGATTTAAATAATGTCATTGACTTATTACATATTCATATGCATTGTTATTATATCATATATGGTTCACTTATGACTTTATATTACCCGTTCTTTTGTAAATCCATGTTAAAGTTGCGTATTGGGTAAAATTGTCTCATTTGCCATTCGTGTTTTAAATTGTAATTATTCATATGATTAATTAGATCATTGTTACTTAATTATAGAATATAAAACATGATTTATATATAATATGTATTCATAATATACATATATATAATGGATCGATAAATGGAATGAAATACACCGTTCATGGAGACGGTAGGTCGTACGTACACTTGAATGCTGTTTTCTTTTCGTTATTGAATTGAGTGGAATTAAGTAGATGACATACATATATATACACAAAAATCCAGTAGCTTTATAATGTCATATATTTCATTATTATTGCTTATGTATACTTTATAATCATTCTTAAATGGTTAACATGGAGAATGAATCTCATCACGTCGTGGAGACGGTAGTCCGTACGTACGCACGAGCGATGATATCATTTCCATAATTATTGAATTGAATTGGAGTGGATGATAAAATATATCAGAATAATTATGATGTTCTAATAACTATCTATAGTTATTCTTTACACCATTATACCCATCCATGTAAGGTGGTGGTGGAAAATAGATTACACCACGGCGTGGAGACGGTATTCCGTACGTACGCAGGCGCGAGGATTTCTTTTTCCGTAGGATGGATAGATAGTGAAATAGGTTTGTTTCATACTTATAATAAAATATCAGTATATTAGTGATACTGATGTTTTTACTTAATAATGAAACAACCTATGAAGAAGAATTGGAAGAAGAAATAAAGATGAAAGAATCGGTAACGGACATTACCTATTCTTTGAAGTGCTTCTTTGAGACCTCATTTTAGGGCATTAAAATAGGTATTTGAAGAAGACCAGAACCACTAGGATGTTTCTAGGGAAGTGGAAAAAATAATTTTTCAGTTGTTGGCCGATCATGAAGGCTCAAAGTTGTTTGAGGAAGAGAGGGAGGAGGTGCCCTTTTATAAGGGAGGAGAAGGGCTCCTTTGGAAAAACTAAAAATATTATTTTATTATAAAGTAAAGTTCGGTTTTAAATAGCTCCAAATTGATTTATTTCGAGGCTAAGGTGGGAATGGGTCGAAATCCTCTCATCAAATATAATTTATACAAGTTTAGGTTCCTATTTTAACCTTATCGTTTAGATTTAACATTAAGTTAAATAATTTTACTTTTACTGTGTCTTCTTTTGTTTTTACACTATAAGGTTAATAAACATACTATAAGAATCCAAACGAACCCCACTTTGTTTATTATTAATATATATAACCTTATATAAGTCATTTGGCCGAACCTAAGATTTTTAGTAATAAAATAACTATTAATAATATAATATTTTTCAATTTTGACACTATTTAGTAATTGGTTTTTGTGAAAATAATAACAGAATGATAAGTTCGAACTAAGTTAATTAAATTAATACTAACATGTCATATTAACCTAGAAAATTAGTGGAATTCACAAAAAGTCTTAAATTACATTTAGTTTGGTATTTATAACATCAATTATGTCTATATTTCATTAATAAGATAATTACTGCATCATCTTTGTGTCATAAATAAATTAAATTATTTGATGTTTAAAAATTACAAATAAAATACCATTATGTAGGAAATATTTTTATATATCTAATGAATATTTAAAATCGAATTTATCTTATGTATAACCCTATATTAAAAATGTTTTAGTAAATAAACTTTGATTTTAACTCATTTAACCCTACTTTAAAAAAATTAATAATAAATGTCCTAATCTAATCCAAGTGGGCCTAAATGGTCATATTTTATTCCTAAGTTTGTTTTTGGTCGAATTACACTTGTCCAATAGAATTAGGACATGTGTTAGGGTAATAATAATATCATTTTTACCCTTAATTACCCTATTTACTTTTAACCATGGTAAAAAAGTAAAATGTTACTATTCACCAAAAAATTATTTTCATCTCATTGAACCACATTTTACTTACTGACATCAACCGTGTCTTTTGAATTTTTGAAATTCCACTCACAGAAGCGGTAAAATTATGTTTTATGAAAAATTTAGTTTTTTTAACTACCACTTAGTGGTTTTAGTATTCATCAAAAATTGAAAGTTTTTAGAAAAATACCAAAAATTAGGGCTAAGCTATATTTGATATTATGAACTCAAAAATGATTTCTATATTACCAAATTCAATACATATTAGTTGCATTAATTAATTTAAAAATTAATTCCCGCCGTCAAAACAAAAGGCATGTTTTTAAGAGATAATAACTACCAAAAGATTGACACTTGTTTATGTCTGGTTTAAATGTGAAATTACATCCAATGACCAACATTGTACTAAATTGTAAAAATATATTCTAAATATACTTTAAAACCACTCAAATTAATAATTTATCACTATTAATTATTTCTATTGAAAAAGTTGTTTTTATTTAAAATTTTGTAATTTTCACTATTCATCAAAATATGAAAGTTATCCGAAAATCACCAAAATTTCACCCTAAGCTAATTTCGATATTACGAATCCAAAAATGAATTCGATTTTGAAAAATAAAATTTTCAAAATTTCAGAAAGTGGTTATTACTATTCATAACGGCTAGTTTTAATAATATTTTAATAGCATATTGTTGTTTAGTGAAACTCTTTATTGCGTACTACACACGCTATCGAGGATGGTCGCTATTGCGTGTAATGCCGGGGAAGTCAAGGATGCATGTTGTGCAAGATTATTTTGGTGTATCGTTCAACACAAGATATTAATGAAATTAAAAAGAATATTTTTCATAAAATCTCGGGGTATTACATTCTACCCCGCTTAAAATGAATTTCGCCCTCAAAATTCGTCGCGGTTATAAATGGTTTACTATTAGAAAGTTTCTTTAATAGAAACCCACATCGTAAAAAGGAATACAAAAACCAATCTTTAAAGATGAAAGTATGAAACATAACGGTTACCCAAATAAACTAATCACTCGGTTTCCACATAGGTGAAAATATGGATATGGAAGAAAAAGCTAACCATCATGTTCTGATGGAGAGTGGTAGATAACATGGATATGGAAAATCCAACAATCACAAATCCTTAAATTTGTGACGATCTATGGTACCATCTGATTAATAAGATATAAGAGCACTAGGGCAACATTTTTGGTTTTCAAGATCGTTTCCCTAAAGTTGAAGAATTTAAATTAGAATAAATACTTACTTTATTTTGGTACAATCTTACTGTTGTTCGTGCCTTGAACAATTTCCGCTTCATCTCTTAAATAAATGAAGTTGAATTTGTTATTCGTGAAGTGTTAGCAGATCATGTGATAGAATGACGGGTCATTCCATCTGTCTCAAACAAAAGGTTAGCAAAAGTTATTAAATATACATAAGTCATTCTATAGTGAGATTAATCATTTATGGTTCCTAAAATGGACTTATACATCATTTATCATACTGCTTAATATAATAAAACTAGTTTCTACTAAACAAGGACTTCCTATAGGCCAGTGGTAGGCGATAAAGGCCAGTTGCACTTCGGTTGTGGGTTCGATTCCCACAGCCTTGTCCGACGCGATGGGTTGTCGCCCATCCTACAGGTTGTCGTTTTTCTAAAGATATATTTCTATAACATCCCATAAATAATACTAACTTCTGTCCAACATAATCCATTCCAATCCTTAGGCTTATCCATAATATTGTCGTCCACTCTCAGAGATTTAATACCATCATTGATACCCATATATCATAAGATATATCATGTTGGTCACATTCCAATCATTCAAAGGCTATAATCTTGTACTCTCTTGAATACCCATTGAACCATAGTGAAAACTTGAATGCAGTTAAATGTTAACACTTTCCATATACCAAAATACTCAAAATTCTATATACTCAAACCATGATATCACTTAGTCCTTATATCAATCATGAGCTTATGAATACTATTAAACATTTCATTTTCTCGTTTTCCCTTTATTATGCGCATATCATCTTATTTCCAAAAATATCTCAATCACTATGAATACCACATTAGACCAATACATAAATATTCCAATACTCCATGATACAAGATTATTTTGGAATCCCATTACATAAACACTTAATCATTCCACCACATCGTTGTCATATTCAACATCGCCAATAGTGATCGCAGGTGACTTCCCTTTGTCCTTTTCCTTAAGTGGTTGCTCATGTTGATCATCACTAACCCTTAGATTAGGGCATTTATTAGAATAATGCCCCATTTCCTTGCACTTGAAGCATTGAAGTGTTGGTGGTGTGTTCTCTGCAGTGTTTGCATTGTTCACATCATTAGAAACACTTTTTCCATTACCTCGACACTCATCTTCTCGATGACCTTCTTTTCCACACTTAAAACATTTTATAGTCCCTTTAAGAAAATCTCCACTAAGCTTCTTTCCTCACTCTGAGCATAAAGAAACATTCATCTTCTTTTCACCATTTTTCTGAGATTTATTCTTGAACTCCATCTTTCGTTTCTTGTCAAAACCATGAGATGGATATGTAACACCAACTTCCATTTCTACCTTGATATCACAACGCACAATTTCTTCATATCTACTGAAGTCTCTTATAGCTAATGCCCTTCGAAGACTTGGTTTTAAGCCACTGAAAAATCGATCAACTTTACTTTTAGGTGGGATGATAATGCCATATGCATAGCTTGCAAGTATTGTAAAATTCACTTTGTATATACCAACAGATTCATCATCCTTCTGCTTCAGCTCAAGAAACTCTGTTTCCATCTTTGTTCGAAGAATACGAGGGTTGTACTTACTGAAAAAAAAAAGTTCTTGAACTCGTCCAATTCCATGGACTCAAATTCATCTCTTAACCTCATATTCTTGATAAGATTCCACCATTGATCAGCTTCACCTTCCAAACGATATACTGCTAAGATGACTTTATCATGTTCAGAACATTGAAGAACTGAAAATATCTTTTCCGTGGTACTGATCCATTGTTCAGCGACAAGTGAATCGGAAGCCCCACTGAATGAAGGTGGACGTTGCCTCGTGAAGGACTCAATAGAATATTGTTCCCTTCTCTGTTCATTTGGACTCCAGAATGATTCATAGCTTTTGTAAGTATGGAAATAAGATTTTGCACTCCATCTCCCATAACATTTGTTTGTTCAGGAGGACAATCATTGAATTTTCCATTGCATTGATCAACATGGTTCCTTCGGGTTCCATCCATCGTCTAAAACCCAAAATGAATAGTGTGAGAGGAAAAAATCATGCTAGTGAAAACAACATAATAAAGGGGGAGTACCTTCAATATCTAACATCTTAGGTTTAATTCAATGATCATTAACGTAATTATAGTACTATATCCTATATGTATACTTAACCTTAGGGCATCCCTAGACATACCTTATAAATATCTATAGGGATCTCACTAACATTTTCGCATCCTATTTTCCAAAAGTTGACTAAACCTTTCCTCTGATACCAACCGTAGAGACCCGAAGCTTGACGTACATGGACATTACATTACTTTTGCGGAATACTTAGTACATAACAAAAACAAACACACAAGGATTTTAATAGTTTACTGTCTTTGGAAACTCGGAATATAATCATCTAATCCTGGTGAAAGATCTTCAACATCTCCCACAAAGATCTTCATTTTTTTATACCTAAAACCTTTCTTTATATCCTGGGGAAAAGAAAACATAAAAGTGTGAGCTCAAATGCTCAGTAAGGGAAAACACAAGAAATATCAATCACATCATATACATAAGCACATAACTTTTGAAAATCTTAACCTGTAAAAGAGATCATAATTTCATAACCTGGGATAACTCATGGCAATGAAATGTAATCACAATAATCATAACATAAAACATTAAAATTTCTGTAATACACACATAATCATAGAGAATCATTTTTTATTAGTCAAGAGTCATTGTCAAGACTATATTAGTGGACAAAGTCCCTTTCTGAACCGAGTCACCCTCGTTTCAGTCCTGTTTCACTGAACCGGTATAACCTACCGTTCCAGCCATGTCTATCTCATGAGATATAAAATCTTTACCCAATGCATTGGAGGGAGATATAGGTCCCACCCATCTTATAATGAATCCTTTCTTATGTGTGCCACATAATCATAAATCATACATCATCGCATAACACATATAACAAAAAATGGGATTCTTGAAACATCATGACATCATAAAACAAATCATATAAGGTAAATGACTTCATAAAAATAATTCCCTCAAAACATAATCAAATCAATGTAATAATAGGGATAAAAACAGAACCCTATATTATCTTATATGTAAAATAATTTTGATAAAACACTTGAACTCCATTCTTGAGGAAAATATCATTTCTTCTTCAAAAACATTTTTCCTTTCTTAACATGTATTACAACTTTAAGCTAAAAGAAGTTGATTAAAAATAAACTTAAAAACTTGTAAAGTATGCTTCTTAGAAATAATGTTTTAAAAATCCATTCATTCCGTATAAGTTAAAAAAAACATTCTTATCCTAATTTTGTCGGAAAAGTCAAAACTACCTCATACGAAAAACGACAAAAGATTCCTCTCATTTCTTTTACTAAAAACTCACAAAAGAGTAAAATTGGATTTACAAAATTGTTGGTGGATGGAAATAATATTACATATTGAGGAAACATGGATGTGGATGATAAAATACACCCCAGTAAATACAAAATTATAAACAATCTCGGATAAAAATGAGATTGTGTTATTTCCCTTACCTTAGGTCTGATTTGCTTCATAGGTGTCTGAACCTCCTGTATAATGATTTAAATAATGTCATTGACTTATTACAGAATCATATTCATTGTTATTATATCATATATGGTTCAGTTATGACTTTATATTACCCGTTCTTTTGTAAATTAATGTTAAAGTAGCGTTTTGGGTAAAATCATCTCATTTGTCGTTCGTGTTTTAAATTGTAATTATTCATATGATTACATAGATAATTATTACTTAATTATAGAATATAAAATACGATTTATATATAATATATATTCAAAATATACATATATATAATGGATCGATAAATGGAATGAAATACACCGTTCATGGAGACGGTATGTCGTACATACACATGAACGTTGTTTTCTTTTCGTTATTGAATTGAGTGGAATTAAGTAGATGACATACATATATATATACATAAATACAGTAGCTTTATAATGTCATATATTTCATTATTATTGCTTATATATACTTTATAATCATTCTTAAATGGTTAACATGGAGAATGAATCTCATCACGTCATGGAGACGGTAGTCCGTACGTACGCACGAGCGATGATATCATTTCCATAATTATTGAATTGAATTGGAGTGGATGATAAAATATATCAGAATCAATATGATGTTCTAATAACTATGTATAGTTATTCTTTACACCATTATACCCATCCATGTAAGGTGGTGGTGGAAAATAGATTACACCACGGCGTGGAGACGGTATTCCGTACGTACGCACGCGCGGTGATTTCTTTTTCCGTAAGATGGATAGATGGTGAAATATGGTTGTTTCATACTTATAATAAAATATCAGTATATGAGTGATACTGATGTTATTACTTCATAATGAAACAACCTAATAAGAAGAAGTGGAAGAAGAAATAAAGATTAAGAATTGGTAATGGACATTACCTCTTCTTTGAAGTGCTTCTTTAAGACCTCCTTTTAGGGCACTGAAATGGGTCTTTGAAGAAGACAAGAACCTCTAGGATGTTTCTAGGGAAGTGGAGATGATAATTTGGCATGGGTTGGCTGATCTTGAAGGCTCAACGTTGTGTGAGAAAGAGAGGGAGGAGGTGCTCTTTTATAAGGGAGTAGAGGGGCTCCTTTGGAAAAACTAAAAATATTATTTTATTATAAAGTCAAGTTCGGTTTTATATAGCTCCAAATTGATTTATTTCGAGGCTAAGGTGGGGATGTGTCTAAATCCTCTAATACAATAGAATTTAGACCAGTTTAGGTTCCTATTTTAACCTTATCATTTAGATTTAACATTAAGTTAAATAATTTTACTTTTGCCGTGTCTTCGTGTGTTCTTACACTATAAGGTTAATAAACATACTATAAGAAGCCAAAAGAACCCCAATTTGTTTATAATTAATATATATAACCTTATCTAAGTCATTTGGATGAACCTTAGATTTTTAGTAATAAAATTACAATTAATAATACAATATTTGTCAATTTTGACACTACTTAGTAATTGATTTTTGTGAAAATCATAACAGAATGATAAGTTCAAAAAAAGTTAATTAAATCAATACTAACATGACATATTAACCTAGAAAATTAGTGGAATTCATAAATAGTGTTAAATTACATTTAGTTTCGTATTTATAACATCAATTATGTCAATATTTCATTAATAAGATAATTACTGCAGCATCTTTGTGTCATAAATAAATTAAATTATTTGATGTTTAAAAATTACAAATAAAATACCATTATGTAGAAAATCTTTTTAGATTTCTAATGAATATTTAAAATCGAATTTATCTTATGTATAACCCTATAATAAAAATGTTTTAGTAAATAAACTTTGATTTTAACTCATTTAACCCTTCTTTAAATAATTCAATAATAAATGTCCTAATCTAATCCAAGTGAGCCTAAATGGTCATATTTTGTTCCTAAGTTTGTTTTTGGTCGAATGACACTTGTCCAATAGAATTAGGACATGTGTAAGGGTAATAATAATATCATTTCTACCCTTAATTACCCTGTTTACTTTTAACCGTGGTAAAAAAGTAAAAAGTTACTATTCACCAAAAAATTAATTTCATCTAATTGAACCACATATTACTTACTGACATCATTCGTGTCTCTCATATTTTTGAAATTCCACTCACAGAAGCGGAAAAATTATGTTTTATGAAAAAATCATTTTTTTAACTACAACTTTGTGGTTTCTTTATTCATCAAAAGTTGAAAGTTTTCTGAAAAATACCAAAAATTATTCCTAAGCTATATTTGATATTATGAACTCAAAAATGATTTCTATTTTACCAAATTAAAAACATATTAGTTGCATTATTTAATTTAATAATTAATTCCCGTCGTCAAAACAAAAGGCGTGTTTTTAAGAGTTAATAACTACCAAAAGATTGACACTTGTTTATGTCTGGTTTAAATGTGAAATTACATCCAATGACCAACATTGTACTAAATTGTAAAAATATATTCTAAATATACTTTAAACCCACTCATATTAATAATTTATCACAGTTAATTATTTTGATTGAAAACGTTGTTTTTAATTAAAATTTAGTAATTTTCACTATTCATCAAAATATGAAAGTTATCCAAAAATCACCAAAATTTCACCCTAAGATAATTTGAATATTACGAATCCAAAAATGAATTCCATTTTGAAAAATAAAATATACAAAATTTCAAAAAGTGGTTATTACTATTCATAACTGCTAGTTTTAATAATATTATAATAGCATATTGTTGTTTAGTGAAACTCGTTATTGCATACTACACATGCTATCGAGGAAGGTCGTGATTGCGTGTAATGCAGGGCAAGTCAAGGATGCATGTTTTGCAAGATCCTTTTGGTGTAGCGTTCAACACAATATATTAATGAAATTAAAATGAATATTTTTCATAAAATCTCGGGGTGTTACATTGAATGTCGAAGTGGTGGGGAAAAGATGTCTAATGATGTGAACAAAAAAAGTCTAAAGAGAATGAACTTCCTGTAAATCAATGTTACAAGATAAAGGAAATGGGGAATTCATCCAATCAATTCCCTAATCCATGTGTTATTGTAGATGATCAATGAAAACAAACTCTTATGTCTATAGATAAATGAATGTCACACACAATCACTATTGGTGATGTGGAGTACGATATGGAAGTGTTAAAAGAAACATAAACCATCCACTCTAAAGTAAAAAATGTTTTATTTGATTCTAGATCCATCCCTTATTTTATTTATGAATAATTTTTTATGGGTATCTCTATATTACCACAACAATTAGATGTTTCATTAGCTATGAACAGTACAAATAGCACAATAGTCTTATAAAAATTTTATAATTCTTCCCCGGTTGATGTTTTTGTGATTTTGCTTCATGAAAATCATGTGACCCTTCCTATAGTATATATTAATGTGATTATTTACATGGATTAGCATTCCCTATATTGATATCATATAAATTTCCAAGTAATGGAAGTAACATTTCCTATTCCAGATCAATCAATAATCATCAATCAATGTAAGAATGAATATAACATTATAATAAAATTTAATCCATCTTATTGGGGTTGATTCCAATAAATGAAGGTTATTTATCTCAAATGGTGGGAGAGAAACACTCGATTAATAATACTCCTATTGTATGATATTTTGTGTGTTTTTTCTAGAAGAATTTCCAGGTCTTCCATCAAATTGTGAAGTTGAGTTTTCTATATAATTCATGTCGGGTGTTATTCCTATTTCAATGACTACTTATCGAAAGGCCCCAAGTGAGTTGTATGAATTGATGTATAAACTCTATGATAATCTTGATATGGGATTCATACACCATAGTGAATCATATTATGGAGCACTTGTTCTATTTTTTATGAACAAAGACGGATCATTTTGACTCTTCATTTATTATCGAGAACATAAAAATATCACTAAAAAGAAAAAATACATCTTCCCCACATTGATGACTTATTTGACCAATAACAAGGAGTTCAATAATTTTCCAAGATTGATCTTCATTCAATATAACAACAATTAAGTTTTTAAAAGGAAGAAGTATCAAATTCAACAATCCGTACATGGTATGGACACTATTAATTTATGGTGATACCTTTTGGTATAACTAATGTGATTGTTATCATCATAGATTTAATGAATATAGCCTTTAGTGAATACCTTAATCATTTTGTGGTAGTCATTATAGATGATATTATTAACTATTAAAAAGTCATGGAAGAACTTGAATATCACTTAAAAATTGTACTGAAAACCCTGATAAATGTGAATCTTTATGCCAAATTTACCATGTTTGAATTTTTCATTAAAAAAATCATTTTTGGTCACTTAATCTCAAGAGAGGGGATATATATGGATCTGAAAAAAACATAGGTTATTGAATGATAGTCATTATTAACTAATATAACTAAGAAACATTGTTTTCATGGTTTGTCTAGATATTATCAACGTTCTGTGAAATATTTTCAATGATTATATAACCAACTCACCATGTTGACATGGAAAGGAGTTAAATTTGTTTGGATAGGGGAATGTGAACATAATTTCAAATATCTAAAAATAATTTTGGACGATGCACATTTGATCACATTTTCTTGTTGTGGAAAAAGGTTTGTGATCTACAATAATGCATTCAAGAACAGGCTATGATGTGTTCTCATGAAAAATCATATGGTGACAGTTAATTCCTTGCAAAAGATGAAAATTATTGGGAAAAATTACTAAACTCATGATTTTTCATTATCTATGGTAATATTTGTATTATAAGTATGGAGAAATTTTCTTTATAGTGAATGTTTTTATATTTATACTTATCATAAAATTTTAAAGAATATTTATACACAAACGGAGATGAATATGCACCTAATAGGTTGGTTGGAGTTTATTAACTATGACGACTTATCAATACATTATCACCATGGGAAAGTGAACAACGTGGAAGATTCTTTGGGTAACAGATTCCATTCTAGCTTATCCATGATGAGAATCATGAATGATCCCATATTTATGGACTTTCAAAGGATAGATCATGCCATTTTAATGGAATGGTTTAAATATTCTCTTTCTCAAATGAATGATAAACCGTTTATACAAGTAATTATTTAGGAGGTGAAAAAGGAATATTTGGAGTTACAAAAGAAGGTGAGAAATTTTCCTGAATAAATCCTTTATTTTGAGGAAAAAAATAAGGATACGGAATAAGGATTTTATTCCTCCAATACCAGACATGTAGAAGGAACTATTGGATGAAGATAATATTTCTTCATTCTCTATTAACACTGGAAGTAAAAATAGGTACAAATACCTTATAGAGTACATCTAGTGGGCTAGAATGAAAGAGATATCACCAAATATGTCTATCGATTCATGGTTTGTTATTAAGTTAAGGCTTAGAGACAGAATTCGATGGGGTTTTTACAACCATTACCCATACCAGAATGGAAATGGGAAAACATAACTATTGACTTTGTTATCAAACAACCCAAAAAAATAATAGGGAAATAATGTTATCTGGATTATAGATGATCACCTTATAATGTTAGCACACTTCATTACTATTATAGAGGATTTCTATATAGATCATATTTCAAGGATATATATAATGTAAGTGGAAATATTTCATGGAGTAAAACATTACATTATATAAAATCATGATATGTGGTTTACCTCGATGATCTGGTGAAGTCTTTAGCATGCTCTGGATATAGATATAAGTTTTATCACTGATTAGCATCCTCATGTAGAGGGTTAGTATAAGAGGACAATTAATACTTTGGAATACATTTTGAGATATTTCTCTATAGCTTTCAATGGAGTTTGGGGTCAACACCTACATTTATTATAATTTTCTTATAATAATTTCCTTGAATCTTTTATTCAGATGGATACTTATGAATCCCAATAAGGAACGAAGTTCCAAACTCTAACATGTTGAGAAAATTTTCAGGAATGAAATATATTAGGACTGATGTTATTGATAAAATGGCAGAAAGGGTAAGATCTATTCAACAACATATAAAAGAATCATAGAATAGAAAAAAAAATTACATACAACTGATGAAAATACATACTGTATTAAGTGGGTGATATAGTGTTTCTCAACATATCTCCCTACAAAAGAGTATTGAGATTTGGAAAGAATGTAAAGATGAGCCCTAGGTATACCAATCCTTTTGTAATTTTGGATCTTGTTGGGAAGGTATCTTACTGATTGGCACTTCCACTGAATAACTCTCAAGTTCATGTTGGGTTACATGTATCTCCCTTGATAATGTACATACCTAATACTTCACATTTATTAATCTCAGAATTTGTATCATTTGGAGGAAGATTTTTATTATGAAGAAAAACTGATAGAGATTCTGGATCACATTAAAAATGCTCTCCAAAACAAGACACTCACTTGGTTAAATTTTTTTGTACGAACCGCCATATTCAAGAGCCTAAATGGGAACAAGAGGATATGATTAAGGGGAGGTTTACTAATCTATTTATTTATAAGTGGAAAATTTCAAGGGTTAAATACATTTTACGGGGGGTATAATGTAACTCATAATTGTTTTTATTAAATATTTTCTTTAAATAATTGTTATTCTTAAGTAGATTTATTTACACGCAATCATGAGTTAAAATGAGATGCAAGATTCCTTTATTATAAAATTACTATTATATCCTAGCCATTAGGATAATTGGAATAATTATAACTAGCTTATGAAAATGCATTGTGACTTAATTGGCTATCAATTATTTATGAAAAATATAAATAAATTATATTTTTTTAGTTAATTGATTTGGGTAATGATATTAATGAGATATATATTTTTTATATACTTAATAAAATAATTTTTATATTTATCCAATGGATTTTTTTAAAAGGGTATGAATGAATACCTATATGATGCATAAAACATATTTTTTAAAGAATAATTTTACACCTTTGAATGGTGAACCCCTTTAAAATTATGATTTTGACACATTATTAATTAGTATATAAAAAATTAATTAATACTGTATCCAGAAATATAAAACTACTTTGGATAAATTTATGATATTTTTCTAATAACTTTAATTTTTTGATGAATATAAAAAATATGGTAAATTTTATTTAAATTTTATTTTGCATCAAGATATTTGAAATAAAAAACATATGATATTGAATCGATGTCAAGTATAAATAAAAAAAATTATCATTAAATATAATTCATTTTGATTATCAAATATTTTAAAATGAATTCATAGGTTCAAACATTTCAATCTTTTGCAATGTTATAACTTCTAATGCCTATTTTATCATTTCAACAATGGGATTAATTTTAAATTAATTACTAAACCTTCTAAGATTTTAATTTGGAGAAATGGATTCCATATTTAGAATCATTGTGTCCAAATTATGTTAATATGATACTTTTTTTGGAATTATGAATAGAAACATTGGTAATTATTTTTATTTCCATAGTTAAAGGTATATTAGGTAATTAGGGGTAAAAATAATATTACAAAATTATCCTAAAACCTATAAAAATTCAAATTGGATGACTAAATTAATCATTTATCATCTTTGTTTTGAAATTAAATCACATAATGAAATCATACCTATGAATATGACATTAATGTAATACAAACTGTTGAATGTGACAAAATTTCACCATCTCATTGTATATAAGTTTATTGATTTTAATAAATGGATTAGTAATATATAATATTGACTATAGATAATCTCCAAAATCCTAAAAAATTAAATACATCATATAAAACTATTTATAATTTTTAGTGATTAAATAAATATCATTAATGATAACACAATTGTGATCTAAAATTATTTTATTAATAGAAATATCAAATTATTGGTTTTAAAAATATTAAAATAAATATCATATGAACTAATTAATTTCCAAAATGAATTTTATAAGTAAATATGACCATTTAGAAATGTATTATGTATTTTGGATTTAATTTATCTATTGTGAATATTTTATTTGAAGTGAAATAATTGAATAGTGTCAAAATTGACATAATTGATATTTTATAAGAAATTTTTTTTATTAAACTATTTAAAAATAATTAAAAAAATTAAAAATTTCAAAGTGATAACTATTAGATCTAAAATTTTATAAAATAACCATTTAAGGTTAATTAAAAAAATATAAATAAATATTTATAACCATTAAATATTTAGAATGATATTACCACAATTAAAATTAAATAGAATAATGAAGTGCCAATTAAAATTATATGGTTTACATTGACAAGATAACTGGTCAAAAAAATATTGGATGATGATATTAAAACACTATATCATCTCCTCTATAAATTGGGACATTTTGGAGGTTTTTACCAAGGTTCGGATTTTGTTATAAATTATTATTTATAATGTCTCCAAAAGTACCCCACACCTCAATTAAAAAAGTGAACCTCCTCCCTCACCTCTTCACATCATTTTGATCTGTAAATAATGTATATAACATAAATATTTTTCTTATAAACATCCCTATTTTCATTCAATAGGGTTTTTAATCTTTAAAACCAAATCAAGTGCTCTAAGAAGAGGTTTAGAGGAAGCCCGTTGAGGGAAAAGTAATCTCTTCTAACGATTCATTCAAACTTCTTTCTTATTATACATCATCATCATTAGTTTTTATATTATAAAGTAATAACATCATATTCACTCATATAATTATATGTTATTATAAATATGAAACCAATATAGTCCACCTTATACCCATCCTATGAAAAATAAAATCACAACACGTCCGTGCGTACAGCTTACCGCCACCACGCCATGGTGTAATATATATTCACCAACACCATACATGGATGGGTATAACATCAAGAATAATAACTATATAAGATTATTATAACATTATAATTATTCTGGAATATTATACACCATCAACTTCAATACAATTATAAAAATTTGGGAATGATATTGTCACGAACCGACCCTACCGGTTTTGAGACGGAACTACCCCAATCCCGCCTCCATAGGCCAGGGGCTGGCGACAAGTGCCAAAGGCGTAAAAATCTCGATGAGCCCTTTTCCAAAGAACTTGTACACACACACAGCCCACTCAATTCAGAAGTGTAGAGTAAAAAAGGAAACCAAAGTACAAACCACTATAACCCAACCATAGTCATGCATCAACTTCAATATATTACAAGTAAACTGCTGAAAAGTACTAACAAGATAACTGAACATAAAAATGGGAAAAACACGCACCCAACTAGAAAGGTGCCATAACCCGGTAATAGGTAAATGAAAGTAAACTGCTTGTGAGTCGCACAACCTAAAATCCTCCTACGACCACTATATGCAGCCTAAGATCCTATGTCTACAACAGTCCTCCATAGTTCTGATTGACCTCTCTGTTGTATTCAAGGGCGCACCATGTGCGGTAAAAGACCAAGAAGGGGTGTGTATAAAGATACTCAGTAGGATGCCTCTAAATCTCTAGGGAGAAACAAATGAGGTACTAAAACGGTGAGCAGTAGGTAGAACAAATAACATTATAAGAGTACAATATAGAGAGTGCATCTCTACTAAACGAATAAAAGGGAGTACACTCATCCAATCCAAGAGGAGCTAGACACAGAAAGCATGTGGCATACCTCTCAGTTCATCGCACCTCCTAGAAAGAGATTAAATGAACCCAAAGAGTGGGAACAAAATTAGGGTTTGTATATAAATATTCTCAACAAGAAACCCGAATGAGTGTGTAAGGGGATCCTTATCTCCAAGATCATCCCAAGAAAAGTACCCAACAGTTTTAAGGGTAGCCATCACTGATGCCCAATAATTTCGCATGCCAAGACTGCCACATTGGCGAACCATACAACTAAGGGTCCCACTCTAGTAACCACAGAGGAAAGTCAATAACTAGCCTCATATAAAGGGATGAGTCTAAAAAAAGTCATTGGGTAACCCACTTCCCATCCCAGCTAGATGGTAATCCCCAAAATGTCGTTTGTTGAACCACTACCCAGCCCTTCTGGAGGTTAAACCCTAAGAGGTCGTCGGATTACCCACTGCCCAGCCCAGCTGGAGGGTAAACCCCAGAAGTTCGTCAGGTAACCAACTGCCCAAACCAGCTGTAGGTTAACCCTAAAGTCAATGGGTAACCTACTACCCAACCTCACTAGTGGGTAAACCCGAAGTTCAATGTGTAACCCACTACCCAGTCCTACTAGAGGGTAAACCTGGAACTGGTCTGATAACTCTACATTTCCCATGCCATAACTGGGGGTCACTAACCCCGCAACCGTGCGTAGGTTCGGAGTGCATCAAAGGAACCTCCAACCAATGACCCTTCATGTTTCCACTTTTAATTAGATCTCCAAAGAAGCTTCTCTTTCCCAAACAGATTACACTGTTGCAATCCTAGTGGAAAAATAAGCGAGATAGACTACATAATCACTTGAAATGGACTCCCAGTGAAACATTTATCAAACAATGCATCATGCTCATATGGAATGTCATAGGACCCAAACCTCGATCCGGAAATAGGGAGGGAAAATTGCACCAATGTGATACTCTTTTTAAATCACATAAAAATGACTACTCATTCATCCTGAATAGACATATGATGAAAAATTTGGTGTACACCACACATAGTTTAAATGAAGGTCTGTGGGTTCCACACCTAAACTCTGGATCCAATGCTTGAAACCACCATGGTCAACATTGTCTCGATTCCAAGGTCACAACGCCACTGGCGGTGCCTAAAACAGACTCTGGTTGTAGAAGCTGCTACTCCACGCATTATGCAAATGGGGCCCTGTGGGGCCCAAAACTCGACCCTGAAACACGCCACGCAGATCGTACCATTTAGTTCCTTGTAAACAACCACGAGTCGTAGGCTATTAATTTTCCCTGAACGGACTTATGAAGAATAACTCGTAAAAATGAAAAATACGTCTGAAATTTGCCTCTTGTGGCCCACACGTCTTGCCCGAATTTAGTCAGGTGGATCACGCCGTAGTAATCCCCTCATAAGAACACTCCGAAACGAGTACTCAAACACCCCAAACAGATGTCAGGTGAAGAAGCGGTGTTTCACCATAAAACCCGTGAACATGGCCCTGTGGGGCCGACACCTTTTCTCCAACCCAAATGCTTAGAAAAGCATATCAAACAGTCTGCACGAGGACTGGGGTCACACTGCCGTTGACGGTGCGTCAATCAGACATCCCAAGAAAGAGTTAGGTCTGACGTAAGAATAATTAAATGATTATTCTCATTAAGAGTTCCATTCCACCAAACAAAGAAACAAAACATAAAAGGTTTCAAACCAAAATTGGAAGGATTGTCTCATCTCCAGGTCCACAACGCCTCTGATGGCACATCAAACAGACGTCCGGCTAGCAAATTACATCCATTACAACTTTAATAATAATATAATATTATTAAAGGAAAGCATTGTGGGGCACCCGTAATTGGGCACAGAACTAAAAAACCCCAAAACCCAACATAAAATGTTCTTCTTGAATATTCGGACCCACATCCACAGACGGCACATCAAACGGACGCATCGTTTAGGAGATATGCCCCTTGAACGAAGGGGGTCCAAAATTGGGCTATTCGGAACCAGCCGGCCCGATACGGACAGTCAAACCGACTTTTCGTGGCCTGTTGGCCGCGGCCCACCCCAATAACACCAGACCTACCTCGGGTCTGGTTCTACAAATCAGACTGGCCAGTTGACTGGTCTTCCCCACGTTGCCCCGCAGGACCCGCGTTTGGCGGGTCCTTGTCTCCTCTGCACACCCGAGGTGAGTGCCTCTGGTTCACCTTACCGAGTGCGACAGGCCTCCCACACCACGAACACCTCCTCCTCCCGTAGTGAACCACTTCACTACCCATGATACACACCTTACTGCTCCTCTGACAGCGCACTAACCACTCAATGCCGCCCATGCTGCCTGGTCCTCCGCGCTCCCCATTGGCGACACCCGACACAGGCACCTCCGAAGCCCTGACCACCCCACCTCAGCTCCTCCCGGAGCTACCCCAGCCCCACTAGTGACCCCCGACAATGGAAACTCATTCTGAACCCCTGGCCGCACTGCTCGTCTCCCCCCATTTCTACTCCTACCTCCACACACTGGTCGAACGCCGTTTAACCCGCTACGCCACCACGACCTCCGGCCACTGCCCTTGCCAGAGCTGGGGATTCCAACGGCTGTCGCCACCGCTCTGGTGGCCCGATTCCAAATCCAAAGGAGGATTAGGAATCCTTGGGGTGAGACCTTCACAACGTCTTCCCCTGATTGTCGACTTGATAATATTTTGTGCATCTGAAAATTGGGATGAGGAACACCCATGAACGAGAATTAAAAACAAGGATCGAGCATTGGCGGTGTTTGTTCGACCATCAACCCAATTCCAAAATAATATTATTTAAATGATGAAATTGGAAAGAAACTCATGAAATTGACTAAGGTGTGAAAATTCATCAGATATCCTACCTTGATCTGGTCATTCGTCGTTGGCGACATTTCTGTTGCGATCCCAATTCGATCCGCCGGAGTTCGCTCCTTAATCTGGTGAAGAATAGTGAAGAACATCAATGAAAAAGAGATAGAGTGGGAGGAATATAGATATATAAAGAGAGAAGAATAATGTTTTCTCCCCTTATCTCGAGTGAATTTATAAAAACTCACTGAAACTCCACCCATAGTTTAAGATCCCAAAACATCCGCGCTTGCTTATTTTATATCACGCCTAGGAAAAACCCACCATCTTGAACTAAACGGAAGTATTTCCATTCCGAGACATGATTTTAATGTTATTTTAAAAGTACTTTAGTGTTAAAAATTACTACGTCATTATTTCAGAATGACGATTTTTCCCCTGGGTGACATCTCTCACAGCAGGCCCGCGCTCGTAACTTTTATACCCCGCCTAGGGAAAACGGAATACTCCAAACGCAGCCGTGTCTTTCGATTTACTATTTGACATACCATTTAGGAGAAAAAATAACCACTCAACATGCATAGTATAAAAAAATACTAATTTTTTTTATAAAATTAATTGTGGTCACACTGGGTCTCGGAATCGCATGCCGTCTCACACCTAGCTCTGGAATTATATGTATAAATATTCTAAAGTCATGCAAGGTAAAAACTAGGTCTCTAAATCATTCTCTCCTTCATGCTTTTTTTCCTCGAAAAGTGAAACTAGGAATAGAACGCAGGATACAAAGCTCACACATATCACTCCCACTCCCAAGAAAACATGCACAACACCATGCTGGCACAACACACGAACCAAAGGGATGGTTTGTACATAAAAGGTCTTCTACTCTTGAGGACATGCATAGGAATATGCAAGAACTCATCAACTGCGACATGTTGAAAAAATTGTGCACCCACTACTACTATTTAGAGTGTAGGGAAAGATGGTAGGAAACCTATCAGTCACTTGTACGATTCCCGAACAACCAAAAGAAACACGGGGGACTTCACCCAGCTGAACCTCTCCTATCCACACTGCTACCGAAATCACGATTTGTTCCTGGAACATGGTCTTGTGATTCCATCATTCAGAATGCCCATCTTGTGAATCACATAAGGATATACGGTGACACAAGTTTTCTCAGTCGATGTATCACAAGTGAGACTCAATTACACGCTTAAAAATAGGAAGAGTCAACACCATCGACTGAAGAAATGTTTCACCCTCCTGCTTCACCAAGGTCAGCTGTATGGAAGCTAACTACAATGAAACATCCTGCACCTGACAAGTATGGGAATCCCGGCTAAGGGAACCTTCTACAAAACTGGCATTTTCCAGAACATAGAATACCTCAAATTCATAGTACTGCAGAAATTTCAACCAGCACTGTCACCTCAGGTTCACATCTGTCAGGGTGAGGATGCACTTGAGACACTGGTGGTCTGAACAACCCACAATATGCTCTCCGAGAAGATAGCGTCTCCACATTCTTAGTGCAAGGACTACCACTACCATCACCACATATTGAAGCACATAGTTCTGTTTATGGGGTCTCCATTACCTCGACATGTACTTGATAACAGTATCAATATTGACGTTGAGCACGCAAGGTACCAACAAACTGGACAAGCAAGTAAAATCATTCAACAACTAGAGTAAAGACATGGAAAGCATATGGCATACCTCACATGTATTTTTCCCTCTTGGAAGGAGAGTAATCCCAAAACAGCCACTCTTCCAAACCCACAATAGGCACTTCATGCTAAAAGAGGTCTCAGGAAGAAAATCCCCACTGGCTAATCCAGAACCTACTCTGACTCTCCACCACACAACCCCGCCATGAATGCACATGTCAGAGGGACTCATCCACCACACTTCAATACAATCCTCTTTAGTTGGTACTGAATCTCCCTCATGGTTTCGACCGATTCACAAAAACATGTCTCAGAGGGTGGAAGAACACCTCTTTCCGGTGTAATCAAAGCTACGTTGGAAAACACCCACACTGGGTTACACCAACGCCCTACATCACCCTCGGTAACCCCTCAAAAAATGAGTTAGACAAAAATAGTACCTCACATAGAATCTAACATGTTCTATTGAGACAATTAGAAAATGACTCATAGCATACTTCTTATCATCTCATGAGATGCATGCTTGTAGAAATCCCTAGAACATAGTCGCCCACGACCCCATCTTTCGCTTCCTGAGCCTGGCATGGTCCACCTAGTGGTGGTGGAAGGACCTCGAAACATCGTCCTCTAACCATAGTTATTCCTGCTTTTCTTCCAACACTGCTTCCTTGGGGACCACCCTGTCTTCACCAGGGAGTTCTCTGATCACGACACTACCATTGCTATGGTGGTGCATCTACAAACTATCTAGAAAACTCATCACATTTGGTCTTGTAGTCTCATGCCACATGACCTCACACATCACAACATTATCAATAGTCCTCCCTAGGTTTTATCGGTGCTCTATGTTGTCCCAAACCATGTTCCTGAGTCTAATCAAAGGAAAACCTCTTATGTCATGGCCCTGCCAATTGACGTCCCTCTAACAGAAATTTCTCTATCACCAGTGCCTACTCCAGCACATTGAGATAAGTGAGGATGCACAAGGGAACTACACTAGAACAAAACACAACTAAAGAAACCTCATTCAAACATATGTTCTTGGAAGTTTCTATCATGGACCACATCCAAAGACTACCGATCAAGGTATGTGAACCCAGTCGCGTACTCATCCAGCGCCATCACTCCCCGCTGAAGTTCAAGCAGCTCCTAAAACCATATAAATCGTAAGTAGGAGGGGTATACCTTCTCATGAAACAGATACTAGAAGTCATCCTACGCGAGTACCGACTCATCAGGCATTTGAGTAACCCTGGCTCCACTAACTCCAACTGCTTGGTGGAAAAATAGATTTCAAAGCCACCATATAACCTATCAATGTACGAACAAGCCTCAAGAGGTGAACCACCGACTCCATACAACACTTCATTGTCTGAGGGTATGGTTCACCATGGAACCTCAGCGGTCTCTGATGCTGGAACTCACATAGAATGCCAAGCCTCCGCTAGTCATCATCCTTCACTACTGGTACCATCTGCTACTCCACATGTGGAGGTGCTACTACCTATCCTCTTGGAGAAAGGGTAATCCTATGATAGATCTCGAACTAAGGAATCGTCGCTAATAGAGTCTTCTTCATGAACCAGAGCTAATATCCTGGCTGGATATCATCGAAGAGAATTCCTGAATCTGATAAAGGAGTATTGTTGTCAAATGAGCATATATATATCAACAACGATGGGGAGCTGACTCAAGAAGGACAGTCAAAGGCTCAATAATATATGATACACAATCAAAATTCCCTACAACTAGTTTCTCGGTGTGCTGAGTCGACAAGAGAGTTATCAGGGTCTCGGGGAATGGATATATCTATCACCGCACCATCACAGTGTTCCTTGACCAAAGAGCCGCTCTCAAGACATGTTGGCAAAATTACCCCAAAACTCAATCAATTCCATTTTAGCAACATCCGAACAATGCCCCAAGTAATGAACCACATATGATACCATTTTGTCATGACAACAACCTATCTGTATGCAGCCGAAACTACCCCAAGATTTCCTCCATAGGTCAGGGGCTGGGGAAAAGCACCGGAGGCATAACAATCTTAGGGAGGCCTTTGCCTATGTACCTGTACAGACACATACATCCCACTCAATGAAAAAGTGCATAGTAAAAAAGGAAAAAATGTTCAAACCACTATAACAAAACCACATTCATGCATCAACTTCTATATAGTACAAGAAAAGTTCTGAAATTTACTGACAAGATAACTAAACAAAAATAGGGGTGAAACACGTGCCAAACTAGAAAGGTGCCACAACCCGGAAACATGTAAACGAAAGTAAACTGCTGGTGAGTCACACACCCGGAAATACTCTTACGACCACTGAATGTAGCCCAAGATCCTATGTCTTCTACACTCCTTCATAGTCTCGATCGACCTATCCATATCATGAAAGGGCACACCATGTTTAGGAAAATCCCAATAAGGGGAGAGTATAAAGTTACTCAGTTGGATGCCCATAAAACTCGAGGGATAGTTAAATGAGGTACTAAAACAGTGAGCAGTAGGTAGAACCAAGAACAATGTAAGATTACAATAGAGATTGTGAAACTCAACCTAAATAAATAAAGTGATTAGATTCGTCCAATCCAAGAGGATCTAGACACGGAAAGAACATGGCATACTCGACACATCTTCGCCAATCCTAGAAGGAGAGTAACTAAACTTAATGTGTGGGAAAAAAGTAGGGTGTATATATATATATGCTCAAAAAGAAACCTGAATGAGTGTGTAAGGGGATCTCCATCTCCAAGCTGTTCCAAGGAAAATCCTCCAACAGTTCTAAGGGTAGTCATCACTGATGACCAACAATCCCGAATGCCAAGGCTGCCACATCGTTGAACCGTACAACCAAGGGTCTCGCTCTGGTAACCACAGAGGAAAGTAACTGACTGGACTCAATGAAAGGGATGAGTATGAAAGAAGTAATCAGTTAACCCACTACCAAGCCCAGCTGGAGGATAATCACCAAAAGGTCATCGGGTGATCCACTGCACAACCTTGCTGGACGGTAAACCCAAAGAAGTCATCGGGTAACCCACTGCCCAGACCAGCTGGATGGTAAACCCTAGAAGGTCATCGTGTAACCCACTGCACAGCCCAGCTCGAGGGTAAACCCTAAATTAAATGGATAACACACTTCCCATCCCTACTAGAGGGTAAACCCTAAGATTAACGGGTAACACTCTACCCAACCCCACTGAAGGGTAAACCCAGATCTGGTATGATAACTCTGCACTGCCCATGCCATCCCTAGGTGTCACTAACACTGATACCATGCATGGGATAGGAGTGCATCAAATTAACCTCCGAACAATTCCCATTCATGTTTCCACCTTTAATGAGATCTCTAAAGAGGCTCTGCTCGCCCAAATAGATTACACTGTTGCGATCTCATGGAAAAACATGTGCGGTACACTACCTAATCGCTGGAAATGAAATCCCAGTGAAACATTTATTCACAACCACTTCATGCACATATGGAGTCTTGTGGGACCCACACCTCGGTCCGGAAACAGGGCGGGAGAACTGTGCCATCACAATGTTATTGGAAAAAAACTCCAAAACGACTACTGGTTCTCCCTAAATTGAAATCTAATGAAAAAGGTGTAGTACGCTGCAATGTTTTTGGAAAAAAACTCCAAAACGACTACTTGTTCTCCCTAAATTGAAATCTAATGAAAAAGGTGTAGTACACTGCACAAAGCTTCATAGATGGCTCATGGGGCCCGTGCATCAACTCTGTCTCCAACACCTAAAACCACCATGGTGAAATTCGGCTCGATTCCAAGTTCACAATGACGCTGATGGTGCATAAAATGGACTCCAGATGTAGAAGCTTCAACTCCCCGCGTTATGCAAATGGGGCCATGTGGGGCCCACAGCTCGACCCCGAAACAAGCCACACAGATCGTACCATTGCTTTCTATGCAGATAACCATGATGCATAGGCTATTCATTTTCCTTGAATGGACTTATGAAGCATAAGTCGTAAAAATGAATCATACATCCAGAAGACACCTCGTGGGGCCCACGCCTCGGGCCTGAATTTAGGCTGACAGATCGTCTCGTCGCAATCCCCTCGGAAGAACACTCAGAAACGATTACTCAAAACCACCAAATGAATCTCAGGTGAAAAACTGATGTTTCACAATAAAACGTGTGAACCCGGCCATAGGGGGCCCGAACTATTTCTCCAACCTGAACACTTCGGAAATCATCTCAATAAGTCTGCACGATGACTGGGGTAATGATGCCTCTGACAGCGGGTCAATCAGACATCCCAAGCAATAGTTATTTCTGACGCAAGAACAATTAATTAATTGAGTAATTAATTAATTATTAAAATTATGTGTTCTGTGCCACCAAGAAACGAAACCAATTCGCAAAGGTTCCAAAGCAACACTGGAAGGACCATCTCAAATCCAGGTCCACAGCACCTCTAAAGGAATGTCAAACAGACGTCCGACTCTCGAAGAACGTATGTTGCATCTTTAATAATAATTTAATAATATTAAAGGAATGTGTTTCAGGGCACCAATATTGGGGTTCAAAACCCAAAAACCCTGAAACACAACCTAAAATGTGCTTCTTGAAAAGACAGACCCACAGATGTAGACGACGACTCAAACTGACGCACCGTTTCAGAGATATGCCCTTGTGAACGAAGGGGGCCCAAAATTGGGCCGGTCCAGACCGGCCAGCCCAGTCCCAACCGCCAGCCAGACTCACCGCGGCCCACTGGCCATGGCCCGACCCAGCAACACCGGACCCACCTCGGGTTCAGTTTTTCAAATCAGACCGGCCAGTTGGTTGGTCTTCCTCACGTCGCCCAGCAAGACCCACGTTCGACGAGTCATTGTCACCTCTGCACACCCGAGGTTAGCACCTCAGGTTCCCCTACCGAGCGTGACAGGCTGCCCATGCCACGACCACCTCTGCCCCCTACAGTGCAATACCACATTGCCTCGACTACACGTTGTGTCGCTCCTCTGACTGCTAACTGCCCGCTCGACGTCTCCTGTGCCGACTTGTCCTACGAGATACACACCGGTGAAAAACGACGCCAACACCTCTGAAGCCCCATCCGCGCCACCTCAGCTCCACCCGGAGCTATCCAGACCACACCGATAACCCCTGACTATAGAAACATGTTAAGAACCCCCATCCCCACTTATTAGATCTTCTCGTAGCTACTCTGGAAACCACACTCTAGCAGAATTCCGTTTACCCCACTACACCACCCCGACCTCTGGCCACCGCCTTTGTCGGAGCCGGGGATTCTGATGGTCGTCATTGCCACTCTGATGGCCCAATTCCAAATCCGAAGGAGGATTCAGAATCCTACTGGTGAGGCCTTCGTGGTGCCTTCCCCCGATCATTGATCCGACAAGATTTGTTGCTTCTGAAAATTGGGACGAAGGACCCCCAAGAACAAGAATTATAAATGAGGATCGGGAATTGGACGTGTTTGTTAGGCCATCTCCCCACTTCCGAAATTATAAATTTTAAATGAAGAAATTGGAAAAAAAACTCTAGAAATTAAAGAAGTTGTAAAAATTAATCATAAATTCTACCTTGATCCGGTCGTTCGTCGTTGCCAATGCGTCCGTTGCGATTCCACTTCGATCTGCCGGAGTTCACTCCTCAATCTGGTGATGAACCGTGAAGAACATCAAAGAACAAGGGAGAGAGAGAGAGAGGGAGAGAGAGATAAAGAGAGAATTAGAATGGGTTCTCCCCCTTATCTCAAGTGAATTTTTAAAAACTCGTTAAAATGACACCCACTATCGCAGATACCAAAACCTCCACGCCATCATATTTTATATTCCGCCTAGGCAAAACTCCCCATCTTGAACTCCACAGGAGTATCTGATTTTCCTTCCAATAGTATTTCTGAATGTAATTTTAAAATAACATCACTGTTAAAAATCACTATTTCATTATTTTAAAATGAAGATTTTTCCCCTTGGTGACATCTCTTACAGCGAGCACGTGCCCGCAACTTTCACACCCCGCCTAGTGTATAATCCATGCTCTGAACTCAATTGTGTCCTCAGATTTCCGATCCGAGCTACCGTTTAGGAGAAAATGCAACCCCGCCACGTGCATTGTATAAACAAATACTTAATATTTTATAAAATTAATTCTGGGCACACTGGGACTCGGAATCGCACGCCATCTTGGCGCCTAGCTATGGAATTATAAGTAGAAATATTATAATGTCTTACAGGGTAAAAACCAGGTCTCTACAAATATCTTCTCTTATGTGTATGTATGACCTACCGTCTTTATGATGTGATGCTATTCATTATACATGATCTTAATTGAAACATGATTATTTACTTGAATTGAATGAATAAATATGATATATATTAGACTAATATCATTCATTAAATGATATAAATATAACATATAAATATTAATAAGATCTTATATCACAAAACATGCATAATAACATAAATTTTTTAATAATCGAATAACAAGTAATAATGAAATGTCACTAACAAACGGATGAAAATATGATCATAAATGATATAATAAAAATTATTATGACTATAGGATAAATAAATAACATTATTTTAATCATTATACATGAGATTCAGATATATACACATCATATCGTACCTAAGGTGAGGGATACCTTTTCGAATCTCATTTTTATCTAATATTGTGTATTTTTAAGTATTTAAATGGGTATATTTATCATCAAAATCCATGATTCCAAAATATTTATTTAAAAATATTCTATATATCCTTTTATAATTTATAATTTTCAAATTTACCACTTTTATAATTTTTTATAAAGTGGTTTGAATGGAATCATTTTTCATTTTCGGTATTAGGTTATTTTTTAAATTTTTTGGAAAATATATGGGGAAAAATTTTTTTAACTTGTACAACAAGAATAGAAATTTAATGATTAATAATTCCTTATTTCCTTGAATCATACTCTAAAATCGAACACCGTTTTCATGAAATAAAATTATTTCTTCTAAACTTGTGTGAAAATTTGAAGATGAAAAACAATTTTGAGGAAGAAAAGATATTTTCCACAGGAAATAATTTGATGTTTTTTCTCGAAATTATTTTCCATATACGTGACACTCTTTAAATATGGTTATATTTATTTCATTGTTATTTTTATGATTTTATTTTTTATGATGTAATTTTATTAAGGAAATATATTATTTTTAGTTCAATAATTATGGAATTATGTCTAAGAAATTGATTTTATTTCATGGGTTATGCTATGGAAAATGTTTTCATGTTTTTGTGGAACATGTTATAATGGTTTCAGTATAAGATGGGTGGGACCTATATCTCCCTCCAATTAATATTTTAATGATTTATATCTTTTGATATATACATGATTTTAATGGAAAGAAAATTTAGATCAGTAATATAGATATGGAATGAGGAGTGAACTTGGTTCATTAATGGATTTTGTCCGCTATGATGGTTTCAGAAATAAGCCTTGAATAATGAGAATTGATTTTCTATGATTATGTGTGTATGCTATGAAATTTCAGATATTATTTTATGAGTATTGGGATTTCATTTCACATTTATGATTTATCCCATGACATT
The DNA here is from genome assembly GCA_963277665.1 of Viscum album. NCBI lineage: Eukaryota > Viridiplantae > Streptophyta > Magnoliopsida > Santalales > Viscaceae > Viscum > Viscum album. The sequence goes on from OY728146.1 coordinate 1,273,046,613, forward strand.
ATATTTTGGTCTTTTATATGCCGGATAATATTTTCAAATGGTATGTTCTTAACATAATGATTTGAATTTTACATCCCTAGTTTACCTCTACTGAGTATTTGATATCACCATTTCATATGTTTATTTTACCTACGTCATGAATAAGGGTATTATGTAAGATATGTAATAAGGGAGTCTAGTTATGGAGAAATAAGAGGGAGAAAATGTGGATGTTTTTGAACTACTTTTTTAGAATTCACAGTTTTTAAAGGCACTAAACCTAAACAGTCCGAGTATAGTTTTGATATGTTATGTAGTTAATATTCTTCAATGATGAAGTAATATATATTTCTAATTTATGGGATGTTATAGTTTTCATGGGATATGTTGATATTTTGTACATTACATAGTTTATGGTTTATGATGGAATGAGGTATACAAACTGATGTATAATACACAACATATGAGAAATAATGGCTCACAAAAACTAATTGATTACAAAATGGATTTCTCTACGGAATAATGATATAATGTGATAAACTATATCCATTTAATGACACTTTATCCCAAGTTTCATTGTGATGTATTCTTTTTTAGATATGTAGATCGGGACATACATCATTTTGGAAGGGAGACAAGCTAGCGGGGAAGCAGTAATGAGGTGCCCTTGTTTAATTACAATAATATATGATATAATGCAAGAATTAAATTGTAGGGGATAAAAATTTTGAGGATATAAATAAATTATTCCTCATTAGGGTTTTAATTAGATTTACTTTTTTTCCTCCTTGATTTAATATTTTTCTTTATATTTTTAATGTGTGGATCAATGAAGGATCCCACAGAGTATACCAGTTAATCTCACTCTGGGTATATAAAGTCTTTTTTTAGGATAGTAGAAGTAGAATAGAGATTGGGACAGATATATATAGCGAATTATTTTTCATATATTTTTAGGAATTTTGGTTACTACAATGTTTATTTTTTTTTACTTTTAGTATTTTTTGTTGAATATGTTTTTTACTAGATTACATGTTTTTCTAAATATTTTTATTTCAAAAACAGAATGATTAGTTGAATGATGTAATTTTATTATCCATTATTCCTCAATTTTTTTTCTTAGTTAGTTCTTATGGTTTTTATTTTTATTAATATCTTGGTTGTTCTTATTATCTCAAGAAATATTGGGCACAATATTTCTACATTAATTCTCTCCCTTATATCATTACAATCCCAATAGGTATACATTTGTGGGGTGGTTTTTACCGAATATTTTTGTATGTCTAATTACATTTTATAGATTACAATCCCCTTTGTTTAATGTTTAAATTTAGTTAAATATAGTTATCATTAATCTATATATAGGTTTCTAGTTTTTTTATTTATTTATTGGTAAACCTTTTCAGTGGTCTTTTGAAAATAGTTCGTCCAACCATAAGAAGCCAATTCGTGAAGTCCAAAACCACATTGGGTGACCAAGAGGTCAACCCTATAAGAAAAGAGACATTGGGACAACCTCTATGATAGTAAGGTGAGTTTTAGGGACTGTGTGTAAGGTCTCTAAGAGAACAATTGGGTGAGGATTCATTGTGAGAAATCACATACCAGAGGCCTATATAGTTGACGCATGGTCTGCGTTAAGCGTGGTGTGGTGTAACATGTGATGATACCCTCTAGCCAACATATATAATTGGTGGAACACATTGAATGATAAACCATGGGATAGAACAACTGAAGAATTGAAGTGGCAATAGTATTATGTGGTTACCATTACTTTATTAAAAAACATACAAACATAACACTTGTAATATGATCAAATAATTAATAACCATCAGTTCTTTGGATCATGTCGTCTTCAACCTCCATTGTCATTAGACAATTTTATATTGTCGTTCTTCATAACCAAAAGTCCACTTTTCAAACTGATTAAAATATGGTATAATAGTGGTCAAATATTTACTTATATGATGAAAAAATATCATGTAGTAAACTCTCATTTTCATGCATTAAAATATATCAAAATATGAGTTCCCTTATCCAAAACAAAAATCATTTTTTTCGGGCGGGCAGTGCATCCATAAACTATTTTGTTTATTATGTCATCCATAGTAATGAAATCTTTCGGCCATGGAAGCATGCATTTTAAAATTATTTATCAGATTCTTGTTTGAGTACACGATCATTATCCTGATCACAATAACATATCCTTTTAATTAGTTCACCATCTATAGCCAAAATTTAATATACTAAATCCTACAAAGATGATAGATTCATGTGGTCATGAAACATATCTTGATATGGTATGTGTAGTTACTAAAAGTTTGGTTTTCACATGAAGAATAACATAACATGAAGGATTTTTTTTCTTACCATGTATCATGGTATTAAACTTAACACATATAAATATTAAACTACTATTAGTTCAATGAACCTACTTAGAATTTGTGATTCAAACCTACCACAATAAGGGTTTACTTACCGTGAATTCTTCCATTATCAAACCATATGAGAAGAATACATACCATGAGGAGCTATTTTATTGTAATTTTTTTTTTCATTTTGAATTCATGTTCTATATAATGGATTGTGCAGAAGTGCATGTTCTATATAGCTACCACTCCGAAAAGGTACACTTATTGCATGCTATTTCACAATCAGTATGTCACACTATCATCTACTTATTTTTCTTATTTTGAAAATGGTAATCTATATTAAATTTAAATTTTTATATATTAATTCAATACCTGAGAACTATAATTATTTTTTGATTCCTATTATTTATAAAATGATTACATACTATAATTACTTTAGGAAATTTGTTTTATGGATAGAATATGATGAATAATTAATATAAATTATAATTTTCTTGTTAAATGTTTAATATTATATTATATTTATTTTTAAAATATATCAAAATTGGAAAAGTGTGAAATAATACTATTTAATTTTTTATTCATATGAATAGTTATAATTTTCCTTAACAGTAATTTGTTGATTCTTTGTGAGGTTACATCATGCAGAATAAAAAATAGTTTGAGACTAATCATGTTCATTAAAATTTCTTATGATATAATTATTTTAAGGGTTTATGATTTTTCTAACATTTTTTTTTCAGGATAGATAATGAGACTCTAAAAAATATTTAGAGTTAATGATATACCTCTATATATTTTAATGAAAACTTCCAATTTTGATGAAATTTTGTTCAATAATTATTGAATGCAGTGATTGAGACAATTACCATGATTTAAATAAAGAAATATAAAACCATCATAAATGATTTTTTATGTACTGCATCTATCCTATGACCACTATTCCATTTCATCCATCATTTAGTGCTTTAAAATTTTCATCATACACTACTGTACTGTTTAAAGAACATGGGTTGATATTAATTTCAATATCATATTCTGTTATATTCTTTTTAAATATATTCTATATTTTATTATTTTATTTATTGGAAACATATTTTTGTACTCTATATTGTCCATTAATATTTTCCAATGATTTTTTTAATTATTTATCCAGACCATACAAAAAGTGTTAATAGTTATTCCTCCAAAGAATTAGGATCGTAGGTTCTTACTACGACAGAATTCTTGGGCTTTAGTACTTGGTGAGAAAAACGTTTATTCTATTTGTAATCGCATTTTTACTCAATTTAAATTTAAATGATCTAGTATATATTAATCTTCCCAGTGCATATAGGATATTGATAAGTGGACTTCAATCTTTTTTATATAAACCAGTATAAAAAGATCAAATGTTATTTGTTTCATTTATGTAGCTCATTTATCCCACATTATTAAATATAAAAATTATATCAGAATAAATATATTAAAAATTAATATTCAAACCTCTTAAGAAAATGTTTTTTTATAATGGGATAAAATTTTAATATTAGATAATGGATCCCTTTCAAGGATATTTTAATCTTTTTTCATTGTATATTTTTACAAACCATTATCCATGTAATATTTTTCTAAGGAAGTGATCTAGTACTTTATTATGGGATCTCTGTAATATGTGATATTGAATCCCATCCGACCACCACACATAAATGGAAGCGATTATGTCTACTTGACTGATCAGGTAGATGTATTTCATAAAAATATAGTTATACATTAATGTGTTTTTATATTAAAAACATTTATATTACATGATGTATATTTAGAAACTCTTATCGATAATGATGATAGAAAATGTGTTAAAATTTAGATTTATAAATAATTGATAATTTTATTTATTTAGAATGTTATATAGTCATATTTATTTAGGTAAAACTATTTATGATATCTAGAGGACATTAAAATCCACTCATCAAGGAACTAACAAGATGCCGAGAACCAAGATAGTAATTCAAAGGACATAATTCAACTTATTCAAAATATATGATCCATAGAGCATTAATGCTATTTAATAGATATTAATAACGATAGTGGACATGGTGGATGTAGTTGGGGATATAATAAAGTATTAATATATTTTAGAAAGATTTATTTGAAACCTATTTAAATGGTGGTATCAGGGAAGGTCTCTATTGTGGAGGGTAATAATTATATTGAATATTAAATAGATGAGATGATATTATAATTTATTCAAAGAGAGATATAAATGAATAATGATAATATTTATGATCATCATAATATTAAATGTATATTATTAAAATAAAATATTGATTTTATTGCTAACTCCTTGGACATTGATTTATAGATATCGTTCTAAGGACCCAGCCATATAACATAACTTATTATAGTGTCTTTCTCAATAATTTCCATTCAAGGATCCTTCCAAATTGAAAATTTAGAGATAAATAAAAAATCTTATAATTTATACCCATACAATACATATAGATGCATATATTCACTATCTATTTTTCCACCAAATTAAACCATCTTAAAATGAAAAATGATTTCTATCAGGACACATCTTCAATACATTCATCATGAAATCTGCTTTTTCTTTACCAATATTAAGACCTATGATAAACATTGTAAAATAAATGATAAGAAAAAAATATTAATAAGGGATATAAATACATAAAAATATTATAGTAATGAAAACTAATAAAATATTTACTTAAAAACATAGATTTTTACCCTTATAATGATATCATCATTTAGAAAATATCTTTATATTGACTTTAAAAAATAAAATATTCTCATGATAACTCATAAAGAATCATTAATATGTAATTTGGTAACATGGGAAATGATTGTGTTAAAATGTATTAACTATACAATCATCTTTGATACCTGACAGTCATAAAAATTAAATTGCCAGAAGGCCGACTTCCATAGTGTTAACACCTACAAATGGAATAGTCTTATGGATACCTTCAATACCCAATTGATTGGAGGCTGTAATGAACCCCCCATACATAACTTATAATGTAACCACACATATATGGATTATCATGTAACCACCCATCAAATTCCCATGTACCATTATATAATCATAACACATAAAAGATTGCAATTTCTAACATTTCACTCAAAAAATTTCATTTGAAATCACAAGAAATCATTCAAGTAATTGAAATAATAAATCCAATTCCAAAACAATTTTCATTACTAAAATACCTCTAATAAATAATAATATATTTCTTTTTCATTTAAATACATTAAGGATTGTAGAGGAAGACAAATATCATATTTTGGTTACAACAACGAATAATTTATTGTCATCTTATATATTAAAATAAATTTCTTTGTAATTTGTAAAAAAATAAAACATTCCATATTGAAATAATATTTTTGAAAACCATTAAATAAAATTTAAATCGCGTGTTTTTTTATACACATCATAATGTAATGTGTTGTATAACATCAAAATTATGCGTTAGTAAAAAAATATTGAGATGATTTCCTATACCTCATGTATGAGTCATCATGTATGTTACTTAACATGCTGAATAATAGAATTAAGACAACTATTTAATTTTTAGAGAACATTTTTCATGTTTATATTTTCTATTATATCAATCATTACCATAATATAACTACTACACTATTATTTCTGTTCATGTTGGATGTATTAATTAAATTAAGTACATGAGTCCAAAATGACTTGGTATGGTGTCTATAGAACTTTTTATTCATTAGTACATAATCTCTAGAATAATATTCATGAATTATAAATTAATTTTAAAAATTAATTTACATTTTAAATAAAACCATTTATTTTTGTTGTTTTGATGCTTTCCACAGGGGTGCACTGCCCAAACCAGTTGTCGATAGGGATAGTTTCATTGTACCCTTCATTCTCACTTTCTAAAGGAAGGGATACCTCATCGCTTCTTCATCGATGTTTTTTCCATGATCGAAACATGATTATAAAATGTTAGCTTCTCCTTCCATAGAATATCCCTTGGGACTTGACCCCTATTCTGGGATACCCTTAAAGATTACGAGGTTTTTTGTTAAACACTCCTCTAATGCCAAAACTTAGTGGACATGGACTAATTACACTACTTCTGGTAGGAAATTAAAAATTATCATGTTAGGGATGAAACCTCGGGTAGGGAGAGTAGTTACATTGGGAATTGAATGAATTTTTTAATGTTGAAACATTGGTATACCATAATTCTCACTTATTAAAGGGATTATCAAGGGCTTAGAAGCCTGAGGCAACCCATGTTGATTTTAGGTTACCAATGTCATAGGCATGTGTCAAATTTTTTCATGGAATCCCATGTTTATCATGAGTTATGATTTGATTTTTAATGTTTATATGAGACAAATCAGATTGATTGAAACATTGATGAGAGTTGATCATATTGGTATATCCCTTCTAGGGAGCACCTAGAAGGCTTACTAAATGGATGTGTCAAAACACCCAATAAAAAGGACCTGAGATGGCCTATTCCAAAGGGAGAAATTTTCACACCATGAAGTCTGATCTGAACCTCAAAATGGATGGATCATTGAACTAAACCCCACAAAGCGGTATGACAAGATTTAACATTGTCTAGGATTGTATCTCAAGGTGGATTTCTACACCGTTGGTTTAGATGTTTGTGATAAAAACCAACATAGTTCAAATGGGTTATTTGGGTTTTATATGTGGCTAGTTTCCCATCAAAGAAGGGTAACTCTTTGATAGATGAATATAATTAATGGGTATTATTCATGGTCAGATTTGTGAGTTTTTAAATAGAATTGGGATTAATAGGTCTTATGCATGGATAGTTTCTTGAATGGATGGTGTGATCCCATTTGGATGTGGGGGATCCGGTAATAATCCAAATAGATGTTGGATGATTGGGTGAAGTGTCCAAAATGAATGAAGTTGAACTGATGTAACGGTGCAGATTATGGGATTGAACCTCAGGGAGGCATCTTATGCATCCTAGTGGATGAGAATCAAATTCCAAATAGTTAGGTGGGGTGATGCGACAAATAATAAGATGGCCCATGAGAATGGAGTGCATGGGTACGAACCCAAAAGAAGTAGAACCTCCAGGTTGTGGAATTATATTCCAGAAACAAAAAGTAATGAAGAAAAGACTGGTATTGGAAATGGGAGATCGAATTGAACCTCAGGGAGGCTTCCTACATATTCTAGTGGCTAGGAATCAATATTTCTATAATTCAGGATGGGGGTATAGAATCATGGCATATAGAAATGGAAGAGACCCATAGATGGGTAAAGGGCTTATGCGTAGTTAGCATCCATTTATAAGATAAGCACTTTTTTTGAAATAATACAGTGAATTATAGGGCTTATGAAAGGATAGATGTCTGAGTGGATTAGATCACCTAAAATGTATATCTAAGAGATGTTTCTCAAAAAAGGAAGATGTCACATCTGGAGGGTATATCCCTAGAAGGGAGCAACTGAGTTTACCATTAGTTGTGAATGAACATAAAATAGGAATCCTACATATCTAAAAGGGATCGAAGCCCACATAGATTGATGGGTGAAATCTTACATCATGTATGGTGAGTGAACTGATGAAAAATATATGGAATCGATGGATCATAGATAGTAAGGGGATTAATACCCATAGAGGCTTCCAATGTTTTTTATTTAGAAGATAGGGATCATTTTCCACATAGTTTACTGGAATGGATCTTGGGGATTATGCATGTCTAGTGTCCCATAGTCATGTTGGGGATTATGCATCCTTAGTGGACCAAAGAGGATGCTAGGGTAACTATTTACTACAAGACCATGTGATTCATGCACAGTGTGAGAAACATGAGGTAACAGTAGACTAGACAATCATGTCATTATAGGTGAGTCCATGAAGGATTTTGTGGGGTATACACATGTATTTTGGCCCAGTAATATGGATATTAGGGCATAATGAAGTATGGAATCTTGAGTAGGTGGTTTAGGGATTACATGGAGATAATATGAGATGCACATGGAGATATATCCCAAAGGGGGAGAGAGTGGATTGGGATGGTGATAGGCACAAAGGTTCCTGGTCACATCCCCTCTTTGATCATCTCATACTTTCTTACAAATGGAAGCTTAAACATTAATGTCATGTGTTTAATATGGGGTAAATGGAAGTTCAATTTCCTACAACTCCGATGATGAGAAATCCCTCCTCATGTCATGGAATTACATAACTTGTAATGACCATCACAATGGGAAGGGAACACAAAATCATTGCCCAAATGGGGTGAGGTTGAGGAATGTTCAATCAAGGGGTCTGCATTAGCATGGTTATGAGAAGAATAAATAGATGTTAGCATACAAATTCAATGAGGCATAAGGTAGGGAAACACAACATGAAGCACCACTTAAGGAATACGTAAATCCCTGTGTGAAGACCTGGAAGGCTGAAGAGATGAGGTCCATGTAAGATAGGGTAGTTTCATGCATGAATAGAATGATCATGATTCCCTAAAATAAGGTCAATCGATGGAGTCTAATGGATATAGTGAACAAAATATTAGGGACTTGTGTTCAAGATAAGGGGGTCTGGGTGAATTAATCACCACAAAAGGACAAGTATTGTGTGAAATATCGGTATTTTGTGCACACATACCATTTTAAGATATGGAAATGGGTGATGGTCAATCCAGTGTGGACCCACCTGTAGGGGGGACATGCGGGAAATGTCACATAATATCTATTACCTTGAATCCATGACCCGCACTTGGTTGTGGAAGGGGTTGTATTAACTTAATTGTAGTGATGGTTTTATTGTTGGATAGTTATATTTTATTGATGGGTACCACTTTCTTTTTAGGAAAAACTATTTGTGGCAACACATAAGGAGTCTAGCACTGAAGTGGCCATTTGACATTTCCTTGGGAACAGAAGAGGCTTGAACATGGAACAATCCTATTGTGTGTCCTCCTAGATTCTTCCATGCATATGACTTGGTACTTATCAAGAGTTTAGAGAGAAATAACACATTTGATGTTGCATTTTGAATACAAGAGGATTTAATGTGGATTTCATTCTTGAGTACAAGATTCATATCTTCTTCCATACTTCCATTAGATCTTTGATATCTTTTTCTAAGTCAAATTATGTTGGTCATTTGCTCAAATATGTCTATCTAGGGCCTCAAGTGAAATTTGGTACCAAAAAATCCTCTTTTAGAATCTAAACTGAAAGGGTACTAAATGGTACTAGAAGGATAGGTTCTGAGGGAAACAATGTATAGAATGATGACTTTATGTTGGTTCTCTGGAAATATCCCATTCAGTGTTTAAGTCATCCTACGTACATGAGGAATACACTATATGTAAATATAAATATAAAAATGTTCGGAATGAAAAATAACATGACTTTTCATATGATAGGTGACTCTCTCTCTTGCGTGTATGTTTCTATCTTTCGTGAAAAATAACCAGAATTTAGTCATTTCCTTACACACCACCTATGGATCTTGCACACTTTTGACGTCGTCATATTTTTCAGTGGATGTCTTATAATATTGTAAAAAATATTATTTATTGCACTATAAATCCCATTCATTCATTCCAATAACTCTTTTCATTCGCAATTTAATTGATATAGCTAGTAAAAGAAGTACTACTGAGAGGGAGGATGCTTCAGCTACATGGAGGCACGAGATGATGGAAAACCCTCAACTTCATCATGTGATATGGTTACTATTTGACAATCAAATGAAATTAGGTCCGATAAAAAAGGATTATTAGTATTATTTTCTAAGTTATATCCTCTGTTATGGAATTTTAGTATCCTAGAATAAGTGATCATTGTGAGTATTTGAACCGTATAGTTGCGGTCATGGGTCTCATGTGAGGATTACCATTCATGGTACCACATTAATACTAATATCCATCATACCAAGGATTCTTGGTGAATAGTCATCTATATCCTAAATTCAAGAACCTAGACAATCATGGGGGATGAATTGGTGGTTGATGAATTTCTTCCAATTAATAAATAACTTTTCAGAGTTTTATCACTGATGAGAGTAAGGGATAGAATAGATTTTGGGATCTGTGATCATGAATAATTTTACTAGTGATTGGGAATATAAATACTATGTACACCAAAAACGAAAGGAATTTAGGGCAGTTCATTAACACAACTGGATAATTGAATCTATGTGGACATCACAATTTCTCTACTATATTTTACAAGACATGGTTCCAGATATATTCATTTGGTGGTCCCCTAACACAAAAACCTTTCACCTCCACCATGGAGATGTTTGTATCAGACTTTGAGACATCCAATGAATCATAGGAATTCCTCTAGAAGGGTTCTAGTATAATTAATTCCTAACAACCTAGAACCTCTATAGAAATTGGGTACAAACCCCCACTTTCACGTGGAATCTTTTAGACCTAGCGAAAGATATGTTGGGGATCATGTACGTCATGAATGAAATCTCTTACCCATCATGGTTCAGCCTTTTATTCAAGAGTTATAAAGTTTTGATGATGCTAGGATGAGTTAATAAGTTCACTAATGTGTCTTATAGGAGAAGGGAGAATTATATTTGGTTGTATTTAAGGCAGGCGAATACCAATCATGGGCCTTTAGTTTGAATAAAATATCTGATCCATGTGTGTTATACATTGTTTTTGTTGCATCCTTCTTATGTGGGTGGAATTTTTCAGTGAGGGAAACATTGAATGGGATCTATTCAGGGACATTGGTGATGGTCAAGGTCATGGAATACTAATATAGGGTCAATATAGGGTACCTATATTTGCGAGGTTTTACAACAACATGTGTAATATTTAAAGATGATGTGTGACTTGGAGAATCTATGGACCATTCAAAATCCCACAGGTATTGGTTGCAGCTCAATAAAATGGTAAAATTTCCCAAATTCTATCCAAACTCTTGGTGAAGGTCTATGACCATATATACTGAATATCACTGGGTCTACTCACTTATTCTTAATTAAGAGGTTTTAAGCTCTGGATTTTAAACCATGAAAACATAAATTTTTACCCATTCCATACATCGGTCTGTCAAATGGTGGATGACATATGAGGCCCACTAAAAGTGAGTGAGTATCTACAATGCATCGTAGGGGGTGTACTCATATGATGAATCGATGGGAAGATATTTTGGAAACCCTATGTTCCAACATAGTTCATCATATACTTATGGTTCCTACAACGAATGACGAAGCAAGAATATAAAGAGTTCATAGAAAATAATAACTCTTTCATCCTTCTCCAATTGTGGATTATGTTTTCAACTATCAGTTTTGGTGATTTAGTCACGCATCCCCCCACTAAGGATGACAGAAACCTATCGAGGGAATATTTTAACCATTGGGTGGCGATATAGTCGAAAACAATTTTGTGAAAGTGAATATAGAAAATAAAGGTGAAAAGTATATATTCTGGATGATGAAGGATGAAGGGAGGTGATGTTGGGGTATAAAGACTAGAGGTAGACTAGGTTGATGGAGAGGCACATGCATGAACCTCGGTGGAAACATAGTCACAAGGGATGGTTGTGCCTATACATTTCGAAGAAGGGTGGTCCCATTGGTGACCTCACAAACCACCTAGAGAATACCCTAGGAAGAATATACGATATATCCTACAACCAACATCATATTATATTTTCCCATACCTATAATCTTCATAGAGAATGAAATCAATATCTCTATCAACTGAGGATCTGTGGTGAAAAATTGTGTGCACCAGACATGATTTGCTGGAATTTAGAAGCATTTTTGTGGTGGAAAAAGAGAATTTTGATCACTGATATTTATAACTCATATCTATGGATTCCATTACATGCCATTATTGGTGGTATGGAGAAAATAATTTAATTTAAAATGTAATTCTAAGTCATGAACATGATCTATAGGTTATACCACCCAAGGATGACGACTATGATAAAGAATATGATGAAGATGAATAAGAGAAATAGGTGAAAGAAGATGATGAATATGATGAGGAAGAGGATGATGAAGATACAATAATTGAGGACTCTTAAACGACAATGGATCACTGTAGGAGAAAATGGGAGAGTTGTGAAATAATAGGCTTTGGGGAGGAACTGGATAAACATATTAAGGTATGTATCAACTCATATATCACTTGGTCCCTTTATATATCATAACTAAAAACAAATAGCCAAAATTAATCCTATTTAGGAACTCATTGGTGACGATTATTAGTGAGATCCCGCTACATGGGGTAAATATAATATGATAGGTGCAGAACTAATAATTCATGATCCCACGTCTAGGGTTGAGCAATGTGGAAGACCAATCATGGATGATGAAGAAAACAATAAACCTGTGGGAGGGGAAAGATTAACGGCTTCACAATACTAGGTTCTCCCTAACTCTTTTATGGATATTGTTCAAAACATTGAGTTAATAAGATAAAAGTGATCTCCCATGGTGGAAGCTCATTTAGTGACTCAGGAACTTCAACCGACTACACTTACCTCATGTAAGTATATATTTCTAAATTTCCAAATCTTTTATTTTGGGAATCTGACTTACCATGGTACTCACCCCGCATGGAAAGATCACAATAAAAGAATCCCAAGAATCTGAAAAAACTAAGAAATCTATGGACAATCCATTGGTGTCTATACATGTATGGGAGTAACCCCCCATTCAAGATGATTTGGTCTTAGCACCTGATGAGTAGAACGTTGTGGTCACAGGTAATGTGACTGCGAGGGTAGAGCCTAAAACTAGTGAGGTTCATGTTGCTAAAGTAGTGATGAGCAAGGAGGGTTTACCACAATTCAAAGAGCCTAGACACTCATATATTATTCCAGAGGAGGACCCTTCTACTGAACTTCGAACCATCTTCCTTAAATAAATACCTCCATATCATGATAAACTAGATGATTATGATCCTGAAGCTATCAACTAGATATATATGAAATGGAATAAGACATTTAAGTGTGTCATGAACATCCTTAGTATCCTATAATGGCCTTAAAGGATGAGTCTTATGAGGTCACTTTGAACCAAGATTCAATTTATCTATGTTGGAGTATGGGATGCTCACTGTCTCTATAAGATGGCTGAGAAGATGTTGGAGATAATCCAACACATAGATGCTGACTGGTGTAATAAAAAGTGGGAAAAATCCCGAGATTCCATGAGTTTTAGTAAGAAATCAGATGCATAGATTATAAGATAGAAAAATATTCCACATTAATCACCCATTAATCTGAGCACATTGAATGATTGAGTGTCCAACTCGAGGATGTCCAGAAGTATCTAGTGTTGGTGAGACATCAAATGGATGAACTATGAGTTGAGATTTAAGGAATATATATTCGAGATAATGTGATTCGCTATCTGACAACCAATAAGGAATGAGATCTCATGGATAGACAAAAGACTCAGAATGCTATACTCTAGAGGGTGAAAACCCTGAATCATTACATCGAATGAGCATGTCTATGGGGCCATGTTTTGAAAAAAAATCATTTAACATATTTTCCCTTATAGTTTTATTATTCTAAAATTAATTTATGGGTATATATATATTTTATTATTAACATTTCATCTCAATCATAACCCTGAAAAAACTAATGATAAATACATAAGCTCACATGGGTCAAACCTAGTATGAGATACAAAGGGTGATCACATATTTATCCACATTGTTTGTGAGAGTTCTACATATCCATTTAATACTTGGGGGTATGTTATTGTTGACTGACCACCAAGGGTAATCAGGTTGAGTGATACTACGACAAGAGGATTGGGTTCCAAATGAATCTAAATTTCCTTTCCCAATGTGATCTAGTACAGGGGAAGGATAACACTAGAGGAATTTGTATCAATCTAGAAAAAAAAGAGAATGGAAAGTTTGAATCAGGATACCAAAAATATAGATCATAATACTGGAGGAATCATGATATAGGGTGACTGATGACGATATTGGAAATTCATTAACGATAACACTATCTAGAAATAGGGGAAAATGAGGTCAAATTGTTGAAATAATTCAAAAACACTAGACAATACTCGAAATGGAATTTAAATCTTCTAGGACGTTGGGAAATAATGGTAGGTTGTCCGAAGTGGAATGGAAATAGACCATTCCTGGGACCATTTAGATGTGAATGGTGATGATGATCCAAATAAAGATCATGAGAAGAATGTAGGTGGAGAGATGGAATGTTTGAAAGTATTCCAATACTTTTGAAATTAAGCCAGCATAGAAAAAGGGAATTGGTCTGAGCATATTGGTATGAACCATGATTAAAAATATATTCTATTGGGTTTGTTAACAAGGCTGTTTAGATGAGAGATAAGAAGATATTTCCTAAAGTGAATGACAAACACTACATGAGATGGGATTCTCTGCTATTTCACATCATTCGAGCAAAAAATATATAGATGTTGATTAATGTCATAGGATATGGTTGAAGAAACATGTGATAGTTTAACATCATATAACTAGAATATTGCACATAGATTATAATTATACTATTCAAAACATGAACTATAGTTTAATTTCATGTTACACATACTATGACTCTTTTTTTATGGTCATACGGTTCCAACCATGATTGGTGCCGAAGGACTGGGAAGGATAATTAACATGTGTCCAGTCCTGATGTGAAATGACTGAGTGTCACTACATACCCCATAGAAATGTAAATCATGATGCTTTTAGATCATGAATGGTGTGTATTTTAATTTCATCTGTTAAGGTTGATGGTGATTCAACATAAAAAAAGAAAAATAATGTTCTAGCAGAAATGATGATAAGTTTGTCACTACATATCACATATGAATGGAAATCAAGCCACACATAGTTCCTAAGAAAACCAAAGACATTTAGTATTTTCTATCTATTTATTTTCTATTGGTTTGTGTGGTTTTTTTAGTGACTATCCTAGGATGAATGTCTTTGTGTCACTACAGGAATAATTCCTTTTGTAGGTATTTACATGTGGCATGGTGATAACTAGTGTGAAGGGTTATTCACTCTCCCCTGAGAATATCACATTATTATTCCATGCTTCATCGTTTGTCCATGATAATGGTGTCATAGTTCAAGGTCGTATGAAAGGATCTGCCTATGCATTATAACTAAATACAGAAAGGACCCCATCGATCTTAGTTTACAATCGTAGATATCACACCATATGTTTTTGTACATTTCTATACATGTATGTCCCTAAAAAATCCAATTCCCACATGATCCATCCTCAGTGTAGAAAACAAGTAGTTATTTCTATATTTATTTATCACATAAGAGTGTACATAAATGATAAATAAATGTTGGGAGTTAAAATATTCACCCAAAACACATTCATACTTGATGCGAATGGATTCACAGAGAAACAACACTAGGTTATTAGAGACCCATAAGAGCAGAATGGTTGGAAAATGAGAAACAAAGAGTTTTATATTTAAGACTAAATGGGATTGGTATAAAAATTAGGGATAAATACTCACCATGTTAAAGAAAAAACATCCATATTATCTAACCAATTGTGGAAACAAACAATTTCGGTTCGACTACTAGTTGAATTTCAAACATTGATCCCATATAAAGATGTTTTACACGATCTTCCGGAATGTTGGCCCTGGACGGCAGTCGTGCTATGAGTCTGAGAAACCATACAAATAAGGGGATCCTTCAGAAATGATAGATAATGGAGACCCAAATAAAGGGACACATGAAGTGTTTAATTAATGAAATAATGTATCCACATGTGGGAAAGAGTCCACTCCCAAGGGAGGCACATGGTGATGTTGTTGTAAACCTGATGCGAATGATGACCAATGTGGAAACAACCACATTGTGTTCATATAGGAAGAACCTAGTCTATGTGGCCAGAAAGATTAATGGCTTTGTGGTTAGACCATATATTAATGGCCTTGGTTTTCTTATGTATCCCACAAGAATGAGAATCAATCCATATATAGTTCTTGGATATGGCATGGAAAACAATCCTTCAAAATGGGGCAACACTTGAATTTAAATAATGAAAATAATGTTTGTGAAAAATATTACAACCGATTGAACGTGGAAACACTGGAAATCATATTTTAATGTCATAGTGTTTGGTTCATAAGGTAAGAATATGTGCAGTGTGGCTCTATGTGGCATCCTGACATGAGTGAGAACTAAGAAAATCTCACAACACCCCACATATTTTGGGAGAAAAAATAGACTAAGAAATAATCAAAAATGGTTTATGTTCTTGTGGTTGTACCCAGGAAACAAATGTCTGGAAATCACTACACATCACATAAGAATTGAAATCAATCCACACACAGTACTTGAAGATGGTATGGAAGTTGGCAAGTTCCAAAGGGGAACTGTTTTCTCAAGGGAAGACATTATAGTTCTATTTATTTTATCATCATAAAGAATGAATGAATAATTTATACTTTAACATCATAAGATGGGGTTGATGTTAAATATTCTTTTTATCAAAGTGAAACAGGAATTCTTAAGATCTTATTTTTTGGTTAAAGAGGTAATGCCATAAGGTGAAGATGTCATCAGTGTAGTTCCATGAGGCTACCTAATGTGAACGGGGACCAAAGTGATCCACACCAAACAATAAATTCCTGAGGGAACACTCATACTATTAATTTCATGATTCTTGGCCTTATGTAAGATGTAACATAATAGTTTTACGAAATAGAGTGTGGACCGTATGGATGGGATGATTCATCCATGTAGGTATAACCCTTACCAATACCCTTAAGCCCACATGAGCCTTGTTCATTATGGGGAAGAAAGAGCAGAAAATATCTATATGACTTATAGAATAACATTGAAGGAGAATAGAGGTGTGGAGTCACAGATGGTCTGTTGATGCTAGTATTACCACTTAATGCACAAAGGTGCATAGAGAGATAACACAAAGAGTGTTAGAGTTCTTCTTGGAAATAATGATGTAGACAAATATATGAATCATATTTGTTGATATTTAGGAAAAATTGGTGTTGATGTAATGATAGAACATAACATCTTAAAAAATTTGAGACAAAGTATCCATATCTTGTAACATAGTAGGGGAACAAACAACTAAGAGATGGATGCTTACCATATTCAAAACATGCAACCTATCTCAAAATTTGGTTCAAAATATTCTAGGATGTTGTCCATGGATAGTATACAATCCATGTTTCTGAGCATCCATATTGTTTTGGGGTCCCTTCATACATGAAAACGAACTGAGACCCAAATAATGGGTGGCATGAAACATGGATAAAAAATGAGAGAAAATTCGTACCGAATCCAGCACTCTATTCTCACTCAACAGCACACTTGAGCATGTTAAAAGGGAATGAAAATGTTGAGGGATTCATTTAGGGGTAGGTGACTTGAGAATAAGAGTTGAGGAATTAAAAAATAGGGCGATGAGTTAGGGTTGGAATCAAAGATAAAATGTCATAGAGTTCCAATGTATCTCATAAATTTTTGAATCAATCTATGCATAGTTCATGGTGTTTAGGGTAGGTTAATGTCATTCAGTAAGAATGAAGGAATAGTTCAACTTCATATGGGATGGGGAAGTTTTGGTATGTTGTAGGAAATTGGGAACTTTAATTTAAGGGTTATTTAGAAAGTACCATGAATTACATGCATTTTAATGTCTCACAGGAAGGACACTAAATTTTAATATCCAATGGGATGAAAGAGATCTCAGTTTATGTTCCTAGAACTAAGATTGTAAGGAGAGGCCAAAAGGGATGAAATGGTTGAGAATCATGGGACTGTACCTAAAGAAAAAATGTTTGGGAATTATTAAATATCAAATTAGTTTGTGAATAAATTCTTATGTAGTTTATGAATGATATAAAATATAACATCATTAGGTAAGAAAGAAGGGAAACAAAGACACTAAAGTAAGGAACAAGGTGAAGTTATTGTAAACCTGATGTTAATGCAGACCAAAGAGGACTAAACCATAATGTGTTATCCCATGAATAATCATAGGCCAAGTGGTCAAAAATATAGGGGAACCAAGGAAACCAGGAATCTGGAATAAAAGACATGTCATGGAATTTCAATATTTCCCATATAGCGACTCCATCTTTTTATATAAGTCATTGTATGATTTTAATCATAGTTGTGCATTAGAGTACAAGAAAAGGATAGTGATTTCTAGTGTCTTTGAAGACTACGTACCTAAACATAAAACGTGAGACTAAAATACACTTCTTTATTTAATATACAAATTCATCATCATAACTTCTATTGTGCTCAAACTTCTGTATTAGGTACCCTAGGGAACACATGAACAAAGGAATAAGCTAAATATCCCAAAAAAAATAACTAGAATACAAAATCATTAGTACAAGGAATAGATGTCATGAAATGATGATATTAAAAGGAATTTAACATATGGAACATTAACATATAAACATGTAATCATATAAAAAGTGAGTCATAGAAATGTTTCGGCAATAAAAACATGACTTTAGTATGATTCAATGCTAACTGACAAGATCATTTCACATAGTAGCACATGCCCAGGCTAAACGCCATGACCACCACACATAACAACTCATGAAACACAAATTCACCCTATCTATTAATGGTTTATCTGGAAATACCCATCATAACATTTAATTAATATGTCTTCCACATAATGTTTCATATATAAGAAATCTTACATAAATATTCGGACTAAATATGGGAAGAATTGTGTACCAGAATCATGTTATAAAGCATAACTAATGGTTGTGTAATAAAAGAGTCCATGAAAGAGAGTATATAAAATATATATGGACATTTATAAGGTAAAATAGTCTTGTACAATGGTAATTTATTTCAAATTTAATTTACCACATGTATGAAAAGTATTTAAGAAATTTTAGCATAAAAATAATTTTGAGCAGTTTTATGGAAAATTCTGTAGAGTATTTAAAATAAAAAACGGAAGAAATCCTTTATAAAAAATCATAATTGAACCCGAAAGGATTTAAAAATAAAATTATTTATTTTATAATGACAATGGTGTCTAAAAATTTAATATATTGTGTCCTTTAAATCGTAAAATAATTCAAGTTCTCTTAAAATAGGTTTTCTTTTCAGGAATAATTGTGAAGGGATATCTTAAAAAATGTATATCCCCAAAAGATACAGATAAAGGGAACATGTTAACTGAATTTTAAACATTCACATATAATTTATAATATTAAAATAAGAATAATATATAACCCCATTTAGTTAAAAATAATGATAATGAACCCAAAAAAATACATGAGGTTTGGGTTGAATCCCTTACGAAATATGGCATGGTATCTTGTGTAATGAAGAGGAATTAGTGAGTGATAAATGGATTTCTATTCTATTAAACATCGTGAATAAATAATTGTGGGAGTTTAATCATACCCCTTCACTAATAATTACACAGCCAAGGGAATAACATAGAGAAAAATCTTGAATAAAATTGAAATGGTGAGGATCCCTTACCTTAAGTCGAATGTTATCCACTTGATATTAATGTCATGAATAATAAAATTACGTTCATTAGTTAATAATTATAGAACCAATTCTATATGAAAAATATTTATTATAACCTATTTGAGTAATTATTTTCCTTTTTTATGGGTTTAGTGTTTTAATTTCATTGAACGAGTCCATTTTTTTCTCCATTGTTATAATCGATTTACTTATTTACTTATTCTAATGTAAGATGAAATTGGTTTTCCATAAATTATGTTATATTAACATATTAGATATCAAATAGATTACATGGTTGTAAATTTAATTTGGTTATAGGGAGTGAGGGAGAATCATTATTTAAAACATTAGTGATAACCTTTTGAGTTTATTGGCAGGTTTTTTGTCCCTAATGACCTTATTTTGTTTTAAAAATAAAAAACATGTGTAAAAAATGATTACATAAAAATAGATGAGAGATAATATATGTATAATTTTCTAGTTCAACGACAGAATTTTTGTCATGACGTTAATTTAATATGGTAATATAAATTGAAAACTCTTCGTCCATGAATGTGGTAAATTGACACATCTCAGATGGTGTCTTCACTACTAAAATAATACAAGGGTAAAGGATAGATGATAATAACATATCAAAATTTTCTAAAAACATTCCAGTACATGTAAGGTACTATATTGTTTCTAAAATTGGGATGATTATTTCTATGGATAGAAATTTAAAGAAAATTACTTGAAAAAAATATAAACAAATTTGAAATAGGAATTTACCTCTTGAATCAACCTTCCTTGAGATCCACATTACGGGATATGATTTTGTCTATTTAGGAGACCAAGGAATGTTGGGAATGAGTTGGGAGCTTGGGGAGATATTTGGTCAGAATTTAGGGATGGATCAAGGTTTTAGAGGATTGAAGAGAAGAGGTAAGGAGGGGTGGTATTTATAATGGAGGATGGGAGGGTTTTCATAATATTATTACCATTAGTTTATTATTCTTCTATAAGACAAGAAATAGTTTTGATTCCATGACCAACAAATGTGAAAAATGCATATGAGTTATATATTCAGGTGCTGAAATCACTTATATCATTTGGAATATTGGATTTAAATTATATTGTATTTATATTGAAATTTAATGTATTTTACAATTCACCAAAAATACAAGTATTTCAGAAAAATCCCAAAAGTCCCCCAAACCATTTTATCAACATGTAGTATTCAAAAAGAAAATTTATTTTTCAAAAATAATTTTCTATATATGATTTATTTAATATTTAATTAAAATCAAAATTTATTCTTAAAAATTCAGTTTTAAATCATTTATTTACATATTCCTAAATATAGGAACATCATACTTTCAAATTAATATTATTTATATACAATCATAGGTAAATTTACTATTTAGTAGGGTATATCACTATTAATAAGGGTATAATTACTATTCATAAGGGTATATTATTATTCAACAAAAATTAAGTTTGTCTTATCAGACTCCATACATCTAACTGATCACAACCGTGAATTTCAGTTTTTTAAATTCCAAATATAGAAGTGTAAAAATAATTTTTAAAGGTCATAAAATACTTAGTATATCATTTTTTAATACATGTGATTATATGAAATAATCAAAAGAATTATATTTCTATTCAATTCCCCTCCTTAAGAAATTTCACCCTAAATATTTCATTTTACATTCTAGGCCATAAATAGGTTCATGTAATTTTCCTTAATTCCCTCCCCCAGTTCCCATGTTACCTATTCATACTTTTGATTCCACCATAATACCAGGATCATGTGAGTAGTATTTTTTGGTAGAACATTATCTCTACGATCCAATATCTTCATTGGATGTTCCTCATAAAAATGATCATCCGCCAACTAGACCAACTATGAAGACAGTACATGTGAACGGTCTGGTATGTACTTCCATAAGAGAGATAGAAGAAAGATATCATGTTATATGGACATAGTAGGTGGAAGTGCCAATCGATAGTTTGCAACCCCAATAGGATCAATAATCTCAAAGGGTTCGATGTACCTAGGACTTAACATTCCTTTCTTCTCAAACCTCATAACCTTATTCCACAGATATATTCATAGAAATAACATGTCTCCCACATTTGTCTAATGGTCTATCGATGATTGTTTCAATAACACTTATGTCAGTGTTGGTCTTCATTGATATACTGCTAAGTGGTTTTCAAATTGTCCACAAATTCTTCAACCATTTCAGGTCTTACAAGCCTACACTCACTAACTTCATGCCAACTAACAGGTGGTATGTAATTTTTTCCATAAAGATCTTCATATGGTGCCATTTAGATCCTCGATTGAAAACTGTTATTGTAGGAGAATTCAACCAGTGGAAGATGTTGGTATCATTTTCATCTAAAGTCCATAGAACATGATCTCAACATATCTTCTTGTTTAAGAATAGTTCACTCAGATTGGCTATCGGTTTAAGGATTATAGTCAATACTGATGTTCAGTTCAGTGCTTAGAACATGTTGGGAAATTTTCATGAACCTTGAGATGAATCTTAGATCACGGTCAGATACAATAGATAGTGGTACTCCATGCATCCTTTCCACATCATTGATGTAAATCAAAGCAAGTTTATCCAATGAAAATTCCTTTGAAATTGTGATAATGTGAGTTGTATATAAAAGATGATCCCCAACATCCCATATTGCATTGTTTCTTCTAGATTTCCAAGGAATTCTAATAACAATGTTCATTGTTATATTCTCCCACTACCATGACGGTGTGGGTAGTCATTGTATTATCTCCTTAGACTTATGTCTTTCATATTTAACTTATTAACAAGCCATTCCCTTTGATGTATTCTCAGAAAAATCCTACTTCATATTTTCAAACCAAAAGTTCTCTTAGAGATCTAAATACATCTTTGTGCTACCATGGTGAACAGAGAAGGTCGACCTATGTGCTTCATGCCAAATAATCTTTTTTACCTCTAGAACACATGGTACGCATAATCATGTCCCAAATCTTATAACTCTGTTCTTGTCAATTTTTAAATAAGTTGATTTCACATTTCTGACAGCTTCCACCCTTTTATAAATCTCCACATCTTTTCATTGAGAATCCTTTATTTTATCCATGAGGTATGGTTGAGAAATCATTTGAGAATAGATTGATGATGTTCCTCTCTTAATGATTACCATTTCCATCCTCGTAAATATAATAATATATGATCCTTTTCAATTATCATCATTGAAAAATATGGATGATCATTTCTACTTAAAGAATCTTCCATCTTATTTTCCTTATTGGGATGGTAGTTTATTGAGAAGTCATAATCGTTGATGAGCTATATACATCTTCAATTGAACATATTATGCACTTTTTGTAGATTATGTATTTTAAACTCTTGTGGTTAGTTTATATCTCAAACTTCTATTTATATAGATAATTGCACAATATTTTTAATGGAATGTTAACTTCCTCTAACTCTAGATCATGTGTAGGATTGTTATTCTTGTAGATTCTCAGATTACTTTAGTCATTGGATATAACTTTATCATTTTATATCCCCACACAACCTAATCCCTTCTTTGAAGTATCAATATACATAAAAAAGAGTTCTCTAATTGTTGGCAGTCTGAGTACTAGAATAGTGATAAGCAACCTTTTCAACTCCTTGAAACAATCATTACATACCAAAGTCCAAAAAACATTACTCTCATTCTTCACATCATGGTCATTGGGTTTGACAATCGTGAATAGTTCATCACAAATCGCTAATAAAACTTAGCTTGACCTGAAATGTTGCAGATCTTCATTATAGATGATGGCATATGCCACTCTTCAGTCACCTTTGTCTTGGAAGAGTCCACATATCCCTTTTCAGATGATAACATGCATGAGGAATGATACTTCCTCCATCCAGAACTCACATTTACTATACTTTTCATACAACTTCTCCCTTACCAATGTCTTTAACACAATATTCAAATTCTCCTCATGTTCTACTATGGTCTTCGAGTATATCAAAAAATAATCAATAAATACTACCACATATTTTTTGACGTAGACTCTAACGAATCTATTCATTAAATCCATGATATTTTATCAAGAATTAGTGATTCTGATGGGTATCTCTATTAATTAATTGTGTTTGAACCTCATTTGAAAGGTATTCTTGGGAATATATTCCTTACCCACCATTAATTAGTGATATGATAATTGATGGTCCACCTTAGATAAATAACCGGACCTATAAAGATGATCAAACAAGTCATCTATCCTTGTTAGGGGACAATTTTTCATCATCATTATTTTATTGAGCTCAAGATTATCAATGTTTACGTGCATTGATCCACATTTATTTTTTAATAAGTCGACCGGTGCACCCCATAGGGATGCACTCAGAAATATAAAACACTTATCCAAATTCTCCTATTTTTTTATTCTGATCCTACAGCTTTATAATGGCCATACTATAAGGTGTATTTGATATAGGTAGAGATTTGGGAATATGTTCATTTGAGAACTCAACCTCTCGATCTAGTGGGAGGCTTGGCAGCTTGTCGGATATTACACCAGTGTAATCACTCATGATGGGCTATCTTCGAGATATAATCACACCATTGTATTAATAATTTTATCTAGAAATGAATGGTCATATGGAATTAATATCCACACATGAGACAATGATTCTAAAAGATATGCATCTTCCTCCAAACACATGTAAAGAATTTGAGGATGCATGATGCATAGGGATGTGATGTGTGATAACCAATTCCTAAAATTTGATGTTGACTTTTTATAACCACAACTAACCCATGCCCAACATATTATTTAACACCACTAAATGATGTATGATGAGATTTTCTTGGAGGATCAGTCCACGAATGTAAAATGGGGGGAGTGATAAACCATGGACACAGTAATTTCCCTATTATCTATTCTCATTGATATAATATCCTCTAAATTATGAGATGTAATGTGGATAGTTATACAAAACATTTAATATATGAATGAATGTGTAAAACTAGAATCAAAATCTTCATTTTCTATTATTGAACGAATAACAAGTGAACTTTTGATTGCATAGCGATTCACTATTCAATTCCACCGTTACACCACTATTTAAAAACAAGTATTGTAATGAATATTAAAAATATAATAATAAATTTAACTTCATGTTTTATTCAATGTATTAAAGTTTATTACTATTAAAATTGAAATTATACATGTTTTTATATTTTTGTTAAAGGTGGAGGTGATTTGGAGGCCTTAAGATCATCTAGAAGAAAATGGGTCAAACTACATGGCATCCAATGGACATTTATCCTTTGTTTTGAAAAATATGTGATTTCCATGCATCCAAATTAGATGAAACACTACTATAATCTCCCAAACAACATGGTATACAACCCTTATTATGGAACTGAATCTAAATTCAGCCTTTTGATGGCCCATCTAAACTATTTTGTATAGGGGGTAGAATCTGACAGAATTTAAATGTTTTTTGGTTTTTTGACCATATCTCCCAATCAAGTTGCCTAATGACTTCCACATTCGACAAGTATACAACCAAGAGTCCAACCACCAACTCTTATCTTTTGTACATGTCGTAATATGGTTTTCTACTATTCCAAAACCTAAATAGATGTTGTATCACAAAATAGGGTTCCCAAAACCGTGTCCCATTTTGGATATAAAAAGGCACCATTGGGACCTCATTTGGGTGATCGTCCATAGATTTAAGTGCTACCAATTTGGATTTCCAAAGGAATCCTCACCTTATATTTTATTTTCTAAAGGCCCTTATCCTCATAGGGGGATTGAGAATTAAGAAGGATATCCTCCTAAGGTTCATCCTCTTCCTAATGTGAAGCTAATTGGTGGGTGTTTGTTGTGAGGGAGATACACACATGACAAGGGAGTTAAAATACATATATTAGCCACTAGTTTGTAGTAATTTTAGTTTCAAAAAACTTATTTCTATATATCATACATACTTTCATATTTGAATGCTTGTTTTGATGCGTGTGAATGACCTGCTCTTAATTTATAACCGATTAGCATGAGGTTTTTAGTGAGTGACAATTGAAATTTCGATTTGGTAACACAAGAATCCTTTTCCTAACCACTTTCTTGATATTTAAATTTGATTTGAAATATCTTATTCTATTCATATGTTCTAGAAATTGATAATATGATTATTATGTCAATGTTTAGTTCTACATGAATCAAAATAATGGCATAGGAAATAAATGGATTCCAATTAATTTCTACCAAATAATTACTCCAAAAATAAATTAATCTCCACGAATGATGAACTTGAATGAGTGTAGTGAACAAAAAAATAACCCTTTTATCTCTTATATTTTACAACCCATTTGGTTTCTCATCTTATAAACTTTCCTTTATGTAATTCTTCCTAAAACTATTTTCAAAACCACCCCCTATTTTAGAAATTCTTAGTAAAAAAACACACTCTAAAACCAATAACGCTCCTTGAGATAAGACCTAGGGTCTTCCCTACACAATAAAAAAACCTTAAAAACATAATCAATTTGACATGTAATGACAACATGGTCAAATTTTGGCACCGTTACAAAGGAGCGCTTTGGTTTTTAGTTCGTGATTTTGATAAGAGTTTTTTTAAATTTTGTAAGTATTTAATTGTTTTATATTAAACCATTACCTATATCATTTTGTTCAAATTTATTTTATATTTAGGTTTTGTGCATGAAACATTCAAATCCAGGAGATTTACCACCTTTAAAACACAGACGTGGGAGGATCTTACATCAGCGGGCCTGGGACCCACAAGATAACCCTTTAAAGGATGATACAACCCAACATGATACTTTTCTATACCCCTATTATTATGGAACCAAATCAGTACCTTTAATTAACCAGTATAAAATGGTAGAAAACAATTGAATGCTAAAAGAACTAACATCACTTGATGTTTACATCTAACCCATATATATTCAAATGCACAGTGGGGCGATCAATTTTGAATTTAAATTTGGTCTAATTCAATTGTTGCCTAGATTACATGGACTCACAGGAGAAGACCCACACAAACATTTAAATTAATTTCATACTATGTGTTAATCATTAAATCCTTCAAATGTGGATGAAGAATAAGTTAAGCTTTTGGAATTTTCATTTTAATTAGAATAAATAGTTAAAGACATGCTTTATTATGTTAATTCACTAATATGAGGCTGGGCGGACCTGGAATGCATTTTTTTGAAAAATATTTCCCATCCTCTCGAACTGAAACAATATGGAAGGAAATTTGTGGGATAATAAAATCTCAAATGGAAACACTTCAATAATACAGTGAATGATTTAAAATATTATGTTCATGTTTTCCACACCACCAAATATGTGATCAGCTTTTAATTCAGTATTTTTATGACAGTTTAATTCCAATTGATCATAATGTGATTGAAGCTGCTGTAGGTGGAACACTAGTGGATAAATCACCAATCTCTACAAGGATCCTGATTCAAAACATGACATAGAACACTCAGAAATTTGGTACAAGATATAGTGTACCAATTCAAGGTGTCCATGAGGTGAAAAGTGATGAGTTCGAGAAGAAGGTGGACATGGATTTCAAAGAGGTAAGTAACTTTTATGACAAATCCCTCTCTCCCAAAAGAAAATCTCAATCACCTCCTCCCATCCATTGTGGTACCTGCCTTTATGAAACCCATTATTCTGACCAATGCCTCGAATTGAGAGAAACATCTAAGAGTTGTGAGGAAATTTTTCCAGGATGCTCCTATAACAAACTCTTTAGGAAAGAAACAAACTATCCATCCAACTATGGCAGGAATTAAAACCAATATTATAGTCAATGGGGGTATTCAAACTGGCCTCTTCAAACATGGAACAAATAAGAGAAGAGTAGTCATCTACCACCACCACATAGAAATCCTGAACCACCCAAAGGCCTTTCCCACAACCCACTCCAAAACCTAATCCTATCCTAGATGATATGACGAAACAAATGCCTACCAAAAATCTCCAATTACAGCAGACCACCCAGGTAGCTACTCAAGACCTCAAAACCCAATTAGGCCATCTAGCTAATTATTGTGGGAAATTAAAAGTCACGAGTCAAGTAAACTACCTTCTCAAACAGTAGATAACCCCTAGGGATAAGGGAAATGTTATTTTCATCAACCATAGTTGAAAAAAAACCTAAAAACCAAATGAATCATCCATTGGATTCATCCCAACCTGAGGAAATTGTCATCCCAACCACTGCTAAAAATGGTCTAAGAAAAGAAAATCCATATCCTGGGATATTTTTTCCAAATGATATAGTGTTTATGTCAATGAGTCTCATATCCCAACCATTACTCTTCCATTTCTCCAAAGGTCCACCCAACCAAGAAAACAAATGTAAACTGAACATGATAAGGAAATATTGGAAACATTCAAAAAATTACAGGTTAACATTCATTTGATTGATGCTGTTTAGAAAATCACAAGATACACCAAGTTTCTAAAGGAGATATGTGCACATATAAAGAGTCTTCAGGGTGATGAGAAGGTAATATTGGGGAGGAATTTATTAGTATTGATATAACTATTACAACATTTCCAGATGAAATGATCCTGTAACTTTCTCGATTCCATGCACCATAGGTGACTATTAATTTTCCAATGTTATTCTTGATTTAGGTTCTTCTGTAAATGTGATACCTCACTCCATTAACTCTTCATTGAAGGTTGTGGAATAGAAGAAAACTAGTATAGTCATTCGGCTAGAAAATCATAGTACACCACACCCTTCTGGTGTGCTAGTGGATGTTCTTCTAAGGGATCAAAATTTAATTTTTCATACTGATTTTTATGTCCTTAAAATGGAAGTTGATAGAATGAATGGACATTACCCAATTATATTGGGAAGACCATTCCTGAAAACTACAAAATACATAATTAATATCCATAATGGTAAATTATCTATGGAATTTGGTGGTGACATAGGCCACTTCAAAATCCTTGATTCCATGGTGCACCCCTTATAAGAACATTCTTTTCTATATTAATTCAATTGATGTACTCCCTTCCCCTAAAAAAACTCCCCCCGATCCCCTTTCTATGTTTTCATCATTGATTGAAATTATAGTTAATTAATCATGAATTTATTATTGTAGTGGTCTAGAAAAGGGTCATTCATGTTTATTAATTGATAATTTCTTGAACACCGAGGATCCAATTACCATTGATGATATTGGTAAGCTTGTAGAATCTCATTTCTCATCTGAGGATGATACAATTGAGTAGTTGGATGAGATCAGTGACCTCTCACATTCATGCACACTCCAATCAATAAAAAATATTCCTGAATTGGTACTAAAACATCTACCTCATGATTTAAAATATTCAATTCTTTATAATGGAAACAAGTTTCCCATCATCATTGCTGTTTCACTCCCTCCTGAGCTTGAATTGTGACTACTAGATCTTTTGAGGGAAAATAATCTTGCATTGGTATGGAAACGTGATGAAATTTCTTATATAAGACCATCGATATGTACACATTATATTTTATTGAATGATGAGGCTAAACTTGTGAGGCATGCAAAATGTCGACTGAACGCAATCCTCCTAGAAGTTATGGAAAAAAAGGTAACAAATTTATTGGCTTATGGAATCATTTAACCAATCACTGACAGCCAATGGATCAGTCCCGTTCAAATAGTTCTTAATGAAATTGGCATTACAATAATCAAAAATGAAAAAAATCAAATTGTTCTAACTCATGTGCAGAATAGTTGGCAGGACTGTATAAAATATCTTCGATGAATCCAAAACACTAGGAATGACCATTTATCTTTTTCATTCATAGACTGAATGATAGATATTCTACTAGGTATGTCCCACTACTATTTTTTTAATGGTATTCTTGATACATTATGATCTATATTTCCCCTAAAGACTAGGAAAAGTCAACCTTCACTTTCCCCATCGCACATTTGAAAATAGAATGATTCCATTTGGTCTGTGCAATGCTCCAGGTACATTATAATAATGCATGGTTAGTATTTTTTCAGATTACCTAGAGAATTTTATGGAATTTTTCATTGATGATTTCACTATTTATGGTTCCTATTTTGATTAATGTTTATGTAGTCTTGGTTTAGTCCTACGTCACTGTATTGAAAAGAATATTGTATTAAATTATGAGAAATTAAATTTCAAAGTTCTAAAAGGTATATTTTTGGGACATGTCATTTCACAGGATGATATCCAAGTAGATAAATCAATATTGGATGTTATTTCTTCACTACCATTCCCAAAAAAGGGATGGGATGTGTGGTCTTTCCTAGGTCATGCTGGAATTTACCATGGGTTCATTCATGAATTTAGTAAAATTGCACTACTCCTCTTCAGATTACTCCATAAATAAAAAGATTTTTTTTATAATGAATGTGAGGAATATTTTAATTAGATGACATGGAGTCTCATGTCAACCCTGATAATCCAAAAAACTCAATGGGATTTACAATTTGAGCTCATGTGTAACACCTCCAACTATGCAGTTGGGGAAGAATTATCACAAAGTGTCGACCGAGCTCGACCAATCATTGCATATGCCTCACGTACATTGGACCCTACCTAAGAGAACTACACCATAAATAAAAAATAATTCCTTGACATTTTTTTTCTTTGGAAAAATTAAGGACATATCAAATATGGTCTAAAGTAATTCTATTCTTAAACTATGTAGCCCTCCGGTATCTCATTAAGAAACCAAAATCCAAACCATGTCTCATTCGATGGATGCTCCTCCTTCAGGAATTCAATTTAGAAATTAGAGATATAAATGGAGCAGAGAATTTGGTGGCTGACCATATCAGTATGATTTAATCATCCTCGGACATTGACTCATTCCCCTTTATTTCTTTAAATGATATGTTTCCTATTGACCAATTCTACCTAGTGCAAGATGTTATTCCTGATATTCTGAAATTGTAAATTATTTGGTAGCATATTGTTTTCATACTGATTTTAATAAAAACCATCCCAGTGATCTAAAACATGACCCTTGTTGGTACATTTGGTATGACCCCTACCTCTATCTCACATGTAGTGATCATGTCCTTAGGGGTTCTGTTCCCAATATAGAGTTTCAATTATTCCATAGATTCTGTCACACTCTTGCTTGTGGGGGCCACCTTGGTCCCCAATGGAATGCTCTCAAGGTCCTTGATTCTAGCTTCATTTGGAAAACACTTTTTCAAGATGCCCATGATTTTTTCAAATCATTTCATCCTTGTAAAATAATGGGGAATGTCTCAAAAAAGTGAAATTCCACAACAATTGTTGCTCTTTCATGACATTTTTTATGTTTTTTGAATTTACTTTCTGGGTCAATTTTAAAATTCCTTGGGAAAATTTTACATTCATTTGGAGGTCGATTATGCGTCAAAATATGTAGTGGCCCGTTCCACAAGGACAGATGATTCCAAAAATAGTTTTGGAATTTTTGAGATCTCATATCATTTTTATGTTTTGATTACCTATGGTCATCATTAGTGACTAGGGTTCTCATTTATGTAGCCAAACAATGTAATAAATTTTTTATCGATATGATAGAGTGTCTAATACATATCACCCACAAAACAATGGCCAATAAGACGTGTCAAATGGAGAGGTAAAATAGATTCTTGTAAAAAACGATTCAACCCAATAGAAAAGATTTGAGTCTTAGACATGATGATTCATTATGGACCTACCATACTACTTTCAAAACAACCATTAGAATGTAACCATATCATCTTGTGATTGTGAAGAGTTTTCACCTACCTGTTGAGATTGAGCACGGGGCCTAGTGGGACTTCAAACAATGCAATCATAATTTTTCTATTGTAGGTTCTCAAAGGATCTTAAGAATTCAGGAGATGGAGGAAATGAGGAGAGAAGCATATATAAACTCTAGGATTCATAAGGAGGGAACCAAGGTTTCCCATGACTGTCTTATACATTATCATAAGTTCCATATGGTTCAGAATGTCCTATTTTATAGTTCATGGATGATGTTTCATCTAGGTAAGCTTCGTTCCCCCAGGATTGGCCCATACACTATTATTAATGTTTCTTCATTTGGTGTTATTCAGGTTCCAAATAAAGAAACCAAGCATACATTCACTTGAAATGGGAAATGGGTGAAGCACTTCCACTAGACCTTCCTGAGTTACAAATGGAGGAACTCTATGTTCCAGAAGCAATATATGAATGCCACTCACCAGGTTTTATACTTCCATCCCTAATTCTCTTATATTATAGTGAGGAAACTTCACACTTTAGGTGTGTGGGGATGGGTACATTTCTGGGTTAGTTAATATTTTTCATCATATTTATTCTTTCTTCACTTTTTCATCCTCATTATGGTATTTTCACTTTTCCCCATCTTGTTTAGTTCATTAGACTTTTCATAGTCTTTCTTTTTTTTCTTCTATTTTTCGCATTCTTTATAGTATTATCAATTCCCCCTTATGGTCACTAAATCATTGAACACACTGAAATTTCACATTAAATTTTTTATTCAATGATGATTTAACATTTGATAAAAACCTTATCTCTATTTTGGATTGAATTTTTTTATGAATTTATCATTATCAATTGATCTTTAGTGTACTGGTTTTCTTTCAATGATATAATAGGTCGTATCATTGTGAAGCTTTTGAGATGATTGATGCCCCTTGTGTGAGTAGTTTTTTAGAAAATGATGTCACTAATATATGCACACGTTGATTTCCTCGAAAAAAATAAGGTAGGAAATTTCTTACAAAATATATGGTAAATATATGAGAGGTTAATATTTTTCAGCATTAAATGATATTTCCATATGTTTGTTCCTCGAATGATCTATTTCATTACTATACCAGATTGACCTATGTGTGTGTACCTAATGTCCGAATGTTGTATGCCCTAAATTTTTTTTTCTGTCAAGGGAAAGTCAGAAACCACTCCACACCAACATTTGATCGTGTTATAACTATTGAAATTAGTTTCCTAAAGAGATCAAACTAGGATTGAAAGATGAGTGTGATATTTGTTCAAAATGAAACTTCTAAAAAAACAAAAATAATAAATGAGGGGAGTGATGCAATAAGCAACATATTAGGATATATAGGTTAGGAGAAAATTGGTTGACTTATGGGAATGCATAAGTGAGTGGGTCATGAAATTTGATTTCAAAGGATGTAGGGATAGTTCAGTGGAAAAAATCCTGTAAAGCTGAATAATGATAAAATTACCTATATTTATTGGATAAAAAGTGGAAAGAATAGCATGGAATTGTTTTAACACACACACACCTGGAGAGTTAGTGGAATGATTGAACTTTGAATTTCTGGTTCAAATTTGTGTCATGAATCACTTTGAATTTCATTGTGATGTGATTTAGGAGATATCATTTACCAATTTCACTAGGATGAACTTTTTGGTGTGGTTCAAGAATTTATAACATTACTTTAATGAATTAAAATTTTCTCAAATGATAAATCTTAATGATTTTTGGAAAATATACATTAATTATTTTTTTGGATATGTAAATTTTCTCAGGAGTGAAAATGTTTAGGTGTGGGGGTGTGATCGCAAAATAATTTACTATTCAATTCCACCATTACACCGCGATTTTAAACTAGTATTATAATGAATATTAAAAATATAATAAT
This sequence comes from Viscum album, assembly GCA_963277665.1. Classification (NCBI taxonomy): domain Eukaryota; kingdom Viridiplantae; phylum Streptophyta; class Magnoliopsida; order Santalales; family Viscaceae; genus Viscum; species Viscum album. The sequence goes on from OY728146.1 coordinate 1,273,080,113, forward strand.
AAATTTAACATTATGTTTTATTCAATGAATTAATTTTTATTACTGTTAAAAAGGGAAATTACACTTTTTTGATATTTTTATTGAAGGTGGTGGTGATTTGGAGGTCCAAAGATTGTCTAGATGAAAAATTGGCCAAACTGCGTGGAATCCTATAGACACCTATCTAGTGTTTTGAACATTACGATAATATAGTGCATCCAAATGTGCTGAAACATTGTGATTCTCTCCAAAACATCATTACCAACTACTAATATTAAGTAAATGATGCCTTATTTGGAAATCTCATGGCCCATCAGTACTATTTAGTCAAAGGGACAAAATCTGTCCAAATTCAAAGGGTTGTTTCAATATTTTGACCATATATCCCAATCCAGTTGTCTAATGGCCACCAAATTTGATAGGGAGACATTCATGAGGCTGAAAAATAACTCTTATATTTTTTTCATGTCATGATATGGCTTTATACTGTTCCAAAATTGAGATACATGTTGTATTACAAAAATTGGATGCTCAAAACCATGTCCCATTTTTTCTATAAAATGAAATCATGAGTACCTCATTTGGTAGTTCGGATTAGGAGTGAAGTGCGGCCAATTTAGTGTAATATAGTAGTCTTATCCTCATATTCAATGTTTCAGAGGCCTCTGTCTTCATTGTGAGATCAAAATGAAGAAGGACTTATGCACGAGCTTCCTCCTCCACCCGATGTCAAACTTATCAGTGGAAGTTCATTGTAATGGAGATACACACATGTCATGGGAGTTCCATCACATATATCAGCAATTAGTTTGGATTAATTTGGGAGTTAAGAAATTTTGTTTCATGTATATTACAAACATTAATATTTTAATTCTTTTTTTGATGTGTGTGAGTGATATGCTCTTAATTTCTGACCGATCTGTGTGATGTTTTGATTGAGTGATTTGTGTTGTTCTGATTGGGTAACAAAAGAATTCTTTTCTAACCCAAAATCGTGAGATTTAAATCTTATTTTTAATCACTTATTCCATGACTTTGTTTGGAAACATGACGATATGATTGTTATGTCAAGGTTTGGTTTATCATGGAAAAAAAGGCTTAAGAATTAATCGAGATTCCAATTAATTTCAACCAAATAATTACTCCAACCAAAATTATTCTCTTTCAATTGTTAACTTGAATGTGTGTAGTGAACTAAAAATGAACCATTATATATAATATTTTTTCATAACACATTTTTTCTCATCTTTTAAACTATCAATTATGTAATTTCATCCTAAAAATATTTTCAAAACTAGGACATATTTTAGTACATCATAGTAAAAACACACACTCTAATCCCCCCAACCCACCTTGAGATACTAACTTGATTATACCCTTTACTATAAATCAACCTTAAAAACATAATCAATTTTACTTATCATAACTTCACAGTCAACTTGTCACCACATCATTGTTTGGATCCACCTTAGTAGTAGTCATACCATAAACCCTTCCTGGTTTTCTCGGAGGTTGTTGTTGATTGCATCAGAAAACACATGGGTTAGGGAAATTTTACTCATAATGACAATGCTCCTTATAGTTGTAACACTGCACTACAGGATGAGTGTTGATCTGAACCATCCTTTATTCTTCCTCATTAATAGGATTCTTCATATCATGTTAGTTGTTTTTAGCCCGATGTCCCCACATTCCACATTTTATGAAATTATTTTTTCCCTTTAGATAAATCCCATTATACTTATTCCCACAAATTTTATATGTATGATAATATGTCTTATTTGTATCATGTGATTTTTTTGTTGAACCACCCATGTTTTTATCAATTTTCTCATTCTTGTCACTACGCCTAAGGGACCACTAAAATTATCCAATATCCATTTCAACCTTGATTGGACAACATGCAATATCCTCAAAACAGTGAAATTCTTGAATCCCAAACTCTTTTCAGACATTCGTCTTTAGTCCTCTAAATAATTGATCCACCTTAAATGAGGTGTTCTGGAAAATTCTGAAGGCATACCTTATATGCCTTGTAAATTTTTCTTCATACAACCCGATGGACTCATCTTGTTTCTACCTGAGTTTGAGAAACTCTCTTTCCAAATTGAGATGGAGGGTTACAGGAAAATATTTACTGAAAAAAATCCTCTTAAAATTCTCCCAATCCATGGAATCAATATCAAATTGGGACTTTTTAATCTTGATCACTATCCACCACTGATCATATTCCCATTCAAAATGATAGACTACCAGTACAACATTCACTTCTTCCAATCACTTGAGGATGGATAATATCCTTTCAATAGAGTGTATCCACTATTCTAGAAGGAGGGGATTATAAGTTCCTCTAATCATGGGAGTCCTTTGGTGCGTGAAGGATTCAGAAACAACATTCTATTTCCTTGGAGTAGGAGGGTGTTCCACATGATTCAAGTTATTATTCATAACTTCATCAAGATGTGAAAGTAATGTCATGAATTTTTGAGAAACGATTCCAATCATATCAGGCATATGAGAATGGTAATAATCACATTTCCTATAACATTGATTTTTGGCACGTGTTCTTCTATTTACATACATTAACGTTGAAAATTAATTTACAGTTAGAGGTCTTCAATACATAGCTATTGAGAATAAGAAGGAAACATTGAACAAAAAAGGATAAAAATGTAAAGGATAAGTATATCATAACTTGTGATACCTTGTGATTAAATCTAGGTTATCCTTGATCTATTTATTAACATATATCCATATGGTCTTTTTTTATTCCCTTGATAATTGTTTCAACTATGCTAATAAATTTACCAAAGCGTATCCCTTTGGAGTGTCAAACCAAGAGTAAAGAAAGGCACGTTGTCGTGTTCCATGATATCCTAGGTTAGACCCGGAACTCATTTTCGGTGTTTTCAATTCTAGGAACATATGTTCCAGACTTTCCTCTACTTTTTTGTATCAAAGAAGGGATGTATTTTCAGGAAACCAACTATCCTAAACTGCAATAATTTCGGGATATTTTCTTATACTTTATCTAATCCTTAAAATTCTCACCAAGGATCCCTTTTCCAAATCTCCAAAAATAACAAGATTTTCCACTGATACCAACTATAGTTAACCTAGCCTTTTACATAATACATTATATGATTTTTAGCAAAATTTTACATTAGAGTAAAATCCAAGGATCACAATGTCAAGACTCTTAGAATACTAGGCACATAATCCTAAACCATGGTACTAAAAAACATGTATTTATTTAATCTCTAAATTGAGCTCCTAACATCCATTGTGCTAAAACATCTACATAGGGTACTATGGGGAACACATGAACAAAGGTATGAGATAAATATCCCTGTAAGGGAATAAACATAAGAAAAAAGCATTAGAAAATTGAATAAAAGGCATTTCATGATGATATAAAAATGAATTTAAATTATGGAACCTAAACATATAAACAAGGAAAAATATAAACATGTATTTGAAGAAATATGGCAAAGACATAAAACATGGCATTAATATGAGTCAATGATAAATTCCAATATAATTTCACATAGTAGCACAAGCCACGCCTATCCACCAAGGCCATCAAACATAACATCTCATGTGACATAACATTACCCAATGAATTGAAGAACAATATTGTAAAACCCATATTAAATTTTCATTAATATTTTTTCCACATAAATAATAACACATATTCAATCTTAAATAAACATAAATATTACCCATGGAATGAATTGGTTCCCACAATCATTTCATAAATCCTAAAAAATGGTTGAATCATAAAAGTGTCCACGAATAAAAGGAATTAAAATATGCATGGACATTTATAAGGGAAAAATTCATGTATCATCGTTTGTTACGTTATGTAAAATTGACCACAAGTAATAATGGTATTCATTAAATTTTATAATAAAATAATTTTTGAGATTTTTTAAGAAAATACTATAATAAATTTTAAAATACAAAAGGGAAGAATCATTTATAAAAAAATAGAAGTGAACCAGAAATGGTTTCACAATAAAAAGTGTTATCTTATAAATACAATTGTCTCTTAAAATAGTAGATATTTTTCACATGATATTGGGTAAGAATTTGGTAAGGTCCTTCAAAACAGTTTTCCTTATCATGAATTATTGAAAGGGAATCACATAAAATCAAGTATATCTTCAAAAGGGAATGATGAATGGAAATTGATACATTTTTTTTGTAACTTTAAAATTGAATTTATACTATTAACATAAGAATAATAGATAACTTCATTTAGTTAAAAATAATGATAATGAAACCTGAAGGAATAAAGGATGTTCAGGTTGAATCCAATACAGAATATCAGTATGGTATTGTGCATACTTTAGTGGGATTAATGAGAGATAAAGGGGTTTATAATCATTTAAAAATCATGAGTACTATATGGGTAGGTGCGTAATCATACCCCATCATAAGGAATTAAGATTAAAAGCTCATAACATAGATGAAAATCGTGAATATAAGTGAAATTGGGAGGATTCCTTAAATTAATTATAATGGTGTTCTACACTTCATATTAATAATTTGAATAATCAAATTATGTTAATTAATTAATTATTACAGAAAATATCTATATGTAAATGATTTATTATAACCTTTTTACGTTCATTCAAGACCTTTTCTGATGGGTTATGTTGTTCAATATCATTGTTCCGTTTCAGTTGTTTTCTTTGTTTTTTTGATAGATTTACTTACATATTTTTATGTAGAATGAAAGTGGTTGTCTAGAATTATAGTTATATGTAATTATTCAACATATAATATATTTCATGTTTGTAAATTTAATTTGGTTACTTTGAGTGATGCTAAATCATTATATAAATATTTAGTGATAACCATTTGGGTTAATTGACATTTTTTGCCACAATGAGCATTTTTTGTTTTATAAATATCAACCATTTGTAAAAAAGGATTCGATAACCCTATATGGAGAACAATAAATATATTATGGTTCGATTAAACTATGAAATTTTTGTCATGATAATAATTGATGATGGTAATGGAAATTAAGAACTCATTTCCCTTTAATGTGGTAAATTAACACTTCTCGGATGGTGTCTTTACTTATAAAAAACAAGGTTAAAGGTGATACGATAATAACTTATTCAATTATCATAAAAACATTCTGGTATAGTTATGTTGCTATATTTCTCAAATAATTTTTATGAGGAGAGGTAATTATTGAAAAGTAAACAAAAGAACTTGAAAATAGATTAAAAGAATTGAAAAGGGGAATTTGCCTCTTGAATCAATCTTCCTTGAGAGCCTCTTAAGGGGAGAGGATTTGGTCTTTTTAGGAGGCCAACAGATGTTGGACCTAGGGAGGGAGCATGGGGAGATATTTTTTAAGAATTTAAAAATGTAACAAGGCATTAGAGGATTAAATAGAAGAGTTAAGGAGGGTGGTATTTATAGTGGAGGAGAGGATAGTTTTTATAACATTATAATCATTAGTTTGTTATTTTTACACAAGAAAAGGAAGAGTGATGATTATATGACCATGAATAGTAATAAATTATTCTGAGTTATATATTTGGGTCCTTACATAAATTATGATATCAATAATAGTGTATTTGAATTATAATGAAATTATATGGTAAATTAATATATTTTACTATTCAAAAAAATTCATGTATTTGAGAAAAATCCTAAAAAACCACCATAACTATTTTACAAATTGTTGAATGAAAAAATTAAATCTATTTTTCATGAAATGTTTTAAAAATAATATTAATTTAACATTACATTATAATTATAATTTATTCTAAAAAACCATTTTTGCAACATTTATTTACTTATTCTAAAATATAGGTACAACATACATTAACGTGAATCTTATTTATATACTATAATAGGTAAGGTTAGTATTCTTTAGTGTATACACTATTAATAAGGGCATCATTACTATTCATATTGGTATGTTACTGTTCATCGAAAACTAACTTTGGGTTATCATACTCCAAACATCATACTGATTGCAATTGTGATTGTCAGATTATTGAAATTACTAACACAGAAGTGTTAATGTTATGTTTAATGGTCACATAGTACTTAGTAGTTCATTGTGTTGTAATTTCAAGTGATTATATGACATAATCATAAAAAGGAAATTTCCATTGAAAAAAATTGGGTTTTTACATCAAATACAGATGAAAATCAAGCCATATAAAGTTATTGAATGTCATGCAGTTTAACATCATGTGGTAAGGAAGTAACCATGTGGAGGTCCAGCTGTTGGGGGGGAGTTCATGAAGTGGCTGTTATAAACATAACATGAATGAGGACCAAGGAGGTCTTGAACACACCACATAATAAAATGACACTCAAGCAATGAGGATAAATCAATAAAATGAATTATAGAGCATGTGGATGGACCCAAAAATGAAATATATGTGTGTTTATATGCATCCCATAAAGATTATAATCATTCCATGTTTAGTTCTTGCTGTTTCGTACAATTTAACATCATGTTGGAAAGACAAAGGAATAGTTTCACGTCACGTAGGATGATAATACTGCACAATTATACCTCTGGCATCCTAGATAGAAGGGATATTAGTTTATGGCCATAGATATTACTCCTTAAACGACTATGTTTGATGCTTTTAGTTTATCATTATGAAGGAAAAAGAGATCATAAAGTAAGGTCATATAACATAGACCCTAAGGTATTTTGTTTACAGTTATCAATTTATCATAAATAAGCAAAAAGAGATCTTATTTTAAGGTCCTAGGGATTACCCAATAAAGAAATTAGTTTATAATTATCGATTTATCATAATGTAGGATGAAATAGATCTTATTTTAAGGGCTTTCAGCTTAAACCATTGGGTACTATGTTTGTAGTGTTTATTTTATCATCACGACAGATTAAAGAGTTCTTAGATTAAGGTTGTATAGATCATACCACAAGAGAATGTGTTTACAATTTGAAGTATATCATCATGTGGGACGGATATTCACTCACGCAAAGTTCCTCTTGAGGAACATGGTATTAGTGGGATGTGTGATTCATTCACTATAAATGGTGACAAATGAGTATGAACCATTAGTGTAAACCTTATGAATTATGTAAGGTCCCTCCCACCTAGGTTATAACTTTAGTTTCTTCCTACTAGGTATCATCATTGTTCTTAGGGACCACACTTTTTCACCCTAAATAAAGAAGTTTAGGAGAAAATTCATGTTGAAAGCACTATCTATCCTATTCAGTTGCCTCTTCAAATTGTGAAATGACTGGATCCTATTCTCATTGAGTGACTCATGTACATCAAGGCCTACTTATGCTACTCTCTCTGACATATTTTTAATAGAATACCATACGGTGTGAAGATAAATAAATCTCAATGTGTATGACACCTTATTCTCTATACATGATTGAATATGTGGTAACTTAGGTGGAATTATGAGTCATTATTCGGTAAGACCATAGTGCATGAGTGAGCCTGTCTAGCCATGTTTTCTTGATCTATCACACCATTTTCTTCAAAATTGTATATATGGTTTTGTTGAAAGTCCCAATCTATCAGTTCGCGTATACATCATAGTGAGAAATATGGTTCGATGGGATGATGTAATATGGGTATAATTTCATCAACTCAGTAGCTCGAATATTTGTGATGTTATCAGTGAGGAAGACTTGAGAGACTCTAAAACAATGTATGGTATTGGAATTCAAAAAATCAGTGATAACACATGCCTTGACCTCCTTGACCAGAATCACCACTAACCACATAGAAAAGAAAAATTTGGAATATAGAAAGAACATGTACTAGAAATATATTACTGGTGGATGTGGTCACACAATATAGAATCCCTAGAATTCAATGATCCAAGAGTACTATTTATTATTTAGGGAATCTAGAATTCAATACACAAATATAACCTAGATATAACATGTGTGGAACTCTTGGAAAACTCAATATAGTCATGAAAATTAGTAGGCCATATGTATCGCAACTATTGGATCTGGTGATAGTGTTTTGACCCATCCGGACGATGTCTTCATGGACCATCATGGACATCCAGAATAACCTGGGGAATCTCTCCCCCTTGAATAAAATGGTGTAAAACTCCATCATTCCCACATTTTTAGATGATTTTCTAAAGTATACGATCACTATGGAGGGTTAATTTCATTTCAAGGTGAGAGATTCACTCACACTCGATTCTTCCATTTGGAGAAGTTCCATTTTAGACGTACTCAAATAAATATGTTATCTAATATAGTGTCTATTCTTCTTTGGAAGGGGTTCTAGGAGATTTTTTTGTGGATGAATCATTAGTATGATTGATTACCTACTGGGTATCTGATGTGACTAGAGTGAAGAACCTTTGATGCGCCACATGGATAATCAATTCATATTTGTATGGATCTATGAGAGAAGCAGTAAGACTATCTATAGAGTTGGCTTAACCATTCTTTGATCACGAATCATGAGTGATTTCGGTCCAAGAAGGGAATTGGGCCTTCAGCTGGTGAGTGTGATCTAAAAGAGTCACATGTTTTGGATTTCTAATGACATAGTCATTGTTGATCTGCATGATGACCAAAATGGAGTCCTCGTACATTTGTATGTGGGAAACATCAATGTTGAGGTCCGTCTCTAGAAAAGTGATCAGAGTCTAACAATCAACCTTGTTCTTTCTGAAACCTTTTGAGAATAATAACTAATGGGGAAGAATAGCCTAGGTATGTGTGATGAATATGGTACCCATTCCAACATTTTTTGCATATGATCATTGGGTCTCCTTCCAAAGGGGATCTTTAAGGCTCCATCAAAGATAATATGTTCACATGGAATGACTTGATCCATCGAGAGGATGGCCTCTTCTTAAAAATCCTTATCTATAGACAGATTAGTAGGGGTTGGATGGACTGCCAGAAAATATGCCAGTGCCTCACCCATTAAATATTTTTATAGAGAAAATTTGATGTCAAAATGGTAAATAATAATTCCACACTGAGCTAAAATGCATGTCATAATAGGGATGTTTTGAATGTTCTTCAGTGGATCCTTCCAGGACACACGCTATATCTCGACATTTTAAAGATAATGTTATATCTTATACAATGTGAAATCCGGCATGATGAATAACTTCTCGATAGAGGAATATCTTGTCTTTATGTCAACAAGCATGCAGATGAGATAGTGCACGTTGTTCAAAATTCATTCATTGCTCTTCTATGTGAGAATGGTGCTGAGGGATCATTTTAGGGAAGTAACATAAAAAAATGGTGGCCTAATAGAGATGGGTGGGATCAAGACCATTGGCTGGTGAAGATACATCTTGATACCGTTAATGGAAGACTCACAATCTTGGTCCCAATGATAGATGACACCATTATTCATGAGTATGAAAAGGGATTACGCATGCCATGTAATTTTGAGATGAATCAGAGTATGTTAGCTATGTGTACTTGGAAAACATTGAGCTCACAAAGGTTGCTCATATGAGGGATCTGACTGAAATCCTTGATTGTCTGTAGGTCCACCTCAATGAATCTAAATATAACAACAACGATAAGGAACTTTCCAAATGTAACCCCGAACCATAATTCAAGGGGTTCATCTTCAGATTGCATGAACATAGGAAGGTGAACACTTTATCAAATTCCATAAGATGGTTATGAGGATGGAGAGATTTAACCACCAAGTCGTCCACATATAATTCCAATATTGTCCTAAGGATCGGTCTGAATATGTGGTGGATAACACAATGATAGGTGGCTCTCACATTTTTAGTCCAAAATAAATTACCTAAATTTATATGGTACCTTGCAGTACTTTGAAGGTGGTGGATTACTCATCCTATGGGGAATTCATTTTTTATTATACCCCGAAGATCCATACATGAAAGAGAGGGGACTGAATTTATTTGTGGCATTGATCAACAGGTCTGTCATAGGAAGGGTATAGCCATCCTTTAGAAATCTATGGTTGAGATGCAGAATGTCAATGTAGACACTTACATATCCATTATTTTTTCTAATGATAATGATGTTAGAAAACCATATGGGGTATTATACTTCCATTTCAATGTTTTATTTTATGATCATATCATCTTCAACCTCAACCATGGAACCATGATAATGGTGCATATTCTTCAGAGGTTGTTTGAACCCGTGAAGTATTACCTGGAGACCAAGGAAGTGGATGGATACTCGAGTATATAGTCCTGGTATCTCATTATTGCTCAAGAAAAATACATTATGATGTTGATTCATAAAATCCACAAACAATTGATATTCTTCATGAATAATAGTTTCACTAATTAGTGTTCTATTCATATCTACCATGATATAGAGGTTCACTTATACGAGCTAATTTATGGTGGTGGATATTCCCACTTCATGAATAGGAAGAGCATAATCCAACTCCTCTTCATTGTCAAGGGTGAGAAGTTCATTGGTAAGGGAACTTCTTCTAAGACATTTGATCTTGGAGGAATTATTGTACGAGCGTGAGTGGTGGCTGAATCTGCATCAAGGGACAACTACACTACTAATACTATACCTATGAAAGTCGTTGACCCAATACTATCAATAAATCAACCCTTGTGGCCACAATTGATAATATCAAATATGTAGGAGTAGTTCAACTTGATTCAATTCATCCCGGCCTGGAGAAACATGCATGTTTGGTGTATTGCTGTTGTCATAGGTAGAATGTATCAATAACTTATTGGGGATTGGGATCTGAAATCACTTTAGCGTGATTTGAGTAGGATTACATTGTGATCTTCTGTAATTTCTTGATACTAGGAACATACATCCCCCTTATCTCTAAAACAATAGGGAAGTTTCCCAAGTCTAGGGTTTTCACCTCCAACTAGTTAATCATGAGGATGAAATAATTGTCCTAGTTTTCTTAGTGGTTTTCTGTAGAAGTAGTGTTCTTAATATCATTATTTTTAACACATTATCCCTTTATATTGTAATATTAAGCATCTAGATAGATGGATTGAAAATAAGAATGATATATGAATCACCGTAGAGTATTCTCATTTGATTATTATGGGAGTACATAAGGAATTGGTGATATTAGGAAGGAACTACTATGTGAATATGGAGCTAGGGTCATCCCATTAGAGAATTATAGAATTTTTCTACTGAGATGACCATAAACTCAGTTCTGGAAATCATACCACTAAAATTGGTCTTAAAGTGGATATTCCCACATGGAAATTTCCATTTTCCTGTTATAACCCTGAATTTTAATGTCATGGGAAATTAGATCTACTTCAAAAATTCATAGTTTGAGGGGTGTCTTAGTTAGGATAATATTGATCCAAAAAACTATTTCAACAAGACATTGGTAGACATACGTACCATTGAACTAGCTATTTATGTATATTGTATGAATGTGTCCTTGTATAGGAAGACATTAATTTTCACTAGATAATAAGAAGACGTCTTGTATTTGTACTCACTAAACATCCTCAGCCTGAAAGGTATCCCAGACCACTACCTATTTTTGGAACTAGAGGGGGATTTTCAAAGCCTTTATGAGAGATTCACATATATCATTGGATATGTGATTATCATATATTATTGAGAAACGTTTGATAATTTTTGATAGATGATTAAAAATGATACCTTTTCTTTAGGTGAACATTCCTACAGATAGTGTTTTTCTCTGTAGCAGATGGTATGATGGGCATCACTGGTTTAACCAAACTGATTTTAGATGGTGCTAGGTATATCATACTACTAACTAGTAGAATCACTTATAATGGATAATGTATGACTATCAAATGAATGATGTCCAATCACAACCAGACGTGGTTGGTCCTGATTTTGTTTCACCAAATCTTCCAGATCGAGTGGTAAAGAATGTCGTGTGAGAAAACCCATCATGAAAGGATAAGAGGGAGACACATGTTGAGGTCAATAATGAGTCTAATATCTAGTCTCAATGGAATACATATCCTTGAAATAAAAATAGACATGATAAACATAGAAGGATTATGATGATTCAAATGGGAACATATGATTATTAGGGCATGAGCAGCTACCCTAAGAGCCAACAATATGTCATAATTGAGAGTCACATGAATGGAGACCCGCTATCATTAACCCTCATTGTTACTGTCTGGATTTGATATGATAGATTCATGTTATTCCAAGGAAGGACCTAACTATGATACATTATTTTCGACCTGTTCCTTGAGAAAATCATTGTATACATAACACTTATTCAGGGGTTTTCTATGGAATCATTTATAGAAGATGTAGTTGGCGTGATCAATGAGATTAGCCTTCGATGGCCTCCTACAATCTGACAACGTCAAAATCCCCAAATCCAGGGCACTTAGAAAATAACTATGTTAATGATAATTTGTATATGAACATGTTCGATTTCTCATTTCTATTAAAGTAACTCTATGATTCTATCCCTAATAAGGGGCTAGATCCTTGTGATAATGTGGTACCTAATTATCATTCATGGATGGTTGTGTTGCAATATGCGGCAGTTCCTACAAATTATGGTGTGGTAAATTATAATCCTGAGGCTGGGAGCCACTACGAGGATATAAATGAAGCTCTTTTGGTAACAAATCTAGTTACCTAGGTGCTCTACCTGTGGTAAATAGATTATTCTATCTCTTGGAAGATCATCTAAAATGAGTTGTGTGAGGAAATGGGTGTGCCTTCATGGAATGATGCAAGGAATAAAATAGGTGTTGAACCTTGTAAGAGAAACCGCAGAATCTGCATGGGAAATTATGAGTGATGAAGGATTAGGCAATTTTATTTATAATGTTCCCCATGAACATCATCATTATATGTCCCAAATTCAATGAAATATTAACGGGAAACATGAGTCCTTTCCACCTAGAGAAAAATTATTTAACGCATTCATCTGGCCATTTTTTGGACATTAAAAAGTAACCAATACTGGTCTTTAATGTGGTGGATTTGAAATGATAAATAAATTTCATGTGAAAATCCTCCAAACCATTTCTATACCCGATGGGTATCAAGAAGTACTAGAAAATGGATATACCTTCCAGCATTTTTAAAAAACACCATATCTGAGTGGCTTCTTGATGTGTTAGAGTTCCTATTATGGATATACTTCTTGAGATTAAGTGTTCAAGATGTTGTAGTGTGTTTCCCATCACATTGAAGGGGGAAGTGGGGTTATCAAAATTCGGTGGTGCTGACATATCATCTACTCAAACTAGATACTATATTCCATGCTGTTGGATCTCCACCTACAGTATTTCAAGGTCCTCAATGCGGGTGCTGAGAGTATACATCAGATAAAACTAGGGGAATTATGATCTTGGAGTAGAACCTTTACCACTAGTGTATTTTCTAGTTCTTCCACATGATAAGCTGGCTTAGCGGCTCATTGGGTGGTAGGGGAAAAACATGAGGAACTTTTGTAGGAACAACATGTAGAGAATCTGGGGGAATAACACAAAGAGTGATATGAGCTTCTGATGGAACAACCAATATCTAGTTCATAGGAAATATTCTCACACAACTTGGGCGGATTTGATGATACATACTATAGCCATTTCCCATAAAATATGACATCTATATGTCAACATGTGAAGGGTTTTGGGATCAAAGAGAATAAATTAACTGAGAAGAACATGTGGATTCCCTTGATACCCCTACGGAGGGTGAATGGTATCATAAATGGAATCAATGTACAACATGCACTATTATGAAAGGCATCGAGTGAGGAGGTCATCAATGACCTTCTTAGGTTCCACGTGCTATTGAATCGAAACAGACATCTCAGGATCATCTTATATCTTCTATGTTAATCAAGATGGTTCATAGGGATTAATTGTCCTAGTGTTTCCATTTCTCTTCTCAGGGTCATTCCCTATAGGCAATGAATAAGAAGGTTCAGTGAGGCCAAAAAAATTTATTTTATGATGAGTGACAATGCTAGGGAGAACTAGAAGATGTTTCATTGTTACTATGCGTATGTTCTTTTCAATGATCAATATCCCAATTTCATTATGCTTAAGTGGATTGAGGTATACCATGCTCACTATAACTACCCCTAGAAGCTTATCCACAACAACACCTAATACGTTGTGTTGGAAGAGGATATTATTGAAGTGGTTAGCTATATAATAACTAAAACTATGGATCTGGACATGTGGTGTTTCCTCGAAAGTAATTCAACGTAGAACATTAATGATCTGTGTAACACCTTAAGATTATATGAGATATATTCTTTTCTATCTTATATGATACACGACACCAACAGAATATTTCACTACATGCAACACTGGCTTGTCTTGTATTATAGGCAAGAACAACAATCCTCGATAGCTTGCATTGTACGCAATACTGTGATTCACTAAAATATGATCTGTTTAAAAATATTATATAAACTAGATGTTATAAATATTTTTAACCACATTTTTAATTTTATATAACATTATAATTCATTATACATTTTATATGAGAAAAAAATTAATTTTTTGGATAAAAGGATTATTTTTTTTCAAAAATGCATTTTTTCCACCTTTTGATGGTGCACAAATTTTAAATTTAATTGTTGAAAAGTTTTTGAGTTAAATTTTACAAAATAAACATTTTATTATGAATTAGTATATAAAAATTTACATTAGATAAAATTTTGATAATTTTCTAATAAATTTTATATTTTGATGAACAGAAATAATGTGCTAAATGTTTCGTAAAAACAACTTTTTTCATCAAGATAATTTATATGGTTAAATTATAAAATTTAATGGTTTTAAAGTGTTAGTAGAATATATTTTTACCATTTAATATAATTTATGTCATTAACATTAGTTTTACATTTAATTCAAAGGTATAAACATTTCAATATTTTGGAATGTTTTAAATTTTAAAACTCAATTTCTCAACAACGAGATTAATTTTTAAATTAATTTATGAAACTTTTGTGTATTTAATTTGGATAAATAGATTCCATATTTAGAATCAGTAGGTCCAAATTATGTTAATAGGATACTTTTTATTTCTGGGATATATAAATAGTAACTACGGTATATTTTATTTACCACAGTAACAGGTAAATAAGGAAATTAAGTGTAAAAATAATATTATACAATTATCCTAACAACTACAAATATTATATTGGATGAATATAAGTTAACCAATATCACGTAATCGTAGGAATAGATTCATTTCATGGAATTTTGACCATGAAAATGATGTAATTATTATTAAAACCAATGAAAATGACAACATGTCACTCTCTTGTATCTTATAATTGTAACAATTTTAATTTGCAGATGAAAGTCATAAAACATAAAACATAAATATTCTCCATAAATCCAATAAAATTATATACATCATGTGAATTTATTTAGATCTTTTAGGGTATAAATAATTATAATTAATGATGAGACAATAGTGATTTAGAAATTATTTTTTTGAATAAAATAATTAATAAATGGTTTTATAAATATTAAAAAAAATATGAACAATTTAATGTTCACCAAAAATTTTCTAGTAAAATATGACATGTTATGAATCTATTAAATATTTTTTTCAAATATATCTTCTTTGTGTATTTTATTAATATTAAAATAAATTATTAGTCTCAAAATTGAAACTAATGTTATTTTATAAAAATAACATAATATTAAATTGATTAAAAATCAAAAAAATATTTAAAAATTATAAATTGAAATTTATATGGTCTAAAATGACATAAATTATCCTATTATGGACAATTCACTACACATAAGAAATTATTTATAACAATTTACAATTTATAATATTATTACTGCAAATAAAATTAAATAGATAAAATAAGGATAAATCAAGTTGATAAGGTGTAAAATACATTCCCACCATGTCTCAATTTTATTGGATTATGATATTAGAACCCTATATCATCTCATATTTGAATTTTTTTCATTTTTGATGTTTTTATGTGGGTTTTGGTTTTATTATAACTTATTAGTTTAGAGGATTCCAAAAGTCCCCCTCTCCTCTCTTATAAAAAAGAAACCTCCTCCGTCTCCTCTTGACAACATTTTGAGCCATCATGCGTGGAAAAACCCTCTCAATTTCTCTTCTGCACTGCACTAGAAACATACTAGTGGTCCTGGTCTTATTCAAAGTCCAACTTTAGTGCCCTAAGAGGATATTTTGAAGAGGCATGTTAAAGAAGAAGTAATATCCTTTACCAATTCATTCCAATTAATTTCTTCTTCTATATACTCTTATTTATTTTTTTCATTAAAAAGCAATAACATAAGTATCAGTACTATACTGATATGTTATTATAAATTGGAAACAACCTTATTTCACCTTCTACCCATCCTACAGAAAATAAAATCATCGCGCCCCCGTACATACAAAATATCATCTCCATATCGTGGTGTAATTTGTTTTCCACCACCACAATTCTCGGATTGGTATAATGGAGTAAAGAATAAATTATTATGGTTATTATAAAATGATTCTAATTTTTAGATATTTTATCATCTACTCCAATACCATTCAATAATTATGGGAATAATATCGTCACTCGTGCGTACGTAAGGATTACCATCTCCATGGTGCGATGATATTTGTTCCATATGATCTTCATTAAACCATGATTATATAAACGAATTGAATTAATAAATCGGGTATATATTATAATAATAAAATTATTTAAATGATATAACTATAACCTAAAAATAGGAAAATGAACTTATCCGACAAAACATATGTATGAAAATAATGAAGTTATTACCCAAACAACGAGTAAAAATGAAATGGAACTTACAAACGGATGAAAATATGATCATATATTTTATCATAAAAATAATTATGATTCATTAATATGTCCTTAAAATTATTTAAGTCATTATACAGGAGGTTTGGATATACACAAAGCATATCAAACCTACGGTAAGGGATAATTATTCCAATCTTGTTCTGAACCGAGATTGTTTATTCATAAGTATTTACTGGGGATATATTTGTCATCCATGTCTATGTTTTCTAAAAAATTTCATGTATGTATAAAGTCCTTTTTACCAATTTGTGACTTTTCTCTACATGGTATGTATGGAATCATTCTTTTTTCACCATACGAGGCACCTTTTGACTTTTCTGGAAAAAGTATGAGGATAATGTTTTTTTAACTTATACGACATGAATGGATTTTTGTGGTTTCATAATGCCTTGTTTCCATGATGCTTCATATGTATGATATCAGGATTATTGTCAAAACAATCATTTATTTTAATATTTAATGTCATTTTGAGAAAAAAATTTGATTTTTATAAAGAAAGGATATTTTCCTACAGAACTGTGTTCAAGTGTTTTATCAAAATTATTTTCCATCTATGATTATTTAGGGTTAGGTTTATATAACTATTATTACATTGATTTGATTATGTTATGATGGAATTACATTTATGATGTCTGTTATATTATATGGATTATATTATGATAGTATGATGTTTATGAATCCCATTTTTAATACATGGGTTATGCTATGATGTAAGATTTATGATTTTGTGTCACACATATGAATGGATTCATTTTGAGATGGGTGGGACCTATATCTCCCTCTAATTCATTGGGTAAATATTTATATCTCATGCGATAGTCATGGATGGAATGACAAGTTAGTCTGGTTCAGTGATACAAGACTGGAAAGAGTGGGGAACTTGGTTCAGTAATGGAATTTGACAACTATGATGGTCATGGAAATGAGTCTTGACTAATATGAAATGATTTTATATAATTATGTTTGTATGACACAAAGTATCGTTTCTTCTGTTAGGATTATTGGGATTACATTTCAAAACTAGGAATTATCCCATGTCATGATATTTTGATATCTTTTAGAGGATAATATTTTCAAAATGTTATGTTCTTATAAAGATTAAATGATTGATATTTCCTTTGTTTTCCCATACTGAGCATTTGAGCTCACCATTTTTCTATTTTCCTTTCCCCAGGTCAGGAAGAAGGGTATTAGGTAAGATATTCCAAGAGGGGCTCTAGATATGATGAAATAAATGAGAGACAATGTAGTATTTTTATGAACCAGTTGTTTATGATTGCTAGTTTCTAAAGTCACTATATATATATATGGTTCTATCATGGTTCTGTTATATTTTGTTATAAATATACTTAAATTCTAATGTAATAACAATGTATGTATAGTATGGTTCACTATAATTGGTATCAGAGGAAAGGTATAGCTAACTTTTGGATAATAGGATGTGAAATACTTAGTAAGAACCCTAAGTATATGTATAAGCATAGGACACAATATTAGTGTTTTAGAAATGTCCATTAATAACCTATGATAAGACCTAAAGTGTGAAATTTTATTCTTTATTATGTGATTTTCCTATTATGATTAGTGTTTCTGAAATTATTCTTCTTTGTTTTAGTCATTGGATGGAACCCAAAGGAACTGTGTTATTTCTGAATATGAAAGGCAATGCAATTATTGTCCCCCTGAGAAACCAAACGTTATGGGAGATAGAATGAAAAATCCTATAGCCATGCGCACACAAAATTCTCAATCTACTAATCAGGAAGGCCTTACAAACAAGAAAATCAAAGAGCAAAATTTTGTTGAATCCTTCATGAGGCAGCATCCACCGTCATTTAGAGGTTCATCTGATCCATTTGTGGCTGAAAAATGGACCAGTAGCACTGAAAATATATTTTCAGTCCTACAATATTCTGAACATGATAAAGTCATCATTGTAGTATGTCGTTTGGAAGGTGAAGTAGATCAATGGTGGAATCTTATCAAGAATACATGGAAAAGGGATGAAATTGAGTCCATGGAATGGTATGTGTTCAAGAACTTATTTTTCAATAAGTACTTCCCTCATATTCTTCGAACAAAGATAGAGAAAGAGTTTCATTTAATGAAGCATAAGGATGATGAATTTGTTGGTAATTATGAAGAAAATTTTACAAGACGTGCAATTTACGCTTCTGGGATTATTATCCAACCTGAGAGTAAGATCAAATGATTCATTAGTGGCTTAAAACCAAGTCTCCTATGAGTGCTGGCCATAAGGGACTTAAAAAACTATGTGGAAACTGTTCAATGTGCTCTCAAGGTTGAGATTTATATTGGAGTAACCCATCAGTTATATGGGTTTGATAAGAAGAGGAAAATTAAATTCAAAGGAAAATATAAAGACCACACTAAAAAGAATATGAGTTTTCCTTTTTGTTCCAAGTGTGGATAGAAACATGGAGGTAATTTTCTTAAAGGGACAAGTAAATGATTTAATCATGGAAAAGAAGGTCATCAGGCAATTTAATGTCGATGTAATGGGAAGAAGATGTCTTATTATGTGAACAATGAAAGGGATACAATAAATACACCTCCTACACTTCAATGATAAAAGTTCAAGGAAGTGGTGTATTATTCTATTCATTTCCCTAATCAAAGGGTAATGGATGATGATCAATGTCAACAAACACTTAAGGACAAAGAAAAAGTAATGTAACATGCAATTACTAACGGAGATTTAGAGTATGGTATTAAAGTGGTTAAAGGTACACTTACCATCCACTCTAAATTAGAAAATGTTTTATTTGATTCTGTATCCACCCACTCTATTATTTCTGAAGAATTTTCTAAGGGTATCACTATATAACCTCAACAATTAGATATTGAGTTAGCCGTGACAACTCATAATGGAACAACTATCGCATCAAATGTTTACAATTCTTCTCTAATTGAAATTTGTGGGAAAGTGATTCCAATAAATCTTGTGATCCTTCCAATGGTGGAATTTGATGTTATTCAATGAATGTATTGGATTTCATTATATGGAGGTCATATCAATTTCCAAATAAGGGAAGTCAAATTTCATATTCCTAATAAATCTATGACCATTTATCGATGCAAGGATGAAAATGAACTTCCAGTGGAAATTAAATCCATATCATTGGTCTTGATTCAAATAAATAAAGGTAATTTATCTCAAATGGTTGGAGAGAAACTCATGATTAAGAATATTCCCATTGTATAGGAGTTTGATGATGTATTTATAGAAGAATTTCCAGGCCTTCCACCAAATCGAGAAGTTGATTTTTCAATATAACTCATACTATTTTTTAAGCCCATTTCAAAGACACATTATAGAATGTCCCTAATTGAGTATCCAGAATTAAAGATGAAACTCCAAGATAATATTGATAAGGGATTCATATGCCCTAGTGCGTCACCTTGGGGAGAACCTATTCTATTTTTTAATAAATACTATGGATAAATGATACTTTTCCTTTATTAACAAGAACATATCATGATCAATATCATGAACAAATATCCTCTCATGCGCATTGATGACTTATTTGACCAACTACATGGAGCTCAACACTTTTCCAACATTTATCTTCGTTCATGATAGCACCAACTAATGTTCAAAAAAGAGGATATACTAAATACAACATTCCAAACAAGGTATGGACACTATGAATTTATAGTGATGCCTTTTGGTCTTACTAATTCCCTTTCCATCATCATAGAACTAATGAATAGTTTCATTAGAGACTATCTTGATCAGTTTGTGGTAGTCTTTAGAGATGATATTATTATCTATTGAAAGAGAATGTAAGGAAATGAAGATCACTAGATAATTGTACTGAAGACCCTGAGAAAGGAGAATCTTTATTCCAAATTAAAAAGTTTCAATTTTGGCATCAAAAAGATTGATTTTTGGGTAACATAATCTCAATAGAGGGGATATCAATGGATCCAGCAGAAATAGAGGTTATTAAAAGATGGTCAAGGTAAAAAACATTAACTGAAATCTGAAGTTTTCATGGGTTAGTTGTGTATTATTGACGTTTTTTGAATGATTTTTCATGATTACCTAACCCACTCACCTAATTGACTTAGAAAGGAGTTATGTTTGTTTGTATGGAGGAATGTGAAGAGAATTTCATATAGCTAAAAAGACGGTGATCCAATGCAGTTGTGCTCACACTTCCTTGTAGTGAAGAAAGGTTTTTGATCTACAGTGAGGCATCCATGAAGGGGATGGGATTTGTTCTCATGAAAAATGATATGGTTATATCTTATTCCTCACGATAGATGAAAATCCATGAGCAAAATTACCCAAATCATCATTTGGAGTTTTCTGCAGTAATCATTACATTAAATATTTCATGGAATTAAATTTATGGTGATAGGTGTGATATTTATACTGATCATAAAAGTTAAAATTTTATTTTCACACAAAAGGAGCTGAATATGCACCCAAGAATATGGTTGGAGATGATTGTGGATTACGACTGCTCAATTAATTACCTCCTCAGGAAAGAAAATGCGGTTGCAGACACATTAAGTTGAAAAGACCATGCTAACTTATCCATGATGAGTATCAGAAATGATCTAATATTTATGGATTTACAAATGATGGATATTTGAATTTTAATGAAATTGGGGATATATTATCTTTGTCAAATGAATGTTCAACCATCTTTAGATGTGACGATTAATGTGGGGCAGAAGGAGGATGGTGGGCTTCAAAAGAAGGTGAGAAATGTTCCTAGATTCATCCTTGATTGTGATGGGATAAAATGGTTTAGTAACTGTGTCTGTATTCCTCCAATACAAGAATTAAAGAAGGAGCTCCATGATGAGGCTCATAGTTCTTTATTCCCTATTCATCCTGGAAGTAAGAAGACGTACATGGACCTAAAAGAGTACCTTTTGTGGGATAGAATGAAAAAATATATCACTAAAAATGTCTCTCGATGCTTGGATTGTTAGAAAATTAAAGCTAAGGGATATAAGTATAAGGGGATGTTACAACCATTACCTATACTAGAATGGAAATGGGAAAACATTACTATGTACATTTTCATCAGACATCCCAAAAAATCCATAGGAAATAAGGTTATCATGGTTATAGTAGATCATCTTACGAATTCAGAACACTTCCTTTATATTAGAGAATATTTCATTCATGACAATATTTCCAGGATATATGTAAATTAAGTGCTATGATTTCATGGAGTACCACTTTCCATTATATCTGATCTGGAACTGAGGTTTAACTCAATGTTCTGGAGAAGTCTGGAGCATGCTTTTGTTAAAGTGTTATGTTTCAGCACTGCCTATCACCCTCAGATAGATGGTCAGTCTGAGAAAACAATTAAAACTTTATAAAAAATGTTGAGAGCTTTCTCTATGAATTTTAAAGGTGGTTGGGATCCACACCTACCTTTGTGGAAATTTTATTATAACAATAACTTTCACTCCATTATTCAGATGGATCTTTATGAAGCTCTCTATGGAAATAAATAAAGTACTCCAACATGCTAGGATAATGTTGGGGAAAGAAATCTACTAGGACCTGATCTTGTTGAAGAGATGTCAGAAAAGATCAGATCTATTTAACAGTAAATAATAGCAGCCCGAAGTCAAAAGGAATGATATGCCGGAATCCAATTAAAAGACCTAGTGTTTGATGTGTGTGATAAGGTGTTCTTATGAATATCTCCCAGAAAGGGAGTAATGAGATTTAGAATGAAGGGAATGTTGAGACCCCGGTATATTGGTCCCTCTGAAATACAGGATCGTGTTGGGAAGTTATCTTACCTATTTGAACTTCTACCAAATCTCTCTCAAGTTCAAGATGTGTTCCATTTATCTCTCATGAGAAATTATATACCTGATCGATCACATGTACTAAGCTCAAAAGTTGTACCACTGGAGAAATATCTTTATTATGCGGAATAACCGATAGAGATTCTATATCGTAGAAAAAAAAGTTCAATAAAATAAGCCCACTTTCTTGGTTAATGTTTTATGGAGAAACCACCAAATCGAATAAGCTACATGGGAACTTGAGGATATGATGTGGGAGAGGTATCCTCATCTGTTAGTTATGAGGTGGCGAATTTTGAGGGTGAAATTCATTTTAAGGGGGTAGAATGTAATACCCTGAGATTTTATGAGAATTTTTTTATGCCCTATATTATACATGACACCAAATGAAACTTTCACTACACACAACACTTGCATGTCATGCGTTACACGCAAGAGCAACCTTCCTCGATAGCTTGCATTGTACGCAATACTGAGTTTCACTAAAAAACGATAGGTTATTAAAATATTATATAAAGTAGACATTATAAATATTATTAACCAAATTTTTAATTTTATATAACATTTGAAATCATATTATATATGATATGAGAAAAAAATCAATTTTTCGAAAAAAAAGATTTTTTTTCAAAAATGCAGTATTTCCGCCTTTTGGTGGCACACCCATTTTAAATATTATTTTTGAAAATTTTATGAGTCCAATTTGACAAAATAAATATCTTATTTTGAATCAGGATATAAAAATTTACATTCGATAAATTTTTGATATTTTTCTGATAACTTTCATATTCTGATGAATATTAAAAATACGCTAAATTGTTCTTAAAAACAACGTTTTTCATCAAGAAACATTAAATGGTTAAATTATAAAATTTAATTGTTTTAATGTATAAATAGAATATATTTTTACCATTTAATATAATTTATGTAATTTTCATTAATGTTAAATTGAATTCATAGGTATAAAAATTTCCATCTTTCGAAATGTTTTAAATTTTAAAACTTTTTTTTCTCAACTACAGGATTAATTTTTAAATTAATGTATGCGGATTATGTGTATTGAATTTAGAAAAATAGAGTCCTTATTTGGAATCATTTGGTCCATATTATGTTAATAGGCTAATTTTTATTTCTAGAAATTATAAATAGTAACTACGGTAAATTTTATTTACCACAGTTAAAGGTAAATCTTGCAATTATGGGTAAAAATAATATTATAAAATTATTCTAAAACCTACCAAAATTATATTGGATGAATAGAAGTTAACCCAAATCACCTAAAGGGTCGGAATAGATTCATTTTATGGACTTTTAAAAATAAAAATGATGTTATTATTATTAAAACCAAAAAAGTGACAACATGTCACTGTCTTATATATTATGAGTGTAATAATTTTAATTTGGTGATAAAATTTATAAAACATAAATCATAAAACGTCTCCCAAAATCCAATAATATTATCTACATCCTCTGAATTTATTTATAATTTTTAATTATAAAATAATTATCATTAATGTTGACACAATAGTGATGTAGAAATTATTTTACTGATTGAAATATCAAATAAATGGTATTAAAAATATTAAAATAAATATTATATAAACTATTTAATGTGTTTAACTAATTTTCTAGATTAATATGACATGTTATGAATATAATAAATATTTTTTTCCTAATATATCATCTATTTGGATTTTATTTAAATTAAAATAAATGATTAGTGTCAAAATTGACACTATTGTTATTTTACAAAAATAACATATTATGAAATTGTTTAAAAATCTCAAATTTTTTTAAAAATATTAAATTGAAATTTATATGCTATAAAATTTCATAGGTTATCCAATTATGGAATATTCACAACACATAAGTAATTATTTATAATAATTTATAATTTAGAATATTATTACCACAAATAAAATTAAATTGATTAAATAAGGATAATTAAAGTTTATAAGGTTTAAAATAAATTCCCAATATAAGGTCCTAACCTTATTACATAAATAATCATGAATTTAGTAAATAAAACATTTAATTTTAAATTTAATATCATTTCATGTTTATAGCTTTAGATAATTATGACAATACATTCATAACATTACACATTATAACAGAGTGGATACCATAAAAACAGTTTTAATTTTTTTAAATATAAAACGTTAAAACTTAAAACAAGACTCCTTGAAAATTATTAAACACTTAACATGGACTCAATCCTTGTATTACAAATCCATTATCATGTGAAAATAATTTAAAAACATGGTAAGAGCACAAAATATCAGTAAGGGATAGAAATGAAGGAAAGATCATATTAGGCCATGAATAATCATAACATAAGAAAACATTTTCAAAAGATATGATTGTATCTCATATATACTTATTTCGTGTAACATGATATTTACACAGGATCCAGGAAAAAATTAGAACATAAATATAATCATAATATTATCTTGGGTAATTACTTACACAATCTTGTAACCATTCTTGGCTACCTTGTAATCTGTAACCCTCAAAGCTACCTTACTTTGTGTAACCATCGCAGTTACACTTGGAGTATCTATACAGACGACCTCCAACATACTCATACCCAATGCAATTGAGTGAGATATAGGTCCCACCATTCGTCATAAATAATTCTCAAGAACCAAAACATAATTATACAAGATGCATAATTCTATATAAACATTCCTTTGGAATTGCAGAAAACTGAATTTAAAACAAGTATTTTTAATGAAAATCCCTTTATAAATATCATATAATTGAAGAGAGACTTAATATAGTGGAAATAGTATTTATATATACATTATATAAACATAATATAAACAGAACCCATCACATAAACAATTAAGATAGCACATAAATAATGAATTAGAAGGTTAACCCAAATAATTGAAATCGGGTTTAGAATTCTCTTACCTCCTATCTGTCTTAGTTAAAACTTGTTTAAACTTTATGTATAATGGTTAAAAGAGTTTTATTAGTAGTTTAAAGAAACATTTTCTTATTTATATATTCTTATATTATCATTTCATAACATTATTTCACCCTTTAATCGTTTAGTATTTTTCTCCTTGCACTGTTTTTGGATGAGTTCTTAACATGTTTCCAAGATTGGTTCATGGTGGATGTTCTTGTAGATTGGAAGTGAAAACCCGAATTTGAATGGAAACATATTTACATATTTAAAGTACCATAATTTATACCAGTTATCATATTGATGTTTAATATGAGGATGATTTATAAGATAAAACAATAATGATATTCATTTAGTTCATTTTATTGTTTCTTTGAGAATAACAACCTCATTTTTTATTATAAATTAAAACCATGTATTAAATCAAATTCCAGAACCATTTATGAGACATAGTAAAAATATAATAACCTTTTTCAACCATAAAAATGGTTTCATGACCATACATTAATGATTTAAAGAAAAATTAAATCACATCCTCCACGATGTCGGTAATTTGACACAACATGGAAAATGTTTTCAATTATTTGAAAAAGTGGGAGAGTAGAAGAAAAATGATGATGAATTTTCTAAGAACATGATTAGATCCAAAATATACATGATTATGTATATTTAATTCCACTTGGTAATGAATATATGTAGAAATATTAAGAAATGAACTCAAAATGAAAGAATATTTGAGAAATCCCATACAAAAATTCAGCAGCCTAATGGCAACACAACATTATTTTATAAAATATTAAAAATTTAGGGGACAATATTCACCCAACCAGAAATGAATCATAATATATTGTATATCATGAATTATAAGGAAATAAGGACATGTTATGGAAGCTTGAATGTTTTACCACATAAAAGAGAACTTCAAATAGAAAAAAAAGAAATTGAGAATTTTCTTACCTTGTAGAGTAACTGTTAGATCATGAAGGTTGGGTCCTAGGGGGTGTGAGGATGCTTTGTGAAGACTATTAGGAAGTTAAATAGGACATTTATTGGTTTATAAGGAAATGGTAATGATGTTAATTAATTAATGGGTTGGTATTTATATGAAAAGTAAGGGAATATTTTAATAATTTTCAACAGATGCCTCATTAGTGGTATTAGAAAAACCATGGGCATGCCCATGGTATTTTCCCATGTTATAAGACACTCGGGACACCTCAAATATAATATATCTATACACAAGTCTACCAGATTTATGAAATCATTATTATATAATTAATTATATCATTAACACACCGAAACTAAAAACTGTATTTTTTACTATTAACTGAAAAATCAACTGTTTCAGAAAAATTCCTAAAATTAACCCTATCCATTTATAAATGTGTTGATTTCAAAAATGAATTCCATTTATTGAAAATAATTTTCTATATATTATTATTTTAATTTTTAAATAAAATCATACTTAATTAAAAAATTAACAATTCTAATTTTGTAACTACTTCTATATCACAAAGAAAATTAACCCAGATGATATTATCTTAAAGCCTTAACAAAATAAAATAATAATATTTACTATTCATTAGGGTCATATTACTATTCATAATACTATTCATAAGAGTATGTTACTATTTACCAAAAAACAGGTTTGTTCCAATAGACTCACAATCATACTTAACATAACCGTAGATGACAGTTTCTAGAAATTCAAAACATAAAAGTCGAAAATTAATGTTTAAAGGCTAGTTATAAATATCTACATAAAACAATGTTCCATGAATTTTTATTTATTTTTAGAAAAACATGGGGTGTAACATTATCCCCACCTTCTTGAAATCTCTTCCTCGTAATCATATTTACTTATTAAACAGCTGTGGGTATTTTTCTCTCATAGCATTTAAATACTCCCATGTTTCTTCTTCAACCATGTGGTTTCTCCACAAAACATTTACCTAGTGGATTACCTTATTCTGAAATACTTATTCCCTTCGATCAAGAATCTATACTGGTTTCTCTTCATAATAAAGGATCTCTTCTAGCTGAATTCCTTCTGTCTCAAGACATGTGATGAGTCTGGTACATACTCCCTCAACATCAATATATGAAAATCATTGTGTACCTGAAACTAGATTGGAGGCATAGCTATGCGTTTTGAAACTATTCCAACATTCTCTATGATTTCAAAAGGACCTATGATCCGTTGACATAACTTCCATTTCATACCAAAACACATCACACTTTTCAATGGATATATTTTAGGGGAAACATGGTAACCTACCTCGAAAGATAAGTCTTTCCTTCTATTATCTACATAACTATTCTGCATGCTCCGAGCTGTCCCCATGTGTTGCAAGATCTTCCTCACTTTCTCAGCCACTTCTTCTACAAATTCTGGCTCCATCAACATTCTTTCACCAACATCATCCCAAAATTCTTGAGTCCAACACCGCTTCCCATAAAATGCCTCAAAAGGTGCCTTCTGAATACTAGAATGGAAACTATTATGATACGAAAACTGAACTAAGGAAAGATGTTGATCTCAACTTCCCTGATATTACAATGAACAAGATCAAAACATATCCTCTAATGTTTGAATCGTTCATTATGATTTCCCATCTGACTTAGGATGAAAAGTTGTACAGAAATTTATCTCTGTACTCAATGAAATCTTATGTCGCTTCCACAAGTTAGTACTGAACCTAGGATCTCAGTCGGAGATAATGGAAAGAGGAACTCCATGTAACCTGAAAATCTCTTTGATGTACAGTCGAGAATGTTGATCCAAACTTATTGTATCTTGAATTGAAAGAATATGTGTGTACTTTTTTTCTAATCAATAATAACCCAAATATAATTATTACCTTGATAAGTCCTTGGTAGTCCCACCACAATGTCCATGGATACATTCTACCATCTATACTATGGAACTAATTATGGCTGAAACATCGGATTTTCTAACTGCCACTATCCTTTAACCTGTTGACATGTCAAACATTTCATGGTGAAATCAGAAATATCTCTTTCCATTCCATCCCACAAATAATACTTTGAATGTTCTCTGTACATCTTAGTACTTCCAGGATGAACAGAAAATGGAGAACTATGATATTCTCACAAAAAAATCTTTCTTCAACTGAGAATCACTATGAACAAACAACCTTTTTCAAAATCTTAAAACTCAATCTTTATCGAGGATAAATTCAGGAAACTAACACATTTTAACCAATTCAACCTTTTTCAATAGCTCGCTGTCTTCCTTATACGCTTGCTTAATTCTGTCTGACAACAAAGACTGCACTGAAACCTTAAACAAAATAGAGGTATACCCTGTACCAGCAACCTCTAAGAAAAAATTCATCAAATCATTAATCAAGGGATCATGTTCCAAATGTATCATGGTTAATGATGCATAAGGTTTATGAATTATGGAATCTTCCAATTTTTTTGCTTTACCAGTATGGTAAATGTTTGTGTAGTCATAATCCTTTATCAGATATAGCCATCTTCTCAGCCTCATGATTAATTCCTTTTGAGTGAATATATACTTTAGACTTTTTTTGTCAGTAAATAGTTGGCATTTGGTTCCGAATAGATGATTCCTCCATATTTTCAATGAAAAATCCACAGCTGCCAATTCCAAATCAAGTGTTGGATAGTTTAGCTCATGAGCTTTATGTTTTCTCGAAGAATAGGCAATTACCTGATTATTCTGCATTAAAACACAACCAAGTCCCTTCAAAGAAGCATCACTGTAGATAATAAACTAACCATTTCAAGAAGGTAAGGCCAAAACCTGTGCATTCACCGATCCCTTCTTTAGTTACTGAAAACAAAAATCACATTCCTTTGTCCAAAAAAATTTAACCCATTTCCATGATAAATTAGTTATCGAACTAAATAAAAGTGCATTGTCCTTAACAAACCATATGTAATAACCTGCTAACCTAGAAAATATATGAATATTTGTAACATTTTTGGGTCTTCTCTATTCATCAACTACTTTTTTTGGAAGGATCAACTATAATTCCATCCTTATTTATAATGTGCCCTATAAAATAAATTTGTTACAACCAAAAATCACACTTGCTGAATTTTCCGTAGATTTTTTTAACGTTTCAAAACAACCCTTAGATGTTTCTCATACTCCTCTTTATTTTTTGAAAATACCAGAATGTCTTCAATAAATACAACCAAAAACTTATCCAAGAACTCATGAAATACTTTATTCATAAGATTCATTAATACAACATGTTCATTACTTAATCCAAACATCATAAAAACAAATTCATAATACCCATATCTAGTACGAATGGCTGTTTTTGGGATGTTATCCTCTATCACCTTTAGTTGATGGTATCCAGATCTCATTTCAATCCTGGAAAAGTACTGAGCTCCATAGAGCTGATCAAATAAGTCATCGATATGAGGAATGAGATACTTGTTTTTAACAGCGATGTTATTCAATGCTCTATAATCAATGAAAATTCTCATGGAACCATATTTATTTTTAACATTCAAAACAGGGGCTCCGCATGGTGAATTTCTAGGATGAATGAATCCTTTATCAAGAAAATCCTACAACTGGTTTTTCAAATCAAGAAGTTCCATTGGAGCCATATGATATGGGGGTTTTGAAATTGGCTTATAATCAAGAACTAAGTCAATTGTGAATTCGACTTCTTGATCAGGTATGACACCGGGTAACTCATCAGGAAAAACATCAAGATATTAATTTACCACTAGAACATCATTAATTTGAATAGTTCCCTTGTTTCCAACAATATGATCAAGATAACATTAATTTACATCTTTCTTTAGTTTCTCAGATTCATGATATGTTATCAATTGTATGGGTTTATTCTTGTATAAAAACTAAAACTCTTTCTAAAAAACAACTTCTTTAGAAATACAATCAATCTTATCATGATAATCAAAAAGCCAATCCATCCCCAGAATAAGATAAAACTCGACTAAGTGTAAAACAAAATGTTTTACAGGTAAATTATTTCCATAGACCACAATAGAAAGATTCTTATAATTCCACTTTACTATAATATTTCCACCTGGTGTTTTAACAATATGTTCAGGTCTCATTTGTTAAGGTAAAATTTCCTATTTACCAGAAAATATCTCAATGATGAAGGAATGTGTAGACCCCATATCAAACAAAACTTTATCAAAATCTGATTGAACAAACAATGTACATAATAAAACATTATAGTATGGCCTGACATCTACTGAGGTAGTCGTATAAGATCTCATACAACTTTGTATTTGTAGTCAGGATTTTTGCATCATTCTGATATCTTTTTGGGAAGGTATTTGCATAATGACCCATCCCACCACATTTAAAACACTTTACATTCTACCTTCCAAGATAAGTCTTAGGATCATTTTCATTGGAATATCATTCCATATGTCCAATCATACAACATTTAAAACACTTCCAAATTTTTCTATGTAATTCCACATTATTTATCTAGACACACTTTTCATATAAGGGAAATTGGATTTTAATACCATCAGATTTCATTGGTTGATTCTTAACTAGTTCTTATCAACGGGACCTCTTCTTCTCTTTGTTTCCAAAATTCACATGATCATCAAAAAACTCCCTCTCTACCCTTTCAGCACAGTGGACAAGTTTCTCATAACATTTGAATTCACGGGAGGCCAACACCCTTCGATTCATTGGCTTAAATACTGAGTAAACATGGTTTATTTTTATATAAAGATATAGAATAATATTTGGATCATACCTTGCTAGTCGAGTGAAGTTATCTTCATCCATGACCATAGAATCTTCCTCCTCCTATTTCAATTCGAGGAATTTCTTCCACATCCTAAGTCGCACTACCTTACGAAAATATTTTTCAATGAAAAGACATTAAAATTAATCCAACTCTATGGGACAAAAATCCTCTCTAGCCTTGATAGTCATTACCATTTTCCACCACAGATCATCATCCCCTTCAAAATGATAAATGGAAAGACTTACCTTTTGATTATCTGAACATCCCAAAACATCGAATTTCATTTAAAGGGCTTTGATCCATCCTTTAGCTGCTACTGGGTTACAAGATCCATTAAATGTATGAGGATTTTGTCTCTTAAAATTTTACACTACTATCATGTTTCGTTGTGGTACCTCTATTGGTTCTCTTTCATGGATTCCACCACCATTTATTGCCTACGTTAGCTGAGCCATTTCTATCACAAACTTCTTGGTTCCAATCCCTACCATTATGAGCTGTACTTCCAGAATGATGTAATTCTGTTGGTTCCTCCCCTCTACAACATCATTGTTCCTTATGCGAACAACCATTCTGAACAAACATGACTTAGATTAATCAGAATATTAATATTTAAATGCTAAAACATTTCAAGTTAAACATATATTGAAAATCGTTTATGGTATTAACATCACCCTAACCCCTAAAGTTATTTAATCCATTCTCTGATACAAACTATAAGGACTCGACCTTATTTCATAAATAATATTGAATTTGGTCAAGAAAACACTTCCTTTTACATTTAATATCTTTTCAAATTTAGATATTTATAGAATTAGGGAAATACATTCATAACATTATACATTATTACCGAGTGGGTACCATAAAAATATTTTCCTTTTTTTAAATATAAAACATTAATACATAAAACAAGACTCCATGACAATAATGAAACACTTAAAATGAATTCATTCCTTTTATTACACATCCATTCACCTGTGAAAATAATTTAAAAACTTGGGATGATCACAAAATCTTAGTATGTGATAGAAAAGAATGAAATATCACATTAGGCCCTGAATACTTGTAATGTATGAAAACATTTTCAAATGATACGCTTGTCACGCATATATAATTACATAGTGTAACATGATATTTTCACAAGATCCACACAAACATGGGAACATAAATATAATCATAAAGGTATCTTGGGGGCATACTTTCATAATCTTGTAACCATTCTCGGCTACCGTATAATATGTAACCCTCACAACTACCTTATATTGTGTAACCATCATAGTTACACTTGGAGTATCCATACGGTTGACCTCTAACATACACATACACAGTGAATTAGAGGGAGATATAGGTTGCAACCTTCATCATAAATAATTTCAAAGAACCAAAACATAATCATACAACATGAATAAATCCATATAAACATTGCTTTGGAATTTCGTAAAATCAGATTTTAAAAGATGATTTTTAATGAAAAGTCCCTTATAAATAACATAAAATTGAAGAGAGACTTAATAGAGTCGACGGAGTATGTATATATACATAATAATACATAATAAAAATAGAACCCATCACACAAAAAATTTAGATAGCACAGAAATAATGAAGTTTAATGTTAACCCAAAGAATGGAAATCGGGTTTATAATTCACTTACCTTGGGTCTGTCTTACATAAAACATGTTTAAACTTCCTATATAATGGTTAAAATAGTGTTATTAGTAGTTTAAATAGACCTATTAATGTTATAGCATCTTATATTATGATTTCATAACAACATTTCACCCTTTAATTTTTAGTATTTTTCTCCTTGAACTATTTTCAGGTGAGTTCTTAAACTGATTTCCAGGATTGGTTCATAGTGGATGTTCTTGTCTATTGGATGTGAAATTATAGAATTTGAATGGAAAGGTATTTACATATTTAAAATACCATAATTTATACCATTTATAAATTTGATTTTTAATATGATTATGATTCATAAGTTAAAACATTAATGATGTTCATTTAGAACATTTTAGTGGTTCTTTGATAATAACAAACTCATTCTGTCTTATAAATTAAAACCATGTGTTAAATCAAATTCCAGAACCAATGATGTGACATAATAAATAAATTATAACATGGTTAAACAATTAAAATTGTTTCATGATTATTCTAGAAGGATTTAATGAAAAATGAAATCACATTGTCCATGATGTCGGTAATTCGACACATCATGGAAAATGTTTTTAATTCTTTGAAAAAGTGGGAGAGGAGAAGAACGATGATGATGAATTTAAAATGGACATCATAATATCCAAAATATACAAGATTCTTGAGATTTAATTCCACATGGGTAATATTATATGATTAAAGAAAGAGAAAGGAACTCAAAATAAAATAATGATTGAGAAATTCCTTACAAAAATTCAGCTGCCCAACGGCTACACAACATGGTTTTAGAAAATATAAAAAATAGAGGGAAAAAGGGACACCCATCATGAAATGAATCATAATATATACCAGATAAATAATAATAATGAAATAAGAACATGTTATGGATAATTTAATGTTATACCACATAAAAGAGAACATGAATGGGAAAAGAAAGAAATTGAGAATTTTCTTACCTTGTAGAGTAACTCTAAGAACATGAAGGTTGGGATGTTGGGGGTTTGAGGAAACCTTGGGAGGACTAATAGAAAGGTAAGAAGTCCATATCATAATTAATGAGAAATTGGGAATGAAGTTAATGAAGTAATAGAATGGTATTTATATAAAATTTAAGTGAATATTTTAATAATTTTCATGGGACACCTCGTGAGTGGTATTTGAAAAAACATGAGCTTGCCCATGGTATTTGCCCATCGTATAAGACACTTGGGACATCTCAGATATTATTTAAATATACACAAATCGACCTGATTTATGACATTATTATTATATAATAAGTGACGTCATTAACTCACCGAAACTAAAAACTATATTTTTCACTATTCACCAATAAATCAACCATTGCGGAAAAACTCCCAAAAGTCACCCTAACCATTTATTTATGTGTAGATTTCAAAAATTAAGTCCATTTTTTAAATTTTTTTCTCGATATTATTAATTTATTTTTTATATAAAATAATTATTATTTCAAAAATAAACAATTCTAATTTTTTAATTACTTCTATATCACAATGAAAAAATTATGCTAGATGTTATTATCTTAAAACCTTAGAAAATAAAATAATAATAAAATTAACTATTCATTAGGGTCTTATTACTATTCATAAGGGTATGTTAATATTCACAAAAAAAACATGTTGGTTCTAATAGACTCCAAAACATACTGAACACAAATATAGATGACCATTTCCTGAAATTAAAAACATAAAAGTGGATAAATTTTGTTTAAAGGCTAGTTTTAAATATCTTCTTCAAACAAAGTTCAATACATTTCTATTTATTTTTAGAATATTTTGGGTGTTACACCCAACATATATAAATTTTATTTGCTGATGAGATTACAAACCTATCTCATCTCATCTTCGTATTTGATTCATTTTGTATGTTTTTATGTGGGGTTTGGGTTTATTATAAATTAATATTTTAGAGAATTCCAAAAGTTCCCCTCTAATCTCTTATAAAAGGTAACCTCCTCCCTCTCCTCTTCACAATATTTTGAGCCTTCACGCTCGGAAACAATATATACATTTATCTTCCCCACTTCGTATAGAAACATACTAGGGGTCGTGGTTTTCTTCAAAGACCATCTTTAGTGCCCTAACAATAGTTTTAGAAGAGGCGCATCAAAGAAGAGGTAATATCCTTTACTGATTCTTTCAAATTTATTTGTTCTTCTAATTCTGCTTCATTATGTGTTTCATTATAAATTAATAGAATCATTATCACTCATATACTGATATGTTATTATAAATATTAAATAACCCCATTTCACCTTCTTTCAATCCTTGGGAAAATGAAATCACCACGCGTGTGTACGTACAAAATACCATCTCCACACTGTGGTGTAATCTGTCTTCCACCACCACCTTAAATGTATTGGTATAATGGTGTAATGAATAACTATATTTAATTATTATAATATTATACTAATTTTGAGATATTCTATCATCCACGCCAATAACATTCAATTATTATGGGAACGATATCGTCGCACGTGTGTACGTACGGCTAACCGTCTCCACATTGCGATGAGATTTTTTATACATGATCTTCATTAAACCATGATTATATAAATGAAGTGAATGAATAAATATGTTATATATTATACTAATACCATTTTGTAAAATATATAACTATAACCTAAAAACAGGAATATGAACTTATCCGACAAAACATACGTATGTAAATAAAGAAGTAATACCCAAACAAGGAGTAACAATGAAATGTTACTTACAATAGGATGAAAATATGATCATAAATTTTATCATTAAAATAATAATTATTATTTAATAGATCTGTAACATTATATAAATCATTATATTGGAGGTTTAGATACACATGAATCATATCAGACCTAAGGTAAGGGATAATTATTCCAATATCATTCTTAACCGATATTGTTTACTTGTAAAAATTTAATAGGGTTATATTTATCATCCATATCCATGTTTTCTAAAAAAATAATATATGTTTAAAGTAGTTTTTACCAATTTTCTACTTTTACTACATGGTATGTTAGGAATCTTTTATTTATTTACCATACGAGATATTTTTTTTGACTTTTCCAGCAAAAGTACGAGGAGAATGTTTTTTTAACATATACGACACAAATATATTTTTACTATTTTATAACGCCTTCCTTCCTTGAATACTCCTATTCATGATTTCATGATTATTTTTAACATAAATTAATTTCTTTTAATATTGTATGTCATTTTGAGAGAAGAAAATTATTTTGAAGAAGAAATGATATTTTCTTGACGAACCGAGTTCAAGTGTTTTACCAAAATTATTTCCATATAAGCTGATATTGGGTTAGTTCTGTATCCCTATTATTAAATTTATTTGATTATGTTATGATGGAATTATTTTTATGAAGTCCATTATCTTATGTGGATTATGTTATGATGGCATGATGTTTAAGAATCCCTTTTTTATTAAATGGGTTTTGCTATGATGTATGATTTATGATTTTGTGGCA
This sequence comes from Viscum album, assembly GCA_963277665.1. Classification (NCBI taxonomy): domain Eukaryota; kingdom Viridiplantae; phylum Streptophyta; class Magnoliopsida; order Santalales; family Viscaceae; genus Viscum; species Viscum album. Next base: position 1,273,116,489 of record OY728146.1, read on the forward strand.
CACATGAGAATGGTTTCATTATGAGATGGTTGGGACCTATATCTCTCTCACATTAATTGGATAAAAATTTATATCTCATGAGATAGACACGGCTGGAATGACATGTTAATCTGGTTTAGTGATATAGGACTGGAATGAAGAGGTAACTCAGTTCAGTAATGGACTTTGTCCGCTATGATGGTCTTGGCAATGAGTCTTGACTAATATGAAATGATTTTCTATGATTATGTGTGTATGGAACAAAGATTCATTTCATATTTTATCATTATTGGGATTACATTTCACTACTATGAACAATCCCATCTCTTGATATTATCATATATTTTGTAGGATAAGATTTAAAAAATGATAGGTTTTTATGAATATGATATGATTGATATTTCCTTTTTTATGCTTACAGATAATTTGAGCTCACCCTTTGTATGTTTTCTTTTCCCCAGGTCAAAACGATGTTTTTTAAGTAGGATATTCCAAAAGGGACTCTAGATATGAGGAAATAAACGTGAAACACTATAGATGATTTATGAAGCAGTTGTTTATGTTTCCCAGTTTCTAATGACACTATACCTATACAGTCTTATCATGGTTATGCTATATGTTGTAATAAATATGCTTCAATTCTGATGTAATAACAAATTATGTAAATTATGGGCTGTTATAATCTAGACACATCATTTCTAGAGGGTACGGTGATAACAAAATGATGTAGGATGTTGAGTTGCCGAAAGTGCGGTATAACAAACCATATGAAATTGTTGGTTGATATGATCATAATGCTTTTATATCTTTAGATAATCCATCCCAATGTTTTGGAGGTGGAAATATTTCACTCAGATGGTTTGGGGAAAGCACATGACCTCATCCATGGCTAGGGACTCTAGATGTTGTAGTCTAGTGTAACTATCAGCTATAACATCATGGGGAATTGGTGTACTGGGATATTGTCCTCCAAATATTTCTGTTCTCAAGAAATATCTATCATTTGTTTTTAAATTACTCGATAGGTGTGGTTTTACGGGCTAGTAATAGCACTGATGTTGATCGTTTTAGTAGTTTACTGGACAGTGGAGAGAAAAGTGTGTGTGCTGACAATCCATAAGTCACTGGGCTATCTCATTGTAATGATATATATTGAATCATCAAGTTTTAATAAGATTGGGTGTTTAAAACCACTTCACACATGATGATAGTGGCTCCTTGTGGTAGATCTATACAGTACATAATATCTAAAATTCTCTTAAATAGATCTCCATGAAATAGTTTCGAGGAAGAGAAAGATCCTGGTGATAACAGAGAGGAATTCAAAACAAGTGGTTTGAAACAAGAAAAATATTATTCCTACTAAATGTATTTATGGATGGATTTATTGATCTGGTGCGTTTCACATTATGGGAGGATGAATAATACACGATGGGATCCTACCCCAGAACCAGATGTATTGGATTAGTGTGATTATTCCATCATTAAGCTGCACTCTTCTTCAAAATCTAAAAAGAGGATGAGATTTACTAATACCTACAAATTCTCGTGATTCTTATTTTAATGGTGACAATTCTCGCACCTTCTCCAAAGAGTTTCTTTCATGAAGGGTAGGTTTTCAACACGGGGAATCTTCAAGTGTTTTGATACTAGAATTAGAAAGACCTCTTTATTGTTGATTTAAGGTCTGAGGAGCACCCATTCATTTGTGTGGAGAGAACACAAGGAGGACCACAATGCATGTTTTCTTATTCGTTGGGAGGTCCTAAGTGGCATGGAGTGTTAAGGAATAGAGGGCCTTTGATAATTCTTATTAGAATATGGGACATACATCCACAGATGCCGAATGCATCATGGTGTTAAACTCAATGCTGGGTGGAAGTGACAGAATGGGGAGGTCTTTAATAAAGATATAAGTGGGCATATGGAAATCCTACATATAGATATTTAATAAAGCTGGGAGGTCCCCAACTTGGATGATAACTTGAACAAGGAGGACCTCCACTAGATTTGGTGAGAACATGGGGATGACCTCCATGATAGTGGGTGGCAAAGCGAGGTAGAACTTGTCATAGGTCAATGTTTGTGCAAGAAGTACCTTTTCTGGAGGTGATGATGACATGAGGAGGGTCTTTTCATTGATAACCTAATATATGTGGAAAATATCAATACACAATACCATGAGCATGGGGTAAACATTAGTGCGGTTTGATTCAAGAGATGGGAGGAGCTCTACATAGGAAAATGCAAGTGGAATGGGGAGGAACTCCATGATAGATGTGAGAGAATTGAGGACCTACCCTATAGATTACGATGGAAGTGGGATGACCACCGTACTGAATTTAATCATTAATGCTCAGTTCATAGGGGATTTTTCTCATGTCTTTGACAGGAGGAGTCAGCCTAGCCTACTCATTTCGTGGCTGAGGTATCTCTCATGATCCAAAATAGAAGTGACCCTACTCTATAATAGAAGGGAACTGATAATACGAATCATCGATGTCATGGTACACTAATTCTATAGATGTTGATTCCCCTAGGAAAGGATCTTATAAAGCCTATACTCAAATTTTATACCAGGTTAGGCAGACTAGGGCTGGAGGAGCAAGTGTATGAACCATGTTATATATAGCATGGGGTACAAGAAGCTTTTGGTTTTAATAAGGCTTGGTGGGGGACCTACATGGAGGCTCTCAAGATGTAGTCATTTTCATATTGACTCTAATTTCCCTTAACTCATTGACATAGGGAAATGAGTCATTGGGTAATTCTAAGAAGATGATCTTGAAATGATTGGATGTCTTAGTGGGGAGTAGTGGCTCCCTGTGTGGACCTTGGGTGTGGCGGTGATACTGAATCACAAAATCCTACATATCCAAGTGGTCCATATGCCTTATTTTGATGCCCAAATATTGTTCGTACCATCTGGTAATATTGTATATCCTTATTCTTTTGATAAACTATGTGGGAGAGATAATGCGTGGGAGCCGAGTAGTTGTGGTTGTTGGTGAAATCATGGAAGAGGTGGAGTTGTGCGGGATTTCCCCATTTGAACTGCTCCTGCCCCTATATTTGTGGGTGAGAGGAAACTGGTTTCTTATACCCTAGGTCCTACAAAGTAAAAAGGTCCAAATATCTGTATGAAAAATAAGAAAGCAGTTCCTAGTTCCCCAGCATCATTCAATCATCCATGTACTGATAGAGATATTCACATTGATGATGTCGTAGAACTAAATTCCCCACAATTAAATACTACAAATTCTAGTGAGTTCCAAACCATTACCAATAATTTTTGGTGGGACTATATTCTAGATAGATGGATATGATGTCACTCATATCTACTAATGTCTCAAACGCTACTAATCCCCATGGTTGTAGGATGAAATATTGACACTAAGTTCACCATTTTCTCTTTCTGACAATTTTTTCTAGGGTTTGATGCCCAAACGTGATATCAATGGTGGAATATGCATTGTACATCACATTACCTCTTTCTAATGATGGGTCATATTCACCTTTTCTTTATCAATTTTTTATTCTTGATTGAAATAGGATGATGAGATATCAGTTTCTCTTTCCATGGATTCCTCCTCAAAACACATCACCTAGTTTGAGTTTTCCTTATAAATTAAATTTTTTTTCATGAAACACTCCCTGGTGCCATATATTTGTGGAATATAGTCAATTATGATTTCTCTGGAAAGATATTCCTAAGGGACAACCCTAGAAATCCACCTTCAGTCAAAAGAGTAGTTGTGTTGGGAATCACTAGTGTGTATCGATGCTAGAACATTGGTACACCTAAATTATCCATTGTTATATGGATTTTATAGGGCATGGAGATCGAGGGATCACATATCGATTTTGAGGTAATTATGTTGAAGAAATTACACTAAGGTTTCCCTTGTCTTCACATGGTTAATTTGGGGTATTCAATGAGTTTAACATCTATTATATATGGATTAGATTGTTAAGAACATTGATGATAGTGGATCAGGTAGGTAAATACATATAAGGGATAACCTAAAATGATAATGATATTGATGGTTTAGAACTACCAATAAATTTGGACATAGGATGGAATGTCCCAAAAAGGGATGGTTTCACACTGTGAATGTTGATGTGGACCTCACAAAGGACTAATTATGGAAGCACAACCAAAAAATGGGAACACTGTGGTTTACCATTGGATGGGATTTAACATTAAAGATAATTCCTACACACCCTGTTTAGAATATAGGGATTAAACTGACATAGTTTGAATAGGTGTTTTGGAGATTACAAATGGTTATATTCCAATGGAAAGTGGGAAACTCTAGGCTGTATGAATATGATGTGTGGGATTATGCATGGTTAGTTTCCCGATTAGTATAAAGAGTAATGTGATGAATGGGGATTACTATTGGTTAGATAATAAAATTGATGGAATGATCCCAAATATATTCGGTGGTCTGAGTAAGAATCAGTAAGGATAATTGATGATTTAGTGAAGTGGGTGGAATTAATGAGGTGGACTTGATGTGATGGTGATAGTTCTAGGCATGAACATTAGCGAGGCTTCTTATGTATCCCAGTGGTTGGGAATAAAATTCCACATAGTTTTCTGGGGTGATGGGACAAAAAAGGATGAATCCTGTGAGAATGGAGTGCATGGGTAAGGACCTGAAGGATGTAGAACCTCTAGGTTAGGTAATGAAATTACCAATACATAAAGGCTCAAATGAAATACTAGGATAAGAACATGGTGATGAGATTAACCCATAATGTGGATTCCTATGTAACCTAGTGGCTACCAGTCAATACCCATGATGTTCAGGATTTGGAATAGAATCTGGCAGTACACAATGGACATCATACCAAAGATGCTCCAATGGTTTATTCCTGGTAAGTGACCCTTCTCTAGAGGATCACTCATGGTTTGATGCATACAATGATGTGTGGGGTTTATGCATGGTTAAAAGACCAAGAGGATTTGATCACAAAAAATGGTGGATCTAAGATATGTGTCTGAAAAATGGATGTTGTCACATCATGAGGTTAAATCTACATAATGGAGCACTATATTTTTCTATTGGTTGGGATTAATCATCAAAGAGGTGTCCTACATACCTGGAATGGTTCAAATCCCACATAGGTCAAAGTGCCTAGTTTAACATAATGCGGTACATGTGAATTGATGTGAAATAGTTAGAGTAGTTGTATCATATAGAATGAGGGTCTTGTACCTCAGATATGATTCTTAGGTATGCAATTTAGATTATAAGAATCAATTTCAACGTAGTTCATTGGAAAGGAACATGGGGTTTATGAATGGCTAGTAGCCCATATTTATGTTGTGAAATAAACATGGTTTGTGGCCCAATGATTATTTCTAGGTTTATGATTACTTGAAGACCATATGAATGATGCTCGGATAGGAAAAAATGAGGTAATAATAGACAATATGATTGTGTTGCGAAAGGTGTGACCATGAGGGATGGTGTGGGGCTTACACATGGATAGCGGCTGAGAGAGATTCAAATTAGAACGTAGTCCTAGAGGGAAGTTGAAGAAGGTTGTTCAAGGATTACATGGATACATTTTCAGATGTATGTGGATAAAAATTCCCACAATATAGATAGAGAGAGAATGGACCATGAATGAGAAAAGCATAAAGGTTCCCAGTCCCATCCTATATCGAATCTTCTCGGACATGCAACACACATGGAAACATATAGTTTAACTTCATGAGTTATTGATAGGACATCATGGACATTTAATTTAATTTATCTTAATAGTGAGGACTATCTTCTCTTCCCTTATATTTACATAAATTTTACCAACCCACACTTGGGGAATGGATGGAACAAAAAAATTCTGACAAGAGTGAGGTGGGGGAGTGGTTAATCAGGGGGTCTATGTTAACATGGATATGTGAAGAAGAAATATCTATAAATTTACCTATGAGATGAATCATAAGTTAGGTCAAAACAAAATTAATCACTACTCAGGGAACCATGAAATGACTGCACAAAAATACTAGAAGTCCACACATATGAGGTGTGAGTAAGATAGGGGTGTTGCGCGCAAGAGGAGCTCTATAATGGTTCCTTACAAATGGACAACACATGGATACTAAATGAAGGTTTGTTCATAATATTTGTAACATGATAAAAAGATTTGGGTGATATGGGTGAATGGGGAACTACACAAGGACACATATTACCCATGAGAGGAGCCTTTTTCATTCACTTTTCTTAGGCAAAAAATCAAATGGGAGAGGGTAATTCCCCTCTGGGCCTACCTAATGGAGGACCCATGGGGGACCTATGATGAATGATATAGTACCATGAATCAATGAATTTAATGTGGTCATAGAAGAGGTATTCATACGTTCACAGAAGCATTAGTTCGACTCTTGTAGTGTTCTCTCGATTGTATGAGGTGCCCCTATATTTATTTGAGAAAATCCCATCAGCAGCGCATATGAAGGCTGGTGAGAAAGTGGTCATTTGATATCGCATTGGGAATGAAATAGAATTTCACACCCAATGCGGACCTTATACACATCAGTATAGTTTTAATTAAACATCTATCTTGGATATTTTTGGATGTTATATGCCAAAGAATCACTTTGACGTCACATTGGGAACACACGAGTATTGCTCTCGAATTTCATTCTTGCATGCAATCTCCAAATATTACACGCCACTCCCTTTGGATCCTCAGGATTCTTTATTAAGTATAATTATGTCATTTATTTTCAAATATATTTTTATCTAGGTCCCCAATAATAATTTTCCCCCAAGATTATGGAATGAAAAATGAAAAAATATAATAATTCTTGTGAGGGAAGGTCGTACATACACATGAGTAACGTTTTAATTTCTCAATGTAAATTATGTAAAGTAATTATGATTAATTTTATGTTGATATAATGATAGTAGTATAATTAATACCATATTAATATTTATAATATATATGTATATATATATCTCATGGGATGTGGTGAGGAAAAATGAATCATATCGCTTCATTTAGGTGATAGTCACACATATGCATGAATAAAATTATCATTTTTATGTGAATGAAGAGGTAATAATATAAATTATATATTATTATATAATACTGATAAATATTTCATTAATATCATATATAAATTGTACTTCCATCATTATAATCAAATATCAATATATGGTAAGGTAAAAATGAATTTTATCGGTTTGTGGAGGTGATAGTTTATACAAAAGCACAAACTATTAATTATTTTCCAATTTGATTGAAGTGGTAGTGGATTTATGTGTTGATACTAACATAATAAAATATAATTATTTTTATGATAATGGATTTATTATATCATCATTTTGGAATAATATTTGTAGGATGTGGAAGAATAACTAAAATAAAAACAATTGATTAAAAATGATACATTTACATTTGAAAATCACCAATGATTTACACATTAAATCCTCTAAGATGGTTTTAATAAATAAAAATTTCCTATTAATGTGGGCACGCATTCTCAAATGTGGGATTAGTATCGCTTGGCAACAAATTAATTTTTTCATTGTGAACTGATGGAAGAATATAGTGACCTTTTATAAGACAGGGTAAGTTCACTCTTGGAATTTTTCAAAATATTAAATTAATATAAATTAATATTCAAACTGGGTAAAAAGAATTTTTGTTTTAATCTATGATTTTTATGGGTCAAAATGTAATCATAAAAAAATTTAAAAGTTTTGAATAAATTTTTAATCCTTGTCTTTTTGTTTTATCCCTTTTAACTCTTAACTTTTTATTAAGTAATTTATAATTTGAAGCTCAAAATATATACCATAACCTACTCAAATATGAATAAATGAGTTATTATTGAAATTTTAGGTCTTCTAAGAACTATTTTGGGTGATTCAATTATTTTTATAAATTGTATATCCTTTTTTAAAAGATTTAATATTTTCAAATACCATTATTGTCCAATTTAACACAATTCATTTCTTGACTTTTTAAGAATATCATAATTTAATGATATATTAAAAAATATATTTGAAAAATTCAATAACATGACAAACAAATCACCAAAATTCAAGTATTTTATTAAATATATTTCTAAATACTATTTATATTATAATAAATCCTTTTTATAACCAAATATTAAAAATACATTAATTATTTAAAACAAAAGGGAAATAGAAAAGAGTATTCATTGAATATAATATTAAAAATATATTAAAGTGATACAAGTAGAAAAAATTGGTCCTAAAATAGACTCATGGATTCTCGTGGTTGAAACACACTCATCTAATTAAATTAGGATAAGTGTTGGTGTATTTTTATATTATTGTGGCATAATTTTTTCATTTAATTACTCGATTTACACTTAACCATGGTAATGATAATGATCACTATAGTTAATATTCATAATGTAAAAAAATTTATTATACCTATTACTAAATTTAAAACTGTTGATTCTAAATATGTAATTCATTTATCCAAATGATAAAAGCATACCTCAAAGAAATTAATTAAAAATTAATCTCAGTAACAGAATAATGAAACATGTTTTTACTGTCAAAACATTCAAAATTTCATAATATATTCAAATTCAAATTCAATATAAAATTTATTCTAAAAAAATAAACTGAAATAACTAATAAATAATTTATTATATTATACATTAAAACAATTAAGAAATACAAGATATCGCTATAAATAAATTTGATGAAAATATCATTTTCTAGAAAAATGACTTATTTTTTTCTCTATTCTTCAAATAAAAAATCTAATCATAAGAATAAAAAAAATTAACAAAGTACATTCAGATATATCACATCAATATAAAAAATTTAATTTTTAAAAAATAATTTATAAAAGTGACAAAAACAATATTTAAAATAGAAGTGTCATCAAAAGGTTGAATAATTGCATTTTTTTGAAAAAATAATTCATATATTTGTAAAATTTTATTTTTTTTCTTATATAATGTATAGAAAACACAGAATATGAATTTTACAAATTAGATTGAATATATTTCATATATTTTTCATTAATATAATAAAAAATGGTGAATTTGTTATTTATAAAGTATACTTATGTAATTTAAATAGTTTTATTTTTCAGAAAAAATATTTCTTTTCATTTTAATAATGGTTTAAGATTCAGTAATATTTAATTATTCACCTAAAGATTAATTATATAAGCATGTGTCAACCATATTTTAATAATTAAATTAATTATTTTCATTTTATTCATTCTAATCATTCTAACAAATAGGTTAAAATAGGAACATTTAAATGTTTTTTTTATGTCTTAAGATCGATGCAGTATATAATGTATGTTATTGAGTATAGTGATTACTTTAAAAAACATAGGATGTAACATTATAAAAACAATAATAAATTTCATCCTATAAATTTGAATATGAGATTGAAATATTTGGTTTGAATATATAAAAATACATTTATCTAAATGCCACATTGGAAGAAGGGTCAACAAAAACATCATCTAAAAGAGACATAAAGGGAAGTACGATTGTCACATGAGAAAAAACCTAATAGGTTTCCATGTATAAAAACATTGACATTGAAGATAAAACTAACCATCTTGTTCTAATGGATAGTGATAGAAAACATGGTTAAGATAATGTTAAGAATCACAAAACAATAAATCATTTATTGGTTAAATGGTCATTGATTCTCTAGTTTTAAAATTAAATGCGAAACATTTTCCTTTTATGATAGTTTTCATTGATTCGTGGAATTCATTTCCATCCTACACTACAAACATAAAAAAATATATGAAATTTAAAATCATAATTTAATTCTTTATTAAATTTCCACCATAAACTCGACTTTTATTCTAAATTATTAGTTTAAAACATTATCTCTTCACTCATTATGATCTAGAATAAAATTCTAGAGAATAAAATAATCTTCAAATATTACGTATCTATTACTTATATATTTATTAATTATCCAAACCACACATTGTTGGGTTTGGATAAAATAATTATAAAAAATAATAATCCATTATACAATAAAAAAATTAATCTCTAAAATTAAATAGTTTTACCCAAAGTCCAACAAAGATAATTCAACAAAGAAATATTTTTATAATTACATAGAAATATTATAACTATGATTAGAAAAAAACTCTAATTGATTTATTCATATTATATTCCCTGATTTGTTCAAACATTTATCTCCAAATAACATCTATTACTCTTGAAGTATCATACCAAAAAGCAATTATACTAATCACATATTCTCAAAGATATTTTTATTATTTCTAGAAATAACATGAATCCCTATAATTTCACATTCATAACATATATTTTTGCAGAATATAACACTACTTTTATACCTCATATAATATAATGTATTATTAAATTTACATTTATCATATATGCTTCCCAAAATAATAAACATCTTCCCAAAAAACATTAATCACATAATAACTAAATCATTTCCAAATCCCACAATTATCTATTAAATTAACCATGGGTTCCAAAAATCCACTTAATCTTTATCCATAATCTCAATGAACTAAAAAAATAAATTCACACTATCTTAGGACATCCAGTAGGAAAGTAGTAGGTGATGCACTGATGTTTATCTTTAGTTGTGAGTTTGATTCCTACGACCTTGTTGGACGTGATGGGTTATCACTCATACTTTAGGTTTTCCTTTTTGAAAAACTATATAATTTCCCAGATATGAAAAATAACTAAAAAAATTACTTGTTTTAACCTAAATTATTATCTTATACCATTCATTTTTCATTCAAAAATTTAATAATCCATAATTATATCAAAAGTGAATCTCAAAAAAATACCATTAGAATCCTTATAATTTCTTGACATCATTCCTAAAAAAGGATTCTAGGACATTAAACTTATAATCACACTTAACATTATAAACTAAAGATGATATACCCATCTCTTTATAAAATTTCATAATATCAGATTATGTCAAAACCATCCAATGATACAAATTGTATGAACCTGACCCTATAACATTACTAATTCAAAAGTTAGTTAACTAGATTTCAAATTCGAGGATTTTTTAGTTTATAGTTTGACGTAGTTATTAAAAAATGTTATAAAAAATAAAAATACATTATATGTAGACACTTATACTAAATATCGATTTTTCTCCACTAATGGAAATCCTATTAAAATAGAACATGATTTATTTTCATTTGACAACTTCAATATTTTCATCTTAATGTATTATTTTTATAATATAATATCAATAACTATGAAAAAAATAAACCATGTTATTAGCACAAAATATTTTTAATGAATATAAATAAAAAACCATTAGTCTAATAAAACATATAAAACATTTCCTTATAAAACATAACTTTTTACCTTCAAATAACGATGATCGGTTCAAAAAAATCATTATATTATATTTTTAAATTAAAATTTTTTCATGAAAACTCAAATTAAAACATATAATATATAATTATTTAACATGGTACATAATTATTATAGAATTTAAAAGCAATACGGTTGACTAACATACATTCCACCTGTAAAAATATAATCTCTATATGGACAACTTCTATACATTTTACATTAAGAAATGGATTTTTCAAACAGCTGAATTACATTACAAATGAATTCTAGGAAATAATATAACAAAAAATCCTTGTTGAATCATAGATATAACTATAATTATTTTATCACATAACCACCCATAAAATTTCCAAGTCCCAATAGGTAATCATTACAAATGAAATACTGAAATTTCCACCACTTCACTCGTAAAATTTATTTAGAAATGAGTTGAAATAATTTCAATGTATTAACATAATCAATCAATTTCCAAAATCATTTTCAATAAATAAATACCTAGTAATGTTAATAAGATATTTCTTTTTTTATTTTGAATGAATTTTGGCTTATAGAGGAAGCTATATATAAAATAATGGTCACGGCGATGAAGATGTCGTTGTCAACATATATGTTAAACAAATTATATTAATTTGTACTGAAAGTAAACCACACAAAATAAAAATATTATTTTTGAAATAATTATAATTCAATGAAAAGTCAAGGGTTCATTTATACTCCTCATAAAAATATGGGTTATATCATGAAAAAATGCCTCAATGAAAGGAAATTGAGATGATTTCCCTTACCTCATGTCTGATTCATAAAGTATGTCCTCTAAATTAATAAATAATTAAAACAAGTTAATTATAAACATTAATGGGAAATTTTTTCGTGTTTTTATTCATTTTACATTACTTATTACTATATTATAAAAATTAACTAATTTTTTAGGTTAACATCAGTTGTTTTGAGGATATATTGTACATGAGTCCAAAATAACCTGTTATGATGTCTATAGCAACAATTTGTCATTTTTACATCATATGCAGAATAATATTAGTGAAATAATAATAAATTTTAAACATTATTTTATCTTTTAAATCAAACCATTTATATGTCATTATGAAAAATTAACAATCATAATAACCATACAGAGATTAGGTCATACGTACTCATGAGAAACGTTTTTATTTGTCAATGAAAATTATGGAAAGTAAATGAGTTTCGTTTTACCATTATATAATTATCATAATATAATTAATATTATATTAAAATTTTAAATATATTTTAATATATCATCGATGTGATTTGGTGATGATAAACGAATCACATCACTTCATGGATGTGATAGTTCAAACGTACACACAAACAATATAGTCATTTTAATGTGCATGAAGAATTAAGAATTTAAATGATATATTATTATTTAATAATGATAAATATTTGATTTATATAATATATAAAGATTAATTCCATCATTTTAACTAGTCTTGGTAGATTGTAAAGGAAAATGAATTATATCATTTTGTGGTTGTGATATTTCACATGTACACACGAAGGACTAATTATTTTCCTATTTGATGGAAGTGGATATGTATTTTAGAGATTATGTTAAAATAATAACATATCAGTATATTGAGGATATTTTACATATTATATCATCTCGTATTAACGAAATTTAATGGATGAGGAAGAATAAATAAAACAGAAATTCTTGATTAACAATTATAAATTTCCATTGGACGAACACTATTGATTAACACCTGAAAACCTATAATGAGGCTGAAACACCAAAAATAAGGCACCAAGAATATTTTGTAGTATTCAAGGATGAGGTTTTGGCATATCAATGAAAATAAAAAAATCGTTTTTAATTGTGATGAAATGATAGGAAGTAGTGACTTTTTATATGAGAGGGGAGGGGCACTCTAGAACATCTTAAAAATATTGACATAAAACAAATTAAATTTCTTATTAAAATGGGAAAAAGTGTTTTTATTTGATTATAGTATGAGTATGGGTCTAAATATTATAATACAATTAATATTATACAACTATTTAATATTTTTTTAATATTTATATTTTTCTTATACCCCTTTTAACTCTTACTAATACATTAAATAATTTACATGTTGAGGTTCCAAATAATTTATATAACATGGAAGAATACCAATAAAATCGTAATTAATTAATTTTTATGACTTATACAAAATATTTTAGTAATTTGGGTTTTTATACAATTTATATCATTTTATAAAATATTTTATATTTTTTAATACCCATATAGTCAATTTGGATGCAATTTATTTAAAGACTTTTTTTAAAAAAAAATATCATCATGATGTTGTAGAAATAACTATTTTAACACAAAAATAACATTTAAAATAATTCCAAACAATCCATGTATGACATAAATTATTTCAAATTATAATTGTTATATTATTTTTAACATCATTTATTTGATTCTTCCATTAATTTAGTTATTATGACATCATAATTATGTTACAATTTTATATAATATTTTATTTTGTAGAAATATAAATTAATTACCATTATTTTGGTAACCATTTCATATTTCTAAATACTAATTATAGTCGAAGAGATCCCATGAATAATCCCGTGTTAAAAATAATTTACTTGTTAAATTCAAATGTTTTTAAAAAATGACTTCTGATTGAAAATAATATCCAAAATGCATTAAAGTCAACTATCTGGTCCTAGAATATACATAGGTATGATCTTGGTCATAACACACTCATCCAATTAAATTAGTAAAGTGTTAGGATATTTCTATATTATTATTAATACCTGTAATTACATGATTTATCCTTAATTGTGGTAATTAAATAGGATACTAAAGTTACTATTCATGGTGTAAAAAAGCCTATTTAAATATCTTTAACCTCATGAATCCAAATATGGGATCCATTATTTGAAATTCAAAAATAATTGTTCATTGAAATTTTTTAAATATTTATCATGTTTACATAATAAGGAAACATGTTATTAAAGTGAAAAACATTCAAATGTTTACCAAGTTTGTATATCCAATTTCAATGTGATATTTATTAAAATGACCTGAAATATATTAATTGAAAAATATTAGAGATAATTATAGTATAATACCACTAAAAATTATTATTTGTCACTATAAATACATTTTATGAAAATTAATATTTTATTTAAAATGAATTATTTTTTCTCTGTTCATCAAAAAATGATGCATATCAGAAAAATATAAAAAATTAAATTAAATTAAATTTTTTTGAACCTAATCCAAATTTGAATTCTATTTTTTCAAATAGAACTTATAAAAGTGATAACACCACATTTTAAAACGATGCACTACCAAAAGGACAAAAACTACCTTAATAAAAGTATTTCTATTATTTGTAACCTAGGATTTGTTCTTATATATTGTATAGGGAAATAATAATATGAATACTGAGAATTATATTAAATATATTAAAAATATATTTCATTAATAAAAACTAAAAAGAGTGATTTTCTTATTTAGTAAACACACTTCGGCTCATTTAAATAGTTTTTTGAAAAAACATTTCTTATCATTTTCAAATGTGTTTTACATTAATTTATAACTATTTATTCACCAAATAATTAATTATATATACATATATATATATCTTTGTGACCATATTTTCAAAATTTAGTTAATTCTATTCATTCAAATCATTCCATTTTCTAGGTTTTAATGGTAACATTTAAATATTATTTTATTGTTTGCTTAAGCTCGATATAGAGTATCATGTACTCTATTGAGCATCTTGTTTCCTTTTAAAAACTAAAAAATGCACATTCTACTCAATTTTTTATATTTAATTCTCAGAATTTTAACTCAGGATTTAAAAATAAGGTTTAATTTTTCAAAATACATCTATAGAAATTCTTGATCAGATGAAGGATAAATAAAACATTAGCTTAAAAAGATAGAAATGGGAGTAAGATGGTCACCTATGATAAAACATACTAGGATTTAACATAAGAAAACATTGAAATTGAATATAAAACTAACCATAATTTTCCGATTTATAGTGGTATATGACATGGTAAGGAGAAATTTGATTATCAAAAAATAGTAAATATATGATTATTAAAATGTTATTGATTCCTTATTAAGAAAAGTAAATAGATAATGTTTTTAATTTAAGAAACTTTTTATTGATTTGTGGAATTAATCTATATTTTAGAATAAGAATGTTATTAAACATACTTACTTGAAATGTATAGTTGCTTCTTTTAGTCAATTTTTATCATAAAATCATCTTTCCCTTTAAACAACAAGTTTTCAATATGAATTTTTCAAGCCTCAAGCACTAGAAAAAAATTCTAGAGAATAATATATTCAAAAAATATAAATTATATATTTATTATGTATTTAAAAATTAACCAATACCCAAATGGTTAGGTTATGAATAAATAAATCCCCAGATATAATAAACATTTATATGATGAAAAACAACATTTATCTCCAAAATTTAATATTGTGACCCAATTTTCAACATGAAGCATTAAAAATATAATTATTTTTCAAATTTCGCTAAAATAATATAACTAAAAATAAAACGCAAAAATTATATGAATTTAATAACATAAACATACAAGACATTTTCTGAATATTTTCCCATAATAACATCACATACTCTAGATGTCTATACCAAAAATAAATTATCCTAATTAATATATTCAACTAGAAAGGTTAATAATTTCCATAAATAATTTTAATCATTATAATTTCATGATATTAAATTGGATTTTTACAAAATATAACACAACCTGTATTCATCAATTAAAATACAGAATTATTCAATTTACCTTGATCAAAAATAGTTTGAAAAAATAATGAATATCATGTGAAACAACATTAATCACATAATCACCATATGACTTCTAAATATTAATGTTATCTATTAAATAAAACATGAGTTCCTAAAATAAATTTATTTCTTATCCCAAAATTCATTTTAATAAAAATTAAAATTTATACTAATGTGGGACTTCCCGTAGGACTTCTGTATGTCATGCGTCCGTGTTTCCCTTTTGTAGTGGTATTGATTCCTATAGCCTTTCCAAAAGAGATGGGTTGTCACACATCTTATAGTTTTCCCTTTTACTAAGACTATATAATTCCAAGAATATGTTTAATACCTCAAAAACATTTTTAACCTTAAATTTTATCATATACCATATTGTTTTCATCATAAAAACTATTAACCCTTAATGATATCAAAGGGGAATTTCTCCAATGTTGTCTAAACCAGACTATGATACCAACTGCAAGGACTGAAACTTATAACATAATTATTGATAGTTTTTTTGAAGTAAAATTATTAGTTGATTGTATTTTATGTTTAAAATTTTATCTAATTAGAAAAAATATTAAAATTTATACCAATAAATTACATGTTTACAATTATACACATTATCCATTTTTTCCACCAAAGGAATCCTTCTTAAAATAAAACATTATTTCATTTCATGACTTGTCTTCAATGCATTCCTATTGAAATATTCATTGTACTGACCAATATTAAGACCTTTCAATTATTTACAACATTGGATAAGTTTAAAATCTCAGTATGGGATCTAAATAATGAATACCATTAGTTCAGTAAATACCCATATTATATTTCCTTAAAAAACATAAATTTTTACCCTGAAAAAGATGTCTTCATTTAAAAAATATCATTATCATGCCTTTTTTAAAATCAACAGTTATCATGAAAATAATAAGATAAAATATAATATATAAGTTGAAAAATTTGGACATAATTTTATTAATATTGGAAAACCATACAGTCGAATTCCATACATGTCACTCTTAAAAATGTAATTTTAATAAGCCTGACTTATCTACATTTCACTCTTAGAAATTGAATTTCCAAAAAAATTATTTTCAACCCCAATGCATTGAACTGTATAACATAAACACCCATCGTTGGTTTATCATAGAACCAACTATATGTTGTCAATCATGTAACCACCCATAAAATTCCTAAGTACAATTATATAATCATGTTATATAAAATTTTCAATTTCATACAATTCACTCATAAAATTTCTTTTTCAATGATAAGAATTCATTTCATGGTATATAAATAATCAATCCATTTCAAGAACCATTATCAATACACGAATATTAAAAAAATTCATAAAATATTTATACTTAAAAAACATTATGGCCTATCAAGGATGCCAAATATCAAAATGGTCATGGTGGTGGAGAGGTCATTGTCATAGTATACAATAAAAAACATTATTTTTTTCATTTGAAAAAAAACTAAACAACTTCCTATATAAATATTCCATTTGAAATACATTTAGTGAAATTAAAATTCAAGTGGTTGTTTATACACGTCATAAAATTATGTATTGTATAACATTAAAAATATGCCTCAATGAAAGGATATTGAGACGATGTCCCTACCCGGAGTCCTAATAATCAATTAAATTCTCTAAAATAATTATTTATAGAAATATTTTTATTATTTAATTTCATTGGAACAATTTACAATTTTATTATTTCTTTTGATATATATTATTACCATATTATACCAATTATTGAATTATTTATGTTCACGTTGGATATTTTGATGATATTCGGTACATGAGTCTAAAATGACTTGGTATGACGTATACAGCAAAAAGTGGACATTATTATATCATCACCATAATATTATTCATGAAAAAATAATCACATTTAAACAATAATTTATCTTTTAATTCAAACCATCTATGTATGGTTATTTAAAATTAACAAATGTTATAATCAAGGAGAAGGTATATTGTACACATGCATGCGTATAATTGTCATTTTTGAATGATCATTAAGAAATGTAATGAATGGTAGTTTTATATTTCCAAAATTATCAGAATATAATTATTGACATATAAAAATTTTAATTGATTTTAATATATCATCTATGAGGTGTGGTGATGAATAACAAATCACTTAACTTCATGGAGGCAATACTTTGGACGTACATAGAAAAAACATCATCATTATTATATTCCGGAAGTGGTAAGACTTTAAATGATATATTATTCTCTCATAACGATTAATACGCCACAAATATGTTATATAAGCATTAATTACATCATTATAACCAGTATTAAGATATGGAAAAGGAAAATGAATTATATCAATTCATGGAGAGGATAGATCACTTATACGAACGAATGATTAATTATTTTCCTATTTGATGGAATTGTAAATGGATTCAGGTGATGATATAAAGATAATAACATAATATTAAATTGATGAATCTTGAGTTATTATAACATCACAGTTAAAGAATATTTGAAGGATATGGGTGAACATATAAAAAAATACATTATTAAAAATAATACCTTTACTTTGGACAATAACTGTTTACTAACATAAAAACAAATATAAGGATGGTGTTACCTGAAATATAATGCCTCAATAAAGTTGGGAGGTATTGTAAGAAGGTAAATTTGAGAATATTTAAAAAAAAATTAATTATGAAGAAATTTTCGGATGTAATTCTTTTTTATAAGAGCGGGGAGGGGAACTCTTGGAATTCATCAAATTGTTAAATTAATATAAATTATGTTTCTGTGTTAAATTGGAAAAAGTGATTTATTTTAAATATAGGATATGTATGGGTCGAAATATAATTATAAAAAAAAAATTAGGGACGTTTTGAATATGTTTTATTCCTTATCTTTTTGTTTTAACTCATATAAATATTACCATTTTATTAAGTAATTTAGACTTTGTGGCTCCAAATATTATCCATATTATGTCTAAATATGAATAAATGATTAATTAATGAAATTTTATAACTTGTCCAAACTATTTTTCTGAATCCTGGAATTTTTTGTATATTTTAGATCATTTAATGAAATATTTTATATTTTAAAATAAAGTTAATGTCAATTTTTTCATATTTCATTTCTTGACTTTTAAAAAATATTAGAAATTCAAAATAAAAAAAACACAATTAATGCATCCCTAAAATTGTAATTTCTTCCAATAAATATGTATAATAAATATATTATGTTAAATTAAATTTCTTATAATTTATTCAATATAATTTATTTTGTTTTTCTTTTAATAATTAAATTAATTCATCCTCATTATGTCACCTTTTAATTAAAATATTTATTTCCTAAAATTGTAGTTAAATTATCATGATGTAGGAAATAGTTTAATCTTTAAATACAACTTATAGGCTATGATATCTCCTTCATTAACCCATATTAAAATTACATTACATATTTAAAATTAATGTGTAACAATAAATCCTTTTCATTGAATATAATATTATAATTTCATTAGATTCAAAAAAGTTGCTTCAATTATTACTAAAATTGACCCAAGGAATCCCTTTTTCAGTGAAAACTCATCCATTTAATTTTGGTTCAGTGTTTGGGTATTGATTATATTTTTATAATATAATTATTACCATTAATTACTCATTTACCCTTAACCGTGGTAATAATAATTATTACTAAAGGTATTATTCTTAATGTCCAAAAATTAAAGGGGCCAATATACATAATTTTAACCATCTTATTCGAAAAATGGAATTTATTTATCTAAATTCAAAACACAAACTTCAGTTAAAGAAATCAAAAATTATTCTCATTGATAGAATAAGGAACATATTTTTAATTTAATTATATTCAAAAGTTCATGAATTTTCTATATCATCATTCAATGTGAAATTCTTTTCAATTAACTATAATGTATTACTTGATAAAATATTTATCTTATTATTCTTTAAATCCATTCCAAAATATTATTTAACACTGAAAATAAATTTGATAAAAATTTTGTTTTAAATTAAAAGGCATTATTTTTTCCATAGGCATAAAAAAAATGAATCTTATCACAAAAATAAAAAAAATTATTCAATGTATATTTTGATGCACCAATTCCAAATAAGAAATTATATTCTCATATATTACTTATAAAAGGTACAAAATATATATTTAAAATAGGTGTTTTATAAAAAACGAAAAACTACATTTTTTGAAAAAAGTTTTTTTATCTGTAAATTGGGACATGTTCTTATGTCATGCATATAAAACACATAAAATTAATTCTAATAAATAAATTGAATATATTACATATATATTCCATTAATATAATCCAACTAAAGTGATTTTATTATTTATAAAACATGCTTGTGCACATTTAAATTATTTTTAAGAATAATGATTTGTATAATTTTAAAAATTGGGTTACGTTCATTTATAATTAATTTTTCACGATGTAATTTATTATATAAACATTTGAACCATATTTTTATGTTTCACACAATACTATTCATTCCCTTTGTTCTAACGAGTAGGTTTTAAGGGTAACATTTAAATATAATGTAGGTGTCTTCTTAAGCTCGATGTGACGTATCATGTATGCTTTTGAGCATTGTGTTTAATTTTAAAAAACTGAAATGTTACAATAGTGACTCAAATATAACATATATGGATATTAAATTTTTTATATGAATATTTATAACATTTAAAAATTACATTCCTGGGGTTTATAATAATTTAGTGTCATTGGAATCATGGGAACATAATCATATATAACGGTGAAATATCATCAACATTTCCTCTAAATATCTTCCTTATTATACACCTACACAATCCATTTCAGTATAACCATGGGAGAATAAATATAAAACATGGTAAAGTAAGATTCATAGTAATGAAAAGATATATATATATAATCATAATAAGAGCATAAGGTTATTAGAACATGATTATAACTTTATAAGATATCTCTAGGCATATCAAATATCATAATTAAGAGTCATGGAATAATTAATTGTAGTTAATAATACATGAATCATATGAAATTAAACACACATCAGTTGTGATGGGTTAAATATAGAATAATACACAAAATTCAGGAATACACGTAAAAAAATATGATCATTCCTTGTAATTCAAAGTTCAATGATAAGCAATTTCAAGGAACATCATGTTGGTAACACTAGTTTATCAAGACACGCCACTAACCCATTCAATATCTCATTCCTTATAGGGGATCAGGTTATAACTTTTTCTCATAGTGGACAAATATTGTCAAACTATTCCCATCATTATCTTATGAAAATAAATTTTCAACAAATTCATTGGAGACCTATAATAGGATCTACCAATTATATTTGGGCCTGCATATTGTACATGATGTAATTAGACTAACCAGTTTTATCTAGGCCACACCAAAATATATGAAATAATGGGCTTACCCAGGGGTATTTGGGTCTCCCTATCATATAAGATATAATGAGATTTCATTGTGGTATATGGGAAATCACATTATATAATTCATATACATGAACCACAATATGAATAAACTAAACATTTAATTTATATAATTATAAAATAACACCAAAACATTTACTCATTCATAATGTGATTTAACCATGTAAAATAAATGAGTTTCATATCAGTTTCATTAAGACAAGATTAGACTTTATAAAATAAATATTTTTCATAAATATCTATTTGAAACTTTTTTAACTCATAGAAGATAAATGGGTTCTACCAATATCAGGCCAGTGAAACATAAATCGTTCTATGAAATAATGTTAATGGTTTCCTTGTACTATATCCGATGTAAACTACAACATTATCAAAGGAAGTCATCTTAACTGGAGAATTTTATTTATGTAAATTTTGAATATTTTTTATTGAACATAACCTATATTTGAAATTCATTTAAAATTTTGATAATAATTTTCTTCAAAAAAACATTGAAAAAATTTGAAAAAATCTACAACAATATGTTGAATCATTTCTTAAAGAAAATATCATTTCCACTTGGAAAATTTATTTATAAATAATAATAAAAATTGAAAATATTTTTTATTTCAAATATATGTGAAAAATTATAAAGGATGATTCAAAAAACATTTAAATTCTTTGTAAAAATAAAACAATTTTTTAAACCATTTTCCTTGAAAAAATATAATGGGATCTTCAGAAATCATTTTTAAAATCATATATTTGAATATATCATAGAAAAAAATTAATGGATTCATGAAATAATTTTTAAATCCATTTTTTTAAAATTAATACACTTTTAAAATCCTTTTCTATAAAAATTATCATAATATATCATTAAAATTATTTTTGGAAAGCATTTAAATTATAGGTGTTTTTTGAATAAAACATATTTTTTCCCAAAGAGAAAATAATGTCAAATTTTCATATATATTTTTTGTATATTATCTTAAGTATAAAATTTTGAAAAATGGTAACATTAATATGATATAACATTTAATGCAATATGAGAAGGAAATTTGTGGGAATTTTATATATATGGATCATAATATTTCATTAGATGAATCATTATCCTAAAAGATCCTTATGAATAATAAAATTATAGTGATAATCCATAACTAGTTTGGTTATATTAAATCTAAATACCAATGATAGAATAAAATAACCTGAAGCTAAAAATATCCAAAAAAATTATTTATGATATAAAATTTCAATGTTCATTATATATACCATTCAAAATAATATATATTCATAACATACCTTTTATCTCAAGAAGGAAAATTGAGACAAAATTACCTTACCAATTTGGTATCATCTGAACCGTAAAACCCATGAAAGAGATTTTATCAAATAGAAATGTAAATAACCATAAATATAAGGATATTAAACATATTAAAAATTCATGGAATGTATATATGCCGAAAAAATATATGAATGGGGGATAACAAATAAGATTCATAGAAATATAACTAAGAATATAAATCCCTTTAAATATTGACTAACTACTCAATCATGAGTAACTATAATGATTTAAAGAAATTAAAAAATTTAATATCATAAAATCAAATTAATTAATTATACAACATCTCTTGAGAAATTATATACACCATAGAAGAATAATATGTGGTGAATATAGCATATATCTCACAAATATAAAAGTGAGATTTGAAAATCCATAATATAAGTCCTTAAATTCTTTATAAAAATTAAACTATTGAGTTTATTAAAAGTTAAATTTCAATAAATATACCAAATAATTATATTTTTATATATAAATCCATATATCATTTTATTATGACTTTATGTTACAAATTTATTAATAGTTTCAAGTTAATGTTATGTTCCGGGTAATAATAACATTGTTTCTCTTAAAAAAATTATTTGTTATTCATTATCATCATACATAGATTATGATATAATTATTATTGGAATGAAAAACATGATTTTAAAGTCATATAAATTCTTTATATAATTATTTATAATTATATTTAAATAAGAATAATACAAAAGGGAATACATCATTCTTGGATTTGTTCGGTCGTACGTACAGATGAACATTATTTTAGTTTTCATTTTGTATTGAATGAATGTATATAAATGAAATATATGTGTATATAAGTTATCATTATAGAATATTTATTATGAAATACATATGAAATATGTTTTTAAAACCCTTCTTAACACATTCCACATAATACATGAACAAATCACGTTACATTGAGGACGTTCTAGTCCACTCGTCCAAGAATGATGTTATCATATTCTGAAAAATTAAAATCATGACATTATTTGTTTCGTAATAATTAAATACGAATAATGGTATCATATATATCCTATATATCATATATAAAATTGTTTACATCATTATTTCTATCCTTGAAAGGTGTTAATGGATGAATTAGTGAATTTATTTTGCAAGACGACAATATACGATAAAAACAAATGACGATTGAGGGTCCAATTTGATGGGCTTGTGTGTGAGATTATTGAATACCATAAAAATTAAAATAAAATCATTATATTCAAGATAATGTGTTTAATATATAATCAAGGAATAATGTAACATCATGACTAGCGTAACTATGTAAACTATAGATAGATCGGTCACCCCTTAGCCCTAAGCGTGGCTCCCTGTATTCAACAGTCTACCGACTAGCACCAAGGGTGTAATGATGGTATAGTGGAGAGATTATATCCCCATAATCAGAGTGGTATAATGGTATTTTAAAAAATAATTAACAGAAAATAGTGGAAGTAGTAATAAATGAACAACATAGTAGTGGAAGAATTATATCAAAAGATTATAAATCACCGACTCTATATTCCAAAATTTATTATTTCCCTGATGATGATACAGAAACAAAAACATTAAACAATGAATATTTATCATAATACATTGTAGTAAATGAGTAATAAAATAAAATAAAATCCTTGATGGTGAAAACTAAGGGCATCCTGAGCACTTGCTCAGTCAAATGCTCCTAAATCCTAGGTATGAGCATGAAAACACAAGTAATAAACCAAGAAACATAATACAGAAAGTTATTAATCTGAAATGTAGTGTAATCGTTGCCTAATTAATGTGTGATATACACTAAATATTCCACTGCCACCGGTTTCTCTAGAATAATAAATTTCACATGTATAAAATTTATATTGTCCATATAAATCAATAATAAACCAGTGATGTGAAAAAAATAAATCATCATTTTCAGTTTAAGTTCCATAGAAAAAATTTGATTGACTATACTTGACGGGGCCTAAGACCAATATTTCATAACCATGATAAGTGATTCAGGTGACTTATTAGTGGATATAAAATAAAATATAATAATGTTTTTTCCCTGGAATAGATATAACCATTTCATTCTATTTGCCTTTGTGGATGAATCCATAGGATGTCCATTATGCCTTGACATATATTATTATTAATATAATTACCAAAACAATATAAGAAGAATCATGGGCCTATAAGTGGAGAAACATTATAAGTAAATTATTTGTCATAACAGGAGTTCCTTAAATGCACACATTCATTGGATTCTGTCCAATTTGATCCATAACTAGTCTAACAAAGGTCACTCACATCCTTAAGTGAGACAACGACCTATGAGACCATATCTAGTATCTCACATAGGGAAACAAGTCTCACTCGTGGACTACAAAAACAATCCCCTCAATAATTCCATCCATAGTTTCTCCCCAAGTGAACTAGTATAACTCATAATGAGGTAAGAGGAATTCACAATGAGCCTATCCTAGTAGACCAATATCTCACATTGTGCATAAATAATATATTAGTGAATCATTTTCATATTCATGATGATCCCATCCTTAAAAATACGTGGAATTTAATCATATCATCTGTTAAAAATTTATAGTTCATTTAACTATATAAAATAAACTATAAAAAATCCAAGAAACAAATCATGTGATAATTGGATCAAGAAATTATATAACATGGATTCTTTCATTAATCATTACAATGAAAACACAAGAGGCCCAATTAATAAGCATGCCAAAAATCCAAACAATGAACCAATAAATGTAACATATTTTAATTTGACAAAAATAGACATCATTGATGGATTATATTAGAAAACATGGAATTTCTATTCAATAAATTCATTTATTTCAATTTAGGAAAATTCGCTACATAGAATATGTACCCTACCTTAAAGGTAGTAACAAACAAATTAGCATCTCAACTAATCATTAAAATAAAAGGTCACACCCAGACGGTTGGATTTTATAATGGGAGGCAAATTGATAATAGGGAATCTAATTGAATCCACCCAATGGGGTTGTTCGGGTTGACGTCATAACCTTCAAACACACCAAAATGGGTCTAATTGAATTGAAAAGAAATCTAAATAGTATAATTCATGTAAAATAGTTATTTTAAAGTGAGTTTGGGTATCCCCAATGAGCATAAAATATATATATATTATTAATATGAATAAAATAAAGTGAAATATATAGACCACCTACATTTTCTTAGGACAACACAACCATCTAATATCGAAGAATGATTTGACCCGATTCAGGGGAAATTGGGCGAAAAATTAATATCTTGAAAATAGGTTTAATCGACTCTCACTAGGACAAAAATTTTGAAAGGGAAGGAAAAAAACGTAACTAACAGGATTTATACAATCATTGGGAGATTTATAGTTCATCTGATAGTTCCATAATCAGAGATCATATGACAGGGATATCCACATATTTAGTGGAGAAGAGGGTGTGGGTTCAAGAGGTTTCCCTAGTGTGCATGAAGAATTATGAATGTAGGGGAAATATAAATTAAATGAAGGTAGGTGATTTTTTTGACATAAACCCTTTATTTATGAACATGTTAAGGTAGCAGGGTTTTCTAAGCCATGTGACAACCGTGTATATGTAAGTGCACTTGAAGGAAGGTCGTAGGGTTCATGCACATGATTTATCATACCGTGTGAATAAAATGTGGGTACCCTTCATAAATCACCTACATGCGGTCATATATCTATGAATCAGGGTTCACATGGTTTGAAAAAACCATATGACACCCAATGTACCTTTGGACTAGCCACATAGTTACTACTGGTAGGCCATAGGATTTCTGAAAAATCATGCTCCCTTTTTAGATCCTCCCAATATAAGGTTTTAGAGGTCAATGCTCCCAATTCATGATGGAATACCCAAATGCACCAATCAGTTCATTAACCAAGTATAAAAAATATATTTTTTTAACTCTGAATATTTTGTTATGATTCTCATTTAATGAAATAAATTCCTAGAAAACTGAAAATTCATTATTATTTAGGAATTTTTGTCTGATCAACAAATACAGGATGGTATAATCTCCCTGTCAAAGAATTTATCAGCCCAAAGAAACCTTGGTGAATGAATAAAGAAATTAACAGACCAAAAATATTCTACAACACCCACATAAATTGTTTCTTTTTGTTTCAAAATTCCCAAAACAACTCTAATAACTAATCCATTGTATGATACATAAGCAATTAATCTCTACACAATGGATGTATTCTGAACTAAATATAGATATTGATATTACCCGATCCCACCTATCCTAAGACATTGTCAATACCTCATCCCTTTAACCAACCAGACTATGGGGATGTACCATCCTATGTTCTTCCACATGAAATGTAAAAATGGAGTCACATTATATCCATCGCTGGATTATTCTACCACGTCATTCCCATAGTGGTCTAATGATCCTTACATTGTGATTCTTAGCTATTATGAATGGTCGACTCATAGTCAACTTCACATATCACAATTTCTTCATCTTTTCATGAAAATCCTTAGATTAAAATTAAATCATTCCTGTCTAAATATATTTTCATGATTGAATTTCTTCTTTATAGTTCACATCGAAAAAATGGATATTCAAATGTTGAGCCACATACAGATGAATTTTCAAAAGAAGGACCGACCTAGATAGTCTCCATGACATACCCTAAAATATGAAACATGCTTATAGGGAACCTCTTGTTTGTTTTGGACACAGCAAAAAAACATAAAATCATCTTCTCTGACATCACAAGATTAAACATCCATTTATGCAGTTGAGCCTTATCATGAATAGGGGTGTATACCTGATGAAGCACACATGGAATGAAAAATATTAAACATGTTAACCTATCATGAATGAAGTCTGAGGTAATATAGGAATCATAGACATGAGTCTATGTATTTCAACCAAGGAAAACAATAAACTATGATTACAAGAGTGAAATTAGCACAAATAAAAATATACACAAACCAATAATCTTGACTAATCTCAAATGTCATCTTCCTAGTAATCATTTAAAAGGCAATAGACTCTATCCATGAGTGTGGCTGTGGATTTCCTACTTGGGATCCCAGGCAGTATATAAGAATAACCCTGCCTCTAAGAAAAAATACTCCTCTAGATTGAAATCTAATATAGTACACTTAACTTTAACATTGGAGTTTTTTAGAATGGTATTTAAATGAATTTATTAGTCTACTAAGACGATTTCACAATCGCGGACTACATCATCATTTAGCTTAGACTACAATCACATGATTTGAACTTCTTCCAAAAAATATTGAGTCACTTCTTCTAGAACTCAAAAAATGTGCACAGTGAGCCTATGATCCTTTCATGATGAACAATGAAAGGAGAATAGATATTGAGGCACTCTAATTCAACTTCCTCATAAGATATTTGTTAAACCAACTGAAATATTAGTATTTCCCGACCATGATGCAATCAACATCTAAGCAACCCCATGGTCTTTCAATAAAATCCAATAAATTCCACCACATAGCTAATAATGCCTTCTATGTTTTGTAAACATCAAACCCTTTGTAGTCGTGCAACCTTACATGCACCAACATTATTCAGAACTACCTACATTTGGAAATAATGATAGAAACAAAATCCATTTCAATGTTGTACTTCTATTTTTTTCCTTCAACATTTTAAGACAATAATTTCAAATATTGATGAGATAATACTCATCGTATGAGTGTCATAGTCTTCTAAATGATATATAAAACAACCACTCATAATGGTGCTAGGTCGGATTCACTTTGTATGGATTCATGAAACTTCTCTAAGTAACACTCAAAAGTACCCTAACATTTGGCATGATATCCAAAACCAATCTGACTGGCATTTCAAAAAATGAAATGCACATAGAACACCATCCCAATCATTGGGATACATTTGTTTCCTTTAACACTCAGGTCACCCTAATCCATAGATAACCCAATAATAAAGACAATGACTCATGGCCCAAAGAGTTCACATAACGCAAATGTTTCGATTGATGATTTAAAAACATGATTAGTATCATGTATTATTATATATATTACCTCAGTAGTTCATGATAAAAATGACACGTCCTTGATAGAACCCATGGTATTATTAGCCTTATGAATTAATGTTTTTGATGTCCCTTGAAAAATAAGTAATAAATATTTACATCACTCTTTACTTCTAAATAACAAGTTGACATCCTCCATATCTATCCTACACTAAATAAGAATAAATAGAAGGTTGAAAACACTTAATAAGTGGCTAACCATTCCATTTTAATATATAGAATTCCATAGATGATAATTTCATAATTTGTACCCTCATATTAATTTTGAAAACAAAAAACAACAACCCGTCAAAAGAAGGGTGTCATATAGGAAACATAGTTTCCTACATAGACGACATCACCCAAACAATACCACTCATCAGAAAGATCAAAGAATTTAACAATTATTTTAAGCATCAAATGGAACCACCTACGACAATCTATCCCAATTTCTGAAACTCAATGTTTTGACCCAAAATGTGGTTACAGTAGTGATATTTTACTAGATTAATAGTCTATAATTTATGTTCAAGTGATATGAAAAGAGGCATACAATAAAAACTTACAATACCATTTCAAGAAATATATTCAAATAAAAATATATAAAGTATTTAAAAAACCAATACATTAGGTTAATACTAAAAACACAATTTATAATATAATTATTCCAATTTATTTATTTACTTTTGAACTCAAAAAAATTTAAAGGATATATTTTCAATAATCATGTTCTAGACATATGTCAATGTGATTTGGTACTCTATTTAGTAAAGGCCATATAAAAAAAGTTAAATTTATATTATATTAACTTTTATACAATATTTCATTTTGGAAATACCATTTATTTTTGGTCATTTCATCAAATTAACACCATTTTAGACCACATTTATATAGTTATATGGTTTGACTCAATTATAGCTCATGAAAAAATATTGGTTATTTAATAAATAAAAAGGTACTAGTCAAGTAAGATGGCACCATAAGAATATATATTATACCATAAAAAACATGTATGGTCACTTTAAATTACCATTAATATAAAGCATGAGTATACCTAAAATGGGTCAAAAACTAAGGTATATCAATGAAAATAAAATTTTCTAGGTCATGTTAGTTCATTTTAAATTGAATTAGAACAACCCCCTTTTTATTTTAAAACATTAATATTTTTAGAGAAACCATAGTAGGTTTAATTTATTAAAAACATACCCCAACTAACATACATGTGTCGAGTGGTGCATTTAATAATTTCACCATACTGGTCACAATGCATAAGTATTATAGGTGGACACTATTATAATGAATCCATTTCATTTAAGAAGATATTAAAAAAATTAATGAAGTCTTTTTAAATGTAAAAGGACCATAATAGATGTTTCTGTTATATAGGGTACCACTACACAATTTTATAAATCTGTTATTCAATTCACTAGTTGAAGGTGACTCTCATATAACTAAAACCAATTTTTCTATGATTAAAAATAAATTACACCACCGTAACATTTATATAATAGATTTTTGGTATAAAAAGTGAATGAGAAATAGTTCTATTATATGGGTCATCACCTTCTAATCTATAATGTACAAATACACCATACATATTCAAAATTGAGTCTCATTTAATCGCAAGTATCATGTTTTAGACTACGATAATCATTCATAGAATCATACCACAATAATCAAACAAATAATATTAGTTAGACACATAAACATGATATACACATGAATGAAATAAAAAACATATGTTTGAGAAAAATATGCATGTCACTAAAAAACCTACAATGGCATATAACAGTTAGGAAAAAACACACAATGAATAACAATGACATCAATAACCTAAGAATAAAATCTTCATGAAATGAAATATTATTTTTATGTGAATACCTTCTATTATATAATTAAGCATTAAATGATTCCTCCTTTCTATACAAGACCAATGGAAAATATTGTAATCCCATAAATCAATAATAAGTTGAAAGTAATCTAGTCTATCAAGTTAAAATCAAAATATACTCTAATAATAAATAACATGATCCACGATCCCATACCTAGCCACTAATAGATTTCGTCATACATAGTGTGATCACAACCATGAATAACTATTTACCAGGTTCCGATGTATTTCTTATATCTAGCCTACAAGCCCAAATATTATGAAAATTGAAAAAAATAAGACACATATGATACCACATTATATCATGTTTGCCCGAGCGACTATGGAAAAAATTTATCAATCGGTCCCCATAGAGCCTCAAGAAAATCTACCCATAAGCTAGAGGTTGGAAACTAGCAATGAGGGGGTAATTATTTTAAAATGGTGAGATTATACAGTCATGTTTAGAGTATCACAGTGGTATTTCATAATATAAGCTTCGTGAAACCACAAAAGTAATAATAAATGAAATATAGGGAAGCATTAGAATATTATTAATTGAATATAAAATGAAAAAACCAGTATACACAAATACAACATTCTTAGATAATGACATGTAAACGTAAAAAATTAAACAACCTTTATGTGACAAAATAAAGTTTAGTAGGTGTGTAAAGAAAATAAATAAAATCCCTATTGGTGAACTCGAATAGCAGCTTGAGATCTAGTTCAATCATGTTCTGATAACTAATATTTATGAGCATAAAAATAAAAAAATTAATCAATGCACCTACAATGATGAAGATATTATTTGTTACCCTGGGGCACTGGAGGCTTGAGGAGGGTGTGAGATATACTCTATAGTACACAACAAAATAGATTAATTATTAATTCGGTTAACACGTATAAAATAAGAATTCAATAAGAAAATAAAAAACAAAGTGTTGATGATAAATATATAAAACACATTGTTGGTATTATGTTCTTGAAGGATCCTTTTATCGATGATAGTTTCTACAACCTATATCAGAAATGTCTAAAATAATATAACATTTTCATTTGAGATATGAGTGAATAGATAACAATTGATCTTAAAGAGGGTTCTATAGACATGAATGAAACTAAGAATGTGATTATTATTAACAAATATATTCCAAGGATAACATGTATACATTATTATCCTTTATGATAAATGTAATTTCCAAAACTAAAAATGTATCATCCTTGGCCCATGTGAGGAGAATCGTTTCATGAAACCCATGCATCGTGCCCGGAGAACTAAAATATCCCACTCTAATTGGATTCCTTCCAATGTGATCCATGAATTTTCAAGGAAGTGTTAATATTAGACTAATATGAGACTATAAACTTTATTCCCATTATTGGAATCTCTTGTAGTAGTGATAGAGTTACTTGTGGGATGGTACAACCATCTCACCAATAAGATTTTACAAGGTGTCTCCCCTAAGAAAATGGTACCACTCATAATGATTTAATTGAAATTCATGATGAGTCAATCATGTAGTTCTTGTTTCACCCTTGGTATATAAAAAATTATAAATGAAACTGATTATAATAATGATGGTCCCGTCCCAAGAGTTCTATGGAAGGAAACAATACTATCAATCACATTAATCAAAGATTATTTTGTTATTTAAATTAAAAATACAACATCCAATAATGAAATAATTCCAGTATAGGAAAATTTTATTTATGAGTTCCTTCCACATTGATTATTTCAACAATAATAAAGGAGTTCCATGTAATAATAATAATGAAAATCCAAATAATGAAACAACTAAAATAACATTATTTTATTTGAAGACAACCCACCTCATTCAAGTTTTTTTTAAAATATGACATTATTCTTCAATAAAATTATTTCATTAACTTTATTATATCCAAATACATGTCATATTCAAGAATCCATCAAGGTTGTTGTAGAATAAATTATAAGATAAATTTAACTATCATTAAAAAAGGCACACACAATCCAGTATCTATAATAATGAAAGACAACATTTATCTAACGGTTTTAAAATGAACACACCTAAATGGTCGGTTTGGGCAGATTTCATGACCCCCATCAGGAGTAATAAGGTTCTAAATTCATTATAAATAAATATAAACAACATTATACATCTAGAGTAATTGTTTTAATGTGAAATCGAGTATGTATTGAATGTGGAACAATGATGATATTTTTAAGTCCGTTATACAAGAGGGAAAAGCATAGACAACATACCTCATGATTATGATGTCTGAAACAATTAATATCAATTCTTGGTTTGGTATGGTTCGAGATAAATTGGTGAAATGAGAAAACAATGAGAAAATAGGTTTATTCGTCTCACACAATGATAAAAATTTGGAAAAATATGGAAATAGTGGAAGGAAGGAGGAGGAGTTTTATACTCACAAATATATTTAAAATGAACCTAGTCGTGCTTGAATCAGAGGTTGTTCTAGGGTGATCTCCAATTACCTAAGAGAGATAAGTGAGTTGAGCTAGCAGCATTCCATAATGAACATAATGTATAAATAAAATAGGAGAAAATATAATAAAATAAGGATGTGGAAATTTAGTTATTTCACACTTCTGATCAAGAAAATGATTTGGTTTCATGGTTTTCCAAACCCTATTCCAATAGTGCAGCTGTAACTACTTTATAAGTGAGATGACAAAGTTAATGCACAAGGTTTTGGAAACTGTGTGAATATTATGTGGCTTCCCTATATCAAAAACATTCATATGATGAATTTTCTATACAACATGATATTCATTGTTTGAGCAATCTGTGTGACACCCACTATCCCTTTATACTAGAAAAATGGTTACTTCTAGTGGGCCTCATGGATTATGAAAAAACGGACACCCTAGTTAGCCCATCTCAACATAAAATATCAATGCTGACACTCACAAAACACGTAAGAACACATGAGTCACCCCTTATTCAATTATACATGTTTAAAAACAACTCTTAAAAGTTTTCCATCTCTTGATATTTCTTTCCTGGACATGGTTGAATGAATAAGCCTCTAAGAAAATTGATAATTCTAGATCATTAAAAATAATTTATCTGGTTCAAAAAACAAATGGTACTACAATTAATAATAATTTAATGG
The DNA here is from genome assembly GCA_963277665.1 of Viscum album. Lineage (NCBI taxonomy): Eukaryota > Viridiplantae > Streptophyta > Magnoliopsida > Santalales > Viscaceae > Viscum > Viscum album. Next base: position 1,273,150,414 of record OY728146.1, read on the forward strand.
GATTATATATAAACAAAACCAATGTTCGTTTTGATGTTATAACCTCTACTTTGCGTAATTAATTGTTTTCCAATAAAGAAATTCAAGCTTTCCCTTCTACTTAATGTGAGGATAATAAGTTCATAATACTGAATTTGGGAGATTATTTTGGTAGGGGATAGATTATCCAATGGTCTTGAGATATTTTTAAAAGTGATTGTGTTGAGTTAATTTTATAATGGAGGAGTGAAATAACAATAAATAAAAATGGAAACCATTATTTAGGGGTATCCCTTACATCATGTGCCTATAATAATGGTCCATCTTTATGACAAGGGAATATATGGTCGAAATATGTCTATACAATTGAGTGTGGAAATGTTTAAATGTAATTTGGAACCTTATGTTAATGTTTAACCACTAGATAATGTTTGTTTACATTAATCACAATAATAAATTTTAATTTCATTCACTAATATTTTTTTCCTAAAACTCCTTGACATTATTAGAAATTATAATTTATAAACATTCAAAATATAGAATGCATTTTTTCAAATTCTTACCACAGAACTGGAAGAAATTATTTTACAATTATTCGTACACATGGGATGAGAAATGGGGGATTTTTATTTATAAATGATAAAACATTGTTCTTATTTCCAAAACCATATAATTGTGAAATTTATTCATAAAACCTAAATAAGATTTATATATGTAATATTGAACTAATAAAAGTTTGAAATAATAAAAATATCATTTATTCATATAAATATATTAAATTAAAATACTTATTTCAACTAAAATTCAACATTTTACATATTCATAAAAAATAAAATATTTTAAATTAATAAAAAAATCACCTTCAACTAATTTCAACATTTAAAATTTAAAATGGTGATTATTTTTTCAGAAAACAATTGATAAAAAATTGATTTAAAATAGGTGTACCATAAAAAGGTAACAAAATTATAATTTAGAAAAATACATATTTTATTCATAAAAGTGTATTTAGTTTTCTCATATAATTATCATTCTATTAGATGAGTGTAATAGAATATTATTGATAATATAATACTTAAATAAAACATTAAAATGTTTTAAAATGTGGATTTCAAATTTATTGATATAAATTTTTTTTTATATAAAAATAATTTTCATAGAAAACGATTTCCTTTAATTTAAAATATACTTAACAATCATTTCTAACTGATTGATAACCAAGTGATTAATTTTTTATACATGAGTATATAATATTTCAAAAAAAATTTAAATATTATTCATAATTTATAATCCAACAACTATGTGGTAACAATAATAATAATTTAATATAAATATTTATTATATTGTAGTTGGGTAAATTTCAACCGTTTGGGTGACATATGATATCAAGGTAACTTAGAATTCTTTGCAACAAAAGACAAATATAGTGTTTCATGTACTGCATGGTATTCTACGTGTTGCATGTAGTGTAATTAAAACATAGAGTTGGGAGTAATGTGATACCAACATAGTACATTCTAAAGATATAATCTATATTCAAGGTTTATTGAAATTAAAAATGTTAAAAATATTAAATTAATTCCAAAACAAAATCACCAAAACTCTCTGTGTTAAAATCTACCTCTCATAAAATCAATTACTCCCTAAATATAGTTCATTGTTATCAATTGGTTAATACATGAATCATTTTCTCATTGAAATCCACAGCGTAAAAATAAATTCAAAAACATCTTTTAAAATCGTAATGTTGGAACGATTATAGTTAATCAATGTAACTCATAACCGAATTTCCATATAGAAGACATTGGTTGGGAGTAGTGATTAGAGATTTAAGAATATAATAAATAATTATAAATATTGATAATGATATTTGACCACAAGAAATTTAATAATAAATTGCAAATTAATAGACTCAAAACCATACGTTTGTAATGATTTATAAAACCATATTTTAAATAGAAACAGTGGTATTATGATGAATCTTTTTTATATCCAATTCATAATGTTGAGTAATTATTTTACTATCTAAATAAATATGAAAATAAAATTACTTGATTTTATTCCTTTTTGTATGAACAGTATCACCTTTTGTTTTTTCCTTTCTCAATTTTCTAATCATCTACTACTCTAATAAGTGATGGTGAATTTTGAATTAAATATGTACCAATAAATAATGAGGTAGAATGATAATTCATTATATTTTTTAGTTGTTATCATCATATAATTTTTTTTCATAGGTTATCATACAATAATAACTCATTATATGGTGTGATAATAAATTAATCTCAAAAACATTATACGATGTTCAACATAATAATTTCTTAAATCGTTGACCTTATAACCCTTCCAAAAGTTGAAAATACTAAAAAATTTAATATAGGTCACTAAATTTCTTAAAAATAGGTCCACATTGATCCTCTGTATATCATGAAGTAGCTATTGTTTTTTAGATACAAAACATTTGAATACCTTCATCAGGTATCCTTTTAAAACATTGTAATTACTTGATATAAAATAAACCCTTAATGAGAAAATACATGATTTTTATTATTTATATGAAACATAGATCAATAGATATATTTCACAATTCGTCAAATGGTGTAAAATAAATCCATGTTATCATAAATTTATTTGTCCATAAAATATTATTTTGATCCTAGTTACTCATTTTCATTTAAATTATTTATTAATATCCAACATATCATTATTCAAATATCATTATATGACCATCCACAATATATTCAATGTTATATTTACCTTAATCATGTGTCTTACATTAATATAAACATTCCATTAAATAACATTTCTAGTTCATCATAACCATTAAAAATATTCTTGAAACCCCATAAAGAAAAACATAAACTAAAAAATACTTATATATTTCAAAAATCATAATTCATAAATCAAAATACATAAACCCATAGGATACTCTACTCCATCCTTTATTGATAAACAATTCTTATACACCAAATTCCTTAATACCCCCTTCATTTCACATTTCACATGTAGTATCAACATCATCTAAAATATATCCATTACATATAGAATATTGATGGTTCTTTAAATTATAATTACATTGAGGACATCAATTTTCAATGTTTCCACACATATTATATTTTTATAATTGACCCGACAATGGTGACTTTGGAGAGAAATTATTATAATTCGTTTCATAAACCTGAAATTTCATTTTCTAATTGCATAATTTTTGTTTTTCCATCTTTTCCACTATTAAAACAACATATTTATTATCTATGATATTCTTTTTGATGATTATTAAAACATTCATGACATGTAGAAAACAAAATCATTTTTCCTATAGGTTATCCATTACATTAATTATCAGTTAACCCTTTCATATCTTTATTGGTGATTCTAATAGTTAATTATGGTACATGTTATTAGTAATTTTCCATGAAAACTAATTAGCTATAGTCAAAATTTCCTTTACTCGAAATATCATCTGATTTAACTTCTCATAAAAAAAAATTTCCTTTCACAATCATTTATATTCATGTTCCTTCGGCCTCCTGCCATGGAATAAAACTATAAATCATAGTTTGAGATACACTTACCATTGAATAAAGCCTCATATTCATGAAAAATGAAATATAGGTTGTCTAAATCAAGAAAACATCATAATTTATGTACAAAACTTTATGTTTATCCTTTTTTATTCATATTTAATTTATAATTAATTTCATCATTATAGTTTTTAAATAGTCTATAATATACCAAAGAATATCCTTCAAGTGTTCGAAAATAGATGTGATTCCATGACCATTGTCATGCACCATTTTATGATCAAGTCTATCTAAATACAGTGTTTTTGTGGTTGGTACCCTAGTGTTTATCTCCGACAATTCCACAACCTTTTATTGAATCCATATAGTGACGAATTTCTAAGAAACAAGTCACTGTATAATTTTATAAAATCCAAGATCGCATTCCATATAATTTACTCATCATTATAATATCCTTAGGGATATCCATAAAAATATCATTTTAAATATCATAAGGGATCTCACATATGTTTTATCATCCTAGTTTCCTATGTTTTATATAAAAATTAATTCTATACCAACTAAAATGACCATGGATTAACATTCACTCATATAACATCATTTCAAGATGAATATTCGGAACATTGGAAAAATAAATTTATAAGGATCATAATACATTATTATCTTTCTAACATATTAAAATAATCTTATACCTTTTTTAAAAATATTCAACATCTCCTTTAAAAATATTCTACTTTTTTACACATAAAGAAACCCATTCTTCATAACCTGGGGAGAAGAAACATAGGAATGAGTTGATCACATATGCATTGAAAGGGTAATAAAGATATATATATAAAAATAACATTAGAATAAGTGTATGAGAGCAAGATTGTAACCATATAAGATCATACCCTGTATATCAAATATCATATATAAGATTCAGAGAAGAAATACCTGTAGTTCAAAATACAATAATCCTAAGGAAATCAAAGAACATTATTAATGAGAGAATATCATTTTCATAAGACAAAAACTTGTAGAATATACATAAATATTTTATTATTCTTTGTTATTCACATTTGATTTCGAAAACATGTTACAGAACATCATGGGGGATAGAATAATTGGGTGGGACATACCCCCATCCCCAGTCACATACCATTCCTTATAGTGGATCAGTATTAAAATCCCCCCCTAGCAGATCAGACCCATTGAAAACTTACCATCATTATATTATGAGATATAATTCTTCAACCAATTCATTAGAGACCAATAACATACTCATTTGGTGTTATCTATCCCTCCATTTCATATATTCTATAAAATTATTACTAGGATCTATCTATATCTCCCATTATATAATTTATAATGAGCTTCCCTGATGCAATATGGGATATCGAATTATTTGAGTTGTAATAGGATTAATCGACACAATCAAGGAAACACTGACGTTTAAGCTATGTCCATTATCCACAACACGAATAATGTACAATTATTTTCCATATATTCATAAATACAAATAAAAACAATTATTATTTCCTTCAATGATTAACCCAAGTAAAATAAATTTATTTCATTTCAATCTATTTGGAATGAGATTCTCCCATGGAAAAGGGAATTCTGTTATAAAAATCTATTTGAAACATAATATATGAGTCGAATATAAATTTTTTCATTAAACATCATGCAATGAAATCATATTCCTTTCATATTATTATTATGAATTAAATAATTAGATCATATCCCCAATAATGAATAACTACATCAAATGATGTCCTCTTAAATAAATATGGATTTTTAAAGATCACTTAGAAAATAAACATTCCCATGATATTCATATACCATTTTTAAAATGATACAATTCAAAAACATTTTTTAAAACATATCATGTAAAAATTAAAAATAAATTAAAAAATTTGGTGAAGAAAATATCATTTCCACATTGAAAAACTCTTTCTGAAATATAAAATATTTTGAAAACATTTTCCTTTGAAAATATACTTGAAATTTTATAAATAAATCTTTAGAAATAATTTAATTTTGTTTTAAAAAATAAAATATTTTTAAAACCATATTCCATGAAATCATATAAATGATTATTCTTGAATCATTTTGTAAACCATTTTTATGATAATATACTTGAAAAACTATAAATATATCCTGAATTTTTTTTTTAGTTAATACAAAACAAAATTTTGAAATAATTTTCTTTGAATATTTCCATAAAATATCATTTAAAAATTTTGAAATTATTTTTTGAAAATATGGTTTTTCGAAAAAATTTATTTTTCGACCGAATTGGTGAATATTGAAGTATTTTCATGAACATATTTTCTTATTTTTATTTTTCACATAAAATGTGTTAAAATGGTACTATTAATTTTATTAAACATGTATAGCCATATGATAGGGAAAATTAAGTTTATTATATATATATATATGGATCATAATATCTCATCAATGGAAGAATGATACAAAACAATCCCAATAAAAGATGAGATTGTAGAAATAAAATTTTACAACAACTGTAATTTTGAAACCTAATACACATGAAATAATTACATTAGATGAATCTTTACAAATCATTAAATAAATATATTCCTTTTTTAACATGTAAAATGATATTGTATAAAACTTATAATGGAATATGGATACACACTATAACTTGTGTATCAAAGAAAGAAAATTGATAAAACAATTAATTTACCAATTTTGCAACAACTAAACTATAAACACTATTAATGAGATATTTTTAAATTAATATGTAAATAAACATAAATTTAATGATAATTATATTAAAAAAAGTCATTTTTAGTATATACATTAGAAAACATAATTATTGAGAAATAAGTCATATGAATCGTGGAAAAAAAGTGAGACTATAAATCCTTATACTACTTGAGTAACCTTTAAATAATGAGATAAATAAAATAATAACATAAATTGAAGCTTTTAATATCATGAAATAATTTTTTTACAAACCATATCATAGGGAATTATATACACAATAAAACTATAATGAGTTTTGAATATATAATATATATCTCAGAATATAAATGTGAGACGAGAAAACACTTACATTAACTGATGATATTAATATTATATGTGCAAAACATCATATGTAATTTATATTATTTTATCATATATAAATCATAGAAATATATTCATATATATATATATATATCATACCATATATTATTTTTATATGAAATTTTATTACCCTGTTTTTAATAATTTTATTTTTAAGTTAAATTTTGCATAATAACCAATTTGGTATTCATATATGTTTGGATATGATATTCTTTAAATTCATACAATGATCGTGATTTACTTACAATATGTAAAAAATTATACATAAAAAATATATATTATATACATAAATATTTATAATAATATAAAAATTATATAAATATGAAATGAAATATGCACTTCATGGAGACAGTAGATCATTCGTACGCATGAACATTGTTTCTGTTTTCTTATAACCTTGTAAGAATGAAAGTAAATGAAATAAAAATAGATATATATATACGTTATAATTTAATTATATTTATTATGTAATATAAATCCTTTGTTCTTATCAAACTCATTCTTAATGCATTCCACATAAATCACGAATGAATCAGATTACTTTGTGGAGGCGGTAGTCCACACGTCCACAAACAAAGTTATTCTATCCCCATAACGTATAAATCATGAAGGTATTTGTTTTTAATAATTTTATATGAATAAATAAATATTTAATATGATATATATCATATAAGAATTGAATTTACATTATTATTTAATTTTGTTTTAAAAAATAAAATATTTTTAAAACCATATTCCATGAAATCATATAAATGATTATTCTTGAATCATTTTGTAAACCATTTTTATGATAATATACTTGAAAAACTATAAATATATCCTGAATTTTTTTTAGTTAATACAAAACAAAATTTCGAAATAATTTTCTTTGAATATTTCCATAAAATATTATTTAAAAATTTTGAAATTATTTTTTGAAAATATGGTTTTTCGAAAAAATTTATTTTTCGACCGAAGTGGTGAATATTGAAGTATTTTCATGAACATATTTTCTTATTGTTATTTTTCACAAAAAATGTGTTAAAATGGTACTATTAATTTTATTAAACATGTATAGCCATATGATAGGGAAAATTAAGTTTATTATATATATATATGGATCATAATATCTCATCAATGGAAGAATGATACAAAACAATCCCAATAAAAGATGAGATTGTAGAAATAAAATTTTACAACAACTGTAATTTTGATACCTAATACACATGAAATAATTACATTAGATGAATCTTTACAAATCATTAAATAAATATATTCCTTTTTTAACATGTAAAATTATATTGTATAAAACTTATAATGGAATATGGATACACACTATAACTTGTGTATCAAAGAAAGAAAATTGATAAAACAACTAATTTACCAATTTTGCAACAACTAAACTATAAACACTATTAATGAGATATTTTTAAATTCATATGTAAATAAACATAAATTTAATGATAATTATATTAAAAAAAGTCATTTTTAGTATATACATTCTAATACATAATTATTGAGAAATAAGTCATATGAATCGTGGAAAAAAAGTGAGACTATAAATCCTTATACTACTTGAGTAACCTTTAAATAATGAGATAAATAAAATAATAACATAAATTGAAGCTTTTAATATCATGAAATAATTTTTTTACAAACCATATCATAGGGAATTATATACACAATAAAACTATAATGAGTTTTGAATATATAATATATATCTCAGAATATAAATGTGAGACGAGAAAACACTTACATAAACTGATGATATTAATATTATATGTGCAAAACATCATATGTAATTTATATTATTTTATCATATATAAATCATAGAAATATATTCATATATATATATCATACCATATATTATTTTTATATGAAATTTTATTACCCTGTTTTTAATAATTTTATTTTTAAGTTAAATTTTGCATAATAACCAATTTGGTATTCATATATGTTTGGATATGATATTCTTTAAATTCATACAATGATCGTGATTTACTTACAATATGTAAAAAATTATACATAAAAAATATATATTATATACATAAATATTTATAATAATATAAAAATTATATAAATATGAAATGAAATATGCACTTCATGGAGACAGTAGATCATTCGTACGCATGAACATTGTTTCTGTTTTCTTATAACCTTGTAAGAATGAAAGTAAATGAAATAAAAATAGATATATATATATATATGTTATAATTTAATTAAATTTATTATGTAATATAAATCCTTTGTTCTTATCAAACTCATTCTTAATGCATTCCACATAAATCACGAATGAATCAGATTACTTTGTGGAGGCGGTAGTCCACACGTCCACAAACGAAGTTATTCTATCCCCATAACGTATAAATCATGAAGGTATTTGTTTTTAAATAATTTTATATGAATAAATAAATATTTAATATGATATATATCATATAAAAATTGAATTTACATTATTATTTTAATCCATTAAAGATGGTAATGGACAAACAAATGACCTCAGTTCCTAAGGAGGTATCCCCCCATACAGACAAGTGATTATATAAAATCCCATTTGATGGAATTGTGTTTGAATTTAGGATATAAAATTACAATAAAAAACCTCAATATTGTTTGGATAATTATGTTTTTATATAGTCATATAGTAATAAGAAATTAAGGGTTGGAGAATTATTTGAAATGGAAGTGATTGTTGAAGGATGTTACCTCTTCTTTGAGAAATTCTTGTTTTTTGCACTAATGGACTAACGCGGATTAAATTATGAGCAGAATGAGGATTAATGTTTTAGAAAAGATATTTTGGGATATTATTTTGGAATTTTTTTATCATATATTTTATCTTTAGAGGACTGAAGATGTGATTGTCTGAGTTCCCTTTTATACTGGGGGGGGGGATAATCATGAAAATACAAAAAAGAGACACTATTTAGAGGTATACCTTACATATGTTTCTTTTAATAATGGTTTATTTTGATGAAATGTTTTTATATGGTGTAAATATGTCCATAAAATAAATTTTTAGATGGTTTTATTGGTTATTTTATATTTAAGATAAATTTCAACTACTAAGCAATCATTTTTTTATCTTAATGAATATGATTAATTTTAATTACATTCTCTAATAAAATGGTAAAAAAATATGTTTACCATATTATAAAATATTAATTATTCTAATATAAATTAAGGAATATTTTATTAATATTATAATCACATAAATGGTATAAAATAATTTAAATTTAATCCCATAGATGGGATGAGAAGTTGTATTTTTATGTAAAAATGATCAGACGAAGAAAATATTTTTATATCCAACATTAATGTTTAATTTACCACAATGAACTATTTTGATTAAATATACGTATAATGGAACTAATTTATATTTTAAAAATTTTAAAAATTATATTTTTTACTATAAATAATGTAGACAAAAATGCATGTTTCAATTAAAATTTAATATTATTTACAATTAATAAAAAATGTAATATATCTAAAAAATACACAACATTCACCCTAGGAAAATATTTATATTATGATTTATAAAATGTAGTTCATTTTATAAAATACAAATTATAATTTTCTTAAAAATTAGATTCAAAATAAGTGCGCATTTAAAATGAGGTAAAATTACATTTTAGAAAAATACTTATATTTATTTGAAAAGATAGATTTTTTATTATATTATTTATATAAATATATTATATTAATGTAAAAAAATTTGATAGAATTTTAAATATATAAATTATATGGAAATAAATTATAAAAATTGTTTTGTTTAATTAATTTATTTAATGTTTTATTTGTAGATAAAAAATAGTTTTCCTACAAAATGGTTTTTGTTTTTTAATTAGTTTATACATTTATTTTTAACTAATATATTAACAAAGTATTTATATATTTGTAAATGTGTAAATAATATTTTTAATATTATGTAAATATTACTTGTAACATCCATAAAAAATAAGGTGGAATCTATAAAAATATTTTAATATCAATAGATGTAATATATTGTTGTTCGGTAAAACTTATCCTTGTGTAAAAAAAGATATCATGGGAACTCAACATTGTATGTAACTCAATCCAAAAATAGTGTTTCATATGCTAAATGAAAACATAAATGTTTTTTTAGTGATATCATAACATGATATATCCTATAAAACAATCTAAACATAGTGATTTTATATGATACAATCTATATTATGGGTTGGGTGATGTATATAGTGTCGAAATGATAAAATTATTTCAAAACAATTAACAAAATATCAGGGTGTTACAATGGAGAAGTTAGAATGGATAACCTTGAAAATTCTAATAAAAGATTCTATTGCTACATGAAATTATAGAGAGGATTTAATACTAATATTAGAAGTGATTATCAAATGCATGAGATAAAGGGATGTAATGTAGGTATAATTAGTAAAAATTGTGTTTCTGAATTAATATGCATTGAGTGAAGAAAAAAGGAAAAAATAAAATATTACAATCTAAAATGGAAACAAGGAATAAAATATATTATATAAAAGAAATAAATAAAAATAATATCATTATTGATTGGGATATATAGTTTTTTTTGGCTCTAGTATTGAACATTATGAGAGTTAAAAGGTATCAAAAATTTGTTTCACTATGGAAGAAAAAATGAGTTAGTTAATAAGTGATAATGATTTCAATTATTTCTTTTCGGATGATTTTTTAAATTATTTTAAATAATTGTTGAAATAAAATGAATATTTTCAATGTGATATTTTGATAACGGAGGACCGATACAGATAACATCGAATGAAAATTGATAAATATAATTAAGAGATATTAGTTTTTTATTATAAACATATTAATCATAATAATGAAAAAAATGAATAAAATATTTCATGAGAAATAATATTTACGATAAATATAGGAGACTTTGTTTTCAGATCATTTGATAAAACAGTAAAGGAATTATTGAAGAAGAAACGCGAAAAAAAATCTTAGAAATACATGATCATTTTCAAATGTGTAAATCTATGATGATCTCAATGTTATTCAAGAAGAAAATGAAAATATTATAATGGAAGTAATTGGATTAAAATAAAATGTATTCATTTTGTTAAAGGTAGGTAAAAATATGATATGTTAATGGATTTTAGAAAAATATACTACTGAAATAACAAGAATTCTATTTAATAGAGAGTTTCTTAATATGTACTAAACAACTTTTGTTAAGAAAAGTAAATGTAATATACCAATCGATCCATGATTCAGATGTAATATCAAAGGTCATTAATATAATGAATTTTAATGAATATTTTAACAATAACTAGACAAAAAAACTTATATATATATTATTTTACCCATTATATTACCTAATAATAAATTTATTAAATTAGTATGTGTTATAAAGAGTTGTTTGATTAATCCAATTGGAGAAACACTTTATTATGCCCATGAAAGTTATCTACTTAAGTTTTCTTACCAGAATCATCAAAAATTATTATAAAGATACATGGTAAATGTATATCAGGTGATCTTTGAACATAACTAGTGACATCTGTACCTCTTCAAAGCTCAATAATTATAATTGAGGCACATTTACTTTTGGTGAAAACTCAAAAGGAATGGTCAACAATTTTGGAGAAGTAGGAACAATATAATTTTTTAATATCCAAAAAAAAAATATATATATATATATATATAGATTAACACATAATTTAATTATCATATAACTAATTTTGTATAATCATATGAGTTTAATGATTAAGGGTCTTAATTTTTTTATAAAAATAATAATGTTTTATTTTATTCTAATTGAAAAGAAAATATATATTCTATATATTCTTTCTCAACAAACCCATATAAATGAAAAGGGGATAAATGATTTAGAAACATTCAACCTCCATTTGAATATATTTTTGGGGCATATTCACCTTATCCAACTATAAATAATATTAAAAATTTACATGATTTATAACATCCAATATTGAAATCTTGAAATTATTTTATATGTAATAATTTTCATGAATGGTAGGAAGAACAATGATTGATTATGATCTTTTAATATAGTAGATAGTGTTAGATAATAATTACTTCCACTTCATGGTTTACCTAGAAATATCATAACATCATGTTCCTATAATAAGAGCTATGTTATTTTATTTTATATTATTCTTGTAGTTTCACTTTGATTACTTGTTTATCCAAAAAATGTGAAACCCTAAACCAATTTTTTAATATAAATAATGAAAATTATAAATAAAAAATATATCATAAATTCATAAAATAAAATTAATAATATATAATAATTATATAACTTAGACATTTATAAATTTAGTTCATAAAATTCATACTTTGATAAATTTTCCACCACAAAAATGAAACAAATAATTGTGTTGTTTAGAGGAAAATAGAAATATTAAAGAAATGTGATGGAAAGTGATTATTGAATTCAAACTAGTTATTATTATTATTTTGATTTATTTATATTCCACATCTAGTAACATATTGAATGTATTTTAAATTATAACTTTTTAAAAGGAATCCCCTTATAAGATATTTAATTAAAAGATGCAAAAGATCAGATCATTAATGAATTTGGTTGTATTATTCATAATTTTAACACAGTTGATAATCTAGATACATTTGTTGATAAAATAATTATGTAATTTTTCTAGATATTTATAATAATATTAAATAGTAGAAAATTTATAATAAGAGAACTATGTAGATAGAAGAATCACTTCAGGAAATATTTATTGATAATAATGAATTACATATAATATATTTAGTTAACTATGGTGATGAATTTAAATAATTACATTTTATAAAAGATAAAACATAACATAATATTTCATAATTTTAGGAGGATAATATATCTTTTCAATATTAAACTATTAATTGAAAAACTGAAAAATATCATTATACATAATTTGTAGTTAGAAATGGTGAATCTAAAATTAGAACGATAAAATATGTTTTAAATTTTTTTATATCAAACATTGTGGTTGATATTGACACTATAAATATTAAATAAAATTTTAATAACTATGAATAGATAAATTATATTAATTATGATGAAATATTTTTTGATAGTAATAAAATCATGAATTTAATTATGCTACAAAATACACCTATATGAAATAAATATTTCTTTAAAATAAATTAGATGATTTTAGTAATATAGTTTGTAATAAGTCTATATTTGTTGATAATTGTAAAATTCAACAATAAGCTACTGAATTTGATCATTCATTTTTTAGTAGTTGCAAGATCATAATCTATATGGTTTTTATTATTTTTTTTATGTTTTAAAAATTATAAATTTTTTCAAATGTATAAAAAATAATATTTTTTAATGGTTTGATTTTAGAAGAAGTTTATGTTAATATAAAACATATATTTTCAATTAATTAATTTCCAATCTATGTTTTGAAACAATTCAACAAACAATATGATATTAACGAATCTACACGTTCTCTCTATGATAAATTTGTAATGTTTTCACTGGAGAATGATTCAAATAAATTAATGCATGGACCAACCTAATTTATGAATAATTATTATTATGAAATTTTAATTGTAATTATATATGTTGATAATATTTTATTTGGATCTAAAATTGACATACATTTTAATTGTTTCAAATTTAATGACAAAAAATTTGATATTAGTCTAATCAAGAAATTGAACTATTTACATTGAATTCAAATTTTAAAACTAATATATGGTTTTTATATATCAATGCAAATACAATAAATATTTATTTATAAAATTAAATTTAGAATAAATTAATTATTTTAAAAAACTATTTATCACAATGTACAAAATTGATGTGGATAAAAATGTAATGACTATAAGTGATAAATTTATGAGAGTAAATATAGGAAACTTATTGTATCTCACTACATTATGGTCTAAAATTATGTTTTTTTATATGTATGTGTTATAGGTATCGGTATAACCAAAAAAAATATTCATTTTATTGATGTAGAAATATAATTTACAAATTTTTTGGGAACTATCAACAATATTTTATTTTACTCCAATAAAAATTATTTTAATCTATTAGGATTATTTAACTCTGAATCAGTTTCTTATGACGTGATTGGAAGATGAAATTATGTATCTGTATAATGACCTTATATTTTAATTCATATATATTACATCAAATGATATAAATATTCATTATAGGGCAAAATAATACCATCCTAGAACTGTATGGGTATACTATCCATAGAAACATGGAAACATAAAAATTGTTTTCATAATTCAACTACAATAACTCCCACTTATTCTCTCATAACTAGAACCCTTTTAAAATATCACACATAATACATTTATTTATATCCTTGGGAAAATAAACATAAGAAAAGGGTTGTCCTATATGCTATTTAAGGGTAAACAAGGGAGTTTTCATCTTCTATTATATGAATATGGGCATAAGAACATGAATATAACATTTTATAATTAAACCCTTCATATCAATGATAACAATCTTGAGTCATTGAATAAATGAAATAAGTATTTAAGACATGAATCATAAAATAACATGACCTATCATAGAACAACATTGGAATATGACATGGAATTATGGAATACATATTTAAAAATAAAATATGTGGGTGGTTACATCTCTTAGAAGGGACACACCACAATTCCATGTGGAATCCCTTCCATAATATTGGTATTGGTTCACTACCAAAACCAATAATAATATTAAAGGTAAAATCCCATGACATATTTAGTTAAAAAATTCCATTACTGAATTGGGGTCACCTTCCATTATAGTCCTGTATTAGTGACCTGATTACGTCCCTCATTCTGATACTTCCATACTTTTTAGTGATCACCACCTATTTAATTCATTAATATTTAAAAAGTTATAATATAATTACCAAATTTATTTGATGGAGATATATATTAAAATAATAAATATGTGTTATATGAGAAGATAACTTATATCATAACCCACGTAATGAATTTTTTTTCCAAAACAATGGATTATAAAAAATCTTATGGAAAAGAAACAAGTTTCATAAACATAATTCTGTCATGATCATAAATCAACCATAAAATAAATATGAATATTATCACTTAATAATGTACATAGTAAAAATACAATTAACATAATTAATTTTATATTAGATGGAAAATTATTTTAATTGAACACATCAAATAATTCTTGATGAAATAAAATCCTTCTTGATTTATTTTATTAAATTATGTACTAGTAAAAATGAAAATATTATCTATAAAAAAAATACGGCATTATTGTAATGTAATATTTAATACATAAAGGATTCATTATGGATGTAAAATTATCTACTTTAATTTAAGTTAAAAACATTTCATTCCTTATTTTTAATGGAAATTTCTCAATGAAACTCTTTTACAACCTAAATAAATAATCCTTTATGATTTTTTTAAAATATTAAAATGATTGTGTGACATTAAAATTTTTAAATAATAATATTAAACCATTTTCAAAAATAATACAATAAATATATAGTTTTATGGAAAATATTAGAAATTTATTTCTTTTAATGAAATACCATTGTTAATGTCATATCATTGAGGTCAGTATTAATCCAATGAATTGAATATGTGTATCAAATTTAATTCCACATAAAATTAGTGGTAATAAATAATTATATAAAAATCATATCAAACATAGTCATACTATGGAATAATAAATGAATATGAATTTGGACCCAAATAATGGAAATTGATTTAATAAATCTCATACTATTTTGGAATCAATCAAATTAAATTCACCATAAGTGTAATAGATATCAATTTAAATATTGAATGGAATGAAGAAAATCAGATTTATTATTTAATATATCAAGTGGAATTATATACTCTAAAAAAATAAATAATTTTTTAATAAGGTATACATAACATAGAAATAAAAGTGAAACGAGAAACCTTTACATTAGGATTTACTTTTTTAAAAATGTCCAAAACTTTTGTATAATAGTTTAGGTAAATAGATTAACTTATTATAAAACTATATTAACATTTTCATTACCATATAAGATAATTATAAATCATCTTACACCAAATTAATTAATAATGATTATTATTTTCATTATTTTTGGTGTAGTATTTTCATTGTTTCATTGTTAGTTTATTTGTGTATAAGAGATTAGTTTATTTTGGTTGTTTTTATGAACATCAAAAACTAGTTTAATTTTATTTAATATTATGCATATATATTAGTTCCAAAACATTAAATTATATATTATATAAAAATTAAAATATTATTTAACTATAAATTTCCTATCATGACCAATCATAAATGCAGTAATGGAAGAAATAAAAAATTATTATCCATAAAGACAGTTAACAGGCATAATTTAGAAAATATTTTCTTTTTATTGAATAAGAGGAGATATAAAAATTAGTGGATATATGACATTCTAGTAGAGACATAAGATTATGGTATAACAATTTTCTTAATTTATTATTCTATTTTGGGTTAAATAAGCTGAAGATAATGTATAAAAATAAAATTAATAAATAGTAGTCATTTGGGAAAATTACCTCTTAGACATCACCTCCTTGAAGTACCCCGTATAGATCATGGAATTGGACTTTGGGTGACACCAATATAACAATGACATGGTTAGATTTGGGAAGAGAGGTTTTGAAATATATTTTAATATATTCATGGATTTTGAGGAAAAAAGCGGTGGTGGGGGTAGTATTTATACATGAAGAGTGGCAGTTCTAAGAGATTAAATACTGATTATATTATATTTAAAGCCATAAAAATTTTTGTGGGATTATTTATATTAAAATAAGGATTATAATAGCTGTTTTAATGTTTGGTTATGTTGGAGAAACAAATCAACCAATTATTTAATATTATATTTTTTTTGTATTTTATAATTTAAATATTAGCTTTAATACACCGCATTATCTTACCTATAATGTGGTTAAAAATTTCATACAACGGTAAATTTTGTATGGATAAAAATAAAAATGATATTATATCCTAATTGAAAATTTCTTATTCTAAATATAGAATCCATTTTTACAAAATAAAAAACATATGTTTCTAAATAAAATTTAAAATTAAATCTTCAAAACAGATGAAAAAAAGTATGATTTAAAAAAATTATGTATTTAGGAAATAACATGTACTTATTCCAAAAAAAATATAATTATATCTTGAAATTTAATAAAATATATTATATCATACAAGAAATTACTCGTGTTTATTTGAGATAAATTTTAAATCATAATTGAATTTTAAATATATAGAAAATTAGTAAAACCTAATAAATCTACAAATTTGGGTCACTATGGTTTCTCTATAACATGTATTAATAGATTATATGTTTTAAGGATCTATTGATATACCATAACATATGATTTCATGCCCCTAAATGGAATATTTTTTATGCCAAAATTCACAATTTTTAAATTTTTTATAAATATTATCATTCCATATGATCTTTATAAATATCCTATATTAATTATCATATTCTTATGTAAAGATTGAATATAAATTATTATCATTTATAGAGCCTTCCAAAAACTGATCAAGATAGTCTCAAATATTTCTATACAATAAATACAAGAAGTTAATACGTGAATTAGAAAGATCAAATGAAATCACTATAAATTCATATTGTCCACACGTTGAATATATTGGTGTCTTGGGTATATCGGCCATCTAGAATCTCAATTACCAATATCCATATTGATGGTTAATCTTTTATATGTATTATACTCCATATAGTTGATCAAATAATTCATCTATCTGGGGACAATGATAATTGATATTGATGTGATCATGTAATGGTTAGCATAATCAATATAGAATCACATTGATCCATATGACTTGTTGAATAATAGAATAGGTGAACTCTATGTTGATGAAAATTTGATTATAAATCCATAATATGGTATTTATTGGAGTTTGTTCATCAATTCCTGCAACTCAATTGGGGCCATTATATAATTAGTCCCAGAAATATGTGTATAACTAGGTGTGGGTTATATTTAAAACTCAACTTCCATAAATAGTGATGGGCATGGAAATTATTCTGAAAATACATCAAAAAAGTCCCAAACAATATGTGTATCCTTATTGTTAATTTTCCCCAACCATTTTATATACATAACCTTTATCTATGGTGATTAATACCTAGATGATGAAATAAATTTCTATTAGATGTTCATATTCATCAGTTCATTGATAAACGATTATGGGTTCATTTAGAATATGATAAGTGACTTCATTTATGATGAAACTATTATACCCCCATATAGAAAAATACAATCTATATCAATAATCACAATAAATTCATCTAAATGGATAATCACAAGATCTTGTTGGAAGATAATTCCTAAAAACATCAATCGGGGAAAAATTATAAACATGAGATGTGATAGCAGTTCCATTATTAATCATCTTATATAACTCACCATCTAATTTATTAGGTTATATATAAATATATTTATATAATTATTCATAAATAAATGAGTTGGTAGATCTATCATAAAATATGATATTAACTAATTTATATTAGTCAACAAGTGTTAATTTTACCACATCATTTCCAAAAAAAATCTATTATCATGATCTCCTGAAATTTCTCTTCAACTATACATTTATGAGGATGTTTAATGTAATCATAAATAACCTATGGGTTTAGTAACTGATTTTCATATTTCCCATACTACATAAATTTATATCACTAGATTATGGATGATAAATTTATTAGATCTTTAACTCTTTCAACATCCTTAGTCATATTCTTCCCATCACATTAGAATTCATTTTCCAAATGACATCCCTTTCCACCCATGAATAATTCACTAATCCACATTAGAAAATTTTTATATCAATTCCTCATATAATTAGATCAAGAAATAAAATCATATTATTTTCTCTATGTTTTTTAAAATTTACACTAAATTTTATTGTTTATTTCTTATCAACACTATATGATTGATGGGTAACTCTAGTATATGTATCAATAGTGTGAGAAAATTAAATTTTTTCTTCATAGCTACTAATGTCCCTTATAGATATCACCATTTTGAAACACGGTTTTAAACCACTAAAGAATCAATAAACCATAATTTATGGTTGGTTGAAAATGATATAAAAACACCACCAATTCCTTGTTAATTTTTTGTCATATTTTTTAGTAGACTTATCATCATTTTCCTTAACCTAAGGAATTCCTTCTCAATTTTTTTTACAACCACCCCCAATGAAATTTCATGTTCTAAAAAATTCTCTCCAAGTAATCCTTATCAATAGAGTTAAATTATTAATATTTTCTAATTTCTAGATAAGATTCATCCATTTATTATCTTCACCATCTAGATGATAAACATAATAAATTAATTTGTCATATTATTAAAATTTGTGGAAATAGAATATCATTTCACTGTTACTAATCCATTTTCAGCCAGTAGTGGATTAGAAGACCCACTGAGTGATGGTTTATATTTCATAATTTTTTGCTGAACATAATATTTTTTAATTTCATTGTTAATACAGAATTATATAATGAATAATATCTGGGGTGAGAGTATAAATTTTATTATTCATTATATCTCCCATTCAAATTGGTTTCTCAAGAGGTAAATTGTTTCAATTCCCATTACATTCAGTATTTAGACAGTTAATTCTAGGATCCATCCATTGACAAAAACCAACAATAATACTGGGGGAAACACTAATCATAGTTATATAATAAAATAATAAATGCAAATTACTAATAAAATTGAAATTTTTGACACATTTGGTATTATATAGTTTATTTTTAATCATCATAAACAATATAGGATAACAACACAAACTTACTCTTTTTTTTCTTACGAGAATTATCTCATGCTAGTTTGCCCTGGTTAATTAATCCTTTCTCTGATAACAACTATAAAAACTCAATATTTCATTTAATTGAAATTTCATGTAAATATATAAATATTAATCACATTACATAAAAAAACTATTCTAGAACTATATGGGTTTAGTATATTTTAACTCATGAAATAAAAAAGTGGTATATACAACCAATATTTAGCCACTTTTTTGTTCCTTCATAACAAGAACCTTTTTTTGACATATCATACATACTAGATTTATTAATATCCTAATAAAAAGATACATAGGAAAAGGGTGCCATCAAATGCTCTGTAAGTGTAAATGATGAATACACAAAAATATATGATAAACATGAGGGCATACGAACATGAACATAATATTTTATAAATTTTTCCTTTATAAAAAAAATCATAATATTGAGTTATTGAATGAATAATATAAGGTAATAAGACATGAGTCATAAAATAATATGATCCATTATAAAATAACATCAACATGACATTGAATTGTGGCATACACATTAGAATAGAAAATATATAGGGGAATAATCCACCTGGGTGAAACACACCAACATCACCAATTGAACCCATTTCCCCATAGATTAATGGGTTAACTCTCCAATCCATAATAGTAGTCGTGGTTCAATACCAATAATATATTAGTGGTATATTTCCATTGAAAAACCAAGTTCACGCCCTATTCTTATCCTATATTAATGATCCAAGATCATTCCCCATTACATTCCATTCATTGTAAAGTGTGTTAACTCCCACTTTTAGTAAAATCTATCTCATGAGATTTTCTATCTTTAACCAATTTGTTGGAGGGACATATAGGACTCACTCATCACATAATGAAAACCAAATTAACTGAGCCGACATCCCATTCCAATCCTGTATTATTGAACCAAGATCACTCCATATTTTATTCCTCCCTATCTACTAAGATCTAATATAATTACCCATTTCATTATAGTTAGGTAGAAATCCCACCCAAGAAATAATTAAAACAATGCATATATGTTCCATAAGAACATGAACCATATCATAACCCTTAATATGTCACTCAATTTCATAAAACATTTACCATATTATAATTCAAGAAAAATAGTATTCATAAAAATCAATCCATCATAAAAATAAACCAATAAATAAAAATAATAATGGTTTTAAACATGAATTATATCACCATTAAATAATATGATATCTCAAATAATGTTATCATAGATGGGAAATTATTTTTATTGATCATATAAAAAATTAAACATGTAAATATAATTTTTTATTAAAAAGATATTATTAAGTGTATCCAAAAGATATAAGAAAAAATTTACATTAAAAATAACAATTTAAAATTTTAATTTAATCCTTAATAAAATAATGTATTCCTTCAGTGAAAAAATATAGTCTTATCTAGTAAGTTAAAAGAAAAAAATTCCTCATTTTTTTCCAATGTGAGAAAGAACGCCTTTATAAATGAAAAAAAGCATCTGAATTTTTTTTTATTTATTAGAACATGAGTAATAAATTAATTTAGAAAATATTAATAAAATATTGAAAACATTTTTAAAAACTATGAATGAAAACATCTTTTTAATGGGAAACCTTAAAAACATAACATTTTAAATGATTATCGTTCATAAATGATATATCATTAAAGTTGTATTTAATAATATGAATCAATTATGATTATGATAAATAAATCAAAATAATAAAATTCGAAATGAAACAAATGATAATAAAAATAATTCTATCAACTAAACATGTCTTAATACTTGGAGTAAACATTGAACATAATGGATAAAAACTGAGTTAATAAATACAATACCATTTTGTAATCTGTAGAAATATATTCCCTATAAAATTAATAATTATAAAATCAAACATTTAATTTTATGAAGGCATCATAGATCATGATAAGATATATCAATGTATTGTATACACACCACAAAAAATAAAAATGTAGTGAATACGGTAGAAATTTCATAGAAATAAAACTGAGATAAGAAACACTTACATTAAGTTTGAATTCCATAAAACTAGTTCAAACCACATATGTATTGGTGTAATGAATGTAATTTATTTATTTTATAAATATTTTAATATTTATTATACCATTTATCATACTGTTATTACATATTACCACCCATTAGTTAGTTTTATTTCATTATTTTCATTTTTAGGGTGTGTTCGTTTCAGGGTATGTTTATTTGTGTATAATTATGTATTTATTTTTCAAATTGATATAAACCTACATAATTGAAATTAAATTGTATTATTATGCTTCTTTAATTTTATATAATATCATATATCATTTTAATTTCAATTTTTATGATGAATCAATTGATAAAATGTTAATGGTGAATTTTTTTATTTCAGATGTTTTTTCTACCATCATAGACTAATATCACTTTATTTAATATTACTAATATATTTTAGTTAAAATCATTAAATATGATATAATATTCCAATTAAAATGTTATTTAAATATAAAAATACATTTATGACATTTTTTTAAGGTGGTAATTGAAGAAAAATTATCCCTATCGAAATAGATGATTAACAATAATAATTTGGACAATGGTTTCTTTTATTGAATAACATTTGATTGGAAAATGGGTGGATAAAATATATTTTGCTATGAATAAAACAATATTGTGTATACATGATAATATATATATTTATTTATTTATTTTATGTACAAAGGATGTGATTATAATCTGTTAAAATAAAAAAATTACAGGAAGTTGTTTGAGAATTTTACCTTTTGAATATTACATCCATGAATTCCCCATTAAGAAATATGGAATTTTTAATTTGGTGATAAATGTAGCACATAGATGTTGGAGATTTATGAGGAGATTTTTTTGGATGAATTTTAATATATTCAATGATATTTAATAGAAATAGGGTTGTCATGGGTGATTTTTATATTTGAGGATTGGTGGTTTATACATATTAAATATTGATTCATTTATATTTAAAGACAACAAAATCTGGTTTTAATTAATTCCAACGAATTTTGATGAAAATTAATGCTTTAGAGGCTGTTTAATGTATATAAAAACATATAAACTTATTTAATTTTCTATTATTTTCAGTATTTATGATTTTACCCTTATTATTAACTATATTCATTATTTTACACATATTGTGATATTTTGTTTACCCAAATAACCTTTAATGCCTAAAAAATGAAAATATCCATATAACGAATTTTTTACCTCCAAATTATAAATATTTAATCTATTTTAGTATTATAAATAATATGTTTTCCAAAATTATAATTAAAATTAAACTATCAAAATACAATGAAAAATAATTTAATTTTTTTTTTCAATTACCACAAATAAACATTTCTAAAAACTAATGTTTGAATATTTTTAAAATGTAATTAAATAGATTTTATTTTACTAATAGTTATATATGTAACTAAGAGTTCAATTTAGATTCATAATATGGCTATTAAAAATAAATAAAATGATTGTATTAAACAAATTATTATTTTTTATTGTTCAATAAAAATGAATCATTTTAAAAAATTATCAATAATTGAACCGAAGAAAAAATAACATGATGACTCCAAAAATGATGCTCCTTTTATAAAATATTTTTTATAAAAGTATCAAAAATTAAATATCTTTTTTGTTCATGTAAAGTAGTAAAAATTCATTTCTTGAAGAAAATATACATTTGGGGACTAAAAGGATATGACTAAAAATTACGTTAATATTATCATAGAAATAATTTTTAAATTAAAAATGTGTTTGAAAATAATATATTTCATAACATGGTTAATATTATTTATTCTTTCCAATTTAATTGATATGTTATAATGGTTGCGTTAAAATAATATTATTTTGTATTTTTATTAAGATCATTATTATGTGAAATATAATTAATCAATGAGATAAAAGATATTTTAAAAAGGAAAAACCATAAAATATTTGGTTGTCAAAAATTTATCAGTTATTAAGTTAAATATAAATATAATGAAGTTTAAAAAAATTATCAGTTTAATTTTCCTTTTCTTAATCTGAGTACATTGATGCTGATAATTATTATTCTCAATGCCTCTAGGTAAAATAAAAAAAATTATATTTTACTATTTAAAAATATAAAATTTCATTATTTCATTATAATATGTAATCTATATTTATTTATAAAAATATAACTTTTGGAATTCTAGGACTATGCATATTTATTTTAGATTTAATTTTATAAAATATCATTTTCATAAAAGTGATATTATTTTTGAATACATTGCAAGTACAAATCATGTACCATACATTTTTACTAATACACTATATTCTGTATGATTTGAAAAATTAATATATGAATTATGCATGATGGAATAATTATTTTTGAGAGCATGTTAAAAATATGTAAAAATTATGTACTCGAATTTATTTTTATAATTTCATCAACATTGTAGGGAGTTACCCTAGTTGGATTTACATCATCTAATAATTCTGGTATTTTCAATTCATATAATTTTTGATAAATAGAAGGGGGGATATGGAAGTATTCTAGGGAGAAACCTATAATGATATTTTGGTAATTCAAATTATATATTTCTTAAACTAATAAATTTACATATGAATTTCCATTAAATTTTAGGGGGAAATTTATTGATCTAATAATTTTTGTGAATAAATGTTTTTTAAATTATAAGCCCTAATATTTAATGTTAAAATTTTAATTAATTATAATTAATTTGGTCATCATAATTGTTTATTTATATTATGGAGACATTCTTATTTTTTTATGTAGTATATTGTATTTTTTTAAAAATCATACATATCCAATGGTTTAAACCCTAAATCACAGTGTTGTACCTAGAAGTGAATTATGTGGGAGAGAATCCCATGGATAAGCCTTAGTGTAATGTAGGTCAGTGGAATGGAATATGTATAAGTCTTGTAAGTGTGCAATCAAGTGAGGGTCCATAGTCTTGTCCATGATTCATGTGGTCCTATTCTGGTGTGTCTTGGACCATGTTCTATATGGTGTGGTTTAACATTTGTTGATCCCCCATAGCCTGATTGAATGATCGGTGTCACAATTTGAATGATATACCATATGACAAAATGGTTGAAGAATTGATCTGGGGATCATCTATTTTTATAACTGTTACTACATTAAAAACATACATATTTAACATTTAATGAAAAATCAATGCAATATAACCCATCTACTTTTCAATTCAATTCACTTCAACATCTATTGTCATTAGAGAGTCTTATATGACTGTTATTTTTTACCGTAAATTCACTAATCAACCCAATTCTGACATGGGATAATTGTGAAATAGTTTTTAATTCTAAGATCCTATGGAATCGTTCTAGAAAGTATGTTTTGAAGGAATTCAATAATTTCATGATTTGAATACCTATTCTATAATATGTTGAATTTTCATCAGGTGGGTAGTGTATCCACGCACTCTACTAGTTCATGTTACTTTCATAGTAGTGTGATCCTTCAACCATGGAATATGGAATTCAAATGTTATTAATCAACATCCTTTTCAAAAACACTAAATTATTCAATTAGAATATCACATATTCCATTAGAGTAGTTAACCATCATTGAACATATGTCATTACAGCTGATCGTACCATTGGCTTATATTCATGTGACCTTGGAACATACCCTAAAACAGTAATTCTAGTTGCTGTGAGTGAGAGTAAAATATGAAGAGCACCTTAC
Source organism: Viscum album (assembly GCA_963277665.1). Classification (NCBI taxonomy): domain Eukaryota; kingdom Viridiplantae; phylum Streptophyta; class Magnoliopsida; order Santalales; family Viscaceae; genus Viscum; species Viscum album. The sequence continues at coordinate 1,273,176,498 of OY728146.1, forward strand.
CATGAAGGATTATATAATAATAAAATAAAACAGATTATTAAACATATTGTAAATAAATATGAGATTATATGAGTTTGGATAACATACATTGAATTGGAAAATGAAGCTAACATATTAAGGGTGTACTAATCATGAAGCCTTTAGGATTCCTACCACATGAGATATATACATTTCATTAAGAAATATTATTATATAATTATTAGTTTATTATATCTTTTTGATAATTTCAAGTGACCTAATGAAAAATATCAATCAGTATATCAACCATGATTGGTAATTATACTAGTTGCATGTTATTTCAAATTTAGTATATTACATGGTCAACTATTTTCTTTGATTATTTTTTAGAACATATATTTTCCATAGGCTTTGTTTTAGTAACATATTTATATTAAAATTCATTATATGTCTATTAAAATTATTTTTATTATTCTAATGTTTTGGGAAATGTTTATATATTATGGAATGCTCTGGAAATTGTTTTTATGGGGAAATATACTGACATTAATATTGAAATAATAATTTTTTATTATAATTTATGTACATATTGAAATGCCATATCCAAATAATATTTGAAGATTAATTTTAATTTTTTCTCCTCATCATAATTATCATTTATATAAACAAAATTTTTTCAAAATATTGAAAATTTATATAATGAATAATTAAAATAATACAACGAATTAAGTATTTAATTCCAATATCATGTAAGGTAATTAATATTATCATTTTTTATTTTTCAAACATTACTTTATATAATTTGAGAATGATAATCTTATTAATAATTGGATTTAATGACATGAATCTAGAAGTTATAATGATATCCCAAAAAGTCTATAATTGTTTGTACAATGAGGATTAACAATAACATTTTCAAATATTATAACGATTACCAGACAAAAACATACAACCATCATACCGTATTTTTAATTTACTACATCTGAATTAATTCTAATATAAAATTTCTAGATCTCGAAGGACATCAACATTTTCATTATACACTACAGATGTTTTTAAATAACTGCATCTATATCATGTTTAAACATCATATACTCTATTTATTTTCTTAAATATTTTAGGTATTTTGATGTTGTATTAAATCCAACCATATATTTTTTACTTTAGAGTTTCATTTATTATTTACACATAAAAAAACATCAAACTAAGCTATTTATTTTATATATAGAGAATAAAGGATTATCCCCCCCAATATTTATGGAAGGTAGGTTGTTCTTCCCTCAAAATGCATGGGTTATACTATTAAGTGATAAAAATTCATGTCTATTTCTAATATAATTTTTACTCTCTATAAAATGATAGGATCTAGTATATACATTTATCCTCTACGATTAGTTGAGATTGTATACAGTAATATGATGATTGTGATATTGACCACCATGAAAACATCATGTGTTATTTTTTTTTCATTTTTAATGATCATTTAAAACTATGTAAAAATGATAATTATATTTTAATAAATAATTTTAAATGGTCTAGTCACACCCCCACCCCTTTCGTTAAAACATCTATGAACTCAGACCTACGTAGAGGAAGTCACAATAAATTGGTATCAAGGATCATGTTTAGGGATATGATAATGGTTTACAATTTGGAAGAGGTGAGGGACGCACATTTTTGTATGGAGATGGTAATACATGAGTTTATTAATAAATTTTTACATGTCTAAATACCTTTATAATATGTTTTTATGGAGCCCTATGTTTTTATGTACATATTTTTATAATTTCAAGTTTAAAATATGAATGGTATACTAGTTGTTGAGTTGGTTTGTAATTAAAGATCATGCATAATTAATTTTTTTCACCAAATACTGAGGTGAATAGACTTTATAATTAAGATAATACTAATTAAAATTATTAATTAAATAATATTAAATATTAAATATTATAGTATTAGTAGTATCTAAGAGTTTTTCCTTTTTTAGGTATATCCCAAGGTCTATATTTGAATTAGGTTTCTAATGATTATGTTTAGTGATATCTGGCATAAAATCACCACAATATTATGGTATACTATGATAGAAGTTGGAAGAAGATGATATTATAGTTTTCATACCAGATCCCATAGGGAGGTGATGGGTCCATTTCATATATAGTGATAGAATAGTTTTTAGAGGTGGTGGAGATAGATTTCAGTTCAATATATCCTTATGGAGAACTAGGTATCATTAGTTGTGACAATGTTGCCAACGAGCCTATACCCTAGTGGTACAGGATCCTGATTGGAATCCAAAAGACCCAGGATCAAATCCGGGCTGGGACAAATTTCCAAAGGTGCTGTATTAGTATTGTAGCAGTGGTGGAACTATTGTAGCGGTGGCACTATTGGGGCAGAGGGACAGTAGCAGGTACTGAAGAAGCGCGGGTTCTTTAGTAGTACTGTTCACCAAGGGGTCCATTGAGCCAAAAAATGGGCTTTCAAGCCTTATATTTAAGCCACTTGGCCTTGGGTTTTCGGGCTATGTTGTGGGTCTTCCTCTACCCAGTCTAAATAAGTCATTGTTTAAATAATAAATTGAGGCATCGACCCCATACTTTTAAAAAAAATTGGTTGTGACATTTTTACTGGGAGTGGTGTAGAAGATATTATTTTTATGGATCGTGAGGTTTCATATGTCTCATGATAGAATATTAATGATCAATAATTTATAGATTGTAGTTCATTAAATAAACATTTTTTCAGTAAGGAAGAGTTTCTTAACTGTTGGAAAAGAATTTATACTGTCAAATTGATTGTGATCCATTTTTGGACCCTACTCCAATATTATTCTTAATTATTTAAAGAAAAGGATGATAAATAAAATAAAATTTATGAGTATTCATATCAAGATATCAATATCCATTTCATTCTAATGTTTATAAAAATATATATTTTTGAACATTCGAGAAAATTGGTTTTTGAGAGGATTTTTCCTGGAAATGAATAATCACATGAGGGTAGTCCTATGAATTCCTCATGAACCATACTTAAGGTTTTTTCACAGATTCATGGAGGTATTTTCTTTTGGATAGCCTATGTAGGTCGTACACTTAATCAACATATGTATCAAGGGGTGAAAGATATCATTATTATGATAATGGATCATACTGTGGTTTTTTGGGGGTTTTTAAAGTCATCAGTGGAAATAATTCCCAACATTTCTGAGTAGTCATTATGAATGAGGTTTCCTTCTTGAATATCCTTTGTTGAAGTAGTTTCTACTATGGATGTATCATCATTATACTCAATTTTTTTATCTATAGATAAATTATGATGTAGTTATTTTTACCCTAGATATGTTCTTAGTCATTAAAGATGTGATCTCATCTATGGAAGTGGTCATCATTAGGGTTAGAAAGGATTTGGAGATGCTTCTAGTTATATTTAATCCCGATAATTTTCCTCATATGGTGATATTGACATCATTTTAGGTACCCTTTTTTTTCTTACATTGGAGAAATATTTGTTTGATTGAAGAGATACACACCTAGGTCATATCAAAAACCCTAGTCCATGATTTGGGACACGATGTAGGGATACTTTTATTTCCCTTAGAATTTACAATTCCAACTGAAGGTTGATCATAACTTTTTGGATTATGAAAATTCTATGATCTCGTTCTAGGACAACTAATATATTGGGAATAATTCATATGTATATCTATACATACATATGACATCATCATTGACATAATCTATATTTATTTGGAATATCAGATAAAGGATTTCCTCTAGAGGAATACTAAATTCTATGATTTTTACATTGATTAATTTTAGTTCATTTGTGCGAGACATCCTCTGATGGATTTTATGAATATTCTAGCTTTATCCTCCTTGATGTTGATATGATGTAGAGTTCATCAGTGGATTAGCTAATGATGTTTCTCATGGTTATGGATGTGTATTGTGATTTTTGAGGAGGTTAGAGTGTTACAATTTCAAATAGAGTTTGTTTCTTGGATAAAGATGAAAATGGTCATTTCTACGATCATAATTTCTCAATATTTGATGAAACATTATATGTTGTGAGATCTATAATTTTATTTTGATAATCAGTTGTTGTCTGGTTTTCTACACCTGAGTGTGTCACCTTGGGGTGAACTGTTTCTATTCATAAAGGTTTCAAATAAAATGTTCTATCTCTATATCAATTATCATCAACTAAATCTAGATAATATAAATAACCATTAAAATATTTTTTATATAAATAATTTATTTGATTTGATAAAAGGATAAATTTGGTTATCAAATAATGATCATTGACCATGATAACATCTAATTTAATTTAATGATTATGATGTCTAAAAAACTAAATTTTAAGAGAAATATTTGAATTATGGTTTCATTTTAATATTAATCATTTTGAATAACACTCTAACCATGATCAATATATTGATGAAATAATTCTTCATATAGTATTTTGGTGATGTTAATTGTTGATTCCAATGAGACATCATTATATATTAAATTCCTATATAGTATGATGAAAAGAATAGCTGTCATATTTTAGGAGTTCATCATCATCAATAACTATTTGTGATGTTTCTGACCAATGAGTTATGTTCTAAAGAAATGAATTTACTATGGAATGTTATTTTTTAGTGAGAATTAGTTGTGGATCCATCGATGATCAAGGTGGTGATTTCATTAGATACCCCAATATAGATACATGGGTTTAGATTTTGATTTATCTTCTAGATAGTTATATAATTTTACTATATTATTTCACTTTGGTTAGGAATAATATGAATACTTTGACAGAAATGGATCAATAATTCATGTGTGTTATCTTTTGTGAGCCATATTTTCAGAACATGAAGGATAAGTTGTACATCGCTGTAGTTCTTTATTATCTAGTAGAGGGAGTTAATTATCTATTTTTATGAATATTTATGTATTTTTAGTGTTTTGTTTAGATAAAACAATGATCATTTTAATTTTATGTATGTCATCATTTATTACTTCATTAATGTAACTATTTCACCAACAATTTCTAGTTGGAAACATATGTGTTTTTTCTGAACTTTTTGTAGCATTACATCATTTTAAATCATTTGTTATTTATATTGATCATAAGTGAATGAGGTGTGACTTATCCTAGAATTACAAGAACATGTAATAATAAAGGTGGATGGAATATTTTTACTATAATGTGTGCGAGATTTTGTATACATCAGGAAAGTGCAATTTAATAGATAATTGGATCAGTATGAATTTTTATAGTGATTACATGTGTGAATCTAGATAATCAAAAATATTGATAAAATTTCTCTTAGTGATTAATGTTTACATGGGATATGAAAGAGGTATATGTTATCATTTTCATATGATAGTGAGATGTCTTTGGTAAAATATATAGAGGAGTCATATCTTGAAGATTATGAGTGGAGTTCTAGAGAGACCAGGATGCCATTTCTGATTCCTCTGATGGTTAGTTTTAGGATGAACTATTTTCAGTGTTGTATAAGGGTTAGATTTTAGTCCACATAGAGATTCCTGAGGTTATTCCTTATATATCAACCAATGCTAAACACATGTTACTGAAAAATACATATCAAGATCTTTAAGGAAATTTTTTGTGGTTATGGGTATTGAATTCACTTTTAGACTCTGTTTCTTGATATGTCTTCTCTAAAAGGTGATGGTAAAGTACCCTATTTATAGTGGGTTTCATCAATATTTATATGTTACTTAGTGAAATTAGTATGACGTCTCAAACAACATCCTTATCAATTTACCAATAGATCATAGTGGCTTCGATTCTATATTGGATTTAGTGGGAAGTATAATAAAACCACTCATCATTATAGATATCATGGAGCCAATATCAATGGATGTTATTTCAAGGAAGTGTCCGGAGGAGGTGATAACCCTTCATTAGGTCCTAGGGATGATAATATCTAATGATGGTAATCATTTTCCTTCAATTATGTGGATAGTAATCCAATTAAAGTTTTTATCTCAGTTATTCCATAACAATAATTTTCATCCTTATATTGATTGTTTGATAGAGTATAATATCCAATGTTGTGAAAACATCTAATTGGATTTTTCATACATAGAATAAGATCTAGGATAATGAAAAAAGGTATTATCCCAATTTTTTTCAACAATAGTTCTCACTCCACAAATGGAATAGAAATAATTTGAACTTTGTACACCATTCCATTTCATTTACCATTTTGGAGGACAAGAGACAAACATTCAATAATTCTCATTCCAAACCAAGTACATAATACATCAGAGATGTTTTAGGTTATTTATCAAAGTATGAAGTCAATGAAAGATAATTAGAAGTGTTATTCCAACCATTTAACAAAACATATATGATTTTAAATTAGAAATAATTTTCTATGGATTTTTATTCCTCTTCATGGGAATCAATGTTTAGTCATGATAGTAATATTTTCTTATATAATTTTGGACATTCGATGTTTGGGGTCATTTTCGAGACATATTATTTTAGTTAACAATTCTATAACCAAAGAGTTTAAAAAATGATGTCTTTTATGCTTCAAAAATATTGTATTATATTGGTTATAAATACAACATCATTGATTGTGTAAATATCAAAATTGACAATGATAAAACATTGAAGGATCATCCATCATGGTATAGGACTAACAAAAGAATGTGTTTCATGCGAATTTCATTTCTTTGGATAGATTATTATGCTCGGTAGATGTTATGGAGGGGAGTATCTGGTAATATGAGTCTCATATAAATTCTTTGTAAAATATCTTATTTTCTAATATATTATATTATATTGTTTCTCATTTATATCTGTTGATCTTTGTTATGTTATGTTTCTTATTATGGTTCTTTTGTGCAACATTCTTTGGTTTTTGAGGTATGCATTAGTTTGATATGAATTTTCCCCATGATAGTGTTTTTAAATCTGGTTCTTTTTATTTCATTATTTCAAACATTGTTCTACTAAGTTAGATTGTTGGTCTCATATGACACTGAGATTCTAGAGAGGTATCTCAGGGGGTGATTTCTTGAACAACCATATTTTATTCATTTCACTCTATGTTTAGTTATAAATTCTCAAGGTTGATAATTATTTAATATGTTTCTAATGTAAGGGACCATATCATAATATCCCTTAAAATATAATCTTTATGTGATTATTTGTTTCTGGAAAAAGTTACGTGGTGTTTTTAATGGAAAATTGTGTGTGAATTAAATGTTAGGCCATTGGTTCTTTCACTCATCCATAAAGTTAGTTAATGTTTTGTAGAGGGAAAAACAATAGAGTAAGAGGGGTCAACGGAGGATCCCCATTCCACAAAATATTTGGGATGGAAGAACCATATATGTAGGTTTCGATGATGGAAGTTGGAGTCCTATAATGAAGATTGATAGTCTAAACCAATGTTCTTCATTGCATGTTCTTCTAATTTTGGAGAATCTTCTCCTTGGGGGTAGGTTATGGTGTAGTCCAATTTGTCAAAAATTTGTTTTATGATGAGGTGTACATGGATACGACAAGGTCAAAAAAATATATAGTTTGATCAAAACCATGTTCTACAAAAATTTTATTAGATGTGAATTAACCAGGGAGTTTATGGAATGACTTTGTTCATTTTTTAATTTGTATTACATTCTTTATAAATAGTAAATTATTTGGGAAATATCATGGTCTTATAATTTTTAGTTGAGCAATAAATTTCCCAAGACTTTTTACCCCTGCTTTTCTACCATGTCATTCACTAAATCTTAAGTCTTAAAAAAGATTTTTTTTAAGGTTTTGTAAACACCGTTTGATTATATTCTATACCCCACATTCTGTGATTGAATAACGACTATATGCAGTGAATTCTTCTAAATTAAATATAGTTTCTTCCTAATTATATCTTGTCTAATCTCTTTCCTTCCATCCCTGTTATGCATATTGATCTATATAGTGACCGAAACTTTTCTTATATAAATATTCCCTACATAAAAGAATAATTTTTTGGTTCACAAATTTTATATAATTGTAAACAAAAAAATTATCAATATAACATGAGAATAAGGATTTGAGAATATCATAATAAAATGTAAAAACTAAAATTTACACATCCTAGAAAATAATGGTGTTTTTGGGAATAAATATTATTCTTTCATAAAATATGAATCATAAAGGAATCAAATAACCTAATTATGGAAACAAAATGTTTTTAATAAAATAATGATTTGTTTTATACACATATTAAAAGAGAATAAATTATATATTTTTAAAGAATAATTTCCAAGATTATAATAACGATTTGTGATAACTATATAAACCATCATTGTATTTATGATTATACCCCAATATTATCATATTTGATTTGGTTCACTCCTAAAACTGGTATAGTAGTCATGGTTTACTACCTTGACTATCATAGTGGAAAGAGACCCTTACTGAACATGGATCACATCATATTCTATTCCTCCTTTTATCATGAGATATGAATAATTTATCAATTTTTTGGATGGAGATATGGGTCCCACATTTAATTGGATTTAACATAACCACCATCCTTTGTTATAATATATCAATCTTTAAACAATTACATTCAAACATTATTTTGAAAAAATATAATAAACCATTCATCATTTCAGATCCAATGAAAAGATATTAGTTTAACAAATAAATCATAATATTATAAAAAATGAAAATAATTTGGTGTCAAAAAAATATTATCATACCATAACTCATGTAAAAGAAACTTATTTTATACAAATTTTATCAAATTGATAGAGAGAAAAATGAATCAAAATGGAATGGGTTTTGTTGATATATTCTTATAATAACCATAAACCACCCATATATGTAATAATTATGACATTAATGAATTATATCCCCATTAAAGATTTTGTAACATAAAATTATGACATCATATATGTAAAATAAATTTAAATGGTCACGTGGAACCTTGAATAACGGAAAAATATTTTTTCACATTGAAAATATCCTTTTCAAAAATAAATGTTCACAAATAAATTTTAAGATAATTATCATTGATAATTATATTTTAAACATATATAGATTCTCTTAAAACATTGAGTAGTCATCAAGGAAATATTTTTCATTCATGTTGTAAACATTAAAATAATATTTTTTAAACAATTTTTTGTAAAAGCTAAAGATGCATTATTTAGAAAAAACATGAATATTCAATTGATTTTATTTAAATGTGAAATATTTATAAAAATAAATTTCACAAATCATGTAGGAAAGTAATTCATTCTAAAAAACATTTTTACAATTCATGGACATGGAATGAAAATGGTTTTAAAACAAAGAGATAAATAAAGTGATTATTTTATAAATAAATTCCTTTGGATTATTTAGTAGTTAAAGTCAGGAAAATAATGGTAATACAATTATTTGAATTATATATATAAAGTATAATTAAATTATTGAATGGTTTGATAAATAGTTCCAAAATATTTATCATGAAAATCATAACCATAACAATCATTAAAAAATATTGGATTGTAACATCAAACCCTTACCACTTTGGTAAATTTTTAATCAAACGCACCATAAAATTGATTACCTTAAATTGATATATATATCCCTTTTTTTCTTTTTAAAGATCATAAAATATTTTCATGGGTAGTATATATGCCATAAAAATGAAACAAATGTATAACATTCCATATGTCTTCAAATAATAAAATTGAGACTACAAATCGTTTTCCATAATTCCATACATCCTTTATACACATTCAAGTATCTGTTATATGAAATATAATTTTTTTACAATATATTCCATAAAAATAAATATATATATATATATGTCACTCAATATTTGATTTCCAAATTACATTTAATTAGCATTTTATTACAAATTTCTTGTTAGAAACTTTTTTCAGGTAATAAATTCTTTTTTGTGAATATATTGATTTGGTATTTTTAGTCCTATTAGTATAATCATTGTTAAATAATATCTATAATGTTAACCATGATATAATATAATATATATTTATTATATATTTATTTTTAGTAATCCATTAATGTTATATATATAAAATGAAATACGCCATTCATAGAAATGGATAGTTTTGCATAAGTTTGAACACTAATTTAATTTTCCCATTGGATGGAATATAAGAAAGGTGAATTATGTGTCTCTATTATAGGTTCATTATTATGTTTAATATAACTATTTTCATTATTTTTTTCATTTTATTTTATGTTATGTTATTTTTTATTATGAAATGTTTTTGTGGTGTTTGCGGGGCCTTTGTGGTTTGAGATATAAAATAAAGAAGAAAATTTCTTATCCTATGTATGTTGCATGGTTGGAGCAATGATAGAGTTTACCATGCACATAATATTTTTGATATAGGAGGATGGGATGAACGATTTCGTAAACTATATAGAAGTGAAAGCTAAATTGTGTGGCATTAGAAGAAATGCATTTTTCATGATTGGCGCACAATTTTTCAAACCGCATGAGATCCCTAGGTAACCATTTAACAAGGACCTATCTGGGCCATATCCTTTCACATGGTTAGTGAATGTATTTGAAAAATGGATACTAAAACTATGTACCTCATTAAAGGAGTGATTTTACCAATTTCCCCTTTAAAAATTTTATGGTTCCTTGCTAGATTTTCTCCACATTTCAACCCATTTGATCGCTAGTGAAACTAAAAAATTATCCAATCTTCTCATGGGTGTATTTCCATCTATTATATATAGTTTGGAGTTCTATTGGGTGTGGTTCTAAGCTCCATGTTTGTCTAGTGGTCCTCTTGATCCACATATCTTAATTATGGATTTGAATTTTGTTAGTATCCTTATGAATCCCTAGAACCACCTTTTCTAGTGGATAAATGGTAAAGGATTCAAGGGGTGCATCAATCAGACTCAAATAATAAGGTTAAGTGTTTTTCCTCTCAAAAATTGATGTAGGTATTCTAAAAGTTAGATCTCATAGTTTAATCATTGGTTTTTGGATGTGTGGTTCAGATATTGAATCCATTTTATTGTTCAATTTTTTCTTATAGTAAGAGTTTGTAAATTGGTTTGATAAATGATGGATTAGACACCTCATTGTACCCATGGTATTCATCATGACCGATTAGAAAATATTAGGGCCACCCACGGGGTGTTACACTATTGATGAATGTTGAAATTTTAATGTTAATCATAGAATCATTTCGTGATAAGTTAGATCCCATAATGAACATTTTGGTGCGTTAATTGTGTTAAAAGGGGAATATTTATGATTATGTCTAGAATTTGATAATGGAATTAGGGATAGATTTCCTTAATATGTAAATGGTTCTGATTAAATAATTGGATTGTGTGATGTGACTAAAAAATTATACTTGAAATATAAAACTGGGTAAATACATGTGAATTGAATTGGGTAAATGTGATAAATAATAGGAATTGATGAATTATGTGAATTGGGGTATTGTTTGAGAATTTGTGAATATGTGAATGAGATAATGTATGAGAATTTTGGATTATGCTAAATGGTCCATGCTTTGTAAATGAGAAATGTGTTAATGAGTTATGGATTGATAATGGTTCTTGAGTTGAATGGAATAAGAATTGACGATATTGTGTATATTTATTGGGAATTTTCGTGATATGTTATATGTGGTAAATGGATATAATAATGAATACATTTTTTTATGTTGTCGGTATTGAATGATTATGTACTCTTCTTGGTCTGGTTGGAATGATTCTCTAAACCCCACTGTTATAATATATATGTTAAGGAGTCAGACTGATGCTCTAGGCTGCTACAGATGCATGAGAAGGTTACATAGACTGACTCCTCAAGGTAATAATGATTAAATGGTTTGATTTACAGGGCAAATGCTCCATGACCTGTGTGATGAAATTGGTTATGACTTATTGTACTGATTCTCCAATTTATATGTATTGGTATTATTTTTTGACGGTAACCCTAGTGAGATATGGAGCTTATTTATTTATTTCTGTTAATTGGTTAACAGATATAGGAATTTTTGAAATAAATGTAACACTGAACCCATGGAATTAAATGATGATAATTGTTATTTAATAATGGTTTACATATGTCGTCTTATCAATCATTGTTAACTTGTTATATATTTAGTACATTCATGAAATATCCATTTAGAATAGTTTTTTGGTTAACACCCTTGATTGTGTCCAACAGAGTTGTACACACACCCTACTCATACCACATTGGGGTACCCAATAAGATTTCATGTTTACAGGACTGGAAAAGAAAAATTCCTCGTGATAGGGAGTTGAGTTTGGAATAGTATGGGAATTGATGAGGATCCAGAACTAGAGATTGGACTGATTTTTCAAATTCATTTATTTAATGTAATTTTGGGTTTTCTTCACTTTGTCATTGTTAGAATGAAAATACATATTTATTATTAGGTTTTCATTGTTTCCCTGTTTTGTGAAACTATTGGAAATTAATGCAATATTTTATGTTCATTATTTCCATTATTTCATATGGTATATTTTTTGGGTTACATTGGAATATACAGTATAGTATCCACTTGTGACTTATTAAACCCTCTAATTTACTCAGGAACATTTGGCTTTTGGGGAGGTGTAATTGAGGTCATTTGTCAACCCATCGTGGGGAACCATTTTAGTTGATCTCGAATCAGGGTCATTACAAAATGGTTATAGATGTTGTATTTCTTGTTCCTTACTATTTGGTATGGTTTAAGGGATACTAGAATGTGAATTTCCTTGGTAATTAGCTCATTCATTGGGGTAACTATCCCATGTACAAGGAAAAACACAATCACATGGGGTGGGAATTGATATTCTTCAGATGTGTAATTATATTGGTAAGATATTTCACCATTGGGTGATCTACTTGTCGTGTGATGAGAATATTTTATATTATTTTTTTAATGGATGAAATTGAATGAGGTTGTGCATTCATGAATAATTCTAGGAACTAGGGAATATGGATGGTGTGTATCCTGATAGGAAGAAGTATTATGGGTGTTTGGGACATGATGTTTAGGATTAACTTCATCGTTGATAAAATTTGAAGAAAAATGGTTTCAAATAATGGTGATGTAAATGGGTAATTGGAAATAATGAAAATTAATGGTTAAAGAATATGGAACTAAATAAAACATTACAAATGAGTTAATTTTATTTAGTTTTTAAAAATTGTAAATATATATTGGTGACTCAAAGAGAAATCGTTCATTTGAATGGTAAAATGGTAAATTATGTTTTCAAAAAATGTTTTTGAATGAGTTAAAATATTGGTTGTAACAATTTCTAAAATGTTAAATGTGCTATAATTGGAAATATTGTAAATTTGAATGTGGAAAATATTTAAAAATAAGCTTCCAAATGAATCAAATTTTTCCATGTTTGTTGGATTGCACAATATTGACCATGAAATGTTGTAGTAATGGTTGAGGGTGGTATTGGATATGTTATCATGTATATTGGGATAATGTATGTGGAGTGGGTTTTTTATGGAATTTAGTTTATTTCGGTTTATGTTTACTGTTGTGGATCATTCAGTGAAATTTTTTCTGATTTTTTTTTTTGAAATATGATTCCTAAAAATTAGGTATTTTACACATTTTGGATAAATAGAATGTTTTAAATTGTAAAACCTTAGGTTTTCAAAATAATGAATTTTATTCTAAAATAATTTATAATGTTGTAACATTCAGTGATGAATGGTGCTTATTATTATTTATATTGTTTATATGTAACTTAGTTATTGTAGTTTGGGATGTGGGAGTGACCTAGGATGAGACCCTGATTATATGTTAAGAGAACAAGAAGTTTCTTGATTTGTGGCTAAAGGGGTTTTCCTTCTTATGATTTTTGGTAGGGCTATGACCTTAATGTTTTGATATGTTACCTAATAATATGAATGTGGTGACCCATGTGGATTTAGACATTGTGAGCAATGATGAGGAGTTGGTAGTAATTTGAAATATAAATTTTTACATCCTAGGGGGTTCTCCTAGTTTTTAGGTGCCTTGGAATAATAGGCTTGTTAGATGCATCTGCAATGGAATCGATGCCTAAGGAGTACAATAATGTATAATTAATTAGTAAGGTTGTTCCCTAGTGCTTTCATAAGGTCCCTTGAGTGATAATGGTTGGTTATAAGGTAATTTTCAATAGGATGTTTCATCTGGATTCCTAATCCATCTATTTGGGAGATGATTAATGAAGGCCTTAATGTTGATTTTGGGAAGAAGTGACATGGGTGGATGAAGTGTTGTTAGATTTTGTTTTTATAAATTTTACAGTAAAGGTTAGTGTGGTCACGTGGTTTATCTTGTTTATATTAATGACTTGGTTTTTGGAAGATATATTTATGATTCTATGTGGCTAATGAGGGTAACAGATCAATATGTATGGTTAGTTTTATATTTGTGTGTTTGGTTTGGCATTAGTTATGGATGGATTGTGAGAAAAAAATTTCAAATAAGTAACTGGTTATAGGAAAGTGATACAATATAAGGGATTTGTTGAGGTCTAGATGTGAAAACATGATGGTAAGGTATGCTTTTGATAGGGATGGGATAACTAGTAACTAGGGATAGGTTCATGTCGTACATTATGATACCAATGTTGAAATTGGGGTTATGTGTTATAATATTTGATTGATTACTGTGGTGGGATATTTTGATTCAATTGATAAAAAATAGGGTTATCCAAAATAACTCGAGTTGTGTGGTGAATGTATCATCATAAGAAATGTTTTTCCATGACATCTTGATGGTTGGTGGTGGAGAGATGGCGAGTTGTAGTTGGTATTCCCAAATGAGTGGTGGTTGTTTTTATTGATGGTATGTGTGTGGGTATGGAAGATCTATATTCTTCATAGATATTGGATTACCACATTGGGTGGTAACATTAGTGATAAATAATTTTTTGTGGTGTTCTATGATAACTTCTTAGTGTAGTTTTATCTAATGATGGTCATCCCCAACATTTTGACATCATCCAAAAATGTTGAGAATGCTTTAGCATTTCACCAAGTGAATTGAATGGGTTTTTTGTTGTTGTGGTACATAAAATAATTTACAATCATGGGGTGTTATAGCTTGAGCTAGATGGTGGGATGTACACCATTAACAGCTTCTGGGTGAGGTCTGCACAACTACCCAACATGACTAGAACAACATTGGAATTTATCAGAACTAAACAAATTCACTAATAATGATCATATTTATCACTGATAAAAGAATCTCTGATAAAGGGAACCATTTATCAATTCTTTTTAGCACAGATTAAAGGTAACCATTATCAGTATCAGTGATTTATTTTAGCACTGATAAAGGAAACCATTATCAGTTCAATATTATTAGCACTGATAAATTGTGACCATTATCAGTATATTTTTAGTGACAAAATTTTCCATATATTTTTTATTTTTTTAGTGGTGATAATATTTTAGAATAAAATAAAAAATCAAACAAATAAAAATTAATGAGTAAATTAAGAATAATATGAAACATCTTCTTAATTAAATTATTATAGATAAAAATTAATAAATCTAATATATATATATATATAATATAAATGTTTATAAATTGTATATATTAAATATAGATATAAAATATGAAAAAGAATAATATATATATATGTTAATTAAAAACATATTAATGTCTTCTTCATTTATATTGTTGTTCGATTTTTCAGTTTAAACTATATCATACATGGATTTTGCATTTATTTCACATATATATAAATATATTATTGAATTTTTATACACCAATGCACACAAAATATATTTATGCAATATATATAAACACATACACCTAAAATTTATGTAATTTATTCAACTTTTAGTATATTTTATAATTTCATTATAACATTATACTTTTAATATATATTATATTTCCAATCAATCAATTTTTATAATATTATAGTTTGGGGATTCATTTTTAATGATTTTTTTATTTTTGAATTTTATCGTTTTCAATTATCTATTTATACTTATTTATTTTCTATTTTTTTGTATTTTCAATATGTATTCATCCAGATCAATATATATATCCTTATTATTTATTAACTTATATCTAATTAAAAATACATATCCATTTTTTTAATATTTTTTAAGTGTACTAATTTTGAATTATTCAATTTCACTCATTTTTAAAATTCTTAAATTTCAGATTATATATCCATTAATAATCTCGAAATTTTATTTGAAAATAAATATTTACAAATTAATAAATCTATACATGAATATTTATAACTATTATAAAAAAACAATTAATATTTTCTTAATAACTATTTATATAATTATAAATAAATTATTATATTTTTCAAATAATTATAAAATTATAATAAATTTATATAAATAATTATAAAATTAAAATAAATTTATGAAAATAAATATAATTATAAAACATTAATCAGTGCTAAAATGTTAGTTCTAATAAATATTTTTTTCATTGAATTTTTAGCACTGATAAAGCTCGAGTTTTATCAGCAATAAAAAAAATCTGATAAATAATTTTTTTATTGGTGCTAATAATTTTAGCAATGATAAAATGAAACATTGACATTGCTTTTATAAAAGCGATGATGAAGGATTCTTTGTTCTATAAAAAAGAAACCTTACCCATGTATCAGTCACTTTTGATTCTCAATCACTCACAGAACTCCTCTTCTGTCAGAGAAACTCTTTTACGTTCCCTTAGATTAATCAAGTTTAGAATCCAAAAAATTTTATTTTATAATCTTCACCTATTATTTTTGGTTGTTCTGGTTTCTGCATTTTGTATTGTTGTACTATTCTTAAACCTAAAAAACCCAACATCTCTTCTTGTCCTTATTGAAATGCAATGAGTGTGGTTCTATTACATCATTTTTTCCAATCATATGTATTTGAGTGTCCATCTAATTTTTCCATAGACACACACACATATATGTTTTACTCTCATATCAATATTGACTTATCCACCCCCTTAGGTTTCTATTCATTTGAATAATATAGGCTTCCAAAATCTAGGTTGTTTCTCTAATTGAAGACATGTTCTAAACATGATTATGGATTCTATTGAATTAATCATGGGGGTTCTTAAGGATTAGGGGATACCAAGTTCTGTCCCGCATTTATTGGTGATTATCATATACAGACTAAGGTAAGTGTAAAAATCATTAAAATATGTTTTCTAGATTTTGGTTATTCATGTAAATTTTTAAACCATTAAATTGGTAATTTATATTTATTCATTTGATGAATAATTTTTTATTGAATTAAAAAAATAATGTATTCATCAGTTACATTCCAGAAGAAATTTGTGATTTTTATTGTGAGTGTTTTTTAATTAATTTATTATTATTATTAAACATTAACCATGGGTTACATAGAGTGATAATGAATTTCATTGGCGATATAAGTATGCTCAACAATTTTTTTTAAATTTTTTAGATTGGATAGATTTGATAAATAATTTGATAAATTTAATTACAAATACCTAAAAACATATAAATATTGTATTTCTCAAAAGTAAGTGACTTAACCGTGGTTAGATAGTTGATCAAGAAAACCCTGAAGTATGATTTATTAATAGATTTACTAATAATAATATAGATATAATTAATTCATAGGATAATTTTTCAAAAAGTCATATATCATATTGAATATCGATAGAGAGAACAAAAATTTATTAAAATATAATTTTCATGATTCAGATATTTATGTCCTATAAGTCATGTAATTTTTTTCCACATCCGAAATACCAAAAAAAGATATAGTGTCTGCTGATATCCTTGAATCATAAATTGAATATTCAGATTATACATACTTTTATCAGAAAGTAGGGAATACGGACAATGTAGATTTTGGTTGGGTTTTAAATATATAATATTGTATGAATGAATTTGGATACTTATCTAAAATGGTTTATCATCAATGATTAATCATAAGGAGTAACATAGATGGATTGAAACATTAATTGAATCACTCAATTAATGAACTAATATGATGTGATGAAATTATCGTTTTCTATGAGATGTCGGTCACTACTCAAGGAGCTCCTTATTAAGATAATAGTTTCTTTAAAGGTATATGATTTCACTAAGGTCATTAATAATTGGTTTTATTCCATATAAAAACCTATATTCTTCGATGATCAATGGTTATCACTAGGTAAAAGAGCTTGGATTCTATCAGTGATCGAGTGTCCTCAATGATATTTCTTCGACTAAAGACTAGTGTATCTCCTCAAAGGATAGAATACATTGCTTTAGAGACACCTCTCTCCAATATTATATTTCACAACCTATAATATCTTTATCAGTTATAATATAGAAAATTCATATTGTTAATTTTAATTCTACATCAAACTATGTGGTATAATTTTCAATGATGGGATGTATCTGTGGTTTCTCAAATATTTTTTGGTAATATATCATAATAATAAATTTACGATTCAATTGATTAGATTAATTTCATTTATAAGTGTAAATATATTATTGATTAATACTGATCATAAGTTGGAAAATTCACCCTTTAAAGATATGTATATTATTATTGGGATCTTATGGTGGACTATAAAAATATCAAAAATTAGAATTTGAGGAATCATTGACTATACAGAAGTAATTTCCAATATAGTTGGGGTGGGATTTATTTTTTAAAGACCATTAGTGTGGAGGTATTCAGATTCCTCTTAAATTTAAGAGACTTCAAGAGTGTTTCCATTTTTCTAGGTTTGTAGGATACCTTAATACTCTATCGCTTATTGTCTTCTATCACTTGATGATGGATTGAACTCACTCATTCAAACATTCCTTCATCCCAACATTATGGTTCCAAATTACATTGGTTTCACATGTCTAGAATAGTGATTAAAGGAATGATAGTTTGAAAGAGAGAATGAGTGGCCTCAAATCCATCATTATGATATGGAAGGAAATAAATAATCTGAGGATGAATTAAATAAGTGTTGTGAAGGTGATTAGTACTATAATATGATCATATTTTCTATATGGATTAAACACTAGAATAAGAAATGGTTGTACCATTAGAAAAGTGAATTTTATTTGCTCTGAAGTGGGATGAACAATATGGCCACGTTAGAGGATTATGTTTTAGAGTGTTTCCTTGAATATATTTGAAGAAGATAAAACCACATGGGGATACATATAATATAATGAGACGAATGCTGAAAAAAAAGATTCATTATAGGATTATATTTTTCTTTGGAAGACAGATGTATATTAAATGATCAAAGCAAACTGGTGGTGGAGTAGAGTTCCTCTCATGAACCAAATGATCCAACTATATTTGAGGATAGTCATTCGCCCAACCACATACCTTACTCAAGGTAATACATTTTTCAGTAAAATTTATCCTAAATTTGAATCAAACAACATTTTATAACATTATATTACAAAAATTATATAGGGTATAGTTGTATTTTATTTTTATATGTTAACACCCATGTATCACTATGTTGTGATTAGTATAGTTTATAATATCCCAGGAGATAGACTATTAATAATCAACCCCTCCAAAAACATCACATGAAAGTGAGGATTGAGGTAGATTATATAATGACTAATGATTTTATTATTCTATTTGATGGCCCATATATTACAACATTAAAATATCAAATTGGAGCTTTCATAGAATGGTTGTCTAATCATATAAATATACATGAAGTATATCTTTAAAAAAATTCATATGAAATACATTTAATAGTTGATGATAAAAATAATGAATTGAGGTATGACTTTAGAGATGGATAAAGCTATGGAGATATGAAAGCAAGAAATAACAAAATATGATGAATTGATCCAAAAAACAAAACGACCATCCGAGAGTAGCATCTCATTTCCATTTCTAGAGAAATATTTATTATCATTAAATCCTCATAGATATAACACATTTAAAAGTAAAACTATGTCTTCAATTTAATAAGTCGAATAATTAGATAGATATTTCATGACATACAGAACTGTTGTTGAGACTATAAATTATATTACCAAGCATTAATCACTAGTTATCTCAGCTGTGAATAAATAAAAATTTAAATTTTCATAATACATATTTCTAAATAGTGAGATGAATAATTTATTAATGTTAATAAATATTCATATTTGTAGAACCCATTTATATTACAACTCTATAAAGATAATATAATGTGAATCATTATTTTTATTCATTAATACCTCAATAATTTATAAGAAAGATATTATATAGAATCAAAAATAAATTAAAAAGAAAAGAGAAGATCTATTCGAATATTTTAATTAAAAATAATCACATAACTTACACTTTTTGGTCCATACACATCAAGGTTAGATATCTATAATATAATCACATAAAATATATATTTAATATTTTCATTACATAAATGTTTTTTAACTTTTATGAATTACTGAATGTTGTTAGCAGTCAACATACTCAACCAAAATATTCATTTTTTAGATTTAATGCATGAATTTCCCACTAACTAACCACATGTGGTTTGTATTTTAAATTTTTAATACATTACAATCAGTATTTAATAGATAAAATAAAAATTATATGTATGATCTATGTTTTAATGTGAATTTTTTTTTGAGAGAGAGGTCTCCAAATACAGGTTAAATCATGGCATGAATTCAGTTTCTGAAAAGATGAATCTTTTGGATTAATAAAAATGGAAAAAATAGGTATATATATAAATAATTAACTATCAGAACGTTTCAACCTAATTTATTTATTTTTTTTATATTTATTCATTTTCTTAAACATGATAATGCAATAAATTTTTGATATTATGTTTTCTAATTTATGAGAGAAGTCATAAAGCATGAAAAGGATAGCATACCTGAACAAGTAATTTCCATTGTTAATTAAAATTTCATTAATTATATTTCATAAGCATTTGTTCTCCTATAATATCTCATTACTATCACGATTTCTTGGTAAAATGGTTACTCAAAATAAAAAATAAATTATATAGAGATAAGTGGGATGTTTAGTTTTTTTTCATAATGTATGTCGAATTTAATTTTGGTGATTACCTATTAAGTTTGTGATCTAGTATGACTTTTGTAATTTAAAAAAAATTGTGGTGTGAATCATTAGTGTTATAATTGATATATTATATTTTTGATCACATAATCAAAGAGAAGTGTAATGGTAGTAATCAATTTGATTAGAAGCGATGAACATAAATAATTTAAATTGGTGGGAAATCATAGTGGTGGAGGTGGTGGCGAAGGTAGAGGCGGAGGTGGAGGCAAGGGAAGACGCAGAGCCATAGTCAAATACCCATCTGGAGGTGGTAGAGTTGATGACTGAGGTGGAGATCGAGGTGGAAGAGTATAAGAAGCACTGGAAAAATTAAAATTCTTGGGAAATAAAATATAATAGGTACCATACTACATTGTATTTGAGAACAATTGTTTCAATTTTTACACAAAACATGTCACTTAATATAATATTAATTGTTTTTCATTTACGTATAAAATATACTTTTAGTAAAAAAGCATGTGTTGTACTAAAATACAATAAAACACATAAATATTGTTTTGGTATATTATATAAATGTTCTATACATCATTTTTTCTGTGTATGGATCACCCACACCTAAATCTAAGGAATACTAGGACCAGTATTACTCCAAATGTAAGTTATCAGTTTAAAAATGAAATTTTAATACAAAAAACTATCACTCACTAAGAATTCATCAAACTCTCCTAGATTTCCTTGAAAATTTGTGGAAATTATTCAAAATTTATTTTTTACTTTTATGATTTAGTATCATGTCTTACCCACACTTGATTCCACCTTTATGGATAAAAATATGTGTTTTGTGGTTAAAATGGCATTTTAGTAAAAGTCACACATGGCATACTAAAAACTGATGAAACACACTGTTATTTAAATGATACTTTATAAAAATGATCCATGAGTTAGTTGGGATGTGTATCAATCAACCGTTCCCAAATCTAATGCATAGTGTGATCGATATGACTCTAACTTGGACTTCTTAATAAAAAATTGATAATAATTTTACTGAAAACATCTATCATACTCAAAAACTATTAGCATTATAAAATAGTTTTGGTATAATAGGAAAATTATACATACATCATTTGTGACATTTAGATATCACACACACCTCAATCAGAGGCAAGGTGTGATCAATATGAATCCACGTCAATGTTATTATTTTAAAATTGATATCTTTATAAAAAAGTATCACTCACACAAAACTGAAAAACACGCTCATATTGTTTTGATAATTTAGTAAAATGATTTATAATTCATTTCTAATATGTATGGATCAATCCTATCTCAATACCACAGAAAATAAAAATATATTTCTAATATTACGTGTTTCTATTTTATAATGACATTTTATTAAAAAAATACAGGTGGCATATTCAAAACTAAGAAAACACATTCTGATTGTTTTGATAATTTAAGAAAATGATCTATGAGTAATTTATGACTTGTAGAAATAACTTGTCCTTAAACATGATGCACAATGTGATAGGTTTGATTCCATGTACATATTTGTTATTCAAAACTGACATTTATATTAGTGGAACAAAAAATTGACATAGTCAAAACTGAGAAAACACATTCAGATTCTTTTTGTACATTAGGAAAACAAATCATACATCATTATCTATGTGTAGGGATAACTCGATAATCAATAGAATACAGGATATGACCAGTATGACTCGAAGTGTCACTCATCAGTTTAAAATTGACCTTTTAATACAAAAAAATTATCACTCATGGAAAACAATGAATACACACTTAGATTATCTGTATAATTTTAGAAAATTATTATTAACTCATTTTTTATTGGTATGAATAATTCTCATGTAAAACGAACTTATGATTCCACATGTATAGCTTAAGGTGTGTTTTTATAGTTTAAAATGACATTTTCGAAAAAAACACAAATAGTGTACTCAAAATTAAGGTAACAGAATCTGTATGTTTTGATACTTTATAAAAATGATCCATGCGACATTTAGGACATGTAAAATTAATATAAACCTCAATACAATACCCATTTTTACCGTTATGTCTCCATGTATCTATTTTTATTCAAAATTACCATTAATTTAATTGAAACACATCAGACATAATCAAAACTGAGAAAAAACGTTTGGATTGTTTTGGTGCTTTAACAAAAAAAATCCATATTCCATTTTTTACATATAGGGTTTGGTTGCACCTCAATCCTTCACACAGTGTGACTAGTATGACACAAAATGGGTCTTTTTATTCAAAACATACATTATTTTTATTCAAACAAAACAAATGACATAATAAAACCCAAGGAAAAACATTCTGACTATTTTGGTACTTTAGAAAAACAATGCATAAGACATTTTTTATTTGTAGAAATCAGTCACACCTCAATTCGACTCACGATGTGACTAGTATGACTCAATGTGCACCTTTTATTTCAAATTTATATTAATTTTAGTAAATTAAACTCAAATATTCTATAATAGTTTCTTATTTTTCTTTTATTTGTGTTAGATATTTTATTTCATTTAGATTAATTAATTTTATATAATTTTTTAATTAATATTTGTTTTCTACAGATGCAGTTTGTTGTTGCAGCATATTGCACCTATTTTTAGGGATGTAGCGTGATGCAACATTATTTTTTTTCACCTTTATCATCACTACTAAATGCACAAATAAATCTACCATTTTCAATGCATTTTCAAAATAACTCATAAAAGGAATCTTTTTCGGTGGTTATACAGCTTCAGATAAACTATATCTTTATCAGTGTATTAAAAAATCAATGATAAAGGGTATATTTATCAGTGGTAAATAAAAGTCATGATAAATCAGATCTTTTTTTGTTTTTTTAAATGAGGTGAGAAAATTATGATCCATCTGCACTTTTATTTGCACAGATTACTATACCCTTTAATAATTCTTTTATAGTTCAAATAAATTTCATGGACTTTTAACCATGCTAATGTTGTGAACTTTTTTATAGCACTAATAAAGGATGATTTTAGCACTTTTGAATTTATGTAATTTATTAGTTCCTCGGGATGGACTAGGTGTCGATGAATTTCATGAGTTCTATTATCAGATGAATGGAATGTGTACTATGTGATGATTTTTGTGTTTTTATCAGAAAATATAAATGGAAATTCCATTTTTGGGTTCATATTATGGTCTATGCATGAACTATAGCGGTCAAAATTTCATGAGGAAACGGATGGTAATGAAAATCCTAAGGTAGGGAGTGAAAATATAGTCATGGATGTGTGGAGTAGAGTGTGGATATTATGTAGTGGAATCTGGAAGACAATAAAAAACTTATTTTTCAAACATTTGGTCTCTCATAGTGGCTTTGTGGGCCTTGATGGTGGGGGTTTATTTATTCAATAATTTTCTTTAGGCTCATGGTGGTTCTATATGATGTTAAAGATGACTTCCTGAAAGTTGTTAAAATGTGTGTTATGATATGAAAATAGTTTTCGGCAAGGGTTTTTTGGTTTTAGAACTCCATTAGATATGAGTCATGGACATAGGTATGTGTATTAGGGTGAAATTGAAATGTATTGATGTGTGAAGGAACATTTCCCATATGATTTAGTGGTGTTCTAATAGTGATTCTAATCATTTCCATGATGATTCAGTTGGGTACAACTATACTCGTCTAGGATAAAGGGGAGAATGTGGTGAGTTATAGAACACATTGGATGGGTGTGTTGTAGAAAAAATAGAATATTAATTTTTGGATTGTTTTTTAGAACAAATATATCCCTATTTAGTAAACATATGGATAGTGGGATTTCTTGAGTTGGTATTGAACATGGGATTGGTGGACCATAATGATGGATTAGATGATAGTGCATGTCGCGATTATGGAGTTCTACCAGTATTTGGAGAATGAAACAGGTGGGTGAGTAGAATGATAGAGATAGGGATCATGTCAGTAAGAAACATGGGAAGGAGAAAAAGAGTTATCATGACATCAATGGATGTTGTATTTTCTAGGAAAACACAATCAAGGGTAGACCAACAATATATTATAAATGTTTTAGATTAGGAAATTAATGACCACCACTATTTTGGTTTTGGTAGTGAAAAGGTATTTTCAAAAATGATGGAGAAATTGATTGTGGTCATGCTTTTCTTTTATTGAGAAATGTATGGATTCGGGATGTCTTCCTAGGTGGTCTTTACAGAATATATGGATTCTAAAATGGGAGGAAGTCCATATGGATGTTTGGGAACAATTATTTGGAAACACATCAAGTATGTTATGGAATATGTGATGATTTTTAGTAGATTATTTCAGTAATGTAGGGGCCAAAGACTAGTAGGTGGGGGTATGTTAATGTGTGTGGTGGGGCGCACAACAATGGGATAGTGGTTGGTTGTTGATCTGACCAATGTTTTATATTTATTGTACATGAGTAAGAATTATTTTGTTAATATTACCTTGATAAAGATCATTTAATTTGGTTTAATGGGTAGAGATCTATTAGTGTTTTCATTGTGACTTTTCTTCCATGATTATGGGGTGGACCATCGGGCTTCGAGCTGTAGAGTGATGTATGTGAGGGAAAACTATTGGAAAAACTGACTGTTTTCATTGGATGGTTTCACGTTTGTGTCACTATTAGATTTATAAAAGAAATCTAAAATGGTACAAATTTATTTGGACCATGATTTTTGAAGAGGGCCATACTGATTGGGTGATGATTGTCTCTTCCATGGTGGTATAATGTTGCATGTTACCTATCCTAATGTTGTTATTAAGGTTGTGTTTCATAGAATTTACTATGATGTTTTCACAGGTTATATGATGTTTGAAGTTTATGAATCCTTTGAAGAGTGACCTGTTTTTTTGGATCATACTTAAGAAACCTGATGGGTAAAGATCATAATATTGGAACAAGTTTTTTGGAATCATGATAATGCTTAGGAAAATACTTGGTAGAGGGATAGAATCATGTATGACCTTTAGACATATATCTTTTCCTTAGAATATGACTGATATTTGGGGGTGGGGATCGATGAAAACCCATTATAAGGTGGGGATATGGTAATATCTCATTTTCTTGTTGGTATTTTCTGATTAAATTTTTTATCACATCAGTTTATTTTGGTTACTAGAATATCTACCAGGTATATCAGGGGAGTCTAGGTTCGAGATAAAAAAGAAGTAGTAATAGTGACCATACTGTGTATGTCTCATGGTGGGTGAATTATTAGAGTTAAACATGCACCAATACTATTTAGGAAATTAGAAGGGGATGAACGGTTTAGTAAACCATGAAAAATTAGAGTCCAAACGATGTTTCATTAGATTGGTCCATTCAACAATGTTGGTGCATTATTTCGAAAATCAGGTGGCCAAAACATGAGACTCATAAAAAGCGTAATTTCTCTAATTTTACACCTTTTGTATTTTTAAGAACCTCAAATGATTTTAAAATCATATCTCCCCTTTAAAATTGTAGTGATAAATGAAAACACTAAAAACTCCCCAATTTTGGATATCCTTCGATTGTTTGTCATTTGGGGTGGTGTTGGTTGAGGATTGAAGCTCAAGGTATGTCTAAAAACCCTATTGCTCTTATTTTCTAGAACATTTATTCTGGTTTCAATTTTTTCCATGAGAGTCCCTATAACACTCTTATTCCAGAAGATCGCATTATAAAGATTCATGGGGTTCTCGAATCCATATCTAATGAAAAGTATGAGTTTTCATTCCACTCTTTAATTGAGGTAGGTGGTCTATATGTTATATCCCATATATTGGTGGATGATTTGTTCATGTGTGGTTTTTTATATATCTTCACTCATTATGTGAATTTGATTCCTAGATTGAGATTTGGTAAACTATTTGGCTGAATGATGAATTGAACCTCTCTTGGTCACAGTGGGATGCATCATGATTGATTATGCCAGACTAGGGCCACCCATGTGGTGTTCTAACATTCCCAATCATGGAAAATTGTAATGGAAATAATAGAATCTCATTTTCATAAAGTAGTGAAAATATAAAATTTTTAAAAATTAGTCCAAATGAAAAAATAATATTGATGATTATTTCTAGAAATTTATATTTTCAAGAGGGATTGTTTTTAATAATTTTAAAATCGGTTGACTAATATAAGGTGATTGTGATTTATGTCCCATGAATTGTACTTGAAATGTATAAGTGGGTAAATGATTGTGAATTTAATTATTTAAAATGGATAATACATGGGAATTTATGAAATATGTTAATTTTTTGGTGTATGTGAATTAATGAATATGTGAATGGGATAATGCATGATAAGTTTTTCTTATGATAAATGGGTTGTGATAAGTATATCATAACTGTGTTAATGGGTGGATGCTCGATAATGATTCATGATTTGGATGAAATGAGAATTTTAAATTTAGTGTGTCTTCATTGAAAATGGTTTTGATATGGTATATGTGGTGAATGGATATAAGTATGTGAAAATGGATTTGAATTTTTTGGTAGTGACTGATGTTATACTCCAATGGGTTGGGTTTTACTAATGCTCTAAACTCCACCATGAGAATGCATGGGATAGGGTGTCAGAGTAATGATCCAGGCCCCTACAGATTCATGGGAATGTCAGCTGGACTAATGCTCCATGGTATACATGATAAAATAAGATGATTAAATAGACTGCCACTCAAAGGAAAGTGAGGAAAAATTGGATAACTCTACCTGGACTGATACTCCATGGTATGTGTATTTGTCTTATCCTCTAATTTCCACCCTAGTGAGATAGGGAGATTATATGTTACCATGTTCTTAATGATTGACCAATATAAGTAGTTTCGAAAGGAATGTATCCCAAAAACGAGGGAATTAAATAATGATATTGGTTAGTTGATAATGGTTTACTAATTGAATATTAACAATCATTTTCACATGTTATATTTTTTTTACTTTCCTAATCTATCATATTAGACTTGAGATTTTTTTCACACTTTTTGTTGTGGTATACTAAAATATAATCTCACCTTACTCGAGAAATCGTGTGATACGTATTAAGATTTCTCAGTTACATGTCAGGAAAACAAAAAATCCAAAATCTATAGAGTTATGTTAGTCATGGGTTGTGTATGGATGAGGTTATGAAATTAGATTTAGGACCTGATTTAGGGATTCAAATAATTTTATTTATTTTTTCATGTCGCCATTCTAACACAAGAAGAATGATATTTCCTATTTATTATTTGGATTTGGTTTGTACCATGTTTAGGGAAATGATTTCTAGTGCATGTTCTTGTTTATCTTAATTTTTTCATTCATATCATATTATTCATATTGTGGATTACTATGTTAACGAGGTTATAGTTTACACATGTGACTTCTTTGTCCCTCCATGCTTGTGAGAAACCTCTAGTGTATATAGTAGAATTTGTGATGTCATGTAGAGACCCGTTTGGGGACCCATTTCAGTAGATTATAGGTTTGTTATGTTACATTATATCATATATATGACATATATTAACTAAATGTTATTTTATTAAATTCCTTTTAAAGTGTAAGTGAATCAAAAATCAGATCATTTCACAAGCTAGTAGTTCACCGTTCACAATAGAAATGTTATCCATTTCACAAAAAAAAAGGAATGTCATAATGTTTATATGACTTTATAATTAATGAATTATATTATTATAATGGATACAAAACATGATCAATAAATCCATCATTATATCTAATCATGAGGTTTTCTCACATATAATAAATTACATTGGTCTACGAGGATTTTTCTACAATACACATTATTGACGATTTTGTCCCCATTTGATCGAAGAGGATTTGGATATATGTTATTACATAAGAAATAAATCTTATTACATGATAGTTTATTTATATATTATATTGTTATTATTAATAGATTAAGGTTCATGGTTACAGGAGGAGGAACTAGAAAAATCTCAGTGAATAATTTAACTTATCCTAAAACAAGCTCAACTAGATATCATATTAAGTCAATATATTGGTATTTTTGTATTTGAAGAAGATATAAAAAATGTAAATGGATATCAGGTATGTAATTTTTCAAGACCTGTTGGATCCAAATTTCTGGAGAGGTGTTAATAAGTTAGTGGATTAGGTGTCCTTTCTTAACTGATGAGGAAAGGGTTTTTTGTTATTATACAAAACAATTCAATAATGGGAGTCAATATCAATCCAAATGCCTCAAAAATTGATAAATATTCTATTTTAAGGATGATATGGTTAACCTGAACCTCTATTGTTTATTTAAAATTTTGGTTTTAGAAATTTTGTTCCTTCACGTCTATATTTCATTACTTTTACTGTTTTGGTTTTCACAACGGTAACGAGACTTTTTTCATTGTAACATATCATTTATTTCGTTATATAAAATGAAATTTAATAGATAATATTAACCCTAAAATTATAAATATTATATCTAAATTATAATATAATATTCGGTGTTTCTGGAAAATTAATTTCATCAAAACATCATCTAACATAGAAAACATTGTTTTATCCATTACCATAGTAATGAGGGTTTTTCTATTTAGGGGCCAATATCATTATTCCTAAAATATTATTGGGAAATGAATGAAATATGGTTGATTTTTACAAAAATATAATAATAAATTGGTATAGAATATTATTTTTATTAATTTTATATCATTTAATAAATTATTTTATTTAAAAAAACAAAAATACCATCAATTTTGACACAAAAAATTTTATTTGACCATAAAAAACGTCATGAAAATAGTTGTATTTAAATATATCATTTTAAAACAAATTTTATATTTTATATTTATATAATAGATTCATTGAATATAATAATTAATTTAGTAATTATTACTTTAAATATTTCTAGTATAAGTTATTTTAATTTTCCCATAATTCATTGAATACATATTTTTAGTTACATATGAATCTAATGAAATTATATACTTTCTAAAATTTTAAAATAAATTACACTCGTAAAATTATATTTATTACTCTAAAAAGTTACATTAATTATTATTAATATCTTGATTTATTCTATATGTGAGAAAAAACCTATTTAAAAGTTAGAGGGTTGCATTTATTATTTTTTATTACATAACATATTATATTTTTCAAATTTCATGTACTACTATACCCCAATAATATAAAAGATATTATATGTATATAATATCCATATAAAAAAATGAATTTTATTTGTTTTTAGTTCTTTTTAACCCACAAAAATATAATTAAACCCCCCAAAACACGTTTTAACAATAAATGCCATAATTAATATTAACAATTTATACAAATAATATTTTAAAAAATAAAGTTTAATATATAATATAATATTAATTATTCTTAATTTAAATATGTAATCCATTTATCCAAATTCAATTCTTTGAATTGGAAAATTCTAATTTTTTATTAAACCCGAAGACATGACGAGAACACAATTTTACAATGATTTTATTTTGAATATATATAGAAAATTATAATTTCAAAATTTGATATGATATTTATCCAAACTAATATATATCGGAAAAAGAAAGAAATAATTTTCATAAATTTAATTTAAATTTTTTATAAAATATGGAGATTTTTAAATTGTTTAAATAAAATATAAATTAATTTTATAAATGTAACATCCCAGGTAATTAAAGAATAATTCATTTTCATATTTATTAATATTTGTGAATTAAATATTAATTTTACTTCAAATGGGTTGCTATGTTTGATAGCGTACCCGATACAAAACAAAGAGTTTCTTTGAAACCTTACATTGCACACTAGTAATATAAAAATATTATTTTAAATGGTAGTTAACATATAGCCGTTGTATTGGCAATAATGAATATAAAAAACTAAAATAGGATTATATATTTTTGTTAAATGGTTTTACATTTTTCCAATAAAAGATAAAGGCTTAAAATAAGAAAAGAATTCAATTTTAGGCATAGATACTCAAATATTCACTAAAGGTCGACTTATCGCCTTTCCATGCCGAACCCACATTAAATATTGTTTTGGTCACTCTAATACATTCTATTGGACCAAAAAAAATTATTCTTTAGAATAGGGACATAAAAAATTACTTTGTGTAAATTTTTGGTATTTTTCTGATAAAGTTCATTTATTAATGAATAGTGAAAAATGTTGTATTTTAATTCAAAACCTCTTTTTAATCTGATTTATTTATATTATTAGATTATCTATTGAATTGGTTTTAAAGTGAAATTAGAATATATTTTTACCGTTTAATCCAATAGTGGTTGTTGGAATTAATACCACTATGAAATTGGACTTAAACTAGTGTCAATCTTCTAATATATATTATTTCATAAAAACACGCTATTTGTCATGACAACGGAAATTAATTATTAAATTAATTAATGTAAATTATATGTTTTGAATTTTGTAAAAAAGACATCATTTTTGAATTCTGAATATCAAATATAGCTTAGGGTGATATTTTGGTATTTTTCTAAAAAACATCAATTTTTTTATGAATAGTGATACCACTAAGTGGTACTTAAAAACAGATTTTTCGTTTAAATGAAAATTTACCACCATTGGGTTTTGAATTTCAAAAATCATACATACATGGTTTTCATTAGGAAGTAAAATGTGGTTCAATTGGATTAAAATAATTTTTTTGGTGAATAGTAACTTTTATGTTTATTAATCGCGATTAGAGGTAATTAGTGTAGTTTAAGGTAAAAAAATGTTATAATAATATTAAATGACCTAGAAACAATTCTTAACCTTATTAATTGTTTCATAGCCGACCAAGACAATCCATGGGTCAACTTTGGGACCCCATAGAGCCACATTGGTAGGAAAATGTCATTAATAACTTTTTATTTAATGTAAAAATTAAAATGTCACAAACATTAGTTGTTTTACTAAAACAATTTTTAAATGGGGTTATACAAGTCATATTTTTGACTATAAATATTAATTAGAAATATAAAAATATTTTATACATCATTATATTTTTTTTATAGTTTTTAGACATTAAAAAAATAAAATTATTTATGACACTATGATGATGCAACGATTACCTCATTATTTAAATATTTAAATAAAATGAAAAGGTAATGTAAAATCTAAGACCTAAACATCTAAAAAACCTATTGGATGGATGGATTTAGAACCCTTATCACAGTATCCTCTAAATATATAATTTTGGGACCCTTTTAATATGAACATCATTTTATAATAAAGTATCTTTTTTTGTACCTTTCTAAGAGTGCCCCTCCTCTTCTCTTATAAAAGGCCCCCACCTCTACCACCGTACCCACACCTCGAAAGCCTTTGGCTGAGACAACCCCTGCCCATTTGGTATCTCCAAATCCCTCTCTTACTCCTAGAAGCCTCAATTTGGGCAGAATTCTTTCCAAGGAATCCTTTGAGCTCAAATCAAAAAGAGTTACTCGTTTTAAAGGTAGTGTTTTCTCTTTTGTTCTTATGTTTTATTTTGTTTCTCCAACCCCCCTAAACTCTTTTTTTTATTTTTTTTGTAAAAACACCAGTATCATAAATATACTAAGATGTTTTTATAAAAATTATTCTAGACACACTTACACACACCTACATATAATGGTTAATTTACATACTATTTCTGTAGATTGCGAATTTCTGACTCACGAAACGATGATTGTTCAACACTGATATTACACATTCAAAGGTGGCCATTAAGATGTCACTATATTTATATATGATATATAATATGTTTATGTTTTACTTAAGTTTCTGTATTCTTAATTTATGGCATTCCTTTATGGTTTCCATTATGGGTAAATGCGATATCTTCATTTTAGGAAATGCGGACTACCACCCCCTCAAAGTGATTTGATTCGTTAATACCATATGTGGTACATATAAAGGATAGATTTAATGATATTATATATGATATTATATTGGAATTATAATATACCTTTATATAATTATTATTTCTTTCCATTAAAGTATGATATAGAAATGAAAGCAGCGTTCATGCGTACGTACGGCTAACCGTCTCCATGAACGATGCATTTCATTTCTTATCCCCAAATGTAATATACTATTATAAGTACATATATATAATGGATATATATCATGTATGTTAAATCTAAATGATTAATATAATTCTAGACTTAAAATATACATATCTCTCATTTAGTTTTAATTCCATTAATATGATATAGAAATGAAAGTAGCGTTCATGCGTACGTATGGCTTGCCATCTCCATGAACGGTGCATTTCATTTATTACCTATAAATGATTATTTAATATTATAAATTCATGTATATACTTGATATATATGATATATATGTCATCTACATCATAAATATCATTCTTGAGATAATGGATATTTGACTACATGAACAACTTGTAAATATACTAAGTTCACATTTGACTCAAGTACCATATATCGACAAAACGACCGTTATTAACTTGAATGATTACATAATGTTTATAAAATGGTAATAAGATATATAAAATGAATAATTAACTTGAAAAAGATTATTAATCAAGTAGAAATTAACTCATGTTTATTATTCAGGATATTAAAGAACGATCGAGTCAAGTCGGACCCAAGGAAAGGGAACACGTCTCAATCTCCATTCATTGAGGCATAATTTGTATTATACACAACATTTTTTTATATGGTGTATAAACCCCTTTGACTTTTATGATTATTAAAAAGAAATATTTTTATACAAAACATTTTACTAAACGATCAAAAGTATTTTTTTTTTGTCGTACGCATGCGGCGACAAAGACTTCTTCGCCGCCGTGACCATTATTTGAGTTTCTGCTTCCTGTACAATCCATAACGTTTTTAATGAAAAATAAATACCATGTTTTACTTTGGTATTGAAAATGGATTTCATTATGTTTTAATTATATCACTGTGTTGTATTGATATCTTGTGATTGAAATGTGGAAATTTTATGTTTCCTTTATGTATGTTTTATGTGATGTGATTATGTTATGGTTATTGGGCATTATTATGAATACGGGTGGTTCCGTGATATACATAGGGCGGTTGAGCCCAATATAGCACTCCAATGAATTGGGAAACGCGAAGGAGTTAAACATTAAGGTTTCCTTGAATATATTTAGGGAATATACTCTGATTGGTATTCCAAACGTAACCAAGAGGGTTACTCCCTATGTAAGAATGTTATGAATCCCTCAAGTTACCTTTATGTCTTATGATTTATATTATTTATTCATGATTTGATTAGGTATGTTAAAGTGATTATGTTTTATAGGTAAAGTATTATTTCATTCTTTTGTATATATGAACACATGTTTCCTTTCCATATTTTTTATAATCCATACTGAGATTTTTATGCTCATCCCATGTTTTTTAAATGATTATCACAGGTCAAGGGAAAGGTACATGATGTGATGATAGTGTCAAGTAAATGTCAAGAAAGAAACCATTTTTTATTTTAAATATGTTTCCATTTATGGGAATAATGAATACTATATTTTATGTAACCACTTTGTTTAAATATAGAATGTAATGCATGTTTTATGATCTAATTCTCTACAACTCTAAACCTGAAAAGATCCTCAATGTGTATTCTTGTAATAACTAAAGATTAAGTATGGGTTAAGACTGGGGCCTTATAATAAATATTTATTTTCACTAGTTAATGAAAAATTAATCATTTGTGATGTTTTAAAAATCCCAAACTAAGATTATTTTGAATTTTTTATTCCATAAATGATGTACTTTTTTTTAATTTAATTTCTTTAATGGTGTCGAATATTAATTTTTTTTATTTTTTTCAAATAGATAAATAAAATCGTTTTTTTGAAGAATATTAGTTACAAAAAATATAATGTATTTAAAAACATATAGTATATATTTATAAATATATATTCTTTATATAATATAATTATATATTTTTTTAAAAACAATATCCCAATTATTTCATAAATATATAATGTCTTAGTTATAACTATCAATTTTAAATAATAATATAAATAATATACCATGACTTGTCATAACTCAATGTTGTGCAAAATTAAATCTACCTTTGAAGAAAAATATTTATGAAAAAAATTAATAAAATCATTCTATCATATTCTTAACCCCTTAAATAAATATTTTCCTTGAAATTTTTACTTTATCTAGATAACCAAGGACTTAAAATATAAATATACAAATGTTTAAATCTCACTTTATATAAAGGGTTAATAAAATGACTACATGAAAAGACGAAAATTTAAGTATAATGGCCAATTAGAATAAAACAAAAATAGCTATTGAAGTGGAAAAACATTAGTGGAAAGTGGAAATATGAAATTTGAGGTGAAATATAATTCATGATTACTAATAAATTGTTACATAGAATATTTTAAGCTGAATTATTACAATACATAATCCATACATAAGTGATGAGCATAAAGTCAATTAATTAAACAACAATTAAAGTGAAAAGAACAATTTATTACCTCAAGAACCTTTATACTAATGTTGAGGGAATTTTTACTATAATGGTTGGAATCATGGGAAAATAAACTTGATTTTATCCATTTTTAATCGCACTATCATTTTGTAGTTCTATTCTGATAAATATCAACTTCATATCATACACTAACAAATGAAGTTGAGTTTTTATTCCTAGAGCACAAATGTACCATAATAGAATTATATTTCATAATTTCTATCTTTTTGTATCTTTAATAATAAAATGTTTATAACATGTTATCCCCAATATATGAATACAATTTTGATGAAATAATATTTATTTTCTAAAAATCTATCAAATTTTCAACTAATACAATTCTATAAATGGAAAAGCCTAATTATATTCAATGATTTAAAATATTATTTAAAATGTCACTATATTTTAAGAAATATGTTAACATTTAACAGCCAAATATAATAAATCCACTCTTATTTTTTAGATACCAACAATGGGAATACATTGGTCATCTATTATCCTAAAAGACAGTAAAACTAGAGTTACGAAATATCACTATGAAAACAAAAACATTTTTTAAAATAAATATTTCCTCATTAAATAAATAAAATAATTGATTACTGGATATATTCATTTAATCTAAAAACATTTTATACTCCATCAATTATATCATAATACTTTTTTTCAATAAAATAAATAATTAGATACAATAAAATAAATATTATGGAATTTCATTCATATATATTAATAATATTTTATCTCAATGTCATTATATCCACCTCATGAACATATCATGAGTTATCTTCACCTTAATAATGGGTTATCAAAAAAATATCCCAATTCTATTAAATTAATTTTTTAGGTCATCCGTATAGTTACACATATTCATACTTATCAATGATGATAAAATTTCATTGAAGAATCCTTATATATTTTATAATTCTTGAATTCCAATACATAAACACTTCAATGCTTCTAATTCATTATTAGAACATTAAGTAGGATTCATCACCATATTCATTAATGCATCATTCCTTTCATGTTAAATTTTTAATCACACCATCTTGACCATAAAAATAATTATTAATATAAACTTGTTGATCATTTACATGATTTTTATTCCATAGACATTGATTTTCATAATGAAAATATTTTTCACATTTAATAAATTCAAATGTAGATTATTCCTTTGGAAATAAATTATTCAAATCCATTGAGTTAACTTATCATTTCATTTTTACAAATAAATAACATACAATTGTGCCTTATTCTCCACACATAAAATAACTTCTAACTCTTTTAATACATTATATTTAGTTATTATTCCATGATAATAAACATATATAAAATTGAAAATTCTCTCATATATGGCCTCCACCACCAAAAATTTTCAATGGATTATATCTTTATTTTATTTTATGAGTCTCAAAGGTGGTTAGGATTTATGTTTTTAATCATATATCTTTTCAACTGATTATAAATAAAAACAATATCCTCCGCAGTATTCATGATCACATTTGGATTATTATCAAAAATAAATTATTATATTCATTGTGAACCTAGTCACTTTTGGTTAACTCCATTCATGAAAAAATGTGCGAAGAATAATATTCATAGAGGAAAGAAAAATAATCCTAAAAAAACTTTTATATTATGGAGAATTCATGGAAACATTTTATTATATAGTAAAACATAACATTAATATAGTTCATATGTGATTATTTAATATTAAAATGATTTCAATTAACTTGAAAAGAAAATTTTGATTTAAAAAAGATTTTCAAACATGAACTTTAGTAAGGGAACACTCACATTGCATTATAATGATTGTTTAGAAATTCTTAAACAAAACTTTTTAATGTTGTATACCAATGATACATATACAAAAAAACATAATCATATTATGGTACTAATACACTGATTTATTGATCGTAAAACCACCTAATTTATTCTTCAATATAACATTAATATATTTTCGCAAACATATATATATATATATAATTATCTCATGTGTTCTTCAGTATATTTCTATCATCGTAATTCTAATAAATAAGAAAATACTTTTTCTGATAGCATATTTTAGGAAAAAATTATAATTAATAAATATTATAAATCAATTGATGAGTAGTCATTACATAAAATAGTGATCCATTAATCAATGAGTTACTAATAGTTTCGTTGGAAACTATTCTTTATAAAAAATTAGTTCATAATTGAATATATCATATCCCAATACAATTTTCATAACTAGAAACCTTTTATAAAATGTAATACATAATAAATTGATTCATAATATATTGAAATTAAACATAATAAATTGTTAGCTAATATGATAAGTAATGCTAAAAAATTGAGTTATTAATAGAACATTATAATACAGTTATGATAACATGACAATAAAATTTTAAAATGAAACCCTATAATATCTTAGATCATAAAAATGATAAATATAATAAATCATAGTAGTTTATAAGACATTAATAAAAATGGAATGAAAGAAAATAACCAATGATACCATAAAAGTTTAATAAGATATAGATTTTGGAATTAAAATAATTGTAGAAAATAATTTACTTAGTATCCATGAATCATTTACTATATTACCGGCATGAATTATGTCTACTTATAAAGTTAACATAGTAGTCAAGGTTTACACCAAAAACTATCATACGAGATTTATTTTCCTCCTTAAAACATTAATGTATTCTAGGTTCACTCTCATTACTTTCATAGTGTTAAAATTCCCATTATTATTTGTGTTTACTACCAATTCCAATATTATTTATCTCGTTAGATTCTAACCATTGCGTAGTACATTATACAGAACTATTGTCCCCAATGGTACCTTCTTATAACATGACCACCATTAATTTTTATAATGTAACCCCTTCACACAAATCAAAAATATAAATATGTTTTCCAAATTATCATAAAAAATACTTCATTTGTGAGCCTAAAAAAATAGGGTGGTTTAATAAACCATATGTGATACCAGTCAAATGAAAATTAATTTTTTTAAAACAATTGTTAATATAATAATAATTAGAATTGAAATGGCTTTCATAAGCACTTTATAATATAAAAATAGTAAAAAATCCATTGAATTGGAACATGTTTGATGTGCATCTTATCATCATAATGATAAACAATCCAAAGAATGAATAAGGATATTATCAATGAATCATATCATTATTAATGATTACATAACCAAAAATAATGTCATTTTAGATGTAAATTGTATTTTTTAGATCATTTGTATCATTTCGTCATGGAAAAATTATTTTCACGTTGATAATAATGTTTAAAAATTTAATGGTGAAAATAAATGTGAAAATTATTTTCATTGAAAAAAAACTATCATGACCTATAAATAATGTTTTATAATATTTATTGATTATGATGGTTAGAAATTTCATTCATATGCTACATTAAAGAACTATGATTCCATTCATATTTTTAGTAAAATAAAAAAATGGTCTTTATTTGGAGAAAAAATGAAGATTACTTATAAAAATACTTAATTGTAAAAAAGGGTTCATATGTATTTATAAATCATATATAAACATACAAAATTCTTGAAAACATTTTAGAGAATATAGATATATAAGAAAATGGAGTTTCCCTCTAAGAGAGAAATATGGTTGGTTTTAATTGAAAGTAATATTTTAAAATCATGAGATCATAATGTAAAGAAAATGAAGGGAACAATTTATTCATAATAAATTACAAATGTAGAATAAAACTAATTTTTTTCCATTAAAAATATATCATATTATTTTTTCATTGAATAGATAATCATTACCAATCCAGATAAATAATGATATTATAACAACAAACCCTATCAATAGTGATATCTTTTGAATCATAATATCCATAAGATAAATAACCGTATAAGGAATTTTTTGTAGAATAATTTTAATGTGGGGAATAATAAAATACATTAATGGTGATTATACATACCATAAAAAAGAAACAAGTTGTGAATATTTCATATGTCTACCGTAAATAAAAAAGAGACTAGAAATCCATTAACAAATGTATTGATGTCCTTTATACATGTTTGAACATCCATTATAATAATTAAATTTTTATTCAAAATACTATTAAAAATAAAACATATATTTATCATACTATATAATATTCACTTATGACATTTTATTTCTCAATATTTGAAATTCATTGTTAAAATCACATTTTCAGTAATTACTACATTATATTTCTTGTGTATTTTGTTGTGGTGTTATTGGTCCTTTTAATTTTTCTTTGGTTAAATAATATCCAATACATTAAATATGTAATTAATATATAATATATTCATTATGTATGTACTTAATGAAATCTATAATGATATATATAAATAATGAAATACATTATTCATGGAGATGGGAGGCCATACGTACTCCTGAACGTTATGTCTTTTTTTTCATTGAATGGAAAGAAATAATTGTAAATAATAAATATAATTTATTGATATATTATAATATAATTGATATTAAAAAATTTAAACTAATTTGTTCTTATTACATTTCTTGTAATGCACAAGTAAAAGAAGAGCCATTTCTCTTTGACATGAGGTACTCTACCATACACAGGTGCAACATTATCGTATTCCCACAGAATGGAATATAAGATTGTATATTAGGACCCAACCTTTAACATTACATCATCATGTTTTTAGTAAATAAATTATTATATTTAACTTGGAATACCTTTTCAGTTTTAGAGTTTAAGCGATTTAAGTCATAACACATACATAACAAAACCATAAAATTACAAAGTGGGAACATCTGATTAGTTTCTCCTTTCCTAAAATATAATTCCTCTAAAAAAATAATTTTATATTTTCATGATAAATCTTACGAAAATTTTACCAAACCTTATACTTTCCCATGACCATCAATATAATAATATGGAAATATTTTAAAAATATTGTTTAAGAAGAAATATTTTATTGAGGGATATCGCGTGAAGGAAACTTTTAGTCCAATAAAAATATTATATCCCTTAAAAACATTATAATAAACACAAATATTTAAACATAATGTTAACTATAAATCATTAAAAATATCATTTATCTAATCTTTTTAAAACATTTTATTTACATTAAAACACATTATAACGCGTTGAGAATACTTATAGGTATAATTTTACATCACATCATGCTACCCTTATTGAACCTTTATAAATTGGAATAACCATATGGGAAACATCAACTATAATTCTCTAGAGAATAAAATAATTATCCAATTTAATAGAGTTATGTCTAGGAACACCCATCATTTATGCTATAATAGCATCGACAATAACTTTTTGGGCACACCCACCATATATAATTTCCTTGAACCACAAGATGAATATAAAAGTTTAAAATAAAAAACCATTTTAAAATCATATGAATGTCACATTTAGAAGTTATAATTACATTTTAATTAAAAATCAAACTTTAAATACAAAATTCACTTTTATTTTGAAAAAAATAACAATACTAATACTCCCAAAAAAATATTATAGGATTAATAATTAAATAAACCATATAAAATTTTAGAGGAATGTAGAGATATGATAAAATTCATAGTTACAAGAATGGTTATTATCACAATACTTTTAAAATAGAATTTTCTATTTTTCATTTTTTAATACATTCCATTTAAAATACATTAAATAATACCTTTAGAAAAAAAATCCAAATGAATTAATTGATAAATAATGGGAAATTATAAATATTTTTATGTCCATATATAATCCATTCAAAAATCATTTTAAAAACGTGATCATGGAAGATAAAGGGAGTCTCAATAAAAGTGGATTAATTTAGATAAAATTCCCACTATCACATAATATTTCCCATGAATTAACATCATTAAAACATTAAATACCCTAATAATATTTTAATTATTTCTATTAAAATTCATAGGGATCCATATGTGACTTAAATGTAATAAAGCTGCATACCTCATGATATGCATCAGCAAATGTAACATGAGATGAGGTCACATGCATTGAGTATGAATTGTCACATGTATTTATATTCCTAAATAGTAAACAAATGTTATTTATTTACATTAATGTGAGACTATATTGTTTTTATTACTAATTTTGTTTCACTTATTAATAAGTTATATACAATTACATAATCAATTAATTTTATGTCTGATGTTTTGACAATATTTATATATCAAAAACAAGTTTAGTAGGACGACTATGGTAAAATACATCATTATTTAAAAATATAAAGAATAATTATTAGACATAATATTCATATCTATACAAATATTATACTATTGAAACAAATTATTAAATTTGGTTATTAAAAAAGAACTGATGTTACCATCATAGAAAAGTTTGGCCGAATATACGCATGTGTAATAAGTTCATTTTTCATTTATCATTATAGAAAAAAATTTAGTAATATGTTATCCTTATTGATTAATAATTATTTCATATATACCATACTAT
The DNA here is from genome assembly GCA_963277665.1 of Viscum album. Lineage (NCBI taxonomy): Eukaryota > Viridiplantae > Streptophyta > Magnoliopsida > Santalales > Viscaceae > Viscum > Viscum album. Next base: position 1,273,218,296 of record OY728146.1, read on the forward strand.
TTTATGATATATAATTATATATACCATTCATGTTATGTGGTAATGAATAAAGGAATTGTGTCACTTCAAATAGGTTGTAGTCCACATGTCCATCAACGACATGTTGATTTTTTCATTGAGCGATGATGTAAAAAAATTGATATATTATATTTAAATTAATATAAATATTTTATTTTTATTAAAAATATTTCATTCACAAAACATGTATTTATTATCATTACCCTTACTAACATCTACATATAATTTTACTGATAACGAATCATATCACATCATGAGGGGGTCGTATTCCACACACAATAACAACATTATTGTATCCCCAAGGGAATAGAATAAAAAAATTCATATATAATATAATGAATAAAATGTTATTATTAATTTATAAATTTCTTATATAAATTTTATATACATAATTATACCCATCATTGAGTAGACGTAATAGAAAAATGAAAATTTTTATTTCACAATGTTGTAGTCCTATGTACAAAACACTATTGATTTCAAAACCCAATAGATGGAAGTTAATGTTTTTTAGGTGTTATCTTTTAAAAAAATATCTCAGTATATTTAATATATTATTTTTATTATATAATCATTGTATAATATTAATTTAATGGGGTGGGTAAGGAAATAACATAACAAGTTCAATAATGAATGGTTTATCTTCATTAGGCGTGTCCTTTTGGGTTTCACCAATGGCCTTGCCGTTTTAGTATTATGTACAAATTGAGGATTCTATTATGAGAGTATGGAAGTTTATATGTGATTATGGAATAGAGTGCCCATGAAAATGGTCTTCAGATGTAATAAGGGTGGAGCGGGTGATGACTTTTACAAGTGGGGTGAGTGGAAAACCTAATATCTTATTTAAAGTGTAAATTACAAAATTTTTTATTGTAATCATTCCTAAATTATAGTACAATTTACGTAATACAAAATATATAGAAGAAATATTGTTTGAGAATTTGTTTTTGAGAAGATTTGTATCAATTATACACCTAATATTCTATGTTTAACCACTAGTTAAATGTGTTTTTTTGCCTTAATCGGTGTAATTAATATTAATTATATTTACTAATATTATTGCTAAAAAATTAATTAAATTTTTTTCAAAATTATATATAATTTTTATTAAAAATTTGGGAACCATTTTTTTAGATTCAAATCACATTTTTTGAAACAATTAATTCAATAGTAATCCCATAAATGCAATAATAAAGCATGATGTTAAGGGGAGTATTATTTTAGAAAAAGATAATTATATATTAAATAAATGAATAATAATGATAGTTATAATAAACAAAATTTTTTTATTGATATAAAATAAATAATATAATTTAAAACATTCCACATTAGGTATTATTTTTATAAATTAAAATAGATAATGATTATTCATTTTAAAATAGATTTTAGAAAAAACTTATCTTAAAATCCAAAAACCACTTATTTTAAAACTAACATAATGTTGTTTCAAAAGTAACTATATGGAATAAATGTAATTAAATATTGAATATGATACTAGAAAAAATATTCCAAATATTTTGGTACACGAAAATTAATTAATGTTTGAAATGGAAAATGTTTTCTATAAAAATCATATTTTTCAATATTCACTGAAAATTAAATATTTTAAAAGAAATCCATAAATTTAACACCATGTATATTTTGATTTAAATATATAAAAAATATATTGATTTTATAAAATTAAATTACTAAATTTTATAAATTATCAATTTCAATGAAATCTTATTAGAGAAGTGTTTAATTTATAAAATAACATTTTTGATTCAAAATTAATTAATATATTTATATGTAATATAACAATATAATTATTATTAATTAACTTGATATTGATTTACTATATTATTACGTTGGTTTTTTCATCCTTCCCACATTTTTGGGCTTCCTTCCTCTCAATATTACTAACTTATTATATAATTTGTGATATCTTTCCACCATAGAATTTTCTAATTTGAATGATTCCACATCAACCATATGGTTTTTATATAAAACAATAATATAATGAATCATATAATTCAACAAAAAAATTATCTCTAAATTAAATAATCATAATATTATAATCCATATATGAATAATTCTCTACCAACAGAATGTCCTCATGGATCAAAACATGATATGAATCTGGTAGATAGTTTCTTAACATTGAAACATGAAATATATTGTGTACTTAAGATAAACATGAGGTTAAGGCCACTTTGTAGAAAATTCATCTATATTATAAAGTAATTCATATTTTAAAATGAAAGATAGACCCATATTCCCCTTTTAAATGAAACATTTCATAGTTTTCCATGTTGAAAATATTTGAAAGACCTGATCACCTACATAAAATAAAAGATACCGCATCTAATTTTCTGCATAATTTTTTCAACCTTCTAGGATCTATACTCATATGTTAGGGAATAGTTAGAGCCTTCTCAATCATATCCTCTACCAACTATGGTCCCATTAAAATAATTTATATTATATGATCCCAAAATGTGGGTTCTCAGAACAGAATCAAATATAATTCCTCAAATAGTTATATACGTGTACTAGAATGAAACATTTTGTTAAAATAAATATTTCCTCATTAAATAAATAAATTAATTGATTACTGGATATATTCATTTAATCTAAAAACATTTTAAACTCCATCAATTATATCATAATACTTTTTTTCAATAAAATAAATAATTAGATACAATATAATAAATATTATGAAATTTCATTCATATATATTAATAATATTTTATCTCAATGTCATTATATCCACCTCATGAACATATCATGAGTTATCTTCACCTTAATAATGGGTTATCAAAAAAATATCCCAATTCTATTAAATTAATTTTTTAGGTCATCCGTATAGTTACACATATTCATACTTATCAATGATGATAAAATTTCATTGAAGAATCCTTATATATTTTATAATTCTTGAATTCCAATACATAAACACTTCAATGCTTCTAATTAATTATTAGAACATTAAGTAGGATTCATAACCATATTCATTAATGCATCATTCCTTTCATGTTAATTTTTTATTCACATCAACTTGACCATAAAAATAATTAAAAATATAAACTTGTTGATCATTTACATGATTTTTATTCCTTAGACATTGATTTTCATAATGAAAATATTTTTCACATTTAAAAAATTCAAATGTAGATTATTCCTTTGGAAATAAATTATTCAAATCCATTGAGTTAACTTATCATTTCATTTTTACAAATAAATAACATACAATTGTGCCTTATTCTCCACACATAAAATAACTTCTAACTCTTTTAATAAATTATATTTAGTTATTCTTCCTTGATAATAAACATATATAAAATTGAAAATTCTCTCATATATGGCCTCCACCACCAAAAATTTTCAATGAATTATATCTTTATTTTATTTTATGAGTCTCAAAGGTGGTTAGGATTTATGTTTTTAATCATATATCTTTTCAACTGATTATAAATAAAAACAATATCCTCCGAAGTATTCATGATCACATTTGGATTCTTATCAAAAAAAAATTATTATATTCATTGTGAACCTATATACTTTTGGTTAACTCCATTCATGAAAAAATGTGTGAAGAATAATATTCATAGAGGAAAGAAAAATAATCCTAAAAAACATTCATATTATGGAGAATTCATGGAAACATTTAATTATATAGTAAAACATAACATTAATATAGTTCATATGTGATTATTTAATATTAAAATGATTTCAAATAACTTGAAAAGAAAATTTTGATTTACAAAAGATTTTCAAACATGAACTTTAGTAAGGGAACACTCACATTGCATTATAATGATTGTTTAGAAATTCTTAAACAAATCTTTTTAATGTTGTATACCAAAGATACATATACACTAAAACATAATCATATTATGGTACTAATACACTGATTTATTGATCGTAAAACCACCTAATTTATTCTTCAATATAACATTAATATATTTTCGCAAACATATATATATATATATATATATAATTATCTCATGTGTTCTTCACTATATTTCTATCATCGTAATTCTAATAAATAAGAAAATATTTTTTCTGATAGCATATTTAAGGAAAAAATTATAATTAATAAATATTATAAATCAATTGATGAGTAGTCATTACATAAAATAGTGATCCATTACTCAATGAGTTACTAATAGTTTTGTTGGAAACTATTCTTTATAAAAAATTAGTTCATAATTGAATTATATCATATCCCAATACAATTTTCATAACTATAAACCTTTTATAACATGTAATACATAATAAATTGATTCATAATATATTGAAATTAAACATAATAAAAGGTTAGATAATATGATAAGTAATGTTAAAAAATTGAGTTATTAATAGAACATTATAATACAGTTATGATAACATGACAATAAAATTTTATAATGAAACCCTATAATATCTTAGATCATAAAAATGATAAATATAATAAATCATAGTAGTTTATAAGACATTAATAAAAATGGAATGAAAGAAAATAACCAATGATACCATAAAAGTTTAATAAGATATAGATTTTGGAATTCAAATAATTGTAGAAAATAATTTACATAGTAGCCATGAATCATTTACTATATTACCAGCATGAATTATGTCTACTTATAAAGTTAACATAGTAGTCAAGGTTTACACCAAAAACTATCATATAAGATTTATTTTCCTCCTTAAAACATTAATGTATTCTAGGTTCACTCTCATTACTTTCATAGTGTTAAAATTCCCATTATTATTTGTGTTTACTACCAATTCCAATCTTATTTATCTCGTTAGATTCTAACCATTGCGTAGTACATTATACAGACCTATTTTCCCCAATGGTACCTTCTTATAACATGACCACCATTAATTTTTATAATGTATCCCCTTCACACAAATCAAAAATATAAATATGTTTTCCAAATTATCATAAAAAATACTTCATTTGTGAGCCTAAAAAAATAGGGTGGTTTAATAAAGCATATGTGATACCAGTCAAATGAAAATTAATTTTTTTCAAAACAATTGTTAATATAATAATAAGTAGAATTGAAATGGTTTTCATAAGCACTTTATAATATAAAAATAGTAAAAAATCCATTGAATTGGAACGTGTTTGATGTGCATCTTATCATCATAATCATAAACAATCCAAAGAATGAATAAGGATATTATCAATGAATCATATCATTATTAATGATTACATAACCAAAAATAATGTCATTTTAGATGTAAATTGTATTTTTTAGATCATTTGTATCATTTCGTCATAGAAAAAGTATTTTCACGTTGATAATAATGTTTAAAAATTTAATGGTGAAAATAAATGTGAAAATTATTGTAATTGAAAAAAACTATCATGACCTATAAATAATGTTTTATAATATTTATTGATTATGATGGTGAGAAATTTCATTCTTACGCTACATTAAAGAACTATGATTCCATTCATATTTTTAGTAAAATAAAAAATGGTCTTTATTTGGAGAAAAAATGAAGATTACTTATAAAAATACTTAATTGTAAAAAAGGGTGCATATGTCTTTATAAATCATATATAAACATACAAAATTATTGAAAACATTTTAGAGAATATAGATATATAAGAAAATGGAGTTTCCCTCTAAGAGAGAAATATGGTTGGTTTTAATTGAAAGTAATATTTTAAAATCATGAGATCATAATGTAAAGAAAATGAAGGGAACAATTTATTCATAATAAATTACAAATGTAGAATAAAACTAATTTTTTTCAATTAAAAATATATCATATTATTTTTTCATTGAATAGATAATCATTACCAATCCAGATAAATAATGATATTATAACAACAAACCCTATCAATAGTGATATCTTTTGAATCATAATATCCATAAGATAAATAACCGTATAAGGAATTTTTTGTGGAATAATTTTAATGTGGGGAATAATAAAATACATTAATGCTGATTATACATACCATAAAAAAGAAACAAGTTGTGAATATTTCATATGTCTACTGTAAATAAAAAAGAGACTAGAAATACATTAACAGATGTATTGATGTCCTTTATACATGTTTGAACATCCATTATAATAATTAAATTTTAATTCAAAATACTATTAAAAATAAAACATATATTTATCATACTATATAATATTTACTTATGACATTTTATTTCTCAATATTTAAAATTCATTGTTAAAATCACATTTTCAGTAATTACTACATTATATTTCTTGTGTATTTTGTTGTGGTGTTATTGGTCCTTTTAATTTTTATATGGTTAAATAATATCCAATACATTAAATATGTAATGAATATATAATATATTCATTATGTATGTACTTAATGAAATCTATAATGATATATATAAATAATGAAATACATTATTCATGGAGATGGGAGGCCATACGTACTCCTGAACGTTATGTCTTTTTTTTCATTGAATGGAAAGAAATAATTATAAATAATAAATATAATTTATTGATATATTATAATATAATTGATATTAAAAAATTTAAACTAATTTGTTCTTATTACATTTCTTGTAATGCACAAGTAAAAGAAGAGCCATTTCTCTTTGACATGAGGTACTCTGCCATACACAGGTGCAACATTATCGTATTCCCACAGAATGGAATATAAGATTGTATATAAGGACCCAACCTTTAACATTACATCATCATGTTTTTAGTAAATAAATTATTATATTTAACTTGGAATACCTTTTCAGTTTTAGAGTTTAAGCGATTTAAGTCATAACACATACATAACAAAACCATAAAATTATAAAGTGGGAACATCTGATTAGTTTCTCCTTTCCTAAAATATAATTCCTCTAAAAAAATAACTTTATATTTTCATGATAAATCTTACGAAAATTTTACCAAACCTTATACTTTCCCATGACCATCAATATAATAATATGGAAATATTTTAAAAATATTGTTTAAGAAGAAATATTTTATTGAGGGATATCGCGTGAAGGAAACTTTTAGTCCAATAAAAATATTATATCCCTTAAAAACATTATAATAAACACAAATATTTAAACATAATGTTAATTATAAATCATTAAAAATATCATTTATCTAATCTTTTCAAAACATTTTATTTACATTAAAACACATTATAACGCGTTGAGAATACTTATAGGTATCATTTGACATCACATCATGCTACCCTTATTGAACCTTTATAAATTGGAATAACCATATTGGAAACATCAACTATAATTCTCTAGAGAATAAAATAATTATCCAATTTAATAGAGTTATGTCTAGGCACACCCATCATTTATGCTATAATAGCATCGACAATAACTTTTTGGGCACACCCACCATATATAATTTCCTTGAACCACAAGATGAATATAAAAGTTTAAAATAAAAAACCATTTTAAAATCATATGAATGTCACATTTAGAAGTTATAATTACATTTTAATTAAAAATAAAACTTTAAATACAAAATTCACTTTTATATTGAAAAAAATAACAATACTAATACTCCCAAAAAAATATTATAGGATTAATAATTAAATAAACCATATAAAATTTTAGAGGAATGTAGAGATATGATAAAATTCATAGTTACAAGAATGGTTATTATCACAATACTTTTAAAATAGAATTTTCTATTTTTCATTTTTTAATACATTCCATTTATAATACATTAAATAATACCTTTAGAAAAAAAATCCAAATGAATTAATTGATAAATAATGGGAAATTATAAATATTTTTATGTCCATATAGAATCCATTCAAAAATCATTTTAAAAACGTGATCATGGAAGATAAAGGGAGTCTCAATAAAAGTGGATTAATTTAGATAAAATTCCCATTATCACATAATATTTCCCATGAATTAACATCATTAAAACATTAAATACCCTAATAATATTTTAATTATTTCTATAAAAATTCATAGGGATCCATATGTGACTTAAATGTAATAAAGCTACATACCTCAAGATATGCATCAGCAAATGTAACATGAGATGAGGTCACATGCATTGAGTATGAATTGTCACATGTATTTATATTCCTAAATAGTAAACAAATGTTATTTATTTACATTAATGTGAGACTATATTGTTTTTATTACTAATTTTGTTTCACTTATTAATAAGTTATATACAATTACATGATCAATTAATTTTATGTCTGATGTTTTGAAAATATTTATATATCAAAAACAAGTTTAGTAGGACGACTATGGTAAAATACATCATTATTTAAAAATATAAAGATTAATTATTAGACATAATATTCATATCTATACAAAAATTATACTATTGAAACAAATTATTAAATTTGGTTATTAAAAAAGAACTGATGTTACCATCATAGATAAGTTTGGCCGAATATACGCATGTGTAATAAGTTCATTTTTCATTTAGAATTATAGAAAAAAATTTAGTAATATGTTATCCTTATTGATTAATAATTATTTCATATATACCATACTATTTTATGATATATAATTATATATACCATTCATGTTATGTGGTAATGAATAAAGGAATTGTGTCGCTTCAAATAGGTTGTATTCCACATGTCCATCAACGACATGTTGATTTTTTCATTGAGCGATGATGTTAAAAAAATTGATATATTATATTTAAATTAATATAAATATTTTATTTTTATTCAAAATATTTCATTCACAAAACATGTATTTATTATCATTACCCTTACTAACATCTACATATCATTTTACTGATAACGAATCATATCACATCATGAGGGGGTCGTATTCCACACACAATAACAACATTATTGTATCCCCAAGGGAATAGAATAAAAAAATTCATATATGATATAATGAATAAAATGTTATTATTAATTTATAAATTTCATATATAAATGTTTTATACATAATTATACCCATCTTTGAGTAGACGTAATAGAAAAATGAAAATTTTTATTTCACAATGTTGTAGTCCTATGTACAAAACACTATTGATTTCAAAACCCAATAGATGGAAGTTAATGTTTTTTAGGTGTTATCTTTTTAAAAAATATCTCAGTATAATTAATATATTATTTTTATTATATAATCATTGTATAATATTAATTTAATGGGGTGGGTAAGGAAATAACATAACAAGTTCAATAATGAATGGTTCATCTTCATTAGGCGTGTCCTTTTGGGTTTCACCAATGGCCTTGCCGTTTTAGTATTATGTACAAATTGAGGATTCTATTATGAGAGTATGGAAGTTTATATGTGATTATGGGATAGAGTGCCCATGAAAATGGTCTTCAGATGTAATAAGGGTGGAGCGGGTGATGACTTTTACAAGTGGGGTGAGTGGAAAACGTAATATCTTATTTAAAGTGTAAATTACAAAAAAAAAATTTATTGTAATCATTCCTAAATTATAGTACAATTTACGTAATACAAAATATATAGAAGAAATATTGTTTGAGAATTTGTTTTTGAGAAGATTTGTATCAATTATACACCTAATATTCTATGTTTAACCACTTGTTAAATGTGTTTTTTTGCCTTAATCGGTGTAATTAATTTTAATTATATTTACTAATATTATTGCTAAAAAATTAATTAAAAGTTTTTCAAAATTATATATAATTTTTATTAAAAATTTAGAAACCATTTTTTTAGATTCAAATCACATTTTTTGAAACAATTAATTCAATATTAATCCCATAAATGCAATAATAAAGCATGATGTTAAGGGGAGTATTATTTTAGAAAAAGATAATTATATATTAAATAAATGAATAATAATGATAGTTATAATAAACTAAATTTTTTTATTGATATAAAATAAATAATATAATTTAAAACATTCCACATTAGGTATTATTTTTATAAATTAAAATAGATAATGATTATTCATTTTAAAATAGATTTTAGAAAAACTTATCTTAAAAACCAAAAACAACTTATTTTAAAACTAACTTAATGTTGATTCAAAAGTAACTATATGGAATAAATGTAATTAAATATTGAATATGATACTAGAAAAAATATTCCAAATATTTTGGTACACGAAAATTAATTAATGTTTGAAAAGGAAAAAGTTTTCTATAAAAATCATATTTTTCAATATTCACTGAAAATTAAATATTTTAAAAGAAATCCATAAATTTAACACCATGTATATTTTGATTTAAATATATAAAAAATATATTGATTTTATAAAATTAAATTTCTAAATTTTATAAATTATCAATTTCAATGAAATCTTATTAGAGAAGTGTTTAATTTATAAAATAACATTTTTGATTCAAAATTAATTAATATATTTATATGTAATATAACAATATAATTATTATTAATTAACTTGATATTGATTTACTATATTATTACGTTGGTTTTTTCATCCTTCCCACATTTTTATACTTCCTTCCTCTCAATATTACTAACTTATTATATAATTTGTGATATCTTTCCACCATAGAATTTTCTAATTTGAATGATTCCACATCAACCATATGGTTTGTATATAAAACAATAATATAATGAATCATATAATTCAACAAAAAAATATCTCTAATTTAAATAATCATAATATTATTATCCATATATGAATAATTCTCTACCAACAGAATGTCCTCATGGATCAAAACATGATATGAATCTGGTAGATAGTTTCTTAACATTGAAACATGAAATATATTGTGTACTTAAGATAAACATGAGGTTAAGGCCACTTAGTAGAAAATTCATCTATATTATCAAGTAATTCATATTTTAAAATGAAAGATAGACCCATATTCCCCTTTTAAATGAAACTTTTCATAGTTTTCCATGTTGAAAATATTTGAAAGACCTGATCACCTACATTAAATAAAAGATACCGCATCTAATTTTCTGCATAATTTTCTCAACCTTCTAGGATCTATACTCATATGTTAGGGAATAGTTAGAGCCTTCTCAATCATATCCTCTACCAACTATGGTCCCATAAAAATAATTTATATTATATGATCCCAAAATGTGGGTTCTCAGAACAGAATCACATATAATTCCTCAAATAGTTATATACGTGTACTGGAATGAAACATTTTGTTAAAATAAAAATCAACAAAAGAAAGAGATTGATCCGAACATACATGGTAATCCATGGACTTGGAAGGAAGCAGATCATGCATGGTTTTTATTATCCACTCAAGATGTCCATCAGATTTAGGATGAAAACTTGTACTAAAATATAATTCATCACACAAATCCTTATAAAAAAAATTAAAATTAGGTATGAACCTGGGATCATTATATGATTCAATAGAGCTTTGAAATCCATGAAACCTATCTATCTTAATAAGATATAGTCATAAAATCTTATATAAAGAAATTTTATATTAAATGGGAAGGAAAATAATAATTTTAATAATTTTATCAGCAAAAAAACAAATCAAATTATTTCTTTTAAAATTATTTTCCAATCATACTATTAAATTCATTTATATATTCTAGCTCTTCAAAAATGGAATTAGCAATGGTTGATTTATTCCTTTTTGTAATTTTCATTCATATTTATCCTAATAAAAGGTTATGGACATAATTAAAAAATCAATAATATATCATTTCATTACATCCAATTAGTAATACATCGAATTGTCTCTGTAAATCTTATTGCTACTTTGATTAATCAAAAATAGAGAACTACTATATTTATTCAAAAGTCTTTTTCTCGACTAGGAAACCTAAGGCACACACAATTACTTTCAAAATCATAAATCATCTTCTTTATCAATATTAAATCATTTAATATTTTAATTCTAAATATATTCTACATTTTCATATATTCATTTATCATTTTTATGATAATTAATACTTATTTTTAACCAATTCACCAACACAAAAACTTGAAATAAAATTTATGATGCCCATAAATCCACATCATATATTCCAAAACTAATTAGATAGTTAACAAAATGGTCTTGTTTCAAATGTAATGTGTGTATCTTAGCTTACATTCTTGACTCAAAGTATCGACCACTTTCTTTTTCTTTATGGTATTGTAATGAATTATGAAATCATAGTCCATTATTATTTCATGATATCTTATCTATCTCATGTTCAAATATTTATAAGCAAATATATAATTTATTTTTTTTATGATTAGTATATTTTCTTCACTTTACCCCATATAAGTTGTGCTCCCTAAATTTTTTGTGTAAATAAAACTACATCTAATTACAAATAATGTATATGATAGTTTAACTTAAGTGGTTTTAAATAACATGACACATAAGAAATTACATTATAAATATGAATTTCATTACAACCATTTCCTTTTAATGAAGAATAAATGCAGATATCTAATTCTATATTTGTTGAGTGATGTTATAGAACTAGGGAATTTAAAAAATCTTCTTCATTACTTCTTTAAAACAATCATAAAATTCTTTTTCCAGATCATCATAACTCATTTTTAGTTATCATAGTAGCTGGGCATGAAAACCGAAGAATGTTTTCAATGAAGAACAACAGGTAACCCTCTCATCCATGAAATATAAAAGTTTCTGTGATAATTTTTGGTCTTTTTAATTCATTTACAACCATTTATATCAGAGTGTCCACATTTAATCAATATTAATAAAAAATATGGCTTTGTAAAGAGATTCATTGAAACAAAATTTCGAAAAATAATAATTTACTATATTTATTATTTTATTTTTGAGTATTCAAAAAACAAAGAGTTGTATTTGATGTTATTCCTATATTTTATAATATAAAAAAACTCATTAATAAAAAAAATAAAAATAATGTGTGTAAATTTTCAAATAATTCTATTCATAATGTATATAATTAGAAAAGATGCATTAGATAACCCAAACAACATAACTAAAAATTCAAAGTTCCTGTATCTAGTTAGAAACTGAACCTTAAGAATATTTTCTTCCATAAAATTAATTTTATGGTACCATGACCTTAGTGTAACTATTGAAAAATATCTTATTTTCTAGAGTTGATCAAATAAATAATCTTTATCGGGAAATGGTTACTATTTCATAATAGTGTTGTTATTCTATTATCTATAATCAATAAATATTTTCATTGAACCATATTTCATTTTAATAATCGATATATGGTCACCTCACAGTGATGTTAATTGATCAATGAATCCTTTATAAAGTAACTCATGTTATTTATTTTTCAATTCTAAAAGATTATCTTGATACACTATATTAGGGTGTTTAGAAGGTGAAATAGAATTATGTACAATATTAATATAAAACCCAATCAATTAATCAGAAATAAACCCAAAAAATAAACTCATGAAAAATAGAAATAAATTTATTTACTACTAGAACATCACTAATTTAAACCATTTAATTATTTTAATCAATATGATTTACTAAAAAATATAATCAATTTTTCTACATCTTTAAAAACTATAAAAAGAATAAAATCAATGAATGTAACTTTATCTATAGGGAAATATATCATAACATGATAAAATATAATCAAATAAGTAAAAATAATGATATAAAACTCAAGTAATGAATCTTCAAAAGTATTTTTATGAAAATCCATCACACTGATTTTAATTTAAAGGTTCCTATAATTCCCAATGTTGCTTATAATTCCACACAATGTGTTCACCAAAATTTCTATTAGACATTCTTGAGGTGATTTCCCATAATTAGATGAAAATATCATAGAAATGAAATAATGTGAAGATCAAGTGTTAGAGATGGTACCAATAAAATTTGATTACAAAAGTAACAAAGCTATCAAAACTCCATTTGGTGGCCTAAAATTTTCTATAATATTATAAAAAACCCCCCCTAAACATTTTTTTATTAATAATATTTCCCTCATGTGAAACTATCGTCACATATGAATCTGAATAATGAACTAAATTATTGAAAATTAAAAATATTGCCAATAGATGGATATTAGTTTCCCTATTATTTGATATATTTTGAATCGTTTCCTTACATTTATGTTCCACAATGAAACACATTCCAAAAAAATAATACTTCCATTCCATCAAAATACATTCTCTAGGATTCTTGTTACAAAACATCAAACATTATGATAATGTAATTTTTTAGATCAATATTTCTTTGATGTATGTTCCCCCATCGACTACCATCCTGAACTCTTCTTAATTTCATCATCATGTGGAACATAATAATCATAAAACACGATCTCAAAATTTTAGCCCAATGAACTTATATCTAATAGTAATTAAATTCTCATCTATCCTAATTTATTATTATACATGGTTTAAATCATGCTTAGAACATATTATATTTATTCTATTGATGGATCAAATAAAATATGTCACACACATGCCCAATCTTGTGATGTTTTATTCATATTTAGTTATGAAATCCTCATATATTCTTCCAATTCCATGATTTTTTTCCATTCATAGTTGAAAACCATATGGAAATATCTCACAATAAAAAAATATTAAATATTTTAATATACATGGAATCAAGATCATTGTTATCTATGGTCTTCTTAACCAATGAAAATTATTGACCAAATTCACCTTCAAAAGGATAAATGGAAGAGTATCCTTTTGATTTTTCAGACACCCCATGACATCAAATATATTATCTAGTTCATTGATCTATGATTAATCTACCACATGTTCCCAGGATCCAATGAAATATGTGGAATTGTTCCTTTTAAAATTATGACTATAGACATGATTTTCTGTGGTAGATTGAGTTTTGTAATGGATAACAGAACCATTTATAATTTTAGTCAACTAACCCATCATAGAAATGGATTGTTCTAAACTAGTTCCAACCATTATGAGATGTTAATATAGAAATATATTTTATTCCAGGTTCTTTCCCACTACAACTTCCATGTTTCCACTATGGAAAACAATTCTAAAAATATATAGTCTGATTAATTAACTTGGTAATCATAAAAATTTGTATAATTTTAAAATCACTATAAAGTAATTTATTTCAGCAAAATTATATTTTAATTATCTTAAAATTTTAATTTTTCCAAATTTACCTTTTACATCAACTATAACAACCCAACCATAAAAATTACATAATCATGAGTTTTAGACAAGAAATTACATTCTTTCACATTTAGGATAATTTTAGGTTTTGTGTTTTAGATAATTACTTAATAATTCGTACTTAAAAAATTAAAAATTTGAAACTTCATATTGGTATCCTTATTTTCTCTAACACAAATATTTTAAAAGAATGCATATTCTTTTTCCATGAAATTTCATAATGACATTCCCCATAAACTAGTCATTTCCCTTACACAAACTTAATATCCTATTAATATATTTTTAAACTGTGGTATGAGCATAATAATTTTAGTGAGGTATACGAAGGAGAGAAAACACATTTTTTCAATGTAAAACATTAATACACATAAAACAATTTATTGGAAACATATTTTTTTACTCATAAAGTGAAAAAACAATCCATTAGAATAACATTTATTTTACCTATTGATTGTATAATATTCCCATTAAATCTTATTAGAAAACAAAAAAAATTCATTTGGATAACTATAGACATCATTTTATATAACCCTTATATACCCAATATATAACCCTTAAAATTTGGAATAATAATATGTCTATCATCCAATATAATTCTCCAAATAACATTATAATTATCCAAATACACTAGAGTAATATCTCGATAGACCAGATATGTTACCTATAATGGGCTCCCCTTATACGATCTTGGTTCATGCATCATATATAATTCACATGAACAATATAATTTATAAAACATTTCAACATTTAAAAACTTCTTCAAAACACATATGAAATTCACTTTAATATATTAAAATATTTTATTATTGAAAAGAAACATTATAATAAAAAATAATTTTCATTTGAAAAAACCAATCAAATTAGAATCATATAAAATGAAGTGGGGTTTTCATTTTATAAAACATATAATATCAAAAAATAAGATATAAATTAGATAAATTTTATGGTGATAGGAATTGACATTGTCATCGGACTTTTGAAATAGATCATTTCAATTTATGTTTTTCAAATTGGTCTGTTCAAAACAAATAAAGATTCCTTTTGAAAAATATTTAAATCAGGGAAAAGTGACATAAAATTATATTTATAAATATTTTATATCCATATATAAAAATTTCAAAACCTTTTTTAAAAACATTAACATGGATTAGTATGATAGTTTGATGGAAATCATTATAATAGGATTTATCTAAATAAAAATTTTCTTATCACATTGAAAATATTTAAATCATTAGAACACTAAAATAACAACATTAAAAAATTAAATAACATGAAAATATATTAATTAATGATATAACATATCTAATGTGATTTGTTTAAACCTAAAAATAATAAAGGAACATATCCTCAAGAGTTGTCTTAATGAATGGAAATTGAGATGAAGTCCCTTAACTCTAGTCTAACTTGTAACGTGTTCCTTAATCTTCCCAAATAATAAACTTACATTAATTATTTATAGTATTGAGATAATTTTTATATTTTTTATTACTATTATTTCAATTATTAACATGTTACATAAAATTACTTAATAATGTAATTTTAATTAAGATGTTTTTAAACTTCTCAACTTACTGGTCAAAAATGAACTCAGTAGATAAATTATGGTCAAAGAGTTAATTATTTAATAATATATAAAGTAATAATAATGAAAAATCTATCATACTTTTAGGTAAATTATTATTTTAGTACAAATAATTAAATTAAGTAATAAAATATTAACTAATGATATGATCGGGGAGATTATGTGATATATATACATAAAAACAATGGTTACATTTTCTAATGATGATTATAGAAATAAGGTAGGAATTATTTAATAATTCTAGAATGATAGTTATATCATAATTTCCAATTTATTTAATTTATTTACTTATATATATCTTCTTGTGACATTATCATTTTTTCAATGATTGGAAAATATAACGGAAAATGATATATTGTGTTTATAGAATGATAAATATTTTATGAGTTTCCAAAATATTTAATATATATCTCATATATTTATTCTCATTTCCCTTATTATCGTCTATGTAACATGTTAGTGAAAACAAATTACATCTCTTCATGAGGAAGTAGTTTGTCGTATACCGGAACGTTGTTATGGTATCCCCTATGAAGTGGAATAATAAAAGAATATATAATATATAATGAATATAAATAGGTAATTACAATATTAATGTAATATAAATACATTATATTAATCATTATACCAAACTATGAGAGGTTATATTAGAAAAATGAATGTTATCTATCACGAGATAGTAGTCTGTTGTAAACACAAATGATTATTTCATAACACATTTGATTGAATTGTGTGTGGTAATTGGGTAGAAAAAAATCACGTTATATATAATATACTGAGGTTTTTTTATCAAAATAGTAACATAAATATTTAAATATGGAGGTTGAATAAAATGAAACCCTCATTGATGAACATTACAAATTCTTGTGACATCTCCTTTTGTTTTTCACTAATGGCGTTCCTATGTTTTACTTAGGCCCAATTAAAGGCATCTAGAATAATATAATAGATTTTTATAATATATCTAATAATTTATAGTCTAATAAATGGGGATTTATATGTGTTAAAATATGATGAGAGTAGGAGGCCTTCTATAATTTGGGTGAAAGGAAAACATGTAAATATTTAAAATTTTGAACTTTACCCATGTTTAATTCATGTACCGAGGCCCAATAATTGTCCATGATCGACTATAGACAATAAAAGGTCGTTTTATGGTTATAATATCCATTTTGATGAATTTTCGGGTAATTTTTAAAGCTTTTATTCAATGTTTTACTACTAAGTAACATTAATTTTATGATAATCACTGAAATTATTTTTAATTTTTTTCACTAATGCCATTGGTAAATAATTTTGCTTCCCATATTAGAAAATAATAAGAATTTTTAATCCAAATAAAGAAAGAATTTTTCAAAATTAACATCATATATTTTGAAACTTTTAATTTAATATTAATCATGAAGACTTACTGTGACATAGGGATTTTTAAAAGAGTATTATCTTAGAAAAATATGCTTTTTTTAAGCACATGTCTAACAAAAATCATTATATTGAATTAATATAATATTTCATAATATATAATATATAAATATAATTTATAATATTTCTCATCATATGTAATTTTAATTAAATAAAATTGAGAATCATTAGGAATTTTGAAATAGGTCTTAGACAATCAATATATTAAACCAAACAATTAACTTATTTTAAAAACCAATATAATATTAATTAAAAATTAATAAAGGGTATTTAGTATTAAAAAATAATAATTATATTACATTATAAAACATTCATAAAGAAAATTTACTAAAAAAGTATTTAATTTATTAAAAAATAGATGACATTTTTTAAAAAATCGGAATTTTCAGTATACACTGAGAAAAAAATATTTGTTGAAAAATCCAAAATAAACACCCAAAGTATGAATTTATGTTCTTATTTAAATAAAGATATTATTTTTATAAAATTAATATTATAATATTTATAATTAATTGTTTTTAGTTAAAACTTATATGAAAAATTATTAATAAAGACAATTTTCTTTTTATTTAAAACTATATGATATTTTTATAAGTAATATGACTATGAAATTTTTATTTAGAAATATTAAAATTATTTATTCCATAATTAAATATTATTTTAAATGGTTTTTTGGATAATATTTTCATATAGTTATTATAATACCATTAATAATAGATATTGACATTAAATCCATCATTATATCCAGCCATGAGAGGTGGTAATGGAAATATAATTACATCGGTTCACCTGACAGTAGTCCATGGTACACATGATCGATGGATTCGTTCCATATTTGATGGAATTATATCTAGATATAGGTTATTATTTAAACATAATAAGTAATCATTATATTCATAATAATGGTTTTATTTTATTGGAACTATTAATACATGAATGGCTGAGGTTAATGGTGGAGTAAAAAAGTGATTATTGATGACAGTTACCTTCACTAAAAACAAACTCCTATTAATATATTATTGTAGAAAAAATGGGTTTTATTTAGGGATGACTAAAAATATATAACATGGATAATAATGGTTTTTTTATTATTTGGTAGGTTCTTTTTTAGTCTAATTAAATGAGAGGTGTGAAGAAGTTAGTAGAGGAGGTGGACTTTTATTATTGAGGGGGAGTGCATTTATTTAAATACACAAAGGTATACCAAAATGGTGAGTCACCCTTATATAATATGAATCAAAATTTTCTAAATAATTTAGTGTAGGAATTATATGTTAAATCTCCTCCTTGGCCATAATAAATTCTTTTCTAATGCTATTATTTAACTTAAATTTTCCATTTCATTTACCATGTTAGATTTCACTATCGTAACTAGAATTTTTATATAGGTAATATATCAGTTAATACTACAAATAAGATGAACTATATCATATAATTTTTACCCAGTATTTATAAATTTGAAATATTAGTTATAAATTAAAAAACATATGTCTATGGAATATTTGTTTCATATATGAGCTCCAGAAGCATGAAAACCCCCATTTTAACGTTTAATTGGGTATTGGAGGTTTTACTATATAATGAAATATGTAATTACTATAAAATTAATTTTTTTACATGAGTGTAATAGGGACGATATATTTAATAGTATTCTAATATCCATGTAGATTGTTTTATTTTTAGGAATTTTATATCATATAATAAAATATTATTTATTATAATATAAAATATATATAAATTTTGACACTATTCATTTAATTTAGTTTTATAAACATGAAAAATGTGTCATTTGAATCTAAAATTAATATGTATTTATAAATTTTTTAATATTACAGGATTTCTTGAAATAAAAAATTAAATAAATATTATTAATTTTAAATTTATTAATATCATTTTTTTAATTTGATTAATTAATTAATCACTTTATTGGTGATTTTTATTAATTTATTGTGACTATATAATTAATAAAAATTTAAAATTATATACAATTATAAAATTTTATTTATTATTCTAAAAATTAACATCAAAATTCATTCAGTTCATTCATTTTATATTATGTTGAATTATTATGAAATTTAAAAGAAATTAGAAGATATTTTACGTTCTCATTTACCTAAATTATTATATTTTACACATTCATAGAAAAGTTTCGCAAATATAAATAATAAAACAAAATTAATAAAATAATGTTGAAATGTGGTCATCAAATTTGAATTAAATAGTCTTTATATCATATTTTGCATTATCCTTTTTATATGATCTCCCCTTATACCTATTTTAATCTTAAATGCAATAAATAATTTTTATTGTTTTTCATATTATTTTAGAATAGAAATTAAGATGAAAATATAATATAGTATTAAATGATATTATTATAAATATCTAATTTTTTTTACAAATTACATTCAGAAAATTAAATAATAAATATTTTAATATAATTATACAAATGTAAAGAAAAAAAATTATTCCAATTAATCCAATTATATAAGTAAAAAAGTTAAAATAAAAAACCAAAACAAAATTATGATCTAAATTTTATTAATAAATATATTATTGAAAGAATATAATTTTTAAAAAAAACTATTGATCAATATTTAACATTCTATATTATGTAAATGAAATGAGAGTTTAAAATATTTACCAATAATTTTCCCCATTCATATAGAATTTACATTTTTTAGAATAATCTGAGAAAATTAATGGTTTTGTTAATTTTTAGATGTTGATCCAAAATATGGAAGTAAATTTTTCTAAAACATTATATAAAATGTTAAAAAAACGTTTTCAGAATAAAATGAGTAATTATCATTATTAAGAAAAAGGAAATTTCTAATCATATAAAGTATTTAATAAAAATTTATTACTTACTAATAAATATTTATTTATTATCTAATACAATTATTATTATGTTTAAAAATATGTTTATTCAAATTCAAACCAAAAACATTTACTGTAAAAGTTGTAAGTATCATGTTTACAAAATACTATTAATAGTATATCATGGTTTTTAAATCTCGGTGACATGTTTATTGAAATAGTTTGATGAAATTAAATCTATTGGAATCAAATAATAAATAGAAGGTATGATCATATCCATTTATCATATTTATTTTTCTTTTATATGTTTATGGTCATGTAATGATGTTTTTGGAGGGATGTATATTTTCTCATGGGAGAGGTGATCAACAATCCATATTATTTTTCCATTCCCAAGTGAATAACATTGACTGGAAGTGTTATGTGAATTGTTTCTTATTAGTTTTTAATATTTTTATTAATTAATTGATAATGTCAATATTATTTTTGTGGTCATGTAAATTACAATAATAAAGGATAAATCAGAATAATAAAATATTGGATTATAGTTATAGATCACAAATGTTCTTCCACGGTGATAACGATTTTTGAATTATATTACTATATATTTTACTACAAATGTAATGTTATGTTTATCAAGTTTTTTATTAATGGATCTTCATGCTTATTCTATGAATATGATTAATGAATTTAAATATGGTAAAATTTTGGCTGGATAAATAATGAAAGAGGTATGTACATTGAATAAAACATTATTATAAAATTATGGTAATAAAATTGATGATAAATTCATGATTAATTATTTTCATCATCCCTGTGTTTTTTGGAATTGGATAGAGAACATGGTGATGGTAATTCTTATTTTGAAAAATAATAATCAATAATATTAAGGAAATTTTATTCCTTAAATATTAATGAATCTATATATTATTATTGAATGAGTTGTTAAATAATTTAATTTCATGTTATAGTTAATTCATTTGGTTACACATAGTTATAAAATCTTATAGTTGAATCGGTCAATATAGAATGGTAATAAAATATTTTTTTTAATATAATTGTATGGGGGAATGATATAATATTTACATAAGAAGGTTGAGTAAATCATGTTTTCGGTGGATTGAGCCCCAATTCATGTGAAGACAGAATGCCTTTTTATTAGGTCTTAGTTGTCTAGATATATCAATTTTTGTTTTTTTACCTTATTTGTTTTATATGGATGTGGTCCTCATAATGAAATATGATGTGATACCAATATAGTAATTGGTTTTTTGTGATATGGTAAGAAAGGTCTAATTTTATTTTTCGTTGTTGACTTCTATGATGAGAAGAGGAATGATGATTGGCATAAGGATTTCGTGGATGACAATATATTAGAAAATTGGATGAATCTAGGATTTCCAACAATAGTTCATAACATCGGGATGCATATATATCATATCTTTTTAATTGTCTGATTCCCTGATATTTTTTTAGCTATATTCATTTCCCAAATTTCTGAGGTAACTAGTTTTTATAGGTTAAATATATATATATACATATAATAATATCAGAGGTTATTCTCAGAAGTACCAGGAATAATGTTTGGATAATTTTTATTAAGGATATAACCCATCAATTTGGTGCTTGAAGAAATTAAAATCATTATAATTTTGAGAACATTAGACTGTACTTAATTATATTTAGAGGGAATGGTATTCACTTTAAGGACAATAAAACGTGATACAATTTTTTTTTAATTAATGCATAATGAATTAACTATTGTGGACTGAAATATTAAACTAAAAGAATTGATTCAATGTATGTGTCTTATTGGTTACGTTTTAATGTATAAAAAGTTAATATAGGTCATTGTTTGGTGTCTGATAGGTGATATATGTAGTTAACAAATAAAGTAGTTTAATAATTCTGATGGGGTTGTGTGATATATTATCACACATAGGTTTTTTTATTCCTTAATAATACCCCACCCAGGTCGGTAGGTAGTCTGACTCTCAATGGACTTTAAGAGGGTGTTCTACCCAATATCTAGGATGGTTAGGGATAGATGGATGAATACCCCCTTGGGTCCTTATATCTTCCTTTAATGTTATTATTTTTTGGTATGTGTGGTGGTTATCATTCACCATATATATGTGTAGACTACTATAATTGATTTTGGTTTTTTCATATACATTTATTTCTAGATATTGTAACTTAATGGTTACATAATGTATATTGTGAATGTGTTGTGATGGATTGATGAAAAATTACACATTATATGGGGTGTGTTTGATAGACATAAAATACGTGGTATATGAATGAATACATATGGGTTGTGGTGGATCCTAGAAATTACATGGATATTATATGGATAAATGGGTAGAATGATGAGATGACGTTATGCAAGGTATGAATGTGCTGATAATATTGACTATATTTCATCATGATATATTCGTTCAAATATATATGTCTCAAGCAGTTTGACATTTAGGTAGGCTGTAAAGCTAGTGAGGAGGTGGTATTATGGTTCTCTTTTTCATTACTATAATATCTAATCGCTTTTATACATTATATGGGGAGATATAGTCCAAATGAGGATTGGAAAATAGTATAAATGTTTTGGTGATGATTTAAATTAACATGTTGTTTTATAGGATTTAGAATAATTTCATTATCAATTTCAAGAGAGGTACAATGAAGGATCCTACTAAATATACATTTTAAGCACACCCAATATATATAAACAATTTTTTATAGTAAGTAGTAGGTGGTTGTTTATCAGGTTTGTATTTTTAGTGCATAGTTTTTCAATATCTATTTGTGATTTATGGCCTCTTCCACATTTACATATTTGTAATTATAGTTTCCTTTTAGTTGAATTGGTTTTTAATGAAGTTACATGTATTTACTTTGGTTTTATTTATTTATATATATATGATTTATATTTTTTTTCTTTTCTTATGTCTTTATACTCTCATAATTTTTTAGGGGTGTGCCTACCATTTTTATGTATATTATACCCTCAATGATTCTATCTTGCCCATGGCCTATTGAAGGTGAGATCCAGGTGGTATCTATCTCTTATTTACCATTTTCAACCTAGGAGGGGTACCATTGGGTATAATGAATCATGAAAAATATTATTCCATGTATATTTATGTTTCACATAATTTTATATTATTATATGTATTATGCATTCTATTTTACTCTTTGAAGAGATTCCATAAATGATATGTAAAATGTATGGGACCTAAAATTTAGTATCTCTTAATTATAATGATAATTATCAAGAATTAATTATGATATGGTAATCAGAGGTTCCCTAACCCTTATATATAATTAGATGCATTATATATTTATCAATATTTATATGTTATCTAAAATTGTATATTCCAATAATTATGCTTTCGATTATTATATATTGATTATATTATTATCATTTATTATTCAATTGTGTTATCAACTCATTCAATAAAATGTCTTCCAGTATCATAATCTATATTTTATCATTGATATTTAACCACTTTTAGAGAATTTTAGATCACATATTTGTTATGATTCTCTCATAAATCAGGTAATGAAAAAAATGAATTATACTCTTATAATAACATAAATAAAACATCATAATTCCTTTAATATTGTTTTCTATCATATACTCTATATTTGTTAGTTATTTATAATTTCTATGGATGTGTTTATTTTACTCAGTATTCCTATATATTGTAACTTTTCTTATTATATAAAATAGCCAAGGTTATAAAGACCCATTAATTAATATGGTCTCCCATTATTGCAAAAGGATTTAACGTTTGTGCTTGATGTTGGAATGATATATCAGATAAATATTCTTCCACACCAACATAAATTTAATTGTCAATATTTTCCCGCATATTAAGTTACTGAAACATTTTTTTTTTCTACGAGGTATAAAGGTTGTTTAAAAAATATTCTTATTTTATAATAATAAATGTAAAATAAAAAATATAATATAATGGAGTAATAAAATGATAAAATGACTACACTATTTAGTTCTAAAAATGTATTATCGTTTTATATTATTTTAATTGAATATTATTACAATAATGTAATATTTCATATTAATTTATATCTGCTAAATAAATAATATAGTCCCCTAAAAGTGATATGTGATTCTGAAATTTATTATATATGTTCATCTATTAGTGGAATTGACTTATGAAATATATTTGAATAGTTATCTAGATAAAGGTAAACACTAGATTTATATGATATTCATAAGTGATCATGGAATATTTTATTAACATAATAGTTATTTCATCTAATAAAATCTTATGTATTTTTTAGAACCTTTATTCATAATATTATATTTCTTCTCTATAATTTAAATTGTTATATAAAATTTATAGATAATGACGATAATATTATGTTGATAATGAGACACATTAAAGTCCATCAACCTAATTTATGGATTAAGGTTTTATTTATAGGTATTTAGGATAATATTGATATTATTACAAATAAATAAAAGATTTAACATGATGTTCATGAATAATTGAACAAACATTGCATTATACATACCCTAAACACATGGTTTGGAACCATGTGTATAGCCCATAAAACCATGGATATAGGCTATAACCACAGTTCATATAACCATGTGTGCTTAATATATGGGTATTTTTATCATCTATAGTCATGATTTAAAAATGACATTTCCGTGTTTATGAACATTAAAAATAGATGTATAGGAAATAGTTCCCTAGAAATGTTTTTTAGTTATTCTATATAAATATTTCAATTATAGAAAAATGGGGAAGATTGGATATTTCCATAGTTCAAAATGGTGGTAATAGTCTCCTAGGTCAAGACAACTATAGGCATAGTTATAAAACCAGGGATAAAGTATTTTAAATAAAAAAAATCTTGTTTTCATATTCGAAACCTAGATTATCTCTATTATATTGAATCAATTAACCAATGCATCACAAATTATTTTCGTTATATGAATATACATTTACATATTTTTTAATCTATGGTTATTGGTGGATAATTATTGTAATTGGTTTTACCAAATGATTTTTTTCCCACGCTTACATGAGAAATAAATGGAAACAATTTACCAAAATCTTCGAAAATCATATGTCTGATAACTAGGGTGTTTGTAGAATAGTGGGTACAAGTTTTTATTTATAGAATTGATTAAATAAAATATACTAATTTGTTCTCAACCAAACCACACACACATAGTTTTTTGAAAATTGTGGGTATATGGGCAACATATACCCATGTTTTTTTAGAATTTTGTATATAATTTTTCCCATGGACTTCTTGTGAATTATTTTCTCCTACTAAACCTTTTTTCAGTGTTTACAAAAAATGTGGCTATAGGTTCTCAACCAAACCATATACCTATGGTTTTGGGAAAGGGTTTGGTGTATGGGAGACTTAACACTATAGTTTTTTAATAAATAATTATTATAACCATGTTTTAAAGTTGTTATTGATTTTTATTCATTTTAGTAAAATGATCCCATCTATAATTTTTTTAAGAATTTCGAAATTTATTCTTATAGATATCATATATAAATGATTTTATAAATTTTATAGATAGAATTTAAAACAACATTAAACCAACAATATTTAGTTTTTTAATTTTTTAATTTCATATAAATAATTAAAAATTAGTCTAAGATAATCATGTACACGATTATCTACAAAAACTAGGAAATATTATAGTGATATGTTTTCCAAAATCCTACTTTCATTTTATTTTAGGGAATTATTGTTTGATTCATAACATGAAAAAGTATAATTTGATTTATCAAATCAATTTCATCTAACTAGTGTGAACATGGGAACCTTTATATACATTATCTATCAATGTTATACGGCATGGATTTTGGATACAATATTGAGAAAGGTAGTAAGACATGTTTTAGTCAATCAATTTATTAAACAGTTATTAGAAGAGCATGAGTATCTTATAGATAATGGTGTGTGAATATTGATTATATATTTCTAATAAAATATATGAATTACATTCTTTATTGTTAATAATACATACATTAGATGAATAAGTATTGAGTTTATGAGGATAAATATATATTTTATATGTGAATTGATATTTACATGGGGATTTTGTTGATTCCTAATGGATGATCTATTATTATTTTGATGTTAATTAGGAAAGGCAAAATGAAACAAATAATTTAAAGTAGTGGTATTTCCAAGATATGGGAAAAAATTGATATAAAGATGGTGAGAATTTTTTAGAACCTATTAATTATGATACCCAATGCAATGTGAAGAAACACAATAGAGTATATATGAACTGGGAGTTTCCTATTATACCAAAAAAATTACATTTAATATATTATTTCCCATATATAATTTTATAAATTCCTATTATTAATGAAAATTGATCATTCCAATTCAATATACTATATAACACCACATAAATAATGGAATGTATTTAATAATGGAATTTGGCCTTTACAATTTCGGCCTCACTAATAAAACTTAATACATTTCCTATATGCAATGTCCCAATACTGGATTCTCTACTACAATCATATCATCAATAAAAGTGTACATATCTAGGTGTCATCGTATAATAATGAAAACCATATAAAAAATTTATTAGATCAATATCATATACTAATTTTAATATAAACATACATCTAATAATTAATTATAAGGAAATACCACTTTTTTCTCTTTTCACCCTTCTAATGTTATAGTTGATCAATAGATTTCATTCGGATGTATCTACACTCACTAACTGATGTAATTCATTATCATATATTGGAAAGGACTTCCTTGATGAACTCAAGTAAAACAACTAAAACATATATTATTTACCATGGAAAAGAAGCTAGGTACTTCTATATAAATATTCATTCTAGATTTATGAAACTCACTAATCGAAAATTTTCATCTCAAATACATCTTCACATCCTAGTATGTCTGAATCAACATAGATGAACAATACCATGCATAATATGTCATCCTACCCCTATGTGTTTTTCATTTTTTTATCATAGGTCACGATCATTAATTTGATATTAGTGTTATAGAAAAATTGAACATTATATTTTCCTCTACTTGATACCATAGTGATCAAACATTTCAGCACTAGATTAGTATAATCAACTAATTCCACAAATGTGTTCGTCAGTATTACACATAGATCCACACTACGACAATAGAATTATAGAAATAATCATTTTCGATTTCATATATAATCAAAAAAAATATTCTATAAATTTTAAATATATATTATCCTACAAATCCTTTTATCCTTGGTTATTTTATATACATGGTTTTCCCTCATGGTCTCAATATTATCTTATTTATCGTAAAATAGTTGTATTGCATATAATAAATCGCGTGATATTCCATTCAATTTATAATTTCATATTACATAGATAATTGAAAATTAATAAAAATTATTTTAAGATAATCTACCTATAATCATTTTCTTCTTCATAATCATCTCATATTTCAATTTCACCTTTCATGTGATTATTTTCCTCTAAATTCTCTAAAAATGGAAATTCACAAAATTACTACATTGTGGTTCAATATATTTTTTATATCTATCATACAATAAAAAAACTAATTACACTATGGTATAGTCCAAAATTCATTTTTCATTTGTGGAATTATTTTATGAAACACATCATGATGACACCATAGATAATTCAATACAGAATACTCCGGCTCCTTTCACATATCCTTATATTCTAGTCCAATATTTACATAATGGATCCCATTTAAATTGTTATTTTTCATCATAAAATACCATGTATATTCATCAAATACACAAATTATTCTCAACCATCTCATTAAATAATTTATCCTGAAACTTCATGATTTCTTAAACAATTAAAATTATATATATATCATGAAATAATAATGGTTTCCTCATTTTTTTAACTTCCAATTTAATAAAAAAATTATCTCATCAAGGATTAATATTCCTTGAAATTCACTTAATTATAAGAAATGATTGTATCCTCTAATATTTTATTCTTATATATCATGTATTTTATGGATTTTTTATAATTTATAAATTTACCCATCATTATATTATTGAAATTATCTTGAAATTTTCAAATAGGGATATCAAATTGTTCTCAAAGACATGATACTTTTTTATGTCCTATTTAATTCTATATAGATACTTATAATTTTTAAAGTTTCACTATTGTGCATAAGGAATTGCAACCTAATTTAACATCTATAAATTGGTTTTGTGGATGGTTTTTATTTTATTTTAACAAAGAGATTGTATCTTCATTGGTTCACCAGTCATTAAAGGATAAAGAATAGAATCTTTGATGTTTTGATATTCAGAAGGTAATTTTAGGTGTAAGGACCCTTTTCCCTCTGATGGTGCTGAACTGGATCTTTTCAGATCAAATACATGACGTGAAGGACGGATAACAAAGGAATTTCAAAGGCAAAGAAGACCCAAATAGTTGCTGAATAGTTTACCCAAACCGTGTTCAAACCGTGTGGGAGGAGATTACCCTTATAGAAGGGTCCACACGATTTCCACACTATTTACAAATAGAGCGGGCCATGTAGACTAAACTGTGCAGATCAATCAATTCTGAACAAAAGCTACCACACGTTTTGCGCACGGTTAGCCAAACCGTGCGCCTAAACCATGCACCCCACTTCAGATATTGATTTTTTCTTCCCCCCTTTCCACGAACTCCTTAACTCAGGATTTCCTTTGATACTTACCTTTAGACAACTGGAAAAAGGTACTTTTTGACCTGGAATACCCTGGAAACTTATGGAAAGAAGGGGGATTTTCCAGAGGGGGAAAGATGGGAGGGAAGAAGAGAGTTTTAGTTCTAGAAACTTGTTTTTCGTTCTTGTATGTTTTATTCTTCTGTTTCTTGTTCAGTTTTATGGTAATGAAGTCTTCTAAGTTCAATAGTAAGTTTTCTACTTCTTTGATTATGAGTAGCTAACCCCCCACCTTTTGTGTTGGCGCTTGGAGAAATGTGGGTTTGCTAGAATCCTTCCCCTTATCATTGTATTTGTTTGTAAGCTCTCATCTAATTATTCCAACATTTCTATTTTCTACATCGCTGGAAACCTCCATGTCAGACCATGAATAGAGTTTCCAGGGATGATTGGGAGAAATACGAGTAGAATATCCATGACCATTGGATATTATTGTCATTTCTAGAGGGTGGATCTTAATTAAAAGTTAGTAGAAATCAATTTTCGGACAAAGGTATTGATTTCTACCGACATGATCGGAAATTTCTGGACCAAGGAAGTTCTAACACATATGAATCCCAGATATTTGGGTTATTATGAACAATACAACATGATAGGGATTAAGGTTCTAGTCCAACTTGAATATCCATACCCGACACATTTTTATCATCATTCAATAAAATTTGGTTTCAAACAATTTCAGTTATAATGTAATCAATAGTGAATTAGATAAGTTTCAGTAACAAGTCATTGTTTTTAATATCTAAATCATTAAAAACCAACCAAATGTATTTAAATTGATCATCTTCACTGAATAACTCTAATTAATTAATCATTAACACCAACTTTGTTTCCCTGAGGACCGACCCCGTACTTGCCTACTATACTAGTCCAAGATAGGGAATTTAATTTGACTAAAGGAAAAACAATATCATCACTGAATAGCTCAGTCAAATTTTGGCACCTTTTCTGGGGAAACGTGACGGTAGCTTATGTTAATTGAATTGAAATTATTCTGTGAAAATAAAAATTTAAAATATCCTAAAATTCATTTCATCATCTTATTTCTATTTTTCAACTTTTGTATTTTTCCTTTTACGATGTGTATTTTGTTTTCATGTGTGCATGCCATAGTACATGAGTGGTCTAGTCACTTGTTCCCAGGTTGTTGAGTCATCGAAGTTACACCGGATAGACCCGGGAATCGAACAAACATTGTCTAGGAGACGTCATGCACTAATGGGCGATCACAACGCAGATGATCCCACATCGCCTCAGGAGGACGTACTAGGGGCTTCCCATGTTGCCAGACAGCCATTTGAAATTGAAGATAATCAACCCAGGGGTGGAGATGAAGAGAAATATTTGAACCCACAAGGAGTCTATATGAAGTACTGGCCAATAAATCAGTAGAGGCCACCAACCCAATTTGTGACGGGATTCTGTCAGCCACCACCGAGGCAGTACATTTAACGGGACCAACTGCCATTTTTGCCTTCGAATCAGCACACATATTACTAGCAAGGTCAACAACAGTATACTCCCTAGGAAACTCAGGAACCAATGCCTCCGCACCGAACTCTCCTGGAGTATATTCTACCCTCCATTCATGGAGCAGACAGAGGAATAGTCAGACCACTTGTGCAAGCTCTGCATTTTGAAATAAATCCAGCCATCAAGAAATTAATTTAGAACACAGTTCAGTTTTTTGGTTTAACAAGTTAAGACCCCAATGCCCACCTCTCTAACATCATGGAGATCTATGAAACCTTTCAATATCACGGGGTTTCTGAAGATGTCATCTGCTTAAGGCTGTTTCCATTTTCTTTAAGGGACAAGGCGAAGGATTGGATTAAGGGATTGACTCAGCAATCCATTTTATCATGTGAGGTGTTTGCTCAGGCCATATTATCCAAATATTTCCCTCCTTCAAAGACAGTCACATTAAGAAATGAAATCCATAATTTCAACCAGCATGACTCAGAATCATTGTATGAGTCATGGGAGCCATTTAAGGAGATTCTCCTGAAGTGCCCACAACATGAACATCCCTTATGGATTCAAGTCCAAACATTCTATGGTGGTATCACCACAAACACCAAGTCCTTGGTTGATGCAGCTTCTGGAGGAACAGTTATGAGAAAGTCACCAGAAGAATTTTTTGAATTTTTAGAGGATATGTCACCTAACAGTTTTCAGTGGCACTCAGAAATAGGTACGCAGAAAAGGGGCATAAACAATATCGATGCTACCACCATGCTCGTGACTCAACTTTATGTTTTCTCCAAAAAGATTTATGCTTTGAATCTAAAGCATCCTTCTCCAGTTCAAGCCATCAGTTCACCATCATGTGGTGATTGTGGAGATATCCATTCAATGGGCGAGTGCCCAGGTGCCAATGCAGGAGCCTCAACAAGTGAGGTAAATTACGTTGCTCAGAACAGAGGACAAAGTAGCTACCGTAAATATCAGAACCAAGGGTGGCAGGAAAATAAAAAATCATGGTTGGGAGAAACAACAACAAAATTCTCAACCCCGACCATAAATACCACCTGGTTATGGGCAACAACAATATCAAAATCAGTAACTGAGGCAGCCGTAGGGCACGTATCAGCAGCAAGGTTATCAAAACCCTTGTCCTGCTCCACAGTTTAGACAACCACCTCCACCGCAGGTCAACCAACCTCCTCAGCAGGATCCTCCTTGAAGGCTAGAGAAAAATATTTCTATGTTTATAACAATGACTGAGAGAAGGTTTCAGAATAAAGAGGAATCAATATGAGGCCTCAAGAATCAGATTGGGTAGCTGGTCAATCAGTTTTCACAAAGGTAGCCCGACACACTACCAGGCAACACAAAAATAAATCTGAGGGAGGAGGAAAATGTTGTTACTCAAATAAGAAGAAAGGAACTTATGCCAAATGATACAATGAGAATGGTTTCCCCAACACTAAAGCAGTCCATGTCCTCAAATGAAGAAGTTGCAGCTGAGGAACCTTCCTCCAGAAATGAGAAAGATGAATAACCAGTAGTCCCATAAGGAAAGGTTAAATATGATATCAAATCATACGAACCACCATTATCATTCCCAACAAGAATGAAGCAAAGGAATTTGAACCAGTAGTTCACTACATTAATGGAGATCTTTTGGAAAATCCAAATTAATATTCCCATTGTCGAAGCCTTAAGTCAAATGCCCACTTTTGTGATGTTTATGAAAGAAATTATGTCCAACAAAAGAAAAATGGAAGATTTGGGAACCATTTCCCTTACTAAGGAATGTTCAGCTGTTGTACAACATAATCTTCCTCCAAAGATCGATGTCCTAGGACGTTTCACTATCTCTTGAACTATCGGGCCTTGCGAGTTTGGAAATGCTCTTTACGATTTGGGTGAAAGTGCCAATCTAATTCCCTTTGGGGTATTTATGAAGTTAGGATTGAACAATATAATGCCTACCTAAGTGGAACTTCAAATTCCTGATCCTTTTATTAAATACATCAAGGGGTTGTTGGAATATTTGTTGGTCAAAGTGGGGAAGTTAATTCTACTGGACGATTTTATCATCGTGGATATGGACGAAGGCCCAGAGGAATCCTTAATTCTGGGAAGACCATTTCTCACTACTGTGAAGGTTTTAATTTATGTCCACCAATGGGAGTTAATCTTCAGTATTGTTGTTGAAAAGTTATCCTATAACGTATTAATGGCTGTCAAGCAATTTTCACTAATGGAGCATGAAGATTGTTGTGCTCTGACAACAATGGTTGATCATTTCAGCCTAGAATATGGTGATATGAAATCTTATCCATATTGTAAAGAATGTTTTATAGAGGATGAAAACCTTAAAGAGACCCGAGAGGAAGTAAGTTTGATTGAAGTTTAAGGAGGCCACTATTAGAAAAGGTAAGTTGTCCCCGATTTGTTAGAGCGAGAAGAGGTTGAACCTATTTTACCATCTATTCTCAAGGATTCCTAGCTCGAGATAAAACCTATCCCTTACTCCCTAACGTACAGTTATTTTGGAGAGAAACATACCCTTCTGGTGATCCTCAACTCATAACTCTCACAATATCAAGAGGATGCTCTTTTGCAAGTCCTCAGAAGGTGGAAGCAGGCCATCTGGTGGACAATTGCTGATCTCAAGGTTATAAGCCCAAATATTAGTACTCAAAAAGTGCTTATGGAAGAAGGGGAAAAAGCATCCCCCAACCACAGAGGAGACTGAACCCCCTAATGAAAGAAGTGGTCAAAATGGACGTAATCACACTGCTTGATGCTGGTATAATTTACCCAATTTCCGATAGCCCGTGGGTGAGTCCTCTCCAAGTGGTGCCCAAGAAAGGCGGCATCACAGAGGTCACAAATGGGAAGAATGAGCTCATCCAAACCCAGAAAGTCACGGGGTGGAGGTTATATTTCGACTATCGGAAGTTAAATGATGCAACAAGAAAAGTCCATTTCCCCTTCCAATTTATGGATCTAATGCTTGAATGATTGGAGGGGCAAGAATTCTATTACTTCTTAGATGGTTATTCAGGTTAAAACCAGAATTCAATTTCACTATATTATCAGTAAAATCGAACCTTCACGTGTCTGTATGGCACATTCGCCTACCGCCGCATGTCATTTGGGTTGATCAATGCTCCATCCACCTTTCATATGTGTATGCTATCAATATTCCATGATATGGCAGAATATATTCTCGAGGATTACATGGATTACTTCTTGGTATACGAGAAGTAATTTACTACTTGTCTGAAAAATCTGGAGTTGGTTCTTTACCGTTGTGAGCACACAAATTTGGTCTTAAATTGGGAGAAGTGCCATTTCATGGTACAACATGGAATTGTGTTAGGCCATTGGATTTCAGTTCATGTAATTCAAGTGGATCCGTCAAGAATAGAATTAATCTCGAAATTTCCCATTCTTACATCAGTCTGAGATACTCGAAGCTTTTTGGGGCACGCTGGTTTTAACGGATGATTTGTCCAGGATTTTTTCAGGATTGCTAATCCTTTGACCAATCTACTTTCTAATGATGCAATATTTGAATTTGATGGTAAATGAATCAAGGAATTTCAAATTTTGGAGGATAAATTGATCACTTCACCCAACATGATAGCTCTGAAATGGGAGGAGAAGTTTGATTTTACTTGCGACGCAAGTTATTAAGCTGTTGGAGCAGTCCTAGTGAGTGTCAGGATTGCATTTTTAGACCAATCTACTATGCCATTAGTGCATTAAATGAAGCGTAACTGAACTATACCACCATAGAGAAGGAGATTTTAGCTGTCGTCTTTTATTTTGACAGATTCTGGTCTTAATTGGTTCTTTCCAAAGTAGTGGTTTACATGGATCATGCTGCATTGAAGTATTTATTGAACAAGAAGGATGCTAAACCACAGCTCATCTGTTGGGTGCTTCTCTTGCAAGAATTTGAATTGGAAATAAAAGAAAACAAGGTCAGTGAGAATATGGTGGCTGACCACCTCTCTCAGATGGAGCTACCGCACTTGGAAAGAGAATAATACTGGGAAATAAACGATGATTTTCTCTATGAGCAGTTATTTTCTATTGAAGTCCCACCTCGTCCATGGTTTTCTGATTTTGCCAACTACCTAGAAACAAGAGTCATCCACCCAGACTTATCATTTCACCAAAAGAAGAAATTTTTTGTCTGATGTGAAATGATATTTCTAGGAAGACCCTCTACTGATCCTCTCATGCGAAGATGGAATCATCTATCGTTGCATCTCGGAGGAAGAAATTCACATATTCATAGAGTTCTGTCACACTTGTCCTAAGGGAGGTCATTATGGACCAGATCGCACAATCACCAATGTTTTACAATCCGGTTTATTCTTGCTGACCGTGCATAGGGATACATGTAATTTCATTTCATGCTGTGATCAATGCCAGAGGATAGGGAATGTCTGTCGTCGAGCTGAGATTCCGCAACACCTGATCCTTGAAGTGGAAATTTTCAATTTATGGTGGATCAAATTCATGGGTCCGTTTACCCCATCCTTTGGGCACACATACATCCTAGTATGTGCTGATTATGTATCTAAGTGGGTTGAAGCGGTAGAAACTACTCAAAATATAGCTCAGGTTGTTGTTTCATTTCTGAAAATTAATATAATCAGTCGATTTGGGACACCGCGGGTGTAGATCAATGATCGCGTTACTCACTTCGATAACACACTTATAAGGACAGTGCATGTAAAGTATGGAGTCGAGTATAATCAAGGGACGCCCTACCACCCTCAATCTAGTGGTTAGGTGGAAGTGTCCAATCGTGATCTGGAACACATTCTTTAGAGGGCGGTATGCACCTCATGAAAAGATTTGTCCAAGAAGTTGGATGATGCTTTATGGGCTTACCTGACAGAGTTCAAGACACCCCTAGGCATGTCCTTGTTTCGACTAGTCTATGGAAAACCCTTCCACCTTCCCATAGAGAAAGAGCATAAGTAATATTGGGAAGTCAAGGCCCTCAATTTTTTTCTCAAGGCAGTCGAGGAAAGGTTAAAATTTCAACTGAAAGAACTAGACGTCATTAGGCGGGAGGTCTATGAGAATGCATCCTTATATAAGGAGAAGAAAAAGGTGTTCCATGACTGCATGATCTCTCGGAATACTTTCCAACCAGTCGACAAGGTTATACATTTTAACTCCCATCTTAAATTGTTTCCAGGAAAGTTAAAGCCCCGATGGTCAGGACCATACACGGTGCTTACGGTCTTCCACCATGGAGCGGTGGAAGTGGAAGATGCAGATGGTCGAGCATTTGAATTGAATGGAAAACGCCTCAAAACATACTACAGCATGGATTACATGATGTGAATCATTTCCACCATGAAACTTGTGTAGCTTATGGCCCAGGTATGTTGAGATCGAGACTTAAAACGTAGCACTAACCGGGAGGTAACTTGTCATTTTCAAAAAAATCAATCCCAATGTCTTGATTGTCTGAGTGTGCTTAGGATATCTTGATGGTTTGATTTTTCTTTTCGTGCGTTTTATAGATGGAATTATCACTCCAAGTCAGAGTTTCATTTGAATTTTTTCAATAAAAGTCTAACTCATTCAATGGAAAATCTCAAAATATAGTTTCTAATAAAAAGGGCACAAAATTGTACTGAAAAGGGTGTGTATTCATTTTCAAACTGGGCAAGTGCTTCACACCGAACCAACTGCTTGTTTGAAGAACGGTTTACCAAACTGTGCACTAACCATTCCCATTAACCTCCCACATATAGTAGCCCTTGCACAGCTGGCACACGGGTTTCCAAACCTTGCATCCACTTAACAACAAATATTTTTATAAAAAATGGTATTTCCCCTCCCTCTCCCCTTTCCATGCGTGACCTCCTCTCCCTGCTCCAACCTGTGCGGAACCCCCTCCCCTCCCCTCTCCACTTCTTTTTCTCCTCCACATAGTTCCTACAAAGAACCATCACTAATGGTTTGTATTTTCCTTCTCTCTTATTTCCATTCTCCATTTCTCCTATTTTCTTTCCTTTTTTCCTTTCTCTTCTCCCTAGGGTTTGGCCAAGAAACTCTCCACCATCTATTTTTCATTTCTTTTCATCTTCCTAGTTCATGGAAATTCACCTTCCATATTTTCATTTGATTTTCCAAGGATTTTCCACTACACAGAAATGATCAAATGATTTTCAATTAATGTGTTCTTTCCAAACCTTATATTTTTAAATTGGGATTTGTCATAGGGTGTGTATGCATGAATTTTAGAATTTCATATGTCTCTCTTTGCATGTTGTGATTATGTGCCTATTATACTATTTTTCTTTACTACAGGCTCCCCACATCCCAAAAACCCTCCAACCATACCCTCAATGTCAACATCCAAATGTGCCCGGGCCTCTGGCTGCCAGTCTTCCCATGGCCCTCAACTCAAATTTTCCAAAAAGGAAGAAGTGATGAGGTTTTGTACCTTGTCCAACTGTGAGGTTAGCCCTCACTTTGAGTTCATCTTAGACCACCTTGAAGATTTGGGAATCAATGATGAGCTCCAAACGTACCATTCCCAGGGCAATATGACTGGTGATTTGAGCGTGTACCAACCAATATATAAGGAAATGGTCATGGAATTCAGGCCCACATTTCAATGTCGGGAGCACTACAATGCAACTCTTGAGGGTTTTACAATAGAGACTATAGAAGATGTCAACTTCTGGTTAATGAACCACCGACATAGATTCAAACTGGGTCAATTTGCAGTTCTCACAGGCATTTATGACAAGGATTATGTTCCGAGCGACGAATACCGTCTCGCCCCTTTGGAATGGGATCCCGAACATTCCAGAATCATTTGGGCCACTATTGCCGTCGGTGGCCCATATGTGCCTCAGAATTCCAAGGCCTCCAAATTACGAAACCATGTCCACCGGGTCCTCCATCGACTCGTTACTACAAGCTTTACAGCCCGGTCAGATAGCCAGGGCATGGTGAGTAAAAAGGATTTGTTGCTTGTGGTGTCCATGGTGATGGGAAACACCGACAACTTAGCCTACATGTTTGCTCAGTACCTACACCAGATGTTCACTAAATCCCAGGGAGCCATCTTTGGTGGTCCCTATATTACACTATAGGTGGATAAGTTTCACATATGGTATGATGCTGAGAAGTTCATCGAACTGCCACCCGCGCCTTATTTTGTTATCACCATGCTCTTCCACATGAGGATGATGGACCCAAACAGTGTGCAACCCCATCTGCTAGATGGACCCAGGGCCGCCCCAGGTGCACCAGTCAATGAGGGCCAGAAAGTAGACGAGAACCCAGCTGAGCCTTCTTCTTCACATCACTCTCCATCCCAGGAGCCTCATCAGTCTCATGCAGCTGCCTCTCATACATCCGAGAAGCCCCCATTTTATCGGTTGTATCCATTTTACCCAGCCTTGTTGGGAATCCCTTATGCTGACCCTGACCTCTACTGGAGGTGGCGACATGATCAATATTCAATGTTCCATTGGCAGCTAGAATGGATGAGGATGGAGGTAGAAGGCTTGAATCTTGCAGATCTTCGGCCGCCTACCTTATATGAAGTTGGACCCCACCATCCCTCATCGTACAACATGCCAAGTGCCGGTGATTCTACAGGAAGGCCATCCACTACCTCAGCTCCAACTGACCCTATGTACCCTCCCCTGCCTTCCACTGATCCGACCTGGGATGCGGCTTCTCATGACTACTATTTCACTCCCACTGCCCCTGACCATATGTTTTTCCTATTCTTCCTTTATTTTGTGATGTTTCTATTTTACTTTAGTTGTACTATCTTCTTGTTTTCCAAAGGTGTGATGCTTACAGTTGTTATGGTGTGATAATGTGATGTGCTTTATTTCTTATTATCAGTACTGTTTTGTTTTCTAGCTTCACTTGTATGTTTCTTTTTTTCCAGTAGCTATTTCATCTGTTCCATGCTAGCCATTTTTCTGTTCCTCAGGGTCTCGCACATCATATTATTTTCACACGTCACATGATTCAGGGGAGTTTCGAACTTTTCAATTTCTCCATTTTTCTCTACCCTCCTTGTCATGTTTCCACATGCCCACCCTTCCCTACATTATTACCTACACAAGGGACTGTGCTCAGTTTTATGTATGGGAGAGGGCGCCCTTAATTAGAACACCATTTTGATTGATTGATTGCCAAATTACCATAGGATAGAATATTTTTGTAGGTGTGTCTAATGGGATGTTATAGATATTATGGGTTTATACCACTTAGTTAAAACTGAGTTCTGACAATTATCTCTAAAAATTGATCATATGTCTGGATTTGTGAACCTAGTTTGTGATGTGAATAAACTCTGTAATACATCAAAAGGATCATTTATCCAATCATTTACAAAAATGATGTTTTTAAAAATTATTTTTCTGATGGAGTAATTCAAATTTAGAAACCACTTAAAATGGAAGTCTATTTGTTCATAAAGAGAGGTGAGGTTTTAGGAATTGTTGTTGTCGAAACTGTGGCTATTACGTGTTCTTAAGTCCATGAACTCTTGACATGATCAAATAAATTCATCATGTATTGACATGAGAATATTGTGTAAATTTTTGATGCTAGTATCTCACACATTTACATAAAAATATGTTTTGAGATATGCAAAGGCATGCCCAATACTTTTGATGACCATTCATCATGTTCCAAAATGCAAGTCAATGAGGGTGTGTGACCTCTAAAAGTAATATCACGCCAAATGGAGATGACGAAACCTGGACTTATCTAATCTGAGTGTATAAATAGATGAAAATGGAGGTAGGCACTCCTTTTGAATGAAGAAGGGAAAAGGCACTTTTAAGCAACAATCGTTTTTTGAATGAATGATTAAATGTTTTGGTTTAAGATTACTTTGTTTCCTAACGTCATAGACCTGGGAAGCCATGAAGTATGAATTTTTTAATTTCTATCGATATTTAGTTCAAAATTAATATTAACCTAAATGGTATAATCTGTGATATTTCTACATGTCTCATTAGTGACACCTTGGTCCTGATTATTATGCTTTTGTTTGAGGACAAACAACCGATCAAGTGTGGGGGATTTTGATGCACTGTTGTGCATATGTCATTTCAACCTGATTTAATATCTGTAAATTGGTTTTTGGATGGGTTTTATTTTATTTTCACAAAGATAATGTATCTTGATAGGTTATTCAGTAATTAATGGATAAGGCGTGGATTCTTTGATGTTTGGAGATTGAGATGGGAATTAGAGGCGTAAAGACCCTTTTCCCTATGATGGTGCTAGATGGGAGATTTTTGGATCAAATACTTGAAGTGAAGGATGGAGAACAAAGGAATTTCAAAGGCCAAGAAGATCCACACGGCTGAAGCATGGTTTACCCAAATAGTGTGCAAACCGTGTGGGAGGAGATTACCCTTACATAAGGGTCTACACGATTTCCACACTGTTTACAAATGGTGCGGTCCCTGCAGACTAAACTGTGTATCTCAAGCAA
Organism: Viscum album; assembly: GCA_963277665.1. Taxonomy (NCBI): domain Eukaryota; kingdom Viridiplantae; phylum Streptophyta; class Magnoliopsida; order Santalales; family Viscaceae; genus Viscum; species Viscum album. The sequence goes on from OY728146.1 coordinate 1,273,258,777, forward strand.
TTCTGGATAGTAGCTACAACATGATTTGTGCACGGTTTTCCAAACCGTGTGCCCAAATGGTGCGACTGAAGAATCCAAGGCAGCAGCCTCCACACAGTTTGAGTACAGTTTACCAAACAGTGCGCCTAAAATGTGCACCCCACTTCATTTTTTGCTTTTTTTCTTTCCCCCTTTCCACCAACTCCTTGACTTAGGTTTTCCTTTGAGAATTAAATTTAGACAACTGGAAAAAAGACCTTTTTGACCTGGAAGACCCTGGAGACTTAATGAAAGAAGGAGGATTTTCCCGAGGGGGAGATATGGGATGGAAGAAGAGAGTTATAGTTCTGGTAACATGATTTTAGTTCTGGAATGTTTTATTCTTCTATTTCATGTTTAGTTTGATGGTAATGAACTCCTTGAAGTTTAATAGTATGTTTTCTAATTCTTTGATTGTGAGTATCTAACCCCCCCCCCCCCTTTTGTGTTGGGGATGGGAGAAATGCGGGTTTTCTAGAATTCTTCCCTTTATCATTGTATTTTTTTGTCACCTCTCATCTAATTCTTCCAACATTTCTATTTTCTATTTTGCTGGAAACCTCCATGTTAGACCAAGAATGGAGTTTCCAGGGACCATTGGGAGAAATACGACGTGAATATCCATGACCATTGGATATTCTTGTCATCTATAGAAGGTGTCTCTTAACGAAAAGTTAGTAAAAATCTATTGCCGGACCAAGGAATTGATTTCTACCAACTTGATCGGAACATGGCGGACCAAGGAAGTTCTGACACATATGAAACCCAGAAATTTGGGTTATTATGAACAATACAACATGATAGGGATTAAGGTTCTAGTCCAACTTGAATATCCATACCCGACACATTTTTATCACCATTCAATAAAATTTGGTTTCAAACAATTTTAGTTTTAAAGTAATCGATAGTGAATTAGATAAGTTTCAGTAACAAGTCATTGTTTTCAATATATGAATCATGAACCACAATCCAAATGTATTTAAATTGAGCATCTTCATTGAATAACTCTGATTCATTAATCATAAACACTAACTTCATTTTCTTGTGGACCGACCCCGTACATTCCTACTATACTAGTCCAAGTTAGGGAATTTAATTTTACTAAAGGAAAAACATCATCAACACTGAACGGCTCGGTCATTTACCTTACTTCTTTAATACATTACTTACATTTATAATGGAATTTTGTACCATTATATGGTTCAAATATACCGTTATATGGTTCATATAAATCCATTATTACTTTTTTTCACGTTTAATTTACTATTGGACATCCTTTATAGACCTAGAGATACCTTTTTATGAACTAGAACTAACCATTACATAGTTTATAGCTTACATTTTCATAAATTTATAAATAATGAAAAACCATTAGATCATATTATCTTAATATATCAAATAAAATTATTGAGTTACCATTATTTATATTATTCAATTTTTTGATTACCATAATGTATGTCATCAATTGTATCACAAAATTATTTCTTATAACATTATGGTTTTTCCAATGAAACTGAAACCACTATCAACATATTAAAAACCATAAATAATATTTTCTAAATTAATTAAATTCTTCTAATCACCTCAAATTCATTCCAAAATACAAATGTTGCTAAATATACTCAAATGTGATTATTTTAAAACACGTCACCACACTTGTAATTTCATCACCAATTTATCCTTTTGAAACAATCATTCAAAGGATATTTTAACCTAATAATTAGTACCCTTTTCATAAATGTAAATTATAATAGATTATCAATTCCTTGGGGTATCCATATACCAAATATGGTATCCATTTAATAAAATTTTACAAAATCTCCTCCACTTTGTTAACAAAATCACTCATGTTCACAAACTATGGGACTATTTTATACAATTCATTCACACACATTGAGAATTTCTATAATAATTAGGTCTGACTCAGTAAAATTCTGAATAATTATTTTTTTATCAAGAATCATAACCTATCAATTTAGGATTCTATTTAATGAAAATTCCTTTGCATTTAAAGGATATGTAACTCAATCAACATTTCAAACATTCATGTGATTTCCTCTTATTTAAATTTCAGATTGACTTTAGAAATCGTATTCTTATTTATCATTACAAGGATACTTTCATCTATATATCATGTTCTCTAAGAATATATTGACATAAAATTCTCAAAATGATAATAAATAAAATCAAATACCCATTAATTACTTGATAAACAACAATTCCCCCCTTTATATTGGATGACATTACAAATATAATGATCCAAATTTAAATTAATATGTCTCATTCCAATTATAGATAAATAAAATTTATGTAATGTGTCCTATATATATATGAAATTAATAATTTAATGGGATATATTACATCAACTAGACAATTATAAATTTTTCAAATATCCATTTTATCTTATTATTTTCTAGATATTTTCTAAAAATTCACTATGTTCTATGAGTTAAGGGATGTATCAAATTTTAATATATTTGTTACATAAAAAATCTTACATTTTGTATATCTAAAATTTTCTAGGATTGAATAAAAGAGTTATTAGTTTTGAAAAAATTTCCCACTATAAATCATGTGATGGTAGCTCTAAATCCCAGTACTTTAGGCCTACCTGGATAGATAAATAATAGAGTGATATATGACTACATTAACTTGATGTACAAGAGATAAAAACATTCAAATATAAGTTATTTATTACTAAATTAGTTATATAATCAATTCCAAAATATAATATACTTTCACATAAGAAAAATATATATTTAAATATGATCATAATTTATCATACAAATAATATTGAATGGTCTTTCATTAGTTTCATATTCATGATTAATTTTAAAAAACAATGATAGGTTTCATTTTTTGAAAGCTCCCACTAATGGGATTATTTAAACATTTTATCACATTAAATTCCATTATTTGTATGACAATAATAAAGGGATTAAAAATATTTTTTATAACACAATATCTTCTAATATTATAGAACATGGATGGAAAATATTTCTCTTGAACACTTATGATATATATTAAAATCTTTCATATAGATCTTCCATGGAATCTTGTTGTTACAAATTAATTTTCAAACATAAAAAACATAACCCTTGTGAATTTTCACCATATAGAACCTTATAGGATAGAATTTTCATGAATACTATTATAATATCAGGATAGATATAACACCCCAGGCTTTCATGGTACGCTTTTATTAGAATAATACAATAGTGTGTGTTGTACAGAACTTCGAGTTCTAACACACACCACAACCAATCAAACTAACCATTATGAATAGTAATACCCACTTTTTGAAATTTTATAAATATTATTTTTCAAAATGTACTTCATTTTTAGATTCGGAATAACAAAATTATCCTAGGGTGAATTTTAGGTGGTTTTCTGAAAACATTCAATTCTTCATGAATAGAGAAAAACACTAAGTTATTAGTTAAAACCGATTTTTTATTTAAAGAATTATTTGTTTTATTTAAATTTATTTTAGTTCAAAATTGATACATAATACATATATAATTTCAATATAATTCATTGAAGTCAATTTATATTAATTTTTGATATATATAAATATTATTGAACTTTTCACCGTCTTTTACTCACCTCCTAGGAGAATTTGCTAATTTATATAAAACATAATTTTACCACTTCTGTGAGTGTAATTTTAAAAATCCGAGAGACAAGATTAATATGAAGGAGTAAAATGTAGTTCAATAAGATAAATATAATTTTTCTTGAAAAGAAAATTTTTACTTTTATTTACCACGGCCAAAAGTAAATAGGGCAATTAATGGTAAAAATGATATTATTATTACCCTAGAACATGTGCTAATTATTTTCTCTAAGTATAATTCGACCAAAAACAACATTAGGAATAAAATAATAACCTCTTTGGTTTACTTGGATTAGATTATGACATTTATTATTATTTAATTCAAAGAAGAGCTAAAAGAGATAAAACCAATGTTAAATAACTAAAACATTTTTAATATAGGTTTATACATATGATAAATTAGATTATAAAAATTCATTAGAAATATAAAATTATTTCCTAAATATAATATTTTATTTATAATTTTTAGACATTATATAATTTAATTTATTTATGACAGAATGGTGATGCATTAATTACCTAATTAATGAAATATTAAAATAATTGACATTATAAATATCAAAATAAATGTAATTTAAGATATTTTATGAATTTAAATACTTTTTAGTTTAATATGACATTTTAGACTTAGTTAAATTAATTTTTTCAAATTATTAATGTTTTTATGATTTAAAAAAAATATTATTAAATTGTGTTGAAATTGACATAAAGGAGTATTTAAAACAAATATTATATTATTAATTGATATTCACTTCCTAAAAATCTAATTTTCTACACAATGACTTAGATAAGGTTATATATATTAATAATTAACCACTTGGGGTTCTCTTGGTTTGTTATAGTAAGTTTATTGATCATATAATATAAAAATACAAAGAGACATGGTAAATGTAAAACTATTTAACAAAGAGTTAAATCAAAAAGATAAAGTTAATATAGTAACCCAAACCTCACTAAAATATATTTATTGAGTGTATTTAGACCTATCCCCACCTTATCCTAGAAATAAGTCACTTTGGAGCCCTTATAAATAGAATATAAATTTATTATAAAATAATATTTTATGTTTTTTCAAAGGTGCCCCTCACCCCGCTTATAAAAGGAACTACCAATTCACTCTAGTTCACACCTTCATTGCCTTTTGGCTCGGCCAACCCCTGCTCAAATATTCTCCCAACTTCCCTCACTTCAACCTAGTGGACTTATTTTGATCAGAAAGCCAACCCTAGAGCCCTTTTGATCAAATCAAAAGGAAGAACCCGAAGAAGAGGTAATGTTTCCCCCACCCTCTTTCATGTTTCATTCTTCTTAAAATTCTTATTTCATTGTTATTTCCATTATAAAATAATAAATCTAGTATATTTTATAAACTGAGATGTTATTATAAATACTGTAAAACCATATTCAGTATTCTACCCATCCTTTGAATGACATGTCACCAAACATGCGTACGTACGACCTACCGTCTCCATGTCGTGGTGTAATTGTTATTCAATAAATTATTATTCGGATGGGTATAATAATGATTTTTAATTAATGTAAATAATAAATATAACATGATAATTATTCTGTATAAATGATATACAATCAAAGTATATATTATTTTAATTACAAAAGAATTATATTGTCACTCCTGCATACGTATGGATTACCGTCTCCACGAACTCGATGAGATTCATTCCCAATCATATCCATTATAGACTAAATTTCATTTGATGATTAAAAATAACTTTAGAGAAATGATATAATTTTGTATATTAATAATATACAACCCATCCATAACAAATATGGCTCACATAACAAATAATATAAAGGGAAAAAAATCCATTAACACCCAAAATGATGATAATACAAAGATATTATTAACAAATAACTGTTAAAAGATCATATATGTTATCATATTATGTATAAGATTCTTGTATAATTTAATAACAATTATTTCACCATTATATAGGAGGTTAACCTACCCTCAACCAAGGAAAAGTACAAGGTAAGAGTTTATTTCACAATCTCTTTATTATCTGAGGTTGTTTATATGTAATTATCTTGTGGGACCTTTTTATCATACACATCCATGTTTCTTAAAAATGTATTTCAAATCATTCTTACTATTTTACAGACTATGGGTCAAAGTCATTTATACCCTTGTTGACTTTTTATAATATGTTTATGAAGGAATCTTTCTGTCGTTTTCCAAATACATTCTTTTTAATCCTTTTCGACAAAATTAATGTAAGAATGTATTTTTTAACTTATATGGCATGTGAAACTACTTTCTGCCATTATAAAATCGTTGAAGCTTCCCTTACAAGCTTATAATAATATTTTCAATGTAAATGATTTATTTTATAATTCTGTGACTTTTAAATGTTTAGTAATCCAGATATTCATTTTCAGGTATGTCTTTATTTTCCTGGTGTTTTTGAGAAAAGAGTGGTTTCTGAAAAAATTTTAATGTACACGTCGTGTACTTTATGAGTACACATTGTGTACTCCCTTGCCACCCCAGGTCGTGTGCTGGCCATGTCTGGGCCACACACACAATGTGTAGGGGTGATGTGGAGGCCGCTTAAAGCGAAGTACGGGAAAACAGAGTACACGCCATGTAACCCAGAATTACACGTCGTGTATTTTCTTTTTTTAATTAAACAGACCAGGGTCATGCCTGATGGACTGAACGCTCTCCTTCTTCAAGTTCTTTCTATGGGAGCAACCCATATGGTCGTGATTCTTCTCCAGATTCCCTTGCCTCCATCTGTTCACCGAATCGACCTCTTTCAATTGTGTTGGAAGCACATCGGTGAGTTCTTATTTATCCTAGAGCCTTGTTTTCCAATTCCTCATCTTCATCAAGATATCGTGGGTTGATCATTTTGCATGTTTTCGCAGATATTCAATGTTCAAATGGGATTCAATCATCCTGGTTCAAGTATATCACTCTCCTAAGATTGAGGTAGGTGGTTAGTTCCTTTTCATAGGAGGTCTGTGAATATTTTTTAAAATTCCACCAATACCCTTGAATGGGGTATTGCCTGTTTCATGTTTTTCCCTTGTTGTTTTTCTGCGTTGCTTGATTGCTTGAGTATAGGTAACTTCTTGTGAATAGGGTAAATTATACTATACTCTATATGGTTTCCCATGTTTTTTTACTAGTTTGGAATTTTTCTAGTTTCCATGCCTAGTTGTATGATAGTGGAACTGTTGTATTGTTATGTTGTTATGCCTTAGAATGATAGTGAAATAGTTCTTGAGGTTTACTTGGGCCGATACGTGCACTTTGCATGACTATTTTACACTGGGGTTTGAGGACCTAGTGTAGTGGACCATAGGGATAATGGACGTAAGGGCTTCTCTAGAGTGTCTTAAATTTATGATGCTAGAACACAGGGAGGGATTAACATTGAGTTCTTCCTCGGAGAGTCTGTGGTTCCTCTATGTAGGCCACAGGGGGAATTTAAGTTGAGTTATTCCCCAGAGATCCTTTAGTATGATACGAGACTATAGGGGGAATTGACGGTGAGTGATTCATCAGAGATTCTATTCTTTAGCTAAACCAGAGGGGTGAGACTGTGTGTGCCTCCATGAGGGTTGCTAGTACTTGTAGGTTTAACCCTATTAAGTAGACTGTGAGAACTACCCTAAGGTTACCTTTTGGTTCTTCTTGATTGTGTGGTTGTTTCATGTTTGTGGATTATATGCTAGAAACAGTGGATTGATTACTGATGTGTATTATCCTGTTTGTTGCTTACTGTTTACCGCTTACTATAATTTACCTTCTATATATTCACGGACTGTTAGGTACAGATATTTGGGTGGTTGCCTATTGGGACATTGTATCACACCCTGTTTGGGTCATGATTTTGGGCCCAAACAGATTATATTATTGCAGGTATAGATAATGGCAATCGCCCTTCTACTTCAGGTTCTTGATTGCACTAGACCTGGAGAGCATGGGACCAAGCTGAGGCTTGCGAGGCTGAGGAGTTTCTCATCTATTTTTCTTTTGTACTTTTGTTTAGTACTGTATTCATCATTGTGACTTGTTTTCATTTTTTTCTAGACATATGTGTATCATGTGTCATTTACATATATTTCTACTCTAGTTGTTTTTTTATCAGTCTTCCATTTTTTACTATTGTATGGACTTATACTGCTTCCACTATTGTTGTTATTTGTTTTCACATCTACTATGTACTCTTCCAAAGAGGGAATAGTTTCCCCACTATCACACCCAAGTCCCTCGCTGCTAGTCGGCAGCCTCTCACATTTGGGAAAATGCGATTAAGGCCATGTGACCAACCGGGTACGAGGTGCCTCTAGATGGCTTTTGAAACCGAGACATTACACAGTGGTATCAGAGGGTTTCTATTAACTTGATTTACTGTTTGGATCATTTAGTCAGGGATATGATGGATTTGGTAATTGGTATTAAGTTGTGCTTAGGAGTAGCTATCCCGGGTACAGGTAAAAGACATACTACCTCGTTTATTGCAGTTTTCAAGTTTTGAGATTTTACGATTGATATGATTTCACCTAGAGTGATCATCATGCCTTGTGTTGTTATTATTGTTGCTATTATGGTTCTATTTTTATCCCAACCTGATGATATGATTCCATCTCAATAATCATATAGGAACTTATTAGAAATCGCATGGATTGCATTCATTCCATGTCATCTAGGGTGGATTAGCGATTGCATGTTTTTGTGATAGAGTTTGTGTAGATTATGCATTCTATTGTGATAGATTCTATGATAGAATCTACTATGTTTGATAGAAAAATTGTTTTTTTTGGACCATTCTTAAATTAACACCAAATTTTGGTTCTGGAGGTTTTATGGGCCCAGTTGAATCGAACATTGGTGAATCAGTGACCTGTTTTTCCCTTATATGTGACTGTCATGGATTCCAATATTTGATTCGTGGGGATTACGGGCCCTCATGGATAGGAATTTGGCACCTCTTTGCTCATTTTTCAGTGTTTTCTTGGCTTCCGTGCAGTTTCAGAGCTACTGTCCAGAAAAACCAAGAATAAATGGCGTGTAATTTATATATACACACTGTGTAGTTTTTAAAGTCACGTCACTGACCGTGTGAGCAGAAACATGGGTTGTGAAAAATCTCCAGGAACACGCCGTGTATGGTAGGTACACGCTGTGTAGTAGTATGCTATGTACCCAGCCATGTCACTAACAACACAGGTTGGGGAAGCTCGTGTCATACACGCCATGTTTCTTATGAACACGCCGTGTATCCTTTTTCCCATTACCCGGTAATGTCACAAACTACATGGGATGGTTTTCTCTCCTCCTCTACACACTATGTTTGTCCAGAAAAGACCGTGTAAGGGTCAGCCGTGTACTTGGTCATGTCACTAACAACACGGGTCAGGAAAAATATTCAAGTACATGCCATGTTTGTTTGGAACACGCCATGTAAGGGACATCCTTGTACTTGGTTGTGTCACCAACAACATGAGTCGGGAAAATCCTCATGTATTAGCCGTGTTTTTTCGGAACACACTATGTAGTCTCAGCCGTGTAATTGGACGTGTAACTAACAACACGGGTCATTGAAACTTTTTTTACTACACGACATGTCAACAGGGAACACGTCGTGTAGTCCCAGTTTATGAAGACCTTGTGGGTTAGCCATGCAAGGAGACTCGGGCAGGGGAACAGGGTTATGTACACACCGTGTATTTTTTATACACGCTGTGTAGTCATGTGTTGTAAAACCTGAGAGTTTCCTTCTCTTGTTTCCATTTTGGACTCCTTTTTTATCTCGTCTTGATATTTTTGATCGAAGGTATGCTTTTGATCTTTCAGAGCTATGCCTCCAAGACGTCCACTGGTTGTACGTCAGTTGCATGATGGTTATCGGACGCCATGTATGGTTGATCAGGGACTTCCTGCCGATCCTCCAGTCGTGCCAGCCTTCGCACTAGCTGTTGTACCAGTTTCAAGAGCTGATGTGTAGTTTTAGGAAAGATATATGAGGATGATGCATACCTTTCAGGGAGCACCGCCTCCTTCCACTACTATGGAATACTTGACGCGGGTTTTCTAGCAGTAGCATCCTCCTATTTTCTCAGGGGAAGTAGGACGATAGGCTACAGTGCCGTGGATGGAATCCATGCTGACTATCTTTGAGAATCTCGAAACACCTCCATAGAGGCAAGTCAAGATCTCCACCTATATGCTACGAGACATTTCCAAGAGGTGGTGGGACGTGATCTCAAAGGTGGGTCATTAGTAGGTTATGGCTTGGTAGGAGTTCTAGCATGTATTTTATGACTACTTCTACCTAGAGACACAGAGGGCCGATCAAGACCAGGAATTCATGAGTCTAGTGTAGGGTACCTTTTCTGTCATGGAGTATTCCTCTAATTTCACTGAGCTGCAACATTTCACACCCCTCTGGGATGGAAGTGGGGTGTTCATAGAAAGGAAGTTTGAAGATGGTCTCATGCAGGATATCTGCTCGTAGGTGAATATCTTCCAGTTGACTTCCATCACTTCCATTGTCAACCAAGCACTAATTGCGGAGCACAATCTAAGAGACTCCAGAGCTGCAACTTGGGAAGTTCTGCTTTAAGAACCAGTGTTCCTCCAGTTGATAGCAGGATGTTCCGTATGGAGACTACGTGCAGTGATTTGAGAAGGCGAGATACATCTTCAAGTGTCTAGGTGGTATGATACCAGTGTGGAAGGGCATGGAACACAAGGCTGCAATGCAAGAGAGACCTAGTAGAGTACCAATCTTGCATAAAATGGGTCACCTTCAGCGTTTCTGTCAGGTTTTCTCACCAGTAGCTGGTGGAAAGGGTTCGTCCATGACTTCTCATTCAGAATAAGCACCACCAGTTTCTCCCAGTCGGTGAACTATAGATATTTCATCCATTTGGGCCGAGGTGGAGTTTGATGTCATGGCATTCAGTCACTAGTCTTTCAGCGTCATTAGGGAGGATCCACTCAGAGTGTTCACGCATGGTCACAGGGCCACGAGGTAGGCCATACTTTTGCAGTGGAGCAGACCTATCAGGAGCAGGATCCCAGACCTTCTACAGTTCAAGGAATGATCTTTGTTGCCTCAGTTTTATGTTCAGTGCTTTTCTATACTGGTGCTACACATATCTTTATCTATGTTGTTGTTATGGAGAGACTGGGGCTCTATATCATTTCTTCTGCCGACTTTTTGACATGATACACACCTTTGGGGACAAGGAAATCTAGTGTACATCAGTGTAGAGGGTTCCCTTTGGAGGTTGCAGGGTATCATTTCTTATGGGATCTCTATGCCAGAGAGATGACAGGGTATGATTTCATTCTTGGGATGGACTGGATGGTTCCCTTCCAGGCATTCATCGACTGTTATCCCCATAGGGTGAGTTTTATCTCACCAGAGGGTGAGTATTTTCATTATAGAGGAAAATGGGATGTTCAGGCCAGTTGAGTAGGACTCGGTCTTCATGGTCTAGGAGGGGTGACGACCCAGATTTCTAGTCATTATCTGGATGATCCGGGGACTTCACAGTTTTACTTTCCTCCAGTGGTGGATCATATCAGAGATGTCTTTCCAAATGCCTTTTCAGGTTTGCCTCCAGAGCGTGAGGTATACTTCTCTATCGAGCTCATGCTAGCAGTGGCACCAGTGTCCATTCATCCCTATAGGATGGCTACACCTGAGATGTAGGAGCTCAAGAAGCATTTGGAGGAGTTACAGGTAAAGAGTTTCATCCGACCAAGTACTTCTACTTGGTGTTTTCCTGTCCTTTTTTCGAAGAAGGATGACAGTACTCTTAAGCTCTGTGTGGATTATCAGATGATGAAGGAGTTGACGGTCAAGAAACGATATCCCTAGCCGATGATTGATGATCAATTCAATCATATTTGAGGATCTAGTGTGTTCTCAATGATCGATATGAAGTTCAGTTATCATCAGTTTCACGTCAGAACATTAGATATACCTCTGATAGCCTTAAGGAGCAGGTATGGTCTCTACAAATATACAGTTATGCCGTTCGGTCTGACGAATGCGCCATCAGTTTTCATGGCACTGATGAACTAAATGTTCCATCCTTACTTGGATTCCTTCATCGTGGTCTTTGTAGATGATATCTTGGTGTACTCTCACACTCGACACGACCATGCTACCCACCTTGAGATCGTTCTGAGTACACTGAGAGAACATCCACTTTATGTTAAACTCTAAAGGTTCTACTTATGGATGGATCAGATTCACTTCTTGGGACATGTCATCTCAGAGGAAGGAATATTTGTGGACCCATAGAAAGTGATAAATATAGTTTCCTAGGAGAATCCGAAAAATGTTTTTGAGGTGTGAAGTTTCCTAGGGATGGATGGATACTACAGATGTTCCATTCAAGACTTTTATTGCCTAGCACCACCATTGACAGGTCTGACTAAGAAGGGGGCGAAGTTCTTATTGTCAGATTCTTGTGAGTCAGCCTTTTAGGGGTTGAAGGGAAGGTTGACGTCAGCACCGATACACATCTTTCCAGAGCTAGGAAATACCTATACAGTCTATTTTGATGCTTCAGGTATCGGTCTGGGCGTTGTGCTTATGCATGAAGATGGAGTTGTTGCATAAGGGTCTCGGCAGTTGAAGCCACATGAGAGGAACTACCCGATGCACGACCTAGAGTTGCCAACTATTGTTCATTCCTTATGCTGTTGGAGACATTACCTTCTAGGAGACCACTTTGTGGTTTTCACAGACCATAAGAGTCTCAAGTAAATCTTCACCCTGTATGATCTAAATCTGAGAGAGCGTAGGTGGGCCGAGTATCATCAGTCCTTCGATTTCGAGCTTCCCTATACGCCAGGAATGGGAAAATTAGTGGTAGATGCGTTGAGCAAGAGAACTCAGATTTAGGAAGTTTAAGAGGCCAGTAGTGAGTGGCACCTTATGGCTCTGTTCTCTGAGATTCATCTAGATGTGGACGATAGACAGGGACAAAATTTCCTATCTTTTGTAGTTGTTACCTCTACACTTCTTGATCAGGTACAGATGAGGTAGCTATCAGAATCAGAGGGCTCAGTCCTGCGAGAGAGTGTGTCAGGAGAGGACCCTCTTCCTGGATGGAAAGTGGGAGAGGATGAGATCTTGCATTTCTAGGGACGTGTATGGGTGCCAATAGACATACGTGAGGAGTTGATGTGATATTTTCATTCCTATGTTTGGGAAGTTCATCCTGGCATCTCCAAGATGTATCGGGATCTTCATCGCTAATATTGGTTTCCAGGTATGAAGAGGGATGTTGCTGGTTTCGTCTTGAGGTGTTCTACTTGTCAGTAGGTGAAGATGGAACATCAAGGACCAGCAGGCCTTTTACAGCAGTTATCCATTCCAGAGTGTAAGTGGAATGATGTCGCGATGGACTTCGTGACCAGATTACTGAGATCACCTTGAGGAAACAATTCTGTTTGGGTTGTCATCGACATGCTTACAAAGGTTGCTCACTTCTTACTGACCAGGAGACCTTTAGTGTTGATGATATGGGACAACTATACATCTGAGAAATTGTGCGTATTCATGGAGTCCCGAACTCTATTATTTCAGACAGGGATGCACACATTACTTCTCGGTTCTGGCAGGGACTTCCGAAGGCTTTGGGTATATAGGTACTTCTGAGCACAGCATACCATCCCCAGATAGATGGCTAGTCTAATCGTATGATCTAGGTTCTTGAGGATATGCTCCGAGCTTGAATTATAGACTTTGGAGGTTCTTGGGAGAATCATATCCCTCTGGTGGAGTTCTCCTACAATAACAGTTTTCAGGCGACTATTAAGATGGCACCTTATGAGGCTTTGTACGGTAGGCCATGACGATAACCCTTATGCTGGCTGAAGGCCGGAGAGGCATCTTTATTGGGACCACATATTTTCCAACAGACCTCAGAGAAAATTGAGATGATTCGGAATAGGATGGCTACAACACAATCTCAATAGAAGTCTTATGTTGATCTGTGGAGATGACCTCTGGAGTTCGAGGTTGGGGATTAGGATTTCCTGCGTGTCGCACCCAGGGTGGGACATAAAAGGATTTAGAGACCGGGTAAACTTTCACCACGGTATGTCAGGTTGTTTAAGTTGTTAGAGAGAGTTTGGCTGGTTGCCTATCGGTTGCAGTTAACTCAAAGGTACCATCCATTCATGACGTCTTCCACATCTCTTAGCTCTGATGTTACTTTTCAGACCCATCTCATATCTTTCAGCCCAAGGAGGTTGATCTCGAAGCGGATGCATCCTTTGAGGAGAATCATATCCAGATTTTCGATCGCAGTACAAAGGTTCTCCTTGGGTGGTTTGTTCCTCTAGTACGGGTGCTATGGAAGCACAGGAGAGTACAAGACGAGACCTTTGAAAGGGAGGTCGTTGTATGATGGTAGTGGACGGAGCTGTTCGTGGTTTCTCCTTCTCTGCCTCATTAGGGAAATTCGAGGATGAATTTATTTATGGGGGGAAGTTTGTAAGAACCCAGATCTTCATTTTCAGGTATGTCTTTCTTTTCCTGGTGTTTTTGAAAAAGAGGGGTTTTTGGAAAATATTGAAGTACACGATGTATACTTTCTGAGTACACGTTGTGTACTCCCTTGTCACGCCGACCCATGTGATGGCCATGTCCGAGCCACAGACACGGTGTATAGGGGTGATGTGGAGGCTGCTTAAAGCAGAGTACATAAAAATAGAGTACATTCCATGTACCCCATAAGTACACGCTGTGTATGTTTTTTCATTAAACGGGCTGGGGTCGCGCCTGACGGACAGAATTCTCTCCTTCTTCAGGTTCTTTGTCCAGGAGCAACCCATATGAACTTCATTCTTCTATAGATTCCCAACCCTCTGTCTATTCTCAGAATTGACCGCTTTCAATTGTTTTAGAACCGTAGTGGTGAGTTCTTCCTTCTCCTAGAGCCCTGTTTTCCAATTCCTCCTCTTCTTCAAGATGTTGTGGGTTGGTCATTTTGGACGTTTTCTCAGATATTAGACATTATAAGTGGAGTCAATCATCATTGTTGAAGTATATCGATCTTCTAGGATTGAGGTAGGTGGTTTTTTCCTTTCCGTAGGATGTGTATGAATATTTGGTGAAAATTCCACCAATACCCTGGAATGGGGTATTGCGTGTTTCCTGTTTTGCCCTTGTTTTTTTCCTTCTTTGCTTGATTGCTTGATTATATGTAATATCTTGTGAATAGGGTAAATTGTACTATAATCTGGATGGTTTTCCATGCTTGTTTGCTTGTTCCTCATTTTTCCAGTTGCCCTGCCTAGTTGTAGGATAGTGGAACTATTGTACTATTATGCTATTATTCCTTAGAATGATAGCCAAGTAGTTCTTGAGGTTTACTTGGGAGGATACATGCACTATGCATGATTGTTTTACACAGGGCTATGAGAACCTAGTAAAGTGGACCATAGGAAGAATGGACGTAAGGGCTTCTCCAGAGTGTCATTAATTTACGATGCGAGACCACAGGGGAAATTGGCGTTGAATGCATCCTCAGAGAGTCTGTATTTCCTTGCCACGGGCCACAACAAGAATTGACGTTGAGTGCTTCCCCATAGATCCTTTAATACGATATGAGACTATAGAGGGAATTGACGGTGAGTGCTTCCTCAGAGAGTCTATTATTTTGCTGAACCAGAGGGGTGAGACTGTGTCTGCCTCCTAGAGGGTTTCTAGTACTAGTTGATCGAACCTTATGAGGTAGACTTTGTGAACTACCCCGAAGTTACCTTTTAGTTTTTCTTACTTGAGTGGTATTTTCATTATTGTGGATTATATGCTATAAACTATGGATTAATTAATGTTGTGTATTATCCTGTTTACTTCTTACTATTTACCGCTTAGTGGACTTTACCTACCATATATTCACTAACTGTTAGGCACAGATCTTTGGGTGGTTTCCTATTTGGACTTTATCTCACACCCTGTTTGGGTCATGCTTTTGGGCCCAAACAGATTATACTGTTGCAGGTATAGATAAGGTAAATCACCCCTATAATTCAGGTTTTTTATTGCACTGGAGCTGGAGAGCATGGGACCAAGCTAATTCTTGCGATGCTGAGAAGTTTCTCATCTGTTTTTATTTTTTACTTTGGTTTAGTACTGTCTTCAGCATTGTGACTTGTTTGGATGTTTTCTTAGACATATGTGTATCATGCATCAAATACATATATTTCTACTCCAGTTGATTATTTATCAGTCTTCTACTATTTACTCTTGTATGGATGTCTACTACTTCCTATATTGTTGTTATTTGTTTTCACTTTTGTTGTGTACTCTTCCAATGAGGGCATAGTTTTCCCACTATCACACCGAAGGCCCTCAATGCTAGTCAGTAGCCTCTGGTGTTTGGGGAAACGCACTTGAGGCCATGTGACCAACCGGGTATGGGGTGCGTCGGGGTGGCTTCTGAAACCGGGACGTTACAAAATGATTTCAAAAACAACACATATTTCTCTCAAATAGTTTTTATTTCATCTATGTAAACATCCTTTGATGGATTTTAAGCTTATTTGAATGTGATTTATTAAGAACAAAACTTTAATATTGTATTGATGTGTTCGTGGTATGTTTGACTGTGGATGTGTTATTTTTATACCATTCATTGTTTATGGATAAAGTGTGTACATTTCGTATGCTAGTTTTAATTCAAATGTTTATGTTACATTTAACCCTGTTCATATGAGGAATGTATTGGACATAATAAGTGACAGGTGGAGCTCGCTATAGCTACTCGATGCATCGGAAGGTCTCATTAGGCAAACTAGTGTCTTGGCAAAAGGCCTTGACAAAAAATTATTTGTAGTCTTGGCACAAGGCCTTGACTATGTTGTTATGATAGTTTGGCATTATGAATTCCATCATTATGAAAGTTGTTATTGATATTTCATGTGATTTTTCGACTAGTAGAATATCCATGTGAATTAGTAAATGGCATTATTTCATTTTATATTTTCCATATTATGTCGATGTTCATGTTTAAAATGCTTTTTTAGTTATACATTGCCATAAATGTTTAGGTTTATTTATGAATGCTTATGCTATATTGTTATCCTTACTAAGAATCTAAGCTCACACCTTTCAATGTTTTAATTTTTCCCAGGATGTAAAGAAGTATTCTATGAATGACCTATAGGGAATATATGAGGGAATATGAAGACAAGATGTTTTTGTAGTTTTTTTTAATTATGATGTAATGTAAGATTTATCAATATATCTAATGTTTCCAAGGATACTAAACTTATCAGTCTTTTGAGACTTTATCTTTTGTAATCATGAAAATGTTATATAATAATGCACCGACTCTGGGTAACTAGGGTCAGGGCATTACAGTTGGTATCAGAGGATGTTTAGTAAAAACCTTGGAAACTATATTAAGATAATCTTTGTTTAGATCACATAGAACTAAGAATGACTTTAGGATTAGTAAAGAAGAACTTCCAATAATTTTGGTATTGTATAGATTTTGTGAGTTTTCTGAGAAATACATCCCTATCTGGATACAAGCAGGTAGAGGCGGCTCTAGAACAGATGTACCTATGGGTAAAACATGAAAACACCACCTTGAGCTAGACATTAACTAGAACTAGTGCATGACAATGGGCCTTGCTGCACTCTTGGTTATGACACTCCTGGGGGATATGCTTAGGACAATTCTCATTTTCTTTACCAACCATTATTAAGGTTTTACCAGTATATACTTCCTCAAAGAAATACTTTTTTTTATGATTATGGATTATATCCATAAATAGTATAATTTATGTTATGTGTTTTACAAGTATATAATTATGTTTTTTGATTCATAAACTAATCTAGTTTATGGCATCTTTTAGAAATGGCGCCTAGTGGAAGAAATGGAAACTGTATCAAAGCACGCACTCCATGTTGGGATTTCCCTACCACTTAAGATAATTATAGTGGAGCAGGTGATGCAACTGGTGCTGATCAGCAAATCACTATACTAGGACAACTCACTCAGGTTATGAATAATATCCTTACCCGTATGGAGCACCACGATCCGCAGCGTGGAGGATCAATGTTAGATCACTTCATAAGGAAACAACCACCAACATTCAATGGGGGTATAAATCAACTAGTAGATGAGAAATGGATAAATTACTTAGAAAAAATACTCCATGCCTTAGGGAGTAGTGAAAGGGAAATGGTTATCATGGTAGTTTACCTCCTCATAGGAGATGCTGATCAATGTTGGTCAGTGATTCAAAATACAAAGGAATATGAATAAGTATCAAGTATGGAATGGAGGGAGTTTAAATATATTTTCTTATAAAAATACCTCCCTCTTGAACATCGAGCAGATATGGAAAGGGAATTTCTGAGGTTGAGACAAAAAGAGTATGAGAATGTCGCAATGTATGAGGCTAACTTTACAAGGATAGCGAGGCATACTGCAGATTATGTACGTAACCCAAGAAGTAAGATTGATCATTTCTATGATGGGTTAAAACTATTTCTCTGTCGAGCATTAGTCTCACAATCCTTCTCGTCGTACGAAGATATTGTCTCATATGCTATCAAGACAGAAATAGATTTCTCTAAGTCTTATGACATTTAAGAAAGGAAAGAGAAGAAGAGATCTACTGATCAATATGGAAATAGAAATAAGGGGAGGAAAGAAAATTTTTAATATCCATCTAGCAGAAAATGTGGGATGAAAAACCCTGGTACATGCTTAAAAGGAATGGGAGTCTGTTACAAGTGTGGTGAAAAAAGGCCACCAAGATTGTGATCGCACGGGGAAGAAAGAAGATACTGAAGTTCAATGCTACAATTTCAGGGAGAGGGGACATTATGCAAATGAGTATCCTAAGAATCAGGGGAAATTACCTTAGAAAAGGCCAAGGGATCAAGGACAAGCTTATGTTATCACTACTACTGAGGTAGAAGCTCTGAAAGATGTGGTGGTAGGTAATTTAATCATTTCATCAAATTTAGAAAATGAATTATTTGATTCTGGATCATAACATTGTTTCATATGTTCCCAGTGTGCTAAGAAAATTATATTTTTCCAATTTGATTTAACAAGGGAGTTTTCTGTCAAATCTCCTAAGAGAAGTATCATTACTACAATGTTCTGTAGATCTATTCCCGTTAGAGCACATAAATGTTCTTTATCTGCTAATCTCATCATCATACCCATAATTGAATTTGATATAATCTTCGGTATAGATTGGATTTCGGACCATGATGCAATGATTTATTACAAGAAGAAGGAGTTTACGATTTTTGATGATGATTATATTGAACACCTAATCATTAGAGAAGAATCATCACCACCTAGTTCTTCTATATATCCACCCCCATTAGCTCAACTAAATTAAATTATCAGAGAGGAAAAGAATGAAATAATTTTGGGTGAGTAAAGGAATGTTCAAATATGGGATGTACTTATTGTGAATGAATATTTAGATGTGTTTCTGGAAAATTTACCTGGACATCCTTTAGAACCAGAAATTGAGTTTTTCATTGATTTAATTCATGATTCAAGGCCTATATCGAAGACCCCTTATAGAATGGGAAATGTTTAATTAGTTTAACTAAATAATCAACTAGAGGAATTGAGTAATAAGAAATTTATTCACCCTAGTCTTTATCCATGGGAATCCCCTTTCCTTTTTGTTATGAAGAAAGATAGATCTATGAGGATATGTATCGAATACATGGAAATAAATGCTATAACAATAAATAACAAGTATCCCCTACCTATCATTGATGATTTATTTGACTTACTACATGGAGCTCAATACTTTTCAAAGGTTGAACTTCGATCTGAATACCATCAGTTGTGTGTGAAGAAGGAATACATTCTGAAGACATCATTTTGAACCAGGTACTGGCATTACGAGTTTATGGTAATGCCTTTTGGATTGACTAATGCACCCTCTGTACTCATGGATCTAATGACCCGATTTTTCAGGTAATATATCGATGATTTTGTAGTGGTATTTATTGATGATATCTTGGTATAATCCAAAATCTACGAAGATCATGAAAATCACTTGTGCATTATCCTGAAGACTCTTAGAAGCTATGAATTATATGGGAAGTTTAGAAAGTGTGAATTATAGCTTCAATAGATTTCTTTTCTTGGACATATTTTCTCTAAGGATGGAATTTCCATTGATCCTTCTATGATAAGGGAAATCCAAGAATGTCCAACACCAACGAGTATGACGGAGGTATGCACTTTTATTGGTTTAGAATGTTATTATCAACACATCATCCATAATTTAGCTCGATTGGCTAACACATTAATGAAGCTCACACGAAAAGGGGTAATATTTGTATGAAAAAAAGAGTGTGAATAATTTTTTAAAGAACTGAAGAGAATATTAGTCAATGATCATATATTGACTCTACCATTGGGGAATGATGGGTTTGTTATTTATAGTGATGCATTGAAGAAAGGACTTGGTTTTGTCTTTATGAAAAATGATAGGGTTATTGCCTATGTATCATGACAGCTGAAAATTCATTAGCAAAACTATCCTACTCATGATCATGAGTTAGGTGCGGTAATATTTTCTTTGAAGATATGGAGATATTATCTCTATGGTGAAAAATGTGAGATTCATATCGATCAAAAATGTTTGAAGTATATTTTATCACATAAAGAACTCAACATGAGGGAACGAGATTGCTTGGAATACTCAAGGATTATGATTGTACGATACACTACCACCCGAGGAAGGAAAATAATGTGGCAGATGCTTTTAATAGAAAGGATCATAGAGTTTTGAACAAAATGAGTGTTCAAAAGGATTCTATATTCATGGATCTAGTAAAGATGGATATGGGAATCACCATGGAAGGAGAAACATCAATACTTTTTCAAATGGTTTCCAAACCATCTTTACTAGAAAGGATAAAGAGTTCTCAGACCAATGATTAAGAGTATCAAAATAAGATTAAATCTGTGAATGATGGGAGATTGAGTGACTTTGTATATGATGATGGAATTTTGAAATTTGGGGAGAGACTTTGTGTTTCGAATATACCAGATCTAAAAAGTGAATTGTTGGACGATGCTAATAGTTACAATTTCTCTATACAACCTGGGAACACCAAAATGTATAGAGATTTGTAGGAACATTTTTTCTGGGACAACATGAAGAGAGAGATTGCTGATTTTTTGTCAACATGTATGGTTTGTCAACAGGTAAAAGCTGGAAGGCAACAACCTGGAGGAGTCATGAAACCTCTTCCTATACCTGAGTGGAAATTGGATAATATTACGATGCACTTTGTCATGGGACTACAAAATACTCCAAGAAGGAACGATGCAATATGGGTCATTGTTGATCGTCTTACCAAGTCAGCACATTCTCTTGCTATAAGAGAAGATCTACAACTTGAACCTCTAAAAAGACTGTATTTTAATGATATTGTGAGACTTAATGGAGTACCCCTATCGATTTATTCTGATCATGATCCCCATTTTACTTCAAGATTCTGGAAAAGTATTTAGAAGGCCCAAGGTACTGAACTTTGTTTGAGCACTACCTACCACCCTCAAATAGATAGACAATCAAAACGGACTATTCAAACCTTTTAAGACATGTTGAGATCTTGCTCACTTGACATACAGGGTATGTGGGATCAATATTTACCTCTGATAGAATTTTCCTATAACAATAACTTCCATTTGAGTATTTAGATGGCACCATATTAAGCGTTATACGGAAAGTGATGTCGCACATCAACCTGTTGGGATGACATTAGTGAGAAAAAACTCATAGGCCCCGAACTAGTGGATGAAACAATGGAAAAGGTGAAGGTAATCCAAAACCACATCAAAGTAGCTCAAAGTAGGTAGAAGAGCTATGCTGACAACTAAAGGAAGGATTTAAAATTTTAGGTAGGGGATCGTGTTTTCATGAAGGTATCTCCTTGGAAGGGAGTTATACGTTTCATTAAGAAAGGTAAATTGAGACCTAGGTACATAGGACCTTTCGATATTCTAGAACAAATTGCGGTTGTAGCTTACCGTTTGGAAATGCGGCCTAATCTCTCAAAAGTTCATGATGTGTTCCACATATCACTGTTGAGAAAATACATGCTTGTCCCAATGAATGTACTCAACTATGGGTAATTAGAACTGGAACCCAATCTGTCTTTTTGAAAAGAGCCCTTCAGGATTCTTGATACAAGAGAACAAGTGATGAGAAACTGGATGACTCGTCTGGTAAAATTTTTATGGTGAAACCATAAGATGGAAGAGAGAATGTGGGATCTTGAAGAAATTATGATGAAGAACCACCCGAGTCTTTTTTATGAAGTAATATTCTAGAAATTTTGAGGATGAAATTATTTGAAGTAAGGGAGAATGTAACACCTCAAGCTTCCACAGTACGCTTTTCTTTAAATAATATAGTAGCGTGTGTTGTACGCAACATCATGTTCTAACACACACCACAACCAATCAAACTATCCATTATGAATAGTAATACATACTTTTTAAAATTTTATAAATATTATTTTTCAAAATGGACTTCATTTTTGGATTTGGAGTATCAAAATTAGCCTTGGGTGATTTTTTTTTTGTTTTTCTGAAAACTTTCAATTTTGGATGAATAGTGAAAAATACTGAGTTATTAGTTAAAACCAACTTTTTATTTAAATAATTAATAATTTTATTTTAATTTATTTTATGTCAAAATTGATACATAATACCTATAAAAAATCAATTTAATTCATTGAAATCAATTTATATTAATTTTAGATATATATAAATTTTATTGAACTTTTCACCATTTTTTACCCACCTCCTAGGAGAATTTGAAAATTCACAGAAAACAAAATTTCAACACTTATATGAGTGGAATTTCAAAAATACGAGAGACATGGTTAATATCAAGTAGTAAAATGTGGTTCAATAAGATAAAAATAATTTTTGGTTAATAGTTCCTTTTTAATTTTATTTACCACGGTTAAAAATAAATAGGGCAATTAAGAGTAAAAATGATATTAATATTACCCTAACACATGTACTGATTCTATTGGATAAGTATAATTAGACCAAGAAACCTTAGTAATACACAATAAACCTCTTTCGTCCATTTGGATTATATTAGGACATTTATTATTATTTAATTCAAAGAAGAGTTAAAAGAGATAAAATCAAAGTTAAAAAACTATAACATTTTTAATATTGTGTTATAAATAAGATAAATTAGATTATAAAAATTAATTAGAAATATAAAAAACTTTAATACCTAATGATAATTTATTTATAATTTTTAGAAATTAGATAATTTAATTTTTTTATGAAACAACGGTGATGCAGTAATTACCTAATTAATGAAATATTAAAATAATTGATATTATAAATATCTAAATAAATGTAATTTAAGACTTTTAATGAATTTAAATAATTTTATAGGTTAATATTACATGTTAGGATTACTGAAATGAATTTTTTATAATTATTAATGATTTTATAATTTTAACAAAAATCAATTTTTAAATAGTGTCGAAATTGACATAAAGGAGTATTTAAAACAAATATTATATTATTAACTGATATAATCTTCCTAAAAATATAAGGTTAGGCAAAATGACATAGATAAGGTTATATATATTAATAATTAACCACTTGGGTTTCCCTTGGATTTGTATAGTAAGATTATTAACCATATAATATAAAAATACAAAGAGACATGCTAAATGTCAAACTATTTAACTAAGAGTTAACTCAAAAAGATAATGTTAATATAATGACCCAAAACTATATAAGATCTATTGGTTTAGTGGATTTCCACCCATACCCACATTATCCTTGAAATAATTCACTTTGGAGCAATTATAAACCGAATATTAATTTATTATAAAATGATATTTTATGTTTTTCCAAAGGTTCCCCTCACCCCTCTTATAAAAGGGCACTCCCCCTTCTCTCTAATTCACACCATCAAATACTTTTGACTCGGCCTAGACAATTCTAAATATTATCTAAACTTACCTAACTTATTCCTAGAGGCCTTAGTATGATCTTAATGCCAACCTAGGGAGCCCTTTTGATCAAATCAAAAGGAATAACCCGCAGAAGAGGTAATGTTTTCACAACCCTCTTTCAAGTTCCATTAATCTTCAACTTATTATTTCTTGGTTATTTCCATTCTAAAGTATTAACTACAATATATTTTATATACAATGATGTTATTATGAATATAGTACAACCATATTAATTATTATATCCATCCTTTGAATGACATGTCACCATACATGTGTACGTACAACCAACCGTCTCCACGTCGTGGGGTAATTGTTATTCAATACATTATTATTCGGATGGGTATAATAATGATGTTTAATTAATGTAAATAATAAATATAACATGATAATGATTTTGTATATGTGATATACCATCCAATTAAATATTATTTTAATAACAAAACAATGATATTGTCTCTCGTGCGTACGTATGGATTACGGTCTCCACGAACATGATATGAATCATTACCCATCGTATACATTCAAGACTAAATTTCATTTAATGATAAAAAATAACTATAGAGACATGATATCATTCTGGATATGAATAATATACATCCCATCCATATCAAATATGGATCACATAACAAATAATATAAGGGAAAACAAATCTGTTAACACCCGAAACGATGATAATACTAAGATATTATTAACAAATCAATGTTAAAAGATCATATATGATATCATATTAATATATATGAATCTTGTATAATTTATTAACAATTACTTCACCATTATATAGGAGTTTAACCTACCCTAAACCAAGGAAAAGTACAAGGTAAGGGTTTATTTCACAATCTCTTCATTATTCGAGGTTGTTAATACGTAATTATCTACTGGGAACTTTTTATAATCCACATCCATGTTTCATAAAAACGTATTTCAAATCATTATTAATATTTTAAAGACTATGGTTTAAAGTCATTTATACCCTTTTTGAATTTTTATAAGAATATTATAAAGGAATCTTTCTTTCATTTTCTAAACAAGGTTCTTTTTAACCTTATCGAAAAAATTAATGTAAGAATATATTTTTTCAAATTATACGGAAGGTGCGGCTATTTTTTTCCATTATAAAATCATCAAATCATCCATTACCAGATCATAGAAATATTTTCAAAGTAAATGTTTTATTTTATAATTATTTAACTTTTAAATGATTTCAAACAATATATATTTCTCTCAATTAGTTTTGATTTCATCTATGTCAATATCCTTTGATGGATTTTATGCTTATTTGATTGTGATTTATTATGATACAAAACAACCATATTGTATTTAAGGTATTGTGATATGTTTTACTATGGATGTGTTATTTTTATACCATTCATGGTTTATGGATAATTTATTGACATTTGTATGCTAGTTTTAATTCGAATGATTATGTTATGTTTAAACCTATTCATATGAGGAATGCATTGGACTTAAGAAGTGACGGGTGGATCCCGCTATAGCTCCTCGATGCATCGGTAGGTCTCATGAGATAAACTAGTGTCTTTTCAGAAGACCTTGACAAAA
The DNA here is from genome assembly GCA_963277665.1 of Viscum album. Taxonomy (NCBI): domain Eukaryota; kingdom Viridiplantae; phylum Streptophyta; class Magnoliopsida; order Santalales; family Viscaceae; genus Viscum; species Viscum album. The sequence continues at coordinate 1,273,283,980 of OY728146.1, forward strand.
TCTTATTTGTAGTTTTGGAACAAGGCCTTGACTACATGGTTATGATAGTCTGACCTTATGCATTCCATCATTATGAAAGTGGTTATTGATATTTCATGTGATTATTTGACTAGTAGAATATCCATGTGAATAAGTAAATGAAATTATTTCATTTTATCTTTGAAATATTATTCCGTAGTGAAAGTTTAAATGGATTTTTTTAGTTATACATTGCCTTAAATTCTTATGTTTATTTATGAATGTTTCTGCTATATTGTTATCCTTAATGAGCATATGAGCTCACCCTTTTCAATGTTTTAATTTTTCCCAGGATGTGAAGTAGTATTTTATGAATGACCTGTAGGGAATGTATGGGGGAATATGAAGAAAAGATGTTTTTGTAGATTTTTTTCCATTATGATGTAATTTAAGACTTATGAATATATTTATTGTTTCTATGGCTACTAAACTTATCGGTCTTTCGAGACATGATCTTTTGTGATCATGTCAATGTTATGTAATAATGCACTGACTCTGGGTAATTGTGGTCGAGGTGTGACAATATATGTATTATTATTACAATTATAATTGTTCATAAAATTTTGAAGCGATTTTTAAATTTCATATTTCTTATAAAAATGGTGTTTGGAATTTCCCTATGAAAAGCAGCTAGACTAGGTCTTATCCCATTCCTTTTACACTCAGGTTGTAACTGCATCACATGGGAATAGATAACATTCCCAGTTTATATTATGGTTATGGGAATGGATAGATATTGATTACTATATCAACAATACCCACATAGGACTCTCCACTAACATGGTGGATGCCATTTTTATTCTAAAATAACTCGGGATTCTAGGACTGGACGTGTTTTGGTTAGTGTATTTTAATCAGTAGTGAGGTGAAAATGAGGCCCCCACATGAATTGTAAAACCGCACGACATCATGGTGTCAGCAATTTGGTAATTTAAAATTGATTATTGGTCTCCAATTTTACATTATGTCATTGTATGTTCTTAATGGAATCTTGGGATATCATTATTAAGGAGATTTTTATACATTTTTTACTATGTATTTTCCAAAATTAATACCTTTATTTCCTTTATCTACTAGTGTTTTTCATTATATTTTAGTCTATAGGAGAACTTTGGATTATTATTTTGTATTAATGAATTTTTAATATGTAATCTAGTTGTTTTAATCTTAGTTCTTTTTCATCCTTTCTTGGTGACCTTTTAAAGAGAGATATATATTGGCTTTACTGGATCATTATGTGGGAATAATTATTATATGTAGTTTAATTATTCTTATTTGGTTATGATGAAGATAAATTATAAGTATTATGTTATTTCCTTATTTTAATATCATATCATGATATTGTTGAATATTCAATTATTACCGGTTTTATATCCTATTGTTTTTTCGTGTGAATACTTGTGTGGGAATTGTGGTTTTATATATAATATATGTTTTCTAAACAACACATGTTCTTATTTTATAAATTTTCATATTATATGATAGGAATGACCCTTAATATAGTTTATATTCATGATTGAAAGGATTGTAATAAAATTTATAATTCATGTTGTTTTTGTAAAAGTATTCTACCTTTAAATCACAATAAATAGATTATTGAATTGGTTTTGAAAGCTTTATATTGATGGTAAAATGGTTTTTTTAAATTTTTTGTGAAATTTTTAATCCCCATGATGTTTCTTAAAAAATATCATTTATGATATCCTTGGGTATCAAGGATGATTTTTTTGTAATTGGACATGTCCCTTTCTTCGTATGGTAATCCACCATGAGGTGTTCCTCTATCCCCTAGAACATGTTATTAGAGGGACATGATTATTTGATATCATAAAGGATTTATCCATGATATTTTCGTATACACCCAAGGATATTTTGTACGTCATATATGATTAGTGCAGTAAGTATAAACTGGATTATTGATGTATGAAATACCTTGCTATCGAAGACCAATATTCTTATATAGTTGATCTCTATTGTGATTTACTTTTTATTGATATGTTTTTCAGACAGATAAATGAGGAATCCAATAATAAATGGTTTTAATGAAAATTTTATTTTTCCTTTCATATATGAAATCAGTTTTAGAACTATGAAAATGTGTGATATTTTACTATTATTTTGATATAAATTTTTGAAATATTTTATCTTTCCATGTTTTTCATGTTGTAAGTATATTGTGATTATATGAAAGACATTTCCAAAGGAACACATGGGTAAGATCATAATGGTAATTTTTCCATACCATTCACAATCTCCCAAGTTATATGTATACTACTTATTATATTGTATAGAAATGGTAAAAGATCTATAGTGAGGCATTAATGATCAAGGGTAACTAGGTATGGGTGGATGGTGGGGTGATAGATGGATGTTTCCCCCATATCACCCTGTATTTATTCTGATAGTCAGAATTAATTTTTTTCAAGTACTTGTATCTAGGTTTTGGATTATTTCCATAGTTTTTTCTCCACTGTTATTTTTTTATTTTATTATATTTCCTTTCTAAATATAATTGTTGGAATTTATTCAATTTTATAGTTTCAAATTTTGAAAATGGTTTCATCCATTAATAGGTGGATTTATAGGTTCTAGTCAGAATACAATTTGAATTATAAACTCTCATTGGGTATTGTCAGGGTATGGTTCATAGCCTAGTTGTTTAGATTATCTTGGATGGGATGTGAGTTTTTGGTATTAAAGAAGGATTTACCTCAAGTTTCATTTCTATTGATGTTTATAGAAAGGATATAGTATTAATGGTACATAAGGGGTTTATTATGTGGGAGTGTATAACCATATATCCACATGAAAAGTCTTATGTCACCATATGATATTAGGTTATGTGTCTCCAACATTGGGATTGAACAAGAAATCAATATTTTCTTATGCCCACTTGGTGAAAATTTATACTATATCATTATCTAATACACTCCTTCTATTTGTGTTGTATTGAATCATTCATTAGAGACATATTCCATTGATCCATAATGAGGGTAAAGTGGGAAACTATCCTAATGTGAATACATATATGAATCAGAATCGCATCATGGATCTCATGTGGGAAGTTTGTGTCATGTATTAGAATGTATAAAATGATCTGAACCTAACTAAAGAGGAATATCCAAGAGATGTGGGAGACACTAATTGAACTCAATAATCTATATACAATAATACCCTATATTTTAGTATAACTATTGAACCATGGGAGGTAGGTTATTTTCTATGAAATATTGATCAGTTATATGAAAACCTAGAGGCATATGATTCTCTCATGGTCAAGTACACATCTTTCAATCAAAATTTTCCAAGAAATATTTGTGATATCCTGTGGTTTATCTAAAAATTTAGGTTATCTTTTTTTGGGAAATATTTCAAGGCCAATCTCAATTTTTCCCCACACCCCCAATAATCATTGATGATGGAAAAGTAAATATTGTTCTTTTCCTTTCATCATGGAGATAATTTGGTGAAAAATTGAACTAGCCATTTTGTGAAGTTGTTTCATTTTTCTTGTGATGTGGTGATGAATGATATGGCTAATGATCATAAATATCTAAAATAAAAGTCAAATAATAGCTGATCACATGATTACATACTAATGGTCCCCAACTATGATGAAATAATGTATAGGTTTATGATATATAATATTTTTTGGAGATAAAGTCTTTCATGTATGTGTATAACTTTTCTTATCATTCGCAATTCTAGATGCAAACATGGGAAAAGGGGATGTGGAATAAAAAAAATAAATATTTGGTTAAGTTATTCCCATATATTTGGATAATTATACTATAGCAGTAGTAACTAAAAGTTTAGCCTCAAACTATCTACCATTGTGCCATGATAGGGGACACTCTATGTTCATTCCCCTAAAATTCATAGGTATTCATTTCATTTGACCACAAATAAAATATAGAAATATTCATTTAGGATCTATCTATTACATGATATTGTTATTGATCATAATCTCCTATGGGAACTATGATTTAGGCATTTTGATTGAATTAAATTCATGTAGTGGACGTGTTACTGGTGAAAATCTATTTTGGTCCTTCTATATTAGATGATCACATTTCTATTTTTTTATACTGAGAATACATTGTTTCATATCATGTACTCATTTTTTAATCTACCCTTTTGGGATGCTTTGATTCTTCTGAAAGATCTCATAATTTTTTGTTATGAAGCTATAATGACCTCTTGGAAAGAGAAAGTAAATGGGATTTTATTTCTCTTTAGGTCCTATGATGATAGTTGATGTTGAGTTAATATATGAAATTCTAGATCTTGATCTATACCTTCTTTATGTATTCATCGGGGTGGATTTTTTAGTTTCATAATGATCCGAGATTTATTTTTATCATCAATGTGTTGTATTTTTGTTATTGATGCAGGCTTCCATGAGTTTTAAGGACAGTGGGATCTGAGTACAATTCATACAAGACCTACTCTCATAGAGATAATGAATATAATATCTACTTATTTTGTTGATATTAAACATGAATGTTCATGTGTTGATATTACCTTGTTATGTAGGATTTTTATTTGGTATTCCAATATCATTTCTTTGAACATCCATGAAAATATTAGGATAAAATATCCATCAAACTAGTTCCTGGTATAAATATAATCTTTATACCCACATATCATATGGAACCAATTGTGTTGAAATGCCCTATGATCAAATTTGATGGATTATTATGTAAGGGATTTTTATATCATAGTTTTATACCATGTGTGACCCTTGTACTATTTTACAAGATGGATGACGATTATATTATTCCATTTTTATAATCTAAATAGATAAATAGGATAATTTATATGAATAAATATTATTTTCCCTTGTTAATGACATATTTGATTATATAAAGCATACAAAGTGGTTTCCAATAACTGATCTTCGGTCATGTTATCATCAACATATATTAAAGTAATTGAATATCAAAATGGTTTAATATATGAGAATTCATGGACCTTATGAATCTATTTTGATATTTATTGGGTGAACTAATTACTATACAGATCTTATTGTCATAATGAACTAAATATTCCACTAGTATCATGATTCCAATATATTGGAATTCATGATTTATATCTTGTTACATTCATAAACTATGACATAGAATGATTACCATATGAATATAGTCTTGGGAATCATGAGGATTAGACATCATTATGTGATGTTATCAAAATTTTATTTATGGATCTAATTGGTGAAGATATTGGGGAATTAGATTATAGAACATGGAAGCTTAGTTGATCATAAAATGGTTAAGGTTTTCCTTTCATGGTAAGAACAATAGAATATATTTGTGACATGGATATATCTATGCCAATATGATTATTATTACATGTCTATAAAATAGTTCTTCAATATGGAATCAATGTTTACTACTCTTAATACGAATGGGTTTAAATTTCCATAGGACGAAAAGAGTAAGATCACATTGATGAGTTGAAATGGTGTTTATTGTCATCAAATATTATAAACAATTTTAACCATGGTATGTGATATGTAAATTATTAGAATGATTCTATTTCTAGACCCAGAAACATGTTTATATAGGATGATAAATTTTTGGTGTATGATTCTCATCAACTTCAACATCTTGAGAAAAAATATCACTCATGAATTAAAACCCACCATTGTTATTCATTCTCTTTAGGGTTTAAAAAAGTACCTTTTGTGTAAAAGTTCAAAGTATATTCATATCAATATGGATATGGATATATCTTTGATCATAATGACCTGAACCTTGTATAGAGTCTATAGGTGGAATTTCAAAGGAATTTTTACATCATCATTACCTTTGGCCATGTGATGAGAAATTTTGTTGTTGGTCTCTATGTAATAAATTCCATTCTAATATAATAATTGAAAAAAATTTATTAGATCTTTATGGTGATTTTCAATATGTTTTTTCATGATGATATGTTGGATAAAACAATTATAGTCAACATCAGTGATCATTTTCCATTATATCTGCTTGGATAGGTTATATCGGATCATTGTTAGCCCTAATAGGTTAAATACCATGAATGTGGGGGTGAATGAGGGTATAAATGATAAAAAAACTGCCACTTCAAATCTTGTTTCGTTGTTAACCAAAACAAAATTATCTCTTCTTAGCATATATATATGTGTGAGTAATAATAAAATCATTAAAGAGACACAATTATTTTTACTTGGTTCAACCTCACTGGGCTATGTCCAATGAGGATACAATAAAATTGTTCTCATGTACCAAATACAGTAAGGATTTCATTCAAATTAAATGGTAATAGATATATCACTTCTCTTCCCATTATCACTACCTTTACAATATTTGAGGTCTACTCAATACATTCCTAAGGGTCACTACATCATTCTCTAGATCAATACCAATGGAAGGAATGTTATCCTTCCTCTTTATTTTTTCAATTCTCTTGGAAGTGATGCACTCATAGTTTATAAAATAGTAGTTCCATTCATTTTCCCGAATGAACACATCCTCAAATATATATTGATGCTAAGTTGAAGTCATGTTTTCACCCATAGATGAAATCCACTTTTCAACATAATACTAGTTTGTAGTGATTTCTTTTGTGAACAATTTTAGTGAAACTGAAATATTTCATTAATCCTCCATAAAAAATCCATACTATATGAACTACATTGTGTCACATGGTGGATGTGCACCGTAGGCCACTAATCCTCTATAGAAAATCCCAGCTTTCTGAATGAATTTTTCCTCCGCAGACCACATCTCCTTCGTGAACCACCTCATCTTCCGGGAAAATGTAAAACTATATAGACTACCGCACATCATTGGCCTCTTTATCTATTGTGGCATACAATTCCTCACAAACAACCCTTCATGACCATTTCATACAAAATAATTCACCTTTAATGGAATCCTTTATTGAGAACTCTTATACTTCCTGGACTCGATTTCCCATGAACCACATCAGACATAGATGAATTGTAACCAAATAAAGGAAATTTTATAAGGAAAATTAATCTATTTAATGATGAAATTAAAATTACTTATTAAGGATGGTATATTTTAAAATATCTTTAATCCATTTTCATCAAATCTTCGATGTGGTACTGGCTTCACCATAGACTATGCTCCTCCAGAAAACCATTTATCCTTCCACGGACTATGGGTTGCCATTATTAACTCATTGATGAAAATCTCGTTTACTAATGAATACCTTTTAATTTTTCCATATTTAATCCACCCATGAGAAAATGATGATCAATCCAGGTATTGTTTTCATCCCAGAAACCGCATGCCTCCCTGCAAACCATTTTCATCCCATGCAGCATTTTCCATAAATTGTCTTCATATTGTGCTTCATGGTCTACATAACACTAATATGTGTGAATCCATAATTTTCCAGCTTCCAATGACAATCTAAAAATCTTCTTTTTAATCCAAAAACTATGGTTTATATTCCATTTATTACTCATAACTATGTAGTAATCCTTCCTTTTCGAATAAACTCTTGATATTGAACATGAAAATTGTGCCACGAAAAAATCATTATTTGAAAAACTCCAACCATTCTCAATCATAGACATGTAGATTTTTCAATAAAGGAAATCAACCCAAAAGCACCGAGTTGATTCTATGAGAGATTTATCACCAAAAATCTCTCCCTTTGGGTATTTGACAACTATTCACATTTTGATACCTCACTAAATCTCCGTCTAGGTTCTATTATTATTATGTTCTTGATATTTATATATAAATCATGAATTTTTTAAACACAGACTCTATAATCACATGATCCATGCTCAGAATGAGAAACAAGAATATAATTTATATCTCATCAATGAATCGATCCATTTAATTTCAAAATATCCAATTATATTTCATCAAGAACCTCCTCTATTTTGATATATATAATTTAATTGGTCAATAATAGAATCATTAGATATAATACCCCCAAAATGTCATTGATTAGCTTAATAGTTTCAACTACCCTATCTCCCTAATACACCTAATAGATTCTCCCCTTGTGTTGATTAAGATATTATATATCTTTTATTATCCATAATTTCCCCCCTTTTTCAACAAACCTGAAGGTAATAATGTTTTTTTATAAAAGAGGGAAATGAATAAAGATCATATAATTTAAGGAAAACAAACTATATCATTGGGAGAGGTGATCCTACATCTAAAAAGTTTCATGTGGGATGAGTAGATTGAACTCCTAGAGCTAGTTGATGTCATTCATACACTTCTTTGGGTATGGCATTTGCAAAATATCTACAACTAGTTGTTCTGTAGGAACATAATGCAAATTCCTTAGCCCCGTCTCCACCGTATCCTTGAGAAACAGATATTTCATTTCAATGTTATTTTTTATTTGAATGATGGACTTGATTTTTTCCTTGCATTATATAACTTTATTGTTAACAATGGTCTTCAAAGGGAGTCTTCAATTAAACACCCATATCATCATGTTGCTAATTTCACCATAATAACTATGCGAACACATGAGTAGCCACAATATATTTAGAGTCATTGGTCCAAAATGAAATGAAATATTGTTTCTTGATAATACATTAAATACACAATCTTCAATGATAGAACGTACCAACTGACATTGATTTCATATCCTATGATAATCTAGCCCAATATGCATTTCTGTAACCCAATAACTCATTCTGATATTTTTCATTGTTCATAAAACCAAAATCCACCATTCCGTTGATAGATCATTGTATTATTTTCACTTAAAGAATTTGAATTTCATAGGAATTTCTTTGACATCACACTACATGATGTGTGTACGAAAAAATAATCGGTCAAATTGTTGTTATGTACAATATGATTTCAATGATTTTCATGTATTCAGTGATATTTACACCTTTTCCCACATCATCCCTTGATAGTTTCATTTGGGTATCCACTAGAGTTGTCACATACATGTAATTGTCCATTAAAAATATTCTCAAAACATCGTTGGAATTATTTTCAAGGAAATTAAGGTACCATTCTTTCCTTGTGTTACCTATAATCCAAGGGAAATTTTCAACTCGCCAATCATTGACATTTTGGACTCACTTTTAATGAATTAATATGATTTTATGCATTGTTCATTATATTATCCTCTCTAGATTATGTTATAATAATATACTAGTTCCATCATCATTGGTTTACTTTAATTGTTGAAAATCATATTGTAATCAAATTCCCCATGCAAAAAACTGAACTTCTTTAAAAACTCATTAAGATGTGCATACCTTGTTTTTGGTGTTTGAATCGATCCATAAAGTTCCTTTCTCACCCAAAAACCACTGATCTAAGCTTTATAAATGATAAAACAATCCAAATTCTCAATCTAAACATCTTCTTATAGAACCCCATTTATATATTATAACTTCAAATCCATCTAGAAAACATTACACAATCTTTGAACTATTATAGCCATGAATAATATGATTTTCTCTAGCCTTGAAATAGGTGAAATATTTTCATCAACATTGATACACTCTATCTAAACTAACATTTCCACACTAGTTATTCTTTGTTTTTAATTAACACACAGTTGTTTTGTGAAACACCATTGTAGTCCCAATGAATTTCTTATCTATTGGACTCGAAAAAATATCCCATGTATTGTTCTCCTCAATTTGGTCATGTAATTCGTAATTAGGTGGAACCAAATTCTCATCTCCATCTACATTATTAAGAAATTTAAACTGAACATGTGACAATTTTGTTTCTTGTTATTTAGTCTTCATCCTCATAATTTACACCGGAGTTGTATGATCACCAAATATGACTTTTCCATCAATTTCATATCTTCCCTATTGTCATTGTGAACATAATGAATTCTTATAATCCTTTTAAATATCTAAATATTCTTATGAATCTTCCTCTAGAACTGGATCATCCCCTAAACTACTCATATCTTCATCCCTATCCTCTTGAGGCTGATCGTGTATTTTCAGAATATTTTTCTCATTCTCCACTATGGTTAAATCATGAAATTCAACTAACATTTACATCCACTTTCTGAATTATTTTTTCTACTTTCTTCTCATTGAGTTTTCAAGAAATATACATTCATCTCTATGGGATTCAATATTCATTTGTTTCTCCTTATTAAAAATAAATCACTTACATACGAAGAATCAATAGTTATTAAATGACGGTTTCATTCCATACCATTGATCATATGGGGGTTTCACTTCTATTGAATATAAATACACTCTATTTGACATGTAGACTAATTTCATCACTATTTCATTCAAAAAAATCGTTATAAGGTCCTTCTCAAAGAACATTGTTCTAGGCCTATTGCTCATAATTTGTTTTCTTTTCTATACTACACCATTTTTCCATGGAGTTATTTCAACTTAAACATGTCGCCTTACTCCATGATTCTCTAGATAATCCTCTAATTTGGTTTTTGTAAACTTGTTTATATTATCTATCATAGTCTTTTGAATCTTATGACCTATCATATTTTTAACATAGAGTTGATAACTTTTTATGATACTCAACACACCAAACATTTGATTAATGATTAATTCCCATTCCATTCAAATGAAATCATCAATGAATAGATCATAGTATATCCTCACATCAATAGGTAAAGGTGAAATGGTTCCACAAACACAAGTATTACCCAGAACAACCACTCTTGTTGTACACATTTCTTTTCCTTTATATATCATTCGAATGATCTTCCATTGTTGAAAATAATCTAAAATATGAGTATGATCACATGTTAACCTATAGGGGTCATGAAACGAATAATATTCTAACAGACCTTATAAGTAATATGTATGATGTGGCCAATATATTTATTTCGTTACTTATTTTCTTCAACCATATATAGAACACACATATCTTCTTCTGCACTGACAAGGTAGCAGTTTCCTTCTATATTCTTGACATGAAAAAATATTTCACCACCTTTTTTATTGATGTCAAATAATTTAATTGAAATTATTAAAGAATTTCTTGAGTCAAATAGTTGACTGAAATTAATCATGTTTTTACTGAGACCATCAAAAAATAATACATGTGTTTTTCTCCAATATTTTCCCCCAAACATGTCTCTTCATGATCCTACAACCTTGATGCCTTCATTATTTCAAAATCATGTGATACCTTCCTTATCATAGATTATTTTGGTCACCATATCTTAATTTCATGTCATTTGATTGGTGTGTAAATTGTCAATAATCTATATTCCTATGTTATCTGATGCTTTAAAATCTATCAATACAACATCTTCATTTTCAAAAAAAAAATATTTTATATACATGTTTTTTAATTCATACCCACTATGATTTGATAATGTTTATCTTACTCTATGTATAATGGAAAAGGTTAATCTTGTTGAAATCTGAATCAATTTTTTATTTTCCACTCATTTGATGATACCTTTAACTAATGTTTAGGTGTACATTCATTCTGCATTGGCACATTTCTCTTTATTTTTGATGATCAGTATCATTCCACGGTCCCAAATCTAGCACAGCTGAAATAGTTCCAATCAAATGATGTCCTAGAATAAGGAGCCTTTAATTTCTACCTACGTATGTCTTGTTACCAGTTTTACATATTTTCTATGGAAAAAATATTTTTTGAGTTTTCCATATTTACACAAAAATATCATATAATGCAGGGTTAATTCATGTGTGTCAATACTAAACTATTGTTTATCTATTGGCATCTCTGATTCTTCTGATTCTAATTCATACCCAAACCATTATTCAACATCAGATTGGGATGATGTGGTATAAATTCAACCATTAATATCATTTTTTTTGGTTAAGATCCATACCATATGTATCATTCTAATCAATCATTTTCCTTTCCTAACACTCATTTGTCTACTTTATTATAATAGTAAAATCTAATTTTTAATTTTCTATTTCATGTGTGTACTTCTTTGTTAGAATCAAGAGTTTCTCATTAAATTTCACTTCTACCCACATACTAATAACTTCTTCCTTAATCTCTTTGATATGTTTTATTTGATAATTTCATTATTATTAAAACTATAGATATACATTTTCTCTTTTTCAGTTTTAGTTTGTACTCAACCACCTTTTTCGAGGTTTCTTGGGGTTAAAGAATTCAAATTTTCAATTTCATTATTCATCTTATACCTCTCTTTCTCCTATATCTACAGATAATTTTTCACAACACAAACCACATTTTTTTATTTTTTTGGCTCTCAAATTATCTATCTTCTTAAGAGAATCTTATAATTCAACCTAAAGGTAAACTCTTACTTTTACTTCTCCTTCATCAATATATATTCCTTCCTTCTTTTGTAAATTTAACACAACTAACCCAATAAAATCTACATTATTATCCTTGTAGTCCTTCAACACTTTTACTTTAGACTCATCTAACCATTCATCTTGTATTAAAATCAAATTCTTTTTTTTGAATAAATTTCTATTTTCCCTTCTCATATCTTTCATATTTTTTGAATACTTTATCTAGGAAATATCATCATATTCTTCATCATCATATTCAAACTTCTATTGGAACCATTTTTAAAAGATGTTTAATATTTATATATAAAAATTATGCAAATGGAATTTTACTATAACACCCCGACCCTAGTTACTCAGAGTCAGTGTATTATTACATAACATTGGCATGATCAAAAAAGATCGGGTCTCCAAAGACCGATTAGTTTAGTATCCTTGTAAATACTAGATATATTCATAAGTCGTACATTATATCATAATGTAAAAAAACAACAACAACATCTTGTCGTCATATCCCCTCATAATAGCCCTGTAGATCTTTCATAAATTACTTCATCTCATCCTGGGAAAAATAAAACATTGAAAGGGGTGAGCTCAGATACTCTGTAAGGATAAAAATATAGCAGAAACATTCATAGATAACCATAAACATTTAAGGTAATTTATAACATAAACAAAAGCCTTTTAAACTTGAACTTCATAATGATATGGAAAATATAAAATGAAATAATTCCATTTACTTAATCACATGGATACTCTACTAGTCAAATAGCCACATGCAATATCAATAACCACTTTTATAATGCTGGAATGCATAATTCCAGACTATCATAACCACATAGTAAAGGCCTCATGCCAAGACTAAAAATACGATTTTTCAAGGCCTTGTGCCAAGACACTAGTTTGTCTCATGAGTCCTACCGATGCATCGAGGAGATATAGTGGGCTCCCCCCGTCACATATTATGTCCAATGCATTCCTCATATAAACTGGTTTAAAAATAACATAATCATTCATATTAAAACTAGCATACGAAATGTCAATAATTTATCCACAAATGATGAATGGTATAAAAATAGCACATCCAAAGTCAAACATAACTCATTCAATACAATATCAAAGATTTTATTGTAACAGATTAACCTCAATCGATAATAATAATGGATATTTACATATATGAAAATAATAATCAAAACTATTTGAGAGAAATATCCCCCTTTTTATGAAAACATTTAAAAGTCTCACTGTTTATCAAGAAGCCGTTTAAAATAGATTTTTGAATCAAAGTGTCCCAAACCACTTTCAACCAATTAAAATTGATTTTAATTTTAAAAATTTAATTTCCATATAAATAAATCCAAAAAACCATTTTAAAACATGAACATTAATGAGAAATATTTAGAAGAATAAATCATCAAAACATTTAAAAATGATATTTTAGTTAGAGTTTCCTACCAAAAGAGAGAAACATGAATACAAATAATTGAGATAATAAAAACATTGTAATATCATGAGAATAAAGGTATTCATGATATACTATGTAAATGTATATTGTATACACCATATAAAAGAGAATTTGTGTATGACAACAATGAAGTCTAAATGGGATGTTAATTGAATTTAAGTCTCTAATAAAGACCATATACATAGGTTAAGGATAATTCAATGAAATAATTATGAGTGAAAAATATAAATACACTCAATATGATTGAATGTTCATTTTAAATCAATCATAGGACTTTGACACATATTCTTTTAAAGACAACACTAATGAATTGGAAATTTAACTCAACAAATAGAGAATGAGTTAAAATTACTCTTATCAAATTCATATTGATGACTCGAGAAATTATCAATGGAGTGATTATGTGTATCAAAAGTATATCCATAGAAAGGTGGGTGGAAATTATGACAGATGAAAATGAATAGCAATTCCACACATATTCATGGAGTAAAATAATCAATGAAGTATGTGTAAGGTCGAATGAATGGAAATTGAAATTTCAAAATCCCTTATTGATTAGGTAAATTATGAAACATACACCCATGAAAGAAGGATCATAAAATGATGATGTAAATATCCATAAATTAATGTATCTTACACAATGAATACATTCCTTGTCAATACACACACCACATGAAATAAATAAGTGGTGAACAATGGAAATCTCACAAAATTAAAAGTGAGATAAGAAACCCCTAACTTTGTACTTTTTCCTTGGTCTATGGTAAGTTGGACTCATATATAATATATAAATAATTTTTATTTAATTATAAAAGGATCATATACATTAATATTATATCATATATTATCTTTTAACATTTTTTTTGTTAATAAAATCTTATTATTATCGTCATTTTCGGTGTTAACTTACTCATTTTATTTTATATGTTATGTTACATAAGTCATGTTTTTATGGTTATGATGTATCTTATACATATAAAAAATGATATCAAGTCCTTTAAAATTATTTTTAATCATCAAATTAGAATTAGTCTTGAATGGATACGATGGGTAAAGAATCTCATCGTGTTCGTGGAGACGGTTGTCTGTACGTACGCACGAGCGACAATATCATTCTTTTGATATTAAAATAATATATAATTGGATGGTATATCATATAAAAAGAATCATTATAATTTTATATTTATTATTTAAATTAATTAAACATCATTATTATACCCATCCAAATAATAATGTATTGAATAACAATTACACCACAACGTGGAGACGGTATGTCGTACGTATGCACGTAGGGTGGCATGTCATTCAAAGGATGGATAGAATACATAATATAGTTGTACCATATTTATAATAACATCACAGTATATATAATATAATAGAGTTATTATTTTATAATGTAACAACAATGAAATAATAAGTTGAATAAGAATGGAACTTCATAAAGAGTGGTGAAAACATTCTCTCTTCTTCAGGTTGTTTCTTTTGATTTGATCAAAAGGGGTCCTTAAGTTGGATTTGTGACTAAAGTATGGCCTCCAAGATTAAGGGAGGATAGTTGAAAGGGTATTTGGGTAGATTTTGTTCGATCCAAAAGGCTTTGAAGGTATGAATAATTGGTTAGAAGTGGATTCCTTTTATAAGTTGGAGGAGAGGCTCTTTAGAAAAAACTTAAAGTACTAATTTAAAATAAACACGTATTTGGTTTATAATGCCTTAAAAGTGGATTTTTAAAAGTATAAGGTACTTATGGGTCTAAATAATTTCATCCAATTTATTTTAGATAGGTATGTGTCTCAATATTAACCTTATCATTTAAATTTAACACTTGGTTAATTAGTTTGACACTTACCATGTCTCTTTGTATTTTTATATTATATAGTAAATAAACATACTATATACTTCCAAGCAACCCCAAAGTGGTCCATTAATGATACAAATATCAATATTTAAGTCCGGTGGCCGATCCTTAGATATTTAGGAATATAATTTGAATTAATAATATAATATTAGTTTAAAAACTCATTTATGTCAATTTGGCACTATTTAATAATTGATTTTTGTTCAAGTCATAAAAACATTATTAATTCGAATAAAATTCATTTATGTAATCATAATATGTAATATTAACCAATGAAATTTCTGTATTTCATAAAAACATTAAAATTATATTTATTTTAACATTTATAATACTAATTATTTGATTCTTTCATTAATAAGGAAAATATTTCATCATTATTGAATCATAAATAAATTTAATTATTCAATGTCTAAAAATTATAAATAAAGTACCATTATGTAGTAAATCGTTTAATCTTTCTAATGAATGTTTATAGTATAAAACATAACATTTATAATCCAATGTACAAATTAGTTTTCTAAAAGATGTATGCTTATGTCATTTTTGTATTTACTTTAACTTAATTAATATAAAGAGTCCCTATCACATACAAGTGGCTCCATGGGTCCCAAAATCGACCCAAAGATGCCCATGTTCAGAAATGAATAAACCAATAGCGTTAGGACACATTTTATTGTAAATTAGTATTATTATAATATTATTTTTTTACACTTATTTACTACATTTACCCTTTAACCATGGTAAATAAAATATTTACCGAAATAATTATTCAAAATATCTAAAAATAAGAGTTAACTTTTTAAACAATTTGAACCTCCTGTTTCTAAATATGGTATCCATTTTTATAAATTCAAGACACAGTAGTGGTTGAAATTAATTTAAAATTAATTCCCGATGTCAAAACAAAAAGCATGTTTTTAAGAAATAATAACTATCAAAACATTAACACATGTTTATGTTCAGTTTAAATGTAAAATTGCGTCCAATGACCATCATTGTATTAAATAGTAAAAATATATTTTAAAAATACTTTAAAACCACTCAAATTCATTATTTATCACTATAAATTATTTCTATTAAAAAAGTTCTTTTTAATTAAAATTTTGTAATTTTCACTATTCATCGAAATATGAAAGTTATCTGAAAAGTACCAAAATTTCACCCTAAGAAAATTTTGATATTTAGAATCCAAAAATGAAGTCCATTTTAAAATATAAAATTTTTAAAATTTCAAAAATTGGGTATTACTATTCATAATGGCTAGTTTGATTGGTTTTGGTGTGTTAGAACTCGAAGTTGCATACAACACACACTATTGTATTATTCAAAGAGAAGCGTATCGTGGAAGCTTGGGGAGTTACATTATCCCCTTCTTCAATAAATTGTGTCCTCAAAATTTTTAAAATTGGTATTGGGAATATAATGGAAGGTCCCACATCATAAAAAGAGTCAATAAGACTATCACTTTAAAATAAAGAAAGAGAAGTACAAAGGTCACCTGAGATAACCTATACTAGGATTCCATATAGAAAATCATGGATATGGATGTTAAAATAAGTGTCAAGTATAGATGGAGAGGGATGGAAAACATGATAAGGAGAAATTTAACAAGAAAACCATGAACTTGTGATGGGACAAACAGTTATTAGTTTCCCAGTCGGAAAAGTAAAGAGACAAAATTTTTTTATTGTTTTAAGTTACTTTAGATAAAGATGGGGAATTAATTTAAGATATTGACTAATAACATAAAGATATATACTTACATTTTAAGTAGATTTTCATTCTTTAATAAATTTATTCTACTAACTCATTTTTTTCGACGATGAGTATTCAAGAAGACTTGGTCACACTGGAAGAGCTAGAAGAAACTTCTATAGAATCACATGATCCACGAAGGATAAACAATATATTTACCTAGAATTTATAGATTAATCAAAACCAATACGGTTAGTATAAGATCTAATGATCCCCCAAAATGATATTCCTTAAGAAAAATAAACACTAATATTAATTTATAAAATTAAACCAACAATACCCCAAGGTTAAATAAATACCATTCAATAAACAATTGTCCTTAAAATAATTCAATATAATCCAAACTAATATTTAAACCAAAAACATAGAAAAATTTGGTTATGTAGTCTACCATGTTAAAATGCATCTCAAAATGACTTCAACTACTCCTAAGGTGACATACATAAAAGTAATTAAACTAATCATATATTCTTTATTATAGGTTAATCATTTCCATAAATAACCCAAATCACTATAAATCCATAATAAAAATGTAGATAAAAATCAACCATTACTCCTCAAATGAATCCCCATAGTATTCTATTTTCCGTGGGCATATAGTGTTCCCAAAAAAGTAAAGATATTCCAAAATAACATATATCAATTAATCACCAAATCATTTTTCTATACTAATGGTATACATTTGATAAGTCATAAGAATCCAAATCAACTTATTATTGATCAATAAAATCATTTAATGAAAAATAATTATTCATACTAACCAGGGACATCATGTAGTCCAGTGGTAGGTGATAAATCCAAATCGAACATTGATTGTGGTTTCGATTCCCACATCTTTGACCAACATGACGGGTCGCCACACAGTCTGCGTGTTGTCCTTTTTCAAAAACTATATATTATAACATTTCCAAAATGAGTTAAATTCCTCAAAATAACCATAACATAATTTTAAACATAAATGTTATCTCATACATTTCATTTTCATCCAAAAATATAATAACTTTTAATTTTCTCAAACCCATTAATCATATAAAACCAAATGGTTATTTATAACTATATCCAAAAGGGAAAAGATAAGACATCCTCAAATATCATTATCACATGGAATACTACGGGGTTACAAATACAAGAGAAAATTATTCCAAAGTAATCACATCAACATGGAGAACTATTACCTTTAAAAATTTCTCCAACCATTTATTTCCACATAACATCTTCTTTGACCAAGACAATATCTTATAGAATAGGGAATTCACTCGGTTAATGGCCAGGTCCCCTAAATTTATGTCAAATAGCTATAAATGGATTATTGGGACCATTTTTATTTTCATCCATATCACTCTTCATTTTTCCTCTGCAAATCTTCACATTATGTCCTTCTTTCCCGCATGTAATGCATTTTTATGTTCCATTGAGACACTATCTTGGGTGTCTCCTTCCACATTTCCTGCATGATGGAAATTTTGGTTTCTTTTCTCCATGGTCTCCACTACTGGATCTCTTATCAATCATCACATTTCTCTTATTTGTTGAGTCCAGGAGTTGGTTAATATATATGTTGATGAACAATTTTTTGAAAAACTGATTTTGTATGAACACAATATCTTTTAAGACTATCAAAATTCTATTTTTTTTGTTCTTTTCCACCACCATCCCCACCTTGTCATCATTATCAAAGTTACTTTTACTTCCTAGGACTGCATCCATTGACTAAAACTGTAAAGCGTTCCATGAGTAACAGTAGTCACAAAATCATTAAGATAATATCATGACACCATATTCACAATATGAAACACCTTAAGATTAATCGAGGTCATTTATTCCCATCTAATATTAAAATACTTCAAATTGGTTTATAAAGAAAATCTAAATTATCCTAAGCATATCCCCCAGGAGTGTCGTAACCAAGAGTGCATCAAGGCCCGTTGTCATGCACCAGTTCCCGTTCGAGTCTAGCTAAAAGTGGTGTTTTCGTGGTTTACCCCTAGGTACATCTGTTCTAGAGCCATCTCTACCTGCATGTATCCAGATAGGGATTTATCCCTTGGAAAACTCACAAAATATATAAAATACCAAAATTCTAGTATGTTATTCTATACTAATCCTTAAAGTCTATCTTAGGGCTATGTGCTCTAATTAGAGTTTATCTAAATCTAGTTTCCAAGGTTTGTACTAAACTTCCTTTAATACCAAATGTAACACCCCGACCCATGTTACCCAGAGTTGGTGCATTATAAGATAACATTTCCATGATCACAAAATATCAAGTCTCAAAATACCGATTAGTTTAGTAGTCTTGGAAATAATAGATATATTCATAAGTCTTACATTACATCATAAAGTAAAAAAAAACTACAACAACATATTGAATTCATATCCCCTCATACTATCCCTGCATGTCATTCATAAATTACTTCTTCACATCCTTGATTAAATAATACATTGAAAGGGGAGAGCTCAAATGCTCAGTAAGGATAACAATATAGAATAAACTTTCATAGATATGCATAAACATTTAAGGCTATGTATAACTAAAACAAAAGACTTTTAAACTTGAACTTCAGCATAATATGGCAAAGATAAAATTAAATAATTCCATATACTTATTCACATGGTTATTCTACTAGTAGAATAACCACATTAAATATCAATAACCACTTTCATAATGATGGAATGCATAATGTCAAACTATCATAACCACATAGTCAAGGCCGCATGCCAAGAATAAAAATAAGATTTTGTCAAGGCCTTGTGCCAAGACACTATTTTGTCTCATGATACCAATCGATGCATCAAGGAGCAATAGAGGGTTCCACCCGTCATTTACTAAGTCCAATGAATTTCTCATATGAACAGGTTTAAACAGAACATAAACATTCGTATTAAAACAAGAATTCAAAATGTCAATACATTATCCACAAACCAAGAATGGTATAAAAATAGCATATCAAAAGTCAAACATAACTCATTCAATACAATATGGAAGATTGTATTGTAATTGATTAACCTCAATCGAGAATAATGATGTATATTGACATAGATGAAAAAAGTCATCAAAACTATTTGAGAGAAATATCCCCCTTTTTATGAAAACATTTAAAAGTCTCACTATTTATCAAAAAGATGTTTAAAATATATTTTTGAATCAATGTTTCCCATAACAATTTGAAACTTTTAAAAGTAATTTTAATTTTAAATCTTTAATTTTCATAATAATAAATCCTTAAAACTATTTTTAAAATGTGGACATTAATGAGAAAAATTTAGAAGAATAAATATTCAAAACATTTAAAAATTATATTTTAGTTAGAGTTTTTATCCAAAATAGAGACACTTTATTAAAAATAATTGAGGTAATCAAAACGTTGTAATATCATGAGAATAAAGGGATTCATGATATACTATGTCAAAGTACATTATATACACCATATAAAAGAGAATTGGTGTATTACAATAATGAAGACACAATGGGATGTAAATTGAGATTAAGTCTCTTATAAAGACTGTATATTTAGGTTAAGGATAAATCAATGACATAATTATGTGTGACAAATATAAATATACACAATATAATTGGATGTTCAGTGTATATAAATCAGAGTACATTCACACATATTCTTGTAAAGACAACACCAATGAATTGGATATTTAACTCAACAAATGGAGAATGAGATAAAAATTACTTTTATCAAATTCATATCGATGACTTGAGAAATTATAAATGGAGTGATTATTCGTATCAAATGTATATCCATAGGAAGGGGAGTGGAAATTATGACATAAGAAAATTAATAGTGATTCCACACATTATCATTGAGTAAAATAATCAATGAAGTATGCGTAAAGCAGAATGAATAGAATTTGAAATTTTAAATCCCCTTATTGAATAGGTAATTTACAAAACATACACCCATGAAAGAAGGATCATAAAATGATGATTTAAATATCCATAAATTAAATTATATTACACAATTAATTCATTCATGGGATGTAAACACACCACATTGTATAATTAAGTGGTGAACAATGGAAATATTAGAGAATTAAAAGTGAGGTAAGAAACCCCTTAATTTGTGCTTTTTCCTTGGTCGAGGGTAGGTTAGCCTCATTTATAATGGTGAAATAATTTTCATTGTATTATAAAAGGATCCCATACATTAATATGATATCATATATGATCTTTTAACATTGTTTTGTTAATAATATCTTAGTATTATCATCATTTCAGGTGACAACTTACTCGTTTTATTTTATATGTTTTGTTACATAACTCATTTTAGTTATGGGTAGGTTGTATATTATTCATATAAAAAATGATAACAAGTCCTTAAAAATTAGTTTTAATCATCAAATTATAATTATACTGGAATGGATACGATGGGGAATTAATCTCATCGCGTTCGTGGACACGGTAGTCCGTACGTATGCTCGAGCGACAATATCATTCTTTTGATATTAAAATAATATATAATTGGATGTTATATAATATATAAATAATAATTATCATGTTATATTTATTATTTAAATTAACTACACATTATTTTTATACCCATCCAAGTAATCATATATTGAATAATAATTACACCACGACGTGGAGACGGTAGGCCGTACGTATGCACGTATTGTGACATGTCATTCAAAGGATGGATATAATAATGAATATGGGTGTACCATATTTATAATAACATCACAGTATATAGAAGATACTGGAGTTATTATTTTATAATGGAGCAACAATGAAATAAGTAGTTGAATAAGAAACAAACTTGAAAGGGGTGGTGAAAACATTACCTCTTCTTTGGGTTCTTCCTTTTGATTTGATCAAAAGGTATCCTTAGGTTGTATTTATGACTAAAGGCCTCTATGATTAAGGTAGTATATGTGAGAGGTTATTTAGGCAGTGTTTTTCCCATCCAAAAGGCTTTTAAGGTATAATTAATTTGTTAGAAATGGTGTCCTTTTATAAGGGAGAGGAGGGGCTCTTTAGAAAAAACATGAAGTATTAATTTTTAATAAACTCATATTCGGTTTCTACTGGCCCCAAAGTATATTATTAAAATTATAAGTTTGGGATGGGTCAAAATACATTCATACAATAGATTTTAGATAGATTTGGGTCACTATATTAACCGTATCATTTATATTTAACTCTTAGTCGATTAGTTTGACACTTACCATGTCTCTTTGTATTTTTATATTATATAGTTAATAAACATACTATATACTTCCAAGATACCCCCAAGTCATATATTAATGATAGACCTATCATTATAAAGTCCTTTGGCTGAAACTTATATTTTTAGGAATAGAATATGAATTAATATTTTAATAATTGTTTAAAAAACTCATTTATGTCAATTTTGACACTATTTAATAATTGATTTTTGATAAAGTCATTAACAAATTATTAATTAAAATAAAATTCATTTAAGTAATCCTAATATGTAACATTAACCAATATAATTATTGGATATCATCAAAACATTAAAATTATATTTATTTTATCATTTATAATACTAATTTTCTGATTCCTTCATTAATAAAGAAAATACTGCATCATTATTGTGTCAAAAATAAATTTAATTATTAAATGTCTAAAAATTATAAATAAAATACCATTATCTAGGAAATGATTTAGATATTTTTAATTAATATTTATAGTCTAAAATATAGCTTATATAACCCAATGTAAAAAATAGTTTGCTAAAAGATATATGCTTATGTCATTTTTGTATTTACATTAACTTAATTAATATAAAGTGTCCCTATAACTTACAAGTGGAACCATGGGGCCCCAAAATTGACCCAAATATGACCATGGTAGGACATGTATCAACCAATTTGGTTAGGACATGTTTATGGTAAATTAATATTATTATAATATTATTTGTTACCCTTATTTACCGGATTTACCATTTAACCATGGTAAATAAAATATTTACCGAAGTAATTATTCAAAATGTATAAAAAGAAGAGTTAACTATTTACACAATTTTTCCCTCCTGATTATAAATATGGAATCCATTTTTCTAAATTCAAAACACCGAAGTAGAAGAAATTAATTTAAAATTAATTCTCGATGTCCAAACAAAAAGCGTGTTTTTAAGAAATAATAACTATCAAAAGATTGGCACTTGTTTATATCGTATTTAAATGTGAAATTACGTCCAATGACCAAAATTGTATTAAATGTTAAAACTATACTCTAAATATACTTTAAAACCACTCAAATTCATAATTTATCACTATTAATTATTTCTATTAAAAATGTTGTTTAAATTAAAATTTAGTAATTTTCACTGTTCATCAAAATATGAAATTTATCTGAAAAGTACCAAAATGTCACCCTAAGTCAATTTAGATATTCAGAATCCAAAAATGAAGTCCATTTAAAAATATAAAATATATAAAATTTCAAAAAGTTGGTATTACTATTCATAATGGCTAGTTTGATTGGTTGTGGTGTGTTAGAACTCGAAGTTGTGTACAACACACACTATTATATTATTAAAAGAGAAGCGTACCATGAAATCATGGGGTGTTACATTTACCTTTCAAAATTATTTTACCTCTTTAAATATTTTATGAAAGAAAATACATAACATAATTCAAAATTGGAACCTCGTTACTATCTCAATAAACTTCTTAATCATCGGCATTAATTCCACTTATTTGGACTTCCCATTTTCTATAGAATCCTTTTAATTTTTTCCTATTTTATATGTAATAATATTAATTTGAATGTTATAAAATGTCAGAATCTTCAAAAATTTATGTTCCAATATAGAAAACATCTGATTAAACAGAGGTTGAAGGTTTCTCAATATGCACATGAAAATATATAAATCAATAGTAATTTCTCGGAGGCCATGAATCTCTTCCACCACAACATTCACCCGATCAAAGAATGTGTTAGAAAGCACATTAGGGTTTATTATGAGAACCTCATATTTAATCCATAGAAATTGAATCATTGCTTCTCTGACATTTGAGTCACAATCATAAATGTTATATTGATTTTACCACATAGCATGCGATGTTTTACATGACATCACATTCATATATATTCTATTAGATTTGGATCCCCCAAAATCAATTATCCATTTACCATTAGAATCCAATTACCTTCAATATGAATCAAATAATGTAGAACTGTCGATATTTCTTAACATTCCATTTGTTTTTGTTAAAAAGTAATCCATTCACATTGATCAGAAGTAGTGTTGCATATGATTTTTACATATTTAGAAATTTATATCTCAAAATATTGATATCCATTTGCGATTTTAAAATATCTATTTCTATAAATGAAGTAGTTCTGCTGACTTCCAATCATTCCCTATAATATAGTTTTTCATTCTAATTAGATTAAATACCTAGAGAGGTGGTGCATCGGGGTATGAAAGATAAAAATAACTACCCCTTTAGATTTTGTTTCATCATTAAACCAAACACACATCTATTTTATTCATGTAGAAATATATAAATAGAAATGAAATCATGAACGAGACACATCCATTTTTACTTGGATCAACCACACTAGCCTATGTCCAAGGAGCATACAATGGAAATATGCCATTGTACCAAATCCCCCTTTTCTCACTACCAAATAACATGGTTTTGGATAGATCACATATATTCCTAGGGTCATTAACTTTACTTGATTTAGTGTTTTCTCACTGAATTCCCATCTGTTACACCTTATATCTCATTCATTGGCTCAAATTCAGTGGAATGGATCAAAATATTATTCATCATGTTCTCACTACATTTGGAATGGATCTACTCATAGTTTATTGACATGATGGTCAATTAAATTTTATTAATTAACCCATCCTCATTTTTATATATATTATTCTTCTAACTCTTATTTTCATCCATTTATGTAATATAATATTCCACTTACTGTTAGTTTGAATAAATTATTTTGGTGGACTATTTTAATTCCATTTCAATCTTCATTTATTCTTCGGAGAAAAACCTTTCTTCCTCCCCGTAATGCACTACATCACATTGAGTGAGTTCTTTGGGGATCACTCTACTATTTGGACCATCCATTATTTATGAATGGATTCAGCCTATTTGGACCATATCTCCTGGGCAAGCCACCTCAACTTATGTAAACTAAAGATGCTTCCCTGCCTCTCCTTCATATACCCATATTCGTTTGTGGGGTACACTACTCCAAAAACCAAAATTCATAAACTATGCCTACTAACCAATCCACCTGTTATAGAAACCTCCTTCATGTAATTTTTTTACAGTCAACCTCTTCTTCCATTTCCATATTCTCACTAGAGAAAGGACGATTAATAATTAAAATACATCTAAGTAACTATGGTATTTACAGTCCCTGTATAGAAAATATATATCAATATCTCTCTTATCCATTTTATTCAAATATTTGATGTGTTACAACCTTCAACACATTCTATTCTCCTCCCATGAACCTTTTTTCCTTCACAGTCCACATAGTTCCTTTCTCCTTTATATAATTCGATCACTTCTGTTTATGAATTCCATTTGGATCTTCAAATTAATGAATCCCAACTACAAATGATTAGCCATATACAAAATTTTTCCACCAAAAAATTGTATGCCTTCATGTGAACCATTTTTGTCGCGTAAAATATTTCTCCCATGCAGTCTATACACTGTGCATCATGATCTGAATTGAGTATTTATGTGGAAATCCATACATTTCTGATTTATTCACCATTCCAAAAAACCTCATTTCTGGTCACAAGACTATGATTCATGGTCTTTTTACTAGGCACTCATTTCTGTAAATCCTTTATTTACCAAAAACGATCTCTTGATTTTAAGGCTCAAAAATATGTAAAAACTTGGGAATTTCCCCACCTTAAAAACATATTTTGGATGTTACTAACCATTATCATTCGCCATTATCTGGTAATTTCTACAAAAAAATCATCCCAAAAAACCAACAAGATTCCTTGAGTAATTTTCCACAATTATTCTTTTTAGGATAATAAGTTCATATGGTTCAATTATTATTTATTTATTGGAGATAAAATTCATATCAATTTTCTCCCCACTAATGAAATTACTTTCTTTGGAATAATATTTTTCATTATTTTTTATATCATAAATTATGTGATCCATAGATTTAAATGTCATTCAGGGTTCATTCATCATGGGTATATGAATATGTATTATGACATGAGATATTTTTTCTATATTCTAGGCATGAAGTGGGAGATTTCTGATTAAGTCACTCATTGTCACACATATTAGATGATTAAGTAAAAATAACTTGAACTGTTCTTCTTTACATCCAATTATTTAAATTTTTGTATGGTACATAGATGGGGTAACCATTGAATTAATTATTTGGTTACCAATGAAGACCTAAGGAACAAATATTTATGGTTTTTGATTGACCAGTTGACGAGGTTGAAATACTTTTTCCTGATTAGGGAAACCACTAATGTTGAAGATCTAGGTATGCAATATGTGCTGGAAAACATGGGGTTTCACATGGTACCCTCTACCATTTCCTTTAATAGATATACCATTTTAACATTTTAGATCAATTAAGGTTTCTAAGGGGTGATGGGGACGTCATTAATGTTTGATAAAACATTACATCCAAAGAAATATAACCATATGGAGTGTTCCAATGATATTATAGTGTATATTCCATGTTCCTATGTATTTTATTTCAAAGAATCTTTGATGAAAAATCTGATACATGTTTAGTTACCTTATAATAATACATACCATTTTTTCATTAATAATTTATCCATTTGGGATATAGATAGATACCCATATATGTTAAAATTTTATTTATCAAATATGGGAGATGTCTCTCTTGTGGAATTGAGTCTCTTTAAAAAGGTATCAACAATTATTTTGGATATAAATCATTGCTTGTTTGTAGATCAGATTCATAAGAAATATTACAAGGATCATAAACTGTAATGTATTTTATTAGTGATTAGTTATTCATAAATATTCCCCCTAACTTGGTTCACTATCAAATAGGGATTCATGATATGTTGGCTCAGAGACATGTGGGATAATTAGATATCAATGATTGGATTGGGTAGGTATATTACCACTTATCATTACTGTCATAGATGAGTGTTGTACAAGAGTTTTTCCATGTATCTCATCTTAATAAATATCTTCTTGTTCCATAATGTGTTCTTAACAAGGAAAAATTCAAGTCAAATATATATTAATCTATTGTGGAGTAACCCATTAATATTGATGAAACTGTAATTAATGTCCAATGAGGGAAGTATATTTCAATAAGAAATATTTTTGGCTTCATTATTTATATTTTTATGATACATGGGAGAATGATTCATTCATATGTGAGTAAAGACCTAATCTATTGATGTATCTTCCTTCTTGAGAAATCGATTTTGGTTATATAAATTTCTATGTTTATAGGTTTTAATATCCCAGTTTTTTGAATATTAATTTTTAATGGAATAATCTAGATTTGAGTTGGCACTAAGAGGTGGAGGGGGGAATTAGTGATCATATTTTTTATGTTTTATTAATTAATACAAAACTGTTACCATGTATTATAGGGATATTAATCTTTTTAATAATGAGTAAATAATCCCAAACACAAGAACATGGGTATTTATAAAGATCACTACTTAATAAGAGTAAGAAGCCCCGAGAGTGTTTTAGATGTAATTTGAGACCAAAAAAACCCATTGAAAAGAATTTATTTGGTACTTATAGAATATTTAAAATATACATACTTTTTAATAGACCTATATTATATAAATAGTTCATATTATCCATCTATAGATATGATATATGAAAAAGTTTTGTATCAATTATAATAATCCTTGCCAGTATGATTTTGTTGGTTGTCAATGTATTTATTTATCGTTCAAAATAAATTTAGCCTTGAAATTTATTCCTCAAATACATTCAAATTGGATAATAGAAAATAATTCAAAAAATTATATAGGAAACCATGAAAAAAATATTATTTTCATATGGTATACATGATCTGGAAAATCTTGGTCTATTATTATGTTCATCTTAACAACTCAGTTTGATCTACCATCACTTCCTAAAATTTAATCACTACATCATAAACATATATTTTCAATTATATTTTTACACTAGCTATTTAAGTAACAATATATGGTAATACATCATATCATATTAATCATACTGATGCCACATAAAGACTTGGTACGATATTAGAATGATTCATTTTTCATCATCATTGTTTTCTAATAGAATCATTAATTCTACAATTCATACCCCAAATTTAAAAAATCTACAGCAAAGTTCACTAATACATAACTCATTTATATTGGCAGGGTTCCTATGATAGTTATGGGTGAGTATCAAATATTTAATGGAAATATCCTACTAAACGGGTTTGTTTACAATATAGAAAACTAATTCCATTGAATATATTGAAGCATACAAACAATTATGACCTTTCCATAAGACATAATATCAAAATATTTAATATATTTATGAAATATTTATAGTTTCTTTTTAAACTATATACTAAAAGACACATATAATATATTGGTGGATGAATATTTGAATAGATTTTTTATAAAAAAACCTTAGCAACCTCTCAGAAAAATTTTTATAGGCGATTTTTCAAAGGAATTACTTCAACAAAATCAATATACCTTTCCCTTTAAATGGTATCCTCCCACTAATGAATCTCATGAGGTTACATCAGTATAATTCCATATATTTTTCTTTCTAAGGTATCAAAACCATTATTTTATTGGAATTTTCTACATTTAATAACATCGTATAACAAATATCATACATTAGAAATCAACATTTTACTTAATTACATTTAAAAATACCTATTTGGTTAACTCAATCCAATGAATTTGAGTTTTTTCATCCATTGATCCTTCAAAAAACCACCTGTTTAAATTTTATACAACTGAAGTCCAACTGTCGAACTATATTGGTTTAATGAATAAAACCACATCTCATGTTCTATGTCTGATGACATGTTATGAAAACCACATCTTTAAACATCACCAATCATCCTTATACTGACATGATTAATAAAAATTTAGAATATGGAACATTGTAAATCTAAAACCTCAAAAATCTATATCTTTAAACAATTTAGTCATACAAATTATAAATTTATGATTTTTACTTCACATAGTTGTCCAATAAAAAATAACTTATTTATAGAAAACTATTTTGAAATATAAACCAAAAAATACATTTTTTTAAAAATCATAGTTATTGAAGACATAAATTATTCAGGAGGTTTGTAATTATAAGAACTATAAATATTTACGCTTTTTAAATATCATGGAACAATTTTTATTATATTATTCAGATACATATAGGATAATCTTTCAATGTTGAAACTATGTGTGATTATATTAAATTTGTGGTGTTTCTATGGTGAGCTTGAGAAAATGGACATTATACTATACACTCATGATAATAGATATTTCTTGGTAATAATTGAAGGAATTTTCAAAAATTTATTGTGATTTATGTTATAGAAGAAAATAAAACTCCTTAATCAACCCTTATTCCTCAATATTTTTCATAAGAGACCTCTAATGTTCATATAAAAAATAACACCAATTTGGATTTTTTTTCAACTAGGGAACAAAATTTCATAAAAGAATAATTACCATTGAATGTATTAAAAATCCAAAAAATTCATAGAATACAAGATCAAAAAATATATAGGATTCATGATTAATTGAATAGAAGTATCAAATTTTCAATAATAAATGATTTATGAACATTTTCCTCACACCAAATAAGAATAATTTCTTAAAAAATTTATAATTTTCCATTCACTATGATTATTCAAAATCAATAAAACAATATCCTATAAGAATTATATCCTAAAAACCACTTTAAAAAACTAATGAAACAATCCTTTCAAGTTCAAATCATAACATACCACTTATAAAAAATCCCCTTAAATATATGATCAATCTTTAAAGGCTTAATCACATGCTAATATATAGATTTAAGATATATCATCTATCCTCCTTTGAATGTATTATCTTTTGATAATATGAGAGAGAGGATGTGATCACATACTTTAATAATTAATAGAGGGAGTCTGAACACCCATCATCAACCATAGCTTATAAAATATATGATCCATATATCGTTTAGTGAAGATATCAGAAACTATATCACATTAATGAAAAACAAACATCATCATTTCATTCCCCTAAATATATAATATGGTTAAGTTATATTTGAAATAAGATTACTTCAAAAGATAATGGTATACATGATTCAAATAATGATTTATATAAATTTGATTATCAAAAGCTAACAGAATATGTAAAATCACATCAACATAAAATCATTTAATTGTGTCTCTATCAATATGAGTCATGTTACATACTAAGTGGATGATATATGATAAACTACTATATTTTTGATTGTTAAATAATTTTTTCTCCCCACTATGCCAATTCAAAAATTTATTCTAAAATGATAACTCCACTAGGTGAAGATATTTGATAAGAAACAAAATCCCCTATTTTTATCTATATAATTAAAAATATGAATCCTTCCCATGATTTCATATTTTATTCAAAAAAAAATTTCGATTTATATATCTGATAATTGTATTTCTATAAATCTATTTAGATTCCATTAGAGAACAATAATAGGTGTCACATAATGTAACATCATACAAAACATTTTTTATTGAAGTCATTAGATATAAAAAGATTCTAACAAAAATCATAAACGTTTTATGGTTGACATCGATACCATATCTATTTTGTGGAATATAGTTCCAAGGGAAATTAGTTTCAAAACATTATTTGACACTTTCATGACGGAATTATTAATTTTTTATTAGCATCCAACTCTTTGGATATGAAAAATTTATTTCTTCACTTGAGAGATTTATAATCCAAGAAATTATTTCATTTGATTGAGAATGGAATTTTCAAATAACATATTCATATCCTTAGTAAAAATTTCACATGTTTCTTCATTATTCCCAATAAATATGATATCATCAATAAAAATAATCACAATAAAAGAAACCTATTTATTTTCATTTTTATAGAGGTTACTATCAACTCCTATTTTATTGATGTTAATATAACATAAAAAAGTATCCAATTTAGAATACTATGCTATCATATAATTATTTATCCCATACAAGGCATTATAATATTATTAAAATTAATATTACATCTTTATCAGTGATAAAACCACATGGTTTATCCACAAAACAAATCATAATAATTCTCTCTAATATACTAATGTTTTTTTATTATTATAAAAAATCTTATATATTAGTTGTTAAGTAATAATAGGAAATGTTTTAATTTCTTAAATCCTTTCCTCTTAAAAAATGGTATCACTAAATTAAATTCCTTCAAATTGATATTGAACTTTAAAAACTATCCATTCCATGTTTGAAAACCCTATCCTCTTTTTAACAATATTTTTTCAAAACAGCCATTTTGTACCAAAATAATTATTATTATTATGTTTGGGTATACGTTCCCAAGTATCAATCATTTCAATTTGGTTCATCTCAATTTTAATATATTCAATCCATTATTAATTCATCATGGAATCACCAATTTCTTATAGTATATCCTATTAACATAAAGAACGATGTGATACTAGCCATGATGTACTTCTAGTTTGAATAGGTTTCCATTGATTTCGAATGATGTTTTAGATCGAAAATTAATTATTAAACATATGATTAGATTATTGTAATTTTTCTTCATAAAATTAGATAGATTACTCAAAATCAACGTCTTCTATAGATTCAATATTATTCTTACTGTTAAAAACCTTATCACAATTTTCAACTACAACCACTTTAACATAACTTCATATCATATATACAATTAAATATGATGCTTCCCTATGTAGTCAAAAATAATTCCAATTGAAGTGCACTGTGTTTCATTTGTTGTCAATGAGGTATGTTGTTGTCAAGGAATGAATGGATGGATGTCAAGGAGGTTCAATATGTGAATGAAAAAGGATGTGATGGTGTTGGTGAGGAAAGGAGAATGGCCAGGGTACTAAGATGCATGTCACTTAGGAGATTCACTAAGTGACATAGGAGATGATGGTTGAAACATTCTCTAGTTATATCAGACGATTGTAGAACTGTTCTTAATGTTTCAATACTTGTATCAAGATGATACTAAGTTACACCACTTGAAGAATGGATGATGATAGAGCATCATCATTCTATCTGACGATTGTTGAGCTGCTCTTTAAGTTCAAAGAACTTGTATCCTGATGATACAAAGTCACAACAATAATTGAAGACCATGCATTGTATTGACAATGCATGAGGAGCTGAAGTGAACCATCCATAAGTTCTAAGTGGATGAAGTGGTTTTAATGAAGTCCATGCACTAACTCTTAGTGCATGTGAATTGAAAAAGTTCCAATTGATCTCTGATTAGATCAATAAAGAACATTGAAGATTATAAGTGATTCAGGAGTTCGGTTGATGAAGATGAACCTTTTGAATTCCATATCCTAAGTGAAGATCATATGAGGAGAAGTAATGGAATTGTTAAGAAGAAGAAATGAAGAAGAAGAGTAGTGGCAGTTGGCATATTCACTTGGTTACTTTGTTTTTATACAAAGTCCTAAGTGTTTTACTTAAAAAAAAATAGCCACCAAGGAAGGTCAGCCGAGGGTCATCACCCAAGGCTCATGTGGGACTCGAGGTCACCACGCCCATGGGGAACCCTTAGGCCAAGGCAGCTTATCCCTGAGGTAGGAAGGTCGGGGCCATGTATAAGCCCCGAGGCCACGTGGTGATGAAACCCGAGCAGCGTGAGCGCGAGAGGAGCGCGCCCGTGACATGCATAGTGGGCGCATAGCACACGCCCACGAGGAGCAGAGGTGGGTGCAAGAGCGCGCCCGCAGAGAGAACACGGTGCGGGGCGGCACCGAGGTGTGGGAAGTACAACTGAGCGTTGAGAGGGAGCGCTAGGTTGATAAGCCGTGGAAAAACCGCTCTCCGTTTCGATGTGGGACGCGGAAAAATTCCCGGGAGCGCATCCTGGCCGCACGATTGATCGCGCGCCAGATCCGAGCCGCTCATCTAATCACGCCATTCGCGATCTGATCCAGGCCGTCCAAGGTTATTCGATCGCCTGATCCGACGGCTCCCCGTCTGTCTTCCTCGAGCTCAGCTGAAGACCACCCCACAAAGCCGTCGCTGAACCAGAGGCCTCCCGAATGAAAAATTCGAGCATCCGGCCACCTTTGATGAAGCCGAAGGCACCATGGAGCTCGTAAGAGCGTAAATAACTGATCCATGTAAAGAAATGGGCATGCATGCAATGTTTCAATGATTTTGGTCGAGGCCGAGGCAAGAAAATATGCCGAAGGCCATTTGGGTTGTTGATCTGCATGGACAGGTATTAAAGAGGCCATGCATGCGTTCTAAAATGCATGCACGTGAAGGAGGAAAATAAAAAATGAACCCGCGATTGACAGAAGATAAAATCAAGATACGCGGAAGATTTTTAACGCGTTTGAAGTTTTCAAAGAACCGAAATCTTCGGGTGTTTGGTGTTGTATCACGCGGATGATCCATGGCACTCCTTGCCTATAAAAGGAGCACCTGAGACGCTGTTTTTTCTTGCTGATCCTTTGTTGAAAATCCGAAGTCCCGTGAGAAGCACTCTGTGCCTCGCGAAGTCGAAGCCCCGCGCAGCACCCTGCGCGGCAGTGAAGCCCGGAGCACCCCTTGCTGCGCGAGGTTCCTTTTGTGCACTCCTTGCACGAAAGAAGAATGGGAGTCCCATGTGCGCCTTCCTTGCGCGACAGGAAGACCCGTGGCCGCATCCTTGCGCGCCCGTGGTTGCATCCTTCTCTGCCCGCGGACTTGCGCGGCAGGAGGTGTTTGCGTGACCCTTGTGCACCTTGAGGACCTGCGCGCGGCATGTGAAGATCACACATTTTGTGTACATGCTAAGTGAAAAAGAACAAGAAGGCCGTGGGAAAGTTTGAAGCAAAAGGAGTGTGGCCACCACATTTGTGTGTGTGCAAAACAGGAGGAAGGTCGAGGCCTTAGTGCCTTGTGTGCAAAGTGAACGAAGAGAAGGCCGTATCCTTGTGCAACCAAAGAAGACCCGAGGCCTTAGTGAATTTGTGTGTGCATTCTTGAAGAGTGACGACCACCACACTTTGTGTGTGTGTGCATTTGAATAGAAGGCCGAGGATAGCTTGGGTGTGTGTAAAAATAGTGAAGGCCAAATACACACTCATTGTTTGTGTGCAAAGCAAAGAACAAAGTTGAGTGTGCAAAACAACAAAGTGAAGTGGCCGAACCTATGTGTGTGCTCTAAGTGGAGTGGACACACTTAGAAGAAGAAGAAGACTCACAAAAAGTATAACACACATTTAAGTGTGTAAACACATTGAACAAAGTGTGAAGTTCAAGTGAAAAGGTGTGTGCTTAAAGTGACTACACCCTTTGAGGGTTTATTGCACCAAGAGGAGAAAGAGGAGAGTGCATGCATGAATGCACATGCACACGTGAACAAAGCCAAATCTGGTTGTGTGCATTTGAGTTGACCAAGACTGAGAGATCCTGAAGAAATTTGAGATGCCATGCACTCAGTGCATGAAGTTGAATTGCTGTGAGACTGGACCAGACTGAATTTAAAGATATCAGTTGTCTGAGTATTCAGTAGTTTGAGAGAATCCAGGTCATCCTGAGAAGAAGGAGATAAATCATGAGCAAGACGAGAAGACCTGATCAACTCAAGTGATCAGAGGTACAGAGCAAGGCCAGCAGTCATTATCCCAGACTGCTGAGGATACTTGAAGAGCTAAAGTGAAGAAGAGATACTCGTGCGACTCGAGGAGCCAAGAGAATACCATGTGGGACTCAGGGAGAAGAAGTATTCAGTGGGATTCTGGAGCAGGCCAGTGGGACTCTGGTAACACTGTGGGATGCAGTATAAAGACCCTCCTGTGGGACTCAGGAGAGATACAGTGGGACTCTGTATCGACCATTGTAATGCTAACCGATTATAATGGAGAAACCATGTTGGGGTGTATAACCAACATGGCAAGGACGTGGGCCTTTGGTGCCAAACCTTGTAAATCCTTGTGTCCAGTGCCTTTACATTTACTGCAACATTTGTGGAAAGGTGAGAGATACAAGAAGAGTGGATCGAGGCTTTAACCAGCCATAGAGGTTTAATTTATTAAGAATCAATTAGTAAAAAGTTTTAAAGGATCACTGATTCAACCCCTCCCCCTCTCAGTGATTCACACTGATCTGGGCACTTCACCAATTACCCTATTATAGAATCTATATCATCTAACATTATATGTATAATCATGTTATATTACATTAAATCCTCTTTAATTAGACATTCCATGTTTCACACAATCAAACTAGAAAGAACTAACAAATACCATTATATACCTTAATAATGTTGCTTATTGTTAGAGCATATAAAAATTGGTTTTATCAGAATTTTGCTTCTAGAAACATCTATTCAGAAAATGAACTTCTTCTCTAATATAATTTATCCTAATGTACTTAAAGGTATCATGGTCAATCATCATAGTTCATGTCACCCAATTGAAATATTTATATGAAATATTTTAGAAACACCAATTTTTTTGTTATGTATGTTGCTATAAACTCGAGAAAAATGGTATGATTTTAAAGATTACACATAAACATACCATTTCTCTATTCAACACCATTCTTAGTTCGAATTTCGTTAGAGAATATGCAGATTATTTTTCAGAACCCATGATGGAAATCCTAATCAGTCTGTAAGAATCAAACCTATTTTTTAAAAGTAGAATATATGAAATTCAAGTAAAATCATTAATAAAGGAAATAAAAAATTTATATTTATTATTTTAATTATTTATCATCATCAAATATACATCTATGTTTATCATCTCTATGGGATGAGTCGAATAAATCTCATTATTCTTACATACTATGTTTGTAATATTCTATTTCATTCATATGGAATAACAAAAATTAAATTTTCTTTTATTATTATAAATATCACAAATACATTCCCCTTTTATTACCATTCTATTCTAATATGAAACACACACTCTAAAATGTTATATCATATATGGTTTTCTTCCATCATTCTCATATACAAAGATCTCTGTGAATCACAACCTAATTTCTCTCCCTTTCTTCAATTCCCTATTTTATAAACATTTCCACTATCAATTATATTATAAATGAATGAAATTATTAAAAAACAACCTTGTTTACTTAATTACCATGTTTTAAAATAATAAAAATAATATTCTTCATCAAATAAAAAATATGGATCTTATAGATTTTGGAATTTTTCCTAATGATAGTAGATCTAACACCATTATATAAATGATAAGTTTCTTTCCCAAAATTACTATACATTCGACGTAATACATTATATTAATCAAAAATTATAATATTCTGTAATGTGTGAAAAAAAATATTTTACAATATATATAGTCATTCTCATTTTCCTTCAGCACATGGAGGATTCTGATCATCTTTTTTTTTCTTGTGCTACGACTATAGCTTTTTAGAACTACATTTTTGAGTTATTTAATTGCTCATGGTCCTTATCCGACCTGATTTGTTTGCTTTTGAAGAAACGCACTGAACATGAACCCTCTCAGCAAGTTAAAAACAATTTCTTGCGGAAGTGGCGGATATCCTACATGAAATCGGGTATGTAAGAAACGGACTTATTCATAATAAGCACTCATTTAGTCTCAATACAGGAAAATCTCGAATTCTCATTACGATTCATGAAGCCGCATTATTTCAAAAAGACTGCTGCAGTAATTATATTAGTGACTTAGAGGTCCTCAGACGTATCTGTGTCCCGGGTATTTTCCTGAAGACCAGGCACCTCTTTGAAGTTTTTTGGCAACCTCCGATGCCGTGTTGGATTAAAGTGAATGTCGACGGTGCCTAAAAAGGCAATCCTGGACCTGCCAGCTGCGGGGACATTTTTAGAGATTCTGCTGACCAGTGCTAGGGTTGCTTTTATAGTGGGTGTGGGACTGCCTCATCCCTTGAAGCAGAGATGCTAGGAGTCATACGTGTTGTTGATTTTGCACTGCAAAGAGGATGGAAAAAACATTGGATTGAAAGTGATTCTACCACCATTGTTCAATCCATATGGAATAGAGTCATTCATCTCACCTATCTGATCACTATGCTTTGGATGAATTGCCTAAATTCACTCTAGGAAGTTGACTACACTGCCACACATGCCTTCCAGGATGTGAATGTTGTTGCTGATGCCCTTGCCAACAAAGGTGTTCAATAGAGCATGACATGGATGGATGTGCTACCAGCTGATTTATTTCACCTCTTTGAAAGAGATTGTAATAATATCACATCCTTTCGTCTCATGTAATCATTTGCTTCCTTAATTAATAAATGGTGCTTCAGTTCTTGACCGAGTAATTACCAAAAAAACAAGTCTGCGAAATCTGACGACGCGTGATTCTGAGGCATGGAGAGCCCAGAATGATCCGTCATAGTTTTGTCGAGGGGGAGCACCTAGTTGTGGCTATAGAACCATGGTGGAGAGCACCTCTGTGTGACATATTAGACCCAGGTAGTACCTCAGTATTCAAAGGTTAGTGGGAAGCGCCTTGTTGTTGTAGCAGTCCCACTATACTAGATAGAGGAGGAGTTCTCCAGCTGCCGAGGGTTCAAATTGTTTTACCCCTAGAATAAACCCCGGTTTGAGATTAGTCGGTAACTTTTGTGATTTCCTCATTATTGAGATGGATTACATGATAACTCAGTTATATGTATGGGCATATACCTAAGTGTGGTTATCTAATGATTTCATACTTTGTGGTTTATCCTTGTTGGATTTTATGAGACCTTGAGGCTCTCGGGGTCCCTAATGAGTATTGTTATACTCACCCCTACACAGGACATGCCTACACCTTAAAGTGTTGGATGCAGACAACAGACAACGCTAACTAAGGATGGGAGTACCAGGACTAGACGGTACCTGGAGGTGGACCATACGACTTGTCGGTACATGTGGGAGACAGACGGACATGGAGTGTTGAGGAGACGATATGTACCTACCCTTCATGTAGGAACCAAGGATGTTGATCCAATGGATAACTTTTCTAATTCTTTAGTTGTATTTCATTTTAGTTATACTTGTACCTTCCACTTGGGCTTGTATTATGGCCCCATTTTCTTTCAGTAATCTTTTGTTATATAGTTTTACATAGTCTTCCTTATCCAGTTGTGTACTCTGTTATATTTGATTACAGTTTATAAAGGAAATGCCTTCCCAATTTTGGGAAATTAAACCTTTGGCGCTAGTCAACAGCCCTGCCCTATGAATGGCGGGAATGGGGTATTCACGACACATGCCCTGTGGAATGGGTCGTGACCAATTGGTACTAGAGGATTCAGTTCTTCGGTAGTACTTAAGACGATGAAATTTTATATGAAGCAATATTGTTAAGTGTGGTGAGTGCTGTTTTAAGTTCAGGGAGTCCAGTGTTAGTGCGTTGGCTGACGTATCCATACAAAAGAACCCTAAAATCTGATTTCTGACTCACTTCATTAAAACACTGATTGTGTGTGTGTTTTCTTTGTGATTTCATAAGTCATCTCACCATGTCATCTCACCATGTCAGCTCACCAGGTATAATCTATTGACAATGTCGCATCTGTTTCTTTCAGGATGCCTCCACGCAGCCAGCCATTTAGTGTTCTGAGAGTTGTACACACTGACAGCCCACTGAGCAAAGAGGCTCTGGTACATGTCCCTCTTACTATGTTGGCACCTTTGAGTGGTGTACCTATAGAACCACCACCTGTTATGTAGCATATACCACCAGCCACATTGGCGGATGGTGCATGTCGACCGATCGCGTTGCACAAGTTCCAGTAGTAGAGGCCTCTACCATTTCGAGGCGAGACAGATTCCCACGCAGTTGAGGGCTAGCTGGGGGCGAGTTCTAGATTTTTCTATCCAGTGTAGACAATATTCGAAAAGACGGTGATCTTAGATACTTGTCCTTTTCTGTGAGTGACCATGAGGATGGCCTGCTTAGTGATGAGGCTTCGATACATGTTCTGTTTCCTGAGATAGAACCTACGGGTAGTTTTCCAGCTATATCACAACATGTTGGTCAGCAGTTACAACTAGTGGTACCTATAGAGGAACCAAGTAGGATTAGTTCCATACACATGTTTTAGCAGTAGATACCCCTTAGGTTCCGAGGTGAGCCCAACTCATAGGTGGCTGAGGACTGGCTCGAGGAGGTGGTTGAGAGTTCTCTAGAACATCTACAGCTTCAGTAGGATGAGATATCAGTAACTGAGTATTCATTGAGGTGTACTATTCTATATGGGTACTCTATGAATACAATACGATTAGTGCTTCAGGGATCAAACTTCCGAGCGATGTGTGTATAAAGGACATGTGAGACAAAACGTTTCCTATCTGTATTCCTAATAATGTTAGGGTTCTAGAAAGAACCATTGTGGTTAAATGTTCTTTGGATGAGCAGATACTGCCAGTGAATGTTAGCAGGGGGAATGTAGAAAATTGGAACTAGTCTCAAAGACTTGGGCATGTAAAATGTTTTGGGAAGAAGAAGTGTAAGGGATAGATGAGTTCGCAGGCAGCAGACGTGGAAGCATAGCTAGGAGAGCAACATGAGGTGGTGTACTTTTCAACATGTTACAACCACTACCTTTTTTGTGGACCCTGCTAGGCTCAGGGAGCTGGAGGACAAGGGAAGAAAGTAGTTTCATGCGGTCCAATAATGAAACCCAAGGGCTCCAGGAATGATTAGATATAGGTCAACGTCTACTATAGGATGTCTTATCAATATACATAGGTAATAATCATTCCTTCCTTCCACGAATATTTTCCAGGACCTAGAGTTAATGGTTAAACCATTGACTTTACCCTCATGTATGGAGACACCATTTGGAGGAGAATCGAAAATCACACTTACACCGATGGTGTGATCTAGACCTTAAGGCAATAGATTTAGTTGGAAATTCTTGGTAGCAGAGTCGAGGACTTACGACGTTAGTTTTGGTTTGGACATGACATCCCCAGTTCACACATAGATTTTGTATATTAGGCAAAGTGGTTGTGGTTTATCTACAATTTCGGGATGGGGTTTTCCTTATTTAGGGAAAAAGGAAACCCTGGAAGCATTGGATAAACTCATGCATAGGAGGGTGCATCCAGTCAATCGGGAGTCATCCATCCTCACCCTCATGGCAGCAAAATTTTACTTTGAAATATTTTATACCCTTGGAAAGGGGAACATGGTAGCAGACACACTCAGCAAGAGCTCTGGCCTATAGCTACTGAGTGAGTCGACAGAGTAGCTAGTCGCTTTGTAGATACCCTTTCTGGATCGAGAAGGTGTAGCCTTTCTTTAGTCTCTTACAGTCAATCCCCCACCCCATCAGTGAGTCTGGGAGGCACAACATGAAGATGCTGACAATGTGACACGATGTGCTCAGATATCCATAGGACATACACATAATGGATTTTCTAAAGTTGGGGAGCATGACATTATCTTTAGGTAACGTACCATTGTACCAGTGTCACTTCAGAAAGAAGTGATCGTGGAGTTCCACACATCCCCTCTATTGGTACATCCAGAAGTGGCGAAGATGTACCTGGACCTCCAATGACAACACTGGTGGCCGAGAATGTATAAACAAGTTGCAGAGTCTGTCTCTCGGTGCCACACTTGTTAGCATGTGAAGGCAGAGCATCATGTACCAGCAGTCTTGGTTCATCCTTTAAGGGTCCCAAAGTGGAAGATGGATGTGATATCCATGGACTTCATGATAGTACCTTCACGTACATCTAGGGGTCATGACTCTATTTGGATGATCATTTACCGACTCACCATGTCGACCCACTTCCTACCGACCAAATAACAGGGTTCAGTTGAGAGCTTGGGACACCACTATGTGAATAAGATTTTGTTGTTACAAGGAGTAACCTTGACGATAATTTTAGATCATGTTGTACATTTTACATCTCGGATATTGAAGGGGTTGTAGGAGGCTTTTGGGAAGAAGCTTCATTTGAACACCGCCTTCCATCCTCAGACAGATGGCCAGACAGAGCGAACTATTAAGACCCTCGACGTCATGCTCTGTTCATGTGTCCTCAACTTCAGTCATAGTTGGTCAAATCACTTACCATTGGTGGAGTTTTCATAAAATAAAAAATATCACTCCACCATTGGGATGGAAACATTAGAGGCGTTATACGGGCGACCTTGCAGATCCGCTTTATACTAGACAGACCCTGGAGAGTCATCACAAGTGGGACCAGAGTTGGTACAGGCTACCACAGAGAAGGTTCAAATCATGCTGGAGCAGTTCAAGACTTCACATTGCAGGCAGTAGTCGTATGCTGACAGGAGACGGAGACTTCCAGAGTTCTAGGATGGCGACCATGCCTTTCTACGGGTCTCACCACA
Source organism: Viscum album (assembly GCA_963277665.1). Taxonomy (NCBI): domain Eukaryota; kingdom Viridiplantae; phylum Streptophyta; class Magnoliopsida; order Santalales; family Viscaceae; genus Viscum; species Viscum album. Next base: position 1,273,325,794 of record OY728146.1, read on the forward strand.
ATGAGGTTTGAGGAGATTTGGCTGAGACGACAAGTTATCTTCGATGTTCATCGGACCTTTTCAGGTCCTCAGCCGAGTTGGAGAGGTGGCTTACCACTTAGCTCTTCCACCTCAGTTACATCGGGTGCATGGTTTCCTCCACATATCCCAGCTGGAGAGATATGTGCACGAACCTTCTCATGTCATCGACCATGAGGAGCTAGTCGTCGACTATGTGGAGACATTTAAGGATGTTTCAGTAGAGATTGAGGATCTACAGGAGTGGGTACTTCGTGGATGTTCGATACCTTTGGTGTGTGTTCGCTGGTAGCAAGAGAACCACCATGAGAGCACTTGGGAGCAGGAGGCTCAAATGTGTTCTCAGTACCACCACTTGTTCCCTTAGTATGAGTTGGGGTTTATGGGGATGTAAAGCCCTTAGGTGGGCAGAATATAAATACCTGAAATTTCCATGTAACGTTTTTTAAAAATATGGGAATTTTATGAGTCCGATAAATCTAACGGCATGCGATTCCGAGGTCCGGTGTGCCCGGAATGATCCATAGAAGTTTTTTTAATCTTATGTTAACACGCGTAAGTATTTTTCATGAAAATAGTGAATTAACTCTTAAATGGATAATCAGATCAGAAATCTGAGGGAATTGTTGCGCTCAGGATGGTGGTTTTACCCTAGGCGTGACTTAAGATTAGTCGACAAGGGCCTCCTGTGAGAAAACCCAAAAATGGAATAATCGTAAATAAAATAATTAAAAAAATTATTTTATTTTTCAAATAATTATAACTCAAAAATGATAACTTGGATTAAAAATATGATACCACCATTGAACACATGAGATTATGCTTTTTATAAGTAGATACTAACTCTGGTCAGCGCAGGCCACCAGAAAAAGTTAGTGTTTGGCCACAAATAAAATAATTAAGTGATAATTATTTTACTGTAAAATTCATGACTTCTAAATGGTAAATCAAATTCAAAATCCGAGAGTACAATTGGGTAAATTGAGCTGTGGTTCACTTACTTATATCCTAACCAAAATATGCATGGTTCAAGGTTAACTTATAATAATTTTTTGAACTTTTTTTCGGGTACGTTCAGTAAATGCACGAGTGGCATTTTGTAACTTTTGAACTGGTGCTTGAAATTGAAATCTGAGGGAACCGTTGAACTCACAACACCAATAATCGCTTAAGGAGACTTTCTCCTTCATGGAAGATGGTCATGTGTGAAATTTATTTTTTGTGTTTTTCATGAAATAATAAAAATAAAAATAAAAGTGTGTGGTACTTTATTTTTATTTGCGACACCCATGTTGGTGTTTGGATGTGTGGCCCACCAGAACTAAACCTCCTTATGGAAGTTGGGAAGTGGGGACCATCAGACATTTACCTCCTTTGAGAACATAGGGTGATGGGGACCACAAGACCCTAACATCCAATGAGAGGTCATGGTGGTGGAGACCACCTGGGGCCTAAACCTACCAACTCCCCTCTTAATGAGGGAGAAACCTCTCAACTCCCTCATTAATGTAGAAGAGCCTATTCATCTTCCACCACATTAATTATGCCATCACACCACCATTATTTGTGCCAACGTAAATTAATTGACTTGACCCCCTTTTAAATTAAGTAAATGTGTCATTGGAATTTAGGAAGGTTCCTAATAAATGAACAGTTTTAAATTCCATGATCGTTTTATACCTCCCCCCCTATCTTATAAATAAGGATCTTGGGAGGAAGTTTTGGGATGGCTTCACCAAATGATGAAGCACTGTTAAAGTGACGTAATGCCCAACTCTTGTAGGATTATGCTCTCCATCGAAGAATGCTCCATCGATGAAGAACACCGATGAGGAACGCCTTCGACTACGAAGAATGACCTCAACTTTGACTTTCTTCCATGGAATCTCCTTCAACGAAGGGCGTGCTCTTCTATAATGAATCGATATCCTCCTTCTCGTGCCAACATTGATGAACAATAATAAGGTAGGGATTTTATTTTATGTATGATATTATTCCCTTGATTCATTATTTAGAAAAAAAAGATCCTGCACCAACTTATTATCAAGTTGATCCGCGTATTAATTTCCTAGTGGGTTGGGAATATTTTGTTTAATGAGGGATTATGGGAATTGATGTTTTTAAGATATCTTTCATGATCATTCCTTGATTATGTTTTTGATGAGACAAAAGCTACAAATCTAAACGCAAAAGGTTCTGGCCAAAAAAGCATGGCACGACCCCCCACCCCCCACCCTCTGCTGATCTTCATTGTGGTATTCATCGAAATGGATACCAATGCGACAAAGGCGACGAAGGAAAAGGCCATGCCACTCATGGACGCAACGACCCGTGCCGCCCCCATGGCGTTTCTACTGTCGACAAGACTGACCCCATGCCCTGGCTGCACTGCACCCCATCCACACTACATCACTAGCCGTGCCACCCCCACCGGTCGTGCTGCCCTGCCGGCCGCGCTCCCATCGCTGGCCCTGCCGCCCTCGCCGGCTGTGCCACCCTCGCTGGTCGTGCCGCCTCCCCGGTTGCGCTTCCCTTGATGGCCACGCCCCCGCCGCGCGACCCCTGGCAAATCCATAAGCTCCCTCGTGGCACCCCAGCTGATCCAGGCCATGGCAATGCCCATCTTTGCAGAGCTGCCCCGGGCCGGGCCGAGCTGCCAGCGCCCTGGCGGCTCTCTATTCCATCGCGACCTACTAGGTCGGCACCTCGGGCCGAGCATAAAACAAAAGACTGGCCCACCCAGTGGGTCATGATGGTTCGTCCCTAACTGAGTTGGCCCAAACGGAGTCAGGCCGAGTCGTTCCCACCGGGTCGGAACGGACTCGGGCCCACTACGAACCTATACATTCTTTTGGCCATATCATTGGCACCAGGCGTCTGTTTGATGAACCGTCAGTGGCACTAGTAATCTTGGAGTTTGGATATCATATTGTGTATACCCTATTGGATTTTGGATTATATTTGAGATACTGTCAAGTTGGATCGTGCACGAATCCAACTGGTCCCCCACGTGACTTTTTGGCTAATAACTCAGAGACCGGGCATCTGATTGATGCAACGTCAGATGTCTTAAGATCCCTATGACATGATAGACCTTTAAGATACTACTTCATGGGACTTCGATGCAGTTGGATCATTGAATAGTATATTTTGGAGAGGATCTTCCAAAGGAAAGCGAGCATTTGCGCGGGAACCTAGTAGCTGGCTGAGACTTGACGACTACTGACCGATTAAAATGGAGTGACTCGACTAGCCTTGTGGGGACCGTCTGGTTGTGGCAGTGGAATCACAAAAGAGAAGCACTGGGTCATGGTGGTAGAACTGTGGTACTCAATAGGAGGAGTACCTATGTAGGCTGTGAGGGGGAGTTCCTGGTGGTGGCAGCAGACCCATGGTGGGGAGCACCTCTGTGTGACGTAACAGACCCATAATACTCGACAGGAGGAGTACCTCAGCAGTACAAGGTTATTGGGAAGCCAATGGTTGTGGTAGCAAGCCCACTGTACTATATAGAGGAGGATTTATCCAAAATCTATGGTTTCCAAATGGTTTACCCCTAGAATAAATCATAGTTTGAGCTGAGTCAGTAACTTTTTTTGATTTCTTCATGATTGAAATAGATTATTTGATATCTTAGTTATATTTATGGGCATATACCTTAGTGGGGTTATCTATTGATTTCATACTTTGGGGTTTATCCTTGTTGTATTTTTTGAGACCTTGAGGGTCTAGGGGTCCCTACTGAGTATTGTTATTCTCAACCCTGTGTGGGATATTCCCGCACATCATTGTGTTGGATGTAGATGACAGAAAATACTAACTAAGTCTAAGAGTATCAAGACTGGACGGTACCCGGAGGTGGACCATATGACTTGTTTTTACATGGGGGATACGGACAGAAGTGGAGTGCTGAGGAGATGATATGTACCTCCCCTTCAGGTAGTAACCTCAGAGGATGATCCAATAGTTGTCGTTTCTTTTTCTTTAGTTGTATTGCATTTCAGTTGTACTTATACTTTCAAGTTGGGCTTGTATTCTGGCCCCTTCTTCTTTCAGATCTCTTTTGTTATATAGTTTTACTTAGTGCTTCATAAACATTAGTGTACTCTATTCTGTTTTTTACAATTTATAAAGGCAATGCCTTCCCAGTTTTATGAAATTACACATTTGATGCTAGTCGCCAGCCCTTGGACTATGGATGGCGGAAATGGGGTAGTCACGGCACGGGCCCCAGGGAACGGTTCGTGACAATTATGATCATGATCTACTATTATTGATTAATTCTTTTCATACTATGATACCATATAAATTACATTATTTTAAACTACAAATATTTTGGATATATAAATTCCTTGTAAAAATATTTTTTCATATCACCATATTCAACATTATTTTAAATATTTGAGAATGATTTTTGTTAATCCTTCTGAGGTCCACATTGCAGTACCACCAATTTCATGAAATTAACCATTATTTATGTAATTTACATTTCAATTATAATTGTTTTACGTTTATGGATGTTTCGATAAGCTATGATGTTGTATTGGGGAATCTCTATTGGTGCACAGTTTGAGAAGGGTTAGTACAGACCATGTAATACCTCCATAGAAACCATGCAACTAATATTGGGAAATAGGTAGGTGCATAGTTTATCCAAAACATAATTCCACCCTGGAGTAACAATGCAATTTCTTATTGAGTGATTTATGTTTGTTGTTGAATATTTTGAGTAACCATTCATTCCTACCATCAGAGGGTTATTTACAGGCAGTTGATAAAACATGGTTAGACCATTGTTTCCAAACCATGCACCCTAACTATGGAATGTTCATAACCAGATCTATATTTTTTATAATATAACTCATTTTACCACATAAATGAATATTTTTTACCCTAATACAACCATAATTCAAGTTCCACTACTTAAAAAATTCTAGAGAGTCCATTCCTTTCAATTATGTATAGATTTGTAGGAAATATACATAAGAGACACAAATTATTTTGTATGATCCCATTCATTGTTGTATTCCATTTTTATCCATTTCAGTCTATTGAATTCATGAATATAATCCATTGTGAATTGATTCATGTTGTTTTTGTAAAATAATTATGATACACAATTGATTTTATTAATGGGTATAAGATTTATAGATGGTTTTGCTGTTATAAGAAGATTTGTTTGGAGTTTTGTGTCATTGTTTGTTCTATCCAACGTTTCCGAGAGAAATGGGTTCACTCTAAAACCCAATAATGTAAAAATATAATGATTTATTTTAAATTGATTTAATTCCATGAATTGAATAATTAAATTTTTATGAAATGTTTGATTTAAAACCTTATTATTGATGTTTTTGGAAGATGTGTAATTTTTTTGTTAAATGTGCGTTGAGTAATGAATATAAGAACAATGATTTTTAAATATGTATTTTCATTGAATCATCGAAAATAATTATGGAAATTTTTTAAATAGTGTAATTCTAAATGCTTGGTAACAATTTTTTTGGCAAGGTAATTGGAATAAACAGTTGGTGTTTATTGCTTTTCATTAATGTGATACTAAGGATTAGGCTTGTTCTATTGGGTAACATGGTATACTGACACCTTGTAATAAATTTCTATATCTATAAGGTACCAGTCATGTGTGTGGAACTATCACCTAACTATACATATGTGGATGTGTGGAATGGAACGAGTTATTAAAAATGTATTGGAGGAATGGATTTATATAATTTTTTTGTTATATTCCATGGAAAAGGGATTTACATAGAAATAGTTTGGCATTGATATAATTTTCATTAAATTGTTTAAAAATATATTATATAATATTTATAACTTGTTATATCAAAAATTAGTGATTTGGGATGTCATTGTCGAAATCCATTTTAGTTTTGCAGTCTCCAATTCATAGTAATTTTTATGTGTTTGTATAATTTTTATATTGGGGAATCAGTAATGAAAAATTATCTCATTTATCTATTGATTCATTATTATACATGAATATTTCATAGTGTTTTATGATATTAGACCATGTCAAGAGTTGATTAATTGATGTATTTGGATTTTTTTGGTTTTATTTTATTTTTTATCTCTTTATAATCAGATATTTTCGTTTGTATTGATTATAACCCAATTATTTTTAAATTTTACTCATGAATCGTTTAGGGTTTTTTTGGTTTTTTTATCCACGGTCGATTGTTTTATTATGAAATGTAAAATACACACCAAAAGTTATGAAACCATTGGATTTCATTTGTATCTTTCTATATATTGATTTTGTCACATAGTTCTTGACAACACCCCCCTAAAATCCAATGAGGAGGGGTAGAAAGTTAAAAATGTTATCCAGTTCTTAAGTACTATAGTTGGAAAATAATTAATCTTTAGTATTTCATTATAGGATAGTTTCAATGATTAGTATAATCATAATATATAAGGTAGATCAGAAAAATATGTATCTATCATATTTATGTTTTAAATCGGGTTACAAGTTATATTGGGTAAATTAGTGTTTTGAGAAACATCTAAAAGTTTTAAAAATTAATAATGGGTATATATGATTAAAATACCATGAAATGTGGGGATAAAAATGACTTCCCACTAGGTGAGAATATTCAATTTTTAGTCACAATTTATGATTTCGTGAAAAAATGTTTATTTTTTAAATATACATGAAAATTGTTGGATTGTCATAGAGAATGGTGAATTTTTATACAATGGTTTGAAAAAAAAAATTAATTTTATAAATACATTGTTTGTTATTTTTTATGTTCAAAATATTTATCCATCTATTTATATAAAGTGAGAATAAATTTTGTTTTATTTTATTTATAAAACATGAACTCATTAGATGTAGAAGAAACCAACCGTAAGGGGATGGTGATAATTTGGATTCACCTGGGCCACAAGTAAACCAAGAAGAAGTTTAGTGTATTGTATAGGTTTATCAGGTTAAGGGTACATGGAACCGAAGTGATAAACCAAAGCATGTGGATCATTCCACTCAGTTCCAAAGGTAGTATGCACCAACATTTCAAGTACATTCGGAACTAGAAAAAGAAAAAGCATGGCTGACTATGATTAATCAACTCTTTTATTTTCTAGGAACACCTACCAATAAGAATGTTATTTTGGAATGTTATATACTAGATGATCAAGGATACCATTGGTGGGATTTATCATTTCAAGATAAATTTGACCAAGGCATTTCATGTAAATATTTTGAAGAAATTTTCCAAAAAAAATTATTTCCTTACATGTTCATGATTTTCTGATAAATAAATATTTTCAACTAGAATTTTTATAATATATCAATTATAGTGTATTTGGTTAAATTTATGAATTTATAAATTACTTCATAATAAATTGATTCATTTGAATCCTTGAGGACACACATTTTTTAATAGCTATTCAGGCTAGATATATGGTAATTTATTTTCATAAATTATATATTGGGTAGTATAGTTATGGTCAATAGGTAAATGTTTGATCAAAGGGACATAAATAGAAATACGAGTGGAGAAAGAATTCTCATACCTATGAGTAATGGATGTAACTCAAATGTATGGAAAAAATGTTCAAGGGATACCTATTTTTAAGGGAGACATATGAATCTATATTAGACAATGATATCATTTAATATTCATCCCAAATGTACAGGAAAATCAGTTAGATTATCAGTGTCTTTTGTTCAATAAACTATTTTGAGATTGTACGACACCACCTAAATAAATTCAAATTTTCATCCAAATGATGTTCCTTTAACAGTATTTTCATATTTATCTGAGGTCAGGTGTGGAGAAAAACATCTCATTTTTTAAAAATATCATATTCTTAAAGAAGATTTTGGTTGGATAATAAATCTCATTAGAAAAATTGATGAATTCATGGTGATTCTTGGTTTACTTTGACTCAACAAAAAAGGAAATCACAATAAGGAAAAAATGATAAATTTTTAGTGAGTATGGATTGTATGGAGGTGATAAAATATTTGCAGATGATTAATCTATAACTTTTATGGTAAGAAATAAAATTCTTTTTAATTCAACCCTTATGAAATCATGTCTGATACGAGTGAATAATATTAATTTATTTATTATCATATTGTTGATATTTTGGTTTTATTTTATAGATTATGTAATATATTTTGAAAAATTAAAATCTGATTCAAAAAAGATAAAGATAAACATTATTTTAAAAATCAAGTTATATTACGTTTTATGGAGATAAATTGATTTGGTATTTCTCTATTAATTAAATAGATTTCTATGATATAATCATGGCTACGCATTGGATGAATAATTTTAAATCCCACATCAATTATTACTCTTGGAGTGTTATTATTACAATAGATTGTGTCCATGATCATACCTTAAATGGATATCATAATGTAATGATAGATTATATAGACATATTAGCACCAACATTTGTAACTATCATGTTACATTTGGTAGCTTTGACCATGCGATTGGTGGATGATATTTGGAGTAATGGTTTTAAAAATGAATTGACTTGTATCACGATTTTTTTATCGATAATTTCATAGTGTTTCTACCTACAATAGATGTTGAGTTTATGATTTATCTAATAAAATGTACCAATATAATTTCCCTTTTGTTTTATCAGATAAACCAACATAATTATGTGAATTGATTCTCTTGATGGAATAGTTAATGTGAAAAGGTTTCTTACTATCTAGAATGTATTCATGGGTTGAACATGTTTTTTTTTTGAAAAAGTATGGGGGAACACTTTATCACTATGTATATTATATAATGATTAACCAAGTTATGATAATGAATTGGTATCATATTCCTTGAATTCTTGTTCTCTTAGATCACTTGAGGGGATCCTAGTTGTTCTCTAAAATTTAATTTCTTCCAATATAATTATAATTTTATATAATAAAGGAGGATATTATAAAGATATATTTTCGAATTATAATTTTAAATTACGATTATGTGTTTATTCCTTAAAATGAACATGATGTATTCACGAAATTTATGAATATGATATTATAATGGTATCTAGATTAATTATTAGTAGAGTTTTTGGATATAATACTGTTGTATTCTCGGAGTAATGTTGATCAAGATAAGAACCTAGATATATTGTTGGGTATCAAGTGGGATCATTTTTTTAATGAAATTTTTTAAAAGAGTGATTGTTGGATAGAAGAGGTACATTTACATGGAAATTTAATATCTGATAATTTTTTTTATGTGGATCCAAAAATGATATCAGTCGCTATTTAATTAAAAATTTCACATAATTTAATTTAGATACACAGTCTCCATATCCCAATGAGTTATTTCCAATGTTTTGGACCTTAATTTTCTAGACCAGACACATCAATGGAATGTTCGATAAGGATAAGTGTTTAATAACAATGAACATGGAATTTTGTTATTCTACGCATGAACATAATTTATTATTTACATTAGAACTTATCTTGAGATTTCTAGAATTATTATTGGGTTATGTGGTGTATTGTAATGCTTTGGGATCTGGGTTTCGGGTGTGTTCTCTTGTAGGTAGATTTTGATACTACTTAACTGTTATGGAATCTACAGTTTCCAGCGAAAACAGTACAACACATGAATTAGATTGTGTTATCCATGCTTTTAAGACTCTACATAATTACATTATTGATGATAAATTCATAGAGTTTATGGATCAAAAGATCATGAAACATATTTCCCTATAATGATATTTAGATATAATAAAAACAAGATGGATGAAGTTTCTCTAAATAATTGAATTTCACTTGAATTATCACCAGGGAATGTAAATTTTATGGAAGATTCGCTATACATGAAGACGTGTGATTAAATTTTGAAAGGGGTTTTAGGTAAATAGATGTTTATGTTAGTGTTAGTTGGAATGTTTGTGGATTGTGATGACCATGGTACTATTCCAGATAGCATCCCAGCTCACATTTTTCCTAATTAATATTATAATCTTATAGAGGAGTATGCATGTAATTTGTCACACCCCAATCTTTCACAATACGCTTCCCTTTCAATAATGCAATAGCATGCATTGTACGCATGTTCGAGTTCTAACACACCGCAGATAATCAAAGTAGCCTATATAAATAGTAATAAACACTTTTCAAAATTATAGAAATTTTATATTTCAAAATTTACTCCCTTTTTGTATTCGTAATATCTAAATTATCCTAAGTTGAATTTTTTGTAATTTTCTGAGAACATCCCTTTGTTTATGAAAAGTCAAAAATACTTAAAACATCTTTTTTAATAAATATAATTTATAGTGATAAATTATACTATTTAGTGGTTTTAAAGTATAATTAGAATATATTATTACCATTTTATTTTATGTTGTTCATTATAATTAATTTCACTTTGAAAATGGACATAAACAATTGTCAATCTTTTGATATATATTGTTTCTTAAAAACATGCTATTTGTTGTGACAGAGGGAATTAGTTATAAATTTAATTAATGAATCTTATATGTTTTTAATTTTTTAAAATAGACATAATTTTGAATTGGGAATATCAATCATATCTTAGGGTGGAATTTTTGGATTGTTCTGAAAAACTTAAATTTTTGATGAATAGTGAAACCACTAAGTGGTAGTAAAAAAAAAGATTTCTGTTTAAATGAAACATTAACACTTCTATGATTTGATTTTCAAAAAGCGGATATACATGGTTGTAATTAGGAAGTAAAATGTGGTTCAATTGGATTAAAATAATTTTTTTGGTGAATAGTAACTTTTAAGTTTAATTATTCGTGATTAAAGGTAATTAGTGAAATTTAAGGTAAAAATGATATTATAAAAATATGAAAAGACCATTAAACTTGTCCTACATCTTTTGGATGAGTCATGGTCGACCAAGTAAATCCATGGGTCAACTTGGGGACCCCATGGAGCCACTTTGGTAGGAAAATGGCATTAAAAACATTTTATTTAATGATAAAATAAAAATGTCACAAACATGAGTTCTTTTACTAAAACAATTTTTAAATTGGGTAATACAAGTCATATTTTTGACTATAAATATTAATTAGAAATATAAAAATATTTCTTACATCCTGATACTTTTTTTATAATTTTTTGACATTAAATAAATTAAATTATTTATAACACCATGATGATGCAGCGATTACCTCATTAATTAACAATTTAAATAAAATGAAAAGATAATGTAAATTATAAGACGTAAACCTGTCAAAAACCTATTTAATGAGTATATTTTGCACCTTTATCACCTTATCCTATAAATATATAAGTTTGGTGCCTTTGAAATCCGAAAATCATTATATAATAAAGTAACATTTCATGACTTTCCAAGAGTGCCCCTCATCTCCTTTTATAAAAGGCCCCCACCACTATCACCTTACTCACACCATCAATGACTTTTGAATCGGCCAACATCTGCCAAAATACTCTCTCAAATTCCCTATCTTACTCCTAGAATCCTCAATTTGGTCATAATACTTCCCAATGAATCCTTTGGCTCAAATCAAAAAAGAGTTACCCGATTTTAAGGTAATGTCTCCTCTTATGTTATTTTGTATTATTTTGCTTCTCCAACCCACTAAACTCTTTTTATTATTTTCCATTGTAACAACACCAGTATCCTCAATATACTTGGATGTTTTTATGAGATGTATTTTATTTACACTTACACACATCTTCTTCTAATGGTTAAAAACATACTATTTCTATGGGTGGCGAATTACTGCCTCACGAAACGATGATTGTCCAATCTTCCTGTAACACCTCTCATGGTGGCCTTTATGATGAAATTATTTTTATATATGATATATATATTATATTTTTATTTTCCTTATGATTATTTATTTTTCATTTATGGCATTCCTTTATGATTTCCATTATGGGTAAACGCGATAATTTCATTTTAGGATGTGCGGACTACCGCCCCCTCAAAGTGATTTGAATCATTAATTACATATGTGGGATGTATAAAGGATGGATTAAATTGTATTATAAATTATATTATACTGGAATTATATTATAACATTATATAATTATAACTTTATTCCACTAAATACGAAATATAAATGAAAGTAGCGTTCATGCGTACGTATGGCTTAGCATCTCCATGAACTGTGTATTTCATTTCTTACCTCTAAATGTTACGTAATATTATGAATGAATGTATATATTGGATATATATGATATATATGATATAGAAATAATGTATATAATTCTGGAGATAATTTATATTCTACCACATAAACAAATTGTAATTATAATAAGTTTATTGTTGACTCAAGTACCAAATATCAACAAAACATCCGTTATTAACTTAAATGACTACATAATTTTAGTAACATTGTAATAAGTGATATAAAAGGGATAATTAACTTCAAAAATGTTCTTAAGCAAGTAGATATTAACTCTAGTTTATTATTCAGGAGGTTAAAGAGCGGTCGAGTCAAGTCAGACATGAGGTAAGGGAACTTCTTAACCCAATTTCCATTCTTTGGGTTAATCTTCTACTTTCAAATTATATCATGATATTATTATGTACTATCTTGTATTTTTAATTTCATTATTTTTACTTATAGTAAATACACATAATAGATCTATTTTACTTTAAAATGATCTTCGTAAGGACTTCGTCTCAATCTCCTTTCATTGAGGAATATTTTGTTTTTATACAAAAATTTGTTTTATACGGTGTATAAAACCCTTTGACTTTTACTTTTATTCTAAATGATTCTTTTTATATGAAGCGTTTTACTAAAAGACAAAAGGGAATGTTTTTTTGTCATGCGTATGCGGCGAAAATGACATCTCCGCCACCGTGACCATTATTTGAGTTTCGGCTTCCTCGACAAGACACAACTTTTTTATAAATGAAAAATAAATACCATGTTTAATTATCATTTATTTTGGTATTGAAAATGGTTTTGATAATGTTTTTATTATATCACTGTGTTGTATTGATATCATGTGATTTAAATGTTGAAATGTTATGTTTCCTTTATGCATGTTTTATGTGATACGATTATGTTATGGTTTATGATATGTTTAAACCTATTCTTATGAGGAATGCATTGGACTTAATAAGTGATGAGTGGAGCCCGCTATAGCTCCTAGATGCCTCGGTAGGTCTCATTAGACAAACTAGTGTCTTGGCATGAGGCCTTGACAAAATCATATTTGTATTCTTGGAACGAGGCCTTGGCTATGTTGTTATGATAGTCTGGAATTATGAATTCCATTATTATGAATGTGGTTATTGATATTGCGTGTGATTACTCGACTAGTAGAGTATCCATGTCAATAAGTAAATGGAATTATTTCATTTTACTTTTTCCATATTCTATTGAAGTTCATGTTTAAAAGGCTTTTGTTTTAGTTATACACTGCCTTTAATGTTTTTGTTTATTTATGAAAGCTTCTGCTATATTGATATCCTTACTGAGCATCTGACCTCACCCCTTTCAAGGTTTTAATATTTTCCAGGATTTGAAGAAGTATTCTATGAATGACATATAGGGATAGTCAGAAGGGGATATGAGTGTGGACTATGGAGACCATGTTATTATAGTTTTTCACTTTATGATGTAATGTAACTTTTATGAATGTATATAGTGTTTCCAAGGCTACTAAACTAATCGGTCTTCTGAGACTTGATCTTTCTGATCATGCCAATGTTACGATGTAATGCACCGACTCTGGGTATATGCTTAGTATAATTCTCATTTTCTTTACAAACCATTATGAAGAGTTTATGAGTATATAATTCCACAATGAAAACAATTATTTTTACAATTATGGATTATATCCATAAATAGTTAAATTTATGATAAGTGTTTTAAAAGTATGAAATTATGTATTTCGATTCATAAACTAATCTTGTTTATGAAATTGTTTAGAAATGGTGCCTGGTGGATGGAATGTAAACTTTATCAATGCATGCACTCCGTGTAGGGATTTACCTCCTGCTCAAGATAATTATTGTGGAGTTGGAGATACAACTAGTGATGATAAACTTACTGCCATACTGGGAAAAGTCACTCCGGTTATAAATAATAACTTTACTCATATGGAGCACCCTAATCCACAATGTGGAGGATCAATGTTAGGACACATCCTGAGGAAACAGCCACCAACATTTAATGATGGTACAAATCCATTAGTAGCTGAGCAATGGATAAACTACTTTTAGAAAACATTCCTCGCCTTTGGGAGTAGCGAAATGGAGAAGGTTATCATGGCAGTTTACCGCCTCACTGGAGATACCGATCAATGGTGGTCATTGATTCAAAATACAAAGAAAGTTAAAGAAGTATCTTGTATGGAATGGACAGAGTTCAAAAATCTTATCTTAGAAAAATACTTTCCTCGTGACCATCGAGAAGATATGGAAAGACAATTTCTGAGTCTAAGACAAAAGGAGGATGAGAATGTTGCAAAGTATGAGGCTAAGTTTACAAGGTTAGAGAGGTATGCTGCAAATTATATACGTAACCCAAGAAGTAATATTGATCGTTTCATTCATTGGTTAAAACCATTTATCTGTTGAGCATTAGTATCACAATCCTTCTCATCGTACAACGATATTGTCTCTTGTGCTATCAAGACAGAAAATGAATTCTCTACGTCTTATGACAACAAATTAAAGAAAGAGAAGAAGAGAACGGTGGAACAAGAGATGGACAAAGGGAAAAAGGAAAAGAATGAATTTCCATTATATGATAATTGTGGGAAGAATCACTCCGGTGATTGCCAAAAAAGATTGGGAGTTTGTTATAAATGTGGAGAAAAAGGTCACCAGGCGCGTGATTACAAGGGAAAGAAAGAGGCTATCAATGTTGAATGCTACAATTGTAGGGAAATGGGGCATTATGCAAAGGAATTTCCTAAGAATCAGGGAATCTTACCTCAGAAAAGGCCAAGGAATCAAGGCCAATCTTATGCAGTTACTACAGTTGAAGTGAAATAATTAATGTATTTGTGCTTTTGGACTCATTGATTGTATTCTGGTTATACGAATAATGTGATATATATAAGGATTGTGTGCTGCAGTACTTGATGTTTTCATTAAGGTTTTAATATGATGAAGGTAATCATATTTTTAGTATGTAAAAATAAGAGAAACTTTTCTGTGATTTGGGAATCTGATGTTACAATAGATTTTGTAATTTAGAGAACTTTTAGAGAATGTCTGGACATAGGTATTTTGGATAACTATATAGGTTGTAATGGATTATGTTGAACCTTAGATAGTATTTTTTAAGGTTTAAAAATTTATGAAGATTATTTTGAAATATTATAATACTATAGTTTTAGGAAATGGACAACCTGCAGGTTAGGGGATAACCCGTCGCATTGGACCAAGCTATATGAATCGAACCCACAACCATAGTGCGACATGCCTCTATTACCTACCACTAGCCTAAAAGAAGACCATGGTAATTAAAAAATAGTTTTCCTAATCTAAATGGTATGTGGTAATATTTAGAACCTTATACAATTAATATAAATAGAATATTTTTGAGTTCTGTTACCATTTGGAGTGATAGATGAGTTCGTGGTAAAAATTTATTAAAGAATGAATTCCTATAGGACAAGTAAGTATATTTCCATACGTTCTTAGAAAATCTCTTAGATAAATTCCTCAACTTTATAAAAGGTAACTTAAAACAAAAACGTTGTCGGTTAACTTTTCCAACTGGGGATTCAATGACCGTTTAACCAATCACAAGTCTGTGATTTTCATGTGGTTATCTTTCTCCTAATCTTGTTTTCTACAACTCTCTATCATAAAACGATGGTTTGTTTTACCTCCATATCCATATTTTCATAGAATCCTATTATGGGCTATCTCGAGTGACCTGTGTACTTCTCTTTATTTCTTTTAATGTTATATTATTATTAACCCTATTTCCGATGTGGGTTTTCCACAAAGTTATTTTCTATTTTCAGCCTTTTATTTTCGAAGAACATTTTCAAATTGTGAGGAAACAATTTATTGAAGTAGGGGAGAATGTAACACCTGAAGCTTTCATGATATGCTTCTCTTTCAACAATGAAATAGCTTTCATTGTATGCAAGTTTGAGTTCTAACACACCGCGACTAATCAATGTAGCTGTTATGAATAGTAATACCCACTTTTAAAAATTATAGAAATTTTATATTTCAAAATGGACTTCATTTTTGTATTCTTAATAACGAAATTATCCTAAGTTGAATATTTTGTAATTTTCTGAGAACTTCCATTTTTTATGAATAGTAAAAAATACTTAAAACAACTTTTTTAATCAAAATAATTTATAGTGATAAATTTTACTATTGAGTGGTTTTAAAGTATAACTAGAATATATTATTACCATTATATCCAATGGTGGTCAATAGAATTAATTTCACTTTGAAAATGGACATAAACAATTGTCAATCTTTTGATATATATGGTTTCTTAAAAACACACTATTTGTTGTGACAACATGAATTAGATATAAAATTAATTAATACAACTTAAATGTTTGTAATTTTGTAAAATATACATCATTTTTGAATATAGAATATCAATTATAGCTTATGGTGAAATTTTGGGATTGTTCTGAAAAACATCAATTTTTGATGAATAGTGAAACCACTAAGTGGTAGTTAAAAAAAACTGATTTTTCATTTAAATGAAACATTACCACTTATGTGATTTTATTTTCAAAAATATGACATACATGATTGTCATTAGGAATTAAAATGTAGTTCAATGGGATTAAAATAATTTTTTGGTGAATAGTAACTTTTAAGTTTAATTAATCGCGATTAAAGTTAATTAGTGAAATTTAAGGTAAAAATTATATTATAAAAATATGAAAATACCTTTACCCTTGTCCTACCCCTATTGGATGAGTCATGGCCGACCAATAATATCCATGGTTCTACTTGGGGACCCCATGGAGTAACTTTGGTAGGAAAATGACATAAAAAACTTTTTATTTAATGTTAAAATAAAAATGTCACAAACATGAGTTCTTTTACTAAAACAATTTTAAAATGGGGTTATACAAGTCATAGTTTTTACTATAAATATTCATTAGAAATATAAAAAGATTTCATACATCATCATATATTTTTTATAATTTTTATACATTAAATAAATTAAATTATTTATGACACCATGATGATGCAGCGATTACCTCATTAATTAACGATTTAAATAAAATGAAAAGATAATGTAAACTCTAAGAATTAAACTTGTCAAAAAACTTTTGGATGAGAATATTTCGAACCGTTATCACCTTATCCTAGAAATATATAATTTTGGGACCTTTAAAATCCGAAAATCATTCTATAATAAAGTAACATTTCAGGACTTTCCAAGAGTGCCACTCCTCTCCTCTTATAAAAGGCTCCCACCACAACCACCTTATTCACACCTTCATAGCCTTTTAGCTCTTCCAAACTCTGCCCAAATACTCTATGAACTTCCCTATCTTACTCCTAGAAGCATCACATTGGGCATAATTCTTCCCAAGGAAGCCTTTGTCTCAAATCAAAAACGAGTTACACGATTTTAAGGTAATGTCTACTCTTATGTTATTTTGTTTTATTATGCTTCTCCAACCCCCTAAACTATTTTTATTCTATTCCTTTGTAACAACACCAGTATCCTAAATATAATTTTATGTTTTTATGAGAATTATTTTATTTACACTTACATACACCTTCTTGTAATGGATAAAGAAGATACAATTTCTGTGGGTGGCGAATTACTGCCTCACGAAACGATGATTGTTCAATCTTCTTATAACACCTCTCATGGTGGCCATTATGATAACAATATTTTTATATATGATATATATATTATGATTTTATTTTCCATATGATTTTGTATTTTTCATTTATGGCATACCTTTATGATTTCCTTTATGGGTAAATGCGATAATTTCATTTTAAAAATTGCGGACTACCGCCACATCAAAGTGATTTGAATCGTTAATTCCATATGTGGGATGTATAAAGGATGGAGTAAATATTATTATAGATTATATTATTCTGGAATTATATTTTACCTTTAAATAATTATAACATCATTTCATTAAATAAGAAATATAAATGAAATTAGTGTTAATGCGTACGTACGGCTTACCGTCTCCAAGAACGGTGCATTTCATTTCTTACCTCTAAATGTTATGTAATATTATGAATGAATGTATATATTTGATATATATGATATATATGATATCTACATCATGGATATAATTCTGGAGATAATGGATATTCTACCACATAAACATATTGTAATTATAAGAAGTTTATTGTTGACTAATGTACCAAAGATCGACAAAACGACCGTTATTAACTTAAATGACTACATAATTTTCGTAACATTGTAGTAAGTGATATAAAAGGGATAATTAACTTGAAAAAGTTTCTCAAGAAAGTAGAGATTAACTCTAGTTTATTATTCTGGAGGTTAAAGAGTGGTCGAGTCAAGTCGGACACGAGGTAAGGGAACTTCATAACCCAATTTCCATTCTTTGGGTTTATCTCCTACTTTCAAATTATGTCATGATATTATGATGTACTATCGTGTATTTTTAATTTCTTTATTTGTACTTATAGTAAATACACATAATAGATCTTTTTTATATAAAAAATTATCTTTGTATGGACTTCGTCTCAATCTCCTTTCATTGAGGCATATTTTTTGTATACACAAATTTCTTTTATACGGTGTATAAAAACCTTTGACTTTTCAATTTATTCAAAAGTAATCATTTTATAAGAAGAGTTTTACTAAAAGACAAAAGGGAATGTTTTTTTGTCATACATATGCGGCGACAACGACTTCTCTGCCGCCGTGACAATTATTTGAGTTTCGGCTTCCTCTACAAGCAATAATTTTTTTTTATAAATGGAAAATAAATACCAAGTTTAATTCTCATTTATTTTGGTATTGAAAATGGTTTTGAAAATCATTTTATTATATAACTGTGTTGTATTTATCTCTTGTGATTGAAATGTGGAAATTTTATGTTTCCTTTATGCATGTTTTATTTGATATGATTATGTTATGGTTTATGATATGATTAAACCTATTAATATGAGGAATGCATTAGACTTAATAAGTGACGGGTGGAGCCCGATATAGCTCATCGATGCATCGGTAGGTCTCATGAGACAAACTAGCATCTTGGCATGAGGCCTTGACAAAATCTTATTTATAGTCTTGGCACGAGGCCTTGGCTACATGGTTATGATAGTCTCGCATTATGCATTCCATCATTATGAAAGTGGTTATTGATATTGCGTGTTATTATTAGACCAGTAGAATATCCATGTGAATAAGTAAATGACATTATCTCATTTTACATTTTCCATATTATGTTAATGTTCATGTTTAAAAGTATTTTGTTTTAGTTATACAATGGATTAAATGTTTTTGTTTATTTATGAAAGATTCCGCAATATTTTTATCCTTACTGAGCATCTGAGCTCACCACTTTCAATGTTTTAATATTTTCCATGATGTGAAGAAGTATTCTATGAATGACTTGTAGGGATAGTGAGAAGGGGATATGAGTGTGGACTATGGAGACTATGTTATTATAGTTTTTCACTTTATGATGTAATGTAACTTTTATGAATGTATCTTGTGTTTCCAAGGCTACTAAACTAATCGGTCTATCGAGACTTGATCTTTTGTGATCATGCCAATATTACGAAGTAATGCACCAACTCTGGGTAACTGGGGTCGGGGCATTACATTATTCATAATGTGTTTTTATGAGTTTAGAAATAAATTATGGGGTGACAATTAAGGGATTGTTACTGGATATGAATTTTTGTTTTATTGTTTAGAGATTGGATTATTACTTATATGGATTGTTAGAAAAAACTCATTAATATTTTCCATAATTAGATTGGGGTCGTTCATATTGAAATAAAAAAATTTATAACGAATTTATTGATTTTTTTTGGATTGTCCTAAAAATTAATGTTCTTTAGTTTTTCAGGACATGACTAACCTATCACCCAGATAAGGTCGAGCACAAAAGATCCACAAATAAGATATAGTCTTTATCAATTCCACTGAAGAAAAGGGACTTGGTACCTATGTAATTTGTTATTGGTATACCATTGATGGTATAAAAACAAGCATCTGTATTGGTGATTGTGGATTGGATAATTGATTCATCCCATATTCCCTATTTATGAATCACATATAGTGGATGGGTTTTCAAAAATCTGTATCCATGAATATTAAAAATGCATGGTATCCGGTTCATTATGATCAGACCATAATATGAATCTAACGTATAAATTTTTGAAATCTTTATATTATTACCTTGAGATATAGTTTACTATGATTATGGTGTATCATTATCAAATGGATGAATAAATTGAATGGATTATACAATTTATAAAATACATGTATAATTATTGTGTATGGTATTTTGGTGGATAATGGTTGTTACAGCTTTGGTTATTGAAGTTGTTATATATAAATAATTATTAGGCATTGATATATATGGATCCTTTTGATTACTTTTATTGGTTTCAATTTTTTCCTTATATTGTTCGGTGAAAATAGTTTAGACTTCACTTTTTGGACATAGCTATGGGAAACTGAATACAGATAAGAATCAGTTGATTAGGAAGAATATTGAAATTGACAAATGTCATTAAAAATTATAGGTATATCATCATCAACAACCATTTTCATTCTATGTGGGTGATCATGTGTTCTATAGAATCTCTTTAATTCTTGGAAATCATTATTTTTGTATGTAAGTAAAATTATACCATCAGTATGTAGGATTTTTTGAGATATATGAATGAGTTCGTGTGGTGAAATATCAATAGGGGTTTCCACCATTCTTTAGTTTTCTGTATAATGTGTCTCATGTATATTAATTTATGATGTATTAATTTGATCCATACAATGTGATTCGATGGAATCATATTGACATATAGCTTAATGATACATTGGTTCATAATATCATGTTGATTTTTGATCTGAAAGATAATTTATTTCATGTAAAAATATTGTTTGTAGTATGGATTTTATAGAAAAATTGTTGAATATAAGAAGAAACATGAGTCCATGAGATTGAAATGGTTTATTGATGGCCCAAAATCATCTAGAACAACGGTCGTTGTCATCTCATTAAGGATGGAAAGTCCAAAACAATAGATAATATAGCACCCTGATTATTAGCTAATTAAACTTTTATTTGGGTATTTTTATTATATAATGTTATTGATTCATGTTTTGGGATGTTTATAGAAGTTTTGGATTGCTATTCCGGATTTTTTAGAGGTTCTTGTTTTATGAATGATTATTAAAAATCTTGCAATGCCTCTTAACAATCTGTTCAACTGAAGAAATAGGCACTAGTTAGGTGAATATATAGGAAAACGGGGTTGATGCACCATGTGTACACTCAAAAATAACCATTTAATATATCACATCGGGGTTACAATATTATGTCACATAGTTTTTATAATATCCTGATCAATCTGTATGAGGGTTTCTAGAGTTAGTGTCTACAACATGGTTAGTACATCATTTTCCTAACCATGTGACCAAACCATTAAATGTTAAAAATTAGATATGAATTTTTTGACTCTAACTTTGTTTACCCCCTTAATGAATATTTTATTCCTTAATCTAACACTAAGATGAATTACACTCTATACAAATCCTTTAGGGTCTATTACTTTTGATCTGAGAAATATCTGTTGGAAAATCTTAATGTGTTGGAGTCCTTGATTCCCAGTAAAGTGTCCAGTAATGGTTGTTTTCATATGTTTTGATCTTCTTCCCCCTAATTTGTTGATGAATATAATTATTTTAGGATAAGTCATGTTCTTTTATTAAAATAATGGTTACATAGTAATTTTATTAAGAGAGGAAAATCTATGGAATTATTTTGGTGTTTAAAGTAAATTATTTGGTGTTTTCATCCGTTCATTGGTTTCACCAATGTCTTATAGGTTGGGGTCTTCATAATTGAGTAATAATTATTATAAAACATATTATTGATTTCAAAATGACTGAATTTATTGGATTGAAATATGATATTCATGTGAAATCATGGTGGAAACACTCTTTACTGATTGTATGGGAAATTGTAAAAATTGGATGTTTTGTAAAAAGTTATTTGATTAATGATATAAAAATATGGATTTTGAGTTTTTTTCATCAATTATTTGTGGAAATGTTTCATGGAAATGCTTTCAATATATTATTTTTCAATTCAAATGGTTTCAAATAATTCGATTGCTAGGGTATTTGGCATATATAGTTCGGGAGTGTTCATTATAATTATTGTGGCAAAATTAAAGATGGTTGTTCCCTATAGTATCAGGGTATATGGTTATATATCGATGATAATGTATATTAATGAGGGATTGATGATGATTATGGATCTTTAATCAATCTATTATTGTGTGGATGTGTAAAATATAATTTGTTATTCCAAATTTATTTGAGAAATGATTTTAATGAATTATTTTGTTTTCATTCAGGGAAAATAGTTTTTCATTTAAATTAATTGGTTTTATTATAAATTGAGTTAAATATTTATACTATGTATTATAAAAACATTCAATCATTCTTAACTTTTTAGAATGAGTTAGGAAGAAATTGGAAAAATCCAACTATGCTTTATACTCACCCATGAATGGGAACATTGCTGTGTTTGAAAATGTTTTACATTGAGAAATAGATAAAGTAAATGTATCACCATTATTTATAGATTCATCATTATACATTGTATATCACTTGTGGAGTTGGAATTTGTAATAAGGGGAGAGTTACAAAGATTATTACTTTGGTATCTTTAGGTGTTGTTGATATTGGTTTCCACTTTTTGATCTGATATTATAGTCTGGTTTGGTTATAACATGGGTGGTATTATTTTGTTTTCAAGAATAAGATAGTGTTTATTTGGTTAGGATTATGATGGATTGATTATTTTATTTTCAAAGGTAAAATCCTCTACTAAATATTATAATCCATGGGTATTTATTTTTATCCTTTCGTGTCTTGGGGATGTCACCTATGGCAAGTATCACACCATCCTCTTCATAAGCCAATTAAGAGGTGTGGGATGTTTGATACTCTTCTTATAACTTTTAGTAACTTATGAAAGAATGATTTGAATATTTATTATTCCCTAATTAGATTATATAAGTTTTTATTGAAAAATATAATGTTATTTAACAATAAAATTTATCTTTTCTTTATGATTTATTTTTCCATTATACATTAATCATGTAATATTTTCAAGGTTTCATTGTATTTTTACATCATGCGTTTTTTTTTAATAAAATATTCCCCCTTTTTCTGAAATTTTTTTTTCATAAATTATTGTTATTCTTTTCGTGTTAATAAATATTTTGAATCCATTATTATTACTCCATCTTAATTATAGATTTCTTTATTTTGTCTTCTTATTCTTCTTCATCGAAACTAATTCCCTCTATAGTGACCTTTTTTAGCATTCACATTGAAATATAGAAATTGTATTCATCAATATCACTTGAGTTTTACATTTAATATTTACTAAGATAATCAATATAAAACATTGAAAAAAATATTAATTTTTTATTCATATAACAACTTATCATTTCCCTTTATAAGGAACATGTTTTTTATTCCTTTTATATATATATACATATTTTTATTCTATTTATGACTATTATAATCACCCATATGTCATAGATAACATGAATAAAAATATTTAATAGATTTTTAGATTAAGTACCTCATAGGTAACAATCATTTGTAATTTTTTCCCTTTTTCACGTTTTTTAAAAAAATGAAAAAAATTCATTGTATATTTTAATAAACATTTCATTGATATTTAATTCACTATCTTCTTCCACTATATTATTTTTCAAATTTTCTTACATATATTCTTTGAAATATATTTCTCAATCATCATTATATTTTTTCCTCATAACATTTTCTCTTATGATTTATATGTGAAAAAATTGTTATGAAAATCATTGAAATTTGTGTTTCAAGATATATATCATTGAATGATGACACCATGGAATTAAATTTATCATGATTAAAACTATGAATAGATTATTATAAAGTATAATCTTCCAAATTCTCATGGAAACATATTATTTTACATACAATTTCAATAAATCTAGTAAATAATTCACTAATATATTTTTCATCACCTATTATAGGATCATTATACATAAACATAGATGTCTATCACATCTATTTGTTTATTTTTTTTTCCATTATATATTTTAATTAAATTTTATAAATTTTTTATTTTATATCAATTCCCTAGACCCTCAAAAATTCATATTCAAATGGGATAGGAAATTATAACATTTTCATCTTTCTATAATTATCCCAATTATTTATATCAAATGATTTAAGAGAACAATGTACATAGGGATAAGGAAACCATCTTTATCATCTTTAAAAACATTACATACAATTAACATAATGTAATTAAATAGTATATATTTAAATATATTATAACTAATTAAATAGAAAAAATTGAGATTTTGAATAACATAGGATATATTCATTTTCATATATATTCTGTAAATAGTAAATGAATGAAACTATCTATCTGATACCACTTCAATGAGAACATAAGGATCTATTTGATGACTAATTCTGTTTGATTAATTTGTGATATTATGTTTCTTAGTATCTCTTACATATTAAAATAACTTAAATTAGTTTTTGAGAGATCTAAATCTTTTAGAAAATGAAAAAACTAGAATAACCAAATGAACATATTTATTTAAAAATATTGATACTCAATATGAGTAGCTTCCCCATTCCATGATATAGATGTATAAATATGAAAAATTAACCATAATAAAATAACCATATAGATTTTTATAATAATTAGGATATAATATTTCACTTGCATAAAAGAATATTCAATTGATAGTGGAAATTATCATCTCAATGGTTAAAGATATATTAATAGTATGATTAATATAATATATCTGTAGAAGCTCAATTACAAGAGGGGGTCAATATTATGTTTAAAAACATTCTTTTTAACTATAAGGAAAACTATGTTTAACAAAGTTAAATAAGGTAAATTCATAAACCCTCTTTTAGTTGTTAAATATTAAAAAAACCTTCTTCGAGTATGAAAATATAAATATGAAAATATGAATCCAGAAAAAAATCATAAGATCATTTTTCATAGTGAAATGTTTTACCGTAAAGAATAATGAATCATAATTATTAGAGTATGTAAAAATAAAAGAATTTATAATAAAGTTATACATTATTTATTTAACAAAATACAATGTAAATAAAGATTAAAATAAGAAAATGTTACATGTATGAAATATTTTATCCCAAACAGTATGGTATCCAACAACCTTGGATAAATTTACCTTGATTTATACTTTCATGAAATTCTATTTTACCCACACAAGGTTAAGCCCTTGATAGGAAAATAAAAATATGTCTTTTACCCCTACAAGACCTTGAACATTAAGGTAATTAGGACCTCTGTCTTCTTATCCCCCGAAGCCCTCAAATGTACTCAGTAATAATTGGAGTCACATGATGAAATGTAAACAATACGTTCAATGCTAAAAAAGATGTTCATAAAACACACAAGGAATCAGAGTCTCTATTTAGAAATCACTTCACTGCATCACAACACATAATCTCAATATTGATCTATATTTGAGCTCAATCAAATCAAATCCTGTTTATATAAAAAAAATCAATTTTCAGATTCCTCCCCCAATGATCATATTTTCCATGAATCTCAAAGGGACATGTACACTTTTCACACAACCAGCGGTTTATTAGAAACATGTTATCAATATCTTTTTATAATAAAAACATGTGTTAGGAAAATGAAGTATCATAACTGAATAAGGAAAACTAAAATCTGTAGAAAAATAGAATTCTATGTCTAAATTATGAGGAATTCTGAGTCAGAATTCTTGGAAATTTAGATTTTGAATTCTATATAAATTGGAGTTTGAATTATAATGAATTAGGAGTCTAAATTATGAGTATTTTGGGGTCTAGTTTTCAGAGAATTATGAGTCTGAATTTCATAGAATTCATATTCTGAATTTCATAGAATTCAGAGTCTGGGTTTTAGAGAATTCAGAATATGAATTTTATAGAAATTTAGTGTTTGATATTTAGATAATTTTTTGTCCGAATTTCAGAAAATTCAGAGTTTAAATTTTAGAGAATTTGTACTCTGAAATTGGGAGAATTTGGAGTCTAAATATCAGAAAATTTGGATTCTATATTTTAGAGTATTCGGAGAGTAATTTTCAGTGTATTTTGATTCTGAATTATAGAGGATTTGGAATCTAAATTTCATTGAATCCAGAGTCTAAATTTCAAAGAATTCAGAATATTAATTTTAGAGAATTCGAAATCTGGATTTCAGAAAAATTAGGTCTTGAATATTAGAAGACTCGATATCTATAGAACTATATGATTTTGAGGTTTTAGATCAGGATCAAAATTTTTTTCTTAGTAATAAAATTATGTTGGTTTGGAGAAGACAAGAAAACCATTGTAATGATAAAAAATTTCTTTAGACAAAAGAATTTTTCATTAAGAAAATAATAATTAGAGAAAGATAATTTTCCTTCATATAATGTTTTTTTGATTTTCAAAACATATATGAATGAAAAAATTATAAGGAAACCTTATTGTCTCAAAAATACCTCATTTTATGGAAGGCACAAAAAACCTTTAGAAAAAGAATACAAGTAATAATAATTTTCATTATGATATTTTAAAATAAAAACATATATCCCTTTACATATGCACCATTAAAAATATGACTTACCCACCCATTGGTTTTGATATCCCTTAGGATAGTTTTATTGAAATCCATAGACAAATTAATTTTTCTTATATAAGAATTTATTCTATAAGTAGGTTCCCCCTTACTTAATCTCTCCATTTCATAGAGCACTCTCTTCATTTTAAATTTCGTTATTTGGATCATTCTTTTATACCCATTTATGATTTTTAAAATGGAATAAAGAGTGTGAAAAAATGGTACATGAAAGATTATAACTGTAAAAAAACATAACAAATAATTGATAGAAAAAATATCATTATGCTAGGTAAAATTGATACATGGTCAACATACAACAACATATCAAAATGACATGAAAATAACTCACCATTATTTTCCTTCAGCACGATCTTCCTCAAGGAAGCCTTTCACATTTTGAGAACTTTATAATCAACCTCAATCAACTTCAGAAATTATTCTCTAATCCTATTTATTCTTTTCTAGTGCCTTGATCTTTTCTTCTTGAGAAATAAAATTTTAATCCAGAGACATTAAGACAAGTTATTTTTTATTGAAACTTTCATTCAATTATTCCATGTTCCCCATTTCTCTATTCAAATTTAAGAAACTAAATTTAACTACCCATTCATATCATTATTCTCTTTATTTTGGGAAAATTTCTTGAGATTCAAATTCTCTGTAAAACATATCTAAGGTTTTTAATGAGATATTAGAGTAGTCAACATAATTTTTTAACAAATCATGAAATTCATCTAAGATTCTCATGTCATTAATCATTCTTTATGAAAATTTTGTTATATCCTTACATGTTATCCTATGATCATCATAAAATATATATGAAGTTTTTAAATTTTCATCAATCTTGATAAATGTTTCCATAAGATTGAATATTGAATCCTTCTTACGATTAAAAGAGAGTTGAAGAAACTAAAAATGTGAATCAATAATCAGAAATAAAAAAATTGGTGTTCACTAACATATTCCGAGACTAAACAATGTAATCCTAACCCATCGAATATGATGATTTTTAATACGATTCGCTTGTATGATAGGATACTTTTTCTATCTCTTCATATTTCCTATTAGGTGATCCAACAACATCCTTATTTTCTTTTACAACCACTTATTTCATAGGTGTATCAAAAACCACCAGTTTTCCTTTATAGACATTGGAAATAACCTACTCCGCCCTCGATGTATCATGCTCACTATTTAAATGTTGTACTATTTTATCTTCATCAACCTATTCATTCTCAGCATTTTTCTTAAAATCATCACGTTAGATGAAATCCTGGTTTCTACTCTCACCATCATTAGGTTTTCCATCCTCTTCTTATCCATCATTCTATTTTTCTTGAGCAACAGTTTTTGGGGACACATCCTAGGATGTCTGGATTGAAATCATGTCTCAAGGGATTTCCTTCTCATTGTATTATTTAAATTATATTATCACATAATCGCTTTCATCATCTTATTCTTCTTTTTCATCTTATATTTATTTTTCTTGAAATATATCTTCTTCCACTATAGGTTCTAGAATAGAAATGTTATTTCTCAGAGTCTCTACTGGAAATGATTTTTTTTTAAATATTCTGGTACATACAATTGGTTAGAGGATTTCTTAGTATTCTTGACAAGTTATTGAATGATCTTGGCTTCAGAAATTTTCTACTTCTTCTTATTCTATTTTTTCCTCTTTCATACTCTTCAATAACTTGAATCTTCAAGGCCTTTTCCACAACATGATATTGTAAAAAACATGGATGTCATTATTTCTTATACTTCTTATGATCCCTCCATTTTCTACAACTTCATCAAGAAATGTTTTTTGATTTTACGGTTTTGGAAGAGCTGAATGAGTTTCTAGAACTATATTTTTTTTATTTGGTATCCATTTCTTTTTTCCTTTCAATTATTTTGTAATTTCTTGGAATTTTATGAAACATTTTATTTCTTAGATAAAACGAAAAACGTTCTTTCTGAAAGATCATAAAACTCTCCAGTCATGATATTGAAACTGACATTCATTATCCTTAATGTATCATCAGTTAACAATAATATCTTAATAATTTATGGTTTAGATCAGTTGGGAATTTTGAAGGATTCTAAGAAAATCATGGAGATATTTGAAAAAATATCTATATTCATGATAATATGATATTTGAGAGATCCATTGATAATATTGTTGATTGTTAGAAGAATGTAATTCACCAAATTTTCCTTTCTTAGGTTAACCAAAAATTCCATAATGAAGATATATCTTTTCATTAAGGAGTCCATGTATCCTTTTCTTCGATTGAGGAAAACTTGTACCCATGTTGATTACATTCTGAAAATTGTTAAAAGTTATTAGATATTAGGTGAATTTACTCCGTTGAGTACAAGGTACACAATTAACTTTTTGTACTCCAAACTTCTAGACTGGTCTAGAAACTTGTGAGTGCAAAAAGATGGCTCAATTTCATATGGAATTATGATAAATTTGTATTCCATATTAAAATATAATGAATAGTTTATCTAATAGCTTTTGATTAAAAATTTCCCCCTTCTACCTTCCTTTTAAAAATTTACTGAATAATAGAACTCTATAAGTATTCTTAGGAAACTCAGATATAGAAACTTTGTCATGGATATGAAAAAACACTCCAATCCATTCATGTTCATATTATTTCTAATAAGAGAATTATAATGAGAAAATATTGTTGGAATAACCAACCGTTACCAAAATATCTTCCATTCCTTTATTACCTCGGCTGAAGACATCTATATTTATATATAAGCTTCCAGTGACATCCAAAGACTATATAAACATTAAAAAATACTGAACGACCATTTAAAGAGGAAAAGTGGTTCAATACAATAATTTCTTGAAAACTGGTGTGGGGCGCAGAATATAGAGCCCATTATATATGTGTTAAAGTGATGGTTAGAATTCCCCAAATGAACAACTACTGAAATAAACTACATCTGCTCTGACAGTTGAGATGAATGCCGACTAAAGATTTGGTAGGATGTAATATTTTGTGGCTTTACGAAAAAATCAGATTTATTTAATTTGAATCTAATAGTGTGTTCTTAAAATAAGAATAAACCCCACAATGAAAAATAATTCAATTACATATTTTTTAAGGAATCCTACCTTTTAGATTTCCCTAAAAAATGTCAGTAATGAAAAATATTTTTCATGAAGAACTTTCAATTCGAAAAAATTTTATTACGTATAAGAAAATTTAGCTTCTTAAAATATTAGTTATAGACATTTTTAATTGAGAAAGAAAAAATGGTTGTGAAAAATTGACAAAACAATTAGGTAAACAAGAAAATGTAATCCCTCTATGAAAAAGAGAATCTTAATATAAAGAGATAAGTTTTAGAAAAATATGGAAGATTACTTTACACTTATAATTTCTAAAATTTGTTTAATGTATTAAAATCTATCAAAGGTTAAATATTTTGTAAAAATGTCAGCATGATCATATGGGATTCCAATAAATTATAGAATAATATCTATTTTAATTGTTTTATCCCTAAGATGTTGATGCATAATATCTATGTGTTTTTCACCAGACTGATTTGAATGGTTATTAATTAAGGAAATGAAACATGTGTTATCACAAAATATTTATGTTTTGGTAAAACTCAAGCCATAGTCTGTGATTTTCTGTAGCATCTATAACAATTGAGCACAAAAACATCCAGTTGTTACATATTCAACTTCTGCATTGGAACATGACAATAAATTTGGTTTCTTGCATGAACAAAGAACAAATGAGTCTCCTATGAAATGAAAATTTCTGAATTTACATTTTCTATACAATCTATATCCATAAAAATCATGATCCAAATAACATTATAAAACAAAATCATTTCCAAAGGTATCGAAAATTCCTAAATCCATGGTTCCCTTTATAGAGAGAAAACTTCTTTACACTAATTTTAAATGATATTCCTTCGAAATATATTTATATCTCCCACATAATCAATCTACAAAAATATGTCTAGATTACTAGTTTTCAAGTATATTAACTTATATCATACCTCTAATAGATGTTTGATCTTCTTATTTCACAGCTTAATAAAGATCAACAGAATTTGAGGTACCTATTGAAGTGACTATTATTTTAGTGGTTACATATTATTAATTTTTAATAAATTCATTAATATAATTGTTTTGTGATATATATCTTTCTTCTTGTTTTTGAGAAATTTGAAAACCCAGGAAAAATGTTAATTCACCCATCATACTCATCTCGAAATAAAATTTCATTAGATTCCCAAATGATTCCATTAAGGATTGCTAATTTGAACTGAATATAATTCCATCAACATGTATTTGAACAATAATTTTTTTCTTATTTTTATTTATAAAATTAAATGTAGCAACCGTTTCTCATAACATAACTTTTTCTTAACAAAATCATGTTTGTCAATCATACAAGGCTCTATGGGATTGTTTAAGTCCATATAAAGAATTAGTAATATTGAAAACTTATTCAAGATTTTATGTGTCTTAAATTCTAGGATTTTGTTCAACATAAACTTCATATTTAACATATCCATTAAAGAAATCACAATCCGCATCCATTTGAATAATATTGAAATTAAATAATGACAAAAAGGAAAGTAAAATATGAATAGATTCAAGTCTAGCTATTGTAACATTAAATATTAACCACTTTTTAATATTTGGAATGTAATACACATAAAGGATTACCATTAAAAGAAATATTTAATATTATGAGAAAAAATAAATTCATTATATTACTTGAAAATGTGATTTATATACACCTCGTTAAATATGATAGGTCCATAACACATTATAAGTATCAATGAAAAAAATGGAAAAAAATTATTTACCCCTTAGTAGTTTTAAATAAAAAAATAATTAAGAATAAAAACAAATAGAAAATGATATATTATGAAATTAATGTAATTATTTATATAATATGTAAATGTGATAGTTTACAAATTACACCAAAAACATTAGTGGTGAATATAGAATATGTATCAGAAAATTAAAATCATGACAAGAACAACGTTTACATCATATATACATTTGTCTAATTATTATTTCAGATCTTTTATTGTGGTTTAAAACATTTTACCAAATTATTATGAAACCATATTTATATTTATAATATCATATATTTTCTTTTTAAAAACACTTATCTCCAAATTGTTAATAATCTTTTATTATTTTGCATTATATTCTTTGTTAATTTCCTCGAATTATCATTCATGAAGGTTATGATTTTGTGAACATTATATGGTTCCCTAATATCTACAATAATAGTAATGAAATAGTTATCATTTTTATAATTAAATTAATATATCAATACTAATAATGAATGATTTTTTTTAAATGAAACATGTTCATATCTTGGGGATGGTATGGCGTACGTTCTCCAGAGTAACATTTCAATTTTCAATGATCATTATGAAAAAAGATATGTAATATCTTATCATTATATAATTATAATATTAACATATATACCATATTATTAGTTTTTTAATTCAATTAAAAATATCATATATGTGTTGTGTAAATGACAAGAGTTTCGTATATCTTTCTGAAGGTCGTAGTCCACACTCACCAGATCAATGTTATAATATTTTTAGTGTACAACAAATTATATGATAAATTATATTTTCATAATGATAAATATATAATTAATATCATAATTATTTTATATATATATCATATATTCCTTAAAATATCTAATATTACAATCCATTTAAAGTGTAAGTGAATGAAAAATCACATTTCTTGGTGGGGCAGAAGTCTATCATACACTAGAGTAATATTGTCATATCCCATAAGAAATTGAAGATAAAATGATACATATGAAATAATTAATATAGATTAATAAATATATTACAAATAATGTATATAAACTTTATATCCACAATCATTCTCAACCATGGAAGGTTTTAATTGAAAAATAAATTATGTTGGTTCATGTGGTGGTAGTCCTCCATACAAACAAATAATTATTTTTGTAAACCATTTGAAGGATGTGGAGATGGTTTTATATCTTATAAATACTATATTAACACCATAGTAAATTTAATATAACTGTTTTATTATATTATCATTTTTTAATAATAATTGTTGCTGGTTAAAAGAGGAATGAAATAAAGAGAGTCGTTGAAGAACATTTCCTTTTAGTTGAATATCCACGTTAGGTTTGGACTAAATCCAAGATAGAATTACTTTTTTCATAATTTATGTCATCTAGGATTATATTATAAATATTGAGATTCTATTTAAGATTTTATATGATGATAAAATAATTTTTATATTGTGAATAACAATGGAGAGGGTGGCCTTTTATATGTGGGGGAGAGTACACACATGGTAGATTTAAAATGAAAAGGGTGATACAACATTTTTCAAACGGAAAATGGTCCAAAATTTCCCATTATATAACTGAAACGGAGTAATGGAAAAAATATTACAATACTATTGTTTTTAGGCATGTGTATATGTTAGTTTTACCGTAATTTCTTTTGTTTAACCCCTCATAAACTGATTTTTACCATAACCATGTCAATTAATTTTCAAGCATTCACTATTAATTCTGGTAAAAATTTAATTTGTAGATGTTATATAAAATAATCTATTTTTATTAAAATATTTATTCTATTAATATAAAATCAAATCAAATATTTATAGAAAAATAATTTTAAAGCTAACCATATAGACGTGATGATAAATTGGGTTTCTATTGAGAACATTTTCAATAATACACAATTTTTTATATCCAATATTAATGTCTAATTGATTGTAATAACATTAATGATATTAATATATGTATAATTTAACTAATTTAACATTAAAACCATGTTTATATATAATTTAAATTTATACTAAATTAATGTAATAGGTTTTTTTACAAAAATTATGTATCTTTGGCTATTTATCAAAAAAAATAAACATTTTAGAAAACTAAAAAAAATTATCTATAATATTTTTTAAACAAATTATATAAATATTTTTCTTCATTTATAAACTAAAATACCTTAAATTATAAAAAATATCATTAAAACAAAACCAATTGAAACAATTAAAAAGTGGTGTTTTGAGGAGTATAATTTTTGAGAACAATATGATTTAATATTAACTCTATGTCTAATAATAAAAATATTGTTAATATAAATTAAAATTTAGGGATATATAATATATAAATTTAATTTAATAAAATATTCAGTGTATATTTTCTTAATTAATTTAAATAGAGATAAAATTTAAATCATTTTTCCAAATAAAACTATTTTTAACACACACAAAAAACTTTGGGTAAAATAAGATATATTAATTATTAAAATTTAGTTATGTGAATTAAATGTTACTAAATAATAATTATGATACATTAAATATAATTTAGAACATAATTTTATATTCCAATATCATATTTTATTGAAAATAATGGACATTTTTACAATAATCGTTATTTTTCTTGGTTGATTGAAAAATAAATACTTTCTTAAAATCCAAAATATCACCCAAATTAAATTCTTACATGTTTATTTAATAAAATATTTGTATTTTATATAATAATATTTTATATTTTTTCAAAATTGATTTATGATTTTTTTTATTATAATCCAAAAAGATGAATAAAATTAAATTTTTTACCATAATATTTCATTACTAAAAATTTATTTATGATTTACTAAAAAATTATCAAAAATTTATATTGACTATGAAATAAATATATATATATATATATATCATGAACTAGTTAATTTAATCCATACCATCTAATTAAACAGATTGGTTATGACTGTTATATATATCTGGTCTAATTGAATCTTGGTAATGCATGTTAAATACAATATCGAATATAAAAAACTAGGTGTTTTGTGTACTGTAAGTTATTTAATATATTATATTTATTTAAAAATAAATAAATAATAACGACTTATGGTTTTATATTATTATTTATTATCAATGGTGTATATTCTTTATGCTATCAAATATAATTTTATTCATTTAAAATTTCACGGTGTTACATCCTCCCCACATTAATAAATCTCTTCCTCATAGCTTGAACATTTTCTCGGTATGTAAAGGATTAAAATTTGAAAATATATTTTTTATAAACCCATATCGTAATATGGTATATAAAATATACAATTAATAAAATATAAATGAAACTACAATGGCCATATGAAATAAAACATAACACTTTTTTTAAATTGAAGAATGTATGTTAGAATATAAGAGAGTAAATAATTATTGAGAATGATTGATGTCATTTATAACATGAAAGTGAATGATAAATGGAAGGTTAAGGATATCGA
This sequence comes from Viscum album, assembly GCA_963277665.1. Taxonomy (NCBI): domain Eukaryota; kingdom Viridiplantae; phylum Streptophyta; class Magnoliopsida; order Santalales; family Viscaceae; genus Viscum; species Viscum album. The sequence goes on from OY728146.1 coordinate 1,273,360,892, forward strand.
AACCATACATATTTTATGATCTAAAATAAAAATTGATTTCTATTATATGATTGTAAAAGTATAAAATTTTGTTTCAAACTACATTTCATTGAGTTAAAGAATAATTTTCTATTGTGAATAAAATGAAAATGAATTATACTAAATTGACGATTATAATTTACTTCATTTTTGAATTTATATCAAAATAAAAACAAATCCTCTATAAATATTTAATTCAAGATTAATTCATATTTCATATATAACTAAAATTTTAATGATATATGTTTTTTCAAACTAGAAATTTGTGAAAATTTTGAATTTTTTATTTGAGATTCTTGAATGGGGTAAAATGGTAAATTTAAACATGCTGATAATCACAGATGATTTTTCATGCCACCAATTTTCTCACAGAATAATGTGTTTACCCTAGGAAATAAATAGGGTGAATTATGAGATGTTTGAATTTATGAAAAATAAATAGTATTTAATATTTAATTAAGTAAATATTAATTTGTTATCACCTGTTTGTTTGACTGTATCTGTTGAATGGGGAATTAGATTAAGATTTTATCACTTCAAATGAGTTTATAATGGGGAGTATTTCATAGTCATATAATATACAAAGGTCTTACTCTAATCATGGACATCACCCATTTTTCTTTTATTTCTTTTCATCATTTTATTTTTCTTTTTTCTTTTCTTTTTTACCTATTTTTACACTTGAATATCACCCCACCATTTGGTATTCGTTCATTTTATGACTGATATAAAATTGTGATAGGTATATATAACTAGAGGGAGGTATGAATGGAATTTCCATCATGGATCTCTGGATAATTTAGATCATCATGTAGTATTTGTGGCACATAAAAACATGTGAAGATTTATCAGATTCATCATAATGGTAAGATGCATATATGTTTTTGGGGAACCCCATATATTTCCTTTTTTCTTGTTTTAAGACCCTCTTATTCTTTTTTTATATGCATTGTTGGTCAATAATTTGTTGGGGGTAAGAATTCTATTCTGATTTGAGAGATTTCCCATTAAAAAATCATTATTACATGTCTTGTAGATTCTAAAAATGCATCTTCAGTTGTTTCCATTCAGGGGTGATGATATTCTAGAAGTATATTCCATTTATTGGGTTTTTATATCATGTACTAGTACCTGACCATGTAGCTGAGTATCTAGACAAGCAGCCTATGTAGTGGGATGTGTACATGAAGAGTAAAATGACAGTCCCCGTGTGGGATTCATGTTGTGTAGAGGTATGAAACTATGTGATGTACACATTCAGGACCATTGAGGTACATTTTCAGGTACACTTTTTGTGTACAAATCATTTACAATATGAACACACTATGTACATGGGCTTGGGTATGCCATGTATGGATAAAGTACTTGCATAGTTTGGGATACTAGGGTACACATCCTATGTCTGGTATAACCCATTATGCACTCCTCGTATACTACCAGTTTTTGATGTTTTACTATTTTCTTATATTTATTCCTATGATTTGGAATAGTTACATTAGTTTTCAATATTGAGAATATTTCCTTAAAGATAATTATAGTCAAACCGTTAAAGAAATTTGTGAAATCAAAGTTATAGTTTTGACTATTTTTCTTAAAATGAATCATTCGTCCTATAATAATTGAATATTGTGATTTCTTGATTGTGATACCCTTGATCTGATATGAGATATCAACTAACTCTCTTGACTAATTCTTTTGTAAAAATTCCATTGAGGACATATCCCTTAAGATATGTGCCCTTTAGGATCGAGTATCCATGAGGTCATTTGTTTCCAAGGATCTGATATAGGATTTCTATGTGAACTTAAACCATTATCATGGGTCCTATATTATATACCTCTTATTGTATATGTTTCCTTTTATTTCATATAATACATATCTAATTACATGTAATCTTCGAATCCCATGTAGGATTCCACCTTGTATATTCACTATTGAAGAAGTCGCCTGGGTTGAATCTCTTATGTTATGTTTTGATGGGCCAATGTGTGTCTCAATGATAGATTGGACATGATCTGGTATATTATGTTTGGGAAGAGATGGTTATTTGGGTAATTATAAAACATATACTAAACTTTTTCTCTCACTGGGTTGTGGTCGTACATATGGTTTCAGAAATTAATTCACCCCCTATAATTTATCTATACATTATACATTTTAATAATGATTTAATGATGACAACCAGTGGTGTCTCCTTGTTTGTGGATTCTGAAACTAACAGGATGCCCCTCTCTTGGGGATTCTATGATGTGATTCCGGAGATACGTCTTATTTTTTTGGATGTGCATATTTATATCCTTGGATCCTTTTTATTATCCATGTTACTATTCTTACTTGAATTGGATGTCTAGAGGCACTCAATAGTATCCGTATTTTGAGCCATATATTTTCTGATGTTCTTACCCTCTCTATTGATTAGGCTAAGGATGATAATTATCTCCCCTTATTAAAAGATTTTTACTATGATTCCTATATTATATAGTTATTAGATAGTGTGAATTATTCATCACTCCTATAATTTACATGTGATGTGTATGATTATTTTTTCCTCGGTCTAGTTGGACTCAAGGATCAGTATAGTCACTCAAGATATGGGGATGATTATGCACTCCTTGATTATTTCATACTCTTATATGATTAAACTATATTAACCTACAAGGATGATCATGAACACCTGAATCAATTTTACTCCTTTTGTGTTAGAAATGGTTCTTCACAACATTGGATACTCATGTATGATTACACTTTCATGAGGGATGATGATGATTATGCTCTCCCTGATTTGAGGCCTCATGGGGTGGGAAAGATTTATCACCAATGATATCTCCTTATATTTTTCATATGTGTAAGACCCATGGGGTCCATATGAGGAACATTATTGTGTCCTTCTATAAATCAGAACATATGTCTCATAAAAAACACTATATTTACATGTCTTGAGTGGTGTGGAATCTAGCTCAGTAAACATTTATAGTATACCCAAATACTACTTTGAATCATTTATTATGGGGATTGGAGTTGAGTACTTGTGAACATATGTATATGACATGTATCCTTATATATTAATACATGTCTCTTAGAGGAATTTATGGAACATTATAAAGAATTTATTGTAAAAATGTATTACAAACACTATTATGAATATCAAAATACACTTTCTGAGTTGTATGTCATCCAATTCAATTTTATTCTCACTGGATGTCCTTCTTATAATGATTAAGGACCCATTGATCAATAGGAAATGGTTATATTCTATTTACATCATCTGACTCATCTATATTTATAATTATTTATATATGGTAATATATATACAGACAAATAAATATTAATATACAAGATTGATATTTTTTGAATTTACCATGATTACAGACCCTGGGATTGATTGTGGTTACATGTTACATGATTTATTTATCAATACATTTGATTCTAATCAATGGTGAAATATTTCATGAGAATTCACTTATGATAGCAAATGTATAAGTTCATTTTTGGGGTGACTAGCTAATATTGTTTATCACCCTTATATGTGAACCTTCATGTGAAGGAAGACATTCTATCAACTTTTTGGTTAAGAATAAATGCATGGGAGTTAGGACTGATGCCCATAGTTATATTTTAGAGAAACGGATTTCGTGGTGTTTTTTATAGCTGGTGTAGTTGATAGTTTCTAAATAATAGGTGTGTAAACTATATAATAGGTAATAGTAGAGCCTTTAATTTTAATTTATGCTTCTTTATATACTCATATATATATTATCATCCCCGTGGATGTATAGTGTTTTATGTATGTAATGGATGTTATAAATTTTATATCATTTCATTTATTGTTATTTTATCTTCCATTTCAGTATTTTTTTGGTTTTGTAATATTTTTATTTACTATTTGGATGATTTATAATTATTTCTATTTGTTTACTCTGATATGAGGTCATAGTCTTTATATGAACACACCATGGGCCCCCCTGCTAGTCTGAAGCCACTAGTGTGTAGAGAGGAATTATTCAGGCCTCGTAAGGATCCAACTAAAATAATTGACATAACAGGATCATGGATGGGATGTCAAATATTTGTATCATATGTCCTTTCAATTCATATTTTAAAATTTTTTGGGGATATGATAAATAAGTGTATAAGGAATATTTCAACACCTATGAGGGATATCAGATTGGTGGGTTGACAACACCTATTCTATTAATAATTATATGTTTCCATGGTTATGGTATTAAAATTATTATCTATGATGATACATTTTTATATGATTTCCATTTTTATATATTCACATTTTGGTTGGATGATGTGAATTATTATATACATATACCTATTGGCCACTGAAAAGAGGATAATTATAGATATTGATTCTTGTTTATAAAATTCATTAGGTATCTCATGCATCATTTATATTATGTATGACTCACATGTTATAGGCCTTATCATGTGCTATTTTATGGATGAAATATATCAATTGATCAATTTGTAGAAAACAATAAATAGAATTTTCTCTACATGGTTTTTTGAAGTCATTATACTCAATTAGAATAAAATGAAAATATATATCCATCTAATTGAAAGTTTTGTAAATATATATTTAAATGTTGTATAGGGAGGCTGATGAGTATGTCCTCATGCAATAGAAGTTCCATAACCATAATAGGTTGACATGGGACATGATTCCCATGTTTTGGACCCATTGTAGGGTGTTTTTACTTTCGTATGGTTATTAAATATTCCATTAACAACCTATCTAGTATTCTCCTACAAATATATGAATATAGTTTAGCTTAACATACCATAATTTTGGTTATCTAGTCAGATCAATGAGTATTATATTGATTGGTACCATGATGATTCACATGAACTTGAAATTGATGGAGGTATTACCATATATGGATGGGTGGGTTTCTATTTAGTGTCAATTTTATATTGGTATTGTGGCCTATAGGGAGAAGCTTATTGTGAGGATACTCAGAGTGGAACACGGATCTTGTAGGTAAACCTTGATATTTTTCACCCATGTAGTTCACTATTGTTCTTTACCTACCATGTTGAAAATTACTATTTTAGGTTTGGTGGTCACGTGTTATTACCTAGTTATGAGGAAATTTTAGTGGATCGTGGTTGGGGAACTAGAGTCCCATTGTTTGGATTGAGATCCTTGTAGGTCAAAATTTCTTTTGATCATATTAAAACCATGAATATGATTTTTTGAGTGTGTGTATACCTTTTTTTGGAAATGATCTTTGTTTTATACTTACATGAGACCGATTAATGGCTAATTTTAATCTTTTACATTATAGGCATGCCAAAAATTTATTTCTTTTGATTAGGAACTTAGTGTTCTAATGTATCAAGTCTGGATTTGTTAGAATGAACTATATGGATTCTTAGATTGGTAAAATAGTGTGCTGAATATTTCACATGTAGTCGGTTTAGGGTAGATTTTCATGAATAAAATGATGACCTATGAGAGGTGGTTGTGGAAAAAATTATGGAATAAGTGATGTGATAAATTTAAAAGATGAGTTCCATGGAATCTTATAGGTTAATTTGATTGATATGATGTGTAGAAAAGTCATATTATCTTTGGGATGGAGGAATCATGGGTTCATGTGTCAAGTGATAACGGTACATACTAGTTGTGCATGGTATCGTTCAGTTTTTACCCAGTGAGTGGCCATTTTCGTGTCATATAATGATTTTTTCAAGGCATTTAATGGAATTGTTTCATCATATTTGTGATTAATTATGAATATATCTATTTGGAAGTAGATGTATTACAAATAAATTGGGTTACCTGAGATAATTATCCCATAGAAGGACCTAGACCTGCAATGTCGAGAGATTTGTTTTTAGGAGTTGGATAATGGCATATACAACATAGTTCAGTGTGAGTTTGGATTTAAGAGAGAGATATAAATTCTTTTTATTAGATCTTGGTGTACATATAGTCAGATTTTATATATATTTATGTTTAAATCACATTGTGTATTCTAATACAGGGTCATATATATGTTGATCTTCAATTCATTTAAATACATTTCATTAATTATAAAGTAACTATTTGTGGTTTCTCTACAGAATTTTTATAGGTTAATATATATGGTGGGGATTAAACCATTATCCTTTTGGGGGTGTTGAGATTTTTTTAGTTGAAATTCAATGAAAAATGAGAATGATTGGTTTATATTGATGTTCAGTTGTAGAGACAAAGAAAAGTATATTCCTTTGGAGGGTAGTACCAGATCATTGATAGTCAAACATATTCTATGTTGGAGATAGTTGGTTAGGATGTGATACTAGTTGTTGGATAGACCAGATATATTTTTATGTATATTCATAGGATGATATCTTTTTTGTAGTTTTCTTCCCAAAATTTTATAGGATAATAAATTCAATGGTGGGGAGATTAAAAGGACATGTGCTTTTATGAAATGGATATTTTAGCATAAGATTGAATTTTTCTTTTAGATTGCTGTATGTGGTAAATTTGTATCATTCACCTATAATATGATCTCGGATAATTATTCTTACATAACCAATGGTTCCCGAATAGGTTTATTACCCTAGTGTGTGAGTTTGATTGAATATTAAGATATTATTAATCTTGTGGAATAATTAATAGATAATATTTAATTAATTAATTTTTTATTTAGTCACACATGTTCATTCCACATTATCATTTTAACGGATAATTTGAATTAGATAATATCTCTATTATCGTGTAATGAATGGGTATTTTTTCCAAGGTATGATATAATCTCAGGTCAGCCACTACGGTTTAGCCTGGGTCCCCATTGTCTCTTTATTTTCATTTCTTCTTTTTTCTTTATTCAATTTTCATTTTATTTTACCCCCTTTGGAATCTCACATATTTCATTACTATGCGATTTCTTTATTTCATTATTGAGATAAAAATTAAATAAAGAGAGATAATAAGAGATATAGAAGTGTGGAGGTGTTATCACAGAGCTCTGGAAGAGTTGGTTGTCGCCTGGTCAAGCACTCCTCATGTATTCAACAGATGCGGCATTCATCTCATTCAATGGTCATCAGATTTCACCATTAATCATGAACTGCCTTCGTCAGGAGTGTGGGTAAGCATTCTCAATCTAACGCTCCCTTTACAGACCCCTTAAATTTTATGTATTCTAGGTAATATGGTTGGATGATTTTTGTACTCTGATTATCACACGACCGTAGTTTACCATCCTATATTACCTTCTGTATGTGTTGAGGTTGATGTTATAATACCTCTAGTGGAGTGACTATGTATTTTGGTAGGAGATGAGTTTATATGGAAATAGAGGGTAGTGTTCTCATCATGACCATCATTCTGTTTAGGATGCTATAGGCCTAACCATTTGGATTTTTGGTGTTGTCGTAGGATCCATGTTAGGCGAACTATGGTTAGAACTTCAAAGGGATTAGATGTTCAGATCGATCACATAGTCTTGTTGTGGGATAGTGATGGTCTGTTTTAGTATGAGGAGGTGCGTGGGACAACTTCAAAGGTGATAGATTATGCGTAATTTCTAATCACTGGGTCTAGATTTTGAGAGTCTCACCTTTAGTAGTGGTGCCCCATGGTTTCAATTGTGGAAGTAAAGAATGAGATGATAAAAGAGGAAGAGGCAAGGACTGTGGATATTTTTCCCATTTAAAAAATTATTTGGGTCTTAATGGAGTTAAAGATGAGCGTCCATCATGAGAGGCTATGGTGGATCCCACATTTTCATCTAGCACAAAAGGTTTGGTGATCTTGATAGGGAGTGATTCTAACCCTACTATGTGAACTCGAATGTGCACTAAGGGACATCCAAAGGCCCCTAAAGAAACTTCTTATAGGATGGCATTGATTGCAAGAAATGAGAACAAAGGATTTACGGGTCCCCAAGTAGAGCCATATCCAGGGATCAGGTCATTCGAGAGGAGTGTGTCGCCAACAATTATGCAGTGTTACAACATTGGGAGCATGGAGGATGAATGGAAGAATAGGGAGGCTGATCAGATAGTGCCTCACAATGAGGATCAGGGTGTCCCACCAGAGGAGTCCGGTGATGACACTTCTTGCCAATTCTCATGAGTTAGTGCTCATGATTTCTATGGCAGAAAAACTTACAATTTGTGTAGGAAGGGCCAGTGTGGAAGAAAGAAAGTACACAAGTATTATTCATACATGACTTCATCAACGGAGACCCACTCTACCAGGAAGGTGAAGGACCAAGTGAGGGAAGGTGTTCTTATCTTACATGGAAATGCAGTTCGAGAAGGGGTTGTTGTCGCTACAGTCAAGGGGGCTTTTCTCACCAGGTATGTACTATAGAATAAATGCATGGATGCTGAGCAACATGTGGAGCTACAAATATATTCTTGATAATAAATAGAGGCGTAATCCCATGTGAATAATTCCTCAATATATGATGGTAATAAAATTATGTAATGGACCATTTGGGTGTACACTAATAGATAACATAGGTAATGGATTGATTAGTATGATCAAATCCTAGTAAGAGGCCTCAATTTGTGTAAAATAAACCATAGTAATAAACACAAGCATTGGATAGAATGGTTCATCTATTTTAAGATGTTATAAAGGATGATCCAGAAGCACTAGAAACTTATTTTCACGGAAACTTATTAAGGATGAAAATTTCAATATGCTTACGATTTCCATCAACAAATTTGTTTTTTCTTGTGGTTCCTCACTTTTTTTTGTAAAAATATATTTGGTTTAAAAAAATGTTGTTGGATATAGTAAATAGTTATATTCTGTCTCGGTTGGAGGCCCTATAGAGATAGATTACTATGAAAATAATAGGAACATTCAATGTGGGTTACACGATCAGGTAACCAATGTTGTGTACACATTATATTCATGAAGAACATGTTGTATACATTGGATTTAATATTCCATGTCCTGGTAAGGTACATAACAAAGTCATGTCGTGATTGAATGTGTTGTGTGCTAGGTATGACATGTCGTGTACTCCTATATTCCTACAATTTTAAGGGTTTTTTATTTTTAATATTCATACATTGATTATATATAACTGGAAAAATTACTATTTTTTTCAGAGTATCATTCATTTAAGATCATAATTTAGAAAACATTTAGGTGATTTGACAAATCATTAGTGTCATTTAAGTCATTTTATTAAACATGGAGGTTCTTCCTCTGGTAATGGAATCCTATTTCCTCTTGAGATAAAACCTCTTTTTATTAGATGAAACGTGAGCTATCTATCTTAACTGATTCTCTCATAAATCTTTCTCTGATTAATTATCCCTTGTAATATTTCCCCTTCTGGACTCATATGCCTTGAGGTTGTTTTTTTGGGGATCCCATCTTGGATTTTTCAAACTACATGAACTATTATTAAGGATCTCTTGTTGTATTCATATTCGTATATACTATTCTGATGATCCCATTTAGGATTCCTCTATTTAATTATATTTAGAGGATCCAATGTAGGAATACTTCTTATACCATAACAATTTAGGATACTAAGGAACATTCCTTTCTTATATTATGACATTTGGGATTAGTAGGAGCACCATTGTTTTCAAAACCCTTGTCATGTACATCGACATTGGGCAGAGATTGTATCTCGTGTTACCATATAAACAGTAGGTGACTTGTAAGCTTAACGGTGCATGGTAGTGGTTGTGGGTTTAGGATATTTTCCACTATCACTGTTTTTTTGAATCATTTACCAATTTCAACTCAAAAAGCTATAATTTTTGTAGGTGCTTCATGGATGGTGCCTAATGATCCAAATGTGATCTATCTCTATTTGGGAAGCCAAGAGCTGGTAATTTGGATATGTCTTATTTATTTCTCGGTTTCAAAGACATATTTTCTAGGATATACATTTTTATTGATGTTATCATATTAAATTATTTTGGATTTCTAGATGTACTTTGTGGGATCCGTCTTTTTATCCATATATATTTGGATGTTATTCACATCGATATTAATTCATTTGGGGATGATTATTCTCTCCTTGGTTTTATATGTGTTAAGGATCATTAATCCCTCCTTGGTTAATTATTTAATGAGTATTATTACACATTCTTATTATTTACATCTAATCATGAGGATTACACTATCCTCAATTATGTTATTCTTATGTATTTTCACACTCTCTTGTGAAATGAGGATGATTACACTCTCCCTGATTGATTATTTAATAACAATGTCATACTCGGTGTTTCACAACATTGGATACTTTTCGAGGATTACTCTATCCTGAGTTTCATTATATGATTATTCCCTCCATAATCATATACTTCATGGGGTGGGTATGAAACCTTTCCAATGATCCCTCTTTACAGATCACCTATGGGCCATAGACAGAGGGTCCATCTAAGTCACAATAACATGTCCTCCTATAGATGAGGACCTCATGATCAGTCATGAGACTATATTTACATGGGATTAGTGGGGTGTAATACAACTCAATAACCATTTACATGATTTCTAGGGGATTCTTATAATCCATTATTATGATGATTGGATGTGAGTACAGGTGAACCTAGGCCTATTAATTGCATCCCCTATAGTGAAGTAGCTTTCTCAAAGATACATCCATTATAGTCTATGGTAGGTATTGTTGAAATGAATTATAGACATAGAGATCATGTTAATGATACACTAATTGAGTGGTACGACATCCATCTCAATGCCATTTTAATATGATGTCTTTTTTATTGGGATTATAGACCCAAATATCCAATGATGAGAGTTTTATTCTATTTTCACCACCTAATTCATGTATATTAATATTTATGTATTTATATATATATATGGTAATTTATAGATTATAATATAAATATAAATTTATATTATGGAATAATTCTCACTTGACATAGATTACCGTCATATGGATTGACATTATTTTCACATTATTGGATTTATTTATCATTCTAGTTGTGTCTCAGCTAAGATGAGTATATTCTTTGAGCATCAAATTTTGACATTGTATTTATAGGTTCCTAATTTTTGTGTCTTAGTGAGGCTATTTATAATCTACAAACATGACCATGGTGTGTGTGTGAATACAAAATTTTTTATTTTCAAATTCAGCATAGTTATTTGGTTATTAAGGATGCAGACCATATTTTAATTATTGAGTAGATATTATATCATAGATTACTCTGATCAAGATGGTATAGTAAGATAATGTTTTGAGGATGGTTTTGTGGACTAGATTAGTGTCAGTGGTATAGCATTGTACTTTAAATTTTATTTCATTATGAAATCATGTAAGTATGTAGGACCTAGTGGGTTCCCATAGTTTTACATATGACATGGTGATTTGACCTCTTAAATAATTTCATTAATTATTATATAATTTAACATTTAAATTAATAATGACTTCCTTACTATATTTATAGACCGCATTTACAATCTGCAGTGATTTCATATTTAACTACTCTAATATTATGGAATAATGTCTCCATGGACACACCATATGTCATTACCTCTTGTTTTTATCCTCTAAAATATAGAGAGGAACAATTGAGGAATCATAATGAAGTGGATCAGATTATTATATTAGTGAATTCAGATTTGAGATATTATAATCATTAAATTTTAGAGTATCAATTTCAATAAAATGGATATAAATTTATTCATCTCGTTTTTATAAATATACTAAAAAATGGTTTTCACATGGTATGATAGTGTCCAAATTGAATAATTCATCATATGATACAATGAAATTAATAAAATTATAGTAATACCCAAGTGCAATAGAAATCATTCAATAGCCAGATATCCCAAATAACCATAATTACATAAATAATTATAATAGTTTTTAACAATATATTTTATCTTACACCTTTAATATTTCAGTCCAAAAAATGTGATAATATTCTTTTCATGTAACATTAATTACATTGGAACCAAATCAATTTTTAATATTTTGGTTAACTATATGATGCCACTTTTTTCAATGTCCAATATCATATACAACCATTGTGTTATGAACAAAGTAAATATTATTTACAAAAAAATTACATTTATATATCATGTTAAACCATAGAGTTACAAATACATCAACATACTCAAACGTATCCTAAAATTTCATTAATCATATTATGATATAATCATTTAAACCCTCAAATGGATATGAAAGAAGTTGAAAAAATAATAATCCAAAAAATTAAATCCATGAAATGGAATCTATAACTGTATTGAAAAAAATCATATTTAAAAACAAAATCACGGATTTTATCCAAACTAACAAATAATACCCATTATAACAGCTATGTACCTGCACAACTGGACCTAGTGCTGAAATCAAAGACAATAAATTTATATCATTGATATCAATAATCATGACTGAGTTTTTTTCCATAAAATAATTAAAAAATCAATGTTAATAGCAAGATCAATTAAATATTGAATGACCATTTAGGTGTATAGTTTTATAATATTTTGGAAAAAATTTCATAAATGTCATGTTTTCATTAAATTATCATTTGTCCCACTTAACCCAAATTTTATTATTTCACATTAAGAAATCATAATCATCATTATGAAAGACCATATTGAATTAATTCGTTAAAAATATATTATTAATAACATGGGAAAAAATATAATAAGTGTCATCCTAAATTTTCAGTAATGGTAAACATAAGAATTAATATGTGAATGTATTCTATGAAAATATGAATTGAATAAGGATGTAAAGATATAATCATAATTCATTAATCATAAAATTAATCATATAGAAAACACTTTGATAATAAAATTAAAAACATGGAAAATTAAAGGATTATCAGAATATAAAATCATGGGCTATTTGGTATCAATATTGATCATAAGAATCATTATAATCCCATAAAAACCAACACAAATCATACTTGTATCTTGGATTATTTTTCTTCATAACCCAAGTAAAAACCATATCATAAATAACTAGAGCCTAGTAAAATCTATAAGTGAAATCCTTAGGTAGCTCCCTAGTCATTTCAACTAAAGTAAAGGTACATTACCCAATTCATTGTAGAGATATTTGGGTGCCCCCGTCATATGAACTATAATAGCATCATCAGGTTCTATCAATGTTGCCCAACTATAAAAGTTGTAATGGACTCACCAGGTGCTATATGGGATACCACATCTTATGTAGTGTCCAGAGACCACAAATAATGTATCTATAGAATTAATTTCATTATAGAATCATAAAGAAAATAATTATTCATTTTAAACCTTTATTAACTATTGGAAATGAAAATTCATTCATTTCATTCTCATTGAATCATGATTGAAGCATAAAAAAGAAACGATTTCCATAACAGTCTCTTTGAATCATAGTTAATCCATTTAAAAGAAATGGTTTCCACACTAATATAATTGAATAATTTTTATGTTGTATAAATAATATTTGTTTCATAAAAATCACTTTGTGAGATTCTAAATTCAATTAGATAAATATTAATGATGATATCATTAAAAAATATCCCTATTGGAGAATAAGTAAAAACATGGGTTTTTAATAAAGAGGAATGACAATAGAATTAAATTTTCATTAATACCATTTCTAGAAAAATAAATCATTCGAATTGAAAATAAAATTTTAAGGTACTAAAAATACAAAAAAAAACACAAAAATCAATTTCTTTACAAAAAAATTAGAAAAAAATAAAATAATATTTAAAAATTCATTTCACAAATTACATGATGAAAATAACCTTCCCATTTAAAAAATAGTTCAACTTATATTAAAAATAACATTTTTTTAAATGATACGTGATAAATTATAATGAAATATTAAGAGAAACATTGTTCATGATGGTAGAAAATTATATTCATTTAAAACATGATAAAATCAAGATTTTATTCAAATTTTTGTAAACAAAAAATGAGAATTATTTGTATAAGGACATGAATATTAATTTAAAAACATTTTTTTAAAAAACGTTAAACATTGGTAAAATTGTAATATAGAAATTACTTGTTTAATGTTAAAAAACAAGAAATAATTATTATTATTTTGGAGGATATGGTCTTTAGACCAATAAGTGAAATAAGAAGAAAAATTTTCAAAAACATTCTTTTTAAATATTGAGTACATAAAGAAAGGATGGTGAAAGTTAAAAGATTATTCTTATGGAATTAATATAGGATATGAAAATCCATGAGTTTCTTGAGATAAAATCATAATATCTCAACATTTTAAATCATTATCACATGCAATCCTAATACACTATGGTATTGTAGCACTAAATTATTACTACATTGTTAATTTAAAATGTTATCCCAATGAAGAAATAAAATTAAAAATAATAATAAGACATCCTTAGGATAAATAAATTAATGATACCACATGTCAAATAGGTTTTATATACATATATAAATACAAGATAGGTTCATAATAAGACATTAGTATCAAATATGTAAAATTGAAACAAAAAAAAAATAGAACTTTAGAAATAATTTAAATCAAAATCCCAAATAAATAATAAAATAAAATAAGAATTCTAATATCATGATAATTATGGTATTGATGATATAACATTTCAATGGGAATGTATATACACCATAAATAATAAATACTTTGTTAATATACAATAATTCTCACATAAGTAATATTGAGATGAGAAAAACCCTTACTTAACACTTCATTTTGGTTGATTGTGCATTCACATAATATATTATGGTTTTAAACATCTTATTAACATATTAAATATACTTATTAATATTTATTATATAATATATTATCCTTCGAAAATTATCGTATCACATTCTCATTAATAACAATTTATGATTTTAATTGTTTTAGGCTTTAATTTTCTTATTTTCTCATTAGTGTAATTTTAGGAATGTTATGGTACTTATGCAAATTATATAGCCCATTATTGTTTAGAATAATAATCTTTAAAAAATTTCCAAATTTTAAAATCAATTTTACTTTTCATTGAAATCCTAAAATATGGGTTTTAAAATAAATCATGTTATGATCTAAGAGATGGTAGTCTATATGTACCCATGAGTAAAATTTCTATTATTTAAGGAAAAATAATGATAATAATATCTTGTATACCGTATTATATATATATATATTCTATATGGTTTAATAATGAATATACAGTCACATTGCATCCTGATGGTGTTAGTCCACACGTACACAAATAATGTTATTATCTTATTAGTGAAAAAATTTGAAAAATTATTATACTTTTATAATGATTATTTTCCTTGAATGTCATAATTTTTTTATTCATTTAACATAGATTCATTGAAATTATCCTCATAACATTCATTGTAAATAATTAGTGAATGAAATAACACCTCGCTCCATGAGGCGTTTGTCTATCGTTCACCCAAGAAACATTATCGTATCATATACAGACTGAAAATTATGTATAGTATATATGAGAAAATGAATAAAAAAATATTATAATTTTATAAATATCATATATCTTTATATATATGATAAAACTATCATAAAACCCAACTATGATAGATTTTAATTGAACTTCGAATGATAATGGTATGTATCCTAATAGTTCTCTATACAATTGATAAATGATTTCCTAACCCATTTAATAGATGTTGAGAAAGATTTAGGTCATTAACATATTATAAAAACTGTATAGTATAAAAAATATACTGAATTAATAACATAATCATGGTTTAATAATAATTTTAGGAGTTTTATAATGAAATGAGATAAAGATACTCAGTGAGAAAAATAAACCATTCTTTGACTCTACATCTTAAGTTTGAACAAAATCCTACCTAGGGTGGATTTATTACGAAAATATGTTTCTCAAATGATATTAGAGATATTGGTATGTTATTTTCATTATTAGTTTTTGAGAAAAATATGGTTTATGGTTTGAAAAATAGTGTAGAGTGGGTGGAGATTTATATGTGGGGGATAAGGCACAATTGGGTTTTTAAAAGAAATGTGTGTTTCTCTGTTTTTCATATATCACGAGGGTCCAAAATGGTATATTATAGAACCTAATAGGTTAAAAGGTCATAATATTTCTATTAAATAGTTTTTATAAATTTTTATGGATCATTTTGATCCTTATCGTTTTAGATCAACCACATGGTAAGACAATTTTTAACATAACATCAGAGATAAAATTTTAATTCATTTACTACGAGTTTTGGTAAAACAATTACTTTAAACACATATGATAATATAAATTAACATTATTTAAAATATTTAATAAATTTTCCTAAATTATAATCAATAATATTAAATATTTTTACTTCTAAATTAATCCAAAATATGTGATAAGAAAGTAATATTTTTAATAGAAAACGTTCAAATGTTTATATTATTTTTATATCCAATTTTAATATGATTTTTTTAAATGACATACAATATATTACCAAAAATATAATTTATGAATTTTACATTCAAACCTAAATATAATTTTATTTATCTTTATATATATATTAAATGAAATAGTAGATTTAGTTTAAAATTTATTATTTTTCAATATTCAATAAAAAACAATAGAATATTCTTAAACATACACACTAAAAATATTTTTATATTATGATCTCAAAAATATATTTATTTTCTAATGAAAATTTTCAAATAGGAGGGAATATGAACTTGAATGAAACCCTCATTTATGTGATGAAATGTGGGTTTTTGAGAAGTGTATTTTGGAATCATAGGTGGAGTTTTAATTATCTATATATATAATAAAAATATTTTTATTATTATAGTTAAAAATAAACTAATATAAAATATATAAATATAATTTATGACATTCCTCATTAAGGATTATTTTAATTAATAATATTAGATAATGATTTTAAAATTTCTTTCAAAAAAATAAGTTTTTTAAACCCAAATAACAAACATAAACTAAAACACTAAATAAATATGATTAAAATGTAATTAAGCGGATTGAATATAAATAATTAAAATATATATTACATTAAATGATATTAAAAATGTAATTTTAAATTTAAATTATGTAATTTATAGAAAATAAATTTCATTTTTTGGTAAATTGATATTTTTAATTTCTGAGTGAAAATTTAATATTTGCCAAAAATCAAAGAAATTCACCTAAGGTAAATTTTTAACTTAAATTTTTGAAAAATTTATTTCATTTTATCAATTATTTTTATTAAATTTTAAAAAAATTAATTATAATATTTTTTTTATGGATTTAAATAAAAATCATCTGTGATGAATACATATTTTTAAATCAAAAAATCATTACAAAAAAGGGATTGATTATTTAATAAACCATTATATAAAATTTATATTGAGTATGAAATAAATGTATCATAATTTAGTTAATTCTATTCATAATCTCTAATTAATTTTATTTTTATAACAGTTATTTATATTATGGGTTGTTTAAGAAAGATGATACTTGTTGAATATGTTATCTAACATAAAAATCTTGAGGGTTTTGTATACTGCATAATATTGAAGATATTAAATTTATTTAAAAATAATTATATCATAATGTCTCATGGTGTAATATCCTCATGAAATAATTATCTTTCATGTCTTTTATGCTGTTAAATACAATATTATTCTACCAAAATATAGGTGTGTTACATAAAATATGTCTATTGATTATTATTATCAATTGAGGAAACATAAAATTTATATTGTTAATAAACCAAGAAAAAAATATCCTTCCAAACCAAACTCTCAAGATCAATGTAATTGGATTGTAACTATTTATTGTTGTGATGAATCAATTTAAATACTCTATTAATGGTGGTTTTATCTATTACACAGAGAAATATTATCTATCTTGACAGAACATGTATGTTTTGGAGCGTTTCATGTGGGGAAATCCACCATAATTCAATGAATCATCTAACTTATGGTAGTTAATTTATTGATAAAATAACATGATAAGATATTTGAAGTCATGGAATATTAAAAATGGGAATAAGTAACTCTTTGTATTTATCTTCTATAAGGTGAAATTGATATATAGTGGTGTTCGATTAATAATTCCAACGATAAATATGATACTAATGCATTGAAATGGGAATGGTTTAAGGATATTTTCCTTAAGAAGTATTTACCTAATGTTAATTTACCCTAGATTGAAAGAATACTATTATAAATCAAGAAAAATGATGAGAATTATGAATCTATATATGAATCTAACATCACAATAATAGAAATTATGAGATGGACATTATTTGGAGCACTTATAGTAAAATTAATATATTTTACTCAGATTTGATACAAATTTTATAAATAGAATTAACCACATGATAATTTAAATGTTATGAAAATTGTTCAGTTGTTTTGAGAATGTTGATATAGAGTTTTCTAAAATTTATTTACCTTGATAAGACAATAATTCAAAATGTTCAAGGTGTTAGATAATGGGGATGAAAATTTTAAGATGTCTGGATGTAATCCCTCAAAATGTTCAAGTGTGTAAAAAATGAATTTATTGTTTTAAATGATATGGAATATGGTATATTGTATAATATTTGGTTACATGTATTGTGATGGAAAAGAAAATATTTTGGAATATGAAAAGAATGAGGTTGTAACATCCTGACCTAATCCTTTGGGTACGAACTGAAATTCCATACGACCTCATGTGTGCCTCCTTGTATAAAAAGGATTCCAACTAGAAGTGTGGTTCTGATTTTGACAGTGGGGATACTATACCCTCACTATCATGTCACATGATCAATATATAAAATAAAATTATAATAAATTATCATATTTTACTTATGGAATTATTAAGATGAAATAAATTCCCTACATTAAATTAGCTCCAAAGGATTCAATGAAATAAATTGTAATTAGAAGTATAAAAGTAAATAGATAATCTATGTTTCCTCTAAATTCTGACCTAGTCAAATACTATCTATTGAGTCCATTTATCAACAGTCCAATATATGTCCCATTCACTTCTATAGTTCCTAATTGAAACATACATGCTTCCCCAAACTAGTTCACTAAAATATAATATTATATGACCTAATAATAATAAATGGGTATCAATAAAATACATAAAATCCTAAAAATGAGTATTTATGTTCTATTCCACCATCCAAAAATTTCTGAAGTACCTTCCTTGGATCCATACCATAAATTTAATATATGTGAATAAGTTTTAAAATCCAAAAATAAGGTTGTTGGCAAGTCACATTGAATCCATAAGGAATCAGGTGAACAAAACCTACACAAATCCCCCATGAATATAAAAAAATTCAAAATCCACATGGCATTGAGTATCAATAATTAATCACAATAAACAATGAATCTAGTAACATATAGAATCCACAATTCATCATGTGTCGACCATCTACTCCAAATCCACCAAGCATTAAGTTTTTTCTCATGATACAAGGATATCATGCTTAGTCATTGTCACCATCAAACACCATGAATTCATCCCACCAGGAGTATTTATACCATGATGGATATCAATGATGGAGACAGATTCCCCCCACAAGAATTCAAGAAATGTTATCCCTGAAAAAAACCATAAATCTCATCATGAGAACTATAGTATCATCATATACCACAATGATTAACCGAACATCTTCTTGGAATCTTTCTATCACATAAACATTATGGAATCAAGACATACCATATCATATGAAATACAAACCAACATGAAATTACATTTCATGCATTAATATCCATCAACACACACATAAATCATCAATATTCATGTAACAAGACCAAAAAATGCAATGAACATACTACCTCAAATGTTGTAAACGTCAAATGCATTGAAAAATCACCATGTGTTGTTTGGTAGCTGGAGTGGGAACGTAAATAGTCATGAACAAATCTTTATATCAGTTTTAATCATAAACTCTGAGATTTTAATGATTTAGGTTCATCAAGGGATCCTATAAAGAAAACTATTTATTTTATTTAAAAAATTAAAATATCAAATTTGATCATACATTTGTTCCCCTACATAATTTTTGAAGTATCATTATATTATAATGCATGAACTCATAAAATTATCCTTTATTAATCCCACAAATATCATTTGTAAATTTATATTAATGTTTCCATTATATCATAATAATTTTTATTTGATAATTTTATTTTAGAAATTGTCCTTTGATAATATCTTAATTATAATTGGATAATATAGTATTTATTATTTAATATTATCACAATTATCAATTGATAAATAATATAATTATTATTTAATAATCTCAATATTATCATTTGATTATTTAAATAAATATCCTTTGATATTAATGCAATTATCATTTTATAATCTATGTGGGTTCATAGTGTGTAGTGATGACAACGGAACAACATGATGAACATGTATCCTAAAATTTACTTGTGGCCTTGTAGATTATGAGCATTACAGAATGCCATATAGATTATGGGTAGGATTTTATAATATGATGCCCTGTGGATTCCGAATGACCTTCCAACATCCTTGAGTCTAGTTGTGGATAGTCAACAATATATACTAAATTTTAGACATATAGACAAAGAAGTTACTCTATAGGTTTATGGAACATAGTAAGCCATAAATCACTCTGTTTTGGAATATTTTTACTCTTATTATGTATTTATTTTATTTATGGAATGCAATATTATATTTGAAAAAAACAAGATGAGGGCAGAATGGTTGTATCTTTCTTTTTCTTTTAATCCCATCCTATATAGGTATTTCGATGTTCTTTTATATTTCTTATGGTATTTTGTGAAGTGAAATAGAAATATAATGGATAGATGAGAAGTTAAGTGTACCCATTTTTTTTAATTTTACTTATCAACAACATAATATAATACTTTTTCAGTTATATTTGGTATCTCATTTACTTTATAACATGTATTATATCATTATATTTTAAAAAAATACATTAATTATTTATTATATTTTCAATTTCAATTTTTATTCTATGATAATATGTTGAGGGTTTGGTCTCCCCACTGATAGGATAATACCATTGCTAATAGTCATCAAATTTAATCATATGGGGTGGATCATGTGAGGAAATGTGGAATTCTATCATGGAATCGGTGGATTGGTTCAGGATGTTATAAGGGTAATCAATATCCATCCAATGATTAGTTTTTTAATTTTAAATTATTGTGGTCATTATGGAATTTAATGTATGATGTTAAATAATCATGGTAAAAATCTGTAACATCAAAAATATAATGGTGTTATATAATCCTTTTACACTACTACAGTTGATGTTGGGCCATTAAATTAAGTGGATAAATGTATGTTACCAATTAATTCAAATAATGAAAAGAACATATTTTACCCTATATATTCGAATTGATTCACTTCTTGGAATGTTTTTATTTCATTGGGAATAAAAACCAATAATGTAAGATATACCATGTGGTGATAACTCTCGATGGAAAAATTACTGAGCTAATATTTTTTTAATAATAGGCCTATTTTTATCTGTAGACTTGTCTTTCACAACAATCATGTAATACATGACACAATTGTGTTTGATATCATTATGTGTATATAATGGATTCCAATTTACCATACTAAAATAGATTATAAAGAAATAAATGTTCTCTTTAATGATTTCATATCATTAGTAATTTACCAATATGATTAGAAATTTATTAGATATGGTAGTTAATTTCACCAAGATCATAATGTTGATAATAATGAAACTATTCAAATTATTGATATTCTAGTAGTGAATGAATATATAAATTTATTTCTAGATGATTATCCTATGGTTCTTCCTTATAACATGGATGATTTACCCAGTCACATAGATTTATATTATGAAAATATTTATAAACCCCCTAATAGAATGGGTCGAGTAAAACTTTATAAAAATAGAAGTGAAATTTTGGGAGTTTTAGATAATTATATCATTTTACCTAACAATTCACCATGTGATGATAGTATTTTGTTTTTAAAAATAAATATGGTTCAATAAAATATTTCATCAATTATTGAACATTGATTTAAATAAATTTGTATACAAATTTTCCTTCTCCTCATATTATGGAATTATTTTATCATCTCAAAAGAAATCAATTTTCCATCAATGGTTGATTCATTATATAGTTACTATCAGTTAAAAGGTGGAGGATTATACAATTT
Organism: Viscum album; assembly: GCA_963277665.1. Classification (NCBI taxonomy): domain Eukaryota; kingdom Viridiplantae; phylum Streptophyta; class Magnoliopsida; order Santalales; family Viscaceae; genus Viscum; species Viscum album. The sequence continues at coordinate 1,273,382,957 of OY728146.1, forward strand.
TGGAGACTACATTTCGAACAAAATATTGTCTCTATGAAATTTTAGTAATGCCATTTTGGTGTTCTAAATTACCTATTGTGTTTTTAGACCAAATAAATAGTTCATTCTAAGATCTCATGGATATCTTATTTTATTTTTTAATTTATGAAATTTTAGTTTATTATAAATGTTTGGATGAATGTGGAATTCATCTATTTTTTTTCATATATTAAAAAATATATTGGAGATTAAGGATGTTTTAATATTTGACACAATAAATTTATTTACTTAGCCAGATTATTTCAACATGTTACATTAAAAATATCCCCTATCAATTTTTTAAAGAATGTATAACACTAATAAATAGCATAAAGATTCATTGTGTGCTTGGCTTAATTGGGTTACTAATAGTATATTATTGAAATAATTTTTTTTTCTTTCCTATATAAACTATTAACATTAAAGTTTTTTATTTAACCGGGTAAAAAGAATGTGATAAATCATTGTTGGAAGAATAAAGAAGAATAGTGAATGCTCTAATTTTAGAAACTATCTTTAAAAAATAGTGAATTATTAATCTATATTGATGATTAAGGGGAGAGACTTGGTTGTTACCTAATGTATAATATTATGGTAATTTTTTTATTATTTTTATCAGTTGAAACCACATGGGATAATTTCCCATAAAAATGATATGGAATTTTTAGCTATATAATTTTCATTACTAGTTTCATGTTCCATTATTTTAATTAATTTGTGAAATATATACTGATAACAAGTGATTAAAATAAGTATCAACATATAATGAATTCAAAATGTGATAGAAAATATTACTAGTACTAATAATTTATTATTAAAGAATGAATATTACCATTCTTTAAAATCAAACAATGTTGCTGATACATTTTTTTTAAAAAAATACAGATACATTAACCATGGTATATATACAACATGACCATTTTTGTAAATTATTTGATAAATTTTGGAATATAATTTTTGTATGTAGGGAAATATTTTATTTCATATCAATTTTATATTCAATTGAAAATTTAAAAAAATTGCAAGTTCATCAAGAGGATGATTGTTCTGAAAAATGTTGAATGTATTAAGATGGGAAACTTCCTGGATTTTAATATTGATGAAGATTGTAACAGCCCGAGATTTTATGAAAAATATATATTTTTTTTTCACTAATGTCTTGTGTTGTACGCTACACCAAAAGGAGCTTGCACAACACACATCCTTGACTTGACTTGCATTACACGCAATCGCGACCTTCCTCGATAGCGTGTGTAATATGCAATACCAAGTTTCACTAAACAACGATATGCTATTAAAATATTATTAAAACTAGCCGTTATGAATAGTAATAACCACTTTTTAAAACACTGTAAATCTTATTTTTCAAAATGAACTTCATTTTTGGATTCGGAGTATCGAATTTAGCCTAAGGTAAAATTTTGGTACTTTTCGGATAACTTTCATATTCTGATGAATAGTGAAAATTACTAAATTATAATTAAAAACAACTTTTTTAATCGAAATAATTAATAGTGATAAATCTTTAATTTGAGTGGTTTTAAAGTATATTTAGAATATATTTTTACAATTTAATACAATGTTGGTCATTGGATGTAATTTCACATTTAAACTAGACATAAACAAGTGTCAATCTTTTGATAGATATTGTTCTTAAAAACACGCTATTTGTTTTAACAGCGGGATTTAATTATAAAATTAATTAATGCAACTTTTATGTTATGAATTTGGTAAAATAGACTTCATTTTTGAATTCGGAATATGAAATATTGCTTAGGATGAAATTTTGGCATTTTTCTGAAAACCTTCATTTTTTAATGAATAGTGAAACTACTAAGTGGTAGGTTAAAAACTGAATTTTGCATAAAACATAATTTTACCGCTTCTGTGAATGGAATTTCGAAAATCCGAGAGACACGGTTAATATCAAGGACTAAAATGTGGTTCAATGAGATGAAAATAATTTTTTGGTGAATAGTAACTTTTTACTTTTTTTTACCACGGTTAATAGTAAATAAGGTAAATAAGGGTAAATATGATATTAATATTACCCTAACAAATGTCCTAATTCTATTGGACAAGTGTAATTCGACCAAAAACAAACTTAGGAATAAAATATGACCATTTAGGCCCACTTGGATTAGATTAGGACATTTATTATTAATTTATTTAAAGAAATGTTAAAATAGTTAAAATCAAAGTTTAATAAGTAAATCATTTTTAATATGGGGTTATACATAAGATAAATTAGATTATAAATATTAATTAGAAAGCTAAAAAGATTTCCTACATTATGGTATTTTATTTGTAATTTTTAGACATCAAATAATATAATTTATTTATGACACAAAGATGATGCAGTAATTATCTTATTAATGAAATATTGACATAATTGATAATATAAATACCAAAATAAATGTAATTTAAGACTTTTTATGAATTCCATTAATTTTCTAGGTTACTATGATATATTAGTGTTGATTTAATCAACTTGGTTCGAACATATAATTCTGTTATGACTTTCACAAAAATCATATATCAAATAGTGTCAAAATTGACACAAAATAGTTTTTAAATCAAATATTATATTATTAATTGTTATTTTATTCCTAAAAATCTAAGGTTCGGCCAAATGACTTAGCTAATAATATATGTATTAATAATATACAATTTGGGGTTCTTTTGGCATGTTATAGTAAGTTTATTAACCATATAGTGAAAGAAAACAAAAAGACACGGTAAAAGTTAAATTATTTAACTTAGAGTTAAATCTAATTGATAAGGTTAAAATAATACCCTAAACTTGTCTAAATCCTATTGGTTGATAGGATTTCGACCCATCCCCACTTTAGCTTCGAAATAAGACCCTTTGGAACCATTATAAACCGATTTTAACTTTAATATAAAATAATATTTTGAGGTATTCCTAAGGTGCCCCTCTCCTCCCTTATAAAAGGACACCTCCTCCCCTTCCTCCTCACACCAATTTGAGCACTCAAGCTCGGCCAACCCCTGCCAATTTCTCCTCTCCACTTCCCTAGCAACATCCTAGAGGTTCTGGTCTTCCTCAAAGACCAATTTTAGTGCCCTAAGAGGAGGTCTCAAAGAGGCACTTCAAAGAAGAGGTAATTACCGTTACCAATTCTTTCATCTTTATTTCTTCTTCCACTTCTTCTTCTTAGGTTGTTTCATTATGAAGTAATAACATCAGTATAACTCATATACTGATATGTTATTATAAGTATGAAACAACCCTATTTCACCATCTATCTATCCTACGGAAAAAGAAATCACCGCGCGTGCGTACGTACGGAATACCGTCTCCACGCCGTGGTGTAATCTATTTTCCACCACCACCTTACATGGATGGGTATAATGGTGTAAAGAATAACTATACATAGTTATTAAAACATCATATTGATTCTGATATATTGTATAATCCACTCCAATTCAATTCAATATTTATGGAAATGATATCATCGCTCGTGCGTACGTACGGACTACCGTCTCCACGACGCGATGAGATTCATTCTCCATGTTAACCATTTAAGAATGATTATAATGTATATATAAGAAATAATAATGAAATATATGACATTATAAAGCTACTGGATTTATGTATATATATACATATGTATGTCATCTACTTACTTCCATTTCAAGACAATAAGGAAAGGAAAACAGCGTTCATGCGTACGTACGGACTACCGTCTCCATGAACGGTGTTTTTCATTTTATTTATCTACCTATTATATATATATATATATATATACTGAATATATATGATATATAAATCATATTTTATATTCTGGAAGTAAGTAAATCATGATATAAGTAATAGTGATGTCAAGAACAACAAGTCAAAACACCTAAGATAAATGAAACGATTTTACCCAAAACGCTTCTTTAACATGGAATTTACAAAAGAACGGGTAATATAATGTCATAAGTGAACCATATATGATATCATAACAATGAATATGATTCTGTAATAAGTCAATAACATTATTTAAATCATTATACAGGAGGTTCGGACACTTACAAAGCAAGTCGGACCTAAGGTAAGGGAAATATCACAATCTCATTTTTATCCGAGATTGTTTATTCGTAAGTATTTACTGGGGTGTATTTTATCATCCACATCCATGTTTCATCAATATGTAATATTATTTTCATCCACCTACAATTGTTTAAATCCATTTTTTACCCTTCGGTGAGTTTTTAGTAAAAGAAATAAAAGGAATCTTTTTTCGTTTTTCGTACGAGGTGCTTTTTGACTTTTCCGACAAAAGTACAAAGAATGTTTTTTTTAACTTATACGGCATGAATGGATTTTTAAAAAAATTATTTCCAAGAAGCTTACTTTACAAGTTTTCATGTTTATTTTTAATCAACTTCTTTTATTTTAAAGTTTTATGACATGTTATGAAAGGAAAAATGTTTTTGAAGTAGAAAGGATATTTTCCTCAAGAATGAAGTTCAAGTGTTTTATCAAAATTATTTTCCATCTAAGATAACAAAAGGGTTCTGTTTTTATCCTTATTATTACATGGGTTTTATTATGTTCTGATGGAAACATTTTTATGAATTCCTTTATCTTATATGAATTGTTTTATGATGTCATGTTGTTTAAGAATCCCATTTTTGTTACATGGGTTATGCGATGATGTATGATTTATGATTTTGTGACACACATAAGAATGGTATTCATTATGAGATGGGTGGGACCTATATCTCCCTCCAATGCATTGGGTAAAGATTTTATATCTCATGAGATAGACATGGCTGGAACGGAAGGTTATTTCGGTTCAGTGATACAGGACTGAAACGAGGAGTGAACTCGTTTCAGAAAGGGACTTTGTCCACTAAGATAGTCTTGGCAATGAGTCATGACTAACAAGAAATGATTTTCCATGATTATGTGTGCATGCCACAATGTTTCAAGTTTTATGTTATGATTATGGGGATCTCATTTTCACTTCTATGATTTATTCCATGTTAAGATATTATGATCTCTTTTGCAGGTTTTGATTTTCATAAAGATATGATATGATTTTTATTTCCTTTATTTGCCCTTGCTGAGCATTTGAGCTCACCCTTTTATGTTTTCTTTTCCCCAGGATATAAAGAAAGGTTTTAGGTAGAAAAAAGGGATGACCTTTATGGGATATATTGAAGAACTTTCACCACGATTAGAAGATTATGTTCCGAGTTTCCAAAGACACTAAACTATTACGATCCTTTAGTGTGTGTTTTTGTTATGTACTAAGTATTCCGCAAAAGTAATGTAATTTCAATGTACGTCAAGATACGGGTCTTTACAGTTGGTATCAGAGGAAAGGTTTAGTCAACCTTTGGAAACTAGGATGCGAAAACGTTAGTGAGATCCCTAGAGATATTTCTAAGGTATGTCTAGGGATGCCCCTAAGGATAAGTATACGTATAGGATATAGTTCTAGAACTATGGTAACGATATTAGATTAAACCAAAGATGATAGATATTTAAGTTACTCCCCCTTTATTACGATTTTTGCATCTAACACTATTCTGTTTGGGTTTTAGAAAATGGCTGGAAACAAGATGATTCACAATAATGGAGGATATGATGGACAATGGAATGATATTCTTCTTGAGCAACCAAATGAAATGGGATTTGGATGTCCAAACATCATTATTATGCCGAATCAGCAATCTCACAACATGATCAATAAAGTAAAATTTGGTAAGTTTCCTGACTCGACTAATAAGAGAAAGATGGAGTTCCATGATGATCATAGAGGAAAGAAAGTTCAATTTCCCCTATGTAAATCATGTGGGAAGAGGCATCAAGGAGAATGTTTCAAGAGAACTGGAAGATGCTTTGGTTGTGGAAAAGAAGGACACAAAGCAAGTAAGTGCAAAGGAAAAGGGTCGGTTAACACCATGGATGAGGATAATGGTATTGCTATGACATCAAAAATGGTTAAGTGTTTTAAATGTGGAATGTATGGGCATTATGCAAATAAATTCCCTAAGGGAAAGACTCATGAAGAGAATCAGTATGGTCATATGGGTAGTATTTATGTGGATGATGATGAAGAGACTACAAATGATATGTGAGATGAAAGAATTGTTGAAGCTCGGTCAATGGTTTAAGAATGTTGTGGAATGATTACATGTTTATCATGTGTAATGTTGTATAAGAAATCTCATGGTACTATGGAATAAAGAGACATCTGAGGATTGTTACACTGTTGTCTTTCCTTGAGTTATGAAAGTGTATGATTAATGGTACCACTATCCATGAAAGGTTATTCAGATATTTTTGGAATGTAGATGATATGCGCATAATGAAGGGATAAGGAGAAAATTAAATGTTTGATAGTATTCATGAGCTCATGATTGATATAAGGACTAAGTGATATCATGGTTTGAGTATATAGAATTTTGAGGATTTTGGTATGTGGAAAGTGTTAACTTTTAACTGCACTCATGTCTTCACTAAGTTATTCAAGAGAATACACGATTAAGGACTTTGAATATTTGGAATGTGACCAACAAAACATATCTTATGATATGTGGGGATCAACGACAATATTAAATCTCTGGTAATCGTTTCCACTATGTTATGAGAATGGACTGCAGTATTATGGATAAGCCTAAAGATTGGAATGGATTATGTTGGACATAAGTTAGTATTGATTAAGGATAGAAGTTTTTTCGATATTATTGATGGGATGTTATAGTAATATAGTTTTATAAAAAGGACAACCTGCAGGACGGGCGACAGCCCATCGCTTCGGACAAGGCTGTAGGAATCGAACCCACAACCGAAGTGCGACTGGCCTTTATCACCTACCACTGACCTACAGGAAGTCCATGTTTAGTAGAAACTAGTTTTATTATATTAAGCAGTATGATATATGAAGTATAAGTCCATTTTAGGAACTATATATGATTAATCTCACTATAGAATGACTTATGTATATTTAATAACTTTTGCTTACCTTTTGTTTGAGACAGATGGAATGACCCGTCATTCTATCACATGATCTGCTAACACTTCACGAATAACAAATTCAACTTCATTTATTTAAGAGATGAAGTAGAAATTGTTCAAGGCACAAACAAAAGTGAGATTGTACCAAAATAAAGTAAGTATTTATTCTAATTCAAATTTTCAACTTTAGGGAAATGATCTTGAAAACCAAAAATGTTGTCCTAGTTCTCTTATACCTGATGAATCAGATGGTACCTTAGATCGTCACAAATTTATGGATTTGTGATTACTGGCTTTTCCATAGCCATGTTCTCTACCACTCTCCATCAGAACATGATGGTTAGATTTCTCTTCCATATCCATATTTTCACCTATGTGGAAACCCAGTGATTAGTTTATTTGGGTAATCGTTACATTTCATACTTTAGTTTTTAAAGCCAAGTTTTGGTATTCCCTTTTACGATGTGGGTTTCTATTAAAGAAACTTTCGAATAGTAAACCATTTATAACCCCGACGAATTTCGAGGGCGAAATTCATTTTAAGGGGGGTAGAATGTAACAGCCCGAGATTTTATGAAAAATATATATTTTTTTTTCACTAATGTCTTGTGTTGTACGCTACACCAAAAGGAGCTTGCACAACACACATCCTTGACTTGACTTGCATTACACGCAATCGCGACCTTCCTCGATAGCGTGTGTAATATGCAATACCGAGTTTCACTAAACAACGATATGCTATTAAAATATTATTAAAACTAGCCGTAATGAATAGTAATAACCACTTTTTAAAACTCTGTAAATCTTATTTTTCAAAATGAACTTCATTTTTGGATTCGGAGTATCGAATTTAGCCTAAGGTAAAATTTTGGTACTTTTCGGATAACTTTCATATTCTGATGAATAGTGAAAATTACTAAATTATAATTAAAAACAACTTTTTTAATCGAAATAATTAATAGTGATAAATCTTTAATTTGAGTGGTTTTAAAGTATATTTAGAATATATTTTTACAATTTAATACAATGTTGGTCATTGGATGTAATTTCACATTTAAACTAGACATAAACAAGTGTCAATCTTTTGATAGATATTGTTTCTTAAAAACACGCAATTTGTTTTAACAGCGGGATTTAATTATAAAATTAATTAATGCAACTTTTATGTTATGAATTTGGTAAAATAGACTTCATTTTTGAATTCGGAATATGAAATATTGCTTAGGATGAAATTTTGGCATTTTTCTGAAAACCTTCATTTTTTAATGAATAGTGAAACTACTAAGTGGTAGGTTAAAAACTGAATTTTGCATAAAACATAATTTTACCGCTTCTGTGAATGGAATTTCGAAAATCCGAGAGACACGGTTAATATCAAGGACTAAAATGTGGTTCAATGAGATGAAAATAATTTTTTGGTGAATAGTAACTTTTTACTTTTTTTTACCACGGTTAATAGTAAATAAGGTAAATAAGGGTAAATATGATATTAATATTACCCTAACAAATGTCCTAATTCTATTGGACAAGTGTAATTCGACCAAAAACAAACTTAGGAATAAAATATGACCATTTAGGCCCACTTGGATTAGATTAGGACATTTATTATTAATTTATTTAAAGAAATGTTAAAATAGTTAAAATCAATGTTTAATAAGTAAATCATTTTTAATATGGGGTTATACATAAGATAAATTAGATTATAAATATTCATTAGAAAGCTAAAAAGATTTCCTACATTATGGTATTTTATTTGTAATTTTTAGACATCAAATAATATAATTTATTTATGACACAAAGATGATGCAGTAATTATCTTATTAATGAAATATTGACATAATTGATAATATAAATACCAAAATAAATGTAATTTAAGACTTTTTATGAATTACATTAATTTTCTAGGTTACTATGATATATTAGTGTTTATTTAATCAACTTGGTTCGAACATATAATTCTGTTATGACTTTCACAAAAATCATATATCAAATAGTGTCAAAATTGACACAAAATAGTTTTTAAATCAAATATTATATTATTAATTGTTATTTTATTCCTAAAAATCTAAGGTTCGGCCAAATGACTTAGCTAATAATATATGTATTAATAATATACAATTTGGGGTTCTTTTGGCATGTTATAGTAAGTTTATTAACCATATAGTGAAAGAAAACAAAAAGACACGGTAAAAGTTAAATTATTTAACTTAGAGTTAAATCTAATTGATAAGGTTAAAATAATACCCTAAACTTGTCTAAATCCTATTGGTTGATAGGATTTCGACCCATCCCCACTTTAGCTTCGAAATAAGACCCTTTGGAACCATTATAAACCGATTTTAACTTTAATATAAAATAATATTTTGAGGTATTCCTACGGTGCCCCTCTCCTCCCTTATAAAAGGACACCTCCTCCCCTTCCTCCTCACACCAATTTGAGCACTCAAGCTCGGCCAACCCCTGCCAATTTCTCCTCTCCACTTCCCTAGAAACATCCTAGAGGTTCTGGTCTTCCTCAAAGACCAATTTTAGTGCCCTAAGAGGAGGTCTCAAAGAGGCACTTCAAAGAAGAGGTAATTACCGTTACCAATTCTTTCATCTTTATTTCTTCTTCCACTTCTTCTTCTTAGGTTGTTTCATTATGAAGTAATAACATCAGTATAACTCATATACTGATATGTTATTATAAGTATGAAACAACCCTATTTCACCATCTATCTATCCTACGGAAAAAGAAATCACCGCGCGTGCGTACGTACGGAATACCGTCTCCACGCCGTGGTGTAATCTATTTTCCACCACCACCTTACATGGATGGGTATAATGGTGTAAAGAATAACTATACATAGTTATTAAAACATCATATTGATTCTGATATATTGTATAATCCACTCCAATTCAATTCAATATTTATGGAAATGATATCATCGCTCGTGCGTACGTACGGACTACCGTCTCCACGACGCGATGAGATTCATTCTCCATGTTAACCATTTAAGAATGATTATAATGTATATATAAGAAATAATAATGAAATATATGACATTATAAAGCTACTGGATTTATGTATATATATACATATGTATGTCATCTACTTACTTCCATTTCAAGACAATAAGGAAAGGAAAACAGCGTTCATGCGTACGTACAGACTACCGTCTCCATGAACGGTGTTTTTCATTTTATTTATCTACCTATTATATATATATATATATACTGAATATATATGATATATAAATCATATTTTATATTCTGGAAGTAAGTAAATCATGATATAAGTAATAGTGATGTCAAGAACAACAAGTCAAAACACCTAAGATAAATGAAACGATTTTACCCAAAACGCTTCTTTAACATGGAATTTACAAAAGAACGGGTAATATAATGTCATAAGTGAACCATATATGATATCATAACAATGAATATGATTCTGTAATAAGTCAATAACATTATTTAAATCATTATACAGGAGGTTCGGACACTTACAAAGCAAGTCGGACCTAAGGTAAGGGAAATATCACAATCTCATTTTTATCTGAGATTGTTTATTCGTAAGTATTTACTGGGGTGTATTTTATCATCCACATCCATGTTTCATCAATATGTAATATTATTTTCATCCACCTATAATTGTTTAAATCCATTTTTTTACCCTTCGGTGAGTTTTTAGTAAAAGAAATAAAAGGAATCTTTTTTCGTTTTTCGTACGAGGTACTTTTTGACTTTTCCGACAAAAGTACAAAGAATGTTTTTTTTAACTTATACGGCATGAATGGATTTTTTAAAAAATTATTTCCAAGAAGCTTCCTTTACAAGTTTTCATGTTTATTTTTAATCAACTTCTTTTATTTTAAAGTTTTATGACATGTTATGAAAGGAAAAATGTTTTTGAAGTTGAAATGATATTTTCCTCAAGAATGAAGTTCAAGTGTTTTATCAAAATTATTTTCCATCTAAGATAACAAAAGGGTTCTGTTTTTATCCTTATTATTACATGGGTTTTATTATGTTTTGATGGAAACATTTTTATGAATTCCTTTATCTTATATGAATTGTTTTATGATGTCATGTTGTTTAAGAATCCCATTTTTGTTACATGGGTTATGCGATGATGTATGATTTATGATTTTGTGACACACATAAGAATGGTATTCATTATGAGATGGGTGGGACCTATATCTCCCTCCAATTCATTGGGTAAAGATTTTATATCTCATGAGATAGACATGGCTGGAACGGAAGGTTATTTCGGTTCAGTGATACAGGACTGAAACGAGGAGTGAACTCGGTTCAGAAAGGGACTTTGTCCACTAAGATAGTCTTGGCAATGAGTCATGACTAACAAGAAATGATTTTCCATGATTATGTGTGCATGCCACAATGTTTCAAGTTTTATGTTATGATTATGGGGATCTCATTTTCAGTTCTATGATTTATTCCATGTTAAGATATTATGATCTCTTTTGCAGGTTTTGATTTTCATAAAGATATGATATGATTTTTATTTCCATTATTTGCCCTTGCTGAGCATTTGAGCTCACCCTTTTATGTTTTCTTTTCCCCAGGATATAAAGAAAGGTTTTAGGTAGAAAAAAGGGATGACCTTTATGGGATATATTGAAGAACTTTCACCACGATTAGAAGATTATGTTCCGAGTTTCCAAAGACACTAAACTATTACGATCCTTTAGTGTGTGTTTTTGTTATGTACTAAGTATTCCGCAAAAGTAATGTAATTTCAATGTACGTCAAGATACGGGTCTTTACAAAGATTATGTTAGGATCTATTTAAAAAGATTATGTGTGTCATGTGATTCCCAATTAAAGAGAGAGCTATTGAGTGAAGTTCTTATTTATCCATTTTTTTATCCATGTTACACTAAGATCCACTGAGACATTTGAATATATTATTGGTGGGATGGTATAAGAAGTGATATTTTTTACATCATAATGTTGGGCGAGAGTTTTCAGCATGTTTACGAGGAATGAAAATTAAAATTAGTAATTTTTTAACCATTTCCATTTCTATATGGGTAATTATATCATAGATACTTATATTTTTTGGTATATTTTCCAAATACATATCGATGTAACAATTTGATTTTGGATAATTTTTATGGATTAAAAAAATACTCATTTCATTCACATTCTAGATACTATGAATTTAGACCATATTTCTCCTATATATGTAATGGTGAAATTGAAGTCAAATGGAGTTCCAATATCCATGGTATCAAACCATGATCGTATGTTCACATTTAATATTTGTAAAGGGCTCTAAAAATCACTAGGTACTAAATTAATTTTTTTACATAAATTGTTCCAAACTATGATAGAAATTTTGAGAAGATTGTTAAGACCGTTGAATATAATCATCATTATTTTTATTTTATTTATATTTAATTTAGCATAATTATATCTCATTGGAAAATATCTCATATGATAATGATTTTCATTCATGTATATAGATAGAACCTTTTGAGTAATTATATAGAAAAAAATGTTATAAAATATTTTTTTGGTCTAGAGTATGAGATAGAATGTTTATGGGACTACAGTTCCTTATATCATATGAAACAAAACATAAGTTTTATTAAATTTCCCAACAAGTGTATATATCTTTTAATTTATCCCTAGTCTAATTTTTTTTCATGTCTTGATGTTAAAAATATATTTTTTGGATTCTACTATTTTTTTTATGCCCCGAAGAATTCAATTTGGAATAGAATATTTATTATAGGGAATTCATTATTCATATCCTTAATGGTAGAGATAATATATTAAGGACTAAAATTATTTAATAGATTTAGGTTTTATGAAAAAACAATATAATTGAAGAGGTAAATTGGTGTTGGATTACAATATATATAGAAATAGCTAAATACAAGATGGGTGAATTTTATGTGATAAAATTTATGTTTTTGTCCTCAAAAGAACTAAATTTAATAAATTTAAATCCATAATATTCAAAAAAACAAGTTATGTATTTTAATGGCAATCAAATATGAACATTGGGTCTGATAAAAAGAATATTTGATTCAAGTTGATTCCTATGTGTAAGTCATAGTTCATAATGAGAAAATGATTCTTCATTTACAGCATATAGAATCATAATCAGTAATAAATGGTTACAAAATCATATTTTACTCATATTCAATTTAGAAAATGAATCTATTAGTGTAATCATAAAAGGAATCATAATCAAAACTATTATAATAAGGCTTATTGATAAAAAAAATTAGTGATTATATATTAGATCATATATAATCATAGTCATATTGTACCAATTATATCATAATCAAAGCTATTACCTCCAACATCAAATTTTTATTCAAGGAAAATTGGAAAAAAGTCAAAAGAAATAACTGAGGGTTAGGGATGCCTAATTTAAGGAAGACTAAGGGAATTCCCTATGATCATATTTACCACCTATGGTTTCTGGTTAATGATATTAGAAAGACAAGTGATGTTAGGTCCATGATCTTCTAGAGTTTAATAGTGATACACAACATTATTACCCTATCTACAGGTGTTGTAAAAGTGATCTTTATTATTAATTACATATCTATAATTATAGACAGTGTGGGTTATCGACCATGGGTTGGATCCCTTGCCATGAAGGAAGTCATGCAAGATCATGGATTTGGTTTCAACATGAGTGATATCTAGATTATCTTGGTTGTAGATAGTTATACTAGTTATAATTTATTTGTACTTGGCCTATATATATTATCCATTACCAAATAATGTGGTGATTTAATGAATTAATATCCCTTAAGAGTTCCAGACAACTCCCCCCCCCCACCCATGCATGTTTACCAATGTGCTAGACCCATCATTATTGAGATTCAAACCTATGTTATGGGTTCCAACATACTAAATGTCCCAATTATATGTTAGAGGAGGGATGAACCAATGTAGATCCAAACTGCAACAAAATTATTAAAAGTTCTTCCCACTAATTGTTGATGAATATGACCATGTCAACCAGTAGGTTTTTAGTTCTTGTAATGATAGGCCTCCCTGTGGGAAGAGATCATTAGTACGTAGACTAGAATCTATACATCCATAGACAAAAAAATATTTAACTGAGAACAATAGACTAGGCCATCTTTTACATACATGAATCATTAGACCCATGGAACCATTTTTCTAATAAATAAGAATCATAATGATCCTAAGAGGAGAAATCAATAAAATCACCAAAGTACATCCAAACAAAAATAGTCTATTTTATTTTTAATAAGAGATGGTTCGGGGTTTCCATCAGATGGTTCTTATAGATGTGACATTATTTTTACCATGCTAATGACCACCTTCATGATTATATCATCAATAGGTACTTCATGGTTATGAATTTTCTATATGAAAATGTTATATTTTTATGGTTTCATGTTTCACCAAACCATACCATTACAAATATACTGATGATCTTGTATGGTTGAGATCATTCATATGCCCCCAGTATTGAAAGTTCCTAAAAAGTAAGGAGTGAAAACACACTTTTATGGTTACTAGTTGATGAAAATTCATTTAATTATCGAATTTTAATTCTTTTCAAAAAAATCCATGATAATCTATGGATAGAGGATATTCTCTTCAATAGAATTTTATAGATCTGGGAACCCTAAGAAGACAACAACTAGGCCTCCCTAGTTGTGGTGACAGAAGAAGATGTTATTCTGACCTAAAATCCACAATAGATCCTGTTGGGGGATTATGGAGAGAGGGAAAATCATATAACATAAGGAAGAGGAATGAGCGTAATCAATTTCTAGGATAGCTACACAATTAGAGGATATGGTCTTCCCTAATAGTGTTCTTTCTTCCATGACCCCCCACACCGGTTTCTCATTCATGCAGTGGATTGTGTTACTGAGACTCCTCACATTAATACCCCCATCCTGGATAGGCCTTTTCATTCATCTTGATGATATCCAATTACTCATACCATAAAAAATAGAGTACCATATGTAACTAGCAAGAATCATAATGATGGAATTAATAAAACATTATAAGACTATAGTATAAGTTATTGTATGGATGGGTATGGCCGACAGGAAACAATTCTCTAAGCCAATACATCCCCCGAATGATAATAATTGGTTCTTATAGTTATGTACATGTACCATGATCTTTCTCACTATATGATCAAATTCTCATATATCAATGTATTCATGAGGATATTGGGGTGTCTAGGTACTCCATTAGGATAGTGCCTGAATACATATCCAATCTACTAAATGAGGATGAAATCACGCTATAGGGACATCTGTTGGATATAGCAGTTTCTTTTGGATTTATTGATAAAATTTCCACTCCAGTAGCAATACTTATAAAGGATCTTGTTGATAACCTGAAAAATGTTCCTACATCCATTAATTAATATGATGGTTTCATATGCAAACATTAAGAGGTATATTGGAGGTAGGTTCATTGTCCTTTGAGAAGGGGGTATTCCACCTTTAGAAAAGCATTTAATGATGAGGTGGATAATATTATCATGTGCACTAATGAATATGCTTGGTGATATTGTATATTCTTACCATAATCCTCAATTATCATTGAAAAAAGATGTAATCCTCCCAATAAATGAAATTGTCATCAATGATGAGCTGAAACATCTGAAGATGGTGTCCAAGTCCCTTGGAGAGAACCCATTCCCAAAATCACTCTGTTTATGAAATCCAGTTCTATCCTATCATATTATTTATTCATATAGACATTCATATCCACGTTGGATTCATTATTCTTGATATTAATGTCTCTAATAATTTTTTTTGACAAAGATATAGGTACATGAATGGATAGTCCATTCACAAATCCATGATGTTCATTGAAGATCCACCTGGTATTTTCCATATAAAGTCTCAAATTGATGATATCCACCCAGGTCTGAGGTGGGAAATTGATCATAACTATTTCTTATAGTGCATGAGGGTTGTGGGTTCCTTAACCTTTGGGATGATCACTAGATTCATAGCATAGTGGAACTTCATGAAGATTTATCTACAAAATATTCTTGAATATCTGAAATAACAAATCCCTTGACCAACTCCCCAGTGCCACATTAAAAAGATCATGGTTAAAACCATGGCGCATATCACTCTCAGGGTTGTTATTCATTATAGATGTATGGATTTATTTCTAATCTATGATCACCTAAATATTTAATTGTCCTGGTTTGAAATAAGGATGTGAATCACTT
The DNA here is from genome assembly GCA_963277665.1 of Viscum album. Classification (NCBI taxonomy): domain Eukaryota; kingdom Viridiplantae; phylum Streptophyta; class Magnoliopsida; order Santalales; family Viscaceae; genus Viscum; species Viscum album. The sequence goes on from OY728146.1 coordinate 1,273,399,162, forward strand.
ACAAAATATCATAATTACCTTTCATATATCAATTGGAAATTCTCAGATTTGGACCAGAAAGAAGGTCCTTGAAAAAATGTATGTGTCATAACCTCAACTGTTACTCTGTCACTCATTTATGATCCTTCATCGAGCATTATATTTTGTTTAATCAGATGCATATTTTACATAATACAATCTAGAAAATATGTAGGCTATTTTTCACCCTCGTGTAAACATTTTATACCAGATATCTCACATGTCATACATACCTTATTGTGAATCATTTCCACGGAGGAGTTACTATTTTTAGATATTACTTCAAACAATATATCATTCCAATACTCCTCCCGGATGATTTGTAGTTGATAAACATTTTTTTTGAAAGACTCCATGTCATGGTCAAAAGGATTGAGATCTATCCCCATGATTGTAGATCATTCATAAGAAAACACAACTTATAATAAATAGTTACCCTTGTAGACACCTATGTTAGCACTCCCCAAACCTCACTAACAATCTTCTCTTAATTTGGAATATAAGATGACTGGTGATTATATCTGAACTTATCCTGAGTATCCTGCCTTGGGGGAAAAGATACATGCATCAGTGAGTGGTCATAAATACTGTAAACAAATTTCATTACCATGGAATTTCGGAAAATGGAGATGGAATTTATTTTTTCTAGGCGTTGATCAAGCCATCTCCAATATCTCCAACGTCCTCTCTAGTTATTGCACCTTGTGAAATGATCAACAGAGTATCACTTATCATTAAGACCTTTATCTTCCCTTAGTTGGATTAAATCAAAGTTGGCCTTTCAGGGAAAAAATCCTCTTCCATTATTCTATATTAGGTCTATGTTTACATTTAAAAATCCAAAAATGATCCTTGCAGGATCGATAAGATTAATAGTTCTAAGGTTATTCCATAACAGATCCCTCTTTTTAGTGTCCCAACACCCACAAACAATGTACACACAATTGATATCCACATACTTTGTTATAGTCATAGTGATAAAGTGGTCACCCACCTAAATAAAATTCACAAAAATAACTTTTTTATATAAGATACAAATATGCTAGTTAATCTGGTCAGTGTGCATGGATGCATGCAGCATTGTTTGATGACAGAAGTAATTAATTCTTCCTTGATTCTTCTTCTTTTCAAGGAGTAGGACTATGAGAATCGTGTTCTAATTTATCTCTAAAGTGACGAAGTTAGTTTTCACCCATTCCCCATGTCCATGAGTGTTCCAAATTTTCATGGGTAAAATTCAAAAAGGTGACCCAAATAAATATTTTTGACATGTTTTGTTCCAAAATATGATAGAAATTTTGAGTGGATAGTTAAGACATTTGAATATAATCATAATTATTTTTAATTAATTTCTATGTCATTTAGCATCATTATATCTCCTTGGAAAAGATATCCTATAATAATAATTTTTATTCATGTATATAGATGGAACATTTTGAAGAATTATATGGAAAACAATGTTATAAAACATCATTTTTGGTCAAGAGTAGGAGAATGAATTTTTATGGGATTATGTGTGTCATGTGATTCCATGTTAACAATGCTCTAATTTTCGAAAATTTCTTTAAAAAATAGTGAATTATTAATCTATAGAGATGATTAAGGGGAGAGACTTGGTTGTTCCCTAATGTAGAATAGTATGTTAATTTCTTATAATTTTTATCAGTTGAAACCACATGAGACAATTTCCCATAAAAATGCTATGGAATTTTTAGCTATATATTTTCAATTAACAAATATCATGTTTCATTTATCTAATTAAATTATGAAATATATACTGATAAATTTTTTATAAAATAAGTATCAACATATAATGAATTCAAAATGTGAAAGAAAATATAACTAGCACTAATAAATGATTATTATAGATGGAATATTACCATTCTGTAAAATCATACAAAGTTGCTGGTACATTTTTTCAAACAAATACGGATACATTAACCATGGTATATATAGAACATGACCCTTTTTGTAAATTATTTGATAAATTTTGGAATATAATTTTTATAAGTGGGGAAATAATTTATTTCATATCATTTTCTTATTCAATTGACATTTTCAAAAAAATTATGCATGTTCATCAAGAGGATCATTTTTCTGGAAAATCTAGAATGTATTATGATGGGAAAGTTCATGGATTTTAATATTGATGAAGATAATGTTAGGAGATGTTGAAAAAGATTATGTGTGTCCTGTGATCCTAGTTAAAGAGAGAGCTATTGAGTGAAGCGCTTATTTATACATTTTCTGTTTATCCATATAGCACTAAGATCCACTGATATATTAGAATGTATTATTGGTGGGCTGGTATAAGAAGTGATATTTTTTACATCATAATGTGGGGATACAATTTTTAGCATGTTAAAGAGGAATGAAAGTTACAAATAGTAATTTTTTAACCATTTTCGTTTCTAGAGGTGTAATTATATAATATATACTTGTATTTTTTGTATATCTTCCAAATACATATCGAGGTAACAATTTGATTTCTGATAATTTTTATTGATTAAAAAAATATTCTCATTTCATTCACATTCTAGATACTACGAATTTGGACCATATTTCTCCTATATATATCATGGTGAAATTGAAGTCACATGGAGTTCCTCTATCAGTGGTATCAAACTATGATCTTATGTTCACATTTAATATTTTTAAAGGACACTAGAAATCACTATAATAAATCAATTTTTTTACATGATTTGTTACAAAATATGATAGAAATTTTTAGTGGATAGTTATGACCTTTGAATATAATCATCATTATTATTAATTCATTTCTATGTAATTTAGACTCATTATATCTCATTGGAAAAGATCTCCTATAATAATAATTTTCATTCATGTATATAGATGGATCCTTTTGAAGAATTATATGGAAAACAATGTTATAAAACATCTTATTGGTCTAGAGTAGAAGAAAGAATGTTTATGGGACTATAGATACTTATATCATATGAAACAAAACATAAGTTTTATTAAATTTCCTACCAAGTGTCTTTAGCTCTGAATTTATCCTTGGTCTAATTTTTTCATGTCTTGATGTTATATATTTTTTTTGGATTTAGCTAATGTTTGTATTCCCTGAAGAAGTCAATTTGGAAGATAATATTTATTATAGGTTATTCATTATTCATATCCTTAATGGTAGACATAATTTATTGGGGACTAACATTATTTAATAGATTTAGGTTTTATGAAAAAACAATATAGTTGAAGAGGTAACTTAGGGTTGGATCACAATGTATATAAAAATATCTAAATACTAGAAGGGTGAATTGTATGTGTTAAAATTTATGTTTTTATCCTCAAAAGAACCATGTTTAACAAATTTAAATCAACAATATTAAAAAAAATGTTAATTATTTTAATGGTAATCAGACATGTACATTGGGTCTGATAAAAAGATTTTTTTGATCAAGTAGATCCATTTGTGTAAGTCGTAGTTCATAATTTGAAAATGATTCTTCATTTATAGCATATAGAATCATAATCAGTATGAAATGGTTACAACATCAGATTTTAATCATATTTAGTTTAGAAAATGAATCTATCAGTGTATTCATAAAAGGAATAATAATCAAAACTATTATAATAATGAAGATTGATAAAAATGTAGTGATTATATCTTAATGAATATATAATTAGGGACACATTAAACCAATTATATCATAATCAAAGATATTACCTCCAACATCAGATTTTTATTCAAGTAAAATTGGAACAAAGTCACAAGAAACAACTGAGGGTTAGGGAGGCCTAATTAAATAAATACTAAGGGAATCCCCTCTAATCATATTGACCCCCTCCAGTTTCTTGTTATTGATATTAGAAATACAATAGATTTTGGATCCATGATCTTCTAGTGTTTAGTGGTGATACACAAAATTATTACTGTATCTATAGGTGTTGTCAATGTGAAATTTATTATTGATTATAGATCTAGACTTCTAGATAGTGTGGGTTATCGACCATGGGTTGGATCCCTTTCCATGAATGGAGTCACGCAAGATCATGGATTTGCTTTCAACATGAGTGAGCTCTAGATTCTCATGGTTTTAGATAGTTATTCTAATAATAATTTATTTTTACTTAGCCTATATATAGTATCCATTACCATAGAATGTTGTAATTTGAAGAATTAATATCCCTTAAGAGTCAAAGACAACCTCCCCCCCATGCATGTTTACCAATGTAGTGGACCCATTGTTATTGAGATTTTAACCTATGTCAGGGGGTCCAACATTCCAAATGTCCCAATTATATGTTGGTGGAGGGTTGAACCAGAGTAGATCCAACCTGTAATAAAATTTGTAAAAAGTGTTTCCCACAAATTGTTGATGAATATGACTATGTCAGCCAGTAGGTTTCTAGTTATTATAATGATAGGCCTCCCTGTGGGAAGAGATCATTCGTACCTAGCATGGTATCTAGCCTTCCATAGACAACAACATCTAGAATTGAGAACAATTGGCCATGACATCTTTTACATACATTAATCATTAGACCCATGGAACCATATTTCTAATAAATGAGCATCATAATGATCCTAAGAGGAGAAGTCAATAAAATCTCCAAAGTACATCCATACAACATTAGTCTATTTTCTTTTAAAGAAGAGATTCTCTGTGGTTTCCTTCAGATGGTTCTTATAGAGGTGACATTTTTTTCATGCTAATGACCACCTTCATGATTGTATCATCATTATGAACTTCATTGTTATGAATTCTCTGAAATAAATTGTTATATTTTGATGGTTTCATGTTTCACTAAACCATACCATTCCAAATATACTAATGATCTTATAAGGTTTAGATCATTCATATATCCCTAGTATTGAAAGTTCAAAAAAATTAAGGAGTGAAAACACACATGTCTGGTTCCTAGTTGATGTTAATTTAATAAATTATGTAATTCTAGTTCTTTTCAAAAACATCCATGATAAACTATGGATAAAGGATATCCTCTTCAATAGAAATTTATGGATCTGGGAACCCCGATAAGCCAATAATTGGGACTCCCAAGTTGTGGGGCCATAAGAAGATGTTATTCTCCCCTAAAATCAATAATAGATCTTGTTGGATGATCAGGGTGAGAGGAAAAATCATATAACATAACGAAGAGGCATGAGCGTAAGCAATTTCGAGGTTAGCTACACAATTGTGGGATATGGTCTTACCCAATAGCGTTATTTATTCCATGACCCCCCACACCAGTTTCTCATTCATGCAGTGGATTATGTTTTTGAGACTGCTCACATTAATACCGCCATCATGGATAGGCTTTTCCATTCATCTAGATGATATACAATCCCTCATACCATCAAAAAGAGAGTACCATATGTAACTAGCAAGAATCATAATGATGGTATTAATGAAACCTTTTGGAACTATATTATGAGTTATAATATGGATGGGTATGGCCGACATGACACTATTATCTAAGCCAATCCTGCCCCCGAATGATAAAAATTGGTTCTTATAGTTATGTACATGTACCGTGTTCTTTCTTATTATATGATCAAATTCTCATATATCAATGTATTCATGAGTATATTGGGGTGTCTGGGTACTCTATTGGGGTAGTGCCTCACTATATATATAGTCTACTAAATGAGGATGAAATCCCACTATAGGAATATCTGTTGGATATATAGTGGTTTCTTTTGGATTTATTTATAACATTTCCACTCCTATAGGAATAATTATAAAGGATCTTGTCGATAACATGAAAAATGTTCCTACAGCCATTAATTAATATGATGGTTTCATATGCAATCATTTGGTGGGATATTGGAGGGAGGTTCATTTTCCTTTGATAAGGGAGTATTCCACATTTAGAAAATTATTTATTGATATGGTGGATAAGAGTATCTTGTGCATGAATGAATATGCATGGTCATATTGGATATTCGAACCATAATCCACAATTTGCATTGAAAAAACCAATAGTCCTCCCTATAAATTAAATTTCCATCAATGATGAGATGAAACATATGAAGATGATGTCCAAAACAATTGGAGAGAACCCCATTCCCAAAAGCACTATGTTTATGAAACCCAGTTCTATCTTATCACATTCATTATTCATAGAGAGTTTCATATCCATGTTGGATTCATGATTCTTGATATTAATGTCTCTATTAATTTTTTGTGACAAATATATAGGTCCATGAATGGGTAGTCCATTCACAGATCTATGATGTTCATTGAAGATACACAATGGATTTTTAATAGAAAGCCTCCAATTGATTATATTCACCTAGATCTGATAAGGGAAATTGAACATACATATTTTTTTTATTGTGTATGAGGGTTGTGGGGTCCTTAACCATTGGGATTATCAGTATATTCATAGCACAATGGATCTTCATGAAGATTAATCTACATAATATTCTTGAATATATCCCTTGACCAACTCCACGGTGCCACATTAAAAATATCATGGGGAAAATCAAGGCCCAGGTCACTCTCAGGGTTGACATTAATTATGAACGTATGGATTTATATCTAATCTATGATCACTTGAATATTATCATTGTCCTGATTTGAAATAATTATGGGAATCACTTAACAAATCTAATAATTACCTTTCAGATATCAATTGGGAATTCTCAGTTTTGTGCCCGAAAAAAGATCCTTGATCAAATGTTTGTTTCATAACCTCTACTATAACTATATAATTCATTTATGTTCCATCATAGATCATTCTATTGGGTTTAATTAGATGCCTATTTTAGTTAATAAAATCAAGAAAATATGTAGGATTTTTTTCACCCTCATGTTACCATTTTATACCAGATATCCCATCTGTCATACATACATTATTGTGAATCATTTCCACTAAGGTGTTATTCTTTTTAGAAATGAATTCAAACACTATATCATGACAATACTCCTCCAGGATGATTTAATTTGATAAATATTTTGTTTCATAGACTCCATGTCTTGGTTAAAAGGAATGAGATCCATCCCCATGCCTGTAGCTCAGGCTTAATAAACTACAACTTATAATGAATAGCTACCCATGTATTAAGCTAACTTAGCACTCCCCAAACCTCACTAACAATTTGCTGGTAACTGGGAATACAAGATGACTGATGATAATATCTGAACGTATCTTGAGTATCCTGCCCTGGGAAAAAATGTACATGTATTAGTGAGTGGTCATAAATACCGTAAACCAAATTCATTACCTTGGAATTTGGGAACTTGGAGATGGTACTGATTTTGTCTAGCCATTGATCAAGCCATCTCCAACATATACAGTGTCCTCTCTAGTTATTGGACCTTGTGAAATGATCAAGAGAGTATCAAATATCATTAAGACCATTATCTTCTCTGATTTAGATTAAATCAAAGCTAGCATTTCAGGGAAAAACATCTCTTCCTTTATTCTCTCCTGGGTGTGTGATGACATTAAAAAATCCACCAACGATCCATGAAAGATCCCTAGGATCAAAAGTTATAATGTTATTCCATAACAGATCCTTCTTTTTATTGTCCCAACTCCCACAAAAAACAGACACACAATAGATGTCCACAAACATAGTTACATTAATAGTGAAAATGTGGTCACCAACCTAAATCAAATCCACCGAAATCACTTTTTTATATAAGATACAAATATGCTAGTTAATCTGGTAAGTGTGCGTGGATGAATGCATCTTTATTTAATGACAGAAGAAATTAATTCTACCTGTATTTTGTTGTGTTCAAGGAGTACAACTATAAGAATTGTGTACTTATTTATCTCTGAAGTGATGAAGTTAGTTTTCACCCATTCCTCAAGTCCATGAGTGTTCCAAATGATCATGGGGAAAATTTAAAAAAGTGACCCAATTTTGGGTCTAGCATCCTCTGTCTAATTTCAGTCGGAGGAAGAACACTCCAGAATGTGTCTCAATCTTTCTTGAATTCATATACTAGAACTCAATGTAAAGAGAATTTTTTAGTGAGTGGGGAAGGGATGAGAATATCATGAGGGATATGACTCTCACCACATATAGAGAAGAAAATGGGATGTTCTATTCTTTCCAAGAACTTTGGGTGATAGGTCATCATATCCTATAAAATGGGACTATTTGGTGGGTTGTTTTGAGAAAAATGTCTTTGAAGGGAATTCCAAGGAACATGACCTACTATCTCCTTGTTATCATAATAACTGTGGTATGTTCCCAATTTTGGGTGAAATTCCATAAGTCCTATGGGTTTTGATGGGTAACAGAGTAAGATTTTATATATTAAACTCACTGAAAGAATCTATAATGGGTTGTAGTAATCGGAAATGTAGTTTGTAGAATAGAGGGAGGGATCCATCAGTGCATGAGGCACTAAATCTAGATAATAAGGATTATCATAGACCTAATGGGGAAGGGGGAATGGATTTCATGATGGAGATCGAGGCATTATCTTGGATGCAACTATAGATTAGGGAGCTTCCGGGAATATATAATTTTTCAAGCCTTCTAGTGGGTGTATAGAAAATACATTACAATGGAGATCCCTATAAGCCTAGAGATGGACACCATGTCAACATAACTTAAATGTTTTCAATGAGTGTCCCTGAAAATTATAGGAGGAGAAATACCTATGTAAGACTTGGTAGATGACATCTTGATTCCAGACCACATATCCCTACACCTTCAAATAAATCCAGCCCGGGAGAGGAATAACGATGTTCAATTCAACATTGATACATTACATCATCATATCCTCATAGAATCAGGTTAATTTTTATGCATAACAGAATCAAAAAAGGGAGTCACCTATGGACTTATGGAAGGCTCTGATTTAGAATGGAAATGAAAGACCTAGAAGGAAAATCCAAAATAAGAATGGGGAAATATTTCCCAGGGTGGATATCCAGTGACCACTAATCCATGTTAAAGAGCCAGCAACCCAAGAACTAGGGATACTTGCTCCAATATTGCACAAAATATGACCCCAGCTCATATAGTATTTAAAAAACAATTTGTTATGTATAAAACCTGAAAAAAATCCTTATGAATGACTTTATTAAAATTAATACATGAGATTACTAAAAAGTTGTTGAATATTTGTAGACTTTAGATGATTTGATATTGAAATGGAATAAGAATCTCGTTTTCTCAATGTCCCCATTTCACACTATTGAAATGAACTTGTATTTATAGGATTGCTTCCAAAGGACATATTTATCCTCCATTAAGTATATTTTCTCTGAGTTTTTTGCAAGGAGTTGGACACAAGGCATTTTAATAGTCAAATTTTAAGAGAATGTCCTACATCATCTTCTTTTGAATCATTACAGTATAAATTGAATTATTTTTTGATAGAATATAGTTTTCCTTATTTAGGATTTAAACTAAATTTAATCCAATTACATTCATTATTCATATCATTATAATGATATTTTTAGATATATATACAATGTTTTATCAATTTTGATATCAAAATTTTAAAAATACTACCAGTCTGAAAGACAAAATGGAATGATTTATAATAAAATTACTGTTAGATAAATCTAAATATTTTAGGTTCCATACGAATTACTATAATTCTAATGGATATTGTTAGTTTAAGTCTTAAATTAATTAGAAGTACATCAATTTATAGTAAATTTGTATGTTTTCTATAAAAACATTTTAAGAATATGTTGCACATAAAAACATTTAAATCATGTTATTTAAGAAATAGTTTGTGATTTCCAAAAATAATGGAAGGAAAATTCATAAAAAACTTTTCAGTCAACAATATAACCATTTTTGGAAAGCAGAAGCCATAATACATAAATAATAAATAACCTTAAAAAATATAAACCTATTGTCTTTTAGGTACATCATATTCAGAATTTATATTTTCATACTTATCTAAGCCGGAGTATATAAATTATCTGAATAGAATAAAGAATGCATATAACTATAAATTACATAATAAATCCTTGTAAGTATCATATTATTTTCATTAGATACAATTATATCCCCCTTTCATAAACATTCCCCTTACTAAAATCATCTCTCACTTGCTACAATATTATCCCCCCATCAAAAAGGAATGGGGAAATGTTATCTCATAACTAAAAAGTGTTTGGGAAAAAATATGAATAATAAAAATAATTACATTTCTAATCATTCAAAAAAATTATGAATGAATATTTAACCAATAGGAATTGTGAAATCATTCATACGGTTATAATTTAATTAGAGGTATATTTAATTTATTTCATCTGGGAAATGTTTTTTTATAAATGATATTACATCAAGAATTCAAATTGAATAATTTAATTATTCTTCAAAATTAACTACTTCATTATTATCATTAATTTCATAAACTAATTTCTATATTCCTTAAGTTTTCATATAAACTCTTATTGAGAATTATTTTTCATGTATATATTATATATCTATTCTTTATGAGTCTGGATAATTTCTTTTTTTATCTTAAATCCATATTCTTTAATTTGAAGGAATTCGGAAAACTTATTTTTTTGTTACTAACTTTCTTATTATATAATTTGTACCTTCTTATGTTATCCTCAAAATACATCATATTTCCACACAACTCAATTATAGTCATAGTACTATTTTCATATATACTCATGGACACATTTACAAATTATACTACCTATTTCATATTATATGATAAGTCATTGAAATATTCTGTAGATTCATCTCTGTATATATATAATTCCTCAATAGATTAATTCTACACTTTGATATCAACACCAATATTGTGTTACCATTTCCCAACATTGTTTCATTATCTCTTGTAGACATGACCACATTCCTGATGGACATTTAGTTCAAACTCAATCTGGGTAAATATATTAGATAAAAAATTAACTACTTCTGAATTTTGATTTTGATATTCATGGAATAAATCAATATTTTCTTCTGACATGGGAATTTATAGAAATATTTCATTAAGTCATTGTAAATATTGAGTGACATAATGAACTCCTTGAATATTGATTGTATCTTTTGAATCATATATTTCAATCTCAGACATTTCTGTATGATTTGATTCATATTATTTTAATTGTCTTTTTCCAATGTCAACATCCATTGACACCTATTTCTCAATCATTAATTTAACATAGTTTCTATTATAAATCTCAATGGTATTAACATTAACATCAATAAATTTATTATAGAAAACATTTTGGTTATGACCTTGTTCATTCTATTTGGATGAGGATTGAACTTCTTGATAAGATTGGGACTTTTGATTCTCTGAAAATTTGTATTTCCATTTTTGATCACCCAAAAAGGAAAATTATTTTGAGGAAGCATGTTAACTCTTTAATAAAATATTATCATATGAGAGATCATGTTTATCGACATTTTTTCATCCACTTATACATGTTCGTCATCATATTCATGTTATTATTATTTTTATTTATATTCTTATTAATTTTCAACTTCATGGATCAATATTTATTTTATCGTAATATCTTCTCCAACACCATCAATTTATATTCTAGAATATCAATTTCTACAACACCATCTTCAATGTCTTTTTGAACACCATTATATAGTTGTTCTATTGATTATAAATCAACTATTACTATTTGAACCTATTTATATTCCATAATATCTAATTTTTAATTTTATATGAAAGAAGTAACATCATCATAGACTTAAGGTGTTTCTAGAAAAGACAATCCACCATCTGAATTTGATAAAATAACATTTGCAGAAGAAAGATATACTCTTTTCATTAATAAATCATCTAAGCAATCACTTCAAATATTCATTATTTGTTTATTTTCTTTGGATTATTTTTATTGAATTTAAACTCCATGAATCATAAATGCTAGAGCTTCTACTAGGATGTGTCCAAAATAAGGATCACCATCTTTCATTTGTGTCTATTTATTTCACCATTCTATTACAAAAACATCCAAGATAGTAATTTTATTTTTTTGATTTGTTGGGGGAATAAAATCAATATATCTATCTTCTAGGAATTTATTCATTCTTAGACATTGAATATAGTTCTTCATCTGATGAAAAAACCACGATATTTTTACTAACATCCTCAATTAAGTATGAATGGAATAATTCATTTGTTTTATTGTGTCGTAACTTAATAGTGAAATACCTTTTATAATGACCTTATATTTATTTTTTATGTTGTAAAATTTCATTAATTTTTTAATCATATTACTTTTAAAAACATTATATTCTGATATTTTATTTAACGATATTTGATATTATTGATTTTTAAAAGTACAAAACCAGCTAAATTGATCTTCCCCATGTTAAAAAGGTAATCCAAAACAAATATATGATTTTCTAATAATGTATCTCTACAATTATCTAAATTAGAAACAATTTCATCAAATACGATGTAACTCTATTATCTGTAATTAAATCGGTATCCATTATTACTTCATCAACAGATGTAATTTTAAAAAATGAATTGGCATCTCTTCCTTTATTAATTATACCATTGGAATCAGTTAAATTATGTAATAGCTAAAAATTATCTCCTTATGAAGAAATACATAGGAAGTATATAGATTACCTATATTAAATTACGTAATTTTTATCATAGATTATGAATGAAAACATAAATTCTCCATTTTCTTAAATGAAGATAACAATGACATAATATTCTTTAAACATTTATAAGTAAAAAAACATTAAGTGGATTTTTTTATCAATACATAATGATTTCTAACCATATAAATATTTTAACATAATAAAATATGAATCATACTTTTCAAAAAATTATTTATCTACTAAAAATTCACTAAAAACAAACTATTTTTTGTAATTCCTTACATATTCTATCATATTGACAATTCATACTGAATAATGAGACATGAATGAAAAATCATACTGAAAAACATAAATGAGGTAGCACTAAATTGATATAACTAATGTGGCGAATTAGTGGGGGGTCCTTCCTTATATAAGAATATTATGTGATAATTGATCTCCATGAAAGATCTGATGAAAGTGATTCAATCCAACTGATCTGATAATTGAGTTATTATGTAATGAATTGTTTCTATTGAATTGTAACAGGAGACGTTTTAGAATTTTTTTTACCATATTGGATGAATATAATTGGAAAATAATTATAATAAAAAATTATAAAATTAATAATTTTAAAATATTATAGAAAAATGATTCTGAAAAATTATAAAAGGAATTATGAACCTGGAAAACCTGTTATGAAAAAAAACAAATTTTTTTGAAAAACTAAATGTTTTGTAAATTTCATTAGTAATATTTACCCCTTTATGAAAAGAGTAACTTAGTATATTTATATTATTTAAATAAAAAAATATCTATTATTTATTAATTTACTGTGATCATTCCAATATTTTCCTTAAGGTATTTAGATATATCATAAGTAAATGGTTTTGTAAAAATATTATCATATTGTTATTGAATTCTGATGTATTGTAAAATGATATCTCCTTTTAGTTTTTGATCCATAAGAGAGTGATGCCTAAAATAATTGTGCTTAGAATGAGAGTGATGTACAATTTTTTTACATATTTCTATGGAACTAGAGTTATTTTTTTTATAAATTCATTCAGGAAAAGTGAGTGTGCATTGCTTCTCAAACACCTCAACAAAAAAATATCCAACTGCAACATATTATGATTCGGCTATGGAAAGTGATATAGAGTTTTTTATTACAAGATGATGAAAATAATGAATCCCTTTACAAAAAAAAGTTCCAGATGTAATTTTTATTTGAATTATATAAAAACAAATCTGAGATTTTGAAAAAAAATAATTCAAAATCATTTTCAGAGGAATGGAAGAATCCCAAATCTATTATTCACTTTAGATAAAGAAAAATTCATTTTAAAAATCATATGTGGGATTATATTTTATTTTCATTATATCATTCACATAATAATAATAATATCATTATGTCTAGATGACTATACATTATGTATATTAAAAATCCTATTATACCTCTAAATATTTTCTGATCAACTAGTTTTCAATTTCATCAAGATTAAGAATATTTGAGTTTCGGATGGGAGTAATAATACATTAATTATTGTCATATACATGATTTTTAATAATATATTTGATATAAATATTTTGATTTATGTATATATATATATGCATATACTTTTTTTTGTGAAATATGAAAACCAATAAAAATTAAAACTCACCCATCATACATATTTCAAACACAGAATTCATAAGATCTGAAAAGGAATCTATCAATGATTTGGAGTTGATACAAATATAATGTCATCAAAATATATTTTAACAATCATAATATTTTTGTTCAAATTAATTATAAAAAAGTAGGATTTGTGGTTCCCTTATTATAATTATGTTGTATCAAAAATAGTGTAATCTATCATACTATGCTCTAGGGTATTGTCTAAAATCATATAATGTTTTTTTATGTTTTAATACATAATTAGGATGTTTTTCATCAAAACAAATAAGGGGTGTTTAAAAAACTACCTCATGTACATATCCATTATGAATAATACACTTCATATCCATTTGAAAAAGTTGGAATTGATTAACGCTATAAAGGGTAATAGAATAAAAATATATCCAAGTCATGTTATTGGGGTATAGGTTTCTTCATAATCTATATCTTATTTTTAATTATAACCATTAGAAACATATATTGATTTATTTCTAATGAATATTTCGTTTTCAAAACATCTATTTCTCAAAACCCATTTTACTTTATTTACTAAATATTCTATTTAGTTAATTCATCTATGTTTTAGGCATTATTTCAATCAAATTCATTTATTTCATCTAACAAATATTTAATCCAATCATCAGTACATAAATCCTCAGCTATATTCTTCGGTTTAAATTGGGAATGTAAATAATTATGCTCAATTTAATTCCTTAAATAACATTGAGTCCTAACTAGTTGATTCACATCACCAATGATATTATCACTAGGATGAATTTTGACAAAAAATTAAATTTGGTTTTGTAGAAATAGTTTATAAACATAAGGTATAAATTCTTCTTGAGTAAATAAATCAGAAATAATTTCTTGAGTATTCTATTTATATGATGAACATGATAAAAAATTATGAAAATTAGTTTATGAAAACACCTATTATAATTTTGTTTGTGTTCGTTTATAAACGGATGTATTGGTTTCATAAATTGTAACATGTACAATTTTCATATCAGTATAATAATTTTTGTTAGAAAATTTATATGGAATAGATGTTTTCAAATAACCTCAAAATTTACATCATATAATTTGGGTGATAATTCCTCTAGATTATATTTTTTTATTTATGATAGGTAATTTACATCTAAATACTCTAATGATAGAAACCATTGGCCTTTATCAATCCATAATTCATAAAAAGATTTATTAAAAAATTATCAATTTAAAACAATATTTATAATATAGATGTTAGTTCTTACTACTTCATCCCTATAGTGTTTGTTAGTGGATTATTCACTCATCATGGTTCTTATTATTTCTTAAGGAATATGATTTATACTTTCACGAAAACCATTTTGTTGAGGTGTTCAAGGTGAAAAAAAGTTATGTTCTATATTTTTCATACTATAAAAAGATTCAATATCAAAATAAAAATATTCTATTCCATGATCTCTATAAATAGTTATCAAGGTATGTTTTTTCTAATTTTATAAATTTTAAAAAAATTATTTAAAAAAAATTATTCATATTTATTTTCTCGAAAATAAAACCATTTAAATCTTCTATAATCATAAAAATAAAACAAATACATGGTACATGTAACCAATACTCCCAGTTTTAGTAGTAATAAATAAATATATATTCACAAACTATAAAGAATTAGATTTTCACACATCAATAATATAATTAATGTAGACTTATGTTTATTACCACATTGAAAATTTTCAGGGAATTTTGACGAATCAAATCTTTGTTTTGGTAGATCCTTAACATGTATTTACTTATCCTTCTTACATAGGTTTCAAATGTTTAATTTCCGTATCCAAATATTCCATAATCACGAGTGATATCCCATTACACTAATACAAGGTAATTCTTGATCCTATGGTCTTATACAACATGTGTATAATAATTTTTCATGTCAACGGGCATAAATAATGAATTTATGCCTAGAAATTTGTGCTACACGTTTATCATTACTAAATTTTAGACGGTTAACTTCATTATATAATTTACTTATGATGATTATGTTGTGCTTATTTCCATAAAGGAACAAAAATTTGAAATTAATTAGTTACAAGAATAACAACGTTACCAATAATGGTATTCTTTCTATGGGAATTATCACTAGAAGTAACATTTCCACCTTTAATCATGATAATATATTCAATGAAATTTATATTTCCTATCATATGCCTTGACCAAGAACTATATATGTACCATGTATTCTTGTTTTTTGTACTATGCTTTTTTGAACATAATAAAATTAGGTATTCGGCACCAACGGCTTATTGGGTCCTTAAATTTCATTAATTTTTATTTTGAATCCATATTTTTAAAAAAAAATTATTTGTGGAAAAAAGAATTTAATATTATTTAATGAAAATTTATATTACCAATGGCCTGCACATTGATAGTTAGTATGAAGGGGGGATTTTGAGGAACTAAGAATTTGTATCTTAAAATAGTATTTCTATGAGTATATCTTATTCAAAATGAGTACCATGAGGATGTATTTATTTAAAAAAAATTCATAACCTTTCTTACCAGTGTATTTTTTTGATAATAATTTCTTCAGTGGGAGAAATTTTATACTTTAGTTGTATAACAAAATTATTATACAAACCTGTATTAATTATAGAATTTTGTTTCTCAAAACTAGTCCTCAAAATATACTTTTTAGAAACTAAATTTTCTAAAACATTAGAAATGGTATATTTTAGAAATTTTATATATCATAATATTTTGATAGATCACGTTTTTCATATTTTATAAAATCAATTATTGAAAAATCCTTGGTTAGTTTTTTTTCCCTAATCAAATTTTTTTATAGACACCATAATTTTAATTTAATAAAATATTTATCATGTGAAAATTTTCATCATAATAAGGTAAAGTGTTATCATCACTAGACAAGGGAGATTATTCATATGAAGATATATAATAATTCTCATCTAGATAATTTTCATTTAAAGACATATTTGTTAAAGAATTTGTTGTAAGTACCTTTTCGAAAAAAAATTTCTTTTTAATAGGTAATATAGAAAGAAGACCAATATTCCTCAGATCTAGACATTATTTATCTGAAGATTTGGCTAAAGAATCACCTCTTCTAGAACTCTGATAACCATCCTCTTTAAGATAATTCTTTCATTTGACTTATAAAACATTATTTCATTCCAATAAAACGTATTTTCATTCTTGTACATTATTTTCAACTTGGTGAAGTCAATCATAATATGTCCATCTCTTTTTCACTCATAACAAGTAAATTTAGAGTCTTTTTTCATTTCAGAATTTCTTATTATTCATGAAATGATATTTAATGTTCCTTATAGAAACAATATTTTTCATCCTTATAGAAATATTGGCTATCTCATTCTCATAATGTGGAGAATCACTTGATTCTGATTTTAAAAAAACATTTTACTTTTTTGAAGACATAGCCATTTTCTGTAGAGTTTCACTTTTATCATATTTAAATTAATAGTAAAACCAAATACATATTTTTTTATTTTGATTCACAACATCTATTTTTATCCTATCCTAATAATAGAAAGGGATATAAATAAATCATCAAAATTGTCATTTGTTATCTACCTTGATTTATCAACATTTGTTATCATATATTCCCATTGATTTGGAACTATATAAATTCTCTTTTTAAAAATGTTTTTGATATCTAATAATTTCTCGTAAATAAATTCTAGAATAATGACTATTTTTAGAAACCATTGTTTGAAATTTTTATTAGGCTCACTTAGAGTAAATTTAAATTCATCATAGTTATCTCTATGCATTTCTCTTATATTTTCAAAAACCATTGATGTTTAAAAATGAGTAATATATAACTTCATCCATATATTATTACTATCATGAAAAAAGAAAGCTAAAAATAAATTTATTTTACAGTTGAAAATAATAATTTTTTAACTCACTAAATTAATTGATACTCTTGATTTTATAGATTTGTAAAAGTATTTACCTCTTTTTCTGAGATTCGTAATCCCCTATTAAAATGAATAAATTTTCATCTCCAATATTTATAAGGAATGGTTTCATTCATTATCTCTAATTCTTATAATCCTTACCACTAAATGTTGTGGTCAATTTGGATTGAGGTTATCTATTATGATAGCATTGAGTCCTTCAGTCATTAAAAAAAATTCAAAAATTATATTCCATAATACATGTAATTGTGTCATGTAATTATAATCATAAATTTAATAAAAAATTAAACACCTTGTAATAGTATTGATATGATAAAAATTTTAGTAATTATTTCAGTAGTGGAAACCTTATATGATACCAATTATTGTATCATAACGTATATGAAGATAGATATATATGAGAGGGGGATGGTATGTTTAATAACATGTTTTTTTAAAATTAAATGAAATTTAGGTTAACAAGGGTAAACAAATAGTTTCACAAAACATCTTATATTTTTAAATGGAAATCTGACATGGCCTTTGGGTCTGAAAAAATTAATTGCATCATCAAGAAGATTCATATATGTAATTCATAGGACATAATAAAAATTAATATTACCTTTAAAGATTATAGAATCATAAGTAGTAAGTAGGGGTAATATAACCAGTGTTTAATTGTATTCATATTTGAATATGAAATAATTAAATTGAACATAAAAATAATCAAATTTACAATGGTTTTGATAAATAAACAAATTAGAAAATAGTGAATCTATCATAAAGAATATATAATCATAGTCAGTGTAAAAAAATGTATCTTAATCAAATTGGTTACAATAAAACCGATCCAAATAGAAATATGAACATAAATGTATCACATTTTATTTTATACATTGGAAATAAATTACATCAAATAAAAGATGTAATACAAATGAATACACTTCTTAGATCATGAAGAGTAGTGTATCCAATAACATATGATAAATGATACTTGTTTTATACTTACTAGAAATCATGTCATTACCTTAACATAGTAATCCCATGATTTGATTATCAGTCTATCTCTCTATCCAAATGAGCCCCTGATACGATGATTGGTTTATCTGTCTAACTATCCTTAGTATCCCTTGATCCGATGGATCAAATTATATATTTTTATCCCTAAAATCCCTCAATTAAAATGATCAGATCTCTGTCTTCAATGCCTTGGAATCTCATTATTGTAATCACACAATCTGAATGGACAATGAATTTCTAAAGGATACATCCTTACAAGGATTCCATAATAAGGACTCACATTAAATAAATTAATGATACTAAGAACAATATGTTCATTCTTTGTAGACTGTAGAAATTTTGAGTGTGAAATGGAATCATCCACTCATTATATTAGTGTCATCTTTTCAAACTCTTCAATTGAACTTGTATTTATAAGGATGCTCTAGTGGTCATATAGATCCTTCAACAGTCATATTTTCTCATAATTTTTAACAAGGACATTGACACTAGTCACTTCAATGGTTATATCATAATATAATCTCATATTAGACTACATACAATTCTATTGATTTCTTAATTAATATCGTTATAATGATCTTAATGTATATGGATATAATGTTTAATTAGTTCTAATATCATCATTTTTAATTGACTATCAATATGAAATAAAAGACATAATCTTTTATACCATAATTGAAAAAATATTAA
Source organism: Viscum album (assembly GCA_963277665.1). Classification (NCBI taxonomy): domain Eukaryota; kingdom Viridiplantae; phylum Streptophyta; class Magnoliopsida; order Santalales; family Viscaceae; genus Viscum; species Viscum album. The sequence goes on from OY728146.1 coordinate 1,273,418,939, forward strand.
TCCTATTATTTTTTGATCTATAGACATTACGATTCATAATGGATAATTTTTGTTTATGTCATCATATACATCAGAAATATTTCAAGGTATTATAAAATGTTATTTTTTCTATAAAAAAAATCTAAAAATAATTGGGCATAATAATTTAGAAACAAAATTAGTTATTAAAGAGAATCGGATATTCCAAAACTAAATAAATGAAATAGTTATAATGAAGTTTTTTACTCAACCCAAGGAAATCTAGAAATTCTATAATAGAATAATATCTAGTTTAATGAATTAATAAATTAGTGATGATGAAATTTTAAAAATAGTGGAGAATGTTGCAACCCATATAATTATATAATAAATCACATTCTTGTCTATTAATATATTAGTATTCTTTATAAAAATTTAAGGTAATTTTTTAAATGAAAAAGATAATCATTTTAATTAAACTCTATTATTATATGATATTATTTAATTTTATAATTATTAAATTTTATATTATTAAATTTAAAAATGTAATAATTTCTTTTATATTAAAATATAAAATTGTCTTAGTGATAATTTTTAGGTCTTTTTTGAAAATATTGGTTTTTCATTGAATAATGAAAATACTATCTTTGGTAAAAAAATCCATTCCATTTCACTAAATTCATAAAATTAAAATTCACATTAAGATTTTATTATGAATTTATGAGACATAAAAATTTATAATTTATATTCAATCTACTTAAATACTTTTGAATAAACATTATATTTCCTTTTTGTGTATATTTTTTAGGATTTAGTAAACGGGTCATTCAAAGAATTGTTTTAAAGTGCCCAATTATTATCCATTTTAGTTAATATAAATAATTATTAATAATAAATATTTGAAATTATATTTATTGATTATACATAAAAAAATATTAATTTATATTCATAAAATTATTATTATTAATCATATTGTTAATATAAAATATACATTATCAGGAAAATTAACTTCTTCAAAAGCCTCTATTTAATCGTGTATGAGTGTGTAATTTAAAAAAAATCCACTTCTATTATATTAATTTTATAAAATTAATCAAATATTTTTAGTAATTATAATTTATATTATCTTATAAGTTGTCTTATATTTATTCTAGAATTAATATCAAACACATTAAAAATTAATTATCATTGTTTTGGTAAAAACAGAATTACTGAGGGCTAAAAATAAATGATAAGTATTAAAAATAACAAAAAAATAATTGTAAAATAAATTTTATTTACATATGTAAATATCATATAGACATATTTATAATATAGTGTCATTAAAAATCTTTTTTATGTGAATTAATTTATCATTTTAGATTAGTTATGGAAATTTCCAAGTAGCTTATATGTGGGTTCCATTAAGCACTTATAAAAGGTCACACCATATCCACTCCACCTAACACGTTAAAATACTGTTGGATTGTCACACCCGCATTTTCTAATTTGTTTATTTTATTAAATTCGTTGGCTTCGGGTTGTTCGGGTTGAAGACCAACTTAAAATTTTGGGGTTTTTATTAAAAAACGCTGGTAATGGTCTTGAGTACATCCAGCGCACCGCAGTCGAGGTCGTGCGACCTCACCTGGTTTACTGCATGACATGTCCGGTGTGTGATTAATTAATTAATTAATTAATATATTATTTAAGTGAAATGATGAATGAAAGAGTGAAATTAAAAAGTGATAAAGATGATAATTTTATTAGTTTTATTATTATTATCATCAGCATTCTATTAAAAAAATTAAAGGCTGCGCGGGGTAACCGCACATTTTCCCTACTCTTTAAAAATAAAAAATAATCAACCAATGTTTAAAAAATAATTTTAATTATAATGAATTAGTAATTATTATTATTATTATTATTACAATTATTATTATTGTGGTGAATGACTATTTATTTGAGAGTATTATTTTAATTAATATCATTTTATTAAGTTCATTATTTTATAGTTTACAATTGTATTTTTTATGTTTCTTATAATAATTATAATTATTATTATTAGCTTTTGATTTATATTTAGTTTAGTAGTTTTTTTCGGGTAGGGTTTGGAGCCCCCTTTCTCTTCTTTTCTTTTCTTCTTCCACACCATGACACCCCCCTGGTTTGTTCTCATCGCGCCGTTTCCCCCCTTCATGGTTGTCCGCCAGACTCCCACTCCCCCCTCCTTCTCCTTCCGGTGCCTCCTACTCCACCGCGTCGGCCCCTGCTCCCCCTCCTAGTCCAGTGCACTCTCCCCACTTCCTTACTGTTGTGCGCACCAAGCCCGAATGCCCCTAGGCCGACCACCACCCTCATTCTTCAGTGACTTCCCCCCCCCTCCCAAGTCGTTCCGGCCTTCTCCATATAACAACGTACCACTGCCGTCCTCCTTACCAGCCGGCGTCGCCCTCGCTGGCCTCCTACTCCGACGAACCCCCCTGGTCTGGCTACCTCATACCCTTGTCGGTGCTGCCTTCACCCTTTTTACGGCGACCTTGCCGACCGCCCAACCTCGCTCCAGTTGCCCTGCACCCTTGTCGGTGCTGCCTTCCCCCTTTTTTTCGGCGACCTCGCCGACCAACCAGCCTCGCATCGGCCGCCCCGCACCCGTTCGAGCTGCCGGATAGCCACCCTGCATTCCTTCACTCCGCCGGACAGCCGCCCACACCTCGCGCACCTCCGGAAGCCTCCGTCGGCCTCTGGCCGACCTCCCTCACCCCCATTGTAAGTGTGTTTCCTTGTTTCCTTGGTTTTAAATCATGGTTGAGTGCAGTTAGAATTTTGAATCGAGTCTGGTTCAATTTTGGTATAATTGGTCTGATGCGTTTTTTTTATTAGGTTCTATTTGGACATTGTTTTAGTCGCATTTGGTGTACAGCGATTGTTGTGAACCATATTTGTGAAGTCTGCTATGACAAGGTAAATAGTTCCCCATCTAATTATTATCCAAATAATTAATTTGCAATGTTTATTTTGTTTTTCGTATTTTTTATTAATATTTGTTGTGCAAATTATGTTTTATTTGATGTTTGATTTGCATTGAAATTGTTTAGTATATTGATCATATTATTGGGTGTTTTTTTCTTAGAACTCTATTAGTGACTTTGGAATTGTTCAGTTATCTTATTAAGTCGTGCAAGTGGTGCAAACTGTTTTTTTACATGGCATCGGGTGTGTTTGGTCATAAAAGAAGTTTTTGCGTGATCTTAGTGGTTAACGTTAAGCAATTTCTTCTAAATTGTTTTATAAGCTTTTATTTCTGGCATGTTAAACTATGTGGTTTAAACAATGGTGTTTTTTATATGGTATAAGGTTTTCCCGTCATACCTTTTGGTGGTGCAGGTCACACTTTTTACTGTATTTGTGTGTGTGCGGTGTTGGAAGGTGTTTTGGATTTCTAAGTGTTTACCCTTGTGTGTGTAAAACCATGTGAAACTCCTTTGTGGTTGTTTTGTGAAATTTTTAAGTGGTTTATTAGATTATGTCAATAGTGTGAAGCGTGTTTTGAAAACATTCATAGTAATTTTTTTTTCATATGGTTTATGTGTGTGCAAATGGTTGTTTTGGCGTTTTCAGTATCTTATTGGGTTTGAGTGTATGATTATGACATGTGGCATGAACTTTGACTACTTGAGCACAAACGGGAAGCCTGGGTACATGGTGGGCGGACTAGACTAGAGTGCTAGTGATACAGGAGTGGCATCGGCCCAGTTTCACTTAGCATGATTGATGCTTACAACACTAACTAAACATTGGACGATGACTGGAGACCACTATGGTAGGAGGTGTTTCTCTGCCGGTGGATCATGAATGGGAATGTATGATATGGTTCACGGAGACGTGAGGTTCTAGGGTCCCACTTCTCACTATTACCTATAGGGTCTCCCATGTATTGTCCTCTTCCTATGCTTTCTGCTCACCGTTGGCACATGGTGTGGTATTGGGGTTACTAAGAAACATGTGTGTGCATGTGTACATGTGTGCGTGCATCTGTGTGTGCGTCAGTGGGTGTGTGCGCATGCATTTGTGTATGTTTGTTGAAGTTTATTTCTTTTTAGAGAAGTTTCCCCTTAAAAACTATTTTCATTAAAATTCTTTAAACACTTGTTTATTTTATTTTGTTAAATTGCAAATGTATTTTTCATTTAATAATTATGCGTGGAACCTTTTCTCGATGGCATCCTACCGGTCTTTTACCTCACTCCCTACATACACCCTTGGGTGTGTGTAGTTTCTGTTTCTTATGATTTCCAGGTTGTGACTTCATGCTCAGCGATGGCGGTTCAGGTTGTAGTTGGTCTTTTCATGCAGATTGGTGCTGATGTGGCCTCTCTTTTTCCGAGAGGTTGCAGTATGAGTTTTATTTTCCACATTCGTCTGTTCTTTTTAGTTCTTGTTTCGAGTTGTAGACTTTAAAAATGTTCATAGTTTAAAGATGTGTTTGGTTGTCCTTTTTCCAGTTTCAGTTTATTTATCTGGCTAGTTTTTTTTCTGTCTTTTATTTCGGAAAAAAATCGTTCCCACTTGTTACTTATGATACCCGGACACTTGTGCCAACCCGAGGGGATTGGGAACGCCCTTCGGGCCTTTCAGCTAACCGGGTCGGGCGCTGGGTCGAATGGCGACCCGGCCTGGTTCGTGACAAAATGGTATCCGAGGGCAAGGTTTTCTCTCTTGGGTCGTTTTCTTTTGAGATATAGTCAGAGTAGACCAAAATTAAGGTTGTCAGGACTCGGCATTCTAGCTACGAGTATGGTTCCTGGCCAGCACAACTCGTGGCGGTACTCAAGTTACCAAAGCATATTGAGGTTTTTCCGAGTTTTTTGTCATTGTGGTTAATCTCGTCTAGGGGAAACGAAAAGGGAGTAGGGTTAGTGGAATTAGTGAGCTCAGAGGGTCTGGAAATCCTTGTGGGGCTGGGGACACTCTCCTAAAATACTCTCCGTGACCAGTGGTGTGATCGGCGTATGGCTGCCAACCATATGTTCCAATCATCCGCTGACCCTAGTTTCCTCCTGCTTTGCTTCTCGTCTCTTTGTTTTGGAATCGTGTGAATTTGGTTTTTAAGTAAAAAAAATATTTTGGTCTTCAAAATTGTTTTGAAATAAAGCACTTTAAAAATGAAATGGTGTGTGAGGTTTGAAAAGTGTGGGTTAGATGCTTTGGTTTTGAAATTTTTTTTGGAAAGGTTTGGTTTTGATCCTTGGTGTTCTCGTGGGAAACCACATGCATGACTGTATATGGAAAAAATGGTTAATGGCATGAGCAGGTGAATCCCTTGATGGAAATGAGGTCGATGCCAGTGAGGCATGAGAACATGTATATGTGAGGTCCATGGGGCACCATTGGTGTTTGTAAAACCCACTAGGTTTGCCAATTTTCAAAATGTTTTTTTAAAGGATATTTTGTTTGTCTTTTAGTAAACGGTGTTTGTGTGGTGTGTGTTTGTGTTTTTGAAAGGTTGGATATGAGGCGTTTCGAGCTGAGAATCCTTTTTGACTGATTTGTGTCCTGAGTTTGAATTTTTATTTGTATGTTGGTATGCAAGCATGTAACTAGTTAATTCTTTTGAAAATTACATCGGGGAGCCATTGTAGTGGTTTCCCCTGCACGTTTGGTGTTCTCTTGTGGTATGTCCTGACCATTGGACCAGTTCGGTTGGGTCCATGGTTTTCTATCTTGGCTAGTGTAAGCCCCCAATAAAGATTTAATGTGCGAATGACGTGCGACCAGAGATGGTTCGCCGTTGGCTGACCCTCCAGTTGACTAAAGTAAGGACCCTCCCTTTTTAGTGACAATGCTAAGTCTATTACTTTTTCCTTCCGTTAAGCGGATCCTCTCGCAGAGGAATGACAGATACGAGGGGAGCTGAAGAGAGTTTGGGTATTTTTTAGTTTTCTGACTCATCTGGTATGAAGTTGACATTGTTGTGTCTAAAGGTCCCCCTTGAAGTGGTGAAAGAAATCCCATGGGGGAATGCTGAAGGCAGTTCAGAATTATTGGTGTTGACCAGTGTCCTGAAAGGCTGTGTGTTATTTTCATCAGTTTCAAGGGTCATGTTAGGTGATGTCTTGCAGTGTACGTTCTATTTGATTGTCAAGGGTAAATTTTGACCTCATTAATTAGAACGTTCTATTTGGAAACAGTGAAGGTGATTCCAGTGGGGAAAAGGTTGAACCATCGTAGAGTGGCCAGTGTAGGCCACTATTCTGAATGACCTGTGGTCCTTTGTTGGTTTCGTTTAAGAAAGGGTCTACATTAGACCACTAGTGTGGCATACCTAGTCAATGGGGATGCTATAAAAAATTGTAGGAGTCACGTGTTGTTTAAGACTCAGTTTGAAGTCCCTCTCTGTATAATGATCCTCTCAACAGCAATGATCATCTTCAAGTGATGATTTGTGATGTTGTGTTCTCATCCAGTGTGAAAAAGGTTGATGCACATGCACCATTTCAGTTCTTGTGTTGGTGAATGTTCAATGTATGATCTGTTGGATGTCGTAATGTGTTGTGTTTGCTGGTGTTGTCTTTTTTGCAGTGTGGTTGCATGTGACACCAAAAGTAGATGCTCCATTCCGGAGTCTTCCATGCCTGACTGCGTGGCAGAAGATGCTTCAAACATCAGGGCTCTAGCCGTAGGCCTCGGAGTGAGGCTGGCGCGAGGTCAAGAACCTCGAGAGTGTAGGAGACCCCAAATTTATTTCTGTCATTAGTGTTGAATGTAAAGGAAATTTAAAAATGTTTCTGTGGTTTTTCGTTTTGAACGAACCATCTAGCTGCGTAAGGTTTTAGTGACTATGTGGAGGCATGTCCGCCTCGATTCCATAAAGTCTTGGGGGTTGCGTCCCACTGGATGCAATCACTTTAGTGGTTCTTATTGTAGTCTTTTGGGAACATCTGTCTCAAATTTGAATAATGCCCATCCAGGAATGTGGAAATGCTGGTTTGTCTTGGGAGATGCTTTGGACGCCCCGGTAGTCGAGCCCCTCCCTCCCCGCCACTTGTGATGGGTTTTTTGGTCACCATCGGGAATTTTTCAAAGTTATATATCCTCTGTTAGTTCTAGTGGTGCCGAGACCCATGATGGGTCTTGTACAAAGGTATCAGGATTAAATCGGTGTTGGCCATTCCTAAATGGTGGGGAGTCTTCTCGGACCTCCCCATGTTGGTTTTCTAGTCTCGCCTTGGGTGTTGGTAGGGTCTTAATGGTGGGGAGACCCACATTGGGTGTCACACAAATGTCTCTAGAATGAATCAGTGCTGGAGTTTCTTTAATGGGGTGGAGCCCACTCAAACTTCTCCTTGTCTATTTTCCAGTCTCGTTTCGAGCATCAGTGACTTCCTAATGGTGGGGAGCCCCTCGGGCCTCCCCTTTCTGATATTTTGCTTCTGTTTTTAAATATTGTTTGGGGATAAGTTATAAGAATGTTACGTGGAAGTTGTTTGACCTTATTTGTTCATTTTAGCCAACTGTTGTGGTTTCGGTTTCATAGTGCTTGAGGTGTTTCGGCCTGTGATGTTGGTTCCTGTGGGTTCAAGAGTTCGTTTTTTTAAACAGACAGCTGGAGGCGTTCTAGCTTTTGGGGCAGGCAACATATGTCAATGTCATTATATGGGTATCTCAAAGTTGCCTTTGAGTCACTTTCTCTGACCACGATACTTTTGCCTCTCTTTGCATGATGTTTGTGTGGATCCCCTTTGAAGCTTAAGGGAGATGGTTTTCTTCTTTGAGGTCTGGTTCTAGTTGTGTCTTTCCGGGGACGGAAATCTTTATGGTGGGGAGAATTATCACACCCGCCTTTTCTAATTATATTATTTTTTTAAATTCGTCAGCATCGGGTATTTCGGATTGAAGACCAACTTAAAATTTTGGGGTTTTTATTTAAAAACGCTGGTAATGGTCTTGAGTACATACAACACACCACAGTCGAGGCCGTGCGGCCGCACCTGGTTAACCGCATGACTTGTCTAGTGTACGATTAATTAATTAATTAATTAATTAACTAATTAAGTGAAATGATGAATGAAAGAGTGAAATTAAACGGTGATAATGATGATAATTTTATTATGTTTATTATTATCATCATCATCATTCTATTTAAAATAAAATTTAATGGTCGTGCGGGGTAACTGCACATTTTCCCATCACATTATAAATAAAAATTAATCAAGAAATGTTTAAAAAATAATTTTAATTATAATGAAGTAGTAATTATTAATATTATTATTATTACAATTATCATTATTGTGGTGAATGACGATTTATTTGAGAGTATTATTTTAATTATTATCATTTTATTACGTTCAGTATTGTATAGTTTACAATTTAATTTCTTATGTTTGTTATTATTATTATTATTATTGTTAGCTTTTGTTTTATATTTAGTTTAGTAGTTTTTTTATTTTTCGGGTAGGGTTTGGACCCCCTTTCTCTTCTTTTCTTTTCTTCTTCCATGCCGCAACACCCCATTGTTTTATTCCCGTCGTGCCGTCGCCCCCATCCATGGTTGGTTGTCGGACTCCCACTCCCCTCTTCTTCTCCTTTCGGCGCCTTCTACTCCACCATGTCGGCCCCTACTCCCCCTCCCAGCTCAGTGCACTCTCCCCACTTCGTTGCTAATGCGTGCACCAAGCCAGAATGCCCCTTGGCCGACCAGCACCCTCCACCTTCCGCGACATCCCCCCCCCTCAAGTCGTTCCGGCCTGCTTCATCCAGCGACATACCACCACCGTCCACCTTACCAGCCAGTGTCTCCCTCGCTGGATTCCCACTCCGGCGAACCCACCTGGTCCGGCCGCCCCGCACACATGACGGTGCTTCCTTCCCCCTTTTTTCGGGGACCTTTCCGACTGGCTAGCCTCGCACTGGTCGCCCCGCACCCCTGCTAGCGCTGCCTTCCCCCTTTTTTCGGCAACCTCGCCGACCGGCCAGCCTTGCACCGGCCGCCCCACACCCCTTCTAGCCGCTGGACCACCACGCAACAGTCCTTCACTCCGACGGATAGCCGCCCGCAACTCGAGCACCTCCGGCAGCCTCCATCGGCCTCCGGCCGACCTCCCACACCCTTTTTGTATGTGTGTTTCCTTGTTTCCTTGTTGTTTAATCATGGTTGAGTTCAGTTAGAATTTTGAATCGAGTTTGGTTCAATTTTGGTATAATTGGTCCGATGCATTTTTTATTAGGTTCTATTTGGACATTGTTTGAGTCGCAGTTGGTGTGCGGCGGTTCTTACACACCATATTTGTGAAGTCTGCTATGACAAGGTAGGTGGTTCCCCATCTAATTATTATCCGATGAATTAATTTTCCGTGTTTATTTTGGTTTTCATATTTTTAATTAATTTTTGTTGTGAAAATTATGTTTTATTTGACTTTTGATTTGCATTGAAATTTTTAAGTATATTGATCACATTATTGGGTGTTTTTTGTTGGGAACTCTATTAGTGACTTTTGAATTGTTCAGTTATCTTATTAAGTCAGGTAAGTGGTGCGAACTATTATTTTTACATGGCGTCGGGTGCGTTTGGTCATAAAATAAGTTTTTGCGTGAGCATAGTGGTTAACGTTAAGCAATTTATTCTAAATTTTTTTATAAGCTTTTATTAATGGCATGTTAAACTATGTGGTTTAAACAATGGTGATTTTTATATGGTATAGGGGTTTTCCCTCAAAACATTTGGTGGTGAAGGTCACTCTTTTTAGTGTATTTGAGTGTGTACGGTGTTGGATGGTGTTTTGTATTTCTAAGTGTTTATCCTTGTGTGTGTAAAATCATGTGACACTCCTTTGCGGTTGTTTTGTAAACATTTTAATTGGTTTATTAGATTATGTCAATAGTGTGAAGTGTGTTTTGAAAACATTACATAAAGTTTTTTTTTTCAAATGTTTTCTGTGTTTGAAAATGGTTTTTTTGGCGTTTGTAGTATCTTATTGGGTTTGAGTGTATAATTATGACATGTGGCATGAACATTGACTACTTGAGCAGAAACGGGTCGCCTGGGTACTAGGTGGGCAGACTAGACTAGCGTGTTAGTGATATGGGAGTGGCATTGGCCCAGTTTCACTTAGAATGATTGACTCTTACAACACTGAATAAACATTGGACGATGACTAAAGGCCACTATGGTAGGAGGTGTTTCCCTTCTGGTGGCTCGTTCACGAGAATGTATGATATGTTTCACCAAGACGTGAGGTTCTAGGGTCCCACTTCTCACTAGTACCTTTAGGGTCTCCCATGTATTGTGCTATTCCTCTGCTTTCTGCTCATCGTCTGCACACTGTGTGACATGGGGTTACCAAGAAACGTGTGTGTGCATGTGTATGTGTGTGCATGCATCTGTGTGTGCATGAGTGGGTGTTTTTTCATGCATGTGTGTAAGTTTGTTAAAGTTGATTTCTTTTTAGAGAAGTTTACCCTTAAAAACCGTTTTCATTAAAATTCTTTAAACACTTGTTTATATTATTCTGTTAAATTTAAAATGTATTTGTCTTTTAATAATTATGCGTGGAACCTTTTCTCGGTGGCATCCTACCGGGCTTTTAGGTCACACCCTAAATAAAACCTTGGGTGTATGTAGTTTCTGTTTCTTCTACTTTCCAGGTTGTGACTTCATGCTCGGCGATGGTGGATCAGGTTGTAGTTTGTCTTTTCATGCATAGTGGTGCTGATGTGGCCTCTCTTTTGTCGGGAGGTTGGAGTATGGGTTTTAGTTTCCTCTGTCGTCTGTTCTTTTTAGTTCTTGGTTCGAGTTATAGACTTTAAAAATGTTCATAGTTTAAAGACGTGTTTGGATGTCCTATTTCTAGTTTCAGTTTATATATCTGGCTAGTTGTTTTTCTGTCTTTGATTTCTTGTAAAATACTTCCCACTTGTTACATATGATACCCGGGAACATGTAACAGCCCGTGGGGATCGGGAACGCCCTTCGGGCCTTGTCGTGGGCCGGGTCGGGCGCTTGTTCGAATGGCGACCCGGCATGGTTCGTGACATGGATAATCCATCCCCTTACCAATAATGTCTTTACATTACACCCTAAAATAGAGATCCCGTATTTTGATAAAAAAAATTGATCATACAAGACTTTGGGATCATCTATACCCTTACCAATACTATATTGTCATTAAACCCTAAAATAGAAAATATGTGTTCTGATAAATATAATAATCCATCAAACAATATATTTTTGAGATTACCTAAATATATTTTCTAAAGATGAGGTATCATTACATACTATGTTCCTTTACTTTATATCCTCTTTAGCATCCTTAAAATATTACTCATTTACTGTTAAATAATAACACCAGTATCTACCCTATTCTGATATGTAATTATTTTAAAGTAAGAGAATATAAATCCTTATCCTCTTTATCAAAATAGATTTGAATTCTTCATTCTTGTATATGATGATATACCTCCTTGAGAATATATTTCATTCATTTTCCATAATTAACAAATATGACTTTTAATAATGATGGATTTAATGTATTCATATGATATTAATAACATATTTTTTACTTCTGAAGTTACAATGTAACATATGAATTTAAAAATTCTATTTTGTGGATTATTCGATAATGCCTCCTATTTACGGCCGACTACTGGGTCATGAATCTATGTGATTCTTGTTATCACTATTTATTAATATGGAAAGTGATATACATAAATTTTATTAAATAAATTGAAATAAATGACCTAATATTGATAGTAATGACATATATTTCTTCCAAATTGTCAACATATCATTTTTCATTATATCAAAAATGGTAACATTATTAATGTATTCATGAACTACCATATCCCTGATGTGATATGAGTCGTTTATTCAAAAAAAAAACCCACAATAACATTATATATATATATATATATTTAAACAAAAAATATTTAATATATGATAATAATATAATTAAATAAAGATAAATATTTATTATATTTATTCCAAAATAACCATTGAAAAAAAATTTCATATGTGTACTTAAAATATACTTTCTCTATTTTCATGATATGGTTCTTTATAAAAACATATTTAATGAGTAGTTTAAAAGTATAATTTATTTATAAATATTTTATTTAATTCATTATGATTACTCTATTTAATTTTGATAATGAATTTTTAGAACAATAAATAGCATACCTTAGTGATTTTTGACATATAAAACAAATACTTTCAAAAAATCAAAATAGAGTAAAATTAATTACATTACTATATATGAAATCATAATCATTGATATATGTGGAATGGACCACCCGATAATGGTTCTGAATAAGGTAAATTATTAACAAATTTAAATTATTTAGGATTTTTATGTATTAATATTATGAACTAATCATGACGTATGATACAACATATAAATTTTGTTTTTATTAAGAAAAATTTTGATTTTATGCAACTATATTATTCAATGTAATGAATATAATTAACTATTTAAATATTATATGATGAATTTTTGTATTCTAAGGGTAAGTAATGCTTTCATAAATTATATTATTTCATGTGTATTATGAATCAAAAATTTAAAATGTGATATTGGAATTTTTATATTCTATGTATTGAATGTGTAACATTCATTAATAAAATGGAATGTTCAATTTTAATTTATTTCGAGACAAAAAACATTTATCACACCATAACTTTCATTTTAGTTTTGGATTCATTTACATTATTTCATGTTTTTTCAAAGAAAAATAATTAGTCTTTTTGGTTATTTTGGTATTTAAAATGTTTATTTAAATAGAATAATGTCTTCATATTGAAAATTTGGTTTTAAGAGAAATGATAATTTTAATATAAATAAACTGTTTTAATTTTTTTTAATTGTTTTTAAAATGATTTGGGATTAAAAAATGGAATAATTAAATTATTTATTTCATGATATATTATATGAGAATTATACATGAGAAATATATTCTAAAATACAGTGTTATGTGATCTTGATAGAGCTTATATGATGGGATAACCCAATTAGTATTATATGATCCTGATATATCTTAAACAATGGGTACATCTATATAGAGCCCAAAAGGATTGGAAAATGTTCATTGCCTTAATTATAAAGAATGAGTGAGTTAAAAAAAGGTTTCACATATGGGTTTAACTTAGATCTAGTTATATCTATTGTTATTTTAAAATATATTAGGAATGTGATTCTTTAGGTTCAAAAAAATGTTCTGAATTTGATTTTAAAATCTATTAATTATTTTCTTTGAGAAAAAATATTTTTCTCTTCATGTAAAAATTAATCAATTATATTATGAAATTAAAATTTATATAAGGAAAAAAAATTTCATTAGTTTTCATGTAATTAAATAGACTAATGTTTTTTCTATCTTTTTTCCACTTGTTGATATTTTTATGCTCAGTTGACATTTTAAGATGTCTTCCATGGCGTTTAAGTGTCACAATACAAGCCAAGGATACATCCAATGCAGAACCTGACCTATCTTGTGGCATAGAACAAAGGTTGTTCCCAATCCACACAGGATGTACACTAGTCCCTATGTATTAACATTTCACTTTTTTGAATGATTTCCCTCATGATAAACAAGCAAGTACAAAGCTCAAAATGAAAAATCATCCCAAGATCAATATCCATAACAAAAAGAGATATAACAATTAAAGTAAATAAATCAAACCATAATCAACATAAAAAATAGTAGAAAAATGTGATTGGAACCAAATTGATGGAAACAAGAAAACCATGAAGAAATGTGAGGGTCAATATCATCGAGACGCATCCACAACCACCAGTAAGAGGAAAACATTAGATATCATATCCAACATCACCACGATAAAACATCTTTCATTTAACTTAGTCATACATATCAAAGACTATATACACCCAAGGGTGTATATAGGGTGTGGTCAAAATTCTAATATTATTCCTCCCAGTAGATATACCATGGAATAATATAAATTGATAAATTAATAATCTTTTTTTATAATAAAAACGGATTCATTTTTTATGATATATTTTAAGGAAATATTTTTTAATGAAAAACATTTTCATTAGAAACATGGTTTTCAATTATATAAAAGGAAAGGTACAACATATGCCGACTATGAGTATTATATCCCAAGAGACCACCATTTCACTAGAAATCCCTATATGATCTAGTAGTAGTGCAACCCTAGAATCCTAATATCATGGTGAAACAAGGTATAAAAACCATATATTACAACATAATCATTCAAAATACACTAGAAGGAGGTCCATCACAAGTTCAAGTGTTCTCTAATCATAATCAGTTTTAGTTATTATTTTATCATCAATCCTGCTAGAACGAACTGGGCATTGGCCATGCCGGTCTAACTAGAATACTACTCCTTCTTCATGCTCCAAAATACATCGGATTCTCTTTGTTCTCAATTTCATTTCACATGTCACATATTTCACCAATAACACATACATACCTAAAGAATCATTATTTCACAAAAAAACACAATATTTAATAGGAAACAATAATCATTAAAAACTATACACTTATGAAATCCATTTGTAATCACACATTTCACCACAAACACAATTTATAGATCAAGTTTAATATGTAAAACAAGGATTAACATAGTAAAATAAATACGTTTCTTTTAGAATTATATTTCCTAATCCATACTCACCTCACATATATTTTGAATCACACATATAACATTATTAAAAATCAATAAAACAGAACTTTTAAACCATAAATGAATAAAATAATAATCTAAACAATACAATTCAAGAAACAAACTACCTCAAGATATGACACATCCATAATTATGACTAATAAAACATCTATAAAAATATGGAATCATATAATGGAATGATAAAATCATAAACATACATATTTTACCCTTCAACTCAAAAATAAACCCTTATATTGTAAATAAGTCCACTAAAAAAAGAAAACACAAATCAGGATAAATAAGATCCCAATAAATATATGAAATCAAAAAAAAAGTTGAGACGTACATAAATATTAATTGAAGAACCACACTAAATACATAAAATAACTTGAATGTACATGTGATAAATGAGGAGAGTGTGCAGAACTTATGTCTATAAATCTTATGTGGGTGGGAAAAATGGGTGGAATTTTGGATACACCGATCTAGATTAGAAATATATATTTCAAATTTAAAATGATCTGGATACACTTCATGGTTCTCTAAATAATGATAAAAAATGTGTTATCCTCTATAAAAGAGAAAACTCACCCTTTGGTTACTTTGGGGAGGGTGAATGGCCATGTGGAAAGCCATGTAGCCTAGAAAATTCCACATTCTACAATGCATGGTTTCTCTAGGGATGGAGCCATGTATCCCATTACCATACACCAACCATTTGTTCTTAGGTCCAAAAATTACCATTTCCTCTAAAATCATATTGAAATCCATGGGATAAATACATGGAAAAAATTAACAAATATAATAAAAAAATTTAATCACTAATTTCACAATTCTCCACACTTTGAAAAATTATCATCCCCATTATTTCCTTAATATTTTTTATCATAGAATAAAAATAGATAATTCTACTCAACTGTGGAAAACCACACCCACATCTCGTTATCATCATTACCATGCTTCTAATGAAATTAGACCAATGGTATGGACATCCCTTGATTAACATTATCTTTGGAATACAAAATCCATAATAGCCACTCAAACACTGATATAGTATGATCTAAATACATCTCTTCCCAATTCACCACAAGATAAAGAACCTGATTATTCTTATTTCACTGGGAGATATAAAAAATTTCATTAATTAGCCTCAACTGATATGGAAAATCAATTTGATATGCAAACATACAATGTTCCTCAGTAACCAAAAAATCAATGACATACCCTGCATATAGATTACCATGGATACCCATGTGATGGTGACCAAAGTTAGGTGAAAAATTCAGAATAACATTTTCACCCATATAAAATTCAAAGGCACATCACCCTCGATTGGAATATGAATTTTGGAAGCTTGACATGGTCAAAAAATGCTTCATGATCAACATAACAATCTTAGATGTATCTTACGTGAGAATTGGTCCCAACAATGAGGTCCCACCCACCTCATCCAAACATAAAGGAGACTGACACTACTACCCATAATGCACTAAAAGGGGTTCAATTAGATTGGAGTAATTTTAGATATTATTATATAAAATCTCAGCGAACCCCAAATTAAAATCCCTTTAGCCTCCTAAATTTGTCACACATTCCTAGAGAATTTCTTCCAATATCTCATTCAATCAATCGTTCTGAATATAATTTTGAATATTTTATGTTGTCATCAACTTGATATTTGAACCCATTACTTTTTTATGGCCTTCACAAAAATGTGAGGTAAAACATACATCCAACCTAAATCATCCACCATATATAATTCCCTAATCAGAATGAAATGTTTTTATTTTATTATTCCACAAATCATTATCCAAATTTTACTCCATCCCTAAGGAGAAAACGTTATTCAGATAATTAAACTGATGGAAACCACATCTTCTATCCATGTAGTAATGGGTAATGAATGATGAAAAATCGAGGGCTTATCTTGTCATTATTTAAAATGATGTCATATATAACATCAAGATACAATGTCAGCTATATTGATTCTTATTCGCAGTCTTCATAACATATAAATCACATTATGAAACATCTTTTCGGTGGCAGGATGAAGGACCCACATAGATATGTGGTTATACACCATATCTCCATTCTATAATAAAAATTTCACCAAGAAGAAACTTCTAAATAACAAAGCTCCATACAGAGTCAAAATCAATTCATATGACACCTCCTCACAATTTATGAACTATATATAATACCATAACAACTCAATAAATCGATGATATTTTCTATTCATTTCATAATAGAAGGTGTAAATGGAACGTTATCCATGATTTCACCTCTAGTTAGCTATTTTTTTCAGATGAAACTGAGAAAAAATACCTCTTAAAGTCCCATAATAACTAGACTCCTTTAACTCTTTCACTATAAAATTCCTTCTCAAGGATTCTATAACCACATTCCCTTTACCCATGGATTACATGATATCAAAATTGAACACATTGCGGTTCTCACCCAAATTATGTTTCCAAAATTTCATATAATTCTTTGTAAAAACTTTTGCAGAGATCATATGATATGGGTAGAAAAAAACATTTCACAAAAAAGATAATGATTCTATGTGTTCAATTCATGAATAAATACCACTAGTTACAAGTCATTGATTGGGAATTTCATTTCATGCAGTCAATGTTGGGATTATCCATATGCCACTACATGCTCATCCTACATCAGCACACACTAAATAACCATACCAAAATCATTTCAGTCGACCAGGTATCCATTTACTAACTACATAAATATCAAAGAAAGGTCTATAATCATCCAATTCTTATGATCCACAAAACAATCTTATAAATATGATGTACATTAAAAATTTACCCCATTTCATGTGACAATTTTCATATGTGTCACAAGAAAATAAAAATCCAAGATAAACAACCTTTAATTCCCTACTAGGCCTAAAAAACATGTGATCTCAGAAAAATTCTTCGTACGTTTCCATGAAATCAAATCAATGATCATCTAGGGTCCTCTAAAACCCCTCCTTATATAATCAAATAACAAAGAAAATTTACCCCTCTAATATAGAAGGTGAATTTAGATTACATAGAAAATATACAATAATCTCAAAGAGTTCCCAACACAATACCAAATGTCATTCACCCACCCCCTTCGATCCTTCTATAGGCTATGATTTCATCAAAAAATACCATGATGAAGGAGTCAAGGTACTTATGGACACCAGGTTCATGAGTGTCATAAAAATCACTAGGGAATTCTATAATATGAATGGTATGAAAAAATATATTTATTGGTTGTAATTATTTTTGATTCTTTTATTAGAAGATAAAACTCTAGAAATATTACCTTGTAACACTAAAAACAAAAAGTGTTCATAGGAAACATCATTTCCCCTTTAATATGATCAAATAGGTCATCAATATAGTGATAATGATAATTATTAATCCTCTTCTCTTTTTTTCATCAGTTAATCATGAAATCACATGAGAGATCACTCATCCATGTTCGAAAAAAGGATAGTGATGACCCAAGGTGAGACACTCAGGAAAATGATTCTATTATACACTAAACCATATTTTTGTAATTTAAATTTTGTCAACTTAGTGGGGGTTATATGGTATAAGGGAATACATATCTGATGTGTTTGTAATTCCAAATTAATGTTCAACTCCACATCCCTATCTAGAAGAAGACATGGAATGTCAAGTTGAAATACTTCTAGAAACTAATCCACCACGTGGGGTAATTCACCCTCAAGAGAACCATTGTTGTCCACCAATGTGATCTATGAGATATAAAAAACGACAATTCCCATTTCTAGAAGAGGATGTATGTCACATCATGACTAAGGATAACATTAATCCCACAAAACTAGGGTACTCCACTAAACATCCATAATACTCAGTCACCATTGAAAAAAATTTACGTTCACATAATAAAACCTCATAAAATTCATTCTAAGGATCATGTTAATAAGCACTATCTCCAAATGAAAAAAATCAAAACCTATCTAGGCATGTGACATGGTTAGTTTACAAGATGAATACTATAATATTATGTATCTATTCTAACCATGGAAAATTAGTAACTCCATCTCATAATACATAAGCTCGGTTAAAGAAATTAGGGCATCCAGAATATGGAATTAAATGAATTAAATAGAGGCACTAGTATCAAACAATAAAATAACTATATATGATGTAATTAATATGGTAACTCAAACTATTAATGGTATAAAATTAATTTCATATAGAGAATTGTCTAATATATTAATTTTTCTTTTTGTGCCTAGGAATGTAAAAGACCACAATACTTCAACTCTACCTTCAACTGACACTATCCATAAATGGATCCAACCCTGCCTCTATGATTGTAAAACTGATATATTTCTATCAAGATGGTTCTGATTGCGCTTATATCCCGTTGGGATCTATGGACCCTAAAAAATTAAGATATGGCCTCACTACCATGAATAACTACTACAATTGTCCCATAGTAACACACATATGGCATGGTCTGGGTGGATCTATAAAATCATACCACACATGACCCACTATTCTATACTAATGGAACAAGGTTGACCCGGTATATGAATCCTAAGAAGAATAATGCCATGAAGAATAGGCTTAAATACCACCTCCCATATTCTTCTTCTCATCACACCTCCTCTTAATTTATGATGAACATATACTACCACGGAGCACTACATGAACTACTCCATAAAAATAATACATTGCACTATGACTGATCTCCACCATTAAATCACAAAAAAAAAAACAACCTCTTTGTAAATATTCAACTTTAATAGGAATACATGAGATCAGATATCCGACCACAACCCCATTTCGATCCTTTGAGCCATCAACTTCTCCATAGAAACTGATTTGGGTGTTAACTAAACCAACTCAACGAAATAATTTGAATTCCCCATCATGGTCTAATCCACTTATAAATGATACAAAACATCAATTTCGTTGCATTGACTATGTTCTCTGGGAAATACATCAGGAATGTAATTAAAACTGAACATCATCTCTATTTTCTTTATCACATTCAATACCTCCTTGGGATACATGCTACCTTAGATGGAATGAGGTCTCTTCTCGAGGAACTCATGAGATTAGTCCTTTTATATAAATGGTTTGGATTCCATGAATAGAGATGTTCTAGTGGCCTCTCCCTAGCATAAGGCATGGAAATATAGAACCAACTCCTTCATAAAACTCTAATCAACTATCAAGGGAGAACTCTCTTCAACTTTTTCTCATTGTTATAAAAGAAATATTTGCAGAGGAATCACTCAACATCAAGCTACAAACAAATGGAAAATCAATCAATAAAAAATTCTGAAAATTTACAATAATAACACCAATTCCCAAAAACATCCACAGAAAAAAAACCAAAAAATAATAATAACAAGACAAACCAAACCACTCTACTCCCACCCCATTTCCATTTAATTATACAACTTATATGTCTCACCTAGTGGTGATGTTAAAAAAATTAAAATCATACCATACAAACTCTAGGATCATTATATTGTTTGTTCTCTTGAAACCCCTCTTGGGGAAAAAGATAATGCCCTAAAAATCCTTGTTCGAGAATATTCAGACTCTTAAAAAAATAACTAAACCCAAATAATGGGTTGATACCTTCTCTAGTACTATTTTTTCAGGAACATATCTGAGTTTCTATGACACTTTACATCTGACCAGACCTGTGGCATGACCTAATGGCCATTCTGGATCCCCATAGCCTGGAAAGTAGTTCATAAGTATCTATAATGCACATTTCGTATTGATTTTAACTAAAATAAATATTAAATATCAATTATAAAAATGAAATAGTATACCATGATCAATATCCTAAACCAAAATACATAATAAAATTCATGTTAAAAAATCGACAACCTTAACAAACATAAAAAATCCAATGTACCCCAAAATGTAGTTGAACTGCCTTTACCAAAACTCAAAAACCGTTATGTACCAATATGTCTAATAGCCACAATCCACATCCACTACCACCTATAAGAGAAGAACTATATACACTATATACACCATCACCGCCATGGAACATATTTCCTTTTTGTGGGTTATATATTAAAAAGTATACATACACCATAGATTGTATTTAGGGAGTGATCCAATTCACATTTGGATACCACCAAAAAGATAAAAAATTCCATCATATTAAATATAAATTAAAAAAAATTTAGAAATAAAACATAAACATTATTACAGAAACATTTTAAGGAAAATATATTTAAAAAATATTTTCAAGGTAAACATTTGTTGAAATTATATAGAATGGAAGTCAACTGTATGCAATCAGTGAGAACCATGTCATAATATAAATCCTTGTCATGGGAAATCCATAATAGATCATGCTCTATTGGGAAACTAGGAACATAGTTTCTTGTTGAATGATGGTATAAAAAATATAACCCTCAATGTCCCCATGCAAAATACAGTCTAGGGGAATCTATCCCACTATCAAGTGGTATCCAATAATATTCATCTTTAGTTGGTGTTGCCTTATAAAACCCAATATACAATACATGCCCTTATTCACATTGATCCAACTATTGTATTAGTCCTAGTACACCCACCTAGATACATATTATTATATTTTTGATTAATTTAACTTCACAAGTCACATAGATCACCACTTCTACATACACTCATCAGGAAATATGATTTCACATGAAAAAACCATTTTTCATAGAAAACCCCTCTTTTAAAAAATATTCATACTGAATCCATGTGGAAACTTACTTAAAAATACCTATATTGTTTATGGAACCCATTTAAGATTAACAACAAAGAAAAATACATGTAACTCAATCATTTTTCTTTTAGAAAACTAGTTCTCAAGCCATACACAACTCTAACACTTTTTATAACACACATCATACACCAAAAAAACCATAGAACACATTTATGAAAACAATAAAACATAATAAAATTATATAAAAATGGAAATGAATGGGACAACCTACATAATTCTTGGAGACATCTCGAATTCAGTGGAAAATAAATACCTCACCCAAAAAAAAGAACACAATAATGGTATGATAGAATCATAATGATCAATATTTCACCTTGCAACTCAATATTAAACAATATAGGGTCAATAAATTCACTAGATAATGAATAAATCTAATAGGTATAAACAAGAATAGAAAATTATGGATGAAATCGAGTAAAGGGACAGTTGCATGATGGATTCTTAAAGATCCACACCAAATACATCAAACATGTGAAGATAAAAGGGATAAATGAGGAGAAGCTGACATTACTAATTCTAGATAACCATAATGGGGGAGAAATGTGTGGAATTAGGGTAAAATTAAGGGAGGTTATAAAGGTCAATTTCCAATTTTAAAGGACATGTATATGTATCATAGTTAGCCCGCACAGTTCTCCAAACTGTGCAACAACAATACAGTCTCATCTATAAAATTAGGTAGAATCCATATGATTTTGTACTGTATGGAGAGAACCCATGTTGATGATCCTTCATTGGGGACAAAAAAACTATCCAGTATACATATTTTCTCCTACACTAGTGTACAGTTTCCCATAACTATGATCCAATTATGCACTACTTGATTTTGGGTCTAAAAACTCAATTTTCACCAAAATATTCATGGGAAAACCAATGGGATTTACGTAAGAAAAAAAATAAAAAAAATAAAATAAAATCACAAATATCACATGAAAGATGTGTACCAGAAATTAAGAAGTCCAATAGAAATTCATGGATATTTTTCATGGAAATATATAATTTTTTATTTAAATTTTTTTAAATTATGGGCAAAATGGTTACAAATATAAAGTTAACACTTTTTAATTTATTGTTTTTTATAATGTCTTATTTATAAAATAATTATCTAAATCCCTCAAAATAAAAATATTCTTAAATTTAGGATCATGAATTCATGAAATAAAACTATTGATTATGTAATTGTTTTGGTCAGACCCTTATAACTAATATATAATAAAATGTTTTTATTTAATATGAATGTATAATATTACAAGAAATTTAATAAAAATGTTCTAAAATTTATTTTTAATTAAGCAAACTAGATTAATTATGGAATTTCTTAATGTTATATTTTCTAGAATGGAGAATATTCCATTTTAAATCTCTACAATTATTCCCTTTCAATTAATCTGTTCTTTTATATTTTTTGTATTACATTTGAGGTTTTAGATATATTATCATTTCAATTTCTCATACATTACCTTTATATAAATATTAATTCAATATATAAATCCTTTTATTGATTATGGTATCTTAAATTTTTTAAAAATACTATTAAATAATTTATTTTATTATAAACAATTTCTTCAATTTACTTCAGGATTAATCTTTATTTCATATATTTGCCTTTAAAATATCATCATTTAATCACAAATTTTGAAAATTTCCTTCTTTTTTCGGTGTATAAATTATTAATACCATCAAAACTCACTCTCTAATTGACACTTTCATGAAACATAACAATTATTTATGTAAACCATTTTTTGTTGATTGGATAATCATGTTATGACTTTGATTCAATTATGATGAACATTATTATCTTACATCCATATAGAACACAATTTTAGCACATATTATAATGTAAAATTTGGAAATAAAATTTTATATCCTTTTAATTCATTAGGTAAATATTATACCTCACGAGAATTTATGTATGGAACATCAGTAGTTATCAATGTATATAATATTATGATGTATTGGAAATGATCCGAGAAATATGATATGTTTTCAATTTATTTTTACATTACAATTTATTATTATATGATTCATGATTATTTTTCCATGTTCGTGAATCTTATATATTAATATTTAATAAATTTAAGACATGATAAAACCACATAACTCTAGATATTATATATATTTCAAATTATATTGTTATTAACATAAATTGTTGGATATTTATATAAGTCCCTAGTATTATTGAAACAATAATATGTTTTATGGTAAAAATTATTATAGAGTTCTGAGGGAAATTATTCTTTAGATATTAATCATTGTTGTTTATGTTTTATCAAATTTACAAAAAAAAATAAATATTTTGGTCTTGTGGGGGTTTTAAAACTCGTGTAATCATTTATATTTTTGATAAAATGGTGTAATGTTTTTATATGTGTATTTTAGGTCACCATCAATGTTATCAAAATATTATTTATTTATTTTTTCTTATTAAGTTAGATATTATAAAAGGAGGTAAGAATAAAAGACCAATTTTAATAAACATATCAAATGATAATATATATTTTAAATTTCATCGTTATCTCATCAAAATGGAAAATAATATTTAGTCATAGTATATCTATTAATATATTTATACTATATTTTGTAATATTATTAAATGAATGAAAAAATTATTTACTAGGTGAATAGTCAATATGATTAAATATAAAACGATTGTAACAAAATGATAAATAATTGGACTGTTTTTTGATTTAGAAATATATGGTTTCAATAACTCTCTTGTCCAAAATTATGGATAAGAACTAAATTAATTTATTATGCCCAAATTCAATAAAAACGTAAAAATTGTCATTGGGTGATTTATGTTGAAACACACACCATCCATTAAAGGATATTTAGACTCCTTAAAGACATATTATGGAATAAATTTCTACCAAGAATATATTTCAAATGATTTAATGTTATTCATAATAATATTTGATCTTGAATAAATATTATCTAAAATGAGAATTCATAAAGAGTAGATTAAAAAATTATTAGCCCAATTTTTTTATATTCATATCCATTTCTAAAAACCTCAATTAGTATATACGAGTCTTTATTTCTTCTTAATGATCAATAAATGTTTTATTCACTATCAATTTTTTCTTTTTAAATTTTCAATGTTTTAGATAATGGGGTGAACATTTAAAAATATTAATATATCTATATTTGATGTTCAAAATTATTATGACTAGAATAAAATAATTAGACCCAATATTTTTATCATCCTTAATGTCATTTATACTCTTAATATTGGATTGTTACCTATTAGGAATGGAATTACCTAGACACATACAAATTAGTAGAAAATTAAAAATGATAGGGGACTTGGAATGATATTTTAATATCAATGTATATAAATATGTTCAAGTAATTAATGCTATTGATGAATATGAATATAATTTTATATAATCTCAAAAATATTTTATAAGGAAATAATAAAGTTCCTATAATTGAATTTAAAATTTAAAGATAAATTTTTTAATATATTATTATGATTAATTATGAATCAATTTGAGAATTTTTCACAAATTTAAATGTGATTATAAGAAACCTCAGAGGAATTGTGGAATAACTGAAGGATATAATTGTGGTTTAAAAATGTATTATAATTATTCATCATAAATTGAATAATTATAATTTAATTATGGGTTATATAATTAAATAATCAATATATTAAAAATTAAATAGTATAATTGTTTATTATGGAACGATTAATAATTTAATATTTAAAAATAAAATTTCAAATGCGTAATTGGATTAATTTATGGAAACAAATAATATTATACACATGGAGTGAATAGTCATCTTATTTATCTAGGGATGTTAAAAAATATAAAGAATAGGTTGAAAATATTATATTTTTTATAAAAAATTAAAATAGTTTTTAGAGGTCATTCTAATTTTTTGACATTGAAATAAGATAATTTTTCAAGCACAAGATGAAAATAAACAAAAATATTTCAATGAATAAATGAAACAAACAATATAATTATTTACGAATATAAAATCATATAATGAAATGAAAAATATTTCAAGAAAAAATATTAGAATGATTTTGAATATCTAAGAATAATATTATGTATCTACTCAATATTTTTTTTTATAAGATGATTAATCTAATGAAAAAATAGTACCCTCATGGTTTATGTTGAGAAATATTATAAATATTTATGATCTGAAAAATAAGGAAAAAAGTTTTTTTATATAATATCATTAATGGTTAATAAGAGGACTAATTTTATTGAAAACATATCAGAAGAATGATATTCAGATATTATAAAATGAAAATGATATTTTAATGTAATATTAATGTAGTACTACTATAAAAAATTTGGATAGATTTATGTGTTGTTTATTCTCACTTGTAATTCTATTAGAAAACAAAAAATAATAAAAACTCAAATTATTAATTTTTATATTGATGAAAAATAATTCGATAATGATTAATAAATTCAAATTTATGTTTGAAATAATATAACGAGAGTGGAAAATGATTATGATTATATCATTAATATGAAATTATTTCTTTTGTTGGTTTCCGTGAAAGGATATTTTTCTACCAAGAAACATTAATAATATATATTACTATAAAATTTCTCCATTATGGAAATTTATAGACTCATATTCTAGAGAGATAAATGTGTTATGATATCCAATATAAAATATATAATTTTTTTAATAAAAATTAAAATGATATCAAAAATTATTTTATTAATAATTTTAGATTCAAATAAATTATATGAAAATATAATTCCAGAATAATTATATAAAACTATTCTATAAATAAAAAAAATAACTTATCCACTGGAAATAAATCCACATAATCAAATAATAATGTAGCCAGTTCGGATCTAAAATATTACTTACACGTATCCAGACACAATTTAATGTTAAAAAATATAATTGTTCATTAAATATTCATTGTTATTGAATGTATGATTATAATGATTATGTATATTGTATTAATAATAAATTTATATGAATTTAGGGGAGATATAAAATTAATGTGAGCGAAAACATTAATACAAGTAAAATTATTATTTTTTGTTAATGGTGTTGAAAAATAGGAAAACATATAATATTTATAACCACAACATATATCCAAACATAATGAATAATTTTAGGTATGTGTTTGAATTGTTATAAATAATGAATAATTATTAATTATTAATCTATATAAAATATACTAATCCATAAAATCAACAATATGTAAGGAGGAAATGTATTTGAGAAGTAAAATATTATTGATGTATATTTCAAATCTAACATTAAAGAAAATCCATTGATATTTGAAATAGAATAATAATTTTACTATAGAAATAAAAATATTCATACATTAAATTCCAAAATTGAACTTCAATGATTTTTTTTAATAATAACACATTGAAGATCAAAGGATCATATAACAATAAGATTAAATATAATACATAAAATTCACAATATCTATTTGTTTTAATTTGTTTACTATAATATATTAAGTGTTATATAGTTTTCCTATGAATATACAATAGTAATTTTTAGAAAAATATTTTTAATTGTGTAATAGTGAAATATAGAAAACATTTCATTATTAGAGAGTAAACAATTATAAATCTTTTAAATGGTTGATAAACTAATAAGTAATTTTATTTAAGGGTTATACATTGTAACACCACAGAATTCTACCAGAAATAATATTTTTAATTACATTGATTCATTGTGTTATACGCTACACCCAGATTAGATTTCACTATACTCAACACCGTATCAGCTTGTAGTATACACATACACTATTTTGGTTTGGGTTGCACGCAAGAGTGACCTTTCTCATTAGTGTGTGTTGTACACAATACCGAGTATCACTAAACAATGATATATTGTCATATTATTATTATAAAATAGGCTTTATGAATAGTATGAATCAGATTTTGAATTTTAAAACATTATCATTAATCTTACACATATTCTAGAAAATGGTATGAGAACAAAATAAATTTTTTGGGTAAAATAAGTATTATTCAGAAAATGTAGTTTTTTCGCCTTATGATGGTGCACCCACATTAAATTTACATTTTGATAGGTTTATAAGTTCAATTTTACAAATTAAGTTTCTTACTTAGAATAAGGATATAAAAATTTACTTTTGATAAATTTTTGATATATTTCTGATAAATGTCTATTTTTTATGAATAGTAAAAAGACGCTATTTTTTAATTGAAAAAAAATAATCAAAATAATTTATATGGTTAAAATATATTATTAAATGATTTTAATGTATAAATAGAATTTATTTTTACCATTTAATATAATTTATGTCATTAGAATTAATTTTACATTGAAATCATAGGTAAAAACATTTCAATCTTTTGTAATGTTTTAAAATTTAAAAATCATTTTCTCAATAGTGGGATTGATTTTAAATTAAATACTGAAAATTCTTTATTTTTAATTTGGAAAAATGGATTCCATATTTGGAATAAGTAGTTCCAAAATATGTTAATATGATAATTTTTATTTTAAGGTATTATTATTAGTAACTACAGTAAATTTTATTTACAATAGTTAAAGGTAAATCAGATAATTATGGGTAAAAACAATGTTATAAAATTACCCTAAAACTTTTATTAATATAATTTTATGATTATATTTCTTAATAAAATATACGTGGGGTCGAAATGGTATCTTTTGGAACCCACTTGGATGTGATTAAGACCTTTAATTTATTTTATTTAAAGAAAGTGAAATATGTCTTACTTAATATTTAATAATTAATGTATTTTTAATATAAGGTTATACATAATATAAATTAGTCTATAAATACTTGTTTGAAAGATAAAATGTGTTTATTCATCATGGTAATTTATTTGTGATTTTTAAGAAATATATAATTACCTTAATATCTTATACATTAATGATACAAAAATTATTTATTTACTGAAAAATCAATAATATAGTTTTTATTTAAATAATAATACCCAAAAAAAGACCATAAACATGAGAAACCCATATTGTTCGAGTATATATATACCCTAACCATCGAAGGATATACTTGTGGTCCATTGTGATCCTTGTAAAACAGATTATGAAATTCATATTATTTTATTATAAATGATGTCAATGTTGTCACCTTCATACTTTAATAAAGATAACATTTTAAGATTTGGCTGTTTTAGAAGATAAATTCTACTAAAAGTAATATAATGATAAATATTATATTTATATTCATCATAGTATTTTATTTTTAATTTTTATGCAACAAATAATTATACAAATATGTTGTAGTAATTATTTTATTAAGAGAAATATAAAATAAATGGTTTTAAATTTATAATAATATATATTATATGAACTAATTAATGTTCTCCAATAATTTTATAGATTAAAATGAAATTTTATGAATCTATTAAAAGTTTTGGTTTTAATATATCCTCTCTGTGAACTTTATTTAAATTCAAATAAATGAATAGTGTCAAAATTGACACTATTGATATTTTATAGAAATAACATATTATTAAATTGTTTAAAAATCACAAAAATATTTAAAAATTAAAAGTTGAAAATTTAATAGTCTAAAATATAATAATTTATCTAATTATGGAAAATTAACAACACATAAGTATGTATTTAGTGATACTGATTTTATTACTTTAAAATAAAACAACTAAAGAAGAAGAAGTATATGAAGAAAGAAACTTGAATGAATCCATAGAAAAGATTAACACTTCCTAAATGTGCATATTTAAAACTTCTACTAATATAATTGTATTTTATTATAAATATGAAACAACTCTATTTCAACTTCTATAAATCCTATGAAAAATAAAGTCATCGCGAGTGCGTACGTACGGCTTACCGCCTCCACGTCGTGGTGTAATCTATTTTTTCCACCACCACCTTACTTGGATGGGTATAATGGTGGAAATAATAACTATATATGATTATTATAATATTATAATGATTTTGAGATATTAAATCATCCACTCATATTCCATTCAATTATTATGTGAATGATATATTCACTCGTGCATACGTACAGATTACCGTCTCCACGGCGTGATGAGATTCATTCTCTATGTTAACCATTATAGAATGATTATAAATTATATATAATAAAAAATAATAAAATATATGACATAATAATAATACTTAATTTATATATATATCTTTCATCTACTTACTTCCATTCAAGTCAATATGGGAATAAAAACAGTGTTCATGCGTACGTACGGCCTACCGTCTACATGAACGATGTATTTCATTTCATTTATCTATATATTATATATGTATATATACTAAATATATATATGATATATAAATCATGATTTAAATTCTAGAAGTAATTAAATCATGATATATGTAATAATATCAAGAACAACAAGTCCAAACATGTACGATAAATGAAATGATTATTACCCAAAATGCTTCTTCAACATGGAATTGACAAATGAATGGGTAATATAAAGTCATAATTGAATCATATATGATATCATAAAAATGAATACGATTCATGAATATGTTAATTAAATTATTTAAATAACTACACAAGAGTTTCAGACAGGTACAGAAGAAATTGGACCTAAGGTATGGGATTATTTCATCTCACTTTTATTTCTGTGAGACATATGCCTTAGTCACCATATATATATATATATATATATTTTATTGTGTTTATGATTACCATGATTGTTTTATGATTTTTATTATAAATGATATGATATTTACATATTCATGTAATGTTCTTTATTTTATGAAATGTATGATTCCACTGATCATAAATGATAAGGGATAATTATTCCAATAATTTTCTTATTTGAGACAGTTTATTCATAATTATTTACTGAGTTTATATTTGTCATCCATGTCCATGTTTTATAAATCAAATTCATAATGCCTTTATTATTCATTTATATATGTTTCAAGTCATGTTTATCTCTTTTTGACTTTTACTATATGGTATGGAAGTAATCTTTTTTTTGTTTATCATAGAGGTACTTTTTGACTTTTCCAGCAAAAGTACGAGGAGAATGTTTTTTAACTTATATAGCGTGAATAGATTTTTATGATTTTAAAATTCCTTATTTACATAAATCTTCCTCTATAAAATTTCATGATTATTTTCAGAAAAAATATTTTCTTTTAAACTGCACACCATTTTTAGAAAATAAATATATTTGAAATAAGAAAGGATGTTTTTCTCAAGAATTCATTTCAAGTGTTTTATGTAAAAAAATTTCCATCTATGATGACATTATTTAATATGGTTATTTATCAAGCATAATGTCTCTATTTTTTACATTGTATGATTTTTTATGATGAAATTATATACATTGTTTTATATATATAATGTTATGATGTGATGATGATTAAGAAAATCATTTTATTCATTTGGTTATGATGAATGATTTAGGTTTATTTTGTGGCACACGAAAGAATGATTTCATTATAAGATGGGTGGGACCTATATCTCCCTCCAATTCATTTGGTAAATATTTATATATCATGATATAGATATGGATGGAATGGAAGGTAAATCGTGTTCATTATTACCGGTCTATAATGTTAAGTAATCCATGTTCAGTAATGGAATTTGTCCACTATAATGGTCTTGGCAGCAATGCCTTGGATACAATAGAAATAACAACATGTTCTTAATGGTTTTCCCCAATTACATGATTTATTCCCATTATATTTTATCATAAGTAATGTTATTTTATGATTTATTCCTTATGTACTTCCATGATTAATGTCATTACTCGTGATTTTGATGTTTTATATTGATGTTTTTATGTTCAAATGTCTCTGGATTGTTTTATATTCTCCATGTTTACCCATACCAAGCATTTCAGCTCACCCTTTTTATGTTTTATTTTCCCCAGGATATAAGGAATGTATTTAGGTAATATATGAAAAGGGGAAGATCTTTATGGGAGATGTTGAAGAACTTTCACCATGATTAGAAGATTAAGTTATGAGTTTCCAAAGAAACTAAACTAATATAGTCTTTGGGCATCTATTTTTTCATGTATTATATATTTTGAAAAATTAATATAATGCATATCTATGTCATGATTTGGGTCCTATATTTGGTATCATAGTGAAGTAATATTCAACCTTTGGAAACTAGGAAGCGAAAACTTTATTGAGATCCCTAATGATATTTCTAAGGTATGTCCAGGGATGTCCCTAATAATATGTATAAGTATATGTTATAGTCCTAGAAATATGGTAATGATCACAGAATTAAACCTAAGATTTTAGATATTGAAGGTAATTTTCCTTTATTATGTTGTTTTCCTAGCATGATTTTTTCCTCTCACACTATTCTGTTTGGGTTTTAGATGATGGCTAGAACCCGAAGGAACCATGTTGATCAATTTAATGAACAATGAAATGATTTCCCTACTGAAAAAACCAATGTTATGGGATATGGAGTGAAAAGTATTATTTCTATAATTACACAGTCTATCAATAATTTTGTACTTCCAAATGAACATAGAAGGTAACAATATTATATTGAGTCCATCATGAGTCAACGTCCACCTTATTTTAATGGTTCTTCTGATCCACATGTTGCTAAAAAATGGTTCAGTACCATTGGAAATAACTTTTCCATAATTCGCTGTTAGGAACATGAAAAATTCATTCTAGCTATTTACTGTTTAGTAGTTGAAGAATTCCAGTGGTGGAATCTAATTATGAATACAAGGCCCCAAGATGAAATTGAATCCATGGAATGGGAAGAGTTCAAGAAAATGTTTTGCAATAAGTACTTCCTTCATATTATTTGAGAAAAGATGGAAAAGGAGTTCCTTGATCTTAAGAAAAAGGATGATGAATCTGTTGGTATATATGAGGTGAATTTTACAAGTCTTGTAAGATATGCATCTGGATTTATCATCCAACCGGAAGGTAAAGTTGATAGATACATCGGTGGCTTAAAACCAAGTCTTCAAAGAGAATTATCTAAAAGATACATCAGTAGATATAAAGAAATTTTTCACTGTGCTATCATGGTAGAATTGGAAGATAGTGTTACATATCCATCTCATGGTTTTGACTAGAAACAAAATATGGCGTTCAATTAAAAATGTCAAAACAATGGTGAAAATAATACGAATGATTCTTTATTCTCAATGTGTGGAATGAAGCACGGAGGAGATTGTCTTAAAGGGACTAGAAAATCCATTAAGTGTGGACAAGAAGATCATCAAGTAGTTGAGTACCGAAGTAATGGGAAAAAGGTAGCTAATGATGTGAATAGTGATAAGAATACAGAGAATGCACCACCAACACCTTAATGCTACATGTACAAGGAAATTGGGAATTATGTTAACCAATTCCCTAATCCAAGGGTTAATGATGATACACATCAACAACCTCTTAAGGAAAAGGACAAAGAAATTCAAATGTGATCACTATTGGTGATTTTGAATATGAAAATGAAGTGGTGGAATGAATATGTGTATATGTAACGGTATTCCCAAATAGTGTTGTGGAATCTCATTTATAGTATTATTGAATATTGGAATATCTATGTATTAATTTTCAATAATTTATGGTACATATAACCATGAAAAGTGATTGAAATACTATTGGAAAGTAGATGATATGTGCATAATGAAGAGATAAGGAGAAAAATATTTGTTTGATAGTATTAATGATCTTATGACTGATATAAGGACAAAGTGACATCATGGTTTGATTATATAGATATTTTGGGATTTTTGTATGTGGAAACAGTTAACTTTTGATAGAATTCATGTTTTCACTATGTTCTATGGTAATTTATGTTTCTAGAGTATACATGATTAATGTATTCACATGTTTTGAATGTGTACAACAATATATATCTTATATTATATGGGGGATAAATGACGGTATTCATATGCTTGGTATATGACCTCTATAGAAATCTTTTTTTTATACTATGATATTAGACAGAAGTATTTTGTGTAAGCCTAAAGATTGTAATGGATTATGTTAGACATTAGATTGTATTATTTAAGGCTTTAACATTTTGATATTATTTCCTAAATGTTATAATATTATAGTTTTAGAGAAAGGACACCCCGTAGGATGGGTGACAACCCATCGCATCAGACAAGGGTGCGGGAGTCGAACCCACAATTGAAGTGCGACATGACTTTATCACCTACCACTGGCCTATAAGAAGTTCTTCTTCTCTATAAATTAGTTTTATTTTATTAATTGGTATGATATATGTAGTATCAATCCATTTTTGGAGCCATATACGATTAATATCTCCATATATGGACTTATGTATATTTAATAACTTTTGATAAAATTTTG
The DNA here is from genome assembly GCA_963277665.1 of Viscum album. Lineage (NCBI taxonomy): Eukaryota > Viridiplantae > Streptophyta > Magnoliopsida > Santalales > Viscaceae > Viscum > Viscum album. The sequence continues at coordinate 1,273,452,546 of OY728146.1, forward strand.
TTTCAGACAGATGGAATGACCAATCAGTCTATCACATTATCTGCAAACACTTCACAAATGAAAAAGTCAACTTTATTTATTTAAGACATGAATTGTAAGTTGTTCATGGAAGAACCAATGTTGAGATTGATTCAATATAAAGTAAGTATTTCTTCTAATTCAAATTATTCAAATTTAGGGAAATGATCATGAAAACCAAAAATGTTCTTATAGTGTCCTCATATCTGATGAATCAGATGGTAAGTTAGATCAGCAAAAATTTATGGCTTTGTGATTGGTTTATTTTTTATATACATGTTCTCTACCACTCTTCATTAAAACATGATGGTTAGATTTCTCTTATATAACCATATTTTCACCTATATTCTCTTATGTGGAAACCTAGTGTTGAGTTACATTGGGTGGTTATTATGTTTCTAACTATCCTTTTTAAAATTAAGTTTTAGTATTAATTTTTATGATGGGGGATTCTATGCAATAAACTTTCTAGTAGTAAACGATTTATAACCCTGATGAATTTCGATGGAGAAATTTATTTTAAGGGGGGTAAACTGTAACACTAGAATATTTCATGAGAAATATTATTTTTAATTACTTTGATGTCTCATTTTGTACAGTACACCCAGATTATTTTGTGCTATACTCAACATCGTATTAGCTTGTAATATACGCACACACTATTCTTGGCTTGGGTTGTTTGCAAGAGTGACCTTCCCCCATAACGTGTATTGTACATAATACTGAGTTTCACTAAACAACGATATATTATTATAATATTATTATGAACGATCCATTATGAATATTATTAACAACATTTTTAATTTTATAACAATATCATTCGTCTTACATATATTCTAGAACATGGTATGAGAACAAAATAAAATTTTTAGGTAAATTAAGTAATTTTTTCAAAAAAAATGTAGTTTTGCTACCTTTTGATGGGGCACCCACATTAAATCTCGTTTTTTACATATTAATAATTTAAATTTGACAAATTAAACTTCTTCCTTGGAATCATTATCAAGAAGTTTACTTTGGATATCTTTTTGATATTTTTTGATAAGTTTAATATTTTGATGAATAGTAAAAACACACTAAATTTTTGTTGAAAAAAAAGTTCATAAAAATCCTTTATATAGTTAAAATATATTATCTAATGGTTTTAATGTATAAATATAGTATATTTCAACCATTTAATATAATGTATGTCATTATCATTTATTTTACATTGAATTCATAGATAAAAACATTTCAATATTTTGCAATGTTTTAACATTTAAAAATCATCTTCTCAACAACGGGATTAATTTAAAATTTAATACTGCAACTTATTTGTTTTGAATATGGAAAAATTGATTCCATATTTAGAATCACTAGTTCCAGATTATGTTAATAGGATACTTTTTATTTTTATCAATTATGACTAGTAACTACGGTAAATTTTATTAACAAAAGTGAAAGGTAAATCAGATAATTAGTCGTAAAAAATATTATAAAATTACCCTAACACTTATATTTATATAATTGGATGATTATATTGCTTCCTAAAATATACTTGGGTAGAAATGGTTTCTTTTGGAACCAACATGGATGTGACTAAGACCTCTAATTTATTTTATTTAAAGAAAGTAAAATACGTCTCACTCAAACATTAATAACTGGTGTATTTTTAATATAAGGTTATACATAATATAAATTTGATTATAAATACCCATTTGAAAGATAAAATGTTTTTATTCATCATGGTAATTTATTTTTGATTTTTATGTAATATATAATTACTTTAATATCTTTTACATTAATGATGCAGAAATAATTTATTTAGTGAAAAATCAATAATATTGTTTTTATTAAAATAATAATACCCATCAAAAGGACCAGAAACATAACCAAACCATATTGGTCGAGTATATATTTACCCGGAACATTCAAGTGTCTCCTTTTGGTCAAATTGGACCCTTATAAAACATATTAGGACATTTATATTATCTTATTCTAAATGATGGAAAAGTTGTCACCATTATACTTTAATAAAGATAACATTTGTAAAGATGGTTGTTTTAGAAGATAATTTTTTTGAAAAGTATTCTTATGAAATATATTAGATTTAATTTCATCAAAGAATTTTATTTTTAAATTTTATGCAAAAAATAAGTATGTTAAATAATTATACCAAAATGTTGTAGAAATTATTTTATTAAGAGAAATATAAAATAAATGGTATTAAAAATATTAAAATAAATATTATATGAACTAATTAAAGTTCTCCAATAATTTTATTGATGAATATGACATTTTAGTAATCTATTAAATATTTTTTTCTAATCTATCTTCTTTTTGGATTTTATTTAAATTCAAATAAATGAATAGTGTCAAAATTGACACTATTGATATTTTATTAAAATCACATATTATTAAAATTTTTAAAAGTCACAAAAATATTTATAAATTACAAATTGAATATTTTATATTCTAAAATGTAATAATGTATCAAATTATGGAAAATTAACAACACATAAGTATGTATTAATAAAAATTTATAAATTAGAATATTATTACGAGAAAATAAAAATAAATAGATTAAGAAAGAATAAATCCAAATGATAAGGTTTAAAATATATACTAAAAAATGTATAAATTTTTTTTTTTAATGATAATACAACCCTATCTCATCCCATTTTCAAATTTGAGTAATTTTGGATGTTTTTTTGTGGTTTTTGTTTATTATAAATTAATATTTTGGATGTTTCCAAAAGTGCCCCTCTACTCTCTTGTAAAAGGGTACCTCCTCCCTCTTCTCTTCACTTCATTTTTAGCCTTCAAGCTCGAAAAAACCCTGCCAATTACTCTTCTAAATATCTCTAGTTATATTATAGAGTTTCTGGTCTTTTTAAAAGACCACCTCTAGTGCACTAAGAGGAAGTTTAAAAGAGGCACGTTGAGGAAGAGATAATTTTTCTACCGATTCTTTCATGTTTATTTCTTCTTCTACATCCTCTAATCTAGTTTTTTCATTATAAAGTAATAACATAACTATAACTAATACACATATATGTTATTATAAATATGAAACAACCCTATTTCACATTCAATATATCCTACGAAAAACGAAATCACTGTGCGTGCGTACGTACGGCTTACCGCCTCCACACCATGATGTAATATGTTTTTCCACCACCACCTTACATGGATGGGTATAATGGTGGAAATAATAGCTATATATAATTATAATAACATCGTTATGATTCTAATATATTATATCATCCACTCCAATTTCATTCAATAATTATGGGAATGATATGATCACTCGTGCGTGCATATGGATTACCATCTCCACAACAAGATGAGATTCATTATCCATGTTATCCATTCTAGAATGATTATAAATTATATATAATAAATAATCATGAAATATATGACATAATAATGGTACTGGATTTATATATATATATATATTTCATCTACTTAATTCCATTTAAGTCAATAAGGAAATGAAAAGAGCGTTCATGCGTATATACGGCATACCGTCACCATGAACGGTGTATTTCATTTCATTTATATATCTATTATATATATATATATAATGAATATATATATGATATATAAATAATTTTTTACATTCTAGAAGTAATTAAATCATGATAAAATTAATAATATCAAGAACAAAAAGTCCAAACACCAATGATAAATGAAAAGATTATTACCCAAAATGTTGCTTCCACATGGAATTGACAATTGAACAGGTTATATATAGTCATAATTAATTATATATGATATCATAAAAATTACTATGATTCTCGAATAAGTCAATGACATTATTTAAATCATTATACAAGAGTTTCGGACACGTACATAAGAAATTGGACCTAAGGTAAGGGATTACTTCGTCTCGCTTTTATTTCTGTGAGACATTTTCCTTAATCACCATCTATTTATTTTGTACGGTTTTTATGATTACCATAAATATTTTATTATTTTTATTATTAAGGATATGATATTTACATATGCATTTAATTCTCTTTATTTTATAACATGTATGATTCCACTGATAATAAATGGTATGGGATAATTATTCCAATCTTGTTATTATTAGAGATTGTTTATTCGTAAGTATTTACTGGTGTTATATTTATCATCCATGTCTATGTTTTATAAAAAATGTTTTCATAATGTTTTTAGTATTATTCTATGTATGTTGAAAGTCATTCTAACCAATTTTTGACTTTTACTATGTGGTATGGAAGGAATCATTATTTTGTTTACCATACGAGGTACTTTTATGGCGTGAATGTATTTTGACGATTTCATAACGCCTTATTTACATAAATATTACTATATAAAATTTCATGATTATTTTCAACAAAATTATTTTCTTTTAAATTGCACATCATTTTGAGAAAAGAAAATTATTTGAAAGAAGAAAGGATATTTTCTTCAAGAATTCATTCCATATTTTTTATGAATAATATTTTACATTTATGATGACATTAATTAATATGGTTATGTTTCAAGAATAATGTCTCTATTATTTACATGGTTTGATTTTGTTTATAATGAAATTATATCCATTGTTTTATATGGATTATGTTGTGATGTGATGATGATTATGAAACAAATTTTATTCTCTGGGTTATGTTGAAAGATTTATGTTTATTTTGTGGCACATGAAAGAATGATTTCATTCTGAGATGTGTGGGACCTATATTACCCTCAAATGCACTAGGTAAGGATTATATCTCACGAGATAGACATGGATGGAATGGAATGTAAATCTGGTTTGGTATTACAGGTCTGGAACGGCATGTAAACCCGGTTCCATAAGGGACTTTGTCCACTATGATGGTATTGGAAGCAATGCCTTGGCTACTATGAAAATCATAACATATGCTTAATGGTTTTCACAATTACATGCTTTATTCCAATTCTATTTTATCATGATTAATGTAACTTTATGATCTATGCCTTATTTACTTCCAATATTTATGTCATTAATCGTGATTCTGATATTTTATGTTCATGTTTTTACGTTCAAATGTTTATGGATTGTTTTATGTTCTCCATGGTTACCCTTAATGAGCATATGAGCTTACACTTTTTAGGATTTCTTTTCCCTAGGATATAAGTAAAGGTTTTAGGTAATAAATCAAAAGGGGAAGATCTTTGTGGGAGATGATGAAGATCTTTCACCATGATTAGAATATTATGTTCTGAGCATCCAAAGACACTAAATTAATATGGTCTTTGGCCATCTGTTTTTTCATGTATTAAGTATTCCAAAAAAGTAAAGTAGCGTATATGTATGTAAAGAATTGGGTCTCTATATACATAATTAAAAAATTGTATAATATTATCTTTTTTCCTCTTAGACAATGTATAATGATTGTTTTTCTATGAAATTATATTTTATTGATATTACTGTATTTAAAATTGAATGATATATTATTTAATACCAACAAAAAATTATAAAATGATGTAACAATGTTATAGAATTTTGGAGACCAAATCAAATTAGTATGTAGAGTTAATCAATGTTATTGAATGTCAAACTAGGAGTCATTATTTTCCACACAGTGTTCATTAAATAATTTCATTATCTATTAATTTCTCTAGAATAATATATATGAGTATTATAAAGTGAATGTTAGAGAAAATTAATAGATTCAAGATATTCAATAAATTTATTGAAATAGATCTCAGATTATTTATCAATATTCTTGGGACATAAGTGGGAAATAATTCAAATTTAATTCCTTTGAATCTTGTGTCACTAATTATGATACAATAGACATATAAAATTGAAATTTTACAGTCAATTATAAATTAGTTTCTAAGTAGAAAAAATTTCTACTTGGTTGGGTTGAGGATTATGATGCACGTTAAATTTAAATATTTAAAAATATTTTAAAATTTTGTTTTTTCAACTTCTATATAAGCTAGTTATAAGGAAAAATATATGATTACATATCATGAGACTTGTTTAAAGAGTAAAATATTGATGAAATATTTTAAAATATTAAGTAATACATGTTTTTCTAAAATATTGAATCAAAATATTTATGAGTTCGATTTAAAATATGAAGAATCTATTTTTATTAGTTTTATATATAATATATGATTTTATAGATACTATAATAAAAAATTGATTTCATTTTTCTATAATCAGATGACCATTGAAAGGGATCTAATAAAATTTAACATTAATGATTATGATCATTTAAATTCTATATAATATGATATGAACATTTAAATAAAAAGGTATAATTAAACTAGTGATAACAGAAAAACATATCTATTTTGTTAAAATTTAAACTATGATGAGGAATATATAACAAAATAGATATAAATATATTATAATGTTTAAAAAGTTAAATGGAAGAAAAAAATTATTGGAGGATGAGTTTATTTATTAAAAGAACAAAAGATGTTTATATTAATCTTATAAATATACTTTATATCAGTAGTTTAACAATAATTAATTGATAAATATGATGAATATAGAGAATTCATTGATTATTGGAGTGATGCGTGGTTTTTTACAATTAATGTTTCTGGTATTTAGGTAAAAGATTAAAAGTGTGTAATATATTTGAATCCATTTAGTAATTTAGAATTTAACTCAAATTTAAATTTAGGGTTATAGATATGAATTCCAATTTTATCTATAAATGATATTTTCAATTTGAAAGAAAATTATATTGAAGAAACATATGATCTTGTTTTTTGAATTTTTTCTATTCATGTCATTTCATTAGTTGTAGTGTATAAAAAATATATTATATATATATATTCGATATGAAATTAGTATTCTATAATTTTGATTTTTAAGAATATGTACTCATGGATAATCCATATCGATTCATACTATATGAGGTTGAAAATTATTTTGGAAAAAATGGAAATATCTATATGGATTTAAACCATACAAAAATTTTTCATTTTCTAAACTAAAAAATTAATGGGGAATGATTAAATTCCTAAAATGAAAAGATTAATGGATTAATAACGTTAGAGTTATGAGTGTATGTTATAAGTAACCAACATTATTACATTACATAATCATGAATTTAGTCAAGAAATAACTTCCTTTAACATTATGTATCTTTTTAAGATTATATATTTATAGAATTGGAATACAATTCATTCTTAAAATGACACACTATTACACTGTGGATACCATATAAATAGTATTAATTTCTTGCAAAATATAAAAATTTCAAATAAAACACGGTTATGTTGTCAAATTTTCAAATAGTTAACTTGCATCCATATTTTTTATACACATGATTATAACCTATGAAAATCATGTATGAACATGGGATGAGAACAAATATCTCATTAAGGGATATAAAAATATGGAAGGATAACATTAGTCCATAAATACATGTAACGTATGAAATCATTTTCAAAAGATACATTTGTAACCCATATAAAATTACTCTGTGAAAAATGATATTTACAAAAGATTCCCACAATAAATAATAACATAAATAGATCCATGAAGGTATATTGGGTGCATTACTTACATAATTTTATAACCCTCTCAGCTACCTTATAATTTGTATCCCTCACGACTACCTTACAATTTGTGAAACAATCACAGTTACACTTGGAGTAACCATACAGCTGGCGTCCAACTTACACATAACCAATGCATCGTAGGGGGATATATGTCACACCGTTCATCGTATAAAATTCCAAAAAACCATAAACTAATCATGCCACATTAATAATTGCACAAAAATAATTACTATTTTATTTAGAAAAAAATAAATAAAAAGTATTTTAAAAGAAATGCCCCTTACGAATATCATATAATTGAACTCATACTTAATAGAATGGATGTAACATGTATAGAAACTATAAATACACATAATTCAACAAAATAAAAAAAATAATCACATAGAAAATCTAAATTTAGCATAAATAATTACGTATATTGTTAACCCAAAGAATAGGAATCGGTTTATTAATTCCATTACCTCGGGTTTTTAATACATCACAATCATTTAAACAACCTATATAATTTCCAAAAGAGTGTTATTAATATATTATAGAATCATTTTCATCCTTATAACACCCTATATGATAATTTAGTAACCTCATTTATCCCTTTAATTTTTAGTATTTTGTTCATTCCATTGTTTTTGGGTTCTTTCTTTACTTGTTTTCCATGATAGGTTCATAATGGATGTTTTTGTAGATTGGAAGTGAAAATACAAAATTGAAATGGACTTGTATTTAAATATTTACAAAACCATAAATTATATCATTTAAAATTTTCTTTCTTTCATGAGGAAGATTCATTAGATAAAACATTATTGATATTTTTTTAGGTTATTTTTGCGATTCTTCAATCGTAAAGAACTCATTTTGTTTCATAAATTAATAACATGTGTATAAAATGATTCCAGAACCGTATATAAGATATAAAAAATAAATTATAAACTAGTTCAACCTTAACATGGATTCATGACTAGTCTTGAATTAAGTAAAATAAATTGAGACCACATCATCCACAATGTCGGTAAATCGACACATTACGGACAGTGTTTTAATTTATTTAATAAGTGGTAGAGGAGAAAAAATATAATGATGAGTATTATATAAACAAGATGAAATCATGAATATGTAAGATAAATAGTCATTCATGCTTCTTGGATAAGTGGAGGTGTGGAAAGAGAAATAATATAAATGAATCTCAAAATAAAATAAATGTTGAGAAATCCATTATAAAAATTTGGCAACCTAATGATGTCGCTTAAAATTATATAAAATATTTTATTGAGATAAAAGGGGTATCTCATCATTCATAAATAACATGGAAGGTAAGGGGGATATGTAATGACATAATCCAACATAATACAAATGAAAATAAAAAAACTAACATAAAATGAAAGTAATGAATGAAAACAAAAGAGGATGTTTACCTCTTGATCTCTTATCGTTGAGAACCTTTTTAAGGACTTTAGTTTTGGCCTTTTGGTTAATCTAGCAGCTCTGAAATGTGGGTAATAGCCTTGGGAGGAGTATTGGGTAGAACATAGATAAGGATCATATCATTAGAGGTGTGAGAGGAAGAGTGAAATTATTGTGGTATTTATAGTAGAGGAGAGAGGGTATTTTTCATTATTTTAATCATTATTATAATATTTTTTCTCAAGACTATGAATAGTGTAAATTCATGTGTCCCAAAATAGTAATAATGGCATGTGAGTTTGAACCAAGTGGTATTACATCATCCTTGCATCACCTATAATGTTTTAAATCAAGTATTTAGCATTTATCTTTTTTTATCATATTTTACTATTCAACAAAAATTCAATGATTTCATAAAATTCCAAAAAATTCACCATTTCCAATATTTAATGTGTAGAATTCTAAAATGAAATCCAATTTTTAGAAATAGTCTTCTAGATATTATAAATTTTCTTTTTAAATAAAATCATACATTATCCAAAAATTTAAAAGATTAAAACTATAATTATTTTTATATCACATTGAAAAATTAACAATGATATCATTATCGTAAAGAATTAAGAAAATAAAATAATAATAAAATTTAATATTCATTCGGGTCATATTACTATTCATATTACTATTCATAAGGGTGTGTCACTATTCACCAAATATCATGTTGATTCCATTAGACTCAAAATAACAAACTAAACAAAATTTTAGATAATTGGTTTTTGAAATTCAAAACATAAAAGTGAAAATATTATTTTTAAATTCTAGTAATAAATATCTACTTAAAACAAGGTTTTATTCATTTAAATTTATTTTTTTAAAAACATAGGATGTTTTATTAACCCCACCTTCTTTAAATAGCATCCTCACAATATTATTTACTTCTTAAAAAAGTGATGGTACCTTTCTCTCATAGCATTTTCAGAATACAATATTTCTTCTTCAGCCATGTGGTTTCTCTACAAAAACTTTTTCAGGAGGATTTCCTTATTCTGAAATACATGTTCCTTTGGAACAAGAATCTAAACTATTTCCACTTCATAAGAAAGGTTCTCTTCCAGCTGAACTTTTTCTGGGCTAAAGATATGAGTTGATTCTGGCATATACTTTCTCAACATTGAAACATGAAAATCCTTGTGTACCTGAGAAAAACGCAGAGGAAAAAATACTCAGTATGCAACTAGTCCAACATTCTCCATGATTTCAAATGAACTGATAAACTATAGACATATATTTCATTTTTTACCTAAATTCAGTACACATTTTCAATAACCAATTTTAATGAAAATGTGGTCACATACCTCGAAAGAGAATTCTTTCCTTCTGTTATCTACATAACTTTTATACCTACTCTGAGTTTTCCTCATGTGATGTTGGATCATCTTCACTTTCTAATCGAATTCCTCTACCAATTCTATACCCATAAACATTATTTCACTGAATTCATCCCAAAATTCTAGAGTCTGACACCTCTTTTAATAAAATGCCTCAAAAGTTTCAATATGTATACTAGAATGAAAACTGTTATTATAAGATTACTCAACTAAATAATGATGTCGGTCCTAAAATCCCTGGTAGTACATTGAACAAGATCAAATCATATCCTCAAAAGTATGAATTGTTCACTCTGACTACTCATCTAATTGAGGATGAAACGAGGTACTAAAATTTAATTAGGTGTCCAAAGACTTCTGAAGGCCCTTCAAAAAGTTATAACTGAACCTAGGATCCTGATCATATATAGTGGAATGAGGAACTCCATGTAACCTGATAATCTCCCTAAGGTGAAATTGAGAAAGATGATCCAAATACATTATTTGTCGAATAGAAATAAAATGTGGAGATTTTTTCATCCAATCAACAATAACCCAAATTGCATTGTTACCTCGAGATATATTTTCTAGTCCCCCACAAATTCCATGGATACATTATCTATTTCCACTCTGGAACTGTAAAAGGCTGATGTATCTCGTTCAGTAACTGCCACTTTGCTTTAACATGTTGACATGTCAAACATTTCATGGTAAAATCTGTGATAACCCTTTTCATTACATTCCAACATGAATACTTTTTATGGTCTCTTTAAATCTTAGTACTGCAAGGATGAACTGGAAATGGTGAACTATGATCTTTACATAACAAATATTTCTTCAACTGGGAATCACTAGGCACACACATCCTTTTTCCCAATCCAAACACCCAATCTTTATCATGATTAAATTCTGGAAACATACCCATTTAAATAAATTCTTCCTTTTTCAGAAACTCATATTATTTTTTATGTGCTTTCTTAAGTCTATTTGATAACGATGACAGTACTGAATCTTGAAACAAAACATAGGTATTTTCTGCACCAACGACTTGTAATCCAAAATTCATCAAATCATTAATCAAGTGATTATGTTCAAAACGTAACATGGATAATGATGCATGATGTTTTCTACTCATGGAATATTCCTCTTTGTTTTATTTTCTATCATAGTAATTGATTATGAAATCATTATCTTTTATCAGTTCAATCCATCTTCTCTTCCTTATGTTTAATTCCTGTTGAGTGAATATATACTTCAGAATTTTTTGGTTAGTATATATTTTACATTTGGATCTATATAAATGATGCCTGCAAATTTTCAAAGAAGAAACCACAACTTCTGATTACAATGCATGGGTGGGATAATGTAACTCCTGAGGTTTTAGTTGTCTTGAAGCATATGTAGTTACCTGATCATTTTTCATCAAAAAAACCAATTCCCTTCAATGAAGCATCCCTATAGTTGAAACATTCACCATTTCGTGGAGTCAAGGCCAAAATTTGAGCATTCACTAATCTCTTCATCAGTTCCTAAAAACTAACATGAAATTATTTTTTCCAAATAAATTTAACCCCTTTTCATGTTAACATAGATTGTATACTAGCTAAACGTGAAAATTTATTAACAAATTGTCAGTAATAACCTAATAATCTTATAAAACAAGGAATCTCTATAACATTTATTGGTATGTTCTATTCATCGATCACTTTTTTGGCTATATCTACTGTTATTCCATCCTTATTTATGATGTTCCCAAGAAACTAAATCTGTTTCAACCAAAAATCACATTTGATTAATTTTCCATACAGTTTCTTTTCCCTTATGGTTTTTAAAACAACCCTTAGATGTTTTTCATGCTCCAATTTCATTTTTGAAAATAACATGATGTCATCAAGAAACACAACAACAAAATTATCCATGAACTCATGAAATATTCTATTCATATGATTAATGAATATAGAAGGTCTATTAGTTAACCCAAATGACATAACAAAAAATTCATAATGGCCATATATAGTACGAAAAGCAGTTTTCAGGATGTCTTCATCATTCACCTTCAGCGGATAGTATCTGGTTCTCATTTTAATATTAGAAGAGTACTGAGATCCCTATAGTTGATCAAACTATTCATCGATTTGAGGCCAAGGATACATGTTTGTAATAGTGATGTTATTCAGAGCTCTATAATCAATGCATAGTCTCATGGAACCATCTTCCTTTTTAACGAACAAAACATTATAACCCCATATTGAACAGCTAGGACTAATGAATCCTTTGTCATCAAAACCCTTCAACTTATTTTTCAATTAAAGAAGTTATATTTTTAGCCATATGATATGGTGGTTTTAAAATTAGATGAGCATCAATAACTAATTCAATTTTTTATTTGAATTTCTGATTGGGTATGACAATGGGTTACTCATAAAGAAAAACCTCAAGGTATTCACATACCATTGGTACATCATTAATCTAAACAGTTCCCTTATTTTCAATAATAAGAGCAAGATAACATTCATTTCCATCTTTCAACAGTTTCTCATCTTCCAGAGATTTTATCAATTATATGGGTTCATTATTGTATTCAAACTGAAATTATTTCTGAAAAAAAATTATTTAGCTCTGCAATCAATCATATTGTGATAAACAGAAAGCCAATCAATTCCCAGAATAACATAAAAATCAACTAAGGGAAAAACAACAAGTTTTTAGTGTAATTTCATTCCAAAGACCATAATAGAAATATTCTTATAAACCCTCTTTTCTATAATATTTCATTTTGGTGTTTTAACAAAAATTACCAGTCTCATTTGTTGAGATGATATTTCAAATTTACTAGAAAATTCTTCATTAATGAAGAAATTTGTAGACATCATATCAAAATGTATATTAGAAAAATATATATAAACAAATAATTTACCTAATACAACTACATTGGATGGATTGACATATATTGATGAGGTATCAACGTATATCACTACACCTTTCTTCATATATTCTGGGTTCTATGCATCATTCAGATCTCTATTTGGTTAGGTATTTTAAATTAGTGATTTTACAACATTTAAAACACTTTATATTTTTATTTTCAGGATTACTCTTAGGATAATTTTCATTAAAATATCGGGCCATATGCCCAAACATACACATCAAAAACACTTCCCAATTTTAGTAATACATTATATAGGGTGATTCTTGCCAGACTTTTCGCAAACTAGAAACTAGATTTTATTTCCATCATATTTCAATGGTTGATTATTACCCATCACTTGTCATTAGGTCTTCTTATATTTATTGGAAAAGTACACGTGATCATCAGAAAACTCCATCTATAAACTCTTAGCACATCAGACATATTCATCATAACATTTGAATTCTTGAGAGGCCAAAAACCTTTGATACGTTGTCGTCAGTCATTAGTAAAATTGGTTAATTTTTCTATCAAGATTCATAATTATATTTGGAGAATACCTCTCCAATCGGATGAATTAAATTCATACACAACCACTTATTATTCATCTTTTTCATCAATTCAAGGAATTTATTCTCCATCCTATGTCGCACCACCTTAGGAAATTATTTTTAAAGGAAAATACTTTTAAATTCATCCCAGTCTAGGAAATCAATATCCTCTTTATCCCTAATATTCCTTAACATTTACCACCACTGATTAGCTTCATCTTCAAAACTATAAATGGAAATACATATATTTTGATTATATAAACACCACATAATATCGAATATCTTATCAAGGGATTTAATCCATCCTTCTACCACTACTAGGCCATAAGATCCATGGAAATAGGGAGGGTGTTGTCTCATAAAATGTTCCACTATTGTCATGTTTCGTTGTGGTACCTATGATTGATCTATTTCATGGATTTGATCAACATATGTTTCCAGTGTTATCTGAGCCATTAATATCACAAACTTCTTAGATATAATCCCAACCATTCTAGGCTGTAGATTCCAATGGATTTCATTCTGTTTAGTGCCTCTCCTGTTCAACATACATGTTTCTTCTACAGATAACCATTAGGAACAAAAAAATCATAGTTGAAGAAACATGGTAATATTTAAATGTTATAACATTTGAAATTTACTATAGAGTAAGAAGCATTTTTATAATTATATTAACATCATCCTAAACCCTATGGTTATCTAAGTCTTCCTCTGAAACCATCTATAAAGTCATAGCCTTATATAATTAAATAAATTTTAATTTAGTAAATAAATCACATCCTTTTACATTAAAGAGCTTTTAAATATTATATCTTTAGAAAAATGGGACATAATAAATTCACAAAATTACACATTATTACCTAGTAGATACCATAAAAATTGTATTCATTTCTTGAAAAATATAAAACTTTTCAAATAAAACAAGATTTCATTGAAAAATATTCCTACATTTTATTTGGATTCTTTATTTTCCAAAAAAACCCTTATGACCTGTTAAAATCATTTAAAAAATGGTATGAGCAATAAAAATTAGTAACAAATATAAAAAAGAAGAAAAGAGCACATTATTCCATAAATACCTGTAAAGTATAAAATTATTTCTCAAAAGATACACTTCTCATCCATATATACTTACTTGGTGAAACATGAAATTTCCCCAAGATTCCCAAAATACATAAGAACATAAATATAATCATAAATGTAACTTGTAGCATTATTTACATAATTTTGATACCCTCTCGACTACCTTATAATTTTTAACCCTCACGACTACCTTACAATTTGTGTAACCATCGTAGTTACACTTGGAGTAACCATACGGTAGATATCCAACATTCAAATATCCAATTATTTGGAGGGAGATATAGGTCTCATCCTTCATCATAAAAGTTTCTGAAGATGCATAAAATAATCATATAACATGAAAAATTGCACAAAATCATTAATTGTGGAATTTGTAAAACCAAATTTTAAAATATAATTTTAAAAGAAACACTCATACAAATATAATATTAGTGATGTGATACTTAATAGAGTGGATGGAACATGTATATAAACTATAAATATGAATAATTCAACATAATAGAAAAAAAAATTCATCACACATTAAATAGTATACTATAGGAATATTGATGTTTAATGATAAACCAAAGAATGGAAATCGGGTTATGAATTCCCTTATCTCAGGTTTGTCTTACTTATAACTCATTTAAAACCCTTGTATAATTGTTAAAATAGATTTATTAATATCATATAGAAACATTTTCATGTTTATAACATCTTATATGATCATTTAATAACCTCATTTCACCCTTTAATTGTTATTATTTTCTTCCTTCCATCGTTTTATGTTCTTTCTTTACATGTTTTCCATGAACGATTCATGATGGGTGTTCTGATCGATTGGACGTGAAACTCTACAATTGGAATGGATTTATATTAACATATTTATAAAATGATAAATTATACAATTTAACATTTTTAGTTCTTTAATTGGGATGATTCCTGAGTTAATGATTTATTGTTATTTGTTTATGTTATTTTGGCAATTCTATGATCGTTAAGAACTCATTTTGTATCTTAAATAAATTAAATGTGTATAAAATAATTCCAAAACCTTTTATAATAAATAATACATAAAATATAATTTGGTTCAATCATAACATGGTTTCATGACCTTTTTTTAAGTAAGTAAAATAAATTGAAATCAAATCGTCCACGATGTCTGTAAATCAACACATCACAGACAATATTTTAATTTCTTGAATAAGTGAGAAAAGAGAAGAATTATAATGGTGATTATTCCATGACATGATGAAATCAGTAATATGTATGATATGGTATAATTCATTCCTCTTAAACAAGGGGAGGTGTGGATATAAAATGAAAATAAATGAATCTCGAAATAAAATAAAAGTTGACAAATCCCTTATGAAAATTTGGCACCCAAACGGCG
Source organism: Viscum album (assembly GCA_963277665.1). Classification (NCBI taxonomy): domain Eukaryota; kingdom Viridiplantae; phylum Streptophyta; class Magnoliopsida; order Santalales; family Viscaceae; genus Viscum; species Viscum album. The sequence continues at coordinate 1,273,468,740 of OY728146.1, forward strand.
TCGCTTAAAATTTCATAAAATATTTTAATGAGAGAAAATAGGTATCTCAACATTATTAGCTAATATGGGATATAAGGGGGATATGTAATATCATATCCCAATATAAGCTAAAATAAATTTTAAAAAAACATAAAATGATTGAAAAAAAAGAAAAAAAAGAGGTTGTTTACCTATTGATTTCATATCCTTGAGATCCTTTATAAGGCATTTGGTTTTGGCCATTTTGTGATCCCAAAAGCTCTAGGACGTCGGGAAAAGACATGGGTGATGTATTGGGTAAAACATAAGTGAGGATAAATGCTTGAGAGGTGTGGTAGGAAGAGGAAAATGATTGTGGGGCTTATAGTGAATGAGAGGAGGTATTTTTCAATTTTTTAATCATTATTATAATATTTTTTTCTCGAGAATATAAATATTATCAATTCATGTGGCCCTAAATAGTAATAATGGCTTGTGAGTTCGAACCAAGTAGTCTTAAATTATCCTTGCATCACTTGTGATACAGTAAATCCAGTATTTAGCATTTATCATATTTTATTGTATTTTACTATTCATCTAAAATTCTTGAATTTCCAAAAATTATAAAAAAATCACCCTTACAATTTTTTGACATGTAGAATTTAAAAATTAACTCCATTTTTTGAAAATGATTTTTTAAATATTATTAATTTAATTTTTAAATAAAATCATACTGAATTCAAAATTTAACAATTTTAAAACTATAACTGTTTTTATATAACATTGAAAAATTAACCAAGATATCATTATCATAAATGATTATGAAATAAAATAAAATAAAAAATTACTATTCATTAGGGGAATATTAGTATTCATAAGGTTATATTACTATTCTCCAAAAATCAAGACAGTTGCATTAGACTCCAAATATCTTATTGGACGAAATTTTAGATGACTATTTTTTAAAATTCAATACATAGTAGTGGAAGAAATTATTTGTTAAGGCTAGTTATAAATATCTAGTTAAAAAAAGTTTCATGCAATTCAATTTTCAAATAAAACATGGTATGTTACCCATGTACACATGTTGTAATATTTTATATTGATGATAATAATTTTTATGAGACATGGGTTGTTTTCATTTTAAGAAATATTTTATATATGAATAGATATTTTATAATGTTTATGTTTTGATAGAGGAAATTTTTAATAGATTACAAATTAGACATGAGATACAAATTATCCTTTTATCATAATAGAAATAGAACAAGGTATTACAGTATTATATTGTAAATAATAATTTAAATAATGTCTCTACCCCAAAAAATGGGTATAAAATTGTGTTAAGATGTTATATGCCAAATTGTTATTCAAAAGGGAATGGAAAAATTTATTAGAATTATAATATAAATAAAATCATCTTAAAATAAAATATTTTATATACTATCTATAAGTTCATGATCTATATGTGTTCCCAATGATTATAATTTTAAGGATACTAAATGAATTCATAGTATATCATGGTTATTTTAAATTATGGTATATGATAACGGAAAATAGAGAATCATGATTTTATTTAAGATTTATATTGAGGTGGTAATATTTATTATAAAATAATAATTTAAATATTCATATTTATACTAGAAAATTAATGTGTCATTATTCGTTGAAAAAAAGTAACACATAGTCAAATAGAAGATGGGTTTTTTGGATTTCACACTATCCTGTAAAAAAACATGTATAAAAGGAATGTTAGAAAATTTTATGGTAAAAGTATAATTTATATTGATAAGTTTTTATAATTAAAATATTTAAAATCAATATATCATATGACTTAGCGAAAAAATAAAATTCAGAGAACATTACTATCAAATATTAATATTATTATTTCATGTTGTATTATGAAGATATATTTTATTCAAACACGGGAATATAATTATGAGATATTTGAAAAAACATAATAAAAATTCCAAATGAAATAGTTAATACTAAAAAATGAATTTCCTCCTATGAAAACATATATTTTTTTAATGGTTTTTCTATTCATAATAAATTCAATTTTTTACTCATAGTTAATAATATGAGTGAATATTATGTTACATTATTCTCAATGGTTTCATATCATTATTTTAATATTAATGTAGTTTTATTAAAAATATAGGGAATTAAAATGGGATATTAGAGGTTTGGAATATATAAATATGTGATATAAAAATAATGGTTTTAGGTATATAGTTCACCTATTTCAAAAACCAATAAATAATATGGAACAAGGGATGAAATTTTAATCATATTATTTTTTATTATAGAAAATTAGTGATAAGATTCATATATTTTATAAAACCCCATGAAATTATATGATTCATTTTTTCTCAATTACATATAATGTTATATATAGAATAAATTTTGCAATCGATAATGTATGATGATCTATTAAATGGATAAAAAATACCAATAGGTGGGATGAAACAATCAAGGGACATTGATAAAATAGTTTTAGTTTGGTTTGATAATACATTGAGTTTTTTTATTTTTTTAATGTCATAAATGAGATATAAATATATTATTTATATAATATGTCGAAGAAATAGTTGGAATTATTATTATATTTTTCCTCTTTTTTTGATCGGGTTTTAATAGAGAAATGTGTTTTTAATTATTAGATACATGTTTATTGAGTATTTTTTTATCTTGGAAATGATTAAAAATACTTTCAAAAGTTTTTGAAGGTTTTAATATATTTTTCAACGATATATATAATTTAGAAACGTTATTTGAATATACATAATTAATAAGGTGATCATGAAGGGTTAATGGTTGACCACATTAATAAAATTAATTAATCATGTTTGGTTTTTTAATTGAATTTTTAAAAATAATAAAATGAACATGATGTGTTTTTATTATACCATAAAAAAAAGAATTGATATAAAAATTTCTTGAGTAATACATGAAAAAAATTAGGTGATCGTTAATGGAAAAATTGATCATGAATATTGAAAAAGTGATCATGAAAAATCAACATTGTCAATATAAGAGGATATTAATTTATATGATATGTTCTTATTAAAATAAAAATATACTGATATTTTTTCATTTTATTATATTTCATTATTATTTTGAATATCTAAGCATGGGATTCTAATGTAATTATACTACTTCACTGTGATTATTTTATAAATATTCTACGAATAAGATATGATATATTTATATTCTTTTCAAATACAGGACTATTTCATTTTATTTTATGTGAAATACCTAAAAAAAGAAACTATGAATCATATTTAAGTATTATTTTTTACATGATTGATGGGGAATTTTAAATTAATGTATAATAATAATATATTAAATTTTTTTATATCTTTTATTCATTGATGAAATTTATTATTTTCCAGAATTTATGATTATTATAAACATAGCTTCTAGAGATATTAAATACCAATAAAATTCAGATTCATTGATGAAATTTTTTAGGGAATTCAATTAAATAATTTCATATAATATTCTAACCATATTTTATTTATGTTTCAAGTATTAAAAAGGGGTAATGATGAATTTATTGAATTACTTGGTCATTTTAAAAAAAATGAGTAATTATATTTCAATTTTAAATAATTAATGGAATATAAGAATCAATTTATTGCGAGACATTATATCTTTGGAAGACCTGAGAACATATCATATAACTGTGGAAATACAATAATAATTAAAATAATACATTTTCATTGATGTTATGACATCCACATGAATAAATAATATATTAAATATTATGATAAACCATTCAAAATAATCACAAGGAAATCAAGTCTAAAAAATTGGATATATTAAATGGGTTAAAGTTAATAAACTTCTATTCATATAATTATTTAGGTTATTAATGATGAATCTATGAATTAGATTTCAAAAATCATAGAAATTCAATATTGACACAACATGAAGTGAATTTTTTTAAAATGTGGGGTGCTTGCTATTTTTTTAATAGACACCATAGAGGAAGAGAATCATAATATAAGATAGGACTTATACAATATCATGTATAAATGTAATATTTGTTAGAGAAATCCAAGAATAAATTAGTAATAATTCTATATCAATTATCATCACTACATATATATCTATTCTATATCACATATATGTCGTATCATAAAGACATTCGGAAGATAGGAAAGGTGTAATATTTTCATTATCATTATAACCCAATGGAAATTTGATAAAATATTTAATTGACTAAAACCATTAATTTAAAAATCTATAGAAATTAGGTTCATTGATTTCTAAATAAAAATAAAAGTATTTGTTTTAATGTTTTAAATAGTGATTATAGAATACCAATTGCCTTAAGAATGTTAAGATGATAAAATAATAATGTTGATTATATTGTGGATGGTGAATTTAGAAAGAAAATGGTAAAATGATGATATAATTTTACTCCTGGAAAATATATTTGAACAAGAATCAATTAATGAATGTTAATAAAACTATGAAATTATTATTGTGTGGATGATGGGGACTCAGATAACGATTCCTTAATGGGGTGTTAAGATAAAACATAATATGATAGTGTAAATGTAGGATTCATTTAATATACCACCCATGGTAAAATAACCCAACCAAATTAATCATAATAATTATTAAATGTAATTCACTATGATATGGTGATTCATAATAATAATAATTTTTAACCTCCAAAGCCAATAGATGATGGAAAATATTATTTTAATACTTTTTTTGTAGAGGATCAAAAAATAATGTTGTAGCATGAACTATCTATATCAATTTATTAATTGAAAATTATATGTTTACATCAGGTTTGATATATTATTTAATATCATAAAATATTTATTGAGATAATCAATGTTTCTTTAAGACTTATCGGTTGATTTATTGGTCAAAACACCAAGTGGTTAAAATATAAAATCTCTAGTATATAAATCATTCCAAATTGTAGTTTATGAGAAAAATATTTTATAAATTTATAAATTTTTCTATTTTTAGAATATGATATCGTGTTTCAAATATATTTTCTCTCTTTATACCAGTCCAATATCATGTACCATGTGAGAAAAAATCATTTTTCATTCTAAAAAATATTAAAATTATATACATAATCTTGGTAAAGGATGAATTTCCTTTTATAAACCAGTTTCTATTATGATTCTTATAAAATATAAACTTGAATTCTAACAATTTACTTAAGGCCTCCATAAAACCTAACATGCATCCTAGAACATGGGATGGATTGACAGGTGTTTCTGATCCCCATGGGATAGTAAATATTTCATGTGCATCATATAAATAGTTATTAAATATTTTCCAATAAGGTTATCAATAAAAATAAATAACCAAAATATACAACAAACTGGATGGACATAGAGAATCACAATAGTCATTCATGAATATATGATCAAAAATAAGTATATTCATGTTTTAAATAAAATATTAAATTTATAACCATAACCCCAATGTTCAAAATTGGGATGGATCTATAAAAAGAATCAAGACCATCCAAGATTACGGAGGACCAACACCCTCCATGAATCAAATATCAAAACTTTCCATAATAGAGTTATACTAAAAAGTGTACCCACAACCTCTTTCATGGGAATCCTTTGCATTACCAGATTCCAAATAAACAAGGTTTACAAACTCCCAAGGGTGGATGTATTGTGTTATCTCACATTCCTAGTAGGATAGAAACATTTTTTGAATGCCTATCCATTATAATTACTATAAACATGAAAAATTTTAATGCATGAAATCAGTTTAGTTTTTGAAACATAATTTACTCTTGAAATAAAGATAAAACATAGATGTACAAACTGAAATAGGTTAAAAACTAAAAAATAAGCATGGGTAATCACTAAATTACTAAGGTCAGTAGGGACCCAATATCTCCATACTCTCATTAAACAAACATGGACATGAATGTTTGTTCTCTTACATGATCTAACCAACCCCCTTCATCATTTTAGATATTATTATCACATAATTATACTAGGTATGGTTGTTTGTGAATACCATACATGTCCTAGTCTAACCAATGATGTACCCAAGATTCCTATATTAGTCACCCCATATATCAAACAATGAAAACACATTTCTCACAAACCATATAATCACATGACTAGCATACTATATCCATGAACATATATAGTAGATAAACCACTTACAATGTCATATAAGCAATAATACCTTTTAAAAATCCATTTTTATGCACACAAACACATAATTCATAATAAATTTTGAAATATTGGAAGGAAAATTTAAATCACCAAATTATAGTAAAATAAAGTACCACAATCCTTTAATGTTTAATAAAAAACCAACTAGTTGAAAATTAAAAGATAATTCAATTGGATATCCTATTGAATCATGATTAAACCACCAAGATAAAAACCTATGACAAAACAATTTGGTCCATCACACTCAAGGTCACTACAACCACAAGAGAGAGGGAAACAAAATAAAGATGAGAGATAAAGCCAATATAATAATATATGAGACAATTACATCAATACCATTAAATGAACCATGCTCAAACAACCTAATTGAAGCCAATATACAAATGGATGAGTGAAGATCCATGCCTAACGATGTAGATGTATATTATGGGAACTGAGGGGTTGAAATGGGTTAAAATGTGTAATGAGTTTTTTGGAAACCCTATTTTAAAAAACTAGAAAGATGGCATGGTTTAGATTCTTGATTTGATATACCATGCACCAAATATGTTTGATCCTCTTTCACAACTGGTGAAGGTCACATGGATTATTATAGAAAATATCCAAAACTATGTGCCCATTAATGATGGAACTCTAGTGTCACTGTCTATGATTCATGTGTATTTTAGGGAATGGGGCATGGTTTATATTATACATGATCCAAACAAGTTCTACACTAGGTCTCCCCAAAATGAACTTTTTTATTTCAAACACACCCAAAAATTATATTTAATAATAAAAATACAAAATACCTGAAAATAAAGTAATATAGAATAGGGTCTGTTAAAATTATATACATTATGTTATAATACACTAATGAGAGTTCATCTCATTGACCGATTACAATATATGTTTGTGGTCATTTCATCTCCCCAATATATTTATTCCCACATCTCATTCTAATCATTTGTGTTCTTCCATAGAAATTGAAATAACAAAATATTTTTTCCTAGAAGAATATTCTCCTAGGAATCTTCATTCCGAACTAGCTTCTTAATCAATGGTTTCTCAGGTTCCTACTCGAGATCATCCCATCTGAACAAATCATAAGGTTTTTTCATATAATATTCAAACTAACAAATAAGAATAAAATTTAAAAAAATTTAAATTAAGAATATAATACTAAATTTTAGGCCACCACATTTATTATATTAGTAATATAAATGTGAATGATATACATAAATGTGAGTTTCCCTTTCATTACAAGACTGTGAAGAGCCAAAACAATTTACACCATCCAAAACAACATTACCACAATTTCTAATTCCAATGCTCAATATTGATTATTTTTATATGAATTATATCAACGCTAATATTTCATCAAATTTTATCAAATCAAACGATTATTTTTTTCTATTTAATTATTATGGGTCTAACTAAATTTTTTTCACCTACTTCTGTCCATAATAATGGATACAAATTAGTTAAAATATAGAATACTTCAAATAAATCCATCATAATTAATGATTTGTAACAATTATTATATAATAATTACACTGATGTGTAATGGTTGTCCAAGGAGCCATCAATGACTAACACGTTTTCAGGAAGAATTAATTCATATATATGGCTCTCCAAATTTATTCAACCATCCATTTTTGGATGTAATGTCTTGTTAATCATGAACTATGACCTCAATTTTTTTTAGAGGATTACATAGGACAAAGAGGTAAAACATGGATCCATATTAGATATAACAACATAAATAAAAAAATAAATCATAGATTTTTTTAGGCATATATCCCATAAATATTATCAACATTTCAAGATTATGTGATTAAGATAAAGTGAACCGACATCCTCATACATTCAATAACCACCCAAATCGTGTTCCTTCCCAATGGGTTATAGAGTAACATTATAATGATACTTGTGGATACATTTTACAACATCTTTGTATGAATAAGAAAATGATGAAACAAGAATAATGACATATAGAACTAAAATTTGACCTCCCTACTTGCATTGAATCATATTATGAAGACAGTTATATGTTTCACACCTATAACACCTAAACAAGTATCACACATAAAAAAACATAATGTTTATGATATTATGGATAACCATTATTGATGATGATAGTCCTATAACACAACAATTCACGGAGATGATAAAACATCAGAATCTCTTTTAATGCAAAAAATACCCCCATATAACAAAATAAAATCTCGATACACCGATGAGTTATTTATTAACTATTTTAGTCATTGGAAAATGCATATCTATATTTTTATCCCCAAATAAATAGAATATGTGAGGTTATAATATTTTTCCCATATATATTCATATCATCCTAGACCTATTTAGATACTGAGAACATTCAGGTGAAGAGTATCATCAAAATCAACTCATCATTGGATAATTTTTTAGCTCGACTTGGAAATATCATTCTCAAAGCATCAACAACCACATTTCCAATATTCATTGTTTTGAAATTATATATGTCAAAACTCAGATGGTACTAAATTCATAACAGATTCCTCACATTCAAAAACTTATAGAAGAATATATACCTTAATATTTCATTATTATTTAATAATTTAAACTAATACCTAAAATGATATTGAAATCACCATTTAAAGGCACACATAACCCCCATAATATTGAGTTAATGGGTTGGGTAATTATTCCCATGTGGTTAGATATGGATAGATCAATAATCTTTCACTTGTTAAACCTACATACTCACACAACCAAAGATATTAGTTATATTGTCAAAAAAGGCCTAATAACTATATCTAATCTCAGGTAAGATAAAAATTCATGAAGAGGTTAATCACCTCTTAATATATTTGAAATATTTTTGAAATTTTAAACTCTATAATAACATCACACCATTTTGGGTGATATTTTACAATTGAATGAAATTATAAGAGAAATATCTAATGATCCTACCATAATACCCTTTGAGGCCCAAAAAACATTAGATCGTGAATTAATTCCTTTGATAATCCCATTAAATCCTTATTGAAATCCCTCATAGGTTAATTGGAACTCAATTTCTTGGGATAAAAATTCATAGAGACATAAATTTTCATATCCAAAAACTACTCATTGAACAATTGTCCTAGAGATGACAATCAAATAAAATTCCATGAACATTGCTAAAATTATTCCCATGGACCTCATAAGATCATTAGTATAGGAAAACGTAATCTAAAATCTCTATGATGAATGAGACTATATATCTATGGAATAATGGGTTTATAATATCCATAAGAACTATTGGAGAATATGCCATATTTAAAAGAATCTCCAAATAATAGAAATGGTCATACCTACTTCAGAAATAAATTAGATGAATATCATCATCTATAATCATAATTTGGTGATACCATGAACAAATATTGAACTATTAGAACCTCATATCTCATTTTATCTAGTGAAAAACATAATCCTGGTAGGGAAATTGATATTTGTTTGTTTGGTTACGTGGTTCATCATTTGATAGTATGTTCTATACCAATGATATTCATAATCATAAATAGAAATGATCAGTAGATTTTACCAAGTATATCTTATATGTAAAAGGATCCCTTTTTGTAGTATATCATTTAACGTTATGTTTTAATCACATAAATCGATGGGGTTTATATGATATAAGTGTAATAATATTGACTACACCCCTAATGATAAATAGATGGTGAACTGCACATCATGTTAGGAAGGAAAGACTAAAAAAATCTTTAGGAAAAATCTTAAGAACTCATCAACCATTGAATGTTGTGTTCCCTCTAATCCAATGTAACGACCCAAAGTTTCATTAATGGAAATACCTCTTGAAATATTTAAATATCTCTTTATGTAAAACGATTATAAAAAATGTCAAATTATTTTGTTTTATGTTAAGAATTGTGATCGTTGCTTTTATAGTAGTTGAACAGTGATCACATGATTAGTATAAATATAGGGCTTTAACAAATCCAATTTACTCAGACAAAAGAAGCGATGGCCTCATCCAGTAGAATTGCTCCATAAAAATACCATTTGTCAGAGCTGGGAAAAGAGGTAGTTTCCTTGGGCTTCGCTCTTGACCAAGCCCAACCTGAGCTTCATCATTTCAAGCTTGAACGGGGACGACTATGGTAAAAGTGGAAGTTAATAGAGATTACCACTCGAGCGATGTAATCTGAGCCACCCCAAAAGACGGTCACTATTGAACACCTTACCCTTAGGTATTATGCATCTATTGTAAGGGGTTATGTAACAAATATCTAGTACTATGTTCATGTACATTATTTTTTTTGTATATAATAATGTATATACTTTCTTGTAATTATTGATACGTTGTGAATTGTTTTTAAAGTAAAAAATAGTGTTTTTAGTTTTTATTTAATTAAGAATTCAATTTTATTAAATTTAGAGATTTTTGAATTCTATAATATTTTAATAAAAAATTATTATTATTATTAAATTAATTTTTATTATATACAAATAATCATATAATTTTATGAATGCAATTTTAATTTTTATTAAGGTTTAAAATCCATTTTTGTCAAAACCCATGAATTTTCAATAAATGTCGGTTTTTTTAAAAGTTAAAATTAACATATTTAGATAATTATTTTGATAAAATAAATATTATTTCTAGAATCAGGATGTCAAAATTATCCAATGGTGAAATTTTCATAATTTTCTGAGACAGTCAAATTTTTGGTTAAAAATTAAATACCATTTAAATATATAATGTGTTTTATGACATCATAATTACCCAATAGTGATGTAATAAAATAATATAAGCTTTATTTTCAGCCAATATATGTTTCACCATTAATATAATGTGATTTTGGGTTTGTTTGACTTACTTTGAAAAGAATAATGGACCACTTAAGACTTATTAAACACCTTGTCTTTTTAAATTGTTTTCCATGGGAGTGTGACTCAACTCCACATAGAAAACCCTATTTTTTAAAAATTTAGGACTTTGGCCTTATAAAATATTGTTTTCCTCTTCCCTTTTCCAAACACCATGGGCAAAAACCATGGGATGGTTTGTGGTTTGGATTAATTTTATATAACGGGTCCCAAACCTAAATAATAAAGAATTTCCTCACCTTTCCTATATAAACCCACCCACGCTCCAGCATCCTCCTCACTCAAAGCCTTTGGAGTTCATCCAAACTCTGCCCTACTCTATTTATAATCCACCCATGGTTCCCAATCTCCCCATAATCCTCTCAAAAACCTCTCTCTATCCTTTGGAAGCACACTTCCAAGTAAGGGTTTTCTTCATTTTTCATTTTTGTCCAATTTTCATTAAGTTGTTTTTACCTTTTAATTTAAATTACTAATGTTGGGGTATGGTCTCTAACCTCCCTCATACATCACTCTTAATTTTTTAATGATGGGATACCCTTTCTCTCTCATTAAATGTGTCCTATGTATACCCGTTACTATGCCAAAATTCCAAAAAGAGCTTCTCTCTCCTCATTTACATTCAAGAAATACTTTTTATAAATGTCCATTACAATTGTTGGGACATGTATCAATATGAATTCATTACTGTCCATTACATGTAAATATTATGAGCAACCACTTTATCTCTCATCAACCATTTTTATGAATTCTTATGTCACGTCGTTACGCAGCAGAAATCGCACCGATTTTCTAAGCCAATGCCATTGTGTAGTGAATACCATGCCCATTTCTCCATAAAGGGTATTCACCTTTATGCACATTTATTTATTGATTATAAAATTTCATGTATTAATTCCACATTCCTTTATCGTGGAACAAATTATTATGTTTTATGAATCCATGTTTTATGATCCATGTGGCACACTTATGCATGAAATGAAATGTTTAAGAAGGGTGCGCCCTTATAGATCTCCCATGTATTGGGTAAGGTATAGTATCAGGATACGTCATGTGCAATGAGTGTTGACTCATGCTAATTCAATTGAAAAGAGGGTTTACTCGTGATTTATGTGCAATGAGGATTTACTAATTCTCCAAGTGCAATGAGCCTTGGCTGAAGATAATTCCATGTTAAGTGTTGTTGCCACATTTCCATGTTATGATTCTCATGCTTTATCACACCTTTATGTTCATGTTTCTATTATTCTCTATTTATATTCCTATTGTCTTACATGTATTTTACTCCTCATGTTATTCCATGTGTACTCCCTTGCTGGGCTTTATAGCTCTCCCTTTTATTATGAATGTCCTCAGGTTATCCTATGCAATGCTAAGTACAAGGGAATGTAGTGGTCATGTAAAAGATGTTTTCAATAAAGATACTTTATTTCATGTTTTAAGTTATTATGTAATGATACTAAGCCTCAAAGACACATGACCTCTCGATCTTCCTTATTTTATCAAGTGTATAGTTTATGTAATAAATCATGTTTAAGTTCGTAATAAAATCAGGGTTGTCATAGTTGGTATTAGAGGATTGGTTTAGTTATTTTTTGGATGTTGATTAGAAAACCCTAGTAAAGCCTTATGGACAAGACCTAGTATAATAAAATCGTCCCTAAGTTTTTGTATGTATTGAGAAAGTGGTTTATCAAGGAAATACATCCCTGTCTGGATACGAGCAGGTAGTGGTGTCTCTGGCACAGATGTATCCTAGGGGTAAAACCCGAAAACACCACTTTGAGCTAGACTCGAACGGGAACTGGTGCACAACAAGGGCCCTTGCTTCACTCTAGGTTACGACACTCCTGGGAGATATGTTTTGATATATTCACAATCTTAGTATAAGACCTTATTAATGGAATTAAAAAAAATCCCCAAAGAATATATGTTACAAAGTAGATCATGAAAATCCTAGATTGAAGCACATAGACTCATGTGTTAAGGAAAGAAAAGTTTATTTATAAGTCATCAAATTTTTTCTTTGGATTACCCTTTATGTGTTTCCCATATCATTCCTTTTATTCCAGCCGATGGCCGTTAGTATGAGGACACAGGCTAACAACCGTTGTGAAGATCAGTGTGATGACTGTACTAATGAGATTCCCAATCCAATGGGAGCGGGAATCACAAACTTTGTCACACTTATCTCTCAGTTATCTCATGTTTTTAATAGAAACATGGGTCTAGAGGAACATTCATCCCCCCATACGAATGAACATGTCGCTATCGAGAGCTTCATGAGATAAAGGCCTCCTACTTTTAGTGGATCATCTGATCCCACGATCGCTGAACAATGGATCACCTCCATTGAAAAGATCTTCTTCATCCTTCAATGTTCTAAACAAGAGAAGGTTCTCCTAGAGGCTAATCATATGGAGGGTGAAGCTTATCAATAGTGGACGTTGATCCAAAATACGAAGCCTATGGAGTATATCGAGGTGTTGGAATGGAAGGATTTCCGAATATGTTTTTCGATAAATATTTTTCGTGCACCTGTCAGCTTAAGATGGAAAGGGACTTCATTTCCCTCAAGGAAAAAGATATAGAATCTGTTGGAGCGTATGAGCCAAACTTCACAAGGACTGAATGATACGCTTCCAGCTTTTTTTTTGCCCAATAATTCAATGTTGACCGCTTATTTGGTGGGTTGAAGCCTAGACTATGGAAAGAATTAGCAATTCGTTACTTCGATGGCTATGAGAAAATTGTTCGATGTGCCCTCATGGTCGAAATGGAGATTAGATAATCACAGGGGTATCATGGGGACAAGAAGCGTAATGTAGACTTTAATTTTGGTTGTCCGATGGATAAATCCAATGGTGGTAAGAAGATTTAGCGCCCCACATTCCAAAAGTGCAGAAAGAAGAACCCTGGAAATTGCCTCAAGGGGATGAGGAAATTCTTTAGGTGTAGATGAGTAGGGCACCAAGCTGTTAACTATCAACAATAACGACCTGCGGTTGCGACAGAACAGAAGAACGCTCCATTTGAACCTCAATATGTTTTCCAATGCTACAAATTCCAAGACTCGGGTCATTTTTCATATTAGTGCTCTATTCCAACGACTTTCAAAGGCAACCAATAACCTCCAAGGCTGTAAGGAAGAGATTTTGCCATCACTTCTGCCGAAGTGAACCCCGACAACGAAGTGGTGACATGTATGCTAGTTATTCATTCACGAATAGAAAGCGTACTTTTTGATTCAGGTTCTACGCATTCTTCTATATCTTGAATGTTTAGTAGAACAATCCCAGCACCACCACAAATCATGGAAGTGAAGATATCGGTGAGTATGGATAATGCGGGAAACATTGCATCCCATGAATATAAGTATTCCCCTTTTATAATATGTGGATTGAATTTCCCGGTGAACCTTTTCAAACTCCGTCTGGTGGAATTTGATGAAATTATTGGCATGGATTGGATTTCATTATAAAGAGCCAACATAAATTTCTAGGAGAGGGAAATCACTCTCCATATGGAGAATCGACCCCTAATTCTTTACAAGTGTAAGGATGAAGATGAATCTCATTTAGGTCCATCATCTCAAGAATGGATATTACTACCCTATGATCATGCGTATCTAGCTCAGATGATTGAGTCCAAGGAAGAAACCATCCTTGAAGAAATTCCTATTGTGAGGGAATACGCTGTAGAGTTTCCCGAAGAACGGTCTGGTCTTCCTCATAGAAGAGATGTTGAATTCTCAATTGAACTTATACTTGGGGATTTACCAATTTCCCAAACTCCATATAGAATGGATATTGTAGAGCTTGAAGTGCTGAAAAAAACAACTACAGGAGAATCTAGATAAAGGGTTTATACGCCCAAGTGCTTCACCATGGGGTGCACCAGTCCTCTTCATCAAGAAGAAGGATGGGTCAATGCTGATTTGCATCGATTTTCTTGAACTTAACAAAATCACTATAAAGAACATGTACCCTCTCCCACGAATTGATGACTTGTTTGATTAGCTGCGTGGAGCACAATACTTCCCCAAGGTGGACCTGTGGTCGGGATATTATCAAGTAATGGTGAAGAAGAAAGATATCCCCAAGATTGCATTGTGCACAACATACGAGCAATATGAATTCATAGTAATGCCTTTCATACTCACTAATTCTCGAGAAATCATCATGGACATAATGAATAGAGTCATTATAGATTACCTCGACAAATTTGTGGTAGTATTTATAGATTAAATTCTATTATACTCCAAAACCAAGGAGGATCATGAAGAGAATTTAAGAATTGTACTATAGAATTTGCACAAGGAGAAGCTCTATGAAAAGTACAGAAAGTTTGAGTTCTGGTTAAAGGAGGTCTCATTCTTGGGCCATATCCTCACAATAAATGGGATATCTGTGGATCCCTCCAAAATAGATGCAATTAAGGGATGGCTGAGGCCATCATCGGTAACAGATATCCGTAGATTCTTGGGGTTAGCTGGATATTAACGACGATTTGTGAGGAATTTCTCATGATTATCCAACCCTCTTACCAATTTAAATCAAAATGTAGTAAAGTTTTCTTGGACTAATGAATGTGAAGAAAGCTTCAATGAGTTGAAAAGGAGGCTTATCACTGCTCACGTGCTCACATTACCCACAAGTGGGGAACTTTTTGTGGTAATTAGTGATGCTTCAATGAAGTTCTTAGGTTGTGTGCTGATGCGCAATGATAAAATGATATCTTATGCCTCAATAAAGTTGAAAATTCGGGATCGAAACTATCCAACGCATGATCTGGAGTTAGCGGCGGTGATCGCTGCCTTGAAAATATGGTGGCATTATCTCTATGTGCAGAAATGTGAGATATATACTAACCACAAGAGTCTTAAATATATATTCACACAGAAAGAGATTAATATGTGCCAAAGAAGATGGATAGACCTCATCAAAGATTATGACTGTTCAATACATTACCACCCTGGGAAATCGAACAAGGTGGAAGATGCCCTAAGATGAAAGGACCTTGTAATTCTATCAATGATGAGAATAGAGAAGGATCCAATCTTCTTAGAGTTGATTAAGATGGACATGAGAATCATAAAGAAGGTTACATCATCAATCCTTTCACAAATGATTTCTCAACTGTCACCTTCAAAATGATTAAAGGATGCTCAAAAGGATGATGTGGGAATTCATGAAAAAATGGAAGCTATCAAAAAAGTGAATTCCTCGGAGTTTAATGTTAATGAAGAAGGAATTGTGCGATTTGGGAAAAGACAATGTGTTCCATCGATTCAAGAGCTGAAGAATGAACTTTTGTATGATTCACATAGTTCAAATTTCTATATTCACCTAGGGAGCACAAAAATGTATCGAGATCTCTAAGAAAACTTTTGGTGGGATAATATGAAGAACGAGATCGGTTAATATACATCAATGTTCCTGGTGTGCTATCATGTGAAGTCAAAGAGGAAAAAGTCTAAGGGGATGATGCAACCATTGCCCATACCAAAATCGAAATCGGAGAACATCAACATGGACTTTTTCACCGGACTTATGAGGACATCTAAAGGTAGCAATGAGATTTGGGATGTGGTGGATCGTCTTAAAAATACTGCACAATTCATTTATATTTGGGAGGATTTATAATTGGATCAACTAGAAAGGATATATATCATGGAAGTGGTAAGTCTCCATGGAGTGACACTATCTATTATGTCTAACAGATCTCCATGATTCTCCATTATGTTTTGGAAGAGTCTTCAACATGCTATGAATACTAAACTGAACGTCATTATGGACTATCATCCTCAAACAGATGGCCAATCTGAGCGGACAATCCAAACACTTGAGGACATGTTTAGAGAATGATCAATAGACTGTAAATGAGTATGGGATCAACATCTTCCTCTGGTTGAGTTCTCTTATAATAACATCTTCCACTCAAGTATCCAAATGGCACCATATGAAGCCCTTTATGGGAAAAGTTGTAGAACATAGGCGTGTTGGGATGAGGTCAGTGAATGTATGCTTCTTGGACTGGAAATGGTCGAAGAAATGGTGGAGAAGGTGAAAACCGTTCATTATCATATTAGGGTAGACCATTTTCGACAGAAGAGATATAAAGATAACCATCGATGAGATGTTGAGTTTAAATTTGGAGACATGGTTTTTCTACGTACATCTCTGTGGAATAAGGTCATGAGTTTTGGAAAGAAATGGAAGTTAAGTCCAAGGTACATCGTCCCCTTCGATATTCTTGATCATGTCGGGGATGTGGCCTATCGACTAGCACTTCCACCTACCATGGCCAATGTACATGATGTCTTTCATGTATCTCTCTTAAGTAAGTACATACCAGACCCTTCACATGTACTCTCTTCTGAGGTGGTACAATTGGAAGATGATCATTCTTACAAAGAGAAACCAGTGAAGATCTTAGATCGTAGAGAAAATGTTCTACGAAATAAGACAATTACTTTCGTTAAGGTGTTGTGGAGAAACCACATGTTTGAAGAAGCGACATGTGAATCAGAGGAAATGATGAATCTAAGTTACCCACATCTATTTTAGTGTTGGAAAAGGAAAATTTCAAGGGAGAAATTTCTTAAGAGGTTAATATTGTAATGACCAAAAGTTTCATTAATGAGAATCCCTCTTGATCTAGTTAAATATCTCTTTGTGTAAGACATTTATATAAAATGTCAACTTCATTGTTTTTAAGATAAGAATTGTGAATGTTACTTTTATAGACATTGAACAGGGATCACATGATTATTATAAATATAGGGCATTAACAAATCCAATTTACTCAGACAAAAGAAGAGGTGGCCTCATCCAGAAAAATTTCTCCATACGAAGCCCATTTATCAGAGCTTGGAAAAGAGGTGGCATCCTTGGGCTTCACTCTTGACCAAGCCCAAGCTGAGCTTCATCATGTCAAGATCGAACGGGACCGTCTACGGGAAAAGTGGAAGTTGATAGAGATTACCACTCGAGTGATGTTATCTGAGCCACCCCAAGAGTTTGTCACCAGCGCACCCCTTACCCTTAGGTCTTATGCGTCTCTTTTAAGGGGTTATGTAAAAAATTTCTAGTACTATGTTCATGTACATTATTTTTTTTGTGTATTAAAATTTATATACTTTCTTGTCATTATTGATACATTGTAAATAGTTTTTAAAGTACAAATAGTGTTTTTAGTTATTATTTAATTAATAATTCTATTTTATTAAATTAAAGGATTTTTGAATTAAATAATATTTTAATAAAATATTATTATTATTATTAAATTATTTTTTATTATATATAAATGAGCATATAATTTTATGAATGCAATTGTAATTTTTATTAAGGTTTGAAAGCCATTTTTGTCAAAACCCGTGAATTTTCGATAAATGTCGGTTTCTATTATAAAATTGAAAATTAACATATTTATAAAATTAATTAGATAAAATAATGTTATTTCTAGAATCCGGACAAAGAAATTATCCAATGGTTAATTTTTCATAATTTTCTGAGACAATCAAATTTTTGGGTAAAAATGAAATACCGTTTAAATATATAATGTGTTTTATGACATCATAATGAACCCATAGTGATGTAATAAAATACTATAAGATTTATGTTCGCCCAATATATGTTTTACCATTAATATAATGTGATTTTAGGTTTGTTTGAGTTACTTTTAAAAGCATTAACAGACCCCTCAATACTTATTAAACACATTGTCTTTTTAAATTGTTTTCCATGGGAGTGCGACTCACCTCTACATACGAAACCATGTTATTTTAAGAATTTAGGACTGTGGCCTTATAAATTTTTTTTTTCCTCTTCCCTTTCCCAAAACCATGGGCAAAAACCATCGTCTGGTTTGTGGTTTGTATTAATTTAATATAAGGTGTCCCAAACATAAATAATAAATAATCCCCTCACCTTTCCAAAATAAACCCACCCTAGCTCCCACTTCGTCATCACTCAAATCCTTTTTAGTTCATCCATCATCGGCCCTACTCTCTCTATAATCCTACAAAGGTGCCCAAGCTCCCAATAAGCCTCTCACAAGACTCTCTCTAGCCTTTAGAACCACACTTCCATGTAAGGATTTTTCTTCCTTTCTCATTTTTGTGCAATTTTCATTAATTTGTTTTTCCCTTTTAATTTCAATTATGAATTTTGGTGTATGGTTTATCACCACCCTCATACTACCCTCTTTATTTTTTAACGATGGGAGACCCTTTCTATCTCATTAAATGCCTCTCATGTATACTCATTACTATGCCAAAATTCCGAAAGGAACTTATCTCTCCTCATTTACATTCAAGTAATCATTTTTTTAAATTTCCATTACAATTGATGGGAAATGTATCTATATGACCTCATTACTGTCCATTACATGTAAATATGATGAGTAACCCCTTTCTCTCTCATCAACCATTTTTATGATTTCTTATGTCACGTCGTTACGCTGCCGAAATCGCACTGATTTTCTAAGCCAATGCCATTGTGTATTGAATATCATGAACATCTCTCCATCAAGTGTATTCACCTTTATGCACATTTACTTATTGATTATAAAATTTAATGTATGAATTCCACATTCCTTTATCGTTGGATAAATGATTAGGTTTTATGAATCCAGATTTTATGATCCATGTGGCACACTTATGCATGAAATGAAATGTTTAAGAAGGGTGTGCCCTTATAGTGCTCCAATGCATTCAGTAAGGTATAGTATCAGGATACGTCATGTTCAATGAGTGTTTACTCATGCTAATTCATGTTCAACGAGTGTATACTCGTGATTTATGTGCAATTAGGATTTATTCATGATCCATGTGCAATGAGCCTTCGCTTATGCTAATTCCATGTTAAGTGCTATTGCCACATTTCCATGTTATGATTATAATGATTTATCACACCTTTATGTTCATTTTTCTCTTATTCTCTATTGATATTCCTATTTTCTAACATGTGTTTAACTCCTCATGTTATTCCTTGTTTACTCCCTTACTGGGATTTATAGCTCTCCCTTTTCTTATGCATGTCCTTAGGTTATCCCATACAATGCTATGTGCGAGGGAATACAGTGGTCATGTAAAGGAAGTTTTCAATAAAGATGTTGTGTTTCATGTTTTAAGTTGTTATGTAATGATCCTGAGCCCCAAAGACACTAGACCTCTCGATCATCCTTGTTGTATCAAGTGAATAGTTTATGTAATAAATCATGTTTATGTTTGTAATAAAAGCAGGGTTGTCATATCCAATCCCATTAACTTACTTCATAAAGTAAAAAATATAGAATGAAATTTGTCCTCGATAAAGAAGTGGATTTCCATCTCATCGTGATTATAGATCAAATTCCCACTGAAAAACTAAAATTCTCTAATAGTGGTCTGTGAATGTCACCCATCAATGACATAAGACTATTTTATTCATGAAATAAATCTCCAAATCCATCCTTATGGTCCTGATAGTAACATCCATAAAATATAAATTAAGATCTTATTTAATATCAACCTCTGAAATTATATAACACAATAAAAACATTAAAAACCCTACTCCCCATGCTTTCTCTTCATATTATATGGTCCAACCTACTCTGTCTTGATATTGGATGTATCCTAGAAAATATTAACATTACATAATTATCAATCTCAACCATATAATCATGATCAAAAAATTGATAATACATATTCAAAATTAATAACAATACCTAATATAGATTATATATCTATAACCCCATTACAAACAATAGATCTTTCAAATTTATTGTAGAAACTTCCTCTAGTTCATATAATACTAACTATAAAAAAAATTGGAATACTCCAACACTAAATTCAATCCATGAAGAAGGTATGAAAAATTTGTGTTCTTGGATAGGGTTAATGTATGAAGGTAGTACTACTCAATGAAGATGGATTTGGAGTCCCTCCTATGAAACTTCTCATGATTCCCATCAAGAACCATGGAATCCCAACATATGTGACTATAGCCGTCCAACATGATCATTTAAGAAATTTCTATAAGGTATATTTGAGTTTTCAAAAAATCAAATTTATTCCCAACATTCTCAACCCAAACCTATACATACTACAGATTAATTATTCACATATATAAGGTGTAGTGTTATTAAGAAACCCATGATACTAATCCTTTTTTCAACCAAAATTTGTTTTCTTCATTTGAGATAGACTATAAAATTCCCTCCAACCCATTTATGAGATAGATTAAAGCAAGGAATAAACTAATCTCATATCAGCTATTAATGGAGAACTCCCCCAAAACAATTCTTAGGTCTGTAAATGTGCTCTATAGGGACATGTGGTACCTAAAAAGTTAAATATAAAATGAAAATATAATCAATATGTTACCCCATTATGATTTAAATAAACAATGGAATAAAACACACAATAGAAGTCAAAATAATTCCACAACCAATCTAACAACCATTCTATCCATTACACCATTATTTGGTGTCGATTGATAGTTTATGGCATATCTATTTCACCATATTGGTAGTTCTAAAAAATTTCCCAACATCCTATGGAATCCTAAGGCATGTCATAAAGTCTTTTGGCCAGCCACCCCATTCATTACTAAAAAATATTTCCCTAATTGTCATATCTATTGTTTGTCTAGAATTTCCATAGCAAAAAGACCCATTGAAAAAAAACCCAACTATAATAAAAAATTTTCACAAACCATTCTACGGTTCTATCTAACTCCATATAAAACACAGCATGTGGCATTTCCTAAATGGAATTTCCAGTCCCAATAGGTTAGATACTAGTTCATATGCATTGAAGACTCCATTAGGAATCATCTTCCCCTAGTATCAACAATTAATATCCATATTCAAAATAAAAAATAACCCACATGGGCATATGGATTCATAACTATCATCAATAATATTTTTATAAAAAATAGTAATATAAATGTTTAAATTAATATATTTTATTTTTAACCAAAAAAAAATTAACAAAATGGTTACATGGCCTTCAAACTAAACATAAGTCACTATGTGGCATTAATGACCTGGGATTTTTGTAAATTGAAATTACATCATTTTATTGGAATATTTCATACATTACAGAAACATGTGCTGAAAGAATATATTATTTTAGATCATTTGGAAACTTGGAAACATAAGCTACTGGTTCATAACACATCTACTTCTTCTCTCGAATATTTTTTCATAACTAGAACTATTCTTTACATATCAGACATAATAATTTCATCATATCATAGTGGAAAGAATCATAATAAAGGGTGAGCTCAGATATCCATTAAGGGTAAAAAAGTAAGAGATCAATATTGAAATAATCATAAGTAAAAATTTGGTAAAAAAAGAATTTTAAAATCATATCAAATATATCCAAGATCCTGATATCATTCCATGTAATAGATCATAGAATATTATCAATATCATAGAACATATTCAATGATAAAATAACAAAATAAATGGAATTTTGGAATACACAAAAGCATACAAAATGATTTCCATAGAATTCAAGGAATTGATACCATGGATATCATTTAAGAATGGCTTCCCTACCCATACCATCTGGGTAGTCATGGTTCACTACCCTGACCAACAAAGTACACACTTTTCACTTCGATGTCAATCGTAATGGAAGAAGTCTTTTAGTAAATCAAGATCACTCCCCATTACATACATATATATCTAATAGATATAAATATTTACCAATTTACTTATATAATTATATAGTTCAAACCCATGACATGATGAAAACCATATATATTGATACTACCCGAACATAAATCATATCAGAACCCCTGGATTGAAAAAGGATTCCCAAAAATCATTTAATCTTAATATAAACCGACTATGTGAATAATAGGAGTATTATCCTTAAAAAAATATAACCATTTATTCATAGGTAACAATAAATAATGTTATTGTTGATGAAGAATAATATTGATTTTTCACATAAAAAAATATTATAGAGGAAAATATCCTTTTTTCAATGAAATTGTTCTATTTTCTAAATATTCATTCCTATTTTAGAATATTATATTTTCTCTAAAAAATGTAATGATTGGATGGAAAGATTAAAATAATTGAGGATTCATGAAAGATGAAAAAATCATTCATTATATATATGTTATATTGTTTTTCATACATTAGCTAAATAAATAAAAAATAACCTTATTTAGAAAATGAAAAAAAAATTACTTTCAAATCATTTAGTAAAAAGTATAAAATTACTAAAAATGAAATTAAAAATCCATAGGATAATATTATTAACTTTTTTAAAAAGATTATTTAAAACATGTATATGGAAAATAAATATTCCCCAATATATATTTAAAAAAAGGAATCCCCATCATGATTTCACATTATAATCAGTAGATTCATATGTCCCATGTAAGAAGGAAAATCATGTGGACATGAAATTAACCTAATATTCTAGATAAGACTCATAAAATAAACAAATATATATTATATAAACCACATAGTATAAAAATTTAGTCTATTGGTAATGTGTCCCACATAGATAAAATTATGACATAAATCTCATACCATATGTCTTGAAAGTCAACACACTCATGAATGTATCCCCTTATTTGGGTATCTCCTTTTAATTTATACAAATGGACCTCATTGGTTTAATTTTTCCAAAATCGTGGATTATTATATGATTTGATGGGTGTTGGTAGAATATCTATACATTGGATTGGTTAATAAAATAAGTTATGACATGTGAGTAAAGGAGAAGAATAAATGTGCAATTATAAGAAGGGAGCGGGTCACCATTGCAATATCTCAAATGATTAATTTATAAATAATTAAATATCAGTAAATATACCACCAATATCATTTTTATTAAAGTATAGTATATTTTAAGGTTGTAATATAATCAATAAATAGATTTTCTTCGGATCATGTTTTATTTTAATCCTTATCATTTTAATTTAGCAATAATTAACCCATTCTAATTATAATAATGGTAACATATTCTTCTATACTAATAAGATGTAATAAATAATTCTAAAGGAACAACTGAACCATAAATTAAAAAATTACCATTCACCATATCTTATCTACTTTTTCCATATTGAATTTATTTTATGATTAAAAAATAATTAATAAAATATTATTTTCATAAAATATCATAATTTACAAATTTGGAACTATTAATTACATTGACATAAATAATCCCAAAACAATATGATAAATTTTAAATTATTTAATTAATACACCCCTAACAAGTCGTATTAAACTAAAATATCAGTGGATAACCTTAATTAATGAAAATTATATATATTTTAGTATATCTAATATCATTAAATGATTTGTTTTATTAATTTAATAATTACTACATCATCATTGTTTAATTATTTAGGATAATTATTTCTCTATTAAAAATTTTAATAAATTAAATAATTTATTTAAATATATTATTTTTGATATGAATATACATAGTCGATAATTTATTATATCTAACCACGTATTTAAAATGTTATAATTATTAAATGAATGAGTGTGACATTTTTTCACCCTCATTGATATTAAAAATATCCATGAAGTTCTCATGGAAAAGTGTCCATTAAATAATTAATTTTAGATCCTTTTGTGTTCAGAATTTAATTAACTTCATCCAATAAATTTATTCATGTACTAGGGTATTTTTTTAGTATTTATAATATTATTTTTACCCTCAATTTACTTGATTTCCCCATAGTTGTGATAAAAATTACTAAAGTTACAATTCATTTTGATAAAAATATAATTACTAAATTTTTGATTTATTATAAAAAATATGTAATACATTATTCCTAAATCAATTCATATAATGTTCATAAAATACTGATAAATTAATAACACATACGTGATGAAACAGTGTGTTTTTAAAGTGCAAACGTTCAAAACATTGAAATATTTTTATGTACATTTTATGTGATAAAATGATTTCAAATAACTATATTACATTAACTGATAAATGATTTATCAAATAATAATTGAAAAATAATTAAAAATTTATTTTAACACTATCAATATTTTTTAGGAAGTTGTTTTTTTCAATTAAAATGTGCTTTTTCATTATTTATCAAAATATGAAACATAAAAGAATATACCAAATATTAGACAAAGTACATATTTATATCCCTCATTCGAAGAATTTTTTTATTTTGTCCATTAAAATTATAGAAATTTCAAAATAATTAATTAAAAATGGTTCAACATTAAAAGGCGTAAAACCATTTTTTATACAAAAATAGTTATTCTATATGTAAAATTGGATTTATTATTTTATCATTTTTAGAAAAAACATAAATTTAATTTCTAACATTCAATGAAATAATACATATATATATATATATATATATATCAATTATATAATTCAATAAAAGTGTTTTTTTACATTTTAGAATAAAGAATAATATTTCATATTTAAATAAGTTATTTAGAAAAAATACTTCCTTTTATTTCATTAATGTTTTACATTCATTTTTAATTAATTGGTAAACGAATTTATTGTAAACAATAAATTTTTAATTTAGTTTAATTTTTTAATATATTCCATTGTAATATCTAGCTTATAATTTTATTGTTTAAATAAGTACAATAATAAAATAATGTTTTATAGAAACTCATTTTTGTGTTTAACGCAAACGATATCAGTATTGCGTGTAACACAGGGAAAAAATAAAATTATTTTAGAAACATTATCTCTTATAAATATCTAGATGTTACATTATATCCACTTAAAATTAATTTCTAAATAGAAATTTGATGGGATCGTCAATGTTTTAATACCCTAAAGTTGATATCATAGAAACTCAAATCAAAAATATGAATACAAAAACACTGAATTAATGAGGGGAAGTAGGAAACTTAATTTAACCCCCCCAATCTAAATTAAGAAATTTATATTTGATATATTTTTTGAAATGAAACACTAAGAACATAAGGGAATATAATATCCCTATTATTTTTAATATATTTACAATTTTAAATAAACTAAAAATATTTTATGGCATAAAATTCATGTGAATGTGTGTGACAATATGTCGCATGAAAATAAGAGTTTCTTTAATGGCCTATGTTACAAGATATACTATGTTTTATAGAGAAATAAAATGTTTTTAAAATTTTATTATTAAACATAACAAGATATAACCTAGATGTTAAATTATCTATTTTTAATAATATTAATTAAATTTTAAAAATATATATTTTTTAAAAATATGAAACTTATTTATTGGTTGAAAATTAATTATAAATGAATATAGGAACGAAATGGATATAAAAAAAATGTTAGTGTAGAAAACTATTTTAATCCTGAAAATGATGTTTCATCATAATAAACTAAATTAAATATAATACATAGTAATATTAATGTTATATAAACATTATATATTCAATCAAATATTTTTATATATTTATCTAATAGATTTTATAGTTTTAACATAAGAACTATTCAAATATTACTCATTAAAAATAAATATTTTTAATAAGTCACATTTACCAACATTTAATGTTAAACTATTTTAAATTATATTTTTGGAACATTCATAAATATTATATATCAATTTAAACATGGTCTTTGAAATTGAAAAATTAAAATTATGTTATGGTGAATTTTTTATATTTTTTTGTGAAGTATAATTTTTTATAAGTATCTGTTAATAATGAATTTTAACTCAAAAATTCTTTTTCATAAAATTTATTTATAATGTAAAATCATTATATTCATGTGAATAAAGATTAATTAGAATAATTTTTAAATTTTATAAAATTTAGGTTATTTATATACTATAAAAAATGAAATTGATTATAAAAACCTTGCAAACTATTGAACATTTTTACTTTAAAACCAATCATTATTGTCCCATATGAAGGATTAATTTTAAATTAATCTCTGAAATTTAGTGATTGGTATTTATCAATATTGACTACATTTTTGGAAGAAGCATTATTTGTAAATTTTCCAATGTTTGACATAGTTTTTTACCAATAATATTAGTAAATTTAATTAAAATTATTTAAAATTATTAAGGAGAAATTAATCTTATCAAGGGACTAAACCATAATCATAAAGAATAAATGATCTATACACTTTCCAAATACCCATTTATTGAAATATTTATACATTTTCCCTGCTCGGATAAAATTAAGTCCATTATTGAATCCACATTAAATGTGAACAATGTAGAAGGATTTCCATTTTCCAAAATTTACAAGACTGTCTTCCCTACTCCACAATTAATAGGCCTCTTCTCCTCTGACTTCCTCACACCTCTAAATAAATATTAGATCAACCATGATCTTCCCAAATATCTCCTCAAAATATCTCCCTTAAATCATAAATGCTCACATTGGTAATAAAGTAAACCATATAATCCAATTGGTTAAAATTAAAAGGAGTGACCTAATTAATAGGTATCATCTTTCCCCAAGCTCTTTATTTTTATTATAATTTACACCCCCTAAACTATTCTGGTTCTATGATTTGATAATAAAACATTTATCCTCAATATATTGAAACTTTTTTTAGTTTTACAGTTTTACCTACACTTAAATTCACTTATATCTAAGGGGTATCAAACTAACAGTTTATGTGTGTGGCAAACTACCGCCTGACGAAGGAAGATTGTTTGTTTTTTTCCTTTACCGACTCACATGGTGGTAATTTTGATGGACCCTTTTATTATATATGATATATATAATATTTATAATTCATTTATTATTATGTAATTATTTTATAACACACAACATTATTCCTTCCATTTTTTGTAAATACGATAACATCATTTGTAGATGTGTGACAACTGTCCCCTCAAAGTGATGTGACGTGTTCACACTATACATGGAATGTGTAAAGTATGGCATTAATAATAGAATTAAATATATATGAAATATATATGATATTGTAATTATAATATATACATATATATATATATATATATTATTTACTTTTCATTCTTTTAAAATAGAAATTATGTGAATGTAGCATCTATGCGTACGTATGGCCTAACGTCTCTATGAATGGTGAATTAAATTTATTATCTCAAAATATTATGGATTATTATAAATACAAGTGTAATAAATATATATAACATTTACATCATGCATTAAATTCTCTAGAGAATAAAACCATGAATGGAACAAAAAATAACAAGTTAAAACATATTCAAAAAACAAGGCAATTAAAACATGACATAGTGAAAATAATGAATGATTTCTAACAAACAGGTAATAATACTTTATAAGAAGATAAAATATGATGTTATAAACATGATTATAATTTTTTTATTTATTCAATTTTTTAAAACCATTAAATAAAATTTTAATGACATTAACCCAAAATGTAAATTCAAGGTAAGGTATTTCATCACAATTTATATTCTTTTGTGAATTATTTGTTGTTATAAACCTAATTTCTTTTATACAGTGTATATACTAAACATTGAAATGTCGAATCATGAATATATTTACTCTCATAATATTATATTATTTGTTTTATGTTATTAATTCATGGATATTATTATTCAAATGATTCAACATGGTATATGAAACATTGGAATTTTTAATGACTATTCTTCTCAATAAAGGTTTTAATAAATATCATTGCAATAATACTTCCTTCTGTGATTGTTAACATTCAATTGAATCAATCACATTGTTATTGTGCACTTAATTTCATATATAAGGTTTACATACTGAAACATTGTTATATAATATCATGATTCATTCGATCATAATGATATTTTGAGTTTCATTTATTATTATTTCATCTAAGAATATTTGAATTAAAAGTTAACATGTGGAAAATAATTTCATAACCCAATTTCTTTACATTGAGTTATACAATTTACACATTGTGATTAATTTTTTTATAATTATGTTTATGATTACATTGAATATATATTTATGTGTTTCCACTTCTTTATGTGTATTTAGAAATGAAAAAATAATCTACTACTTCCTTCATTCTCACATCATGGTTAGGATCATGTGAATGATTTACATCACAATGTGTATTATTTTGAAAATTATTATTCATAATATTCTATAAAAAATTATTGGATCATTTTTTAGTAAAAGAATTCATTAATTTATCATATTGGTATTAATTAACAAATTCATGTAATTGTACAATTTTCAATGTATTAGAAATTGTTTATAAGAAAACCTAAATTCATCCACTTTGAAGTTGAAGAAACAGTTTTCTTCTACAAACCCTATTTAATAAAACGGATATAAAAAAATTAACCTTTAAAAAAATATTTATTATGGAAATTTAAACCCTTTTTACCAATTATACCAATTAAATATTCTTTTCAGTTTCATAACATGTAATTTTTCTATCTTTTTCACTATGAAAAACAATTTTATTTTTAGCACAATTGAATCTATAGATTTACATTATGTAATTAATTTGAATCATCATTTTAATTTCTAAAATATATATTTTTAAGGAAAAAATTTTAAAAATATCTTTTCATATAAAAATTATTTTAAACATGTTTTTCAATATAAAAAGAATATTTTTCCCAAGTACGTTCTTTAATGATGTTTTTATAATGTTTCAATTCCTGAATGACAACAACCATATATTTTTATCAACATGTTATGTGTTTTATCAATACCATAATTATTCATCCTCTGAATGGTTTATGATTTATTTTTCCAAGGATATTATTGAAATTAAATTTCTCTATTTCTTTTATTCCATTACAAATATTCAATTTCTAATGATCATTTGGTATTGAATTTACCCAAAATATCCATATCATTTTTCATGGATACTTTTATTTCCTATACTATATACAAGTTTCTATATGATGTTTACTTTGAATGATGTTTCATTATATTTGAACATTTTTATAAATTTATATCCATTATTCAATACAGATATTTGATAAGGCATATTGTTTATTTGATATGAGGAATGATTGGGACATGAACGACTTGGGTTGAGAACTATTTAAGGTACACTGTATGGGTTAAGGATAGGTCAATTAAATCAACTAAATGGGTCACGAGTCTCATGAGAAAAACATTGGTGACAAACCCTTCGATTTTTTTTAAGTACAATAGATTGGTTTCAACCCATTAAATTAAAGTCTCTGTGGGATAGATCTTAATATTAGTGGTTTTCATACTCCAAAGGCATGACATCCAATAATGAAGAATATCTTTCATTTTGATTAAATTATTATTTATACATGAGATATTTAATTGACACATCATTGTATTCATTTCATTCTCATTCATTAATTAAACAAAATTTGTTTAAGTTTATAACATTTCCATATTGAATATTTCTTATCGGATTATTTTAATGGAATGTGTTTCATGTCTACTTTTCGATATTTTTTATCCAGTTCCTTTTTTTTATTACATGGTATGTGTATTCATTTATTTACCATTACATATATATTATTTTCATTGATTTATTATTGATTATTCTATATATTACTATTAATATCCATTTGGGCATTCCCTTTTTATTCCCAATCCCCAATAATTGATGAAGTATTCTAAGAATGATATTAAAGGATAAATTAAATGGGATATGGTAATTATCATCAAAATAATTAAAATACTAAAATTTGTTTATTTATTTTTATAAAAAGACTCGTATATATATACAATATACCACGACAAGAAATATTTTTCTGTCAATTATAACTTCATTCTTTGTAATCATGAAAATGTAATGGTTGTAGATGACAACTCTAGACTACATCGGGATGGTCACTATAGTGGGTATCAGAGGATATTTAATAGAAACCTTGGGAACTATATTTAGGAAAATAATGATTAGAGAACACATCCCTAAGGTATTATTTAATGATTAGTAAATAATAACTCCAAATAATTTTGGTAAGGTAGAGATTGTGTTGGTCTTTCTGGAACTACATACCAATCTGGATAGTACAAGTTAACATCATTCTTGCACAAGTTTATATAGGACTAATAACTTAGAAAAGGGGTGTCTGGCCTAACTCAGTATAACCACATAGATGAAAATGGGTCCTAATCCTCACATAGTTTGAAAATCCATAGATATCTACTTATTATAATTTTCATTTTCATTACTTCAACATCCTGTTATCAACCTGAAAGGCACATCTTAAAAAATTTCATAGTTATTCCTTTTTGTTGACTAGGTAGGGTTGAGAATTAATTGGGATGAAACATATAATGGTGAACTCAAATATTTTTTGGACTATCACCATTCACTATCCATTTTGGTAGGTTTTGGGAGGGTTAGACATCACGTATATAGGTTACAACACATGTAATGGTCCCTATGTGCAAACTGTGAAAGGTTCACACCATGAAAGATACAGAACATGACACTTTTTTACTAAACATCTGTTAACTAATGATTATTTTTTAATTAAAATTGTTTATTTTTTCATAGGTTACTAAAAATAACTATTTAAAGACATTTAATGGTGTTACAAGTCATGTAATACCCTTACTGGGGTTTTTAAATATCCAGCAAGATTGTGACCTCTTTTATCATCCTCTGTGACTTCTGATATCTTTATTCCACCCAAAAGGTTCCCCAAACGTGGTTGGCCACATAGAACCATCCACAACTCCCCAAATGTCAGAGGAGTACTACATGAAGTGAGGACCTATAGAGTTAGTGGATAGACTATTCCATCATTACTATAGTATCACAACAGAAGTAAACATAACAAATTCTAGAAGTGAAATAAACAAAGTCAACTTAAGTATTAGGATAAGAAATACATGAATACATATCAATAACAAAAAGTGTTTGATATTTTAAATATTGAAGGGGATATATAGATCAATAAAAATAAAAAATATTACATGGAAATATAATACAAAAAATGTGTCTCAAAAAGAAAAAAACCCAAAATGTTATCCTAGTAGCATAGCTAGACTCAGCTTGGTAATATGCTCTCCTTATCTGATGAAAAATTAAACATCTTGTACCAAGTCACTTTCCCCTACAATCACCTGAAAGGAATATAATATGTTTGGGTCTTCTAGGGGGCCCAAACAAGGTGTGAGATAAGCATCAGATTAGGTAAGCACCTAGAAGCCTTTATAGTTCTAATTGTAATATACAAAGTGCTAGAATTTTTATGTAATGATGTAATGTAATAAATTACCATGGAATAAGTCTACTACATTAATTAAAACAAAACAACCCCTTGTGGATCCCTACAAAAAAAATTCTCCTATCAAAGCAATTATAATCAAGATAAACAAATCATCCAACCATGTTGTACATCCATCCCTATCAGGTAACCAAATACCACAATTTTTAATAATGAAAAATTTCCCATGGCCACAATTTACATAAAACCATATCTTGTAACCCACATCCCTACATTATAATGAAGTCAAGTATCACATGGCCAGGCTTTATAGTGATGTTTAGAACATATTGGCCGAATCCATGGAATCACGTAATTTGGAATCCATGTAAAATGTGTAGAGAACGAAGGGTTAGTTCTAAGGTGTAGTAGACCATGGAATCCACATCATTTCCCATGGGCATCCCAGTGGAAACTATATCTGGGAACTGGTTTTAGTCATATGATAATATTTACTAACATGTCATACGTTAGTCTAAGTATGCTAAATCCATCGGGTAGCATGGCCCGAGGCATCCCATGGAATTAAGATAGAGGGGAATAATCGACCCACGGAGTTCACTACCTCATTATATATCTTTGGAGAGGAGTCCATGGAATCTATCAAATCATTTAATAAATTAATACAATCTATAAAATTAGTTCCATGTGAGTATACCCACTCTCATAATCACGTAAAATACCTGATTATAACCACTCATGCATTCCATTAATCATTCACAATTAATATGGTCCCACCCTCCCACATTACCCATTTAACATTCCATTAATCAAACATACATTCATACCCACCATATAGTCACATTTTCTACATAAATAATTTAGGTAGTCAAACAATTACCAACAAGAATATCCATTGGTCCATCCACTTTCCTTCCTAAAAATTTATCAAAATAGTCATAGAATCACAATATATCACTAATATTTAAGTAATCACATCTCTTAGAAGGTAATTCAAAACAGCTGAGGCATTAACGAGTTTACATTAACAAGGAAAGCAAAATCACACACCCCTTGGGTTGTTTAAAGAGGCATGCATATGTTATTTCTTTAAGGAGCACCTCATGAGTGACCTTGAATGGAGTAATGGTATCCAAAAGTCATAAAAACACTAAGAGAATCCAAACTAGGTAATAGTAAGCCTATTACATGTAGCTCACTCAAAAATGGGGCCATGAAAAAAATTCTGTTACTGGAATATCGAACGAATGATAGAAAAGAACCAAAAAAGTTGTGGAATATAATAGAAGACGTACCATGACTCAGTAGTAGATTGAGTGTCCAATATCTAGTATTGATCCAACACCTTTTAGTAGATATATGAAGAAAAACTAAAGAAAGAGAAATTAGGGAATATGAGCCTAAATCAAAATAGTGCAATTATTTTTCTAAATAATCAAGAATGGATATGACGTAATCGAGTAAATACTTATGTGGTTCCGATGTGACCGACATCATGCGAATTGGAGTGATGACATAAGATATATATGGAAAACTAGAATAGAGGGATTTAGGTTCTAAAAATCTGCATAGAAACTTGTACCCATTGAAATTAGAGACTACTTCCTCATTTTTTAAAAAATTAGTGGGAAACTACACGGAATGAGATCCCATTACATGTTGTGTAATGCAATGTTTCCCTTTTGTGACTCTCTTGAAAAGAACGTTACATTTTGTAAAATTTTATTACACATCATGTGTCCCCCTTTCATGATGTGTAATCAGCCTACAGTCATCCTTTATCTTTCTAACCACTTCATTCCCAATAAAAAAATGGATCATATCCTAGATTAGGTTCTATGCCAAAAAGAAATTTAAACATCATTTAACCTGAAAATAATTGATTTGTACCTCAAGAAAGACCCCATATCTTAAAATCATTCCCCCATTAAGAAATTTATCCTTAAATTTCTCTCTCAAGGGTAGTCAAAATTTGTATAAAAAACATTGGCCACTAAGAATGAATATCAGACTAATTATCCCGTGTCTTGTACTATAAATAGCTGTCATTCCATGGAACATATAGTAGAGGAACAGACAGGCCTTAGTGAATCTTAATTCTCCTATTAATTATATGAAATATATTCTCTTCAAAGGATTCCTCATCCTAAATCTCAACCTCATAAGGGTGAAAAAAATGAGATGAGACCCAATTATAGTGGTGTAACTGAGAAATGTTGATGATGTTGTGCATGGCTTGGTATCTCTAAGGTAACTAAAACTGATTGGAAACTAACCCATCTCTCTCCAAAATCTTGAATATCCTGATATATCATGGTGAATGTTTACCATACCTCCTAATTTTCATGTGTCCCATATTCTAGGAAATATTCATGAAAACATGATCCTTAAACTTGAAATATAGAGTTCTTCTACAGGAATCAGTATAAGATTTTTGAAGAGACTGTGTTGTATTCATCTGCTTCGGAATCAAATAGAGATGCTTAGTAGTATCCTACACTAGATGTGGTCCCTATAAAGCTACCTCACCTATGTCTAACTAGAATATGGGAGTAATGAATGTCTTATCTTATAAATCTTTATATGGTTCCATTTTTATCATCACCAAATATTTATTATTGTAGGAAAACTTGACCAATCATATATTCATCTGCCAAGAGGCCCTAAAATCCAGGATGCATGCTTGCAGCATTTCCTCTAACACCTGTATCATATGCTCTCACTGACCATCAAGATGAGGATGGTATTATATGATCAAAAGAACATGTGTAACGAGAACACTCTAAAAACACTTCCATAAAATTGACATAAATGAGGAATCCCTATCTGAAATGATAGTGTGTGGGACACAAGGAAGACATACCACCTCTCAGATATACAACATTTAGAGATCATCCACACTGAAGATCTTCTATATTATAAATAAATGTGTGACCTTTATATGTCTATAAATCACAACCCACAATGAATCATTACCTTGAGTTGACCTTGGTAAACCATTCATGAAAACCATTGTGACATCATCTCATTTACACTCCTCAATATATAACTACTAATTGCCCAGCAGGACGATGATGTTCCACCTTCACCTGCTGACATGTTTATCACCTAGTATTTAAACCATGTACATCTTTCTTCATATCTAGCCACAAATACTGGGGGTTCAAGTAACAATACATATTGGAGACCTCGGTATGTACTACCCAAGCTGATGCATGAAACTCGTGCATCAAATCATCGTGCTTATCCGATGAAACTCAAATGAATCCATGGATATGAAGAATATCATTATTTAGTATGGTCCAACATGGAGGAGGGTCCTCACCATAAAAATAATATTTTTGGTCTAGGGCCTCAAGATCTGATAGATTCCTCATTTAATCATTGTACAGTATCGTTAAATCCAGATCTAAGGATGATAGAAATGCCTTCCCATGCCTATCGTGCACATCCAGATGCATCTCAGTGAACAAATATAGAATCCCCCACACACTATTGGCCTACATTACTACCTATATATTATTATTCTTACTCAATGCATCATCCAATGCATTTCTCTTACCAGTCCTATAAGAAAACTGACTGTAAAGGAACTATAGGTACTCCACCCACCTCTACTGCTTCAGATTCAGATCATGCTGTGTAAAAATATAATTGAGGATTTTGTGTTTTATTTACTCCATAGAACACACTCCCGTTAAATAGTGTCTCCAATAGAGAAGTGCATGAACAACCACATATATCTTCTATTCATGTGTAGGGTAATTTATCTCCTGTAGCCTCAACTACTAAGAACCATATGCCATAACTCTACCCCCCTACAGTAGAACTACTCCAAGCCTAATACATGATGCTTCACAAAAAAACGTATCT
The DNA here is from genome assembly GCA_963277665.1 of Viscum album. Taxonomy (NCBI): domain Eukaryota; kingdom Viridiplantae; phylum Streptophyta; class Magnoliopsida; order Santalales; family Viscaceae; genus Viscum; species Viscum album. Next base: position 1,273,504,684 of record OY728146.1, read on the forward strand.
TCTTCCATAATCTGTAAGTATTAGGAGTGGCGTTCACTTCATCCTCTACTATATCCTCGAAAAGGATTTATCACAACAGTCTGACAAAAAAACAACAACACTCCCTTCTTAGAAAAGCTCGTCATTAGTGCTTTTTAGCGTTTGAATTCCTACATGAAATGCTTATAGTAACCATATATCCCCATGAAACCCCATATGTAAAACACAGTTTTGTGTTATTCCTAGTAAACTACTACTCTCACCTTCTCTAGGTCAACTAATACTCTTTTCTTTGAGAGTACGTCACCCATGAAGTGAATTTGACCAATCCAAAAGTGAAACATTGTGAGATTAGAATATAACCGATGGTCTCTAAGTGTATTAAAAATTATATCATGATGGTTTTAATGGTTTTTTTTATTGTGATAATGCACAAATATATCATCCAAAAACCCTCCATAATATAATCCATGTATAGATGGACACTCATTTCATTAGTTCCATGAAATATGATAGTGTATTAATAAGGACGAACAACATAACTTGATTCTCGTAGAGGCCATACCTACTAAGTAATATTGTACAACGTATTTCTATTTCTAGAAAATGAACATGATGATATCTTGACATCAATTAAATTTTTGATAATAATAATGTTTCTAGAAGGTGATCAAATATATCATCTATTTTCAGTAATGGATATCTTTATTTTACTATTAACTATTTCAGTTATTGATAATGTACACATGTCCTAATATTTTGATATGATTTTTTAACAAAAAGGACTGAAGAACCCCATAGATAAGTACTTGGATTAATAAACTTCTTCTCCTCAAAATTCTATAGATACCTCTTCTGCTCCTACAACATAATCGTGGCCATCATGTAAGGAGTAATTCACATTGGTGTATCTCTCGGAACTATCTTTATAGAGAATTTCACTGCTCTCTTATGAGGTAGACTAGAAAATTAATCAAGAAACACATCTTTGAAGTGATCCACCATTAGAGGAAAGTCTTCCTAACAAACTCTCTGATCACCTAGAAACAAACTAGTGATCTTGGATGTCATCCTATCCAAACAATGATGCTTGGGTCAAACTCGACTCCCCTAAACACCCCATTCACCCTTGTGAGAATTTATTTCTCCCTCTAGTGATGTAAAACTCACCATCCCATGATTGGAGTTATCATGTGATCGATAGGCTACTATAAATTCCATCTTGAGAATTAATTATAACTATATCATCTTGAAGATATAAAAACTCAAGAAGAAGTGGGATCCACAAACCTCATGGAAAAACTCCGTATACTAGTTCAAATCACCCGTTTTGATTCCCAGCTATGTTTCTAGTGTCATATCACCCTCAGAAAGAAAAAAAGATATCCCAAGGAATTTAACCACCTGTGAAGATATAAAACAATGGTATGTACCTATATCGAAAAGAGAATATTCAATATTTGAAGATATTAAGATCATACCTCTCACCCTAAATGGTATAGTATTCTACTCACGTTGGGTCTATTTCATAGCTTATGTCTGGCATGTACTGTAACCCTATGAAACTGCTTGGATACCCTGAGCTAATCCACCATGTTGTCTCTGAGAACCTGGGGTCTAGCTAACGTGGCCATGAAACCCACATCCATGGCCTAAGTGGTCAACATAGCTCAATCACCAAGCCTAACCTAGAGATGCATAACCACATCATGAACCTAACATCTGAGATGACCCGTACCACCCATAATGGAAGGTATGGTCCTAAAAAACTACAGCATGATCCCCATCCTACCGTATGATCGTAACATGAATGGGTCGTAGCCACACTGATTTTTCATGTGGACTCACCTACCACACTAATGGAAATACACCAGTAAGACGTCACCCATAATGATACTACCAATAATCTCATTGGAATCCTTGATGTTGTGTTTCCTAATGAATATGTATATCCACTAGGTCTAAAAACAACACACCCTTGTTCTGTACCCCTAACTTATCCTAGGTTATGCTATGTAATCATTTCCAGATTCACAATCTCACTCATTAATGTCAATTTTAACACATTTTACTAAGATTTGTGAGCTTGTCTAGGACCCTCTTCAATGGGTATTTCTATCAATAACTCATTTGTAAGATACATCATCAAAAAACATTGTAGATCTGTAAATCATGCTATGTATTTCATAACAATCATCGCACCCTATTCCAGATGAATGAACTCACTAGCATGGTATGCTCACATAGTCTGGGATAAATGTAGTTGATGAGGTGGGATTGGAATTCATCCCAATTTATATTCCACAGCCCGTCAACCTGGTTCAAAATTCCACACTAGTGGTTTGCTGATCCATGTATCATAAAAGTATCAAGCTTGACCCCTGGCTCAGGAGTCATCTCCAAATGCTAAAAAATCACTAATGTGGTCTCAAGACATAGATATGAAATATGTGTTCCACCATCCCATAAAAACATGGTAGGATGTTGCTGCTATAACACCCATGTCATCATAGCCATAAAAAAGGTAGGTTGCGGTGTCCCTTGGAAAGTCTTTATATAGATAAGTAACCCCTCCTGAAACTGTTTCTTTACAATAGTGTCATGAACAAAAATTTTTTCCGCATCTATCACTAAAGGAGGATCAACTGGTATCTTATGGGTTACCACCTATGGAGAGTGGTCATCTCCCTCTCACAACGCACCACTGAAATTCTTCATGGCGTCATTTCTATACATTTCCAAATACGTGCCTTAGAAAATAACAAAATCAAAGTCATGACTTAGAAGAGTAGGAAATCTCAAAACCCTCCTAAACCAAGTCAACCCATAGCCTTTTCATAATTCCATGACTTTATAAAGAATATTTAACAAAAACCCCTAGACACTATACCTCTTTCCAACTAAAAATTCAGGTATATGTAATGTATATACATCCCATTAATTTAATTTTCATTTAACAGTCGTTTTTAAAAAATATTTAACCCAATTTCCATCATGTTCTGATCCCTGATATCCTATAACACCTCATGATCCAAAATTGTATTCCCATACAGTCCATACATATCAAAATCACTTTTAAATTTTAATGGAAATATAGAATAATTTCCCAATGCATAAGGGTCTATACACCTTATGAATTGAATATTGATGTCAAATTTCTATCCACTGCACCAGATTTGTCAAAAGTTCAGGCACAACTGTCAGATAACCTTTCAAATAAGTATACGTCAGATAATGCATTTTAATTATCATGGCATTATGAATGACATGTGATTTCTAACAAGGTTCATATGTGATGCATGATATGGAATACCCTCATCTCATTGGGTTGTGATGGAAATTAAACCACATCATATCAATATTAACAGCATAAATCATGGGTTTCACCCAACATTGATAAAAAATCATCTATAATAGTCAAAACCAAAAATAGAATTTTTATTCAGGAAAATTTGGATTCTCCATGTACACAGCTATGCTAGTCCCGAGCACAACTCATTTTAAAATTCCATTTCCTCCCTATAATTTTTTTTCACAAACAGTATGTCAAACCAGTAATTAAAATGCTTTGATACCACTTTGAATCATGTTCGACCCACATCCCACCCAAAATGGTGCTCCAAACCTAGTTGTCCACATGGACTCAAACACATGTCCCCAAATTCTAGAGGCCATTGACTTAATGTAAGGGCCTATGTGAGTTAATGTGGAGACTATACCCAAATTACTAGATTGTCACAGAAGTTGTCAAACATAATAAAAAGAGGAAGTAAAATAAACAATAGTCCACATAAGTAACATGAAAATAAAGACATTAAAATATATATTAATAACCATAAGTGTCTAATATACAAAATGGTGTAATTGATAAATGTATGTAGAAAACATCCAAATAATTCATGGAAATACAATACAAGTGTCTCAAAAATATCAATAATCCAAAAAGGTATCCCAGTAGCATCTCAATACTCATCTGGGTCCTATCGACCCTTACTCTAATGGAAAGTCAACAAAATGTACTTGGGAACTTTACCCTATCGTCACATGCAACCATATAATATATTTGGGGCCACAAGGAGTACCAACCATTTCTGTTAGATAAACATACTATTAGATTATTTCCTAGAATTATATATATTTCTTACAGTACTATGAAACTACTAGAAAGTGTATGTAAATTAGTAATTTATGTAAATTCCCATTGCATAAGTGTACTAAAATTTGTAAAACCAAACTGCCTCTTAAGGATCCCTGAGAAAAATGTTATCTCCTAATAGGGAAGCTGTATATAAGGTAAACAAGTCACATAGCCACAATGTACATCCATATATATCATCTTACCCTTGTCCAAAACATATAAAGAAGTCAACTTTCCCACATCCACATTTTACATCCAACCATATCATGCAACCCACGACCACCCCGTATAATGAAGTCAAGTATCCCACAACAATGCCATATTGTGAAGTTTAGACCACAAGGACCAAATCCATGGTGTCACATACTAGGGAATCCAAGTAAAAAGTGTATTCCATGAATGGATGGATAAAAGATGTTGTAAACCAAGGCATTCGCATCAAGTCGAATGGGTGTCCTAGAAAAATATATGTCTAGGCACTGGTTGGAGTCTTAAGAGAATTTGAACATAGATGTCCTACATGAGTCTAAGAATGATAGATCCTTGGTGTATCGAGTCACAAGGAATCCCATAGAATCTATACCCATGGGGTATAGTCAAAACTTGGCATCCAAACACCACATTCCAGATATATGTATAGTATTTCATGTCATCTATAAAACCATTTAGTCAATTCATACAATCCAAAAAATTAATTCCATGTTTGTATAACCACATACATAATCAAGTAGAATAAATGAGTATACCACATCATGAATTCTTTTTATCATTCACAATTTTTATAGTCCAAACCTCCCATATAACCCATTTAACATTCCATTAATCAAACAATCAAGAATACACACCATATAATCACATTATCTATATAAACCATTTGGGCAGTTAAACAATTACCAATAAGTATACCCTCTTATTCATACACTTTCATTCAATCATATTTATAATAGTAGACATGGAATCAAAAGATATAACTAAGCATGGAGGTAGTACATCTACTAGGAATCTTTTCAAAACCATTAAATAATGAACAGGATTATTTTATCTAGGAGATCCCACGAATACACCACATAGGTGGATCAAACTTGAATAAATAGACTATTTATTTAAGGCTCTCCACATGAGTGACCTTGAATCGAGATATGGGTGCCAATTCACCTAATTAAAACCTACATCCATACTCACTATGTCCAACTAAGCCTACAAGGAGTTCCTCTCACAAAAATATGGCCACACCGGAATGACCGGTGGGTGGCATATCAGCTGAATTTGTGAAAGCACTGATAAAGAAGAAGAAACACATAAAACTCCAACCTTAGGTTACTAATAGAGATACCCTCGAATATCAAGTCAGGATTTTCCTTAGATTAGGGTAAATTCATTGAATGGTTGAAGAAAGAGAAATTAGGGAAAATGATCTAAAATCCAAATAGTGTCGTCATTGTTCCGAAGAATCAAGAACAACTTAAATAGAATTGAGTACATAATGAGGTGGTTCCAATGTGATGGAAAATGCAAGAATTGAAGTTCATACATAATATAGTTCTTGAAAAAAAAATTTGGTTTTACATTCTAAAAAATATGATAAAAACTGTTCGGTGTGAAATATTAGGGGTTACTACTTCTATTTTTAAAAAACCTCAATGGGCCATTATGCAACATATAATTCCATTATACCATATATAATACACAGTTTTCATTTTCTAAATAAAATTCCACACATTCCATGAAATCTCTTGGCCATACCATTACTATCACGAAATTGGATTACATGATGTTTTCCCACCATTCCTGGCTTGTAATCGGCTTGAATCCAACCATAAGCTTTCAAGTCTCTTATATACCAAGTACAACCCAATCAGCACTTGCCTTGACTTAGGGTACAAGCCAAAAAAGAAAGTAAAAAGATTTTAACATGAAAAAAAACTATATCTACCTCATGTAAAAACAGAGATACTACATCTGCTCTAATTTATTTTCTCTCTACCTAAATCTTTCTCCTAGTGGACTTGGAGACCTCCATCCCTTCTAGGTCCAATTTTTCAGTGTTCGATCATCACTATGCTGTTGGTTTGATTCCATGTTCAGTTTCTCTATTGTTATTAATCTTTATCCCTTCCTCCTACTTTTAGAATTCAATAGATCATCATGATACTGATGGATATTTTATCCATGATGTTGGATCTCATTTATAGATTGTGTATCAAAGTATTATACACTTTTGTTATGATTCTCAGTTATCTTTGCAAGTGTTTATTTTTGGAGAAAATGTAAAGAGATTCATCCCATTTGGGAATTCCTTTAGTTAATATATTATTATAATATTTTATGGAATCTATTTGGAGACTATACTAGGATATTTAGCCCAAAACCTACTAGTGTTTTTGGGTGTTTTTAGATTATATGCATCCAGTTCGAGTAAGGGGAAAGGATCTCATGGAGGTGGACCCAGTTGTTGAACCATAAATTTGGGGAGTTGTGTCCATAGGGAAATGGGATGGTCTAAACTATTTAGGTACTTGGGTTATAGTACATTGGTATTTAATGCCAGGTAGAATTATTGTACACTACTCCCAATGGAGTATCTATTTTATGCATATTTTATATATTTTCTTACTTCTAATATGTTTTTTGGAAAATTTATTCCCACATGCATGTTTTAGGATACTAGGATCTAGTAGACATCCCATGTGGATCGATAATTCTCTCGGGACTATGTTAGGGTTGTCTCAGTTGTCGATTTACCAAGGTACCAGGTCATGTTCATTATAAATTGGTATCATAGGGAGGCTCTTGTGCTTTATGACTTCAAGTCATTATGAATTGTGAAATCATGTCGGGACATAGAAAGTTGTGGTAATTGAGTTCTTGAAAATAACTCACCATAATGGTCTTTATGTCTTTATTGGTGGTTATGTAAAGAAAACATGTGGATTAGTTATAGTATTTTCGTTATTTCGATTTGGATACAGTGAAATATGAATCTTTTTTGTTCTTCCAGTTCAAATTATGTTCCCAAATCATCCCTATTTTAGCATTATATATTGTGATCATCATTTTTTATGATGTTATGTAGCATCATGACATAGATAAGATGTGAAAATTGGATCTAGGAGGACACTACATCTAAAACATGGTGAAAAAATCCTCTAGTGGAATCAAATTTTTTTTAGGAAACTGAGTGCAGTATCCAAGCTTTGGGACAAGAACCAACTTCGGATCCCATTCTGGCTCTAATTTTGAAACCTCAAAGGGATACTCTCCTTATTAATTATTGAGAGTTCCTTCACCAGAAGCCGCCAGTTTTCAATGACTCCACTGATACCCCGCATGTTGATGATTGTATGGACACGATAAAATGTTTGTTTGTGTTATTGGAGATAACATACTTGATCAAGGTGAAGTGTCCCACCATTGTAATGTAAGGACAATGTATGAGATTGTGGGACATGATGGTGACAACAAAAAAACATGAGGCCATAGAGTGTAAGATTTCATGGTTCATTTCACTGACTAGTACTGTCCAGTGTTAATGGAGTTGGCCAAGGTGGACGGGTTGTTCAAGAATGATCAGGAATACCTAACCATGACTGAGTATTAATATATCCTTTATAAATCAATTTAGTTGGAACATGATATTTTAATTAATGAGAGGATAATTTATCGATGGTTTTAGTTGGTACATTGATTTGATATCCATTCATAGGATTCCTAACTAATGACTGACACTTATGGTGATGTGTTATATAGGGTGATGATGGTTAAGATGGTTGTGGATAGAATGTTAGGGTTGATGATATTTCCTTTTTCTCTTAGTGATAGTGTGATTTCTATCTTGGGAAATAGTAAGTGTGATTATTCATGTTGAAGTTCTAGAATATAGGGTCATCTCAGACATCATACAGCACCAAGAGGAATTCGTATAACTTTCTATCATTATGGAAATATAGGATACTAAAAGAGGGATTTCACTAAGGAATCCAAGAAATGTGCATCCTGTGGACATTCATGTAACTTACATATATTCCTCCAAAACGTTTCTACTACGGATTTTGGAACATGATAATCAATTACTCGTAAAACTAAAAGGTAATTTTATTCTTAAAATATAAAAGGGTTCCTTCCATAGGCATTTGGAACATAGATATTCAATATATTAGAAGAGTCTGCAAGGGAATAAAATACATGTCTAGTGACTATGAGAGGTACCATTACAATATCTTCTTCGAAAGTTAATGATTTTTTTGATATCATTGATTCTAATTTATTTGTTTTGTCGCGTATGGTTAATCGTTTAAATAATCATATGGAGAATTTATCCCATGCAATTAATATTACTATACCCCTTGGAATGATGATATTGTAGGGTCTCCATTGTCCATCTTGTCTTTTATCTCTATGGGATGTCATTCTTACTTGGAGTTTTCTGGTCCCCAACATGAATCATATTAGCATCATTTTTAGAATGGATTGGATAATTACTAATAAGGCCCAGATTGTTTGTTATATTTGATGGGTCTACATTAATATACATAGTTGTGTGTGTATTTTCTTTCAAGGAGATTGAGACCCAATGTTTAGTAGATTTGAACCTTCTGATATGGAGTTGGGGAAGGTAATATATGTGTTTTATTTTTATTTGGAGTCGGAATCATTGAGTAGTGATTTCCCTCTGATGTCGTTGTGTTTCCCAATGTGTTCCCTTCTGATTTCTCTAGTTCTCCACAAGTAAGTGAGGTCATGTCCTCCATTGAGTTAATCTATGGTTATCGAACAGTTTCTATTATCTCTTGTAGTATTCCTCCTACAATAATGTAGTGGATGAAGTCCGAATTGGATGATCATCTTGAGAAAGTATTTATATTCTCAAGTGTGTAACCATCGGTGGTGATGGATCTATTCACTAAGAAATATGATGGTATTATTTTCTTATGTGTTTAATACCAAAAGATCAATTGAGTTACACTAAATAAAAAATATTTATTTCAATGGATTGATGATATTTTTGATCAGTTGAAATGGGAAAAGTGGTTCTCAATTATTTATCTTCATTATGGTTAACATAATCTAAGATTAAGAGAATCTTTAATTTGGAATACATTCTATTATAGAAGGTACAACCGTTATGAGTATCCTATTATGACATTTGGTCTAACAAATGCTCCTATAACATTCATGGGCTTGATGAAAATGATTTTTCCACAAGTCTATGGATACATATCTGGTAGTCTTTGTGGATTATATCCTCATCTACACCTAGTTTGAGGAGGATAGGGTACAAAATTTGATAAAAATTCTAATTATCCTATGAAATCATTGAATTTATTCCAAGACATAGTTGTTTTGATTCTGTATTTGGAAGGAAAAAGTATTTAGACACATTGTGTCAGAACATGGAATATCAATTGATATAATGAAGGTAGAGGCTATTATGACTTGGGAGAAACCATGTAATTTCTTTGGGAATTGGATCTTTATGGTATTAGATAGAAATTATCATCGGTTCGGGAAGTAATTTTCAATGTTTTCTACTTTGATGACATATCTAACATAGAATGGAATAAATATTGATTGAGATTACCTATTTTAGAATTATTTTGTTGAGTTAAAACACCTTTTTACTACCTCTATTGTATTGAGACTTACATATGTTAGGTAGGGCTATGTGATCATTTTTGATGCATTTGTTTCAGAATTGGGCTACATTATTATTCAATGAAATCATGTCATAGCTTATCACTCTTGTTATACTAGGACACACAAGAAAAATTATCCGAACCATGAACCTGAATGTTCATAAATGATGCACATGCTTATGAGTTGGTAGAATTACTATTATGGAGAATGGTTTAAAATTTATTTAGACCACATGATATTGAGTTATATCTTCTCTAAAAAATATATGAACCTTCACCATTGGTGTGGAGTGTAGTACCTAATGTATTTTCATTTGACATCTCCAACACCTCAGGGAAAGGTGATGTAATTTAAGATGATTTGACCAAGAAAAATTTATCCTAGGAAGTAAAACAATCTTTGATATAGTGGAATATCATGTCCCTCTTTTTATAATTTCATATTGGATTCCAGGAATATGGGGTTGTGGTCTCATTAGCCAACATTCTGTTATCCTCAAATATTATCGATATAAATTTTTAGGATAAATAACTTGAAGGTTAATTTTATAGAATTAGAGACTCTCTTTATTGTGGGGATATAGTTTCCCAATGGTTGTTCTCCAAAGAGGATGTTCTATGTTATCAGAATTTATTTTTTGTTCCATTAGTGGTGATGTAGGATGTGGTGGGGGACAGCTATAATTCCCATTGGGATGTGACCCTAGGGACTAATAAGATGTTATAAGAAATTTAGTGGTCATTTTGTGGCTAGGTATGAGACATGGAATTACTGAGATTGTTTATTACTATTAAATGTTCCAATAGGTTAATTTTGAGCACCAGAAACCTTTGAGTTTATTTCTACCACATCCAGTACCAACATGGATGTTAGATGAAATATATATGGTATTTCTTCTAGGGTTTCATCATAACTAGAAAATGAATAATGTGATATAGGTTTTGGTTGATATGATGACCAAGCATCTCACATCATACCCATTCGTGATTTAATAAAAGATAAAGAGTTGGTAAATCTCTATGTGAAGGTCATTTTCTATTTTCATAGAGTTCCATCTATTATAATTTATGAAAAGTATCCTCGGTTCACATATCCCTTTTGGTGAGGAATCTTGGATGCATTTGGATCTATGGTCTATTTGAGCATGGCCTGCCATCCATAGTAGGGTGGCTAGACAGATAAAGTCATACATATTATTGAAGATATGCTTCACACCTGTGTTCCCAACTTTGGTGGAGCATGGCATGATCATTTGAGACTGGTTGAGTATTCTAATAACAACAGTTTCTAGTCTATGATTTGAATGGCTCCATTTCAGTTCTTTTTTGGCTATCCTTGTATATTCCCATTGTGTTTATTTAATATTTGTGAGAGTTCATTGATTTGACCACGTTTGGTGAATAAGACGGCAAGAAATATTCAGTTCATTTTTAAGATAATGTTTTTTGCCCCAATCCAATAAAATTCTTTTGTTGATCATCACTATAGACAATTGGAGTTATCATTTAGTGAACAGGTGTTCTTGAAATTTTTACCCCAGTTTGTTCATCGACATCTTGGGAGGAAAGGGAAGATTGATACTTCTTTTTTGGGACCATTCATGGTTGTTGAGTAGGTGTGAAAGTTTCATACAACCTCGCTCTTCCACCATATATGACATGTACGTATAATATATTTAATTTATCACAATTGAGAAATTATCTCTCTAGTCAATATCATATTTTTGATGGAGTGATATTGATATTGATCTAAATTTATCTTTAACTATGTGTCTAGTCAGTATAGTTGTCTTTGAGACAATGTTGCATCATGAGGGGATGATACCTTTGGTTCGTGTGTTATGTCAGCATGGTTTCATTAATCATGAGGTCCAGGATTACGGTGCACATATGAGAGATTAGTGGCCTAATATTTTTTCCATGAATTATTTTTCATTGGATTTCTGTTGATAGAATGTTTTTTATAGTGGGGTGGTTATAACATAAAGTTACTAACCATGTAGGTACATCTATAAAGTTTTTATGGTTTTCCATCTTCATTCATTTGGATGAGTTAAGACAAAATTGGGAGAATACCTATAATATTGATGTCTGAGATTTTTTGGACTCTCAGATTTAACCAACTATTTATATAGCTAGAAAGAGGATTACATACCATGTAACATGGTTACACAACATTTAATGGTCACTAGGTTCATACCATAAAATGATCACACGGGAAAGTGACACAACACAATGATTAATTACACATCATGTGTTAAATGTTGATTTTTTTAATATTCAAAGTGTCATTTTTTCATTAGTTTTGGAAATTAACTATTTTATGACATTTAATGGTGTTACACATAATGTAATACCCCAACTGATGTTTTGAAATAGAAATCACAGCTGAGATCCACTTTTCTCCTCCACTCCAATTTCTTTTTCACTCAACTAAAATCCTTACCTATGTGACCATGGATCCCTATAATTCTTCTTCACCCCCTAAATCTTCATTCAATCATAATTTAATTTGCAGTGTGATTCCCATGTAATTTTCACCCTTATTCTTCATTTTTCTATCTTTATAATAATTTGGGATTTCAATATATTGTCATGAAATTGACTGATCTATCATCCATGATATTTTATGTCCTTTATAGGTTGACATTTAATGTATTTGGGGATTTTGTTCTCATTAGTGGGTTTCATTTTTAGTGTTATGATTCATGAAATGGTAGGTGGTTTCATCCCAATTGGAAAAATTGATTAACCTAAAATTTCATGATTTGTTTTAATTGTTGATTTAAATTAAATTCATCAAACATTATTTATATTTAGTCAATAAAACCCCACTCCAATGAATTGGGATATCTAAAATTGGTGTTTCATGAAAACAGGGGAATAACATAATTCCATTGAATTGGGATGTGTTTATGAAAATTGATTGATTTAAATTGGTTATTTTATATATTAGATTAAATGGAAACTATATTGATTAAATTTATGATTTTAATTGAATAAATTAATTGTATCATTAATAGAATTGGATATGAATTTATTTCAAACTTTTAACATTTCGTAAAATGTTTTTATAGAAACAAATTCATTTCTCTTATTGGAAAGGCATTTGTTTGATTAAAACATGTTTTCTTTTTAAATGGAATGTCAGAATTTGAAATGGGGGTATGAGATTTGTTTTTATTTTAAGATGTATTAAAATAAATTTCCCATCATTGATTTCATAGAATAATATGAATTACTCAGGTAGGTTGTGAGTTGTTTTGACACACTCAATAATTATACATCATTATACAGCATAAATGTAGAAGGTCACATCTCTGATGGGATGGTGATGAGTCCCCTTTGGCCAGTGTTAGTGGTATGTGTGTATAAATACATTTTTTATCACAAAGAGTGTGTGGAGTCATGTATCCAAAAATAATCATTCTTATTTTCAAGATGGATATGTTGATCTCTTATTTTATATTTGACAAATAAATGTCCTAAAATGTTGTTGAAAACATTATATTCCTTTTTAATTTATATAAATTTATCAGTTAAACCATTGTTTTAGAAATATTAAAACACTTATAATGCCTTATATTAAATTATTTTTCATCTTATGAACTGTATAGTATGATTTGATTATATATTATTTAAAATTGTAAACAAGTTTATTTTAAAAATAAATTAATTCATTTGGTTAATATGTTGTTGGAATATATTCTAAATCTGTGGTGCTACCCTAATGTGTTTTTTAACTGAAATCCTAATTGTGCCTTTGGGAGTTTGTAGATTATTTCCTTCCAGGTTCAAGAAAGGGTAAGATATCTCTTTGAGGTGGACCAAACTATTGAACATTGTTATTGGTGTGTTGTGTACTTAAGGACAATGGTTGTAACTCCCTGTTTGGGCACATGGGTCTAGTACATTGGGATTTAATTCATTATTAACTTCAGGTACATTTCTACCATTATAGTATCTTTTGAAGGCATATTGACTTTCTTGGATTTCTTCCTCTTTCTTTTATAGAAATTATGTTATCACATACATGTTGTATGATTCGGGGTGCTAGTCACCAACCCATGGTGATACAAAATTCCCTTCAAGATATGTTTGGTCATGCTTGGTTATCAGGTTACCATGGTACCTAGAATTTTTTATGAAATTTAAAAACCATAAAAATAATTTTAATATATATAATGATAATGAATGACCGTAGTAAAACTATGGAAATTGTGAGGACCTATGTTGAAATAAAATGAATGATGTATTTATGTATTCGAATTATATTGAAAATATTTTTCAAAATTAAATTTATTTATGACCTTTTTTCATGGATTTTCATCATATATATATATTAAATTATATTAATTTTTTATATAAAATTAAAACATAATTGTCAGGTGTAAAAACCCAGTATTTCACTCAGGCATGTATCCTTCTGATTTTGGTATAATTATTAATGTTTTACCTAATATGTATACCTAATGAATTAGAAACTTTTTGAGGGGTGTTTCAGAGTTGTTTGGATCCTATAACACATATTCTATGGGAAACCGGCCCTATCACATGGTTAGAGTAAACCATGCGGGTAAGGCGCATGGTTAAATCAAACTGTATTGATGTTAATAATTTCTAGACAAGCCTTCTCAAAAGGTTTTTGAATAGTTTACCTAATAGAGAATCCTAACCGTGTAGTGCCCCTACCTTCAAGATATTAATTCATAGTTGTCATATGGTTTGTAAAATTGTGCATGGGTTATTTTCTTAGTAAAATGACCATTTTTTCCTTAATGATCTATTTATGATCTTATTTCCTCCCTAATCATATTTATTGTTGGATTGGCCTAATTTCCTCTCATGTTGGATCATTTTGATGGATTAAGGTATTGATCAAGAAATATCCTTCATCCGAGTTCCGATTAAGCTTCGGTTTGTCATGTTTGATGTACAATGGTATGTACTCGAGTCGTTTTAATCCTTTCATCTCATTTATTTTTCTCAACCTAGTTATTGAGGTCTAATGAATTTTACCTTTTTGTTAGATCAACTCTGTTCTAATCCAAATCAGTGGTTAATATTGTAGGATTAGATTTGTATGACCCATAGGTGGCTTGTTTATAACTCATCCCTCGCGTTCTTTTATTTTTAAAATTTTCGTGTAGGAAATTTCATCGATTACCATTTATGAAATTTATATGTCATGTCTATAATCATTTGATCTGTATGGTTATGATATTTCCTAATATGTGATTATTTTTTAATTTTTACCACCACAAATCCCACCATACATTGTAGGGTGATATTCCATATTTATGTATTGTTTTGACACTTTTATGCCATCGTTCGGATGTTCTCATGGTTGACCACACTAATGGTACGCTTATTTATAATAAATGGATATTCTAACTTATAATGGTGAATGAAAAGTACCATGTTACTTCCACTTGACCACTTAACATAAATATGTACAATTTTATATTTAAATGTGAATAGAAAATTGGAATGTATACTAAGTATATGACTTGATCAAATTAAGTGTTATTATATAATAGGTTTCATGTCTATCAAAGCCCTTAAAATTTTTATTTAAGGTAGTGGAGTGAACAATAATTTTGGAATTTTAATTAAATGTATTCAGTATAGGTTTCATGCTACATTGCCTTGTCACAGTAATGAAGGTCATGTAATGAACCCAATGAACTTATTGAAAAATCATGAATTAACTAAATGGTTCCATGCAACGTGGACATGTAACACAAATGAAATGCAGGGGTTAAACCAAATGAACATATTGTTAAATTATGTATTTAATAAAGGGTTTTATGAAACATGTTTTATCATATAAATTAATTGAAATTATAGAATGAAATGAAATTTAAAACAAGAAATATTTATTAAACAAGAGTAAAATAACTCAAGATCACCTTGGATTTTTATTAGGGAATTCCATGAGCACTCGGGAACCCCATTCTGAATCAAGGACACAACTTTCATATATTTAGAACCACCTATATCCATATCCTTTTCCAATATTGGATGCTTGTTATAACCCTGTAGGATTCCTCACATAGTATTAAAGTATTCCATGGACAAACTCCTTGAATACAATACTGACTTATAGGTACCATGGTTAACTCCCATAAGGTCCAGTCACTACATAGCCCCATTTTACCATGGATTTTTTCCATGGATTTGGTAGGCATCTTATTCTATAATTCCCTATACTATGCTCCTTGGATTATACCCATATCCTTAGCTAGACCCAATTATTACTGAGTTAGCAACCCCTATGGTCTAGGTGGGATTGTTGAATACCGTGGATCCACTTCTTATTAACTATCAATTATGGTTTCCTTATCAAAACTTGGAATATTGACCATTGATAATGTCTGTCTTATTTATAAACTACAATATCAAATAGTGATTTTGTAATAAGATCGTACACGATTTGAGGGATGAAGCAGGTATATGGTTATTTAGTATCATTATACTACATTAATTTATATATGAAAGACAGCACATTGTTACATTTCAATAACATGAGCTGGATTTTATAAACCATTTTGTTGGTGGAAAACTAGGATTTATGTCACACCATCATCGGGCAACATTTGGTACATAGGTTATATTTCATGTATCATGGGGTTGACAAAGGGAAGCATACATCTTCAAACACATGATTTATTATTTTTTAGAATGGATATTGATATCTAATCACTGATTTGGAGCTTAGGATGCTTGGGAAGTTTATTTTATTGGTGTTATTCATTTTTGGAACATGTTATTTCTGCTATCATGTATCCATGATTTCCATATTTTTTTATGACATGACATAGGATAATGAGATATTGTTGTTGTTGTCCTTATTTTATTTTGTCAAGTCCATTTGCTTATATTTATTCCTAGAATTAACTCTATTTATATTTATCAATTGCACTACACATTTGTAGTGAGGTAATAGTCTTCCTAGAGACACACCCTAGCCACTCACTGCTCATCGCCAGCATGGGGTGTTCATGGAGATGTGTTTGAGGCCATGTAGACCACTGGGATGGGGTCACATATCACATGACATATAGTTCTATGATGTTACAAATTGGAATAAAATGGGTTTATTTTAATACATTACTATTTTGAGATAAAAATTATGAGATTAGGAACTCTTGGGATTTATTCATAATATGTGTTTGGGAATTGTAAAGCCAGGTCCAGGGTAAAATCTATGTCACGAGGTATATATTTTTTGTTATGATTTTTTCTATTAATGATGATATTATTTCACTATGGGTTGATCCATGTGTTTTGTAGAGGTTATCATTTTTACTCTATTTGAGGATTTCTTTTATCCTTGGCCTGATGACAAGAGGGTAGGTAGAATTGTTACATGCATCATTATAAGAACCTATAATTATCATATCATTAATATTATATACCATATATTTTTATTTCATTATATTTCATTACATGATATTCCTATGAATGTTGAGTGACAATTTGATAGTTTTCTTATGCTTATATTACTCTTGGTTGTGATTGAGTGATTTTATGTCCCAATTAATCTGATGTATGGGTCATCATGGGTTAAGATGAGTATTTTACCGAGTGATGCCATTATTATATAACTGAATGGGTTTCATTTTTAGTGACACGGTGTATGGGAAATGATTCAATGGTAATGACTATCAATTATAATGTGAAGCATGAAATCTAATTTGAAATGGTTGCACATCCTTTTCCATCCTTTTTCTGAGGTGTGTTCTTGGAATTTGTAGACCAATACTGCCACAACATCATTGTATCATGCCAAAGGATGGTGGAAACAGTAATGACCAAGATGTGTTGAACCCTAATCCTCCATTTTCACCTCCATGAGTGCCACATGAGGAACCTAATATTTTAACTATTTGGGGAACTAACATCTATGCACTTTATAGTTTCCTACGTCTGATGTAGTCTATGTGTGGTGCTCCATGGGGTGAACCTATTATGGGTGATCTGACTCATGGTTTCCAAAATCATCATCCTAAAACTTTCTCAGGGGATGGATATTCATAGGTGGTTGAGTCTTAGATAGAAGAAACAATACCTATATTTTATCATAGATAGAATTTTATAGAGAATAATGTCAGGAAATTCAAATACATAATTCAGGACTCATCCAATCATTTGTGGGATGATATTACCTAGGCAGGTCGTCATCAGGGCTTGTTACGGGCTGATTTCCATAACGCCTTTTGTGTTTAGTTCATTCCTTATACATCGAGAGCTGACATATCCAGATATTTCATGCATCTAAATCACGTTTTTATGTCATTTGAGGTATATTCTTCATGTTTCATGGAATTACATCACATTTCTCTGCTTCTATATGGTCATGAACTTTCTAATGTAGACATATCAGGCATGTGATCATGTATTCCATCTGTATGCAAGTGAATTTCTTTAGCATGCATAATTTTTCTTCAATAATCAATCAGGATATTATCATTGATCTTAAACTAAGGAATATAAATACAAAAAAGTATATATAATCAGTTCTACGGTAGGCCATTATTTATTTTGGTGGTAGTAAATAATCCCTCTAAGTCTCTCTTCAAGGCAGTCACAACTATGTTTTCCATTTTGATAGCTTCGTAGTGTGTCATCTATGTAGAAGATAAGGGAACTTGAAACCTTGTTGTGATATAGAAATAAAGAATGATCGGTATTATGGCTATATCGAGTATCATTAGATATTAAAAATGAAGTTTCCACCAGCTATGAGTTGGAAAAGATCTGCACGAGGTCCACAGTAATGAGCGGGTGATATTATGTTGTGTTAGCTGGGGAGTTAGAGCAAGACTGGATGGGGGGTAGATCATGACTATGGTATCCAGACCCATGATCAACAGTAGATATAACATAATATTTATGATTATGGTATTCTGGCTATTACACAAGGCCATGGATCAAGTTAGATATATGCACTGAAGCTGATACATGAGGATCAGGCTTTGAGACCATCAGTAGTATGAGGTACCATTATTATGGAATCTACTACAGTATCTTTTTTATTCAATATAGGTTCTTAGAACACATTTATATATGTATCTATCATGGAAACTAACAAAATGGATATACAATATTATTTTAGTGTAATGACAATTCATAAACCATTAGAAGTATGGTCAAAGTGTATACACCAATGTACCCTTTAAGTTAGAATTAAATTTTTATTACGTAACCTATAATTTCGTGAGATGGTAGGATTTTATTTCATTATTGGCATGAATTGGTTGGTTAATTATCATGATTTTTTATTAATCTATCACTGCGGGATATCATAAAAATCACTAGTGGGAATCAGATATCAACATAAGGGTGAGTGAGATGTCTAAGCTTGTAGAGTAGGACTAAAGCATCATATGATAGGTGGAGTGACCAGCCAGATTGAATATCTCTTTATATAGGATTTGATTTTATATAAATATGATTACCATGATGTAGTGTATTGTTTCAAAATTTTCATTCCTTATGATTTTTATGTCTTACCTCTTCATAGAGAGGTATATGTTACAATTGACCTTGTTCCAGGAGTATCCCCAGCGTCGATTCTTCCAAGCAGGGTGGAACCTATAGAGATTCATGAGTTCGAGAGACAATTAAAGGATTTAAAGGAAATGGGATTTAAATAGCCTTGTAGATCCTCTTTGGTTTCATTCATACTTTTCTCTAAGATAGAGGACGTAATCTTATGTCTATTTATAGATTACAAAATGTTTAATCAGTTTATGGTTAAGAACCTATATCCAATCCCTTGAATAGATAATCTCTTCGACCAGCTCTGATGTTCTATGGTATTCCCTATGATCGACCTGATATTGTGTTACCATCAGGTGTGAGTAATGCCTTAATTAATTCCTTATAGAAATATTCATAGCAGGTATGGTCTGTTTGATTACCTTTTTATGGAATTCAATATTACAAATGTTCCCTCCATTTTAATGGATCTAATGAATAGGGATTCAATCCCTATATAGACTATTTTTTACCTTTGTGGATGAAATATTGTTGTTTCCTCATACCCCTAACAACCATTCCAATAATATTAGGATCATTCCAAGAACACTTAGGGAAAATTTGAATTTATTTTGAGCTTTCATGTACTCCTAGGAAGTGCAATGTGTTTGCAGATGTTCTGAGTCAGAAAAATAAATCATATGCCATATGGAAATCAAGTTATTAAGGGATGCTAATCGACCTATTTTATGAGATATATATATAGAGTTTCATGATAGTCATGATCAGTATTTTATCACATCTTTAGTAGTAACCTCTTCTCTTATTGAGAAAGTAAGGAGTAAAAAAAATTCAGTTCCCAACGCCTTGGTTCTCTGTGAGAGTATATCAATAGATAAATTTCCTCATGATTGTATTTGTACAGAGAAGACAACCTCCATAGTAATGGAAATTTTTGGGTTCTAATAGATTTGATATAAGAGTTTATGCGTGAGTCCCATGTTTCTCAGTTGGTAGTTCATCCTGAAATCTCCAACATTTATCAAGATATAGATTTCTAGTATTTGTGGCATGTGATGAAACATTAGATTTTTTGATATATCACATGGTGTTCCATGTACCAGTGGGAGATGGTAGAGCACCAAAGACTTGCAGGCTTGTTACAGCCACTTCTGTTCATGGAATGGAAATAGGATGTTGATTCCATGGAAATTGTAGTCAGTTTCCTTAGGTCACCTAGAGGTAGATACATTTTACGGTTTTTCAATAAGAAAATGAAAATAGTGGATCACTTTATACCTATTCGAGAGAATTTCTTAGTTGATGAGATGGGAATACTATATGTTTGTGAGATCATATGACTACATGGAGTCCTGTGTTCTATAGTTTTAAAATGGGATTCTTTTTTCATGTCATCATTATGGCATGGAATGCAGATGTCTGTGGGAACACATGTGATTATAAGCACAACATTACACCCTCAGAATAATGAAATATCAAAATAGACAATACAGGCTCTAGAAAATATGCTACAACCATTGGTCCTTGATTTTGGTGGTTCATGGGATAATAATATCCCTCTTATTAAGTTATCCTATAAATAAATATTTTAGGGAACAATTCATATGAATTATTTTGAGTCATTATATGGTAGGTCATTGTGTTCACCCTTTTTCTGGCTGGAGGCAGGTGAGGCAACCCTACTAGGACCTCATATTGTGTAGGAAACATTAGAGAAGGTTTATCTGATCAAAAAGAGTATAAATACTCTATAGACTATACATAAATCCTATATAGATCACATTAAAAAACCATTAGAGAATGAGGTCAAGGATATTATTTTCCTTTGAGTATATACCTAGGGTACATAATATGTGGTTACAGAAGAAAGGGAAATTATTGACTCATTATGAAGGGATTTTGAGATCCTGGAGAGTCAGTTTGGTAGCCTATTAGTATCTATTAACTCATAGGTATAGTGATATAAATGATTTCTTCCATTTTTCATAGCTTCTCCAATATCATTTTGACCCATCTAAAATCAATGATACTTGGGTAGTTGAGTTAGATGTCGAACCTTCCATCGATTAGTATCCATTAGACATCGTTGATTGGAGCACGAAAGTTCTACGAGGCTGGTATGTACCTCTAGTAATAATGTAATGGAGGTATGGATGAATACATGATGAGATATCTGAGTAGGATGCTAACATGTGAGCCCAATGGCCATAGTTATTCACAAACATTTTTCTCCATCCATTGAAGGACAACTCAAGGATGAGTTCTTTAAATGGGGGAAAATTCTAAGAACCATTTCTTTAACTCAGGTATGGATCATTTACTTTTGATAACAATTATTTATTTTGGTGTTAATTTGGATGACTAAGGAGTTAGAAAATGTCTTAGTGGGTTTTAGGGTTTTTTGGAGCCCATAACACATCATTTTTGGAAAACTGGCTATTTATCAAGGTTAGAGTAAACCGTGCGGATTGTCTGCATTTCAGGAAGAGGCACCTCATTTTTTTTGCATAGTTTACCTAACTATGTGGCTGAACCATATAGTTCCCACGCATCTCCATGTACTCATTCATGGTTTGCACAATGTTTTTAAAACAGTGTGGAAAACCCTAGCACATGCTATTTTATGGATAAATGACCATTTTTCCTTAATGATCTAATTATTCTACACATTCTTCCCTAATCTAATTTCCAGTGGTATTATCATACATTCCTCTCATTATGGATAATTTTAATTGAATAAGGTTGGTATAAAAGATTTCCTTCATCCGGGATCTAATCAAGCTTCAATTTGTCACATTAGATGTGCAATGGTGTGTAGTCGGGTCCATTATAGCCTTTCTTATCCTCTCTTTATCTATACCTTATTATAGAGGTGTGAGTTTTATTCTATTTTTATCAAATATACTCCTTTATAAGAAAAATAAGAGGCTGATATTGGAGTAATAGATTCATTTGACCCAATGGTGGGTGGTCTATAACACATCCCACATGTATATTGATTTTGTAATTTTTGTGTCAAGCCCACAGATCTCATCGGGTGATGCTTATAGAATTTATATGTCAGGTTTATAATCATTATAATCACATGGTTATGGTATTTCTATATATGTTATTAGTTTATAGTGGATACACCGACAAATCCATCCATCCCATGTAGGGTAATATTTCATATTTTAGGTTTTAGTGTTTTTATACTTTTGATCCATCGTTCAGATGTACTCGAGCCTGATATCATTAATTGTAGGATTCCTAATAATAAATTATTTTTTCAACATTTAATGGTGAATTTAGAGTACCATGGAACTTACAAATGATCTACATAATGTAAGTGATTAAAATTTGATAATTAAATGTGGAAGGTAAATTTGATAGTATATAGAGTATATGACTTGACTGTATTAAATGTGAATGAATAATAGGTTTCATGTTTGTAGCACCATATACCATGTTTATGAAGGGTTATAGAGTGAACCATACTTATTTAATATTCCTTGAATGTATTTAATAACGTTTTCATGCTACAAGGCCTTGTCCCCTAATGAAATGAATGGTTTGAATGAAATGAACTGGTTGATAAATTATAAATTTATTAAAGGGTCTTATTCTACATTGACGTGTCACAATAATTAAAGGAAAGGCCTGCTCAAAATGTACTGATTGATAAATTATGAATTGATTAATGGGTTTCATGTTACTTGTCTTTATCACAGTAATGAAAGACAAGGCTTGAACCAAATGTAATATTATACATCACATCATTATTAAATAGGAGTGGGTTGACATGAGCTTACCTTGGATTCTTATTGGGGAATACTCTAAGCACTCACAAAACACATTTTGATACAAAGATGCAAAATTCATAGGTTTATAACCACATATATATACTAATCCATGTATATTATTGGATTCCCAATATGACATGACATGATAGCTCATATAGTTTTAATGGGTTCCATGGATACACTCTTTAGATATATCATTGAAAATTAGGATGCATGCTTAATGACCATAGGTCCCAGTAACTACATAGCCCCATTTTACCATGGATGATCATCTTGGATTCAGTAGGAATAATTTTTTTTTGAAAACATAGACCATGATCCTTGGATTACTCTCTTACCCTTAGCTAGACCATGTTACTACAATGTTAGTGACCCTTAATTACTAGGCTTCCATGGGTAATACCATAGAACCAATTCTTAAAAACTATCAATTATGGTTTCTATACTACAACTTACAACCTTGAATATGTGCATTATTTATAAATTGGTACACTAAAATAATTAATTGGTTATATGTCCAGACACCAACTGAGGGATGAAACAAATACTTGTGTATTTAGTTACATTGTATTACTTTACTTTATATATACATTACTAGGAACTTTTAAATTTCCATTACATGAGTTCTATGTTATATCCACTGTTGGTGGTACCCTATAGAGTTTTATCTCAATCCCTCTATGGGAACTATTTGGTAGTTGGGGAAGATTACATTTATGAATGTGTTGAAAAATAGAAGCATACATCTTCAAACATAGGATCATTTTCTGTTTACAGTGGATCATGATAGTAGGTGATTGAGTCGTAACAAAATACTAATTGAATAATTATTACATTTATGTTATAGTTTTGTGGAAAATGTTACTACTAATTGCTTTTACCAATGTATAGAGACCCGGTTTTACCTTAAAATACATTGAATTAATTCTAGGAATGTTTTCAAAGATAGACACAGAGACGAAGTATAATTCTTGGGCTCGTTGTGCCGAAAATAAATTTTATAAAAACAATAAGTTATTTTGTACTACATAGGTGTTAAAAATTGTTTATCTCTAAAACGGTATCATAGATTTGAAATATGAGGCCACCACTGAGTTTGGAATGTGTCGTTTACCATAGGTGTGGTATAACTTTAGTCGGTGCCTGACTTCTTTGAAAAATGCCTTCTAGGGGGAAATGGTAATTAAAATAATTAATCTTGATTATTTTATATCTAATTCCTAACACAATAACATTTGAATGGGGAATCAAATTAGAAATCTAGAATGACCATTGAGTTTGGAATGGGGTGTTTTTCCTAGTCAAGTCATAAAATGGGGGGTGTAGTAATTTTAGTTTTCTGTATCGAGTGATTCAACTATAAATTCAATTAATATCATATGTTTGGTTAAAAACCCTAATAAAATTCTATATCTAGCATGAAAATATCTATATATCTAGAATTTATTCCCCATTATTCACCAGATCAATGATCGGTCTCTGTTGTAACATTAGCAGATTGATGTTGGAGCGCAATAATCGCATCAGCAGTGACAAATGGACGGATCGAAGTAGGTTTTCATCAAAATTACTGATTTTCGATTAAATTTTTTATTATTAATCGTATGTTCTTGTTCTTAATTGTTAAATTGTAAAATCATAGATGGAATCTTGATCTAGGCCACCAATCTTTTTTTGGAACCATGTTATATGTTTGTTCTACACAAAAACCCACTATTAATTTATGGACTCTTGAATCCTTCCTCAAATTGTCAATTTGAACCTCACATTGCAATGGTTTCATCATGTAGATCACCTATAAAATTTTGGATCAAATATTTTACCACCATATTGGACAGTATGACCTGCCGAACAAGGCGGTGGCGTAGGATAAGTAAGATAGCACCGGCAAGGGATGAGCTGAGTCCGTGGCATGTTGGGATGAGAAGCTAAGGATGGAAGGGGTCTGACAGCTAGGTGGGAAGGAGAGGCATAGTGGACCAGTGCTAGTGCGTTAATAGGTGTCAATAAAGGCATCTGATGAGGCAGTATACTAGCATAGAGAGGCAAAGAGCCCAGAGCGCCAAGGCGCTGTGTGCTAGAGCTGGCGAGCAGCTTGTCTGAGGCGGAAGACAGGTGGGGTGACGAGAGGTCGGTAGGTCAGGGATAATAGAGGGTTGTCCTAGATTTACATGGGTAGATCATGGTCGTGGCATGCAACCCTAGGAACCAGTGACCAGTAAAACATTGGTCGTTGGTTGATGCGGGGATAGGTGTGGTCCTGAGGGCAACGACTAGCTGGCTTCATTAAGAGGAGCATAGACCAGTCCAGATCACATAGACCAAATCCTAGGAAGATGAATGGTCATCAGGTCTGGTCATTGTCGGTGGTTCATAGGCCATGCCAGGTGACCATGTCATGGGCCATTGGGTCGGGCCATCCCAGGGGGCGAACTGGTTGGACTAGGCTGGTCCGGGCTGGTTTGGGATCCGGCACCTTAAATGACCATATATTTTGATATGTGCCTCCAATTTTCATGAAGTCTAGGACCACATGATCATCTCATAGAGAATGCTATTTTGAGGAATTTCAATACCTTTTAGTATTTTTATCAGGGTTTGGGTTCACAAAACACCTACTTTAAATAATAATAATTTAATTTTTCTTATTCTGGTAAATTTCATTGGACCATATGTCGGCATACGAGGTCTAATTGACCTAATGTCAGAGGTGTTGTGACCCTGAATTTTAGAAGGAAAGTTTGAGACTAATTTTGATAGTTCAAACTATAGTCGATTTTTAGGCCCCAAGGTTGATGGTTCACACGTTTTGTGGTGAAATACATCTTTTTCACCATGTATCTATTTTGGATGATCAAATAGTCAAACCCATGTGTTTTTTCAATAGTATTTCAAAGAATATATCCATATAACTTGTTTTGGGACTGATGAATTGGAACCATGGGACATATTTTGAGAAAAATGCGTTGACATTTGACTTTCCGTCGGATGAACATTTGGGGTGAATGAATAGTCTATATTGCGGGATTTTCTTCAAGGATCTCAATAGTGTGATATATTTGAACTTATTAATCATTGTTCATGATCTCATTAAATGTAAAGACATGAAATGAATGTAGATGTAAGATCCTTTCAATGTGTCTGAAGATAACCCATATCTTGGGTCAACTTTGACCATTTTGAGAGTGGGGAAGACATATGTAGATATATAGTCACATGTTCTTGAGTCATTTGAGGATGGGTGAAGGCATAATAATACATTTGGACCTATGAATCGACTATGTGGGTTTTACCCTCATCAACCTTTTTAATAGGTGTGTCATGTACTCTAGGAGTATGTCAGCCTGCCTAGGGGTACTTGTTCATAGTATAGTACCTGAGTATGTCTACATGAAAATCCAGACAATGAGGTGGGGTAACACATCATGTGGATTCCACAAACATTTTGGACTACTCTATGAATCATCTAGTTAGCATATATCATTTTATTGGACTCATATTTTGGCATGCGATTATCTTATCCTGTTTTTTTTTCACGTTGAACGTGATGGTTTCCATTGTAGAGGATTTTTAGATTGGACGGGAGATGCTCTAAATGAGATTCCAATCTAAGGTGAGGCTTTATGTTCTAGTTATGATGTCTATTTGGTGATGAAACTTGATGAGTGATGTAGTGTTCCTCAATGTTCTTCTGATATGTACCATCCATCGGGGATGTCTAGTGTTCCTCGATGGCACTAGAGTGTCACCCTCCAACCTGGCTGGATATGGTCATCAAAAAAAGTAGAGTGGCACCATCCTGTTGGGATGGGAATGTGTCCTCAATTACACTAGAGTGTAACCATCGAAATCGGATGGGCATGGGTCCTCAATGACACTAGAGTTGAACCCTCCAGTCAAGTAGAGAATGCTTCCTCAATGACACTATAGTGGACCCCCTATAGCTAGGTCTAGAATGGGCCCTTGACGACACTATATTTGAATCATCTAGTTGTGATGGGCATGGATACATGATATTTTATTACTAGAACCCTCCAGTCAGACTGGGGATGGCACCATGATGAAATAGGAGTCGAACCCTCTAGTCGGGCTAGGCGTGGGTCCTTAACCATGAGACACGATCTTTTAAATTTGTGGAAAGTGACGAGATGTGCTTTATCCTAACTTTTTACTCTTAATGATGAGGAATTATTTTACCACCATGACATGTCCTTGTGATGCGACTGAGAACCATGCAGTTGAGGAAGTCCCACCCAAAGAGGATAGTATTAAGGAGAAGTGATTGAGCCCCTTTGACTTACTATTCAAGTCATACATGTGGGATAATTGGCATTACTGGTTGCTACATTTTGGATCTATTAGTTACTCTTTTCATAGGATGATTAGTGATAGGGAGATCCCCATACTCTCTCATTTGGGTTTCTTTGATTGAGTATATATATATATATATATCATATTTCAGTACCCACTCCTTGGGTTTGGGTTACTCTCGTTCTAAGAGAGTTGAAGACAATTGGGTTGTTCCATATTGTTTCTATGCGTATATTCTCATGGTTATATGAGTCTACTCACATACTAAAGTTATCTAAGACCTAATGATATGTCCATATTTCACCGTTTCTAGGACCTTGTGTTTAGATGAGCTTTCGTCACTCCCTTTTGGGGATGAGTTGTACAGACTTTTATTGTACCTAGTTATATATACTGATCACCTATTCAATACATATCTTGTTTCTCCCTTGAGCCTTCAAGTAATCCTACTATGTTTTTTTATACCCACCCATTATTGTGATTTTTTCTCACTTGGTGTCCCCTTATAGATGACAAATAGGTTGATTATGAAATTAGAGGATCTTTGAGAAATGGGATGCTTGGAAAACATGTGGAGGTTGTAGAATAGTATTCACGAGTGGGGATCTCTCAAAATTTTTACTTATTAAATTATTTCCATGTTGTGGAACTATTATGGTTGGGTTTTTATTTTTCCTTATTCCATTTCAGCTATACTTTTATGTACTTGTTCTGTTTAGAGGTTGATGCATGTTTCTGATTTATATAAATTGAATAGTTGTATCATTATTTATTTTCAATTTACACTTTTTCATTGAGTTGGTTTCATGTGTTTGTAAAATTTATTAGGAAAAGGACTCCCTTATATTTTATTGCCTTCAAAACTAGTCTTCACCCCTGGCCTATGGAGGTGGGTTTGGGGTAGTGGCGGCTTGAGCCCTAGCATGGTTTGGGTCATGATAAAGTGGTATCAAAGGTGTTTCAACCCTTGGTACATTGTTTAGACATTTCCTAAAATTTTTATTGGAAGTGTTTAGGGAAATAATGTCGAAGTGACTCAAGATTGTATCTCCGGCCAGGGAGTCTAATGGTGGTATGGGAATCTGACTTATCCATTCACCAAGACCATGATTTCCCTTTTGTCAACACAACACCCTGAGACACTTTTTTTAGAAAAAAATGGTACATTAAAAATATAGGATAAAGTATTTGACAGTACTTATTGATCCAGTTCCCCATCATTGTAGATATATATATTCTTATCTGACGGTGGAAGTCCATGATAACATTCAGGATGTCTCTGCAGTGATATCTCGCCTGGATACTAGCATTGAATCGTGATGATGATCATGTGAGCAGTTAGGACCCAGTTCAGGACCCATCATGGGAGCACCTTTGTAGAGACCCAAATCTTGACGTACATGGGAATTACATTCCTTTTGTGGAATACTTAATACATAACTAAAAGAAACATGTAAGGACCGTAATAGTTTAGTATCCTTGGAATCTCGGAACATAATCTTCAAATCGTGGTGAAAGATCTTCAACATCTCCCATAAAGATCTTCCAATTTTTTTTCTTACATGAAACCTTTATTTATATCATGGGTAAAATAAAACATATAAGGGGTGAGATAAAATGCTCATTAAGGGTAAACATGGAGAAAATAAAACAAACCATATACATTTCAGCTTCAAAACATGAACATAAATTTTACACATCAAAATCATGAGTTGTGAAATAAATCTTGGCAGTACGTAAGGCACATGTCATAAAGGAAAATTAATCATGATAAAATAGCATGGGAATAAATCATTTAATTGTGTAAAAACATTAAGCACATGATATTGTTTCCATAGTAGCCAATGCATTGCTTCCAAGACCATCTTAGTGTAAAAAGTCCCTTTCTAAATCGTGTTCACTCCCTGTTTTAGTCTTGTAACACTGAACTGGATTAACTTATCATTACAGCCATGTCTATATCATGATATATAAATCTATACCTAATGAATTGTAGGGAGATAAATTTCACACCCATATCATAATGAAATCATTCTTTCTTGTGCCACAAAATAAACATACATCGTTCATAATAACCCAATGAATAAAATGGGTTTGATAAACACCATCCCATCATAACATAATCCATATAAAAGAACTGTATATATTTTCATCATAAGAAAAATAAAACCCTATAAATAATAGAAACATTATTATTGAAACATAAACATAATTAATAATGTCATCTTAGATGGAAAATAGTATTGATAAAACACTTGAAATGAATTCTTGAGGAAAATATCCTTTCTTCTTCAAAATCATTTTCTGTTCAAAAAATTTCATCCAAATTTTAAAAGAAAATGATTTTTTTTGAAAATAGTCAAGAAATATTGTAGAGTAAGATTCTTTAAAATAAGGATTTATGAAACTGTAAAAATCCGTTCATGCTGTATAAGTTAAAAAAACATTCTTCTCATACTTTTGCCGGAAAAGTCAAAAAGTACCTCATATGGTAAACCAAAGAAAGATTCATTCCATACGATGTGGAAAAAGTAAAAAAAAAGGTAAAAATTACTTTAAACATACATGGAATAAAAGGAAAGATTTTATGAAAATATTTTGAGAACATATGGACAATTATAATAAACATAACCCCAGTAAATACTTACAAATAAGCAATCTCGGATAAGAATGAGATTGGAATAATTATCCCTTACCATATGTCCAATTTCTTCCGTATGTGTCTCATAATTTTGAATAGTGGGTTTAGAAATATTATTAACTTCTAAAAGAACCATAATAATATTTTTGATATCATATATGGTTCACTTATATATTTATATTACTCGTTCATTTGTTAATTCTTTGTTAATGCAACGTTTGGGGTAATATTCTTTTCATTTGTAGTATGTGTTTGGACTTGTTGTTCATGATACTATTAATACTTATATCATGATTTACTTACTTCCAGAATTTAAATAATGATTTATATATCATACATATTCAGTATATATATATATATAATAGATAGATTAATGAAATGAAATACAAAATTCATGGAGACGATAGGCCATACGTACGCATGAACGTTGGTTTTCGTTTCCTTATAGAATTGAATGTAATTAATTAGATGGAATATATATATATATACATAAATATAGTAGAATTATTATGTCATATATTTCATTATTACTTATTATATATACTTTATAATCATTCTTGAATTGTTAACAAGGAAAATGAATCTCATCGCGTCGCGGAGACGGTAATCCGTACGTACGCACGAGCGATGATATCGTTCCCATATTTATGGAATAGTATTGGATTGGATGATATAATATCATAGAATTAGTATGATGTTATAATAATTATATATACTTATTATTTACACCATTATACCCATCCAAGTAAGGTGGTGGTGGAAAAACAGATTACACCACAGCGTGGAGACGGTATTTTGTACGTACGCACGCGTGGTGATTTCATTTTCCATAGGATGGATAGAAGCTGAAAAAGGGTTGTTTAATATTTATAATAACATATAATTATTTATGTAATAATTATTTTATTGCTTTATAATGAAAAAACTAAATAATATGAAGTAGAGGAAGAAAGAAACTTGAAAGAGTCGGTAGAAGAGATTGCCTCTTCCTCAATGCACCTCCTTTAAAATTATTCTTTGGGCACTAGAGTTGGTCTTTAGAGAGAACCAAAACCTCTATGATGTAACTAGAAATGTTGAGATTATTAATTGTCAGGGATTGGATGATCTTCAAGGCTCAAAAGGGTGTGAATAGAAGAGGGAAGGGGTGACCTTTTATAAGGGAGGAGAGGGGAACCCTAGGAAAAACATAAAATATAATGTCATATTCAGTTTTTAATAGCTCCAAACTTATTTATTTAGAATCTTATGTGGGTAATGTTCGAAATAATCTCAACCAATAAGTTTTAGACAATTTTAGGTTACTATTTTAAAATTATCATGTAGATTTAACTCAAAGATAAATAATTTAACTTTTACCGTGTCTTCTAGTTTTCGTACACTATATGGTTAATAAACATAATATAACAAATCAAAAGAACCCCAAATAGTTCATTATTAATATATATCCCTATCTAAGTAATTTTTCCGAACCTTATATTTTAAAGAATAAAATAAAAATTAATAATAAAATATTAGTTTTAAAAACTATTTTATGTCAATTTTGACACTATTTGTTAATTGATTTTTTTAAATAATAAAATCCTGATTAGTTCTAAAAAAGTTAATTGAATCAATAATAATATGTCATATTAACATAGAAAATTAGTTTAATTCATAAAGAGTCTAAAATTACATTTATTTGGGTATTTATAACATCAATTATGTTAATATTTCATTAATATGGCAATTACTTCATCATCATTGTGTCATAAATAAATTAAGTTATTTAATGTAAAAAAATTATAAATAAACTACCATTATGTATGAAATATTTTTATCTTTCTAATGAATATTTATAGTCAAATTTATCTTATATAACCCTATATTAAAAATGTTTTAGTTATTAAACTTTCATTTTTACTATTTTAACTCCTAAAAAAATAATAAGTGTCCTAATCTAATACAAGTGGACCTAAAGGGTAATATTTTATTTATAAGGTTGTTTTTGGTCGAATTAATCTTATCCAATACAATTAGGACATGTGTTAGGGTAATAATAACATCATTTTTACCCTTAATTACCCTATTTACTTTTAATCGTGGTTAATAAAAGTTAAAATTTACTATTCACCAAAAATTATATTTATCTTATTGAACCAAATTTTACTCCTTTATATTAACCATGTCTCTTGGATTTTTGAAATTCCACTCACAGAAGTGGTAAAATTACGTTTTATAAAAGCTTGCAAAAAGCTCCTAGGAGGTAGGTAAAAAATGGTGAAAAGTTCAATTAAATTATTATATATCTAAAATTATATTAAAATGACTCCAATGAATTACATTGAACTTATATTAGTATTATGTATCAATTTTGACCTAAATTAAATTTAAAGAAAATAAATATTTATTTAAATAAATAGTTAGTTTTATAATAGTAACCCAGTGTTTTCACTATTCATTAAAAATTGAATGTTCTCAGAAAAATACCAAAAAATCACCCTAGGAAAATTTCAATATTCTGAATCCAAAAATGAAGTCTATTTTGAAAGATGAAATTTATAAAATTTCAAAATTTGGGTATTACAATTCATAAAGACTAATTCATAATAATGTTATAATAATATCTAGTTTAGTGAAACTCTGTATTGAGTACTACACACGCTATCGATGAAGGAATTGATGGCATGTAATGCAATCCAAGTCTGGGTTGCGTCTAGTGAAATCTCAGTTTGGTGTTACATATAACATAATCAAAACATATTTCATTAATGCATTAAACAAAATCTATACTTAATGTTGCGTAAAATAATTTCCACAAAATGAACTTGAAATTGTGTGTAACACGAGCCAAGAATAGTGTTGTGTATACTGCAAGCTAATATGCTTTTGTGTATATTACAACCTAATATTTGTGTAGTCTATAATAGAAGACATCAATGAAATTAAAAATAATATATCTCATAAAATCTTGGGGTGTTACATTCTACCACAGGTAAAATGAATTTCTCCCTCGAAATTCGTCGAGGTTATAAATGGGTTACTACTTGAAAGATTCTTTCATAGAAACCCAATTCGTAAAAAAGAATACTAAAACTCAATTTTAAAAAGTGAAGTATGAAACATAGTAGTTACCCAAATAAACTCATCACTGGGATTCCACATAGGTTAAAATATGGATATGGAAGATAAACCTAACCATCAAGTTCTGAAAGAGAGTGGTAGGCACCATCGCTATGAAATATCCAACAATCACAAATCCATAAATTTGTGAAGATCTAAGGTACCATCTGATTCATCAAATATAAGAGCACTAGGACAACATTTTTGGTTTTCATGATCATTTCCCTAATGTTGAATAATTTTTGAATTAAAATAAATACTTACTTGATTTTGGTACAATCTCACCGTTTTTCTTGCCTTGAACAATTTCTACATCATATCTTAAAGAAATGAGGTTTAATTTTTTATTCGTGAAGTGTTAGCAGATCATGTGATAGAATGATAGGTCATTCCATCTATCTCAAACAAAAGGTTAGAAAAAGTTATTAAATATACATAAGTGCATTTACGGTGAGATTAATCGTATATGGTTCCAATATATCATTCCACATAGTAAATTAAAACTAATTTCTACTAACCACAGACTTCTTATAGGCCAGTGGTAGGCGATAAAGGCATGTCACACTTCAGTTGTGGGTTTGATTCCCACATCCTTGTTTGACGCGATGGGTTGTCTCTCGTCCTATGGGTTGTCCTTTTTCTAAAATTATACTATTATAACATTCCAGAAATAATATCAAAAAAAAGTTCTATCCTTAAACAATACTATCTGATATCTAACATAATACATTACAATATTTAGGCTTATCCAAAATTCATCTATCAAATCTCATAGCATTAAGAAAACGATTACTGAAAAGGTCACATAACAAGCACGTGAATACCATCATTTATCCCCCATATATCATAAGACATATCTTGTTTATCTCATTCCCAATATGTGAATACCTTAATCGTTTATTCTCATGAAACATAAATTATCATAGAACCTTAGTGAAAACATGAATTCTGCCAAATGTTAACTCATTCCACATACCAAAATCCCAAAATTTCTATATACTCAAAACATGATTTCAATTTTTCCATATATCAGTCATGAGATCATGAATACTATCAAAATTTCATTTTCTCATTATCCATTCATTATGCACATATCCTCTTCTTTCCAAAAATATTTGAATAGCCTATCATGGTTACTAGTACCATTCAACAAATACTTTCAAATAATTTAGGGAAAAAAATAGTGTAACAATCCTTAGATTTTCCATTATTCTATAGTACCATTAAATTACCTATACAACATAATTATTGATAAACATACAATCATTCCACTACCTTCTTAAACTATTGACCAAGATTCAACACTTATTTTATCTCATATATCATTTGTATTCTCGTCATCATTATCCACATAAATACTACCCATATGACCATGCTGATTCTCTTCATGAGATTTTCCCTTAGGGAATTGGTTTACATAATGCCCATACATTCTGCATTTAAAACATCTAATCATTTTTGATGTCGTAGAAATACCATTATCCTTCTCCACGGTGTTAATTAAACCTTTTCCTTTTCACTTACTGGATTGGTGTCCTTCTTTTCTACACCCAGATCATCATCAAGTTCTTTTGAAACATTCTCCTTTATGCCTCTTCCCACATGATTTACATGATAGAAATTGAACATCCATTCCTCTATGATCATCATCAAACTCCATCATTCTCTTATTAACTGAGTCGGGAAACTTACCAAAGTTGAGATTATTGATCATATTATGAGATTTCTCATTAGGCATAATAACAATTTTTTGACTTCCAAATCATGTTTCATTTGGTTGCTCGTGAATAATATCATTCCATTGTCCATCATATCATCCATTATCATGAATCTTCATGTTTCCATCCATTCTCTAAAACCCAAAAAGACTAGTGTGAGAGGAAAAAATCATGTTAGGGAAAACTTCATAATAAGGGGGGAGTAGCGTCAATATCTAAAATCTTAGCTTAAATTATAATATTATTACTGTAAGTCTAGGACTATAACTTATACATATACTTATCCTTAGGAACATCCCTAGACATATCATAGAAATGTCTCTAGATATATCACTAATGTTTTCACATCCTAGTTTCCAATGGTTAACTAAACAGAACCTCTCATACCAACTATATAGACCCAAAGCTAGACATACATGGAAATTACATTAATTTTTCAGAATACTTAATATATAACAAAAAAAAATATATAAGGACCGTAATAGTTTAGTGTCTTTGGAAACTCAGAACATAATCTTCTAATCGTGGTGAAAGATCTTCAACATCTACTATAAAGATCTTCCATTTTTTTCTTACCTAAAACCTTTCTTTATATCCTGGGGAAAAGAAAACATATAAAGGCTGAGATCAAATCTTTACCCAATGCATTGGAGGGAGATATAGGTCCCACCCATCTCATAATGAAATCATTATTTTGTGTGCCACAAAATAAACATACATCATTCATAATAACCGAATGAATAAAATAGGTTTTATAAACATCATCCCATCGTAACATAATCCATATAAAAGAAATGGATATCATTGCATCATAAGAAAAATAAAACCGTGTAAATAATAGATACATTATACTTGAAATATAATAATACTTAATAATTTCATCATAGATGGAAAATAGTTTTGATAAAACACTTGAAATGAATTCTTGAGGAAAATATCATTTCTTCTTCAAAATCATTTTCTTTTCACGAAATACCATGAAAATTTTAAAATAAAAGGATTTTTTTGAAAATAGTCATGAAATATTGTATAGTAATCTTCTTTAATATATGGATTTATGAAACCGTAAAAATCCGTTCATGCTATATAAGTTAAAAAAACATTATTCTCGTTCTTTTGTTGGAAAAGTCAAAAAGTACCTCGTATGGTAAACAAAAGAAAGATTCCTTCCATACAATGTGGTAAAAGTAAAAAAAGGGTAAAAATGACTTTAAACATACAAGGAATAAATTAAAAAAATTCATGAAAACATTTTAAGAAAATATGGACATGGATAATAATCATAAACCCAGTAAATTCATACAAATAAACATTCTCGGATAAGAATGAGATTGGAATAATTATCCGTTACCTTATGTCCAATTTCTTTCATATGTGTCTGAGACTCATGTATAGTGGGTTTAAAAATATTATTAACTTTTAACAGAACCATAATAATATTTTTATATCATATATGGTTCACTTATGTATTTATATTACCCGTTCATTTGTTAATTCCATGTTAAAGCAACATTTGGGGTAATATTCTTTTCATTTTCCGTACGTGTTTGGACATGTTGTTAATGATACTATTATTACTTTATCATGATTTAATTACTTCCAGAATCTAAATAATGATTTATATATTATATATATTCAGTATATATATATAATATATAGATGAATGAAATGAAATACACCATTCATGTAGATGGTAGACCGTACGTACGCATGAACGCTGTTTTTTGTTTCCTTATTGAATTGAATGTAATTAAGTAGATGACATACATATATATATATACATAAATCCTATATAATTATTATTTCATATATTTAATGATTACTTATTATATATACTTTATAATCATTCTTTAATTTTTAACATGGAAAATGAATCTCATCGCGTCATGGAGACGGTAATCCGTACGTACGCACGAGCGATGACATTGTTCCCATATTTATTGAATGGTATTGGAGTGGATGATATAATATAATAGAATTAGTATGATGTTATAATAATTATATATAGTTATTCTTCACACCATTATACCCATCCAAGTAAGGTGGTGGTAGAAAAACTGGTTACACCACAGTGTGGAGACGGTAT
This sequence comes from Viscum album, assembly GCA_963277665.1. Lineage (NCBI taxonomy): Eukaryota > Viridiplantae > Streptophyta > Magnoliopsida > Santalales > Viscaceae > Viscum > Viscum album. The sequence continues at coordinate 1,273,541,581 of OY728146.1, forward strand.
TCTTTACGTACGCACGCACGGTGATTTCATTTTTCGTAGGATGGATAGAAGGTGAAATAGGGTTTTATTCAGATTTATAATAACATATAAGTATATAATTGATACTTATGTTATTAATTTATAATTAACCAAATAAATAAGAGGAATTATAAGAAGAAAGAAACATGTAAGAGTCGGTAAAAGAGATTACCTCTTCCTCGCCGCACCTCCTTTAATCTTCTTCTTAGGGTACTAGAGTTGGTCTTTTGGGAAGACAAGAACCTATATGATGTAACAATAGAGGTTTAGAAGAGTAATTGGTAGGGTTTGGACGAGATTCATGGCTCAAAAGTGTGTGAAGAGAAGAGGGAAGGGTGCCCATTTATAAGTGAGGAGAGGGGCACCTTAGGAAAATCATAAAATAAAAAGTTATATTCGGTTTATAATAGATCCACACTGATTTATTTAGAAGCTAAGGTGGGTAATGTTCTAAATAATATAAACTAATAGGTTTTATTCATGTTTAAGTTACTATTTTAACCTTATCATTTATATTTAACTCTAAGTTAAATAATTTAACTTTTACGGTGTCATCTTATTTTCTTACACTATATGGTTAATAAACTTACTATAACAAGCCAAACGAACCCCAATTGGTTCATTATTAATATATATATCCTTATCTAATTCATTTGAATGAACATTATATTTTTAGGAATAAAATTACAATTAATAATATACAATTTGTTTTAAAAACAATTTTATGTCAATTTTGATACTATTTGGTAATGGATTTTTGTGAAAATCATAACATCATGATTAGTTCGAAAAAAAGTTACTTTAATCAATACTAACATGCTATATTAACCTATAAAATTATTTTAATTCATAAAAATTCTAAAATTACATTTATTTGTGTATTTATAACATCAATTATGTTAATATTTCATTAATAAGGTAATTACTGCATCATATTTGTGTCATAAATAAATTAAATTATTTAATGTCTAAAAATTATACATAAAATTCCATTATGTAGCAAATAATTTTATCTTTCTAATGAATATTTATAGTCTAATTTATCTTATGTATAATCCTATATTAAAAATTTATTATTTATTAAACATTGATTTTTACTATTTTAACGCTTTTTTAAATAAAATAATAATAAGTGTCCTAATCTAATCCAAGTGGACCTAAATGGTAATATTTTATTCCTAAGGTTTTTTTGGTCGAATTAAACTTATCCAATAAAATAAGTAATTATTTAAATAAAAAGTCGGTTTTTAAATTGTAACCTAGTGTTTTCACTAATCATAAAAAATTTAATGTTTTCAAAAAAATACAAAAAATTCACCCGAGGCTAAATTCGATATTCCGAATCAAAAAATGAAGTCCATTTTGAAATATTTAATTTATAAAATTTCAAAAAGTGGGTATTAAAATTCATAACTACTATTTCATAATAATTTGTTTACTGAAACTTGGTATTGTGTACTACACACACTATCGAAGAAGGTCTTGATTGCGTGTAATGTAATCCAAGTCTGTGTGGCATGTAGTGAAAGATCTGTTTGTTGTTTCATATAACATAATCAGAACTTATTTCATTTATACATTAATCAAAAACTATACTTAATGTTGTGTAGAATAATTTCCACAAAACGAACTTGAAATTGTGTGTAACACAAGCCCAGAATAGTGTTGTGTATACTGCAAGCTAATACGATGTTGCATATAGTACAAGCTAATATTGGTGTAGTGTATAATAGAAGACATAATAGAAATTAAAAATAATATATCTCATTAATTATAGGTGTGTTACAACCTTTCTATATGTGGGTAGGTAGAAATACCTCCACCTATTGAGTAGTAGACAGACCCAGAAGAGTTGGATGAGAATGTACATAAGTTGAGTGAACTTTGTGAGTTCTGATGCTACTGACTGTCGAGGATCTACAGTGAGCCATACCCTCAGTCAAGAGAGGTTTGAATAGAGTTATTTTTCCACCTCTTTAGGCTTGTATGGAATTGGATAGATCATATTGTGGAATTAGCTTCCAACCTTTTCCATAGAGCATATGGGCATTGATGGAGCTCAGTTACTTAGTTACACGATGAGTTGACACTCTCATGGGGATCCTTCTTGCATCTATTTTGTGAGGAGTACTACCCCTCATAAATAGATTCTATATACTTTATAGAACTACTATAACTTTAGAGGGGACGAATGAAGGTGATTCGGTATGTGACTTGGTTCATATACCCATCACACTGCTCTCTATTCATGATCTATAGCAATAACTTCTGAGTGTGGATGATCGATTAGGGACTTCATAAAGAGATACATGCTATCATAGTAACATTTATCATTCCCACCTATGTCGAGGTATAGGAGCATGTTCTCATGACTAAGAGACTTCTATTATAGGGACATCATGTAGCTAGTTGTTGCAATATGCGCAACAGAGCTAAGACATCTTCTGTAGGAAGAATGCATCAGTTTACACGATCTTGACATAGAAGAGCTCCCCAAAATCAGTCTCATGAAATTATTCATATAGATCCGAGGTATTGTAGTTCATGGGGACGTCTTGGGGAGGGCTGGTGTCTTGATTTTGATGGGTGATGTCACCATACGTGAGACTGCCAGACCAGACACGCTGAGAACATCAGGCAGGTAGTTGGTAGACCACCATGGCATAGACATCGTTGTGATCTGGGTGGTCCCTAAGTATAAGGTCATATCATTGGAGTATGAGGAGTTATAAGTGGTTGATGAGGTTGTGAGGTCATTCTACCACCACTTGGAGGCCCATATTAGTCTTAGGAAGTTGGTAGATGCATCCATAGATAACCTCACACATTGGATATCTATGATCCGGTAGAGCCTGAGATGAAAAGTGGTATGCCTTGTGTCTTTACTACATTTTGCAGTATATCATGTTCTAAACATTGTGAAATTACCTTTTATCCCATCTCCTTTCTTAAGGTTTTACTAGAGTAATGTCAGGCCTTGTTGTAACATTGTATTGAGGTTCTTCAACGTAGATTTTGAATGAATGATGAAGAGGGGTCCTTCCACCATCGAGATGTTTTTTATATGTGAAAAAAACCCATTGGATGAGTCAATACATCCCAAAGTGGATAATATCGAGGTGTGGTGGAATATTACATATGTCTTGTGTATTCTTGGGTGAGTTATATAGTGTATTGTTAGAGCATGTCCTGGAATTTCTTGTGGAGTTTTCATCTTGACCTCGTTTTTCTTGAGAATCCATTAGTGGGATCAGTAGAGTTTCGGTTTTGGGGATTACTCTCCTTCCAAGAGGGAAAAATAATTGATGGGTATGCCACATGCTTTACCTGTCTATCCTATTATGGATGGATGAGTTTTCTTACAAGACCTGTTCATTGGTACCTTGTGTGCTAAATATAAATTCTTGATACTGAATTTATCAATTATAGGTTCGGGTGATAGATACCCCATGATATGAATGGTGTGGCTCACTATATTGTGATGGAAGTGGTAGTAATGCCTAAAAATGGAATGATTCTACCTTCTGAGAGAGCACTTTGTGGTTCGTTCATACCAACAGAGGATCTGGTACGTCACCACCGAGTGAGAATAGAACCTGAGTTTGCGACGCTAGTTGAACTTCTTATAGGACTATGACTTCGAGATAGTCTATTCACTGGGAACAGAAAATGTTTTATCCAATTACCTTAGAAGGAAGTCCTATATCCAATTAGTGGGGGATTTTTAGTATAGTTATCTTCCCTACACAAACCTAGGTGGAGAAGGAGGGTGAATCATTTCTATAGTCGATGATGATGACTAATGTGGCCTAAAAAACACGTGTTTTTTCACATATTTTTCATTAATATTTAATGAATTAATTGGTTGTTTTGGTACCTTATATTATATATTAACACTTTTTTATTTTTACATATGAATTTATCAATTTATCAATTTTTAAAATTAATAGTGTGTTTTATGCTTTAAATTAGTTATTTTATGTTTTAATTTATTTTATATTCTAAAATCTTTTTATTTAGTTTTTTGTTTTTGTTTGAAATTTTGATAATTTTACATTAATTTATTTATTTTTTAATTCAGATTTTGTACATTAAGTAATATAGTTATTATTATAATTTTTATTTTATTATATATTAAATAATTTAGAATAACATAAATTTTAGATGTCTTTCAACAATTTATTTATTATAATTTAAGATTATAAACATACATTATTTATTAAATAGTTTTATTAAAATTTCATTATTTAACAGAATTGTTTAATAAGAGAATAATTATATATCTACTATAATTAATTTAATTTTATATAGTTACTATTTTATATAAATAAACATTGTTTCATAAATGTTTATATTTTATACTAACTTTTAATAATTTAATTGTTTATTAATTTTATTTTTATTATAATTCCAATTTTAGTTTAATATTTTGAAGTAAATAATAATTTAACTTAATTTTATATGGTTTTATAAAATTTTTAATGTTTATGAATAACTGAAATATTTATTTTTTTATTTAAATAATTAGTTTTAATTTATTATTTTTTCTGTTTTTTTTTTATGTTTCAATTTTTTTTACCCTATTTATCTGTAGGTTCACAGTGGAAACGTATCCTCCTGACACAGTTTGACAATTTCCTTACCATCATAACCCAATTAACAGTGCCAACGGTCTCACCATATCTCTTGTGCCACCGGTTCCAAGCTGTCTCACTGTATACTTTTGGCACTATTTCTTCCATTACATGGTCTTATCACCTTGTGGCACTGTGACTCTCTTCCACTATAACTCATCCTGCCACTTTACATCCTTTTACCGATGGGGTAATCCAACAGTGAATCATAATATCAAATAAATTGAACCAAATAAAACTAGATTTAAATAGTTTACAACAAATCAAATTCATCTGATCTGATGTTTATTTACAAGTATGATGTTTCGGTGTTTATCAGGAATAAGAATAACAATCATGTTGGATCTAGAGAAACGAGATGTCGTGCCACCTTCTAAATAGGTGTTTCACTATTGGAAGTGCATCCTCATACTGTCGAACCGTAGAACCTATCATTGTGGATGACATGTATTGCGTCACTTATGGTGAGGACTGTTGAAACCAAGCTGCTACTCACCGCTACAAGTTTGAGGAATCGGAGCAGTTTCGTCTTCCAAGGAGGAGGGTGGGCCGAGATGAACTCGCTACCACTAGAGAGAAACCACTGCCAATTCCTGGATCTAGATAAGCTGAGGCAGACACCGCTGCTACTGAAGAAGATTCCACACCAACTACTGTTGTTGAGGCTGATGTCACATGGAGGAGGAGGGCGATCTGAGGACGTGTCACCATTGTTGGAGATTGGAGCTGTTGCGGCACAACTTCTATAGAACTAGATCCAAAACCTCCCTCCCCAATAGTGCCAAAATTGGGGGGGGGGGATGATTAACCTAACTGAAAAAATAACAATATCAATAATTAAATAATAACAAATATAATTCAAAATTATTATACATAATTAATTAATATTTTAATAAAATTAAGATATAAAATCAGTTAATAAAATAGATCTTTTCTATTAAAATCTTAAATAATATTTGCTTACAAATAATAGTTATAAATTAATTAAAATTAACTTTATAAATAATTATTCTTATAATAAAATTCGTAAACTAAATAAAATATTTAATTAATAATATCTTTACACAAAAATTACATTAAGTTATAATAACTAGCTTCTCATAATATTGACATTAATTAAATAACATAATAAAAATAAATTAAAAATGTAATAAAATTCATCTAATTAAAGATTTAAAAATTAATTAATAATTATAACATTAATATTTAATCAACAAATGAAAATTATCAACCTATGTATTTATTATTTAACATTAATTAATTTTTTGATTTAACATTAATAAAAAAATAACTTTAATATATTATTTATTTTCATAGTTTTTTTTGTCGCTTGTTTTCTTTGATACTGTGAAGGTTCATTCAAGAGACGCTAATAAGTCCAAATTCACTTAAATAACTCACTCAGAGTTAGTTACGTGAGAAACCCTAGCGAGATGTGTTGGTCATGAAAAAACACACATGTGCGTTGCACTCATGAAGAACACCTTATGTCGGTACAAAGCTGAGAAGTGACTTGAAATAGATGATAGGAGATACAAAAATAGAGTAGCAGCATAATTAGAAAAAAAAAGTAAGGGCAGATAACTTGATCGTTCACTTTAAAGAAGAGCATGAATTTGGTGGTGAATCCTAGAGCACTCCTCGGAGAACTATTCCTTGGAGACCTGAGGGTTTGGAGCAGCAACAATTCATGATAGGAGAGGGAGTTTTCATCCTCTATTTTCTTTTGATTCTCTTCCTTTGTAATTGAGTTATTTTACTATAATTAATATATAATATGTTAGGCTAAATACATACATTTACGTGTTAAAAATAAAATCTACAATTTATCTTCTTAATCTCTTCACACTATCATTTTGTATGTCATCAGAATTGATCAGCGAGATCAGTTCTAACAACATTAAATTGCAACATACCACCTGCACATGATCATGGAATTACACAATTATTCGGTGAGTTTTATTGTGGATTAATTTTCATAGTATAATTGAATTGAAATAAAAACTGAAAAACTTACAGCGCGTTCATTTCTGTTATTTTTTCTAACCAGAATTTTCGAAGTCAATTAATCTAGGAGCGAAGAACTCCAAGACATGTCATCTTGAGAGATTTATCTCCTAGTGAGGGAAATTAATCACTCCTTTTGAGTGGTATTAGTTGTAATCACTATCGTGAGAAGAAAAGATTTCAAAACTAGTAGAATTGAAATTTTTTCCTGAGCATTTTACTAGATTGTTCATTTATCATTGTTTTTATATATTTTTTGCCCTATGTTTTCAACCATTTTTTTTCTTATAATTAATTTAGATACAAGATTTTTAATGTTCTGTAACATTACTTCTTAATAATGAATTGTAAAATAATTTAAAAATATAGTTTTTTCACTCCACTACAAACAACAGTGGAGTTTTTTTATGTTTTATTAGATGAATAGTGGACAAAATAACCTTCCCTGTGTGTTTGAGCCCAATTTACACGTATACATTTATAAGTCGGAATATGAATTTTAATCATTGACCAACATCAATGATAATTCGGGTCAATGACTCCTTTCCTTCATGATCACTTAAGAGATTCCCAGTTGTGATGAATCCACTGTGAAAAATTACATGACCTGCTATCCTTTAATCTTTCACGATATGGATATCCTAATGGAGGGACTCATGAGACACTATTCTAGGGACAAAGACTAATCTTAGTTGCGATGTGGGATGTAGAGGATTTATAGGGTAAATAAAGTATCCACCAATTTTATTCGGGTCATTATGGACCATGAAAAGATATGGAATAGTTACTACAACATTGACCTATACCCAATATTTGTAATTGGTGCATGACATATCCCACATGTCCCAACTAAGGACAAATGTGTCTGTGTTTCTGGGATCAGGAGGGCCAGCTGTTCGCTCCCTATCCTGAGTTTTTTCCCTATTTTTTCCTTTCAATGATTAAAATCTGGTATAAGGGAATGATGTAGAGACACAGTTTATACTGTATACTACTTAAAATTATTTCTCGGAATTTTTCTAGAGCTTTATGTTGAGACAACATTGAATTCTTTGGTCGGGTGTGGCTGGAATAAATTTTATTAAAATATTAATTGTTTTTATACTTTGAATGTGTAAAAAACAATATATCCCTTAAATAGTGTATTGGATTAGAAATCTAATGCCATGATTGAGTCCGAAACATATCATTTACCATATATAGGGTATAAATATTTTTCAACGTGTTACTTCTATAAAAAATGCCTCCAATGGGAAACATTGTAATTATAATAATTAAACATAATTATTTTATAATTAATTACAAACCAAATAACATTTGAATGGGGACTGAAATGTTAAATATGAGACCTCTGTTGTGTTCAATATGGGGTGTTTTTCCTAGCCGTTATATAAAATGAGCGTACATGGGAATTTTAGTTTTATATGCCGAGTGAGGCGACTATAAATAGATTCATGAGCATAGGTTATGGTTAAAACCCTAATAAACCTCTCTATTTATATTTACCTCATCTACCTTATCTATCCATTCTTCAGTGTTTCTCATTGAATTGAGTAGATATATCTATCGAAACATCGGCGAATCCATGTTGGAGTGAAATGATCACATCAGCAATGATAAACACATGGATCAAAGTATGTTTTCTTCTATATTTTTCAGTTATGATTCAATTTTGTTTTGGATTATTCCTTTCGTTGTCTATATATTCATCCTTAAAATGTTAAATCATTGATTTCCACACAAACAAGGCCTTCTATATATATTTGGATCCTCATTTTCCATTGGGTTTTCACGGATACGCACTATTAATTTTCAGATGCTTGAATAAGTTGTCAGATCTTCAATTCAAGCCTAAAATTATGATGGTGTCATTGTAGGGATATCCAATAAAATTTTTGATATAAAATCGGACCACATGATTGGCCCGTAGGATGTTTGGAACAATTCGGTGGTGCAAGATGAGTATAGAGGAACCAGAAAGGCCCAGGCTATGACGAAAACTTATTGGGCTGAGTAGCTGAGGATGGTGGGGGTCCATCGGCTCAGAGATAAAGGCACAATGGAATGATTCCCATGAAATATGGTGAAATGTAATTTGTTATAGTGAGGAGGTATACTGGCACAATGAGGTGAGGAAGTCGGTGCGCTATGGTGCAGTGAGATGGAGTTGGCGAGCGGAAGGGCTGAGGTAGTAGAATGGTGCGGTGCTGTAAGGTTAGCTGGACAAGGATGGTGGAGGTGCATCATGATCAGGATGGTGTGGAGTGGGGTTATGAATCATGACCCAAGGTGGAGGCAATATGAAAAACACGAGTTGTCGGTGGACGTGGGGCAGGTGCAGTCCCAAGGGCGACGACCATCTAGCTTCGTCAGGAGGAGCGCAGACCAGTCTTGAGCATGTAGAATGGATCCAAGTGAAGGATCGACCATGAAGGTCAATTGGTGGCGGTGGTTCATGGGCCAGGCCATGGTAGGAGGGCCTGGCTGACTAGTGAGCGTCTCCCCATGAGAGGCAGTCCAGCCTGTTTTTAGTTGAGGCCCTTTAAATGCCTGTATCATTTGATACGAGACTATGATTTGTATTTCATCTTCGGCAACATGATCCTCTCATCGAGAAAAATATTTTTAAACCATTTTGGGACTTTTAGTCTAGGTCTTAGGGTGAGGGTGCATAGAACTCCTTAGTTAAATTATAATAATTTAATTTTTGTTATTTTTTCAAGTTCTATTAGACTATAGGTCCTCCTAAGACATTCAATTGACGCGTTGTAAAAGGCTCTTTGACCCTGGAGTTTATGCAGAAATTTTTGGAATAATTTTGATCATTCAAACTACATTCTAGGTATGGGAGCCATAGGGACTACTTCACATGTTTGGTGGTGAAATGAAAAATTTTAAATAGGTATCTGTTGTGGATGATAAAATAGTAAAACTCGTATGTTTTTCTGAGAGGTTCGCAATGGGATGATCCATATAACTTATTTTAGGACAGAGGCTTGGCCCCCATAGAATGTATTTTGAGGACAATGTGGAGACTGTGAATTTTACATTGGATTTCAATTTGGGGTGAATGAATAGTCGATGGTGCATGATTTTTCTGTAAGGATCACAACTGTGTGATCCATTTTTACTTACAAATCCTTTTTCACAATATCAATAAATGTGGAAAAAGAAAGGATTATCGATTGAAGATCCTTTTGACTTATTCCAATACAACCCATGGGATGGGTCAAACTAGACTCGTGTGAGAGTGGAGAAGATGTATGAAGAGATATAGTCAAATTATCTAGATCTATTTGAGAATGTGTGCCACAATAATTATGATTTTGACCTTCTGAATAAAAAACGGGTTCCCTGATCTTGTGACCATTTTGACAAGGTCTTTCAAGTACATAGGGAGTATTTTGGCACTCCTATGGTACATGATCTTAGTTTATTACATTAGTATGTCTAGGTCAATGGCTAGGAAATGACGCCAGGTCACACATCGTGTAGACCCCCCATGTGACGTTTACTACTCTATGAATCTTCTACCTCTAAGATCTCATTCTGTATGATTTAGTTTTTTGAATGTCAGTATCCTATTCTGAGTGTTTTATTATGTAGAATGAAATCATTCCCTCTATAGTGGATTTCGAGATGTGATGGGAAATTATATAAGTGTGATGCCAGTCTAAGGTGATTCTCGATGTTCTGTGCATGACGCCAATTTGGGGAGACACTAGATAACTACAATAGTGATCATCATCGTTCTTCTGAGAGGTACCAACCAGCTGGGATATCTAGTATTCCTAGAGGAAACTAGAGTGGAAACCTCCAACCAGGATGAAAAAGGGTCCTTGATGACACTAGGGTGGCACCCTCCAACAGGGATGGTCATGGGTCCTCTAAGATTATAGAGTGGCACCCTCCATTCAGGTCGAGCATGGGTCCTTGATGATACTTTAGTGGCACCCTCGAACATGGTTGGGCATGTGTCCTCAATGAACATGTAGTGAAAACTAATAGCTGAGTTGAAGATGGGATCTCGATGACACTATAATATAACCCTCTACCAAGTTTGGACAAGGTTCCTCGTTTTTTTTAACTAGATACCTCATGTCGGGCTGGGGATGGGGCATTGATGACACTAGAGTAGAACCATCCAGTCATGCTGGGCATGGGTCCTCAACCATGAGACACGATATCTCCATCGTGTGGCATAGTAATGAGATGTGATTTGAATTACCTTGGGACCCTCCAGAATGAATGTTGTTTTTACCACCAAGATGTGGTTGTGTAATATGACCCAAAAACATGCGAGTGAGACAGACCCGCTGAAAGAAGACAATATCATGGTGTGGTGATTGATCACCTTTGACTTGCAGTTCTAGGTAGAATTATGGGATGGTGGGAATCGATGCTCATTACATGTGGAACTTTTGGATACTGTTTTCTTGGGATGATTAGTTATATTGATATCCCCTTACTTCCTCATTTGGGTTTCTTTGACTGAGCATATATATATATCGTATTTCAATAACAACTTTGTGGGTTTTATTCACTCTCATTACATGAGAGTCAAAGATGTGTATGGTGTGCCACATACATTCTATGTAAATATTCTCGTGGTTGTATTAGTCTACTCTTCTAATTAAGGTAGTGAAGACTTGATGAGAAGTTCATCTTCTCATCGTTTCTAGCTCCTTTTGTTTGGATTAACTTACTTCACTCTCTTGTTCAGTTAAGTTGTACAATTTTTTACTGTACAATGATCTATCTACTGCTCACCTATTTATTACTTCTGTTTCTGCTCCATTATGCCTTTGGGGCATCCTAAAAAGTATTTTTATACTCACACCTTCTTTTTATTTTCCCACACATTGTGTACCCTTAGAGACAACATACAAGTTGATCATGATATTAGCGAGGCATAGGGATACGAGATGTTTGGATAGAGTTACCTTATTGTATCTTAGGATTTCGGAGTGGGGCTACCTCCAGTATTTTAATTTTTCACATATTACTAGGTTGTGACACTTTTCAGGTTGGGTTTGTATTTTGTCCATTTCCCTTTTAGATTTACTTTTATATATTTTTACTATTTAGAGGATGATGCATGTTTGTGGTTTATATATATAGCAGTGTCGTATGTTGTTTTAGTTTCCATATGCACTATTTCATTGAGTTGGTTGCGTGTGTGTGTACATGTTTATTGGTAAAGGCCTCCCCTAATTTTTTGTGCCTTCAATGCGAGTCTCCATCCCATGGCCTATGGAGGTAGACTTGGGGTAGTTGCGGCTCATTACACAACATGGGTTGGTTCATGACACCATGAATTCCTTTTTCTCTAGTAACATCACATATCATTATTTGTTATTATTATTACTATCTATATTTTTCACTATTCCATATGTTTACTTATATATCATCAGTGATATATCTTTGTTTGTACATAATAATTTCACTACACAATGGTAATGATGGTGTTGTCTCCCCAAGGAAACATTCTAGGAACTTGTTACTAGACATTATCCTCTATCATTCAGAGAGATACACTTTATTACATGTTGAAAACTTAGCTCAAGTAATCTATCATGGGGAATCTAGGTATGGGACATCACATTGTTTGACAACCAATAGTTTCTGACAAGGCCACGAGTCATGAAACCATTATCAAAGGATGGTAAGGGTTTCACACCAACCCCCATTATTAAAATGTCATAATTAATATGTCATTGTTATTATTTGAAAATTTTCATGAATAAATATTAATGGTGAATGAGTTGTGTAAATTTTAATGTTTATATATTTGTGTCTTAACCACAATGGAATTTAATGATAGTTGGAGGAAAATGTAATGATATTTCATGCTTTCATGGGCCTTATGATCCATTAAAAATTATTTTAGTTCATTATGGATTACAATTAATTTTTGGATACCAATTTCATGATGTAAGTGATAGATTATAATTTCATCAATGCGAAAAAAGAATAAATTTATGTTTATAAAAATATATAAAATAGAATATTTCTTGATATACAAAGGCATTAACATAACTACACAACATTGGGGAAATTATCAAAACAAAAAAATAAATTCAGATTTAATACATTGATTTTGGTTAAACCCATGGTCTTCTAAATCATAAAAAATTTATGGATTTGTGGCCTGCAACATTCTATTGATCAATCACATTTATTTGTCCTCAACCACTCCCTAAAATTTTTTACACTTTTCATACATGTACATATCACTATTTTCTACTAACGATATCTTACATATATACCGTGTTATTTTCTTCTCAATGTGACCTTTGAACATTCCATTATCTATTTTTAAGAGGCTGTGTTATGAACCTATCTCGTGACATGGGAGTTAAAACATACAAAATATCAAACAATATATTAAAAATATGTATTTAAATATTGAGGACATAATTTAATTATCATGGGGAGAATGAAACACAACTAAAATATAATTTTTGAAAATTGTATTTGATATCATGTACGGAACACAACACCATGATCATAAGGGAATATAATATTATGTGTATTTTTAATATATTAATTATTTTATATAAATTCAAAATATTTTATATATTAAAATGAATGATACACTGAGTTATAATAGTTTCCAAGCAACATTTTTTTCAATTGTTTTTGTTACTTGCATGAATGAGTTTTACTAAATTATAATATATTATTAAAAAATTATTACTTAATATAAAAAGATATAAAAAACCTCAAAAGAGATGTTATGAATACAATTAACTAACATATGAAAAAATATGGTTTATAATAATAATAAATGAATTGATCGGTTGAAAATAAATTTGAAATTAATACAATATTCAATTTAATATAAAATTAATGTTTTTATATAAAATTATTTTCTTGTCACAAATATATTTTTTATAAAAAAATTAATTAATTATAATTATGCAGTAATATTTTTATAATATATATCAATTTATATTATATTATATTAAATAAGAAAAATTCTATTCATCCAATTGATTTTATATTCATTAGATAATAATAACCTAGTTTTACAAATAAAAACCCTAGATTTTTTATTAAGGTAATTTTACCAGCTTCAATGGAGAAAAAATTTTAAATTAAATTTTTGGAAAATTTGAAAATATTATATGTCAAAACAAAAGTAATATTTAAAATATTAACATAAAAGTTTGTTTAGGGGGGGATTTTTGTTTTTTTCTTTGATGTTTATCTTTTTGATGAATATTGAAATATACTGCATTTTAACTCAAAACTTATTTTTCATCTAATTTATTTAAACTATTAAATAAAAATTTTAATTTTTTAACATTGAATTAGAATATATTTTATCATGTAATTTAATTTAGGTCATTTTAATCAATTCTAATTTTAAATTTGAATATAAAAACCCAACAATCATATGAACGTTTTTACTTTAAAAGCAACATTGTAATCCCATCTATGGGATTAAATTTATATAATTTTTCCCACATGTGTGACTACAATATGGAAAATTTATGACCATATTTATGATTATAAAGATTTTTAATTTCTAATAAAGTAAAATTATATTTTTTTCAATCTATTAGTTAAAGAAATTAAAATTAATTACAATGGCTAAGAGGAAATTAAACTTATTAGGGGACTAAAATTTAATCTTAAGGGCCTAAAATACATTAAAACAAGTAAAAAAATACATTGGATGAACATATTTTGAACATATATACCCATATATACAATTTTTTCCATTATTAGGTCCATATTAAAAGGGGAAAATGTGGCTAGAATTCCATATCCCAGAATCTACCAGAGTGCCACTACTTCACCACTATAAAAAGTCCTTATCTCCACCCACATCCTCATACCTCTCAAGAAAAATTTGGTTGAACAATATCTGAATTAATACCTCCTAAAAACCTACCATAATATTATAATTCTCACTTTTTTCATAATGAAAAAAAATTAATCCCTTTTGTGAAAACAAATAAGCGTTTTCTGATTACGAGGTAACATCATTCCCCGGCTTCCTCAGATTTATTTTCATTATCCACCCCCTGAAATTTTTTATTCCTTGAATAAATAATAAAAAAATTATTAGAAAATATATTGATATATTTTTATTTAAATTTTTAGATTGACACTTACACACACTTCCATATAATTAATAATAATCATTGTGTTTATGTGTATGGTGAACTGTCGCCTCACGAAGCAAAACTTTTTTTTTCTTCCTTTACTACATCTCATTGTGGTCATTGTGATGGAAAATATATTTTTATATGAAATTTTTAATATTAATAATTTTTTCTTCTTATTTAATTATATTATGACACGTTACTTTATGATTTCCATTTTGTGTTAGTATGATGACCTCATTTTTTGGAAGTCTGCACTACCGCCGGCTCAAAGGGATTTGAGTCGTTCATGCTATACATAGAATGTATAAAAAACATTTTTAATAAATATATTAAATATGTTATACCTATTTATTATATTGGAATTATAATATACATATTTATCATTTATTTTTCATTATTTTATCATGGAAAATAAATGAAAGTAGCATTCACACGTATGTACGACCTACTATCTCCATTAACGATGCATTCCATTTTATATCTAAAAATATTATGGATCATTATAAATACATATATAATGTGTATATATAATATATTTACATCATGTTTTAGATTCTGTATATTATGAAACCATGATAGTAAAAACAAATAAAAAGTGAAAAAATTCTCAACAAACAAGGCAATTATCAGCTAAAATACTAAAAAAATAAAATAATTGTATCAAAGGGGTAAAAAGATATTTTAAAAAAATAATATATGATATTATAAATATTAATATGGTTCTGGTATTAGTTAGTGACATGATTTGTACAATTACACCAGATTTTAATGTTCATTCACCCGAAAATGAAGAACATGGTAAGAGAATTTGTGTCCATTAACATAATATTGTGACTTATTTGTTGTTTTTAATATAGTTTCTTTTTATGGTGTATATAATATCCTTTGACATGTTATATAAGGAATATATTTATTATCATTGTATTATATGATCATGATTACTTGACCAATATTAGGATTAAATATTTTCAAATTGGTATGGGACAAATTGGTATGATTAATGATTATTCCGATAGAGAATGTTTTTAATGATTATCTTCTCAATATCACTTCCTATTATGATTGTTAATTTTATCTTGAAAATATAACATTATTATTATTTAAATAATTACCTATATATGTTGTAAATAATGTTACTATTTCATATAATATCAGTATTCCTTCATTCTACATGATATTTTGAGTATCAATTTGATTTATTTCATCTAAGCGGATTTGAGTTAAAAGTTACCAAGGGGAGAATAATTTCATAACCCAATTTATTTTCATTGGGATATAATACTACCTAATTTTAATTATTATTATAATATTATTTTAATAATTTCATTGTCTATCTAATGATGTATTTCCACTTTTTTATGTGGATTTATTTTTGAAACAAATAATCTACTCATTTATTGATTCCCAATTCCATATTATAATCTTTTCAATGGTTCACATCACAATCTCATTATGTTTGGGAATGTTTGTACTTGAATGACCAATAGAAGAAATTATTGGATAATTTTATAGTAATACATTTCATTTTATTATACTCTAGTCATTCATGAACTCTTTTAATCCATTGTACCATTTTACACTCTTTGGTACTCAGGATGTTTTAGATGTTGTTTTTAAGAAAACTGTACTTCATTAAATCTTTAATCTGAGAACATTTTTTCTTCTAAAAACTACATTTTTAAAAAAGTTTTTGAGAAAATGTTTTTATCCACTCTAAAAAAAATAATTAAATAAATTCTTACACTTTTTTTCTTTTAAAAATGTTTTCAAGGGCATCTTATTTTTGTTTTTCGAACATGTCATTTTTTAAACTTATTACCAAGTACACTGAATGTTTTTCATAACTCACACACCATGTAAATATTTTCATGACATAGTTTCATTGGAGATTTCTTTCAACTTTTAATAGGATAATTTTAAAATAAAATGTTTTCAAAAGTGATTTAAAAAAAAAATTTAAAAAGGTTTATAAATATTAAAAGGATTTTTTCTTCAATAATGTCTTTAAAGTTATTTTTATAATATTTCTATTTTTTAATGTCAACAATGCATTTATTTTCCACCACATGGGATTGTTTGTATTGATACTATCATTATTCATCCTCTATATGGTTTATGATTGATTTTTACAAGGATATTATTGAAATTCACGTTATTAATTTATTTTAATCAACTTGAAATATTAATTTTTCTATTATAATGTATCATTTCATTTACCCAAAATATCTATATCATTTTTCATGGATATGATTATTAAATAAACCATATTCCTTTTTTCATATGGTGTTTACTTTTAATGTTATATGATCATTTTTGGAAATATTGATAAATCTGTATTTTTTATTCAATATGGATATTTGGTAGGTCATATTTATTGTTCGATATGAAGAATGATTTAGAGAAGAACGACATGGGTTGGGAACCATTTTACGTAAAACCTATGGGTTGGGGACTGATTAATGATATCCCCATGATTCACCAGTAGTATCAGGATGTCAAATTAGTTGGCGACAAACCCATCGATTTTGTATCTAAGAGTAATAGATAGTGTTTTATCAAATATTATAATCATTAAAGGGGATAGATCTTGATATTATAGGATTTTATGTGTTTTATAAATGACATCAAATAATTAAGTATTTCTAGTATTTTTATTTATTTATTATTTATCTATGATATATTATTTCAACATTTATATGGATACATTTCATTCTCAGTTCATTTATTTAATTTCATGAGTTTTAGTGTCTTACCACTCTATATTAATTTTTCCTTATCTAGTTATATGAATGGCATGCATTTCTAGTTATTAGATTTTCATATTATATGTTCACTTACTTCTCAATTTGTCGATTATATGGTATTCTTGTTCTCTTATTTTCCATGCCATATTTATAATTCTCATTGATTCATTTTTTTATCTAGTATATTTATCCCTTATTAATAATTTTAGCTCACCACTATTTTATTTCCTTTATGTCACACCCACCATTTCAAAATTTATTTATTTCATTAACTTTCTCTATGTCGGGTAGTCTGGGATAGATCCTTACTTAAAAATTTCGTGTTCATATTTTAAAAAAAAGTGTGTATCAGCCTTTATTGGGTCTAGTGCACCATGACCGAAGACGGGCAATGATCTCGGATGGGTCGCCATGTGAATTCCCGATGCGTGATTAATTAATTAATCAATTAAGTGTAATGATCAATAAAAGTTTGGAATTAAAAGTGGTGTTGAGGAAGAGAATTTTATTATGTTTATTATTATCATCATCACTTTTCTTTTTAAAAATTTTATGCACCACGCAGGGTGACCTTACGGTTGCCCGACTCAAAAAATACATATAATAATAGAAATCAAATGATGTTTAAAGAATTGTTTAAATGATAAAAAAGGGTATCTTCTATTATTAATTATTAAAATTATTATTATTATCCTCACCGTGTTTATTAATATAAAGTAGATTATTATTAGCTATTATTATCAACTTTTTATGAAATTTTGTTAAGTTATTATGTTTATCAATATCATGTAAAGTTATTAAAATTAATAACATGATTATTATTATTATTATTATTGGTTCTGGTTTTGTTTTAGTTTTTATTAGTTTTTATTTTTATTCTTTTTTCCCTCTTTCCCCCCCCCACTTGCGTCAAGACCTAATCTCCCCTTCCCCTGTTTTTGTTTTTCTTCCCCGTCGAAGCCCCCCACCTCCTTCCATGGTTCTGCTCGTGCCGCCCCGTCCAAAGATGACACCTCCTGCGCCGCTCCCTTCCAGCACTACATACCCATCTGTTGACCTAGAGCCATCGCCCAGACTCCACTTGCACCGCTTCGAACTGCTCCCTTCGCCGACCCTACCTATTTTCCCTCCCGGCAAAGCGCTTTCCAGTGCACACTCAGCCCGTCGCGACCCCCTGCCCCGGCTAGCTCAAAACCTCACAGCACCCCCCCTGCGCAATGCACCTTGCCGTCGAATCTCCCCCTCCTCACCCGACCAATGCCCTGCCTCCCTTGACAGTCTTCCCTCCATGGCTGAAACCTCCATTGGTTAATCTCCCTTCCTCATTCTTTTTCCTTTTCTTTTTTTGAGGTTATATTTTTTGTCCAGAAGGTTTGTGGTCCAATTTAGGGGTTGTTTTCTATTTATTTTGGTTTGAATTCTTGTTTTAGGTCTCAATTGATCTGTGTGAGGTGCGTTCGTGGTGTGATTGAAGTTTCGAACTCGTTTTTTGGAAATTCAGCATCCAAGGTAGGTGGTTCCCTGTCTAATTATTATCCGAAGAATTGATTTCAATATTTATTTTGTTTTTCATATTTTTAATTAATTTTTGTTGTGCGAATTAAGTTTTATTTGAAGTTTTATTTGCTTTGAAATTTTTTAGTATATTGTTCATATTATTGGGTGTTTTCTACTGAGAACTCTATTAGTGACTTTTTAATTGTGAGGTTATCTTATTAAGTCGTGTAAGTGGTGCAAACTGTTTTCTTTCCATGGCGTCAGGTGCATTTGGTCGTAAAAGTAGTTTTGGCTTGAGCTTAGTGGTTAACGTTAAGCGATTTCTTCTAAATTGTTTTATAAGCTTTTATTTTTGGCATGTTAAACTATGTGGTTTAGACAATGTTTTTTTTTCTTATGGTGTAAGGGTTTTCCATCAATCCTTTTGGTGGTTCAGGTCACACTTTATATTGTATTTGAGTGTGTGCGATGTTGGAATTTGTTTTGGATTTTTAATTGGTTACCTTTGTGTGTGTAAAACCATGTTACACTCCTTTTCTGTTGTTTTATAAACTTTTTAAGTGGTTTATTAGAATATCTCAATAGTGTGAAGAATCTTTTGAAAACTTTTTTAGCGAGTGTATTTTTTCAAATGGTTTTTGTGTGTGCAAATTGTTATTTTGGAATGTGTAGTATCTTATTGAGATTGAGTGTATGATTATGACATGTGGCATGAACTTTTAAATACTTGAGCACAAACGGGATGCCTGGGTACTAGGTGGGCGGACTAGACTAGCGTTCTAGTGATACGGGAGTGGCATCGGCCCAGTTTCACTTAGCGGGATTGACACTTAAAACACTAACTAAACACTGGATAATGACTAGAGATCACTATGGTAGGAGGTGTTTCGCTAAAAGTGGATAGTGCACGGGAATGTATGATATGGTTCATCGAGATGTGAGGTTCTAGGGTCCCATTTTTTGCTAGTATATTTAGGGTCTCTCCCATGTATTGTTCTCTTCCTTTACTTCCTCCTCACCATCAGCACATGGTGTGATGTTGGGGATACCAAGAAAAGTATGTGTGCGTGTGTTTGTGTATGCGCGTTCATGTGCGGGTGTGCGTGCGTGTGTGTACGTTAATTTATGTTTTGTCCCTTTTAGAGTAGTTTCCCCTTAATAACCTTTTTCATTAAAAATCATTAAGCACTTATTTATTTTTACTCTTCTAAATTGAAAATGTATTTGTCTTTTAATAATTATGCAAGGAACCTTTTCTCGGTGGCACCCTACAAGGCTTTTATCTCACACCATACATACAACCTTGGGTGTGTGTAGATTCTGTTTCTTCCGCTTTCCAGGTTGTGACTTCGTGCTCAGTGAAGGTGGTTCAGGTTGGAGTTGGTCTTTTCATGCGGGGTGGTGTCGATGTGGCCTCTCTTTTGTCAGGTGGTTTGAGTAAGAGTTTTAGTTTCCGCTGTCGTCTTTCCTTCATAGTTCTTGGTTCGAGTTGTAGACTTTAAACCTGTTTATAGTTTAAAGGTGTGTTTGGTTGTCTACTTCCAATTATAGTTTATTTATCTCGTTAGTTGTTTTTTTGTCTTTTACTATGGGTAAATCGTTCCCAAATTTGAATTTGATACCCAAGAACTTGTCCCAGCTCGTGGGGATTGGGAACGCCCTTCGGGCCTTGCCGCGGACCGGGTCGGGCACCGGGTCGGAGGGTGACCCGGACTGGTTCGTGAAAAAATGGTATAAAAGGCAGGTTTGCTCCTTTGGGTCGTGTTCTTTCGGGATATATTCATGGTAGACTTGAGTTAAGGTTGTCAGGACTCGACGTCCTGGATATGAGTAAGGTGCCTGGCCAGCACACCTCGTGGCGAGACTCAAGTTACCAAAGTATATTGAGGTTTGTCTGTGTTTTTTGTCCTTGCGGACAATCTGGCCTAAGGAAAATGAAAATGGGTAAGGTCAGTGGTCCTACTGAGCTCGTAGGGTCTGGCAAGCCATGTGGAGCCGGGGACACTGTCCTAAAATACCCTCTATGTTAGTGGCGTGATTGGCGTATGGACGCCAACTATATGTTCCAGTCACCTGCTAACACGAGTTTTCTCTTGCATCATTTCTCATCTCTTTGTTTTGGATTCATGGAAATTTTATTTTTAAGTAAAAATATTTTTGTCTTGGAAAATGTATTCAAATTAAGCACTTTAGAAATGAAATGGTCTGTGAGGTTTGAAAATTTTGGGTTGGATGTTTTTGTTTCAAAAAAAAATGGAATGCTTTTGTTTTGATCCTTGGTGCTATCACGGGAAACCACATGCATGAGTGTATGCGAGAAGGGAAATGGTTAATGGCACGAGCAGATGAGTTCCTGGATGGACATGAGGTGGGTTTTAGTGTGGCACGAGAACATGCATGTGCGAGGCTCATGGGACGCCATTGGTGTTTGTGCAACCCACTGGGTTTGCTTATTTTCAAAATGTTTTGTTAAAGGAAAAAAATTGGTGTTTTAGTAATAGGTGTTTCTGTGGTGTGTCCTTGTGTTTTGAAAATGTCAGATGTGAGGCATTTTGAGCTGAGGATCCTTTCTGAATGATTTTTGTCTCGAGTTTGAATTCTTATTTGTAAGTTGGTATTCAAGCATGTAGCTAGTTAATTCTTTTGAAAAGTACACAGGGGAGCCCTTGTAGTGATTCCCCCTACATGTTTGGTGTTCACTTGTGGTAAGTCCTGACCATTGGACCAATTCATTTGGGTCCATGTTTTTCTTTCATGGCTAGTGTACGCCCCCAATAAAGAGTTAATGTGAAAATGACGTGCGACCAGAGATGGTTCGTCGTTGGCCAACACTCCGATTGACTAAAGTAAGGGCTCTCCCTTTTGGGTGATAGTGCTAAGTCTTTTCCTTTCTCCTTTTAGTTAAGTAGATCCTCTTGAAGCTGGGTGACATATGTGAGGGGAGCTGACGGGAATTTCGGTCTCTTTGAGTGTCTTGACCTTTCGGGAATGAAGTTTGACGTCATCATGTTTGAAGGTTTCCACTAGAAACGACAAAAGGAAATACAGCGGGGAAGGGTGAAGGCGGTTCAGAATTTTCAGTGTTGACTAGTGTCTTGAAGGGATTTGTAGTATTTTCATCAGCTACAAGGGTCATATTCGGTGATGTCTTGTAGTTTGAGTTTTCTTTGAAAGTCAAGAGTGAAGTTTGACCCCATTAATTTGAACGTTCTCTTTAGAAGCGGTGATAGAGATTACAATGGGTAAAGGTTGAAGTAGCCTGGAGTGGTCGATGTTGGACACTATTCTAAATGACCTTTGTCCCTTCGTCAGTTTCGTTTAAGAAAGGGTCTACGTTAGGCCACAAGTGTGGCAGACCTAGACACATGGGGATGCAACGGTCGATTGTAGGAATCACGTGTTGTTTGAGACTCAGTTGAAGTCCCTCTCTGTATAATGTTCTTCTCTATAACAATGGTAATGTCCAGGTGATGATTATTGGTGTCGTGTTCTCATTCATTGTGACAATGGGTGATGTTCATGCACCATTTCAACTCTAGTGTTGGTGAATGTTCCGCATATGATAAATCAGATGCTGTAATGTGTCATGTTTTCTAGTGGTGTCTTGGTTGTAGTGTGGTCGCATGTGACACAGAAAATGGGAAGCTCTATTAGGGAGTCTTCAACACCTGACTTCATGGCAGAGGATGCTTAAAATATCAAGGCTCCAGCCATAGGCCTCAGAGTAAAGCTGGCGCGTGGTCAGGAACCCTGGGAGTGTATGGGACCCCAACTATATTTCTATCATCAGTGTTAAAAGTAGAGGCTGTTTAAATTGTTTCTATGGTTTTTTTCACTGAATGAGTTGTCTGGTTGCGTAATGTTTTCGTGTCCATGTAAAGGCATGTTCATCTCGTGCCTTAAAGTCTAGGGAGTTGCGTTCCACTAGATGCAATCGCTTTAGTGTTCGTTATGAGAGTCTGTTGGGTAACCCAGTCTCAAATTTCAACGGTGTTCATCTAGGAAATATTGAGATGTTGGTATGTGGCTGGCCGTGGTTTTGATGCCTAGTGGTCAGGCCCCTCCCTCCCCGCTCCTTGTGGTGGGGTGTTTGGTCACCGTTTTAAAATTGTCAATGATTGTGCCTTCTGTTAGTTCTAATAGCGGGGAGATCCACGATGGGTCTCGCAGAAAGGTCTCTAGAATAAATCGGCGTTGGCCTTTCTTGAATGGTGGGGAGTCTACCTGAACCACCCCATGTTGGTTTTCTAGTCTCACCATGGGCTTAGGAAGGTTCCTAATGGTGGGGAGACCCACATTGGGTCTCACACGAGTGTCTCTAGAATGAATTAGTGCTGGACTTTTCTTTAGTGGTGGGGAGTCTACTCGAACCTCTCTGTGTCGGTTTTCCAGTCTTTTCTTGAGCGTCGGTCAGTTCCTAATTGTGGGGAGCCCTTCGGGCCTCCTCATGTTGATCTTTTGTTTCTATTTTTAAATATGGCTAGGTTTTAGTTAAATAATTCTTGAGGTGTTTCTGCTTGTGATGTTTGTTTTCATGGGTAAGAGAGTTCCCTTCCTCGATCAGTCAACTGGAGGCGTTCAAGCACTTTGGGACGGGCGACCCATATTATAATGTCTTTAACGTGTTTCTTAATGTGGTCATTTGAGTCCCTTTCTTTGAGAACAATTACTTTTCCTCTCATTGCTTGATATTTGTGGGGATACCCTTTGAATCTTAAGGGAGTGTGGTTTTCTACTTTGGGGTTCGGTCCTAGTTGTGGATTTCTGGGGATGTAATGCTTTATGGAGGGGAGAATTGTCACACCCGCCATTTCAAAATTTATTTATTTCATTAACATTCTCTATGTCGGGTAGTCTGGGTTTAAGCCTTACTTAAAAATTTGGTGTTCTTATTGTAATAAAATGTCTGTATTGGCCATTATTGCGTCTAGTGCACCGCGACCGAAGATGTGCAATTACCTCGGATGGGTCGCCCTATGACTTCCCGATGCGTGATTAAATAATTAATCAATTAAGTGTAATTATCAATAAAACTTTTGAATTAACTGTGGTGTTAAGGAAAAGAATTTTATTATGTTTATTATTATCATCATCGCCTTTCTTTTTAAAAATTTTATGCACCATGGAGGGTGACCTTGCGGTTGCCCGACTCAAAAATACATATAATAATAGAAATCAAACGATGTTTGAAGAATTATTTTATTGATTAAAAAGTTTATCTTCTATTATTAATTATTACAATTATTATTATTATTATTATCCTCACCATGTTTATTAATATAAATTTGATTATTATTAGCTATTATTATCAATTTTTTATTAAATTTGGTTAAGTTATTATGTTTATCAATATCATGTAAAGATATTATAATTAATAACACGACTATTATTATTATTTTTATTGTTTCTGATTTTGTTTTAGTTTTTATTTTGTTTTTTTATTCCTTTTTCCCTATCTTTACCCCCCCCCCTCTTGCATCGAGAACTAATCTCCCATTCCCCGGTTTTTGTTTTTCTTCCCCGTCGAAGCCCCCCCCTCCATCCATGGTTCTGCTCGAACCGCCCCATCCACAGACGACACCTCCTATACCACTCCCTTCCAGTGTTGCATGCCCCATCGGTGACCTGCATCCATCGCCCCGACTCCACTTGCACCGCTTTGCACTGCATCCTTCACTGAACCACCCTCCCTTCCCTCCCGATGAAGCCCTTGTCGGTGCACACCCAGCCCGTCACGACCCCCGTTCCCCGGCCAACTCAGAACTGCACAGCACCACCCTGCGCGCTGTACCTCGCCGCCGAATCTCCCCCTCTTCACCCGGCCAATGACCTGCCCCCCTGCCAGTCTTCCATCTATGGCTGAAACCTCCATCGGTTAAGCCCCCTACCTCATTCGTTTTCCTTTTCATTTTTTGAGGTTACATTTTTTTTCCAGATGTTTTGTGGTCCAATTTAGGGGTAGTTTTTTTATTTATTTTGGTTTTAATTATTGTTTTAGGGCTCAATTGATCTTTGCGTGGTGTGTTCGTGGTGCGATTGAAGTTTCTCACTCATTTGTGGGAAATTCAGCATCAAAGATTGGTGCTTCTCTGTCTAATTATTATCCGATGAATTGATTTGAAATGTTTATTTTGTTTTGCATATTTTTAATTAATTATTGTTGTGTGAATTATGTTTTATTTGAAGTTTTATTTGCATTGAAATTGTTTATTATATTGTTCATATTATTGGGTGTTTTCTGCTGAGAACTCAATTAGCGTCTTTTGTGGTTATATTATTTGTCCAGCAGGTTTGTGGTCTAATTTAGGGGTTGTTTTTTATTTATCTTTGTTCGAATTCTTGTTTTAGGGCTCAATTTAACTTTGTGTGGTGCGTTCGTGGTGAGATTGAAGTTTCTCACTCGTTTGTGGGAAATTCAGCATCAAATGTAGGTTGTTCCCCATCTAATTATTATCTGATGAATTGAGTTGCAATGTTTATTTTGTTTTGAATATTTTTAATTATTTTTTTTGCGAATTATGTTTTATTTGAAGTTTGATTTGTATTTAAATTTTTTAGTATATTGTTCATATTATTGGGTGTTTTCTGCTGAGAACTCTATTAGTGGATTTTGATTTGTGCGGTTATCTTATTAAGTCCTGTAAGTGGTGCGAACTGTTTTTTTTACATGGCATCGGGTGCATTTGGTAGTAAAAGAAGTTTTTTCATGATCTTAGTGGTTAACGTTAAGCAATTTCTTCTAAATTGTTCTATAAGAATTTATTTTTGGCATGTTAAACTATGTGGTTTAGAAAATGGTGTTTTTCATATGGTGTAAGTGTTTTCCATCAATCCTTTTGGTGGTGCAGGTCACACTTTTTATTGTATTTGAGTGTGTGTGATGTTGGAATGTGTTTTGGATTTCAATGTGGTTACCTTTGTGTGTGTAAAACCATGTGACACTCCTTTGTTGTTCTTTTATAAACTTATTAAGTGTTTTATTAGATTATGTCAATATTGTGAAGTGTGTTTTGAAAATGTTTTTAGAGAGTGTATTATTTCAAATGGTTTTTGTGCGTGAAAATGGTTATTTTGGCATGTGTAGTATATTATTGGATTTGAGTGTATGATTATGTCATGTGGAATGAACATAGAATTACATGAGCACAAACAGGACGTATGGGTACTAGGTGGGCGGACTGGAGTAGCATGTTAGTGATACGGTTGTGGCATCGGCCCTGTTTCACTTAGCGGGATTGACTCTTACAACACTATCTAAACATTGGATGATGACTTGAGACCACTATGGTAGGAGGTGTTTCTCTACAAGTGGCTTGTGCACAGGAATGTATGATATGGTTCACCGAGACATGAGGTTCTAGGGTCCCATTTCTCGCTAGTATCTTTAGGGTCTCTCCCGTGTATTGTGCTCTTTATTTGCTTCCTGCTCACCGTCAGCACATGGTGTGACGTTGGGGTTACCAAGAAAAGTGTGTGTGCATTTTTTTGTGTGTGTGCGTGCGTGTGTGGGTGTGCATGCATGCATGTGTGTAAATTAATTTAAGTTGTTTTCCTTTTAGATAAGTTTCCCATTAAAAACCGTTTTCATTAAAAAAAATTAAGCACTTATTTATTTTTACTCTTCTAAATTGCAAATGTATTTGTCTTTTCATAATTATGCATGGATCCTTTTCTTGGTTGCACTCTACTGGGCTTTTAGCTCACACCCTACATACACCCTTGGGTTTATGTAGATTCTGTTTCTTCTACTTTCAAGGTTGTGACTTCGTGCTCAGTGATGGTGGTTCGGGTTGCAGTTGGTCTTTTCTTGCGGAGTGGTGTCGATGTGGCCTCTCTTTTACTAGGTGGTTGAGTAAGAGTTTTATTTTCCACTGTTGTCTTTTATTTTTAGTTCTTGGTTCTATTTGTAGACTTTAAACCTATTTATAGTTTAAAAGCGTGTTTGGTTGTCTACTTCCAATTTCAGTTTATTTATCTCAATAGTTTTTTTTCATCCACTACGGGTAAATAGCTCCCAAATTCTAAGTTGATACCTGAGCACTTGTGTCAGCCCGTGGGAATCGGGAATGCCCTTCGGGCCTTGCCGCGGACCGGGTCAGGCGCCGGGTCGAATGGTGACCCGGCCTGGTTCATGACACATTACCAATGAATAAAATTAGTATATTAGGAAAGAGATGTAATTATACACTATATGAAATAAATTTATTATATGTGAAATGAAAAAAAATATTTTGTAATCAGTTTATTCATTTGTATTGCCCAACTCATGTAAATATTTGGTTTACAAAGACTACTAATCACTTTGGCCCTTCAGTATTTGATTCATTATAATCTTTCCAATATAGTGGTTGTAGAAACTAGTCCTCAGATTCTGGGGTTGGGTTACTACACATAAGGGATACCCAAATTAATCATAACAAGGTATCTTAATCGATAAATATAGGATGAACATAAAAACATGGAAAAGGTTGAAAAATATTACTATCGAATTTTTAAAGAGGGTGATAGATTATATTGTCATTATATTGATAGAAATCATTGAGAAATAAATCAATGATGATCTAATTATAAATATGATAAATATGAAACTAAGATACTAGGATAAATTTTTTTGTTTCATTATTATGTCAAATGACATGAGTAATTTTTATGAGATTAAATACTTAATTTCATCGCATTTTATAATCCTAAAGTCATTATTTTGTGGTTCCTAAATTTTTTTCCACTTAATCTATTATTTAATGAAATAAAGGTGATTTTTTCATTCCTATAGCATTAGAAGATAATGAGATCCCTATAATAAAAAATTATAACATAGGTATTAATATCATAATAAAATGGTTATCAATGGGTATTTAGAATTCATAAATACTTATATAAAGAGATAAGACTTTAATATCTAAAAATATGTCCAATTTAATTGTAAACAATTTCATACATGGTTACCTTTATGATCCTATAAAATGATTAAAATCAAAAACATTAGAATGAAGGTAAATAACTTTATAAAATCTGTAATCCCAAAAAAAACTTAATTTATCTCACATTTTTCTCACACCAACCATGTAAGGACCATTATCATGAATTCTCTTAAAACATGGTAACGTATTTAATTATAATAAAATCATTGTGAAAATAGTCATTTTTTCAAAAATTATCCCTTTACATGTTCCATAAATCTATAATCTCAATCCTTTAACCACCCATTAAACATATTACTAAATAATTATAAAGTGTTTAATAATATCCCATTTATATTATCACATAATCAAACATCTCTTTACCCTATTATTATACCAACATAATGACTATATTAGGGGTTATAATTCCCTTAATCACGTTTTCTATAAAAATATCCCCTTACCACCTCGTTTATTTTTCATGGGTACTAATACAATTAATAAAATTCATTCAAATAGTTGAGGAAAACTATTGTGGCCAAATCCATAGATATTTCATTATTCCATACTCTCATTAAAGTATTTCTACAAAATTATTCTTTATTTAAAAAAACTAATCATTCAACCATACCACCACATCATTATCATACTCCACCTCACTAATAGTGATAAAATGATATTTCCATTAGTTTTTAGCATTATGAGATTTCTAACCTTGATCATCATCATTAGCCCTCATATTTCGGAACTATTTAGAATAATTACCAGGTTCCATACACTACAATCATTAAAGTGAGTGGGGTTCATTATAGGAATGCTTTTATCTACAGGAATCATAAGATAACTGTTTCCCATCATATTGTCATTAAAATGAGAGATGACCGTCTTTCCAAAACATCAAACATATACCAGTAACCTTAAGATAATTCTTATTTGTTTTTTACACATGTTGAGTATAAATAAAAACTAATTATATTTTTCCCATGGGTTTAGGATTTTTTTTGATCTTCACTATCAGTTTCTTTTAAAAACCCTGTGATTGATATATTATTCGAACCTCTATTTCCACCTTGATAGAACCACACATTCTCTCTCCATAGCTACTGATGTATTTTATGGATAACATCCTTCAAATACTTGGTTTTATTCTTCTAAATTATCTACCAATCTTACTTTTAGGTTAGATGATAATACCTCAATCATACCATTCATATCGTGTAGAATTAGTCTTGTTGGTACCAAAAGACTCATCTTCCCTTTCCTTTAACTCAAGGGAATATTTCACCATCATTTTAATAAGTACATAATGTGGATACATATTGAGGAATATATTCTTGACATCATCACAATCAATGAATTAACTTTACATTTGTTTCCTTATATTCATGATTATCACAAATTACTTTTCCTGTTATACTTAAAAATGATAAATAGAGAAAGGACGTTGTCATGTTCCAAACACTAAAGGTCATAATATTTCATTTATGTCATTCCGATGAATTTTTCAGCAACTAGTTGATTAGAAGATCCAATAATATAAGGTCGATGTTTCGTAATGAATGAATCTATATAATGTTGATCCTTATTCTTCTCATTTGGATTTCCAGAGTTATTCATATATTTTTTGAGTATAGTGATAAAACTTTTCAATCCAAAACCCATAACATTTTCTTGATTATGATGTAAATCATCGAACGTCACATGGAATTCATTGTTAACATGGTTCCGTAAGGTTCCAAACAATAGCAAAAACCACTTTATATGTTGAGAAACACTACTAATAGTGGTAAAACTACATAATCAAGGGAATGTAATTTCAATCTATTACTTATTAATTTTAATCCTTTGTTCTCATTATTTTTACCAATATTATAGGATTATTACATATAAATAGACTTTACCATAGATAAATCCCAAAAAAATCCTTTGAAAAATCTATAGGGATCTCTCTAATTTTTTAAAACAAGTTTTCATATACTGAGTAAAACATTAGTGTGATAAAATCATTAACTACATGGGATATTCATACACTAACATTGATCCTTTTTGGAACATTTAATAAATTACACAAACAAACACCAAAATAGAATATTCATTTACTAACTTTGTAAACAAGGATATATAAAAAACAAGATTATATCTAAATCCCTTGAAAACAATACTAAAAACATTTTTTAATTATTATACTAAATTACTTTCTTCGTATCAATGCGAAAGGAAACATATGAAATGCAGACCTCAGATGCTCAGTAATGGAAAACAAGGGAAAGATCAATATTAACATAGTCATAAGAAATATCTATATAAATAAAATTTGAAAATAAAATCATATATATCAAAGATCCTGATTTTGTGTAATTAAATAAATCATATAAGTTCATAAATAATCAAATACTATATTATATGAGATTATAACATAATACATGGAATTGTGGAATACACATAATTATATTTAATTATTTCTATAGTAGTTGAGAAATAACTACAAAGTAAATAATTTTAGTGTGATTTCACATCTCACACCATCTTGGATGTCCTAGTTTACTCCCACAACTATCATTATAGTCATGATTCACTCCCAAAACCATCATAGTAGACAATGACCTTTAGTTAACCGATTACTCTCCTTGTTCCATAAATATCAATATAATTAGATATAAATCATTACACAATTCATTTTAGCGAGATATAGGTCCCAATAATCCTATAATGAAAGTAATTCATATGTATGACATGTGAACATAAATCATATCAAAACCAATGAAATGAAATGTTTTTTATATACATCATAAATCATAACATATACCAACAATATGAATAATTGGAATACTATAATTAAAAAATTACCACACAAAAACACATGTCCTAAAAAATAATGATATTTTAGATGAAATATGATCTCAAATATCAATAAGAAATAATTTTAGAGGAAAATATCCTTTTTTCATTGAAAACATTTTATTTTCATAAACTTTATTTTATTTTTAAATGAAATTTATTTCATTGACAAGAACCTTGTAAGATTTTATGGGAAGCATAAAATAATTAATGATATATGAAATAAAAATATATTTTCATGTTGTACATGTTATAATAATTCAATTAATAATTATTCTATAAAAAACACAATGTACTAATTTTGGAAAAGGAAAAAAAAATTCCCTTCAGACAGTTTAGTTAAAAGCAAAAAAAACTGTAAAAATGACGTTAAATTACATAGAATAATATAGAAAACATATTTAAATACATTTATAGAAAACATGTATGTATAAAATAAATACCGCAAAATGGACACATAACATGAAATAATCCTTAATATGATATCATGTTATAATCAGTAGAATCATATTCCCTATAGATAAAATTAAATCATACTGATATGAAAATTAAGAAATATTATAGATATAAATAAAATCAAATTCATGGTGAAAATATAAACCAACTTTAAAAATAAAGTAATGAACAAATCATGTATCCCATATAAATAAAAGTGTGACATAAATCGTTTATGTTATGTCTTGACTCTTATCGTACTCATGAAAACCTCTTTTTCCTTGGTTGTATCATTTTGATATGAGTAAAATAACTTCTTTGGTAAGATTAATTCCCAAATTTAGGATACAATGATTATTTTATTGATTTTAGGAGAATATTTCGATAGATTTTGACTTAATAAAATAGTTTGAGTAAAATGGAATAAATGGTTCCCTTTTATAAGATATGTGAGGGGATCTTTTTGAATTTCTCAAAATATTAATTTAAATTAAATTTAATCTCAATCCAAAAACCTCATAAAAGTAATTTATTATATTATGAGATATCATAAGGATTAAATATCATTATAAAATATATATTTTAATTTTTTTGTTATTTTTATCATTATCATTTTAATCAGTCCTTAATTAACAAATTTTTATTTTAATTGGGATATTGAATTATTCATTACTAATAGGATGTCATTTTTTCCTATAATTTTTTTAAACCATTAAGGGAAACTCTAAGACATTTTATACTATAAATAAAAACTTTTGAACTTATTTAATATTTTTATGATTTATAAATAATTTAATAAAATATTATTTTCATAAAATACCAAAAGATATAATTTTTAAACTATTCATTAATTTCAATCTAAAAAAATCAATTAAAAATCTATCATCTAATCAAGTCACCAAATAAACCCATATAATTTAATATTATCTTATAAAATTCATGTATCACCATAATTAATTCAAATATAATTTATTTTAATATTTCTAACGGCATTAATTAATTGTATCATTAATTGAATAATTACCACATCGTCATTATGTACATATATATTATAATAATTTATTCACTAAAAATATATTAAATAATGATGTTATTAAAATATAAATATTTTATAATAATATACATAGTCATGTTTATCTTCTATTTAAACAAATATTTATATTTTATACATATTAAAAGTAAGTGTGTTACATTTGGTCACGCTCAATGATTTTAATAATATCCAAGTCATTATTATTGAAATAATTCAATTAAATAATTCACAGTAGATCCTCATAGATTATGTGGAGAATAATGTTCATTAAATAACATTTGGGCAAGTTTTAGGGTTGTTTTTTATATTTATAATATTATTTTTATGCTATATTTACCTGATGTACCCTTAATTGGGGTAATAAAAATTATCTAACATAGTATTCTTGTTGTCCAAAAATAATAATGACCAAATTAATAAATTTTGTAAGTCTAATTTATTATATGAAATCCATTTTCATCATTTAATTCACATAATTTAGAAAAATTAGTTAAATGTTAATCTCGTATATGGGATAAAATAATTGGTCTACAATGTGAAATGGTTCAAAAAATAAAAATGATTTTTATCAAAATTCAATATGAAATTTATCCTAATGATATAAATTGGATCAAATAATAATCTGTTTAAAATTTATCATTAGTGAAAATTGAAAATATAATTTAATACTATCAGCTATTTAGATGAAAAAGTTATTTAGAATAAAAATGAAATATTTATCAATATTTACCGAATCATTAAACTTAACAATAAAATACAAAAAGTTATCAAAAGTAAATTTTTATATTCTTAATTCAATGAATATGTGTATTTTGTCAGATATAAGTTATAAAATTTTCAAAATTGGATTTCAAATGGTTTATCCATTAAAAGGAGGTAAAACTATTTTTTAGATAAATACTTCTTTTATACGAAAAATTGGACATGTTCTAATATCATATCTATTAAACACATAATATGAATTTTAAAAATTAAATTAAATTTAATATAATTATATATTATTAATATAATTCTACAAATGTGTTTTTTTATTTATTGGCATAAAACATACTTGTACTTATTTAAAAAAAATAAGAAAAATATTTTTTTCCATTAAAATTTTCTAAATTCAGTTATAATTAATTTCCAAATGATTTATATATAAACCATAATTTTATAAATCATAAAATAATTATCATATCTTCTACTCTAATTAATGGGTGATAATTTTTGTTGTTAGATAATTATAAAACTAAAATTACGTTTTATAGAAAATTAGTGTTGTGTATTACAGAATATATGACTAGGTTTTTTGTAATACAAGAAATCAATGAAATCAAATATTTTAATAATATATCTCATAAAAATATTTGGGTGTTATAGTGTCATAATTTTAAACACCATCCATGTAACCACTAACAACACGAACAAAAATATAATTGCACGACACATGAGCACATGATACCTCATCCATGTGAAGTACTACCTTTTCCAAATTCAAAAAAGACATGTTCTATATACACCAATTTGGTATATGTATTGTGTGATATTAGTATCATATTGGGATAAAACCATTTTTTCATTCATATAAATTAAAAAACAAAGATACAAGCCATATTTTCAATTTACAAATTAGTTTATTTAATATGGTTTACTTTTAAATGAAATATGTGAGAGAAAAGATAAAATGGAAACAATTAGAATAACAAAATAAACCTTGGGGACACCCAATGCACCTTGGGTTAGTGAGGACCTAGAATCCTCACACTCTTAGTTATCAACCATTGATGTGAAGGTCTGTTCTCTTTCTCAATCCAACCAAAATAAATAAATTGTTTAATTAGTGTTTTAATTCCCCAACCCCAGAAATGAAGAGTTGGTCCATTATTTGATTACATTGAAATGATCAAAAGAAATCAAATCAAGAAGGACTAATAAATTTAGTATAATTTTATGAACTACATTAAAACATAATACTTACATTACATCATGAAATTAAAAACAATATAGTATATCCTTTGAAAACACTCATATCTCTTACACTATCCATGAAAGTCAATAATAAGATAAATATTCACAAATGAGGGTAAAATGAAATATAAGTTAGGGGTGAGATTAGATGATTAGAAATGATAACAATTATTGAGGAAGCGATCATAAATAAGAAAAAACGTTTATATAATTTTATAAATTGAAACATATTCCTTTTAAATATATTATTCATATAATATGTGACGAATAAATCAAATTGATCCTTTTAAACATTCACATGGATATTATAATTATCATATAATAACATGAAATATCAATAATTATTATCATAATGAGGGAATGAATAATGTCTGACATCATGACCACATTATCAAGACCATGTACCATAACCATACATAAATAGTTAAGAACCCAATATTGTCTATATCATGAGACATACTGATGTATCAAGGTTCTATAGAAATCCAAACACATCACATAATAATTAAAATGTATTCCTCATATGAAAGGTGAAAAACCTCAACAAACAAAAACATTTTTATTAAAACTAGCATACAAAATTTAATTTTTTTCCGTAAATGATGAATGGTATCAAAATACACATCCCCAAGAAATTGAATCA
Organism: Viscum album; assembly: GCA_963277665.1. Lineage (NCBI taxonomy): Eukaryota > Viridiplantae > Streptophyta > Magnoliopsida > Santalales > Viscaceae > Viscum > Viscum album. The sequence goes on from OY728146.1 coordinate 1,273,576,400, forward strand.
TAAAAATTTCAACATAATATGGTAGTTTTTATCATTATAAATCAACAATAATTAAACATAATATGAAACAAATTATAGTGGAATATGCGAAAAAAAATTAATAAAATCATTAGAAATATCATTAGATAAATAGCCATTTTATTGGAAATAATTATATAAAGTTTCATAAAAAAAATATTTTAATTGAAAATAATCTTTTAAGAATATAATGGAAGCTTCAAAAATTTATGTCATATGGACAGAATAAAATTCCACTAACACTATATAAGTTAAAAAAAATTCTTCTCGTACTTTGTTGAAAATGTCAAACAATGTTCCACCTATAAAAATTGAAAAAATAAATCCATTTATTTAATCGATCGTAGAGAAAATATTATTTAAACAATTATATAACAATACTAAGAATTTTTTAAATATATTTTTATGAAACATGGACATGGATGATAAGTATGTTTCATTAAAATATTATATAAAATAAATGATGGATAATAAGGCAATTGCAAAGTTAACCGTTACATAGTACTCTCCTTTAGTCGAGGGTGAATTAACCTCATGTATAAAGAAAATTAAATTTAATAATTTTATACCAAAAATATATCAATTATGATATCACATATTATCCTCTAATATCATTTTCCTAATTATATTTCATTATTATCCTTATTTTAGGTGTGAATTGCATTATTTTATTATGTTTATTTTGTCATTTAAGACATGTTTCTTATTAACTGGAAATATATTATTCAAATACAAAATTATATTAAGTTCATAAATCTTATTTTCATTTATTATATTAATTTTCATAATAATTCTTCAATGGTTGTAGTGGAGGATTAATCTTATCGCGTCGTGGAGACGGTAACTCATACGTACACTTTTACGACAACATTATTCCCTATATTGTTAAATGGTATAGGATTGCATGGTATACTAAACATATTTAATAAATATCATGTCATTTGAATTTTTTATATCTATTATAATCATCATTATTCCCATCCAAAGATGTTATTCCAAGTAGATAATTACACAACGACGTTGAATGATATGTCGTATGTATGCATGCATGGTGATATTGTTATTCATAGGATATATAAATAGAGGAATACGATTGTACCATAACAATAATAACATATAAGAAGGTATATTATAATTTATTTTTTAATTTTTTATGGAAATAAAATAGTAAAGTGAAGTTGAAGAATAATATAAATTGAATTGAATTGGTAAATCAATTACATATTCTTCGAGTATCTCCTTCGGATTTGAATAAGAGGACTAATTAGGTTATATTTGTTCCAAATTATGCAATCTACCAAAAATTGAGGGATTTTTATAGGATAATTGGTATGTTTTTGGATGATTCAGAGGCTTTAGACATGATATTTATATAGAATGATATTTTCCCTCTTATAAGAGAGGGGATGGTCACTTTAGGAAACTCCAAAACTATTAATTTATTATAAATTGATTTTTGAATTAAAATAACTCCAAATAGAGTTATTTATAATATAAGATAAATATGGGGTGGAATAATATCATCCACTATATTTTAGACCTGTTTATGTCACAAAATATTCTATATCCTTTAGCTTTAACCCTGACTCAAATAATTTAACTCTTACTCTAACAACTAGTAATTTTATACTATATAAATAATATAGTTACAATAAAATTAAAAAAGATCCCTAATTGGATAATTTGTGACATATTTAATATTATCCTAATAATTTTTAAGAAATATACATTTTCAAAAAAAATTTAAAATTTATTAAACTCTTAATTATTTTAATGTAACATTTTTGCAAATTTGGATACTATTCAAAATTTTGATTTTCAAAAATATCATAAAAACATGATAAATTATAATAAACCCTTTATTTATATCTATACCATATATAATTTATCAATTAAATTTATTTATTTCATTATTTATATCTATTTTTAATTATTTTAATATTTTTTATATCATTTTTTGATATTTTCTTTAACAAATCAATTACAACATCATTATTGTGTCACAATTTAATTTAATTATTTTTTTATAATATCATAAATAAATTAAAATTTTGTATATAAACATATTTTATTTTTATATATTATTAATATTCTATCATATAACTTATATATAATCATATTAAAAATTATATATTTATTAAAATATGATTATGACATTTTGAAATCTTTAAAAAATAAAATACAATAAATTTCATAATATTATAAATGTTGCATAAAAAGAATCATAAATTCTTCCTCATGATTATTTTATTCCAAATACACTTATAAAATTAAACTAGGATATGTGTTAGGTTAATTTAATAATATTATTATATTTTTTTGTTTATGTTTAATTACTCGATTACCACTTAACTAAGGAAAATAAATAAAAATTTACTAAAGTTACTATTCAAAAATAAATTTATGTTGATACTATTAGATCCTAGATTTAATAATAATTACAAAAATTTATGTTCATTTTTTAATATTAAATTAACAAAAATGGAGAAATTACATTTAATGATAATCATAATGATGTGGAGAAAAAGTAGGTAATAATGACGTCCAAAAGATGAAAAAATTGTATCTAATAAAAATATTAAAATGATTTCCATTATTTTCATTGGGTTAATATATGAATTATTTATCTATTATAAAATTATAATAAATTTAATCTATCAAAATTATTTAATTGAAAAATTACTTTTTATCAATTGTGTAGTATTTTTTACTGTTCATCAAAAATTGAAACCTTTCAGAAAAATAAAAAAATTAACCGAAGGATAAATATGATATTAATAATTAAAAAATGAAGAAAATATTGAATAATTGTATTTATAAATTTCATATTGTTATTAATACTATTCATAACTACTTTTTAAAAGGATAGTTTGAATTATCATGGTGTGATCAAACTTTGTTGTTGGATCTAGTGAAAGCTAAAGAATTTATTTAAAAAGAATCATAACATGGAATTTTGGGGTGTCTAATTGATTCCGCATAAAATAATTTCATCATTAAAATATCTATAATACCACCTTATAATGTGATTTAGGTGGTTCTTCATCATAAATACCTTAGGATCCCACATCACCTCCTCCATTTTATGATTTCTCCAAAGAACATTTACCAATCAATTCATCTAATTCATGATCACTTGTTCCCTAGTATAAATATTATTTATAGGCTCTTCACAACCAGATATATCATGTTCTCGTTCCATTTTCTTATTTGTGAGTACATACATTGGGTCTCACATGTATTTTTCTGAAATCGATACGTGAAAAACATCTTGAACTTTGAAGTGATTTTGAAGAAATTTCATATAGTAAGTTAAAAATCCAATACATTCTAGAATTTCAAAAGGTTTTATGTGTCTAAGAGTTAATTTACCCTTATCACTAAATATTATAATAACCTTCCATGGAGATACCATCATGAAAACATGATCTCCCACTTTAAATTCCAAATCCTTCATTTGGTTATCGGCATAACTATTTTCCAAACATTGAGATATTTTGATGTGGTTTGAATAGTATTTACTTTTTGTATTGATTCCTCCAAATGTTCTAGTGCTATATTATTTTTTTTTCAAACATCCACCTGATAATATTGTGCATGAAATCTCTTTCCATAAAACACTTCATAAGGTTCCATTTGAATACATGAATAGAAGCTATTTTTATTTGTAAATTATACCAGAGGTAAATACTTACCCCAAGTTCTTTTAATGTGATTTGAGAAAGATATAAACATTTATTCTAATATTTTGATATTCCTTTATGACTTCCTGTTAGTTTTAGGGTGGAATTCAGTGCTCAAATGAATATCTCTATCGAGATAATTCTAAAGAGTTTCCCATTATTTTGATGAAAAATGGGTTTCTCAATTTGACATAATCAAAAAAGGTTATCCATTATGTATTAAAAATATAATAATATAAGGTATTTCAAGGTGTTCAAGAGATAAGTATTCTCATATAGAAAAAATGGGCTTATTTTCTATGTTGATCAATAATAACCCATATCACATCATTCCTAAAGGGAGTATTTGGAAGTCCATTGAAAAAGTACATCATAATATCATTCCATATTCACAAAGGTATAAGAAGAGGTTTAATGATTTTTTAGGATGTTGTTCTCAGACTTTACTTGTTAGAAAACAATACATATTGACACATAGTCATCAATTTCCTTATTTATATTGTCCCACAAAAATGTTCCTTAAAAAATATATACTTCATAGTGACAATTCAATATATAAGGATGTTTGAGCTATGGTAATAATCCAACGAATCCATTTTTAAGGATGGTATAGAGGGAACACACATCAAATTAAAAAATTTCAAAATTCCATCTTAATATATGAAGTCAATCAATCTCCCATCATTCACAACATTAATTTTATTTTGAAAATCCTTATCATTCAAGTGAGAAATATTTATCCCTTTTAGTAAAGATGATTTGGAGAACATTTTAAAATTATAGTGATGATTCAACTTCCATGAAAATTTCCATATCTATTTTTACTTGATTGATTAACATTGGATCCCTTTCAACTATCATATTGTATAGAAATCCATGTTCTTTCATATTAAAAGCATCTTCCACCTTATTTTCCCTCTATAGGTGGTAGTTTATTTTGAAATAATAATCTTTAAGAAACTCAAGCTATTTTCTATATCCCATGTTGAGTTATTTTTTTTGGAGAAGATATTTCTAACGATTATTGTTAGTATATATTTCACATCATTTACCATAGATATAATGTCTCCATATCTCCAGAGAAAATATTACTACGCTCAATCAAGGCCACGATTTTGGTTGTTTTATTCTAGTATTTTTAATTTCCTTGAATCATAAGAAATAAATCTATCATTATGTATATGAATGAAACCAATTCCTTCCCCTGATCCATCACTATATATCATAATCTCACCATTCCTAGATAGTAAATTCAAGATACGATCATTGTCTAGTATTCCTATCAGTTCTTTATAATAGTGTTTGCACTATTTTTTCCAAATAAATATAACCCCTTAATGTGTTCCCATGGTTAACGAGTTATCCAATAGGGAAAAATTATTATATAAGTGCTGATTGTAACCTCCTAGACCAAAAATATATGTGCCTCAATTAAGCTCATTTGTGATGTACATTCTTCTGTTGATTATGTCTTTACAATATCGATAGAGATTCCACCCTTCAAGGAAATATGTATAAGAAAAGATATTTCTTGAATCTGTAATTCACAAATGCAATATTTCCTAGATAAAGCCTTTATTCTCAGTGTCTTCCAAACAATAAACATGTGCTTCTGGTGTTCATAGTTTATTTTGGTGTATACTACGATATCATTAATAATTACTATGAAAAAATCATCAAGTTATTACTTAAACACTCTGTTCATTAGATCCATGAAAATAAAGGGTGAATTAGTTTGTCCAAACATCATTATTGTATACTCAGAAATTCCATACCTAGTTGGAAATTTTTTCATTTTAATATCATCCTTATTTATATACAATATATGCTATCCATATCAATGGTCAATCATTAAAAAATATTGACCTTCATGAAGTTGATCTAACAAATAATCGACGTGAGGAAGAGAATACTTGTTTATTATTGTAACAACATTTATTTCTATATATTTATAGAACAACCTCATTGATCTATATTTATTCTTTAAAAAAATAACTAGCGCTCAACATTGATAAACTCAAGGGAAACTAAATCCATTTTTAATCAACTCCACTTGTTTTTTGATCATTTATACTAATTACATAAAAGAAATTATATAATGAATCTTTGATATTGTTCTTGCATCATGGTGAAAGTAGTTTTTAACGAACCACAATTCAAATAAATTTTTAGTTACCTAAAAATGTACCATAGTGGTACACCCTAGGGTCGATCACAAGGAGGCCACTCACACGCAATATTTTACTACTATCACTCTTATAAACTAACTAATTTTAAAATATAATATTAATATAAATAGGGGGATAATTTAAAATGAATAAAACATAGATCTATTTTAAATATATAAATTTATGAAAAAATTTACAACAAAAGGAAGAAAAGACACAATGAAGTTAGTAGAAGAAAACCATTATTCTTGGGGTTTCATGGTGGAGTTATCATTGTTATTCAAAATGTCTATCAATGAGTTATTCAATGTGGAGATCAAGACCTGTCACTCCAAACCCTCTTGTTTGAATGTTATTACACTACACTGAGACCTCTTCATATAGTAGTAATCTCTTCCACATCAATACCCAATCCAAAGTCCACCGTTATAATGAATTTGATATCGATGGGAAGGAAAAGTAATAAACAAGGAAGAATAAGACCATAGTAGAGAAACTGGGGAGACCAATCACCACAATCATTTAACCACTACTGATTCCGTGTAATAAAACACGATAAATCACTAAATCAAATAAAACTCCAATATCACCACTTCCTTTCTCAAACAACAGTGAGGGGTAGCTCTCCACAAACATGGAGTTAGAAAGAAGCATGGTGCGAGAAACACATAAAATAAAATAAATGATGGAAAATAGGAAATGACTAGACGAAAAAGTAATCTACAGTAATATATATTATAATTATAAAGAACAATTATATAAAAAATTCAACCTTTCCACCTTGAAATGGTTATCCATGTAAAAAGGAGATTAGATGAATATGTGTAGATGAAATGGGTGATGAAATCTCGATTCAATTCTGTCCTCCAGAAGTTCACCGCTATTAGACCCATTAAATGAAAAAATTGGTAAATGGTCCCTTCTTAAAACGTGTTCTATTACAATTTATACATGCCTCCACAATAATTCAGCCATATTGGTCCAAGTATGACGGAGTTAAGTCTATTTTAGTTCCGATCATTTAATCTGTACATGTTAATCTTCGTATTCCACAATTCCAACTTCCCATGACATTATGGCCTTATAATCAGCTGATTCAGACATTTCCTCCTTCATTAAAGATTTTAATGAATTTATACACAAGATTTTTATTGAATTTTAGCTCCAATGGATCAGTATAATTCGAGATAAAATCATAGATTTAAAGAATTCAAAATCTTCACATAGTTTATGTGGTCTGGATTATGAGCTTAGTTTGGGACTTCAAATGATTGATTGAGATGGGCATTCAGAAGGATGAAATTCGGCCCATGATGTAAGTAAACCTACAAAATATGAATTTCACAATTTGGATCAATTTGGAATATGATATGTTCTAAATACATAATACAAATAATACAGTTAAATCCCAAAATTAATCCATTTTTGCATTTGACCTCAAAATTACACTAAAACCTAAAAATGTGACAATTGGCTATAAAGTAACATTATGGTGGGATTTAAAACATTAAAATACAGTATTAAATATGTGAATTTTCATGCTTCATCACTCCCCCGAACATAATCATTGCAGTCCTGGGAAATTATCATATATTCAAATCAAAATTCACACAAGAATTAAAAATGTGAAAACATCAATGATCACATCCAAAATGAAATTCCATCACATTCTTTCTAAGAAAACCCATTCCAAATAATTTTCATTTATCACATTTAAATTTATTCAACCTCATAAATCTATACATGGCTCAATACCAACCTACCTCACCTTGAAATTTGTGTCACACTTCACTCAAGAGAAATTAAATCGGAAGTTACACTCATACTAGTAAATTGCAGGTATCACCATAGGCTTGTGAAAATTCTCATACCTCCACAACACTAAACATGAAAATGAATTCAAACATTAAGAATTTTTTTAGGTAAATTATGTGGCTTAGGGTTGGTTGGATAGTGATTTGATGATTAAGTCAAGAAATATGAGGTTGGACTCTTAATCATAATGCATGAATAATCAGGTGAAAACACAGAATGAACCTCACTAAATCCCCTTAACAATGTGAACCACAACGCCGCCCATTCTGTATGACACGGTACATGAGCCAAGAAATGATTCCAATGAATGATTCCATCCATGTTCTCCCTATTTTATATATTTCTCTTTTTTTTGTAAAGCTCTAGAAAGACACAACTTTTTTTCTTTTTTTTTTATTTTTTTCATGGTGAATGAGCTAAAAATTTAATACAATGAAATAATGAACATCATGCCCTTGAATTTATATAGGTACATGAGACATAAATGTATGGAAAATGATAAATTCAAGCTCATCTCCAATTTTTCTATTTTTTCCTTTTTTTTTGAAAGAGAACCAGATGAAACAAATAAAGCACAATGAAAGGATTACCCATGCCCAATTTGATCTTTATCATACACTGAACAAAATGATGACACACACATCACATCCCCCAGAAATAAAACATATCCAAATAATGCACACTAAAGGCCCTTCTCCCACACTAATACATGAAATATCCATGAAAATATACCAAGACTGTAGGTCGGTAATGAAAACATGGCTTGTAATGTGGCTTAAACCTATAAGGAAATTCATGGAATCTAAAGGCTAACTAAGGATAGATGTAAATATGACAACCCTGCTTTTTATTACAACTTAAACATGCTTTATTACATAAAACATCACTTGATACAACAAAGAAGATCGGGAGGTTTAGTGTATTTGGGGATTAGGATCATTACATAAAAAAATTAAACTTGAATTACAACATCTTTATTGAAGAATTCTTTTACATGACCACTACATTCCTTCGTACTTAGCATTGCATGGGATAACCTGAGGACATGCATAAGAAAAGGGTGAGCTATAAAGCCCAGTATAGGATTACACAATGAATAACATGAGGAGTACAATACATGTTAGGAAATAGCCATATCAATAGAGAATAAGAGAAACATGAACATAAATGCATGATAAAGCATGATAATTATAACAAGGAAATGTGGCAACAACACTTAACATTGAATTAGCATGAGCCAAGGCTCATTGCACATGGAGCATGAGTAAACCCTCATTGCATGTGAATCACGAGTAAACACTCGTTTCACTTGAATTAGCATGAGTAAAAACTCATTTCACATGACGTATCATGATACTATACTTTATCCAATGCATTGGAGCGCTATCAGGGCGCACCCTTCTTAAACATTTCATTTCATGCATAAGTGTGCCACATGGATCATAAAACATGGATTCATAAAACATAATAATTTATTCCACAATAAAGGAATGTGGAATTCATACATTAAACTTTACAATCAATAAGTAAATGTGCATAAAGGTGAATACCCTTGATGGAGAAATGGGAATGGTATTCACTACACAATGTCATTGGCTTAGAAAATCGGTGCGATTTCGGCAGCGTAACGGCGTGACATAAGAACTCATAAAAAAGGATGATGAGAGAGAAAGGGGTTACTCATCATATTTACATCTAATGGACAGTAAGGAGGTCATATATATACGTCTCCCAACAATTTTAATGGAATTTAAATTCATGATACAAAAGTATTGCTTCAATGTAAAAGAAGAGAGAGAAGTTCCTTTCGGAATTTCGGCATAGTAACGGGTGTACATGGGAGGAATTTAATGAGAGAGAAAGGGTTCTCCCATCATTCAAACAATAAGAGGGCAGTATGGGGGAGGTTTAAAACCATACCCAAACATTCATAATTGAAATTAAAAGGGCAATATAACTTAAAGAAAATTGACAAAAATGAGAAAGGAAGAAAAAAAACCCTTACTTGGAAGTGTGCTTCCAAAGGCTAGAGAGAGGCTTGTGAGAGGCTTCTTGGGAGCTTGGGGAACCTTGGGATGATTCTAGAGAGAGTAGGTCAGATTTTGGACGATCTCCAAGGGATTTTAGTGAGGAGGAAGTGGGAGCTTGGGTGGGTTTATATAGGAAAGTTGAGGGAATTCTTTATTATTTAGGTTTGGGACCCCTTATATTAAAATAATCCAAACCACAAACCATCCCATGGTATTTGACCATGGTTTCTGGAAAAGGAAATATGAAAACAATATTTTACAAGGCCAAGGTCCGAACTTATTAAAAAATTAGGTTTGCTTATGTGGAGGTGAGTCACACTCCCATGGAAATTAATTTAAAAAGGCAAAGTGTTGAATAAGTCTTGAGGGCTCCATTAATGCATTGAAAAGTAAGTCAAACAAACCAAAAGCCTCATTATTTTAAGGATAAAACACATATTGTCCGAACATAAGGATTATGTTATTTTATTACATCACCATTGGGACATTATGATGTCATAAAACACATTATATATTTAAATGGTATTTAATTTTTACCCAAAAATTTGACTGTCTCAGAAAATTATGAAAAATTCACCGTTGAATAATTTCGACGTCCTGATTCCAAAAATAATATTTATTTTATCTAAATAATTTTATAAATATGTGAATTTTCACTTTTAAAATAAAAACTGACATTTATAAAAAATTTACGCGTTTTGACAGAAACGACTTTCAAACCTTAAGAAAATTTTTAATTGCATTCATAAAATTATAAGATCATTTATATTTAATAAAAATTTAATTTATTATTAATAATAATATTTTATTAAAATATTATTTAATTCAAAAATCATTTAATTTAATAAAATATAATTCTTAATTTAATAATAAATAAAAACAAAATTTGTACTTTAAAAACTAATTACAATGTATCAAAAAGGACTAGAAATTATATTCATTATTATATACAAAAATAATGTACATGAACATGGTGCTACTTGTTTGTTACATAACCCCTTAAAATAGCTGCATAAGACCTAAGGGAAAGGTGTGCGATGGTGACAGACTCTTGGGGTGGCTCGGATAACATCGCTCGAGTGGTAATTTCAATCAACTTCCACTTTTCCCGTAGACGATCACGTTTGAGCATGACTTGATGAAGCTCAGCTTGGGATTGGTCAAGGGAAAAGCCCAAAGACGCCACCGCTTTTCCGAGCTCTGAAAAATAGGCTTCGTAAGGGGAAATTATACTGGATGAGGTCATCGCTTCCTTTGTCTGAGTAGAAATGGGTTCGTTAAAGCCTTATATTTATACTACTCATATGATCACTGCTCAACGGCTAAAAAGTAACGGTCACAAATCTTAACGTAAAACTAAAGAAGATGACAAATTATAAAAAAAAAATTCATAAAGAATCATTTAACTGGATCAAGAGGGATTTTCCTTTAATGAAACTTTGGGTCGTTACAACATTCCCCCATAAAGAAATTTCGCCCTCGAAATTTTCCTTTTCCCACACTAAAACAAATGTGGGTAACTTAACATCATCATATCCTCCGACTCCCAAGTTGCTTCTTCAAACTTGTGGTTTCTCCACAACACCTTGGTGAGGGGAATTGTCTTATTTCGTATAACTTTTTCTCTACGATCTAAGATCTTCACTGGTTTCTCCTCATAAGAAAGATCGTCTTGTAATTGCACCACCTCGGAAGAGAGTACATGTGAAGGGTCTAGTATGTACTCCATTAAGAGGGATACATGGAAGACATCATGAACCTTGGCCATAGTAGGTGTAAGTGCTAGTCGATAAGCCACAGCCCCAACACGATCAAGAATCTCGAAGGGGCCGATGTACCTTGGACTTAACTTCCCTTTCTTTCCAAACCTCATGACCTTCTTCCACGGAGATATGCGTAAAAACACCATGTATCCGACTTTAAATTCAAGGTCTCGTCAACGATTATCTTTATAACTCTTCTGTCGACTTTGGGCTTCCTTGATATTCTGTTGAATGGTTTTCACCTTCTCCACCATTTCTTCGACCATTTCTGGTCCAAGCAGCTTACGTTCACCAACCTCATCCCAACATGCTGGTGTTCTAAACCTTTTCCCATACATGGCTTCATATGATGCCATTTGGATGCTCGAGTGGAAACTATTTTTATAAGAGAAATCAACTAGAGGAATATGTTGATCACATCCTCCTTTAAAGTCTATTGAGAAAGCTCTCAATATATCCTCAAGTGTATGGATAGTCCGCTTAGATTGGCCATCAGTTTGAGGATGATAGGCCGTACTGATGTTCAGTTCAGTATTCAGAGCATGTTGAAGACTCTTCCAAAACATAGAGGTAAATCATGGATCTCGGTCAGACACAATAGATAGTGATACTCCATGCAACCGTACCACTTCCCTGATATATATCTGTGCCAGTTGATCCAAAGAGAAATCCTCTTGAATAGCAATGAAGTGTGCAGTCTTTGTAAGACGGTCCACAATAACCCAGATTGCATTGTTGCTTTTAGATGTCCTTGGAAGTCCAGTGACGAAGTCCATGGCGATGTTCTCCCATTTCCATTCTGGTATGGGCAATGGTTTCATCATCCCCTTAGACTTCTGCCTCTCTGCCTTCACTTGCTGACACACCAGGCACTTTGATGTATATTCAGCGATCTCCTTCTTCATATTATCCCACCAAACGTTTTCTCGGAGATCTCGATACATCTTTGTGCTCCCTGGGTGAATAGAGAAATTTGAACTATGTGCATCATCCAAAAGTTCCTTCTTCAGCTCCGAACATGATGGAACACATTCTCTTTTCCCAAACCGCACAATTCATTCTTCATTAACATTAAACTCTGAGGATTTTCCCTTTTTGACAGCTTCCACTTTTTCTTGGATTCTCGCATCATCCTTTTGAGCATCCTTTAACCTTTCCAAAAGAGATGGTTGAGAAATAATTTGTGAAAGGATTGATGATGTTCCCTTCTTTATGATTCACACGTCCATCTTCATCAAGTCTAAGAAGATTGGATCCTTCTCAATTCTCATCATTGATAGAATCGTTGGATCCTTTCTTCTTAGGGAATCTGCCACCTTGTTCCCCTTCCCAGGGTGGTAATGTATTGAACAGTCATAATCCTTGATGAGCTCTATCCATATTCTCTGGCACATATTAAGCTCTTTCTGTGTGAATATATATTTAAGACTCTTTTGGTCAGTATATATCTCACATTTCTCTCCATAGAGATAATGCCGCCAGATTTTCAAGGCAAAGATCACCACCGCCAACTCCAGATCATGCGTTGGATAGTTTCACTCATGGATTTTCAACTTCCTTGAGGCATAGGATATCACTTTATCATATGGCATCAGCACACATCCTAATCCCTTCTTCGAAGCATCACTGAATACCACAAAAAGCTCCCCACTTGTGGGTAAAGTGAGCACGGGTGTAGTTATAAGCCTCCTTTTCTACTCCTTGAAGCTTTCTTCGCATTCATCATTCCAATAAAACTTTACTCCCTTTCGAGTTAGCTTGGTAAGAGGGTTGGACAATCGTGACAAATTTCTCACAAATTGTCGATAATATCCAGCTAACCCCAAGAAGCTACGGATATCAGTTACCGATGTTGGCCTCGGCCATCCCTCAATTGCATCTATTTTGGAGGGGTCCACATATATCCCATTGCTTGTGATGATATGGACCAAGAATGAGACTTCCTTCAACAAAAACTCACACTTTCTGTACTTTTCATAGAGATTATCCATGGGAAAAATCTCTAGTACGGTTTTTAAATTCTCCTGATAGTCCTCCTTGGTTTTGGAGTATATTAGAATATCATCTATAAAGACTACCACAAATTTGTCTAGGTAATCTCTAAAGACACTTTTCATCAAGTCCATGAATATTGCTGGAGCATTGGTGAGTCCGAAAGGAATTACTATGAATTCAATGTGCCCGTACCTTGTACGAAAAGCAGTCTTGGGGATATCTTCCTTCTTCACCCTTACTTGATAATATCCCAACCGCAATTCGACCTTGGAGAAGTATTGTTCTCCACGCAGCTGATCAAACAAGTCATCGATTCTTGGGAGAGGATACTTGTTCTTTATCGTGATTTTGTTATGTTCATGATAATCGATGCAAAGCCGCATTGACCCATCCTTCTTCTTGACGAAGAGGACTGGTGCACCCCATGGTGATGCACTTGGGCGTATAATCCCTTTATCCAGATTCTCCTGTAGTTGTTTCTTCAGCTCTTCAAGCTCAAAAATAGTCATTCTATATGGATTCTTGGATATTGGTAGTGCCCTAGGTATAAGTTCAATTGAGAACTCAACATCTCTTCTTGGAGGAAGACCAGAAAGTTCCTCGAGAAATACTTCAGCGAATTTCCTCACAATAGGCATTTCTTCAAGGGCGGTTTCTTCCTTGGACTCAATCATCTAAGCCAGATATGCGTGCTCATAAGGCAGTAATATCCATGCTTGAGATGATGGAGCTAAAGGGATTCATCTTCTTCCTGACACTTGTAAAGAATCGGGGGTCGATTGTCCATATAGAGTGTGATTTCCCTCTCGCGACAATTTATGTTGGCTCTATATAAGGAAGGCCAATCCATGCCAAGAATTGCATCAAATTCCACCAAAGGGAGAATGACGAGGTTCGCCGGGAAATTCAATCCACAGATTATAACAGGGGAGGACTTATATTCATGGGATGCAATGATTGCCCCATTTTCCGTACTCACCGACATCTTTACTTCAATGATTTGTGGTGGTGAAGGGATTGTTCTACTAAACTTTTGAGATATAAAAGAATGCGTAGAACCTGAATCAAAAATTACGTCCGCTATTCTTGAATGAATAACTAGCGTACCTGTCACCACATCGTTGTCGGGGTTCACTTCGGCAGAAGTGATGGCAAAAGCTCTTCCTTGCTGTCTTGGAGGTTGTTGATTTCCTCCGATAACCCATGGATTAGGGCACTTATTCCCAAAATGACCCGGTTCTTTGCATTTGTAGCATTGAACAACGTGTTGAGGTTCGAACGGAGCGTTCCTCTCCTCTGTCGCAGCCGCATGTCCTTCTTGCTGACAGTTAACATCTAGGTGCCCTTCTCTTCCACACTTGAAGCATTTTCTTGTCCCCCTATGGCAATTTCCAGGGTGCTTCTTTCCACACTTTTTGCAAGTGGGGTGCTGGAATTTCTTAGCTCCGTTGGATTTATCCATCGGACCACCAGTATTGAAGTCCACCTTATGCTTATTGTCCCCATGATACCCCTGTGATTCTCCGATATCCATTTCAACCTTGAGGGCAAATCAGACAATTTCCTCATAGCTGTCGAAGTCACGGATTGCTAATTCTTTCCGCAAGCTAGGCTTCAGTCCACCAAAGAAGCGGTCAACCTTGCATTCGGGGGTAACGACAAAGCCAAAAGCGTATCGTTCAAGACTTGTGAAGTTTTCCTCATACGCTCCCACGGATTCTTCATCTTTCTGTTTTAGGGAAAGTAAGTCCCTTTCCATCTTAAGACGGAGGGTGCGTGGAAAATATTTATCGAAAAACATCTTCTGGAATTCCTTCCATTACAAAGCCGCGATCTCCTCCTCAGGATTCGTATTTTTGATCAACGTCCACCATTGATAAGCTTCACTCTCCATTAAATAATCCTCCAAGAGAACCTTCTCTTTTTCAGAGCATTGGAGGATGGATAATATCTTTTCAATTGAGTTGATCCATTGTTCAGCGATCGTGGGATCAGATGATCCACTAAAAGTAGGAGGCCTTTGTCTCATGAAGCTTTCAATAGTGACTTGTTCTTTCTTAGGGGGGGTTGAACGTTCCTCTTGACCTGTGTTTCTATTCAAAACTTGAGTTAGCTGAGAGATAAGCATGACAAAGTTTGTGATTCCCGCTCCCATTAGATTGGGCATCTCATAAGTACAATAATCACACTGATCTTCACAACGGTTGTTAGCCCGAGTTCTCCTATTAACGGCCATTGGAAGGAATAAAAGGAAAGTTAGGGGTAACACATAAAGGTTAATCCAAAGACAAAAGTTGATGACTTATAAATAAACTTTAATCTCTTTAACTCATGAGTCTATAGGATTCAATCCTGGCTTTTCATGATCTTCCTTCTAACATATATTCTTAGGGGAATTTTTTCCCTTAATAAGAGTCCATACTAAGATTGTGAATTTATCAAAACATATCCCACGGGAGTGTCGTAACCAAGAGTGCTGCAAGGCCCGTTGTCATGCACTAGTTCACGTTCGACTCTAGCTCAAAGCGGTGTTTTCGGGTTTTACCTCTAGGATACATCTACGCCAGAGCCACCTCTACCTGCTCGTATCCAGACAGGGATGTATTTGTTTGATAAACCACTTACTTAGTATTTACCAAAACTTATGGATGTTTTTATTATGAATAGTCTTGTATCTAAGGCTTTACTAGGGTTTCCTAATCCCAAATATAACTAAACCTATCCTCTGATACCAACTACGACAACCCTGCTTTATATTACAACTTAATCATGCATTATTACATAAAACTTCACATGATACAACAAAGAAGATCGAGAGGTTTAGTGTCTTTGGGGCTTAGGATCATTACATAAAAACATTAAACTTGAATTACAACATCTTTATTGAAAACATACTTTACATGACCACTACATTCCTTCGTACTTAGCATTGCATGGGATTACCTGAGGACATGCATAAGAAAAGGGTGAGCTATAAAGCTCAGTAAGGCAGTATACAACGAATAACATGAGGATTACAATACATGTTAGGAAATAGGCATATCAATAGAGAATAAGATAAACATGAACATAAAGGAATGATAAATCATGATAATCATAACATGGAAATGTGGCAACAACACTTAACATTGAATTAGCATGAGCCAAAGCTCATTGCACATGGTGCATGAGTAAACCCTCATTGCACTTGAAGAACGAGTAAACCCTCGTTGCACTTGAATTAGCATGAGTAAAAACTCATTGCACATGACGTATCATGATACTATACTTTACCCAATGCATTGGAGCGCTATCAGGGCGCACCCTTCTTAAACATTTCATTTCATGCATAAGTGTGCCACAAGGATCATAAAACATGGATTCATAAAACATAATCATTTATTGCACGATAAAGGAATGTGGAATTCATACATGAAACTTTAAAATAAATAAGTATATGTGCGTAAAGGTGAATACCCTTGGTGGAGAAATGGGCATGGTATTCACTACACAATGACATTGGCTTAGAAAATCGGTGCGATTTCGGCAGCGTAACAGCGTGACATAAGAACTCATAAAAAAGGTTGATGATAGATAAAGGGGTTCCTCATAATATTTACATGTAATGGGCAGTATGTAGGTAATATATATACATGTCCCAACAATTGAAATGGAATTTTAATTCATGATACAAAAGTATTGCTTGAATGTAAAAGTAGAGAGAGAAGTTCCTTTCGGAATTTCGGCATAGTAACGGGTGTACATAGGAGGCATTTAATGAGAGAGAAAGGGTTCTCCCATCATTAAAACAATAAGAGGGCAGTATTGGGGAGGTGAGAAACTATACCCCAACCTTCATAATTGAAATTAAAAGGGCAATACAACTTAATGAAAATTGACAAAAATGAGAAATGAAGAAAAAAAACCTTTACTTGGAAGTGTGCTTCCGATGGCTAGAGAGAGGCTTGTGAGAGGCTTCTTGGGATCTTGGGGCACCTTGGGAGGATTCTAGAGAGAGTAGGGCAGAGGTTGGACGAATTCCAAGGGATTTTGGTGAGGAGTAAGTGGGTGATTGGGTGGGTTTATATTGGAAAGGTGAGGGAATTCTTTATTATTTAGGTTTGGGACCCCTTATATTAAAATAATCCAGACCACAAACCATCCCATGGTATATGCCCACGGTTTCTAGAAAAGGAAAGAGGAAAACAATATTTTACAAGGCCAAGGTCCAAACCTATTAAAAAATTAGGGTTGATTATGTGGGGGTGAGTCACACTCCCATGGAAATTAATTTAAAAAGGCAAAGTGTTGAATAAGTCTTGAGGGCTCCATTAATGCTTTGAAAAGTAAGTCAAACAAACCCAAACCCTCATTATTTTAATGATAAAACACATATTTTCCGAACATAAGGATTATTTTATTTTATTACATCACCATTGGGTCATTATGATGTCATAAAACACATTATATATTTACATGGTATTTAATTTTTACCCAAAAATTTGACTGTCTCAGAAATTTATGAAAAATTCACCGTTGGATAATTTCGACATCCTGATTCCAAAAATAATATTTATTTTATCTAAACAATTTTCTAAATATGTGAGTTTTCACTTTTAAAATAAAAACCGCCATTTATAAAAAAAATTCAGGTTTTGACAGAAACGGCTTTCAAACTTTAATAAAAATTTTAATTGCATTCATAAAATTATAAGATCATTTATATTTAATAAAAAATTAATTTAATATTAATAATAAAATATTATTAAAATATTATTTAATTCAAATATCTTTTAATTTAATAAAATATAATTCTTAATTAAATAATAACTAAAAACACCATTTGTACTTTAAAAACTAATTACAATGTATCAAAAATGACTAGAAATTATATTCATTATTATATACAAAAATAATGTACATGAACATGGTGCTACTTATTTGTTACATAACCCCTTAAAATAGCCGCATAATACCTAAGGGTAAGGTGTGCGATGGTGACAGACTCTTGGGGCGGCTCGGATAACATCGCTCGAGTGGTAATTTCAATCAAATTCCACTTTTCCCGTAGACGATCACGTTCGAGCTTGACTTGATGAAGCTCAGCTTGGGCTTGGTCAAGGGAAAAGCCCAAAGACGCCACCTCTTTTCCGAGCTCTGACAAATGGGCTTTGTAAGGGGCAATTCTACTGGATGAGGCCATCGCTTCCTTTGTCTGAGTAGAAATGGGTTCGTTAAGGCCTTATATTTATACTACTCAGATGATCACTGCTCAACGGCTAAACAGTAAGGGTCAAAAATTTTAACGTAAAACTAAAGAAGATGACATCTTATAAAAAACATTTTTTATAAAGAAACATTTAACTGGATCAAGAGGGATTTTCCATTAATGAAACTTTGGGTCGTTACAGTAAAGGTTGTTATCGAGATAAAATACGTATAACCAAAAAAATGACTACATCATATCAAAAACATTCCATGAAATCTAAAGCATCAAAAGATTAAAATCACAGGTTCTAGTTCTCACACAAAATCCAAGCTTCTCTTAAGAAAGTGTGGGTATTAGAAGGAATATTTCAAAGTTGTTCAGAATACCTCAAAGGACAGGAAAATGTCTTGAGTCAGTTTTTCATGGTCATGGATTTCAATAATTGGTCAAACTCATAATAATTTTTGAAAATCAAATTCAAGGAATAAGTTTTCACATCAACAATCATTTAAAATTCATTTCTTCAAAAAGCATTTCAAATCTCTCAAAATCATTTAGTTTGTGAAAAATGATCAGAGTATTTGTTAAAGATCAATAATACTAATAAAATTAAAATAATAATATTACAGACAACACACAAAACATCTAAGTAGTTTGAAACTCCCCTCACACCTAGATTTCACTACCCTTCTTTGCAGATCAACAAAAGAATAATAAGGGAAGGAAACATAAAACCTGGGTTTATTTTCCAGTGGCATCCTTGAGTTAAGATCCTATGTACTACCAATTAAGATAAAATGAATTAAATAAATAAAATATAAATTAAATCAAAGAGGAGTGGAAAGGAATTAGAATAATGCTTGGTTTGACCCTCAAGCGGGTGCTAGGTTTTTACTTCCCCTAGGCAGGCAGTTGCAGCAGTTTAACCCCAATCTGTTGGTGGGTAATGTTTCTTTCATAAAAACCACCATAAATTCTTTTGTACAATTATATTAATCCTACAAAAACTATTGCGAAACCCGTTAATGGATTACAATAGCTCCTTCACCATTTCAATGTGGTACAACTGGAATGATGGGGGAAGGAGGAAGAATGGGTCCTTTTTGTTCACTACCACAACTTGTATGGCCTCTTCAACTTTAACATCTAGGGAATCCACATGGAATGATGGGTCAAAAAACTCAGAATGGAATTTAGAAAATATTTACACATTGATATGATTAAAACATGATAAATCAATATAAAAATCTTCCTTTTCGTGTAGGTAATCTTGAAATACCGTCTCTTAAGACAAGGCCACTAGGAATTCTTTTTCAGCAGGGACTTCTTAATATTCTTCCAAAGAAAAGGAGGGGTATAGTGGTACTAATTATTCTATTAAAAATATTAGAGTATCACTTAAATTTTTCTATTTAACAAAATCTAACCATTGTTCATTCGATGCATGTTGATCTCCCACAGTTGTATCAGCTGGCTTGTCATCTTCTGGAACCTCTTCAAGAAATGGACAATGAGGGATGATTGAATCTTCAAGATAAGTATTCAAGTATTACTTGGGTTCTTCAAAATAAAATGTAGGTGGAACAAAATTTACCTTTTATTATTCATATTGGTAATTTTTTTTGTCTTTCCATCCATAGAGCTTTAACTTCTTCAACTTCAGCCGCCAGCAATTCTACAATCATTCTTGCTTGTTCAAGGATGTTGAAATTATTTTGAATCATCATGGAATCTTGTTCCATTTGGATCAGAAAAGTCAAATCCCTAAAATACAATTCATTATTAGGCCAATCATATGAAAAATCACTAATATAAACCATCTCGACCAAAAAAACAATGATATGAAATCAACTTATTGTTTTTTTGTTTTTTGATTTTTTTTTGAAAAATAGCGTGCGAATGTGTTTGGCCTCCCCGTAAATGGTGCCAAATTTATTAAATTAGTATGTTGTGAACCACAATTTATTTAAATTATAATTTACCTAAATATGTACCATAGTTCCACACCCTAGGGTCAATCACAAGGAAGCCGCTCACACACACTATTTTCCTTTTGTCACTATTATAAACAAACTAATTTTAAAATATAATACTAATATAAATTGGGAGATAATTTAAAATTCATAAAATATAGATATATTATAAATATATTAATTTATTAAAATACAAAATACCATGATAAGGAAGAAAATACACAAAGAAGATAGTAGAATAAAACAATTATTCTTGTGGTTTCATGGTGGAATTATCATTGTTATTATAAATATATATCAATGAGTTATTCAATGTAGAGATCAAGACCAGTCACTCCACACCCACATTTTTGAATGATATTACACTACACCGAGACCTCTGCATATATTAGTAATCTCTTCCACATCAATAGCCAATCCAAACTCCACCATTAGAATGAATTTGATATTTATGGGAAGGAAAAGTAATTAACGAGGAGGAGGTAGACAATAGTAGAGAATGTGGGGAGACCCTCACCACAATCATTTAACCACTACTGATTCCTTAGAATAAAACATGATAAATCAGTAAATCACATAAAACTCAAATACCAACACTTTCCCAGTCAAATAACAGTGAGGGTTAGCACTCCACAAACATGGAGTTATAATGAAGCATGGTGGGAGAAACACATAAAATAAAAGAAATGAAGGAAAAGAACAAATGAACAGAATTAGAAGAAATCTACACTCATATATATTATAAATATAAAGAACAATTTCATAAAAAAACTCAACCTTTCCCCCCTTGAAATGGATATCCTTGTAAAATGGTGATGAGACACATATTTATAGGTGAAATTGGTGAAGAAATATCGATTCAATTCTGTCTGCCAGAAGTTAACCACTGTTAGACCCATTAAATTCCAGAATTGGTAAATGGTCCTTTATTAAAACATGTCCCATTACTCATTCCTCATACCTCAATAGAAATTCAGCCATATTGGTCCACTAATGTTGGAGTTAAGTCTATTTTAGTGTGGTACATTTAATCTTCCCGTGTGACTCTTTGTATTCCAAAACTCCAACTTCCCATGACATTATTGTCTTGTAATAATCTAATTCAGATGTGTCCGATTTCAGGAAATATTTAAATTAATATCTCCTCCAACTCCTTGTTGAAATTTAGCTCCAATGGATGAGTATAATTCACGATAAAATCATAGCTTTATAACATTCAAAATCTGCACACAAAACATGCCCTAGAAGAGGATCAGAACAACAAGAGTAGCAGCCACCAGAGGCAGATCTAACCAGATTGGAAGAATGAGGGGGTATGGATGCCACCATAGGGACCAGGCACCATGTAGCTTTGTACGTGGAAATTCTAACTGATCAGCAATTCAAAGTGGGGTGCTAGGTGATCAATGATGGAGAAAGCTGGGGAGGGGTAGTTCAAGTGGGCTGGGCCTACGGGTCATGTATTGGGCATGGTATGCCGCTAGGACTTTGGGTCATGTATTACGAGTTTTTTGGGAGTAGTGCCTTGGGCCTACGGGTCATGTACGGGTTCCCCTTAAACACTTAAATGGGTTATTATCCATAATAAAAAAAACAAGGCCTTCAGTCCATTCGGTCAAGGGCTAACAAATGATAAATGTAAAGGTAGGTCTCAAGATAAAATATGGCTAACCAAACAAATTCTTCAATAATATAATGAAAATTATATGAAATCCAAAGATTCAAAAGAGAAAAATCACAAGTTCTAGTTCTCACAAAAAAAACCAAGCTTCTCTCAAGAAAGTGTGGGTATTAGAAAGAATATTTCAAAGTGGTTCATAATACCTCACATGACAGGAAAATTGTTTGAGTAAGTTTTTCATGGGCATGGATTTCAAAAATAGATCAAACTCATAAGAATGTTTTAAAATCAAATTCAAGGAAAATGTTTCACATCAACAATAATTTAAAATCAATTTCATCAAAAATCATTTCAACTCTCTCAAAATCATTTAGTGTGTCATAAATGATCAGAGAATTCATTAAAGATCAATAATCCTAATAATATAAAATAAAAATAAAAATATAGCACACAAAACATCTACGTTGGTTGACACTCCCCCCACACCTAGATTTCACTACCCTTCTTTGTAGCTCAACAAAAGAATAATAAGGGAAGGAAAGAAAAAACCTGACTTTATTTTCCAGTGGCAGTCTTCAGTTAAGATCCTATCTACTGCCGCTTGACCGAAAAGGCATGAAATAATGAAAATATAAATAAAATAAAATAGGAATGGAAAAGAATGAGGATAATTCTTGGTTTTACCCCCAAGAGGGTGCTTTGTTTTACTACCCCTAGGCAGGCAGCTGCAGTAGTTTAACCCCAATATGATGGTGGGTAGGGTTTCTTTCTTAGAAACCACCATAAATTCTTTCTTACAATGCTCTTCAGCCTACACCATCAATTGATCAACCCATTAATAGAGTAAAATAGCTCCTTCATCATTTCAATGTGGTATAACTGGAATGATGGGGGAATGAGGAAGAATGGGTCCTCTTTGTTCACTGCCACAACTTGTAAGTCCTCTTCTACTTTAACATCCAGGGATTGAACATGGGATGCTAGGTCAAAAAATTCATAATGGAAATTAGAAAATAGTTCCACTTTGATATGATTAAAACATGAAAAATAAATATAAAAATATTCCCTTTTGTGTAGGTCTTCTTGAAATACAATCTCTTCTGTAAAGGCCATTGGGAATTCTTTTTCAGTAGTGACTTATTCATCTTATTCCAAAGCAAGAGAGGGGTATAGAGGTACTGATTATTCTTTTAAAAATATTGGAGGTTCACTTACCTTTTGTTCTTTAAAAAAATATAACCAATGATTATCCAAAGCATGTTGATCTCCCACAGTTGTATCAGCTAGCTTGTCATCTTAAGGAACCTCTTCAAGAAATGGCCATAGAGGGATGATTGCATCTTCATGTTGAGTCTTCAAGTCTTACTTGGGTTCTTAAATGTCAAATATGGGTAGAACAAAATTTACCTTATCTTCATCATCTTGGTACTTTTTTTGTTTTAATTCCATCCTTAAATCTTTAACTTCTTTAACTTCAGCGGCCATCGATGCAACCATCTGGCTTGCTTGTTCAACGATTTTGATATTATTTTGAATAATCATGGAATCTTGTACCATTTGGATCAAAAATGTCTCATAATTTCTAGAAAATTCAGTAATAGTCAAAACATATGAAAAATGACTAAAAAAATCCATCTCTCCAAAAAAATAATGATATAAAATGAAATTCTTATTATTTGTTTTTTGAAAATTTTAATTTTTTGGGGGTTTTTATGAAAAATATTGTGCGAAGGCATTTGGCCTCCCCGGAAATGGGGCCAAATTGATGAAACTAGTTTATATAAAACCACAATCCAATTAAATTATTATTTACCAAAAAATGGACCATAGTGGAACACCCTAGGGTCAATCAAAAGGAGTCCACTCACACGCTCTATTTTCCTATTATCACTATTATAAACTAACTAATATTAAAATATAATACTATTATAAATTGGGGGATAATTTAAAATTCATAAAATATAGATATATTATATATTTATAAATTTATGAAAATACAATATATAAAGAAAAGGATGAAAGGAAACAAATAAGATAGTAGAATAAAACCATTTTTCTTGGGGTTTCATGGTGGAATTATCATTGTTATTCAAAATATCTATCAATGAGTTATTCAATGTGAAGATCAAGACCTGTCACTCCACACCCACTTGTTTGAATGGTATTACACTACACTGAGACCTCTTCATGTATTATTAATCTCTTCTACATCAATACCCAATCCAAACTCCACAGTTTGGATGAATTTGATATCGATGTGAAGGAAAAGTAATAAACGAAGAGGAAGAAGACAATAGTAGATAAAGTGGGGCAATAGATCACCAAAATAAATTAACCACTACTGATTCCTTAGAACAAAACATTATAAATAAGTAAAGTGCATAAAACTCAAATACCACCACTTCCCCCCTCGAACAACAGTGAGTGTTATCTCTCAACAAACATTGAGTTAGAAAGAAACACGGTGGGAGAAACACATAAAATAAATGAAATAAAGGAAAAGAAGAAATGAATAGAAGAAGAAGAAAGTTAAAGTAATATATAATATAAATATAAATAACAATTATAGGAACATAACACATCCTTTCCCAATTGATATGGCTATCCTTGTAAAAAGGATATGAGACACATATTTATAGGTGAAATGGGTGAAGAAATCTCAATTCTCTTCTGTCCGCCAGAAGTTCACCACTGTTAGTCCCATTAAATGCTAGAATTGGTAAATGGTTCCTTCTTGAAACTTGTCCCATTACTACTTCTTCGTGCCTCCACAACAATTAAGCCATATTGGTCCACGTATGATGGAGTTAAGTCTGTTTTAGTGCAGAACATTTAATCTATCCAAGTGACTCTTTGTATTCCCCAACTCAAACTCCCCATGACATTATGGCCTTGTAATTAGCTAATTAAGATGTTTCATCCTTCATGAAAGATGTTAATTAATTTATCCTCCATATCCATGTTTAATTTTTTCTCTAATGGACAGGTATAGTTAGATATAAATTCTTAGCTTTAAAACATTCCAAATCAGAACACAGTTTACGAGGTCCGGATAGTGAGCTTAGTTTGGGCCTTCAAATGATTGATTGAGCTGGGCCTCCAGAAGGATGAAATTCAGCCCATTATGTAATTAAACCAAAAAAAGTGGTATTTCACAATTTTTTTCAGTATGGAAAATGATATAGACTAAATATATAATACAAATAAAACATTTAAATCCCAAAATTAATCCATTTTTTCATTTAAGCTCGAAATGCCACTAAAACCAAAAAATGTGACAATTGCCCATAAAATAACACTGTGGTGGGATTTAAAACATTGAAATACAGTATTAAATATGTGAAATTTCATGCTTTGTCTCATGTACTAAGTCAACAGAAAACACAACTTCCCACTTTAGAGGATATCATTGAAAGTCCTCCTAAAATACATCAATGTATTCTTATAAAATATGTACAAACTCAAATAGATTATATCAATCTAAAAAGATGGTTTAGGTTTTCTCTTTTTCTATAATAATTTCATTTAGAATAGATAGATGAGGTTTATCAAGATAAGAATCAGATTATGATGTTTAATCTCTAAAGATAATGGATTCTACATCTTTCTCAGAAATGCTAAATTATGTATTCTTGTAATAAATTTTTTCATACTATTTTGATATTAATTATATACTAAGGATTATATAAATGTAAACCATAGTAATGATGATAAATTCAGAAGATAGAGAATGTTTATATTCCAAATTGGGAGCTACCATACACGTCTTTGTTGCAAGGAGATATCCCTTAAGGGGTTTGACTGACAACTCCCATGATAATGTTAATTAGAAATATTTAATTTTTAATTAAAATATGGAATATATAAATTAATTTGAAGATACATATTCAAAATTATTCAGAAATATTTGAGTAAATGATTAATTTAACTTCCACTACATTATTTAGAACTTCTATTTCCAGAGTATTGATTGAAAAATCTTAGCCTTGCACCCTTGTAATTTTTTTGGAATGTTTCATTGATTCTAAGGACAATAATTTGTATAAAGTGCCGTATCATAAAATTTTTAGCATTCAACAATAGTAGCTTCACTCTTTCCCCCACAATTGTGGTCTTGGTGGCCTTTTTATCCATACTCGTTACAAACTTGTATCCCAAATAGACATTCTCCCTGATGTTACTTTCAACATTTATTTATTGATGGAAAGTAAATTCATTAGTTCATCCCATATTCAGTATTTCAATTTCATGAGTATTTAGTATCCCTCATCTTCTCATGATTTCAATTAAATTTGTAATACGTAGATAATTTCTTTTCTCTCTTAATACCAAATTAGACAACATCTTCATACCATGAGAAATAATGTGGGACCAGTTTCTATTGGAGGAATGGTTCTAACAAATAAAATTGTAAATAGATTATTCTTATTATGTTATGTTTTTATTCTATAGAAAGACTTGTAAACCTTGTGATGTTATATTAACATATTGTAACATTTAAATATTCCTTCTCCCTCATACTCAAAAATTGACTCTCATTATCTGCTCGCTAACCATGAAGAATATATTTTTCTATGAATATTTCATTAAATTACCTCAATTTAATATTTATTACTTTTTTATCTTCTATCATGTTTTTAATTATTAACTATAATTGATCTACATATCCTGATATATGATAAACTACTATGAATATAATTTCCCTTTTGTTACTCCCAAAGAATGAAATGTGTTCACTATGGAACATATCCACTGATAAGCTACAAATGGATTTTTAGTCCCTTTGAATATTAGAGGTTGTTGTCTAATTATGAGGTATAACATTAATCCTACAAGTTTTAGATCAGGCTTCTCCATAAGGGTAAGTTTTTTATTCATAACCTAAGTCAACTATGTCTGTATAGTTATAATATGTTCTTCACCATTTGCAGCTCTCGATCCAACATCATTATATTTAATAGGTTGTAAATACCTACATGGATTATATGAATTTATATGATTTCAATTTCTTCCACAAGGTGATATTTCTAAATAATGGAATTCAATAGATTTGGTTATGAATCATAATGCATAATTTCCAAAAATATAACTTAAATTAAAAAAATTATGCATATCTAATCTCATAATCATAAAAATTGTTTCTTTAGGGAAGTATTTACACTTAAATAATGTATAATGGTTCAAAAAAATGTTAATTATCCCAACAATATCCCCTAGTAGTTTCAAACAAGGTGGTTAGTAAGGCCCATTTTTTTGTACATGGTTACCTCGAGTGAAGCTAAAAAACCCATGTTGGAGTTATTACTCCTAGGTACATCAATGAAAGAACCACGTCCACTTATTTTATCCTAAAATGGATGTATTTACTATGAATACCCATATAATCTCTAAATTAACAATATTCAAGGATGTTCTTCTGTACTTATCCTTAAAATCTATCATAGGGTAATGTTTCCCTGATAAATCTTTTTATAAATCTAGTTTCTGTGGTTTATAATAAACTTCATTGATACTAACTGTAATGCCCCAACACCCGAATTTTAGAGCTCGTTCATTATTTTATTACGTTGTCATGATCATAAGAAATTCAATCCCAAATGACAGATCAGTCGAGTAGCCATTGGAAAACTAGATACAAATATAAGTTTTACATTACATCATGAAATAAAAAAAATATATTATCTTCATTAAAAACACTCATATCCATTAGAATATCCCTACATTTCAGACATAATTTACATATTATAAACCAGGGAAAAATGAATCATAAGGAAGGGGTGACCTCAAAAGCTCAATAATGATTAAAAGTATATAGGAAGTTGTCATAAAAACGAATATACATTTATAGAAATTTATAATACAAAAACATAATCCTTTTAAACAGAATATTCTGCATAATATAGAAAGAGTAAATCAAATAACTCCATATGGACACTCGCATGGATATTTTATTAGATGAATAAATCTATGTAATATCAATAACTAATCTCATGAGGAGGGAATGCATAATGATGGACATCCTACCTACATCGATAAGTACCCATAACAAGACCACAAATAAATAGGTAAGTACTGAAATGATTTTGTTTCATGAGACTTACTGATGCATCTATGGGATAAAAGAGGCATAGATCATCACTTAATAATTCTAATGAATTCCTATAAAAAAGGGGTAAATCATAACCAACATAAAAATTCATATTAAAACTAGAAAATCAAATGTTAGCATTTTATCCATAAACCATGAATGGTATCAAAATAGCACATCCGAAGTAAAAATAATCATAAACCCCTCAACACAGTATGATTGTTTGAAAAAAAGAAATCAACTTCAATTAAAAATAATATCCAATAATGTGTATTTATATATATGAAAATTTTTGTAATAATATAATTAGAATCCTCTTTAGAGAAATACCCCTTTTGTGGAAAATAGATGTTTACAATTCGATAAAATTTAGAAATAAAAAATTTTCATTGAAAATAATCTTGAATGATAGAAAATTATGCTTCAAAATTTTAAGGCATCATGATATAGAAAAAGTATCTCATATCATATAAGTGAAAACAACACATTTCTCATATTTTGTTGGAAAATTCAAACAAAGTACCACATATGGAAAATGAAAAAAATATTCCATTAATTAAATCAATCATGGTTAAAAATTTCTTTAATAAATTATAATTTAATAGTGTGAATTTTTTTATATATATTTTTATGTAACATGGACATGGATGAAAAATATTTCCCAGTAAATTCTTACGTGAAAACAATCTCGGATTCCAAAGAGATTGTAAAATTAACCCTTTCCTCGTAATCTCTTTTAGTCTAGGGTGTGTTAACCGACTGTATAATTGTAAAATAAATTTATTAATTTATAACAAAACAATATCCATTATGATATCATTTACAATCCACTTATATAATTTTCTTAAAAGTATTTCATTATTATCACTATTTTTGGTATGAACTGCTTTGTTTCTTTATGTTTATTTTATCTTGTAAGACTTTTTTAATATGAATTGGATATATCATACTCTTATAAAGAATAATATCGATTTAATTAATATTATATTCATTTATTATCATAATCTTCATAATAATTATTAAATATTTTTAGTGTAGGATGAATCTCATCACGTTATGGAGATGGTAGGTCGTAGGTACACAAGAGCACGATAGCATTCACTTAATGGTTAAATTTTATAGAATTGGTTATTATATTAATTAAAAAAAATCATTATAATTTCCTATTTATTATTTATATCCATTATAATAATCATTATACTAATCCAAAAAAATAGTGTTGAATAAATAATTACACAACAACATAGAGATGGTAAGTCGTATGTATGCACACTTGGTGATATTGTTATTATTATGATGGATAAAAGGAGGAATATGGTTATACCATAATAATATTAACATCTCATAGTTGATACTAGATTTGATACTTTATAATGGAAATAACATAAGAATATTAAGTATAAGAATAATATAAATTGATTTGAATTGGTAAAACAATTACCTCTTCTTTGAGTATCTCCTTTTGATATGAACAAAATGAGTTCTTCGAATGGATTTATTCTCAATGTATGGATTCTAGGATTAAGTGAGGTATGTTGGTAGGATATGTGGGTAGGAGTTAGGAAAAAAAATTTATTTAGATATGTGAATGAAAGAGAAGTAGAGGATCCCTTTTATAAGAGATAGGTTGGGTACTTATGTATCTCTAAAAATATTAATTTATTATAAATTGATTTTAGATTTCAAATAAACCCAAAGTAATTTATTTAGGATATAAGATGAATGTGTGTCAAAATTCTCTCAACCAATTAATTTTATCCATGTTTAGGTCAAAAATATTACCTTATTATTTGGTTTTATCCCTTAGTTAATCAATTTAACTCTTAACCTAACAACTTATCTCTTTACACTATAGGGTTAATATAGTAACTATAAAATTTTAAAAAAACCCATTACAAACATTCATGACATATTTAAAATTATACTCACATATTGGTAGAAATTTGTAGTTTTTAGTAATTTTTCTTCATTTAATAAAATATTATTTAATATAATGTATGATTTATATCAATTTTGATACTATTCAGTATTTGTATTTTTAAAAATATGATAAAAACATGATATGTTGGAATAAACATTTTAAATATGTCACTAAATTATATTGTTTTTATATAAAATTAATTTATATAATTAATTATTTAATTATAAATGAGTTATTATATTTTTAATATCATTTATTTTATGTTTACTTCAATAAATCAATTACTACATCAATATTTTGACATTTTTATTTAATAAAATAATAACTAAATTACTATGATGTATGGAAAAATTTTATATTTATAAATATTATTTATAGTTGACCATATCAGTTATATACCCTAATATTAAAAATGATATAGTTATTAAAATTTGAAGTTGACATTTTTAACAAATATTTAAATAAAATATAGAAAAACACATAATCTAAAACCAGTGTCGTAAAAAGGGTCATATTTATTGAATAAGGTTGATTTTAGTCAAAATATAAGTATATAATGAAATTAGGAAAAGTTTTAAGGTAATTTTTTATTACTATTATATTATTTAGTTTACCTTTAATTACTTGATTTACTCTTAACCCGTGTAAATAAAAGAAATTACCTAATTAATATTTATATAATAATTAATTTTATTCAATTAAATAAAAATTTTAATAGTAATTACAAAAATTTGAGTTCTTCATTCAAAATTAAATGCATAAAAATGGAAAATCTATTTTTAATGTTAATCCTATAGATGTGGTGAAAAATCTAGTAAAAGAGACATTCAAAAGTTCAAAAAAAATATATCCATTTATATTATAAAAATATTTCCAATAAATTACATTGGGTTAATATATTTATTTTTTATGTAGGGTGACTTAGAAATAAAATAAAATAATATTATTTATTTAAATGTAAAATTTGGTTTCCAACAATAGTGAAATAAATTTTTCTATTCAAAAAAAATTGAAACTCTTCATAAAAATACCAAAATATCACCCTAAACTAATTTTGATATTCCAAATTAAAAAATGATATCTATTTTGAAAAATAATATTTATAAATTTCATGATGTAGTTAATACTATTCATAACTACTTTTCAAATGGCTATTTTGATAGATCATGGTGCACTCGAACTTGGTGTTGCGGGCTGCACAAGCTATTGAATTTATATAAAAATAAACCACCCATAGAATCTTGGGTTGTTTCAAGTGTTGTTATGTAATCCTAATATGCTGGGTGGGTTTCTTCTAGATTATATTTCTTAGTTTCCCCACTCAATTATTGTGGATTCCCAAATGCCAAACCATTTATATCATACAATAACAATCCAATTTTTCACATAGCATGAATTCACAATCCATGGATTCCATTTCGAACCCCTTCTATTAGATGTAAAACATTTACATGCCTCATACACAAAAGAAAATTAAAAACACCAAATTTCACTCAGATAGAAAATATACTAGACATTTTTAAAATATGGAATTTAAATAACAAAATAATATAATAAAATCAAACAACCTTCCATTTTTATTGAAATGACAACCAACAAGTTGAATAATATAATAATTTAGAATAGAGAATCTTTCAGAGGAAATGACACACCACCATCATTAAAACCCATACAAAAACAATATATTTAACCCACATTAGGTCACCACATCTTTTGGAGAGAATGAAACTAATGAAATAATGGTGAAGAGGCTAAATGAATATGAGAGGAGAATTTTACATGGATATTCACAGTGAAATAAATATTAAATCACCAAATGATTGAATCTATGATGGAGTTAGAGGATAGGAGAGGTTCAAGAAGGATTGGATTCATTGATTATAGTAAATGAGGCATGATATATGTTAAATATTGGATGAATATTTTATAATTTTTTTTTCAAAAAAGGCCTCCAGTAGGGTTTGGCGGCATGGTCTAACAGACCATGCACTAAACATATGGGATCCTTTGTCCCAACTAGTGGAGTAAACATAGTTTGTGCTACATAGTTACACAATACATGAAACTAACTATGCATCCAATCTATTGCCTTTATTTATGACACATGGTTTTATTTGGGCTTGTGCATAGACTATAATAACCATGTTCTAACCATATTCCACCATTCTCTTTAAAAATACATAATTTGTACTTGAAATATATCCAGAAAATATGGGGAACAACATAAGAGAAAAAATTAATGAACAGTACCAAAAAACATCTTGGGTATTACAAGAATACTTGGAAAAAATGACTATGATGAATATAAATATTAACCATGATGTTTTCGATATTAAGAGGGAATATTTTAATTTTTTTATTAATTGTTTATTAGAACTAATAATGATGGTGGGTGGAGTTATCAAAAAGAAATATACCTAATTGAATTATATTATACAAAACAACATGTAGAATGAACTCATAATAATTTTATAAATTAATGAGAAAACAATTAAATTATTTTTATGCTATGTTTTTATGTCCATATATATTAATTTAGAGAGTTCATATAGTCTTCTTCATGAAGAATTAGAAATTAACAAGAATTTTATTTGACTAAAATAAGCATACAAATGTCAAAAATTCAACAAGTATCATCTACCATGGTTCAATGAATGGTTTTATATTTTTTATTTGGTTTATAATGTCTCCAAATATTATCCTTAAATAGAATAACATCATACAAATATGAAAGGGAATGTAATTAAAGGGTATAATTCCACAAAAGATAAAAACATTCTGATTATATTGATATTAAATTTAGACTTAAAAAGTCCAGAGTAATATTTATTAATTAGATGGATAGATTCTATACTGATTTTATTAATTAATCTTTTGTAATATTTAATGATTATATTTTCATATATTCTAAAATTAAATAAGATAATGATAAATATTTTTAAATTATTTTAATGAAATTGAAAAATGGGGAAATATTCAAAAATTACATTATTTATATTTTCTACATAAAAAAATATTATTTTATGGAATTTAATCCAATGAAAGGGGTTATGTTTCAACTTTTTTACAAACAATGAGATTGAATAATATAAAATTACAACTATTGCGATATATATAAATTTGTTTTATTATTTATTACGTAATAGATATTATTATTGAGAAATTTGGCATTGTTATTTAACCTGATGACTATCATAATTTTGATTTGAGTGAATTTTAACTAGAGATATGAATGTGAATAGAGAACAAAGTTACATAAGTAGTGTTTGGATATTGTACATATAATAAAAAAACTATCATGTAATTAAGTTAATCTAGTATATTATTATACTTAAAACAAGTGGTTTAGATATGTTCTTACACAAACAGATATGGTGATTGTCTATGCATTTTTTCAATTAATGATATATGAGAATTATGAACCATCAAATAATATATATTTCAATACATTACAATATTGGGAAGTTGAATGTGGTATCTGATGATATAAAAATAAAGGATCCAATTGCAAAAACTATAATGATAATTAAAACAAATTGAATTTTCATTAGTATGCCAAGGATGGACATGGAAATCATAAAAAGATGGATAATGCCATATATATACCAAATTATTATAGATACATTTTTGAAAAAAAATTAAGAATGTATATAATTATTATTTTGAGATATTAAATAATGTTTTAATTATTATATAGTTCATCATAAAAAAAGATATATTTCTATGATCATAAAAATTAATATGTTCCACGCATGTTAGAATTTTAATGGATTTTTGGGATTTTGCACAAAGCTCACCATTATATTCCCACCTATGAAGCACCAAAATGTATATACATTAAAAATATTGTATCTAATAGTATAAATTAAACATGAAATTTATGATTACACAACATGATTATTAGTATACCATAATGTAAGTGTGCAATTTGTTGTATATTTGGGAAATTATTTATCTATTTCCCATGAAATCATAGACAGTGAAAAAAATCATCATGGAATTTAACATATTTATCCTAAATAACTATAAAAAATGATTTCGATTAGATTTATTGTTTATATACTTATATATTTGTCACTCCAAATTGATATTTTATAGAATTTATTAGAAGATTAATATTCCATTATACATATAAATGAAGTAGTAACACTATATAAGAAATTTCATTCAACATTCGTTAATTTAGATTTGAAATTCATAATAATGTTTTGAGTGGTATAAAATAATAATTGAATATATCAGAAATATATACTAGTTATTATAATCCTCAATGTAATATCCAATATTGAAGGATCATTATTAAATTATAAAAAAATTATCAGATCTTTCGTAAATTATTTTAAATGATATTCATATCAAGTAATCCAATAGCCATGTTTATTATGAATGGAATTCCCCCTTATGTATAAAAATGATGCAGTTTAGGTTTCATTATTGGAAGTGATATTTAAATAAAAATATTTTAGATTCATTTTTTTGTGTAAAATCTATTGGGATATAATATTTTAAATGAAATGGTATATAGGATGCAAGAAATTAATTTTTTTTTATTAATGTATAAAATCTTAAAAATAAAGATAAATATTGATAATCAATGATTGGATATTGATTTTTATGCTAGAGAAAAAATTTAAATGATCATATACTTTGGAAATGGTTATAATGTTTTCAAAAAAGGTAAAGTCAAACACTATGTAAATGTTCCCTTTGAGATTTTTTATTCTTTTAGAATCAATTATTTCCCATTATATCTTCTATTATACTGCACAATGTATTCCATATTTCTTTTCTGTGTAAATACATGAATAAAAACACGAACTAAATTTTATTGAGGTGGAATATAATAAATTCATATGAAATGAGAGACATGGAGATCTATATTTTTAGATAAATGATCTACAAAACTTAAACTATCATCTTTTTAATGTAATGTTTTAAATGGATTAGTATAATGTGACATAAAACAAAGTAACAATATATTATATCAAAATGAATAATAAAATTAAAATTTCATGGATCTAGTTTGTAAAAGGAAATTAATGTAAGAACCATATGTTCTTTTTATAATTAAGTAAATAAATATAAATATCCATTAAACATGGTTTGAACCCCAATAAAAATCTAATAAGTCAAAATGAATAATTTCATTTTAAAAAATAAGACACAATTGTTTACAATACAGAAAACTATAAAAAATTATAACTGAAAATAAATACTCATAATGAACATGGAAAAAAGGTAGATATTCAATTGTCTATTATATTAAAAATAAAACATACACATTTGAATAAAAAAATAACTTCCCATACCACAAAAATTTAAATAGGTGATATGGTTATGGAATTAATTAGTTTTTGTTATGTTTTCGTGGTAATATATTTGAAGGTAAGAGTGTAATGTGTATATCGTAATGTTAATGTTAAAATATACAGTCATTTTATATATTAGTGTTTTTATGAAATACATGTAATCTCTATATAATATATAAATGTTCTATTATTAAACATTATAAATAATTTATTACCAATGAAAGAATAATAACTTTAGAATAAAAGATAAAAATGGAAGTAACAAAAAGTATTTTACTTTAAAAGAAGCATTACTTAATAAATTATAGAAATTATGAGATTTAATTTAACAAAAGATTTTATCATATTTAAAAAATTCTTTAAAAACAACTAATTCTATATTTTGAATTTATATTTTGAAATTAAATAATATATCCAACAAAATTCATATGTGAAAAATAAATTACATTGGTCAATGTTAAAAATATGTTAATAAATAATAAATTTAATAAAATATGGTATAAAAATGTAGTATAACTTAATTAAATGTAAATTAATATCACTTAAAAAGGATTAATTCATGAATTAAATTACATTTACTCATTTTTAGGTCATAATAAAAACTAAATAACTTTTTTACCCATGAAATAATGGTTACATTTGAATAAATGACACTAATTATCTTTATAGATCTAAATTGTACAAACCATGGAGTTAGAGTGAGCAAGTAGCTATGAAAACAATCACATTTCATTATTAAAGTTATCTTTTTTTAGGATTAATATATCTCAAAAAATATTAAAAATAATTTCAAAAATCATATAAGATTTTTTAATTAACCCAAAAATCATTTTTTGGGATGAAAAAAAAGACATTCTCTATGAAAATTTATTTTAATAATATTTTTTAAAATAATTATCTATATTTTTATGATTATTTTTTTATATTTCGTGAATAATTTAATTCATTATGAGAGTTGTAGATTATTGATTAGTTACAATGAACATATGACCAAAAAGATAAAAATTATTTCCTCTATAATTATATTATGAAATATTTATTATGTGAAAATAAAATATACAAGATCTATGATATGAATTTTATATTTCCCTAAATATTTTTTTTATCTTTTTAGAAATAAATTTCTATTGTAAAGAATTAATCTTCATCTATTGTGAAAAAAGCATATAATAGAAAAACAATCTGAATGATTTGGGAATTTTATATTTTGATATTCAGGATAATGATTCTAGATGAATTTCATTATTATTATATAATAAAAAATAAAATAATAAGGTGTTTCTATTATAATTAATTCAATAATATTTTTCTATATATGTATCAAATTAATTTTAAAAGTACATAGTGGAGTAGATTATTTAAATTAAGAATATTGTTATAAAATTTTATTTTTAAAATTATTTTAGAATTATATAAATACTATTTAGATTATATTTCAAAAATATTATATGAATTTTAGAAAACAATAATATAATTTTGAATATAGATATCTAGTAGAATTGTTGAGGAAAATTAATTTTTGTTGTGTGACATTATTTATTTTTCATGTTGACAATCTGAGTCTATATAATTTATAAAAATATAGTTGTACATATTTATTATGTATGATATATAACTTCAATAATATAGAAGGTGTTTCATGTGGATAATATATATATAGGATTGTTACAGACTATTTGAGATGTTTGTGGATCTTACAAATAATGTTTTAATTTGTTACTTATCAAAAAAACATGGATAATTTTCAAACATTAGATTCTGAAATGTTACAAAGTGTTCTTGGTCATATTTACACAAAAATATGAATTAAATTATTAATGGAAATCCTAAAATGACTTCATATAACAAATTCCACAAATAATGTGGAAATTTTTTTTTTGAAGCCATCTAAACTGCATTTGGAAGATATTTTTTAAACATATCCATGATATATTTTGAATCTAAATTGAAATATATATG
Organism: Viscum album; assembly: GCA_963277665.1. Taxonomy (NCBI): domain Eukaryota; kingdom Viridiplantae; phylum Streptophyta; class Magnoliopsida; order Santalales; family Viscaceae; genus Viscum; species Viscum album. Next base: position 1,273,613,931 of record OY728146.1, read on the forward strand.
GATAAAAATTGAAATAAATAAAGTATGAAACCCATTGATATTTTATTTGAAATTTAGTTGAATTTAATTCCAATATATAAAAATATTAAGGTAAAAATTATAGATTAAAAGGACCTTGATCAATATTTATTATAATATTTAAAATTAAAAAAAAAATTCAATTTATAATTAAAACGCAATTTCTATAATTAATGGTAGTTTTTTTTGAATGAAATATTATTTTTAAGGTGTTAAAATTTTTAATTAATTCATATTTATTATTTCAATGATTTCATTGAAGAAAATATACATAAGGACGATGAATTATGATAGGAATTATGTAATAAATTAGGATATGATTTAAAAGTTGAATTTAAAAGAGTATATATATATATATACCAACATTTACCAAAGTTATGATTTTTATTAATATAATAGTGTTAATTTTAATTGAGTTTTGGGATACAAAATAAAATCAAAGAACGTTAAGAATGGGATATAAAAGAAGAACAACAAGAGTAAATATAACTCAGAATATGAGTAAAAGGGTAAATTATTATCACTCATTTTTATTGGTTAATAAAATATATCATTAATTAATTTTTAAAAAATGCAATAATAAATCAGGGAATCAAAAATGGAAAATATCCATCAAACTATTTAAAAATGATGATTTAGATTATATTCAATGATATTAGTAAGAGATTTATCCTTCCAAATAATGTAAAATTCAAAAATAATTAAAATAAAAATATTCTTATCAAAAAAATATAAGATACTATGAAAAAAATTGGATTCTAAATGAGGGTTCATGGAAAATACCTACCATTTATACTCTATAAAAAGAATTTATTTATTACTCATTCATGTTATGAATTCCATGCTCTAACAAAGTTTATCTTATTCCAAATAAATTATAAATTTTTATTTGAAAGATAAATTGGTGGAAAATAGGGTGATTTCAATGATTTCAAAAACAATGGAGGCCTATTCCATCACAAACCACATTAATTTTAAATTGGCGAGGAATATAAACTATAGAGGAAAAGAATATAGGAAAATTATTTTTGGCTTTATTGGATGTCCGAATATTTCCCAACTTATATCCTTTATTTTGTTTTCATTGAATGCTTTCACTATAAAAGGTGTATTCCTGCATTCATGATTAGTATATTATATAGACATTTAATTGGGAAAGTATAATTTCATAAATTTTAATATCAATTAATTTTCTTACTCTATCGCCAAAAGAGATATAATATTTTCTCAATTAATTTTATAAAAATTTTGAAAACCTTTTGCTCAAAAAAATCGAGTTATGTTCCCCATAGAAGGAATTGTAGTTTAGGACTAATAAAATATATTGATAAAAATTTATTCCCTTATAATGAATAGATCCCTTTGAAAATAAAATTTTACAAAAATGGATACTAAGGCTATATCATGAGGAAAATTAATATTTTAGTATATCATAGAATATCTAAAACAAAAAAACAAGAGAATAATGAGGGATTTGAGTGTGGGGTAATTTCATGATGACTTATATAAAAGATAAGGAAAACAATGGACACTCACTATTAAGGAACATATTATCAATTCACTCATATTGTGGGAATGATAAATTGTAGTTTTTTTAGAAAACTATACTCCATTTTGTTGGAATCATTGATCTTTATGATAACATAATTTCTATAACATTATAAAATAAATTTTTATTTCAAAATAATGGATCATCCCTGAAAAAATTACACATATATCATAAACATTAAGAAAGTAGTTGAATTTATTAATTGTATTTAAAAAATATTTATTATTGATATGTAAAAGCAAAATTGAATATCATCATTAAGAAAATAAATGATTTTTATGTGTTTCCACTGTTCAAATTAGTTTACATAGTTAGTGAATCATTGAATTCTCTATTCTATTTGAATTTTTTTGTTAAGATTATAATTGTTTATAAATATGGGAGAACTACCTACATAGTTATTCATATAATATTAAAAATTCAATGAAATATGAAACAACTTCAGTCGTTTTGTAAATTTTAGAGGGAACCTTAAATACTTATCCATAATGGGGAAGACAAAATTAGAATAAAATTGTTTTTTTCTAGTTTTACCCACCTTACTACACATATTACCTTAAACAATGCTGAAATATGATTTTAATAATGCTAAAAAAGAGATGTTAATTATAGTGATGATAATGGGGGCTTTTATGTTTGCTAAAAAACAACTGATAAAGGTCCCCATTTATCACTTCTTTTATGAACTAATAATTTCATAGAGCATTGCAATGTTCTTGTAATATAAACATATACACCAAAAAAATTAGTAATTTCAAACAATTATATATACAACTTGTAATTTCAAACAATTATATAAACATTTAATTTGCATCATGAATATTGAAATTTCCACCCATTTTATATAAAAAACAATACTATTTAAAATTCAAACAATGTTTTATATAATTATATTTAAAAGTATCCAAAAAAATTTATAGCATTAATATTTATTCATTTGATGCCCATGATCTACTATAAAAAATATCCAACCCATGGTATTAGTTTCTGAAAAAATTATCTATATCAATGAAGAACAATTCTTATATATATCAAAACTAAAATCATGTTTGTAATACTATAAAGAAATACATTAAACATTAATTTGAAATAAATAATTAATAAAATGTCAATATTTATTAAAAAAGACACATTTGGAGATATATCGGTCAAATAATGCATCTAATTGTGGTGGGGTTGATTCGTACACATTACTAATGAGTGATGGATTATTTTCCTAATTTATCAAAACAATATAAATGTTTCTTTTTTGGTTTTGAATACGTCACTTGTTCATTTAATAAAAAAATGTAAATTTCAAATAGTGATAAAATTGGAGTTATACTAGTCCCACCATGAATTTAATTGAGTTATGGATAATTCATACGAGTTAGAATTTACAGATGCTTCATTTTATTAATGTTTCAAAACAATCCTAATGTGTTTTCTCATGGTTCTGTATATAAGTTGTGTTTTTATACTAAAATGTCATATCAAATAGGAAACATGATTTATAATCCATACCGGTCTCATCATGCATCATTTTGATAAGAGACTTCTTCATACACATCAAAAATTACTTATGAATCAATGTCCTAAATTATCAAGACAATCAGAGTGTGTTATCTTGTTTTTCATTGATTGATACATTTTGAACTAAAATGCCAAATTTAAACTAATAATAGGAACTTCTAGTCCTATATGTAACACCATGAATCCGATTGAGGTGTGGTTTATTCCAATATGTCACAAAGATTCATTGATTATTGTACTAATGTATCAAAACAATATGAATGTATTTTTTTAATTTTCAATTTTTCACATTTTCTTTTAACATAAACATATGTCAATTTTAAATAAAAAGACACACATTGGGTCATAATGGTCACACCATGTGTCATATTGAGGTGAGGTTGACTTCTTCACATAAAAAATGGCTCATAGAATGTTTTACAAAAAAATATAAGAAATATATGACTGTGTTTGATCTGTTTTTAGAATGTCACTAATATTTCAAATACAAATTAATGTCAATTTTAAATAAAAAGTCACACTTGGTGTCTTACTGGTCACAACATGCATTATTTTGATGTGACTATGATTCTTACTCATAAAAAATGACATATAAATCATTTTTCTAAAGTATCTAAATAATCGGATATTGTTTGCGCATTTTTTACTATACAAGTTCTTTTTTTCTAAAATGACTTTTCAAAATAGATACACTTATTATGAGTCATACCAGTTACATACTTCATCATTTAGATTTGATAATACTTCATATAGATCAAAAAATTATTATGAAACACTATACTAAATTATCAAGACAATCATATCATGTTATCTTGGTTTTCATGAAATGACATGTTTTGGATTAAAATGTCACTATTAATCTTCTAAAAGATACTTTTAATCATACTGGTCACATAGTGGGTCAGATTGTGGTGGGTGTGATTCCGAAAAATCAAAAATTACTAATGGATCATTTTTCTAAGGTATCAACCTAATATTTATGTGTTTGATCAGTTTTCAGTTTGTCACTTTTATTTTTTACTTTAATTAATGTCAATTTTATATAAAAATACAACTGTAGAGTCATACCAGTCATAGTGTACTAAATTTTTAGGTGAAGATGACCCCTACACATCCAAAATGACTCATGAGTTGTTTTACTAAAATAATAAAATCCATTATCATTTACCTGGTTTTCAGTATGTCACGTGTTCTTTTTTACAAAAAATAATATAAATTTTAATGAAAAAGACACACATGGAGTCATATCAGCCACACCATGCATGGTATTGAGGTTAAGATTAATTATACACATGAAATTAACTTATGGATAATTTTTCTAAAATATAAAAGAAATCATAATGCATTTTCTTGTTTTTTCTGTAGGTCACATGTTGTTTTTACTTAAATTATCATTAATATTAAATAAAAATAGATACTTTGACTTATACCAGCCTCACCATGCCGTTTATTGATGTGTGATTGATTAATACACGTCAAAAAGGAAATATAGATAATTTTAGTAAATTATCAAATCAATATGAATGTGTTTGGTAAATTTTCAGTAGGCTACATGTGTTTATTTAGTAAAATGTCATTCCAAACTAGAAAAACACATTCTGAGTCATACTGATTGCATTGTACATAATTTTGACCTGAGACTACTTAACACACATAAAAAATGAAATATGAATCTCAATAATAAATTATGAATACAAATGGATCACATATTACTATTTTTCTATGAGTGACATGTTTTGAACTAAATTATCAATTTTAAACTAATAATGGAATCTTTTAGTCATACCGGTCACACCATGTGTTGGATTGATGTGTGGTTGATTTATACATGCCTAAAATGACTCATATAGTGTTTTTATAAGGTATAAAAATAATAAAAACTCATTCTCTTGGTTATTATTATGTTAGATTTTATTTTTTCTAAATTTAATATCAATTTCATATAAAAAAAGACACTTAATGTCATACCGGAAATATCGTGCATCGAAAAATGGTTTGATTGATTGTTACACATAAAAATGAATTATTTATTATTTTCCCAAGTTATCAATGCAATAAAAATTAATTTTCCCATTTTTTAGTATGTCACTTTGTCTTTTTACTAAAAGTAATATAATTTTTAATTATAAGTAGACACATTGAATGATACTGGTCACTTTCTATTTTTTCTCTGTTTTTAGTACGTCAGTTGATCGGATACTAACTATATTGATATTAAATTTATTACATTGATATTACATATTATTATATTAATATTACATATATAACATAATGATCTATACCAAAATAATTTAGTAATACTTATTTTGGAAACATGGAAACATAAAGAACAAGTTCATAAGATTTACTCATTATTTCATTATTTAGTAGACACCATATTATAAATATCATTTCTAAAACCATACATAATAACCTAAGGATATGAAACATAATAAATGGTGATTATAGATTCTCAATAATTGTAAGCAAGGGATATATCAATGATAATATAAGGATTTCCTAAGAATAATGATGTTAGAAGGTGATATTAATATTAGAAATCCATACCTAGCATATCATAGATAATTATAATGAGTCATGGATCCAATAATTTTATTTTATAAGTCATTAATACTAAAAAATTAAATATAATTATAACCTAAAAACATACACATTGAGTTATACCGGGCACATTGTGTATTAGATAGAGGTTTGACTGATTGGGTTGCAGTTGATTACTAAACTATTCAGGGACGTGTTCATGATAGATATTTTAGGAAGTAAAATATTTTATTCAAATTCTAATAAATCCCTTAATATATGAATCCTTATGATTCAATTCATATTTCATGCAACATGGGGGTTTTCTCTTCCACTTGAGAAGAACATGTCCTATATTTTCTGGGTTATTATAGATAATTCAATGGAAAGTATAACTTCGAAAAATATCTATAAAAACTAAATAAGTATTAGGTAAAAAATAAATGAAAATTTTGATACATATAATAGATAAAATGATGAAAACAATAATTAATTACATAAGTAGCGGTAATTCAAAATTTTATATTCCTGACCCATTTATTCCTTATCATTATCTAAGTTGCATCCTCAAAGTCCTATCTCTCATGTATTTGAGAACCATTGAAAAAACAACACCAACTCATAAAAATAAATCCACCTATATAGGACAATAATTATTCTATTAATAATTCTAAAAATAATTAAATTGAATATAAAAAAGAGACAATCCACTACTTCTATGGAAGTCTCATCAACGTGTTATTTGTTCACATTCCTCCATCAGGTATGTTGCCCATTCATTTCTAAGAACACTTTTATCCTCATGTGAATATCATCTATTTTAGAAAGCATAGTTGTACTAAAAATTATAAATACACAATGGATTAAAAATATTATAAATTAAATAGTAATTATCATCTAAAATACACCTTCAATGATGATAGTTCTTTCAAGGAATATGATCTATCTCATAAATTTACAATAATAATAACAATAATCATTTCTATTGGTTAATTTCAAACACTGCATATACATCGAGTTGAATAAGAAAATAGTTTTTATATGTGTTTTTATAGTGAAATATTATTATATATACCCTGTTACTTGTCTGGTCGTTGAACATGTTTCGGCCTTCATGGTTAGCCTCTAACCTCATTCCTTGTTTTTTAGGATATTATTGAACAATCGTATAAACAAATCTGCATTAAATGTAATATAAATTATAAAACATTATTTTTAGTTATAAAATGTTGGACGTAGAGTATTAAAAATTTTCAAACTACATCATGTGTAGACAGTTTGTTGGATATCCATGCATTTAATCTAGGAAATAAATATTTGTAGTATCTAAGTTTACTACAATGAGCATCCAATTCTACCTAAAAACAACAAAAAAATAGGTAATGAATGAAATGAAAATATATTTTATATTATTAAATTGTTTTTTTAGTTATACCATGATGGTAGTAAAAATCGTGTATCATCTAAAATTTTTCATTCAAGTGATTTGATCTGGCCAACAACTATTTCATCTTTTTTTGTATCTATTTTTGGCTGTTCTGTGGAGGTTATGTGAGTATGAAAAGGTCAAAATAAAATTTCATAGGAAAATCCCTTCATTTTTTTTGATATATATGCATGCCAAAATTTTAAAATGTATTTAGTCATAATTAGTACCGTATATCAAATTTTGGAAAATCAATTCATGGAAACATACCTCATGCATACATTTAGAACTGCGATGCCTAGCTAATTGTAGTTGAGGATTCCACATACCTCATGTAATGGTGAATTTAGTAGATCTTTTTAATTGTTTATTCGATCCATTATATTTTTTTGATCCAACATATTATATAATCATGTATATATTATACATTTTTAATAACATTCATCAGTTTAGATCTTTTTTCATTAATTGGAATATGTTTATCTTGAAACATAATTTGAGATGCATACCTCTTTATCAACATGTTTTTAGAAGATGTTATAGACATACGATGAATTTTCCAAAAACGTTTTCAACTATATGAATATATTCCTCATTTATTGGAATAGGTGCCTCAGTGCTCAACTATCGGGATAAAGTAATGTACACTATCACATGACCTGTTGGATGTGGTCTGATGTGTAACAGGTCTTTTTATATACTGAATATTGTATCCCTCACTAAGAGGTGATTGGTGGATGTTGATAAATATAAGTCATAGTCATTATCACCATGTCAAATATCAGTACAAGAAAGGTATATGTGTTTTTCTTATTCACATTTCCTAAAATTAATTATTATATTATTTTATATCTCAGAAAAAGAATCTCATTTTGGGGAATTGATCACCTCGTATTTGGTGGGGGTGGGGTGGGATCATCACACAGTAGTTGTTATTGAGTTGTTTATTCTCTATTTTCCCCCATAAAAGTTTTCATCATCTCAATATAACATTGGAATTATTCTTCCATTTTAGTGAGTCATTCCCATAATAATTTCATTTCTGCACTTTGATCCTCAATTTTCCTCAAAATATGTTTGTAGTGTTACCCCAAAACCCACACCTCTGACACGACCACACTGTTATGGCCACTTCAGTTCCACCGTCAGTATGTATTCATCTAGAATAGTTTTTGTTTTTTCCTATGAGTATGTATGATATAAAATATTTAAAAATAAGTGATCATTGTTATGTAAAAACAAATTAATTCAGAATAGATTTTCATTACGTAATAATTACAAATATTTCCCAAACTTTTTATGTGTTTTCATCTTGTAGTATCCCATATTTATTTTTACATGCCTCCTTCCATATAAAATGGCGTGGGATGGCAATGACTTTGGATTTGAATTAATTATTCTATATATTAATAGTGGAACATAACTCTAACATCCCATGTATTTATCGAATAAAAAATATTCAAATCTATTAATATTTTTTAATTTATTAATAATTGTTTTTGAAAGGGGACACTTTGTACGATAGCATACTTGAGACGCAACAACGGGTTTCTTCAAAATCATATATTGCACACAACACTAAGTCATACTAATATATAATAAAACAATTATATTATTATTTTAAATGGTTGTTAATTCCTAGACATTTTATTTATAAGATTCAATAGAATTAACTATATTTTGATTTTCTATATTTTTTAAATGTTAATAAATTTATCCAATTAATTCTAGAGGCTTAAAATGAGAATGAATCCAATTTTAAGACTAAAACACTCTAATATTTTTAAAAGGATGTTTTAATACCTTTTGATGGGGAACACATTTTTAAAATAGTTTTTTCTCTTTTATATGATCTATATGGTAAAATAATATTCTTCTTTATAAGAGCTAAATTAAAATTTTCTCTGTTATTTTTCTAATAAAATTAATTTTTTAATAAATAGTGATAAATACTAGTATTTAATTTAGTTTATATCAATTTTTTGTTTTGAATATGTAAAACTAGATTCCATATTTATAATTATCTGTTAAAAATAATGTAAATAGTTACCCTTTTTTGGACATTATGAACAGTAACAATAATAATTATTTTTACTTACTATTGTTAAAGGGTAAATCAGGTACATAAGAGTAAAAATAATATTGTAATAATATAAAACTACCCTAAAATGTTTTATAATAATATTGAATGATATATTTATGATCATGATTATCCTTATATATAACCTTTGGCATTTGGGAGCCACTTGGGTTTGCAAATTACATTTTATAATATTTAATTTAATGAATAGAAAAATATAACATAAGCATGTATCTTTTAATAAAACAATTCTGATATAGGGTAATATAACTGGCCACTTTAACTATAAATAATCATTGTAAATATAAGATTATATCCTAAATCATGTTATTTTATTTATTATATTTAGATACTATATAAATAAATTTCTTTGTGACACAACGATGAGGCAGTGATTACCTTATTAATGAAAGGTTCAAATAAATAATATTATAAATATTAAATTAAATGTAATTTGTAAATTTTTATGACATCCTCTAATTTTGGGTTGACATTAAAATCTTAGGGATGATTTAATGCATCTTTTTTAATGAATAAAGTTTTTTTATTATATAAAAAATTCAATTACTAATTAGTGTCAAAATTGAGATAAATGAGTTTTAAAAAAAATACTATTTTTTTAAATGAGATAATAGTTATAAAAATCTAAAATTTGTCCAAATGGCTTTTATATTGTTACAAATATCATTAATTATCCAATTTTGGTTCTATTGGAATTTTATAGTAACTATAGTAACCATGTATTATGAAGATACAATAAGAAATGGTAAGAGTTGATGTTTTTATGTACGGGTTAAATCTAAATGATAATGATAATTATGTCACATAAAGTTGTATAAAATCTACTTGATGAAAGGATTTAGAAACATCCTAATATTATCCTCAAATATTATGACGTTTTAAATTTTATAATTCGAAAATAATTTCATAATAATATAATATATCAAGACTTTCCTAGAGTGCCTATCCTCCATCTTATAAAAGGCCATCACCTATACACACTTACTCACACCTCTAAAGATGATTGGGTTATCAAAAAAAGATAAAATAACCCCCTAAAATCCCTAAATTTGACTTATATTCCACAAATTTGGTATAAATATATCCTATCAAGACCTTTTGTGAAAATCAAAAAGAGATACTCCGAAAACAGGTATTTGTTTTATCACCGCTTACAAAATTCCTTTCTTCTTATACATCCTCTTATTTTGTTTCTTCCAAACGAAAATAAAAAATACAGTATCTTATACATTCTAAGATGTTATTATTATTATGGGAAAACCTTATACTTCCTTTTATACATCCTAATAATAACAATATCACTATGGATGCGTACATACGACTTACTATCCCCACATCGTGGAGTATTTTTTTCTTCAACAAGAAATAATTTTTATGGTTATAATTATGAATATAATGGATTTAAAAATTGAATTTAACATTATAAATATTCTTTATAATTCATATACCATCAAATTCTATGTTGTTTAACCATTAAGTGATTGATATCATCGGTTATGCGTATGTACAGCCTACCGTATCCACGATGTGATGTGATTCATTCTAAACGATATTCATTAAAAATGATTATATAATTTATTTGAATTAATAAATATATATATATTATAATTATATTTATTCTATTCTTCTTTATCTTTTATTTATAAAATGCCTTTATTCTTTCTATAATGTGTAAATACAATAATATTATTTGAGGAAGTGTGGACTACCGCCCCCTCAAAGTGATATAAATAATTTATACCATACATGGAACATATAAAGGACAGAGTTAATGATATTATGTAACATATATAACATATATATTTTATTATAATTATAATATACCTATGTATTATTTATTTACCATTCCTTTAATATGAAAAAGAAATTAACATAGCGTCCATGCACACGTATGACATAACATCTCCATGAATGGTGAATTTCATTTATTTTCACTAAATTTTATATAATGTTATATATACATATATAATTGATACGTATGATATTAAATGTTTAATAATATTATGGAGATTGTTTACTTTTGACAACATGGGCAATTTTCATCAATCAATTTCATTTTTGACTCATGTACCGAATATCAAAAAAATGACCAATAGGAACTTACATAATTATGTATCATTTATAACCTAGTAATAAGGGATATAAATGGAATAATAAAATTCAAAAAAATTCTCAATAATTAATAAATTACCCTGTTTTTTTTATTTAGGAATATAAATATTGTACGAGAAAAATAATATTTGAGGTAATGAAAATCATAACTTAATCTTTATTCATTGAGTTAAATATCCATGTCATTGGTTTTGTTTTTCAAAATATATGTGTGAATGAACCATTATTTTTTACCCTGAGTATTTAGTTATATTGTGTGTATTTATATTTTTCACAAATATTTCTGTCATTTATTTAACCTTACTCTACTGACATGTTCCCGGTAACGGAACTTTGTCTTAATCTCCATTCGTTGAGGCATATTTTTGTTTATCCATGACCTTATTTTATATGTTGTATAATCAAATTGTTAGATTTTAATTTCATTAAATCTTTTTCTAAATGGTATATTTTTTATTAATTTTTTTACTAAATTTTAAAAGGAATGTTTCCTTCTCACATATGCGGTGACAATGGATTTTCTACCACCGTGAGAATTATTTGATTTTTGTATTCCACTACAAGCCATAATGTTTTTAAAAATAAAATTATATACCATTTTTTGTAAAATTTTTGTATTGAAAATGGTTTCGATAAAGGATTCATTATATCAATATATTGAAAAGATTTATTATGATTGCAATACGGAAATAATATTTTCCTTTATTATTTTTCATGTGATAGGATTACGTTATAGTTCATGGGAATTGATTAAGTAAACAGGTTGTTTTGTGATAATACATGGGATGGTGATCCCATGATAACTCTACAATTCATTGGTTAATGAGACAATGATAATCATTAAGTCTTTTCCTATGATATTTTAGAAATATACTATTATGGGTATTCCAAATGTAACAATTACGTTTATTCACTATGTAGCTCTGAAATCTATAATTTGAGTATGTTATATATGCCACAAGTTACCATTATGAATTATGATTTCTAAGATTTATACGTATGTCTTATGATTTCATGAGGAATTTTAAAGATCTTATGTTTTATGAGTAAAATATATGATTTCTTTGATTTATATGTTTTCATGCACTAATGTTTTCTTTCCTTATTTTTTGTCCCTTACTCAACATTTTATGCCAATCCCAGGTTGTTGAAATGTATTTTATATGGTACAAGGAAGGGTAAGAGAAGGAATAATTCATGAATTTTTTTTATCAAGAAAAGAATTCATGTTTGTTCAAGAGTTTTATTGTTATGAATACAATTAAATAGTGTATAAGTGTCCACTTTGTAATATTTAAGAGGTAATGTAATATTTATGTCATAATTGTTTATAACTCTAAGAATGAAAGATCCTAAAAGTTAAAAAATGTAAATTCTTTTCCAAAAATTAATTATTATGAAATGATTAAGGATGGAGAATTATTTTTTGGTATCAGAGGTCATTTTAGATAACATTAGAGATTAGGGTGTTTTTTAAGATTAATTGAATTATTTTATATAACAACAATGGTTATAATATTAGAAGTTGTAATAGTAATTTTAGATAAAATTATTTAGTTTAAGATAACATCAATATGTATATCTTAGTTTTTACCCTCTTCATAAGTTAGTATATGATTAATTTACTGATATAATCACACTAACATTTTTGGTTTTAGTAAATGACTTGATCTAGAAGGCACCAATATAATAATGGATGTGAAGGAAACTATGGTGGTATTTTGGATAATAAGCTGACTAAATTGTAGCTGCAATGAGAACTATTGTGGTAATTCTTAACCAAATATTTGAAGTCATGATTAACCACATGAACATTGGTGATTTTTCTATTCTATCATATATTTGAGAAACGAATCCCAATGGATGTTCTGGTAATAATCATAAAGGTAGGTATATTAAACAACCAATGTTTCAAGGATGTTGAATGAAACACCATGGAAATTTTTTCAAACGGATGGTAAGATGTTATAGATGTTGTAATTAAGGTTATAATTCAATAAACTTCCATCGAAAAATGAATCATTCAGTTGACTCTAGGAAAAGGAAGGTAGTTCCTTCATAGTAATCAATTAAAGGTTTTACATGTGGGGAGTATGATCAATATGAAAATATAGGTCCGAAGAAAAAGGTTCAATAATTGTATCAATATGACCCTAAATATATATGTTGAGAAATATATAATTCTCTTCAAATTGATGATGAGGAAACTGAAAATAACATATAACAGGTATGGATTAATTCTTGTCTCATGTTTAGAAATTATCCATTCTAAGGGAATGATTATTGATTTTTTCTGTAGGAAAGAATAATTATGGAATATGTTGGAAAAAAATGTTAAAGGGGTCATGCTGAAAGATGGATGATTAAGATGTTGAAATTTTATAAATTCTAGAGTTATGTTAGATCTAAGGGTAATGAAATGTTTAAAAGTATTAATTCTCTTTTGTTGATGGGATAATTGTGGAATAATTTTATCTAGTATGTGTAACCCTGATGTATGTTATGTGAATATGAAAATTTATAAATAATTACCTTTTATATCATGTTTATAATTATAAATAGTCTTTAGGGTTTATATGATCTTTGGTTTTGAGGTTATTATGCTTTATTACAGTCTGAGATGCAAAATGGAAGGCCTGAGATTAAATTGAAATTAAATTACGGTATAGTTATTTTTGAAGCATTTATCGCATTTTAGGAATGTTTTATGAATTATATAGTTGTAGAAAAGGGACAACACATAATTAGGGAGACAACCTATCACATTGGACAAAGGTGGGGAATCGAACCCACAACTGAAGTGCGACAAGTCATTATCACCTACCATTGGCCTACATGAAGTCCCTGGTTAGTATGACCTACTATTTTTTGTTAAATTATTTTATGGATCAAAAATATTTTGACTTTGGGATATTATTTTCTATCAAATGGATATCCTTACAATAGGAAAATAACGTGTCGATTATGCGATAAATTTTATTTTGGAAGAAGTTTTCTCTTTTGGGATCATTAATTACCTAAGGAAAATAGAATACGATGGGATTTCATTTCAGGAGTAATGGTTGAATTTTATTTTTTAAGAATATATGTTTTTCTTGTGGACATATGGCGATTTGGGTTATTTATAGAAACTATTAACCTATAATGGAGAACATGTGACTAGGTTAATTACTTCTACTTATGAGACATTAAAATTAGATGTTATTTAGAGATAAATGATAAGATTTAACTGGAAAGACTATGTGATAAAATCCTTCTAAATTTTGAGTTTCAATATTATTTAGGCTTAATTTAAATAATTTTAAGGACAATTGTTTATTGAATTATTATTTTTTAACATTGGGTACGGTTTGTTAAATTTTAGAGATTTGGAGTAGTGTTTCTTTTTATAATGGAGTATCCTTTTGGGGATTATCCAATCTTGTACATACCATTGTTCTTTTGGTTAATTTTTAAAGAGAAGATATATATATATAGTTAATCTTCTGCGGATTATCCTATTTTCTAGATATTGAATCTAGCACTTCAAGTTTGACCATGTCATCCGGAATACTCATCGTTTGGAGAAAATATGAGTTTGTGGTAGATATTTATTACAGGAATAAACTCTACAACACATGTAGGTATGTTTCCTTATTTTCATAGTAAAGCTCAAAAATAAATTCCTCAACATTATGGAAAGGACCTAAATACAAAAAAGTTTTTCATTTAATTTTCTTACTAGTAAGTCAAGGATAATTTAACACATCGTAAGTTTATGGTTTTCTAGTTCTCAAATTTCTTCTATTATTGCTTTTATATTACTCTCCATCAGAATAAGATGGTTATTTTATCTTACATATCCACGTTTTACTACACAGAATCCAAGAATATGATATCTCGGGTGACGTTTGTTCTTCTATTTCATTCTTTTAATGTGATTGTTTTATTGACTCTTTTTCTAGTGTAGGATTTTCAATGAAGTTTCCATGCCCAATTTTGAAATTCCAAGGACACAATTTACAAAAGGATGAAATGATGTAACATCTCAGGTAGTTTTAAAATAATACATTTTTATTTCTATTAATATTATTGAAGTAAATAATAACTGTATTTTAATGGGGACACTATGTATGATAATGTACCTGAAACACAAAAATAGTTTTCTTCGAAATCTTACATTGCACACAACATTGAGTTATACCAAAAAATAATAATAGAATAATATTATTATTTTAAATAGTAGTTAATTCCAAGCCGTTGTATTGGAGTGAATGAACAAATTTATCTGTATTATTATTTAACATATTTTTTAAATGTTTATACATTTGTCCAATGAATTTTAGAGGCTAAAAATGATAATGAATCTAATTTTAAGCATAAAATACAATAAAATTTTTAAAAGGTTGTTTTTCTACCTTTTCATGGAGATACCTTTTTAAAAATAGTTTTTGTCAATTTTATATGTTCTATATGATAAAATAAACCTCTTCATTAGATGTGGGAAAACAAAATTTAATTTTTTTTAAAAAAAATTAATAAATGAATGGATAATGATGAATAATGGAATTAATTCAAAACAAAAATTCTATCTAATTTATTTATTTTATAAGATTGCCAATGTAATTATATTTAAAGTGTAATTATATTATGTTTTTAAAATTTAATCTAATGATTTTCATTGGATGTAATTTCACAAATTAAATGGACATAAACAAATGTCAATCTTTTGATAGTTTTACTTTTTAAGAACCCATTTTCTGGTTTTGAAATGATAATAAATTTTAAATTAATTTCATCCAATTATGTGTTCTGAATTTGGAAAATTAGATTCAATACTATTAATTAGAAAGTCCAAATTATTTAAATAGGTACACTTTATTTTTAGACATTATGAATAGTAACATATGCAATTATTTTTATTTTCCATGGTTAAAGGGTGAATAAGGTAAATAAGTGTACAAAATAATTTTATAACAATAAAAAACTACCGTAAAATGTGTCCAAATCATATTGGATGAGATATTTATGACTAGGAGCATCCTCAGTATGAATTTTTATAATTTTTTTCAATCTGGGTGTGAAAAGAACATTTTATAATTTATAATTTAAAAAAAGAAAATATAACATAAATGTTTATAATTTAGTGGAAAAAAATTAATATATGGTAATATAATTGATCACATTAAATAAAAATTGTATATTAAAATATAAACGTATTTCTTAGATTATATTATTTTTTTATATTTTTTGACAATAAATAAATAAATTTAATTGGGACACAATGATGATGAAATGATTACCTTAATAATGATAGATTCAAATAAATAATATTAAAAATATTAAATTAAATGAAATTTGAATATATTGATTCCATCCAAGATTTTCATGGATGAAATTGACATTTGAGGTATTATTTGCTACCTTTTGTTTGATGGAATCAAGTTTTTATGACTTTATACAAATAAATTACTAATTAGTGTCAAAATAGATATAAATGAGATTTTAAAACAAATAATATTTTATTAAATGATATAACAGTCCTAAAAATCTATGATTCAAAAAATTGACATATATAATTTTACAAATTTATTTAATGATCCATGTTTGGATATATTAGAGTTTTATAATAACTATGTTAACCATATGTTATGAAGATACATGAATATATGTTAAGAGTTAATGTTTTTAAGGAATGGTTAATGCTAAAATATAAGGTTACTTTTGTGAACTAAACTGGTCTAAAAACTATTGGTTTTGAGGATTTAGACCCATAATCATATTATACCAGAAATATATCACTTAGAAACTATTATAACTTTAATATAATTTTATTATAAAATAATATTTCAAGACTTTGCTAAAGTGACCCTCCCCATCTTATAAATGGACACAAATTCTACCCACATACTCACACCTATCAAGTCAATTGGCTCATCAAAAATAGATTAAAATAATCTCACAACATCCCTCTCTTCCCCTTAGAGGACACAAAATGGGATTAAATCCATCCTAATGAGACCATTTGTGATATCATAAGGAGATAGTCTAAAAAAGCTGTATTTGTTTTATCACCTCTATCAAAATTCGTTTCTTCTTCAACATCTGATTCCTTTGTAATTTCCATACTAAAATAATAAATGAAGTATCTTACACTATATTAAATGTTATTATAATTATTGGATAACCTTATAACTCTTTTTATGCATCCGAAAAAACAATATTATCATTAGTACAAACGTTAGACTTATCATCTCCACGCCATGGTGTAATTCGTTATTCGATAACTCATAATTTGGATTGGTGTAATTATGAGTACAATGGTTTTAAATAATTAATATAAAATTATATTTATTATTTATAAGTACTATACCATAAAATTCTATATTTTTTAACCATTACATGAATGATATCATTGCTCATGCGAACATACAGTCTACCATCTCCACAAAGCGATGTGATTCATTCTACATGATTTTCATTGAACCATGATTATATACCTGAATGGAATGAATAAATATGATATATTTTATGTTTATATTGAATATATTCTTCTTTAATTTTTATTTAAAATATACCTCTATTCATTTTGATATATATGGATGTCGGCATGACCGTCAAAATATAATTTATAGACTTACACTACCACAGTGGTGTAGGGTCGAACCTAAGGGAGGGAAGGAGAGTTATTCTAAGGTTTTAGGAATTAAACTCCAATGTTGTCCATGGTGGGGGGGGGATTTCTTTTTAATTTTTACTTTTTTGTGTTATTTTAATGATAGAATGAAAAACTAAATTTAATTAAAGAAAATACGTGATAAACTAGAGAGACTACAAAATAACTATTATGAAAATTGTACACTAAAAGAGAGAAGAAAGAAAAAAAGAGCACATATCACAAGAAATTCATGGAAAATATAATTTATTGTTAAAATAGTTGACTTCTTCAAAAAAATTATCTAATAACACCTCAAGACAAAATTGATGAATTTCCCATTCTTGGAAACTCAACATATAGAAGAATGAATCTTGGAGTTATTCACTTAAGAATCAATCAAATTACTTGTGAATTTGAAAATGATAACCACTAAAATTAAATATTCCATCAAAACTCAAAATTTTTTAAGCATTAATTTCTTTGATAAATTTATCCAAGATATATCTCTCCAGTTGGTATTGAATTAATGAATGTTGAAAAAAAATGAGGAATGAAAAAATTGAACAATGAATTGTAATTCAATATCACTGATTGATTATGACTCTACAAAAGGTAAAATTCATGTGTAGAAATAAAAATGAATATCCAGTTGAATAAAATTCTTGAGATGATAATTTTTAGCCTACGATCATGTTGTATATAATAGTAATAATTTCTAATAAATGAGTACTAGAAATTAAGAACAATGAAGGATAAATAACTCCCTTAATGATTATCTACATTTGTACTTCTTCATCTCTAGGAGTACTCCCATACTTTTCTATGTATCTCTTGGGAGTCTCCATTATTGAAATGTTTTTTCCATGGAATCAGAATGAGAATCTCCTCCTTTTCCTACTACTTTCTGTACATTATGTGCTCTGTCATCTACTGCTCATCACTAACAGTACCCACTGATTTAAACTTTTCATTCATTCTTCCCCTACACAAGCATGTTTTTTTCGTAAAACACACATCGCCTTAGTTTTTCCCATATAGAAAACTCTCGAAGAGTTAGTTTAATAAACCTGCACATTTTTAAGACATTGGTTTGTATATACAATGTTAAATCAAAATAGAATTAATATGTTGTTACTAAAAATTGTAATCTTTTATCGATAATCAGTAACTTAATTAATGTGTGAATAAATGTTATTTAGATTTATATTAATAGTTATTTTCTATAAAATTAATTACTATTATTTTATTTGATAATTAATGTATTTTATTTAATGTTGTAAGATGTTATTATTTATTTAATTAACTTATTAAGAAAAAAGTTGTTATTTTAATAAGTTAATAATTTAATGTTATGTTAAATTATTAATATTAAATATTTATTTAATAATAGTATTTAAATAAAAATATATTCTTAATAATATTAATTAATTTATTGTATTAGTTAAATTATTATAATTATTCTGTTAAATTATAATTAACGTATTAATTTTCATTTATTAATATTAATTTTTTTATAAGTTTCATGACCTACCTTCAATAAGATGAGGGAAGGGACCAAAAACTAAAAAACCCTTTCTTCTTTATGTTAATGATGAGATAATGACCCACATGTCATGCATACAATAGACCTTGGAGTGGCGACAAGAACCAAGGGTATATGAACACAGATAATATGGAATGCATTGCCCTTTTATAGAAAAAGATCTAGATATAAGATGGAAAATCCCTAACAACTCCAAAAAAATGAAAGGAAAAGTAAAGTCAAAAATCCATTCCCAGATGCATGTTCAAAATAAACTGATACAAGGTAAAGAAAACCAATGAAAAATAGCAAAAAAATGAAAAGCATCAACTAAAACTCATGAATCCTGAGCTAGTATGGTCCGACACGGACCTCAAATACCTCTTGGAAACTTGAATGTAGTTTTATATATGTGGGCTGAGTATATAGGTATACTCATTATGGGAATCCAAAATATATTCTTCACAATTAGGGAGGCATTCTAATGCCCCATGAGAAAAGTGTTAGCCAAAACACCTATCAAGGAAACTACTCACCAAGCCTCACCAAGGCACACTCCCAAAATAAAACAAGTAATGTAATGAAATAGTAGTAGAACATTGTTATTTTTCTACCCCTCATATCTTTCTGCTAGTTATTTAGCACATCCTACGCATCTGACCTCCCCCACAAGTTCTAATGAAGTCCCACTTTTGTGCCTAACAACAACCATATGGTCCATCCCATCCTCACATCTACCCCACCTATAGACACCTAGGCCTCCAAAACTACACAAAACCACACCCACAAACACCTGTTCCACAACATCCATTGCCACACCCGAAGACACATGTGCCAGAACAACCATTACCACACCTAAAGACACCCAGTCCTCACCCCAATGACACTTGGGAAACAAACCATACCACACATACCATTTATAACCACCATAACACACCGTAACTGGGGACTCTAGGGTCATAATGAACCTCAAGCTACCACAGCCTACCCAAAGATTCTTGGGCTACCTAGGAGAGAAAGTATAAAGGAGAAAATAACCTTCCACTCCTAAGAATGTTAGGAAAAACACCCTCCCCCATGAAAGGGGTGGTTTTGTCACGAATTTATCAAAATGAATGGGTTGTATGTAAGAAACAAAAAAACTATATATTATACATATAGTGAATCAAGCACTCATCCCATCCTAAGGGCTCCAAAATGGACAACCAGTCCATACACAACCAGTCTTGTTGTTATCCCTACATGCACAAATAAATAATTTCCACAACCATAACACAACCCATTCATGGATAACAATTCCATGTTGTAACCGTTCTCATTATCATGTTCAAGTTATTCCATATAAAAAATTATCCCACTAATGGTAAATTAATAGGAATAACCACAAGCCAAAACAACAATAGAACTAAAACAGCCTATCATAATTTTAAGTATTCACACCACTTTCCCTTGTATAATCAGAACATAAAAAGGGATCCATGATATCCCTAAAAGTATTGGAACAAAAAAATCCCCAAATACGGGCTCCACACGGTCTCATATTCACAAACCTACAACCACTCAATAAGAGTTTTCATTCTCCTCTACATCACTCTAAAAAGAATCAAACAGAGAAACCATACATATAACTAGAAAAATGAAATGTTTTTTTCTAGATTTA
This sequence comes from Viscum album, assembly GCA_963277665.1. Taxonomy (NCBI): domain Eukaryota; kingdom Viridiplantae; phylum Streptophyta; class Magnoliopsida; order Santalales; family Viscaceae; genus Viscum; species Viscum album. The sequence continues at coordinate 1,273,634,988 of OY728146.1, forward strand.
TAAAAATCCATTCATTAAGTTTATTTAATCCATTGGTTAGCCGGGATGATCAAAAAAAGGTTCTCATTCATCAGGAATCCATTTAATCAACCAATTTTACATGATTGACCAGTTTTCAAGTTATTTTCACTAAATAATAAGATTATACAGAAAAAATATAATCATTAGTGTGAATGAAATGACTACCAACGACCATGATTTACAGTGGACATAATTCCATACAATTCACAATATAAAAATATAAGTAAAACATAAAAACATCTACATCATCACTCCCACCTCTCCATTCATTAAATGTCTATTTTTTATCTTATTTAATGTTGGTTTCATCTAAGTCATTATTGAACATCATCATACCCACTACACATGATTCACGGTAATGAGAGACAAAAGAAACAACCCAATTTGGACGATCAAGGATCAAAGTTTCCTCCTCACACCAAGAACTGGGGATGCACGACTTGTAGATGAAGAACACTAAAGACTCTATGGATGAGAGGGAAGGGCTATAGTATGGGTGAATGATTCTTCTTGGGATGAAGTAACAAGGTGAACTAATAGAAATAGAATAGAATAAAGAAAGAGGATCTCAGGTTAATAATAGGCCAAATCCTAAAATTAGGGAGACAATTTCATTTTTAATAAAAGTCAGATCATGGAACGACCACATGGATTGGTGGTTTCATATGTTGAGATTCATTGGGATATAATTATTATCCTTGTATATGGTCGAGATAATAGTTGTGAGATAATAGAATTCAATTAAATAGAGTGAAACATGTAACATGTCTTAAACTATAAAAACAAGGGAAACTAGAAAATGTGGAAAAGGGTGTGACAACGATGAAAATGACACACATTTTGGTAATTCAAAGGTCACCCTATTTTTTGTGGTTTAAAAAAATTTGGTCCATAAATAACTTTCAAATGGGTACAAAAATACTTTATGTCAAAAGAAATGTTACTTGAGAAAAACTGGTGAAACGCGAAAGTCCAGGAAAAACTATAAATGACTCACTAGTGGGTGAGTCACTAATTGTATGAACCATCGCCTTGGCACCATTTCCCTACCACTGATGCCCTAGTACAGTTGCTGATCAGTTCTACTAATGACCCATAAGTTCGACAGATGTTCTTCGATTCCATCGTTTGGTCAACCTGGAAATCTGTAAAACTCCATAATGAGTCACTAATGGTCCCCATGATGCCCCGAACATCCTGTTTTGACAAATTAACAGACCAGGAAGGACCTGGATATTACATTACAAACTTATCAAACCATTCTCATCCTCGAGAATCTAGTCTAAACCCGAAGAAAAGAGAGGGGTCCGAATAACCACCACAGAAGATACCTCTCATGGACAAACATCGCTAGAGTTGTCTGAAAGGTGGAATAAAACCTCGACATCTCGGAACACCTCTCTCATCTATATCATGAACAACTGTAGAAACACTAATAAACCATACAAACACAAATCTCACACTATCCAGACATATTGATTAGGGAGCTCCTTCATCCATGTCAAGATACTATCTTCTCTAGAAAGTACTAACTCGTACGTATATGTTTTATCACATCAACATTAACACATCATGATTAGGTATCATGTTCTACCCTCACCATTATTACAGCAATTCACACACATTTAAAAAATAGGGGAAACAACCTATCTCATAGAAAACAAGGTCAAAAACACATTACAAACAATGCAAAAATGAAAAACACAAGATCAAAACTTAGAACATCTTTGTGTACTGGGCATGAATTTTTTCCTCATATTCGCAAGTACTCTCACTGATCCCACCATGCCCCAAAAACACAAGAACCAAGGGAATGGTTCATTCATGAAGCACCTTCTCTTTAAGATCCTCGATTCTTACTGGTCACTCCACAGACATTGTATCATCCTCGATATCCATATTTCCCCCATCAGAGGATGTGGGATTCATCTTGTAGATTCTAAAAGAACTAGGGTACATAAAAGAAGTTGTGGATCCTCTCTAGTGGTTGGGGTAAAACTATCTAATATTCCACCTCGCTACTTGTCTCAACACCTTGAATAATCTGATAAACCATTGAGAAATATTACATCCCTAGATGAACCTCAGCTGTACATGCTGAGGAGATAAAATCAAGAGCACATGGTTCCTAACCTAAAACTCCAAGGTCTCCTACTATGATATATATACAACTTCTTCCTGTCTATATCCACCTTAATCCTCTTACGCATAAGCTTAACCTTCATTGCCATGCTCCACACCACTTCCGGGCCATGAAAACCTACCTCCCCAACCTCTGTCTAGCACATAGGTGAAAGACAATGTCTTCCGTAAAAGGCTTCAAATTGTGTCATACCATTGATTGAGTGATAGATTTTGTGGTAGTAAGAAAGTAACAAAGGAAAGTGTCATAACCTCTATCCTTCGAATTCTAGAACACACACTCAGAGCATATCCTCCAACGTTTGGATTTTCCTCCCTGTCTGCCTATCCAACTATGGTTTAAGATCATTGATAAGGCATAGCTCGATGCCAAAATCATGCAATGATCCCTTCCATACTTGTGAAGTAATTAACGTAACCCTATTATAAATTATTGTTCTAGGATATTTTTTCATCCACACCACTTCACCAACTTATTTCATTGATAATGCATCCACTGCGATTGACTCCTTAATATCTAAGAAGTGATCTGATTTAGTCAATCAATCCACCACTCCGGGCCACCAAAACAGACCTCTAAAACCCCATTACATCTTAGAAAATTTAGGGTGTACTTTGAGGGGTGAGTTATGAAACTCACTGAGATCTCCCACATGCATCGCTACTGGGAAAAAAACGTTCCACAGAACATCATCTAGTATTGACTATCCTCTGACCATCCTTCTGGATCATAACCCTGGCTAACACCCTCATGCATTAGATCAGCCTCTGTGTATCCCCATTAAGACTCCACCTCCTACCATACCAAGGTAGACTACACTATTATCTAATGTAGATAACCTCTACCATCCTCCACTATTATGTCCAGATATAAGGCAACCAACTCTTCCATTACCTTCCATGAAAGTGTTGAATCCTGAGTCGCATATTATTGTGACTTTTTACTCAAGGAATTGACCACCACATTCCCCTTTCATGAGGAGTAGGATATCTAGATGTCATAGTATTGAATAAACTCTATCCACCACTGTTGTTGTAAGTTGTGTTCTCCCTATGAGAAGAAATACCTCAAGGTATTGGGATCTGTAAAGACCATGAAACATTCACCAATGAGGTGATTCCTATATTACTTCAGCGCAAGCATAAACACTAAAATCTCAAGGTTGTTGGTGGAATTGCTATGATCAAGAGTACATAACTTCCTAGACATATAAAAAATCACTTCACATTACTTCATCAACACACAACCCGAACCAAAAACATAAGCATCATAGAAAACATCAAATGTTACCCCTTCCTCTAGAAACCTCAACATTGGGGAACTGACCAGCTTCCCTTTCAGATAACTAAATGCTACCTTTCACAGCTCACTCCATAAAAAATCCAAGTCTATTATGGATAAGACTGTCAAATTTGTGGAAAGTTGAGAGAATTAGGGTAGGATCCTTCATTAGTAACCCCCCAGTTCCAGAAACTATGAAGCTCTTCCACGTTCTTGGGTGCTGCAAAATAATGAACCTCCTCAAACCCCGATTTTTCCACTATTATCCCCTATTGGGACACCACATGTTCAAAGAATTGAACCTCATTAATCTAGAACATTCACTTGGAAAACATCACGTAGAGTTGGTGGAGTTTGAGGACCTCCAAAACTGTCTTCAATTGCTCGACATGATCCTCCTCTGATCCTGAGTCGATCAGGATTTTGTCAATGAACATGACAATAAACTGGTCCAGATATTTGTAGAAGATAGAGTTAATGAGCCCCATAAACATAGAAGTTGCATTTGTAACGCTGAATCGGATGACCAAAAACTCAATGTGCCCATATCTTCATCTGAATGTATCCTTCTTGATGTCACTCTCTTTTATCGTCAATTGTTGATATCTAGACTGCATGCCAATCGTAAAGAACCAACTTGATCCCTTCAGCATGTCAAAAAGGTCTTCAATCCTCAGGAGGGGGTAACAGTTCTTGACCATCACCTGACTCAGTATTCAGTTGTCTATGCACAACCTAATACCACTGTCTTCCTTATTTTAGAAAAAGTCTAGATCACCCAGTGGGGACACACTGGGTTAGATAAAACCCTTCTTCATCAAGTCATCAACCTAAATCAGCAACTCCCGCAACATAGAAAGGCACCATTCGGTTAGGATCCATCGAAATTGGACGGGCACCGGGTTGTAACTCTATCCTAAAAATAACATCACATCGAAGGGGTAGAGTCACAACCTATTCAGGGAATATTTCCATGAATTCACTAACAATCCCTAGAACTTCCACCATTTCTGAGTCTATTGACTCCCCTAACAGATCGAACAATAGGGAATAAAGGGGATCCACTCATCATCCGCCCTCCTAGATACCCCAATTTCCAACAAATGCTACATGATAGTCTCCCATATATGAGAACATGACTTTTATATGAAAGAATTAACTAATAGGGGTCACAAAAAATAGCAACTAAATTCCCAGAATGACATTGAATGCGTTTATTTGAAGTAGAAAGAGATCCCCATTGGACTGATGCAGCCCCAACATCAGTCTGCATCTTCGACAAACATCAAACAGACTATTATGACTGCTTACTAGCAAGATCAACACCAGGGGAATGAAAATTCTCTCTACATCTGCACCCAAGGCATGGGATATAATAGGTGAAACATAGGGGAGTGAATCTCTAGAATCAAACAGGGCACATGCAAGAGTACAAAACAAACTGATCGTACCTCAAACGACTTCTGTCCCAATTAGAACAGATGCCTCTACGGCTTACTACAACCCACACGAATCTCCTCATCCCCTCACCTGTTGGGTGCCTCCTCGACCACACACTGGTCTAGGTCCCTAAAGAGAGACATGTGGTCTACCTTCTCTAGCATCGTCTTCCCTCAGTGGAGCATGAGCTCGCAGCCACTGCTGAAGTTGCTGATGGATTGTTCTAGCTAGCCAATACTGCTACTAAGGTGGGCATTGAACATACCCACCCCCACAATGATGAGATTGAAACATACATCGATTCTAGATGTGCTCAAAACCTACGCAATAAAATTACCTCGATATTGGGCCCATGGTGAAAGGACGAGGTCTGGAATATCGAAATAGGAACTACAGAGGATTTCTCCCCACCAACCGAAACATGGAAGGCACTAATGTTGTAGGTATAATACTGAGATCCTTTACCATTGATGAGATCAAATGGTTCCCCTCTCATAGCACACCTCTAGGCGTGTGCATCCTCTCCACTACCTCATCCTTCATCTGAACCTACAAGTACGTATGTAGAGCGAAGGGAGTAACAACATACTAAATAGAAGGTCAGAGTGCCTCCTCTAAATGTCTCATCCCAGACTCCTCATTAGGAAAGGGGTTAGGAGAAAAGTATAGTAGATCTGTCAACTTGATCTCCAACTCCCTTATTGACATACTCCCCTACCGGAAGGAGATAAATTTCTACTTCTTCTCGGCCTTCATCATAGTATAAAAGAATTCTGCCTGAATGTCCATCTCAATTTCTTCCCACAAAACATAACTAATTATCCTCTCCCCAAGTTAGACCATCCAACACTGAGGTGTTTCTCCCATCATATAACTAAAGTCCAATAGATCCCAATACTCCCTCGGAGCATGGATCAAGGTAAAGGTGATTTACAACTCCTTAAGATAGCCCTCTCTCTCCATGTCATAAACACTTCCCTCATAATTCCCAATGGACTCTTACTAGAAAGATCATAATATATTCTTCCACATGTCATCCTCATCCTCTCAATCTGCTCTCCACTGATTAGCTGAATCATCATGTTGGTCCTCGATTGCTCTCACTACTCGGGGACGTCGTCTGGGCACCACAACTGTAAGGTAAACAAGGAATTCCTAAGCCCGAGTAGTGTATATGATTCCTTTCAAATTGTTATTAAAATTTTAATTTATTTTAAATTTCCAAAACCCAAAACAAACACATGAACCCAGGTCATTATGATGCATGTACCTTTCCTAGGATCTCTACACTACAATCCATGTAGCCTTACCTAATCATTAGGTAAGTTCTGAGTCCTTTCATCAGATCACGAGGGGGCCTAAAATCCTATTTCCTAGCCAGTCTTCACTGGACTATTTCACACAACATGATTTCCTAACATTGTTTCCCTACAATCCCATCCAATCCTTAGAGTTCCTAACCACAAACTCCATCATTTGTCTCAACCATCACATCTGATATCATTCTTTCATGACCCACAATCACCAATATGAGGGAAGGGGCAACAAACTTCCAAACCATTCCTTCTTCAAGGTGAATGAGAGATAATGAACACTGAGTCCCTCCTTTAATAGGCCTATGAGTGTAGACTAACTCCATGGGAATAAGATCACGCTTCATATGGAAGGAATTACATTTTTTACAGATCAAGATCAGAAGATTCGATGGTAAATCTAAAAAAACTCAAAAAACTGAAAGGAAATGTAAACCCAAATGAATATTCCCAGATGTATGTTCAAAATAAACTGATACAAGGTACAAGAAAACTAATGAAAAGTACCAAAATAATAAAAATCTGCCACAATAACTCTTGAATCTTATGCTAGTATGGTCCGGCATGGTCCTCAAAGTCCTCATGGAAACCTGAAATCAGTTTTAAATATGTAGTGTGTGTATATAGGTATACACATTAGGGGAAACCAATAATTCTCATGCACAAGTGGGGAGGCATTCTAATTCATTGTGAGAAAAGTGGTGACCAAAACACATTGCAAGGAAACTATCCACCCAGCCTCACTATGACTCAAAACCAAAATAACACAAGTAAAGTAGAGTAATAGTAGTAGCACATTGATATTTCGATACCCCGCATTGCTTTAGAACTGGATACATAACAAATCCTATGCCTCAGAACTCCCCCACAAGTTCCACTACAGTCCCACTACCGCCCCCAGCAAGACAAATATGGGTCATCCCAACCTCACGTCACCCTCGCCCACACACACATGGGCCACAAAAACCACACATAATCACACTCCCAGACACCTGGGTCACAACAACTGTCTCCATTCCCAATAACACCTCATCCAGAATAACCAATGCCACGACCAAAGACACCTAGGCCTCATCCCAAAAGCACATGTAAAACAAAACATCTGACACAAACCTGGGCCAACAACCACAACACACCCTAACTAAGGAGTCATGGGCCAAAATGAAAATCAGGATGTAAAAGCCTCCCAAAAGAGTCTTGGGCTACCTGGGAGAAGGATTAGAAAGTAGCTAATAACCGGCCACTCAAAAAATTTTTGGGAAAAACACCCTCCCCCATGAAATGGGGGTCTTTGGCATGATATGATCAACATGGGTGGGTTGCGTATATGAAACACAAGAACTAAATATTATGAATGCACATAATCATGAACTCAACCATTCCTAAGGGTTGAAGAAAAAAACTCATTCACACTCACTCTTGTTGTTATCCTTGCATACATAAATACACAACGGCCACAACCAAAGAAAAACCCATTCCAGGAAAACAATTCTTCATGGTACCCGTTCTCATTATCATGTTCAAGTTATTCTATTTAAAACATTCCTCCACTACTGGGAAACTAAAAGGTTTAACCACAAGCCAAAAAAATAAGATAAAGAAAATGAACAAGTAGGATTTTAAGCATTCAAACCCAATTCTCTTGTAAATTCACAACATAAAAACGGATCTATGATATCCCTCTATATACTAGATCTAAACGAGTCCCCAAGAAATGTTATCCACATAGCCTCAGATTCAAAAACCAACAACCCCTCAACCAGAGGTTCTATTCTCCTCTATGACACCCCACAAATCCTAAAACTGAGAAACCATACATATCACCACAAAAAAGAAAAGATGTTTTCTCGATTTAGAAAACACAATTAATTAAGTTTCTTATTTCTGTTAGTTATCTAGAGTGATCAAACAAAGGTTCATATTTATTGGGCATACATTTAATCAATAATGATTACATGATTAACTACTTTCCATGTTATACTGATTCAATCACAAGATTATCCAAAAATAATAGCGTCATTACTGTGTATGAAAGCGCCAACAATGACCACGATTTGTAGTGGACATAATCCCATACAATTCACTACATAAAAACTAATGTAAAACATAGAAACATCAACATCATTGTTCCCAACCCTCCTTTCTTTAAAATTCTGTTTATTATCTTCATTAATGTTGGTTTCATCTACATCCTGAGGAAACATCTTCATACCCACCGAGTATGATTCATAGTAAAAAAGATAAAAAGGAAGAACCCCTGCATAGATTAGTAAGGGTGAATGTTTTCTTCTTATCCTAAGAACTAGGGATGTGAAACATTGAGAGTAATAACTCTAAGGAATACATGTCTGTGCGGGAAGGGATCCATGAAAGGTACACGATTCATCTCAGGAGGAAGTCTTTAGGCATGCTATGAGAAAAAAAATTATAAGGAAGAGTATATATTGGGTTAAGAAGAGGCCAGATCCTAAAATTAGGGAGATGATTTCGAATTATGTAAATGTAAGATCGTGGATTGACGAAACAGCTCAGTTATTTCATAAATTGTTATTAATTAAAATTTAATAATTCTCCTTAGATATATTGGAGATAACTGTTTCGAGTTAATAGATTTCTTTTAAACCGGGAAAAACACTTAATATGGGTGAAATTGAAAAAAAAACATGGAAAAATTTAAATCTTGGAAAAAGGTTTGACAAAAATTAAAAGGCTTTGAGTTTTGTTTTTTCGAGGGTCTCCCAACTCTTGGGGTTTTAAAAGAACTTTTACGAGAATTAAATCACCTAGAAAGGGGTAATAAAACACTTTTACTTCAACAGATATGTTACTTGATAAAAACTGTTGAAAATGAAATGTCATGGAAACACTGGAAACGAATCGCTGATGAGTGAGTCACCGCTTCCATGGAAACATTTCCCTAGAAGCGATGCCATAGCACTGATGTCGATCAGTTCCAATGGCGACCCATCGGTGCCACAGTTGTCTTCATTGCCACCTATGTTTGATAGGTGTGACATATTACCGATCGGTGTCACTATTTTCCTTCAGTATCGTCGTTCCTTCGACCAGAAAATTTGGAAAACTCTTTAATGAGTCACCGATGGTCCCAAGGATTCCTCGAACATTAGGTTTTGAAAATTTAATGGACGAAGAAAGTCCATATCATTATAATAAGTTATTTTTATAATTTTAGTTATTAATACATTAGTTAATTTAATAGTTTTTATAATTTAGTTTTCTTATTATTAATTAGTAATTAATTATAAAATATATTTTTTTATTTTGTTTATTGATTTATTTATTTTGTTATGTTAAATTTATCCCCCCCAACCCATCTTCTTCACGACGCCAAGGGGGGTTTTGGATTCCTCCTGGTCTAATGTCCATGACAATAGAAACTGTCTCCTTTAGCTTGGCTCAAGGCACTTGTAGTTCCTTATTCCTCCAATAGCCTACCTCTACCAGTGGCGGCATCAGCTCTTGGTTCACCCTCGACTCCCTGCAGATACACTTAACAGCTTTACAGTGTGCGACTTGTCCTTCAAAGCTCTCTAGTGTGGCATGGATCTTCAGATCTAAGTGGATTACCAGCTCAACCACGGGCGGCAACCCTCTTCTCCTTCCCACGACTACGGTGTTGTGGAAATGAGTCACCATGATAGCAATGATGACATCCGATCTCTACAACAGCTACGATATGGGCTCAACAGTGGCGAAGCTCGAAGGCGTTTACACTCTTCCCCAAGAATCAGCCTATGTTCTTCCATATGATGCATCGGCTTTGACTCGAATCATGTGTACATTTTACTAAGGCCCTAGATATTGGTTTTATTTAAGGGTAAGAGTTTGGAGATATGATAAATGATGAGTTTTTGGGTATTGAATTTCTGGAAAGTGTTTGACCATAGAGCGAAAGGAATGTAGGGGTTGCGTCGGTATCTGTATCAGAAAGGATGGAAAGGGTATTGCGTCCATATGTTAAAAGATTGGGCTTTAGTATCCGTATCACCATTCACGATTTGATTATAGAGGAGATGAACTGAATCAGTGGAACCAATAGGGAAAGAAGGCATTGCGTCGGTAGCAGGGTAACATTGATGAAAACAAGGATGGTGTCAATATGACACAAATACAAGGTGTCTTAGCATCGGTGGTATCGACAGTGTGAAAGACGACAGTGAGGTGGAACTTGTTGGGTCAGAAACAGATTGGTTTTAAATATAAACTCAATTGCAACAAAAACAATTTGTGAGAATTACCAATGTAAACGAAGCGTCAAATCAAACAACATAATAAAAAATTAGGACAAAAATTTTAATGTGAAAAAACCCTCATTTCGAAAAATGAAAAAACCACAAGGAAATTCCGAGAAAATTCACTATGAATCAGAGAGTACAAAAATCAAAGTTAAACCCGAGACTTGAATCACAAATACATCATAAAAACCCTGTGTGAAAAAACACACCCTGATATGCCTCCGCTGCCTCTCTGATAATTGTCTATTATAATATATCACCCTTGGGAGATCAAAATCGAACTCGCGGCGTCGTTGCAGAACCTCGTTGCATAACCTGATTTGCCCTGCTCACTGCTGCTCATGCCCTAGAAAAGAGTCACCCAAGTATCTTCTCTCCTTGTGTTGTCTCACACCACCAAATCGTCACACTTTTTCCTTGATTCGCAGCTTCCCCTTTAATACGCTCCCATATGCCACATATCTTGATTGAAAAGGAAATATGAAAATATCTCAAAAAGATATCATGAGATATCACCTGAATCTCATGATGTCAGATACATAGGGGAAAAATATTGAATTTTCAAAAGATATATATTCAAATCGCTGTTTCATTTTTCCAAATACAGATAAGATATGAAATATAATATCTTAAATCTCTAAATCACGATGCTGACTTATCCGTGTGATATGATAAAAGATATCTCAAATACAAAAACATATCTTATCTAAAATATAGAAACACCCATGTGTGGGATGAACCCTAACAATCTCCCCCTTCATCCAATCAAAGAACAAGATCGCTTTCAACAAACTCAGTTGGATAGAAAACCAGTTAGTATCGCACCAACCGCCATCCTGTGCAAGAAAAATATGACATCCCTCTTTTGCATATCTGACGGAAACCTGAAATCTCCCCCCTGCAAAAGAAATCCAATTGCCGATGTCTTCTTCATAGTTATGTCGGCAATGCTAATACCAGAATCAACAATATCTGGATCCCCCATAAATGTGATTGCCACATAATCTGGAGCACCTGCAGGAATTACTTGCTCCCTCTGCTCAACCTCATTCGAGCAGTGAAAATCACTCAACACAACACCTCGATCTTTGATTTACATTCTTTCTTCAATAGTGGAACACTATGATGAAATAGAATTGGGTGTAAGATCTGAAACACCTGTCATGACATACTTTGGCTTCCAAACCTTCTTCGACATAGTGGATGGTCTTAGACTCATGCGCGACGATCACCGCTACCTCAAATATGACGATGTCCTCTATGAAACTGGATTCGTCATATCATTTCATGCCTTTACATCTGTTTTGTAAAGCATGTCATCCATTAGCCACACTCATAAACCATCAATCCTCTGGAAAAAGTCCATATTCCACCGCTAAATGAACTCCTGAATCCATCAGTATCAAGAGCACTAATAGATAAAAAATTACGGCGAATACCTGGAACATGTTGCACGTCCTTCAATGTCAGTGTACAACCTACATTCGAAGTGATACAAATATCACCAACACCAATGACATCAACAGAGTCTCTATTTCCCATCTCCAATCTACCAAATTCACCTTCTTCATATGACAAAAATAGTCCCTTCTTTGGTGAAATATGGTATGATGATGCTGAATCAACCACCCATTCGGTGTACAAATCTGACCTGCAACATTCGATGCCAACTGAATGTAAATCACCCTCTCCATGAACAAGACTTATGCCGATATCCTCAAAATCATTGTCGTAGGCCTTATTTTTCTTTTTAAGCTGTTTCAATTCATAGAATCGTCTCTGCACATGACCCTCCTTATTGCAAAAGAAGAATTTCACCATTTTTCTTGTCCTTGACCGACCTATCTGACTACTGCGTCTATCTTCCACAACTAAAATACCACTATTACCTGAAGATTCACCATCATTTGTCTTTTTCCGAGTCTCTTTCATCAACAACGATAAAATCACACCATCCAACTTCAACGTATCCTTCTCGAACAACAGTGTGGTGATGAGATTATCATATGAATCAAGCAACGAACCCAAAATAAGCAAATCCTTGCCTTTTTCTTCCATTTAAACAGGTACTGCATTACATTTATCATCCATATTGATTTCCATCGAGGGTAGACCCATCATAAGTTTGGTGAAATTGTCCAAATTGTTACCTAACTCTCCATTCTCTGGCATTCGCAAACGATACAACTGTTTCTTCAAATATATACTATTTGTGAGAGATTTTAATTTATACCTGCTTTCAAGCTTCTCCCAGATCTCCTCCAGATCTGTTATATTCATCACTTCCCGCAGTGTATTATCACCCAAATACATCTGAAACGTGCTTGTCGCCAACTCTCACATATCCTTCCAATCATCATCACTCATCGTCTCCGACTTCTCTGATTTTTTCTTCAGCGCCATCGCTATCTTCTCACGGACCAAAATATTTTTAACTCTTTGCTACCAAAGTCTAAAATCATTTTTCCCGTTGAACAGTTCCATGTGAGTAGAAATCCCACTACATGAATCCCCCATATTAATTAGTAAGAAAACACGGATAACCTCCTCTGATACCAGATGATGGGTTGGAAATGGATTGGTTTCAAATATAAATTCAGTTGCGACAACCACAATTTCTGAGAATCACCAATGTAAATGAAGCGCCAAACCAAATAGTAGAATAACAAATGAGGAAACAAATTTTAATGTGAAAAAACCCTCCTTTCGAAGTATTAAAAAACCACGCGGAAACTCTGAGAAAATTCACTATGAATCAGAGAGTACAAAAATCCAAGTTAAACCTGATACATGAATCACAAATACAACATTAAAAACTTGTGTGAAAAAACACACCCTGATATGCCTCCGTTGCCTCTCTGATAATAGTCTATGATAATATGTCACACTTCGGAGATCAAAATAGAACTCGTAGCATCATTGCATCACCTCGTTGCACAACCTAATTTTCCACTGCTCACTGATTCCCACGCCCTATAAAATAGTTACCTAAGTATCCGCTCTCCTTGGGTTGTCATGCACCACCAAATCGTCACGCTTTTTCCTTGATTCGTTGTTTCCTCTTTAATAGGCTCCCATATTCCACATATCTTGATTGAAAAGAAAATCTGAAAATTTCTCAAAAAGATATCATGAGATATCACCTGAATATCATGCTGTCAGATACACAGTGGAAGAATCTTGAATTTTCAAAAGATATATATTCAAATCACTGTTTCCATTTTCCAAATACAGATAAGATAAGAAATATAATATCTTAAATATCTAAATCACCATGCATCCTTTTCTGTGTGATATGATAAAAGATATCTCAAATAAAAAAACCTATCTTATCTCAAATATGGAAACACCCACGTGCGGGATGAACCCTAACAGAACCGACACAGTTACAGCGTTGGAATGAGGGATGTATCACCAATGCTAAGGATTTCAGTGAGACCTATGGTGTTGTATTGGTAGTAGGGAATGGTGTGAATCAACGGTGGCACCTATGAAGAATATCAGTATTAGTGGAATGGTTGAGGCACATCAGTATCGATGGAACTGATGAAGCACACATTAATCTAAAACAATAAAATAAATCAACTAATAAAATTAACTTAATTAATTAAAAAATAAAAAAATTTAAACTTAATTAAAATAAATAACCTTATATTAAGACATAAATAGTTTAAAAATTATTAAATAATTAATTAAATTAAAAAATAAAGCTATAAATACAAAAACAAAAATTATAATATAAAATAAATTCGACTAAAAAAATTGAAAATAGATTAACACTTTAATTAAATCAAGTATTTGATAAACTATTAAAAGCATAAAAATAAAAATACAAAAACTAAATGGGACACTAAGAAATACATCTATATATAGGTGGGTGAGATAGGTAGAACTATCGATGAGATATAACTCACCGATAGAGTATCTGTGTGGAAAAAACTAAAGAAAAAATGGCAATGTATAAAATGAGTCACTGACAACTGTTGAATTTAATTTTTTTAATTGCACTCATTAATATAAAATATAAAAGAAACTAAATTATTAAAATTCAAAATTAATTAATTAACTAACTAAAAGAATACTTAAAATTTAAAACACATTATTTTATTGTTTAAATATAACATCATAACATATATTAAAAACTAATAGTGTTATTAAACATAATAACAAATAATTTTATATTACTTTAATCCAACTAATAAAAATATATAATATTAAATTAATAACTAACATAATTTATATGAAAATAAAATGATAAATTTTTTTATTTAATATAAATATCAAATTATTTCAATGTTATCCAAATTAAAATTAACAAAAATAATTAAGAAATACTTATATTAGATATGTTAGTTAGATTAAATTATTTATTTTAAAGACTAAAAATACATAATTTTCCAAAAATTAATATATATTTTTTTGAATCACCTTATTGATACAACTTAAATGAGTCTTATATTAACCAATTTTTTACTTCTTCAATTGGATTTCATCATTCCCCTAACCTTAATACTTAATTTTTGACCCTATAAACTTTATTTTACTTTTCCCAAGCCATGTATCATGTGGTGAAAACTATGAAAATGAACTTATTCAAAATGCATAGAGGGCATATTGTAAACAGAAATGCATATATCATCTAGGGTCTTAGAGATTCACTGTGGGATCACAAATTCCCAAGCTACTCTAGTTTCAAAAGATTCATTTGAAAACCATTTAAATTGGCTCACTAAAGTGATTAACTTTTTTAATCAAAAGTAAATGTACCCCCTATGACCATATTAAATCATCCAGTTATTAAATCCATGATCTCAATTCCACAAAATATGTATCCCAAATCACTCTCAAAATTAGTTCCTAAACCAAATTTTCATAAAATCACTAATCATGACAACTCATAAATCATTCAACCTTAACAATTTCATATTCAAAAATATTCTTAACTACTAGCAAGATATCATCATCGTGTAAGACTCAATTGAAGTATCATGTAAAGAAAAAAGAA
Source organism: Viscum album (assembly GCA_963277665.1). Lineage (NCBI taxonomy): Eukaryota > Viridiplantae > Streptophyta > Magnoliopsida > Santalales > Viscaceae > Viscum > Viscum album. The sequence goes on from OY728146.1 coordinate 1,273,650,447, forward strand.
AAAAAACTTGTGAAAGAATTTTTTTGTACAATTTTAATGATTTTAACCATCTTTGGATGCAGAAGAAGTAATTGAAGGGATTTCAATTTGTAATAGTTTATATTATCTAGTAATTGACCCCCTCCCCCACACTTAAGACTGAACATTTTCACCAAATATTCATTCCAAATCAGGAGAAGAACAATGAAACCAACAATGTTCAAAATATATTTTTAATTTATAAGATTTGTGAAATTTATAAGGTCTCAGTGAGGTTCAAATGAATATGTTTTCCACAATGATTAATTTATAGTAGGTTCACATCCAAAGGCATGCATTAACATTTGATTCAGTGATAAATATCTTATTTAACATTCAAACTATTTCTTGTAATTTATATGTAGTTTCACAATACAAAAGGTGTATCAAGTTGAAAAAATTGATGTAATTTTATTTTCATCAAAGAAAACAATGTTCATGCTATACACTCTATAGAATAAATCAAATTCAAAAGTATCAGCAAGCATGTACCCCCCACCCCCACCCCCCACACACACTTAATGTCAAAGAATTAAGATATTAATCCATTTAAACTTAATTTTCAACAAGGAAGAACATGTATAATTTATTAATAATCTTAGTTTAATTCCATGAAAATATATTGTACAACAAAAAATGCAGTAAAAATTTATAGAAAAATAACAAGAATTATATTTTTAAACATAGTGATTCATGAAAAAATGTTTTTAGTACAATAATAATATTTTCAAAACCAAGTAAAATCATTCCAAATAAACAGTCAATGATTCACCTCTAGTAGTATATCAACATGTCACTATTGAGATGACTCACCATTAGTAGTTGAAAAAGTATCAAGAATAATATAAGGTCAATGAATCAAAGTTGATCTGAGTAACTGTGATTTATTAGTTACAATGAAAGTAATAAGGAGCAAAAAAATGTGTTGAGATAAAAAATGAAAGAACATTCTTGACTAAATTTGTTAATATTCAGCATGTGAATTCCACTCCTCTATTGACACCAAGAGAAATATCCTAAAAACACAGATCATGTTAACCAGGAACAAATATCCAGTAGTGAAAGAGCATATAGAAGAAAACAAAACATTACTTTATTCAAAGAAAAAAGAATATAAAAATGAATACAGTGAAAGAACATGGTTTGAATCCTGATGCAATAAATTTTAAGTCTTCAGTTAGAAATTATTTAATTACAATTTTATTTGTTAAAAATAAATGAAAAACCATGGGTTTCCTCCCATGAAGTTCTAGTTTTATAGTCCCCAGCTGGACATACATAAAACTAACCGTAGACACTAGGTGGATGTGGTTTCATTAATAGAATCCACCACATGTGAATTTCACAAATTTTCTTATCACGAGAATGAAATTTGTGTGAACCAAGACTCAACACAACAGAAACTGAATTCTCATAGTCTGGATTAACCACTAAGAGGAACCCTTTAATAGTCATGGCCATAGAGTTGTATAATTCTAGATTATGTGTAGATTTATCATGATTTGAATTCAAATGAATATACAACATTGAACTAGGTTCTCTTAAGGGTGTGGTATTGTCCTCAATAATATATTTCTTAACATGAAATTCAAGAAATTAAAATTCAAGGGTTTATGTGGGTGAATTCTAATTAGTAGGTTCATGAATGATATTAATAAAGTTCTGAATATAATCATGTACATTAGAGTTCATGTGTAATTCCACCTCTAAATTACTATCATCATCACAGGAAGATTCAGCACCCATCCTAGTTAAGGATTGAAGTGACAGATAGATAAGAGAATCAACATGTTCATAATAGATTCAGGTTTAAGAATATTATAAATCAATACCAAAATTCCATCATTAGTTAAATTACACTAAACATCTGCAACTTCTAATAAATTAATTATACATCCATCATAATGTGTGTTCTCAACATCTACTTCATGATCATGTTCAAAAGACTCACTATCTAAAACAATGTTTGTAGTGTGTTATATAATGTTTAAATCAGGGTGTGTAATGTTTAATTCAGCCTCAACCAATTCATTTTCACGTTTTTTGAAATTTAAACAATTATCCCCATATATGAAAACAATATATTCAACCTCTCTACAAAATGTTTAAAAAAATTGATCAATTTGAGAATATGGCAGTGAAATCACATCAGTTAATTTGTATTAAAATATTATTCCTTCATCATCTAAATCATCCAACATCATTTTAGAAATCACAGGTTTATTTTCAAAACAAGTAAGAGATGTTTTAAATTCATGTTAAAAAATTTTAGAATCAATGATTTCCAGTTTAAAGTCATCTTTCAATGTACTTCCCTTTTCCATTGCAGGTTCATTTTTAAAAATTTTAGTAATTTTGGGCGAATAGTTTTTAACATTTGTGTTTTCAATTTCATGTTTGACTTCAACACGAGTGACATCATTCTCAAAACTTCTAAAATAGTTAGTTTTTTCAAAAGCAGGAATCATAAACACAAATAGGATTTATTTTTCGACATGTTTCAGTTTAATTTCAAAATTTTCCAACTCATATTTATTTATACTCGTTTTGAGATTTATATTGTTGTTTTTTTGATTTAGTGAGTTAGTTATTTCCCTATTTTGTACATCAAATTCAGATTATTTTGTGTAAATGATTTATTTCCCAGGTTTGGAATCACATTCGTCTTCAACAACATTCTAAAGTCGCTTATAAACATTTTATTTTTCATTTAGTACACATTAGTATTGTTATTTAACCCTTTGATAAAATTTTAAGATAATGATTTCTAATTCTTTAATTCTTATATCTTGCTCTTGAGAATCTCTAAGTTTAATTTCATGGGATTTATTAAACCAATAATTCCAAAAATCCTATGTAGCATCGAATTATGTTTCAATTAATTCATGTTTAGCTAGGTATTCAGGATTGGAGTCAAATTGTTCAACCACATTTATGTAAACAGCCTATTGTTGCTAGTTATAGACATATTTCCAGGCAGTGTGCCCATAATATCCACAACAAACACAATGATGCACCGATGGATTCTAATTCCCTTTATATTCCACTTTTTAGACTGAATATGTTTTAAACACACTTCGATGTTTCAAATAATGAAATTTTTTTGAACATAAAAACAACTAGTATATTCATGATCAATTTTTGTTTGAAAGTTGCTTTTGAGCTTATATTATTCAGTGATTTCCTTCCCTAAAAATAGCGCCAAATTCTAATGTGGTAATAGTTCATTTGGGCCCTAAAAATATAATTTATAGACCTACACTAGCATAGTGGTTCAGGGTCAAAACCAAGGGAAGACAGGGGAGTCATTTTAAGGTTTTAGGAATTAAACTCTACTATTGTGAATAGTGGAATGGTTTTTTTCCTTTCTACCTTTTTTTTAATTTTTTTAACGACATAATGTAAAACTATATTAAATTAAATAAAATATGTATTAAACTAGAGAGACTAAAAACAAGCTACTGAGAAAATACTACACTAAAAGATTGTAGCAAGGACAAAGGAGAACAAATAACAAAAACTAATCAGAAAATATATTCTACTAGTTAAAATATTTGAAATATTCAGAACTTTTATTGAATCACTTCTCAGGAGAAAATTAATGAATTCCCCTTACCAAGAATATCAACAGACAAAAGATTGATTCATGGAGTTTTCCAATCCATAATCAATCAATCTAATTATGAATTTAAAAGAGATAACAACTGGAATTAAACTCATCGTAATAACCCAATTGTATAAGACAATAATCGGTTTGATAGTTGTATTGAAGATATAACTCTCTAGTTGATCTTGAATTAAATAATTTTGAAAATAAGTGTGGGCTGAAACTATTAGACAAAGAATAAGAACCCAATATCACCAATTGATCATGACTTTGAAAAATATAAAATATATATGAGGAAATATAAGTGAAAATCCAGTAGAATCAAATTCCCAAGATGAGAATTTTTAGCCTATGATCATGTTGAATATAACAGTGAAAATTTCTGATTATAGAGTATTGGAAATTATGAACAAAGAAGGAAAAGGAAATCCCTTAATAATGCTTTTTCTTTAGGATCATTCGTCTCTAGGACTACTCCTATGATACTCTACGTATCTCCTAGGAGTCTGCGCTCTCGAATAAATTTTTTTCATGGAATCAAAATGAGAGTCTCCCCTTTTTGCTGATGTTTTCTGTACCTTATTTTCTCTGTCATCTACTTATCATCACCAACAACTACCACATACATAAACATTTCATTATCTACAACACCATACACATGTGTTTTTTTAGAACAACACATCGCATTAATTTTTCCCTTGTAACTAACTCCCGAAGAGTTAACTAAATTCACCTAGACATTTTTAATTATTTGGTGTATGCATGAAAAGATAAAAAAGATTGTAATGAATTTTCTGTTAATGAAATGTGTTAACATTTATAGATAATAAATAGCTCAATTAATGTATTATTAAATGTTATTTAGTTTTAAATAATTAGTTATTTGCTATAAATATAAATATTATTATTTTATTGGATAATCAAAAACTTAATTAATTGGCCTCGGTTCATAAGTACAATACTGTGACTTCAACTCAAATCATGTGATGAGATTTGTAAAGGGCCCTATATCCAGGTTTGATTGAAGTGTTGGAGTTTGAAGACTTAATAAATTTTGAGTTTGTGGGTATTGATTTTCTAGAAAGAGTTTGATTGTAGAGTAGAAGGAATGTAGGAGCTGTGTAAGTATCTATAGCAAAAAGGATGGTAAGAGTACTGCATCAGTATGACAAAATATGGCGTGTTGGTATTAGTAGAACCGTTGAAGAAGCAGCGGTAGAATAGGTGGAATGAATCAGTGGCACCGATAGGGAATGAAAGGCTCACATCTATAGTATAGTAACAATTATGAAAAGAAGAACGATGTCAGTATGGAACAAATATGGGGGTGGCTTAATGATGGTTGCACTGACATTGTGAAAGAGGAAAGCGAGGTGGAATCGACACCATTACAGCATCAGTATGAGGTTGGATCAATTGTGGGATGTTTGATTGATCCTATTTGTGAGACCGACAGTGTTGTATCATTAATAGGGAAGGGTGTGGAGCATTAGTGGCACTAATGAGGAGAATCGGAATCGATGGTACTGATGAAAAAATTTAATCTATAATAATTAAATGAAAAAATTAAAAAAATCAACATAAACAATTAAAAAATAAGAATATATGAAAACTTAATTAAATTAAAAAAATGTAAACTAAGACCTAAATAACATAAAAATTATTATTCGATTAACATAATTAAACCGTAAATCAATAAATACAAAAACTAAAATTATAATATAAAATAAAGTCAAATAAATAAATTGCAACTTGGTTAACACCTTAAATAGTTAAATTAACTGATAAACAATTAAATACATAAACCTACAACTACAATAACTAAATGGGACACCGATGGATACATCTATCGGTAGGTGGGTGAGATTGGTAGAACTATCAGTGAGACATGACTTACCGACATGGTATCAGTGAGTCAAAAACTAAAGAAAAATTAGCAAAGTATAAAATGAGTCACCGATAGTTATTAACATTAATTTTTTATTTATTTCATTAGTTTAAAAATATAAATGAAATTATTGTATTAAAATTAAAAATCAATTAATTAACAATATAAAAGAAGAATTAAAATTAAAAATCAATTAATTAACAATCTAAAAAGAAGAATTAAAATTAAAAACACATTATTTTATTGAATTTAAACAAAACAACATAAATTATATTAAATGATAATATAGTTATCAAACAGAATAATTAATAATGTTAATTTATTTTAGTCAAAAATAATTAGAAGATATTACATAAAATTCAAATTTAAGTATATTAATTGGAAAATGGAATGATAAAATAATTATTTAATATAAACATTATATTATTAAAAATTACTTAGAATAAAATTAACAAAAATAATTAAAAAATAATTATATTAGATATGATATCTAGAATAAATTATTTATTTTGAAGACTGAAAATACATAACTCACTATAAAAATTGATATATTAATAAATTAAATAATAATAATATGGATGTATACTTATTTATAAAAAAGGGAATAATTAATTAATTAAATTGTTAAATATTAAAGTAAAATATGTGGAAAACTATGTGACATTCGAGCTACATCACATTCCATAATGTGTAAATAGAATTATTTCATATGAGTAGGTGTGGACTACCGCCCTCTCAATGTGATATGAATCGTAAATTCCATACATGTAACATATAAAGGATGGAATTAACGAACTTCTGTAACATATATAATATATATATTATACATGAATTATAATATACATGTGTATCATTTATTTTTGACTCATTTAATATTACAAAGAAATTAATTTAGCGTTCATTCGTACGTACGAATTACCGTCTCCATGAACGGTGCATTTGAATTATTATCTCCAAATGTAATGGAATATTCTAAATACAGATATATATATATATATAAGATATATCAAATATTTAGATCATGAATAATATTCTATAGATGATGTAATTTTGACCACATGGAGAATTTATAACAAACAAGTTCATTTTCAACTCAACTACCGAATATCTACAAATTTTCAATATGAACATAAATAATTATGTAATTTTTATAACATGGTAATAATTGATATAAAAAAATAATCTTTAAAAATATTCTCAATCAAGTAGATATTGACCCATGTTTACAATACAGTAATAAAAAGAATGATGGAGACATGACTGATTTGAGGTAAGGGAAATCCTAACTAAATCTTCATTAATTGAGTTAAATATCAATTTAATTTGTCTTGTTTTTTCATGAATATGTGTGAATAACATATTATTGTTTTACACTAAATATCAACTTATTTTGGGTGCATTTATATTTCCAGAAAATTTTATGTAAATAATTTATGCTTAATCTAATAAAATGAACTTTGTAATGGAATTCATCCAAATCACTTTTCACTGAGGTATATTTTGGTTTATACATGAAATTATTTTGTACAATGTATAATCAAACACTTTGACACTAAATTTGATTCAAAAGTTTTGAAAATGGAATATTTTTTACAGAGAATTTTAATAAAAGAAAAAATGAATGTTTCTTTTTAACGTACACAACAACAATATCCTTTCCACCACCACAAACATTATTTAATATTTAGATTCTTATACCAGTTGTAATGTTTTTAAAAATAAATGTAAATACCACATTTATTTTTATGTATTTTGGTAATGAAAATTGTTTTGATAATGTATTGATGACATGAATATCTTGTAATGATGTCTTATTATTGTAATATACAAATTCTATTTTTTCATTTTTCTTGTTCATTTGTTATGATTATGTTATGGTTATTGGTAATTACTTAATTATATGGGTAGTTACATGATAAAACAAGGGAGGGTGAGCCCGTGATATCTCTCCAATGCATTTGGTAATGTGACAAAGGTAAACATTAAGGATTATTCTAAGAAATTTAGGGAATATACTGTGATGGGTATTCCAAATGTAACCATGATAGTTACTCCCTATGTGTATGTGAAATCTAAAATATAATTATGTTACGAATTTCCAAAATTATCATTATCATTTATTATTTCTATGAGTTTTTCTTAAATCTTATTATTTCATAAAGAATGTTAAAGAGCTTATGTTTTATGAGTAATAATGTATGATTTCAATGATTTTCATGTATTCATGGACTAATGTTTTATTTCCTTATTTTATATACCTTACTGATATTTTTAGGCTCATACCATGTTAATGAAATGTTTTTCATAGGGTATAAGGAATGGTAAAAGAATGAAAGAATTCAAAAAGTTTTTTTTCAAGAAAATATTTATTTTTAATGAGTTATTTTATGTGAAAAAAATTGGATAGAGTAGAAGTGTCTAATTTGTAATATTTGAGATATAATGTAATAGTTATGGCCTAATTCTCTAAAACTCAAAACCTAAAAAGATCCCCAATGTGAATGAAATTAAATTATTGATCAAATATTGTGATTATAAAATGTATATAAATTATTCGTCACATTAAATATGGTGTTGTTTCATGAAACATAAACGTATCATGGAAGATTTAAAATATGTACCAATTTTTTCTACTAAAGTGTACTCAATATCTACATTACGGAAGGGGTACACTGGTTTTGTAGCTTGTTAGTTATTTCTAATACTCAAAAGAAATTTCATATGTATAAAATTGTCAATCAATGTGATGAATACACAATGCATCATTCAACGTATTAATAGAAACAATTTACCTGAAAAAATACAACTACATGACATCCAGTAAACGCATCACATGCTTCTTGTTTTATCAGTTGTGAATTAAGAAGTAGTGGGTGATGGATGATTTTCTCTTTATCATCTTCAATATAATTTATAGTTATATTTGTTGGAAATCCTCTATGAATCCTTCTATAAACCATTAATACATATTTTTATTGGTTTCATACACTATAAATTAACTCTTAAATTAATTATGATGAGTAAGTAAATGTTTCATTATTTTATTTTTCAGTAAAATAATGAAATGATATAATAATTTAACTATAATCTATTCCCACAACATTTTCATCAGTGTAAGCACAACATGGGGAAATGAATCTACATCAACTGGAACACATTTCCAAGTGACTATTACAAAGAAACTTTTTGAACATGACCTTAATTAGGTTAAATTTATTTCCCATGAATTCCATTCGACCTAATATTTGATGCCTTTGATTTTTTCCTTAATGATTTTGGTTAACACCTTCAATATAAGGTGCTCTAATTTTTCTGCATTGTCATGCCTTCATTGCCTACTATTTCATCTAATTCACTATTGTCAATAAGTTCCTCTGGACTGATAGAATCATCATGTAAAGAGTGTCATTTTACCTCTATAGTGGAAGAAACTACAAGATGAGAAACCTTTTGTTCCTCAGGAATGGTATAACCAGCACATGTCGAACGTCACTGTAAGTCTGTACTACGAGCAGCAGCATGTTGGGAGACCTATAGGGCCATTGGATTTAGGGAACCATCATGTAAAATGATCATTATCTATATAAGTGTTTTAAAATTTAATTTTTATTACATAAATTCTACAGTGAATAGATAATAACATGTGGTAACATGATGGTTGTTACAAAAATATACCTTGATTGTTAAACATAATTTTAATTTTTTAATGGTTTATGGTATTTGAACCCTCTAACGACTATCCAAATACCTTCATTATGATCTCCTCTATCATATCATACACTATCTACAGTGGGACCATAGTGAAATGATTATGAAGTCCCAATGAAAGGGTTATCCTTGGTTCAATTTTCATCTAAGCCTTTAGTGGTTTTGGTCAATAATAGAACAATTACCCACTTATAGTTTTAATGATCTAAAATATAAAATACTTGTACATCCTATGATTCTATTATAAATTATTTTCAATTTTACGTTTTTTATGAGATAAACATTCACGAATCCCAATTCATTTATTTTAACAGCACTCCTCTTATCATCCAACTTGGATTGAAAATAGGCACTTGAAATGTTGTATAATCCAACTCTTATATGTGTTTGATGATTCCAAAGTATGAAATATTCACATATATTGTAATTCTTTCCTTTGTACTAGAAACATGCATTACATCAACCATAAGTGTAACTAGACTATTTTTCATGGTATTGTCTTCAACATGTTCATTTCTATTGAACATATAACCATTGATTACATAAGAATTGTATGATAATATATACACACATGTTCCGCTGAGTATCCATTGAAATAATTATGAAATTGAATCCCTATTTTTATTTGACTCCTTAAAAATAAATTCTCTAAACCGTCCTATAAAATTTTTATTATGAGTATTTGATATCAAACTTTCAGCCCTTGATGGATTCAAATTCCAAAGAATTGTTTTGTGGGTTGGATCATATGTGGATACCTTTAAAATGTTTTTAAAATTTTAGAGGTGTTCTTTCTCCCGATCTATAATATTGATTGTGGAAACATATCTTCTAGAAATAAATTCACTCACAAGCTGCTCAGTGTGACGAGATTTTGGTAGATTAATAATTTCCACATCTAGTATTCATTTCACCATTCAATAACTACCTCAAAAATATATTTATCTGCATTAGAACCCTATGAATCACTTTTAATTTTGATATACCCTTTCAATATATTCATATACCATTCCCTGCTGTACATCCATCTATAGTGTACATTACCACATAGTCAAATATTTCTCCCCATGTGAACCATCATATCAAAAGAGTTGGCTGGAAGAAAAATTCCAATTCAAGTTATATGTTGGAAATTTATAATTCTATAGTTAGAAATTTTATAGGTTCTATAACATTACTACAAATGAATTTAAATAAGAAAAATAGCTTGGTTAATGTATGGTAGACATTATTGGAAAAAAATGCAATGTTAAGCTATAAGAATATGATATTTCATCAAAACATTGTAGTCTTGTGATTTTAAACACTTTAACATTAAATATTTCATTGACATTATGTTCTTGATATTCGATGAATAAACCTATTAATCCATTTCATTATCCCAGAAGTTAAAAAAAATATCTCTCTAAGCTAGAAAGTGTGTAAGAAGCTGGATGAAGAAAATTTTGTTTTTCCCTATTCACTACAACCAAATCTTATCATATTCTCATGTCAACCTTGTCCAACCTCATCATAATTCCATACATTATTTTTTGGGTGCATTTAGAATCATTCTGATGACACAATCACATCCATTTTTTTCAACATGAATAACATAATAAAAATTTATTATATATAGAAAACTCCAGTATGGTAATTAAAAAAATTGTCATCTTTTACCAATAATATTTCATAAGGTTTTTTGAAAAACAAATTACCAAAATAAATTTCCACATCTTTTACTTTATCAAATATTTGATCACATGATAATGGATACAGTGTAGTACATTATTCTTAACTTCCATCGAATGATCACTTTTGTGATCTGTACTTATGTCGTGGGGGTAAAAATCTATGATTTCCTAAAAACAAGGTTTTTTATTTTAATTGCAACCTAATTGACTATATACCTTATTTTTAAAATGTACACCCTTGTGTAACTTTAATTTTATATCCTAAAAATTTCCCATAAGTTGAAAAGTCATTTATTATCATGTACAACATTGATGCAAACATTAAATATTCATTTCCGTAAGAATTATAAAAAATAACACCTAAATCCCATAATAATATCAAATCCTCAATTAATCAATCCAAATAAACCTAAATATTATTTACTAATTGTTTTCGTCCTGATATAATCATTGATTACATGATGTATTTTTATTTTAACTATAACCATTATGGAAAATTACAATTTACTATCACAATCATCCATGTATTGGGAGTGATAATTTGAAAACCAAAAGGATTAACTCCATATGTAGAAAATTAAAGAGGAAGGATTGTCATCTTATTTTAAAATACACGATACTTATGATCAATTCTCTTCCACTGAGGAGTGTTTTCCAGGTGAAATTCTTTCCATTCATTAATTATAATATCTATGTGCCACATCAACTGTCTTGATGTCTCCTTCATTATATATATGTGCCTAATCCTATGAATTATTGGAAGGTACAATAAAAAAATTTAGGTTTAGATTCATCATTCTTGTATCGATAAACAACACACATTACACATTCAATAATTATTTTTGTCCTTTATATACAATATAAAATCATTCAAGAATTGTTTATTTTTAAAGTGATCATACCCATTGAGATAAGCATTCATTTGATGTCGTATTTTTGGTAATAGAGATCATTATTTTCTGGGATCATGTCATTCAAGAGAGAAAGTAATTAAATAAAATTGGAATCACTCCATTTATTTCTTACATTCAAATTATACATCTATAGTATGGCTGGCAATACGGTATATTTTGCTCAACTAGAATACATTATCTTCATTAAACAACTGTTTAAATTATCTATCAATTTTGGGAAATCACAATTTTCATCATTACATATATTTATCATTTCCTCGATATAATCTTAATTATCATTGACATATGTAATCACATCCTTTAATCAGTCTTTATCATTTTCCACTCTTGTAATCATATCAGATGATCCATAAAATGCACTTCAATCCCAACCACTAGTTATATTCACTTATTCGCTATGTTTATTTGGACATTTATAACTTTATCCAATTCCTTGATAGATTATGTGTTATTCAAAATCCTCTTGAATAATTTTCCTTAAATAAAAACACTGTAAACAAGAATAAAGAAGTTGAGAAGGGTCATATGCATGATCTTTTGAAAAATTAATGAACTCTTTAACTCTATATTCATACTAATTTTTCAAAGGATGGGCATCAATCCATTCTTTATTTATATTCATCCTATTTGAGTCGGTAATGTTAATAGTTACAAAATAAACCCACAAAAAGTTGATATAAAAATTAAATAAGGATAACAAAAAGTTTAATATATTAAGTCTCTTTTCAAATTTATCTCCTATATCCACATTCCAAAACCATGGTCCTTCATTTGGTATCTTCTAGATAAATAAATCTTCAACTTTTACAGTAATTTCATAATTGGTCTAAATAAGAGAAATTTGTCCACATAAAAAAGTAATATGACAAAAATCCCATCATAATACACCTTTATATAGTTTCAATTATTTACATTATAGTTCAAGAACATAAATTCTACCATTAAAGCATTTAAATCCTAGTTACATTATCTCGGTTCCTACTTAATCCCACAAAATTCCAATTGAGACTAGAACTGAACCTTATATTTTATTTAGCATGAAACTATCTAGTGGATCTATTTAGACCACTTCCTTTAAATTTCCATGACATAATATAATATTGAAATCCAATTGTTCTAGAAATAAACCATCAATGTAAACCAATATGAGAACCATACAAATTATTATATTCTTTATATAATGTGAGAAAATATAGATGAAATATACTCCTTATAATTATTGAAATATATTTACAACTATAGACACGTTTCACTATTTTATATCATCCACTTTCTTTTTTAGATTATAAATCTAATTGTTCTATAGAGCCAACTTTCCTGGTTCCAATTCTATTATATAATATCTTTCAAAATAGTAGAGTAAATTCAATTATTCCTTCATTTTATACTTGAAAAACAATGGGGCCAATAGTTCGGCTATATTGAATCATAAAAAATAGAAAAACCACATGGCTTACCCACACATTACCCACTAGGGAAAAACGTATAGACTATGAAAACCATACAACTAGGGGAGGATAGATTGTGTGTAAGTTAACTAGAATAGTATACATCTGGACCTATTTCACAATTATAAGGGTTACCATGTATCCAAACCAGTGGACATGAGATACAACAAGCCACTGATCATCACATGAATAAATATAATATATGTAGTAAATCACATGTCAACTCTAACACCCAACCATGAAATATACATGTTTCACATACTTTAACAAGTATCATGCATTTCATATTCATAATCAATCTCATCCCTCCGAGTGAAAATGTCGAAATAGATATAGTAAACAAGGGTCACCCTAATTTAAACCATGCATGTAATGTTCCATGCAATGTAGGATTATGAGTTGAAATGCAGTTAAACATTAATTCACGCTTTTGGGAGGGATTCCATGAGGTATGTCCTATGGTTTTGATAGAGTTAGTGACATTCCCCATCCATGGTGTTTAAATAAATCTACTCATTATCCCTATAATATGTATTGGGTATCCTAATTCAATAAAAATCGAAATATAAAATATAATCAAAAAACAAAATTTTATATTTCCGTAAAAAACTATTTATAAAATCAAATTTGAAATCCCATTAACAAACCAAAAATTAATACAAATTCATATTTAAAATAACACACCCTCCTAAAAATAATCTAGTCAATTCCAAGAACTCTTTCACAAAACCAAAATCCATTTTTTATGTATTCAAGGAATACTTATGACACAAATATCTTAATTATTCAAAATTAGTGAAAATACTCTATATTTAAGAAATTTTAATTTAAAAAATAAAAAATCCATAGTTAAATTGAAATGAGCCTTAAATATTCTTTCGAAACATTCAACTCCCTTTATGAAAGAGATTTAGGTGAGTTTACAAACACTTGGCATGAAACCTATGAACATGAAGAATGTTTAAATCATTTTAATTCTATTTAAAAATAAAAAAGGGTGTATTGAACACATTTAATTTTTTAGAATCATTTAAAAACACACAAATCATTTTAAAAAATATCCATGTAGGAATTTTATATCTCTTTTAGTTGTTGAATTACTTGAAACATCTTTCCAGACTTTTGTAGACAACACTAGAACAATTCCTTTATTACATTCCATTTATTATAATTAATATTAGTACATTACATAATTAAATATTATATCATCAAACTAGAATAAATTGTGTCATAATTTTTTATGTATTAGAATCTTCAAACTATCTCCATAACCATAGATCAGAAGAAACAACTCCAATATACATGTAATTGGTTGGATACTCAATACATCACTGAAATTATCCCCATTAATATTGATATGTTCATTTATAACTATTGAAAAATATGTCGAAATATAACTTTGGGGTCTTCAATAACAAAATTTAAATTTATTTTCAATTCCATTGAAACGATTTAATCTTAATTCTTTTAAATAATCACTTTTCCACATCCTCTTAATGATAATATAAAAAACAAGTGTAATATCACTTTCCACAAGTTCATTACATAAATAAATGGGAATATATTCTAATAGAAAACTTATTATCCATCATTTTCATATTAATTATAGAAATTTCATGTCCCCATATATTCATTTATATTTATTTAACTAAAATTATTTCATGAGATATTTGAATAACTATATGTTTTTTAACAATTATCCATGAGAAATTTATCTCTAATACTGTTTGGGATAACCAATTATAGAAAACAAGATTTTTTTATAAGAAAAATATATTTTTCTATTCACATTATTCAATATTGTACTAATTTAGAATTCAACTATTTTAAGAATTTAAAAATAGATTTAAATTATAGTTCATAAACATGAACTCATCATAATGAACACATCATAAAATTATGGTGAATGTTTTTACAGTTCTCTTTTTATTGGGATATTGTACCATCAATTTTATTTGGGAAAATATAGAAAATATAGATGTTTTAAATGATTTGTATGGTACTATAAGGGTTTATGAATCAATGAGACATCATTTGAAGGTATTCAATGGAATTTTTTCTTTTTAAATGTATTTTATGAACATACCAAAAACAATCCAAAATCTATCTATATATTAGGAATTCATAATAATGTGGAAAAATGTCATACCCATTCAGTGACAGTACGAGAGTCTGATGAAGGTGGAGTCGGGGTAGGTAGTGGCAGCAGTGGAGGATATGGATGGGTTTTTAGTGGTGGTGGGGTTCACAGAGGATGAGGGTTAATGTTTGAGGAGGAGTTTTCACACAGAAGGGTTTTGTGGTAGGAGGTGGGGTTCAGCGTGTGGAAGAGGTGGGTTCATGGATGACAAGAGTTCGCGGCAAAGGTGGGTTCATAGTGGAGGAGGGGTTCATGGTGGTAGAGGAGGGATTCGTGGTGGTGGTCGATGGGTTAGCGGTAGAGTAGGGGCCATGGTGGTAGAGGAGCAGATGGGGCCGAGGATGGGTCTATAGTGCATGGTTCATATTTTTCAAGAGCTTGAGGTGTCCAAAAGAAGAAACCCACTATTATGGTTCATTTATAAAATTGGGACAATAATTTATCAGTTGTAGTTAAAAAGTGTTGATAAAGGTATGATTTATTAATGGTAAAATAGAAAGCATTGATAAAATAGGCCTTTCTCATCTCTAAAAATCAAATTTAAAAGTTGTATTTATTAGTGCATAAAATATAGAGATAATAAAGACCCCATTAATATGCGCTTATTTAGTGATGATAAATGCATATCATTATCATTTTTAAAAAGATATAATAATGATATAATGTTATTAATTTATTTATATTTATATATATATTTATAAAATTTTATATATTATTAATATATATTTACTTATCGAAAATTATAACTATAAATAAATAAATTTATATTTATATTTATAAAATTATAATAAATATACTAATTATATATATTAATAAAATTATAAATATAATAAATATTTTTTTTATAGATTTATAATTATTTAAATAAATAAATCAATATTTATTTATTTATTTTTATAATTATAAATGAATATATATATTCATTTAAAAAATTATGAAATTATAAGAAATATATTTACCATATCTATATTCTTATAAGTATATATAATTAATATACTTATTATATTTAGAATTATATTTATAATCTCATATATATATATATATATTATATAGGTTTTATAGGGTTCTCAGTATAAGTGACCTTGTAATTATTAATTGAGGATAACTCTTTGAAGGTCCCATTTGACTATGTACTTTGATTCAAAAATGAATAAACTATGACATACATCTTGTCATGCTAGAGATATAAATATTATTATGCTCTTGTCAGTTAACATAAGATCAATTCTATGTAAATGGGTACAAACTGAGGATTAAATTACTCATCAATAGAGCTTGTGACATTACCAGAGAAAAGAACATTGAAGTGCACTATTGGATAGTTCTATGAACACATCAATGATAGGATTTTTTATAAGAGTTTGGAAAAATTTATTTAATAAAATATGTTTTATATGAATGATACATCATTATTCCTCAAATTCGTGTTACTATAAATCATTTTTTATCAATTCATGTGTAGTAGTATGAATCGTTCCTATCACTTTCATTGGAATAATATACATAAGTTATTTCATGATAATTTATCTCATGAATAATATGTATATCATATAATACCCTAAATTTATATTTGAGAGAAATAAAATATTTTTTAATTCATGTTAACTATAATCAGTAATCAAGAGAATTTTGTTTTCAAAAAACTCATTTTTTTTTCAAGAAATATATTATCATAATGAAATGACCACTCAATATGATAAACTTTTAGATACATGATTTTTTTTATTATACCTAAATATTTGATGTGATTAATTCCATATTATTATGGTTTCACCATATATAAGAAATCATATTTTTTATCCACCACCTCGTGAACACAAATTATTTAGGCTAACCACTATCCCCTTCCAAAGGGAGTAAGATTTGAGACTGTTCATCTTGTGTTCTATCTAGGTGGGTGACCATGGAATTATGACAAAATTATATCCCTTTGATGTGAAAGAAAAAACTATAAATAATTATCATGATATTATGTATAATGTTATTTTTTTAAACCTCTTCTATATTTATATCTATAGAAACCCATGTCTATGTGATTATTATAATCCAAGAAGTCTTTAAAAATAGTCGTGGTCATGATGGAGTTGAAGAACTGAAAACACATCTCTATGTTATCATGAATGGTTGATGAGGAAAATATTTTCAATCAATTAAAATTGAATTTAATTCTTTTAAATCCCAAAAGAAGTGTTATTTTAAGAAACATTTCTACATTTTATGATATTGGTGATATTTTGGGATTAATAGTAAAAATGGCCCAAATCGTAATTTTACCTATTTGAAATTATTTCTGTATTTTGTCAATAAAATTTTATAAATTAATATAAATTTTCAAATTTTTTCTATTCCTGATTATATACATCAAGGGATTAATGTAATCCTTCTTGAAAAACATTTGAATAAACCATATGGTAGCTCCAAATAAGCTCACAAGTTGGACCTTGAAATCCATTTTCAGATCTGTATGTTTTGGTTGTGGGGTCCATAACGCATTCATGGTTAACCCAATTGATTTTAATTTTTTTGGGTTGACATAAAGGATATTTTTTAACATCTTTCATGAAGGAAAGGACATGCGAATAGTATGTTTTAATGGTAATTAAATCACTCTAATCTTGATGTTTTTGATTTGGATAGTCTGACTAGAAATAACTAATTGTAAGAGTAAAATAAGCATAACTCTCGAAATACATGTCCAAATACACGGATATTTTGAGGAGCGATGGAAATGATAATTTGGAACAAAATTAAATAATGTTAAAACACGTGAATAGTTCATTTAATGGGGATAAAACACATTAACATTTGGGGGAATATTTCTACGTAAAAAGGGAGTGGAGTTCCTCCCTCTCAATGCGTCTCATTCAATACCATTCCTTTAAGGACACCAAGAAGGATAACTTTTTGTATTATTCTCTTGTATTTCTTTTCTTTTCCAATTATTTTTAAAGTCAACTTCATCCTCATTAATCACTATTAACCTTACCATGTTGAGGTGAACATTTTGAGTGATTGGGGAAGGGTTGGTTTCCAATTTTGTAATGCATGAGTTCTTGGGCATAATTGAATGATATTTTTTCATATTTAATTTTTTTTTCAATTTAGTATAGAGGATTTTATTATGAAGTGAAATCATTCTATAATTTTAATTCTGTTATTTTTTTCCTTGGTAAAATAATCATTATCTCCCTTCACTGATTTTTGGTTTATATACGATGGAATAAACCAGGGATTAGGGGTGAAGTACTTGATGAACGTCAGTAAGTGTAAATGGGGTAGTGAATGTTCTTGATTATTTGGGATAAATATAACCCAATTGGTTATTTCCCAATCCAATTGAGGATATTCAATACAACAATTTTTAAAATGGAATGAGAGTTGACCAAACATATACATCAGTAAGGTTTTCTATCACCATCTTAATTTCACCAAGAAAGTGAGAGGAAAAAATTGTGGAAACTCACACTAACTAACTCAAAAGAATATGATTGAATTAAATTAAACATGGATGGAATTATAGTTGGGGAAATGACTCCAACATAATCAAACTTTTAATAACATAGTGTTTAATCCTTTGAATTTTTAATTTCCTTTCAGTCATTTTCATATCGATTTATTCTAAAACCACACCATTTTTACTCTCATTTAAAAGTAACAAACTATTTTGTGCGAACTCTTATTAAATAATATTCCTATGGCTAATCAACAGACTATACATAGGGAATTTTGAAAAATTGTTTTCCACATCCTATGATAGGAATTCATCAAACATGGCGCTACTTCCAGGGAGGTTGTTCCATAATCTAATTGTAAATATTTGAATCCTTTAAATTTTAAAAAAAAATCCATGTTTTTTTTCAAATGATTATTTCTTTATTTCATCGAAAGCTTACCCACAAGTACAAGAACAAAATTTTAACTCATCTTGGTCTACAGAGTATAGTATTTCATTTTTGGCTAAACAGATTTTAGGAGTTTGAATCTAAATCATCCAAGAGGATGAATTCAAGGATCTCATTAAAATAATTAATGGTAAACATGAATACCTAGTATTTGAGGATTTTTTCAGAGAATTAATTGAACTCCAGGAGTATTTTTTGGAATTTTATCAAGAAATAGTTGAGGTAAAAAATGATATTTCAAAGGTGAAACACTAAGAAGGATAATTTGAGAAGGATATTGATGCCCGATATGATTGAATTAGTAAAACCAGTGCAACACCTAGAGAGTAAAATAGAGTGGATAGTAGAATATGTACTTGAATCCCATGAAAACAAATAGAGACAAAACAAGAACAAAACCAGAAAAAATAATGTAAGATGTAGACCTAAATATCTTTCATGTTGAATAACCAATGTAGGGATTGATGAAATTAAAAGAAGATCCATTGAGCCCAGATCAATCAATGTTTGGGGATATTTATGAAGATGATATTCTTACTGAAATACATATGGGAGATCAAAAAGATATAGATAACTTCTGGAATGAATGTGAGGAACTACTTGTTCCAACTATTCCTCATAATGTAGAAGATATAGCACCATTTAAAGAAGAAAGATCTTAAGTGGTTTAATTTGAAGAGAATATTGAGTAGTCTAAATACCTACCTTTATCTAATGAAATTCAATTAAATGTTCAACATCCCAAAAAAGAGGAAATTGAAATTGAAAAAACTCTTGGAGATAATCTTTTCATGAAATCTTTATCATTTGATATTCTTGAATCTTAATTGTTTATTACCTCCACTTTTTTTAATTTTTTAGATTTAGTGAAAACTAGTATTTCTTTGGATGAAGACGATGAAAAATAATATTCATATGATGTAGAACATATAGAGCTCTATGAATTTTTTTAGAACTAATTAGAGGGTGTTTAAGAGGAGATCAAAGAGGCTCTACCTAAGGGAAATGAGAAAAAAGTTGCAGATATTGAAAGGGATGAATTTTATATTGACACTTCATGATTTAATATTTATAAAATAAAATTACATTCTGACATTCCATTCGATTATTCCATTGATATAGAATACCATAAACAACCACTTGATAATAATGAAGATATTGTGCATGTGGAAACAATGAAAGAGGAAGAATCATTCATTATTCTAAATCCACCAAAAAATATTGTATCTCATTACAATGGTGGTGGAATTGGGATGATATATCTATAAAGACCTCAACAAAAAAAAGCACAATTACATGCTGGAATGAATAATTTTTATTGGTTAATTGGAAATAAACTTCACCCACCATAAGATTAGGGATAACCAATTAGCACTGCCCATCTGGATGTTGTCAAAACACCGAGCCTACATGGGGGATTAAACCAAGAACTAACTCATAATATCATTATAAATATACTTTTTTCTCTTTCAATAAATATCTTATGTTTCATTTTGTTCTTTTATTTATAGGTTTTCAGATTGAAACACTTTAGAGAATAACTCAATGTTGGACTGAAAATATGTTATGTTGTTCTACTCTTTCTTACTTACTTGTTTGTTGTGAATCAATAATAAATATAATTATATGTAAAATACTTTATAATTAATTTAGTAAACATCATAATTTATGATATGGGGAAGGGATCCTTTATAGTTTTGGATTCTCATTTTTTGTGTGGTTTACAATTTTTTTTAATTTTTTTTTGTTTTTCTAATAATTATGTGTTTATTTTTAAAATTTAGAGTGTTTTCAAAACTTTTGAGCTGAAAATATTATCAGTTTTATTTTTGAAACCATTTTCAATGATTGTAGTAATCTATTATATGAAACTGAGCTTAAATGAGTGCTGAAATTACTTTGTTTCAAGTTCAAATCTTTTGGAAATTTATGAAAAGTAATATATTTTTAAATACCATGCAACATATCACTAAATTTATTTATGAAATCACTTTCCTATAAGGATTCGTTTCCATTTTTTCATATTCACTACATTCACCTCATTTCTTGAAAGAACTATACTATGCTTGATTTAACTATAATTTGATTTATTCTGGTCAAAATATGAGGGTTTGAGGTACTTTTGTTTTAAATTATTGATGAATTTAATTTTTTAAGACCCTGTAATTCTTTATATTATAGTAAAAATGACACATTAATCCTTGTATCCCTTAGAATCCATGAACAACCTGTTAGGTTATCCACATTACAAGAAACTTTTCTATATCCAACCTTCCCTTGAAGTGAAATTGCATGATCTTGTTGAAGATATGTATAGGGGAAGATTTATTGTGATGTTCTACTATATTTAGTGATACTTTGGCTGGAAAATAAAATATTGAATATCTAATCTTTCTACTGAAGAATTATTTTTTGTTAAAATATGGGTTTTTTTCTGGTTTATTCATAATAAAATAAGTTGTGCCTTTCTAGAGGTTCCAATGTAAAAAAAAATTTGCCTATCCGGATATTTATAAAAAAACAATGTTTGAGAAGAAATATTTGTTGGTAAAATGCAAATTTTTTTGAAATTTTCTTTATTTATCATGATTATGTAGTTGATTTTATTCAAAGATGAAGAATAGGAGACTATAATTCAGTGAAAATTGGAATCTTGTAATTTTGCTTCAAAAAGATCCAAGCCCTCCATTTCCATCTATAGATTTTTTTAACAACTAAATTCATCCGACCAGAAGGCACATAACAACCCTGAAAAGTTTTCAGGAGAAACAAATGTCCTTGACTCATGTTGGGTGTAAATGTCGGAATTTATCAAGCCTATGGTAACTCTTGTGTGAGTTTTTATGAGAAAATCCTTGTTGAACACTTACAATTGTGAGATGAAAGAAAATTCATATAAGGCAGGTGTTTTGTCAGCATTGGAAAAGAATTTAAGTGGAAATATATTAAATAATCTAAATTAGAGAACATGAAATAATTTCTTTGATGATTCATGATATCTTTTAGTTTCTTAGTGTGGATTTGGTATATTAAATTGGTATGTGTTTTGTATTGGATTTGATATAATTTTTATGTTTACCTGTCCATGAGTCCAAGTTAGATTTGATTTAATTTTTATGTTTACTTGTCCAGGAGTCCAATTTATATGTGAGGTAGAATTGATATAACAAATATTTTAAATAAATTTACATTGAATTTCATTTTTTTTAAATCCAACCAAAGAGTTAATTTAAGATAAATTGGTGCATTTTATGATATTGGTGATATTTTGCGATTAATAGTAAAAAGGGCTCATTTAATACTTTTAACTCTTTCAAATTATTTATGTATTTTTATCCTTAATATTTTCTCCATTAATCCAAATTGAGAAATTATTTATTTTCAAGATTATGCACAATGAGGGATTCATTTCATCATTATTTTCCAGAAGCTGAATGGACGGTATGGAAGGTCTAAAGAAGATCACAACATGCACTATGAAAACTATATACAAATCTGTCTATTTTTTGTATGGGGTACATATGTCATTTATGGTGGACCCAATTGCTGTGAAATTTGATGGGTGGGTGAGAATTAAATTTTTTAATATCCATACTGAATAATAGGATGCATGAATAGGCATTTTTCATGGTTATTAACGAACTCTAATCCAGAGGTTTGCGATTTGGGGAGTCTGGCTGAATAGAATAAATTGTCAAAGTAAAATGACCATAAATCTTAGAAAACATGTCCAAATACACTAATATTTTGAGTAGAGAAATCCAATATAATTATTAACCACATTAAATAAGGATTAAATGTGTAAAGAGGTCATTTATTGGGTCTACCACGTGTCACCTTTCGGGGGACACTTTCTGCCTATAAAAGGAGTGGAGCTCCTCCCTCTTAAAGCATCTCATTCCATCCCATTCCTTTTCAGACACCAAAGAGGATTGCATTTCTTCTTTCTCCTTTTTATTTATTATCATTTCCATTTATTTGTAATACCTTATTCTTCCCTATTCATCTCTATAACCCTTACAATGGAGGGGTAAAATTTTTGAGTGATTAAAGAAAGGTTGGTTTCCTATTTTGTAATGCTTCAGTTCTTGGACATAATTGAATGAAATTAATTTCTTCATTAATGTTTTTTTCAATTTCATATAGAGGATTTTATTATTAAGTTCCATTATTCTTGAATATTAATTCATTTATTTATTTTTTTCCTCTGTAAAATAATCATTATCTCTCTCCAATGATTTTTGGTTTATATATGATGGAATAGACCATGTAGTAGTGGTGAAGTACTCAATGATCGTAAGGAATTTTAAACGATGTAGTGAATGTTCTTGATTTTATGGGTTAAACAAGACCCGATCAGGTATTACCCAACTCCATTTATTATATTCAATACTAATTTTTTTCACATGGAAGGTGATTTGACCACACTGAGATATTGGTAAGGTTTTCTCTCACTATAATAATTTAACCAAGAATGTGAGAGGGAAAAGTTGTGGAAAATCATTTTAATCAACCATGATGAAGATTTTTGAATTAAATTGGACAAGTATAACATTAGAATTAAGAAATTAACCCTAACACAATCACCATTTTAATATAATAGTTTTAAATAATTTTAATTTTAAATTTCCATTAAATCATTATCTAATCAATTTATTAAAAAAAACACATTTTTACCCTTATATAAAAGTGAAAAACTATTTCATGTTCAGTCCTATTCAGGAGACTTCTTAGGTATAATCACATGAGTGGACATATGTAATTAAAAAACTATTTTTCCATGATCTACG
Source organism: Viscum album (assembly GCA_963277665.1). Taxonomy (NCBI): domain Eukaryota; kingdom Viridiplantae; phylum Streptophyta; class Magnoliopsida; order Santalales; family Viscaceae; genus Viscum; species Viscum album. The sequence continues at coordinate 1,273,674,535 of OY728146.1, forward strand.
GTAGGCGTGCGTCAATTGTGATGGAGTCCCCACCAATATACCAAGAGTTATGTACTATACTAATGGTATAATGATATCTGTACAAATCTTTTCGATATATAGTTTAAAATTATTCTTAAATGAAATTGATTAACATAGGATTATTTTAAAGTGAATGAAAATGAAAAATGAGTTCGGATGAGTAATTGATAAGAATGATGATAACATTTTTTCCAATTCATCCTGTTATTTTTTTAGTCGGAATTACATTCAAGAAATTCATAACAGCATTTTTAGATTTGAAGGCATGTATGAGCATAAAAATTTGGATAAACTCTATAATAGGCAGTATTGATAGGTTTTATTTTTCCGATTGTATCGGGATGTATTAATGCATTATTGGGGATCATACACCTCTTAAATTTGATTTGAAATAAGATAATATACATAAAATGGTTTTTATCCATTGAAAACGTTCTAACCATCCTTTTTAGGGATATTAACATACCTTATAAAATATATATATACTTGATAATGGTTGTTACTCTAGTAGATCTGGTGAGAGTGTTTAATGATATTTTACACATCTTATTCATAGAAGGTTGAGTGATGTACGGTTTCTAACATACCCAGATATGTATTTAAATGTATAGAAAATATATTATGTAAAGGCTTTGAGAACTAGGATTGAGGAGGAAATGAGAATTCACGTAAGGGTGGGGAGATCCATTTAGTGAGGCAAAGATAAATACCTTATAGCCACATCGTATGAACTAAATTAAGGGGTTATATTAGAGAAAAAAACCAAAAAAGTTGTCAAGATGAAAAACAATCTTCCATCATTTGAAAGTGGACCTATAATAGAAATAGGAATTTTATGGGACCTATCGTCATGGATAGCCTATGAATAACAAACCTAAGATAAAGGAGAAATAAATAAATTAAATTTTTCAACATGATCCGTAGTAAATAACCACCTATCTCTCATGGCACCAAAAACCCAGTAGTAACATTAATCTGCAATTGATTGGAATAGTATTTTGAAGACACCCATACTGAGGCCTTTTACCAATGAGTATCCTTGAGAAAACACCCCAAAATAATGGATATATTCTAAATAGTATGAATGGTTGACTAGGGGACTAATGGACAGATGTATTAATGGGTTATAGGAGACTATGATATTTTAGGAGTAGGTTTCTTTCTTCTTTATGAGGAAAATGAGTGGCCATGAATCCCACATTCTTATAAAATTATAATCAAATAGTTGAAGATAATTAGTTCCCAATAGGAGATTCCAAACCAATATCCAAGAAGGTTTTATTGGGAGAAATAAAATAAAGGTCCATCTAATCAAATATCCCCACTACCATGGTATGGAAAATGCTTCATATGGAATTATCTACACAATAAAACACAAAAAACCAAAGGGTTTCTAATAGTAAAGGGATCCCTTGAAGACATATCCAAATATCTATAACCAAATGAGTATAACACTGTATTAATATCCATGGAAATATGATATATAAAAGATAAAAATTCAATCAAAATGGTAGAAAATCCTAGACATAGATTCCCTGGAATATTTACATGAGAAGAGACGAATAGAAAAATTACAAAATTTGAGCATAGAAATAGTTACATGAGAGAAAGGATTCCACGATCTGATGAAGCATTAAAAATATAGAGGATATAAATGATCAAGTAAGAACATAGTGATTATGCTCAACTAGTGATAATCCACAACACCATAAATCATTATATTGAACAATTATAAACATGGATTTAAATCATTAATATTTAAAACCACAAGATAACACACCACTAAAAATATGTCTTTTAAAAACTTCTAGAAATCACATTTATCAACATTAGAAAATCACTAATAATCGAAGTTCAATTAAAAGAGGTCCCTTTTTTCAATGCAAAATAAGCATTGAAGCTTCATTTGATTCTATTAATTTCCTTGTTCATATCATATCTAATAGAATTGTTTGAGCCTCGAGTCTTAGTGTTGATGTCCCTAAATATATCTTACGACAAAGAAATATCACCCTTGAAAAGCTCGACCCTTCACAAACCATGATTAATTTTGGCTACCCATCACAGGATGTGAGTTGATAACCTTGTGTTGAGTATGATTGCATGAATTAGGAATGGTACGTAACACGTAACTACTAATCAAAAAATGGAATTTATTTATATTATTTTTTCTGGAAATTCTAATTATTGTCCAACTCTATGTTTTCAACACCCACATTAATAATGATTTTTAACATCCCACCCCAACCATTTAGTAGTACTACCACCTTCCCTTTAATAGCACAATTTCGTCCTTCACCTGCCCATGCAAGCCTTCCTCTCATGGGTTTCGAACCGGACACCTCTTTTTCATACTCCCAAGACTTTTCCACTTATGTATATTGTTTTGTATATATTTTATGATATATCAATATATTAATATTATTTCATCACATTTTATATATACATATATATATATGAAAAAATATATAAAATTTGTTTTTTTGTGTGTGTATTCATGAGTGTGTGTGTTTATAAATATATACATACATACATATATATATATATAATATGTGTGAATATATAAATACAACTATACATGTTTATATTTGTTCACTTATATTATATATTAATATATATATATATATATATTAGAATATATTCTTAATACTTACACTAATATATATATATATATATAATAATTGTGTAGGTATATAAATATTCTTACATTTATATTTTATATAAAATTGTTTTTAATTGTTATTTAGATAATGATTATATACTGATAAATTTATTTTATTTTTAAATATGGTTAATTATAAATTTATAAAATTAAAATTTTATTTGTGAATATATAAAATATTTGTATATATTTTTATAGATTTTATAATAAATAACAGTAGATTGTGAAAAATGATAAAATTTTAAATCTATAATATCAATATTAATGGAATCCATAGAAATAATTTTAGTTCTCACTAAAATAGAAAAAAATAACCTCTTAAACAAGTATAAAAATATATCAAATGATGAAAATATTGGGTACCCAAACTAAAAACTCTGTTTTTGAGGCATTATGAGCCTTTTTGGACATGAGAAATGAAACATAGGGTTTACCCTATGTTACTACATCACAGAGCTCTTCGTAGGATTTTATTTGATATGTGGTATAGATTAAATGAACATCCAGAACATAAGTTATGGTCATTTGAAGTTCGATTTTCATTATTCAACTTATTTTAGATGTTTTTTTAATTTTTTATTTTTTTGTTATAAAATTTTTATTAAATGATTATTACATGATAAAAATTACAAAATTAATAATTTAAAATATATTCTCAATTATTTTACAAGCCATTTTTTACAAATTATCTTATATATTATGTATAAATTTCTATTTATCTTCTTTAAAACATATTTAAAAAATATATATTAAATCGATTTGAATATAAATATATTTATATATAAATACATTATATTTAATGAAATATATTTCTTGAAGTATTCCATTTAATAGTGCTTTTAAAGAAGCACCGATAAAGGGGAATTTATCAATGATTTTAAAAAAATCACTGATAAAGTGGGGGGGGGGGCTTTATAACCACTAAACAGAAGCACTAATAAAAGGTAGTACTGTGAAAATCAGTTTCAGTGGTAGTGAATATGGTTAAAAAAATTTGAGGGAGAACAAAAATTTAAATATGTATAGGGGACGTGGGATAAATATCCCATAATGTTGATATAGATTTCATTGTAATAAGTTTTATTAAAAATTAATAAAACTATTATAATGTTTTCTTATTAACTAAAAATTAATTTTATTTCATTAAATAATGAGCATTATTTTATTAATATATTATTTTTTATGGAATGTGAATGCTAAACTATGATGAAAAATAATATATATCATTCTGATCTATATATACATGAGACAAAATCCATATTCAATTATGTTAAGGAAATAATTCATAAGTAATGCTTCAAAGACCGCTAGTATTTCTTTTGATTCCCCAAAAAAATGCTCCTGATATTTTGTAATCATAATTTATAATAGTAGAATCAAAATATTTTCCCAATATTGAAGTTCAATTTTCATTAAATAGTTAATATTTAATGCATTACACTAAATAAAAATATTTCATATACATTATAAATAAGTTGAATAAAATTTTAAATATCTGAATGTGATATATATTTTTTAATCAAAATTGAATCATGAATATTATACTGTATCATGATCTCTTTTTTTGGAATTAATAATAAATATTTTTACTTCTAGATGCAGAAGAGCATTTAATATTTTTCTAACTCTATTGATGTATAAAAATATATGATGATTTACAAATATTTTATTGTCAATAAGAGAATTTTATTATTTTATATTTACATTTATCTTAATTTGTCTATTTTAATTCATTATTCATGTAAATATTTTTTTTATTTTGTATAAGAAATTGGAAATGTTTCTAATTCTTATATTCTCTTATTATGATTTTTTTCAGTAACATATAAGAGAAGAGTCTGTTTTTAATTTATGGGTTTATAAGATATGACTTTGAAGGTCATAAATTATCATGGTGTGTTTTAATATAATTGAAATGTATATATGGTATATAATTATATGTATAAAAAGGTATGGTTATGAAATTAATGGTTTATTTTTACCACATATTCTTAAATGTACTTATTCATTTATAGAAATATATTTCTTACCATAATGTTGGAATATTTATGAGAAAAATGATGATTTTTTATATATTCTATATTTATTTTAATGTCTTTTAATATTTTTTATTTAAATTTATTATAATATTTTTTTATGTATAATTATTTATAACATATATAATACATTCACTTTATATGACTATTAAGGAATAATTTTTGGAAAATGATTATTATTTAAGACTAAAATATATCTTTTCATTCCATGGATTCTGTAATGGTATGTATAGAACCTTTGTTTATATAGATTTCACCTTATATAGTCCCGGTCAACCTAATTTTCAAAATAGTAAAATAATTATATGTTAAAAAATTACATTTTAATTTATTATAATAAATTTTTTTCTCTAAACCTAGTCTTCACGTGAATGGATAATAAGACCCTATGGTTAATAAAACATCGTTTTCTCCATTATCTATGTGGAGATACATTTATGTTTTCTTCAAATCACATTTGTTTCTAATAACATTTATATTCAAAAAAGAGAATGATATCTTGTATCCAATACCAATATATTAGAATAAAAATTATTTTAAACATAATAATACATAATATATAAATTGAAAGAATTTCTAATATATTCACCTATGAATGGGGACATATTTCAAATACATATTTCAGTTTCCATTTGGTTTGAATTTAAAATATATGACATTAGATATTACATATCATTTTTTCTTTTAATGTTACATTTTTTATTTAATTATATAGCTGAACATAACTAAAAACATATAATATAATTATAATGAATACCAATCCTATTAAAGGATCAAGTAAAAACATTCTGAAAATTATTATTCTCCTTGAAAATTTATATTCATTATGAAAATTGATAATCAATTTATAATTAATAATTATTATTCTGTATGAATTTAAAAATTCATTATTGATTATAATAATAAAATAAAATAATATCAATAAAATAAATAGTAACTTTATATAATTAGTATATTAAAAATTACAGACAACAAGGGTAAATATAAGGGAACATTTAAATATCATACTCTACAAAAATTATGAAACATCATAATTATTTTTTTGAATATTGTACATTAAAGTGGTTCAAATATACATTAACAATTAATAAATTAATCTAATCATTAATATTTTAGAGTATTTTTTATGAATACTAACATAGGTATTAAAATTTCAAAGGATGTTTTTTTATGATTTAAATAATCATCATTTCTCTTTGAGAGGTGATAGTATCCCATGATTTTTATTAGAAAGGATAAACCAGAATGTTATGATTTTATTTTTTATAGATATATTTGTAATTATTAATACAAATTAGTACAATTTTTATTTATTTATTACATTTTCAAGGAACATTCAACATGGAAATTAAAAATTAGAATTAGTTTTAAAGATATGTTTCAATAGAAGAACAAATAAATTAATAAATTTTTAGCAATATTAAATCATGTTATTTATATAAAATCTATTAGAAGACCAACCAAATTTATGATAATTTTCAAAATGTTACAATTTAAAATTTTCATAATTGAAATTAATTAATAATTAATTAATTTTATACCATGATTATTGTATATTGGTTTGAAATTTTCATAATTGAAATTAAATAAATATGTCTTCCAACAATGATTTCTATATAATTCATCAAATTGTTCCATTTCAATAAAAGAATGACAAATATTAATATAATAAAAAACTACCAAATAAAGTTATTTATCCAAACTTCCCTTGTAATCCATTGAATAAAAAACTATCTTCCATGACATGAATCATACACTCTGACTTTCCATCTTATTGGTGAATTTTTTTTAATGAAATTTAATTTAGAACTAAATGATTTCAGATGTCATTTATCAAAATTATATCTTAAACTAATATTATTGTTTGATACAATGGAGGTATAAAATATATATAACTTAACGACATCATTTAGATATATTTTATAAATATTTTATAAAATACAAAGTATCACAAATTGGAAAGTGATTTTGAAGGTATTTTAATTGAAAAACAATAACCCAAATCACAATATTACCTTATTATTTCTATTGAAATACCACTATTAAATCCATGCATATGTTTTTTCATTTTAACATCATCGGTATAAATGTTTGAAAAATTACTTTTATAAATTTTTAATCTTGTTTAATATGATGTCAATTCAATCATTTCATTATACTGTCAGAAATATCACTATTCATTCCATCCCACCAATGAAAATCATGAAGGTATCTATACACATTAGTAATGTCATATTAAATGGAATATGGGTAACTATAAGCCTCACTCAACAATTACATAATAAAATGTGAAATATAAGGCATACATATTTGTTTTACAGATAATAAGAAACATTATTTGTAAATATTAAATTTATGTAATTAGACCTACTTAAAAATTCCAAATATTCATGTATAACATGATCCACATTGAGAGAATTTTTAATTCTTTATTTCAGAGATAATTTTACATCCAGCTGATACAAAAATTTTATGTATCATGAATCCACGAATTTCATTCCAATACTCATCAAATAACTAATAAATAGGTAATATTCTTAATTATTAATTGTTAATGTAGTGTCATTTTTCAAACTCATGTAATCCACTACATTTTACCCTTCCTGGATGATAATGAATAAAAAAAAATAATTGTTGATCAGTTCCAAATGGATTCTTTCTCGCATGTTCAATTTATTCTATGTGAATATACACATCCAAATTAATATATATATATTTCCTAAACATTACCCCATATAAATAATTCCTCAAATTTTTAAACATAGAACCCACAATAGATAATTTCAGATCATGTGTAGCATAATTAAGATCATGAGGTTTCAACTAACATGAATCATAAGAAAATTATGTAAACATTATATATTAGGATAGAACCATGCCTTTATATGAAGCATCACTATAGATGAATTTTTTTTCATATTTAGAAAAAATGGACAAAACCAGATCCTTATCCAATTATCATTTTGGTCTTTGGAATCAACAATAAAATTGGTTTTCCTGTATAACCTTTAATTCATTTTGTGTTAACTTCGTATGTTTATTAGAAAACCAATAATATATTTCAATAACCCATCAACAGTAACATTATATCCTAATGAAATATGAATCTCTGTGACATTTGTGTGTCTTTTCCATTTTCCAACAACCAATTATTTAGTAGGGTTGATAGTTATTCCATATTTATAAACAATATATCCAGGGAATCAATTTTTTTCTACCAAAATTCACACTTTCAAAATTTTCAATATTTTTTTTTCATGTATTGTAATAAAATATTTTGGTTTCTATCATGTTCTTATTATATTTTAAAATATATCAAAATAGAATCAATAAACACAACTATAACCCTATCCATAAAGTCATGGAAAACTCTTTATATATTAATTACAAATTAATAATTTTCATTAGACATCAAAACCAACATAACTAAAAACACTTAATTCCCATATCTATATAGAAATACAGTCTTTAAAATAAATTCCTCATTTCCAGTCATGTGATGGTAAACCAACATAAGATAAATCTTAGAAAAATAATTTCCTCCCTAGAGCATATAAAACAAATCATAGATTTGAGGAATATGGTACTTGTTCATAACAGTGATGTTAATCAAAATATTATAATAAAAGTAATGTCTCGTTGACCAATATTTCTTTGTACTTATAAAATTAGAGAAACCAAAAGTGTTTTATAAGTACAATGAAAATTTTATCTATAAAATACAAGTATTGATATTTTATTTCAAAAATATCTAATTGATCCATTTTATAGGTGGTTTTTTAATAAGGATTTTTATTAGAAAATAAATCAACAGTATATTCAACATCATTACTATGAATTACAATATTAAAATTATCAGTAAATATATCTATGTATTAATTCAACACTATTACCTGACTAATTTGAATAGTTTATTTGTTTTGAAAAGTATGATCTGGAATATATTCAATACCGTCACTGAAGAATTTTTCAAAGTATTGGAAAGTTATTAGAGGTGTGAAATCATTGAAAAAAAATTTCAATGCTCTATTTCAACACTCAGATGTTTTTATGAAATATTTTATTTAAATAATTTTTATTCTTATGTAGATTTATTTTCATGCAATTGAGAGATTAAATGAACAACAATACACCCTTATTATAAAATTGTCGTTATAGCCTTGTAATTAGGTTAGCAGGAATAATTATAACTAACATATGAAAATGCATTGTGAATTTTTTGGCAATCAATTATTTATGAAAAATAAAAATCTATTAGATATTTTTATTGTTTAGTTAATTATTTTTGGTAATGAAATACTAAATATTTTATATTCTTTCAATGTATATTTTAGTCATATGGTATGAATAAAATCTTATTTTGTGTATAAAATCATAATTTTTTTTAAAAAAATTAATATTACATATTTGAATAGAGAACCTCTTTTTATTAATAATTTGACACAATAATAATTTCTATATGATAGAATAGACATTTTATTTTAAAGCATGATATAAAAATTTACTTTGGATGAATTTTTGATATTTTTCAGATAACGTTCATGTTTTGATGAATTGTAAAAATACGATATATTTTCATTAAACCTAAATTTTTCAATGAGATAATTTATTAAATTAATTTATAATATTGAATAGTTTTAATTTATAAATAAAAAATTATTTTATCATTAAATATAATTTATTCCAATAGCATAAATTTTACTTTGCATTCATAAGTAAAAACATTTCAATATTTTCTAATGTTTTAACTTTTAAAACATGTTTCCTCATTTCAACAATGATATTAATTTTAAATTAAACACTGAAACATATGTGTTTTTAATTTTGAAAATTTTATTTTATATTAGTAAATGGTATGTCCAAATTTTGTTAATAGGATAATTATTTTTTTGGAATTTTGAATAGTAACTTTGATATTTATTTTAATTCCCATGGTTAATGGAAAATAGGGTAATTATGGGTAAAACTAATATTATAAAATTTCCATTAAACATATAAAAAATTATATTGGATGACTAAATTCGACCCTAAACATATATTTTAAGAAATTTAATCACTTAATTGCTAATTACCTATGAATACAACATGAATGTAATAAATACTAATGAATGTGTCAAAATGTCACAATCTCATTTTATATAAGTATACTAATTTAATATATGGATAACTAAAATATAATATCGACTATAGATAGTTTTTGAAAATATAAACTAATTAACTACATCATATAAGTTTATTTATAATTTTTAGATACTAAATAAGTACAATTAATAAAGACACACAAGTGATGTAAAAATTATTTTATTAATAGAAATATAAAATAAATGGTATTAAAAATATTAAAATAAATATCATCGGAACTAATTAATGTGCTCTAATAATTTTCTAGGTTAGTATGTCATTTTAAGAGTGTATTATTTATTTTTATTTAAATTTATCATCAGTATGGATTTCATTTAAAGTCAAATTAATAAATAGTGTCAAAATTACACTATTGATATTATATAAAAAAATATTTTATTAAATTATTTAAAAATCGTAAAAAAAATTAAAAATTAAAAATTGATTATTATACGGTCTAAAATTTCATAAAAAATCCATTTATGTTCAATTAACACCATATAATTAAATATTTACAATCATTAAATATTTAGAATGTTATTATGACAATTAAATTTTAATAGAAAGACTAATTGTCAATTAAAAATATATTGTTTAAATTGAAAAAATAATTTGTCAAAAATTTATTCATTTATGAGGTTAAAAAACTATAATATATAATATTTTATGTTGGGATAATTTGTTGGTTTTGCGTAGGTTTTTATTTTATTATTAATTATTATTTATGGTGTTTCCAAAAGTTCCCTTCACCTCAATTAGAAAAGTCCACAACCTCCCTCACCTCTTAGATTATTATATATCCTTAATATATGGACACCCCTTACCTTATTCCTTTTAAAAATCCTTATTTTAATTTTAGTGGTTTTTTTTATCTTCCAAGTCCAACTCTAGTGTCTAAGCAGAGATGTTGTGGTAACACGTTGAGGGAGAGGTAATATCTTCTAACAATTCTATCACAAAAAATATTATTTCAATTCTTAATCATTAGTTGTTTCATTATAATGTAAAAAAATTAGTATCCATCATATATTTATATGTTTTTTAAATATTAAACAACAATATTTTACCTTTTATCCACCTTATGAAAAACAAAATCACTGAGCGTGCGTACGTACGACTTAGCATCTCCAAGCTGTTGTGTAATCTGTTTTTCACCGCCACCTTACATAGATGGTTATAATTATGGAAATAATAACTACTTATGATTATTATAACTGGATACAAATTATGAAATAATATACACCATCCAATTCAAAACCACTTAACAATTTCAGACTGATAGCATCGCTCGTACGTACGTACGACCTACCATCTCCACGATGCAATGAAATTCATTCTACATGATCATCACTAAAACATGATTATATATGTGAATTGAACTAATAAATATGATGTATATTATACTAATATCATTCTTTCTATTATATAACTATAACCTATAAATATGAATAATAACTTATTTGAGAAAACATGCATAATAATTTAAAGTAGTTAATACCCAAATAACGAGTAAAAAAGAAAGGTTACTAACAAAAATATAAATATATGATCATTAATGTTATCATAAAAAAATTTGTATGATTTTATAATAAATTAGTAACATTATTTGAATCATTATACAGGAGGTTTGGATATATACAAAGCATATTGGAACAATGGTATGAGATAACTTTGCAAGTCTTGTTCTCCTATGAGATTGATTATTTTTAAGTATTTACTAAGGTATATTTAACATAGATGCCAATGTTTCCTAAATATTTACTTCAAAATACTCTTTATACCCTTTTATAATTGTTAAAATTCAATTTTACCCATTTTAAAAGTTTTACTAAATGGTATGAATGGAATTTTTGTTTTGTTTTTAGTACAAGGTACATTATGAATTTTCTAGAAAAAACAAAAGGAGAATGTTTTTCTAACTAGTACAAAATTAATAAATTTTATTGCTTTCATTATGCCTTATTTCCATTAAGCTTACCCAGATATCATACAAGGTTATCAATACATTCCATTATTTATTCTAAAATTTTCTGGAATTTTGATGAAGGAAATCATTTTTGATGAAAATTGGATATTATCCTTAGGAATTAATTTCTATAGTAATCTAAAAAAAATCATCTATGATGAAAATTTTTAAATAGGGTTATATTTATATCCTTGTTATTAATATTATATGATTTTGTTTATGATTGAATTTCATTTAGGTAATCTATTTGTTTTATATCAATTATTATGGAATGATGTTTAAGAAACCCATATAATTTCATGGGCTAGGATATGGTAAATGTTTTTATATTTTTTTGGAACAAATAACAACAGTTTCATTATGAGATGGGTGGGACCTATATCTCACACAAATTAATATATTAAAATTTTATATCTCTCAATATAGACATGACTGGAATGATATGTAAATATGGTTCAGGAATATAGGGATAAAAAAATAGTATACTAGGTTTAGTAATGGACTTTGTCCACTATGATGGTCTCAACAATGAAGCTTGAATAATATGAAATTATTTTCTATATATATGTGTGTGTATTCCACGAAATATCATGTCTTGTGTTCTGAGTATTAGGATTATATTTCATTTTTATAATTTATCCCATTACATGATATTGTGATATATTATATTCAGGATAATATTCTCAGATGCTATGTTCTTATAATAATGATTTGAATGATATTTCCGTTGTTTACCCTTATTGAGCATTTGAGACCACCCTTTCATATGTTTCATTTCCCAAGATTATTATGAAGGGTATTAAGTATGATTTGTCATAAAGAATTCCAGTTATAAAGAAACAAGTGAGAGACAATGTGGTTGTTTTATAAACCATTTTTTATGTTTCCCTTTTTCCAAAGTCACTAACCCTATATGGTCCTGGTGTGACTATGTTATGTTATGTAACAAATATCCTTAAATGTTAAAGAAATAAATATATGTAATGAATGAGCCTTTATAGTTGGTATCAGATCAAAGGTATAGCTATCCTTTGAAAATTAGGTTGATATAACCTTAGTAAGAAGCCTAAGGATATGTCTATATATAGGTTACAATACTATCCTAGTGTTATAGAGATTTTTATTAATAACCAAGGATAAAAAATAAAGTGTCCAAAATGGAAATTTTATTCTTGATTATGTGTATTTTCTATTATGATTAGTGTTTCTCAAACTATTATTATTGGTTTTAGTAAATGGATTGAACCTAAAAAACTTAACTAATGATGAATGAGACGGGAAAAGAATTGATTGTCCCCCTGAGAAACAAAATTTTATGGGAGATGGAATGAAAAATCATGTAGCCTTTCCCACAAATATATCTCAACATATGAATCATGTAGTATTTAAAAACGAGTAAAGGAGGGAGAAACATTTTGTTGAGTTATTTATGAGACCACTTCCACCTTCATTAAGCAAGTATTCTGATCCATTAGTGGATGGACAATGGACTAGTACCACTAAAAATATATTTTCAGTTCTATAATGTTCTGAACATGATAAATTCATCTTAACATTCAATAGTTTGGAAGGTGAAGCTGATCATGGGTGGAATATTATCAAGAATATGAGGCTAAGAGATTAAATTGAGTCTATTGAATGGGATGAGTTCAATAACTTATTTATCAATAATTACTTTCCTAATATTCATTGAAAAAAGATTGAGAAGGAGTTCCTTGAACTTAAGATAAAAGATGATGAACCTGTTGGTACCTATGAAGAAAATTTTACATGTCTTGTAAGGTACACTTCTATATTTCTTTATCCAAAATGTGTGTAAAATTGATTTCTTCTATAGTGGAATAAAACAATGTCCCCAAAGAGAATTATCCCTAAAGGAATTCAATATCTGTGGAGGTAATTTTTCGATGTTCTCTCAAGGTTGAGATAGAGATTGGAGGTACCCATCAATCATATGTGTTTCATAAGAAGAGAACAATGAAACTCAAAGGAAAATATAAAGACCACAATAAAAAGAATATTTTTTCCCCTAATTCTATATGTGTGGAACAAAACCTGGAGGGAATTGTTTTAAAGGGACTAATAAATGTTTTATGTGTGGAAGAGAAGGTCATCGGGCTGTTCAATATGAATATAATAGGAAAACATGTATAATGACATGAACAAAGACATGGCTATACATAATTCACCACATTCACTTAAAATTTTCAAGTGAATGGAAATGGGGCATTATTCCAATCAATGCTCTAATCAAAGGGTTATTGATTATGATCAAAGTCAAAAAACTCTTAAGGCCAAAGGAAACGGAAAGTCACATTGAATCACTATCGGTGACATGGAGTATGATAACGAAGTGGGAAAGTGCTTCCTAAAATTTGTGTTATCCTACCTATAGTGGAATTTGATGTGATTCTTGGCATATATTGAATTTCTCTATATGGATCTCATATCAATTTCCAAGGAAGGGAATTCACATTACATATTCCAAATCACTCTATGATCTTCTATCTATCTAAGGATGAATATAACCTTCTAGTAGAAATTTCATTAATCATATGGGTATGAATTCCAATAAATTAAGGTTATTTATCTCAAATTCTTAGGTAGAAACACACAATTAAAAATATCCCACTGTTCAAGAGTTTGATGATGTCTTTCTAGAGGAATTACCTGATATTCCACCAAATTGTGAAGTTGAGTTTTCAATATATCTCATACCAAGTGATATGCCTATTTCAAAGAAACCTTATAGAATTGACCCATTTGATTAATTGGATTTTAATAATCAACTCCAAGAGAATCTTGAAAAGGGATTCATATTCCCCACGACATCACCTTGGGAAACACTTGTTCTATTTATTATGAATAATGATTGATCATTATGACTCTGCATTGATTATAGAAAAATTAACAAGATCATTATCAAGAAAAAAACCCTCTTCCCCATATTGATGACTTATTTAACCAACTACGTGGAGATCGACAATTTTTCAAGATTGATCTTTATTCAATATTTCACAAATTAATGGTAAAAAAAGAAGATATATCAAAGAATGAATTTTATATAGGGTTTGGACACTATGAATTTTTAGTTATACTTTTAGGTCTTACTAATACCCCCTCTATATTCATGGATATAAAGAATAGTATCTTTATAGACTATATTAATCAGTTTTTGGTATTATTTATAGATGATATTCAATTCTAATAAAAGAGAATGTAAGAACATTAAGATCCCATGTGAATTGTTCTAAAGACCCTATAAAAGTAAAATATTAATGCCAAAGTTTTTAAATGTGAATTCTGGATTCAGAAGGTTTCATTTTTGTTTCACATAATCTCATGAGAGGTGATATCAGTGGTTCAAGAAGAGAAATAGGTTATTTAAAGATGGTCAAGGCCAATAACGGTAATTGAGATAGAAATGTTTTGTGGTTTGGATGAACTTTATTGATATTTTGGAAATATTTGTCATGATTATCTAATCCACTCACCTATTTGACTTGGAAAAGAATTAGGTTCATTTAGATGGAGGAATTTGAAGAGTATTTCAAATAAATAAAAAGATGGATAACCAGTGCACCTGTGCTCACACTTTCTTATAGCGGAGAAAGGTTTTTGATATACGGTGATGCATCTAAGAAGGGGTTGTGAATCATTCTCAAGAAAAATTATACAATGATAGCTTATGCATCACATCAGTTTAAAATACATGAGAAAAATTGCCCAACTTATAATTTGGAGTTAGCAGCGGTAATCATTGCATTAAAGATATGGAGACTTTATCTTAATAGTGAATGGTGTGATATTTATAATGATCATAAATGTTTAAATTATAATTTCACACAAAAGGAGTAAAATATGCACCAAATAAGATTTTTGGAGATGATTAAATATTATGACTTTACAATACATTATCACCTTTGGAAAGAGAACAAGGTGGCATATTGTTTGAGTTGAACAGACAATGCCAGCTTATTCATGATGAGGATCTCGAATGTTCCAATATTTATGCATTTGAAAAGAATTGATCTTGAAATTTAAATGGATAGAGAGAAATATTAACTTTATTATATTATTTCACATCCATATATACATGTGAAGATTATGGAGGCATAGAAAGAAAATGTAGAGCTATAAAAGAAGGTGAGAAATGTTCTTGAATTCAACCTTGATTGGGATTAAATAATATGGTTTCGGAACTAGGTTTGTATTCCTCCCATTATAGAATTAAAGAAGAATCTATTGGATGGGGATCATATTTCATCATTATCTATTCACGTCGGAATAACAAATATGTTCAAAAACCTGAAAGGGTGAATCTAGTGGGATGGCCTTAAAAGAGATTTCATCGAATATGACTCACGATGATTGGGTTTTCAGTATGTTAAGGCTGAGAGAATTTAGTCTATGGAGATGCAACAAACATTAACCAAGATGAAATAGAAATGGGAAAACATAACTATGGGCATATTCATTAGAAATCCCAAAACATCCAAAGGAAACAATGTTCTCTAGGTTATAGTTGACCGCCTTATGAATTCGACACACTTCATTGCTATTTTAGAGTATTTATATCTTGATAAGATTTCCTAGATATATTTATTGGAAGTAGTAAGATGGCATACGATACAACATTCCATTATATCTGATCAGGATCCATGATTTTCCTCAATGTTCTGGAAAAGTCTTCCTCATGCTCTAGATACAAGGGTTTTTTTTCAGCACTGCTTATCATCATCAGATAGATGGTCAGTCTGAGAGGATAATTAATACTATTAAATACATGTTGAGAGCATACTCATTATATTTGAAGGGTGGTTGGGATCAACACCTACCATTTGTGTTATTTTATTACAAAAATAACTTTCACTATAGTATTAAGATGAAACCTTTTGAATCCCTCTATGTAATAAAGTGCAGAACTCTAACTTGTTGGGATGACGTTTTGGAAGGAGAGATATTAGGACCTAATCTTGTTGGTGAAATGGTAGAAAAGGTCAGACATATTCAACAACATATTAGAGTAGCTCAATGTTGACCCAAAATATATGTTTAAAACCACAGAAAATTCCAAGAGTTTATAGTGGGTGATAAGATGTTCTTACGAATTTCGTCCTGGAAGAGAGTAATGAGATTTGGAAACTTCGTAAAGATTAGACCTAGGTATATCGATCCTTTTGAAATTTTTGATCTTGTAGGTAAGGTAGCTTACAAGTTGCTGCTTCCAGAGAATCTCTATCAAGTTCATGATGTTTTCCATGTATCTCTCTTGATAATGTGCATACCTGATCCTTAGCATGTACTATGATCAGAAGTTATACAACTAGAGCAAGATCTTTCTTATGAAGAACAATTGATAGAGATTCTAGGCTATAGAAAAAAAATTATGCAAAACAAAACCACTCTCTTGGTAGATTTTTAAAAGAGGAACCACCCATTTGATTATGTTATATGGGAACATGATGGTATGATGAGGGGGAGGTATCCTCATGTGTTTGATTCCAAGTGACTAATTCCGAGAAAAAAAATTCAGTCGGGGGGGGGGGGTAGAATGTAAACCCCAGATGTATTTATGAAATATTGTTTTTAAATAATTTTTATTCTTAATTAGATTTATTTTCATGAAATCATGAGTTTAAATGAATTATTATATTCCCTTGTTGTAACACCCCAAGCTTCTACGGTACACTTCTCTTTGAATAATGTGATAGTGTGTGTTGTATGCAACATCGAGTTCTAACACACCACAACCAATCAAACTAACCATTATGAATAGTAATACCTACTTTTTGAAATTATATATATTTTATATATCCAAATGGACTTCATTTTTGGTTTCGAAATATCGAAATTATCCTAAGATGATTTTTTTGTATTTTTCTAAGAACTTCCAATTTTTATGAATATTGAATAATACTTAAAAAAATGTTTTTAATCAAAATAATTTATAGTGATAAATTATATTATTGAGTGCTGTTAAATTATAATTAAAATATATTTTTACCATTTTATCCAATTGTGTTCATTATAATTAATTTCACTTTGAAATTGGACCTAAACAATTCTCAATCTTTTGGTATATATTATTTCTTAAAAAGATGCTATTTGTTGTGACAGCGGGAATTAATTATAAAATTAATTAATGAAAATTATATGTTTGGAATTTTGTAAAATTGTCATCATTTTTGAATTCGGAATATCAATTATATCTTAGGGTGAAATTTTGACATTGTTCTGAAAAACTTCAATTTTTGATGAATAGTGAAACTACTAAGTGGTAGTTAAAAAAACTGAATTTTTCATAAAACTTAATTTTACCACTTCTGTGAATGGAATTTTTAAAATTTGAGAGACACAGTTAATATCAAGAGGTGAAATGTGGTTCAATGAGATGAAAATAATTTTTGGTGAAGAGTAACTTTTTACTTTTATTTACCACGGTTAAAAGTAAATAAGGTAATGAAGGGTAACAATGATATTAATATTACCCTAACACATGTCATAATTCTATTGGAAAAGTGTATATCGACCAAAAAAAAACCTTAGGAATAAAATATTATCATTTAGGTCCACTTGGATTAGATTAGGACATTTATTTTTATTTAATTCAAATAAGAGTTAAAAGAGTTAAAATCAAAGTGTATTTACTAAAACATTTTTAATATATGGTTATACAGAAGATATATTCGATTTTAAATATTCATTATAAAGATAAAAATATTTCCTACATTATAATAGTTTATTTATAATTTTGATACGTTATATAATTTAATTTATTTATGACACAATGATGATTCTGTAATTACCTAATTAATGAAAAATTAGAAAATTGATATTATAAATATCCAAATAAATATAATTTGATACTATTTATGAATTACACTAATATTTTAGGTTAATATGACATGTTAGGATTTATTCAATTAAATTATTTATAATTAATCACTGTGTTATGATTTTTACAAAAATCAATTATTGAATAGTGTCAAAATTGACATAAAAAAGTTTTTAAAACAAATGTTATATTATTAATTGATATTAAATTCCTAAAAATCTAAGGATCGGCCAAGAGACTTATATCATGATATTTTCATCATTAATGGAATACTATGGGGTTTCTTTGATGTATATGGTCAGTTTATTAACCATACTATATAAAAATACAAAGAGACATTGTAAAAGTGAAACTAATTAACTTAGAGTTAATACTTAAAGATAAGGTTAATATAATGACCCAAACCTGTATAAATTCTATTGGTTGAGTGTTTTTCGACCTATTCCCACATTAAAATTTAAATAAATATCTTTGGAGCCATTAGAAACCGAATATGAATTTATTATAAATTAATATTTCTAGTTTTTTCAAAGGTTCCCCTCACCCCTCTTATAAAAGGGCACTCCTCCTTCTCATTTCTTCACACCTTCAAAGATTTTTGGTTCGGCCAAACTCTTCCCAAATACTCTCCCAACTTCCCTAAATACAACCTAGAGGCCTTATATTTATCATAAATCCAACCTATGGAGCCCTTTTGATCAAATCAAAAGGAAGAACCCGAAGAAGAGGTAATGATTTGACCACCCTTTTCCATGTTCCTTTCTTCTTCCACTTCTTCTTCCTTAGTTATTACCATTCTAAAATAATAACTCCAGTATCATATATATACTGTAATTTTATTATAAATATGGTACAAACATATTCAGTATTCTATCCATCCTTTGAATAACATGTCACTATACATGCGTAAGTACGGCTTACCGTCTCTACACCGTGGTGTAATTGTTATTCAATATATTATTATTTGGATGGGTATAATAATGATGTGTAAATAATTTAATTAATAAATATAACATGTTAATGATTATTTATATATGATATACGATCCATTTATATATTATTTTAATATCAAAAGAATTATATTGTCAGTCGTGCATACGTAGGGACTACCATCTCCCCGAACGCGATGAGATTCATTCTCCATCGTATCCATTCAAGTATAATTATCATTTGATGATTTAAATATAATGTTTAAGGACATGATATCATTCTGTATATGAATAATATACAACCTATCCATGACAAATATTGCTTATGTAACAAAACATATAAAACAAAACGAGTAAATTAACACCCGAAACGACGATAATAATAAGATATTATTAACAATGAAATGTTAAAAGATCATATATGATATCATATGAATGTATATGATTCTTGTATAATTTGATAACAATTATTTCACCATTATACAGGAGGTTAACCTACCCCCAACCAAGGGAAAGTAAAAGGTAAGGGTTATTTCACAATCTCATCATTATCTGAGGTTGTTTATACGTAATAATCTTCTGGGATCTCTTTATCATCCACATCCATGTTTCTTAAAAATTTATTTCAAAACATTTTTACTATTTACAAGAATATGGGTTAAAGTCAATTATACCCTTTTTTGACTTTTTATAAGTGGTTTATAAAGGAATAATTCCGTCGTTTTTCAAACAATGTGCTTTTAACCTTTTCAATAGATTTAAGGTAGGAATGTTTTTTTTAACTTATACGGAAGGTGCGATTATTTTCCTCCATTATAAAATCATCAAAGCTTCCCTTAAAATCTTATAAGAATATAATCAAAAAAATGTTTTATTTCATAAATATATGACTCCTAAATGATTTCAAAATAGAGAGAGATATTTCTCTAAAATGAGTTTTTATTTCAACTATGTCAACATCCTTTGATGGGTTTTACACTTATTTGATGTTGATTTATAATGATACAAAACGTCTATATTGTATTGAAGGTTTTGTGATATGGTTTACTATGGACATGCTATTTTTATACTATTCATAGTTTATGGTGAATTTATTTACATTTCGTATGCTAGTTTTAATATGAATGTTTATGTTATGTTTTAACCTTTTCATATGGGAATGCATTGGACTTAATATGTGAACGGAGGAGCCAACTATAGCTCCTCGATGCATTGGTAGGTCTAATGAGACAAACTATTGTCTTGGCACAAGGCCTTGGAAAAATCTTATTTGTAGTCTTGGCACGAGGCCTTGGCTATGTGGTTATGATAGTCTGGCATTATGCATTCCATCATTATGAAAGTGGTTATTGATATTGCATGTGATTATTCAATTAGTAGAATATCCATGTGAATAAGTAAATGGAATGTTTTCATTTTACTTTTTCCATACTATGTTGAAGCTCATGTTTAAAAGGCTTTTGTTTTAGTTATACATTTCCTTAAATGGTTGTGCTTATTTTTGAATGTTTCCGCTATATTGTTATCAATATTGGGCATTTGAGCTCACCCATTTTCTATGTTTTATTTTTCCCAGGATGTGAAGAAGTAAGTTATGAATGACCTGCAGGGATTTTATGAGGGGATAATAGTGTGGACTATGGGGACATTATGTTGTTGTAGTAGTTTTTCACTTTATCATGTAATGTAAAACATTATGAATATATCTTGTGTTTCCAAGGCTACTAAACCAATCGGTCTTTCAAGATTTTATCTTTCTTGTGATCAGGAAAATGTTATGTAACAATGCACCAACTCTGGGTAACTAGGGTCGGGGCGTTACAGTTGGTATCAGAGGAAGTTTAGTACAAACCTTGGAAGCTAGATTTAGATAAACTCTGATTAGAGAACGTAGACCTAAGATGAACTTTGAGGATTAGTTTAGAAGAACTTCCTAGAATTTTGGTATTGTAGAGATTTTGTGAGTTTTACGAGAAATAAATCCCTGTCTGGATACAAGCAGGTTGGGGCGGCTCTGGTACAGATGTACCAAGGGGTAAAACCCGAAAACACTTCTTTGAGCTAGACTCGAACGGGAACTGGTGCATGACAATGAGCGTTGTTGTACTCTTGGTTACGACACTCCCGGGGGATATTCTTAGGATAACTCTCATTTTCTTTACAAATCATTATTGAGGGTTTATGAGTATATACTTCCTCAAAGAAAAAATTCTTATGATTATGGATTATATCCATAAATAGTTCAATTTATGTTAAGTGTTTTTTAAGTATGGGATTATGTATTTTGATTCATAAACTGATCTAGTTTATGCCATTGTTTAGAAATGGAACCTAGTGGAAGAAATGGAAACCATATCAATGAACACACTCCATGTAGGGATTGCCCTCCTGCTCAAGATAATTTTAGTGGAGCTGGTGATGCAACTGGTGCTGATCAGCTAATCACCATACTAGGAAAAATCACTCAAGTTATGAATAATATCCTTACCCGTATGGAGTACCCTGATCCGTAGTGTGGAGGATAAATTTTAGATAGATTCATGAGGCAAAAACCACCAACGTTCAATGGGAGTACAAATCCCTTAGTAGCTGAGAAATGGATAAATTCCCAAGAGAAAATATTTCAGGCATTGGGAGTAGTGAAAGGGAAAAAGTTATGATAGCAGTTTACCGCCTCACTAGAGGTGCTGATCAATGGTGGTAATTGATTCAAAATACGAAGGAAGATGATGAAGTATCAAATATTCAATGGAGGTAGTTCAAAGATCTGTTTTTAGAAAAATACTTTCCTTGCGACCACCGAGAAGATATGGAAAGGCAGTTTTTGAGTCTGAGACAAAAGGAGGATGAGAATGTCACAAAGTATGAGGCTTACTTTACAAGGTTAGAAAGGTATGCTGGAGATTATATACGTATCCCAAGAAGTATGATTGATCATTTCATTGATGGGTTAAATCCATTTCTCCATCGAGCATTAGTATTACAATCCTTCTCATCGTACTAAGATATTGTCTCATGTGCTATCAAGACCGAAAAGGAATTCTCTAAGTCTTATGACTTTAAAGCAAAGCAAGAGACGAAGAGACCTGCTGATCAATCTGGGAATGGAAATAAGGGGAAGAAGGGAAATTTTGAATATCCATCCTATTGTAAATGTTGTAAGAAACACCTCGGTACTTGCTTGAATGGAACATGAGTCTGTTACAAGTGTGGTGAAAAAGGTCACCGAGCTCGTGATTGCAAGGGGAAGAAGGAAGGTACCAATGTTCAGTGCTACAATTGCATGGAGATGGGGAATTATGAAAATGAATGTCCTAAGCATCAGGAGAACTTACCTCAGAAATGGACAGGAGATCAAGGGCAAGCTTTTGCTATCACTACTGTTGAGGTAGAAGCTCCGAAAGACGTGGTGAAATGTAATTTAATGGTTTCCTTAGGTTTAGCAAATGCATTATTTTATTCTGAATCATCGAATTGTTTCATATCATCCCATTTTGCTAAGAAAATTACATATTTCCAATTTGATTTAATGAGGGAGTTGTCAGTTAAAACTCCTAAGGGAAGTATATTTGGAAAAACGTTTTGTGAATCAGTCACTATTAGAGCACATAAATGTTCTTTATCTGCTTATCTCATCGGCATACCTATGATTGAGTTTGATATAATCCTCGGTATGGAATGGCTTTCAGACTATGATGCGAAGATTTATTGTATGAAGAATGAGGTTATGATTCTTGATGATGATGATAAGTAACACCTTATCTTTAGAGCATAATCGTCACCACCTAATTCTTATCTAGATCCACCCCCAGTAGCTCAACTAAATTCAATTATTAGGGAGGAAGAGAATGAAATAACTTTGGGTGAGGAAAGTAATGTTTAAATAGAGGATGTACCTGTTGTGAAAGAATTTGTAGATGTATTTCCAGAAGATTTACCTGGACATCCTCCAGAACAAGAAGTTGAGTTTTCCATTGATTTAATTCCTGGATCAAGTCCTATATCGAAGACCCCTTATAGAATGGCCACTGTATAATTAGTTGAACTAAAGAAACAACTAGAGGAATTGAGTAATAAAGTATTTATTCACCCTAGTGTTTCTCCATGGGGATCCCCTATTCTTTTTGTTAAAAAGAAAGATGGATCTATGAGGTTATGTATTGACTACAGGGAGATCAATGCTATAACGATAAAGAACAAGTATCCCCTACCTCACATTGATGTTTTATTTGACAAACTTCATGGAGCTCAATACTTTTCAAAGATTGAAATTCGATCTGGATACCATCAGTTTTGTATAAAGAAGGAATACATTCTGAATACAACATTTCGAACTAGGTATGGGTATTACGAGTTTACTGTAATGCCTTTTGGATTGACTAATTCACCCTCTATATTCATGGATCTAATGAATAGAGTTTTCAAGGAGTATCTCGATAAATTTGTGGCGGTATTTATTGATTATATCTTGTTATACTCAAAATATACTATGATCATGAAAATCTCTTGCGCATTATCTTGAAGACTCTGAGAAGACATGAATTATATGGTAAGTTTAGCAAGTGTGAATTCTGGCTTCAGGAGATTTCTTTTCTTGGACATATTATCTCTAAAGATGGAATCTCTGTTGATCCTTCTAAGACTATGGAAATCCAAGAATGGCCAGCACTGACTAGTATAACTGAGGTATGTAGTTTTATTGGTTGAGAAGGTTCTTATCGACGTTTTGTCCATAATTTTGCCCGATTGGCTAACCCATTAACGAAGCTCACCCGTAAACGGGTTAAATTTGTTTGGACAAAATAGTGTGAAGAATGATTCGATGAACTGAAGAGAAGATTAGTCAATGGTCCTATATTGAACCTACCATCATGGAATGATGGGTTCGTTATTTATAGTGATTCATCGAAGAAAGGACTTGGTTGTGTCCTTTTGTAGAATGATAGGGTTATTTCCTATGCATCACAACAGTTGAAAATTCTCGAACAAAACTATCCTACTCATGATCTCGAGTTATCAGCTATGATCTTTGCTTTGAAGATATGGAGGCACTACCTCTATGGTGAAAAATGTGAGATTTATACTAATCACATGAGTTTGAAGTATATTTTCTCACAAAAAGAACTCAACATGAGGCAAAGGAGGTGGCTTGAATTACTCAAGGATTATGATTGTATGATACACTACCACCCAGGGAAAGCAAACAAGGTGGCATATGCCTTGAGCAGAAAAGACTATGGAGTTTTGAACGTGATGAGAATTGAAAGGGATCCAATTTTGATAGATCTAGTGAAGATGGACATGGGAATAACGAGGGAAGGTGAAACATCAATGCTTTTTCAAATGGTTGCCAAACCATCTTTACTAGAAAGAATTAAGAGTTCTCAGACCGATGATGGAGAATTACAAAAGACGATTAAGGCTGTGAATGATGGGAGATTGAGATACTTTGTGTATGAAGATGGAATTTTGAAATTTGGGAAGAGGCTTTCTGTTCCCGATATACCTGATCTAAAAAGGGAATTGTTGGATGATGCTCATAGTTCCAATTTCTATATAAACCCTGGGAGCACCAAAATGTATAGAGATTTGAAGGGACATTTTTGGTGGGACAACATGAATAGGGAGATTGCTAATTTTGTGTCAAGATGTATGGTTTTTCAATATGTGAAATCTGGAAGGCAACACCATGGAGGAGTCATTTAACCTCTTCCCATACCGGAGTGGAAATGGGACAATATTATGATGGACTCTGTCATGGGGCTACCAAAGACTCCTAGAAGGAATGATGCAATATGGGTTATTGTTGATCGTCTTACCAAGTCTGCACATTTTCTTGCTATAAGAGAAGATCTACCACTGGAACGTCTAGGAAAACTATATATTAATGAAGTTTTGAGACTTCATGGAGTACCCCTATCGATTGTTTCTGATCGTGATCCCCATTTTACTTCAAGATTCTGGAAGTGTCTTCAAAAATCCTTAGATACTGAACTTCATTTGAGCACTGCCTACCACCCTCAGACAGATGGACAATCAGAACAGACTATTCAAACCTTAGAAGACATGTTGAGATCCTTCTCACATGACTTTCAGGGTATGTGGGATCATTATTTACCTCTGATAGAATTTTCCTATAACAATAGCTTCTATTTGAGTATTCAGATGGAACCATATAAAGCATTATATGGAAAGAGATGTCGCACACCAACTTTTTGGGATGACGTTGGTAAAAGAAATCTTGTAGGTCTAGAACTGGTGGAAGAAACGATAGAAAAGGTGAAGGTAATCCAAAATCACATCAAAGCTGCTCAAAGTAGGCAGAAGAGCTATACCGATAATCGAAGGAAGGATTTGGAATTTCAAGTCGGTGATCATGTTTTCCTGAAGGTATCTCCGTGGAAGGGAGTCATACGTTTTGGTAAGAAAGGTAAATTGAGTCACAGGTACATCGGACCTTTCGAAATTCTAGAACGAATTGGTGTTGTAGCTTACCGATTGGCAATGCCGCCAAGTCTCTCCAAAGTTCACGATGTGTTCCACGTATCTCTGTTGAGGAAATACATGCCTGACCCAATGCATGTACTCACTTACGAGGAATTAGAACTGGAACCCGATCTGTCTTATTACGAAGAGCCCGTCAGGATTCTTGACACGAGAGAACAAGTACTGAGAAACCGGACGACGCATCTTGTAAAAGTTTTTTGAAGAAGCCATAAGATGTAAGAGGAAATGTGGGAACCCAAGGAACTTATGATAAAGAACCACCCGAGTCTTTTCATGCGATAGTATTCTGGAAATTTCGAGGATTATATTATTTGAAGGAGGGGAGAATGTAACACCCCAAGCTTCTACGGTACGCTTCTCTTTGAGTAATGCGATAGCATGTGTTGTACGCACCATCGAGTTCTAACACACCACAACTAGTAAAACTAGCCGTTATGAATAGTAATCCCTAATTTTTGAAATTATATATATTTTATACTTCAAAATGGACTTCATTTTTGGTTTCGGAATATCGAAATTATCCTAAGATGATTTTTTGTTATTTTTCTGAGAACTTCCAATTTTTATGAATAGTAAAAAATACTTAAAAACAATTTTTTTAATCTAAATAATTTATAGTGATAAATTATATTATTAAGTGGCGTTAAAGTATAATTAGAATATATTTTTACCATTTTATCAAATGGTGTTCATTAGAATTAATTTCACTTTGAAATTGGACCTAAACAATTGTCAATCTTTTGGTATATATTGTTTTCTTAAAAACCCGCTATTTTTTGTGACAGCAGGAATTAATTATAAAATTAATTAATGCAACTTATATGTATGGAATTATTTAAAATAGAAATTATTTTTGAATTTTGAATATCAATTATAGGTTAGGGTAAAATTTTGGCATTGTTCAGAAAAACGTTGATTTTTGATAAATAGTGAAACTACTAAGTGGTAGTTAAAAAAAACGGAATTTTTCATAAAACATAATTTTACCGCATCTGTGAATGGAATTTAGAAAATCCGAGAGACACGGTTAATATCAAGAAGTGAAATTTGGTTCAATGAGATGAAAATATTTTCTTGTGAATAGTTACTTTTTACTTTTATTTACCACTGTTAAAAGTAAATAGGGTAATTAAGGGTAAAAATTATATTAATATTACCCTAAAACATTTCTAAATTCTATTGGAAAAGTGTATATAGACCAAAAACAACCTTACGAATAAAATATTATCATTTAGGTCCACTTGGATTAGATGAGGACATTTAATATTATTTAATTCAAATAAGAGTTAAAAGAGTTAAAATCAATGTTTATTTACTAAAAAAATTTTAATATAGGGTTTTACATAAGAGAAATTTTATTGTAAATATTAATTATAAAGACAAAAATATTCCCTACATAAGGATGTTTTATTTATAATTTTTAGACATTATATAATTTAATTTATTTATGACACAATGATGATGCAATAATTACCTAATTAATGAAAAATTATAATAATTGATATTATAAATACCCAAATAAATATAATTTGAGACTTTTTATGAATTACAGTAATTTTATAGGTTAATATGACATGTTAGTATTGCTTCAATTAAAATTTTTCTAACTAATCATTCTGTTATGATTTTTGAAAAAATCAATTATTGAATAGTTTCAAAATATACATAAAAGAGTTTTAAAAACAAATATTATATTATTAATTGATATTAAATTCCTAAAAATCTATGTTTCGGCCAAGAGACATATATCATTATCGTTTCATCATTAATGGACCACTTGGGGTCACTTGGATGTATATGGTATTTTTATTACCCATATAATAGAAAAATACAAATAGACATTGTAAATGTGAAACTAATTAACTTAGAGTTAATACTTAAAGATAAGGTTAATATAATGACCAAAACCTATCTAAATTCCATTTTATGAGTGGTTTTCGACCTATCCCCACGTTAACATTTAAATAATCAACTTTGGAACCATTAGAAACCGAATATAAATTTATTATAAATTAATATTTCTAGTTTTTCCAAAGGTTCCCCTCACCCCTCTTATAAAAGGGAACTCCTCCTTATCATTTCTTCACACCTTCAAAGCATTTTGGGTCAGCCAAACTCTACCCAAATACTCTCCCAACGTCCCTCAGTAAAACCTAGAGGCCTTAGTTTGATCAGAAAGCCAACCTAAGGAGCCGTTTTGATCAAATCAAAAGGAAGAACCCGAAGAAGAGGTAATGATTTCACCACCCTTTTCCATGTTTCTTTCTTTTTCCACTTCTTCTTCCTTTGTTATTACCATTATAAAATAATAACTCCGGTATCATATATATATTTTGATGTTATTATAAATATGGTACAACCATATTCAGTATTCTATCCACCTTTTGAATAACATGTCACCATACGTGCGTACGTAAGGCTGACCGTCTCCACGTCGTGGTGTAATTGTTATTCAATATATTATCATTTGGATGGGTATAATAATGATGTGTAACTCATGTAAATAATAAATATAACATGTTAATTATTTTTTATATATGATATACCATCCATTTATATATTATTTTAATATCAAAAAAAATGATATTGTCGCTCGTGCGTACTTACAGACTATCGTCTCCACGAACACGATGAGATTCATTCTCCATCATATCCATTCAAGTATAATTATCATTTGATGATTTAAAAATAATGTTTAAGGACTTGATATCATTATTTATATGAATAATATACAACCTATCCATGAAAAACATGGCTTATGTAACAAAACATATAAATGAAAACGTGTAAGTTAACACCAAAAACAACGATAATACTAAGATATTATTAACAATGCAATGTTAAAAGATCATATATGATATAAGATGAATGTATATGATTATTGTATAACTTAATAACAATTATTTCACTATTATAAAATAGTTCAACCTACCCCCAACCCTGGAAATGTACAAGGTAAGGGTTATTTCAAAATCTCTTCATTATCCGAGGTTATTTATACGTAATAATCTACTGGGATCTCTTTATCATCCACATCCATGTTTCTTAAAAGATTATTTCAAAACATTTTTACTATTTACAAGAATATGGGTTAAAGTCATTTATACCCTTTTTTTGACTTTTTATAAGTAGTTCATAAAGGAATCATTCCGTCATTTTCCAAACAAGGTGCTTTTTAACCTTCTCGACAGAATTAAGGTAAGAATGAATTTTTTTAACTTATAAGGCAGGTGCGATTATTTTCCGCCGTTATAAAATCATCGAAGCTTACCATAAAATCCTATAAAAATATTTTAAAATAAAATGTTTTATTTCATAAATATATGACTCTTAAAAGATTTAAAAATAGAGAGACATATTTCTCTAACAAGAGTTTTGATTTCATCTATGTCAACATCTTTTGATGGATTTTACGCTTATTTGAATTTGATTTATTATAATACAAATCATCTATATTTTATTGAAGGTTTTGTGATATGTTTGAATGTGTATGTTCTATTTTTATACCGTTCATATTTTATGATCAAAGTATTTACATTTCGTATGCTAGTTTTAATATGAATGTTTATGTTATGTTTAAACCTTTTCATATGGGAATGCATTGGACTTAACATCTGATGGGTGGAGCCCTCTATAGCTCCTCGATGCATCAGTAGGTCTCATGAGACAAACCAGCGTCTTGGAACAAGGCCTTGGAAAAATCTTATTTGTAGTCTTGGCACGAGGCCTTAGCTATGTGGTTATGATAGTCTAGAATTATGCATTCCATCATTATGAAAGTGGCTATTGATATTGCATGTGATTATTCGATTAGTAGAATATCCATGAGAATAAGTAAATGGAATTATTTAATTTTATTTTTTCCATACTATTTTGATGTTCAAGTTTAAAAGGCTTTTGTTTTAGTTATACATTTCCTTAAATGTTTATGCTTATTTTTGAATGTTTCTGCTATATTGTTATCCTTACTGGGCATTTGAGCTCACACCTTTACTATGTTTTATTTTTCCCAGGATGTGAATATGTAATTTATGAATGTCCTGTAGGGATTTAATGTGGGTGTAATAGTGTGTACTATGGAGACATTATGTTGTTGTAGTAGTTTTTCACTTTATGATGTAATGTAAAACTTTATGAATATATCAAATGTTTCCAAGGATACTAAACCAATCGTTCTTTCGAGATTTGATCTTAATTATGATCATGCCAATGTTATGTAATAATGCAACGACTCTGGGTAACTATGGTCAGGGCGTTACAGTTGTTATAAAATTGCCATTATAGCACAGCCAGTAGGTTAGCGGAAATAATTATATCTCACTTATGAAAATGAATTGTGAATTCTTTGGCTATCAATTATTTATGAAAAATATAAATCAAATAGATATTTTTTATTTTTGAATGAATTTAGTTTTTTAATTAAATAAAATATTTTTTATATTAATCCAATGGATTTTTTAGTGACAGGGTATGAATAAAAACTAATTTGACGTATAAAAACATATATTTTTAGAAAAGATTAATTTTACACCTTTAAATGGAGAACTCAATTTAATAAAGAATTTTACACACTAATAATTTTTATATGACTAACTAAACATGTGATTTTGATGTGGAATATAAATTTTTACATTGGATGAATTTCTGATATTTTTCTAATAACATTCATTTTTTGATTAACAGAAAAAATACGGTAAATTTTAATTTAAAATAATTTTTTTCATCGAGATAATTTATATTAATAAATTATAATATATAATGGTTTTAAAGTACTAATAGAATATATTATTATCATTCAATATATTTTCTGTAATTAGAATTAATTTTACATTAAATTCATAAGTAAAAACATTTCAATATGTTGTAATTTTTTATGTTCTAAAACTCGTTTCCTCATTTAAAAAATGGGATTAATTTTTAAATAATTAGTGAAAATTTTGTGTTTTGAATTTTGAAAAATGGATTCCATATTTTGTATAATTAGGTTAAAATTATGTTAATAGGCTACTTTTATTATTTGGAATTATTAATAGTATCATTGGGAACTATTTTTATTAACATAGTTAATGGTAAATCAAGTAATTAAGAGTAATAATAACATTATAAAATTACCTAAAAACCTAAAAAACATCATATTTGATGAATAAATTAGACCATTATCATATATTTTTCTAAATTTATTCAGTTAATACCAACTTACCAATGAATATGACATTTTTGTAATAAAAACTAATGAATGTGACAAAATGTCACAATCTCATTCTATATAAGTATATTAATTTTAATATATGGATAAATAAAATGTAATATCAACTATATATATTATATTAAAATATAAAAGAATTACCTACATCAATGAAATTTACTTATAATTTTTAGTGAATAAAAAATTACCGTTAATAATGACATAATAATGATTTAAAAATTATTTTATTAAAAGAAGTATTTAATAAATGGTGTTAAAAATATTTAAATAAATATCATATAATCTATAAAATCTTCCCCACTAATTTTATAAGTTACTATTACATGTTATTAGTGTATTAAATATTTTGGTTTGAATTTTTCTTCTGTTAGAATTTTATTTAATGTCAAATAAATGGACAGTGTCAAAATTGACACTATTAATATTTTATAAAAATAACATTTTATTAAATTATTTAAAAATCATAAAAATATTTAAAAATTAAAAATTGCTAATTAAATAGTCTAAAATTACAAAACATATCCATTTATGGTTAATTGAAATCATATAAGTAAATATTTGTACCATTAAATAATTATAATGTTATTACCATAAATAAAATTTAATAGAATGACTAAGTGTAAATTGAAAAGATATTGTTTAAATTGATTAAATAATTTATCCACAATTTATTAGTTTATGGGATAATAACCCTATATTGTCTCATTTTTAAATTTGGGACATTTTGAAGGTTTATGGATAGGGTTTGATTTTATTATAAATTAATATTTATGGAGTTTCCAAAAGTGCCCCTCACCTCAATTATAAACGGGCACCTCCTCCTTCACCTATTCACTTCATTTTGAGCCTTCAATTTCAGAAAACCCCTACCATTTATCCTTTTATAATTACATATTTTCATTATATATTTGATGGTCATATTCAAATACCATCTCTAGTTCTATAAGAAGAGATTTTGAGGTATCATGTCATGGAAAAGGTAATCCCTTCTACCGATTATTTCAAAATTATTCCTTCTTCTAATTCATATTCATTAGTTGTTACATTGTAAATTAATAACATCGATATCAATCATATACTTATATTTTATTATAAATTTCTAATAACTATATTTTATAGTATACATCCTATGAAAAACAAAATCACCACGCGAGCGTATGTACCATTTACAGTCTCCACGCTGTTGTGTAATCTGTTTTTCAACACCACCTAACCTAGATGGCTATAATGATAGAAATAATAACTATATATTATTATTATAACATAATAATTAATTATTAAATATTATACATCATCCACTCCAATTCCATTCAACAATTATTGATGATATCATCGCTCGGGCGTACGTACGACCAACCGTATCCACGATGCGATTTGATTCATTCTACACGATATTCATTAAAAAATTATTATATAAATTAATTTAATTAATAAATATGATATATGTTATAATAATATCATTATATAAATGATATAACAATAACATAAAAATATAAATAACAACTTATTTGATAAAACATGCATAAGAACATAAAGCAGTCAATACCCGAAAAACAAGTAATAATGGAATGTAACTAACAAACGGATGAAAAAATGATAAAAAATGTTATCATAAAAAATTTATTATGATTTTATAATAAATATGTAACATTATTTAAATAATTATACAATATATTTGTATACATTAAAATATTTTTGGACCAAAGGTAAGGGATAACTTTTCATATATTGTTTTAACTATGATTGTTTATTTTTAAGTAATTACTGGGGGTATATTTATCATCCACATCCATGTCTCCTAGATATGTATTTAAAAATATTATTTATATCCTTATATAATTGTTAGAAGTAAATTTTACCCATTGTTAAATTTTTACTAAATTGTTTGAATAAAATCTTATGTGGTTTTTAGTATGAGGTACATTATTGCATTTTTTAAAAAAGTATGAAAAGAATGTTTTTTTCACTTGTACACAATGAATGGAATTTTATGCCTTAATAATTACTTATTTATTTAATATATCCCTAAAAACGTACAAGTCTATTTTCACTTAAAATTATTTCTTCTAAAATTGTGTTTTATTTTGAGGAAAGTAAATGTTTTTGAAGAAGAATGTATATTTTCCTCTGGAATTAATTTCCAGTGTTTTCTAAAAAAAATCTATCTAAGATGACTCTCTTTAAATAGGGTTATATTTATATACATGTTATTACTATAATTTTATTGTTGTTATGATGGGATGTTATTTAAAAAATCAATTTGTTTTATATCAACTATTATGTAATGATGTATAATAAACCCATTTTATTTCATGGTCTACGCTGTTGATAATGTTTTTATGATTTTGTAAACATGTAAGAGTGGGTTTATTATGAGAATATGGGGCCTATCTCCCTCCAATTCATTAGGTAATGATTTATATATCATGTTATATACATCATTGGAATGAAAAGTAAATTTGGTTAAAATATACAAGGCTAGAATAAAGAGTGAATATACATATGTAATGGACTTTATCCACTATGATGGTCTTAGAAAAGAATCTTTATTAATATGAATGGAATTTATATTTATATGTGTGTATGCCAAGAAATTTAATGTATTATAATAAGACTATTCTGATTACATTTCTTTTTTATGATTTATCCCTTGAAAAGAAATTGTGATATTTTATATGCAGTATAAGATTTTCAATTGTTATATTCTTATGATAATAATATGAATGATATTTCCCTTGTTTACACTTATAGATAATTTGAGCTCACACATTAATATATTTATTTTACATAGGTTATGAAGCATTTTATTAAGTAAGATATTTCAAAAAGTAGTATAGTTATGATTAAATAAGTGTAAGACAAGGTGGTTGTTTTATGATCCAGTTGTTTATATTTCCTAGTTTATAAAGTCACTAAACCTATATGTCCTTGGAATGGTTATGTTATGTTATGTAATAAATATTTTTAAATTTTTAAGTAATGACTATATGTAGTAAATAGGTTATTATAGTTGGTTTTAGAGAAATGGTATACTTAACCTTTGAAAATTAGGATGAGAGAACCTTAGTATGAAACCTATGGATATGTCCAAGTACAGGTTACAATCATTTCCTAATGTTTTAGAGATGTTCATGGATAACCTATGATTAAAACAAAATTTTCCAAAATTCTAATTTTATTTTTTATTATGTATTTTTCTTGTTATAATTAGTGTTTCTAATACTATGCTTCTTTGTTTTAGTCTATAGTGGGAAGCTGAAGGTTCCACGTTAATGTTGAATGCGATAGGAAATGAAATGATTTTCGCTCTGAGCAACCAAATGTTATGGGAGCTGGAATGAAAAATCTTGTAGATATGCTCACATAACTTTCTCAAGATATGAATTATATAAGAGTTCCAAATGAAAAAAATAGGTAGAATCAATCTATTTTTTCCTTCACGAGACAACATCCACCTTCATATAGTGAGTCTTTTGGTCTATTGGTGGATGAACTATGGATTAGTACCACTAAAAATGAAAGTTCCAGTTCGATAATGTTTTGAAAATGATAAATTCATCTTAGTAGTCTGTAATTTAGAAGGTGAAGCTGATAAAAGATGGAAAATTATCAATAATACCAGGCAAAGAGATGAATCCAATCCATGTAATGGGATGAGTTCATGAACTTATTTATAAATAAGTAATTTCATCGTAATCTATGAACAAATTTAGATGAGTTTCTTGAACTTAAGAAAGAGGATGATGAATGAGTTGGTACATATATAGAAAATTTTACAATTCTTTCAAGGTACCATTCTGGAATTGTTACCCATAATAAGAGAAAAATTGATCCGTTATTTAGTGGGTTAAAACCATGTCTCCAAAGAGCATTAGTCATAAGGGACATAAATAGCTTTAGGGATGTTTTTAGATGTGTTCTCAAGGTTGATATGGCTATTTAAGTTACCCATTAATCATATGGGTTTGATAAGAAGTAGAAAATGGAATTCAATGGAAAATATAAATACTACACTGAAAAAAAGATGAGTTTTCCATTATGATCAATGTGTGGAAAAAAATGTGGTGAGAATTGTATTAAAGGGACTAGTATATTTTGAATGCGTGGAAAAAAAGGACACCAGGTAGTTTAAAGCTGAATTGATGGTGAAAAATGTCTAATGACATGAACAAAGACAAGGCTACACAGAATTCACCTCTTACACATCAATGTTACATGTGCGTGGACCTGGGACATTATTCCAATCAATTCCCTAGTCCAAGGGTAATTGATGATGATCTTAGTCAACAATAAAAAAAGTGACCTTTACTAATAGAAAATTATTGACAGATAATATATATATTGGTAAAGATGAATAATTCCAACAGATATTAAATTATGTTGATATTAACTATAGGTACCACCAATTATTTTTACCAACAGATATGTCTGTTTATATTAGTAGTTTAATACCAAATTTTTTTTACTAAAATTTAAATTTGTCGCCTTATCATAATAATACTAATAATTGATTTACTGATAAATTAATATGTTATTATTTATTATTATCAATAAATCTTTGACCATTATAAAAACATGTTAGTAATAAATTATTAAACAAAATAAATCATTTTACCCGAAATTGAAATATTATATATACTTAATTAAAATATCCATAATTTATTAATATTTATTGACAATATATATATATATATATAAACATAATTATTATACAATATATTTTTTATATAAATTCATAAATTTATATATATTCCAAAAAAAAATCCAATCATTCTCCCCTAACCACCCCATTCGTTCCTCGTTATCCCCTACCCCAAACCTTACCCTCGTTCCCCGCAACCCCGCTCCCCACACCCTACCACCCTGTAACTCACCGGACCCACCGCATTCCCGGCCATCTCCCACTTCCTAAATCATCTCGCGAACCTCCTCCCTATTCCTGGCCAGCGTCCCCCATCGACATCATCATACGAACCCCCCACCCCCTTCATGTCCCCATCCGACATCCTCGCGCGATGAGGTTGGCCAATCACATCTAGGTGGTCTGTGGCTTATGGATTTGATGGTCCGTGTGGGTCTGTAGGTGGTTGGCTCGTAGAGGATATATTTCTTATACATGGAGGATTCCAAAATATATACCACTACTGTGGGAGTTGAGCATCACTGTAACAAGTACTAGTGGGTTTAGGTTTTCTCTGGTTCAACCTAGAAGGTGCCGAGACACCGCTATGCCGGGTCGATGCAATTTCAAGTCTCAGTTTCATATTTAAGAGACCTTTTTCTCGAAGCAGGTACAGTTTGGTGTTAATTCATGATTATCAAAGGTTCTCATTTGCTGCTGATATTACAAGGAGATATTGCAACATGGGCACTATTGTTCACACTGCAGGGCTACCAAGGTTTGGTCCCCACTAATGCCTTCTGTATTGGGTGCTTTTTTATAGAGGTCCAGGTTTCCATTGATGCTAGTGATGAAATGTTGTCTGAAACCAAAGGTGCTTGACTTCATGATGATGGGAGATCACTGAGGGTCACACTACTACCATGGCTGGTCCAAATCAGGGATATTCAATGTCGGATTGTGGTGATATATATTTAAAGGGCTCCTTGATTTTCATTACCTTATGGATCTTCTATTCACTACAGTTTATTTCAATGTTGATGGATTTAGATTGTTGTTTCTTTGGTTCATCATGTTGGTAATCTACAATTCCAAGGAGGCTAGTTGAGGTTTCCAACGGGATTAATGCAAACCAGGTTGGTTCACTATAGTTGAAGTGGTCCATGGCACTACTGTCTTGTATGTAAGTCTGTTTTTGTGGCCAGATTACTTCCCAGTTTTATTGTTGAGATGTTGTCCTAGGTCCAATGACCATCTATTCAACAAAGATATATGTACTACTTGAGGGAAACTTGATGTTTGATCTTGTGATTAAGGGAGGCAGTATAGTTTCACATGCTTTTAGTGCACATGATCACAAGGCCAACTCACCATTATAACATAATTCTTCCAAAGTTGTCTTTATATCTGATAATGAAAAACAATCCATAGATGTTGATAACTCTGTAAATGAATTCAAGGTATGTCCTTGATACCTCTTTCATATAACATATACAGTTATTTATCAATCAGAATTATTTACTATTCATCTCCTTGATGGTTGTTCCTTATGATGCAACCTCTCGACGAACTGTATCAAGTTCTACAACAATGTCATTTTCACAGCCAGTGGTATGTAAAAATTTATTTCCTGTATGTTTTACATTATATTAAAAAAACATTTACATATACTTCCTTAACTATATAGTTATGTTGATACATGTACTTTCAATGCATTGTAGTACTGTTAGTTTAATCTATTTTTTATTCAATATGTGTATATTATTTAAAACAATATGAAGATTACATTCAAACTATTCATAACATATTGACCCTTGACATTTTTCAAATGAAAATGTAGGAACAAACATTAATACTTTAAATAATTAAATAAGGGAGAGATATTTTATCCTCTTTTAAAACAAGTTCTTCAATGATCATTGTGTTCGATAGAGTATAATAAGATGACCATAAAACTAATGTTGTGATCTCCTAGAACAGACAACCCAGGGATCATGTTCAGATGGAAGTAGTTGTATTGTGACCAAAAAAGAAATAAAATTATTAGAATATAGGAGAGAGGAACTTTTCACAACCAAATTATGATAGTGTGATAATATATAGGTGGATAGGAACTAGAATATCAACTCATGTCTCCATGGAATGCCATCCCTGACAACACAACGAAGACAAATTGAGAAAATACACCAAAACTCTCTAGGTAACCCTTGCCTCATGAACCAACACCAACACATTGGCTTCAAAATAATGGAAAATATACATATTTCTGGCAGCTATTTATATACCACGATCAAAACCATTCATTCCATAACCATTAAATCAGTAATGGAATAAACAAGTGTTTAAATATTATTTATTTATGGGTTATAAACAAGACGTATGAGTGTCCCTTTTAAAAATTACTCACTTTTAACCCCAAGAACTATGACAAACCTAATAACACTATGTTTCCTCATTAATACACCACCATTCGATCACCATCTAGCCCCCAACAAATGTAACTCAGAGAAACCCATAATGAACTGCCAAATTATAGAACTGTTAGGACCTAACTCTATCAACTGATATCTCAATTCCAACAACTCCCACTCTACTCATAGTATCCTCCATATGACACCAAAAAACAAGAAATGTAAGTCTATTTAGCATATCAATTATTCAATTACAATAGGATTTCATGTGAAGCATTTCATTATACAAGAATTTTAGTAATAGCAACGTCCCCGTCATGGATTAAATTTGAATTTTGGGGATGCAATTCAGATGTATTTACATTGAAGCATTATCTTTTTGTCTCCATATAGTTGGTTATTTATTATTGAAAGTGACATGATTCTCGTAATGAAGAACTTGAATACTATTTTATATTGAAACATTCATGCGTGTTTAAATACTATATTATAATTTGATTAAATCCTCAATAATGTTTTATTTTTGATCATATTGAATTGAACACTATTTAAAAATAATAATTTGTTGGAATAAGTGTGGGAGTTTCTAAAAACTAGTCATAAGGGGTAGTTATTTCTTACCAAAAATAACATGATTATCGTTATGAAAAACATGAAAACTGTTATGTATTTAAACTTTGATGTGTGTTTAAATACCATGTTAGTTTTGTTCAAATCATTGGGTAATGTTTTCTTCATGGTCATATTGTATTTTACATGATTTTAAACAAATAATTTGTTGTAATATGTACTGGAATATCTGAAAAATACTCAGAACGGGTGGTTATTTGTTTTTAAAATTAACATGTTTCTTATTATGAAAAACATGAAAATTGCTATGATTTTACAGGGGGTCATGTAAGACCCATCAATGAGAAGAGTTTACAGGGGGTCGAGTATGACCCATCAATGGCATGAGTTTACAGGGGGTCGAGTAAGTGTTTCATTTTTTACCTATTCAATGATGTCATATATATATTATTTCAGTTTATTATTATTCTTATTTGATTCTAGGATAGCTATTAAGCCCATATAAAAGTCTTCAAATACCACGAACTACCATTGGTTGAAATTTTTATTAATTTGGATTGGAAAATCATGCCGAGACAAAATACTCTCCTTTGTTGTTTTATTTTTTGAGTTTTTGTTTCACTTTCCTTATTAAAATGATATAGTTTTGTCATGTTTTTGATTTATGAATGATTATTAATATTATATTTCGTTTTTTGTTTTAGGGATGTTGATATAACATTGGAATGTTCATTAAGTTATTATTTCACTTCATCATTGAGCATGATTCCTAGAGACGTAATGTATTTCTATTTTTTGATAATTGTGTCTTATTTTTCATATGTAGTTTTAAAATTAAATTTATGTTTTTAAGTAGCTGTGTTTTTAGTAAATTATTAAGTAGTTGGTTTTAAGTGATTAAACTAGTTAGAATGTGTTATAGAATAATAAGTGATGATGGGTGACTATATTTTGTGGGTTTTTTCTTATGAATTTTGACATAAACATGTAATATATGTTTACAGAAACATCCCAAGTTAAACTCTAGGATTATATGGGTATTATATTTATGATTTTAGGAAATATACATGTTATATATTATTTTTATAGTGACCTTTATAAAATGGGTTGATGTTACGTAGAAAATATTTTTTTATTGTTGGGATCATTAAATCTGCACATCAACAATGCAATAACAATCACATGAAAAAGTGAATTGGTTATTTAATATTTTTTCACTCTAAGAGTTTGATCATTAAATCCTCACATGAAAAATTCACAAACTATCATCATTATTTTGTTTTCAAGATCAAATTTCTTTGTGGTCTAGTCTTTTCATCTATGTCTATTTAGTTGACTTTACTCATGAGTCCCCAAGGAATTGTTAAATTATTATTTTTCATGGGATGTCTGTTTATTA
This sequence comes from Viscum album, assembly GCA_963277665.1. Classification (NCBI taxonomy): domain Eukaryota; kingdom Viridiplantae; phylum Streptophyta; class Magnoliopsida; order Santalales; family Viscaceae; genus Viscum; species Viscum album. The sequence goes on from OY728146.1 coordinate 1,273,714,822, forward strand.
CATTCAAATTTACTTGGCATTGGTTTCTTTATTTTGATTTCATAACCTAACCGGTATGTTTTAAGTTACTTGCAAACAACTACAGATTTTTTCATCTCATGGATTAGATTTTTATGAAATATGGTTGGTAAATTATATGTTCTTTTTGAGTTCTTTTGCTCTATCGTATCGACAATAACCAATTAAGAAACTGTCAAAGGGTTAATTTTCATCTTCAAATCATAATGTTTCAATGATGGCTAACTTCACCTTGAAATTGTTATACTTGATGATCATCTTGCAGTTTGTCTATTTTTATAATGGACTCAATGGATTACATTAGACATTGGATGGTCAATTAGTGCTTGGATCATCAATTGTTGAATAGTGGACTCCTCTGAAGGATTTTTGAATTTGAGACTTTGTATATAGGACTTGAGAGGATGATAATATTGTTTTGGGCCTTACATTTGAGGGTATTTTTTCATTGAAGCTATGATTAGTGGCTATCATGGTTTATATTTTAGGTATGATGGGAGTTATTTACTGTCCAAAGGACCAGATGTTATTGTCCAGTTCTAGAGATGAATACATTGCTTTCAGTTTCATTTAGGCAGTAGGCACTTGGTTTTTACCAGGTATCTTATTTGGAATTGGTTATGATTCCCACAGATTTCCTTGAGGATTTAATAGAATTTGTTGCTCGAATCTGGTTCTGGATGCTTCAACGAAAATTGGGGCCCAATGTGTTATTTTTTATAGATTGTGCGCGGCTTTTTAACTTCATTTGATATACTTGAATGGCTGTTTATTTCTCTTTTATCTGGAGACAATGATGGTAATGCTACACTTGTTATGCTCCTAATGGATCGTCTGTTTCCCCAATGATCTAGTTTCCTCTGCTTCAGTCATTGCAACAACATATCGTTACATGATCTTCAGAAAACTGAATAGTTTCGGCTTATCTATTGTAAGGTTACCTAATAATTCTTCTGTTGTGTTATTTTTCTTTACGGATTCTAGGGAAACACCAATGTTTTTACTAGACTATGACAGTTCAATGCATGGAGCTGATAACATCTGTATTGATGTAAACCTCTTCTGAATGTTTGTTTTCTCTTAAAAGTAATTCTTGAGTCTCAGTACATTGACATCTTATACTTGGGGGGTGGTCATAATGTTTTTCTCCTGGATGTTCATTATATGCTGGTGGATGCAATTCAGCTTTTCAGGTGACATGACTATGGGTGGCTGTAGGTCCATGTTTATGAGGGGTTTTATTCCACATGGAGACGCTATCATTTTAAATTTCTGTGCCTTTTTGGAAGAATTCATTCCATTTCAGACAGGTCTCATACAATGTGTGTTTTTTGATGTGTTTTTGATATCTCTCAAATAACGTATTTCATCACACACTTTCCATGTATTCCAAATAAACTATTGAAAATACTATTGGTTGTCTTTTCCATTACTATTGAAAAGTACTTATTATGCCAAACATTGCCTAATAAATTTTGGGGTTCGTTAACTTTGGAACAACAATGGTTTATGGAGACATTTTTAACTAATTTGAGTAGGAGTTGGCATTCTTGTCCTAAGGCATGGATAAGTTTCTGGTGCTTACTTTTTCTTTGGGTGGCATGGATGAGATGGAGCTGACTTGCTGGTCTTGGGGAATGGTTGGGTTGTTGTTGGCTCGCTGGTCCTGGGGCATTCGTTTGTTCATGGTGTGGCATGGATGGGTAGGATATTGTCTCACTGGCATGGGGGGGGGAGCTATTTTGGGTTGGTGGGGTGTGTGATGGATCCCTTTGGTGGATTAATTTTTTATTGTCTATTGATTCATTTGTATTAAATTTCATTAATAATATAACTATTTTTTTTAAAAAAAAATTGATCCTGTGTGAAAATATCTTATGTGTTAAATTAATTAATACAATACGAAAGTTTACTATAACTTAAAATTTATAATTTTTATTCAGATATAATTAATAAATAGATATTATATGTTGGTAATATTATTACCACTTTTTTTTGTTATTATGACTTGTTTCTAAACAGTTGAACCAACATATATTTTATCTCTTGGTATTATTATAATTGTAACAGAATGATTTTATCTGTCAAAAAAACATTTAGCGACAATTGTTTTACAAACATTTAGTGATAGGGACATATGTGTTGGTAAAACTGTTTACCAACATATAGTGTAATTTTACCAATAGATATTCTCCTGTTGAAAAAAGTCAAATATTTTGTAGTGCAACAAACTCTTAAGGATAAAGGTAGTGAATTATCACATTCAATAACTATCAGATACATGGAGTACAATAATGAAGTGGCGAAAAGTACACTTAACTACCACACTAATTTAACAATTGTTCTATTTGATTCTGGATCCACCCACTATTTTATTTCTGAATAATTTTATAAGGGTATCACTATAGTACCTCAAAATCTAGATGATGAGGTTGTTGTGACAACTGCTAATGGTACAACTATAGCAAAAAAAGTTTTTAATTCTCATATGGTTGAGGTTTTTGAGAATGTTCTTCTTAAAAATATTTTGATCCTTCATATAGTGTACTTTTATGTGATTCTTGGAATGGATTGACTTTCTATATATAGATTACATATCAATTTCCAAGGAAGAGAAGTCAAATTTAATATTCCAGAGTACTTTATGATCATCTATTTATCCAAGGATGAATATAACATTCTTGTAGAAATTTATTTAATACAATGGTTCTTGATTCCAATTACTAAATGTTATTTATCTGAAATGTTTAGGGAGAAACTCACAATTATGAATATTCCCATTTTACAAGAGTTTTACGATGTCTTTCCAGAGTAATTTTTAGGTTATCCACAAAATCGTGAAGTTGAGTTTTCAATTGAACTCGTGCATGGTGCTATACCTATTTCAAAGACACATTATAGAATGGTCCCAATTGAGTTGATCGAATTCAAGAATAAAATCCAAGATAATCTTATTAAGGGATTCATATGCCTTAGTGAGTCACATTGGAGGGCACCTGTTTTGGTTTATAAGATGAAAGATTGATCAATGAGACACTGTGTTGATTATCAAGAAATAAAAAATATCAGTATCAAGAACTAATATTGTCTTCCCCATATTGATGTCTTATTTTATTAACTATGTCGATCTCAATACATTTCCATGAATGATCTTCATTTAGTATATCATCAATTATGGTTAAAATAGGGGGATATACCAAAGACGAAATTCCATACAAGGTATAGAGACTATTAATTTATAGTGATTCTTTTTTGACTTTCTAATTCCCCCACTATCTTCATGGATATAATGAATAAATAATTTATATAATATCTTGATTAGTTTGTGGTAGACTTTACAGATGATATTCTGGTCTATTCAAAGAGAAATTAAGAACGTGAAAATTACATGAAAATTGTATAGAATACCCTGTGAATAGAGAATATTAATGAAAAATTTACCAAGTGTGTACTTTGGCTTCAGAGAGTTTTATTTTTTTGTCACATAATCTCAAATGATGGGATATCTTCAGATCCAACAGAAATAGAGGTTATAGAAAGATGGTCAAGACCAACAACGGTATCTAAGATTCGATGTTTTCTTGGATTAGCTAGATTTTATCGACATTATATGAATTAATTTTCATGATTATATAATCCACTCACCATGTCCATTTAGAAAGATATTATGTTTATCGAATAGTGGAATGTTAAAAGAATTTAAAATAACTAAAAAGAAGGATAGCCAGTGAACCTATTCTCACACTTCCTTGTAGCATAGAATGGTTTGTACATTGATGCTTCCAAGAAGGGGATGGGATGTGTTCTCAGAAACAAATGTTATAGTGATATCTTATTCCACATGTCAGTTGAAAATCCATGAGAAAAATTACCAAACTAAGGATTTGGATTTATCTATGGTAATCCTTGCATTAAAGATAATGAGGCATTGTCTTTATGGTGGAAGGCGTGACATTTATATACATCATAAATGATTAATGTATATTTTCACACTAAATGAGTTTAGTAAGAACTAAAAAGATGGTAGGAGATGATTAATGAATATGACTACTCAATACATTATCACCCTGGGAAAGCGAACAAGGTGTAACATGCCTTGATTTGAAAAGACCATGCTAGCTTATCCATGATGAGGATCTCGAAAGATCCAATATTTATGGATTTTAACAGGATTGATCTTAAAATTTAAATGGAAGGAGTGAAATATTATCTTTCATAAATGAATTTCTGACCATATATACAAGTGAAGATTAAGGAGACGAAAAAGTAATATGTACTGCTACAAAATAAATTGAGAAATGTTTCTGAAGTAAACCATGATTATGATGAAATATTAAGTTTTAGTAACCGTTTTTTTTACTCCCATACAATAATTAATAAAGGAGGTATTAGTTGAGTCTCATAGTTCTGTATTCTCTATTCACTCTAGAAAAACTAAGATTTATAGGGACCAAAAGATTACTTCTTGTGGGATTGCATGAAAAGAGATGTTGTCGAATATGTCACTCGCTGCTTACTTTGTTTGGAATTTAAGGCTAAGATAAAAAAAGTCTATAGGTATGATGCAAACATTACCCATACCAGAATGGAAATGGGAAAACATGAATGTGGAATTTATCATCATACTTCCCAAACCTTCAAAAGGCAATAATTCTATCTAGGTTATAGTTGTACGCCTTATGAAGTCAGCACTCTTTATTTCAATTAGAGGGGATTTTTCTCATGATCATATTTCCAAGATATATGTAAAGTAAGTATTATGATTGAATGGGTTTCTACATTAAATAATATCTGGTTAGGATTTAAGATTTTACTTGATTTTTTGGAAAATTCTACTGCATGCTCTGCATGAAAAGTTATGTTTTAGCACTGCTTATCATCCTCAGATAGACGGTCATTCTGAGTGGACAATTCAAACTCTAGAAAACATGTTGATAGATTTCTCATTGGATATAAATGGTGGTTGTGATCAACACCTATCTTTTTTGGAATTTTCATACAATAATTGATTTCACTCTAGTATTTAGATGGCGTCTTATGAAGTCATATATAGAAAGAAGTGCATAAATCTAACTTTCTATGATGAAGTTGGGGAATGAAAGCTATTAAGACCTGATCTTGTTAATGAAATGGCAGAAAATTTCAAATATATTCAACAACACATATATTCTACTCAATGTTTGAAAAAAAAATTAATGATGACAACTAAAGAAAATAGAAATTTTTTGAAGTGGGTGATAGTGTGTTCTTATGAATATCTTCATGGAAGAGAGTAATAATATTTGGAATGAAGGGAAAGTTGATCCCTAGGTATATCAGTCCTTTTGATATTATGGATTTGGTTGAGAATGTAGTATAATGATTGGAGATTCCACCAAATATATATCAAGTTCATGATGTGTTCCATGTATCTCTCCTGAGAAATTATAAATTTTATCCTTCATATGTATTAAGCACATAAGTCATATAGTTGGAGCAAGAACATTCTTAAGAAAAAAACTAATAGAGATTCTAGATCATAGTGAAAATGTTCTATGAAACCTGACCACTAGCTTTGATAATGTTTTATAGAGGAATCACCAATTTTAGGAATCTATAGGGGAACTTGAGTTGATGATGAGGGAGAGTTATCCTCAACTTTTTGATTCCAAGTGACACATTTTAGGGGAATACTTCATTTTAAGGGGATGTAGAAGGTAACAACCATATGTTATTATGAAATATTTTCTATAAATAATTTTTATTCTTTTATATCATTATTTTAACAAAATAGTGAATTTAAATGATCTATGAGATTAAATTATTATATAATTACCATTATAACATAGATGTTAGGTTTTCAGAAATAATTATAACTTATCTATGAAAATTTATTATTAATTCACTTTCTATAAATTTTTAATTAAAAATTTAAATCAATTAGATATTTCTATTTTGGAGTGAATTAATTTTGGTAATGAAATAAATTTTTTAATATTAATTCAAAATATATTTTAGTTATAGGGTATGAATTAAACCTTATTTGATGAATAAAATCCTTTTTTAAAGAAAGTTTTATTTTACAGCTTTGAATGGAGAACCCTTTTTAGTTATGAATTTGAAAAGTTAATTATTTTTAAATGATTTCATAATCATTTAATTTTGATGTAGGATATTATAATTTAAGTTGGATGAATTTGTGATATTTTTCTGAAAACTTTTATGATTTGATTAATAGTAAAAATATGCAATTTTTTAATTTTTAAGTTTTTTTTGAATAGATATTTTATATAATTAAATTATAATATTGAATGTTTTTAAAGTATAAATAGAATATATTTTTATCATTAAATATAATATTGGTCATTAGCATTAATTTTACATCGAATTCATAAGAAACAAAATTCCAATCTTTTGAAATGTTTTACCTTTTAAACCATGTTTCATTATTTCAATAAAATGATTAATATTTAATTAATTAATGCAACTACTGTGATGTAATTTTTAAAAAATGGAGTCCATATTTTGTATCAGTATGTCCAAATTATTTTAATAGGCTACTTTTATTTTTGGGTTTCATGAATAGTAACTTGGGTAATTATTTTTATCACAATGTTTACTGCTAAATTAGGTAATTAAGTGTAAACATAATACTATAAAATTACCCTAAAACCTGTAAAAAAATCTTATTGGATGACTATATTCGGCCCTTAATATATATTTTTTGAAATATAATCACTTAATGGCCACTTACCTATAAATATGACATGAATGTAATAAAAACTAATGAATGTGAAAAAATGACAAAATATCATTTTATTTAAGTATATTAATTTTAATATTTGGATAACTAGAACATTTTTATACCAATTATGATAGAATGGTGTTTAATAATCCATTTTATTTAATGGGATATGCTATGGTAAATGTTTTTATGTTTTTGTGGCACATGTGAGAATGGTTTTATTAGGAGATGGGTGTGACCTATATATCCCTCTAATGTGTTGGTTAAATATTAATATCACCTCATATTGAATGAATGATTTAGTAATACAGGGCTTAAATGAGGCGTGAACTCGGTTTAGTAATTGATTTTGTTCACTATGATGGTATTGATAATGAGCATTGAATAATTTGAAATGATTTTCTATGAGTATGTGTATATTCGACAAAATTTCAGTTCATATTTTATGACTATTAGGATTACATTTCATTTTTTTGATTTATCCCATGACAAGATATTATTATCTGTTATATCCATGATCTGATTTTTAAATTTTATGTTCTTATGATAATGATATGAAAGAAATTTTTCTTGTTTACCCTTACTGAGAATTTTATCTCACCCTTTTATATCATTCTTTTCCACAGTTCATGAAGAAAGGTATTGTGAATGATATGTCAAAAACGAGTCTATTTATGAATAAATAAGTAGGAGAAAATGTGGTTGTTTTTTAAACAGTTTTTTATATTTCCCAGTTTCTAAGGTCACTAAACCTGTACGGTCTCGACATGGTTATGTTATGTTATGTAATAAATATTAAGCAATGTTGAAGTAATATCTATGTGTAAATAGTGGGCCATTATATATATTATATATCCTAGCATGATTAAATAGAATCCAATCTATATCAAAAATTAAATAAAACAATACTTTGGGTAGTTTAGAATGAATTTCTAGAAATACAATTCCAATAATTAAAATAATTAAAATATTTTAAATATTTTTTTAATTAATATATCCACTCAATGTTTTCAACAAAAGTAATATCCTCTTTTCATTTCATGATATTAATATTTTAGAAGAAAAATATCATGAATTAATGAAGTGAATCCCTATAGTATTTAAAAGGTGTTTTGATAGTTCAAATAAAAAAGTAACATACCTATCACAAAACAATTTTATTTCTCAACATTTTCCACGGTTGATTAAAAATATTATTCTACACCATTCTACTTCTGATGTTGAATATTTTCACCTAGAGTGACTATATTTGGACACACATTATCTTAATGACCCGACTTATTGAAATTTGTATATCTCGCCATTAGATGGTTATCTATTACTCCAGTGATGGATATAAGAGGATTATTTTAATTTCTATCACATTTCATATAAATAGACTTTAAACATCAAATGAATCTATCAAAAATTGTAATAAATTTTATAAGATTAATTTTACCACACTTATGAAAATATGGGCACTTGATTTTCTAATATCTATGATTATTGGTAGGATACTTCCACCTCTTCATCCATGTAGATATATTTTTTACATTATCTTAAATAGGTAGATGTGTACGAGAATACTCCATCTCAATTTTTTCTATATAATGAAATAATTTCTTTTTGCATAAAATATTCATGTGAGAAAATATTTTCATATAATTTGTTTTACACCTTTATAAAACACTATAATATTACTTTTATTTTCTTAATAAAAATTGGGTACATTCCTATGAAATCCTACAAAATTTTATTCTTATGAGGCTATAGAATCATCAACATTTTTCATTACATCAAGGAATTGTTTCCCCATCTAAAGTAAGACAAACATAGTGAAATAATTCTTTATAAAATGATTATTAAATGTTTTACTATCCATGGAATCATGATCATATTTCTCCTAGGTATTCAAACCCCAAGACCATAATCGGTTAACTATATCATCTTAATCATAAATTGGAATAATTACGTTTTGACGTTATGAACATCCCATAATTTCAAATAACGTTTCTATAACATTTAAGGATATATTGGATAACATTGAAACTATGGGTCGACCAAATAATAGAGGGTGATATCTCAATAAGAAATCAATTTTTTACATGATAATATGTGGAAGATCATGATTCCCTCTAGATAAAAACCACCACCAAATATTGATTCTGTTAACTAATCCATCCTTGTAAAGAAACTATTGTATTCTAATTCCAACAATTCTAGGAATATAATTTGGAAAGATAGTTTCCTATATGTTACTTTATACAGAAACATCTATATTTACCCAATGGAAAACAATTCAGAATATATAATGTATATAAAATAATATAGGTTATTTCAAAATCAATTTCATTTAATCATAAAATTTATGTAAATTATTTCACAGACGTTATTTTAATAGTATCATAACCCTTAAAATAATATGAACCATTTCTTTTATACCAACTATATGGATCCAAAATTAAACATTAGATAATAATTATATTTAATTAAATAATTAATTCCCTTACAATTGAAGATCATTTCAATTTTACATTTTATGAGAACTAGGTCATAAATCGTATATAACGAAACCATATATATCTAAAAGAATACAATTCTTATAATTATATATTTTTTCCATAATGAAAATATTTTAAAAATAAAAATTTATTTAATTTGATGCTAAAGATTAATAACATAAAACATGACATCTTCGTTTCCCTAACTCATTTTTTAACCATGTGAAAAATATTTAAAATTATAGACGATCAATAATAATATCATTATGGGTTATTCAATGAAGTATTATGATACTCTAGTAAAAAAATGAAAATACATGGGTTGTTTATCATTATATTAGTGTTAATTGAAAAATTAAATAAATCATTTTCACATGAAATCACCCACACTATATATTCAATAAATCATTAAAAATCATATAAATAGTATATATATCATGTAGGTTACATGGGAAATCATCCTTATCATCACCCATACAATTATAATAATTAATATAGTTAAGCTATATAATTATTTGTAGATCCCAATTATTTGGATGGAGATCACAGATCCACACATTATTTGTTTGTAATGACACCACCCATCCTCGGTTAACTATAAAAACATTAATCCTTAGTTTACAATGTCACCACCTATTATTGGTTGATAATGTAAGCACCAATACATAGTCAATAACTAAAACATCCATCTTTATAATCAATGCCTATGAACCACAACAAAATCATAAAATTTGTTAGCATATAATTCCATTATAAAATCCATTGAAAATTTAATTCAATTCTATCTGAAAAACACATTCTAATATCAACATACCCATTTATTTTAAAAATATTTTAAATAAAAATATAAATAGATAAATGGAAACATGTTTTTTTATTTTCATAATACAAGGATGATTGTAAAGGAATCCAAAAATACACATTATAGTAATGGTGATTAGATCAGTTACTGTCACCTTATGTGTAAAAATAATAATCTTATACTTTGTAATGAAATTCAAGAATTTGGTGCAAAAATTACTTTTTTAACTATTGTAAGAAATAATTAAAAACCTTTATATAACTCTAGTGTCCATATAATTTCATTCATTAGATAATTTTAAATCTATGGAAATGTGATAAACAGATAAATGGAAGGAAAATAAAAATGGAGGATTTTTTAATAGAAAAGTCCCTTACCTTGAATCGGTCAAACCATATATGTTCTTTATATTCCCGAATAAGAAAACATTTCAATTATTCACACTCTCAAAATCCACTTTCAAGTTTATTATTATTTTATTGTCTAGTTTTATTCGATATTCAATTAGTTAATAATTTATGTACATTTTAGATGTTTTGAAATTATTTGGTATCTTTTTCAAAAATGAATTTGGCTGGTTAACAATGGTAAAAGATTTTAGTATTTCAACGTATCTAGTCTAATATTAATGACATAGATACCATATTTATACCAATGTTATAATTTCAAATACAATAATGCATTATGGTTATAAAAAATATATAATATTAGAGTCATGGATACAGGGTGTTGTACATACACATGAGAAACATTTTTAGTTTTTAATGATAATTATATCTAAAAGGTATGTATTATTTTATCATACCAAAATGACCATAAAATCATAAAAAGCATATAGTTTCAGATAATATGTCACTCCCCAAACTGAATCCTTTATATTATTTTATTTCTTTTTGTTTTTTTTATTTTCCTTGAGAAAGATATAGTTATATTTATGGTATAAAATTTTTTAAACTTTTGGAGGATTTTTAGTTTATGAAAATAGTTCCCAGGATATTAGTAATAATTGTTCTGTACTCATATATATTTCCTAGTTGTTAATTTTTTTATTTAATTTTATGTTTTATTACTCTTATTTTATTTTCAGTATACCAAATTTATCATGGGTGTCACATGATGCTTCGTTCCTTCCTTACAAAATGGTCCCATACCACCCCTCCATCTCGGCTCCCCCTTTCTATAGAAATACCACCTGAATACATGTATATTTATGGCCAATCCTTCAATTTATGATATATGGATCCCTTGTTTTCCATTTTTTTGGGTTTTCCTCCTCCATGTCATCCTTCCAAGATCACCCGAACCCTAATCCTAGTATTAAAATAAATTTTTATTTCATTCATACATTGTTAGGTCCAACTATTGTCTCTTAGGTCTTCTTCGATTATTTTTTGGAATTATTCACTGAAGGGGAATCATATCGAACTTGTTTAGTTCTCTCGATTCCATTTGATGTATCTTGGTTTTTATCCTCTTATTTTGTTCTAATTTTAGTTTCGGTCCATTTGTTATTTTGGTATCCTAGTATTTTTATAGTTCATCTTTATATTCGTTGACATGGTTTTTAGTCTCCAGAGTCAATAGATACCTACAAGTATATGCATTGGTAGATATATATATATATATATATGTATATGTATTTATGTATGTTCTAAATTTGTATATATTAACTCATGGTAGTGTTAATATATATATCTGGGCTATGTGTGATTAAGTACATATTTAACAAATGAAAATGTGTGAAAGTGCAATGTGATATATACATGTATAAGAATATGTGTATGGACACCCTTATTTATATTATTCCATATGAATATGTATATAGGGTTTTGGTGACCTTGCATTTATGGGAACATTTATATGTAGGAATGTGGTAATGGGATGAATTGAGTGGACATCATTTAATGAAATGTGCCTTGTATTTGAGGTAGGTTTATTTATGAATTATCCTATCCAGAGAAGTTATGGGCCAACTCAGGTGACCGAATCGGGGTTGAACCTGGTTAGTTCATGAAAAAATTATAATAGAGGAAGCATGTTTTATTTTAGTTGACTCATAGGTTAGGGATATGATTTTTGGGGAATGGGAGGATGGTCATGGGATGATGACAATTCACCAACACTCATGACTATAAATGAGTTAGTAGGGTAATTTGGTTTCAAGTATTTATTTTTTATTTAGGTTTACATTCATGGAATTTCTTTATTTCAATGTTCTTATGTATTTTGGGGGGTGATAGTTGATGTAATATAGTGATATGCAGTGAGAATACATGGAATAACAAACCATGTGGAGCTTGAGTTAATAGTAAAATATGTTTCCCTTGGATTTTTATTGCTCAGTACATGCTCTAAAAGAATATTTTGTCTAGTTTTTTTGGACTAAAAGTTACCTATTTGTGTAATTTTATTTTGGGTGATGGATTGGTATGATTTTGGTTTGTGTTTGTGAATTTCAAAGAGAAAAAATAGTTTCTGAAATGGTTTCAGATGTGAATATATGTGTCTTATATGGGACAAAGTGTTTAGTTTTTTAATGATATTTTCTATTTAAAATGGTGTGTGGATAAATTTAATTTCCAATAGTTTTATAAAACATGAGAGGAGAGGGAAATTGGAAATTCTATGTTTTTATGGAAAAAATGATATGTGCAACCCTTAGTATTTACGTTGAATTGGGAAATATGTGTTGTATGTGTGGAAATTTCATGTTGGTATCTATGAATGAATGATATAAGAGGATGTTAGAGGAAAATTTATGTGATATTCCATAATATTTTGTAGGTGTGTATTTAAAAACAATGTATCGATATGGATATCGAAAAGGGTATTTCAAAAGGAAAATGGTTTCAATTAATATGGGGATTATTTTCTAATGTGAAATATAGTTTTAAATGTAAAAATAAGGTGTTTTTTTGAAATATTAATGGGAATTTTATGAAATTTATTTGATGTGGGAAAAATGTATATCATTTTTAGTTGAAAATGGTGATTTTTAAAAGTGTATTGTTGGATTTTTTCAATTTATTTGTGATTTTTTTGGTTGAGATCAGATTTGGTTTTGTGATGATCAGGTTTTTTATAATGAATTGTTGATTAGTATATTAATTTTTTATGTTGTATTTCTATAATGATTCATATTTTTGCTTTATTTTTTCAGAAGTTTGTCCCCCAATATTTCCTAGAAGGTTTCTGAGTATTCTATTCTTGTTATTGGCCCTATAAAAACTCTTATTTGAGAGGTAGGGCTAATATATTCTCACACATTTCCAATTGTCTATATTTTTCAAGGTCCACTTGATACTATTGAGTGTCTTGGTAAATTTTAGAGTGTCATCAAGATTTTAGATACTCTAAATTCTTTGATAATGCCAATTTTCTTCATAATATTTGAAGGGCTAGAATAAGTATTGTGAATGTCTATTATTCTTACCTCAATGTTATTTGGGATGTCTTATGGGTTCTTCTATTTTTATCTAGTGGTATATTATTGTTGAATAAAGGGTAATAAATTGTGAGATCTAAAAGATGATTGATATGGTCAATTGATGGTGAATGAGTTGTTTTAACCATTTGAATGAGTTGGTTATAATTTCATTAGTGTAAATCTATATGTGTAAATATAAAATTTAATTTTGGGTTCTCTTTATAAGGAATCAATAATCATGTTATTTCATCTCAGAAAGAACAAAAGGGAAGCCTGTAGCAGTTGGTAGTTTGGTTTCTATTGTTTCTCATGGATTTTCATATTCTCGCATGGAGTGTGATGTTAAGGAAAATGTTAAATAATATATCCTTTGTTAGTCCTTGGATTTCATTTTTTGTACTTGTTGTTTGTTTGTTTATTTTGTCGTTGGATTTGGACCAATAAGGAATCATTCCATAATAATATAAATTTTATTCATCATTGTGACCATAGAGGAGTTATATAACCTTATGAGGAAGACATATTTAGGGATTTTCATTTACAGATTGAATGAAATAAAATGACTCAATCCATATGGTCTCCATGTATTGTCCATGAAGTGAAACTTTTAATGTAGTCAGGGAATTTCTTGGTGTAGGGTATGTACACTCAAAATGATTTCTTCGATTTTAATGCGGTTATTGTTATGGTTCTTCCATGTTGTTGTCTTATATTCTTGGGAACTTTTTGATTTTGATGATGCATCTTCCTTGGGAAATTATGAATTGTGGATTCACCATGTTCGCGGTTCGAGTCTCTGGGATTGTACCCTTTCATCCCACTAGGTGGTTTTATTGAGTATTACGCTTAGTTAATTATCTATTCTACTCAATTACTTAGGGGGGTTCTCTATTTCCCACTGTTCATTTACTTATCATTTTTCTAGAGTCGTTCATGTGAGACTCTTGAAGTTGAAAGGTCACACATGGTTTTTTAGTTTCATTTGTAATTGATGTTTTTATTCTTCTATTTATTCCACATTTGAATGGTTGAATTTATGGATCATAATAATTTAACGGTGGGGAGAATTTTATCACCTTTACCCAATACATTTAATTTATTTTATTTATTTTTGGATTTATTTTTTCTTTTCCATGATCAGGCATTCATTTCTACATTTGGTGGGATGACATTTCAGTTTTTGGAGGCCTTTTTCTTGTTTCATGGTGATCTCGCGTGGTGAGTAGTTAATATGTGGTGCCTATGTGGGTTTCCCTATTTTTTAAATTAAAGTTTTTTATTATTTTTATTCATCTATTTATGTTTATTCAAAAAATTTATGGGTCCATTTGGGTACCTAGTATCTTATTAGTGTGGATTATTCATCCATGAAGCAGTTTCTAGTCACTGAAGTAAAAGGTGAATTATAGCCATCATCATATATATATATATATATATCTGTATATATGTGTGTGTGTTCCCCATTGTATGTATTCACTCATGGATGTGAGGACATATTAATTTAGTTTACATGGGCATATATTTGTATGTGAAACTGGAGATGTGGGTAAGTGTAATGTGATATATTCAAGTGTAATCATATGGATATGAACCATCTAGTACATATGTTTCTTGAAAATATGTAAATAGGGGCTGGATGATCTTATATATATGTGAACGTGCATATAAATGAAATTGGTAATGAAAAAAATCACCTTTTCATAGACTAATTCATAGAGCCATATGTTTGATGTTCGCTCCCTTAACCATTAAATTTAATGCATTATTAATTTCTAATATTTCACACATTTTTTTACTAAATAGTGATACATAATTCATTGAAAAATTATTTGATATACATAAATTTTCATCCTTGTATGTATTGCATGATTTTTTTTTAAAAATATGACACACCATGTGTTTTAAATTTTTTCATATTACCCTTAATAAGAAAATTGTGGATGATATTTTTTATTTTAGTGTTATTTGGAAAAGGATTGTCACATAAAGAATAGTGTCAGCCCAATTTATAATTTAAATCAATGTTTCTATTTTTTAAAAACTCATCTTGTAGTGTAACTTTTTCCTTATCTTAAATATAATGGGATTGAAAGGTCCTTGTAATGGTAATTATCACTTGTTTAAATGATTTCAAGGAATGGGACACTCCTTTGGGTGGTTCGGGGGGTGAATTATGGTTGTTTGGCTAATCCCATGAATTATGATTATGATTTGTATATGGTTGATAATTTAACACCCCCGCATTATTTATGACATGGGAACCAGGAATAGAAAGAGATTTTTTTATGAAAATTTGATGAACTAGTTTATATTACTCTATTTCTTATTTCCCTTTAAAAGTAAAACTCATTGTTTTGGGATTGTGAACATTATTTATAACATGTAGGGTACGGTCGATCATTTGGGAGGATTTATGGTATAAATTGAGGTAAACCTATGGGATGAATCATATTATAGTATGTTCTAGATTTTCCATAGGGCTCTTCTTATTTCCCATGTACTCTGGTATTTATTACTATATGTGGATGATTTAGGTACACTATTTGAATGGATATTCATTTATTATATTTTCCCTTGTACTTATTTTGTGATACTTTACCATGTTTTCCTATATAGTTTACTTCACATCTAAAAGTGATGAATTATTTTTCAAATTTATTTAAGGAATAAAATTTTTGATAATGTTTTATACTCATTTTATGTAAATGAATACAAACCTCAATTTTATTACTTCGAATTGTTTCACATAAATGCTACAACTTCTATCTTTGAAAATCAATATAATTTTATAAATGAAAAATGAAAAGGAATATTGTTTTTAATTTAATGAAAATTTATAAAAAAAATGTTGATATATTGTATTTCCAACATGAAATTTATTGATATTTTTTGTAATTAAATGGTAGTGATAATATATTATCTTTCCATTCCTACAGAGTTTTAATAATCACTCATATAGTTCTATATTTGCTTTTATATTATAGTGTTTATTCATTCTTTGACATTGTCACCATGGTGTGATGTTTTTTTCATGGTCGGTGGTGACCCACAAGGTCACATATAGTTATTTGTGTTGTTTAGGTATTTCCACTGCAGTTGTTTATTTTAATTTTCTAGTTTATATCTCTTTATTTATTTTTTTCTTTATCATGGGATAAATATATCTTAATTGCTTTATCATTGTTTCTCGTTAATATTTCAAACATGGGAGGATCCAGAACACCTCTTGGGTCCTATTGTGAGATGGATTAGGTGAATGGTTTGAGGTTGACCTCGACTATCTCATGACAAAATAGTATCATAAGTGGGCCTTGTACATTTAGTTGTTAAGTAGATCATAAATTTTATTTACCATAATTGGGAGATAGTTCAGGGGTCAGTTATTGGTCACCACCACTTGTGATGAGACGTGAGTCACCAAGGTATTTGGGATTCGAGTCACTGTTATTGGATTTGGGTTTATGTTGTTGTAATTTGTTGAGTTCGATAAGATTTTTAATGTTGGGTGATGATAGTGCAAGTGAGATAGTTCTATATGGTGAGCATACATAGCATAGGAAAACAAGTGTTCCCTTATTGAATAGTTCAATAAGCATACAATAGTTTTTTAGGATTAATTTATTTTCTATAAAACCATGTGGCCAGATTATTAATGACCATAAGTTCCCTATTTCTATTTTTTGGTGTCACTATTGTGTTGGACTAATTTTAATTGGTGTGGATTTATTTTTAAAAGATAATTTTTTTTTGGAAATGATATTAGGATTTAGAAAATGGGTTTTAAATGGGAATAATTATTATTTATTTTTAGGGGATAATTTATATCAAAATGTAATCTAAGAATGATTTTAATTTCTTATGGTCTTATAAAATGTGAAATTAGAATTAAATTATACATACAGGGTTTTGATGAAAAAATGGTATGTGTGACACATGGTACATATTATGAATGGTGAAACGTGTCTTTTTATGTGTGGAATGTTCATGTTAGTACATATTTATGGATAATATATGAAGAAGTGGGATTCATAATTATGTGACTAATTATATTAGGTCATAAGATTTTATTTAATAACAATGTTTTAACATTTTTTAATGTTTCTTTTGAAAATAAAAAAGGTTTCCTTAAAATATGGAGTTATTTTTTAATGAGATTTGTGGGTTTGATGGGAAATGTGATGTGGTGTATTGAATTTAATTGTGGATGTGATGAACTATTTTTTGATGTGGAAAAGTAGTTTTCAATTAAAATATGAAAATAGTGATTTATTAAAGAGGATTCTTGTCATGTTTTTTAACGTTCTTGTAATTTTGTATCATTTGAGATCTGATTTGGTTTTTTGGGTTTTGGATTATGATATTTATATAATATTTTAATGGTTTAATTTTTGGATTGAAGTATATTCAGTTATTTTCATTATGTTGTTTAGAGTGGGCCACCAAGGATTCCCAAATGGGTTTTAAATATTCTCATACAGTCATTGGACCTTCCATGACTAATAGTGTAGTGGGGTGGACATGATCTTTCAAACTTTTCCATATGCTCTATTTTTATTAGGGTATGTTATAAGTTTTTTAGTGGATTGGATAATTTGAGAGTGTCTTTATGTTTTTTCAGACTCTAGATTCCATGATAGGGTAAGTTATCTTGTGTATATCTGAAGGATCATGATTAGACTAGTGAAATGTGATAATTCTATCCTCTTTTCTTGATGGGGTGTCTGGGGGGACTTCAAAATTAAGCCAATGGTTTACTTTTGAAAATGTTATGTAGAAAAATATTGTATAGTGCATAGATATTCTTCATGTTCAATGGATGGTGAAGAGGTATGTTTAACATTTCAATGAGCTAGTTTTAATTTATATAGTAAATTTAAATAACTATAAATACCACCTTTTATTTTGGGTTCTCGCTTCATAGAGTACATAATCATGTTCTGTTTCCAAGGAAATACTCATATGGATGATCATGGTAATTGGTTTTATAGTCTCTATTGTTGCTCATAGTGGTTCCCCATACAATTAGAAGTGTAAACTAGAGGAACCAATTCCAGTATAGTCTTATTTTATTGTTCATGTAATTCACTCATCATAAAACTAACATATTTGTTTATAGCGGGTTCATTTTTTCCCTCTATGAAATAATTACATAATCACTTAAAGGATTTTCTTCAGGGTGGTCATGGAAGAGTTCTATAAGATGTTTTTCTAGAATATGAAAACAAATCCTTATGTTTCCAATTCTTATGTATGGGTAAGAAATAAATTAGGACTTTAGGCCCCCATACAAAAGTCATAGAGTGAAGATGTTCATGTATATGTGGAATTTCAAGGTTTGGCGGATGTCCATTCAGTACGTTGTCTCCTACATCATAGTGGTGACGATTATGGTTTTCTCATTCTTTGGTATTTTTTTCGTGGGATTCTTTAATTTTGTATATGCATGTCTCTAGGGAAATTATGAATTTTATATTCTCTATGTTCCATGTTTTAGTCTCTATGGTTGAACCTTTGTCGTGTTGGTGGGTGTTCTTTTTGAGCATTCCTCTTTGTTCAATCATTTTCCATGTCAATTTGATAATGGTGGGGATACTATAATCATTCCTGTAACAATATATTACCCGGTCATTTTCTCTATAGTCATTAAGATGTATCTTGTGTAGTTGAAAGGTCACACAAAGTTTCATATTTTCATTTGGTTATGACTAGTTTTAGGTCTTAGTTTTATTACACATTTGGATGGATTACTTTCAAGAGGGATAAAGTTTTATCGGTGGTATAATTACCACACCCTGACTCAACACCATTATTTTATTTTATTTATTTTATATTTTATATTTTATTTTCATTGAGAATTCTTGAGATTTGGTAGTTGGGATTAAAAAATTTAAATTTTTTGTGACTTTTTAGAAATTAAAAGTTTTCCCTTCATTGTTATTACTAACTAATTGTATCACATGTGGATTGACCATTTTTTATATTTTTATTTTATTTTATTGATGTTTACACTCTCTTTTATTGTTATAATTTTTTTGGGTTACTTTTGTGATATTGGGTTCCTAGTATATTTATACCACATCTTAATCATCCTTAAAGTGCTTGCGAGTCAATATAAAAAAAGGGAAATTATAGGAATATACATAGTATGAAATATATATGTATTTATATATATATTTAAGTTACACATTTGTTTATATTCACTCAGGGTAGTGTGAATATATATGTTGGTTCTAGTTGTACTTATGTATATTTGTGAAAAATCTAAACATGTTTATGTGTACTATGGTTTATTCAGGTGTAATGATATGTCTATGGACACCGTATACATATTTTTATATGATAATATTTACATTTGGTATATGTGTAATTATATATATGTGATTCTTCATATGCGTGAAATTGGAAAAGTGAAAATATGAGTTGTCATCATCTAATACAGATCCCATGGAGTTTGACGTAGTTTCATTTTGAATTTTATTTTAAATTTAAATACTCATTGATTTCATTTATTTCACAACTTATTTTTGTTATAAATTTTTAAATAGAATTTGTAGAAACATTGTATTATATGAAATAAAGTATTTTCCTCTCTGTATAGATTTTATGAATTTTATATAAAAAATATCAAACACCTAGTGTTTTAAAATTTCAATTATTTGTATTTATATGATTATTTTGGATCCTTAATTATGGTTTTTAGTTCATTGGAACTAGTGACCCACACAGTCACATAGTGGTATGTGCACTTTTAATTTTGTCCATATCTAGTGGTTATTATTATTATTCAGTTTATATTTATTTATTTAACTAATTTCTTTCTTATGGGATAAATAATTCTTAATTAATATATATTTGATGCTCGACACTAGTTTTCATTCTGAGAGGTGCAGTACTACCTCTCATTCCTTACTTTGGGATGGAAAATGTGACCATTTTTTGATTGGAATGGGTCGGATACTTTAATGTTATGCTTCTATATAATCCATGTGATGTGGGTATGAGGATAAAATGAGGTCTCGTCATGGAGGCAATAGTCTATACAAAAAAACAGAAACATTGTATCTATTTCATAGTTGATGGAAAGCTATAAACAAAATGAAATATAATATTTTTTAAATGATAAATGCGTCCTTATTATTATAATTATTGCATAAATTTCACATATATTTATTAACATTATATTTATAACCATCCATGACAATAATTTTTGAAAAATTAATCGCATCACTTTGTGAGGTAATAATTATTCATACACACAAGTGATATTAATATAACCCAGATAGAATAAAAAGTAAGATTGTTTATGATATATCATAATTCAATAAGTTTAATTATGATAGAAATATCATATATACATATATATATATAAATATATAAACATATATTCTATAAATAAATCATTATTACTAGATTTGATTGATAATGATGAAATAAAGATTACTTAGATTATTGAGGCGATAGTCCTATATAAAAACAATGATGGTATAATTAAATTTTTTATGTAATATTGGATATATTTAGAATATGAAATTACAATAATAAAATATCAGTATAAGGAATATTTAAGGAGTTTTTATCAATTTTTTTTTGAATATTTGAAATTGGTGGAAGTCGAAAAATTGTTCGATTATCCACAATACTGAATCTTCTAAAACCATCCTTAATTTATCACCATAATATATGTATGGATGAATTTGGAATTATAATATAGTATCAAGGTAATTTAAATAGAAAGGAGGAATGGATTTTTTTAGGGATTGGGTATTCCAAAAATTTCTTATGGTGTGAAGATGATAAGAGAGCGGGTGATCGTTTATATTTGTGGGAGAGAACACTTTTGTAATTTTTTAAAATAAATTTTTATTCCCAAATTTAATATCATTTAAAAATGATAAAAAATGGACCATTCTAGAGCCTTAGATAATATAACGTCTTAATATGTCCATAAAATATAATTTAGATAAGTTTTTATTTCATTTTAAAAACTACAATTTTATATTAACACCCAGTAAACCCATTTTAACATTAACCTCTATAAACTATTTTTATGGTGGTCACTATTCATTATTTTAAAAAATTTAGTTTCAAATTATTATAAATTTATTATTATTCTAATTAAAAATATATAAATAATTTTATAAAAATAAATTCTTAATATTGTAAGAATTAAATTTAAAATTATACCCACATATGTTAGGAAAATGTTTTTTCAATAAATCTATATGTGAAACATAATTTGATTTTTAAGCAAATCTACAACTAGAATAATAAATTTTATAAATAAAATTAATATATATTGATATAAAATATATACATTTCATTTAAATCATTCCTCACAAGGGGGGTTTTTAATTAATTAAAATGGATAACCATTATGCATTTTAAAAAAATATTAAAGAAAAAATGATTATAAACCTAGAAAAATTTATCATAAAATATAATAAAAATGTAACTAAATAATAGTTTAGTCAATTTAATATAAATATATAATACTTATGCTAGTTTTAATAATATTAAAAATATAATTGGAAATTTAAAATACTTAATTTACTGAAACGAATGTAAATTTTTTCAAAAATTAATATATTTCAATATTAAATAAGAAATCAATATTTTATGAAAAGATTAAAAATTCACTAGATGTTAATTTTGATATTGTGATTTAAAAAATTAAATTCATTTTCCCAAATTCAAATTATATAATTTATAAATTATATATTTATATAAATATCATAATAATTTATTTTAAGTTAAACTATTTCCATTTTGATTTAAAATTTATATTATAAATTTATAATGAATATAGATATATAAATCATAAATATTAATATACCTACAAATTAAATATTTTATTATTACCTATGTTTCTGCTGATGGTAATGGGACCTGATCTTATCCATGAGATTACAAAGAAGTTTCAAACCCTTCCACATCATATGAAATCCAGATAAAGTCGACTAAATTGTTATAGAGAAAATTTTTGTCGAGACATTGATTTAGAGGTTATAGACAATGTGTTTATTTATATAAAATTGTGGATGATTTTCATGAGTTTTGTGAAGGCGAGGTTGTTTAGGGTTAGATATATTGACCCCCTTTAGATCCCATAACACATCAAAAGAATTTTTTATAGATTAACACTTCTTTATATCCCCTCACAAATATGTGATGTGTTCTATGTATCCCCCATGAGGTAGTACATGTCATGAAATATCCTATATAAATTAGTACACAAATAAATATTTTTTTCCTTACATAGCCTAAATGGATTTCCCGATCCCTATGGGTCAACGACTAGAACCAATCATCATACAAAATGAAAGTGGGAATGGATTTTCCACAAACACAACAGATCCAATATAAGTAATTACGAATACAATAAATACATTAAAATTCGAAGTTCACTTTAAGTAAATTAGTTAATAAAACCCAAACAACCACCACAAATGTAAAAGAAAATAGGATAACAAACCTAGTCCTAGTGAATAAAAATATCCATGATGAAGGATCAATAACAAAAAACACATCCTTTAGGCACTTTACCTGTAGTCGAACAGGGAAGAATATAATCGGCAGAGCCCAATGGAAAAAGTAGGGTGTGATAAAAAATCATTGTAGGGTCTCACCAAGGATTCAAAAAAAAAACAATTAGTTAGATATTTAACTAAACAAATCTTTCAATTTTAAATAAACAGACATGCAATTTCATAATGATAATTAAAAAGATCAATAATTACATTTAAAATGATAAAAATTCATTAAAAATGTATTCATTAACATTATATATAAACAATTTATATAAATTCATAAATAATTTGTAAAAGAGTTTATATAAAATAATATAATTTATTCCAAATATAAAAAAATAGGCAACATTGTGATCATCCAAATGGTACGATAGTTCTAGGCTATGGGAATCCCTCACACTGAAATAGTTGTCACATAAATATGTTTACACACGTCCCTCTAACTCTGGTAAAAAACAACTTATCACTATCATATCTGGGATATGGCCACTTTCATATATATTGTTGTTTTAATAAAGAGATAACGTGGTATCCCAAATAACTCACTAAATACCTAGGTTTTTATGAGATTTTAAAAACAAAAAGTTATGGGAAATTTATTTTAAATTTATTTAAATTAAAACTCATTCCATTATTTCAATTCAAATATTATAATTTCAATTTTAAAACCAAAACATGGGGTTTTAATCAAAACATTATTTTTTTGAGATAAAACAAATGATTTTCTATTAGAACCCATTTTAAATTTTTTTTCAAATACCAATTTGAAATTAGTTTCAACTAATCCATTTCACAATTTAAATTCAAGAATTTATATTTAATATTTTTTTCTTCAATTTCACAAACACGCCCTAATTAAATGGAATTATTATCTTTTATAAATTCCATATAAAATATAATTTCATGTATCTAATTCAATATAATTGGGTTTTTCTTAAGCCAATATAATTAAATTTAAATTAAATAATGATATTGAATCCAAATAATGAAATTTAGTGTTAATTAATTTTTTTATCATAATGGAACAACATACTAGGGGACCATAGGATCTCGAAACAGAAATCGCTAATTGGGAATCTCTATCAAAGTATGCTATCAATGAAGATTTGAAAACCAAACCATGATTCATGATCAGAAACAAAAAAATTATATCATACCACAACAATTATACAAACAAAAGATTGGGGAGGAAATAGGGAAGAGTAGAAGATATTGAATTATAAGAGGAATCTTACTAGGAATAGATTGAGCATCATTCAAATAGCTTAGATTCACATCCAAAAGTGTGTAGAGGGGTCAAAATAGATACTTGGGATCTTCCTATCCTATGAATTTTTTTATAAGTTTAATGAGTTTAACATGGGGATAAAAAGGTAGGTGAGATAATTTTAATAATAGTTTTTGGGATAATTAAGAACTATATGCATGTCTCCTTAGTGGGGATATACAGTTATTAAAATCATACTCCCTAAATGTGAAACCTCTTGGATAGAGGTGCATAGTTTTTACTAGGTGGAACACAATTTTTCATACCATGTTCCAACCATGAAAACCTCCACTACCAAGATTTCCACATTTTGTACTAGTAGGATGCATGGTTTTGGAAAATCATGTGCCGACCATACACACCCCAAAATCCATCAAAAAAATTAAAAAAATCACGTTAATCTCTTATAAATTAATCATAACCAATGCACAATCAATATAGGTATTTTAGTGATATGTGAATATAGTAACAAGATATTACAAAAAACCCACCATAGAAACATTATATCCATATAAAGTATATTAGGAATCTTTCAAGTCAAAACGATGAGGCCACTAATCTCTTATTAATTCTTCCCTCTCTCAAACCATATGACAAACTAAATAATACATATTTTGAATTAGAAACAACATTATCATACTCCCATGAAGTACCATGGATTCAAAATCAACTATCCAAAATGGACACTCAATCATAGATGAATCAGGTTCAACCTCTATATCACTCTAGAACAAATATTGAGATGGATCAGATATTTAAATTAATAAATGAGATATATGGAATATTTTATCTATCGATGTCAACTACGTTTGATGTTCTAGATGGTAAGAAACATTCCCTAACTTCTAAAAAACATAATATTTTCCTTTAATACAAGAAGTATGTTTCCCTTACCCCCACAGTTGTTGATAACTCAGACGAGGTGAAAAATAATATTAGACATGGTCACCACCTGAAAACTCACATTCTCTATAATGGTGATCATCAAAAGAGTTATACCTAATCTGTTCCATTAAAATTTTATAAGGATTCAACAAAATCAATTTTTTTCCTCTATAATGAAATGCAGTCCAACCATGGAACATTAATTGATTTTTGACTAAAACAATAGATATCTAAAAGTCTGGCCTACTTGGAAATAAAAATATACACTCTAATAATAGACTTGTAACAATTGGTATATGAAAACTCAACCAACCACAAATGATCGTCACATGATCTAAAAAATTCAAGAAAAAAGGTTCAATTTATATCATAAAAAATAAATATATTTGTTTCTATATTGACATGTGACTATGGATGGTATGTCATATTTTAATATACATGAGATCCTAGTGCCTCCTAAAAAGAACTCTAAAAGATATAAGATATCGTAGGATACCTATAATATAATCTTCCAGATGGAAGTATGTGCATATGAATAATACCTTTTACATATAGAATTTCCAACTCCTATACTGTTGTTGTATCATGAATTGGCATAATGTGAGAAAATTTAGTCAACATATAGTTGATAAATTATAGTTTATTCTTATTTCTATATATATGAAGAATCCCAACCAAAAATTCCATAGAGATTGCATCCAACATCTTGGTAGGCAATAGAAGTTCCTAATGAAAACCCAATCATTTCTAGTGCTTGACCTCTACCTATTGGCATGTGTAGAAACATTAGACAAATTCATCAACAACCCGTCTAGTACATTAACACTATAATCTATGTCTCATGTCATATAAAATATTGATGGTTACTAAGTGCACTACCCACTGGATGCTATGGAAACCCCCCTTCACAAATTTTCTTACCTCTAATGGAACAACAAATACATTCTAATAGCATAGAATTACCTAAGTGTAGAATTACTAGTCGGGTCTAATATCCCCCACATAGAGAGTCTCTAATACAATGGAACACATCATCATGAAGTAGTTCATGAATAATGAAGTAGAGAACAGTAGATATAAACTGAACGCTAACCTATTAAACCTCAGACCCTACTTTCTAGACTCCAATATGAAATTATGAAAATAGAGCTATCAAGATCCCTCTTTCAAATATTATTTCATATCCTAGGAAATTATTTTCTTTATCAACACATCCACAATTACATACCCTTTCACCAGGTTATAGGTGATGTTAATATCAAAAGATTACAAGTACTTTACCAAATACATCATGTTGAGAGTCAAATATTTTTTATAGAAGTGATAAATTTGTTTTTTTTGGTCAAAATACTTGGTAACATTTTCTCCAAAAAGGTAGTGCCTCTAAATATCAAGTTCACAAATGATCGATACAATTTCAAGGTCATCAGTTGAATAATTAATCTCATGTGACTTAATATTATAAGTTCTATTTGTAATGAAATGATTACCATTCATAATAACACATCCCAAACCAATACATGATGCATTAAAGAGGACAACATAGCCCAACCCAGCCTCTGGAAAATTAAATTTGGAATAGTAATAAAAGGTCATTTCAAGTCAACAAAAGAACTCATTTATTTTTTACCCCAACAATATATTACTCCCTTTCGACATAGATCATTCATCGAAGAAGAAAAAAATGTTATGTCCTTAATAATGCTTTGTTAATTCTCAGAAAATCCCTAAAAGCACTAAATCTAGAAAAAATTTATTTATTGTTCCCATTTCATAAAATTCTTCACCTTACTAGGATTAACTAATATACCATTTACCAACACCACGTTTTCCAATAAATTCACTTTCCAAATCCAAAAATAACATCTAATTGTTTGTCATAAATTCGGTGAGTTCTCAACATTTACATGACAAATATTAGATAATTTAAATGATCCTCTTCATAGATAATTTATTGACCGATTTCATCCACAATGAACTCAATGAAATTATAAAGATACTAATGGAAAATACTATTCATTGAAGTAATAAAGACTATAGGATTATTGTTTATACCAAATGGAATGAAAAGGAACTCAAAATGGCCATACCCATTATGAATAGAGTTTCTATAAATTTCATATTCTTTTATCGTTAACTGATGATAACATTATCAAAAATCAATATTCAATAACCACTTCATTCCTTTAAACTAGTCAAAGAAATAATCAATCTAAGGAATTGGATATTTTTTATTTATAGTGACTCTATTTAGTTTCTAGTAATCAATATAATGTAGAAAAAACTATTAGTATTCTTATAAATGAGAATCAAGGCTTCCCAAGGTGATACATGTAGGTGTATAATGAATTACATTAGAAGATCATCCAAATAATTTTATAAGACCTTAATTTTCGATGGTTCCATACTTTAAGGATGAATATACTCTGATTGAGTATTAGTAACTAAATAAATGTAAAACTCTACCTCCCTCATAGATGAAAATCTAGATAAGTAAGAGGAAACAATATTTGGAAACACGATAAAACAAGAAGAGAGATCACTAATCAATGATTAATGCTCCATATAAAAACAAAATACTAGAATTACTTTCCCCATAACTGGATAAGATGGTCTAGCTGTACAAAACATTAGGTCCCACTGTCCATGAAAGATACTACACGCCTCATTTGGTTTAGTAAAGGACACCCATTGAAGATAACAATAAATATAGGATGTACTGGAAGTGATGCAATCTGTCCTGAATATGATGTTATGAAATTTCATATCATGTGAAAAATATAACCTGAAAAATCAGAATATGATAAATATAAAGAACAAGAGGGGAAATATAGATCATGTTATATCTTCATTTTAATGGGTGTAGTAATATCCATCACATAGTATAAAAGTTCTATATAGTGATTAAAAAGATTGATTACAGAAGGTGAAATTAATTAATGACATGAATAAGTATCAAATAAACCAGTCCCTAATGATTAAACTATAGTGATGGTACATCTCATTGTCACCAGACATGTATCTGCTTCCTATGGATAATATATAACTATATGAATGTTCTTTGTTCATAATTCATGTGGATGGAAACCATTTTTTCATATATCATATAATTGAACTATAGATTTATAAGGTAGTCATGATCTTGTCCCACTATGCTGAGTTGAAAATACATAGAATAACTCCTACATGGTACCTGTGAATCTATAAGAGCCACATGTATTGGCTGCCTCGATGAAAACCCTTATTGAATTCTCAAGATTTCCATACTATTAAAAAATCAAAGGGTATCCATATAGAATTATTAGAGGTCTAGAAAAACCCTTCTACAAAGATCCACCATGGGAATCATCATGAAAAATATTCCCTTTAGAGTAATTACAACTACCATTGGGATAAAAATAATCACATGTATACCCTGACATTCTATCCAAGTCCATTGTGATAAATAACACTCTATCCATCATATCTCCACAATAAAGAGGTTGAGAAATAAAACCATATAATTAATGTCATGTAAAATGAATATTTTGAACTTTTGAGTCTTCATGTTTTTTTTCTATTTTATCATAGGTGAAAACTACTAATGCTCAGTAAAACAATTTACATATTCTGTCACTATCTGTTCATCCTTCTCGGGTTTGAAAAATTAAATAGCCTTAGACAACACCATTGGATCTGGTTAGAATTATTTGGTGATGATGTTTTGAATTTTTCAGACTATAATCCCTTAGGTTTTAAATACAACACCATCATTTCCCACCATCATCTTCTAGGTCCCTCTAGCTCAAAGGATAAACATTTGACCTTTATTAAATCATGTAAATCCAATAATACAACCAGTATATCAGCCATAACATTCAATTCCTTATACTACTAGGGATCAGTTGATCCCTCAAATAGTGGTAGATTCAAGAGAATGATCTCAGGAGCGCGATTCCAAAATGATTACTTATAAGGTTTCAAAACTAGATCTTGAATGTGAATTAGGGAAGGTGTTTTCATATAGATTAGATAATCTGAATATTGATGTCTTTGAGACCTGGGTAAATCATATAATTTCATCACTATTATTCACCAGTTACATACTCATATATCTGAATAAAACATATTCTCTAAGGAATCATGCTACACAAGATCAATAAACAATGTATAAGATGTCATGTTAAAAATCAAACAAATAAATGAGGTAAAATTAAATCCAAATAAATAGATAAAAATTATTTTTATATCAATCTATACAAATAAAATATGGATAATGGTTAATAAATAATCCTCATGATGTATTTCCAAATGAACCCCTCATTACATAAATATCATTAAGGTAAAAGATACCCATGGACTTGGTCATAACTACCTCGTATGTAGAGAAAATATTAGCCAAATACATAATAAGATTTTATATATAATATCATCCTAGACATCTGATACCTCTTTTTGATGAACCATATAGATACCCTGGTATCCTGATAACTGAGAAAGTCATGAAATAACAATAAGGGAGTTTCTAATCACTATGGTTTGACAAATATCCCCTAGAATCATGAAATATTAATGTGGGAATGAATTTAAAAAAAATATAAGAGATATAAAAAATCCATTGTTAATACACGAAAAAAATACAAGGGGTTGATTAATAGAGGTTAAATAGGTAAGAAAACTTTATTTATCACCACAATGTACCAAAACATTGAAAAAAAAGATGTCCGAGTGGAAAAAATCTCTAAGACGAAGGATCAAAAACAATATTATCCTCTTAGTGGAATATTACCCATAATCAAACCTTAAAGTAGATATTATAAAAACACATAAATGGAAATTTAGTATGTGAGCATAAAACCTAGGAGTGTCTCACCAAGGAATCCATAATCTCATGACATAATTAATTTACCAAATAAATTATTCAATTTTATATAAATAGAAATATATTTTTAAAAGAATAATTAAATAAATTTTTATTTACAAATATAATTATAGAAATAAACTAAAAAACTGATTAATAAACATTTTATATAAAACAATTTATATAAATTCAAAAGTAATATGTAAACAATATTACAAAAAACATTGACATGTATTTAAAATATATAAAAATGACCAATATGATAATATTATACATGGTATGATTGTTCTACCCCATGGGACTCACCCCAACATAAATATTTTTTTTAGGAAATATGCCTAAAAATGTCTCTTCTACACTAGTCAATGAATACCCATTTCCATTACATCAATGATGTGACCTACTACATATGGATATTTAGTGTCATAAAGTGATAAATTGATATCTTGAATAAGTCAATAAAGACCTAGGATTTAACGTGCCCTACAAACAATATGGGATGGGAACATTTTTACAGAAAAAATTATTTAACATCTTTTTTTTGAATTATAACATTGTTATTTATCTTATGTCTATAACAGTGATGTTGAAAACAAGGTTTTCAGTGTTTGTTATTGAAAAACTATCATGAAAAATGTGAATCAACTTCATTTTTGTATTAAATATTCTAAAACATTATTCAAAATATTTTAATCAACTCCATTTTTCCCATCGATTTCATAAAGAAACCAACATTGATAACATCGTAATTTTTTTAAATTTTTTTGGCATTAGTTATAACGATGAATGATGGTGAAAGTTAAAAAAAAATTAAAAAATAATGAATACTACACCACCTAATAAATCATAATCCCTATACATTAGAAAAATTATAAAAAAATCACAAATCATGTATCATTTAGTATATATCTATAAAAATACACATACTTTTAACTAGTTAATCAAAAAATTATCTACAAATTTTTATTATAAAGAATAATTAAAACATACATACCTATAATTTATAACATGATCAATGTTGGTTGATGTCGAATAATTTTTTTGAGATCACTATGATTAAAAATATATTAAAAAAAATAAATGGTTTTTAAACACCAGTTTTTAGGAAAATTTAATATCAAACATAAACATTAGAATATATATTCCTTCTATCCTAATCACAATT
The DNA here is from genome assembly GCA_963277665.1 of Viscum album. NCBI lineage: Eukaryota > Viridiplantae > Streptophyta > Magnoliopsida > Santalales > Viscaceae > Viscum > Viscum album. The sequence goes on from OY728146.1 coordinate 1,273,745,957, forward strand.
ATGTAATAGTACAAAAACAATGATAGTATATCGATAAATTCATAATTATTATAAGAATCAGTATGAATGAATTCCTACAATAAAATTGAATGAAATAAGATTAAAAATAAAATACTATGATAGAAAATTCAATATTATTAATAAAACCAACCTTATCAAATTTAGTAGTTACACATTTTTTGATTATCTACGACATTAATTCTAGTACATAATAACCAAATTCAATATATCCTTGTTGACGATGAAATTATTGTTATAAAACATTAACCTGCTAATGAAAAACAATATATATATATATGTATATATATATAAATAGTATATTCTCTTGTATAAAAAATAAATACCCTTACTTTCACATATTAGATATTATTTGTATTCTTTATTGAAATGTTATATTTGTTAAATTTTTTCCATGGCCAATATTTTCATATATATCAATAATAAATGGTTATAAAATAATAATTAAATATAATGATCTTATAAAAATTAAGAAAACATTCATATCTAACAGCGTGGTAAATTATTTTCTAACATCGCATAATAAATAGAATAAAAAATATATTGTGAATTCACTTGGGAACAATACACCTAACATCCAATTACTGCTAATATATAAAAGGATAGAAATTAATTAATTTATAATTAACATTTTTTCATAATTATTTTTGTGTTATTATCTATCTTAAAATAGAAAAAACCAACACCCAGTATTCTTCTCAAATAATATCTCACATATATATATTTAACTCTATCAATATTCTTCCCAAATTTCATAGGTGTTGAAATAAATTAATGATATATAAGAACATAAACATTTGTGGACTCATTTTGAATAAGAAGTGCATGCAGATACCTAATTTAAAGAGAATTATACTCTTCAATTTAAACCATTATTAGTTAAATAAATAATCATTGATACATAAATTTACATACATTTAAAACAACCGCATCACCGACATATAAAACTATTCAAAATCAATTAAAACCATGATAAATTTTCTGAATATTTTCAATAGATAGTATATTCCACATATATTAAATTTTATCTGAAACTCATAGATATTATCCATGTAAGAAGAATACCGAGTTTATATATTTATCCCATCAGATATATCAGAAGTATGTACAGTTTTTTTTCCTGAACTTTTTTTTATTTTGTGCCATTTATTTTGATATTATATATTCCTATATAAGTTAAATGTGTAAAAAATTTATAAGTAATTTTCAATAAGATGCATTTAATATTTAAAAAATTAAATACTTCATATAAAATATAACAAATATATTCAGATGGACAATGTTAAAAATAATATATGAAATCCAGATATATTGTATCCTCCTCAATTTTAAATTGTACTAGAGTGGTAGGATCCATGATATCATGTTGTTATACTCTATCTTAACCCATCTAAATAAGATGGCGATTTAAAGAATCCCCTAATAATTAAACAACTCTAAAATCGATAATATGTAAATGAGGATCTCTAGCAGGAAACATATAATATAAGTTAGGTTTTGACTGAGGAGGTAGAGGATCTGAGTAGGCAGGCTAGGTAGTTTGGTCTGGTTGGGAGGTCTATATATGTTACACAACCAGCAAAAAATGATGGATATGATGGGAAGGATACATAGGATATTACTATCTCATCAATATTTATAACATAACATACACAGTTTATTGAATTTGATCATCCTTGTACTGTTTCACATCATTTATCTCAACTTTTGTTGATTTCATTTCTGGATCTCTTGATTGAAAAGATTTACGATTAAAAAAATTTTTAATTCTAATAACATCCACATATACTTTTAGGTAGATGAATTGTTCTGTCTTTCTTAAATTACAATAATGGATGTCCATTCTACCCTCATGTATAAAAGTTCAAATTGACGATTTCTACTACATTTCATCAAAAAGTAAAGAATGAAAATAGTATACTAGTGTTGTTAAATTATAAAGTAGAAAAATTCATGAAAAATAAAAAATATTGGCATATAATTTATTTAGCTACTTCCTTATAATTCTGTATTTGATATATTTCATTATTTATTATTCTATATCATTACAATTTTTCATGGAGGGTGGTGGGAGATAGAGGGCCTAACATGACCACCTCAAAAATACTAGTATACCTATCTCTTATTATATCCATCTTTTCCTTAATAATTTTTTCTCTAATAAATGATACCTTCCACATGATAAAGTATTAGGGTATAAATTCTTAAACTAAATGCCTTGATGGTATTTCTTACAAGACAATAATATAAAATATTAAATAATAAGTAAATAAGTACCTATATAAAAAAATTTACAAAATAATATAATTATCTTTCTATAAAGGATTCATCATGTGAGAGGGAAAAATATTACATCCATGTATCTTCATCTAAAAACATATAATTTATGTATCATTTATCAGTTTTTATCTTTCAAAAAAATATTTTTTAAAATGTTGTTTTAAAATCTCTATATCAAACCACAACTAAAGAATGTAATTTGGTGTAAATTTAATTTGTGCATTCAAAAATTTAATTCATTTTATAAATCAATAATATAAATATTAATCATTTAAAATATATCATAACCCAAAAATGAGATAAAATAAATAAATTAAAATAATTTACTGTTATGGATTCTAAAAAATGATTTATCACCATCTTTTCAACCAACTTCAAATCAATATATAAGATACTAATCCTTTAATGAATCTTTTTAGAGATATATCTGACGAAAATTATTTCATTTTGGCCAGTTTCATTGTTATTATCATCAAAACTAATATGTAATCACTCATGTTTATGGGAAAATGATAGTTTTTATAATGGTGTATTTCCAAATTTACAAAGAGGTGAACTTGATTTCCTAATAGTAAAAGATAATGAATCCACCAGTAATATCTCATTAGTAGTCCTAAAATTATATTTACATAAATTATAATATTTTTTCAATTAATAGTAAAAGTATTCAATATTTAATAATATTAAAAAATAACAATACCTTGGTACATGTTCCTGTATCTGTATATCTATATACGTCATAAAAATAGTAAAATGAAATAAAATTATTTTTTAGTTACATATAATTATACAAGTAAGTAATTTTAAAATAGGAATATAGAAATATGTATGTAAAATAAATCAACACATGTGTATTTTAAAAAATAATTATGTTCTAATTATTAACAAGAAAACATATACAAGATTATTTATTAAATATAAAAATTACTTCTATAATGAGTAAAACATATATAATTATAAATATAAATAATCAAAAAAGTGTTCCCATATTCATAACTATAACCATAATATAATAATGTTTGTCAGATATTGTAACATCCTAAGTAAGTAGTGAATAATAGATATTTTTATATCTATGACTATTAATGAATTATATAGTGTGTTAGAGGCTTAAAAGGAGAATAAATCCAATCTTAAGCATGGAATACACTAATATTTTTAAAAGATTGTTTTACTGTCTTTTGATGGAAAATAATCTTTTAAATCTATCTTTTGACAATTTTATAAGCTCTATTTTTCAAAATAAACTTATTATTTATTATTGGGAAATCAAAATTTACTTTGTGTAAATTTTTGGTATTTTTCTGACAATGTTCGTTTTTTAATGAATAGTAAAAAATACTTCATTTTACATCAAAACTGCTTTTTCATCTGATTCATTTATAGGATTAGATTATATTTTGAATTTTTTTTAAATTTCAATTAGAATATATTTTTACCATTTAATAAAATAGTGGTCGTTGGAATTAATTTCACTTTGAAATTGGACTTAAACAAGTGTCAATCTTTTGATACTTATTGTTTCATAAAAACACGCTATTTTCTCTGACAGCGGGAATTAATTATTAAATTAATTAATACAACTTATATGTTTTTAATTTTGTAAAATAGAAATCATTTTTGAATTCAGAATATCATATATAGCTTAGGGTGATGTTTTGGTATTTTTCTGAAAAACATCAAATTTTTTATGAATAGTGAAACCACTAAGTGGTACTTAAAAAACTGATTTTTCGTTTAAATGAAATTTTACCACCTCTGAGTTTTTCATTTCAAAAATATGACATAAATGGTTTTCATTAATATGTAAAATGTGGTTCAATGGGATTAAAATAATTTTTTGGTGAATAGTAACTTTTATGTTTTTAATCGCGACTATAGGTAATTACTGTAGTGTAAGGTAAAAATAATGTTTTAATAATATGAGATGAGCTTGACACATGTCATACACACATTGGATGTGTCATGACCGACAAATACAATCCATGGGTCAACTTGGGGCCCCGATGGAGGAACTTTGGTTGGGAAATGACATAAATAACTTTTTATTTAATGGAAAAGTAAAAATGGCACAAACATGAGATGTTTTACTAAAACAATTTTTACACGGGGTTATACAAGTCATATTTTTGAATATATATATTAATTATAAAGATAAAAAGATTTCCTACAACAATAATTTTTTTATAACTTTCAATCATTAAATATATTAAATTATTTATGACATCATGATGATGCAGCGATTACCTCATTAATAAAAGATTTAAATAAAATGAAATGAAAATGTAAAATATATGACCTACACATGTCCAAAACCTATTATGTGGGTATATTTCTAACCCTTATCACCTTATCCTCTAATTATATCAATTTGGGACCTTTTAAATCCGAAAGCATTTTAAAATAATGTAACATTTCTTTACATTCCAAGAGTGCCTCTCCTCTCCTCTTATAAAAGGCCCCCACCTCTACCTCCTTACCCACACTTCCAAATCCTTTGGATCGGAAAAACCCTGCCCATTTTGTCTCTCCATATCCCTCTCTTACTCCTTGAAGCCTCACTTTGGGATGAAGTCTTCCCAAGGAAGCTTTTGAGCTCAATCCAATGGCAGTTACCCGATTTTAAGGTAATGTCTTTATTTGAGTCCTTTTTTTTATTTTGCTTCTACAACCCATAAACTCTTTGTATTCATTAATTTTGTAAAAAATACAGTATCTTCAATATACTTGGATGTTTTTATAAGAAGGATTCGAGCTACACATACACACACCAACATCTAATGGTTAAAGAACATACTGTTTCTGTGGATGGTGAATTTCTGCCTCCCGAAACGATGATTGTTCAAAATTATTTTAACACCTTCAACGGTGTCCATTAAGATGAAACTATATTTATATATGATATATAATATTTTTATGTTTTCCATAAGATTCTTTATTTTTCATTTTTGGAATACCTTTATGGTTTCCATTATGGGTAAACCCGATATCTTCAATTAAGGAAGTGCGGACTACCGCCCCCTCAAAGTGATTTGATTCATTAATACCATATGTGGGACATATAAAGGATGGAGTTATTATATTATATATGATATTATAATGGAATAATTATATAAGATTATATCATTATGATTCCAATCTATAAAATACGAAATTGAAATGAAAGTAGCGTTCATGCGTACGTACGGCTTACTGTCGCCATGAACGGTGCATTTCATTTATTACCTCTAAATGATTATGTAATATTATAAATGCTTGTATATAATGAATATATATGATATATATGATATATACATCATGATTATAACTTTGGATATAATGGATACATGACCAACTTGTAATTATAAAGGGCATATTTTGACATAAGTACCAATGATCGTTAAAATGACTGTTATTAATTAAAATAATTACATAGTGTTCATGACATAGTAATAAGTAATATAAAAGGAATAATGAACTTTAAAAAGGTTCTTAAGCAAGTAGAAATTAACTCAAGTTTATTATTATGGAGATAAAATAATGATCGAGTCATGTCAGTCCCGAGGTATGGGATATCATCTCAATCTCCTTTCATTGAGGCATATTTTATTTTATACACAACCTTCTTTTTTACGGTGTATAAACCCCTCTGTCTTTTATGTTTATCCAAAAGGAATATTTTTTTTATATGAAATGTTTTACAAAATGACAAAAGGGAATTTTTTTGTCATACGTATGCGGCAATAATGACTTCTCTGCCACCATGACCATTATTTGAGTTTTAGCTTCCTCTACAAGCAATACCTTCTCTTTAAAATAAAAATATAAACGATGTTTTAATTTTCTTTTATTTTGGTATTGACAATGGTTTTAATATTGTTTTTATATCAATTTTTTGTATTGATATCTTGTTATTGAAAGGTGGAAATTTTATGTTTCCTTTATGCATGTTTTATATGATAAGATTAAATTATGGTTCTTGGGCATTGTTATGAAGACGGGTGGTTCCGTGATAAACTAAGGGCGGGAGAGACCAATATAGCTCTCCAATGCATTGGGTAATGTGAAGGAGTGAAACGTTAAGGTTTATCTGAAGAGATTTAGGGAATATACTGTGATGGAATTTCCGAACGTAACCAAGAGGGTTACTCCCTACGTAAGAATGTTATGAATGCCTCCAGTTACCTTTGTGTCTTATGATTTCGATGATTTATTCATGATTTGATGAGGTATTTTAAAGTGCTTACGTTTTATGGGTAAATTATGATTTCATTCTTATGTATATACGAACTTATCTTCCCCTTACATATTTTTATAACCCATACTGAGCTTTTTATGCTAATCCCATGTTTTATTGAAATGTTTTTCACAGTTCAAGGGAAAGGTACATGATATGATGATAGTGTCAAGGAAGTGTCAAGAAAGAACCCATGTTTTATTTTAAATATGTTTTCGTTGATGGGAAAAAATGAATACTATATTTATGTATCCACTTTGTTTAAATGTGGAATGTAATGCAAGTTATATGTTCTAATTCTCTAAAACTATAAACCTAAAAAGATCCTCAATGTGTTATCTTGTAATAACTCAAGATTAAGTAAGGTTTAAGGCTGGGGCCTTATAGTTGGTATCAGAGGTCGGTTTAGATAACATTATGAGTTATAATTCTATTAAATGAATATCCAAAAATATTTTTTATGGTCAAATTGAAATGATATAGAATTTAAAGATTACCATGTTTCTTTATCTAAGAGATGTTTGTTCAGAATTATTTTCCGCAGAGGATACAGGGAAGCAGTGCTAGGAAGGCATACATAAGGAAATAACCTTCTGAATCAGCATGCTGAGATGGTCGGAATTGGAACTGAACAATTTGTTGCAGTAATGGCACAGTTGACTCAAGCGATAAATGGAGGTGGTATCCATGCACGAGATCAGCCAGATCAACCCTAGAGGAACATGTCAGTGGTGGTACATTTCATGAGGCAACACCCCCCATCATTCAGAGGATCATCTGACCCTGTGCTAGCTGAAGGGTGGATTAAAGCATTGGAGGATATTTTTGATGTCATGGGGTGTTCATATAATCAAAAGGATAGTCTTGTTGTTTACCGTTTGGAGGGTGAAGCAGATCAGTGGTGGTCGATGGATAAAAATATCAGGGACGCTGATGAGATTGATGCTCTCGATGGGGATAAATTCAAAGGTATGGTTCTTGTGAAGTATTTTCCTAAGGCTATTCAACTTAGGATGGAAAAAAAATTCCTGGAATTGAGGCAAGAGGAAGACTCGGTGGCCACCTATGATGAAAGATTCACTCGATTGGCAAGGTATGCTCCAAAATTTATCCGATACCTATATAGTAAAATCAATCATTTTTACTGAGTATTAAAGCCAAAATATCGAAGGTCATTATCTTCTCGTGAGTTTAAAAGTTCTGAAAAGATTGTTCAATGTGCTGAGTAAGTGGAAATGGAGTTTGTCGATGATCAAGTGTTCTATAACAACCAGCAAAAGAAGTGACCGAGGGGGCATGAGAAAGGAAATAATTCTTCATAAATGTCTGATGGTAAGAAAACTATGTATCCCGTTTGTGATAAATTTGGGAAAAGGCATGCTGGGGAATGTCTTCTGAATTCTAGAAAGTGCTACAGATGTTGTAAGATGGGACATAAGGCTCATGATTTCACTGAAAAAGATCAGGGTGATGGTAAAACCAAGTTTGATTTATAGTTAGTGAAATGTTTTAAGTGAAATGTGATGGGTCACTATGCAAATGAGTGTCCGACAAAGAGCTTGAGTGATGTGAAGCAGTTAGACTACAAGAATAAAGGGGTGGTGAAATCCTTAGCAACTACTTCAGCAGATGCTAGGCCATCAGATGAAGTTGTCTCAAGTCCCTTGTTTGTTTTTTCAGATTATGCCAGGGTGTTGTTTGATTCAGGGTCTACACATCCTTTCATCTATGAAACCTTTTCTAGTAAAATGGGAATACCATCTCAAGAAATGACTCCTGAACTTGTGGTAAAAACACTTGGGGGAAATATTGAGGAAAAAAGAATTTATAAGAATCTTCTTATCCTTATCCGTCGAAAGAACCTACTTTAGAACCTTATTGTTTTACGTCTAGTAGAGTTTGATGTTATCCTGGGTATGGATTGGCTCTCTATTTACCATGCTAAGATTGAATTTAGAGATAAAGAAGTTTCTTTTCAGAAAGACTTTCAGTTTGTGTACAAGATTGAACCCTTACTGTTGATGACATATCAAGAGGCTGAGAAACATGCAAAATATGGAAATGAATGTTACATTGAACACATCATTTAAAATAAAAGAACTATTTAGATTAATGATGTGCCAGTGGTAAATGAGTATCCTGATGTTTTTCTTGATGAGTTTCCTTGAATAATACCAGATCGGGAAGTTGAATTTACTTTTGACTTAGTACCTGATGCTAAACCAATTTCAAAACCCCATTATCGAATGGCTCAAATTGAATTTTTAGAGTTGAAGGAGAAATTACAAGATTTATTAAAGAAAGGTTTCATTCGACCTATCAAATCACCATGGGGTGCTCCTATTTTATTTGTTAAAAAGAAAGACGGCTCTATGAGACATTTCATTGATTATAGAGCCTTGAATAACATCATTGTTAAGAACAAATATCCTTTGCCTCATATTGATGATTTGTTTGATCATCTCCAGGGAGCACATTATTTTTCAAAGATTGACCTGAGATCGGGGTACCATCAGTTGAAGGTAAAGGAAGCAGATGTTCTGAAGACTTCGTTTCATACAAGATATGGCCATTCTAAAATTGTATTAATGCCTTTTGGTCTAACCAATACGCCCCATGTATTCATGGACTTAATGAATAGAATTTTCCATGTGTTCTTGGATAAGTTTCTGATTGTTTTCATTGATGAAATTTTGGTGTTTTCTAAAAGTGTAGAAGAGCATGAAATACATTTAAGGGTTATTTTCCAAACCTTGAAAGAAAATAAATTGTATTGGAAATTCAGAAAATGTGAGTTTTGGTTGCAAAAAATTTCATTCCTTGGTCATATTGTTTCTAAATATGGGATAACTGTTGATCCTGCAAAAACAAAGGATGTGGAGGAATGGCCAAGACCCACAAATGTAACTGATATTCATAGTTTCCTTGGTTTGGCAGGCTATTACCGAAGGTTTGTTAGAAATTTTTCACAGTTATCTAGTCCAATGACTGAGCTAACTCGGAAGGGTGTTATGTTTATCTGGACAAAAGAATGTGATGATTGTTTTCCAGAACTGAAAAGAAGATTGGTGAAATCTCCTGTTTTGGCACTACCTTCGAGGAATGGTGAGTTTGTTATATACATTGATGCTTCATTGAAAGGACATGGTTGTGTCCTAATGCAGAATGATCAAGTAATTTCTTATGCTTCACGTCAGTTGAAAACTCATGAAGTAAATTACCCTACACATGATTTGGAATTAACTGCTGTTGTTTTCGTTTTAAAATTTTGGAGGCATCATTTTTATGGAGTAAAGTGTGAAATATATACCGATCAAAAAATTTTAAAGTATATATTCACTCAGAAATAATTAAACATGAGACAGAGAATATGTCTAGAATTAATCAAGGATTATGATTGTACGATTCATTACCATCCGGGAAAAGCAAATAAAGTGGATGATGCTTTGAGTCGAAAAAGTAATGTTTCATTAACAATGTTACATTTGGAACGTGATCCTATGGTTAAGGATTTGATGAACATTGTCATAGAAGTTGTTGGTGCATGATGTTCTTCTATTTTGTTTTAGGTATAAGTGAAATCTTCTCTATCAGACAGAATTAAGAAAGCACAGAAGCAAGATAGTGAGTTGTAGAAATAGGTAGAGCTTGTTTATAAGGGTAAGTTGCCTGAATTAATCATTGATAATGATTGTATTTTGAGAATTTGGAAGAGATTGTGTGTGCCATGCGATTCACAGTTGAAGAGTGATTCGTTATGTGATGCTCATAGTTCTCCGTTTTCTGTTCATCCTTGCAATACTAAGATGTATAGAGATCTTCGGGAGTATTACTGGTGGGACGGAATGAAATGAGATATTGTTGATTTTACTGTGAAGTGTTTGACTTGTCATTAGGTTAAAGCAGAGCGGTAGTTACCGAAAGGGATGCTTCAGCATCTACTAGTGCCAGAGTGGAAATGGGAGAATATATCCATGGACTTTGTTGTGGGATTACCGAAGACATCTCAAGGTAATAAAGTAATCTGGGTTATTGTTGATCACTTGACTAAATCTGCTCATTTAATTCCTATTCGAGATACATTCCGTCTAGATCAACTTTCTCAATTGTACATTAAAGAGATAGTCAGGTTTCATGGAGTTCCTCAATCCATCGTATCTTATCGTGATCCCAGGTTTACTTCTAACTTTTGGAAATGCTTTCAAAAGTCATTGGGTACTAAATTAAATTTTAGTACAGCTTTTCATCCTCAATCAGATGGGCAGTCAGAACGAACAATTCAGACCTTGAGGATATGCTATAATATTGTTCGATGGATTATCAGGGAAGTTGGGACCAACATCTTTCTTTGTTTGAGTTTTCATATAATAACAGTTTTCATTCCAGTATACAGATGGCACCATTTCAAGAATTATATGGGAATTGGTGTCGTACTCCATCTTTTTGGGATGAAGTGTGTGAAAGTAAGCTGATGGACCAGAATTGGTAGAAGAGATGGCAGAAAAAGTTCAGCTGATACAGAAACACATGAGAACAGACCAGAGCAGGCATAAGAGTTATGCGGACAATAGGAGGAAGGATCTCTTTTTTGAGGTAGGTGATCATGTTTTTCTCAAAGATTCACCGTGGAAAAGTGTGATGCGATTTGGTAAGAAAGGAAAGTTGAGTTCAAGGTTCATTAGACCATATGAAATTCTGGAGAGAGATGGATCAGTCACTTACTGAGTGGCATTACCTCCGAGTTTATCTCAGGTACACAATGTTTTTCATGTTTCGATGTTGAGAAAGTATATGCCAGATCCATCTCCTGTTTTGAGTCTAGAGGTTGTTCAGCTAAAAGTGAACCTATCTTATGTGGAAAAATCGGTCCATATTCATGACCACAGGGAGCAGGTGTTACAAAATAAGGTGATTCATCAGGTTAAGGTTTTGTGGAAAAACCACATGATTGAAGAGACAACATGGGAATTTTAAAATGCAATGAGGACTGAATACCCCCACTTATTCGATAAGTAAATAAATTTAAGGGACGCAATTTTCTAAAGGGGGGAAGGATGTAACATCCCATGTAACTAATGAATAATAGATATTTTTTTATCTATGTCTATTAATGAATTAGATATTGTTTTAGAGGCTTAAAAGGAGAATAAATCCATTCTTAAGCATGGAATACACTAATATTTATAAAATATTTTTTACTACCGTTTGATGGAAAACCATCTTTTAAATCTATCTTTTGAAAATTTTATAAGCTCTATTTGTCAAAATAAACTTATTATTTATGATTGGGAAATCAAAATTTATTTTTTGTAAATGTTTGGTATTTTTCTGACAATGTTCATTTTTAATGAATAGTGAAAAATACTGAATTTTACATCAAAACTGCTTTTTCATCTAAACCATTTATATGATTATATTATATTTTGAATTGGTTTTAAAGTTAAAATAGAATATATTTTTAACATTTAATCCAATAGTCTCTGTTTTAATTAATTTCACATTGAAATTGGACTTAAACTAGTGTCAATCATATGATACTTATTGTTTCATAAAAATAAGCTATTTGCTCTGACAGTGGGGATTAATTATTATATTAATTAATGAAACTTATATGTTTTGAATTTTTCAAAATAGACATCATTTTTGAATTCAGAATATCAAATATAGCTTAGGGTGATGTTTTGGTATTTTTCAGAAAAACATCAATTTTTGATGAATAGTGAAACCACTACGTGGTACATAAAAAACTGATTTTTCGTTTAAATGAAATTTTACCACCTCTGTGTTTTGAATTTCTAAAATCCCACATACACAGTTGTCATTGAGAAGTAAAATGTGGTTCAATGGGATTAATATAATTTTTTGGTGAATAGTAAATTTAATGTTTTCAATCGCGATTAGAGGTAATTAGTATAGTTTAAGTTAAAATAATTTTTTAATAATATGAGATGAGCTTGACACATGTCATACCCTCATTGGATGTGTCATGGCCTACCATGAAAATCCATGGGTCAACTTGGGGACTCCATGGAGCCACTTTGGTTGGTAAATGACATAAATAACTTTTTATTTAATGTAAAAGTAAAAATGACACAAAAATGAGATGTTTTACTAAAACAATTTTTACATGGAGTTATAAAAGACATATTTTTTGCTATAAATATTCATTATAAATATAAAATGATTTCCTACATCATGACATTTTTTTTATAATTTTTAGACATTAAATATATTAAATTATTTATGACATCATGATGATGCAGCGATTACCTCATTAATAAAGGATTTAAATAAAATGAAAAGATAACATACAATCTATGACCTACACATGTCCAAAACCTATTGTGTGGGTATATTTCGAACCCTTATCACCTTATCCTAGAATTATATAAATGGGGGACCTTTTAAATCCGAAACTAATTTTAAAATAAAGTAACATTTCTTTACTTTCCATGAGTGCCCCTCCTCTCCTCTTATAAAAGGCCTCCACCACTACCTCCTTTCCCACACTTCAAAAGCCGTTGGCTCGTCCAAACCCTGCCCATTTTGTCTCTCCACATCCCTCTATTACTCCTTGAAGCCTCACATTGGGCAGAAGTCATCCCAAGGAAGCCTTTGAGCTCAATCCAATGGGAGTTACCCGATTTTAAAGTAATGTCTTCACTTGAGTACTTTTTTTTATTTTTCTTCTCCTACCCGCTAAACTATTTTTATATATTTATTTTGTAACATCTCCAGTATCTTCAATATACTAGGATGTTGTTATATGAAGGATTAGAGATACACATACACACACCTACATCTAGTGGTTAAAGAACATACTGTTTCTGTGGATGGTGAATTTCTGCCTCTCGAAACGATGATTGTTGAACATTATTTTAACACTTTGAAAGGTGTCCATTAAGATGACACTATATTTATATATGATATATAATATGTTTATGTTTTCCTTAAGATTCTGTATTTTGAATTTTGGGAATACCTTTATGGTTTCCTTTATGCATAAACGCGATATCTTCATTTAAGGAAGTGCGGACTGCCGCCCCCACAAAGTGATTTGATTCGTTAATACCATATGTGGGACGTATAAAGGATGGAGTTCTGATATTATATTTTATATTATACTGGAATTATATTATACCTTTATATAATTATGATTCCATTCTATAAAATACGAAATTGAAATGAAAGTAGTGTTCATGCGTACGTACGGCTTACAGTCTCCATGAACGGTGCATTTCATTTCTTACCTCTAAATGATTTTGTAATATTATAAATGCATATATATAAAGGATATATATGATATATATGATATATACATCATGATTATAACTCTGGATATAATGGATACTTGAACAACTTGTAATTATAAAGAGCATATTTTGACTCAAGTACCAATGATCGTTAAAACGACCGTTATTAACTAAAATAATTACATAGTGTTCCTGACATGGTAATAAGTGATATAAAAGGAATAATGAACTTGAATAAGGTTCATAAGAAAGTATAAATTAATTCATGTTTATTATTTAGGAGATTAAAGAACGATCGAGTCAAGTCGTACCCAAGGTATGGGAATTCATCTCAATCTCCTTTCATTGAGATATATTTTATTTTATACACAACCTTCTTTTATACGGTGTATAAACCCCTTAAGCATGATCATTTATTACTACATGAACAATGTTTTCATTATAGTTATTATTATCAGGAAATATTGTAATAGATGAAGAAGCATCATATATATCAATAATATCATCACCATCATCCAAATTCCCCAACATTATTATTTTTCCATGAAAAATGATGGACCACTAATCATTCAATGGATCAATTACCTAAAATATTTTCTTTCCTTGTGTGGCCATGATAAATAGATCCTTTTTGAAACTAAATATTTTCAAATAAACAAGTTTAAAATCATATTCACCATGTTTCACCACAATATTACTGGAAACCCAATTACACATAAACATGGTGACTCGAAATTTAAAATAATAAATTTACCATGTGACTTCAAGAACTCCAAAATATGGAGTTGATTCTGAAATTTGGTTTTTAACTTTTTTACTCGAAAAATGTGGTGCTTCAGGGATAACCATTACAAAACTATTTTTTATTTTAATATTTTCATCATGCTATTATTTTTAAATGTTAAAAAATTAATATCAAAACAAGTTAATGTGATCAAAATAAGAGATAGATCCTCTTATAACCATTTCAATGATTCTTATGTAGATATATCAGCGATTAAATCATCTTTAATGCATGAAAAAATGTCTATTATGCTCAATCCATAGCCACTTGTAATTTCTTTTCGGATACCGTGACTTTAATTCAGCAATATGTGATGATATATATCCATGAACCAAATCAGTGTCGTTCAAAATCTATTAATGTACCTATATCACTTCATCGCTAGAAATTAACTTTGCCTTTAATCATGGAATCCATCTAACATCATTATCAACTATCATATGTAGTGATAAAGAGACACCAATATACTCTACTTCAATTGAATAATTTGGGCAAAACATAATAACCTCTTCTGATACATATTTTTGAATAATAGAGGACTATGTTTGATAAGTATTTTTAACACATCCCTTCAAATTTTTCATATGTACTTTTAAAGGATACATCCATTATAACTAAAAGGGTCCACATATTTGTATCTCACACACCAAATGAATCTATATATGAACCATTATATCAAAAAATATGGGAAATACACATCAAGTTGATAATGAATAAGAAAATATTTTATTCAAAACACATCTAACAAATTTAGATCCATAAAATTTCGACAATGGGATTTGAAAAAATTATATAAATTGTAGATAGAATTTCTGAAAGCTATCTACAGTATACAACAAACTAATAATTATATAAGTAGTTGCATCATTATCATTACAATCATAAGATTTCTTACCTATTAATTTAAATTCATTCAATGAATATAAATAATTCATATTTGAATCTTGTTTAATGTGTGAAAATTTGGAGGTTAAAATTTTCTATTTTCATTCATAGTGGGTGATAACTCAAATCGTACTACCATTGATATCAAGTCCAATATATTATGCAAGCCATATTTGTTTCTTTCAATTTATGTCTTAAAATATTATAAATGAACTGTCACATATGTTTTTCTCAACATGATTTAAATCAATGTTATGTATTTCTCTAAATATTTCTAATAATGTTGTTCGAAAAAGGTATACTGTTTCTTATAGATATTATTTTTGAAGATTAAAACATTTCTTATTTTCAAAAGTTCAGTCCATATTTTTCACCCTATCATAATAATCATCAGCTAAATATTTTTGTGGTAGAATATTGTTTTATTGTGAACTAATTAATTATTTTTTAGCCTATGATAATTAATATAAATTCAAAAAAAATCTTTGATATCCCATGTCCACTATGTATATTCCATTTTGTAATTGATAATATGATGTATCTTCTTCAAAAATTGGAAATTCATTATTACCCTTCACATTGTATCCAAATAAGTTTCCATATGTATTAAAGTCAAATATAGTGAACCTTATCATAGTACAAGAAGAATATACTCTTTCTTGTATGCATCGATAACATTAGCAGTTGTATATGATAACAGTTTCAAATCATCAATCAATGTTGAATTATACAAATCAATATCATTCCCTGGTTTTTGGGTCCATAAATCATCAAGCTTATCGTAATATATATATTATTCAAAGGGTACATGATGTAAATTACAATAAAGTAAGTCTATGAACTATGTTGGATATATAGGCTCTGAGATGGTTTCATTCCATCAGTACATAATCCCATTATGATATTTCTAACTTCATTTGAAAAATAATGAAATTATTTATCAAATCTCATCCACTGTGGTGAATTTGTAGGGTAACGTAATGTATCATTATAGATACACTCATATGAACACCATAATAATATATTTGAATTAATTTAATTTTGTAACAGAGTCTTCAAATAAATAATTATTGGAATTTACCAAATTCCATTAACAATATCATTTATTCTCGTTACTGAGAATTAATCACAGTTGAATTTTTAGAGTTATTTTAAGTAATTATTGGATGAAATTATTAGAAAGTATATAATATTGGATTTACATAATCTATTATTCCAGAACCTATGAATGAATCTGTGTTTAATTTTTTATCCATCTTATAGCATGATGTTCCACATGTAGGACAAATAGACAAATATTCATATTCTTTCCTATAAAATAGATAATCATTGGTGAATGATTTTTTTAATACCAAAATCTCTTTGTGAATAATATTTTTTCGCTCCTTAATTGGAACTTGGAAGCCTCTTACCTTATGTAAGTAGCTATTTTAAATTCTAAAGTATGTTATCAAAACATTTATCACTCCACCCATTTCATTATTTAATGTTAAATAATATCAAAACAGACAATGACTCGATATATTTAGTACAACTATGTAATAATTGTTTCTCATAATCTCTATACAATCATTCAACGATTTCAGTTTTTTATGGTTTAGAAATTTAAATCATTAACTAACATTTAAATACATGCCTTGACCTCATTATGAAAATTTTCATCAGCATTAGATGATGAATTTTTAGTTCTTTCCCCATGACAGATCCATCATGTATAATTAAGTCTAAAACCATAGAAAATGAGATGATACGTCATTTCTATAGAGTTTAACTTTCATATATTCAAACACCTCACACATAGATAAAAAATAGAATCTATGTTTTAATAATTTATTTTAAAAATTTTCAAGAAATCATCAAATCCTTTTTCTTATTCCATAGTGGTTCATCATAATTTTATCCAATTATGATTCATTAAATAACTGGAATTTCTATATAATCAATGAATATATTAAAACTTTTAGACATGTATATATATATATATATATATTTTTAAAAAACTAACACAATAAAAAAATGGATTGGTAATTAGATAGAATACATCAATTATTAATAAGATTAAAATTAAAAATAATCTACTAAAGGTATTTATTTTTCAAGATGTGTTTCATGATGATCAAATAGAAATCACATGTAATGACCCCACTAGAAATTCCCAGTAGAAAATCATGATTTTTTAAAATAATATATTGTTTGGTTATAATTTATTTCATTTTATTACTTTATATACATGTGATATTATTAATATAGAATAATGATTTTGTCAATATATAGATGTTTTTCACAACTCATACTATAATATTAGGATGTTTATTTAATTTCATACACTAATGTTTGTGGTTGTGTATGATAAATAGATACTTATTTTTCTAATTAACTTTATAATATATCGGGTATAGTTACCCCATAATGACTTTATAGATCCCCACTACTATCGAATATCTCTTTTTAGTAAAAATTAGATTTAATAATTATTATCACTAAAATAGATTATTTCCAAAAAATAAAAAAAATACTATAATAATATTTAAATTCAAAATATATAATTAAAGTACATTTTACAAAATTAAATTTATACAATGATATTTTTTAAATTAAGTATTATATATAATGAAACTTGGTTTTTATTGAAATATGACCATTTTAACATTTATTATTTTATATTATATTTTCAATATAATATGAAAATTATTAATTCTAATATATTAGTTTTTATATAGAATTATAATCTATACTTTTAATCATTTAAAATTGATCAATTTTATTTATTAAGTTAAATTAATAAAATTAATTTTTTTTTTAAAATCATATTGTAATATAAAATATTTATCTTATGAATTTGAAAATAGTGAATTTATTATTTTCATATTATATACATGAAGATTTGTGATATTATTATTTAATTATTTTCATTCATTTTACATGAATTATTTTCTATTTTGTAGTTGTTATATTAGATTGGGGTCGTATTTGTCAAAATTCCTTTAAAATTGTATTAATTTAATGGGTAAAAATTATGGAGTCATTACATTTAATTTACATTATATCAATGAAAGATAACTTCATATTTCATTTTAAATTAACAATATAATCAATACTATTTTATAATTTCATAAAACAAAAAAATTATCAAAATAAACAATCATTAGCAACAATATTTATAAGTAACAATCAACTAATTATAATTAATTGAAACAATAACACAGAAAAATTTATACATGATATTTAATTTAACATAAAATTATAAAAAAAATTACAAAATTTGGTGTTCAACAAGGAAAATGGATCCTTAATCAAATTACCCTCAATAAAATTCATTGGATGAATAAACACTATAAGATATAACAAAAATGTTTTTAGAAATGTACAATAAACAAGAAAATTGAAATAAAATAAAACTACGGTCGTTGTTTTGCCCAAAAATTATTTCCAAATATAAATATTTTTATGGATGAGAGAATAATGAAATATGACAATGAATTGAGACCACAGATCATGAAATAATGATAAAATTCAATGTAAATCAACAAAAATATTCATTAAGGATATGTGGGTCGTCATGATGTTTTTCACAAGTTTGGGGAAAAATTTTGAAGATAAAAAAATGGGTTTTAAAATCCTATTTTTTCATGACATATTTGGTTTCAGGTTTTTCAAAAATCGATGAAAACAACTAATTTGTGTCATTAGTTTTTTTGAAAACGGATTCCATTTTTTGTAAAGGCGTCAGTTTTTCTAAACAACTGATGCAAAAAATCCATTAATTATAGTATTTTGGGATGATTATGTTAAAAACTGATGCCAAAAAGTTAATATAATTTTTTTGTTAGTTTATAATAAAATCATTTCCAAAAATTTGTTTCCAATACATTTTGCATCGATTTATAAAAACCCAATGTCATAGATAAGACATTGGAGACACTATATATACTAGTGGAAATATAATCTAGAACTATTTAAAACACAACTCCTCCCATTCCTTTATCTCAAATATTTCAATTTCTATTTAAAACCATAAAATATAATTTTAATAAAATCATTCATATTCCAAGATTAAATTATTAAAATTGTATCCAAACTATATTTAACCATTTTATCAATTAAAAATTTGAAATCAATTTCCTAAAATCAAATTCATAGTATAAATTCAATAGTTTAAATCTCACAATATTTCCATCAATTTCAACACACACCAAAATTAAATGGAATTTGGTTTTTTCCTAATTTCATGAAAAATATAATTTCAAATCCCCATTTCCATAGAGTTGAGTTTTCAATAAGCCAATATAAATAAATTTTTTTATATAAATAAATTTAATCTAAATCATTAAATTTTATACTAACTAAAATTGTTCCTCGCAATGAAACCACCTACATCGAGATCATGAAATATCGAAATCAAAATACCCAATCTGGAATGTCCAATGAAGAACCTCAGTAAAAATGATCTGACAGTCAAACTAAGAATCCTGATATGAAACTATGGGTATTATATCCTCCCACAATATTAAGACATAAAAATCCCAAGGGGGAATATGAGATATATGTAAAAAGTAACGGGAAGAGGGATCATAAGGGGAAGATAATGACTTAATTTTCCTATCTTCGATTCACTTTAAGAAGGGTGTAGTGGGGAAACAATTGGCCGTTCAAAGTTCGACTAAGCTAAAAAATCATGTTGTTATCCAATGATCCTAAGAGGTGTATAAAAGGGTGGTTCATGAATTTTAAATATAATTTTCAAATTATTTAGAACTAGAATTCAAGGATTACTATTAGGGGCCACACTTTTTTTCAAACTATGCACTATAATTGTGCGCCATCATTAAAAGGGGTGAACGATTTATACTATGTGCGCTTATGGTTTGTGAAACCATTTTCCCAAAATTTATACCACATGACTAATATTGCATGGTTTTCACTATCAGGGGTCACTATTTGAAAAATCTATGCACCAAATAAGTACATCCTAAAAGCCAACAAAAAAATTTAAAAAATTAACCTAGTGTTCCCTTAAATGATACCCAACCATAGAATGATCAAAAATAGTCTTATGGATACTTGAAAATAGTAACATGATGTTATAGTATATTCTTGGACGATCACATGTACTGAATCCTTTCCAGGGTACATTGTAAAATGATAATTAATATGAGTATTAGTCATTGAAGGTAATAGATCATAGATAAAATGATCTCTAAAATAAGAAAAATCACATGGTCAAAATGTTATGGATGAACACTATGTTTAATGAATTAACATGAAAATAAGAAGATTCGATGAAACATAAGTAACCTCATCAATTATAATTTTTGAAATGAATATTTTCAAGATAATGTTATTTAAGGGGGGAATAATAAAATAACCTTATGTTTTTTTAATTAAATTTCATTTTTAAAGGGGTAAATTATTTATTATGAAATGAAGTTATAGAAAATACATGCAATAAATTGGTTAATTTGGGAAATTTTACATTATAACCTATCTGATTTAAGTGACTATTCATTAGGATAATCGGTGATAGTATATCCTCTATAGAGTGGACATATGATATATATAGGGTGTTGATAAATCCTAGTTGAAAAAGACATAGGATGTTGTAGAATAAACCAGTAGGATTGTACCTTATGACGGACAGTTATAAAATTATACAAGGAAGATAACATCACATTGGTTTTTCATTCACAAATATAAAGATAATATTCATCAAATAAATCAACATGTGTTCAATTTAAAGGATAGGTTCATGTAAATCTATATCACATCCTAAAAAATATTTTCCAAACAACCAATGAAAATATCACCATTAAAAACAATGATTTTTGTTAACTGACTAGTGTAGTAAATGGTTATATATATGCCCCCAAATATTTTATATATTTATATTATCTATTCCAAAAATAGTTATTATATTTTTCATTTATTTTATTTATTTTTTAATTATTAAATATTCTTTTTAAGAGAAATTGGATTTTGATATGATAAAACCCAAACAAGTAATTGGGAAATATATATTTCTATCAATTATAAATTTTTTATGAATTAAATAACATTTTATGTAAATATTAATTTAATAAAATAATATTATTAAAAAATAATGATAATAATATTATATAAACATAAATATAATTTTTATTAGCTTTAAAAAATGATTAATGTTAGAAATTAGGATTTTTTTAACTGTGGATTGTTTATATATAAATGTTTAAATTATAAATTTTTTTTTATTGTTTTCATAATAAAATATAATTTATGAAATAAACATGTTAAAATTATCCAAATGTGACCTTTTCATAACATTATGAGACAATAAAATAATTTGGTAAATTAAGCTATGGTATAAATATATGGTGTGTTTTATGACATCATATTAACCCAAGAGTGATGTAATATATTCAATAAAAGGTAACCACAACAAAATATATATATACCCTTTATTATATTAATCTATGTTATTTGATAAGTTTTATAAATCCTTAATAAATTATCCAAAACAAATATTGTATTTTATTTAAAAAATAATTCTTTATTAACCTTACACACTTCTACATCACTAATGAAAATATTTTATTGTGTTTTTATCATTGAATTACAAAATAAAAATCATCATCTATGATATAAAATTTGGGATAAAACATTTGGATGTTTTTTGGTTTTGATTGCATTATCTTATAGTGACCAAAGCCTATGTTTGGAAATTAACAAATAATTGTCTTATATTTTTTTTATATAACCCAAAAAACCTCCCATTCATTATCACTCAAAGATCATAGATAATAATGTTACTCTAGTATTCACTCTGCAAATCTCTCCCATGGTGCCCCACATCTACAAAGAATGAACTCCAACGAATTTAAAATTGTTCTATAATGGTATAATATCCTCTCATTCTTTTATTTATTCATGAAACTTATTTATATTATGCATTTGATCTCCATTTTTTATTTCAGAACATTTTTTCACACATATGAATAATAGTTAATATTTTTTCAAAGTGCTGAGATTACCCTTACACTCTTTTTTGACCCTTTTATGATTTCTCATGTACCCATGTCATATTGCCAAAATTTTTCTTGAGATATTTTATTCCAAACCATTATACACTGAATACCTATGTTAATTTCCACTCAAAGGAAATAATCTCATCATACATACACATCAGTTTATGGTATTTACATGTATTTAACCATAACTACAAATTCATGGTGTTAAAATTTATTAAATTCATCCTCATGTTGTATAATTTATGTGGCACAGTATTAATGTACATGAAATGAATGTGATGGCTGGACAATAATTATATATGCCTCTAATGAATTGGATAATGAATTTATATCAGAAAATTACATTAATGGTGTATTTGAGGTAATTCTATGAAAAATGTTCCATTATTACTCTACATATATCATTAACATATGTATATTATGCCATGTTTTATATTATTTCTACTGTACAATGTTTCCATTATGTTATCAATATTTTTTGTGCCTCATTGTTCAAGAATATGATTATCACCCATGTTCTGTTACCTTGATATTCCATATGGATCACATGTACTTATTTGAATTATTCTGTTCATTTTTGTTATTTTAATAGACTTTATATCCCACCACATTCATAGGTATTCCCCCTGTTATCCTAGGATGTTTCAGAAAATCCATGGAATATAGGTTCTTGTTATGGAGTTTATAAATAATTTTGTTTTATTTATTTTTAAATTTTTTATAATATGTAACTTTTTAGCCGAATACACTAGGCCTCACGATCTTATGGGGTTGTATTTAGTCTATCATTACTTAATTAATTATCTTCTGTAGTTTATTAAAATATCGGTTGTCAATGTTTCCCAAAATATTATGAAAAAATATAAATTTTTCCATTAGATATAATATTATTATATGAAATCAATAAAATATTATTGAACAATATTAGTTAAATTTTTTTATATATCATTTAACATTAAAACAAAAACATTTATAATGAACGACAAAAAAATTGGTGTGAAATTACATAATAACTTGTTGCAACATAATTTCTAAAAAAATACACCGATTAATGTTTAGTTATGAATACACTAAAATATCATTAGAAAATATGAATTGAATAAGATGGGGGTGAATAAATAAGTTATTTTCTTAATATATCATATAAAACAAATATTCTAACTTATTTGTGTGATTTCATAAAAGTAATTAAAAATTCTAAAAATATTTAAATTAACACCAACACATATGGAATTTTTTTTAAATGGTTCCCCATTAAAAATAGTTTACCACTTCCATGTTATGATTCAATAAAACCCAAGATAACCTAATCCACTAGATTAATCATTGTGGATAAAACAAGAAAGCTTTATAATTTTAACAATCATACAACATGTTTCTTCTTGAATTTTATGTTGTCATAACTAATAAATGTGGTATGAAAATAAGAATTTGAAAAAACATGATCATCATTAACATTAGTAGATTTATATATTTTATTTTGTTTCTTTTTATTACATTCCCTTACTCATAAGAAATATTATTTGATATCATGTGCTAATTCCTTTTTATATTCAATATATTTAACCCTTCTATATAGATATACTATTTATTATCATTACCTATAATTTTATGTTCTTTCATAATTTCACACATTTTGAATTCACTCAAACACTTAATACATTTTTAAAATCCATTTATATCCATGAATTTATAATTATAAATATCAATTTATATCTTCCATAAAACACCATCAAAATTAATTCATATATAAGATTTTAGATCTCAAGAGGTCCACATATTCAATTTATATATGATTTATATCCATTTAGACTAAATTGGGGTAGTTCCATGGGGCACTAATTGAGCCACATAAGCAAATACTTTAATAATTCAGACTATTCAATGAAAAATTTAACTATTAACATTACCATTCTATGGATCAAGAAATTTTGGATAAAAAAATTTAACGTGTTTGCAGATTATCCTCAAAATAGTATTGATTCTCTCTAAATGAAATAGAGTCATCCCATTTTACATCATGATTTGTATTACCTAGCTTTATGGTAAAAAAATATTTACCCTTACTGTTTTAGATATGAATTTATAACATTTATTAAGGCTAGTTTAGAACCATCAAAAACATATAACTTCCCATTTTTGGACTATTAGAAAAATTAAACTCCATAACCAATATTTTTTCAATTCTCTAGATATGTGACTCTTAAATATTTTAATCAGCCGAAAATATTGAAAAAATAAAGGACCATGGTATAAGAGATGTTGTTTTGGTACATTATCAAATTACATTAACATAATCCTTATTCTTCTTGATGATTCATTCTCCTATCTATTTTTATCCATGGACCACTATATTTTACATGGGATGGTAAGAATACATAATTTATTCATGGTTTTTTAAGGAAAAAAATGGATTCTGTAATTCTAGTTTCAGATCATAGAATACATTTTTATTTTCACTAGAACCAAGATTAATATGATCAAACACAATATCATGAATTCTTTCTGCAGTTTAAAAATATTAAAATAAATACAGTCTTATTTCAGTGACATCCAATCACTTTGAAACATTGGAAGAACTTTCATCTCAAATAAAACACTAGGAATCACATGATCCAAAATTTTATTTATATAATCACCAAGTAATTAATAATAAAATCCAACCATGGATTCATAAACCACGTATCCATCAACATCACTCAACATTAATACCCTAAATTTATGTTTAATACCCTTTCTTGGGGTAATCATCACAAAATCAACAATTTATGGTTATCATATTCTTTTATTAATTACAAATTTCCATAATCTCACACATAGAATTTGGTTTCCATCATTAAATTTTATTCCGCAATCAATCATAAATAACCCATTAAATATAGTATGGTCAAATAATTCATTAATTATACGATAATAAAATAATACATAATTTAGAAAATAAGAAATATGAAAAAGAAAAAAATAGTTACCTGTTAGGGTAATTTACATCAACTTCCATAAATCTTTTCCACTTATCTTTCAAAAAAATATTCTAAAAAATATTATTTTACATTTTCCAAACAAAGAAATTATTTCACACATACTCAAAAAAAATATTATTAGAATAAATCTTTTAAACACACACACACACTGAATTAAAATATTCCCCATTTCAGAAACATCATGAAAATATATACTTCTACATATTGAGATTATTGTCAAAAATTTATGAAAATCTATATATTTGGATTTTTTTTTCTATATTCTCTTCCATAGTTAAAAAATATAAAATAAAATCAATATACAATATGAGATGTTATAAATTATCCAAAAAGGGTTAGGATTGATTTATCTTCCTTATACAAAACTTTTGATTGGAGTCATTTTCAATTTTTTTTTGAATACATCCACCATATTTTTCATTATAGGAAAAAAGTTCTTGTTTAAAATAAATTTCTAATAAATATATTTTATCATGTGGTATAAGATATCAATTTGATTTTATCGAGAATGTTGAACCATGTTCCAAAAAAATTGGATATCTAAATGATTATTATTTCCAAATAATAATTACACTTTATTATACGCCTTGAGAGCATCAACATATCTTCACAACTTACTAAATTTTGTTTTGTATTTTGTTACAAAAAAACATCATATTAAATTATAATCAAATTAAAATAAATATTTTATTTATCTATATATCCTAAAAAATTATCCCAATAAAATACTCAATTACTAGTAAACATAAGAACCTCGACACATCCATGCTAATATATACCATAAAATATATAGATGATTAACTTACATTTTCTACTATATATTAATACATAATATAATTCCCTTTCAGTGTGGACCAAAACACACCTTACTAAAATTTTTTGATACTCGATTAGTGAAATATGAAAAAAAGAACAAATTTCAAAGTATATATAATGTATATCCTTGAATTATTATGATATAGATATGTTAAAATTAGTTTTTTAACTCTAATTTATTTGTGACTTATCCTTCATCATTATTGGAATTTTTACTTCTAGATGTTATTTTTGT
The DNA here is from genome assembly GCA_963277665.1 of Viscum album. Classification (NCBI taxonomy): domain Eukaryota; kingdom Viridiplantae; phylum Streptophyta; class Magnoliopsida; order Santalales; family Viscaceae; genus Viscum; species Viscum album. The sequence continues at coordinate 1,273,772,429 of OY728146.1, forward strand.
ATGAACTATTTCATCCAAATATCAAAACACTATTAAAAATTCCAAGGTAGAAATATCCAGATAATTTAAAATATTACCCATCCCTTAATAAACTTAGAGAAAAATGACATAAATAATCTAATCCAACATTTACATATCAATAACGTTCTTCATTTTATCCATTAACTAAATTTAATAATCTTATTAATTTTTAAAAAATTTATATCATTACTTTATAAAATAATAATTACATTTAACGGTTTATTTTATTCTATGTAAAATTTTATCTTAACTACTCCTTTCATAAAATTTTACACCATCAAGAATAAATCATAATTTGAATAGCATGACCAAGGTTATTTTTATACACCATACAATAATTTATTTATCTTTTGAAAATACTCATCATCTTCTCTAAAGAATAATCCATCATGGTTATCAATATTCACTTTTTATTCAAACTATCTTTTGAGGAAGGCTTGCATAAAATTTATTTGGAATATCATGTGCTAAAAACATAGATGCGTAGGGGCAGTATCTTCAAAGACGTTATCTATTACCCCTCTAAATTTATTTTTAGGGGGCTTTCACAACCCCATCTATATTTCTAACTATTTTCTTCTTTTAATATTTGGTTTATTTTATGAGGCAGTTGTGTCAACAGCCCCATAAATTTAATAATTAGATTCCCTATCTGTTCAGTTGGATATTTGAGTCTATATATATATATATATATATATATATATTATTTGTTGGGTTATATTTTAGAGGATATTTATATTACATGGTAATTTCTTTTTAAAGGAAATAGTGGGGGTTTATAACCCCATCTAATCTCATAGAATATTGGGGGTTTATTTAATATCGTTAAACCCATAGATTAGAGGTTTTTTCCCCTTTTTAATTTATGATATTAGAGAGAGTTGTGAACCACGTATAAATTTATAACATTAGAGTGGGTATTCAACCCCCAATAACTCAATAAATTAGAGGTGGTTCATGAAATGTGGCCAATCCTTTTGATTAGAGGGGTATTTATCCCATCTTAATTTTTCTTTATTTTATAAAATAAATCCCATGTAAATTAAAATTTTATAATATATATGTGTGGGTCCACATGTGTGTGTACACACACATAACACACAGATACACATATATATATGTGTGTGTGTGTGTGTGTGTCTATTACATAAAAACATTATATTAATGTATTTAAATTCATTACAAACATATATATAAAGAATAAAAATAAAATTATAAATATATTAATTAAAATGTATAAAATTTATATATGGTTTTATAAATATTATACATTTATATTATGATTTATATTATACACATATTACATTAAATACATTTCAGTTTTATGTTTATGTATGACTACATTTATATTACATTATGTATACATTTTAATTGTATATTTATGTATAAATACATTTATATTATATTATGTATACACAAAAATATAACATATGAAAAATGAAAATTAAATATAAATATGAATAAATTATATATATTATATTGTTAATATATAAATTTATTTAAATTTATATATATATTATATAACTACTTTATATATATATTGGTATTCTATATTAATTAGAAACTGATTTCATAAATATATATATCATTTAATTTTATTATATGTTTCCAATTATATGATTATATTTAATTGTAGTTATATTTATACATAAATATAATTTTATAATTTTATAAACATTTATATATATTCATTTGTATAAATTGTATTTCATATAATATTAATTATATTGAATATACTATCATAAACATATTATATAAATTTAAATTTAAATATAATTTTTTATTAAATAGATTTTATAAAAATTTAAGCTTATATTTTTTCAAATTTATATTACAATAATAGTGAATTTATTATTAAATAATATTTTCCTGATTTTATATTATATATAATTAATATTATAATATATAAGATTTATATAAATTAATATATATTAATGTACACAATATTATATAACTATATTTATTAAAGTACATATATATTTACGTACATAATTTAATTCAATTTATTCATTAAAATACATAAATATTACTGATTATAATAATAAATATATGCATTGAAATACATTTTATAAATATTTATATAAACTTTAATTCGTATATATATATATGCCTAAATTTTAAATCATGTAACAATAATAATATAAAATATAACACATTTTATAAAAATAAATATATATTAATTTACATAATTATTAATATATGTTTAAAATTAAATTATATAATTATATATTTTAAAGAAAATATATAAATATGTTAAATAAATATGTATATATATATTATAAATAAACATGTACACAATATGATAATAAGTATTTTTTATATAAATAATTTACATAAATATATTTGTTAACATATAAATATATCTACATATACATAACATTAATATAATTAAAAAATAAATACTTCAATGTATATAAATACATATATAGAATATATACTATATATAAAATTATATATTTAATTAAATATAAATGATTTATAATTTAAATACATAAATATATAATATAAAACTCTATATATTAATTTAAATAATTATATATGCATTTAACTATTTAATGAAATAATATTTATTTTCATTAGTTTTGTAATACAAACATATATATATACAATGATGTGAAAACATAATAATAAGATCCAATTATGATAGTGCTAGAGGCACTGTAGGTTTTTTCTTGTTTCTACATTTCAAATACCACCATCAAATAAACTCATATAGCTTACAGAGGGGCTTGGTTTCACGGGTGAAGGAGAATCATAGGGAAGGGGTCATGCGGGTGAGATGGGTACCATAACTGGAGGGTGTGGGGGCCACGGGTGAGATCGGTTGGGTATTGGAACCAGAGGTGTTAGATGGGGATTGATACTCGAACTGGAGGACATTTCGCATGGGTGGGGTGTGTACTAGAACTAGATGGAGAATGGTGGGATTTTGAAGGGGGTGAGCTGTGTGTGTGTGATGTATGGTAATGACCATCTGTGAACTAGGTCATGGTATTTAAAAACAAAAAAAATGATTTAAAAGAAGTTCTGAGAATCACCTCTAATATAGATATTTTAGAAGGTGTTTTAACCCCATATAAATGATGATTAAATAGTGGTGGTGTAATGAACCTCCTCTTATATGGCACATGAAACTTGAATATAGGTAGATGGAAACCGCTGTTAGTTTCATCAATAATTTAAAGGGGGTTAAAACCCCCTATAAACATAGATTCTCTAGTGAAATTAGATGGGGTATTAATCACCTCCAAATGAACCGACCCTAATTTTAACATTACTTTATCAATGGTTCCTCAAGACTACCTCTAACCTGAATTGAAATTCACAATAGCAGAAACTCTACATAACTACCACTATTGTGTTTAGAAGGGGTTATAACGCCTTCTAAAAAATAGCCTCGTATAATAGGGTATTTTTTTTAGTGATGTATCATCATTTTGAAATTATAATTGAAAAAATATTATAGTATCAATCCCATCAATCGGTAAAAGACTACAATAAAAATCATAAATGACCATATATTATTTCCCATTACACAAAATCTTTTTCTTATTTCTCTTATATTCCCCCTTTCATTATTTTTTTTACGAAAACACAATTCTTTATAGAATTGATAATTTGATTATGTACAAATTCCCAAGTATAATTCTATCGAGTCTAATCCATCCCCGTATTCATATCATCAATAATTCTATGATGATCTAAAAAATATATTAAATCTCATAGCTCAAATTGAGTAACAAATAGTTTTGTATTATGTTCCCCACTCTTCTCAAAGTTTGAATACACTATCCATGATCTCTACAAATTTTCTAGACCCCAAAGTACATTCCCTTACATTAATGAGTTGAATACAATTATTCTTCATCATTGGATGTTGGTGATTAAGCATCATCAAAAAGATATTCATTTGAATTTCTGTTATTTTTTGAAACATCATTGTATTACACAAAATATTCAGTTTCATTGTCTTTTCTCCTAGAAATTGTTTCTTATTTTTTGATATCATTATTTTGGTATTATAGTAATTTTACTATAACACTATGCATACTTTTTTCTATGAATTTGAGGAATATATTTTGGATTTTTTATTTGGTGTAAAAAAATGTAGGAAACATTCAACTCATGTTTATTCTAACATCTCATCATTTTCACCTTAAAACATGATTATTCAACGGCTACTAAATATCCTTAAGTATTTAAAGGTCATTTTCTTCTTGTAATATATATTTCACGGATATATATTTCAACTACCTTAGTAAAAAATAATTTTGAATATTATCCACTGTATAAATAACATTCCCATTGAAAAATTCAAAGGCTTTATGATCTCCCATCATAGTGAGAGAGTTTTTATGTAATGTATCACCCTTTTATTCAATAAAATTATTATATTGTGTATATTTTTCATTTCATTAATAATTATTTCTATTTTTTAATTTAACATTTATATTTTTTAATAAAATAATATTCACTATTTTCAATTTGATTCTTTCTAAAGGGAAAACATAAAAATATTATTAACTTATATTAATACCTTTAACCATTTTATGGAATCACATTTATTCATTTATAATATGATGTATGTAGTATGATAAAAATAAATAATGTTATAAATAAAAAACATTTCCTTCATTAGTTTATTTCATTTTCATACTACCATAATCAATTATATAAATTATCTCTAATATGTGATTCATTTGGAATATTCCCATTGTAATGTAAAGAGTTGACAATATTCCATTTTTATTAAATAAATAACATTAAATTTCATTCTATTATAAATATAATTATATCAAAAATATCAAATAACTGGGAATGTATAAGTATGTTTTTTTAGAAATGTTTTTCCCATCATCAATACTGTAATTTATTTTCTTCCTTCCATCATCGGAAGTATGAGTTTTTGGTATCACTATCCTATAATATATTACACTTTGTTCATTTTACACTACTATAACATATACATATTTGAATATATTTACACTGGATTCATTTTTTTGAAATGAATTAATTTTTTATCTTTGAGAAAATTTTATGACCCACATAACTTGTTCTATTACAAACCTTTAATGAATCAGGTGTTTCAAAAGTGTAAAATGTCCTATAAAAGTATTACTGAACAATGTTCTATTTTTTATTGTCTTGTCACTACCAATGGTAATTTATCCTTACATGAACTTATATAGGTCATGATATTATTATTTTCTTGTAAAGTTCACATGACATTTGATTTTGATCTGTGAGAGCTGATTGTGTATGAATGCTAGTTTCCTTACATTAGGTCCAAGATATCGAATTGATTTTTTATTTCCTACTTGTTTTGAAGTGTTATAAAGCCTGTAATGTTTGATCGAGGGGGAAGTTGTGGTGTGTGGGGTGGGGTCGCACAAATGTGATTGGAGCCAAGGATGGAAGATAATGGAGGAATGTTATGGTATATGGGGTGGGGAGGTCTGGTTGTTGTAGCAGTAATTGATACCTAGAGTGGTGAGATTCATCATGATACGAATGTGGGGTCAGGGAGGTAAAAAAGATGAATGAATGGGTCAAATTTGGGTGTTCCCATTTGTTGACCTCACCTATTTTGATAATACCAATTATGCTTTAATATGATTTTATAATCCCAAATAACATATATCTTTATAATAATTATTCTTTCAATCCATGAAGTCATATTATTAAGTTGATAAAATATCAAAATGATCATTGGAATTTGTTAATCAATGGTTATCTATGTTTATACTTGTTTAGAAATGTTACTAACTCAATATGAATATGACTTGTATAGAACAGATAAGTATTGAGTGTTGAGTCATTGATACAGACCTACCGGTACATAGCCTGCTGATAGACAAAGTCCACTGATATGCACAAACGGTTACCGATAAGGCTATGTAAACTAGTATACAAGTATACCAATATGGATAAGGTCACCAGTGTGCAGATAGTCACTGTTACAACTAAACTATCGATAGAATAAGTCTACCAGTATGCACAAGTCGACTGATACAGACCTACCGATAGAGTAAGTCCATAGGTATGTACATAGTTACCGATACAAGCTAATGATACAAACTAACAGACCGAAATACATCTACTGATATGAAGTCCATAAATAAGAATACAAAGTCCACCAATACAGACATATGCTGATAGATAGATACCGATAGAAAAAGTCTACCGATACAATTCTGCTGACACAGACAGACGACTACTGTTACAAACGAACTATAGATAAAAGGAGCTACCGATAAAAGGATCTACCGATAGAAGGAGCGACCGATCCAAGCAGGCTACCCTTACAAGGAGTAACAACTATCGATGGAAACCAGTCAATGTTTCTATAAAACTCTACTTCTATTTGTTTATTTAGCAACAATCACATTTTATGTTTTTAATGCACCAACTATTAATTAATGATAGTGGTTGGAATTTCAAGAACTGTTCCCCATACCTGTAAGAAGGTAATCATTCCCATTGTCGGGGATGAAGGTATATAAAAAAGATCCTCGAAAGAATCAAGAGACATATACAACAACAATAAAACAATTGATCAACCTTTCCATCGACATACAAGACAATCTTATGGTGATAAACAATGTCTTACATGCATAGAAGAAGAAGGAAGAATACATATTGAATATTTACAACCAGAACATTCAAAGTCAAAAGATCTTCAATGATTTCACTTGAACTCAATATGATCAACTAATCTACCTGGAATTGTAAGACAAATACAAAAAGATATACTATGTTTTTCTTAAAAAAAAGAGAAGGACTCAAAGCTGAATCTGCACAAATCCAAGGAGTCTAGAGCTTCACTCAAAACACATAGAGCATTCTAAACACTTCTCTATCTGTTTATCTCTATAGTGTTTTATATATTTACATTTTGAGCAGTGTGTGTGATCTATATTTTTAAACACACATTGTATCATGTGATGAACTAGAGGATTTATAAATCCTCACTCAATCATTCCCTTATACTCTCTAGTTTACCACTGTGGATAGTGGTAGAGGTCAACTATGACCTGGATAGCCTATGTGCTATTATTTTGTTTTTTCCACGAAGAACTGTGGTAGAGGTCTTAGTACCTAAACTGTCTATGTAATGTTGTTTACCCCGATCCATGGTGTGGATCAATGTATATATAAAACTATTTCAGAGGACTAAGTCTCGGCTTGAGACTGAACCTCTTGGTTAAAACTACTGTGCTTTTTTATTTTTATATAAACTATATTGAATATTCTGATTCTAAGTACATTGAAATATGAATCTATTTTAACGTTACAATGATAGTTAAACTTGCAATTGTTTATCACTTTTGTTATACATTCAGTTAGTTTCAAAAGTTAATTATTCCTCAGATTTAATTAACTGAAAAATATTCAATCTCTTGAGAAACTAATTTAAAACTTACAATCTTTATAAATTCACTACAGTTTAATTTTTATTTAATTCTGGGGATTTTATTCATAAATTTTTTTAAGAGAAATTATAATTGTAACTCAATTCACCCCCTATTGAGTGTCCACTTCAACCAACATTTAGTATCAGAGGTCTATTTATTGATAAATGATTTCAAAATACTCTGTTTTTAAACTATGATTTTAGATGTATCTTAAAGATCGTAAATTTCTGTTAGTTCTAAATTTTATCTCTTTAAATAAATTTTCTAAAATCTAATTATGGATAACAGATTAGAAGGTGCTGCTACCAACATGACACCTTTCTTTAATGGTGTTAATTATGCCCAAAGGAAACTAAAAATGAAAATACATTTAGAAAGTATGGATTTTGATATCTAGACTTTTATAGAGACTCAGTATAAGATTCCAGAAACTGAAAGAACTACATGGTATGAACCTACTAATATAGCTTAGAATAATAATTGTAAAGTAATGAATGACATGTATTGTGCTTTAAGAGATGATGAATTTAATCGAATATCTGCTTGTAAAACTGCTTATGAAATCTGGGATACTTTGGCTATTTCCCATGAGGGAACAACTAATGTTAAAGCAATGAGATTTAATACCTACACTATTAAGTATTATAATATTAAAATGAATCATGTTGAACCTATTTCTGACATGTATCTTTGGTTCAACGAAATTATAAATACAATGAGCTCACTGGGAAAGGCTATTCTAGCTAAAGAAAAAATTATGAGAATACTAAGATGTCTTCCAGAATGATGGAGAGGCACATCAATCTCAATAATAGAATCATGTGATATGAGTTCACTATCTATTAAAGACCTCATTAGTAAGATGATGATGTATGAAGAAGATCTAAAAGTAAACAAATAGGAAGATGATGAACCAAAGAGGAAGTTAGTGGCATTTATGTGTAATGCATGAAAGAGCAAGGACAAGGAAAAAAGCTCACATACCTACTGAAAGCTCAAAAAGTGAAGGTTCAGATTCTGATAGTGATGAAGAGATGGCTCAAATAGCCAAGTGATTCAAGAAATTCTATAGAAAGAAGAAATTATTCAAAAAATCAAACTACAAAGGAAAACATGACAACAATGGTAATTGGAAGAAGGATTGGAAGAAGTCTGAAAGGAGTGATGAAATTGTATGCTATGAATGAAAAAGGAAAGGACATGTAAAGGAAGATTGTCCAAAGATAAAATTCAAGAAGAAATATGACTGAAAGGACTATAAGAATAAGAAATATATGAAAGCAACATGGAGTGTTTCAGAAGACAGCACAAGTGAATCCAAGGTTTCCGATTATGAAAAGAATCATCCCAACATGTGTTTCATGACAAACACATCTGAAGTAACACTGTATACTCCTGCTTTAAATTATTATTATTCTAGAGATGATTCTGACTCTGAAAACATGTCTAGTGACGAATTATTTGAATACTATAATATACTATAAGAAACATGTAATGAGCTGAAAGATAAGTATAAGACCTTAAAGAAACAGCATGCTTTGACCAGCGCTGTTAAATTTGCATTAGAAGTAGAAAAGGAAAAAATGATCTATTGTTAAAGGATAACAATGAACATAAATTATCCAATGATAAATTTAAAAAATACATAGAAAAGTTCACAAATGGAAAGAATAATCTAACTCAAATGATTGGAAAACAAATGGAACCTAGGTATACTACTGGTTTAGGCTATCAACCTGGACACAGACAGCATGTTAAGAATAAATTCATTCCTAAATCTAGATAGTATGCTGCTAGTTCCAATTTTGTAAATTCCTATGCCTCTACTAGCTATTCACATATTTATAGATCAAACGAAGTTTATCTTTCAAAATCTTATGAACCTATTGATTATATGAAAACCATTAGTCAAATCTTGGTACCAAAAGTTTTACTTGCTAGCATGTCTGGACCTAATAAGATCTAGGTACTAAAATCATTTTCTGTTTAAACCTGTTTTCTAGGAGAAGTGCTTGAAGAGTTTCCATAAGAATACATGGTACTTGGATAGTGGATGTTCAAGGTATATGACTGGAGATTAATCATTCTTCAAGAGTTTAATCAAGGTTTATGGAGGACATGTTACCTTTGGTGATAATTCAAAAGGAAAGATCATCGACCTAGGCCATATTGCTAACATAGATTCAGTTTTAATTTCTAAAGTATTATTGATTGATGGATTAAAATACACTCTGTTAATCATTTCTCAGTTGTGTGATGATGGATTCAATGTTAAATTTGAAAATGATTCTTCCCATGTATTTGATTATAAAATTGTTTTGGTGTTTACTTCCTTAAGAAAAGAAAATTTTTATGCTATAGATTTAAATTCCTTTTCTAAAAAAATGGTACTTGTTTAAATGCTTTTCATAAATAGTCTTGGATATGGAACAAAAGATTAGCACACCTCAATATACATTCACTTAAGAAACTGACTAGGAATAATTTAGTTAGAGACCTAACTCAACTAAAATTCCCATCAGAAAATATTTTTACTCCCTATAAAAAGGGAAAGAAACATCAAGTTTTATTCAAATTAAATAAATAAGTTTCAACTTCTCAACCTCTCGAGTCGGTTCACATGGACATGTTTGGACCCTCTAGAGTTTCTAGTTTAAATGGGAAGCACTATGTATACGTCTTAGTAGATGACTTTTCTACATACACTTGGGTATACTCTCTTTCTAAAAAAAGTGAATCATATTCATAATTTATGAAATACTCAAAGTATTTATAGAACCGTAGTTGACTTAAGATTAAAACCTTGAGAAGTGATCATGGCCTTGAGTTTGAAAATAATGATTTTGAATCATACTTCTCACACAATGGCTATAGTCACAACTTTTCTGCCCCTAGGACTCCTCAACAGCATGGTGTAGTAGAAAGAAGGAATTGAACCCTTAAAGAAATTGCAAGAACTATGCTCAATGAGTATTACCTACCTGTTTATTTCTGGTCAGAAGCTGTAAATACAACATGTTATATTATAAATAGAGTTTTGATTAGACCTCTTCTTCTGAAGACCCATTATGAACTGTGGAATAATAGGAATCCTAAAGTTAGTTTCTTCAGAGTTTTTGGTTGCAAAGTCTTTATTCTTAATATTAAGGATAATCTTGACATGATTGCTTCCAAAAGTGATGAGGGAATATTTCTAGGCTACTATATAACCAGTAAGTCTTATAGAGTCTTTAACAAAAGGACCAAATGTGTGGAATAATCTATTCAAATCAAATTTTATGAAACTGATCCATATGAACCTAATATTCTCTTGAATATTTTGAAGAAGATATGTCTATTCTAGACCTTAATGACCAAAATAGTGAACTTGTTGCAAAGACAACCAGTTGTTGAAATATTCCAGAATGTATTCTTGGTGAACCCGAACATAGAGAAGAAGCATAAATTTCTAGTCCTGCCTTTACTAGATCAATTAGGATTCTAAAGAATCATTTTTAGATGTTGTTGTTGGTAATCTTGATAGTGGGAAATAGGATGGAGATTATCTAAGAAATCAGGTTGAACATCAATAATTTCTTTCATAGTTATAACCTAAAAATATCAATGATTCAATCAATGATGAATTTTGTGTTATGGATATGCAAGAAGAACTAAATCAATTTGAATGAAACAAATTATGTGAATATGTTGACAGAAATATTGACACTTTGAACATAGGATCTAAATGGGGTTTTATAAATAAAGTTGATTAGTCTGGAAACATCATTAGAAATAAGGAAAGAATAGTGGAAGAAGGATATAGTCTAGAGGAAGGAGTAGACTATGAGGAAACCTTTTCACCTGTTGCTAGATTAGAAGCTATTAGGATTATACTTGCCTATGCTGCTCATCTGAATATCAACATATATCAAATGGATGTTAAAAGATATTTTCTAAATGGTTTTATAATTGAAGATGTTTTTGTTGAACAACCACCTGGATTTACTTATCCTCATTCTCCAAATCGAGTTTTTAATCTATCTAAATCTTTATATGGTTTGAAACATGCCCCATGAGCTTGGTATGATAGACTTTGTAATTTTCTTATTTCAAAAGGTTTTTCTAAAGGGATTCCTGATCAAAATATCTTTATTAAAATAATTTCCAATGATGTTTTGGTAGTGCAAATATATGTTGATGATATTATTTTTGGATCTACAAAAAATGATTTATGTATTTCTTTTTCAAAGTGTATGCAAAGTGAGTTTGAAATGAGTTTAATGGGAGAACTCAAATATTTTCTTGGATTTCATGTCTTTCAAAATGAAAATGGTATTATATTAAATCAAAGTAAATATAAAAAGGATATTTTAAAACGTTTTGTTTTAGATAGTATTATGGAATATGATACACCTATGATTACTATTTGTATGTTGGATGCTGATGAAACTAGAAAACTAGTGGATCAAACCAACTACAGAGGTATGATTGGGATCCTGCTTTATCTTACTAGTAGTCGACCAGATATTATGTTTAGTGTGTGTATATGTGCAAGATTTCAATCTAATCTAAAAGAGTCACACTTTCTTGCTATTAAATGAATTTTCAAATATCTTAAACATACTGCTAACTTATGATTATTTTATCCAAAAGGACAATCATTCGATTTAATATGTTATTTAGATGATGACTTTGCTGGTTGCAAGTTAGATTGAAAGGGAACTTCTAAAACTTGTCATTTATAGGGAAAATCCTTAGTATCTTGGTGTAGTAAGAAATAGAATTCAGTTGCATTGTCTACTACTGAAATAGAGTATATTGCTACTTGTAGTTGTTGTGCACAATTTCTATGGGTGAAACATACATTTTTTGACTATGGATATTAGTTTATACATGTATCTATAAATTTTGATAACACTGTTGTGATTAATGTCTCTAAGAATCTTGTATCTCAATCTAGGACCAAACAAATTGATGTAAGGAACAATTTTCCAAGAGATCATTTACAAAAAGGGTGATGTTACTCTTGAATTTATAGGTATCGAACATTAATTAGATGACTTTTTCACCAATACATTATGTTTAGATAGGTTAAGATACATTAGACATGATTTAGGAATGATAGAATCAGTGAGTTAGAAACCTCACCATTAGAAACCTCACCATTAGAAACCTCACCATTAGAAGCATCACCGTTAGAAACCTCACTGTTAGGAACCTCACCATTAGAAAACTCACTGTTATAATCCTCACAATTAGAAACCTCACTATTATACATCACTATTAGTAAACCTCACTATTAGTAAACCGCACTGTTATACCTCATTGTTAGTGGACCTCACCAACAGAATACCTCACTGTTAGGAATCATCACCGGTATACCCTATCGTTAGGATTGTGTTGTTTTAAAACTTCTGTATCATTAGCTATCGGAATCTGTATCAATTATATTTTACTTATTATGTTTTATTTATTTAATTTTTTATTACAAAATGATAAAACATAAGATCTGACCTCTCTCAATCCACCTCGAACCCTTTACCTTCAAGCCTTAGCTCCCAAAATCATCGAACCCTAAGCCTTGCGGTTTGTAGAATGGAAAGATTGAAGAGACCATTAGTCAGCGAGAAGGATGATGAGATGAATGCCAAGAGACTCAAAGGAGAGTCAAGTGGTGGAAGTGAAGTGAAGAAACCAACAAATCCCCATCTCGTTCAAAGGGAAATAGTAGTTGAGAAATATATGTGCGCACAATGGTTGTTATCCACTTAGTCTTTAGTTCTGGAAGAACTGTAAGATCAAAAATTGGTAGAGTTCTTTTCGAACAACAATGATCCTTATTATCTGAAGCTGGTAAAAAACTAATGCTGATAACAGAATGGTTTCAGTTGTGAATGGAAAGGAAATATCTTTTTCTTCTATTGAGTGTGCTGAGTGCCTTAAAGTTTGTCATGAAGGAGGGTTTGGGTATTTCTTGAAATCAGTGCCTCCTACCAGTGAAATCTTTGAATATGAAGCTGCTTTGGAAGAATTAACAGGAGATGGTACACCAAGAAAATTGGTTGTTGTAGAAATGGATGGAGAGAAACGGTTACTATTCAAGTTTATCAAACATGTGCTAAGTCCAAGAAGAGGGGACATTGAAAATATAAAATACCAAGATATTTATTTGTTGTATCTGTTAAGACATGGTGTTAAGGTGAATGTATGTAGATTGTTAATAACTCATATTGAGGATATGACCTAGCCCAAATCAAAGTCCAATGCATTATTCTTTGCAAATTTAATTTCAGTTATGATAAAAGTAAAACGAGTTGCTGATTCTTAGGATGAGACAGTAGTGGAACGGAACAATATTTTCATTACAATAGGCCTAAGGATGTGACGGTTCTAGGTCAAGGACTTGATGAAGAGTAACTTCAGTATTGTGATGATACTGATGAAGAGGATACCTCTGCTTCTAATGGAAGGGATCTAGACATACTTTCAAGTCCTGTTGGTAAAGATGTATCATCTGGAAAGGAAACAGTCTTGGAAGAAGGAAATGAAGAAGCACTTGTTGATGAGGAAGACGAGCCTACTCTAGAGAATGATGAAGAAGATGAATCTGAAACTGAAGCATCTACTTCTGCCACCTTGACTTTGAGTCCATTTATTGGAAGTACTTCTATGCTAGAGGCTGTTCTTTTGGAAGTAGATAGAAATGCACCTATTCCTGAGGATCCTCCTCCTGTTGGAGAATTGGAGATGGTTGTGGAGAATTCTTCTGAGGTAGACCGACCTGCTGAGGGTGATATTGATGTACAGGAGAATGCACCGATTAATGGAGAGCATCCAACTAGACTAGGCAATGCTTCAGAAGCTGATGGAATTGAAGACTGGGCAGAAGACCCATGTTTTGTTGTTTGTGGATTGGATTATCCAGATTCTGAAGATGAGAAACCCATCAACAGACCACAAGGTAACTATGATATCTTTTCAAAGTTTTTACCTGAGGGTGTGGTAAAGAATGATGATCTAGACCAGTTGAAGTCTGATATTAAGACATCATTTGTAGAAGAGAAATGAAGATTAGAAACCTCTTTGATTTCATCCATTAAATCTGTTATGAATGACTCTATGTCTAGTATTGTGAAAAAAAGAGAACCTATAGTTGTGCCTGACAACGTGGTTACTAAGGCTGGTCTTGAATCATTAAAGGTTGAGTTGAAGGAGGCATGGACTAAATATGTTTCATATTTAAAGAATTGCTTTGTTGAAGAGATGAGCAATATGGACAAATCTTTAGAACACTATCTCAGGTGTGTGGTGTTAGGCCCTATGACATAGATGATGAATGAGATAATAGAATGTCACTCTGATATTGAGAGCTATATAGGAGCTGTTGTTGCCTTGAAGTAGTCTATTGCTTCTCTAACTACCTTGAGTATTTCTCAAGATCAAATGAGTGGTGATATCATTTACATTAAAGGTGTAGTAAGGAAATTTGTGGATGTATTTGAATATTTTAAGAAGTATGTCAAAGAGCATGTGAGAACCTAGGATTTTGTTGTCAAGAAGATAATAAGTAGTTTGACCCAATCATTCAAGGAAACTGTTGCATTCACTTTCAAACCTCTTGCTTCATCCAGTGTTTAGTAGATTTTGAGCCATTTCCAGTTGTGCTGAAAGAGGAGCCTGGTCAGTCTAGTACAAGTAGCTCACCTGATTCTCATGTACTATCTACCTCAAGGGATATCAGAAATTTTGTAGAGGAGCATATGAGGGATGCTACTACTGCTTAAAAAGATGTAAAAGACAAAGTGGATTACTATTTCCAAAGGTTTTATACCAAGAATCAGCTCACCAATCATTTCAAGAATATGTTAGTGAACATGAAGCTACCCCCAGTCACTCAATCTTTCAAGTAACAAGTAACCAAGCTCATGGAGTTGACTCCTTCTCTAGACAAGTTTTTGGAGAACAAGGATGACTTTATTTCTGCTATGGAGAGATGAGGAGGAATCATTATGTACCTTAGGAATCTGTTGCTGCCATTTTTTCACGTAGATAGTACTCCTATCATTGCACCTCCAACCCTACCTACCTCTACTCAGTCTACCTCAATTCCTCAGATAACTCCAGTCCAAGAAATCTCAAGCCTCAATCCATTGATCACACAGAGAGCAAACCACTACAGGCCATGAACAGTCTCTGTTTATCAACCTCCAGTACTGCTTTCTGAAATTTCCAAGCCTTCTACTGAAGCTACTCAGCCTGAATCTACCTCCGAACCCAAATCCAAATCCAATGTGGACATTCAAAAGGTGGACTGATTAGTGGCTAAGATGTTTGATAGGAATCACCTGTTTTTTTTGGGTCACATTGTGTATTTCTCTATATTTTGACCTCAATTAATATATAACTGCTTTCATTCTATCTTATTTTCGGTTACTTCTCTCATTCTTTGTTTCCCACTTTTCTCTAATCACAAAGGGGGAGAAATATGAGAAATATAATGAAAATAATATAAAGGGGGAGAAATAATATAAATGGTGAGAAATATGAGAAATATGATCATAAATTTTATATGAGATTAAAATTTTCTACCTATGGTACATTTGTTTTATATCTCTGATAAAGTTGTTTCATACCTCTGGTACATTTCTTTTATAATTTTACCTCTGATACAATTTCTTTTAATACTATATTCTCTGATTAATTTTAAAACTCTCATTTGAAAATTTTATTACTCACACTGAGAAATAAATATCATTTTATTTTATGTTGATACATTAATGATTACTTTGGATTACAATACCATTAGTTTTGATTAACAAAAACGGGGATATTGTTGACCACACCTATTTTGATAATACCAATTATTCTTTAATATGATTTGATAATCCCAAATAATGTTTATATTTATAATAATTATTCATTCAATTCATGAAGTCATATTATTATGTTGATAAAATATCAAAATTATCATTGGAATTTTTTAATCAATGGTTATCTATGTTTATACTTGTATAGAAATGTTACTAACTCAATATGAATATGACTTGTATAGAACCGATAAGTATTAAGTGTTGAGTCACTGATAAAGACCTACCAGTACATAGCTTACCGATAGAAAAATTCCACCGATATGCACAAATGGTTACTGATAAGGATAATTACACCGGTATACAAGTCTACCGAAATGGATAAGGTCACTGGTATGCAGACAGTCACTGTTACAAATGAGATACCAATAGACTAATTCTACTAGTAAGCACATGTCGATTGATACAGACCTACCGATAGAGTAAGTACACTGGTATGTACATAGTTGCCGATACAAGCTACTGATATAAACAAATATATAGACAAACACCTACTGATATGAAGTCCACCAATACAAATACAAAGCCCACCGATAAAGATAGATAATGACAGACAGCTACTGATAGACCAAGTCTACTGATACAAGTCTGCTGACACAGACATACAACTTCCGTTACAAAATAACAACCGATATAAGGAGCTACCGATAGAAGGTGTGACCAATCCAATCAATCTACTGTTACAAGGAGTAACAACTACCTATGGAAACCAGCCACTATTTCTAGAAAACTCTATTTCTATTTTTTTATTCAGTAACGATCATATTTGATGTTTTTAATGCACCTGCTCTCAAATAATGATAATGGTTGGAATTTCAAGAACCATGCCTCTTACCTATAAAAACGTAATCATTCACATTGTCGAAGCTGAATATATATAAAGAAGAACCTCATAAGCATCAAGAGACATATACAAAAACAAGATGAGAATTTATTAGCCTTCCATGCACATGAAAGACAGTCTTCTTGAGATACTCAAGGACTTACATGCATAGAACAAGAAGGAATAATACATACTGAATATTTAAAACCAGAACATTCAAAGTCAAAAGAGCATCACAGTTTCACTTGAACTCAAGTTGATCAACTGATCAACCTGGACCTAGAATACTAATACAAATAACTATACTATGTTATTCTTGACAAAAACCAGATGAGGACCCAAAGCTACATATTTACCAATCCAAGGAGTCCAGAGCATCACTCAAAACACTCATATCATTCTAAAATCTTCTCTATCTATTTAGCTCTATTGTCTTTCATATATTTACATTTTGAGTAGTGTGTGTGCCCTATATTTTTAGACAAACAAATTCTCCTGTGTTAAATTGGAAGATTTATAAATCCTCACTCAATCATTCACTTGTACTCTCTAGTTTCCCACAGTGGATAGTTGTAGAGGTCAAATGTTACTTGGATAGCCTGTGTGCTATTGTTTTGTGTTTCCCACGAAGAACTGTGGTAGAGGTCTTAGTACCCAAACAGTCTGGGTACTGTTGTTTACCCCAATCCAGGGTGTGGATCAAAGATTACATAAAACTATTTGAGAGTACTAAGTCTCGACTTGAGAATGAACCTCTTGATTAAAACTGATGTGATTGTTTATTTTATTTTAATCTAAATTTAATATTCCACTGCTAAGTACTTTGAAATATAAATACATTTTAAAGTTACTCTAATAGTTAAACTAGCAAGTGTTTATGAATTTTTTTATCCATTCAGTTAGTTACTAAATTTAATTAATCCTCATATTGAATTAACTAAGAAATAATCAATCTCTTGAGAAACTAATTGAATACTTAAAATCTTTATAAATTCACTACAGTTTAATTTTTATTTAATAAGGGGGATTTTATTTATAAAGTTTATCAATATAAATTTTAAATGGAACTCAATTCACCACCCTTTTGAGTGTCCACTCCGACCAACACCATTGATATGGAAACTATATGCCTGTTTGAATCAATTTTTCTGGTCGATGACCATGTTTTTGTTTATCCAATTTCCATTACCCACAACTTGAAGAAGATTGTTTTTGTTACTTTACTTCCAAGAGAGGTGATGACGAATGGGGTATGCCATGTTCTTTCTATGTTTAGCTTCTCATCGGTGGATGAGTCTTTTCTCCTACTATAGGTGGAGAAGACTTGACTGGTTGATAACCCACTAACCGTGTTGAGAAAATTCTGTTTGATTGCATAAAATGTTTTCCTAGAACAACTGGTAAATTTAATGTAATTTTTTTAATAAATGAACTAATGTTAAACCTAAATAGTTGGATCTTTCTAGGATGAAAGGATGTGGTTTTAAATCTAAGAAGATATGGGATCAGTTTTATAATTCATGGAGGGCATGAATTATTGTTGATATTCTGATATAATTTAATGTAGAAAATGTTAATGTTTAATTATTGTTCAATGAATTAAAAACATAAAGTACAAATAGTGAAATTGTGTAAGGTACGTTTTGTATCACTTTTAATGGTTTTGCACATATAGGATATCTAGTCATAGTAGTAGAATTCATGAGTCCTAGAGATGTTTGATGTAGTGATTTCTAAGACTAGAATGTACCCATAGTGTGGCTATAAGAAATATTATATCATGTAATTTTTGTGTTTTTATATTCTAATCCATAATTTTGGTTACGGAACCTAACACCCAATGGATTTTGATCCCTTAGATGGGGGGGGGGTCCAATATCCATGTGGGGGGATGGAAGGATGAATATCCCATTTGGACCCAAACTATTCTCTTGGAAGATAATTGTGCTGGTAGGAATAAAATTTATATTTCCCCATATATGTGTGTCGCTGGTTTTCATGGATTGTAGTTATTTCACACACTTGTATTCTCTATGTAGATTCCAATGGACTACTATATGTATAAAATTTATAGTTTTTGGTGGCTTGAGGATCCTTACGTAGTGTACAGGATGTGATGAATTAAGGTATAATGCCTGATATATGATACAGGTTATATGGAATATGGTGGCACCTAGAAACTTATTGGTTAATTTTTGTTACATTGACTTGGTGGTGTGTTTCATGTGGGTAATGTTTTGCTGCTTCACCCAGGTGTTTGTGGGTAGCATTTTTAAGCGATATGATCCTGAAGTGTGACAGTGGGGAAGAAGTCAAACTAGGGGGAATTATAAGTAGGATACCCTATAGATTCTTTATTATATTTCCTTGTATGAAATACATGTTTAGAGGGTCCATGGTGAGGCTAGGAACATAGTACACCTCATTAGGTGATTTGTTAGTTTCACTTGTTGTTCACTGTGATTTGTCATTAATTATATACATTTTTCAGGCATGGATCTAGGTATTTTTCTACTGGGTATAAAATAATACTCTCCCTATATATATATAAAGATGTTTCTAGGTTAGTATGTGAAGGTTGGATAACAGGATTTTTAATACAACCTTTGGGGTTTTGTAGGAGGTTTTTTGGGTTTCATGATCACTATTGTATTTACATTCTTTTTGGACTAGCATTTTTCCTTTCATTGGTAGTAGTTATTTTGTACGTTTAAATATGTCCACATGGGTATTAATTTATATTGGAGTCTGATAATATGTTATTAGGTTTCTATATTATCTCTCTATATGAAATGTTGTCTCTTAGAGGGTAATACCACCCATCTGTGTGGATATTATACTTTTTTTGATGGTATTCAAACCGGGGGCTATTAGAGTTATTACTTAGGCATCACTAACTATATTCACCAATTCCAATCTTGGAGGTGCACACATTGTGGGTAGGGTGTCTTGATAGTGTGGTATCAGAGGTCTGGTTGAGATATAGGATAAAATTTTGAGTTAGGAACATGTGAGATTTCATGGGATGTTAGGGAAATGGTGTCGGCTAAGTATAAAGAGTGTTGTAAAAATGGGATACTGACTAGGTCATGGGTATTTAGAGCCCTGTGTGATCTAATTCATGAACCATTAATATTACAGTATCTACTAAATTACATGATATAAGTTGTAAGGTAGAGACCTAGGAAAGTATAATGCATTATTATTCATTGTTCTTGTGTTTTAAAGGGAATATCATTGTATAGGATCGTCTAATATGAATTAAAGAATAATAATAATTAATATTAATTTCATCATTATTCGATGATTAAGAGATATAACTATTTTGTAGGCATTGATCTAGGTCACCATCCTCTTCATTTTCTCATAGAATATGTTCAATAGGTTGTTCTAGTAGATCATCGTAATGTAGAGGTTGAAGAAGATGACAATTAGAGAATGAAAGTATTATATTTTCAGTTCCGTAGTGTAAAATAGAATAAGGTATCTGTTTCATATAAAATCACATATGGATAGTTGGAGGAGTCGGTGGTATCCTTCTGGTTGACCTATGCTAAGAAGGATAACTAGGTGTCATTGGCGGTGATGATATTGTGTGGGGCAGAAAGGTAGTTTTTGTTCTTGTTCCTCATGTATTGTGAAGAGTCTGCAATATTTTGGGTGGAGTTCAAATACCAATTCAGATTCAATATTATTTATTTTACTCTGAATAAGAGTAGTCACTTGAAGCTTCATACCCTTTGGTAGGGGATGTCAATTGTGTGAGTGTTTTGAATCCATTTTAGGAATGTTCTTTGATATTATTTCGACCTGTATCTAAATGAGGAAGCCGAGGAGTTAAATTTTGAAGAGGGTTTTCATCAGCAGATGCATCACAAGGTCACCCATATATAATAAACATATATCTCGAGGTGTTGGCGAGAACATAGGTCACCGATAAGATGTTATCTAGAACAAGATCTTCATGATAGGGGTGTCATCAGGATTCCTCAAAAAGTTGTGTTGGGGTTCGAGGTTCCTAGATGTTAGGACTAAAGGGTTTCTGATCATCCATGGGAAGGTACCACCCCTCAATGTCTCATTTCTCCTATGTTGGGGTCTCTCAAACCCATTATAAGGGAACATATGCATGTTTTTATTATAGAGTATATGACCATCAGTATTGAGAGTTACCGACCATTCTATGTAGTCAGTGTTCACAAGTTGTTCCACTTCTTGTTCCTCTACCGAGTCTATTCTATCCGATTCAGTAGTAACATGTTACTCTATTCTAAGACCCACAAAGAGTATTTGTGGTAGGAATCTGACAGAAATATGATTCTACCTGTCCTCATAGAGTATAGTGGGTATGTTGAGGAAGTCATCAGCAGGGAAAAAGAGGCCATGGTGTAGGTCATGATCACTTCATGATTTAGAGTTTCTATCTCTAAGAGAACAATAAATCATTCGATATACCCTTTCCATTGTTCCTAAATGGGTTAATTCCATATTTGATCTAGGATTGTCACACTCCTTCATAAAACCTGCACTTTTCCATGATTTGTGAAGTGAGGTATAGATACTTCTAGTGCCCATGGAATTGACTACGCTTCTTTAGAGTTGAAATAACATCTTTAATGTATGTAAAAATTATGAGAAATTGATGGGGAAACAATTATCTTTGGAATATTTACAAGGTTTATGGATATATTAATTTGAAATCCTCCTCCTCAAAAACATGTTTTATTCAGTGAAGGATGTTGTGGGTTTATTCAGGAGGCAGGTTGTGTTCTTCAATGAAAATGGAGATCCAATGATGATTGTTGGAGATCGAGACACATGGATGGGTTAGAGGTTAGTTACATAATTATGAACCATAGAGGATGAGATGATGTTTGTTTTGTTAGAGGTTGAGTAGTCAGAGATTCCTTGGGTCATGGGAGAGTACCCTGATGTCTTTCTTGAAGAGGTTGTAGTATTACCCCATCAACGAGAGATTGAGTTCGGGATCAAAATACATCTAGGAATGTTTGTTATCATGATTTCATCATATAGTATGAAGCATTTTATGTAGTGAGATTTGAGAATATTACTCGATGGTATGCTATTGTGTTGTTTCGTCCAAGTGTGTCACTATGGGGTGATGCAGTTTCGTTCATAAAGAAGCATGATAGATGCTCACAGGTATGTATCAATCATCATCTCATGGACCAAGTGACAACAAAGATCTTCTATAATCGTAAATAGATTTATGATTTATGCTATAACTGAAGGGTTCATATTGGATCTCAATAGTAAATTTTTAATCATGATATCATTAGATGTGTTTAAAGAATGAGAATATACCAAATACGTCATTCTAGTGTTGGCAAGGGAATTACAAGCTTGATTTGAAATATTTTGGTGTAAAGAATTGTCTAGTTCTGTTCACGGGGTTAATAAATGATGCGTTCTTTTAGTTCCTTAATATGATCATGGTCCTTTTCCTCGACGACATTGTTGTGTACTCCACATAGGAATTTTTAAGACTTGTAGTACAGAATACGATTGAGATGAATCAGGTAATTTGTGAGAGGACGATAGCAGTGCAGGATCATCCAAAATCATATGCATTTAAATTTAAGAGACCACTAGAGTTTTATTTTTCGGATCCTATATTCCAGAGGGTGACATCATATCATGTGAAACAAAGGATTAGTCATGGTAGTAATAATTTTCATCATGTTTTTGGCCCTTTTTTGGATCATATCAGGGATAAGGCATATATAGTATCTTTTACCCCACATTTGATCTAGATAAATTATGTTTTTCATGTGTCACAGCTCTGTCATTATCTTCCTGATGACTATCATGTAATAAATTGGGGATAGATCAATGTGAATTACTATATAACAGTAGAGTAGTAGCCCACAAAGATTCATGGCCTCCAATATACGTTATTATGTGGGTGTGGTATCCGCTTAGACCGTGTTTGTGGTAGAATAGTGTCATGGAGGAGAGTACCCATGAATGCGAGTCAATGACACTCTCTTAGTACCTCCTAGATATTTGGTGTTTATTCTTCCCTTATAATGACGTTTTTTATGGTTATAGTCCTTTTCTAGTTTTTTAGATGGATTTATCTTGTATCTTGTTGGTGGCTTGCTTAATTTTGAGCGGTATCTCCCTCAAGAGTGTGTTTAAGATAGGGTTGGGGTTGTTTCATGGTCTTTCAATGTTCCCTGATGTTTTAATGGAGATAGTTTATTGAAGATGGAATTTAGACATCTTAGGTAGGGTAGTTTTTTGGAGGATCTGTTTTGGTTTCCTCTCTATGTTGGTCTTGGAATATCTAGGATGAGAATGTTTTGAGAGGTATCTAATATAAGGGATTGAATCTATATGGATTTACCCAATTCATATTTATAAATGGAAATGTTTTTAGAGGAGCCCCCAAGAAAATTTCTAGTGGCGTAGATTCTAAATATTGTATGTTGGTAGGATTTCATGTCATGAAACATTATATGATGTGAAAGAGGGTTTAACACATATAATATATCAAGGATTAAAAATTAAAATAAATTCAAGATTTTATTAATTTTTTAATGGAAAATGAACTCTGACAATTAAAAGATGTGGAAGGGGATTACACATCGTGTAATTCCCCAATCTTATTTTTTTTTTAAATTCCATAAACTCTGGTTGTCAAACCCTTTTACTTCCCTCTTTTTATGACATCCATAATCCCTGTCCTTCTACTTTTTGGAATCAATTTTATGGGTATTGATCCCTATATTTCATTCCATGATCACTAGTGATGCATGGTGATCTAAGGTAAGTTCTTCCATTGTATTCTTATAGTTTCTCACAGTTTGATCTAATTTCCTCATGTTCATTTTACTCTGAGCTGTCGGATGATGTTCAATTGTTGTAATGTGGTTTCCCATAGTTATATTTGGTATTCTTTTTCTATGGAATCCTTATATGGATTCATTTCTTGTTGTTGAGGTCATTAAAGATCTATTGCATGGTCCATTCTCATGTGAAAAATGCCGAAAAACTTTTGAGGTAGGGGATTCATTTGTTCAATTTTTTTAATGTTGAATTTAATATTTACCATGATTAGTCACCTTCTATCCAAATGAAATTAACCAATTAATTTTTTAACTGGATTAAATAATTAGCACTGATAGCCTGGTGATGTTTTTTGTACCACAATAATGGGTTGCCTCTAGATTTTTTATATAGTGTGATATCAATGACTATCTTATATTACTATGTTGTTATTAAAAAAATCATAAGTATTGTAATGCAAAAAATAATTTATTATTAAATGGACAATTTAATTATGTATGCACATTTAATGAATCTAGTTGTTGTTGTTGTAATTTGAGGATAATCAAATGGATGCAATACACTTGTTTAATTGAATTTGTTAATAAAAAAAAGTATGTTGATGTATAGGTATAAAATATTTAAATGATTTTTAAATTAATTGTTTAATTAATTTATGACAGTTGTGATATCTTATATCTTAGGATTCCCATTGTTGGAACATTGATAATGAATCTTTCAAATAAGGATTGGATAAGAACTTATTATGTGATAAAAGATAATTTCTTCATATGGAAGGAGTTTAATATTTTCTTATAAAGGCCATGTTAATTGTACATTGGATATGTGAGATAATATTGTGTATGAATTCTTATGCCTTGATTTAGGGCCAAAACTCCATTTGATAGGTATGTTTACTACTTCTTGTAATGTTTTGCGATTCCTTGGCAGGCTGATCCTAGTGGGATATTATGGTATGTCGGTGGGGAGGCCTAGATTTTTTGTGAGAAATGTATTACTGAGTGTAGATGTCTATTTTGGTATGAGGGGTAGGGAGGCTTCAATGATGTAAAATAAGTTTACACATGGAGATGACAAAATAGGTGGGATTTTGGATTCAAGTTGATGTTGAAGTTGGATGCTAGTTTGAATTAGTTTCCTAGCCAATGAGCATGTGTTTTTTATTTATGTTTTTCCCCACTAATAGAGGTAGATTATTTATGTTCCTTTAAATACAAGAGAGGAAATGGAACACAAAGTATGTTATATGATTTATGTATTTTTCATCTCTTGGTTGGATGATTCTATGTACCTACTATAGTCAGTGAAGACGTGATGGGTACTTCACCTACTTACCAATTTGTTCCCCTAATGTTTTTAGCTTATAATATTCTCCTATAACACATTTTAATTTGGAATTTAATGTTGTTAATAAATGAAAAAATATTTAACCCTTGGGGATGGATCTTGTTGGGATGTAAAGTTGAGGTTTTAATTCTGGGAATATATGGTCTCAGTTTTCTTATACATGGAGGGAATGGATCATTGTTATGATATTAATTTAATGTAATAAGGAAAAAATTAATGGTTAATTAATGTTTAAGTTATTAATTTAAATAATGTAAAATTGATGAAATGGTATAATCTAATATAATGTATCTCTTTAAATGTTTGTGTGTTTATATGTTATTTGGTCCTAGAAGTGGAACCAAGACTGTGAGAGACCTCACCTACAGTTGAGTCTAAGTCTATGATATGACTATTGGGTGGTTTTGAGATATATTATATACTATTTTTTGGGTTTTTATATGAATCTTTACCTTGTTAGTTATGAAAACTAACACCCCATGGATTTGGACCCCCATGAGGTGTTATTCCCAATATTCCGGTAATAGGATGGATTGCTGACTACACGGTTTGTCCCCTCACTCTTCTTTGTGTAGATACTTGTGTTGTTATTTTTGGTGGTTAGTTATCTTTATATATGCATGCAGAGGGTTGTAACTCTATATGGTTATTTCAAAAAAAATATTCAAGATGTATCTTTATAAGGAATACTATAGTTATAACGTGCATAAGCTATTGTGCATTTGGGATCCTTACTCAGTGTATGGGTTGTGATGGATTGAGGTATAATAATAGATCTACCATATTGTTCATGTGGGATACGGTGGCTACCCCAAATTACAAGTTTAATTTTAGATACATGGATGATGTTGTGTGTGTCATGAGGATCATGTTTTAGTGCATCACAAAGATGTCTGTGGGCTAGCATTCTTAGACAGATATTATCAGGATGTGTAACATTGGGTAAGAGTGGAAACCTTGTGTCGATGTGGTAGTGGTGTACCCTTGATATTATTTACTAAATTTTCTTATATACAATACATGATGAGAGTGTTGATGGTGATGTTGGGATCCTCGTATACCTATTCATGCGACGAGTTAGTTTCACTTGTAATTCATTATTCAATAGCATAATTTATTTACCATTTTCAGAAGAGGCTCTATGGAGGATCATACATAATATAATATTATACTCACACTATGTATATATAAACTACTTTTCATGACAGTTTTATTATTTTAGAGAATAGACTGCTTACTACTAGCTTGGGCATATTTCAGGAGCTCTTTGGATTCTATGGTCACCGCCATCGTTACTTTTTTTTGGTACTTGTTGTTTTCCTTTCAGTTGATGTTGTGTTTTCATGTCATTGCATATGTGAAATTGGTAATATTTTACATTGAAGTATGAGAAAGAATTTTTTTAGTGTATATTTTATCTCTCTCTTTGACATGTGTTCTCATAGAGGGTAATTTATCCTATATTTGTGTTTCTTATACCCTAAGTGCTTGTCGCAAACCCATGTCCTAGTAGAGGCGGGACACGGGGGGTCACTATAATTCTTCTCCCATTACCTCCACAAGAGGGAAATATTTTATAGGGAGGGATTCATGACAGATAGTACTACCATTCTATTCATTATTAGAAAATATTACCCTAAAACTTGTAAGAAAATATTATTCTGGAAGGTTTTTATGTTTTCTTATCTAGTGAACTCATATTTTTCCTATCATCATCATAACTATCTTAAAATAATTTAACTTTTGGAAAAAATATTTTGATATTTACAATACATCTACATTTAGAAAATTCAATACAATCATTCCTTTATAATTTCCTCTTTCTACCCATGAATTTCGTGAATTTAATGTTATAAATTTTATCAAATTAAATTTTTGAATATCCATCATTATATAAATTATAATGCCCTAATCCTAGAATCTAGGAGATTATGAATAAATTTATTAAACTATAATTATTACAAGGAATCAAATCATGAATAATCAATCATTTTATCATTTTTTAAAACTATATAAGTATATGTAACCAATTTTACAATGGGAATAAAAAATTGATCATAATACAGAACAAAATCTAATATGTTTCTTCTTAGAAAACTAATTCAAAGATATCTTCTTCATAAACTTCAGAAAGGAAACAAAATCAGGGTGAGATCAAATGATTAGTATTTTTTCTATATGATGGAATATATGATGAATAAATAATAATAATCAAGGAAATGTAAATTTCTAATAATGAATAATATTAATTATTAGCTTGAGTGTAATATGAAGGTTATAAAGGATGATCCAACAATTTAACATAAATAATCAAATGTGCATGTAACTTGACTATGAATATTATAATTAATCGATTAATTACATTGAATAATAATAATGATTTAATGCATAACATTGAGGACTGAACTATCACCATATATCCATAAGGATGTTATTGTCAATATCTATCATCTAGAATGTATATTTATATGGGTAGACACTCGTATTATATGGCCAACATATTCATTTTCTGAGAAAAATAAATCATTGAGGGGATTCTAGTAAATGGTCCATGAGCCATGTATTTCACGTCCAAAATAATTCCTCATATATTTAATAATCAATTTAATTCATTAAAATTTTCTTTATCAGAAAATAATTTTTTGAATTAAATGATACAGATTCCATATTATTTCCTACGTTATTGAAATAATATTATTTGTAATCACCATCTATAAAAATTGTATACAGTTTAAGAAATATTAAGAAAATTTAATTATGGGAACCACCTTTAAAATCACATTAAACATGTGTAAATACAACATATTATAATCAAAATTCATTTCACAATTAATGATAAATTTATATAATCAATGAATTGGAATTGTTAACCAATGATTAGATTTTTGGTTAAAAATTACTTAATACATTGTAAAAAATTTAATGATATTCCCCACAAAAATAATTATTATCAAATAAAATAAAAAATACAATGAATATAATTATATTCATGATATGATATATAAAATTTAATTATATACACCACTCAAAATAAATTTGTGGAATTGAGGGTATATATATCACATAAGTAAAAAACTAGTATTATAAATCCTTACGTTGTGAATTATTTTTTATGAACATGATTTTTTTCATAAGATAAGAAAATTCCTAGAAAAGCAGGACACCATTATTTAGAAAAAATACATCAGACCAACAAGAGTATAAAAATATGGTGATATGATTTATCATTTTGAAAAAAGTGTAAAGATCCAAATGAATTGATTTATATTAGGAAGAAACCTTTCTATGCAAACCTTTTTTAGAAAGACCATCATCCAAATCATTAGAATCCATATATATGTGAGTAAAAATATTATAAATTGAGGAAAAAAAATTAAAACAATACCTCCACCAATTAGTCAAAAACCAAATAACAATAATATTTTAATTACTTATAGCCCAAACAAAAATAGTGGATTCACATTCTTGTTGAATATTATTCCAATCCCATTACACTAAATGCCCAATTTCAATAATAACACTAAACATCTCAACTTAAATAGATGAATAACATCCATAAGATACATGAAAAAAATCCAATGATATCACCACGAGAATCACAAAACACATCCCCACACACTAAGGGACTTGGATTTCCTCTTGAAGATTCATCTATATTGAATGTAATCCATCTATTAAAAGGATGATGTTAGTGGAATCCCATAGAGAGAGGGGAGAAAAAAAATTACCTATTATTCCAATCTTACCGAGAACAAAAAAATATCATGGATTGATCTATGATAATCTTCTATTTTTTGATTATTATCATTTTTGATTGTTTCTAAAATTTGATCCTAAGCAGTATGAAGATGAATAGAAACTAAATTTTGAATCTATTTGTTGCATTCCTTCTATGTGTTTTACACTAGTTCCATATAAGCAATATGAAATAATATCAAAAGTTGTGGTGATAGAGGAATATCTAACCAACTCTTGATAATGTAATGAATTGAGGTAGAGAGAAGAATATGATCCTAAAAAATATCCTCAATACCATTCCACATAGAAGATACAATAACAGTAGTGGAGAAATGGTTATCTAAATCATCCCTATGATTGTGAAAAAAAAAGGAAAACTGAGATCAAATAGATTCAAAAAAATTCACAAAATCTTCAGTTGAAATCCTATAATGATTCATCCTCCATGAATGGTTGAAGAGAGAAGGATATTTAATTGTCAAAATTTCCATTATAATCAATTTCATTCTAGAAGAATAAATAATGAAATTTTTATAAAATAGGTTTGAAGTGAGAATCCCACTTTTAGAAGGTTCTCATGTCTAGATGTCTAAATTAATGGAGAAGTATTATCTTTGGACCATATTCGTGATGTGATTTTGAAGAGATTACATGTCACTATCATAATATTTAATAGAAATGTCAATATTGACATTTGCATCATCATCAAAAAACTGTTCAATTATATGAAAACAAGTCCATTTCATTGACCAGAAATGTTACACAGAGTCTTTAGAAACATAAAATCTCCATTTAGAGTCCACCAAAGAGATTATGGATTTGAATGCAGGACAAACTAATGATTCAACATCATCTTTGTTCCCATAATTGGGTTTAATCTAGAATCTAGCCTAAAAAACTAAGAGCATTATAATTACTTTTAAAAAATCTCCAAAATATCATATTCAAGTGACCTATTAAAAATCTTGAGATTTCTAATATCTAGACCCCCCCCATCTCAACAAGTTTATAACACACATAGATAGAAATATTAGAAAATATCCCTTTAAAAATACTACCACTCCAACTAAAATTATTAATAGTTACTCAAATGATTTTAATGAGAGAAACGTTCCAGTCATACACTATGAAATAATAAACAAACATAGATATGATGCTCGATTTTCCCAAATAGGATCCTCTTCAAGGGAATGATATTTTTCTTTCTTAGAGGAAAATTTTTTTCAAACCATAATGACAATGTTAGAAAAGTAACACGCATTTAATATACATTAAAAAAGAACCCCAATATATATTAATGGAATAACACATTCTCTGATACCCACGTCATGAATGATATCATTTTTCATGATAGAAAAAATTCCTTTACAAAAAGAAGACTTGTTCCAACAAGATTGTTTCCCTAAATCTTCTTCATAATGAAAAGGAGCCTTCTTTCTGTTTCTGATATTTACCTGATATCCATGAGTGAAGAGAATAACATTATACACATATAAAAGATGATTAGGATAAGAAATTCCTCAACAATATTGTATACCATTAATCTTTACATTACTATCCATAATAGAAAATAGTCTACTAAGTAAATATTCTATAATAGAAAGTATACTAATAGATTAAGGATCCCCCTATTTGACCCCACTTGAATAAGAAAAATATCCCTTAGGAGACCCATTAATTAGAATAGATATCCAAAACAAACATTATATGTTTTTAATCCTATTAACAAAAATATCACCAAAACCATAGTAAATAATAATCTCACAAATTAAGCTCTATTTCATCGGGCCATAATAATGTTTTACATCATGATTGAGAGAAATAACCCCTTCTCTATTAGAGTTATTAAAAATATGTATACATTTAAAGGTAGTGATAATCTGATCTTGAATTTCTATTTCTTAAATAAAGCCAAATTGATTTTAGGACATAATCATTCTGGAGAATGAATCCAATCTATTATAAATTATATTGGTGATAACTTTAGATGATGTTGTGGCCAAATAAATAGTTCTAAAAAATGATCCTCATTGGCAACCTCCACTTCTGTGATAATCACCAGAAAAATAATAATTTAATCCAATAAAAAGAGAACCTCTTTTAAATAAATGAATAACCTTCTTGAACATATCATCACGAACAATCTCACAATAACTGTGAAAAAAAGATGTTTCTAAAACCATCATGATAAAGAAAACGATCAGTCTTGATGCCAAAAACTACCTCTTTAATATTAGATTCCAAAGGAATGGAATTATGCATCAAATTATCCTATTGAGTAACAATACTTTTAATGATACTCTCCACAAGGAAACCAATAGATCATGAAAAATTAAAAGTATCCACATAATAAGAAACAATATGAAAAGTATGTGCATTCCAATTATCTAAAATTTGATCCCCATTTTTGAACATTGATAAAGTCTTGTAGACTATTCATGAATATTTCAGGATGTTAAAAAACATGGAATTTTTATTTCCATCCTAATGAAAACTAGCATTAAAATAATCTATTTGAAAGGAATATTTTAAATTATTCATGATATTTAATTTAGAGACAATCTATGATTCATCTTAAATACCATCACAAAAATAATTATAAGTAATCTACTTATTAATGTTATATAAAGAGGCCTCAAGATTAGAAATATCATTGTCAGGATGGATACAATTTTCTTTACTCCATTTATTCAAATAAACCTTGGATAATTTAAGTTTAATGATGTAAGAGTAAGAATAATTTCTACTACCTCATAGACCCCTAAATATCATGTACAATATGCCTAAAATACGGGTGAGAAACATAATATTTGTTAAATGGAAAAGAAAATAGAGGTTTTGAGTCCTTTCTAGCGAGATCAATCTTGATTGGATGATGATCCAAATTAAACCAAGAAAATTTCATGACTGAAATGGATTCCTAAAAATCTAGTGAATACCCATTTATAATGGATCTACAAATATTACTAGTCACCATACCACTAAGATTCCTCTTATAAAAGGTTTATTTAGCACCCAAAAAAACATACCTCAATCACCACATTACTTTCAATATATGTCATAAATTCACTGGAAGAAAAACATTAGTAATTGCTAAAAAAAATCAACATGATTCAAAATAGAATTTAAATTACCCAGGATAGTCCAGGGAACATTGATGATACACCTATGATAGTCAAAATAATCTCAATGAATCATGTGAACTTAATAACTATATGATTCATAATTTATTGATAAAAAATGAAGAGTTTCCATGATTTGGAAAAAACAAGTAACCTAATGATTAGTGGAACTAACTAGAACTATATATATTATGGTGGAGGTTTCCAACACCCATAAATTATTAATCTCAGATAGGCTAGAATTAGTACTCATCATATGTGAACAAAAATCCTATAGAATAGAAACTCTAGAGGAGAAGATTATTTTGGGCCTACCTAAACCAAAAAGAACATACATATGTTTTAAGTTGTGATGATTAAGTGAACATGCAATTTCATTATATGCCAGCCTAAGGATGTTCAAGAAAAACATCCTCATAGAGATTTTTGTTTTGGGGGAATACCCCATTACATTATTCTCCTCCAATATATTAACCCAACTTTGGAGGTCTTACATTCTATTTTAGGGGTCTTATAGGGGGTTTGAAGAGGAATAATAATAATAATAAAACAAGAATGGTTCAGTAGAGAATATTACTTCTTATTATTCAATGAACTCTATTTAAATCCCATATTAGGGATAATGTAGTTGGTTTTTTGGAAGAAATAACACTACATTAACCTAACTAAGGATGTTTATAAGATGATTGGATTTGTTTTTGTCCTAGAAGCCTCAACATGGTGCGAAGTAGTAAAGGCCAATATGACCTTCTATAATTTAGGTGAGGGAATCATTTTGTAATTTTTCATAATATTAAAATATAATTTTGAAATTATACTTCTAGAGACTCTTAATGTCTTATAAATTAGTAATGGGTGTAATTTTAGACCATATATTACATATATGGGAATATTTTATATTATATATTTTTAAATAATTTAACAAAATACTAATTTAATAAAATATCATTATTGTCATCTATTTTACGATTCATTTAATTTGACTTAAAATACATCAAAATAAAAATCGGGAATGTAAATATAATTATTTAAAACCTATCATACATATCATATTGATCATGAAAATTTGATTCACCTATTTATTCATCCAAAATATATCAGAATTAATTTTTTTATCTAAAATAATTTTATTTTTAATTAAAAAAAATCTCTATTAGAATTGTAAAAAATTTAATTTAATAATAAAATTTTAAAAAAAATAAACATTTAAATAATGAAAAAAATATATTTAAAAAAAAATAAACATTTATGTTAGTTAATATATTTATTTTTTTCCCAAAGTGGACAAAGAAATGATATTAAATACAAAAAGAGTTTCATTTTTTAACTATCTTTGATATAAATAATATATTAGTCATTTTCAAGGAAAATTCACCAATAAACAACTAATATTACATATAAATGTTATATAGGGTCTAATAACTTTAATAAAATAATGTATTAAAAATATTTGGACATGGTTGTTTACTCAATATTTTTTAACCATTATTTAATCCCTTTAACTCAAGCACTAACAAACTGACTTTTACTATTTATGTGTTAATATAGTTACTATAATGATATAAAACAACCATAAATGGATTTTTGATTAAATTGAAAATTTGGTAACAATAATTTGAAATAATATATCATATTTAGGAATATTAAAAAATTTTATTGATATATAATTTACCCTAAAATGTATTTAATATTAATTTTCACTCTATTTATTGAAATTTAATTTAACAAATTACACACAAATAGATAATTTGAACAAAAATATTCTAATAAATCAATAAAATATCAAAAAACTTATATAAAATAATTTCTGACATTAATTATCTCAAATTATATTTTTATAATTTTTAATATCATATATTTTATATTTCTAACAATTAATCAATTATTGCATCATCATTTTTCAATTTATCAAACTAATTATTACATCCCTAAAAATATATAATTAATTACTATGATGAATTTAAATATATAACACTTCCATATTATTTTAATATAATAATATATATTTTAAAAAGCAGTATATTATAAATTAAATTCTTATTAAAAACATTAATGTTACATGTTTGAATTTTCATAAATAAAATACTATTAAGGTATAAATGTAATTTATGGGGCTCCAAGAGGTCATAAATTCATTCCATGGTTGTTTATGGTTGAACATCACCCTTTAAATAAAATTAGAAAATGTATTACAGAAATTTTCTAAAACTTTTCCTAATTATTTTTTCCCTTGATTACTAGACATACCCTTAACCATGGTATCAAAAGATTACTAAAATTAATATTCATATTATCAAAAAATAAAAGGAACCTATTTATATAATTTGGACCTGTAGAATCCAAATATGGAATCAGATTATACTAAATTTATAAGAAATGAGTGATTAAAAATAATTTAATATTATTCTCGTATATGGGGAAACAAAGACATGTTTTATAGTGAAAATGATCAAATTTTGAAATTGTTTTATTTCTAAATTAAATATGGAAAAAGTTACACCTACAAAAACATGATTATTAGAAATATAATTGAACTAATATTACTTTAAAACAAATTTAAATATACTTTATCATTAATATATATTTAGATGAAATGCATGTCTAAAATTATAATGCATAATTTCCACTATTCTTAAAAAATGAACCATATAAAAAACAACCAGATATTATACTAATGTATGTTATTATATTCAAAGTAAAAAAATATGAATTATTTTGTAAAATAAAATTTATAAATGTTTCAATTTTTAATTTTAAAAAATGTGCATCATTAAAATGTTATCGAACATTCTATTAGAGAAATAAAACATGTATTCCAAAAAATTTATTCGTTCATAACTTATTCCTACCAAATCTGTTGGATGAATACAAATGTGAAAATATTTTTATTATGATTCATTAATGACAATTTAATATATTATTTATAATAATATATCATTTTTCATTTATGTTGGATGTTTCATGAAACATAATATATTAAAGAAGATAAATTTTAAAATGGACACACTATAAAATTTTGGGGTGTTACATTATACCATATTGTATAAAATATTTTCCTTTCATTTTTAAATTTTACATCCAAAATAAATTGTTTATAGTTAGAAATTTCATTATGGGAAACCCAAAATATAAATAAGGTCAATAAAACACCTTCTTAATATGAGGGAAACATATATGTGAACATTGCCAGAAAAATAGTCCTTTTAATAGGATAACATTAGTGTGAGATAAAAACATATATATGGAATAGAAATAATCTTTTCATGTTATGACGGATAATGATAGAAACCATGTCCATTATAAATTTAATCATTTCAAAAACAAATTATTTGTCATGAACAAATACCATTGATTTTATCTTAATTAATATCATATTTCTACCAATTTTTTCCCTTGAGTTTTATTATTTTTATACTATCAAATGAACACATCAAAAAATAATCATAACTAATTTCATTCATTGTCGTGATATAAATTTCATCATTTTTTATTCCTTGAAAAATTTCTACTTCACCTCATAGAACATGTTGTATGATATGGTGATGTATTGTATTAATATCTAGAACCACATCCACCAATAAACATAAACAATTTCATAAATGATTATGTTTTCGAAAATATTATGATCCAACACATTAATGAAAAGTTCATTGAATTTTCTAATTCAACATTTAATTAATCCAAGAAAATAATTTTTATTTAAATCATCACATGCTATACATGTGAATACCTTCATCATGTATTATCTTGAAACATGGTAATGACATGAATTACCATAATAACATATAAAAACATGAATTCATTATTATTACTTATATAAAACAAATGTCATTGGAAATAATATTTAAATGCAAAAAAGTTGATTAATGCTTCAATGAGAGTATAATCCACTTTTTCAAAAAATAAATATTTAGTTCCCAGGTAGTAAAAATTATTATATTTACTTTATCCAGGTCAATCATATAATTATTCTAAAAAAATTAAAAAAAATCAAGATCATATTAAAGGTAAAATTTCCCTCAACCATGTATTTTCGATGAATATGAACATTCCACTGGATCGACATTCATTCAACCATTCAATACACTCATTAAATTCCATAAAAACGCAATGCAATACAATACATATGTATTTAATAACTCAGAAAACTGGGGCATCAACAATAATAATCCAAAAAAAAAATTCTCAAATTGACAGGAAAGAAGAATTATCATTCTTATGCATCTCTGATAAGAGAATATGCATGAACATGATCCATTAAGTTATTTTTATGTATACTCATTTGATTTTTTGGAAATTATTTTATATATCCCATAATATCACTATAATTGAAGAAATGTAAAATCGAAATTTTTTCATTACCTTTTAATCAAAATCAATATGTCATTTCATTCTACACTTTTAAAAAACTCCCAATTGTATTATGCACGTACCAGTGTATTTCATTCCACAATTTTTAAATGTAGGGAAATCCTTCTTTCCATTCATCGCATTATCCATCAATTTCCCAGTTAACCACTTAATTTATTTCTTCCATTTTCAGACATGTTACTTGGGTAATTAATTAAATATATCATTAATACATAATATTATGTCTTCACAAGATTGAGATTTTTTGGGTGCTACATCCCTTAAAAAAATTAGCATATTCCCATAAAAAATTCCATTTATATCCATCCTATCACGAGAATTGGTGAGAATCTCATTACTTCCATTTTTATACAATTGAAAAACTATATTACATTATTTCATTACGAACCATAATGTACTATCAGAAAACTATTTTAATATTTTTGAAAATAGAAAATTTTATGTGTATATAATCACTCTATTATAAATATGACTTGATTGGGATATTCATCATTAATTATAATCAAATTATACCATAGGTATTTTTCCTCTACTATATTATTTCTTAAATCTAGTTCCCAAGGATTCTTTTAAACTTCATTTTTTACCAATAATAAAACTATATGCCTAGAATCCATGATCTATTTCTTTACATTATGATATTGGCATGATTAAATAGATTCAATTATGAAATGATCTACTAATTAATTATATATTGAAATACCATATACATACATGGAACCCATTTTATATTTTTAATATAAAACAAAACATAATACATTAAAAAATATAATAAAATTAATCATTGAAAACTCATTCAATGGTCACTTATTTATAACATGAGGAATTTAAAAAAAACTGATCTCAAATGCTAAGTGATTTTACAGTGTAGAGGAATATATCAAGGAACTATAATAAGAATCGTGTAATAGTAAATTACCTATTTCATATTCCATTAATCAATAATATAGTTTAGTATTCCAAAATAGAATATGATCAAATAGTCTCATATAAATAATCACATAACTAATCTATTAATCATAAGAAATTAAAATAATGACAGAATGCATAATTTCTTCTATACTATCATGATTTATCCAGGATATAATTACTATAAATATATATTTAAATAAAATTTTATGTCACTGGGTAGAAACCTATCTCATTTGGCCAACTGATTCATCTCATGAGACCACTAATACATTTAGGGGCTCACATTTACTAGTCCCCAACCGATGTATTTCATCTCCAAAATAATTTAACATATATCAAATAAATTATTTATTTTAAAAATTGTGACATATCATCCCATATTAGTAATAATTAAATGATAAGGATTTAATATTATTTCCCCAATTATTCAAATAAAGTTATAAGTAATCAACATTTCTACAAATGGAATATTATTTTAGAAATAAGAAAATGAATAAATTATTGACTACATATGCAAAAAAAACTACTGTAAATATAATATAAGATAATAAATATTCATTTTACATATAATCATAGAATTATAAAATCAATGATGAATAATTTTAACCCAATTATTAGAAATTTCATGAAGAAATCACTTCCTAATTGGTAATTAGTAATTTCATATTCTAGATAAAGGTAATAATTATCAAATAAAATATTTAATTACATGAATGTAATAAATATTATTATATTATATTTCAATGTTTATTATATACACCACACAAATAGAATTATTTTCCAATCTAGAATATATATCGCAGACGTAAACAAGTGAGATAATAAATAATTTTTTCTATTTACTTAAGTTTAACATGATTTAACAACATTTATAGTATCATAAACCCTGATATTAAATTATAAATTAACAATATTCATATTTAACATATCATATATTATTATAATATATCATCTAATCAATATTTTTTTAAATATTATTATGTTTTACATTTGTTTTGGGTGCTAAATTTCACATTTTCATTACAGGTTTTGTCAGGTATTCCATGGTTCATATGAATATGATATAGTTCTATCATATAAATAATTATATTAGGGTTACTAATTTCAAATTTATTCATTATATACATTTTTATAATCATTCTATAATGGTGACCATGGAAGATGAATGGTATCACATCATAAGGATAGCATATCATACGTACACATGTACAACGATATAATCCCCTTAAATGATAAATGGTAAGAATTTGTATGTTATGTTAATGTTTTTTGAATCTTTATAAAATCATTATTATAATATATTTCTATTAGTTTACTCACTATACCCATCAATATGAAGTGTTTGTGAATAACAAGTTATACCATTATTTGGAGATTGTTAGTTATACGTACAAACACAAGGGGGTTTAATTTTTTATAGGACATATTAAATGTAGAACATGGTTGTCTCATAATCATAATAAAAAAACATAATATATTTCATACTAGATTTATTACTTAATAATAGAAAAAATATATGATGAAAAATTATAGGAAGAAATAAACTTTATTGAATAGCTAAATATGATTATCTCTTCTTCGGACAACATCCTTTAGATCTTATCTCAGGGACACTATGGTAGGTATTTTAGACTAAATAATAATTAAATATCTAAAAAAGTAATTCTATAAGATAAATGGGTAAGGATTGGTTGAGATAGAAGGCTCAAAGTTGTGTGAATAAGTGAAGGAGGAGTTTACCTTTTATAATTGAGGTGATGTTCTCTTTTGGAATATCCCAAAATATTGAAACACAATAAGATTATTCTCGATCCAGTGACATAAAAATGGCATATAAAGGAAAAGGGGATGGAATTTTCTAGCATGCATTCTACCCTTTGGAATTATTTAATTATTCTTATTTTTTATTTATTTTATAAAATAATAATTTAATAAAATGTCATCATTATCTAATTTGATTCTATTAATTTTATTTGACATAAAATATATCAGGACCAATTTTGAAATAGAATATATTTCTATAATATATCTATTCTATAACCTATATATCTATATTTTTTATAGAATAATTAATCCAAAATATAATAATATTAATATTTTTAAAATAAATTATTTTATTTTTCTACTAATTTAATAAATTATGTATTAGCATTGAAGAAGAATTTAATGTAATTAAATAATATCAATATTTAAATAAAAATTTTCATAAATTAATAAATTTCATTAATATTAATATATATATATTTTTGGATAACTATTATCATTATTTTATCCCAATGTGGACAAATAAAATTTATTAAATGAAAAAATAATGACGTTTTTGTAACTATCATTGATTTAAATAATAAATAATCCATGTTCAAAAAATAATTCCATTAAACATGTGCATTTATATCATAAGGTAAAAATTATATAATGAACATCATAAATATTTTTTGGAAATGTTCAACTCAGGGTAATACCCTTATCTTTTTGTTTTAAGCCTTATTTCATCCCTTTAATTGTAACCATGTCGACCTGGATTTTTACTCATTGAGAGTCTATATATTTACTATAAAACACAAAACGAGCCATAAATGGACCATGGGTGAAATTTAAACATTATAAAAGTAATTTTTATGAATCGATGATTTCTAGGAATTTTATATATTTTAATTATATATTATTTATTCAAAAATATCATTAGTTTCAATTTTGAAACTCTTCATTACTTTTTCTTTTAAAGAAAGTCAATTCAACAAGATAAATTATAAAAATACATTCAAAACATCAATAACACGTTAATGTAGTCTCTAAATATTTTTTAATGAAATTAACTATCTCAAATTATATATATTTTATTATTTTTATTGTCATTTAGTTTATATTTCAATTAATTAAACAACACCTACATCATCAGTATGAGAACCTTTAGGTAATTATATCGTTCATAAAAATTTAAATAAATTAAAATGATGAAAATATTTTAGTTTTCAAAATACTTTTTATGTTCCAACATATATTCTAAATTACCATATATTATAAATGTTATACTAATTGAAATTATTAGTGGGACAATATAGAATTTGCTTAAAATAAACTAATATAAGGGTAATAAAGTCATCCAATTGGCTCTAATGGGACATATATTAGGCCTATCATGGTTTTTTATTACTCACTCGTCCAATAAAATTTGTATATTTTTTAGGGTAATTTTCTAATCCTTGTCATATTTATTTTTAATGTTAATTAAACAATTTACACATCCTTGTGGTAGTAGAAATTACTGACATTACTATTCAAAAAGACTAAAAATTAAAATGAAAATTTTAAAAACTTTTCAACTCTAAAATAAAATTTTTGAAATGCTATTTTAAATTACAAAGCATAAATGTGGATAAATTTAATTTAACATTATTCACAAAGACGAGGCAAGAAAACTGGTTTTTAAAGTGAAAATTTTGTAATGAATGAAATATTTTTTATCCATATACAATATGAAAATGATTCCTAAGACATTTTTTGACTAATATATTTATAAATTATATAATATTACTTTAAAAAATATTATAATTTATCATTATACATTATTTATATGAAAAGTCATTTTCAATTAAAAAGGAATATTTTTCAGTATTTTCTAAGAAATTTATGTTAATGGATAGATAAAAAAACATCAACCAAATAAAATATTAATATTTTGTTTTAACAAATGATACTTATTTTGTAAAATAGAATTTGTAAAATTTTTAAAATTTATTTTTTATATAATTTCTTCATTAAAAGGGGGTGAATATTTTCTTTGACAAAATAAATCTTTTATACATAAAATTGAAATTTTCCATATCTTATGCCTATAAAATCTATTGGATGAAAATAAATTTCATAATATAGGTAATAAAATTTATTATTTAAAATTTAAAATATATTTTATAAAAATATTTCATTGTTCAATTAAGATATGTGTTGTATGAAATGTACGCTATCAAATAGGTAATATTTAAAAATTAAATATACTTTAATGTTTTGTTGTGTTACATAAATACACTTATTTCGTTATAACATATCTCACTATAATCTATTTCTTCAAATAATAAATGATATTTTTTTTCTCTTTACTATTATTTTTAAAATAGTTTACTTTCCATATTTCATTAAGAATCATAATAATACATATTTTATCAAAAATAAGTGTGTTAAAATTTATGTAATAAAGTAATAAGAACTATGTATCAAATTTTACAGGAAATATGTGTAGTATATATTTTCAAACCATTGAATATTTAATATTATAAAAAAGGATTCTAAAAGTTTTCAGCACTTGATTAACTATTATAAAGAAATCAGGAATATATTGAATATAATACATTCAAATATAATCATAAATCAACTATAATATATGATGTTTTTCACTCACATTTGTTGTCACATAATCTATATTATCCAAATTTTTTTAAAAAAATATATATTAAAATCCACCATCCTTTTATGAATTTTTTTCTCTAATAGGGATGATTGAATTCAATTATATTCTAAAATATCATTCTAATATTTATATCAAACATCCAATTTCATCACATCATTATTGGGATCAGGGAAATACCCATTTATTTTTATATCAT
Organism: Viscum album; assembly: GCA_963277665.1. Lineage (NCBI taxonomy): Eukaryota > Viridiplantae > Streptophyta > Magnoliopsida > Santalales > Viscaceae > Viscum > Viscum album. The sequence goes on from OY728146.1 coordinate 1,273,814,438, forward strand.
GAATATATTAATAATGTATAAAAGGAATGAAATTATTTTATATTTAAAAAATGATAGGTTATTCCAAAGATCATAAAAATCTCATAGTTGTTCGAAGATAAAATTTAATCCCTGATAAAATTAGTTATTCATTATCAATACAACGTCAAATAAAGTAATATTAATTTTAATTTATCTCAAAAATATTATTATGTATTAAATGTAAAACATGACCAATTATATAATAGTAATTTAGACGTGTCAAACTCAATATAAATTCACCAATAGTGGGTGTGATTAAATGAATCACTTTTATTATTTTATTTTCCTACAAGAAATAACCCCCAACCACCTTTTGCATGAGTGAATGGAGTTTTTTCATTACTTTGAATACAATTAATCTAGTAAAAAGACAAAAAAGTCAAATGGAATAGTGAATTTTCATGTCATAACACATATAATTATTGGTTGCATCCTTATTATGATCGAGTAATGCATATGATCACATTATCCACATGTTTTTATACATTGGATATAATTAAGGGTTTTATTCCATTGAATTCTTGACACACAATTATTATTCCATACATGTTTAAGTACATCATTTATTAATAATAATATAATAATGTAAAATATAAAAAAGGATAGTCTTTAACTCAATAATATTTATAACTTGTTTTCTCTTTTTTCACTTCAACCACTATATATAAAATAAATAATATATGATAAGGTGATTTACATCGTTTTGAAATGACCTCCTCTATATTTTTCACTATACAATCTATATTTCTTTTTATTTTTTCTAATTCAAAATTATTAAAAAATTCCAATAATTTTTATTTTTTTAGAAACAAACACCATTATCAGAATACATTTTTATCAATAAATTATTATTTTTATTAAAAAATAATACTTTCTATTCAAATTCAATCTAATAATATAATTTAGTTAACAAATGGTCTTGCTATAATTTTATTTATGAATTTATAGATTGAATTAGAAATCCGCTATAGACTAAAAGACATAAAATCACTTTAATATATTTACTTCTCAAATCACTGTTACTTGTTTGAAATCTCCTTGTATAGATAAATCCATTTAAATTAAACTCAATCAAATATATTTGAAACCTGTATTTGAAAGAACATATTTTACCTCTCCTGGAAATAATTTTATCAAAATTTTTATTAAGATCCAGAGGATGATGAATTGTTCCATGGAAAATTATCCCTCAGTATTTTGGAATGATATTTTTATGTAAACTATAACATATTGATATCAAACCATGATATATACTTACACATTTTGTTTTTCAATAGAAAATGAAATTTTCATCCAACCAATTTTCACAAACATAAATATATGGTTCATTATTTTTCAATAACATCATAAAATTTATTTCACAAAAGGAAAAGAATAATAGACTCCATTTTGGACCTTAGTATGGAATCATAAATTAAATCCTCATTGTCCATGATTTTCCTTCTCCACGCCATTTTAGTTATTTTAACAATACATGTACACACTGACATAGTTAGAATAATTATTTTAGAGGAAATTTATTTGACAAAAAAATTGGATTTTTTTAATACCATTTTCAAATATACCAAACCATTTGTTTCTAAAAATAAGAACCAAACATATTCATTTTTTATGGAATTATGTATTTAATCTTGTTTTAACATTTACCCTATCTAAAAACTTATGAATATCATCAATATAATTATAATTAATCCCAAAAAATTGAATGAATATCGTCTCAAATGAAAATCAATGAATCAATTTAGTTTTAAAAAAATATATATATAATTAATATTGATAGAAAAAATATACAAAAATTAATTCATAAAACACATCCACCTCAATTTCACTTCACTTCAATACACGCAAAATTCATAAAACACCATCACTTTTTAAAATCCTCATATTCATAATAACTTCATGTTTCTATAATTCCCTGAAACATCATGTAATCACCTTGAATAATGATTTAATTATTATCATGAATTTAATAACATATATATTCTCACATAATACTGGTATTTTAAATTCATTAAAAATAAAAATTAAACGTCTAAAATAGCAAAATTCCTTTTTGTAACAAATTGGAATGACTAGATTTTTCAAAAAGATGATCGTTGCAGAAATTAAATTTTATACCCAAAAATGTTTTATCTAACACACCTCCAACCACAAACTATCTATAGATCTAATTGAAATACAATCAATACCCTAAGATATCTCAACTAATGTGGAGGGAAAAAAGGTACAATTCCCCATACAATATTATTTTACATGACCAAAACAATCATGTCCATACCCAAGTCAATGAAATATGAATATTTTCCTCCTCAATACTAGATCCAATTTTCTAAGGGTTAAAGTCTAAAATCAATAGCGCACACAAATAATGTGATTGGCATCCACCATTTAAATATCCAATGAAAAAATACATCCACAACAATATAAAGAAAGCTTAATGTTGAAACCAATAAATAATCTCAAATAAATTACACTATAAGTGATATAATATCATCTATCCACTCTAAAATATATTATCAATTCAAATTAATAATGTGTATAATGAAATTCCTCTAAAAATAAAAATACTAGTAAGTAACAAAAAAACCATTGAATTTATACAAAATTTTACATTAAGGCAATGACATAGATACATATATGGTCAATATCGAAATATTACAACTAAGAACAGAACATTACTATATTTACCTATATGTAATGTAATTTTTGAACAATCATATGTATATCAATATAATAATTTATGTTATGGGTTGAGTACACCAATGCAGTAGAATGTACCATGTGATGAGAAACACCGAATTCAATCTTATGAAGTCATAATAAGAAACTATTTCATCCTTAAAGTATTGTAATATAATTTGATAGAGGATTCATATTCCATATTGTTATGTTTAACATTATACAAAAAAATAGTTTATTATATCATTGTATTCATATTCTCAAAAAATCATCACATAGTTGACAAAATGAATTATTTATACACACAAAAATATAAATCCATAGTAAATACAAAACCCATTATTAATAAGTATATGGAGTTATCAAGATTCTAGATAAAAAAAATTCTACTATTTAAGATATGTTATTTGGATAGAATCACTTAGTGCTTTACAAATTGAAAATATATTTCTTTCAACCATTAATGATGGGACCATTCCTTGTCATGGATGAGGTATTAGATAGATATGTAACTGGTTATATTTCTTATATGGGGTACTCAATAATTATCTATTATAGTATCAAACTTATCAGTCATTAACCCAATTTCTTCCATAAAGGATCTATTCCCAACCAAAAATATGGTTAATGATGCGATTAATTTACTCTATAAACAACATAAAAGATCCAAATCAAAAATAAAATGAGTTCAATTAGGGGAGTATTGAATCCCATATATATACATTAATAGAAACTCATGCCCCAAAAACCTAAAAAACTTGATTTAAAGGTTACTATAAAAAAATTCTTAATTTTATAATTCATCATATTGATATCACTAGTTTCAAAATGAATACTCCTATATTATAAAAATATATATTCTTGAAATCATAACCCGGAATGAATAAATCAAAAACTCATTCCTTACTATCCACTACCTAATAAAAATGTATTTTTATCAGCACATCATCATCTTTAAGTATATGATCACAAATATCCTTCCATATAACATCTTTTGGGAAAATTAATAAATTGATGTTTTTAGGTGTGATAATGATGAAAATTTACTGGCCTAAGGAATAATTTATCATGAAAACTACTCAAAAATTTTCATTGTAGAGTAATTTATATTATATTGATTTAATTAATTTTGGGAATAATTCATGTTTTTACCTTTTTGGATGTTATTTTTTATTTTCTTGTGTTGTTTTTTTACATTGTGGGTATGTTCAATATCACTATATGGTCAGTATGAATAACGTGGAAAAACCATTTATAGCTTTGATAATGTTTACAGTCTAGGGTGAATTGATTATGATAAATAGTTAGGGTACCCTTACATAGGTTCCCTATCAGTACATTTTGAATATACATTTTTTACCACACCATTATAACAATGTATAGGTTAAAAATAAGAAATGTAATATAAATCATGTTGTTAAAATAAACACAAGATTTTCATGGAATATGAGTTTCTATGGGAGTATGAGAGACCATGTGAAATACCTATTATAGGTTTTTTAGATTAAAATAATTATTTTTCATGGTTATTGTATTTCTTAATAAACTGTGAGGACTTTCAAGGTGTATACTTTTTATTATTATTATCTTTTTCTTTTATTATATTTTAAGTAGGTTTCTAATATTTTCATTCTATTTTTTTTCAGCTAAGATTAGGAATGTATGCGGATTTCTATACATAAATACCCCTTTGATATCTATGAAATCTACTACTAATTTGGAGTGGATTTCTTAGTGTAAATCCACTATTAACACTGATTATTTCTTCATCTCTCTTTATCTCTCTTTTCCATTCAAATTATAATACTTTTTGAACCCTAGGGGGATTATATGGGTGAAAATAGGGTTTTAGGTGGTTTTAATTGTATAGGTTTTCTTATTAATGATTTATTGAGGTATATTAAGGCAGTTTGGACTATCTATTTTAAAGAATTAGAAATCTTGTGGAAATTTTATTTGCATGGGATAGTTACGAGTCTGTGAAAGTTAACGACGCCGGATTCTGAGGCATGGTGTTCCCAAATCAATTTTTAAAGTTTTGTTCAGGTACATTCAGTAAACGTATGAGCATTATAACTTTTGGACCAGTGCTGGGAATTAAAATTTGAGAGCACCATTGAACTCTCAGCACTAGTATTCTCTTAAGAATACTTTCCCATCGATGGCAGTGAGTCGAGGATAAAAGTTAGTTTTTGGGTTTTCGTGTGAATTAATAAAATAAAGTATGTTCACTTTATTTTATTTGTAACGGCCATGTATAGGATGGGTGGTTAAAACCTCCTCATGGGATTTAGAGGTGGGACTAAAAATCCTTAACCTCCCATGGGAGGATATAGTGGTGGGGCCCATCCAAGAATAACCTACCGTGAGAGGTTATGACATTTGGACCACATGAGTCTTAACCCTCTATTAATGGAGGAGGGTAAAGCCTCCTCAACTCCCCATTAAACGGGGAGAAACCCCTATTCATTATCCACCATAATGCAGCCAACTCCCCTTTAATTTAATTTGTGCCACCTCTCAAACATTAATTAGCAGAACTGAGTTAATTAATTAATTATTTCTTTTCAATTGTTATGCTAACTCCACCCCATTAGTTAAATGAGTCAACTCATTTAATTAATTAACACAATTTAAATTTACACCAACGAACTTAATAGACCCTAATAAATTATTTGGATACTATTTCATTTTTGGTGGAGTAGAATGAAAAGAGGAACTTGGGGGAAATATTGGGGGAGGGATCCCAAAGAAGAACGCTTCCAACTAAGAACACCTTCGAAAATGAAGAACGATCTTCCTAGACTTCTTTTTTTGAACCCCCCTTCGACACGGGATGTCTTCGACCAATCTTCCCTCCTCATCGTCATCAACGAACCGATGCAGGCCTAGATTGGGAGAGCGTGACGAAACGTGACAAACAATGAACTCATTCATTCGCATTCCATGATACAGTCAATTAATGATGACCGATAATCAAAAGATAGGGGGTTTATTACTTGATGATGTTATAAATTTTCATATCTTCTATGTTGGATAGAAAGAGTTTTTTACGGATGTGTTAATGATGAATAGATTATCTTGTTGCGCCAATTGATACGACCATAAAAGCGGAGGGTGCATGCCAACCTAAAATGTCCCGACATCCTCTGTCGTTTTTCCTTATTTTGATGTTCTTCGACATGGTGACGTAACAACAATGGAACGATAGAGATAAAAATGACAAAGACCATGCTAATCACCATTTCCATGAACCGCGTCACCCCCGCGGAATCCTACATTGCCTCCAGCTGAGCCCTCCCACTGCTTGCACCCTTCCGGCCTACCCGTGTCGTGCATGCGTACATCGCAGGCTGCCTGTGCGCTATCTGCACGCCCGACGGCCTACCCGCGCACCCCTTGGCCTGCCCGCGCGCTGCCCACGCACCCCACCGACCTGCCCGCATGCCCCCATCCTAGCCGCACACTACCCGCAACCCGCCATCCTAACCACGATCTGTCCAGTGCCCCATGGCCAGCTCGAGCATTGCCCGCGCGCCCCTCATCCTTCTCGCGCACTGCCCACGTGCCCTGTTGGTTCCCTGCCAGCCTGCCCACACCCCGCACAACCTACCCAAGCCCTGCCCGGTGCCCCGCGCGGCCTTCTTGATCCTAGCCCGGAACCACGCGTGGCATGCCTGGACCCTGTCTCTCGGCCGAACCGGTAGAGCCACGGTGGCCAACCGAGCTGTTCCGCAGCATCCTTCGCGGCGTCGCTGGCCGAACCGGCTTGGCAGTCTGGGCCGACCCACCCAAGCCATGCCCCATGTGGTGCTGGCCGAACCAGCCCCAGACTCCGATCCAAGCCTCCTACACAGTGACCTTCGGGCCGAACCGCCCCTACAGTCCGATGGGCTGTGCCCAATGGACCGGGCCGAACCGAGTGGGCTGACCCACCCCACGGGCCGGGTCAAACCCAGTGGGTCAGCTCAGTCTGGGTTGGGTAGATTCCGTCCGACTGGGTCGGACCTGGCCTAGGAACATTACCGACCCGGTTACATTCTTTTGGCCATATCTTTGGCAAAGGACGTCCGTTTGAAAAACCGTCTATGGGGGTGGTATTCATGGAATGCGACAGTCCCTTAGAGAATACCCCACTATATTTTGGGATATATTTGAGATACAGTCAGGTTGGATTTTAAACGAATCCAACTGGGCCCTCGAGACTAAAAGGATAATAAATCACAGACCGAGCATTCGATCGACGTGTCGTCTATTGCGTTAAGAACCCTTTGATGCGGCAGACCTTTGTGATACTCTTACGTGGGATGTCATAGTAGTTGATGTATCGACACTTGGCTTGAGGAGCATACCCTCCTAGAATCAAGCATGCTTTGTGGAAACCTTGTGGCTAGCTGTACTCTGACGACTATTCCTGGATCATGTGTTGGTCTGTCAGATCATACTTCTAATCCTGGATCTTGTGTTGGTCTGACAGAATAGATGGTCCTGAATCATGTATTGGTCCGAAAGCTGTGAAGACTATTCCTGCATCTTGTGTTGGTCGGACAGTTTTGAATTTTGTTCCTAGTTCATGTGTTGGTCTAACAGAATAGCTGGTCCTGGATCATGTGTTTGTCCGACAACTCCAACTTCTCTTCCTGGATCCTGTGTGGGTTCGACAGTTCTAACTGCTTCCCTTGGATCCTATGTGGTCAGACAGCTTAAGTGATTCAGTGGCTATATCTGATCCTCTCTATCTCTCTACATAAGTTGTATACCTGTGTGAGCTGAGTCAATGACTTCTGTGTTTTCCTCGTGATTGATATGGGTTACTTGATAACTTAGGTATTTTTATGGGCATATACCTATGTAATGGCTATCCGTTGATTTCTAACTCTATGTTTTTTCCTTGGTGTATTTTGAGAGACCATGGTGGTCTTAGTGTCCCTAATGAGTATCGTTATACTCACCCTTGCATGGGATATGACCTCACCTCATTGTGTTGGATGCAGATGAATGATAGCGCTGAGCGAGGTTGAGTGTATGGGGACTGGATGGTACCTGGAGGTCGACCTCGCGACGAGTCGGTACCCAGAGGAGACTAAAGGACAACAAGTGCTGAGGAGGATATCTATACCTACCCTTCATGTTTGATCCGTGGTGGACAATCCAGGAGCTTCTTTTCACCTTTCAGCTATTTTTGACCTTTTCAGTTGTACTTTTACTTTCAGTTGGGCATGTATTTCTGGCCCCTTTACTTTTCAGCACTCTCTTGTTATATAGCTTTACATAGTGTTTTGTATCCCGTTGTGTACTATGTTGTATGTGTTTTCAGTTATAAAATTAATTCCTTCCCATTTTAGGGATTTACGACTTTGGTGCAAGTCGCCAGCCCCTAGCCTATGGATGGTGGGCATGGGGTAGTCACGACACAGGCCCTAGGGAACAGATCATGAAAAATTGGTATAAGAGGAGTTGGTTCTTCCATAGAAATTAGGACTCCAATTTTCTTTTCAGTGAAGCAATATTGTTATGGGTAATGAGTCTTGTTTGCATTTCAGGGAGTCCAGCGCTAGTGCGGTGGAAAACGTATCTATACACTAGGTCCCTGACTTCGGATTTCCAACACAGTGCCCGAAAACACTGATTGCGTGTGTGTTTTCAAGAGTTTTATTTGTGATATCTTGAGTCAGATCACCAGTATATCTTATTGACCGTGGCGCACCTGTTTCTTTTCAGGATTCCTCCACATAGATAGCAATCCAGTGTTCCGAGAGATGTACAAGATGGCAGCCCACCGTGCGACGATGTCTCAGTGTAGGGCCACATCACAGTGGAGGCACTAGAGGTACCAATATCTGTTGGGATACCGATACCACAATCCCCAGCCGTAGAGAGTGCACGCCATTTGAGTGCGTTGCATGAGGGCCAACGCCAGAGGCCGCCCAGGTTTAGGGGTGAGAGAAACCCGCAGGCAGATGAGGGTTGGAAGGAGGTTGTGGTGAGAGTTTTTAAACTGGTAGGGACACCATCGGACCTTATGGTGGTCCTTTCTGTTAGTCTCATTTGTGAAGAAGAAGGCAGATGGTGGAGTCTGATGCTTCAGGTGCATGACGAGGCGACACTACTCTGGGCAGACTTTGAGATCCTATTTTGGGAGGATTTTATCCCAGCCATCCTACATGTGGTGTAGATACAAGAGCTACTTCATCTATATTAGGGCATCATGAAAATGGAATAGTACACATCAAGGTTTACCAACATCCCGCGCTACTCCACCGATATGGTCCGAGACCCTTTCTTCAGGGCTCAGACCTTCAAGTAGGGGTTTTGAGGGGATATCAGAGCATCGATGATCTCACTCATCATCCCGACACATGAGGGAGTGTTAGAGAGAGCCCATCTAGTGGAGAGTTTCCCTGTTGATCAGTCTCCAGCAGTGAGACCCACCACTAGTTGACATACAGCGGAGCCTTCTGCAGTTGGAAGTAGACAGATATTGCAGAGGTCCAAGCGGTCCAGGCCATTCAGTGGACAACCTCGGGATACAGGTTCAGTTTTGCGGGGGAAACGATAATGTGCCAGTCATGCCAGGACCAGGCAATGTTATTCTTCCAGCGGGTAGGTTCACGAGGATCGTGACTATCTGACCCGCCGTTTTGATGATCAGCTGACAGTTGAGGGACCTCCCAGGCAGAGGAAGAGGTTCGATTAAGGTGTTCCATAGGTAGAAAGAAAACATGGAAGAGGAGATGGTTATGAAGCTAGTGGTGGACTCCGTTACGAGGTGTTACCACCACCACCACTAGGAGGGCCACCCGACCGCAGGGAGCAGGTGGAAAAGGGAGAGCTCAGCTCTAGGCATCTTGGGCTTACGATCATGGTGCTCTGAAGATGATTTGAGATATGATCTGTGTCTACTCCACCTTATCTGTAGTTCTTATAGACACAAGTTCTAGTCACACTTTCATTGATACTTCCGTCGTTTGGAGCATGGAGATTCCAACAAAGCCATTGGCTTGATCCTTATGACAAGAGACTCATATGGGAGTAGACTCGACAATTACGCACCAGTGACGGCAGTGTGAGCTTACTCTAGGAGGTGAGATCATTGGCTGGGATCTTCTTGTAGCAGCGAAGAGGCCTTATGATGTCATCTTGGGTATGGATGTTTATCTATAGTCTATACTCAGATTGAATGTATTATTTGTAAAGAGCGGTGTGTTCGCACGGATGGGACCATGTTTACCTTCACCGGCGAGAAGGGAACCTTTGAAGCACAATATGGACTTACTCAGAGGAGGGTGTAGCCTATCACTCATCAGTTGGCCAACATTACCCTCAGATCAGTTGATGGGGAGAGTCTGATCTATCTTGTAGTGGTGGACCAGTACACGGATGTTTTACCTAATGATGTCTTAGTCCTGCCTCCTTGTAGAGAGGTGGATTTTTACATTGACATGTACCCTAGTATTGCTCTGATATCTATGCCAGCATATCGGATGGATCCTGATGATCTTCGTGAGCTGTGGGTATAGCTAGAGGACTTCTAAGAGAAGGGATTCATCGGGCACAGTGTTTCTCCTTGGTCAGCCCTGATTTTGTTCTCCATGAAGGCGAATGGGAGCTTGAGGATCTGTGTCGACTACCATCACCTGAACCAGGTGACCGTGAAGAAAAATTACCAACTCTAGAGGATTGACCACCCCATTGATCAGTTAAAGGGAGCTCAGTGGTTCTCGAAGATAGAACATATACCAAGCTATAAACAAGTTAGATTTTGAGATGAAGATGTGCAGAAGACGACCTTCAGATGTCGGTACAACCACTATGAGTTCTAGGTTACTGCCATCATCATAACCAAATCTCCAACAGTGTTCATGGGACTCTGGAATAGGATCTTCCTGCCTTACCTCAAATGTATAGTCATAGTCTTCATCGATGAGATACTGATCTACTTGACTACCAAGGGGGAGCATTCCTACCATTTTCGGGTAGTACTGAACACACTCTGAGAGAACCATCTTTATGGTAAGCTCTCGAAGTGCTAGTTTTGGATCTGATAAGATCACTTTTTGGGACATGTCATCTTGGAGGTTGGAGTTGCAGTGGATCCGGAAACGATTGAGGAGGTATGTTCTTGGAATTCACTCAAGAGTGTGACAGAGGTACAAAGTTTCTTGGGTTTGTCTGGTTACTACCGGAGGTTTGTAACAGACATTTCCAGAGTTTCATCACCACTATTAGCCTTGAAAAAAGTGGAAACCCTTTATGTGGTCAGAGAGATGCAAGTTGATCTTTCAAATGTTGAGGCAGAGGCTGACTAGTGCCCCCATCTTGAGGCTTCCATAGGAAGGCTTAGAGTACTTAGTTTACTACGATGCATCAAGGACCAGACTCAGGTGTGTCTTGATCCAGGAGCAAGCAGTGATCACATATGGTTCTCACCAGCTAATAAAACATGAGAAGAACTACTCTAGCCATGACCTGGACCTAGTAGCGGTGACCTTCTCCTTGAAGATGTGGCGACAGTACCTGATGGTTGAGCGTTTTACAATGTACTCTGATCACAAGAGTCTCAGGTATATATTCTCTTAGATGTACCTAAACCCTAGACAACAGAAATGTCTTGTGTTCCTCTAGGATCCTGACTTCGAGATAGTCTATACTGCTTGGAAGAGGAATGTTGTTGCAGATGCACTTAGTAGGAGGTCTAGTATACAACTTCTAGGAGAGGTGTCAAAGCATCTGGATGCTTTATAGATATCCATTGTGGATATAGATAGAGAAACCATCCTTTAGTCTCTTATAGTCACTCCTCCACATCTACAATGATTAATGGGGGCATAGCTTGGGGACGCTAACTGCGAGACACGACGTGCTCAGATATCCACATGGCAGACACCTGATGGATTTTATGAAGCTGGGGAGCATGTAATCCTCTTCAGAGGATGTACCTTGTAACCAGTGGCACTTTAGGAGGAAGTGTTGTGGGAGTTCCACACATCCCCTCTAGCGGTACATCCACGAGTGGTGAAGATTGACTAGGACCTTTGCCGACATCACAGGTGGCCAGGTATGAAGAGTGATATATCAGAGTTTATCTCTCAGTGCTTCACATGTCATCAGGTGAAGGCAGAGCACCTAGTACCAGCATGCATAGTTCATCTTTTAGAGGTCCTAGAGTGGATGTGGGATTGGTATCCATGAACATAGTGATGTGTCTTCCACGTACATACATCGGTCATGACTCGATTTGGGTGATCGTTGACCGACTCACCATGTCGGCCCACTTCCTATCGATTAGAGAGAAGGGATCAGTAGAGAGATTGGGACGCCTCATAGTGTAAAAGACTGTGCGGCTACATGGAGTACCAACTACTATTATCTCCGATCATGATGCACAGTTTACTTCCCGATTATGGAAGGGGTTGCAGGAGGCTTTCGGGATACAGTTACGTCTCAGCACCGCCTTCTATCAACAGACGGATGACCCGACTGAGAGGACCCTTCAGACCCTTGAGTACATGCTACGGTCTTGTGTCCTAGAAATTGGTTGTAGTTGGGAGGACCAATTTCCATTGGTGGAGTTTTCATACAACAACATTTATCACTCCACCATAGGGATGTCACTTTTGAGGCATTTTACGGATGACATTGTACATCACCCTTGTGCTGGATTGACCCAGGGGAGTCATTACTAGTTGGACCAGAGATGGTACGTGCTACCACAGAGAAGGTGTAGATCATCCAGGAGTGGATGAAGACTGCAAAATGTAGGAAGAAGTCGTATGCTGATAGGAGAAGGAGACCTTAGATGTTTGAGGATGACGGCCGCATAGTTCTACAGGTCTCACCTCAATGAGGCCTATGGAGATTTGGTTGAGGCATCAAGTTATCTATGAGATTAATAGGACCTTTTCAGGTCATCAGCAAAGTTGGAGAGTTGGATTACCACTTAACTCATCATACTCAGTTGCACTAGGTGCATGATGTCTTCCATGTATCTCAGCTGAGGAGAGAGGTGCATGAACCTTCTCACATCATCGACCATGGAGAGATGGATGTCGATGATGGGGAGAATTTTACAGAGGTTCCAGTGGAGATTTTGGATCCAATGGAGCTTGTCCTAGGTGTATGGTCGATACCTCTGGTGCGTGTTCATTGGGAACATGGGAACCTCCTGGTGAGCACATGGGAGAAGGATGCTCAGATGCATGATCAATACCCACATTTGTCCCCTTAGTTTGAGTTTTATATTATGTGGATGTAAAGATATGAGGTAGTGAGAATGTAAATACTAGGAAATCCCATGAAAATTTTTATGCATGGGATTTTTACGAGTCTGTGAAAGTTTACGGCCCTCGATTCTGAGGCCCGTTGTGCCTGGAATCTATTTTTGATGTTTTGTTCAGGTATGTTTAGTAAACGTACAAGTGGGATTTTATAAATTTTTAACCTGTGCTCATAATTTATATATGAGAGCACTGTTTAACTTTCATCACTGGTATTCTCTTAAGAAGACTTTCACTTCGACGATAGTGAGTCATGGGTAAAAGTTAGTATTTGGGTTTTCGTGTGAAGTAATAAAATAAAGTATGTTCACATTATTTTATTTTTAACCGCCATGTGGAGATTTGGTGGTTAGAACCTCCTCATGGGATTTAGAGGTGGGGCCACCACACCTTAACCTCCCTTGATAGGTAATGGTGTTGGGGCCCAAACAAGAATAACCTCCCGTGAGAGGTTATGATCTAGGGACAACACAAGGCTTATCCCCCTATTAATGGAGGAGGGTAAAACCACCTCAACTACCCCATTAAATAGGGAGAAACCCCTTGACATTTTCCTCCTTAATGGAGCCAACTCCCTTTTAATTTAATTTGTGCCACCTCTCAAGCATTAATTAGGGGAGCTGAGTTAATTAATTAATTCTCCCTTTTGAATTTTTATGAAAACATCACCCCATTAATTAAATGAGTCAACTCATTTAATTATATCACTCAATTTGAATTTACGCCAATGCACATAATAGAACATAATCTATTATTTGACTACGATATCATTTTGGGTAGTGTGAAGAGAAAGGAAGAACTTGGGAGAAATATTGTGGGAAGGCTCCCAACGAAAAATGATTCCAATGAAGAACCCCTTCTAAAATGAAGAATGATCTTCCTATACTTCTTCCTTGGAACCCGCCTTCGACGCGGTATGTCTTCGACCGATCTTCCCTCCTCATCGTCATCAATGAACCGATGCAGCCTGAGATTTGGAGGGCATGATGAACACGATGATTTATGAACTTATTAATTCCCTTTCCGCGACAAAATCAATGAATGAAGACCAATAATAAAAATTTAGGGGGATTATTACTTTATGATGTTATACCATTTCTTATATTCTTCATCAGATAGAAAGGCTTTGTTGCATACATGTTACTGATCAACTTTTTATCTTGTTGAGCCAACTGATACCTCCCTAAACGCAGAGGGTGTGGGCCGACCTGACAAGGCCCAACTTCCTCCATCATTTTTCCATCTTGTGACATTCTTTGGCATGGAGACATAACAACATTAAGGAGACAAAGATGGGAACGACAAAGGTCACGCTACTCACAACCTCCATGAACCGCGCCACCCCCATGGCATCCCGCACCAGCTTCGGCCAAGACAGAGCACTGCCTGCACCCCTCCGGCCTATGCGCAGATTTCCCGCTCGCCACACAGCCCACCCACATGCCCCGCTGCCTGCCCGTGCACAACCAGCGCGCTCCGCGGTCTGCCTGCGTGCTGCCCGCGCGCCCCACCGGCCTACCCGTGCGCCTCACCAGTCTATCCGGGCACTGCCTATGCCCTAGTGGCTTAATTGTGGCCTAGAGGGTAATCATTGTCCTGCCCGCGCGCCGCTCACGTTTCCCATGGCCTACCCACGCTCTTCCTGCACGCTGCCCGCGGGGCCCGTATGCCCCACCGGCTTGCCCGCGGGCTGCTCGCGCGCTTCCCTCGTGCCCTACCCGGTGCCCGGGCGGCCTTCCTTCGACCCGCGTGGCATGCTCTCGCCCTTCCAGGCACCTCGCATGGCCTGCCCACGCCCCGGCTCCTAGCCGTACCGACCGAGCCGTGCCTCCCCCCGCCCCTGAGCCGGCCCGCGACATCTTTCGCGGCTTCGCTGGCTGAACATGCTCGGATTTCTGGGCTGATCTAACCAAGATGTGCCCCACGTGGTGCTCGCAGAACCAGCCTCGGCCTCTGGGCAAATCCATCTACACGGATACATTCCGGTTGAATAGCCCCTGCAGTCCACTGGGCCTGGCCCAGCGGACCAGGCTGAACCTAGCAGGATGACCCACCTATTGGGCTGGGTCAGACCCAGAGGGTCTGACTGGGTGGACCTAGACTGGGTCGGCCCATTCTGGGTTGGGCCGAGTCAGTCCAACCGTGTCGGACCTGTCCCATGCCCATTACCGACCCTGTTACTTTATTTTGGATGTAACATTGGCACCAGACGTCTGTTTGACGAACCGTTGGCGGCGTTGTTATTCATGGAACACGATGGTCCCTTTGAGAATACCCCACTAGAGTTTAGGGTATATTGGAGATATGGTCAGGATGGATCGTACATGAATCCAAACATGCCCCTGGGACTAAAAGCCTAATAACTCACAGACCGGGCATATGATTGACGCGCTGCCTATTGCGTTGAGCCCCATGGGACGAGGTGGAACTTTGTGATACTTCTAAATGGGAATTCATGGATTTTGTTGTATTGAAACTTGGA
Organism: Viscum album; assembly: GCA_963277665.1. Classification (NCBI taxonomy): domain Eukaryota; kingdom Viridiplantae; phylum Streptophyta; class Magnoliopsida; order Santalales; family Viscaceae; genus Viscum; species Viscum album. Next base: position 1,273,829,897 of record OY728146.1, read on the forward strand.
TTGAGGAGAATAACCTCCAGGAAACATGTGTTCTTGGTGGAAACCCTGAGGTAGGCTGTACTCTGACTACAATTCTTGGATCATGTGTTGGTCCGACAGTTCTCACATCTATTCATAGATCATATGTTGGTCTGATAGAATAGTTGGTCTTGGATCATGTGTTGGTCTGACAGCTCTAACGACTGTTCATGGATCATGTGTTGGTCTGACAGTTTTGAATTCTGTTCCTAGATCATGTGTTGATCCAATAAAATAGCTAGTCACGGATCTTTTGTTGGTTCGACAACTCCAACTTCTGTTCTTGGAACATGTGTGGGTATTATTGTTCTAACTGCTAGTCCTGGGTCCTGTGTGGGTCTGAAAACTTATATGATTCAGTGGATATATCTGATCATCTCTATCTCTATACATAATTTGTATACCTGTGTGAGCAGAGTCAGTGAATTCTGTGTTTTCCTCCGGATTGAGATTGGTTACTTGATAACTTTGTTATATGTGTGGGCATATACCTACATAATGACTATCTATTGATTTCATAATCTATGGTTTATCCTTGGTGAATTTTAAGAGACCTTGGTGGTATTAGGGTCCCTGCTAAGTATCGTTATACTCACCCCTGCATGGGCTATGCAGACACCTCGTTGTGTTGGATGCAGACGACAAACGACGCTGACTGAGGCTGAGTGTATGAGGACTGGACGGTACCCGGAGGTGGACCACACGACGAGTCGGTACCCGAAGGAGAATAACATAATGGGAGTGCTGAGGAGGCTATCTGTACTTACCCTTCAGGTAGGATCCGTTGTGGACAATCCAGGTGTTGATTTTCACCTTTCAGCTATTTTTTTCTTTTCAATTGTACTTGTACTTTCAGTTGGGCTTGTATTTCCAGACCCTTTACTTTTCAGCACTCTCTTGTGATAGAGTTTTACATTTGGTTTTGTATCTAGCTGTGTACTTTGTTGTGTGTGTTTTCTGTTATAAAAGTAATGCATTCCCAGTTTAGGAATCAACATATTTGGTGCTAGTCGTCAGCCCTTGACCTATGGAAGGTGGGCTTGGGGTAGTCACAGAATGGGCCCAAGGGGATGGGTCATGGCATCTATTGTAGAATCCCTAGTTTTTTATATGTAAAACTGTTCACAATAGTGAACAAACAGACAGCATTGATCTTAAACAAATAGTTAAATATTGTTCTTATGTTGATATTAAAATAAAAATATTATACGTGACAAATAAATTATATTAAATTAATTAGGAAATACAAAATTATCATACTCATTATGAGTTTGTTGAAACATTATTGTGAAATAATAAGTTAATTTATTGGAAATTAATGTTAATCTTTAAAAAATATGTTGTCTAAATAAATTATTTTTATTAAATTTCATATAATAATATTATAAATAATTTGCATGTTTTTTATGTAATATATCATAATAATTAAAAGTGATTTTCTTGTTTCAATATATCTATATTATCCAATGGTAATATTTTAATAATTCCTTGAAAATATGGTTTCATTAATGAATATTGAAAATTATATATTTTTATTGAAAATTGATTTATATTTTAACATATTAACAAATTCAATTTTTATTTTATATTATTATTAAAATAAAATTTCATCATTTGGAAAAATAATTATCCAGTTATAATTTTTTTTTAAAAGATATTATTCTTGAATATAGAATAAGATCATTTTATATTTAAAAATTATACCTTCTATGAAACACTATTTACTGTTGTGTTTTTGTGTTTAATTTTAAATAAAATTATTAAATTTTTTAAATTTTAAATTCCATTAAACAAATTAAATATTTAGATTCACGTAGGTCAATATTTTTAATCTAGAACCCCTTCTTTTTTTCCAATATGAATAGAGATTGTGGAAAAATTATTACCTCGGTAAAGGGTAAAACATGTTAACCTGGATTGAATATAAATTATAAGGCCATAAATTTTATAAATAATTCTTATTGGTTAGAGATTATTTTACCCAAAACATATAATGTTTATAATTGATTTATTTAATAGAAAGTTTTTCATGAAATTTCATTAGATATTATTATGAGAAATGAAAGTGACAGTAAGTCACACTCTTAATTTTAATAAGTATAGAACTTTTAAATATATGATAAATATAATATATATTCTTCTATAAATATTCTTTGTAACGATAACATATTTATTTATTTTTATTTATTTTTAATTTTTAGTGAATATAAAAATACCTTAAAATGTTACACTATATTGATATAGTAATGATTTTATTAATAAAAATTAAAAGTATTAGTTATTAATAATATAAATATAAAAATAATTTGAGAAAATTATTGTGATAAAAAATATTATTCATCACCTTTACATACTATGAAATTATTAAAATATTTGGTTCAATGTTTTCTTCTTATATTGAAGTTTATAAAATTCAATGTAGTTAATCATATCAAAATTGAAAATAATGAAATTTTATGTGATTAATATTTTATAAAATTATATAAAAATCATCAACATCAGAAAAGTAATAGGTTATTATTATTTGGTAAAAAAATTTAAAAAATTGGTCATTTATGGTATAATTTAAAAAATATAAGTAAAAATTACAATCTTTTAATATTAATTTTTTTTATCATTTCTAAAATTAAAATAAGATAACTAAGGGATAATAAAAATGATAAATTAAAAAAAACAATATGTATAAAATATAATTTTTTTATATATAATACATATATTATATTATATTCTAATATATGTCCATTTCCTGGTATCTAGAAAGAAAAAGAATATATTACAATTTATGATTTTGTGAAATTAAAATGGAACCCCACATCTAAATTATATATGGGAACCCTTTATTACTATATCTTCACATGTCAAGACCCATTTGGATTGGCCAATCCAGACCCAAATCCTTTCCTAGATTCCCTCCATGTATTATTGAAGTCTTTATTTAGGAATAATAGCCTCATTAATTGTATTAAGGTATTAAGAAAAGTGTGATTTCCAACGAAGAGGTATTTTTTTTCATTGTATGATTAGTTCTATTTCTTCTTCCTCGTAAAAAAATATTATTCAAACATGAAAAAATATAAATTATCCTCTATACAATGAAATTTCATTTTTAAGTGGAATGACATATATCTATCACCACTTTCATAAAATGGGAAAAGAATTAATCTCTTTTTTACAGTAAACTACCATATCAAGAACCAATATATTTAATTTCCATAAGTATCTATCATGAAATATTTATCATTTCAAAAATATGATGTGTTGATTATAATCTTGACATTCCATTTACTAAAAAATGATAATGTCTTTCATGTGTATATGTGAATTATCACCACCATGAAGGAATGTGATTTATTTTTCACCACCATTTGACATAGATGATAAATATAATATATTTAATTTGATAATACTCTATATAAGTTATTATGCTAATTTGGTAAAGATAAAATGATACATGCCTTTTTCCTATAACGATCATTGAATAATGATAACATTCATCATGTGTATGCACGTCCTACTATCTCATTGATTATAATATAGTTAATTTTTCATAATCCTAAAAAAATTGATTTAAAATTATAATTTTTAATTAAATATTATAATTATATCAATAATATTATTATAGAGATTATATAATAATGAAAAGATTTCATATAGTCAGCTGACCAAAAACATTTTGGGATTATGAAACATATTTCATCAAAACATGTGAGGAGAACATAAATAATTATATAATTATATATAAAATAATAATTAATTATATTATAGTAATATAAAATGGGAAATTGTTTATAAAAAGGTATAAATTAATCTAATTTTATTACTTATGAATATAATTTTACTACGTGATATATTAGACTCAAGGTAGGGGACTTTATTTTAACAAAACTGCATTTATGGTGTTTTTACATATGTGAAAAAGAAAATTTATATCTTATAAATAATGAATTAATTTTCCCACATTCATTATGAATTTACATTTTTGGGTTTCAGTTACATGTTTATAAGTTTTTTTTCAATCAAACTTTTTCATTATTATGTGTGAATATTTTTAAGAAAAAATGTCATTTGAAAATGGAAAGGTAATTTTTCAAAAGAATGTTTTTATATAATCATCATTTGTTGTAATTATATTATGGTAATTGGTATTTTTTAAGTGGATGGGTGGATACATTTAAATCTAATAGCAAGTGATTCCTTTTTAGATCATTAATTAATTTTTTAAATATATGGTGAAAAACAATTTCTATTATCCTAATAAATTATGGAATATACTATGATATTAATTAGTAAAGTAACTATGTTTATTAATCTATGTGTATCCAAAAGAGATATAGAATCTGTAATAATGATATTGAAATTATTCCACACATTACCTTTATGATTTATTTATTATTTCTACAATTGTATATAAAGCATATTATTTCATAGGGTAAGCAAAAAGATTATGTATTTAGAGTGAAAGATATATTATTATTAAAAGTATTAATGAAAACATGATAGGTTTTTTGTTTTGCAATTTTTTTCTATTAAGAAATTTATTATAGATTTATTTGGGAAGGGAATATGATTTAATGGATTCTTTTAAAAAGGGATTATTATTATAAGAATTTAAGGACTAAGAATTGCATTCATTCATTGCACGTCCCTTACCTATATTCTGTGCTCAAATATAGTTTCAAAATATATTTCAAAAGATTAATATAGTATGAACAATGATTAGGATAATAATAAAATTGATTATAATTTTTATGAAAATAAATCATGTTTTATTTTATATAATTTTTATGGATGAAACAGATTGTGTATTCAATTGTACAGTTGTAATGTATGGATTTTATATTTAAGTGTTTTTAGAAATTATATAAAACTATAACCCAAAATTATATTTGAAAATGAATAAAATATTATAGTTTAATGTCATTATAATATTTAATAATCAGGGTATGGTCCTTATTGTTCTTGTTAGATATTGTTTTAGACGGCTTTGGAGATTATTATGTTTTTAAAATAATTTATAATAAGTTTTTTAGATACAGTTGTGGGTTTATTACATTATGGTGATCATAAGAACAATGACATCCGAATATGGTTTTATGATTTCTATAATGAAATTTTACGGTTATGAAAGATAATTTTAGAGACATTTATTTCTTTGATAAATAAGGGTTATTACATTTTGGGATGAAAAAGTAATGTTATGAGGTGTCCTTTAATGATAATTTTGTAAATATTGAATATATTGAGGTTATTTTTTACAATTTTGTCACATTTTTTTAATATTATAATAATTACAATCATTGAAAAAAAATTAGGTCTGGAAACAACTTATCAAGTCTGGTAAGGTCGTAATAATTCAACACATAACCGAACGGTGAAAAGGGTAATGTGACATCCATTGGCCTACATGATGTCCCAGATTATATGAAATTTTCTATCTAGATAATATATGTAAAGACCCGTAAAATTCATGGGAAATGTTTTCTTAATTTTCTTTGTAATTTTACAAGAGCGTGGTTTCTGACGGAACCTGATTCCGAGGCCCGGAGTGCCCGTAATCAATTTCCAAAGTTTGGATCGGGTACGTTCAGTGAACGAACGAGCGGGAATTTCTAACTTTTGAACCGGTGCCCGGAATCAAATTCTGAGGGCACCAATGATCTCGCAGCACCGATATTCACTTAAGGAGTCCTTTTCCGAGGTTGCGTTTTATGCGGAATGAATGTTAGTTTTGGGAAGAATTAAAAGAAATTAAATAAAAATGTGGAAACACTTTTTATTTTTAACTTGTTTGTTAATTTCTCCCAAAGGTAGTTAGAGGTGGGACCCACATCCACATAACCTCCCATGGGAGGATTAAGTGTGGTGGGGCCCACATGAAGCATAACTCTTCACCTTTTTTTAAACTCCCTCAAACTCCTCTTTTAATGATCTTGCCAACATGGTTATTTAATGGAGAGAGTTGTTTGAATTTCAAACCTTTGAAATTCAAATTGATAACTGTGTGAATAAAATAAGCCTTAGCTTATTTAATTTTGGTTAGTCTCCTTAGCCATCTTGAGAGGTTTTGAAGAATTCTTTCCATCTTCTTCAAGCTCCGACGAAGAACACTCAAGAACACCGCTTCTTTCTTCTTCGTAGCCGGTGCGTTTCCAAAGGTCGACGACGTCGCTTCTTTGATCTTCTTCCCGTATCAATGAAAGGAGACGCTGATTCCTACTTGGACTTTCTTCGTCGGCTTACGAAGTTTCACCAATGACGTACCTCTTCGGACATACCTCTTCATCAACGGAATCGATGAACGATTACCATGACGCCCGACCTCCGCGACGCTTGTCTTCCGCGGTTTGTTGACGTGCTCCGCAATTGAATTCAAGGTAGGGGTTTGTTGTTGTTTAATTTATTTATTCTCGTTCTTGGTTCTAGCATGAAAATCTTGAGGATAAATGTTTATGTTTTATCATCTAACGATAGGGGGGTCGGACCGCACAAACACGACTGAAACCCCCTCTTTAACTCTTGAATGTTTCTTGCGGATGAAACGTGATGGTTTGGTGTCGTTACACCAAGCAGATATCATTCGACAATTATTGTGTGGCGCCGTTGCGACGTGCCGTGGAATAATTTCATAGACGCGACGCCGTCGCACCGTGTCGAAGGAAACCGAAGGAACCGCAGCCGGAGCGGGGCCACGGCGGAGGGGCACGGTGCCGTCGCACCACGCCAGACGGCGAAAGCCGCAACCAGTTCCGGGCCGCGGCGGAACGTGATGACCGACGGCCAGCCGGGCCGCCGGTGCCGGAAGACGGAAGAGGACCGGCCCTTGCCGGTCCTATTGAGAAGTAGTCGGCCGGCCAGGTCGGGCCGGCAGGATTGTTGGAAAATGGGGGAATTAAATTCCCCCGGGCTGCCTAATTGGCCCCCCCATAATGAGGGGGGCCGGTTTCACAAAGGGGGGCAGGCGCCCCCCCCCCGTTTTTCTCAAAAGCAGGCCCCCACGTGGGGGGGCAGTTTGATCCAAGGCGCGACAATCAGATGCCCCGCCAGTAGAGGGAAGAGGCGGGGGCTTTGCCCCCCGCGCGTGGCACCCGAGCGGCGCCCAGGCCGTGCCGCCCCCGGCCGCGCCGCGCCGTCGTGCCGGGTCGCGCTTCCGGGCCGCGCCGCGCCGCCGTGCCGGGCCGCGTCGTCGTGCCGGGCCGCGCCGCCGTGCCGGGCCGCACCGCCGTGCTGGGCCGCGCCACCGTGCCGGGCCGCGCCGCCACGCCGGTACGCGCCGCCGGCCTGGCCGGGTCGGACCCGGTTCGGGTCTATCCGATTCGGGCCGACCCAGGGGGGTCGGGCCGGGTCAGCCCGGACCCGGACTCCCAGTTTTCGAATCAACTTCGGTCTTTTGCCCATAACTTGAGCTACGGACCTCCGATTGACAAACCGTCAGTGGAGATACGATCCTTGGATCGAGACGTTCGTTTCGTTATATCGCACTCAAGGTTTCGGAATACTTTGAGTTCGACTGGGTTGGTTCGTACACGAAACCAACCGGGCCCTCGGGGCGGAAACGCTCGTATCATGAGCTACGGACGTTCAATTGGCGTGCCATTAGCTTTGTTGAGTTCCTCATAGTGAGATGGATCTTTTGGCATACTCTGCCCGTGGTTTGGACGCAGGTGGAGTATGGTCGGGTTGGTTTTGCCTTAAAAACCAACCGTGCCCCTATGACGAAAAAGCCAATAACTCTCAGACGGGGCGTCCGATCAACATGCCATCTGTTGCGTTGAGTTCCTGTTGGCGATACAGAACATTTGGATACATCAACTCTGGACTTTGTGATCGTTTATGTATCATCCTCTCAGCTCGTGGAGCGGACCCTCCCGAACGAGCTTGCTGTGTGCGGGAAACCTGGTGCTGGCTGCGACTGCTACTGTGACGACGACGATTGTGCAGGGATCCTCAGTGGACTGCGACAATGAATACAGCTGGTCTTGTATCCTATGTGGATTCTAGATGTTCTGGTCTTGTATCCTATGTGGGTCCTAGCTTAGATGATTCAATACTGGTCTTGTAGACTATGTGGGTCCCAGTATAGATGAATCAATGAAGACAACTGGTCTTGTATCCTATGTGGGTCCTAGCTTTGCTGTTCTTGTATCCTATGTGGGTCCCAGCTTAGATGATTCAATACTGGTCTTGTATCCTATGTGGGTCCCAGTATAGATGAATCAATGAAGACAGCTGGTCTTGTATCCTATGTGGGTCCTAGCTATGCTGGTATTGTATCCTATGTGGGTCCGATCTTAGATGATTCAATACTTGTCTTGTATCCTATGTGGGTCCCAGTATAGATGAATCAATGAAGACAGCTGGTCTTGTATCCTATGTGGGTCCTAGTTGTGCTGGTCTTGATCCTATGTGGGTCCCAGCTTAGATGATTCAGTATCTATGTCTGATCATCTCTTTCACCTTATCGATGATGTATACCTGTGTGAGCAGAATCCTGTTTCTTTCCTGTGTGGATTTCGTTTTTCTTTCCTGTGTGGAATACGAATACTTTCTTGTGTGGACTGAGTTGTACTTGGGCTCGGAGGTTGGAGCGTATTGGAATTGATGACTTAAGTATATGTATGGGCATATACCTAAGCAGTGTTGGTTGTTATTTCGTGATTGTATCTTTCTTTTGTGGTTTATCCTCTGTGGATTTTGGGAGACCTTCGGGGGTCTCGGGGTCCCTACTGAGTATCTTATACTCACCCCTGCACTGGCTATGCCCGCACTATGTTGTGTTGGTTTCATAAGACGGACAGCATTGATCGTGGTTGAGGCTTGCAGAGCAAGACAGTACCTGGAGGTGGACCACTGGGCGGGTCGTGCTCGGAGCGGACGGCGGGACACGAGGAGCAGTGGAGCTATCTTTACCCACCCTTTAGGTGGGATTTCTATTGGACAACTCGGTGTAGCAGCTTTTACTTTACGGTTGATGTTTTCCCTTTCGAGTTGTACTTTACTTTCAGTTTGACTTTGTATACTGGCCCATTTACTTTTCTGCACTTCATTTGTACTCTGTTTTTACTTAGTGTTTACTTTTACGCTTTCTTACTCTGTAGTTCTTGTTTACTTTTCAAATGCAATGCCTTCCCTTTTTACCAGGATTTACGCCTTGCTGCTAGTCGCCAGCCCCTGGCCTATGGGAGGCGGGCTTGGGGTAGTCATGACATGAGCCCCGAGGACGGGTCGTGACAAATTGGTATCAGAGGAGTTCCGTTCTACCACAAACTCTGATCTTTTCTATGTGAAGCAATAATGTTTAGTGTATTGAGTGTGGTTATCAGTCCAGGGAGTCCATTGTTGGTGCGGCGGATGACGTATCCGTACACCAGGACCCTGAATTCTGATTTCCGACTTAATGCACGAAAACATTGATTGCATGTGTGTTAAAGTTTTCTTTGTGATTACTTGTGTCAGCTCACTAGGTATACTGTTCTGACCATGGCACACCTGTTTCTTTCATGATGGCCCCACGATGACATCCAGCTAGGGTTCCGAGAGTGGAGCGTGATGACAGCCCACTGAGTGATGAGGCCTCGGTGCAGGGCGCCTTGTCAGCAGAGGCACCGGCGGTACCTTTACCCGTCGAGCCCCCGATGCTTCCAGCACTGGCAGCTGACGATGAACGACGCCCCGGAGCTCTGCATGAGTTCCAGCGCCAGCGACCACCAATGTTCTGTGGGGAGACAGACCCCCAGGCAGCTGAGGACTGGCTGGAGGCGGTCGTCCGAGTTTTCAGGCTAGTGAGGACACCAGAAGACCTCATGGTGATCCTCGCGGCGAGCCTACTGCACGTAGCAGCAGGATGATGGTGGAGCTTGATGCTACAGGTGCACGACGAGGCATCACTCCTCTGGATGGACTTTGAGAGAATATTCCGCTCCGAGTTCGTCCCAGCCACCCTCCGTGCGGTACAAATTCAGGAGCTTCTTCAGCTGCGGCAGGGCGGCATGACAGTCTCTCAGTACTCGGCGAGATTTACCGATCTCTCGCGCTACTAGACTGTCATGGTACGAGACCCATTCTTCCGGGCCCAGACCTTTGAGCAGGGTTTGAGACACGAGATCTGGGCTTTGATGATCTCCCTCAACATTTTGACATAGGCAGATGTGTTGGAGAGAGCCCCTCTAGTGGAGTGTTTTCTCGCCGAGCAGGCTCTAGTGACAGGGCCCTCCGCATGATGGCACATAGCAGGGTCTTCTGCAGCTGGCAGTAGACAGGTGACGCAGAGGTCCAAGCGGGCCAAACCATCAGATAGGAAGTCACAGGATGAAGATTCGGTTGTGCGGGGCACCCTAAAGAGAGCCAACTACGCGAGGGCAAACATTGCTACGCATGCAGTGGGTGAGGTCACATGGATCGAGACTTCCTGACTCGTCTTATAGATGAGCAACTGGTGGTAGAGGGACCTCCGAGATAGAGATTTTGGCCACGGTGGTCCGCAGGGTATAGGCGGACGAGGCAGAGAAGCTGGCCGAGTAGCCGATGGTGGGAGACACTTCGAGGTGTTGCCACCACCACCAACAGTAGGTCCGCCCAGACCGTAGGGAGTAGGTGGACATGCAAGAGCTCAGCTTCAGGCAGTCGAGGCCTTCGATCATGGAGCTCTGGGAGCAGATGGACAGGAGCAGAACTAGTGGATACGTCCTTTATACTTCTTGTTCCTTGTTGCTATTGTGCAGCGTCTTTGTATTATGAGCTGCAATAATAAAAGATGCATACCTTTGTGATGTTTTCATTCCTGTCCTCTTTAGTGATGTTACTAAGAGGTTCCAGTTTTGACTGTTGACTTGACCCTCACTTGTGAGACATCTACTGGAGGAGACCAAGTTACCCCACACTGATGCCGACAGTGTGACTCAACCCTTGGAGGCGAGAGTAATGGTTGGATCTCTTGGTAGTAGCGTCGAGGCCTTACGACGTCATCCTTGGTATGGATTAGTATCATCCATGTCGGGATTGACCATATTAGGCAATGAATGTGGTTCATCCAGGGGATGGGACCAGATTTTTCTTATCCGCAAAGAAGAAATCTTAGCAGCTCTTGTGGGGCTGGAGATGGTCCAGGCCACAGCTAAGATGGTCCAGGTCATCCAGGCGCGGATGAGTACAGCACAGAGCCGGCATAAGTCATATGCTGACAGGAGGCGGAGGCCACTAGAGATCGAGGATGGAGACCACGTCTTCATGCGGGTCTCACCTCGACGTGGATTACGGAGATTTAGCCAAGGTGGAAAGTTTTATCCATGCTTCATATGACCCTTCCAGGTCCTCAGCAGGATTGGCGAGATGGCTTACCGCCTATCTCTACCGCCTTTGTATCCCTAGTTTGTGTTGAAGCTTTACGGGGACGTAAATCCCTAAGGTGGGAGTAATGTAAAGACCCGTAAAATTCAAGGGAAATTTTGTCTTAATTTTCTTTGAAATTTTACAAGAGCAAGGTTTTTGACGGCACCTGATTCTGAGGCCCGGAGTGTCCGAAATCAATTTCCGAAGTTTGGCTTGGGTACGTTCAGTGAACGAACGAGCGGGAATTTCTAACTTTTGAACCGGTGCCCGGAATAAAATTCCGAGGGCACCGATGAACTCGCAGCGCCGATATTCTCTTAAGGAGGCCTTTTCCGAGGTTGCATTTTATGCAGAATGAATGTTAGTTTTGGGAAGAATTAAAAGAATTTAAATAAAAATGTGGAAGAACTTTTTATTTTTAACTTGTTTGTTATTTTCTCCCAAAGGGAGTTAGAGGTGGGACCCACATCCACTTAACCTCCCTTGGGAGGATTATGTGTGGTGGGGCACACACGAAGCATAACTCTTCACGTTTTTTTTCAACTCCATTAAACTCCTCTTTTAATGATCTTGCCAACTTGGTTATTTAATGGAGAGAGTTGTTTGAATTTCAAACCATTGAAATTCAAATTGATAATTGTGTGAATAAAATAATCCTTAGCTTATTTTATTTTGGTTGGTCTCCTTATCCATCTTGGGAGGTTTTGAAGAATTCTCTCCATCTTCTTCAAGCTCCGACGAAGAACACTCAAGAACACTGCTTCTTTCTTCTTCGTAGCCGGTGCGTTTCCAAAGGTCGATGACGTCGCTTCTTCGATCTTCTTCCTGTATCAATGAAAGGAGACGCTGATTCCTACTCAGACTTTCTTCGTCGTCTTACGAAGTTTCACCAATGACGTTCCTCTTCGGACATACCTCTTCGTCAACGGAATCGACGAACGATTACCACGACGCCCGACCTCCGCGACACTTGTCTTCCACGATTTGTTGACGTGCTCCGCACTTGAATTAAAGGTAGGGGTTTGTTGTTGTTTAATTTATTTTTTCTCGTTCTTGGTTCTAGAAAGAAAATCTTGAGGATAAATGTTTAGGTGTTATCATCTAACGAGAGGGGGGTCGGACCGCACAAACACGGCCGAAACCCCCTCTTTAACTCTTGAATGTTTCTTGCGGATGAAAATTGATGGTTTGGTGTCGTCGCACCAAGCAGATATCATTCGACAATTAGTGTGTGGCGCCGTCGCGCCGCGCAGTGGAAGAATTTCATGGACGTGACGCCGTCGCACAGCGTCGAAGGAATCCGATGGTGCCGCGGCCGGAGCGGGGCCGCGGCGGAGGGGCACGGTGTCGTCGCACCGCGCCGGATGGCGAAAGCCGCAGCCGGTTCTGGGCCGCGGTGGAACGTGATGACCGACGGCCAGCCAGGCCGCCGGTGCCGGAAGTCGGAAGAGGACCGGCCCTTGCCGGTCATGTTGTGATGAAGCCGGCCGGCCAGGTCGGGCCGGCCGGATTGTTGGAAACCTGGGGAATTGAATTCCCCCGGGCTACCTAATTGTCCCCCCATAATGAGGGGCCCGGTTTCAAAAAGGGGGGCAGGCGGCCCCCCGTTTTTCTCAAAAGCAGGCCCCCACGTGGGGGGCCGTTTGATCCAAGGCGCGGCAATCAGCCGCGCCGCCAGCAGAGGGAAGAGGCGAGGGCATTTCCCCCCACGTGTGGCACCTGAGCGGCGCCCAGGATGTTCCTCCGTGCCGGGCCGCGCCGCCGTGCCGGGCCGGGTCGGACCCGGGTCGGGTCGACCCGGTTCGGGCCGACCCGGACCCCCCGTTTTCGAATCGACTTCGGTCTTTTGCCCATAACATGAGCTATGGCCTTCCGATTGACGAACCGTCAGCGGAAATGCGATCCTTGGATCGAAACGGGCGTTTCGGTATATTGCACTCAAGGTTTCAGAATACTTTGAGTTCGGCTGGGTTGGTTCGTACACGAAAGCAACCAGGCCCTCGGAGCGGAAACGCTCATATCTTGAGCTAGGACGTCTGATTGACGTTCCGTCAGCTTTGTTGAGTTTCTCTTAGTCAAACGGATATTTTGGCATACTTCGCCCAAGGTTTGGACGCAGGTGGAGTACGGTTGGGTTCGTTTTCCCTTAAAACCCAACCGGGCCCCTGGGACGAAAAAACCAATAACTCTCAGACCAGGCGTCCGATCGATGTGTCGTCTGTTGCGTTGAGTTACTGTTGGTGATATGGAACTTTTGGATACATCAACTCTGGACATTGTGATAGTTTATGTATCAGCCTCTCGGCTCGTGGAGCGGACCCTCCCGAACGAGCTTGCTGTGTGCGGGAACCCTAGTGCTGGATGCGACGGCTACTGTGACGACGACGATTGTGCAGGGATCCTCAGTGGACTGCGACAATGAAGACAGCTAGTCTTGTATCCTATGTGGGTTCTAGCTGTGCTGGTCTTGTATCTTATGTGGGTCCCAGCTTAGATGATTCAATACTGGTCATGTATCCTATGTGGGTCCCAGTATAGATGAATCAATGAAGACAACTGGTCTTGTATCCTATGTGGGTTCTAGCTGTGCTGGTCTTGTATACTATGTGGGTCCCAGCTTATATGATTCAATACTGGTCTTGTATCCTATGTGGGTCCCAGTATAGATGAATCAATGAAGACAGCTGGTCTTGTATCCTATGTGGGTCCTAGCTGTGCTGGTCTTGTATCCTATGTGGGTCTCAGCTTAGATGATTCAATACTGGTCTTGTATCCTATGTGGGTCCCAGTATAGATGAATCAATGAAGACAGCTGGTCTTGTATCCTATGTGGGTCCTAGCTGTGCTGGTCTTGTATCTTATGTGGGTCCCAGCTTAGATGATTCAGTATCTATGTATGATCATCTCTTTCACCTTATCGATGATGTATACCTGTGTGAGCAGAATCCTGTTGATTTCCTGTGTGGATTTCGTTTTTCTTTCATTGTGGGATACGAATACTTTCTTATGTGTACTGAGTTGTACATGGGCTCGGATGTTGGAGCGTATCGGAATTGATGACTTAGGTATATGTATGGGCATATACCTAAGCAGTGTTGGTTGTTATTTCATGATTGTATCTTTCTTTTGTGGTTTATCCTCTGTGGATTTTGGGAGACCTTCGGGGGGCTCAGGGTCCCTACTGAGTAGCTTATACTCACCCCTGCACGGGCTATGCCCACACAACGTTGTGTTGGTTGCAGAAGACGGACAGCGTTGATCATGGTTGAGGCTTGCAGAGAAAGACAGTACCTGGAGGTGGACCACTGGGCGGGTCGTGCTCGGAGCGGACGACGGGACACGAGGAGCAGTGGAGCTATCTGTACCCACCCTTCAGGTGGGATTTCCAGTGGACAGCTCGGTGTAGCAGCTTTTACTTTACAGTTGTTGTTTTCCCTTTCGAGCTGTACTTTACTTTCAGTTTGGGTTTGTATACTGGCCCATTTACATTTCCGCACTTCAGTTGTACTCTGTTTTTACTTAGTGTTTACTTTTCCGCTTACTTACTCTGTAGTGCTTGTTTACTTTTCAAAGGCAATGCCTTCCCTTTTTACCAGGATTTACGCCTTCGTGCTAGTCACCAGCCCCTGGCCTATAGAAGGCGGGCTTGGGGTAGTCACGGCACGAGCCCCGAGGATGGGTCTTGACAATTTATCTGATAGATAATGGTTATGTTGATCATAATGATTTGTGTCTTTTATAATTAAAAACCATGAGATTAAAAGGAGATTTCTAAATTAGATGATTATTTTATTTCAAAATATATCCACTACATTAAGGACATTATATGATTAAGGTAAACAGAATATTGTAAGATCTTATTTGAGACCTAAATGTTGAATTTTATATTCAAGTCATATATGATATTATATTGGAATTATAGTGATTCATGTTATTTATGGAAATTATTATCATACATGGAGATTATGTGATACAAGAAATTACATTTTTGGTATGAGTGAATAATAGTTATTGTTGATAATTTGGGAGAAAAATTTATTATTTATATTGGAATATTAGTGATCAAAACCTTCTAAATTTTTGGGTTGTAAAATTTTTTATATTTATTTTAGAAATTTTATGCGCTATTATTTATGGAATTATCTATGTTGTACATTGTGTATTACTGATGAATTTGGGAGATTAGTGTAATTTTTCATCATATAATGGTTTATTACTATTATTTAATTACTTTATAATATCGTAACTACTTTTTATTCACATATATATGAAGAATATAGTTTCCCCCATTAATGTATTTTTTGATATATATATATATATATCTTTATTATATTTTTTCTGAGAAAAAATATTCATACTCATCAATTGGAGAAAAATATGAATTTTTGGAGGAAATTTATTAAAGTATTAAAATATAAATTTCATGTGTGTATATATATTTATGATTATTTTCTAGGATGTAAAATAATTAATATCATATAGGAAAATTATTTTGAAAAAAAAACTTCATTGTTTATAATTATTATTGGAAAATCAATGGTCTTTTTACCCATCATAAATTTCTGATCGTATAATGTTTATCATTTCCTTGAGAATTTTATCATTCAAAATATATCATTAATTTATATTTATTTTTTATCATCCTTGTATATGGAAACCGTGTATTTTTTAATCCAAATGGCCTTTAAAATTCTATTTATCACTTTTTTAATTGATGTTTTATTAATTCGTTTTACATTATGGTATTTCACTAAATACTTTTAAAAAATTTAAAACATCATAAAAAATACCAAATTAAAATTTTACATGATACCATTTCCAAAGGACAATGGGGTGGGGGGGTTTATCATACCATCTTTTGTAACGAAATAATGTGTTTTATTGTGTACAAGATACGTAACACCATGTTTAAATGATCAATTAAATGTTGTTATTCAGTGAGCATTATAACCCAGTTATTAATTTCCCATGAATTAGGGGTATTAACTAAATAATGAAATATAAATCTATCTCACTATTTAATTTTTGTTAAATAATTATTGAATAATTACATGTTTTTAGTAAATACATTATATTGGTCAAAAAATTCATTATATTAAAAAAAATTATTAGATTTCATGAATTAATATTATAAATTGTCATGACCCGTCCCCTAGGGCCTGTATCATGACTACCCCAAGCCCGCTTTCTATAGGCTAGGGGCTGGCGACTAGCAAGAAAGGAGTATTTCTCTAATACTGGGAAGGCATTTCCTTTAGTAATCGTAAACACACACAAACAGAGTAAAAGCGGAAGAAAACACTATGTAAAAGCAATATAACAAGTGAACTGAAAGAAAAGTGGCCATAAATACAAGCTGAATAGTAAGGTATAAAGAAAGGAAAAATAGGTACAACTAAAAAGACAATCAACTAGAAGGTGTCTTACAGCTCTTGGATCATCCACCATAGATCCTACCTGAAGGGTGGGTACAGATAGCCTCTTTAGTGCTCCACGTCCATCTGTCTCCTCTAGGTATAGACTAGTCGTGAGGTCCACCTCCAGATACCATCCAGTCCTCTTACACCCTGCCTCAGTCAGCGCTGTCCGTCGTTTGCATCCAACACAATGATGCGCGGGCATATACTGTGCAAGGGTGAGTATAACGACCCTCAGTTGGGACACTGAGACCCTAAAAGGACTCACAAAATACAACAAGGATAAACCACAAAGTATGAATCAATGGATAACCATTACATAGGTATATTCCCTTACATATATCTAAGTTATCGAGTAACCCATCTCAATCATGAATAAAACACTAAGGTCATTGACTCAGCTTAAACTAGTAATTTCATTATTGAAGCCACTGCTACTAAAGAACTCCTCCTCTATCAGGTACAGTGGGTCTGTCACGACACCGAGCTGCTTCTCAATAACACTGTACTGCTGAGGTACTCCTCCTGTCGAGTACCGCGGGTCTGCTGCCAACTACCAAGTGCTCCGTCCACTGTGGGTCTTCCTCCAAATAATGGGTGCTCCCCCTAAGAGCCTACATAGGTACTTCTCCTGTCGACTATGGCGGGTCTACCTCTAACTATCTGGTGCTCCTCCACCATGGGTCTGCCTCCAACAACCAGGCACCCCCCATTGGGCTAGTTGAATCACTCTGAGTCGAATCGGTCAATAAAATGTCAGGTCTATCAGCTAATAGGTCTACACACTCTGTACGCTCATCTCTCGGAGGATCTGCTCCATGAGCTACTGGTTGATACTCCAAATGTAACACCCAAGACTTTTATGTTATATAAATCATCAAAGGAATATTTTTCTACACAACACTTGCTTGGCTTGCTTTACACGCAATCGCGACCTTCCTCGATAGCTTGCGTCGTACGCAATACCGAGTATCACAAAACAACAATATGCTATTAAAACTAGCCGTTATGAATAGTAATAACCACTTTTTAAAATTTTATAAATTTTATTTTTCAAAATGGACTTCATTTTTGGACTCAGAATATCGAAATTAGCCTAGGGTGAAATTTTGGTATTTTTCTGAAAACTTTCAATTTTTGATGAATAGTGAAACCACTAAGTGGTAGGTTAAAAACTGAATTTTGCATAAAACTTAATTTTACCGCTTCTGTGAATGGAATTTCAAAAATCCGAGAGACACGGTTAATATCAAGGACTAAAATGTGGTTCAATGAGATGAAAATAATTTTTTGGTGAATAGTAACTTTTTACTATTTTTACCGCGGTTAATAGTAAATAGGGCAACTAAGGGTAAATATGATATTAATATTACCCTAACACATGTCCTAATTCTATTGGACAAGTGTAATTCGACCAAAAACAAACTTAGGAATAAAATATGACCATTTAGGCCCACTTGGATTAGATTAGGACATTTATTATTAATTTATTTAAAGAAGGGTTAAAATAGTTAAAATCAAAGTTTAATAAGTAAATCATTTTTAATATAGGGTTATACATAAGATAAATTCGATTGTAAATATTCATTAGAAAGCTAAAAAGATTTCCTACATGATGGTATTTTATTTGTAATTTTTAGACATCAAATAATTTAATTTATTTATGACACAACGATGATGGAGTAATTATATTATTAATGAAATATTGACAAAATTGATAATATAAATACCAAAATAAATGTAATTTGAGACTATTTATGAATTCCACTAATTTTCTAGGTTACTATTATATATTAGTATTGATTTAATCAACTTGGTTCGAACATATAATTCTGTTATGACTTTCACAAAAATCATATATCAAATAGTGTCAAAATTGACACAAAATAGTTTTTAAATCAAATATTATATTATTAATTGTTATTTTATTCCTAAAAATCTAAGGCTCGGCCAAATGACTTAGATAAGGATATATATATTAATAATAAACAATTTGGTGTTCGTTTGGCATTTTATAGTAAGGGTATTAACCATATAGTGAAAGAAAACAAAAAGACATGGTAAAAGTTAAATTATTTAACTTAGAGTTAAATTTAATTGATAAGGTTAAAATAATATCCTAAACTTGTCTAAATTCTATTGGTTGATAGGATTTCGACCCATCCCCACTTTAGCTTCGAAATAAGACCCTTTGGAACCATTATAAACCGATTTTAACATTAATATAAAATAATATTTTGAGATATTCCTAAGGTGCCCCTCTCCTCCCTTATAAAAGGGCACCTCCTCCCCCTCCTCCTCACACCAATTTGAGCACTCAAGCTCGGCCAACCCCTGCCATTTTCCCTTCTCCACTTCCCTAGAATAATCCTAGTGGTCCTGGTCTTCTCCAAAGACCAATCTTAGTTCCTTAAGTGAAGGATTCAAAAAGGCGTTCCAAAGAAGAGGTAATATTCATTACCGATCTTTTCAATTTCTTTCTTCTTCAACTTCTTCTTCTTTAGTTGTTTCATGATAAAGTAATAACATCATTATTACTTACATACTGATATGTTATTATAAATATGAAACAACCCTAATTCACCTTCTATCCATCCTACGGAAAAATGAAATCACCGCGCGTGCGTACGTACGGAATACCGTCTCCACGCCGTGGTGTAATCTATTTTCCACCATCACCTTATAAGGATGGGTATAATGGTGTAATGAGTAACTATATATGATTATTATTAAGTAATATTGATACTGAAATAATATATATATATACTCCAATACAATTCCACGATCATAGGGACGATATCATCACTCGTGCGTACGTACGGAATACCGTCTCCACGATGTGATGCGATTCGTTCTACCTGATCTTCATTTCATAATGATTATATAAATGAATTGAATGAATTAATATGGTATATACTACACTAATACCATTCTGGAAATGAATTATCTATAACCTAAAGATAAGAATAAGAATTTATTCAACAAAACACGCATAAGAACAAAAAGATATAAAGACCCGAGTAACAAGTAACAATGAAATATTACTAACAAGAAGCTAATAATATGACCATATATGATATCATATAAATATGTATGATTCTGGAATAAGTCAATAACATTATTTAAACCATTATACAGGAGCTTCGGACACGTACAAAGCTAATCGGACCTAAGGTAAGGGAAATATCACAATCTCATTTTTATCCGAGATTGTTTATTCGTAAGTATTTACTGGGGTGTATTTTATCATCCACATCCATGTTCCCTCAATATGTAATATTGTTTCCATCCACTTGAAATAGTTTAAATCCAATTTTACCCTTAGGTGAGTTTTTAGTAAAGAATATGAAAGGAATCTTTTGTTGTTTTTCCGTACGAGGTACTTTTTGACTTTTCCGACAAAAGTACGAAGAATGTTTTTTTAACTTATACGACATGAATGGATTTTTAAAAACATTACTTCAAAGAAGCTTCCTTTACAAGTTTTCATGTTTATTTTTAATCAACATCTTTTATTTTAAAGTTGTATGACATGTTATGAAAGGAAAAATGTTTTTGAAGAAGAAAGGATATTTTCCTCAAGAATTCAATTCAAGTGTTTTATCAAAATTATTTCCCATCTAAGATAATAAAGGGTTCTGTTTCTATCCATATTTTTACATTGGTTTGACTATATTGTGATGGAATTATGTTTATGAATTCCTTTATCATATATGAATTGATTTATGATGTCATGATGTTTCAAGAATCCCATTTTTGTTATATGTGTTATGCGATGATGTATGTTTTATGATTATGTGGCACACATAAGAAAGGATTCATTATAAGATGGGTGGGACCTATATCTCCCTCCAATGCATTGGGTAATGATTTTATATCTCATGAGATAGACATGGCTGGAACGGAAGGTTATTTCGGTTCAGTGATACAGGACTGAAACGAGGAGTGAACTCGGTTCAGAAAGGGACTTTGTCCACTAAGATAGTCTTGGCAATGAGTCATGACTAACAAGAAATGATTTTCCATGATTATGTGTGCATGCCACAAAGATTCAAGTTTTATGTTATCATTATGGGGATCTCATTTTCATTTCTATGATTTATTCCATGTTAAGATATTATGATCTCTTTTGCAGGTTTTGATTTTCATAAAGATATGATATGATTTTTATTTCCTTTATTGCCCTTGCTGAGCATTTGAGCTCACCCTTTTATGTTTTCTTTTCCCCAGGTCAGGAAGATGGATATTAAGTAGAATATGCTAAAAGGGACCCTAGATATGATGAAATAAATGGGAGACACTGTAGAAGATTTATGAACCAGTTGTTTATGTTTCCCAGTTTCTAAAGACACTATACCTATACGGTCCTTTGTGGTTTTGTCATATGTTGTAATAAGAGTGCTTCAATTTTGAAGTATTAACAATGTATGTAAAGTGTGGGTCGTTATAGTTGGTATCAGAGGAAAGGTATAGTCAACCTTTGGAAACTAGGATGTGAAAGCCTTAGTAAGAACCCTAAGGATAAGTCTAAGCATAGAACACAATCTTAGTGTTTTAGAAATGGCCTTGAATAACCTAGGATAAGACCTTAAGCATGAAAATTTTATTCTTGAATTATGTGGTTTCCTATTATAATTAGTGTTGCTCACACTATTCTTCTTGGTTTTAGTCAATGGCTGGAACCCGAAGGAACCGTGTTAATGCGGAATGCAATGGGCAATGCAATGATTGTCCCCCTGAGCAACCAAACGATATGGGAGCTGGAATGCAAAATCCTGTAGCCATGCTCACACAACTTTCTCAAGCTATGAATCATGCAGGATTTCCAAACGAACAAAGAAGGGAGCAACATTCTGTTGAATCCTTCATGAGGCAGCGTCCACCATCTTTCAGCGGGTCTACTGATCCATTAGTTGCTGAACAATGGATTAGTACTACTGAAAAGATATTTTCAGTTCTTCAATGTTCTGAGCATGATAAAGTCATCCTAGCAGTGTATCGTTTGGAAGGAGATGCGGATCAATGGTGGAATCTTGTTAAGAATACGAGGCAAAGGGATGAAATTGAGTCTATGGAATGGGACGAGTTCAAGAACTTATTTTTCAATAAGTACTTCCCTCGTATTCTCCGAACAAAGATGGAGAAAGAGTTCCTTGAACTGAAGCAAAGGGATGATGAATCTGTTAGTACCTATGAAGCAAATTTTACAAGACTTGCAAGGTACGCTTCTGGTATTATTATCCAACCTGAGAGTAAGATCGATCGATTCTTTAGTGGCTTAAAACCAAGTCTTCGAAGGGCGTTAGCCATAAGGGACTTCAATAGCTACGAGGAAATCGTTCGATGTGCTCTCAAAGTCGAGATGGAGATTGGAGTAACCCATCAGTCCCATGGGTTTGATAAGAAGAGGAAGATGGAATTCAAAGAAAAATCTAAAGAGCACACAGAAAAGAAGATGAACTTTCCCTTATGCTCAAAGTGTGGAAAGAAACATGGAGGGAGTTGTCTTAAAGGGACAAGTAAATGTTTTAAATGTGGAAAGGAAGGTCATCGGGCATTTGAATGTCGTGATAATGGGAAGAAGATGTCTAATGATTCAAACAAAGGAAGGGATACACAGAATGAACCTGCTACACTTCAATGTTTCAAGTGCAAGGAGATGGGGCATTATGCCAATCAATGCCCAAATCCAAGGGTTGATGATGATGGTCGATGTCAACAAACTCTTAAGGCTAAAGACAAAGGAAAGTCACATGCAATTTCTATCAGCGATGTGGAGTACGATAACGATGTGGTGAAAGGTACACTTACCATCCACTCTAAAGTAGCAAATGTTTTATTTGATTCTGGATTCACCCACTCTTTTATTTCTGAAGACTTTTCTAAGGGTATCACCATACTACCTCAACAATTAGATGTTGAGTTAGCTGTGACAACACCTAATGGAACATCAATCACATCAGAAGTTTATAATTCTTCTCCGATCGAAGTTTGTGGGAAAGTGCTTCCTGCAAATCTTGTGATCCTTCCTTTAGTGGAATTTGATGTGATTCTTGGCATGGATTGGCTTTCTCTACATGGAGCTCATATCAATTGCCAAAGAAGGGAAGTCACATTTCATATTCCAGATCAACCTACGATCGTCTATCAATGCAAGGATGAACATAACCTTCCAGTGGAAATTCCTTCCATCTTATGGGTCTTGATTCCACTAAATGAAGGTTATTTATCTCAAATGGTTGGTGAGAAACTCACGATTAAGAATATGCCCATTGTACGGGAGTTTGATGATGTCTTTCCGGAGGAATTGCCGGGTCTTCCACCAAATCGTGAAGTTGAGTTTTCAATAGAACTCGTACCGGGTGCTTTGCCTATTTCAAAGACACCTTATAGAATGGCCCCAATTGAGTTGCAGGAATTGAAGAAGCAACTCCAAGAGAATCTTGATAAGGGATTCATACGCCCTAGTGCGTCACCTTGGGGAGCACCTGTTCTATTTGTTAAGAAGAAAGATGGATCAATGAGACTTTGCATTGATTATCGAGAACTTAACAAGATCACTATCAAGAACAAATATCCTCTCCCACGCATTGATGACTTATTTGACCAACTACGCGGAGCTCAATACTTTTCCAAGATTGATCTTCGTTCAGGGTATCATCAATTAAGGGTCAAAAGGGAGGATATACCAAAGACGGCTTTCCGTACAAGGTATGGACACTATGAATTTATAGTCATGCCATTTGGTCTTACTAATGCCCCTGCTATCTTCATGGATCTAATGAATAGAGTCTTTAGAGACTATCTTGATCAATTTGTGGTAGTCTTTATAGACGATATTCTTGTCTATTCAAAGAGCAAGGAAGAGCATGAAGATCACTTGAGAATTATATTGAAGACCCTGAGAAAGGAGAAGCTTTATGCCAAATTTACCAAGTGTGAATTTTGGCTTCAAAAAGTTGCATTTTTGGGTCATATAATCTCAAAAGAGGGGATATCTGTGGATCCAGCAAAAACAGAGGTTATCGAAAGATGGTCAAGACCAACAACAGTAACTGAGATCCGAAGTTTTCTTGGTTTGGCTGGATATTATCGACGTTTTGTAAAATATTTTTCACGATTATCTAATCCACTCACCAAGTTGACTCGGAAAGGAGTTAAGTTTGTCTGGACAGAGGAATGTGAAGAGAATTTCAAGGAGTTGAAAAGAAGGTTATCCAGTGCACCTGTGCTCACACTGCCTTGTAGTGGAGAAAGGTTTGTGATCTACAGTGATGCATCCAAGAAGGGATTGGGGTGTGTTCTTATGCAAAATGATATGGTGATAGCTTATGCCTCACGACAGTTGAAAATCCATGAGCAAAATTACCCAACACATGATTTGGAGTTGGCTGCGGTAATCTTTGCATTAAAGATTTGGAGGCACTACCTTTATGGTGAAAGGTGTGATATTTATACTGATCATAAAAGTTTAAAGTATATTTTCACACAAAAGGAGCTGAATATGCGCCAAAGAAGATGGTTGGAGCTGATTAAGGATTATGACTGCTCAATCCATTACCACCCTGGGAAAGCAAACAAGGTGGCAGATGCATTAAGTCGACAAGACCATGCTAGTTTATCCATGATGAGGATCACAAAAGATCCAATATTTATGGATTTACAAAGGATGGATCTTGGAATTATAATGGAAGGGGAAAAATCTTATCTTTCTCAAATGAATGTTCAACCATCTATACATGTGAAGATTATAGAGGCACAGAAAGAAGATATCGAGTTACAAAAGAAGGTGAGAAATGTTCCTGAATTCAACCTTGATTGTGATGGGATAATAAAGTTCAGGAATCGGGTTTGTGTTCCTCCTATCCCCGAATTAAAGAAGGAGCTGCTGGATGAGGCTCATAGTTCTTCATTCTCTATTCATCCTGGAAGCACGAAGATGTATAGGGACCTGAAAGAGTACTTCTGGTGGGATGGCATGAAAAGAGATGTTGCTGAATATGTCTCTCGATGCTTGGTTTGTCAACAAGTTAAAGCTGAGAGACAGAAGTCTAAGGGGATGTTACAACCATTACCCATACCCGAATGGAAATGGGAAAACATCACTATGGACTTTGTCACAGGACTTCCTAAAACATCCAAAGGCAATAATGCTATCTGGGTCATAGTTGATCGTCTTACAAAGTCTGCACACTTCATTGCTATTAGAGAGGATTTCTCTCTAGATCATCTTGCCAGGATATATGTAAAGGAAGTGGTAAGATTGCATGGAGTACCACTTTCTATTATATCTGATCGGGATCCAAGATTTACCTCGAAGTTCTGGCGAAGTCTTCAGCATACTCTGGATATAGAGTTGAGTTTCAGCACTGCTTATCATCCCCAGACAGACGGTCAGTCTGAGAGAACAATTCAAACCCTAGAAGATATGTTGAGAGCTTGCTCTATGGATTTCAAAGGAGGTTGGGATCAACACCTACCTTTGGTAGAATTTTCTTATAATAATAGCTTTCACTCCAGTATTCAGATGGCTCCTTATGAAGCTCTCTATGGAAAGAAATGCAGGACTCCAACTTGCTGGGATGAAGTTGGGGAAAGAAAGCTATTAGGACCTGATCTTGTTGATGAAATGGCAGAAAAGGTCAGATCTATTCAACAACACATAAGAGCAGCTCAGAGTCGACAGAAAAGTTATGCCGACAACCGAAGAAAAGACATAGAGTTTGAAGTGGGTGATAATGTGTTCTTACGAATATCTCCCTGGAAGAGGGTTATGAGATTTGGAAAGAAGGGGAAGTTGAGCCCTAGATATATCGGTCCTTTCGAAATATTGGATCGTGTTGGGAAGGTAGCTTACCGATTGGCGCTTCCACCGAATCTCTCTCAAGTTCACGATGTGTTCCATGTATCTCTCCTGAGAAAGTACATACCAGATCCTTCACATGTACTCAGCTCAGAAGTTGTACCGCTGGAGCAAGATCTTTCTTATGAAGAACAGCCGATAGAGATTCTGGATCGTAGAGAAAAAGTCCTACGAAACAAGACCACTCGCTTGGTGAAAGTTTTATGGAGAAACCACCAACTTGAAGAAGCTACATGGGAGCTTGAGGATATGATGAGGGAGACGTATCCTCATTTGTTTGTTACAAAGTGACGAATTTCGGGGGCGAAATTCTTTTTAAGGGGGGTAGAATGTAACACCCGAGACTTTTATGTTATATAAATCATCAAAGGAATATTTTTCTACACAACACTTGCTTGGCTTGCTTTACACGCAATCGCGACCTTCCTCGATAGCTTGCGTCGTACGCAATACCGAGTTTCACTAAACAACAATATGCTATTAAAACTAGCCGTTATGAATAGTAATAACCACTTTTTAAAATTTTATAAATTTTATTTTTCAAAATGGACTTCATTTTTGGACTCAGAATATCGAAATTAGCCTAGGGTGAAATTTTGGTATTTTTCTGAAAACTTTCAATTTTTGATGAATAGTGAAACCACTAAGTGGTAGGTTAAAAACTGAATTTTGCATAAAACTTAATTTTACCGCTTCTGTGAATGGAATTTCAAAAATCCGAGAGACACGGTTAATATCAAGGACTAAAATGTGGTTCAATGAGATGAAAATAATTTTTTGGTGAATAGTAACTTTTTACTATTTTTACCGCGGTTAATAGTAAATAGGGTATCTAAGGGTAAATATGATATTAATATTACCCTAACACATGTCCTAATTCTATTGGACAAGTGTAATTCGACCAAAAACAAACTTAGGAATAAAATATGACCATTTAGGCCCACTTGGATTAGATTAGGACATTTATTATTAATTTATTTAAAGAAGGGTTAAAATAGTTAAAATCAAAGTTTAATAAGTAAATCATTTTTAATATAGGGTTATACATAAGATAAATTCGATTGTAAATATTCATTAGAAAGCTAAAAAGATTTCCTACATTATGGTATTTTATTTGTAATTTTTAGACATCAAATAATTTAATTTATTTATGACACAAAGATGATGCAGTAATTATCTTATTAATGAAATATTGACAAAATTGATAATATAAATACCAAAATAAATGTAATTTGAGACTTTTTATGAATTCCACTAATTTTATAGGTTACTATGATATATTAGTATTGATTTAATCAACTTGGTTCGAACATATAATTCTGTTATGACTTTCACAAAAATCATATATCAAATAGTGTCAAAATTGACACAAAATAGTTTTTAAATCAAATATTATATTATTAATTGTTATTTTATTCCTAAAAATCTAAGGCTCGGCCAAATGACTTAGATAAGGATATATATATTAATAATAAACAATTTGGGGTTCGTTTGGCATTTTATAGTAAGGGTATTAACCATATAGTGAAAGAAAACAAAAAGACATGGTAAAAGTTAAATTATTTAACTTAGAGTTAAATTTAATTGATAAGGTTAAAATAATATCCTAAACTTGTCTAAATTCTATTGGTTGATAGGATTTCGACCCATCCCCACTTTAGCTTCGAAATAAGACCCTTTGGAACCATTATAAACCGATTTTAACTTTAATATAAAATAATATTTTGAGATATTCCTAAGGTGCCCCTCTCCTCCCTTATAAAAGGGCACCTCCTCCCCCTCCTCCTCACACCAATTTGAGCACTCAAGCTCGGCCAACCCCTGCCATTTTCCCTTCTCCACTTCCCTAGAATAATCCTAGTGGTCCTGGTCTTCTCCAAAGACCAATCTTAGTTCCTTAAGTGAAGGATTCAAAAAGGCGTTCCAAAGAAGAGGTAATATTCATTACCGATCTTTTCAATTTCTTTCTTCTTCAACTTATTCTTCTTTAGTTGTTTCATGATAAAGTAATAACATCAGTATTACTTACATACTGATATGTTATTATAAATATGAAACAACCCTAATTCACCTTCTATCCATCCTACGGAAAAATGAAATCACCGCGCGTGCGTACGTACGGAATACCGTCTCCACGCCGTGGTGTAATCTATTTTCCACCATCACCTTACAAGGATGGGTATAATGGTGTAATGAGTAACTATATATGATTATTATTAAGTAATATTGATACTGAAATAATATATATATATACTCCAATACAATTCCACGATCATAGGGACGATATCATCACTCGTGCGTACGTACGGAATACCGTCTCCACGATGTGATGCGATTCGTTCTACATGATCTTCATTTCATAATGATTATATAAATGAATTGAATGAATTAATATGGTATATACTAAACTAATACCATTCGGGAAATGAATTATCTATAACCTAAAGATAAGAATAAGAATTTATTCAACAAAACACGCATAAGAACAAAAAGTTATAAAGACCCGAGTAACAAGTAACAATGAAATATTACTAACAAGAAGCTAATAATATGACCATATATGATATCATATAAATATGTATGATTCTGGAATAAGTCAATAACATTATTTAAACCATTATACAGGAGCTTCGGACACGTACAAAGCTAATCGGACCTAAGGTAAGGGAAATATCACAATCTCATTTTTATCCGAGATTGTTTATTCGTAAGTATTTACTGGGGTGTATTTTATCATCCACATCCATGTTCCCTCAATATGTAATATTGTTTCCATCCACTTGAAATAGTTTAAATCCAATTTTACCCTTAGGTGAGTTTTTAGTAAAGAATATGAAAGGAATCTTTTGTTGTTTTTCCGTACGAGGTACTTTTTGACTTTTCCGACAAAAGTACGAAGAATGTTTTTTTTAACTTATACGACATGAATGGATTTTTAAAAACATTACTTCAAAGAAGCTTCCTTTACAAGTTTTCATGTTTATTTTTAATCAACATCTTTTATTTTAAAGTTGTATGACATGTTATGAAAGGAAAAATGTTTTTGAAGAAGAAAGGATATTTTCCTCAAGAATTCAATTCAAGTGTTTTATCAAAATTATTTTCCATCTAAGATAATAAAGGGTTCTGTTTCTATCCATATTTTTACATTGGTTTGACTATATTGTGATGGAATTATGTTTATGAATTCCTTTATCATATATGAATTGATTTATGATGTCATGATGTTTCAAGAATCCCATTTTTGTTATATGTGTTATGCGATGATGTATGTTTTATGATTATGTGGCACACATAAGAAAGGATTCATTATAAGATGGGTGGGACCTATATCTCCCTCCAATGCATTGGGTAATGATTTTATATCTCATGAGATAGACATGGCTGGAACGGAAGGTTATTTCGGTTCAGTGATACAGGACTGAAACGAGGAGTGAACTCGGTTCAGAAAGGGACTTTGTCCACTAAGATAGTCTTGGCAATGAGTCATGACTAACAAGAAATGATTTTCCATGATTATGTGTGCATGCCACAAAGATTCAAGTTTTATGTTATCATTATGGGGATCTCATTTTCACTTCTATGATTTATTCCATGTTAAGATATTATGATCTCTTTTGCAGGTTTTGATTTTCATAAAGATATGATATGATTTTTATTTCCTTTATTGCCCTTGCTGAGCATTTGAGCTCACCCTTTTATGTTTTCTTTTCCTCAGGTCAGGAAGATGGATATTAAGTAGAATATGCTAAAAGGGACCCTAGATATGATGAAATAAATGGGAGACACTGTAGAAGATTTATGAACCAGTTGTTTATGTTTCCCAGTTTCAAAAGACACTATACCTATACGGTCCTTTGTGGTTTTGTCATATGTTGTAATAAGAGTGCTTCAATTTTGAAGTATTAACAATGTATGTAAAGTGTGGGTCGTTATACCAAATGTCACGAAGTCTCACATAGAAGTATCTTAAAGTACTGCCACGTCATAGGGGTCACAACGCATCAGACAACACGTTAGTCAGATGCCCGGTCTATGAGTTATTATCCTTTTATTACCGGGGGCCCGATTGGTTTCATGTACGAACCAACCTAATCATATCTCAACAATACCATGAACTCTCATGGGGTATTCTCAAAGGGAAATATCCATTCCAAGAATAATGGCACCGGTGACGGTTCGTCAAACGGACGCCCGTAGCCCGAGTTTTGGGCGATTAGGTGTAATCAGGTCTGACCGGTTCAGGTCCGGTCCGACCCAGTTGAACCGACCCGACCAGACCCGACCCTGGTCCGGACTGGGGTTTGACCCCGTCCGTGGGTCTGTCCCAACTTGAAGGGGTGGCCCGACCCGACGGTATGGCCCGACCCGTGGGGGCAGCCTACGTGGCCTGGTGGCGGACCGCGTGGCCTAGTGGCGGATCGTGTGGCCTTATCGGCTGGCGGCCCATGTGGCCTGGCCAGCCGGCCCACATGGCCAGGCTAGCCATGTGTAAGAGGGGGTGTCACACCCCCTTTTCTGAAACGGCCGGCACGAGGCGTCGACCCCTGGTAACCGTGGGACCCGAAGGGTCCCACCTATAGCGTGCATCGGTGGTCGGCTCAGCCGGCCACCATCTCATGTCAACTGCGGCCTAAGGTTGTAGTCCTACACCCGCACCACGGTGTGACGACGCCCCGCCACTCCGTCGTGGCCTGCCCTGGCCAAAGCTCAATGCAGCTCCGCCTGACGCAATGTAACCGCCCCACTGTATGACCGCCGCGGACCTCCTGGCCGCGGCCCTTTTCATTCAGTGTGGTGTGATGACATCGCGACCCTCTATCATCTTCGTGACCCGCTTGGCCGCAACTCGATTCACTACCCGGCACTGTGGTTTCGTGCCCATGTGGCGACCCGACAGCCTTGCGCCGCCGGACTTCTTCGCGGCCGGCTCATTTTCGATCACCATGTGTACCACCTCTGTCTTTATCAAACAAGAACCAACAAAAAGGGAGGGTCGGTCCATGTTTGTGTGGTTCGAACCCTCCTCGTTACGGTGATAACAGACAGTTCTGAAATCACACAACATACGATGGGGTACAGAGGGTAATATTCAATCGTAAAATATAGCCTACCTCGCTTGTCGATGATCATTGATGAAGTCGCAGAATAAGTAGGTGCCGATTCATTGATATTGGGAAGCGTATGGTGTAGGAGACCGGGGAAGAAGTGTCGTTGGTGTTCTTCACAGTCGGCTCCTTTTCCTTAGGTTCAGTCAAAGAAGGAAGAAGAATTTCGTAGACGTTATTCGCATTCTTGGCATTCATCGTTGGAAGAACGGTTCTTCGTTGAGAGACTTTTCCAAAAATCTCAGACGAAGTGAAATGAAAACCCCAAATAAAATAATAGTCTGTCTATTATTTTATGTGATGGCACGTAATTCAAAAGGGTGAATTAATTACCCAGCTCCACCCAATTTAATAACGTGCATTGGTACAATAAATTAGTGGGGGAAGGTGGAGAGTTTAGAGGGGTTTAGAGCCCATGTGGTCCCCATGTTAATTAACCTCCCAAGGGAGGTTATGTGTTGGTGGGCCCCACCACTGTAATATTTCATGGGAGGTTATGGTGTGGTGGACCCCACCACTAACCTCTTATCATAACTTTTAACCATCGTAATATAAAATAATGTTAACTCTTTATTTTTAATCAATTTAATTAAAAACCCTGAAATCTAACATCCATTCTCATTAGAACGCACCTGCAGTGAAGGTATCAATCATCGATGTTGCAGGTTCAACGGTGCCCTTGGAATTTGATTCTGAGCAGCAGTTCAAAAGTTATAAAAATCCCGCTCGTACGTTAACTAAATGTACCCGAACAAAATTCTTGAATGTTATTACAGGCACACCGGGCATTGGAATCAAGCACCGTCTATTTTCACAGACTCATAAAATTCCCATTTATATTTAAAAAATAAAATTCCATGTCAATTCCGGGTCTTTACATTCTCCCCACCTCAGGGATTTACGTGCCCGTAATCTACAATTAGAACTAAGGGAACAGATGGGGGTACTAAGCATGCATTTGAGCCTCCCACTCCCATGTGCTCTCCTAGGGGTTTCTGTGCTGTCAACTAATGCACACAAAAGGTATAGACTGTCCACATAAGAACCACTTCTTTTGATCCTCAATCTCCACTGGGACCTCCGTGAATGTGTCCCCATCATCGATGTCCAACTCCCCATGGTCGATGATGTGGGATGAGTCGTGCACGTATCTCCTCTACTGAGATACGTGAAAGATGTCGTACACCCAGTGAAACTGAGGTGGAATAGACAAGTGGTAAGACACCTCAACTACTCTGCTAAGGACTAAGAATGGTCCAATGAATCATGGAAATAACTTGTTGCCTCATCCATATCTCCGTAGACCTCGTTGAGGTGAGACCTGTTGGAAGATGTGGTCGCCATCCTCGAACTCCAGAGGTCTTCATCTCCTGTTAGCATATGACTTATGTCTGATCTGTGCAGTCTTCATCTGCTCTTGGATGATCTGCACCTTCTTAGTGGTAGCCCATAACATATCTGGTTCCACTAGTGATGACTCCCTTGGGTCTGTTTAGCATAGTGGCGATCTTCAAGGTTGTCCATACAAGGCCTCAAAAGGTGTCATACCGATGGTGGAGTGATAGATGTTGTCATAGGTAAAGTCCTCCAAAGGTATATGATACTCCCAACTACGACCGAAGTCGAGGAAACGTGCACGTAGCATGTCCTCGAGGGTCTGGATGGTCTCATCGGTCTGACCATTCATCGAAGGAGGGAAGTCGGTTCACATGTAAAGCTGTGTCCCTAAAGCTTCCTACAACCACTTCCATAGCTGGGAAGTAAATCATGTGTCACGGTCGGAGACAATAGAATTTGGTAATCCATGAAAACACACCATCTATTGCATGTAGAGGTGTCCCAATCTCTCTATTATGCCCTGATCTCTGATCAGTAGGTAGTTGGTAGACTTGGTGAGTCGGTCAACGATCACCCAAATCGAGTCATGACCCCATGATGTATGTGGAAGACCCATCACGATGTCCGTGGATATACCATACCACTTCCACTTTGGGACCTCTTAGGGGTGAACCAAGCCTGCAGGTACCTGGTTCTCTACCTTCACTTACTGACAAGTGAGGCATCGTGAAACATACTCGGCTACAACCTTCTTTATACGTGGCCACCAATGCTGTCGTCAAAGGTATTGGTACATCTTCGGAACACCTGGATGTACTGCTAGAGGTTAAGTGTGGAACTTCCTCAACACCTCCTCCTGAAGTGAAACTGGTACCAAGGAGCATCCTCTAAAAAGGATGACGTGCTCCCCACCTTCATAAAAACCATCAGCTGTCTACCCTGTGGATATCTGAGCACGTAGTGTCTCGCAGTCAGCGTCCCCAATCTGCGCCTCCCTGACTCGCTGAAGAAGTGTAGGAGTGACTGTAAGTGACTGAAGAGAGGCTTCTCCATCCCTATCCACAAAGGATATATGTAAGGCAGCCAACTACTCTATCGCATCCCCTAGTAACTGAATTCTAGTCTTCCTACTGAGCACATACACAACAACATTCCCCTTCTAAAAAGTATAGACTATCTCGAAGTCATAGTCCTAGAGGAACTCAATCCATCGTCACTGTCTCATGTTCAGGTCCTTCTGAGAGAAGATATACCTGAGACTCTTGTGATCAGATTACATAGTAAAATGTTCACCCATCAGATAGTGTCGCCACATCATAGAGTCAAAGACAACTGATTCTAAATCGAGGTCATGGGTAGCATAGTTCTTCTTCTCCTTTCTCAACTACTGAGAACCATATACAATCATAGCTCGATCCTTCATCAGGACACATCTATGTCTGGTCCCTGATGTGTCGCAGTAGACTACGTACCCTACATCTTCCTCTAGAAGCCTCAAAATGGGGGCACTATTCAGCCTCTACCTCATCTCCTGAAAGATCAGCTGGCATCTCTCCAACCACACGAAGGGTTTCCCATTCATCCAGAAGGCTGAAATTGGTGCTGAAACTATGGATAAGTCTGGAACTAATCTTTAATTGTATCTAGCCAAGAACAGGAAACTCCGAACATCTGTCTCACTCTTGGGTGACCCCCATGCAAGCACTGCCTCAATCTTCGCTGGATCCACTACAACTCCAGCCTCTGAGATGACGTGTCCTAAGAAAGGGAACCTCTCGAATCCAAAAATAGCACTTTGATAGCTTACCATAAAGCTGGCGCTCTCAGAGTGTGTCCAATACTACTTACAAATGGAAGGCATGATCCTCCTCAATAGTTGAGTAGATCAAAATCTTCTCAATGAAGACTATGAAAAAGCGATGGAGGTAAGGCAGGAAGATCCTATTCATGAGACTAATGAACACTTCTGAATCATTGGTTATGCCAAATGGCATAACCAAGAACTCGTAATGGCAGTATTGACACCTGAATTCCATCTTCTGCACATCCTCATCTCGAACTCTGAGCTGGTGATAGCCTAATCAGATGTCTATCTTCGAGAACCATCATGCTCCCTTGAGCTGATCAAAGAGGTCTTCAATCCTCGGGAGTGGGTACTTTTTTTCATGGTCACTTGGTTTCGGCGATGGTAGTCGACAAAGAGACTCAAGCTCTCGTCTGTCTTCTTGGAGAACTGAATCAAGGCTGCCTAGGGAGGAACTCTGGGCCGAATGAATCCCTTAACCTGTAAGTCCTCAAGCTATACCCTCGGCTCGCGAAGCTTAGCGAGAGCCATCTGATATGATGGAGTTGATATTGTGTCGTCCCTGGGTACAGGTCAATGTAGAAGTCCACCTCTCTGCGAGGAGATAGTCCTGAAACATCATCAGAAAAAACATCTGTGTACTTGTCCACCAATATAGGATAAGTCAGACTCTCCGAATCTACTACACCGAGGGTAAGGCAAGCCAACTCGTGAGTGATCAGTAGAACCCTCTTCCGAGTAAGTCTGTCCTACACTAAAAATGTAACCTTTTCACTGGTTAAGGTGAACCTGGTCCCATCTGTGCGGACACACCGCAATTTGCGACTAATACAGTCGGTCTGAGCATGCACTATAAATAACCAGTTCATACCCAAGATGACGTCATATGGCCCTAACACTACTTTGAGGATATACCATCCAAATATCTCACCTCTTAAAGTAAGCTCACACTACCGTAACCAGTGTGTAATTGTCGAGTCTACTCCCATAGGTGTCTTTATCTGTATGGATCGAGCCAACAGCTCTGTTGGAATCTCCGACCTCCGAACAAGGGCAGTGGAAATGAAAGAGTGATTGGAACCTGTGTCTTTAAAAACTGTAACAAAGGTGGAATAGACACAGATAGTACCCCATATATTCTCCAGAGTGCTATGTTCGTATGCCTAAGCTTCCTGATGATGAGATATCCCCTATCTACCCGCTACCTATGGTCGGGGTGGACCTCTTGGTGCTGGTGGTGTTAGCACCTCGTATTTTCGTCCACCGCCACTTGCACGTCCAGCTCCTCTGACACATCTACCTCCGCCCTATGGAACACCTCGATCAAACCTATACCTCTGGCTTGGAGGTCCCTCAACTGTCTGTTGATCATCATTACGACATGTCGGACAGTCACGAGCCATGTGATCAAGACTGCCGAAGGAGTAACATTGTCCGCTCCTGGCATGTATGGATCTATCTCCACTATGGGTGCCCCGCACAACCGATCCTGAGTCTTGCAGTCGACTAACTATGGGCCTAGTCCTCTTAGACCTCTGCGCCATCTGTCTATTTCCAGCTATGGAAGACTCTTCTGCATGTTGACTAGTGGTGGGTCTCCCTTCTGGAGAATTCTCAACAAGGAAACTCTTTAATAGGAGGGCTCGCTTCAACACCCCCATTTGCGTCGGGATGATGTGGGAGATAACTGAAGCTATGAACTCTCGCCTGAGTCCCTGCTCAAAGGTCTAGGCCCTAAAGAGTGGGTCTCGTACCATATCTTTGGAGTAGCGTGAGAGGTCAATGAACCTCGCTGAGTAATGAGCTACACTCAGGATGCCCTACTGCAGATGAAGTAACTCCTGTATCCACATCGATCGAAGGGTGGTTGGTACAAACTCCGCTCAGAACAGGCTCTTGAAGTCTGCCCATAGGAGTGTCACCTCATCTCGCACCTGGAGCATCATCCTCCACCATCTACCTGCTGCTTCCTGAAGGAGACTGGCAGCAAGGATCACCATGAATTTGGCTGGTGTCCTTACCAGTTTGAAGACTCTCACCACAGACTCCATCCAATCCTCAGCCGCCTGTGGGTTCTCCTGTCCCTTGAACCTAGGTGGCCTCTAGAGCTGGATCTCATGCAGTGTGATCAAGTGGTGTGCACTCTCTGATATTGGTGTTGGTGGAATTAGTGGCCCAACAGGAAGTAGTACTGCTGGTGCCTCTACTGGTGCCTTAACTTGAAGAGGGCCCTGTATTGAGGCATCTTCGCTCGGCGGACTATCAGTGCATAAAAATCTCGAGACTCTAACTGGTCGTCCACGAGAAGGAATCTTGAAAGAAATGGATACAACATAGTCAAAAGACTATACCTGGTGTGCTGACCTGGATTGACCTTAATTAAAGAAAACTTTTGAAAACATGCACGCGATCAGTGTTTTCATGTACTAAGTCAAAAATAAGTATTTAAGGTATTGATGTATGGATACGTTGGCCACCGCACCAACACTGGACTCCCTGAACTGAAAACCACACTCAGTACCCTTAACATTATTGCTTCACAGAAAGGAAATATCAGAGTCCTAAATTCTGTAGTAGAAATGATCCATCAAATACCAATTTATCATGACCCGTCTCTCGGGGACCGTATCGTTACTACCACAAGCCTGCCTTCCATAGGCTAGGGAATGACGACTAGCACCAAAGTCATAATTCCATTAAACTGGGAAGGCATTTCCTTTAGAAATCATAAACACACACAACCTGAGTACAAGTGGAAGCAAACACAAAGTAAAAGCTGTATAAAAAGTATACTAAAATAAAATGGGCTAGAAATACAAGCCCAGTAGTAAGGTACAAGGAAAGGACAAACAAGTACAACTAATAATACAAATAGATGGAAGGTGTCTAGCAGCTCCTGGATCGTCCACCATGGATCCTACAAGAAGTGTAGGTATAGATAGCCTCCTTAGTGCTCCATGTCCATCCGTCTCCTTTGGGTATTGACTCGTCATGAGGTCCACCTCTGGGTACTGTCCAGTCCTCATACACTCTGCCTCGGTCAGTGATATCCATCGTCTGCATCCAACACAATGAGGTGCGGGCATAACCCGTGCAGGGGTGAGTATAATGATACATAGTAGGGACCCTGAGACCCTCAAGGTCGTACAAAATCCAACAAGGATAAACCAAAATGTATGAATCAACAGATAACCATTACATAGGTATATTCCCATAAATATACCTATGTTATCTAGTATCCCATCTCAATCATGATGAAAACACAAAGGTCATTGACTCATATCAAACCAGGATTTTCTTTATTGAAATGATGCCTGCTGAAGAAATCCTCCTCTATAGGGTACATTGGGCTTGTTGTAACACCAAGGAACTTCTCACTAACCTTGTACTACTGAGGAACTCCTCTGATCAAGTACCGCAGGTCTGCTACCAACTACCAAGCGCTCTATCTGTTGTGGGTCTGCCGCAAAATACTGGGCGCTCCCCCTAATAACCTGCAGAGGTACTCCTCCTATCGAGTACCACAGGTCTACCACCAAATACTGCGAAATCCTCTGACATGGGACTGCCAACAACTACCAGGTGCTCCCCACTAGGCTAGTCGAATCACTTCGAGTCGAATAGGTCAAGCAGTCATCAGGTCTGTCAGTTACAAGGTCTTTGCACTCTATACACTCGTATGTATAAGGATCTGCTCCACGAACTACTGGTTGATACTCCAAAATCCATGAAGTCTCACGTGGAAGTATCTCAAAGGACCTCCATGTATTAGGGGTCTCACCGCATTAGACGACATGTCAATCGGACGCCCGCTCAGTGAGTTATTAGCCTTTTAGTCCTGGGGCCCAGCTGGTTTCGTGTATGAACCAACCTGACTATATCTCAACTAAAAACCGAACTCATGAGGGGTTTTCTCAAAGGGATGACATCATTCCAAGAAAAATAGCACCACTGACGGTTTGTCAAACGGATACCTGTAGCCCAAGTTATGGGTGATTAGTTGTAATTGGGTCTGACGGGTTCGAGCCCAATCTGACCTAGTTGGACCGCCCTGACCTGACCCGACCCGTGTCCGGACGGGGGTCCGACCCGGTCTGTGTGTAGCGCCCCGACCCCAATTACCCAGAGTAAGTGAGTTATTGCGTAACATTGTCATGATCACAAAATATCATGTCTCGAAAGGCCGGTTAGTTTAGTATCCTTGGAAACACTAAATACATTCACAAGCCATACATTACATCATAATGTAAAACAAAACTACAACAACATCTTGTCTTCATATCCCCTCATATTATCTCTGCAGGTCATTCATAATATACTTCTTCACATCCTAGAAAAAATTAAAACATTGAAAGGGGAGAGCTCAGATGCTCAGTAAGGATAACAATATAACGGAATCTTTCATAAGTAAATATAAACATTTAAGGCAATGTATAACTAAAACAAAAACCTTTTAAACATGAACATCAATATAATATGGAAAATTTTAAATGAGATAATGCCATTTACTTATTTACATGGATATTCTACTGGTCGAATAATCACATGCAATATCAATAACCTCTTTAATAATGATGGAATGCATAATGCCAAACTATCATAACCACGTAGCCAAGGCCTCGTGCCAAGACCACAAATAATATTTTGTCAAGGCCTCATTCCAAGAGACAAGTTTGTCTCATGAGACCTACCGATGCATCGAGGAGCTATATCGGGCTGCACCCGTCAGTTATTAAGTCCAATGCATTCCTCATATAAACAGGTTTAAACATATCATAAACCATAACATAATTGTATCACATAAAACATGCATAAAGGAAACATAAGATTCCCACACATCAATCACAAGATATCAATACAACACATTGATATAATAAAAACTTTATCAAAACCATCTTCAATACCAAAATAAAACAAAAGTAAAACATGGTATTTATTTTTCTTTTAAAAAAAGTAATGGCTTATAGAGGAAGCCAAAACTCAAATAATAGTCACGGCAGCGGAGAAGTCATTGTCGCCGCATACGTAAGAAAAAACATTCCTTTTGTCATTTAGTTAAAACACTTTGTATAAAAATATTCCTTTTGAATAAAATTAAAACTCAAAGGGGTTTCTACACCGTATAATAGAAAGTTCTGTATAAAACAAAATATGCCTCAATGAAAGGAGATTGAGACGACGTCTTTACAAAGATATTTTTTTAATAAAATAGATCTATTATGTGTATTTAATA
This sequence comes from Viscum album, assembly GCA_963277665.1. Lineage (NCBI taxonomy): Eukaryota > Viridiplantae > Streptophyta > Magnoliopsida > Santalales > Viscaceae > Viscum > Viscum album. The sequence continues at coordinate 1,273,869,003 of OY728146.1, forward strand.
TATGTACACAAAAATAAAGTACAAATACAAGATAGGACATAATAATTTCATGACATAATTTTAAAGTAGGCGATTAACCCAAAGAATGAAAATTGGGTTAAGAAGTTCCCTTACCTCGTTTCCGAATTAACTCGACCGTTCTTTGATATCCAGAATAATAAACTAGAGTTAATTTATAATTTCCTAAGAACCTTTTTCATGTTTATTATTCCTTTTATATCACTTGTTACAATGTTATGAACATTATGTAATTATTTATGTTAATAACAGTCGTTTTGTTGATCTTTGGTACTTGAGTGAAAAATATACTTCTTATGATTACAAGTTTTCATGTGGTGAAATATCGATTATATCCAGAATTATATTCATTATTTAGATATAATATATCACATATATATCCAGTATATACATGCATTTATAATATTACATAACATTTAGAGGTAAGAAATGAAATGCACCGTTCATGGATACGGTAAGTCGTACGTACGCATGAACGCAACATTCATTTCTATTTCATATTTTAATGGAATGAAACATAATGATATAAAGGTATAATATAATTCCAGTATAATATAATGTATAATACTATTTACTCCATCCTTTATTCATCCCACATATGGAATTAACGATTCAAATCACTTTGAGGGGCTGGTAGTCCGCACTTCCTAAAATGAAAATATCGTGTTTACCCACAATGGAAATCATAATGGAGTTCCATAAATGAAAAATAAAGAAGCATAAAGAAAAAATAACCATAATTTATATCATATATAAAAAATATTTTCTTCATAATGTCCACCATGATAGGTGTTAAAAGAAGTTTGAACAATCATCGTTTCATGAGGCAGTAATTCTCCACCCACAGAAACAGTATGTTCTTTAACCATTAGACGAAGGTGTGTGTAAGTGTAAATCAAATAAATATCATAACAACATCCTATTATATTTGATATACTGGTGTTGTTACAAAAGAAATGAATAAAAAGAGTTTAAGGGGTTGGAGAAGCAAAATAAAACAAAACAACATTAGAGAAGACATTACCTTAAAATCATGTAACTCTTTTTGATTTGAGCCAAAGGCTTCCTTGGGAAGACTTCTGCCCAAATTGAGGCTTCTAAGAGTAAGGGAGGGAAGTTGAGAGAGTATTTGGGAAGAGTTTTTCCGAGACAAAAGACATTGAAGGTGTAAGTAAGGGGGTAGTGGTGGGAGCCTTTTATAAGAGGAGAGAAGGGGCACTCTTGGAAAGATTGAAATGTTACATTATTATGAAATTCTTTTTTCGGATTCTAAAGGTCCCACACTTATATATTTCTATGATAAGGTGATAAGGGTTATAAATCTACTCATCCAATAGGTTTTTTTACATGTTTATGTCTTAGATTTTACATTATCTTTTCATTTTATTTAAATCGCTAATTAATGAGGTAATCGCTGTATCATCATGGTGTCATAAATAATTTAATTTAGTTAATGTATAAAAATTATAAAAAAATATCATCATGTAGAAAATATTTTTATATTTCTAATGAATATTTATTGTCAAAAATATGACATATATAACCCCATTTAAAAATTGTTTTCGTAAAATAACTCTTGTTTGTGACATTTTTATTTTAACATTAAATAAAAAGTTTTTACTCTCATTTCCATACCAACGTGGCTCCATGGGGTCCCCAAGTTGACCCATGGATTGTCTTGGTCTGACATGACACATCCAATAAGGGTAGGACATGTGTAAAGGTATTTTCATATTTTTTATAATATCATTTTTACCTTAAATTTCACTAATTACCATTAATCGCGGTTAATTAAACTTAAAATTTACTATTCAACAAAAAATTATTTTAATCCCATTGAACCACATTTTACTTCTTAATGAAAACCATGTATGTCAGATTTTTGAAATTCAAATCACAGATGTGGTAATGATTCCTTTAAATGAAAAAATCAGTTTTTTAACTACCACTTTGTGGTTTCACTTGTCATAAAAAATTGATGTTTTTCAAAACAATGCCAAAACATCACCTTAAGCTATAATTGATATTACGAATTCAAAAATGATGTCTATTTTACAAAATTACAATCATATAAGTTGCTTTAATTAATTTTTTAATTAATTCCTACGGTCACAACAAATATCGTGTTTTTAAGAAACAATATATATTAAAAGATTGACAATTGTTTATGTCCAATTTCAATGTGAAATTAATTCAAATGACCACCATTGGATAAAATAGTAAAAATATATTCTAATTATACTTTAAAACCACTCAATTGTATAATTTATCACTGTAAAATATTTTGATTAAAATGTTGTTTTTAAGTATTTTTCACTATTCATAAAAAATTGGAAGTTCTCAGAAAATTACAAAAAATTCAACTTTGGATAATTTCGATATTACGAATACAAAAATTAAGTCCATTTTGAAATATAAAATTTATATAATTTCAAAAAGTGGGTATTACTATTCATAACTGCTACTTTGATTGGTCGCGGCGTGTTAAAATCTTGAACTTTCATACAATGAAAGCTATTGCATTATTGAAAGAGAAGTGTATCGTGAAAGCTTGGGGTGTTACATTCTCCCATCCTTCAATAAATTGCATCCCCGCAATATGAAATTTTTCATTGAAAATAAAATGTTGAAAATAGAAAATACCTTTGTTGAAAACCCACATCGGAAATAAGGTTAATAAAAATATAACTTTAAAAGATAGAAAGATAAGTACAAAGGTCACCCGAGATAGCCCATACTAGGATTCTATGAAAATATGGATATGGAAGAAAAACAAACCACTAATGTCTGATGGAGAGTTGTATAAAGTTGGATTAGGAGAAAGTTAACCACATGAAAATCACAAACTTGTGATTGGCTAAATGGTCATTGAATCCCCCGTTGTAAATGTTAACTGGTAACGTTTTTTATTTAAGTTACCTTTTATAATGTTGAGGAATTTATTTAGAAGATTTACTAAAAACGTAAGGGAATATACATACTTGTCATGTAGACTTTCATTCTTTAATAAATGTTTACTACAAACCCATCTTTCACTCTAAAAGGTAATAGAACTCAAAAATATTCTATTTATCCTAATTGTATAAGGTTACAAATATTAACACATACTATTTAGATTAGGAAAAATATTTTTTAATAACTAGGGACTTCATGTAGGATACTGGTAGGTAGTAAAGGGATGTCGCACTATGGTTGTGGGTTTGATTCCTGCAGCTTTGTCCGACGTGACGTGTTGTGCCCCACCCTGCAGGTTGTCCATTTCCTAAAAATATAGTATTATAATATTCCAATTATAATCTTCAAAAATGTTTTAACCTTAAACAATACTATTCAAAGTTCAACATAATCCATCCCAACCTTTATAGTTATCCAAAATTCCTCTGTCGAGACATTCTCTAAAAGGTATCTAAATTCCAAAATCAATTGTAACATCAGATTCCATAAATAATGTAAAGCTTCTCTTATTGTCACATATTAAAAATATGATTACCTTCATCATATTAAAACCTTAATAAATAAAACAAGTACTGTAGTAAAATCCCTATATATATCACATTATGCTTATAACCATAATATATTTCTTGAGTCCAAAAACGCAAATAAAATAATTATTCAACTTCATCTATAGTAACAGCATAAGCTTGGCCTTGATCCCTTGACCTTTTTGGAGGTATGTTTCCCTGACGCTTAGGACATTCATTTGAATAGTGCCCCATTTCCCTACAATTGTAGCATTCAACATTGATAGCCTCTTTATTTCCCTTGAAATCACAAGCCTGGTGACCTTTTTCTCCGCATTTATAACAATCTCCCATTCCTTTTAGGCAAGCACTGCTGTGATTCTTCCCACAATTATCACATAATGGAAAATACTTCTTTCCCTTTTTCCCTTTATCTATCTCTTGTTCCACCATTCTCTTCTTCTCTTGCTTTACTTTGTTGTCATAAGACTTAGAGAATTCCTTTTCTGTCTTCATAGCACACGAGGTAATATCTTCGTACGATGAGAAGGATTGCGATACTAAAGCTTGATGGATAAATGGTTTTAAACCATCAAAGAAATGATCAATATTACTTCTTGGGTTGCGTATATAATCAGCATCATACCTCGCTAACCTTGTAAAGTTGGCCTCATACTGTGCGACATTATCATCCTCCTTTTCTCTCAGACTCAGAAATTTCCTTTCCATATCTGCTCGATGGTCATGTGGAAAGTATTTTTCTAAGAAAATTTCTTTAAACTCCCTCCATTCCATACTGAATACTTATTCATCTTCCTTTGTGTTTTAAATCAGCGACCACCATTGATCAGCTTCTCCAGTGAGGCGGTAGACTTCCATGACAACCTTTTCCCTTTCGCTACTCCCCAAGGAGTGGAATATTTTATCTAAGGAGTTTATCCATTTCTCAACTACTAATGGATTTGTACCCCCATTAAATTTTGGTGGTTTTTGCCTCATGGAGCGGTCTAACATTGATCCTCCACATTGCGGATCAGGGTGTTCCATACAAATAAGGTTATTATTCATAACCTGAGTGAGTTGTCCCAGTATGGTAATAATTTGATCAGCACCAGTTGTATCCCCAGATCCACACTAATTATCTTGAGCAGGAGGGAAATCCCTACATGGAGTGCATGCATTGATACCGTTTCCATTCCTTCCACTAGGCACCATTTCTAAACAATGGCATAAACTAGATTAGTTTATGAATCAAAATACATAATTCCATACATGTAAAATACTTATCATAAAATAAACTATGTATGGATATAATCCATAATCATAAAAAAAAATTCTTTGAGGAAGTATATAATCATAAACCTTTATAGTGGTTTGTAAAGAAAATGAGAATTATCCTAAGCATATCCCCCGGTAGTGTCGTATCCAAGAGTGCAGCAAGGCCCATTGTAATGCACCAGTTCCAGTTCGAGTCTATCTCAAAGAGGTGTTATCGGGTTTTAAACCTAGGTACATCTATGCCAGAGCCGCCTCTACTTGCCCATTTCTAGACAGGGATGTATTGCTCAGAAAACACACAACATCTCTATAATACCAAAATTTTAGGAAATTATTTTATAATAATCCTCAAAGTCTATCTTTGGGCTATGTCCTCTAATCGGAGTTTATCTAAATCTAGCCTCCAGGGTTAGTACTAAACTGCCTCTAGTACCAACTATAGCGCCCCGACCCCAGTTACCCAGAGTCGGTGCGTTATTGCGAAAGATTGGCATGATCACAAAAGATCAAGTCTCGAAAGACCGATTAGTTTAGTAGCCTTGGAAACACTAGATACATTCACAAGTAGTAGATCATATCATAATGTAAAAAAAAACTAAAACAACATCTTGTCTTCATATCTTCTCATACTATCCCTGCAGGACATTCATAATATACATCTTCACATCCTAGAAAAAATTAAACCATTGAAAGGGGTGAGCTCAGATGCGCAGTAAGGATAACAATATAGCGGAAGCTTTCATAAGTAAATATAAACATTTAAGGCAATGTATAACTAAAACAAAATCCTTTTAAACATGAAATTCAACATAATATGGAAAAAGTAAAATGAGATAATGCTATTTACTTATTCACATGGATATTCTACTGGTCGAATAATCACATGCAATATCAATAACCACTTTCATAATGATGGAATTCATAATGCCAGACTATCATAACCACGTATCCAAGGCCTCGTGCAAAGTCCACAGATAAGATTTTTTCAAAGCCTCATTCCAAGACACTAGTTTGTCTCATGAGACCTACCGATGCATCGAGGAGCTATAGCGGGCTCCACCCGTTACTTATTAAGTCCAATGCGTTCCTCATATGAACAGGTTTAAACATATCATAAACCATAATATAATTGTATCCCATAAAACATGCATAAAGGAAAAGTAATATTCCCACACTTCAATCACAAGATATCAATAAAACCCATTTATATAATAAGAACTTTATCAAAACCATTTTCAATACCAAAATAAAAGAAAAGTAAAACATGGTATTTATTTTTCATTTAAAAAATAGTTATGGCTTATAGAGGAATCCGAAACTCAAATAATAGTCACGGTAGCGGAGAAGTCATTGTCGCCGCATACGTAAGAAAAACCATTCATTTTTTCATTTAGTAAAAATTTTTCATATAAAAAGATTCCTTTTGAATAAATGTAAAAGTCAAAGGGATTTATACACCGTATAATGGAAAGTTCTGTATAAAATAAAATATGCCTCAATGAAAAGAGATTGAGACGAAGAATTTTCAAAGATCAATTTTTTAATAAAATAGATCTATAATGTGTATTTACTATAATTACACATAAATAAAGTACAAATACAAGATAGGACATAATAATATCATGACATAATTTGAATGTAGGATATTAACCCAAAGAACAAAAATTGGGTTAAGATGTTCCCTTACCTCGTGTCTGAATTCACACGACCATTATTTGATCTCCTGAATAATAAACTAGAGTTAATTTATAATTTCTTAAGAACATTTTTCAAGTTTATTATTCCTTTTATATCACTTATTATCATGTTATGAACATTATGTAATTATTTATGTTAATAACAGTCGTTTCGTCGCTATTTGGTACTTGATTCAAAAATATACTTCTTATGATTACAAGATGTTCATGTGGTGAAATATACATTATATACATAATTATATTCATGATGTAGATATGATATATAACATATATATCCAGTATAAACATGGATTTATAATATTACATAACATTTAGAGGTAATAAATGAAATGCACCGTTCATGGAGACGGTAAGCCGTACGTACGCAGGAACACTACTTTCATTTCTATTTCTTATTTTAATGGAATGAAACATAATGATATAATGTTATAATATAATTAAAGTATAATATAATGTAAAATACCATTTACTCTATCCTTTATACATCCCACATATGGTATTAACGATTCAAATCACTTTGAGGGGGCGGTAGTCTGCACTTCCTAAAATAAAAATATCGTGTTTACACATAATGGAAATCATAAAAGAGTTCCATAAATGAAAAATAAATAAGAATAAGGAAAACATAACCATAATATATATCATATATAAAAAATAGTGTCATCATAATGGCCACCATGGGAGGTGTTAAAAGAATTTTGAACAATCATCGTTTCGTGAGGCAGTAATTCGCCACCCACAGAAACAGTATGTTCTTTTACCATTAGACGAAGGTGTGTGTAAGTTTAAATCAAATAATTATCGTAACAACATCCCAGTATATTTTATATTCTGGTTTTGTTACAAAAGAATTTAATAGAAAGAGTTTAAGGGGTTGGAGAAGCAAAATAAACCAAAACAACATTAGAGAATACATTACCTTAAAATCGGGTAACTCTTTTTTATTTGAGCCAAAGGCTTCCCTGGGAAGACTTATACCCAATGTGAGGCTTCTAAGAGTAATTTAGGGAAGTTGAGAGATTATTTTTGCAGAGTTTGGCCGAGCCAAAAGGCTTTGAAGGTGTGATTAAGGTGGTATTAGTGGGGCCGTTTATAAGAGGAGAGAAGGTGCACTCTTGGAAAGATTCAAATGTTACATTATTATGAAATGCTTTTTTCGGATTATAATGGTCCCACACTATTATATTTTGAGGATAAGGTGATAATGGTTTTAAATCTACTAATCCAATAGGTTTTTGAAAAGTTTATGTCATATATTTTACATTATCTTTTAATTTTATTTAAATCGTTAATTAATGAGGTAATCACTGCATCATCATGGTGTCATAAATAATTTAATTTATTTAATGTCTAAAAATTATAAAGAAATATCATGATGTAGGAAATATTTTTAGCTTTCTAATGAATATTTATACTCAAAAATATGACTTGTATAACCCCATTTAAAAATTGTTTTAGTAAAACAACTCTTGTTTGTGACATTTTTATTTTAACATTACATAAAATGTTTTTAATGTCATTTCCCTACCAAAGTGGCTCCATGGGGTCCCCAAGATGACCCATGGATTGTCTTGGTCATCCATTAAACATAAAATAGGGGGTAGGACACGTGTAAACGTATTTCCATATTTTTATAATATCATTTTTACCTTAAATTTCACTAATTACCTTTAATCACGGTTAATTAAACTTAAATGTTACTATTCACCAAAAAATTATTTTAATCCCATTGAACCACATTTTAATTCCTAATGACAACCATGTGTGTGGGTTTTTTGAAATTCAAATCACAGAAGTGGTAATGTTTCATTTAAACGAAAAAATCAGTTTTTTAACTACCACTTAGTGGTTTCACTATTCATAAAAATTGTTGTTTTTACGAAAAATGACAAAATTTCACCCTAAGCTATAATTGATATTAAAAATTCAAAAATTATGTCTATTTTAAAAAATTTACAAAAATTTAAGTTGCATTAATTAATTTTATAATTAATTCCCATTGTCACATCAAATAGCGTGTTTTTAAGAAACAATATATATCAAAAGATTGACAATTGTTTATGTCCAATTTCAAAGTGAAATTAATTCTAATGACCACCATTGGATAAAATAGTAAAAATATATTCTAATTATACTTTAAAACCACTCAATAGTATAATTTATCACTATAAAATATTTTTATTAAAAAAGTTGTTTTTAAATATTTTTCACTATTCATAAAAAATTGGATGTTCTCAGAAAATTACAAAAAATTCAACTTTGGATAATTTCTATATTCCAAATACAAAAATGAAGTCCATTTTGAAATATAAAATTTATATAATTTCAAAAAGTGGGTATTACTATTCATAACTGCATCTTTGATTGGTCGCGGCGTGTTAGAATCTCGAACTTGCGTACAATGCAAGCTATTGCATTATTGAATGAGAAGTGTATCGTGAAAGCTTGGGATGTTACATTGTGGGTCTGACCTGAACCAAAAGGGTGGCCCGACTAGAATGTACGGCCCAACCCATGGGGGCGGCCCAACCCGAAAGCGGCCCGACCGGAATGGTGTCCCAGCCTGAAGGGGTGGCCCGGCCCGGCGACCTGCCTGGCTTGGTGGTGGCCCGCCGGGCCCGGTGGCGTCCCACATGGCCTGGCTAGCTGGCGGCCCACGTGGCCTGGCTGGCCGGCCCGTGTGACCTGGCTGGCCACGTGTGGAAGGGGGTGCCGCTACCCCCTTTGCCAAAACGGCCGGCACTAGGTGCCGACCCCTAGTAACCGCGAGACACGAAGGGTCCCGTCCGTAGCGCACACTAGTGGACGGCTCAGCCGGACACCCTCCTTTCTTCGCTGAAGCCTAAGGCCGCAGTCATACACAATGAGTGCGTCGCGACGACACCGTGCCCCTCCACCGTGCCCAGCCCTGGCCACGACACCCTGCTACTCCTCGCGGCACGATGGTGTTGTGACACCGTCTGACCGCCACGACCCTCCTAGTCGTGACCCTTTTTTTTGGGCACGGTGTGACGAGACCATGCCCCTACGGCACCGCCACGGTGCACCTTGCCGCATCTAGGTTCACTACGCGACACTACGGTGTCGCGCCCTTGTGGCGACCGGTATCCATTCGCTGCCGCCTTTCTTTGTGGCTGGATCATTTTCGGTCGTCGCATGTACCGTCTCCATCATCATAACACAAGAACCAACAAAAGGGGAGGGTCAGGCCAGGTTCGTGTGGTCTGAACCCTCCTCGTTATGGTGATAACATTCGGTTCTCAAAGAACACAACATACGACAGGGTATGGAGGGTAATATTCAATCGTAAAATATCGCTTACCTCGCTTGTCGACAATCTTTGACGAAGTCACGGAATAATGAGGCGTCGATTTGATGACATCAGGAAGCGTTTGGGGTAGGAAACCGAGGAAAAAGCGTCATTGGAATTCTTCGCGGTCGGATCCTTCTCCTTAGGTTCGGCTAAAGAAGGAAGAAGAAGTTCATCGACGTTCTTCACGTTCTTCGCGTTCTTCGTTTTATGAATGGTTCTCCGTTGAGAGATTTTTCGAACAATCTTCGTGGAAGAGAAATGCGAACCCCAAATAAAATAATAGATTGCCTATTACTTTAATTGTTGGCACATAATTAAAAAGGGTGAATTAATAACTCATCCCTACCCTATTAAATCACATGTGTTGGCGCAATAAATTAGTGGGGGAAGGTGGAGAGTTACAAGGGGTTAGAGCCCGTGTGGTCACCACGTTAATTAACTTCCCAGGAGAGGTTATGTGTGGGTGGGACTCACCACCATAACATCTCATGGGAGGTTATGGTGTGGTGGCCCCCACTACTAACCTCCTCTCAGAGCATTTAACCATCACAATAAATAAAATAAAGTTTACTCTTTATTTTAAATCTATTTATTTAAAAACCTCAAAATCTAACTTCCATTCTTGTTAGAACGCAACTACGGTGAAGGTCTTACTAAGAAATCACCAACGTTGTGAGTTCAACCATGCCCTCAAAATTCGATTCCGAGAACCGGTTCAAAAGTTATAAAAATCTAGGTCGTACTTTAACAAAACATACCCAAACAAAACTTCGGAAACTGATTCTGGGAATACCGGGCCTCAGAATCAAGCACCGTCAATTTTCACAGACTGGTAAATTTCCATGTATTTTTAAAAATTAATATTTCCACAGGAATTTCGGGACTTTACATAAATAATTTCGTAGATATGTATAAAATATATTTTTAATAATAAGAGAACTTTTTTACTTTCATCATATCAACATTTTCCTATGGAATAATTTTAACAATTTTTTAAAATGACCGATTTTCTAAAAAAAGTGAATATTATTGAATTTTATTGAAAAATATATATTCATTTGAAGTATTTAAAATTTCAATTAATATTTTAAAATATTTTTTGATTTTAATTTAGCTTTCGAATAATAAAAATCTAATTTTGGTTTTTGAAATGAATTTTGTAATTACATTTATTATAAAACTTTTTATACTTATAAAAGGTATTTTACCAACAAATAGTTTTTCATTTCATTTTTACTATTTAATTTAAAATAAAATTACGATACATATATTTTCATCATTACAAAAATTAAATTAAATATTCAGAATCATTAGGAACAAATTTGGTATATAATGACCTTTTATTTTTTGTTAATAAAGATTATGGATTTGGTAAAAATTATTAATTCCTTAAAGGGTAAAACATGATAATAATGATTAAAAATAAATGTTTTGGACATTATTTTTCATCATAATTATTATATTATTAAGCTAATTTTACCCTACAAACCTATGGTTTATAATTTTATTATTTAACATACACATATGAATGAAAATTACATATATATTATTAAAATCAATAAATTTGACATAATTTCACACATATTTCTAATAAGTATGATATTATTAATATGGGGTCTACCATAATATATATTTGACTATAATTAATAACATGAAATATAAAATTTATACCTTCATCATGAGAATTTCGTTGTTTTTATAAATAATGAAATAACTTCATATTGTTACGCAAAACTGATATGGTAATTATTTTTATTAATGTAAATATCAAATAAATGTTATTAAAATATTAAAATAAATATAATATGAAAAAATTAACATGAAAAACGAATTTTAGAGATTAAATAGGAATTTTATATATTTATTAAATTTTTTATGAGGTTATATTTATTTCATGATTTTAGAAAATTCAATGCATTGAATTGTATCAAAATTGAAAATAATTTTTTTTATTGGATTCATATATTATTAAATAATTTATAATTAACAAAAATATTTTCAAAAAAATTATTATGATATTGTTTAAAATATATTATTTTTTTCTTTTTGATCCAATCTACTTCGTATACGTAAAAATTACATCCTTTTAATATTAAAAAAATGTGTTACAATATTTAAAAATAAAATTTGGAAGGTAATAGTTAATCAAAATGATAAGGTTTATAATAAGAAAAATACAACAATAAAGTATACTGGTTTATTAAATTTAATATTATTATATATTATATTTTAATATATATAAATTCTGTGGTATCTGGATAGAATATAAAATTCTTATAATGTTATACATTGATAATTTCTAAAAGTGATTCTCACCTAAATAATAAAAGGTCGCCAATTCGTATAACATAATCACACATCAATACACAATTGAATGTATAAATACCTATAGAAATCCTTTAGTATAATCCATAAACACATTCTAGAGGTATTATTTTTGTTATAATTACATCCTTAGTAGTTTTATGTTTTCATGAATGGAGGATTTTCATATAATATGTATAGTATTTATTTGTATGTTTAGTGTTGTTTTTCCATTCACATAACTCAAACCTTATTAATCCATGATAAAAAATAAATATATTTGAATCCATAGAGTAATATGTTATTATGTCCTTTTATTTTTCTATATCCATCTCCACTTCCATAAAATGGGAGTATATTTAATTTTTCTTTTGTACAGTAGACAACCACCTCAAGAACCACTATAATTTTTTCAAAATCCCTCTCTCATGACTATTTATAATTATGGAATTAATATTTATATATTATATTTATGATATAGTTTTTAAATTTAAAATATAATTTATCACAAATATATTAACCACTCAATGTACATAAAATTGTTAACATCATCCATGTGTGTGAACTACCACATCCATGAAGCGATGTGATTCGTTTTTCAACCCCATATCACATGAATCATATATATAATTATATTTAAATAATTAATATCATATATATGATATTTTTATCATTATTTAATGATTAAATGACACTTAATTTCCTTCCATAATAATAATTGAAAAGTTAAATGGTTAGTCTTTTGTATGTATGACCTATCGTCTCCCTGATTATAACATAGATCATTTTTTATAACCATATAAAATGATTTAATCTGAACAAAAATGATGATGAATAAAAATGATAATTATGTCATGAATATTATTTTGGATATTATGAAATAATAATATCTTTGACAATAGTCAACCGACCAATGACATTATGTACATATGAATCGAATATCATACAAACATCTGAAGGGAACAAAAATAAATAATTAATTCTATATAAAATAATAATAAATGATATTAAAGAAATATTAAATGTGAAAAGTTTATTAAAAAGTATAAATTAATACAAGATTATTATTCTAGATTATAAATATTTTATGATACCAGTCAGACTCATATTAAGAGGCTTTTTTTATAAAATACCCTTATTTAGTGTATATTTTAACAGAAGTCAAAATTAATGTATTTAAACTTATATGGAATGAGTGGATCTTTCATGGTTCAGGACTTCACAATGTTTTTATCTCTCATATAAATGTATAAAATTAAATTTATAAATATTTTATCATATATACATGTGTTTATTTTGAATAATAACAACAATTTTCAAATGGAAATGTTATAGTCCAAAGGAATATTTCTGTCAAATATTTTTATTTTATAATAATGTTATGGTTCTTGGGTGATTTTTAAGATGATTCGTTGTTCATTATTATACTAATGTGGCTATGACAATTATAGATCATCAAATTAATTAGTTGATGATATGGAGTAACCTGATTACATTTCACCTAAGATATTATGGAAAATAATATGATGGGTATTCAAAAATTAATTGTGTTGGTTAATTGATATATATCTTCAAGAGATAAAAAACATGTAATAATGATATTAAAATTACTAAATAAGTAATATGTATTATTAATTTAATATTTCTATATATTTTATAGTAAAATTATGATTTCATATAGTTATCTAGGAGCATATCATTTATGGGTGATAGTTATAACTTTATGAAATATTTTAATGGAAACATTATTTATTGTTACTATTACTTTATGTTCTCTAATGAAAATGTTTATGGAATTATTTATGAAAAAATATTATTTTGTTGGTAAGAAAAAATTTACAAAAAAAATGGTCAACTTTTTATAAGTATATTTGGACCAATGATTTCATTTTTTCATTTTAGGTCGCTTATAAAGATTATATTCCAATCTCATGTTTTAAAGTTTTTTAGATGATTTAATAGATATTAATAACAAGGTTGAGTTCACGATAAAATTTCTAAGGATTTATCATGAAATGAAATAATTTTTTAATTTAATGATTTTTTATCGAAAAATGGATATTGTATAAATGTTCGAATTTGTAATGTCTCGATTTACTATGTTTGTGATTTTACGAATTATAAACAACACTAATACTCTATTAAATTTTTGAATTGATTAAAAAATCATTCTTAATGTCACTAGAATATTTAATGTCTATGGTTGAATCCATACTTCTATTTTCATATGAAACAAATTGTCACTTAATTTTCATTGAAAAGAGGCTGGTCTTATTCTATCTGTCCTTCAATTTTCAAAGAGATGTGTGATTGTGGATTTCTATATGCATCGTTTTGATAAATTATTCATATGTATGAGAGATAAAAAATATTTTATAACTATTTTATTGAAATTTAAAATTATAATAATTACTTTAAAGGTTAATTTCAAGTGTTATATTAAATACCAATTATTTTTATAATGTTAATATAAATTTTTTATATAATTTTTTTAAAAAAATATTTTACACTATTTGGGTGATGAATTAAATTTATTAGTTGTGTTTTATAAATTTTATGGATTTTAAATTAATTTTTTATAAACTCATATTTATTTCAAAATTGATTAACATGATAAGTGGTGTGGGTGGTTCAATAAATTTTTCTTTATTTTGATGAGATACATCAAAAAAGTTATACGTAGAAGAGTTTATCCAAATATGGAATAAATTGAGTTTTTATTTGAAGATATTATCAAATATATTTTTAAAGATGATTCGAAATAAAAGGTTATTACTTTCTACATGAAATTATACCGGGAGAATGTTTCTAAAAAAATTAATCATTATTTTAATGGGTTCATGATATCTTATTAGGTTTAATGGTTTTTGATTTTGAATTATAGGGATATATTCGATTGGGATGTGGTCTATTTATTTATTTTATTTCTATTTTTGGGTTCTCACTTCACACATAAAATTAAAATTTCAAAAATGATAGTATTGAAATGAGGTAAAAATGATTTAACATAGAATGTTTTGGAAAATATTGAAAAATGGATTTCTTAATTTTTATATTAATCTGTGGTTTGAAATATAATTTCAAACCAATAAGGAATGATTTTTCACTTGAGTACTTATTAAAAGAATTTTTTTTGTGATATGTCTATTCGTATAACTTTATATGGATTATATGTGAATGGGGATGATTCTGGAGAGGTTGTTGGACAAGAGGTTTCATAATAATATTTTATTTATTAATTTCTTACCTCCTTTTCATTGAACTACTTGGGGATCATAGATGAGTAAGGAATTATAGAACATTTCTCACTATACATTATATTATCAACTAGATCAAATATTGTATGGAAATTCCATATGGTAGTTCCACTATTGATTTCAATTTAAGGAAATTAGTTTTTTGATAGAAATAATAATGCATCGACAAGCCTCTTGATGGTTCTGAACGACATATGTCTAGGTCCACCTCCCATATTTTTTGGCAATTCCATTATAATATTGATGAGTATCCTTAAATAACTTCCCTTATTTATTTCACATAGTTTAAATTTCATTGATGTAAATATTTATTACAATTTCATTAAAAATACTTTATTAAATATGGTTTCATGGTTTTATATTATTATAATTTTTGAATTGATATTTTCATACTAAAATTATTTTAAATTGATTTAAAATTTGGAATTTTATAATCTATTTTCAAAAGTGGATTAAAAAATTTGTGTTGATAAAAAGGGGTTGAGTACCAATAAATGGGTTTTAAGGGATTGTATTTTTAAAAAATTAAATGATGTTTTATAAAATCTATTTTCTGTGATATCATATTTTCAATTATTGTGAATAAAAAAATATTATTCCAATATAATTAAAACTATCATAAGATGAAATTAAATTAATTTGAATTTCAAATATTCTATGGTGGTTACATATTAGGTATGATTTCACTCACAAAATAAAAACACAATTTGGAATTTTTGGGATGTCTGATGCTGGGTTTTTATGTGGCTATGATATTTGGAAATAGAGGGTGACAAGGATGTATATATATCATCTTTGTAACAGAGGTATTTTTTAGTTTTATTATTTTATTCTTTTATCATAGTGTGCATTTATTTATTTTCAATTTAATGAAGATATCCCTATTTATAGTTCATATACATTGAATGGTTGGTTTATTTTTATATGTTTTTTTGTTTTACATGGTGAAATGATCCTTATTAATTATGTATTGTGACCCTATCAATAGTTGTATACTCTGGGATATTGGGAATGGTCCTCAAGTATATTATAGAAATGTTTAGGTGGCTGATGGATGGATTCACTATGATATTTTTGTGACCAAATTGTATCAGAGAATGTAAACTTATTATTAAGGGTTTTCTAGGTATTAGGGAATCTACTACCATCATTGAGAATCTAGTGGTAGGTGGAAGGTAGATTTTCATGGGAACTAATTTCAAATCATCTAAATTTTTTGAGTGGTTGAATACTATGTCTTGATTTTTATTTTTATTATGATTATATTATATAGATTTTAATATATAATGATGGTTTCTATGACCTCAAGGACTATAATAATAATTTCATTGGTTGGTTTAAGTTTTGGTGGTCAATGTGATGAATAAACTAGGGTATCATAGTTTGAAAACATGATCTCATAATGTGTATAGAGCCTAAGTGGAATGTTTTAAAACATTGATAGATCCTATCACATGGGTGGATCATGATTTACTAAAACATATGGCTAAACCAAACACTATTATATGGGACCTATATATTATTTACCCTCCAATATATTTTAGATCAATCCTAAAATTGTATGTTGTTTGTATTATATAATATAAGTGAATTTTTTGGTAAAATATTTTCATTAAATGTGGTTTTATAGATAATATTTTTTAAATCCATGTTATTTTATATTACATATTCAAATTTTAGTAATTGGAATATTATTTTTGGGTTATATAAGGGAATTTGGTTTTTTATATTTTGATTTATATTATAATTTAGTTTAATTTAAATGTATAACAATATTTTTTAAAATAGACTCATGTGATATATTTTTGGGTAAATGAGATCTTATTTTAATGTTATAATTTTATGAAGACAAAATTTTAAAATGGAAATTTTTAAATTTTTTTATTTTGAGTAAATTTAAAGATAATATATTTTAAAAAGGAAATTTTAAAGTTATTAAAATTATTTAACTTATTTTCAATTACTTTAGGATGTGTTTTTTCATAATTTAGTTTTCCGAAAATTTTCCAGTTAATCATATTGTAATTGAGATGCATTTCATTTTGAAATGCATACCATTTTGTAGGATTAAATGTGATAATATTGTTTTTGAATGAGAATTTTTTATGGCTGTTCGGTTCTTGAAAATAATTGTTCTTAAAAGTGTATACTTTGTATTATGTTGGTGTTGGGATATTTTGATTGAAAACTAAAACTATATTAATTCCATGATTAATAATAGTTTAGGTATTCCACTTAGAAAGGTATTAATAAATATAATGAGTTTCACTTTTTCCCTTATTATAGTCTTCCTTATTGGTAGATTTTCCATGAATCCAAGTGTAGTGGTTTATTTATGAATTATATCCTTAAATACTTCTTGGGATAATTTCCTTATATTTGTAGTTATATAATCTCTGATAAAGGAATGTTTTTAGTGGAATGGATGGGGAGTTACTTTTTGAAAGTACTTTATTTAGATTATAGACATTGGGAGACTTAATTTTTGGTTTATGTCACAGATTTCATGGATTCTCTTTTATATATGGTGTTGAATGTATGATATGTTTATACCCTTTTGTTTTTTGTGGATGGTAATAGATTCCTTGGTTTATAACATGGCTTGATGCTTTTGTATTCTCCTCTCTTTGGATTTCCAGTGTTTTTATCTCTTATATCCTTTTTGAAGAAGATATATTTTTGAATTGATCATGGGTGACCATTTGGGAACTTTTTGGTTAATAACGATGTCTTCTTCCTTTGGGAAGTTGAGAATATAATTTTTCATAAATTGTTGTAATTTATAAAAGAATGGTTTCCAATAAAGAGGTCATAGATTAATATTTTATGTTGGTCAAACCATTTTGTATCCCATTTTTAATGTTTTTTATTCATATATGTTAGAATTTATTCATGGGTTTCATATTTCTGGTATATGATGGTCTTGGAGATATATTTTCTTATGAATTTTAAGTCAACCTATTGTCAATTGTCCCATCCAATTTTTCATGTGAGTATCTAATTTTTTATTCACTAATATTATTGTATAAATTAGTTTTAATTGTATATATTTATATTCTTTAATTTATTTATATTGAATTCTCTTGTATCATCATATTATTTGAGAAATTTTAGAATTTATAAATAGTTATGTGACCTATACTCGGTATCCATTTCTATTAGGCTCTTAATTCATAATAATGTAGTGTTAGACAAGTGGATGTGTTGGGAGATTTTTTGAATTGATAATTTGGATTAGATAATTAATAATGGTTAGTAGGATTCTCATATAGTCTATCACTTGATATTTCTCCATGGAACCCACCTCATTCCACAAGGTGTGGTTTTGGTTTTATGTTAGTTTATTGAATTTTATCTAAGGAAATTTTAGGGGAAATATGGAATGATATGGGGAATATAACACCTCCTTCCACTATTTTGGATGTAATTTTTTATTATGTTACTCAATTTTTGGACATATTTAAATTATAACATGATTTGTATTTTAATTAATTTTAGGATATTTTCCCTCTCACATTCACCACTTGTATTTTTGAAATCATTTAGCTGACTCTTCCTTGAATTTATAAAGATAATGAATTGAATAAACCATTTGGTTACCCTTAAATATGGTCATTATTATATATTATTAAAATGGATTGTTTTTCTTACATGGGAAGTTAATATTTTGGGATTCCATTATGAAACTTATTATAAAGAGCGTGACTTATATTTTCAAGGGGGTTCTCTATAACACAATTTTTTCATGGATATTTGAAACCATGGAGAAACTACATGATGTGAAACTTATTTTAATAGCACTATTTTTAATGGATGATTCTTGTTTAGTAAACTATAAAACAAAAACATATGGTGTTTTTTTATATCTAGTGAAGTAAAAAACTATTTCCATATAGTTTACCAGGACATGTTACCAAAAAATGTGTCCATTCATTACATTTTACATTTTTCGTTTTCTCATGTTGAGTAGATTAATATTTAATATGGTTTCTTATATGTTATTTTTCTTCTAACATTTCCAATCATGGGTGCCCATGGGCTATATCTCTCTCTATTTCATCTATTATTTAAGACCTCCTCCTTCAATTTGATCTAATTGGTCAAGGTAAATCGATCATTTCCTCTTTTTATTCCCCCCTAACAATTTCTATATTTTCAATGATAAATCACCACTTCTACAGACCATATATGGATTCCAAGGTAAAAATAGATGTTTGGGTGGTTTTTATTTAAGTGTATTTTTTATTAGGTATTTATTGTGACTCTATGAAAAATTATAAAGATTTCATGGTCATTGGGTATAACTTCTATCTTAATTTCAATTATACAGAAGTATGTGATTTTTTATATTTCATTGATTTCGATATATAATTGGGTGCATATGGTACCACCCCTAGGGGGTGGTACCATTCTACCTGTGGTTTATGTTGTTCACACACACAAAATATTTAAAACCAAATCAATGTTCTGAATAGGGAATTATTTCAAATTCCCTTGGTGTTCTAATTCATTCCCTAATGGGGTGAAAAGATAAGGATAAAACATTGTCATAATTAGATGAAATATATCAAATATATTATGAATGGTCCATTGGGGTCTTACACCTGATAAGGTTACTTAATGGTAGTGATATTTTTCTGAATAGATGAATTCATCGACATGCTTACGAATAGTTTTGAATATATTGTTTATAGATTCACCTAATCAATGTTATTAGGATTTCACTATTTTACGTGAATATTTATAACTTGTAACATAACTTCATTGAGTTCTACAATTTGCCTCACCTACATGGAAACATTTATTTCCCTTTCATACACTCTTATTTTTGTTATATGAATTCATTGTGTTTATTATGTTATTCTTACATGAAACTAATATTTTTAAAATTCTATAACAATGATATAAATGGTAATGTTTTATAATGTGACTTATGGTTTTAAATGGTATTTATGAAATTTAAATGGAGATTTAAAAATACTTTTTTGTATATTTTTTAATATAAGATAACGAAATAGAATTTTATACGTTTTTTGAGGTGATATCATATTTTTCATATGTGTAATTTCAATATATTCTCATTCAGACTAGTGTAAAATTAAATTTTATTAGTATGTAATTTTTTAAAAAATAATTATGAGTATTTTTTCCACCCCTATATTGAATTAATTATTTTATTTGTGTAGTTATTATGGATTGTTAGGTTTCATGAGTTTCCTCTTCTTGTATGGAACAATATTTTTTTTATATCAGTAGTGGTCTTGTGATAAATAGAGTAGTATGGGTTAAATTTATGTATTGGATTAAGTTATGTTTTTTTACTTATGATTTATATGTATTATCCATGTGGATTATATCATAATTTTTTATTATACTCTTCAGTTTTGACAATACATTCCTTAATTACTAGGTTTTTCACATGTCCTTATTTATATTACATATACCCTAATTGGTTGATTTTTATTTTTTATGTGCTTGTTGATTATATATGGTAAAATAATTTTTATTTATTATGTTATGATATCCTACCCAAATTACACACCTCAGACAATTCAAAATGTGCCTCCATCATATCATCGTCTAGTTCGACTGTCCAATAGATAAATGTATGGTGCTGGTTCAGGAAAAAAAATATAATGCATCTACATTTTTCATATTTTATTTTTTACTTGAATGTGATAATAAAAATCAATATTTATAAAATTATAATAATAAAAAACAACATGAAATTAACTAAATTACTTATACAGGGATGATTAACTCTTTGTGATTAGCTAATTTATATTGACTAGTTTGAAGTATACCATGTCAAAAAATAATCAAATTTAATTTAAAATTTATGTAGTATAAATAATAATGTCATGAAATATATATAAAATAATCAATATATTAAATTTATATGAAATTTTAATAATTAGTGGGTGAAATCATTGATATTCTTCTTTGATTATTCACAAGTGACTTTGATCCTCTAAACAGTTGTTGGATATATCCTTCTCTAAAATTTAACCATTTTCACTATAAAATAATATCTAAAATATTCACATATATATATATATATATATTTATTATGTATATAAGTGAAAATATTCACAAGGAAAAAATGGATCTATAAATAATGGCAAATATCATTAGCTTACTCTAAATGTGGAGGTTCTTTTATTTTTATCATTTTGTAGTTCTGACTAGTGTAATAGTATGGTTTTTCCCATTGTTACTATATCATTATATAGAAGTTAATTAAATTTTTAATGAATAATAATATTATAACTATTATCATTATGAATATACACAATCATATTTTCAACGAAACGATTTTTTTGTTTTATTAAATGTGGCTTTAGTGAATATAAATTTTCTTCTCCATCATCCTACATTACAATATGATAACGAAATTGTTTCTTCCCATAAATAATACATGGATTTATTAAAAATATAAAATAGTGAGTTTACCCCATCATCTCCTAGAACTATGATCAAAACTATAGAAATCATTTTTGTCTTCCTCGTAAGAAATTTTTATCAAAATGATTTTATAATTTGATCTATAATCCGCCATAAAATAGTTTTTATGTGAGTCTGATTCCATATTCTCATCATCACTAATTACAATGTCTTTTTTTAGTTTTCATTTAATTGATTCCAAAATCCATGAATGTGGTCATTACATTACTTATAATTCACCAATAACGTTTCACACACTAATCTATGAATACATACATAATAAAGGAAACATCAAATCCGATTTATATACTAATATTTAACAAATTAAGAAATTTATTATATTATTCTCATATCATGAGAGTTATTTATACCCAGAAGTATGATATATAGTAATCCTTTTGAGATCATGACCACTCAATATGTCAATAATATAACTATTTGTCTATATTTCATTAAGGAATCTTCAATATCCATGTTTCTTTTTTTTCAACAAATGTATTGATAATTATATTTTTTGTTAGACCGACATTACCTCATTAATCCCCATCATGGAACCCCCATAAATCGTTTATTCCATTTTCATTCTCCTTCATTTATTAGGAATTATAACCCTTTAGAATAAAAAATAAAAATACTCAACCCCTTTTCAAAAATAATATAGAATTTGGATGGGGAAATATAGTTCATGTACTCCTGTAGATTTTATGTAAAATATAATATTTATTCCTCATAAAATTAAATGATGGAATCATTTTGAAAGAATAACATTTAGATACCTCAGGATAATTAATTTATTGAACCATACACTATTTTTAGATATCCATAATTCATCTTCATGTTGTGGAATTTTAGTTGAAATCATCTTGTTTTGAAAATGATTGTTACATTGTATTGTATAAAAAATTAATTAAAATTTTGTTATCAAAACTAATTTTCAAAGGGTGAGTTAAATATACTCCCATATATTTATGTTGAAATTATATCCAAATTAATTGTGTTGTATATTATGATTTCAAGTCATAATCCATTTCCATTATGATTAAATATAAAAAAGTTCACATCATTAAGCGACTAGTAATAATTTTACTCTAAAAAATATTACTCCTCCCCAAGTAGATATTCAATATCCAATATAAATTCACAATCAACATCTGAAAATCCATATATATGATTTATATTTTTTATACTATATAATTTATTAAAGAGTTTCATTAGAATAATTAAATATGTTCTGTATTTTAATATGATTTTATTACATTTTATTTATTTTGATTCCTGCACATATGTTAACTATATACATAGTCACTCATCATGGTGTTACATTCCCAACCTGGGTGTCACTAAATTTATTCCCCAATCCTTTTCATCCAAGGACATCAAGCATGCCTCCACATACAATAGATATTTCCAACAAGTGGAGAGGGTATAATAAGTAATTTGGGGGGCCTATACCCTCATTGATAGTGTAATCCACTACCAAAAACAATATAAATAACGAATGTAAAATGAAACAACCCTTAAATAAAAAAGAAAAACATCTCCCAAACTATTAAAAAACAAAAATCAAATACAAAAAGGTTATTCCATACTAGTAGTGTCACAAGTGAATAATACCCAAAATAAGGGAGAATGAAAAAAACCGCACGTGGGTGCTAACTCTATGTCTGGAAGCTCATCTATCCATATCCCATGTCCATATCAACTCCCATGGATATGGCCATTTCCCATGTACTGGACACCAAGCAAGAAATGTTATTGTGTACCCAATGACGGCCTGAGTAGTTTTTGAGTATAATGCAGTAGGTCCCCACCAATGGTGCCTATAAATATACATTCTAAGAGATAGTGCATGAAGTTTTTAATAAAAAACTAGAAAATGAATGAAAATTTTAGGGCCACCAGTTAACAATATATATTGATCTATACTAACTAAATTTGCAATTCATTATTTATATTTCACAACTAGTTTTTCATCAATAACACAAGGTTCATTGAATTCATCAATTTAATAAGTGAAAAGGTACGTTTCTGACTCACCAGGGATAAAATATCACAACATCACAATATATTCAACATGAAGCCTCGGTCTAGGTGGATTGAAACAATTAGGGGAATAGAACTATGTCCCCTTTCTCTAACCCTTGCATTGTGGGTGGAGATAGAAAATCTGTCCAACCAAACCCATGGGAGGAGCCGTAATCCATTATCCCACAACTAAATCCATGATAACATTATTATCCAAACAGTCAAACACACACAAACCAAATCACAACCAAACACAATCAATACATATTATAATCATAATCCATAACAATCAACATGTAATATTATATTGTTCCATAACCCATTAACACATTTCCATTTACATCACTTATCCCATTAATCCCAATTAAAATTCCCAATCCTAGAATTATATGTATATTCAATAATTATCTTTTTTAAACCCATTATTCACATTATTAAATCCCCTTATGAGATATCATTCCACATATTTTCCATTCCACATACCATTATCAATTCAACATATTCACCGTTTCACAAGAACTAACTCGATTAGGCATATGTAACATATTTCATAAGCCTATTACATAAAACCCAATTATCTAATATCCCATTTGGACATCCATTAAAAATATAAACATACTCAACAAGGGATTTACATGATTTCACAACAACCTAGAACATACATAGCTAATTCTAGGTCCATAATGTATTAGCACACCCCATATATGGCCTTAAATGGGTGAAATAATCCTCAATTAACCCCTTTGAGACCATGAGGGTTTCCGTTAAACATTTAGACATGAAAAAATACCAAATCTTATGAAGGGTTTCTATGTCCCAATAATAAGTGACAAATGTAATGTTTGGACATGTAAAAATCTAAAACAAAACTTTCGGATTTAAAATTTAGAACACATACATCAAATCCATTGGTGAACACAATCCAAAACCTGAACTTACATACAGATTCATCCATTACATAAATCATTAACCAATATTTCCCCAAAAAATAAGCTTTTAAGATATTTAGATGAAGAGGAGGGAAATATGAAACCCCAAATCGAGAAGATGAAGGAATGAGGGTATTAGACACACATGAAGCATCGTTATGAAATCGAGGGCCCTCCAAACGGCCTAGAGATGATGAATATATATCTTTGGATGCTCTTATGAGCTTTTTTCATCACTAGAGATGAAGGAGGAAGAGAGGAGTTAAATCCTAAGTTGGGGTTACAAATATCATTGTGGTAATTTTGTAATTTTCTGCACTTTATTAAGATGTACGGTTTACCGTGTGCCAACCATACTTGAGCCTCTTTCATAGATGCACAGTTACCTGTAATGCTCTGCACACATTTCACTAACCTTTCACAAAAAATGAAACATGAAAAAATATATCCTTATTTTCATCATCCATGCCTCAAACCCTAATAATACCCCCAATATGTCTCATGAACTTCATAAACAACTATTTTATAAAATAAGACTCTTGAAATAAATCATAAATAGAAACTTATCTTAATTAAAAATTTATGATCTTACTACCTCCCCACCCTATAACAACTCGTACTTGAGCTGTATTCTTAAGCATCGTTGTGCTTCTGCAACTAGGACACATGGCCTCTGGGTGGACACATCATTTCTTATTTTTCCAATGTTATTTATGCACATTAAAATTGTATCAAAAAATTCTAACCAAATTTATGATCTTTCCTCGGATGGCTTACTCACCACAACCCACAACACAATCTGGATATTGTTTAGGAGCTGCATCAAGTCAAACAATAATTCAACCACTAAAACATCATAGAGATAACATAGGTATTAGTGCATAAATCATAGAACACATAAAATTCACACATAGCATTATAACATCATAATGGAAATGATTAGCATCCCATTGGTCTAATCCACTTCGCAACTAATGACCCAAATCACATGACACCTTTTTTAGTTGGCTTCATTACCCTAACAGTATCCAAATACCAGAATCACCTAAAGGAAAAAACATGATATTTCCAACCACATTTACCATATTACATATGTCCAATACTCAGGTCCCTATGATCCATTTCCATAACCATACACCCAAAATAAACCTTGTTCTAGGGCACTCAAATTACTAAACTAATTTCAACGGTCACTCTCAGAGGTCACCTACCAAAACATTGATCACTGGATTCCCTCTAACCTACAACTCTGATTATTTCATCAACCAAATAATTTCCCATTAGGTTTCTCTCTTCCATCACATGTTACTTGGCTCCACACTATCAATAAATGGCCATCAGAATCTCAACTCAGCCTTCAGAACGTACCTACATGTTCTAGATCACCGTTCTTGAACACACCTCTAAATATTACCATGTACATTCATCTAGAATTTCCGTTGAAACTTTTAGGAATGAAATTACTACACTATCCATAATAATTATAACAAAAATGTAAACATATACATGTTAGAAACCATTTTTGAATATCACTTTACACTAAAAAATCAAACTAGTGGGGCTCTGCAGTCCATAACATCCATTCCAAATTACCCTATCATTTAGACCACCCGACTGGCTTTCCTCGAACACCCATATTCCATTGATAAAATGATTCCATTATTAACATTATTATGGTCTTCACCTACTTTATGTTATTTCTATCATCATATTCTCCCAATTAATTCATCCCAGAACTCCGGTTGGATTCTTCCCACACTAAATAATTTCCCTTAAATCCATCATCGTCTTTACTGTCCCCATCATAATTCCCAACGTAATCACTCCAACCATTAATATCCTAACCCAAAGAGAATAGGTTTTCCCTAAAACCATTCAATAATTATTAACGTGATCATCACATCCAACATCCACTAAAATATATTTTCAACTTCCCATATATGTCATTCACTCCTAGCTAAGTCGTGTTGTCCCCAAATGACTAATACTGTGTCATTTAGCTTCACCAATGGAATGAAACCACATCACATGGATAAGTTAACCTCAACATCTAGACACTCAAATACCACACCCTATAATCCTACCATATTTTAACTCTGTTTTTTTGGATTTATAAAATAGAACCTCTCTTAATTAAAACTGTTTTCAAATCATTCCATACCCTTCAATAACATCAGCAGAAACATCTCAAACATCATTTGGAACCACCCTGATCTTAAATCAAATTCTTGGAGAATCTATCGTCAATGTATCTCATGGACTCTTTGAGGTAACCAAAATTCACCCTATAGGTTCCTCATTGACATCTTGGTGCCACTACATCAAATCAACATTTTCCTCCCCACATCTAAGACTGATTTATCCCTCCAACACATGGAAGTATCATTACAATTTTTCTCTAAGAGGTATTCCAAACATGCGCCCTACACTAAATCACAAGGAGAACCCAGAAACATTTACATTTACATCCATATTTATGAAAAATATTAAAATTAACATCACATTGTGCCCGTTGTTGCCTTCCGTGAATGGAACCCATGAAATTCATCAACCCCCTGTCCATCTTGAGGAAAATACCTAAAAACTGTCGATGGTGAATATCCCACAATCTAGCTCCACATATACTACACCATGAAATTACACTATAGGATTCCATTCAAGAAAAATACCTCCCAATATATTGGCATAATGCAGGAGCTTCTCAATATACCTGGGACGATGTCAAGATGTTGGAAATGATCTCACAACTTGTGGATTGTTACAAAGACTTCGATGAATTCCACCAACAACATATCCAGTGCTAATGTCATCTCCTAGAATGGGAAACCATGAACTCCCAAGGATCTTTGTATTCCATGAATCACACATCTCACTAGCACATAACCAACACTGCTCCATGACCAACCACTAAGAATCCCTGAAATAATATTTTCCTGTGGAACTACTTTCTCTATAGTACTAAATTTTTTACGTCAATTCTTGATAGTTATTCAAAAAAAAACACAACAGTTTCTCATAATCATGCATTTTAATAATCATACTCCAATTCCCACTTATTCACCTAACCATGAATCTTAGTTATTCATCCTCATCATCCAATAAGCATCCTATAAATATCACCCAAAAACCAAACAATTCATAGAAACAACTCAGCTACATGATGACCCTCGCCTTAGTGCCACCTTCAAAACAAAAGCATATAAATGCCCTTCAGTCACCCATGTATCTTCCACTTGAAAAAAACATCAATACATACATAAAATACAACCATTCAAAAAAATATTACATCATATAGAATTAACTAGGCGATCTTATGAAATAACGATGAAAAACTATACAATTTACCAAAAATGTAGTGGTACTCATTATATATTTATTCAACCTCTAATGTGTCTCCCATGTTTCAAATAACAAGTCACCAACATCACTTTTCTAATGTTCCTCAAGGTGAAAATTTGTTTTCAGAATCAATCAATGCGTAACAACAACTCGATCCACAGGATGAACCATAAATCATCCACATAGCCCTCTATGTTGAACCCACATCGAATAACACAATCCATGTCACAGTGATAACTTCGAAGTCATACACCTATGGAAACATACCCAAAATCACCTAGAACCCATACGACCTCTGTTTTAGTTCACCTTGAAGGTTTAATGATATAGTCTCCTTAAAATATAGTTGCACAAGAAAAATCTACAATTAATCTTCCCAGACCACACACATTAAATTATGAATAGAGAAACATTCTAGAACATCACTCTCACTCCTATATTAATACATGTCTTTCCTAGCACACAAAATGACTAATTACACTTTGTTCCACACCAAAGGTAACTATACACATAAATTAAAACTACGAGCAAAACATCCTCTTCATAATCCAAAAAGAAATCACCAGGGTTCCTACTCATAAAGACACCAAAACACATGCACTATCCTATGATCTAAAAAATACTCCATATTATCATGACCCATATGATTTTCCATAGTCACATTACCCAACAATGCCTCATGACCTAATGCACACATTTCAACTGAGGATTCTCTAATTACATATCCTATTCCATATCATAACCAACAATGTTTGGCATCCTATTTACAGGGCCTCATACTTGTGGGCACTCAGTAACCCAAGCCACCCAGAAATGGTAATGTTAACAACAAAAGCAATACCTTCTTCCTGGTTCTCCCAAAGTTTTCATAATTACACATTGTTTTTATAATTTACTTCACCATATTCAAACTCAAGAATTCACATTTTAATCTACCGTTCACCAAACATATCAAACATATTCACCTTATTCATGACCATAATCCCAAACATTCTCCTCAACAAACACTCCGATGAATGATAAATATTGTTGAACAACATATGGAAGAAATATTATTCCATTAACATTAAACAACCCATTTTTTCATACACAATCCCAAAATTCTTCATCAAACGTATAAAACTACCCTCAACCAACCCATCCATGGTCATGGATAACAGGAGGTAACTAACTCACATGACCACAAGCCTTACAATCTATACCATTTCAAAATTATTTTCACATCACCACTTACTCTAATAACATTTAATTTCACATATTAATTTATTAAATGTATAATTCCTTAATTATTGATTAATATTTGTCACCCATTTTTATCAGGTTTTTTGGATAAACACAATTTTCAACACTTTTATGAAAGTAAAATCCATTATACCATCTGTGTATCACACACTAATCCCATGTGTGTGTTCCTACTATGATGCATGTCACTTTTATACATATGTGACTAGAATGAGGCTTGAATGAAAAACTTTGTATCATTATGTCCACTATAAACATATCATAAAATAGTCACATCACACCACATTTGAACCACTCACTGGTGAGATATCATCAAATGTAACAACACACAACAAGAATAATAATTCCAACCCTGGGTGGCTTGGGCCATCCCCCATACCAGTTTTTGCAACTCTCTGGATGGAGATCATTACCAAGTCCTGAAACTATCCTAATATATCATATACCATCCCCAAATATGTAGAATAAAAAATTAAACCCTTCGATACTACTTTTTCAAATCCCCAAGCCAGGTGCTACTAAATCGGTGCCCTGATACAGGTTTTCACATGACCTCAAGCGCGTCTCCCCATACACCGGAGGTTTCTCACAAGCATCAAGGGTCTAATAAGTCACATATGGAGGATATAAAATCTATGAAAAATCAAGACACAATAGAAAACAATATAAATAATTGATGTAAAATGAAAAAACCAATAAACAAGAAAGACAAACATCTCCCAAACTGGTATTGTAACGTCCTGGTTCTAGAAGCCACCAAGAGGCGCCCCGTACCTGGTCGGTCACATGGCCTCAAGCACATTTACCCAAACGCCAGAGGCTGCCGACTAGAAGCGAGGGCCTTGGGAGTGATAGTGGGGAAACTATACCCTCATTGGAAGAGTACATAATAGAAGATAAAACAAATAACAATAATAGAAGAAGAATTATACATCCATACAAGAGTCAATAGAGGAAGACTGATAAATAAACAACTGGAGCAGAAATATATGTAAATGATGCATGATACACATATTTCTAGAAAAACATCCAAACAAGTCACAATGTTAAATACAGTACCAAACCAAAGTACAAAAAAAAAACAGATAGGAAACTCCTCATCATCGCAAGCCTTGGATTGGTCCCATTCTCTCCAGCTCCAATGAAATAATGAACCTGAAGTAGAAAGGAGGTTGCCCTTATCTATAACTGTATCAATATAATCTGTTTGGGCCCAAAAGCATGACCCAAACAGGGTGTGAGACAAAGTCCCAATAGGAAACCACCCAATGGCATGTGCCTAACAGTCAGTGAATATATGGAAGGTAAAGTACAGTAAGCGGTAAACAGTAAGCAGGAGAGAGGATAATACAAAGTAGTAAAAATCCATAGTTTCTAGCATATAAACCACAAACATGAAATAACCACTCAAGAAAGTAGAACAAAAAGGTATCCTATGGGTAGTTCTCATAGTCTGCCTCCTAAGGATTAACCTACATGTACTAGAAACCCTCTTGGAGGTACACATAGTCTCACCCCTCTAGTATAGCTAAACAATAGACTCTCTGAGGAAGCACTCACCATCAATTCCCCCTATAGTCTTGTATCATACTTAAGGCTCCCTAAGGAAGAACCCAACTTCAATTCCCCATGTG
This sequence comes from Viscum album, assembly GCA_963277665.1. Taxonomy (NCBI): domain Eukaryota; kingdom Viridiplantae; phylum Streptophyta; class Magnoliopsida; order Santalales; family Viscaceae; genus Viscum; species Viscum album. The sequence continues at coordinate 1,273,899,944 of OY728146.1, forward strand.
GCTCGCATCGAGGAACAATAGACTCTCTGAGGTAGCACCCAATGTCAATTCCCCCCTATGGTCACGCATCGTAAATTAAAGACACTCTGGAGAAGACCTTACGTCCATTCACCATATGGTCCACTACACTAGGATCTCACAACCCTGTGTAAAACAACATGCATAGCACGTGTATCGGCACAAGTTATCCCCAATAACTACTTGTCTATCATTCTAAGGGAAAACAACAAAATAGTACAACAATTACACTATACTACAACTTGGCGTGGAAAATGGAAAAACACCAAACAAGAAAAACAGCATGGAAAAACATTCAGAGAACAATACAATTTAACCTATGCACAAGAAATTAACTCCACTCAAGTAATCAAACAAGGAGGGAAAACAACAAGGGAAACACAAGAAACACACAATACCCCATTGAAGGGTATTGGTGGAATTTGCACAAAATATTCACTGACTTCCAATAGAAAGGCACAAACCACATACCTCGATTCTAGGAGATCGATATAAGTGAACCTCGATGATTGATTCCCCTTAGAACGTTGAATATCTGAAAAAACGTTCAAAACACTCAACCCATGATAACTTGAAAATGAGGAGGAATCATGGAACAATGCTAAAGCAGGAGAGAGCTTACCGAGACGATCCCAATGGAATCGATGACGGCTGAAATGGAGATCAGATGGAGGCTCAAGAGGTCGGGGATGAATCGCGGCCGTACAGGAGATATCAACCAAACGAAACCTGGAAGAAGGTCATTCTGGTGATTAGGAATGACCTCGGTGTGTTTAATGAAAAAAAGAAAATACACGGTGTGTACTTATGGGGTACATAGCTTGTACTTTGTTTTTACGTACTTCACTTTACGTGGCCTCCACATCACCCCTACACATCGTGTGTGTGGCCCGGACACATCCAGCACATGGCCTGGCATGGATAGGAAGTACACGATGTGTACTCAGAAAGTACACGACATGTACTTCAAAATTTTCCAAAAACCCCACTTTTCTCAATAACACTAGGAAAAGAAATACATACCTAAAAATGAAGATCCATGTTCTTTAAAACTTCCCCCATTAAAGAAATTCATCCCTGAATTTACCTAATAAGGAGGAGAAGGAGAAACTCCAAACAGCTCCGGCCACTACGATCGTACATCGACCTCCCTTTACCAGGTCGCGTCCTGTACTCTACCGTGCTGCCATAGCTCTCATACTAGAGAAACCGACTTCCCACGGAGAATCATTGTACTGCAATCGATAATCTGGATAGGATGATCCTCAAACGATGCATCTGCTTTGAACACAACCTCCTCGGGCTGAAAGACATGAGACGAGTCTGAAAAGTAACATCGGAGCTGAGAGACGTTGAAGAATCCATGCATGTCTTGGTACCTATGAGATAACAGCAACCGATAGGCAACCGTCCCAACTCTCTCCAATACCTCAAATGGCCCAACATACCATGGTGAAAGCTTACCATGTCTCAGAATTCTTTTGTGTCCCCACCAGGGTGTGACACACCGGAAAACCTGATACCCAACCTCAAACTCTAGAGGTCATCTCCGCTGATCAGTATAAGAATTCTGTCGAGAATGTGTTGTAGCCATCCTTTTCCGAATCAACTCTATCTTCTCTATGGTCTCCTGAATAAGACAAGGCCCCAATAAAAATGTCTCTCATACCTCCATCCAGCATAAGGGTGATCGACATGGCCTACCATACAAAGCCTCGTAAGGTGCCATCTGAATAGTCACCTGAAAACTATTATTGTAGGAAAACTCCACCAGAGGGATATGCTTCTCCCAAGAACCGTCAAAGCCTAGAATTCAAAATCAGAGCATATCCTCAAGAACATAGATCATACGCTCAGACTGGACATCTGTCTGGGGATGGTATTCTATACTCAAAAGTACATGTGTACCCAAATCCTTCTGAAGTCCCTACCAGAACCGAGAAGTAAATTGTGTATTCCTGTCTGAAACAATGGAGTGGGGGACTCCATGAAGATGCACAATTTCTCGGATGTAAAGCCGTCCCAGATCTTCAACACTGAAGGTATCCTTGATCGATAATAATTGAGCAACCTTCGTAATCCTGTCGACGACAACCCAAACAACATCATTCACTCGAGGTGACCTCGGAAATCCAGTCACGAAGTCCATCGTGACATCATTCTATTTCGACTCCAAAATGTGTAACTACTGTAAAAGGCCTGCTGGTCTTTTATGTTCCGCCTTCACTAGCTGACATGTAGAACACCTCAAGATAAAACAAGCAACATCTATCTTCATACCTGGCCACCAATACTGGCGATGAAGATCCCGATACATCTTGGAGATGCCAAGATGAGCTGACCAAATAGAGGAATAAAAATCATGTATCAGCTCCTCACGTATGTTTGGTGGCACCCATAAGCGTCCCTAGAAACACAAGACCTCATCCTCTTCCACTGTCCATCCAGGAAGAGGGTCCTCTCCTGACTCACTCTCCTGCAAGACTAAGACTTCTGAGTCTAATAGCTGTCTCATCCATACCCGATCAGGATGAGTAGAGGTAACAGCTACAAAAGATAGGAAAGTCTTTCCCTATCTGTCGTGCACCTTCAGATGCATCTCAGAGAACAGTGCCATAAGCTGCCACTCACTATTGGCCTCTTGATCTACCTGAATCTTAGTTCTCCTGCTCAGCTCATCTGCGACTGTGTTACCCTTTGCCGGCATATATGCATGCTCGAAATCGAAGGACTGATGATACAAGACCCACCTGCGCTGTATTATATACAGATCATTCTGGGTGAAGATGTATGTGAGACTCTTGTGGTTGGTAAAAACCACAAAGTGATCTCACAGACGGTAATGTCTCCAATAGCATAAGGCATTAACAACAGCTACCAACTCCAGGTCGTGCATCGGCTAGTTCCTCTCATGTGGCCTCAATTTCCGAGACCCATACACAACGACTACATCACCCTACATAAGCAAAACGCCCAGCCTGATACCTGAAGCATGAAAACAGACTGTATAGCTCGTTCCTGGCTCTAGAAAGATGAGTATTGGTGTTGACGTGTACCTTCCCATCAGCTCCTGAATGGCTGACTCACAAGAATCTGACCATAAGAACATCACCCCCTTCATGGTCAGACATGTCAATGGTGCTTCTATGTGTTAAAAGTCTTGAATGAAGCGTATGTAGTATCGATCCAGCCCTAGGAAACTCTGGACCTCAAAAACATTCTTCGACTGATCCCATGAAATTACAGCTCTCACTTTCTCTAGGTCCACGGATACTCCTACCTTTGAGATGACATGTCTGAAGAAACCTAAGGAGAAGTACTAGGTCAGATGAAACCCTTTTCCTGTAACTCCTCCAACTGCTTCTTCAGCTCCTGCAACTTATGTGTAGCCATCATATAGAGAGGAATGGACACCGGTGCTGCTCCTGGCATGAGCTCGATAGAGAAGTATACCTCACACTTCAGAGGAAAACCTAAAAAGTTCTCTGGAAAGAAATCTCTGAAATGATCCACCACTGGAGGAAAGTCCAACATTGAAGTCCCACAATCATCCAGATAATGACCAGCAGTCTGGGCCATCACCCCTCCTAGCCGATGATGCTCGTGTCCTGCTTGACTCACCCGATCATCCCATTCTCCTTTATAAAGAAAAGGCTCACCCTCTGGTGAGATAAAAATCACCCTACGGAGATAACAGTCGATGAATTCCTGGAAGGGAACCAACCAGTCCATCCCAAGAACGACTTCATACTCAGTCATCTCTAGGGCATAGAGATCCCATAAGAAACAATACCATTCATCCTCGAGAGGGAACTCTCTACATTGACGTACACTAGATGTCCTCGTCCCCAAAGGTGTGTCTAGTGTCAACAAGTTAGCCGAAGAAAAGTTATAGATCCCCAGGATCTCCACAACAGCAATGGAGATAAAGCTATGTGTAACACCAGTACTGAAAAGAGTTGAAGATAAAACTGAGGCTACTAAAATCGTACCTCGAACTGTAGAAGGTCTGGGATCCTGCTTGTAACGCCCCGACCCCAGCTACCCAGAGTCGGTGCATTACTTTGTAACATTGGCATGATCACAAAAGATCAAGTCTCGAAAGACCGATTAGTTTAGTAGCCTTGGAAACACTAGATACATTCATAAACGTTACATTACATCATAAAGTGAAAAACTAATAACAAAGTCTTCATAGTCAACACTCATATCCCCTTATGACTATCCCTGTAGGTCATTCATAAAATACTTCTTCACATCCTGGAAAATATTAAAACATTGAAAGGGGTGAGCTCAGATGCTCAGTAAGGATAACAATATTGCTGAAGCTTTCATAAATAAACATTAACATTTAAGGCAATGTACAACTAAAACAAAAGCCTTTTAAACTTGAACTTCAACATAACATGGAAAAAGTAAAATGAGATAATGCCTTTCACTTCTTCACATGGATATTCTACTGGTCGAATAATCACATGAAATATCAATAACCACTTTCATAATGAGGGAATGTATAATGCCGGACATTCTGAAACATTTTGTCAAGGCCTCGGCCAAGACGTCTAAAATGATTAAGGCCTCGGCCAAAACCATAAATAAAATTGGGAAAGGGCCTCGGACAATTCCACGTCTAGTTGTCTCATGAGACCTACCGATGCATCGAGGAGCTATAGCGGGCTCCACCCGTCACTTATTAAGTCTAATACATTCCTCATATGAACAGGTTTAAACATCTCATAAACCATAACATAATCCTATCACATAAAACATGCATAACGGAAACATAACATTTCCACATTTCAATCACAAGATATCAATACAACACATTGATATAATAAAAATTCTTTCAAAACCATTTTCAATACCAAATTAAAAGAAAAGTATAACATGATATTTATTTTTCATTAAAAAATAGGGTATGGCTTGTAGAGGAACCCGAAACTCAAATAGTGGTCACGGCGGCGGAGAAGTCTTTGTCGCCGCATACGTACGAAAAAAACATTCCCTTTTGTCGTTTAGTAAACGCTTCGTATAAAAAAGATTCCTTTTGAATAAACGTAAAAGTCAAAGGGGTTTATGCACCGTATAAAAGAAAGTTGTGTATAAAACCAAATATGCCTCAACGAAAGGGGATTGAGACAAAGTCCTTAAAAAGATCATTTTTTAAATAAAGAACATCTATAATTTGTATTCAGTATAATTACACATAAATAATGTACAAATACAAGATAGGACATAAAAATATCATGACATAATTTGAAAGTATGAGATTAACCCAAAGAATAGAAATTGGGTTAAGAAGTTCCCTTACCTCGTGTCTGAATTGACTCGACTGTTCTTTAACCTCCTGAATAATAAACTAGAGTTAATATATAGCTTATTAAGAACCATTTTCAATTTCATTATCCTTATTATATCACTTATTACAATGATATGAACATTATGTAATTATTTAAGTTAATAACGATCGTTTTGTCGATCTTTGGTACTTGAGTCAACAATAAGCTTCTTATAATTACAAGTTGTTTATGTGGTGAAATATCCATAATATCCAGAATTATATTCATGATTTGGATGTCATATATATCTTATATATCCAGTATATACATTCATTTATAATATTACGTAACATTTAGAGGTAAGAAATGAAATGCACCATTCATGGAGACGGTAAGCCGTACGTACGCATGAACGCTACTTTCATTTCAATTTCATATTTAATGGAACTAAATCATAATGATATAAATGTATAATATAATTCCAGTATAATATAGTGTATAATACCATTTACTCAATCCTTTATACATCCCACATATGGCATTAACGATTCAAATCACTTTGAGGGGGCGGTAGTCCGCACTTCCTAAAATGAAATTATTGCGTTTTACCCATAATGGAAATCATAAAGTATGCCATAAATGAGAAATACAGAAGCATAAGTAAAACATAAACATATTATATATCATATATAAAAATAGTGACATCTTAATGGCCACCTTTGATGGTGTTATATGAGTGTTGAACAATCATCGTTTCGTGAGGCAGAAATTCTCCATCCACAGAAACCGTATGTTCTTTAACCATTAGATGTAGGCGTGTGTAAGTGTAGCTCGAATACTTCTTATAACAACATCCTAGTATATGGAGGATACTGGTTTTGTTACAAAAGAAATTAATAAAAAGAGTTTAGGGGGGTTGGAGAAGAAAAATAAAACAAAACAACATTAGAGAAGACATTACCTCAAAATCGGGTAACTCTTTTTGATTTGAGCCAAATGCTTTCTTGGAAAGAGTTCTGCCCAAAGTGAGGCTTATAGGAGTAATAGAGGGAAGTTGGGAGAGTATTTGGGCAGAGTTTGGCCTAGCCAAATGGCTTGAAAGTGTAAATGAGGTGGGAGAGGTGTGGGCCTTTTATAAGTGGAGAGGAGGGGCACTTTTGGAAAGATTGAAATGTTACATTATTTCACAATGCTTTTCGGATTATAAAGGTCCCACACTTATATAATTCGAGGCTAAGGTGATAAGGTTTCGAAATATCCTCATCCAATAGGCATTGGACAAGTGTAGGCCTTGGATTTTGCATTATCTTCTAATTTTATTTAAATCGTTAAATAATGAGGTCATCGCTGCATCGTAATGATGTCATAAATAATTTAATTTATTTAATGTCTAAAATTATAAAAAAATACTATGATGTAGTAAATCTTTTTAGATTTCTAATTAATATTTATAGACAAAATTTGGACTTGTGTAACCCCACTTAAAAATTGTTTTAGTAAAATAACTTATGTTTGTGTCAATTTAATTTTAACATTAAATAAATATATATTAATGTCATTTTCCAACTAAAGTGGCTCCATGGGGTCCCCAAGTTGACCCATGGGTTTTCTTGGTCGTCCATGACTCATCCAATATGAGTAGGACAAGTTTCAAGCTCATATCATACTATTAAAACATTGTTTTTACCTTAAACTACACTAATTACCTTAATCGCGATTATGAACTTAAAAGTTACTATTCACCAAAAAATTATTTTAGTCTCCTTGAACCGCATTTTACTTCTTAATGACAACCATGTATGTCGGATTTTTGAAAATCAAATCACAGAAGTGGTAATATTTCATTTAAACAAAAAATCAGTTATTTAACTCCACTTAGTGGTTTCACTATTCATCGAAAATTGAAGTTTTTCAGAACAAGGCCAAAATTTCACCCTAAGCTATAATTGATATTCTGAATTCAAAAATGATGTCTATTTTACAAAATTCCAAACATATAAGTTGTATTAATTAATTTTATAATTAATTCCCGCTGTTACAACACATAGCGTGTTTTTAAGAAACAATTTATATCAAAAGTTTGGCAATTGTTTATGTCCAATTTCAATGTTAAATTAATTATAATGACCACCATTGGATAAAATGGTAAAAATATATTCTAATTATAATTTAAAACCACTAAATATTATAATTTATCACTATAAATTATTTTGATTAAAAAAGTTGTTTTTAAGTATTTTTCACTATTCATAAAAATTTAGAAGTTCTCAGAAAAATACCAAAAATTCAACATAGGCTAATTTCAATATTCCGAATCCAAAAATGAAGTTCATTTTGATAAATAAAATTTATAAAATTTCAAAAAGTAGGTATTACTATTCACAACAGCTAGTTTAATTAGTTGTGGTGTGTGTTAGAGCTCGAGGTTGCGTACAACACACACTATTGCATTATTGAAAGAGAGGCGTATCGTGGGAGCTCGGGGTGTTACATTCTCCCCTCCTTCAATAAATTGCGTCCTCGCAATTTGATATTTTTCTTTGAAAATAAATGGTTGAAAATAGAAAATACCTTTGAGGAAAACCCACATCGGAAATAAGGTTAATAAATATATAATATTAAAAGAAATCATGATAAGTACAAAGGTCACCCGATATAGCCCATTCTAGGATTCTATGAAAATATGGATATGGAATAAAAACAAACCATCAAGGTCTGATGGAGAGTTATAGAAAACAGGATTAGGAGAAAGTTTAACCACAAGAAAATTACAAACTTGTGATTGGTTAAACGGTCATTGAATCCCCAGTTGGAAAAGTTAACCGACAACATTTTTGATTTAAGTTACCTTTTATAATGTTGAGGAATTTATTTAGGAGATTTACTAAGAACGTAAGGGAATATACATACTTGTTATGTATACTTTCATTCGTTAATAAATTTTTACCACAAACCCAACTTTTACTCCAAATGGTAACGGAACTCAAAAATATTCTATTTATCCTAATTGTATAAGGTTCTAAATGTTAACACATACCATTTAGATTAGTAAAACTATTTTGTAAAAACCAGGGACTTCCTGTAGGCTAGTGGTAGGAAATAAAGGCTTGTCGCACTATGGTTGTGGGTTCGATTCCTGCAGCTTTGTCCGACGCGATGGGTTATTCCCCACCCTGCAGGTTGTCCTTTTCCTAAAAATATAGTACTATACTATTCCAAAAATAATCTTCATAAATGTTTTAACCTTATACAATACTATCCAAAGTTCAACTTAATCAACTCCAACCTTTATAGTTATCCAAAATACCTTCATCCAGACTTTCTCTAAAAGGTCACTAAATTCCAAAATCAATTGTAACATCAGATTCCCCAAACAAAGAAAAGTTTCTCTTATTGTCACATACTAAAAATATGATTACCTTAATCATATTAAAACCTTACTGAAATCAAAAAGTACTACAGTACAATCCATATATATATATCACATTATTCTTATAACCAGAATATAATCCTTGAGTCCAAAAGCACCAATACATTAATTATTCTGCTTCAACTGTAGTCACAGCATAAGATTGGCCTTGATCCCTTGGCCTTTTCTGAGGTAAGTTTCCCTGACGCTTAGGACATTCATTTGCATAATGCCCTGTTTCCCTACAATTGTAGCATTCAACTTTGACAGCCTCTTTCTTTCCCTTGCAATCACGAGCCCGGTGACCCTTTTCTCCACATTTATAACAAACTCTCATTCCTTTTAGGCAAGTACCAGGGTGATTCTTCCCACAATTATCACATAATGGAAAATCCTTCTTTCCCTTTTTCCCTTTATCTGTCTCTTGTTCCCCCGTTCCCTTCTTCTCTTGCTTTACTTTGTTGTCATAAGACTTAGAGAATTCCTTTTCTGTCTTGATAGCACACGAGACAATATCTTCGTATGATGAGAAGGATTGTGATACTAAAGCTCGACGGAGAAATGGTTTTAACCCATCAAAGAAATGATAAATCTTACTCCTTGGGTTACGTATATAATCGGCAGCATGCCTCGCTAACCTTGTAAAGTTAGCCTCATACTTTGCGACATTCTCATCCTCCTTCTGCCTCAAACTCAGAAATTGCCTTTCCATATCTGCTCGATGGTCACGAGGAAAGTATTTTTCTAAGAAAAGCTCTTTGAACTCGCTCCATTCCATATTCGATACGTCATCATCTTCCTTTGTGTTTTGAATCAGCGACCACCACTGATAGGCATCTCCAGTGAGGCGGTGAACTGCCATGACAACCTTCTCCCTTTCGCTACTCCCCAAGGCATGGAATATTTTCTCTAAGGAATTTTTCCATTTCTCAGCTACTATATGATTTGTACTCCCATTGAAGGTTGGTGGTTGTTGCCTCATGAAACGGTCTAGCATTGATCCTCCACGTTATGGATCAGGGTGCTCCATACGAGTAAGGTTATTATTCATAACCTGAGTGAGTTGTCCCAGTACGGTGAGAAGCTGATCGGCACCAGTTGTATCCTAGCTCCACAATAATTATCTTGAGCAGGAGGGCAATCCCTACACGGAGTTCGTGCATTGATACGGTTTCCATTCCTTCCACTAGGGGCCATTTCTAAACAATGACATAAACTATATTAGTTTATAAATCAAAATACATATTTCCATACTTGTAAGATAATTAACATAAATTGAACTATTTACGGATATAATCCATAAAAATGTTTTCTTTGAGGAAGTATATACTCATAACCCTTCATAGTGGTTTATAAAGAAAATGAGAATTATCCAAAGCATATCCCCCGGGAGTGTCGTAACCAAGAGTGCAGCAAGGCCCGTTGTCGTGCACCAGTTCTCGTTCGAGTCTAGCTCAAAGCAGTGTTTTCAGGTTTTACCCCTAGGTACATCTGTGCCAGAGCCGCCTCTACCTGCTCGTATCCAAACTGGGATGTATTGCTCAGAAAACTCACAAAATCTCTACAATAACAAAATTCTAGGAAGTTCTTCTATACTAATCCTCAAAGTCTATCTTTGGGATATGTGCTCTAATCAGAGTTTATCTAAATCTAGCTTCCAAGGTTAGTACTAAACTGCCTCTGATACCAACTGTAACGCCCCGACCCCAGCTACCCAGAGTCGGTGCATTACTTCGTAACATTGGCATGATCACAAAAGATCAAGTCTCGAAAGACCGATTAGTTTAGTAGCCTTGGAAACACTAGATAGATTCATAAACGTTACATTACATCATAAAGTGAAAAACTAATAACAAAGTCTTCATAGTCCACATTCATATCCCCTTCTGACTATCCCTGCAGTTCATTCATAAAATACTTCTTCAAATCCTGGAAAATATTAAAACATTGAAAGGGGTGAGCTCAGATGCTCAGTAAGGATAACAATATTGTAGAAGCTTTCATAAATAAACATTAACATTTAAGGCAATGTACAATTAAAACAAAAGCCTTTTAAACTTGAACTTCAACATAACATGGCAAAAGTAAAATGAGATAATGCCTTTCACTTCTTCACATGGATATTCTACTGGTCGAATAATCACATGAAATATCAATAACCACTTTCATAATGAGGGAATGTATAATGCCGGACATTCTGAAACATTTTGTCAAGGCCTCGGCCAAGACGTCTAAAATGATTAAGGCCTCGGCCAAAACCATAAATAAAATTGGGAAAGGGCCTCGGCCAATTCCACGTCTAGTTGTCTCATGAGACCTACCGATGCATCGAGGAGCTATAGCGGGCTCCACCCGTCACTTATTAAGTCCAATACATTCCTCATATGAACAGGTTTAAACATCTCATAAACCATAACATAATCGTATCACATAAAACATGCATAACGGAAACTTAACATTTCCACATTTCAATCACAAGATATCAATACAACACATTGATATAATAAAAATGCTTTCAAAACCATTTTCAATACCAAAAGAAAAGAAAAGTATAACATGGTATTTATTTTTCATTAAAAAATAGGGTATGGCTTTTAGAGGAAGCCGAAACTCAAATAGTGGTCACGGCGGCGGAGAAGTCGTTGTCGCCGCATACGTACGACAAAAACATTCCCTTTTGTCGTTTAGTAAACGCTTCGTATAAAAAATATTCTTTTGAATAAACGTAAAAGTCAAAGGGGTTTATGCACCGTATAAAAGAAAGTTGTGTATAAAACCAAATATGCCTCAACGAAAGGGGATTGAGAAAAAGTCCTTAAAAAGATAATTTTTTTTAAATAAAGTACATCTATAATTTGTATTCAGTATAATTACACATAAATAATGTACAAATACAAGATAGGACATAAAAATATCATGACATAATTTGAAAGTAGGAGATTATCCCAAAGAATAGAAATTGGGTTAAGAAGTTCCCTTACCTCGTGTCTGACTTGACTCAACTGTTCTTTAAACTCCTGAATAATAAACTAGAGTTAATATATACCTTATTAAGAACCATTTTCAATTTCATTATCCTTATTATATCACTTATTACAATGATATGAACATTATGTAATTATTTAAGTTAATAACGATCGTTTTGTCGATCTTTGGTACTTGAGTCAACAATAAGCTTCTTATAATTACAAGTTGTTTATGTGGTGAAATATCCACTATATCCAGAATTATATTCATGATTTAGATGTCATATATATCTTATATATCCAGTATAGACATTCATTTATAATATTACGTAACATTTAGAGGTAAGAAATGAAATGCACCGTTCATGGAGACGGTAAGCCGTACGTACGCATGAACGCTACTTTCATTTCAATTTCATTTTTAATGGAACTAAATCATAATGATATAAATGTATAATATACTTCCAGTATAATATAATGTATAATACCATTTACTCCATCCTTTATACATCCCACATATGGCATTAACGATTCAAATCACTTTGAGGGGGCGGTAGTCCGCACTTCCTAAAATGAAATTATCGCGTTTTACCAATAATGGAAATCATAAAGTATGCCATAAATGAGAAATACATAAGAATAAGTAAAACATAAACATATTATATATCATATATAAAAATAGTGACATCTTAATGGCCACCTTTGAAGGTGTTATATGAGTGTTGAACAATCATCGTTTCGTGAGGCAGAAATTCTCCATCCACAGAAACCGTATGTTCTTTAACCATTAGATGTAGGTTTGTGTAAGTGTAGCTCGAATACTTATTATAACAACATACTAGTATATTGTGGATACTGGTGTTGTTACAAAAGAAATTAATAAAAAGAGTTTAGGGGGGTTGGAGAAGAAAAATAAAACAAAACAACATTAGAGAAGACATTACCTCAAAATCGGGTAACTCTTTTTGATTTGAGCCAAATGCTTTCTTGGGAAGAGTTCTGCCCAATGTGAGGCTTCTAGGAGTAATAGGGGGAAGTTGGGAGAGTATTTGGGCAGAGTTTGGCCGAGCCAAATGGCTTGAAAGTGTAAATGAGGTGGGAGAGGTGGGGGCCTTTTATAAGTGGAGAGGAGGGGCACTTTTGGAAAGATTGAAATGTTACATTATTTCACAATGATTTTCGGATTCTAAAGGTCCCACACTTATATAATTAGAGGCTAAGGTGATAAGGTTTCGAAATCTCCTCATCCAATAGGCTTTGGACAAGTGTAAGCCTTGGATTTTGCATTATCTTCTAATTTTATTTAAATCATTAAATAATGTGGTCATCGCTGCATCATAATGATGTCATAAATAATTTAATTTATTTAATGTCTAAAAATTATAAAACAAATAATATGATGTAGTAAATATTTTTAGCTTTCTAATGAATATTTATAGACAAAATTTGGACTTGTGTAACCCCACTTAAAAATTATTTTAGTAAAATAACTTATGTTTGTGTCAATTTAATTTTAACATTAAATAAATATATATTAATATCATTTTCCAACTAAAGTGGCTCCATGGGGTCCCCAAGTTGACCCATGGGTTGTCTTGGTCGGCCATGACTCATCCAATAGGAGTAGGACATGTTTCAAGCTCATATCATATTATTAAAACATTGTTTTTACCTTAAACTACACTAATTACCTCTAATCGCGATTATGAACTTAAAAGTTACTATTCACCAAAAAATTATTTTAATCTCATTGAACCGCATTTTACTTCTTAATGACAACCATGTATGTCGTATTTTTGAAAATCAAATCACAAAAGTGGTAATATTTCATTTAAACGAAAAATCAGTTATTTAACTACCACTTAGTGGTTTCACTATTCATCAAAAATTGAAGTTTTTCAGAACAAGGCCAAAATTTCACCCTAAGCTATAATTGATATTCCGAATTCAAAAATGATGTCTATTTTACAAAATTCCAAACATATAAGTTGTATTAATTAATTTTATATTTAATTCCCGCTGTTACAACAAATAGCGTGTTTTTAAGAAACAATTTATATCAAAAGTTTGGCAATTGTTTATGTCCAATTTCAATGTTAAATTAATTCTAATGACCACCATTGGATAAAATGGTAAAAATATATTCTAATTATAATTTAAAACCACTAAATATTATAATTTACACTATAAATTATTTTGATTAAAAAAGTTGTTTTTAAGTATTTTTCACTATTCATAAAAATTTAGAACTTGTCAGAAAAATACCAAAAATTCAACATAGGATAATTTCAATATTCCGAATCCAAAAATGAAGTCCAGTTTGATAAATAAAATTTATAAAGTTTCAAAAACTAGGTATTACTATTCACAACGGCTAGTTTAATTAGTTGTGGTGTGTGTTAGAGCTCGAGGTTGCGTACAACACACGCTATTGCATTATTGAATGAGAGGCGTATCGTGGGAGCTCGGGGTGTTACACTGCTCCTGATAGGACTGCTCCACCATAAAGGTCTGGCCTGCCCCGCAGCCCTATGACCCTGCCTGACCACTCTGAGATGATCCTCCCTGATGGCACTGAATGACTGGTGACTGACTACCACATCCTCAACCTCCACCTTGGTCCAAACGGCCGGAAGAACTCTAGTTCCCCGACTGGTGAGAAACTGGTGCTGCTGCTCCTGAACGAGGAGTCATGGAAGAACACACGTCACTAGCTACTAGTGAGAAAACCTGGCAGAAACGCTGAAGGTGACCCATCATTCCACAAGATCGGCACTCCATTGGGTCTCTCTGGAACTGTGGCCTCGTGTGCCCTGCCCTTCTACACTGGTAGCATACTACCTGGCTACCTGAAGATGTATCTCCCCTCCTCGAATCACTGCACGTAGACTCCCTACGATGCTTCATGCTGTCAACTGGAGGAACAGTAGTTCTGGAAGCAGAACTACCCTTGATCGTAGCTTCAGATTCTCTCATATTGGGCTCCTCAATCAGTGCCTGGTTGACGATGGAAGTGATGAAAGTCAAGTGGAAGATATTCACCCGTGAGTGGATCTCCCACCTGAGACCATCATCAAATTTCCTTGCTATGAACACCCAAATTCCATCCCGGAGGGGTGTGAAATGCTGCATCTTGGTGAAATGAGAGGAATACTCCATGAAAGAAAGATTACCCTGCTCTAGACTCATGAACTCCCATGCTCGATCGGCCCTCAGGGTCTCCGGGAAAAAGTAGTCATAAAATATGCATCGGAACTCCTCCAAAGCCATAAACTGCTGATGACCAGCCTGTGAGATCACGTCCCACCACCTCTTGGTGGAGTCTAGTAGCATATAGGTGGAGATCTTGACCCTCCTCTCTGGAGGTGTTTCTAGATTCTCTAAGATAGTCAGCATGGCTTCCAGCCATGGATCTGTAGCCTGTGGTCCTCCTTCCCCCAAGAAAGTAGGAGGATGGTGTTGCTGGAAAACCCACGTAATGTTTGTCCTAGACGTGGAAGGAGGCAGTTCTCCCTGAAAGGTAAACATCATCCTCATAAAGCCTTCCCTAAACTGTACATCAGTGCCTGCAACTAATATTACAGCCAGTGCCAAGGCTGGCCCGACTGGAGGATCGACAGGAAGTCCCTGATAAGACATATCTAGTGTCTGATCACTATCCTGAAAATAACGTACAACCAGAGGACGTCTTAGAGGTATAGCTTTGAACGATCAAAAGAATACTTTAGATCAGGAAAATAAGGATAGAGAAAAAAGGAGTACAAAACGGAAACAGGGGAAAGAAACACTAAAGTTTCACAAATCATGACTACACGGCATGTATAAGCTCTACAAGACTTGTACTTAACTCTATCCCCCTGTCCGTGCCTCCTTGAACGACTAACCCACAAGGTCTTTTTAAGCTGAGACTACACGGCGTGTTCACTATGGACACAGCGTGTAGTGGGAATGGTTTAAACAACCTGTGTTGTTAGTTACACGACCGATCACATGGCTGAGGCTACACGGCGTGTTCCGAACAAAAAGGGCGTGTACTTGAAGACTTTTCCGACCCATGTTGTTGGAGATACAACCATGTACACGGTTGACCCTTACACAGCGTGTTCCGAACAAACAAGGCGTGTAGAGGAGGAGAGAACACCATCCCATGTTGTTCGTGAGACGACTAGGTACTGGGAACAAGGATACATGACGTGTTTATACAAAACACAGCGTGTATGAAATGATCTTCCCCGACCCATGTTCTTAGTGACACGGCCGGGTACACTGCTTACTACTACACGGCGTGTACGTACCATACACGACGTGTTCCTGGAAATTTTTTACATCCCATGTTTCTTCTAACGCGGTTAGTGACACGAATTTAAAAACTACAGGGCATATATATATAATTTATATGCCGTGTATTCTAGATTTTTCTGGGCAGTAGCTCTGAAATAGCACCGAAGCCCAGAAAAAACTGAAATACGAGCAAAGAGGTTCCAAATTCTGATCTGTGAGGGCCCATACTCCCCACAAATCAAAGCTTGAAATCCAAAATAGTCACATATAAGGGAAAACATGTCAATGATTCACCAATTTCTGATTCAAGAGGGCCCATAACTCCTCAAGAACCAAAATTTGTCGTTCATTTAAGCAAGGCACAAAACAAACAATTTTTCTATCAAACAACAGGGATTAAATCAAATAATCTATCACAAAAACATTCAAAATCTACAAAAAGTATATCACAACAACATGCAATTGATAATGCACCCTAAATGGCTTGGAAAGAATGCATGGCATGTGATTTTTATCAGGTTTCAATATGATGCATGAGATGGAACACCCTCATCTCATCGGGTTATGACAGTAAAAAAACCACAATCTCAACAATAATAAAAACACAAGGCATGTAAGTCAATATAGGTGAAATCATATCAAACGCAAAATATCAAAACCATAAAATTGCAACAAATGAGGTAGTATGGCTTTTCCCTGTACACGGGTTAGCTACTCCAGAGCACAACTTAATACCATGTACCGAATCCGTCCTATCCCTGGTTAAAGGCTCCAAATAGTAAATCAAGAGCAAATAATCCCTCTGATACCATTTTTTAACGTCTCGGTTCTGGAATACACCTAGAGGTACCCCGTACACAGTTGGTCACATGGCCTCAAGCGCATTTCCCCAAACTCCAGAGGCTTCAAACTAGTAGCGAGGGACTTGGGTGTGATAGTGGGAAAATTATGCCCTCATTGAAAGAGTACATAGAGAAAGAGAAAACAAATAACAACAATAGAAGAAGTAGTAGACATCCATGCAAGAGTAAACAAAAGAAGACTGATAAATAAAAAACTGGAGCAGAAATATATGTAAATGATGCAAGATACAAATATGTCTAGGAAAATAGCCAAACAAGTTACAATGCTAAATACAGTACCAAACCAAAGTACAAAAGTAAAATAGATTAGCAACTCCTTAGCATCGCAAGCCTCATCTTGGTCTCATGCTCTCCATCTCCATCGCAATCAAGAACCTAAAGAAGAAGGCCGCTTGACCTTATCTATACCCGCAACAATATAATCTGTTTGGGCCCAAAAGTATGTCCCAAATATAGTGTGAGAAAAAGTACCAATAGGAAAACACCCCAATATATGTGCTTAATAGTCCCTAAATATATGGCAGGTAAAGTACAGTAAGAAGTAAACAGTAAGCAGAAGACATGATAATACACAGTAGTAACAATCCACATTTTCTAGCATATAAACCACAAACATGAAACAACCACTCAAGAAAGTAGAAAAAAAAGGTAACCTTAAGGTATTTCTCATAGTCTACCTCCTAAGGTTCAACCAAAAAGTAATAGCAACCATATGGGAGGTACACACAGTCTCACCCCTCTGGTTTAGCTAAAGAAAAGACTCTTTGAGGAAGCACTCATCGTCAATTCGCCCTATAGTCTCGTATTGTACTAGAGGATCTCTGGAGAATCAATCAATGTCAATTCCCCCTGTGGCCCACGTCGAGGAACATCAGACTCTCTGGGGAAGCACTCAACATCAATTCCCTCTGTGGTCTCGCATCGTAAATTAAAGAAACTCTGGAGAAGCCATTACGTCTAATCTCCATATGGTCCACTACACTAGGTTCTCACAGCCCTGTGTAAAAAAACATGCATAGCGAGCGTATCAACCCAAGTAAACCTCAAGAACTATTTGGTATTCATTCTAAGGAACAACAGAATAACAGTAGAACAATTCAACTATACTACCACTGGGTATGGAAACTGGAAAAATTCTAAACAAGAAAAAGAGCATGGAAAAAAAGTCAGAGCACAATTCAATTTACCCTATGCACAAGCAATTAACTCTACTAAAGAAATAAAGAAAGGCAGGCAAACAACAAGGGAAAAACATGAAACACCCAATACCCCATTCAAGGGTATTGGTTGAATTTGCAACAAATATTCGCAGAATTCCTATAGAAAGTCACACACCACCTACCTCGATGCTAGGAGATCGATATAAGTGAACCTCGATGATTGATTCACCTTAGAACATCGAAGATCTGGGAAAACATCCAAAATTCTCAACCCATGATTACATTAAAACGAGGTGGAATCATGGAACAAGGTTAAAGTATAAGAAATATCTTACCGAGGCGATCCCAACGCAATCGACAACAACTGAAACGGAGATCGGATGGAGGCTCAGGAGCTTGGGGAAGAATTGTGGACGTACGGGAGCTCTCGGCCGAACAAAACCTAGAAGAAGGTCATTCTGGCGAATAGGCGCGACCCCAGTGAATTTAATGAAAAAAAAGAAAATACATGACGTGTACTTCTGGGGTAAACGACATGTACTCTGTGTTCTGGTAATCCGCTTTAAGCGGCCTCCCCATCAACCCTACACACTGTGTGTGTGGCCCAAACATGGCTAGCACACGGCCTGGCATGACAAGGAAGTACACGACATGTACTCAGAAAGTACATGGCGTGTACTTTCAAAATTTTCCAGAAATCCCTCTTTTCTCAAAAACACCAGGAAAAGAAAGACATACCTGAAAATGAAGATCCGGGTTCTTATAGGTAATAACCAAAAATAAAATACAGCCATGTCGTACCATACTAGTAGTGTCACATGTGAATAAAACAAAAAATAACGACAACTAAACAAACCCACGAGGTGGTACAATATCAATTTCTAGAACAAAATCCATGTGTGTCCCATGTAAATCTCAACTCCCTATCATAGGGACCTTTCCCTTGTCTTGAACTAAAAGCATGAAATCTTCTCATGCACATAACTGTGGCCCGAGCAGGGTGTGAGTAAAACATAGTAGACCTCCTCCAATGGTGTCTAAAAAAACCCATATAACAGAAAATGGAATGATGTATTAATAAATAAAAATCAATGGAAATACAATTCAAAGGCCAATAGTTAACAATCTCTACATATCTATACTAACCAAAGTTCTAATTCAACATGTCTCTTTCATTATTAGTTCTTCATCAATCACAAATATTTCATGGAATATATAATTTTCATAAAGAAATAAGTAAGTCTCAAACTCACTAGGGATAAAATATCAAAACATCCCAAAATCCTCACATCGAAGCCTCAGTCTAGGTTTCATGAAACCATTAAGAGAATAGATCTTCGTCCCCTTCCTTAACCTATGAGTTGTTGGTAGAGTTATAGTATCTTCCGAACACTACCTATGTTAGGAGCCTTAGTCCTTTATCCCACACCTCAATCCATGTGAGAATTCTTATCTAACCATTCACCACACACACAAACCATATCACAACAAAACACAACCAATACATATAACAATCTAAATCCATAACATTCAACATGGTAAATCATTATTTTTCCATAACCCATTAACACATTTCAATTTACATCACTTATCCCACTTAGATAAATTACAATTATCAAACCAAGAACACTAAGAATATAAAATAATTCCCTTTATGTCAACTAGTTATAAACATTATTAAATACCCTTAAGTAATCCCATTCAACATATTTCTCATTCAACATAGCATTATGAATTTAACATATTCACCGTTCACAAGCACAAACTCATTTAGGCATATCATAAATATTTTATAATCCTATTACATCAACAAAAATTTACCAATAACTCATTTTAAATACATTAATAATATCAACATACTCAATAAGTTATATACACGATTTCACAACAACCTTGAACTTACATAGCTAATTCTAGGTCAGGAAATTATCATCACACTCCATGGATGGCCTTAAATGGGTCAAACCATACATGAATCATCTGTTAGCGATGATGAGGGTTTCAATTCTTCAATTATACACCCATTAATACCAAATCATACTTAGGGTTTCATAATCACAATAATAAGTGACATATATAAAGGTCGGACATGCCCAAATGTAAAAAAAAAGAATGGGATACAACATGAAGACCACTAACCTCAAATATATTGGAAAAAACACTTCCAAATTGAGACATAGATCTGGATTAAACCCCCAAATAATACATTAACCATGATTTCCCTAGAAAAAAAGTTTTAGATATTTTTATGGAGATGAGAGGATATGAAAACCATAATATAAAAGAACAATCAAGGAGTAGATTAGTCTTACCCGGAGTATTGATTCACAACCGAAGATGCTTAAAATGATCTAGATATGAAGAATATGCATACCTAGATTCTATAGGAAGAAATTTTTTATTGCAATTATTTCAATAGTAAGAGAGGAGGACAAACCTCAGTTGGGGTTACAAATACTAGAGTGGAAATTTTGTAATTCTCTCAACTTTATTGGGATGTACAGTTTACCATCTCGTTTATCCAAATCGTGCACAAACTATGTGAATGCTACTGTATAAGAAAATATAGGTTGCATGGTTTCACAGAAATTGCCCACGGTTATCTTAACCATGCTCTAACTATGTTTAAGCCTCTATTTGGGCTTCATAGTAACCTAGGATACTCCACATGGTTTTTTCTAACCATGCATAAATTATAAAACAATCCGAAGAAGATAATTTTCATTTTCATTCATTCCACTAACAACCGCAATACACCGAATCCTTTTCATGTACTTGGGATATAATTATTTAATCAAAATAAGAGATTTATACTGAAATGTAAATAAAAAGCCCTAATATTGATTTCAGGATCTTACACATGATACTATCAAATGGAAACAACAATGAATAAAATATCTTAACATTATTTTCTATAAAAAATTTCTATAATTATCATTCAAAAATATAGTCCAAATATATATTAGAAAAGATAAATATTTTTTACCATCTATTAAAAATAACATAAAAATGCAACTTTGGTATTTTTTAACAGAAAATGATATAATCTAATATATAATCTACAGTATAACCTAGTTGAAAAACATAAGAAGGTTATATTAATAATCATTAACATTATAAAGTGTATCTTACTTTATGAAACAATTTCTTCTTATGATTTGTAAACATTACAAATAAAAAATTATTTTAACATAAAAATCTATCACAATGAGTGATGTAATGTTCCTTTCACTAAAAATGAGATTTTTATCCACCATAGATCTCATGAAGTTTATTCTATTTAAGATAAATTTAAAATTAAAATATAATTTAAATGGTTTTGGTTAATTTCTAGAGTGTTTTTCCCAAATAATTTAGGCTTTATTTCAAAAAATATTTCTTGTATATCATTTTTCATAATCAATGTACATTTTCTTATCATGAAATTCATACATGTTTAAAAAAATAACATCTATTTGGAAAATCATGTACATTATTCATTATCAATATTATGATAATTTATTATCGTTTGATAAATTTAAACTGTATAAAGTAAATTTTAAAAATAAATACCATCAATTTTATAATATCATTTTCAAACTAGATTATATTTATTGAATATTTATTTAGCTATACATTTACCATATTCTGGAAATATCACATTATCTGAAACATATACTTCTATCTCAAAAAATGAGACTAACTCCCATGTATATTTATTGGAAATTAAATATTTTCATTCTCTATAGATGAAATAAGTCCTTTGATTATAAATATTTCTCAACACATTTAAGTTTCATTTTAAGCTAGTATTGTGTGATTCGATGTCATCAAAATCAATCATTTTTTGACTGAAATTATATTATATATTATTATATTTTTAAAGACTCCAAATATTTTTTATGTCTCGATAATACTGATCCACTATAATCAAAGTTTTCCTCATTATATGAAATTTATAAATGAGCTGGTACGTTATGTAATTCTACAATATCAACTGATGTTCTTCCTTCATAATAATAACATTTCATTTGAGAATCACCAATTTCATAATAAAATACCAACTTATTCACCCTATTCCATGATCCTTATAGATAATAACTTCATCACTGTCAACCATATTCTATATATTATTTTGATAAAAACTATTCAATATCTTCTAGGTGGATAACCAAAAAATATATTTATTATATCATTTATTGAATTTTCACAAAGGTGTTTATTTGATTTGAAAAAAAGGTTTCTTAGAAGCATCATGTTCTTTAAAATGAAATTAATCTCAAACCCCGACTTATATTGATCTAGGATAAAATAAATTTTGAAGGAATATAACAACTTTTACATCATGAATCCAAATGAACATTGATGTATCATTCTTTTGTTAAAAGTTAAATTATATTTAAACTAAACATGTTTTTTGTACCCTATTACTAAATTTTTGTGAGGTGTGTATAGAGATATATTTTTGTGACATATTCAGTTACTGTGAAGATATAATTAAAACTCTCAATTTGTGTATTGTAGAATATGGTTAGACAAAAATATTTTGATAACATATCTTATTTTTTTTCTCATCTCCATGAAAATTTTTTAACTTCTCAAGTATCTTATGGATTAAATATAAATAAAATGATTAAATTTATCAAAGAAACATGTTATATACTTATTTCTTTTTATTTTTTTTATATTGATCATTTATTGTATATTTATATTTATGATTTTATGTAAAATTATAATTTTTCTCTCTACCTGTTTGTTCCTTTTGTTCACTATAATAACATTATGAAAAACATTACGAGAGTATCTAATTTTTTGATAATGCTGTAGAAAATTTTCAACATATTCAAAATAATGAATACTATTCATGATATTTTATCATAAATGAACAAATGGTCTTGGAAATTTCAAATTATATTATTTAAATCTCAATATATAATAATTTTTTCATTATTGAGTTAAAAAATATTTCATTTTTTTATTCCTTCACCTACTTATTGTTTCATTTTAAATCATCATATAACATCACCAATAATTCCTAAAATTACCTCATTTCTATTACCACATTGTTGAAATAATATTAAAAAATTATCCTTTAATCCATAAATGATGGGAACCTACACTAAATTTACTTCTTTATTAGGGAATTGAGTGATTCAAATTTCAATTATGTTTATGTATTTATTATAAAAAAACAAAAAACTTATCATATTTATGAATTTATTTCATGGTATTTGTTTACTAGTGTTGTATGATAAGAAAAAACAATACATAATGAAAGGATATTCATTCATCAAACAATATAATGAAAATCTCAACCATTGTAACATATTTGTTATTATTATATTGTAATGAGATTTGGAGTAAATTTTGTCTTGATTTTTCATTAAATAATTTAATCACTTATTTTTGGTGTACCATTATAAACCATATTTCAAAAATTTATCCACAAGGTTAATAAAAAATTTCAATAGTTTCTCAACCACATTGGGTTTTATTGTTGAATTAATTTTTTTATATTCTTGTTTTAACACTAATTTTAACTACTACATGATTAAGATAAATTCATGTTGTAAAAATTAATGTAAAAATTGTGAAAATATAATATATTAAATAAATATATTCAATTAAATCAAAATATCCTCATGGAATAGGAATTGTTTTATTTAAAAATCTAATTGTTTAATTTTTATTAGTTTTGTACTTAACTAATTTAATTTAAATTTATCATAATTTTGGAAATTATTTTTCTTAAAATCATTTTTCTTACGTTGAAACATTAAATTTTTATAATTGGAGAAAATAATTTTGTTATAATTTTTATCAAAACCTTTTGATGTATCCATGTGTGTATCTTCTTTTCATATTGATTTTATACATTGATTTTTATTTTATATCTTCTAATATTATTTCCACTTCTATAGCTATCTAAATTTTAATTATATCCATGAACATATATTTTAATAATTTAAATAACATTTTTTTATGATTTTAAAATCTCATTTAAATTATTTTAAATATTATAAACCCAGGATTCCCAATCATAATACATCTTTTTCAAAATGGTCATCAGGTTATCAAAGGATTTAATCATATTCTTCTTCCTAAATATTACATTATTATATATACATAATGATATTCTTATATCATATAAAATATAGATATATTTAATTTTGTAATATATAAAATCATCCATGCCTTGATCCTATAATATAAAAATATTAGAATCTAATTTTTATAGTAGTATTTTCAATAAATTATTCACAATAATATAATATTCAAGTATTTTATTCTAGTTAAAACTAGTTTAAAAAATTAGTTCCATTCATATAAAATATTTATCAACAGATTCATCCACTAGAAACCTAAATAACAAAGTTAGGAATGTAATGCTTATATTGATGACTACATTGCCTTCTTTTGTTTTCCATAAATATCACATAGTTTATTTGATATGGACTTCAGTATTTTATAACCCATCAACCATGTATATTCATTCTAATTGTTGGACAAAATACACAAATTTTTATATTTTAAATTTGATGGAATATTATTTTTGTTATCAAAATTTTAACATTTTCATTATTTTAGTATATTAAAAACATTTTATATTAGTGTAAGAATATCGAAACACAATAATTAAATGTATTGAAGAATCCTATCCTTAAAAAATGTGAAATCCTTTCACACAAAATATAGGATCTCCATTGTTGATGATATATTTTTTTACACCATTATAAAATAATTCATGCAATATTTTTTTGTAATAGAGAACAAAATCCATATCGTCAGGAGTGATAATCTACTCTAATACCAATTCATTTTCTCAGGTGTGAGAATGATAAAAATTGGTGGTGGGGGGGTTTCAGGAATCAGTTCTCACACAAAAATTGTACCATAAAATTTAAATTTATACAATATTGTTTATTAAAAAAAGTATACTATATCTATGATAGTGATAGTGATATTAATACACAACTAATAACATATGAACAAGAGTGTATATAATAAGGTTCATCAACTCATTATGTGAGGATTGTGTAAAGACCCATAAATTTTAAAGAATTTTTTTCTTAAATTCTTTAGAATTTTACAAGTACGCAGTTTCTGATGTCACCAGATTCCGAGGCTCGGTGCACCCGGAATAATTTTCTGAAGTTCATCTTGGGTACGTTCAGTGAACGAATGAGTGGGTTTTTATATCTTTTTAAGCGATGCTCGGAATTGAAATCTTAGGGCACCGATGAACTCGCGACGCCGATAATTGCATAAGGTGGCTATTAACGCAATTGTGTTTTGTGCGGGTTGTAAGTTAAAATTGGGGTTTATTTATAGAGTTAAATAAAATTGTTAAAACAATTTTATATCTATGGAAGTTAATCCCTCCCATGGGAAGTTATTGGTGGGACCCTCACATACCCAACTTCTCATGAGTGGATATTAGAAATGTGGGGCTCACATGATCCCAAACCTTTCTCTCACCCGTAAACTCCCTTAAACTCCCTTCAATAAATTTAAAACCCCCTTAATTAATGACGATCCTTCCTCTCCCTATCTATATCTCTTTAATTGTTTTCTAACATACCTTAATTAATGAAATGATCTTCTTCATTTAAATAATTAAGTGATTTAAATTTTGAATTTTACATCTTTGTTGTTTGAATAAAAATAATAGCATGAGATATTATTTTAGATTGAGCTTTTGGTGTGTCGGGAAAACCTTGGGGAGAGAGCTCTTGAGTTTTTGAAGAACACTGAATCTTCAACGAAGAACGACCATCCCTATCAGAATAGAATACTCCAAGTTTCTCCAATCCTCTTCTTCCTCCACATCAAGGGAGGAGACACCGATGTGGGGAACTCACAAATGACGATGGTCCTTTCTCGGTTTTGACGGAGTGACATCGCTTTCCGCGTCTATTATGAACAAACCATATTCGATGTAGGGGGAATTATGTTCAATTATAGTGGATTAAAATTGTGCCTCATTTGACTTAACCATCTTTTTTTATCCCAGCCTATTGATATCGCCTAACGCGGAGTGCGTGGGCCGAACGAACATGGCCCGACGACCCTCCACCGAATCTTGTTTACTTTTGGAATTGGCGACTGGAGGCGGAACGTGGAAGAGGCCGGTGGCGCAAGGGACGTTGTCGCACACGCAAAGAAAATTCATGGCCCAGAGGGCTGTGGCGGAGGACGCACGGTGTTGTCGCTCCACGCTAGGGATGCGAAACTGCGGCTAAGGCAGGTCGTGGCGGAGGAAGCCGATGCCATCCTACTGGCTGTGCGGAAGGAACCGCAGCCTGCTTCGCGGGCCGCTTCGGCGGAAGAACCGGCCCGCCCGTCGGCCGGCCGGGCTAAGGAGAGCTAAGGATCTGGGAGGGTGCTGTGTTAGACAAACCAAATCCAACCCATGCAGTCCACTTACCCCAAGAGGGAGTCTAGTTTTGGCCGGAAAGTTATGTAGGGCGGCACCATCGGTTCGGGCAGCCAGGGGGCCGCGCCCCCCCTCGAACCGCTCGGCCTTCGGGCTAAGCCAGCGGGGCAGCGCCCGGCCGGGTCGCACCCCGCCGGTCTGGGCCGCATGTTTCATCTGGTGGGTTCGACACCCCTTCCGGTTCGGACCCGCCAAAATAGGATTGGCCGGACCCGCCAGCCCCCCCGGGCTTAACAGGCAGGGCCCGTATTAACTTAAAAGGGAATAAGTCAAAAACTATGCATCTGATCGATGCTCCGTCTGTGGAACTGGGTCCCTCATGATATGGAGGTTCTTTTACGAACCGTTTAGTGAGTTTTGGAAAACTTTGGAAAATGGCTGGGTTTGCAATGACCATATTTCCAACTGGGACCCTAGAACGAAAAATCCAATATCTCTCAGACCGGGTGTCTGATTGACGCACTGTCTATAATGTTGAGTTCCTTTTGACGAGAAAGAACTTTAGGATACATCAAATCTAAACTTCGTGAAAGTTGATGTATCGACCCCTTTACTCGAGGAGAGGACCCTCCCGGGATTGAGCGTGCTGAGAGCGAGAACCCTAGAGCTAGCTGTTACGGTGACGACTACCGTGCTGGGATCCTCTGTGGGTTCAACGAAAATGACGAATGTACCTGGATCTTCCATGGGTTCAGCAGTGAGGAAGACTGTATTTGGATCCTCTGTGGGTTTGGCAGTGATGACGACTATACTTGGTTCCTACGTGGGATCAGTAGCGATGGTTACTGTACTTGGATCCTACGTGGGTTCGGCAGCGATAACTTCTATACTAGGATCCTACATGGGTTCGGCAGGGGAGATGATTTAGAGGCTACATATAATAATCTCCAACCCTCTTCGAAGGTATTGTACCTGTGTGAACTGAGTCTTGACTATTCAATCATTATGATTTATGTGATTGACTTCTTTCCTGTGTGGACCGGGTAGTTCTTGGGCTTGGGAGTTGTAGCCGAACTGGAATTGATGACTTAGGTATATGTATGGGCATATACCTATGTAGATTCGGTTGATAATTTGTGACTGTATCATTCCTTTTTGTTTTATCCTTCGTGGATTCTGGGAGACCTTCGGGGGTCTCAGGGCCCCTACTGAGTATTGTATACACACCCATGCATGGGATATGAATGAACTACATTGTGTTGGATGCAAACGATGATCAACACTGACTGAAGTGGAGGCTTGTGGAGTTGGATGGTACCCAGAGGTGGACCACTTCACAGGACGTACACGGAGCAGATAGCTAGACCTGAGGAGTGGAGGAGACCATCTGTACCCACCCTTTAGGTAGGATATCCAGAGGATGACTCAGTGGTTTCTACTTTACATACTATTGTTTTACTTTCTTTTCAGTTGTACTGTACTTTCATTTGGGTTTGTATATTGGCCCTTTACTTTTCATCACTTAATTTTGTACTCAGTTTTACTTTGTGCTTACTTCACATGTGCACTCTGTTGTGTTTGTTTACTTTTATAAAGGAAATTCCTTCCCTTTTAATGGTATTTCCACCTTTGGTGCTTGCCTCTAGCCCATGGCCTATTGAAGTCAGACTAGGGGTAGTCACGGCTCGGGCCCTGAGGATGGGTCCTAAAAAATTGGTATTAGAGGAGTCAGTTCTACCGCAGAACGTAGGAATCTGATAATTTCTTTCGGTGATTAAATAGTGTTTATAGTATTGAGTGTGGTTATCAGTCCAGGGAGTCTGTTGTTGGTGAGGAGGTCGGCGTATCCATACATCAGGGCCCTGACTTCAGATTTCCTACTCAGTGCACGAAAACATTTATTGCATGTTTGTTTCAAGAGTTTTCTTTGTGATTACTTTATGTTAGCTCACCAGGTATATTGTATTAATCGTGGCCCACCTGTTGCTTTTTATGATGGCCCCACGAAGGCAGCTAGCCAGGGTTCCATGATACCTGCGAGATAATAGCCCACCGAGCGATGAGGTCTCAGTGTAGAGCCCCATTATTGAGGAGGCACCAGCGGTACCACTACCCGCTAGGCCACCGAATCAACCAGCCCCAGCAGTAGAAAGTGCATGCCGCCTGAGTGCGCTGCATGAGTTTCAAAGATAGAGGATGCCCAGGTTCCGCAGAGAGACGTACAATCAGGTAGTTGATGATTGGCTGGAGGCTATCGTCAGAGTCTTCAGATTGGTAGGGACACCAGTTGTTCTTATGGTGATCCTGTCCATGAGTCTAATACACGTAGCAGCAGGTAGATGGTGGAGCCTGATTATCCAAGTGCACGACGAGGCATCTCTACTTTGGACGGACTTCAAGAGTCTCTTCCACTTGGAGTTTGTTCCAGCCACCATCTGTGCGGTGCACATCTAGGATTTACTTCATCTGCGGCAGGGCTGCATGATAATAGGGCAGTACTCGGCGAGGTTGATTGACCTCTCGTGGTGCTCCACAGACATGGTACGAGATCCATTCTTCCAGACTCGGACCATTGATCAGGGGCTGAGGCATGGGATCAAGACTTCGATTATCTCCCTCAGCATTCCGACGCAGGATGTAGTGCTGGAGTGAACCCTTCTTGTGGAGAGAATTCTTGCTGAGCCGACCCCAGCAGCGAGACCCACCGCATGGCGACACGTATCGGAGTCTTCTGCATCCTGCGGTAGACAGATGCCGCAGAGGTCCAGGCAGACC
Source organism: Viscum album (assembly GCA_963277665.1). Classification (NCBI taxonomy): domain Eukaryota; kingdom Viridiplantae; phylum Streptophyta; class Magnoliopsida; order Santalales; family Viscaceae; genus Viscum; species Viscum album. Next base: position 1,273,929,051 of record OY728146.1, read on the forward strand.
CGGAAATCAGGTGGGAGACCTCAGGATACTGGTTCAGATGTGCGGGGATCACGAAGCAGAGCCATCTATACGAGGGGAAAACAGAGCTATGCATGTGGTGGGCAAGGTCACATGGCTCGTGACTACCCGATCCTCCATGAAGGCGAGGAGGAGATAGTAGATGGACCTCCGAGGCAAGGGCAGAGGTTCAACCATGGAGGTTCACTGGGAGCAGGCAGACGAGGTAGAGGAGATGGCTGTGTAGTGGGTGGTGGATGATGCTTTGTGGCTTTACCACCACCCCCACTAGGAGGACCACCCAGACAACAGGGAGCTGGCAGACAGGGGCAGGCTCAGCTCCAGGCAGTCGAGGCCTGTGACCATGGTGCACCTGAGATTATTCGAGGTCCTATCCGTGTCTAATCCACCATTTCTATAGTTCTTATAGACACAAGAGCGAGACATTATTTTATTTCCGCTGCCCTTTTTCGAAGCTCGGAGATTCCGACGGAGCCGTTGGCTCGATACTTACGGCTAGAGACTCATACGAGAGAAGACTCGAAAATTACACAATGGTGCCAGAAGTGTGAGCTTACTCTATGAGGCGAGAGATTTGGTTGAGATCTTCTTGTAGAGACGTCGAGGCCTTATGACCTCATCTTGGGTATGGACTGGTATCTATAGTCCATGACCAGATCGACTGTATTAGGCGCAAAGTGCGTTTTATGCGCACAGATGGGAGAAGGTTCACCTTTACTGGAGAGAAGGGAGCTTGTAGAGACCCAAATATTGATGTACCTGGACATTGAAATACTTTTTAGGAATACTTATTACATGAAAAAAAACATACACTCAAAGACCGTATTAGTTTAGTGTATTTTGAAACTCGGAACATAATCTTCTAATCGTGTTGAAAGATCTTCAACAACTACCATAAAGATCTTCCCCCTTTTTTTTCTTACCTAACACCTTTCTTTAAATTCTGGGGAAAATAAAACATATGAAGGTTGATCTCAAATGCTCAGTAAGGGGAAGCAGGGATGAAATAAAACAAATCATATACAATTGAACTTAAAAACATGAACATCATGTTTAAACATCAAAACCTTGAGCAATGAACTAAAACATGGAAATACATAAGGCATAGATCATAAAGAAACATTAATCATGGTAAAATAGCATGGGAATAAAACATGTGATTGTGGAAACCATTAATCACATGATATGATTTCCATATTAACCAAGGCATCGCTGCCAAGACCATCTTAGTGGACAAAGTCCCGTTCTGAATCGAGTTCACTCCTTGTTCCAGTCCTGTATTACTGAACCAGATTAACTTACCATTCCAGCCATGTCTATCTCATGAGATATAAATCTTTACCCAATGCATTGGAGGGAGATATAGGTCCCACCCATATCATAATTAAATCATTCTTACATGTTCCACAACATAAACATAAATTATTCATCATAACCAAAAGAATAAAGTGGGTTTCACAAACATCACCCCAACATAACATAATCCATTTAAAACAAATGGATATCATTTCATCATAAGAAAAGTGAAACCATGTAAATAATAGATACATTATACTTGAAACATACACATATTAAATAATTTCATCTTAGATGGAAAAAAGATGGTTTTGATAAAACACTTGACATGAATTCTTGAGGAAAATATACTTTCTTCTTCAAAATCAATTTATTTTAACAAAACACCATGCAATTTTAAAATAAATATATTTTTTTTGAAAGTATTCATGAAATATTTTGGAGTAAACTTCATGAAAATAAGGCTTTATAAAACCATAAAAAATATGTTCATGCCATATAAGTTAAAAATAACATTCTCCTCGTACTTTTGTCGAAAAAGACAAAAAGTACCTCGTATGGTAAAAAAAGAATGATTCCTTACATACCATGTAGTAAAATTAAAAAATGGTTAAAAATGACCTTAAACAAACATGAAACCGTTTTTAGGAAACATGGACACGGATGATAACAACAACCCCAGTAAATACTTACGAATAAACAATCTCGGATAAGAACGAGATTGGAATAGTTATCCCTTACTATAGGTCTGATATGCCTCGTACGTATCCAAAACTCATGTATAATGATTTAAATAATGTCATTGACTTATTAATGAATCATATTAATTGTTATGATATCATATATGGTTCACTTATGACTTTATATTACCTTTTCTTTTGTAAATTCCATGATAAAACAATGTTTTGGGTAAAATCGTTTCATTTATCATACGTGTTTCGACATGTTGTTCTTGATATTATTACTTCTATCCTGATTTAATTAATTCCAGAATTTAAAAATTGATTTATATATATAATATATATATTCATCATATACATATATATATGATAGATCGATAAATGGAATGAAATACACCGTTCATGGAGACGGTAGGCCATACATACGCATGAACACTGTTTTCATTTCCTTATTGAATTGAATGGAATTAAGTAGATTTCATACACATATATACATAAAACCAGTATCATTATTATTTCATATATTTAATTGTTATTAATTATATATATATATTTTACAATCATTCATGAATCATTAACATTGAGAATGAATCTCATCGCGTCGTGGAGACGATAGTCTGTACGTATGCACAAGCAATGATATCATTCCCATGATGGTGGAATTGTATTTAAGTGTATGTATAATATTTCAAAATTAATATCACTTTACTATAATCATATATAGTTATTTATTTACACCATTATACCCAACCAAAGTAGGGTGGTGGTCAAAAACATTTTACACCACGGCGTGGAGACGGTATTCTGTACGTATGCACGCGTGATGATTTTGTTTTCCGTAGGATGGATCGAAGGTGAAATAGGGTTTTTTCATATTTATAATTACATATCAGTATATAAGTAATACATATGTTATGTCTTAATAATGATACAACTAAAGAAGAATAATTAGAATAAGAAAGAAACTTGAGAGAATCGGATGAAGAGATTACCTCTTCTTCGACGCACCTCATTTAAGCTTCCACTTAAGGAAGTAGAGTTGGTATTTGGAGAATACAAGAACCTCTAGAATATTTATAGGGAAGTGGAGAAGAGAAATGGGCAGGGTTTGGATGAGCATCAAGGATCCAAATGGTGTGAAGAAAATAGGGAAGTGGTGCCCTTTTTATAGGGGAGGAGAGGGGCACCTTTGGAAAAACTTAAAATATTATTTTATAATAAAGTCATATTCAGTTATTAATAGCTCCAAAATGATTTATTTAGAAGATAAGGTGGGGATGGGTCTAAATCCTCTCAACCAATAGATTTTAGATAGGATTGGGTCATTATATTAACCTTATCTTTTAGTTTTAACTCTTAGTTAATTTGATTGACATTTACCATGTCACTTTGTAATTTTATATTATATAGTTACTAAACTTGCCATATAAATCCAAGAGACCCCCTAGTGGTCCACTAATGATACACCTATCATGATATATGTATCATGGCCTATCCTTTGATTTTTAGGAATATAATAACAATTAATAATATAATACTTGTTTTAAAAATTATTTTATGTCAATTTGACACTATTTGATAATTGATTTTTTAAAAACCATAACAGCATGATTAGTTCAAAAAAAGTTAATTAAATTAATACTAACATGTCATATTAACCTATAAAATTAGTTTAATTCATAAAATGTCTCAAATTACATTTATTTGGGTATTTATAACTTCAATTATATTAATATTTAATTAATAAGATAATTACTGCATCATCATTGTGTCATAAGTAACATAAATTATTTAATGTATAAAAATTATAAATAAATTACCATTAGGTAGGAAATATTTTTAGATTTATACTGAATATTTATAGTCTAATTTTTCTTATGTATAACCCTATATGAAAAATGAATTAGTTATTAAACTTTGATTTTAACTATTTTAACCCTTCTTTAAATAAATTAGTAATAAATTTACTAATCTAATCCATGTGGACCTAAATGGTCATATTTTTTTATAAGTTTGTTTTTGGTCGAATTAAACTTATACAATATAATTAGGACCTGTGTTAGGCTAATAATAATATAATTTTTACCCTTATTTACCATATTTACTTTTAACCGTGGTAAATAAAAGAAAAAAGTTACTATTCACCAAAAATTATTCTCATCTCATTGAACCAAATTTAATCATTGATATTTACCGTGTCTCTTGGATTTTCGAAATTCCACTCATAGAAGCAGTAAAATTATGTTTTATGTATATTTGAAAAAAGCTCCTAGGAGGTAGGTAAAAGACGTTGAAAAATTCAATAAAAGTTTTATATATCGAAAATTATTAAAAAAATAACTCTAATGAATTAAATTGAAATTATATAGGTATTACGTATCAATTTTTATCTAAAATAAATTTAAATAAAATAAATAATTATTTAAATAAAATGTCAGTTTTTAAATAGTAACGCAGTGTTTTCACTATTCATAAAAAATTGAATGTTTTCAAAAAAATACCAAAAATTTACCTTAGGGTAATTTTGATATTCTGAATCCAAAAATGAAGACCATTTTTAATGATAAAATTTATAAAATTTTAAAAAATTGGTATTACTATTCATACGTCTAGTTCATAATAATATTATAATAATTTCTTGTTTAGTAAAACTCGGTATTGCGTACTACACACGCTATCAAGGAAGGTCTTGATTTTGTGTAATGAAAGCCATGTCAGGGCTATGTGTAGTGAAAGCTCTGTTTAGTGTTGTGTATAATATAATAAAAAAAAATTCATTTATACATTAAACAAAACCTATACTTAATGTTGTGTAGAATAATTTCCACAAAACGAACATGAAATTGTGTATAACACGATCCAAGAATAGTTTTGTGTACAAAGTAAGCTAATATGGTGTTGCGTATAGTACATGCTAATCTTGGTGTAGTATATAATAAAAGACATCATAGAAATTAAAAATAATCTTTCTCACAAAATCTCATGGTGTTACATTCTACCCCACTTAAAATGAATTTCTCCCTCGAAATTCGTCGGGGTTATAAATGGTTTATTACATGAGAGTTTCATTCATAGAAATCCACATCGTAAAAAGGAATACTAAAATTTACTTTTTAAAAATGAACGTTAGAATCAAAACGAATACCCAAATTAACTCATCACTTGGGTTCCCACATAAGAGATCATAGGTGAAAATATGGATATGGAAGAGAAATCTAACTGTAAAGTTCTGATGGAGAGTGGTAGAGAACCTGGCTATTATAAATCCAACAGTCACAAAGCCATAAAATTGTGATGATCTAAGGTACCATCTGATTCATCAGATATGAGAGAACTAGGACAACATTTTTGGTTTTCAAGATCATTTCCATAATGTTGATGAATTTTTGAATTAAAATAAATAATCACTTGATTTTGGTACAATTTTACTGTTGCTCAGGCCATGAACAATTTCCACTTCATCTCTTAAAGAAATGCAGTTGAATTTGTCTTCCATGAAGTGTTAACAGATCATGCGATTGAATGATAGGTCATTCCATCTGTCTCAAACATAGGGTTAGAAAAAGTTATATACATAAGTCCATCTATGGTGAGATTAATAGGATATGGTTTTAAAATGGACTTATACTTCATCTATCATCCTGCTTAATAAAATAAAACTAGTTTCTACAAACCTGGGACTTCATGTAGGCCAGTGGTAGGTGATAAAGGCCTGTCGCACTTTGGTTGTGGGTTTGATTCCCACAACCTAGTCTGACGGGACGGGTTGTCGCCCGTTCTGCAGGTTGTCCCTTTTCTTAAACTACACTATTATAACATTCTATCAATAATATCGAAAACATATTAACTTTAAACAATACTAACTTCTGTTCAACATAATCCATTCCAATCTTTAGGCTTATCCAGAATACATCTTTCCAATCTCAAAGTATAAAGAGAACGATTACTAAAAAGTCATATAACAAGCACATTAATACAATGATTTATCCCTCATATATCTTGTTGGTCACATTCCAATCATGTGAATAACATAATCATTTATTCTCATGAAATATGAATACCCATTGATCCTTATTGAAAACATGAATGATGTCCAATGATAACTCTTTCCTCATACCAAAATCCAAAAATTCTATATACACAAACCTTGATATAACCTTGTCCTTATATCAGTCATGAGCTCTTGAATACTATCAAACATATTATTTTCTCCTTATCCTTTCATTATGAACATATCAACTTCTTTCCAAAAATATCTGAATAACCTTTCATGTTTACCAGTACCATTCAACATATACTGTCAAATACTTTAGGAAAAACAATAGTGTAACAATCCATATAAGATTATTTATTCCATAGTACTATTAACTATACAACATAACAGAAATGATTCCATTACCTTCTTAAAACATTGAAAACGCTTCAACCCTTCTTTCATCTCATATATCATTTTTAGTCTCCTCATCAACATCCACATAAATACTACCCATATGACCATACTGATTCTCTTCATGAGATTTTCCCTTAGGGCATTGGTTTGTATAATGTCCATACATTTCACATTTAAAACATGTAATCATTGTTGATGTCATAGCAATACCATTATCCTTCTCCATGGTGTTAACTGAACCTTTTCCTTTGTACTTACTGTATTTGTGTCCTTCTTTTCCGCACCCAAAGCATCTTCCAGTTCCTTTGAAACATTCACCTTGATGCCTCTTCACACATGATTTACATGGGAGAAATTGAAATTTCATTCCTCTATGATCATCATGAAACATCATCTTTCTCTTATTAGCTGAGTTGGGAATCTTACCAAAGTTGAGATTATTGATCATATTATGAGATTGTTGATTAGGCATAATAACGATGTTTGGACTTCCAAATCCCGTTTCATTTGGTTGATCATGAAGAATATCATTCCATTGTCCAATATATCCTCCATTATCGTGAATCATCTTGTTTCCATCCATTTTCTAAAACCCAAAAATAATACTATTGGAGTAAAAAATCATAATCAAGGGGGAGTACTATCAATATCTAACATCTTAGGTTAAATTCTAAGATCGTTACAATAATCTAGGACTTTCACCTATATATATACTTATCCTTAGGGACATCCCTAGACATACCTTATAAATATCTTTAGGGATTTCACTAAAATTCTCGCATCCTAGTTTCCAAAGGTTAACTAAACCTTCACTCTGATACCAACTATAGAGACCCAAATCCTGACATACATTGACATTACATTACTTTTTCGTAATACATAATACATGACAAAAACAGATTCCCATAGACCGTATTAGTTTAGTGTCTTTGGAAACTCCGAACATAATCTTCTAATCATGGTGAAGGATCATCCTCTTTTTGTTTTTTACCTAAAACATTTCTTTAAATCCTGGGGAAAAGAAAACATATAAAGGGTGAGCTCTAATGCTCATTAAGGGTAAGCATGGATAAAATAAAACAAATCATATACAATTGAACTTAAAAACATGAACATAATGTCTAAACATCAAAACATTGGGCAAAGACATAAAACATGGCAGTACATAAGGCATAGATCATAAAGAAACATTAATCATGATTAAATAGCATGGGAATAAAACATGTAGTTGTGGAAACCATTAATCACATGATATGATTTCCAGAGTATCCAATACATTACTGCCAAGTCCATCTTAGTGGACAAAGTCCCTTTCTGAATCGAGTTCACTCCTCGTTCCAGTCCTGTATTACTGAACCAAATTAACTTACCGTTCCAGCCATGTCTATCTCATGATATATTAATATTTACCCAATGCATTGTAGGGAGATATATGTCCCACCCATCTCATAATGAAATCATTCTTACTTGTGCCACAACATAAACATAAATCATTCATTATAACCCAAAGAATAAAGTGGGTTTCACCAACATCATCCCAACATAACATAATCGATATAAATCAAATGGATATCATTTCATCATAATAAAATTGAAACCATGTAAATCATAGAGAAATTATACTTGAAACATACAGATATGAAATAATTTCATCTTAGATGGAAAAAAGATCGGTATGATAAAACACTTGAAATGAATTCTTGGGGAAAATATAATTTTTTCTTCAAAATCAATTTCTTTTCACAAAACGTCATGCAATTTTAAAAGAAAGAGATTTTTTTGAAAATAGTCATGAAAATTTTGGAGGAAGATTTATGAAAATAAGGCTTTATAAAACCTTAAAAATCCATTCACTCCGTATAAGTTAAAAATAACATTCTCCTCGTACTTTTTTCAGAAAAGTCAAAAAGTACCTCGTATGGTAAAAAAATAGATTCCTTACATACCATGTATTAAAAGTAAAAAATGGTTAAAAATTACTTTATACATACATTAATCAATTTTTAGGAAACATGGACATGGATGATAATAATAACCACAGCAAATACTTACGAATAAACAATCTTGGATAAGAACGAGATTGGAATAGTTATCCCTTACCTTAGGTCTGATATGCTTCGTACGTATCCGAACCTCCTGTATAATGATTTAAATAATTTCATTTACTTATTAAAGAATCATATTCATTGTTATGATATCATATATAGTTCACTAATGACCATATATTACCCGTTCTTTTGTAGATTCCATGTTAAATCAGCATTTTGGGTAAAATCATTTCATTTATCGTATGTGTTTCGACATGTTGTTCTTGATATTATTACTTATATCCGGATTTAATTAATTACAGAATGTAAAAAATGATTTATATATATAATATATATATTCATCATATACATATATATATGATAGATCGATAAATTGAATGAAATACACAGTTTATGGAGACGGTAGGCCGTACGTAGGCATTAACGCTGTTTTCATTTCCTTATTGAATTGAATAGAATTAAGTAGATGTCATACATATATATACATAAATCCAATATCATTATTATGTCATATATTTAATTATTATTAATTATATATATATACTTTATAATCATTCATGAATGGTTAACATGGAGAATGAATCTAATCGCATCATGGAGACGGTAGTCCGTACGTACGGACGAGTGATAATATCATTCCCATGATCATGGAATTGTATTGAAGTGTTTGTATAATATTTCAGAATCAATATCAATTTACTATAATCATATATAGAAATTTATTTAAACCATTATACCCATCCAAGTAAGGTGGTGGTCGAAAATAGATTACACCATGGCGTGGAGACGGTATTCCGTACATACGCGCGCGCGGTGATTTCGTTTTCCATAAGATGGATAGAAGGTGAAATAGGGTTGTTTAATATTTATAATAACATATCCGTATATAAGTAATACTGATTTTATTACATTATAATGATACAACTAAAGAAGAAGAAGTAGAAGAAGAAAGAAACTTGAGAGAATCAGTAGAAGAGATTACCTCTTCTTCGATGCACCTCCTTTAAAATTCTTCTTAAGGAAGTAGTGTTGGTCTTTTGAGAATACCAGAAACTCAAGAATGTTTCTAGGGATGTGGAGAAGAGAAATGGTCAGGGTCTGACCGAGATTCAAGGCTCAAGAGGGTGTGAAGAGAAGAGGGAAGAGGTGCCCTTTTTATAGGGGAGGATAGGGGCACCTTTGGAAAAGTAGAAAATATTATTTTATAATACAATCATATGTGGTTTTTAATAGCTCACAATTGATTTATATAGAATATATGGTGGGTATGGGTAGAAATACTCTCAACAAATATATTTTGGATAGGTTTGGGTCAATATATTAACCTTATTGTTTAGTTTTAACTTTTAGTTAAATAGATTTACATTTACCATGTCACTTTGTATTTTTATATTATATATTTTATAAACTTACCATATATACCCAAGAGACCCCCAAGTGGTCCATTTATGATAAAAATATCATGATATAAGTATCTTTTTCGAACATTAGATTTTTAGGAATATAATAACAATTAATAATATAATATTTGTACTAAAAATTATTTTTTGTCAATTTTCACACTATTTGGTAATTGATTTTTATAAAAAGCAATTCAGCATGATTAGTTCAAAAAAAGTTAATTAAATCAATAATAACATGTCATATTAACCTATAAAATTATTTCAATTTATAAAAAGTCTTAAATTACATTTATTTGGGTATTTATAACATCAATTATGTTTATATTTCATTTATAAGATAATTACCATATCATCATTGTGTCATAAATAACATAAATTATTTAACATCTAATAATTATAAATAAATTAACATTAGGTTGGGAATCGTTTTATCTTTATAATTAATATTTATAGTTGAATTTATATTATGTATAACCCTATATTAAAAATGAATTATTCATTAAACATTGATTTTAACTATTTTAACCCTTCTTTAAATAAATTTATAATAAATGTCCTAATCGAATACAAGTGGACCTAAATAGTCATATTTTATTCCTAAGGTTGTTTTGGACGAATTAAACTTATCCAAAAATATTATGACATGTGTTAGGGTAATAATAATATCATTTTTACCTTTAATTACCATATTTACTTTTAACCGTGGTAAATAAAAGTAAAAAGTTTCGACTCACCAAAAATTATTTTCATCTTATTGAACCACATTTTAGTCCATGAGATTAACCGTGTCTCTCAGATTTTTGAAATTTCACTCACAGAAGTTGTAAAATTATTTTTTATGTATGTTTGCAAAAAGCTCCAAGGAGGTAGGTAAAAGACGGTGAAAAGTTCAATAAAATTTTTATATATCAAAAATTATTATAAAAGGACTCCAATGAATTACATTGAACTCATATAGGTATTATGTATAAATTTTGACCTAAAATAATTTTAAATAAAAGAAATAATTATTTAAATAAAAATTCGGTTTTTAAATTGTAACCCAGTGTTTTCACTATTCATCAAAAATTGAATGTTTTCAGAAAAATACCAAAAATTCACCCTAGGCTAATTTCGATATTCTGAATCCAAAAATGAAGTCCATATTGAATGATAAAATTTAGAAAATCTCAAAAAGTGGGTATTACTATTCAAAATGACTATTTCATAATAATATTATAATAATATCTCGTTTAGTGAAACTCGGTATTGCGTACTACACATGCTATCAAGGAAGGTCTTGATTGCGTGTAATGCAAGCCATGTCAGGGCTACGTGTAGTGAAAGCTCTTTTTACTGTTTTATATTAAATAATCAAAACTTTTTTCATTTATACATTAAACAAAATCTATACTTAATGTTGTGTAGAATAATTTCCACAAAACGAACTTGAAATTTTGTATAACATGAGCCAAGAATAGTGTTGTGTATACTGCAATCTAATACGGTGTTGTGTATAGTACAAGATAAACTTGTTGTTGTGTATAATAGAAGACATCAAATAAATTAAAAATAATCTATCTCACAAAATCTCAGGGTGTTATAGAGCCTTTGCAGCGGAGGATGGACTTACACATTGGAGAGGGAAGTCGATCACAAATTAGTTGGCTAGTCTCATCCTAGGAGCGGTTGATGTGCAGAGTCAGAGTTTTCCTATTGTGGTGGATCATTATGTGTACGTTTTTCCTAACGATGTTATAGGACTACCTCCTCACAGAGAGGTAGACTTCTACCTTGACCAATACCCCGGGACAACACTGATATCTACTCCAGCATATCAGATGGCTCCCGCTGAGCTTCGTGAGCTATGGGTGTAAGAATCCAGTTCTTATTTTTGAGTTACGGGTTTCTTCTTTTCTCTTTTCCTTGTGTGTTTTTGAGAAAATAAGGAAAATGGGGAAAATCCTAAATTTCAGGACTACACATCGTGTACTTTGGCCATGTGGGATGAGTACACAGGGTGTGTAGCCATGTCGGTGTCGAAGAGTGTAAAAACTGACTACACGCCATGTAGTGGATATTTACACTTTGTGTAGTCAGTCGGCAGACAAATAGTATGGCGGTGGAATTAGCCGCCGGCTGAGCGGTAGTACACACTGTGTTATCAGAAATACTCACAGTGTACTCATGTCGATGGATGAACAGTGCGGCGGTGCTGCCAAAGGAACAGTTAAATGAGAAAAGTACACACCATGTAGTCAATAATACATTCCTTGTAGTTTGTTTTTTACTCTTAAAATGGGCAGTAGCCAACCCTGTTCATAGTATTGGCTTAGAACCAAAGGAAGGTGTCAGGAGAGGAGGCCATACCTTTAAGGATCTCCAGATCGAGCGTTGGGAATCCGTTTTTGCCTCTGACGATCTTGTTGGATCCGCACGGGTAAGCCCTCCACTATCCTTAAGCCATTCTCGCCAATTATTACTCTATGGGATGTTATTTGAATTTGAAAAAGGTTTTCCTTCACGTCAGATCTACGTCATTCTTGGACGATTTGAGGATCATAATTCGCGTATACCATTCAGGAGCATTTAAAGTAGGTGGCTTGGTGTTTAAATTTCAACTGTTGTGCGTTTTTGTGTACCATTGTGACACGTGCCCATGAATGGGGTGACGTATGGTTGATGCATTGTTGAATTAAATACCTAAAATTATATAGGTAATTAAATGTGATAATAAACTATTGTTTGGGATCGCTTCTTGGATCCAAGAGCACCCCGGTGGTGCGTTCCTCTGTTTAGCCGTTTGGTGGGGATACCCAAGGGTAAGCCATGTTTACGTTATGAATTACTTTTTCATTGAGAGGAGTTGTAAATAATTTCATGTTTAATTGAAGGTCATGGCCCAGTTACTTTATAGCCCGAGGGCGGGGTTTCTTGTTTAGCTTGAGGGCAGTGATATATTAGCCTGAGGGCACTGTTATAATTCTCCTCAGGGAAACTTGTTCTGTGTCTGAGGGCAAAACTTCGTACGCCTGAGGGAAATACACGATAGCCAAAGGGAAATATTTTGATTGGCCTGAGGTCTTGGTTATGATGACCCCATAATATTATTAAATTAAATGGTAAAAATGAAAATGGAAAAGAAACTGGTAGTGGTAGTTACTTTTGAGTACTTACTGGTTTACTGCATTTCCTTTTTCACACTGTAGTTACATATTTTCATACAGTTGAACACTAGCGTTTTGTGGGTGCCTACTAGGATTCAGCTATCACACCCTGTTTGGGTTCATGACTTCGGTCCCAAACAGATTTTGTTTCTGTAGGTGTGGATTGGGGCAAGAGTCCCTATACAGGTACATGATTGTTGCTGAGGAGTAGGGGAGCATGGGACCGGGCTTAGGCTCGCGATGCTACCATCTGTTTGGTTTTGTTTTGTTGTACTCTATATTGTACCATACTGTATTGTTGTGTAACAAGTTCTGGGTGTTTTCTTAGAACTTCAGTCATGTTGCATCATTATTTATATAAGTGTTGGTTATCATTTACTGCAGTTTCCCATTTTAAATGTGTATGGTTTATTGCTTCCGCTATTGTTGTATGTTTTTTATTTTATTCTGTTGCGCTACACATTGAAAAATGTGGGCATAGTTTTCCCAGTATCAAACTTGGGCCCTCACTTATATTCAGCAGCCTCTGGCATTTGGGGAAATTCTCTTGAGGTTGTGTGACCAACCAGGTTTGGGGTACCCAATGAGTGGCACACGGGCCCGAGACGTTACAAAGTTGTATCAAAAGAGTTCATTGTTTTGACTTACTATATGAAGCCTTAGTCAGGGTTAGGAAGGATATGGTAGTTACTAATAATCTATTCCTGGGAGTAGCTATCCCATGTATAGGGAAAATCCAGTCTACCTCATTTATTGTAATTTTTCAGATTTTGAAAATTTTACAGTTAATTGAATTTTTACCGTTGGGTGACACACTTATGATAGTGATATTTATATTTTATACATGGGTTCTACTTATTTGCAACCCAATGAGATGAGGGTATTCTATTTCATTAATCATTTAGGCAGATTCTAGAAATCACATGCCATGCATAGTTCCATGCCATGCAGGCGTATTAGAAATTTCATGTTGTTGTGACAGTTATTGTGCTAGAAAAGCATGCTGTTGTGATAAATGCTTTGATAAATACCTACTATATGATATGGTATTTTCATGTGAGTCTGTTAATGGAATGGATGCCAAAATTTTGTTTCTGGGGAGTATGGGCCCTCATTGACCAAAATTTGGTGGATCATTGACTATTTGTTTTGTTATAACACATATAAGATGTCAAAAATTGATTCATGAGAAGTATGGGGCCTCATGGATCAGAATTTGGGACTTAGGTGTTGTTTTTCATTATTTTCTGGGATCTAGAGTAGTATCTAAGCCTAACTGTCCGGAAAACCCAGGATACACACAGTGTAGTTCCTTGGACACATGCTGTGTGAGCTTCTGTTCGGGAAGAAAATAATACTTTACATGTACATGCCGTGTAACCTCAGTGCACGCCATGTAGTCTCTTTCCATGTCATAGACCATGTGGGTGGGGACACGGGGAAGGGAAATGTTTGGGGAAAACACCTCGTGTACCGTATATACACGTTGTGTAGTGTTGAACTGGCGTCCGCCCTTGTAACTAAAAAACACAGACAAAGGAGACCTTAAGACATAAACGTCATGTCCAGTGTGGAACACATCGTGTAGTCTGACATGGGATCTGGCCGTGTAACTAACAACACAGGTCGTTGTCATCCTTTCCTGTACACTCTGTGTGTATATCGAACACACCGTGTAAGGTGAGCTGTATATCAGGCCGTGTAACTAACAACATGGGTTGGCGGAGCTCGTCTAGTGCACGTCGTGTTCCGGAGGGGCATGCCGTGTAGTCTTGTCCAAGGACAGACTGTGTGGATTAGCCATGTGGCTGGGAAACGGGGTCGAATACATGCCATGTGCGGGTGTAACACACTGTGTAGTGTTAGCCGAGAAGTTGGCCGTGTCACAAACATCACGGGAGGTTGGAAAATTACACCATACACGCCGTGTATATTATATACATGCCGTGTAGTTTTTTTCAATGGGAGCTATGTGGCTTAGCCATGTAGAAGGACCAGGGAAGGGGAAGTGAAGTCAGGTATATTCCTTGTAGTCAGCATACATGCCATGTAGTCTTATTTTGAAAATTTTGAATGCCTTCTTCCTCTTGTTCCCCTTTTGGTCCCCTCATTTCCAGTATTTGATAATACTGATCTATGGTGTGTGTTTGACCTTGTAGAGTCATGCCGCTAAGATGACCACACGTTGTTTTCCAGGAGAGTGGCAATGATTATAATCTATAGATGGTGGGCCATGGGCTACCGGTGGATCCCCCAGCAGAGCCAGATGCGGTGCCATCCATTATACCAGACACAGGCACAGATGCGCAGTTCCGTGAAGGCTTCATACGGTTCATATAGACCTTTCAGGAAGCACCATCGGCTGCCACATCTATGGAGGAGCTGACTCGTATCTTCAAGTAGTACCATCCGCCTACATTTTCAGGGGATGGTGGACCATAGGCTGCAGATTCATGGCTGGATTCTATTCAGACTATTTTTGAGCATCTAGAGATGCCTCCTAGGCGGAGGGTCAAGCTCGCGATGTATATTCTAAGTAATTCCTATATGAGGTGGTGGGATGTTACCACCCTGATAGAGCATCACAGAGGAATGGCGTTAGAAGATTTTCAGGCAATATTCTATGACTTCATATTTCTAGAGATGCACAGAGCAGATAGAGCTCAAGAGTTCATGAATTTGTAGCAGGGCGCTGTGTCAGTGAAGGATTATTCTGATATTTTCACCGAGCATTAGAATATTGCACCCTTTGTGGTGGGTGATGAGACGTTGAGACCCAGACGCTTTGAGGATGGTCTTAGATATGACATCCGAGAACTGGTGAATGTTTTCAGGTTTTCTTCAGTATATGCTATTTTGAAGCAAGAGATGATTAAAGAGAGGAACCTGTGGTAAGCCAGTGGTGTGGGCCAGGGTGGTTCGACACCAATTTCTAGTACTGTTTCTTCTAGTAAGCGGATGTGACAGAAGAGTTCCTCTCATGGTGGTATTACTATCCAGACAATTTATTCAGGTGGCCCGATCAGTTGCTACCGGTGAGGTAAGGAGGGGCACAAGAGGCCTCAGTGTCCACAAGACACAGTGGAGTGCCGAGCATGCAGAAAGATGGATCATCTGAATCCCTTTTCTAGGTGTTTGTACTAGTGACTCGTGAGAGGGGTTCTGTGAAGACTCGCGATGTGGGAGTAGGAATAGCAGCTTCTTACGAGTCGGGAAACTGGAATACTTCAGGGCGTGCTGGCAGGGACGGTGGTCGTGGTCATGGTAGCTAGACACCAGGATCTCAGAGGCATTTGGGTGCGACAGCTCAGGGTAGCCAGGCTGTGTCACAGGGCCGCGACACTGGGCAGACATATGTAGTGCAACAGACCCAGCAGGAGCAGGATCCCAGACCTTCTACTGTTAGAGGTACAATTCTAGTAACTTCTGTTTTACCTTCAATGATTTTTGATATGGGTTCAACAAATAGCTTTATATCTGTACCCATTGTAGAGATACTTAAGCAATGTGTTTCTTCTTCTTCTGTTGTTATGATGCCAGACACTTCGTTTTGAAATAGAACGGCTGGTGTGCGTTAGTGCAGGTAGTCCCCCTAGAGGTTAGTGGGTGTCAATTTTTATGGGACCTCAATGTCTTAGAGATGAAGACTTATGATTTCATTCTTGGGATGGACTGGTTGGTTCCCTTTCGAGCCTTTTTAGATTTATATCATCACAGGGTGAGTTTCACTTCACCAGAGGGTAGAGAGTTTCAATACAAAGGTGAATGGGATGTTCATGTTAGTCGAGCTGGACCAGAGCATCGTGGGCAAGGTGGTGTCACCGCACAGATTACGAGTATATATCTGGATGATCAGGGGACTTGTCAGTAGGTTTTCCCTCTATTAGTTGATCATTTCAGGGATGTCTTCCTGGAAGACATTTCTGGTCAACCTCTAAATCGTGAGGTGGATTTCTCTATTGAGCATGTTCTAGGAGCAGCACCAGTTTCCATTCCTCCTTAGAGGATGGTTACATCAGAGTTTCAAGAGCTCAAGAGGAATTCAGAGGAGTCACAAGCAAAGGTTTTCATCCGACCCAGTAATTCTCCTTAGGGTTCGCCTGTCTTTTTTTCAAAGAAGGAAGACGATACCCTCAGACTATATGTGGATAATCGGAATCTGATCCAATTGACAGTCAAGAACTGATATCCCTTGCCATGGATTGATGATATTTTTGATCAACTTCGTGGAGCACGAGTGTTCTCGAAGATTTACTTGAGATACGGATATCATCTGTTGTGCGTTAGACCATCTGATATACCACTTAAAAATTTTCGGAGTAGATATGGCCTCTATGAGTACTTGGTTATGCCGTTCGGACTCACGAATGCGCCAGCAGTTTTCATGGATCTGATGAATCATGTATTTCATCCTTATCTGGATTCTTTTGTGGAAGTATTTGTTGACAATATCTTAGTGTACTCTCACACTCGACACGACCATGCCACCCATCTTGAGATCATATTGAGTACACTGAGAGAGCATCGGCTGTATGCTATGCTCTCAAAGTGACACTTTTGGATGGACCAAATTCACTTACTGGGCCATAACATCTTAGAGGAAGGAGTTACAGTAGACCTAAAGAATGTGATAGCAGTAGTTTCCTAGGAATAGCTTAAGAACGTGTTTTTGATACAGAGTTTCATGGGATTGACTGGTTACTATTGGTGTTTTATACAGGACTTCTCCCGCTTAGCAGTGTCGTTAACGAGTTTGATTAAGAAGGGTGTGAAGTTATTTTGGTCAGAATCTTGCGAGACAACCTTCCAGGAGGTGAAGGGAAAGTTGACATCATCACCAATTATGACTCTCCCAGATAAAGGGAAGATATATATAGTTTACATCAGGTATTGGGCTGGGAGCTGTGTTGATTTAGGGAAATCGAGTTGTTGTGTATGGTTTTCGGCAGTTGAGGACACATAATAGGAATTACCCAATTCATGATCTCAATTTGGCTGCAGTTGTACATGTGTTGCACTATTGGAGACATTATCTATTGGGAGAGCATTTTGGGGTTTTCACAGACCACAAAAGTCTAAAGTATATCTTTACACAGCGTGACTTGAATATGAGGTAGGAAAGGTGGGTCGAATACCTTCAGTCCTTCCATTTTGAGCTTGCCTATACACCTGGTAAGGGTAATGCAGTTGTTGTTCCACTTAACAGGAAGATTCATACACAAGAAGTTCATGAGGCCAGTGGTGTGTGGCTGCTTATGGCTTTGTTCTCTGAGATGCATTTGGAGGAGCATGACAGTCAGGGGAGAAACTATCTTTCTCCTTTAGCTGTGACCTCTACCCTCCTGGATAGAGTGAGGATGAGACAACTATCTGATTCAGAAGTCCTAGTCAAATGGGAGTCAGTGGCATGTGAGGACCCTCCTCCTGGGTGGACGATAGGCGAGGATGAGTTATTGTGTTTCCATGGACGAGTGTAGGTTCCAGGGGATATAAGCGAGGAGATGATTTGAGAGATCCATGCTTCATCTTGGGAAGTTTATCCTGGAGTTACCATGATGTAACGTGACTTGAGACATCAGTAATAGTGGCCAGGTATGAAGAGATAAGTAGCGGGTTTTGTTAGGAGATGTTCCACTTGTCAGCAGGTCAAGGTGGAGCATCAAAGGTAGGCTGGACTGTTTCAGTAGTTACCTATTCCAGAGTGGAAATGGGATGATATCATGATGGAATTCGTGACTGGATTGCTGAGGTCACCTCGAGGCACTAATTCCATGTGGGTTGTTGTGGACGGACTCACAAAGGTATATCACTTTTTTCCAATCAAGGAGACCTTCGGTGTTGACAAGCTCGGGAAGTTGTATATTCGGGAGGTCGTACGTCTTCATGGGGTTCCTTCTTCTATCATTTCTAATAGGGACACCCATTTTACGTCTTGTTTCTGGAAGAGTTTTCAGAGGGCACTGGGTACACAGGCCCTTCTGAGCATAGTTTACCACCCTCAGACAGATGGTCAGTCAGAGTGTACGATACAGGTTCTTGAGGACATGTTGCATGCATGAATCCTAGACTCTGGGGGCTCTTTGGAGAATCATATACCCCAAGTTGAGTTTTCCTATAATAATAGTTCTTATGAAACTATTGAGATGGCACCTTATGAGGATTTATATAGTAGGCTATGCTGATCACCTTTGTGCTGGATAGAGTCAAGTGAGGTAGCATTACTGAGACGGCGTCTCATGTAGGATACTTTTGAGCATGTCCAGTTGATTCAAATGTGGATGGCAACCACACAGTTTCTTCAGAAATATTATGCTGATCGCCGCAGACAACCCTTAGAGTTCTTGGTCAGGGATCAGGTTTTCTTTCATGTTTCGCTGAGGTTGGGACGCAGACAGATTAGGAGACAGGGTAATCATTCACTATGGAATGTGGGTCCATTTGATATTCTTGACAGATTTGGGCTGGTTGCCTATCGGTTGCTGTTACTACAGAGGTACCGAGCCATGCTCGACATCTTCCATGTATCTCAGTTGCATCACTATCATTCAGACCAGTCTCTCTTCTTTCAGTCGGAGGAGGTTGAGTTTCAAATAGATGAATCCTTTGAGGAGCATCTAATTTGTATCGTTTATAGGAGCACGAAGGTTCTCCAAGGCCGTTCAGTTCCTCTCGTACGGGTGCTATTGCAGCATGGCCGAGTGCAGGACGAAACCTGGGAGCGGGAGACTGATGTATGTTCTCAGTGGCCAAAGTTTTTTTGAGCATTATCTTCACCACCCTTAGAAGGAAAATTCGGGGACGAATTGCTTTAATGGGGGAATTTTTTAAGAACCCAGTTATTATTTTTGAGTTATGAGTTTCTTCATTTCTATTTTCCTTTAGTTTTTTTGAGAAAATAATGAAAATGGTGAAAAATCATAAATTTCGGGACTACACACCATGTACTATTCCACACACAGTGTACTTTGGCTGTGTGGGATGAGTACACAGGGTGTGTAGCCATGTCAGTGATGAAGGGTATAAAAACAAAATACACGCCATGTAGTGTATATTTACACGTCGTGTAGTCAGTCGGTAGGCAAATAGTATGGTGGTGGAAGTAGCTACCAGCTGAGCGGCATTACACGCCGTGTAATCAGAACTACTCGTCGTGTACTCATGTGGATGGATGAACAGTGCGGCAGTGCCACCAAATTAATATTTAAATGATAAAAGTACACGCCGTGTAGTTTTTTTCCGCTTAAAATGGGCAGTAGCCAACCTTGTCCACAGGATTGGCTTATAACTGGAGAAAGGAGTCGAGAGAGATGGTCGGACCTTCGAGGATCTCCAGATCGAGCGTCGTGAATCCTTTTTCTCCTCTAACGATCTCGTTGGATCCACACGGGTAAGCCCTCTACTTTCCTTAAGCCATTCTTGTGAATTAATCTTCTAAGGGATGTTATTTGAGCTTGAACAAGGTTTTATTTCATGTCATATCTACGTCGTTCTTAGACGATTCGAGGATCATTGTTTGCATATACCGTTTAGGGGAATTTAAGGTAGGTGTCTTGGTGATTAAATTAAAACTATTGTGCGTTTTTGTGTAACATTATGATACGCGCCCATGAATGGGGTGATGTATTGCTGAGGCCTTATTGAATTAAATAACTAGTATTATATAGGTAATTAAATATGATAATAAAATGTTTTTTGGGATCACTGCCTGGATCTAGGACCACCCCGACGGTGTGTTCCTCTGTTTAGCCGTTTGGCAAGGATACCCGAGGGTATGCCATGTTTACTTTATGCATTACTTTTTCATTGAGAGGAATTGTAAATAATTTCATGTTTAAATATTGAGAATGGACTGATTACTCTATATCCTGATGGTGTGGTTACTTGTTTAGCCTGAGGGTAGTGATATATTTGCCTGAGGGAAGTGTTATATTTCACATGAGGGAAACTTCTTTTGTTCCTGAGGGAAACACTTCGTACACCTGAGGGCTATACTCGATAGCCTAAGGGAAAGATTGAGGACATGGTTTTACTATATTATCCTGAGGAGAACATTCTGATTGGCATGAAGGATTGGTTCTAAGGAGCACAGAATATTATTAAATTAAATGGTTAAAATTATAATGGCAATGAAACTGGTAGTGATAGTTACTTTTGAGTACATATTGGTTTACACCATTTCCTTTTTCACACAATAGTTGCATATTTTCACACAGTTGGACACATGCCTTTGGTGGGCGCCTACTGGGATTCATTTCTCACACCCTGTTTGGGGTCATGTCTTCGGCCCCAGACAGATTTCGTTTCTGTAGGTGTGGATAGGGGAATGATTCCCTATACAGGAACATGATTTCTACTGAGGAGTAGGGGAGCATGGGACTGGGATTAGGCTCGTGATTATACCATCTATTTTGTTTTTTTTTTCTTTACTCTGAATTGTATTGTACTATATTGTTGTGTAAAATGTTCTGGCAATTTTCTAAGAGCTTGAGACATGTTGCATCATTATCTTTATAACTGTTGATTATCTTTTTCTGCAGTTTCCCATTTTAAATATGTATGGTTTATTGCTTCCACTGTTTTTGTATGCTTTTTATTTTATTCCACTATGCTACACTTTGAAAAATGAGGGAAAAGATTCCCCACTATCAGACATGGGCCCTCGCTGCTAGTCGGCAGCCTCTGGCATTTGTGAAAATTTGATTGAGGTCTAATGAACAACTGGGTTCGGGTCACCCATTGAGTGAAACCCGGGCCTGAGATGTTACAGTGGGTACATCTGGAAGACTTACAGGGAAAATGATTCATTTGACCCAGTGTTTCACCCTGGGATTCTCTGATTTTATTCGTCAAGAAGGTGGATGGGAGCTTACGACTATATGTCGACTACCATCTCCTAAACCAGTTTATCGTAAAGAACTACTACCCACTCCCGAGTATTAACGACCTCTTTGATCATCTCATGGGAGCATGATGGTTCTCGAAGATAGACCTCAGGTCAGGCTATCACTAGCACAGAGTTTGAGACGAGGATGTGCAGAAGACGGCCTTCAGGTGTCGGTATGGCCACTACGAAATCTTGGTTATGCCCTTCAGCGTAACCAATGCTCCAGTGGTGTTCATGAGTCTCATGAATAAGATCTTTTAGCCTAAACTCGATCATTTTTTCGTAGTCTTCTTCGACGACATACTGATTAACTTGACAATTGACGAGGAGCACGCCTACCACTTGTAGGTTGTACTGGACACACTCCAAGAGCACCAAATTTATGGTAAGCTCTTGAAGTGACAGTTTTGGATTCAAGAGGTTCACTTCTGGGGGCACATCATCTCAGAGGCTGGGGTTGCAGTGGACCTGGTGAAGATCGAGGAGGTACTTGCTTTGGAGCCACCCAGGAGCATGACAGAGGTGCAGAGTTTCCTATGTCCGGCTGGGTACTATTAGAGATTTGTGCCAGACTTCTCCAGAGTTGATGCACTTCTTTCAGTATTGATGAAGAAGGGGAAACCCTTCGTGTGGTTAGATAGATGCCAGCATAGCTTTCAAGAGCTGAGACAGAGGTTGACCAGTGAGCCCATATTGAGGATACCAGAGGAGGGCATTGGGTACGTGGTTTACTGCAACACATCAGGGACCAGACTCAAGTGTGTCCTTATGCAGGAGTGGGAAGTGATCACCTACGGTTCACGGCAGTTGAGACAACATGAGAAGAACTACGCTACCCATGAACTGGAGTTAGCAGCAGTGGTATTCGCCCTGAAGATGTGGTGGTACTATCTTATGGGTGAGCGTTGTACAGTATACTATGACCACCAGAGTCTTAGGTACATCTTCTCACTGAAGGATATGAACCTAAGATAGTGACGATGTCTTGAGTTACTCAAGAATATGACTTTGATATAGTATATACACATCGGAAAGGGAACGTGGTAGCTGATTCACTCAGCAAGAGATCAGGAATACAGTTGCTAGGGGAGGCGATGGAGCAGCTAGCCGCATTGCAGATATCCTTCGTGGATAGAGATGGGGTAGCCTTTCTTCACCCTCTCAGAGTCACTCTTCCACTACTTCAGCAAGTCCTATGTGGATGATTGATTCCTCTGGTGTGCATTCGTTGGCAGCATGGGAACCTCCAGGAGAGCACATGGGAGCGGGAGACCCAAATGTGTGCTCAGTACCCTCATTTGTTTCCCTAGACTTTGTTGTAAGCTTTACGGGGACATAAAGCTCTGAGGTGGGGGTAATGTAATGACTCAGAAATTTCAAGGATTGTTTTTCTTGAATTCTTTGGAATTTTACCTATACACAGTTTCCGACAGCATTTGATTCCGAGGCTCAATGTGACCAGAACAATTTTCTAAAGTTTAGCTTGGGTACGTTCAGTGAACGAACGACAGATTTTTCTATCTTGTGAAGCGGTGCTTGGAATTGAAATATGAGGGCACCGATGAAATGGTATCACTAGTAATTTCATAAGGGGCCCTTTAACACAATTGTGTTTTGTGCGGGTTGTAAGTTAAAATTGGGGTTTAGTTAAGGAGTTAAATAATATTGTTAGAAAAATTTTATATCTATGTAAGTTAATCCCTCCCATGGAAAGTAGATGGTGGGACCCTCACCCACCCAGCTTCTCCTGTGTGGATATTAAAAAGGTGGGGCCCATACGAGCCCCAACCTTTCAACTTCCCCGTAAACTCCATTAAACTCCCTTCAATAAATTGAAAACCCTTTTAATTGAAGATGACTCTTCCTCTCCCTGTCTCCATCTCTTTATTTTTTTTGCAACATACCTTAATTAATTAAATGAACATCTTCATTTGATTAATTAGGTGATTTAAATTTTTTATTTTAAATCTTTGTTGTGTGAATAAAAATAATAGCATGAACTATTATTTTAGTTTGAGCTTTTTGTGTTTTGGAAAAACATTGGGGAGATAGCTCTTGAGTTTTTGAAGAACACCGACTCCTAGAATAAGAACGACCTTCCCTCTCGGCGAAGAACACTCCACATTTCTCATATCCTATTCTTACTCCGCATCAAGGGAGGAGACACCAACGTGGGGAACTCGCCAACGATGGAGTTCCTTTCCCGATGTTGACGGAGTGATATCGCTTTCCGCGTCTACGACGAACACACATATTCAAGGTAGGGAGATTTATGATCAATTTTAATGGATTAAAATTGTCACTCGTTTGACGTTGAACATATTATTTTATCTCGGCCTATTGATATCGCCTAACATGGAGGGTGCTGGCCGAACAGACAAGGCCCGACAACCCTCCACTGGAACTTCTTTACTATTAGGAATCAGTGAACGAAGGCGGAAGGAGGAAGAAGCCGACGGTGCAAGGGTCTTCATTGCACACGAAAAGAAAAGCCATAGCCAAGAGGGTTGCGGTGGATGAAGCACGGCGCCGACATTCCATGACGGGGATGCGGAACCGCAGATAGGGTAGGCTGCGGCGGAGGAAGCTAGCGTCGTTGCGCCGGTTGTGCGGAAGGAAACGCGGCCTATTTCGGCTGAAGAACCGGCCGGCCCGTTGGCCGGCTGGGGAGAGGAGAGCCATGGCTCCAGGAGGACGCCATGTCGGATGAACCGCATCCTGCTCGTGTGGGCCGCTTAAGCCAAGAGTTCGTTCAGTTTCGGTCAGCTGGTTAGGGAGGGCGCTGCCGCTTGGCACCGCCAGTTCGGGCAGCTGGGGGTCCGTGCACCACCCCCTCGAATCGCTCGGCCTTCTGGCCGAGCCAATGGGGCTGCGCCCAACCGGGCTGGGCCACTTTCAATGGGCCAGGCCGCAGGTTTCATCGGGCTGGTTCGACACCCCTGCCAGGTCGGACCCGCCAAAATAGGATTGACCCGGCTAGCCAGCCCCCCGGGCTTAATGGGCCGGGACTGTATTCACATAAAAGTGAATAATAATCAAAGACCATGCGTCTGATCGATGCGCTGTCTATGGAACTGGGACCTTCATGATGTGGTGGTCCTTTTGTGAAACTCTACGTAAGTTTTGGACAACTTAAGAAATGGTCAGGTTTGGAATGAACATATTTACAACTAGGCCCCTAGAACGAAAATGCAAATATCTCTCAAATCGGATGTATGGTTGATGAGTCGTCTATCGCATTGAGTTCCTTTTGACGAGATTGAACTTCAGGATACATCAACTCTGGACTTCATGACAGATTATGTATTGACCCCTTTACTCAAGGAGCGGACCCTCCTGGGATCAAGCGTGCTGAGAGCAGGAACCCTAGAGTTGGCTACGACTGCGACGACTACTATATCGAGATCCTCTGTGGGTTAAAAGACGATGAATACTCTACTTGGATCCTATGTGGGTTCGACAACGAGGTAGACTGTTCATGGATGCTCCATGGGTTTGGAAACGATGATGACTGTACTTGGATCCTATGTGGGTTTGGCAGCGACGACTTCTATACTAGGATACTATGTGTGTTCGGTAGAGGAGATGATTCAGAGGCTACATCTAATCATCTCCACCCCTCTTCGAATGTAGTATACTGATGTGAGCTGAGTTTTGACTATTCAATCATTACCATTGATGTGACTGAATTATTTCCTATGGGGAATGGGTTGTGCTTGGGCTCAGGAGTTGGAGCCGAACTGGAATTGATTACATAGGTATATTTATGGGAATATACCTAAGTAGAGTCGGTTGATAATTTGTGATTGTATCTTTCCATTGTGGTTTATCCTTCGTGGATTCTGGGAGTCCTTCAGGGGTCTCAGGGCCCCTACCGAGTATCGTATACACACCCCCGCACGGTCTATGCCCGCACTACGTTGTGTTGGATGCGGACATCGTAAAACACTAATAGAGGTGGAGGCTTGTAAAGCTGGATGGTACCCGGAGGTTGACCACTTGGTGGGACGTACACAGAGCGGATAGCCGGACCCAAGGAGCTGAGGAGACCATCTGTACCCACCCTTCAGGTGGGATATCCGAAAAAGGAATCAGTGGTTTCTACTTTACTTTCTACGGTTGTACTTTATTTTCAGTTTTACTGTACTATCAGTTGGTTTTGTATAGTGGCCCTTTTACTTTTCATCACTTACTTTTGTACTCAGTTTTACTTTGTGCTTACTTCACTTGCGTACACTGTTGTGTTAGTTATCTTTTATAAAGGTAATGCCTTCCCTTTTACCGGGATTTACACCATTGGTGCTAGTCGTCAGCCTCTGGTCTATGGAAGGCAGGCTTGGGGTAGTCACGGCACGGGCCCCAAGGATGGGTCGTGACATATTGTCTTAATTCGATGAAAAATTATATCCCATATCAATTGACATATGACTATTTTTAAGGGATAAAATACAAGGAATATATTTTTAATCATAAATTAATATGTAATATTTTTTAAAATTAGTTAAATGATAAAAAACATGCATCCTCGTGTGTGATTGATGTTATTTTACGCAACTTACATGCCTTTGATTTATTAGAGATAAATTCACACTTTTTTTCATTCAAATTATACTTTATATTCATCTATTGATATCTAAAATTTTTTGGTGGTTATTTTTTATTTTTACACAATAGAAACAACATATTTATAAAGATTATTAAATCCATAGTATGGTGAAAAATAAATATTATGCTACCAGTAATTCCACTATATATCAATTAATAATTCACCAAATGGAATTAGATAGAAAAATATTAAAAGCATTTCATATTTAAATTTATCATCTTCCATTATAACTATAGAATGTTTGATATCCCACTATGACATTTTTTTTAAAAAAAAATCAACTACTCCTTTTTGTATAATAGTCTTCTGAGGATAATAATGGTTCATAAATTCCACAACATAGTCAATGAAACCATAACATGGTTTTCATAATAAAAAATTCAGTGAATTTAGAAATATTCTCTTGAAATATTATTTTGAATACATTTTCAAAAATGTTTCTATTTTAGTTGTGTCTTCCAAAACAATAATGTAATGTTTTCACTTTTCACCAGATAATGACTACTACCATTAATTTCTAGAAACCATGATCCAAATCACATCCAATTACATTGAATCCATGATATCACATTTTTTAAAATAAACAATATAATAATATTTTGAAATAGACTATTATATTGAATTCACATGAGTAAGATTACATTATTTCATCATTAATAATCATGATGGGGTTTGTGCCTTACGATGACATGATTTCCCCTTTAATTATATCTATTTCTCCTATTAAAATATTTCAAACAATAATTTAAGAAAACAAATTCAATTGAATATTTAAAACAAATGAAACCAAATTCCAGTTTATAACCTATAACATCACAAGATTTTATAATATTGTTATTTATAAATAATAATAATTTATTTGGTATCCTTCTTTACTCACAACAGTTGATTTAAATAAATCGTGATATACTATTGAAATATAATAATTTTATGTGATAGTTATCTCATATCCATTGGATTAGTGCTTATTAATAGGAATATATAAATAATAAAATTAATTCATCGATTATAAATTTATTAGAAAATATATCAATATTATTTTAAATAAATCGATATTTATTTTGATAAAAACAATTTTTATCCATGCAATGTATTTTTATTTTATTAATTTAAATAAACTAAAGTTTTAAATATATTTTATTTTAAATTAAATAATATATATTATGTAAAATGTTTTATCATTCATATATTTTTTCAAATGCATGAGATAAGAATAACTTCAGTTTTATGTTTCAAAAGATTTTCATTATAAAACAGTTTTCATCAGATTTTTCAAAATTATTAGAAAATGAAATTAATATCATAATTGAAATTCATACATAAACAATGGATTCTAAATTTTAAATCAGGATATTTTTATTCTTTTTATTGGTTCATTTTAATTTTGGTCAATATGAATTGTAACCATAGTAATTTTATATCACATCAGTGAGAGTAAAAGGGATAAAATATAGCTAAATAAATGGGAAAAGCCTTTAAATTTTCTCTAACACATTCCATTATAATTTTAGGTTAGTGTATATAGGTCATTTCAATAAAATTATAGAATATATTGGAACATTGTCTCATATTTCATTTATTATTCCCTTTATATTCATTTAATAGAAAAAATATAAAATGTCACTCTCTTGAATATAATATTTATAAAATATTAATATAAGTGAAATTACTGTTAAATTTTCTTTAAAAATGTTCATACTGACGATGAATAATTTTTTTGTATCATAATATTTCATTTAAAATTTTCAGTAATTGAATTATTACCTTAAATTGTGTTTCTTTTCAAAAAAATTATTTGTTCAATTAATATTACAATAAAATAAATGATTTTAAAAATATTAAAACAATTCTATGTTTGGTCATTTATTTTTTCCATTAATTTTATTTATTAATATAAAATATTAATGTTATTTTAAAATTTTATATTCTTATTATATTGGTGTACTTTTTTCTTTAATGTAAAATTAAATGATTTTTTTCAGAAATGATAATAATGATATTTTATGAAAAAAATATTCTAAAAACATATTTAAAAAGATAAAAGATATTTAATGAGGACAAGGTCGATAATATATTGTAATATATTAATAAATTTTACATTTATGATCCAATTTCCACCACATATGTATATAAAATTATAACTATTTAATATTGAAAAAATCACTACCACCATTATGGTTAAATTTTTTTCAATGGGTTAATAAAAAATTAGGGAATTAAATTGAAACCAAAACCTATATAAAATTCTGTTTTATCATGATATTTAGGAAATATAATAATTTTATTACTATATGTAGACATTTCGAAACATTTTTCATTAGAATGAATAAAATATATTTAAATCATTTTAGTAATTCAAATTGTTCCCCTCCCCTCGCTTAATAATTGGATCCTCTTTTCGTGTCTTCCTCACACATTATGTTCCTTTTACATTATCCAGAACATACCATAATACCTTCCTGTAATAAATCTCCAATTCATATCAATTTTTTTATTTAAAAAATACTAACCATTAATTGATAAAGGTATTACCCAAAATCGTGTTCTCTGTGAAGAGGTATAACTCCTAACTGAAAATTTTAAATTTTATTTATTGTTCAAACCCTACTAAATTAAATTTTGAAACATTAAAATAATTAATCCTACTGAAAGTGAAGACATTTCTCATTCATATGTATGACTTACCATCTCTACATAGCAGTGTCATTAAATTTTTATCACTACATTAAAAACATGAATTAAATGATGTATATTATAAATATATATGTTATTTTATATTTTTATAGTTTAATATATTTTAATTTTTAATTACATTCATTTCATTCCATCCTTTGAAAAATGGATGTAGTGATTATATATAAGTACGACATACCCACTCCATGAACGATGTAATGTTTTTTCTATCACTAAATTTTATGGATGAATATATATATATCTATATGTGTTTTATAAATATGAAATTAATATTATTTTTAACATTTTTTATTTATTTTACAATGATTATTTTATAATGACTAGGACTGTAAAAATAATACATGAATGAAAAACAATGTTGTTATCAGCCAAAACAATGTTTATAATGAAAAATTGTTAAAAAATGGTTATAAGAGGTTATAAATAATATATGAAATGATATATATTTTTATTAATATTTAATACATTTATAATAAATACATATTTATTATATAATATTTTTTAATTATTTTGAAGAAATATGAAACTTGAAGAATACGAATTTCATCTCACTTTTATTTCAATGATACATATGAATTAATCACCATTTTATTAATTATATGGTGTATATACTCCATATAAAATAATTTTAATATTCTTCTTATATAAATTTTTTATTTACAGATTAATTTTTTATCTTTCAGGGGTTTTATTATTCACATATTAAAAATGATATATGGGTTTTAAGTTACACTCTTGTTGTTTATTTGGATTATTTATGATTATGTTTTCAACATTGAAATTTTATGATCTACATCTAAATATTTCCCTTAATTTTAATCCCTTATATTTATTATTTTATAATAATAGTTTTCCTTTCATTTTTTGTATCTTTAGGTAATGAAGATACTATATGAATGTTCTTAGAAAAAAATAATAACCTATCAATTTAATTAGATAATTTTATAATCCATGTAATTTTTTTATAAAAATGTTTTAAATATTTCGTATATTCTCAAATGACTGATTGAATTCAATTTTACCAATTATTAAATTTGTAATGAATGGTCTAAATTGTATCTTATTTCTTTTCTCATAGTGTGGAACTATTTTTTTGTTAAAAAATATTATAGAAATAACTATTTGAATTTTCATGACAAGAACATAATTTACCTTCTGCATGGTCACTCAATGATTTAATTATTACTTTACATGTACCCAAGGTTCTTTTAAATGAAATGTTTTAGTTTTATAGTTTGGGAAAAGATTAATTTTTAAATAAGTTATTTCTGTGTGAAAAGTTAAGTTTTTTAAAAACTAATATTCCATGTTATATTTATTAATTTTTTTGTCTATGATAATAATTTTTGATGTTGCCTAATGTTTAGTGGGGATATAATCCAATTATTTAATAAAAATTATTTATCATTAGGGGTTATAATTTTATTGAAAATTATTTTAGGAAATACATTTTTATGAGTTAAGTTATGATCAATTGGTAAATTGATTATAAAACCAGTTTTTTTCAGTAGTTATGTATTGATTAATGTTTTTGGAAAATAGTTACATTTTCACATGTTATAATGTGATGGATGTTTTATGATCAATCATTAAAAATATGTATGATATTAAATATTTGACTCGTGATATGAGAATTATTCACCCTCTATTTCATTGGCTAATTGTGGATAGGTCCTATGACAATAAAGAATATAATGGGGAGTGAACCTGGTTTAGTAATGGAATATATCTAGTATGATATTTAAGCAGTGAAGATTAAATAAATATTTAATCATTTAGAGATTGAACCCAATCCAATATGATAGTCCTGGCTATACTATTGGACTGTTAAGGAAATGATTTCCTTTTCTTATATTAATGACATAAAATTATGTATTTTCCAAATGTTATTCTATCATGGATTGTATTATCTATTTACATTAGGAAAAATGTATATGAAATACAATGACTTTTTTTAAGGCTCCATATTATGATCTATGAAATGTTTGGTATGGTTTACAAATTTTATAATCATGTTCTTATTTAATTATTTTCATGTTATTTCTATGGGATGATCAATATCTCCCTTGTTTACCCTTACTGAGCATCAAAACCATCCCTTTCTTATTTATAAGACCCACATGATATGAATAATGGATTATAATGTGATATGTCTAAGAAGGGTGCCTCTTATGGTGAAAATTGTAATCTCTCTGATTTTATTTGTTTTATTTTTTAAAATATTGTATATAATTATTAAGAGACTAAGATTTTTGACGATGTGAAATTTTGAGGCCCATAGTGCCTAAAATAAGTTTCTAAAATAAATTAAACTTTTAAATAGTGCATATGAGTGGTTTTCCTAAAAAAGAAGAATAAGTTATAAATGGGTTCTCAGATCATAAATATGATATCACTATTGTGCTAAGAGTAGAAAATTTACCTTAGGTGAGACCTATCATCAACCATCATGGGTTGGTAGTAGAAGTTAGTTTTTGGACGTTTTCATTAAAATAAAATAAATTCCGTAGTCTTTTTTATTTTTGCATTTCCATAGTGCAGATATTTGTTATGTAGAATTAAATAACCAAGATCCATGGGTTAGAATCATAACCTTGGAAAGATTCCATGGAAACCTCTAAAACATTGTAGAAGAGCCACCACAGAAAATTCCCAACCAACAATGACAAATGAAAACGTATAGATCATTGCACAATAAGACCAGATGTCACCGAAGAAGGTATAAAATCACATGTTTGTCGATGATAAGGGTAGGGGTTGTTATTTTAATTATTTTACCTATTCCTGGATTCAAATGATGATCGCAAATCAACCCATGAACTGGTTAACCCACATTTTTCTCATTCTTACTGGAGGTCCCTTTATTGAGATTATTTTGGGGAATTAATCTGTGCATTATTTTATTAAATTTTCTTTTCATTATTTTATCCTTAAAAAAAGGTGATTATTATCACTATGGTAAATAAAGGATGAGGTTAATTCCCCATTTCATTATGTGAATTTCTTATTCCACTTTTTACCCCACATTCATCATGTTATTCTTGGAATTATGAACATTGGATCAATGGGCATGTATTTTTGGAATGAAATGATCCCAAATTAGAGATCAGAAATCATGAAGATCCTGCAAAGTGACAACGATTATGGCAGAAAATGAATCATCTTGGATCAAGGGAAATCATTTTTCAAATTTTCTTTGGGTGGTTACATCAAAATATGTTTTTGGGGCCAATCAGATGGCTAAAAATAGTGGAATTTGATTTATGGTGTCATGATGACCTCAAACCATGAGTTTCATGGTGATCAGATGGTTGAATAAATGGATTGAAGATCTATTGAGGCAAGTATGGATGAATAGTCATTTACCAAAAATCGTGACAATCACGTCGTGTTGTTTGGACTACATGGCTTATGGGCCCTATTGAGCAGTGACTAGGGTTTTAGGCAATAGAAAGTGATGACATAGTGTATGATAGATGTCACACAGTGTTTGGGTCCTAATGAGGGAATTGGTGTGTATCTCAGACGATACACAAACACGGGGTGGATTACAGACATGTACTCTACCACACGGGCAGACCTGTCTGGTAACAAGGGTTACCATGTGGACCGGTACACAGGATGTCATACATGGGTTGAAGCCTTGTACGATCACACTTCTAGTGTATATGGAGCAACCCCGAGATAGTTAGACGCATCAGGTCACTCAGTTACACGTCATGTTTACCAATTTCAACACGACATGATCTTCGACATGAGCCCTTGTAAATAGGAAGTACTCAGGTTTATAAGACATTGTGTGTGACCATTATACACATCATTTAACTTATTTTACATTTCTTCATCTTATTATCCACTATTCCATGGAGGAGATTTGTTGGGTTAGTTCTCCCTTTTCTCGTTCCCTTGGAGTTTTGGTAGCATTTTCATCCACAAGAGTATGATCCCTTCATTAGGACTTTCTTGATAGAGTCACACTTTCTCTGAGAGTCACAGAGTGAGATCCTCTACACATTCTTGACCCTAAGAAGAGTCATGTATTGACATGACCAATACGACAGGACCCCAATCCTCTACTTAGAAGGTGAATCCATATTAGTCGTGGTATATACCAAATCCCAAGAAGTGATCATCATTCGTGTATTGAGATCTTTCCAAACATAGGATAGAGTTATACTGAAATGAGTGTATCTATACTCTATTCATATCTACCAGTGCATATATATCTCTTGTGAAACTTCCTAATGAATGAAATTCTCAGGAATATGTCATCAGAGCCATCAGACTTATTATTTGAGTTCTCCTATATGAGTGCATAAGGGAATATTTAAACTAAATCCCTATCATGGGTATGCAGTTGTTATAACATGCCTCTATACTACATGTTTGAGTTTTGAGTATATCTATATATGTTTCTCTTGTTATATGTTTTTTATAAATGAAATTTGATGATAGAAATATACTTTTTTTATATTGATTTATGGATTTTGGGGTCCTCTATTATGTATTGTTATACTCACCCCTACACTGGTTTTCCCGAATGTGTCCTTCTTTGTGTATATGGGTTTCCTTTTGACAAAGTCCATAGTAGACCAGGATGAGACCAATTTCGTAAGTTCACTTATAGTTTGATGTGCTATTACGTCTATATGAATAAGTCCCTGTACCTACATTCTTTCTTATAGTTTAGATACTGTAGTTTTTATACTCTTTATCTTGTTGGGATTGTATTTTTCCCAGTTTACATTCCAAACGTTAGTTTCTATTTTACTCTATTGTCAGGTTTAATGCATGAATATTTTTACTTAGTGGTTTTTTACATTTCAGCATTTGTGGTCTTGGAGATATGTGAATGTGTACATGTATTTATAAAATGCATCCCATGTTAGTGATATTCCTACTTAGTGCTACTCACCAGCCCCAGGACAATTCGAGGCGGGCTTGGGGAGTCATTGCATGGCCCCATTGAGACAGGTGATGAAAAAGTGGTATTATAGGGTTTCAGTTATACATTAGGACCAATATTTTGTAAGATTATTTTTAGGCAATAGTGTTATGTGTTTTCGGTTTTTCTTTTAGTCCCGAGACACCATTTTTAGTGCGGGCGACTAATGAATCCAGACACCCAAACTATGATTATAGAAATTTTGACCCGGTACATGAAAAAAGTAGTTGCAGTGAAAAATAATAATCATACATCAATCATATATGATTTGGTTTTATTTTCCATGTCTTTATGTTTCAGCTATCCAGTTATACTTTTTTTCCATGGTATATTTTGTTTTATTACAGGATGCCTCTCTGATACATACTCACTAGGATTACACAGCTCGATCATGAAGATTCCCCAGTCAAAGATGAGGATTATACTTAGAGGAAAGGTCCCTAAATGTTACCTCCATGTAGTTTACTTGTTATTCCACCACCAGTAGAGTAGCATGTGGTGCGTGCAGTTATGGAAAATGAGGATCGTAGGTTGAACGCACTCCCTGGGTTTCAGAGATAGAGACCCCCCATGATCTGAGGCGATCCCAACAATGAAAAATGTGATGATTTTATTTAGGTGGTGACCATATTTGTTTTCTATTGAGGACTCTATTGGATTTGATATTGATTCTATGAGTGAGCCTCCTTCAGGGTTCGGTGGGACGATGGTGGAATTTGACCACACAAACTCACGAAGAGGATACTCTTTCATAGAAGGAGTTCAATCAACTCTTTAGGGAGGTGTTATATCCAGTTAAACTGAGAAAAGTGTGTATCCAGGTTCTTCATCAAACCCATAAGGGTAGGTCAATGGTGGCCAACTATTCATCGAGGTTCACCGACCATTCTAGGTACTAGACGGATATAGTCACAGGTCACTACTTCTAATCATGGAACATCAAGTGAGGTATGAGGCAAGACATACGATCTAGTTTCATGTATCTATTCATTTCAACTTATGAAGAAGTGCTCTAGATACATTTGGTGGTTGAGATCTTCTTGGATGAGAAGAGACAACTAGTGGCACTCAGTACCATGATGACTGGTGCAGAAACAACGATATAAGGTAGATAACATCAGGAATAGGGGTTGGGAAGTGGGAGACATCACATGAGGAACCAAGATATAATATTTATGGTCTCGGTCTATAAGGATCGATCCTTTCATCCTAGGGATAGGTTATTGTACTCATGAGATGGAAGAAGAAATCACACTAGAGAATTTACATCATGAGGAGCTACTAACAGGGTGGTGTTGGATGGACCCCTGAGGTAGAGGCAGAGAATGGAGCAGGTAGAACAGTAGGGTTGTAGACGAAGAAGATGAGTAGGGGAGAGCTACATGGGGTGGGAGACACATTCTCAAATGTCCACCACCCCCCTAGGAGGTTAGCACTAGGAATACAGATCTGGGCGATAGGGGTGAAGGTAGATACATGTAGTCAAGGTGTAAGAACCATGGACTCCATTGATGATCCAAGGTATAATATGTGTATTTTTTTCCATATCTTCCATATATATAGAAAAATGTTCCATTAATTCAATCCTCTCCACATTTCTAGTGAGAAACCTTGACGTTCCAGTAGAGTCGTTGACTCAACCCTTACACTTGGAGACTATTATCGTAGCAGAATCGATGATAACAAATATTTTCTGATAGTGTGATCTTACCCATGTAGGAGAGAGTATTAGTTTTAATCTCTTAGTGGTAGGGTTGAGGAATTATGACATCATTATATGTATGGATTGGTTATCATTCATCCCTGACCATATTGTTTGCTTCAGGCAATGAGTTTGGTGTGTCGGTAGTGATGGAATGACATTTTCCATTTTTGGTGAAAAGGAAACCCAGGAAGTATAGAATGGGATAAAACATAAAAGGTTGATTCCGTTCACTTATGTGTTGGAAGGTCTTACACTTGGAGTAGTATTTGTTTTGAGATTTTAGTTCCTAGTAGTAGTGGAAGAGTATGAGGACATATTTCTAAAAGTTGTTCTAGGATTACCTCCCCACCGTGAGACCGACTTATGCATTGAACTACACCCTAATATGATACTAATATCATCAAAAACATATAGGATGGATCCCATAGAGAATTGTGAGATGGGGGTGCAGCTGGAGGATTTGCAGAGGAAGGGCTTCATAAAACATAGTGTTTCACCCAGGGTGGCCCTCATTTTTTTCATGAAGGAATATGGGAGTTTGATGTTGTGTGTGGATTACCAGCGCCTTAATCATGTAATGTTGAAGAAAAAGTATCCACTTTTGAGGATAGATGATCACATCGACCAGTAAAGAGTAGAATAGTGGTTCTCAATGGTTGACCTTCTATCAGGTTACCATCAGTTACAAGTACAAGGAAAGGATATACTGTAGAAGGCTTTTAGATGTTGCAATGCTCACTAAGATTACATGGTGATTCCTTTTAGTGTGATGAACCCCCTAAAATTTTTCAACGGTATTATGGACTAGATATTCTTTTTATACATAGATTGGTTCCTAGTGGTGTTCATCGATGACATCCTTCAGTTCTCGGCGTCAGAGGAGGATTACGCGGGACACCTGCAGATGATTTTAGACATACTCTGAGAGAACTAGCTTTTTGGGAAGCTCTCAAAGTTCTAGTTACGGACACCTGAGGTCTAATTTCTAGGACATGTTATCTTAGTATAAGGATTAGTAGTGGAACTAGCTATGGTCGATGTAGTTCTTTCATGGGATCCACCCTGAAGTGTCAGACATGTGAAAAGCTTCCATAAGATGGAAGTATAATACAAAAGTTTCATCCTTGATTTCTCTCAGATACCAGTAATGATGAGAGATTTGATGAAAAAGGGACAAACTTTTTTAGGTATGGAGATGTTCCAGAAGGCTTTCCAGTAGTTGAGGCATGGTCTGACTAGTGCACCAATCTAGAGATTTCTAGAAGAAGGTTTTGAGTATATAGTATTTTTCGACGCACTAGGGAGAGGGCTTGGTTGTGTCTTGATGCAGAGATAGGTGGTAATCGATTAAGGTGTTCCCCAGCTAAGGACACATGACCATAACTTCATGATCCATGGTCTTGAGTTGGTAGTAGTAATCTTCACATTGAATATGTAGAGACACTACCTGATGGGACAACCGTTTATCATCTAATCTTACCAAAAGATCCTAAATTAAATATTATCATAGAAGGATTTGAATTTGAGGAAAAGGAAATGAATATAGATAATCCAGGATTATAATGTTGAGATCATCTATACTCTAGGGAAGTGGAATGTTGTGCTAGATTCCCACAACAGGTGATCGAGTTCGCAACTACTGACTGATGCATTAGATCAGTTGGCCTTTCCATAGTTATCATCCTTAAATGTAAATGATGCATCTTACCTCCATTCAATGGTTTTCACCACTAAAATCTTATGGATAGTCAGGGAAGAAAAACTATGGATGCCAACTATGAGACTTTTCATGATCTATTATCCACATGACTATATCTTGATAGATATTCGAACGGTGTGGAGAACAAAATAATTTTAAGAGGAATCACAGTTGCGCTAGAGGAATTGCAGGAGGAGGTTATGATGGAGTTTCATATATCCCACCTTGGAAGTATATCCTTGAGTGGAAAAAATGTATTCAAATATATGGAGTTAGTTCTGGTGGACAGGTATGAAGAATGTAGTATTAGAGATTTTTTCCCTATGCCTTACGCGCTAGTAGGTGAATGCTAAGAACCTGGTGCCAGAAGGGTTATCTCACCCTTGGATGTCACGGAGTGGATGTGGGAAGGAATATAGATAGAATTTATTAGAGTCATACCATGAACGTCCAAGGGTCATGAATTCGTTTGAGTGATATTTGACCAAATCACCATGTTGGACCACTTCCTATCTATCAGGGAGTAATGTTTATTAGAGATATTGGGATTCCAATAAGTGCGGGAAATAGATCAGCTTCATGGATTCCCTTCAATTATATTCTCAGATCGCGTTGTTTGTTTCACATCCCGATTGTGGAAGAGATTTCAGGAGGCGTTTGAGACATAGCTATGCTTGATCACATTGTCAAATACATAGAAATATGGTCAAATGGAGAGAACCATTTAGAGTCTAGAGGATATTTTATAGGTTTGTATATTGGATTCTGTTCATTTTTTGGATAACAACCTACCAATTTTGTATATTGCGTACAAAAACTACTAGCACTCCACCATTAGTATGGAACTATTTGACGCTTTATACGGGTGACCCTTCTGATCACTGCCTTGTTAAAACCACCTATAAGAGTCAGCACTCAGGTGTCCAAAGTTGGTGAGAGCCACCACCGAGAAGATGTAGATCATTAAGGTGTGGATGAAGACTACACAGATCTAGTAGAATTCTTATGTTCACAGATGGTGGAGACCACTAGAGTTTCGAAGAGGGATACCAAGTATTCCTTTGGATTTCACCTCAATAAGGGTTGTGATGACTTTTATGGGGAATCATTTTCTCCCTAAGTATCATCGACACTTTTCAGATATTTCATAGAATTAGTGAGGGGAATACCGCCTAGCTTTACCACCATAGTTAAACACGACACATGATTCCTTCCACGTGTCATGACTAAGGAGGCACATGCATCACCCATCTCACGTCATCGACTGGGGTGAGTTAGACATCATGGATGGTGAAACATTAATAGAGTACCTAGTAGATATCAAGGATCCTTTAGAGAGTATCCATTTTGGACGAGTGATTACATTTTTGTTTGTTTGTTCATAGCATTACAAACTTTATAAGACTATGTGGGAGTAGGAGGCTCAGATTTGTGCGTAGTACCCACATCTAGTTCAGTAGGCTTTTTGTTTTCTATTTTAGGGGAAGTAAAATCCCTAAGTTGTGGAGAATTTAATGTCTCATATTTTACATCTATTATATTTTGAAATATTATAAGGAATAATAACAAGACCTATATTTTTGACGTCGTGCGATTTCAAGGCTCAGAGTGCCCGAAATAAATGTTTATCATAAATTAATCTTTTAAACAGAATACATGAGTGGTTTTCTAAAAAAAGTATAATAATATTTAAACGAGTTCCTATATATAAAATCTGATGGAAAAGTTTCAATTAGAAAAGATAGTTTACCATAGTCGACGACTAATGTCAACCTACAAAATTCAACAAGCAATGTTATTATATAGATGTTTTAATGAAAATAAAATAAATTTATGGTACTTATTACATTAACATTTCAATAAAACAATGATCTGTTCTGTAGATTTAAATAACGGAGAACCCATAGTTAGAATAACGACCCTATAAACCATCACTAGAATCCTCTAGAACTTTAGAGAGGAGACACCACATAGAATTCTAGATGAATAATGATGAATTAAAAAGAGTGGATTGTTGCGTGGCAATATCAGATGTCACAGATGATAACAGAAAATCCAACTCTCATTAATGATTAATAAAGGTGGGGTTATTTCTATTATTTTCTCAGTTATTGGATTCAAACTAAGAATACAGATTAACCCATGAATAGTTTGATCCCTGAATCATTCATTTAAGCAAGAGAGTCCTTTATCTTGTTTATTTGGGGGAGTTAATCCAAACATGTTTTGATTTAGATTTATTTTCTACATTATACCCTTCTAAATAGAGGGGATAAGAACCATGATTAATTATGGAGGAGGTTAATTCCTCATTTCATTGTGTGGATTTATTATTCCCATTTTTAGGTTGATTTCTTCACATTCATAATAGGGTTATGAAAAACATATCGTTTCATGTCCATTTCACAAAACAAAAATTTAAAATTGCAGTTCTGGCATCGTGATGACCCAGTGGATGTGCGACGATAATGGTGGTGGATAAATCGTCCTGTTTCAGGAGAAACCATTATTCAATGGTTCTTCAGGCGGGTAGATTGAAACACATTTTCAAGGCCAATCAGATGCCCAACACCAATGGAATTAGCATTACAATGTTGGGGGGACCACGAACCATGAGTTTCATGGAGATCAAACTACCAAATTGATAGATCGAAGGTGATGTTAGGCATGAAAGGAAGAACATTGATTTCAAGGGATAAGGTATAATAATCTGCCTATCAAGAACACCAATAATTCTATTATCTTCTTTTTATTTATTAATAAAACATGTTTCCATTATTTTTTTTCACTCTTTATATACACATAATACATAAAAGGGTTTTATTGAAAAATATACATCATTTCTCTTTTTGGTTGAATTTAATTATTATTCCATTTTTATGTATTCTAATAATGTTTTAAATAATATTATATTTCATTTATTATTATTTATTATTTATACCCATGACATAAATTTTTAAAAAATGGTTTAAAATGAAACTTTTTTTAATTTTCCAAATGATGTTGTACTGAATCTTTATGAAATATTGTTTAAGGAATCATTTATTTTCACACACTACATGAATTTAATTTCAAGACACAATGATGACTCATTGATTTGAATATTACATTATAATATTTCATAGTTCATTAAAAATATAATTATTTATTTAATAGTTTTGAAATTTTTATATTTTAAATATGTTTTTAATGTGAAATGGTTATCTTCCACACTAAATATTTTATGTGATATTTTAAATGAATTTTTCATATGATAAGAGAACTTTTGATCTTACATAATAATTATTAATTATATGATCAAGGATACCATATTTATTCTTACTCTAGTTTTCTTATTATTACGAATAAAATATTTTTTTTGATATATGTTGTTCTCCTAAATTATATCCTGAAATGAATTGATAAAATATTTATGAAACTAGATTACTTTATATGCGTTATCACATGATGAAATGTTTAGGGAATATACTAATTTTTCATTGTTTAATCTATGGTAAATGTTTTATGATATGTTGGATCGCATATATATGATTTCCATTATGTGAATCATTGTAAAAATATTATATATCCCTCAAAAACATGCAGTATTTATAGAAATATCCTAAAATAATAAGGACATGAATACAAACTGATCCTAGTACAGTAAGTAAATATATCCACTATTATTGTCTTGGTAGTAAACTATGAATAAGGATATAGTAATATGGTGATTGAAAAAATGCACAATGATTTTAATTGAAGTGAGACTTGATTACTATGGAAATGACTTTCTATGATTTTTATGTTCCAAAAACACATGTATGATATTTTTAAGGATACCATATTCATTCTTATGATATGCTATGTGTTATTCCATTACATGTCATTTTGATCAATAAAATATGTTGTGTGGTTTTAAACTGTTATGTTCATATTATTATACCATTATTCCCGTACTGGGTATCTGTGATAATTGAAATCTATCTTTTTTACCCTTTATGAGTAGCAGAGAACTTCTATTATTTAATTTCCCTTCCCGTTGATATGAATAATTGATTAAATTAATACATTTTTTAGGTGGTTGGATTTTATGTAGAATATAGTGGAATATGATATAGATCACCTATGAATCATTTTTTATATATCCATGTTTCTAAATATACTAGAACTCTATAATATTATTGTGGATCATTATATTTTTTATTGAATATTTTTCTAATAAGAATTTATAGTAATTTATAAAATCTATTTATTTTTATATAACTATTGAATTGATAATAATGGAAGAAATTAATTGTGTTTCACATGTTTAATAGTAAATAACACTACATCACTATTATGAATAATGATTCTCAGGGAATTTATAATCATATATAAAAAATGAAGGTAAATATTGATTTCATTTTTTCACATCTTTTGAAGGGATTTATTGAATTCTTAACACTTAAACTATGGTTTAAATATGAAATGATATTATAGTTTTATAAATATTAAAGAAACTAATATTTATTACATTTGTTGTATAAAATAGGCCTTTTATTATAATTTAACTAGTTGACCTTGGTTTTCATTTCCAATTATTTAGAATCAATCATACTATATGTTTTCTCATTATTTGTTGTGTTTTAGAAAATGAAATTGATAATTTCACTATTATTTTAATTATTCATATTTTAGGATTCTATGTAAGGATTTAATTTTATCGTCAAGACTACATAATGGTCATTAGTATTATTACATATCTAGATAAAGTATCAAGAAATACTACACCATGGTCCTGATCATTTATCAAAGGTTATATAATGGTGATGTCAGCAATATTTATTGGTAAATATCACATATTAATATATATCTAAAGGAACGATTATATCCATAAAAGGTAGTTGGTTGTTTCAATATCCTTGTAATGGTCAACATATATTCTCCCTATCTACATCTATGTAAATTAAGGCTATTTGAAGGCCAAATACATAATGTTAAAGTGTGTACTATTCCCCAATCCCATATCAATTCTCATATGAACACAATATCTTCGAAGTCAAAGAGATAATAACAATATTATTTAGAGTGATTAAAGGATTCATCAAACTTATTTTATAATCTATGCGAATCTGGTAATGATTTTTTTTCATATTACAGCACGATTTTCCTACAGGGAAGATGATCCATAATGAATTATACCTTCTGGAAGATATTGATATGATGCTTGAAGTTAAAATCAATTATTATAGTTTTAATCATAGAGTTAATGTGTAATTTTTATAGGAAAGATAACTCATTTTATTTGATGTATAAGATCATATAATTCTACAGTATCCCAATTGTATGATCATTTATCTTGGTTGGAATGCAACTGAGGGTGGTGATGGACTAAAAGATGAAATCCTCTCATGGGAGAGGCATAATA
This sequence comes from Viscum album, assembly GCA_963277665.1. Classification (NCBI taxonomy): domain Eukaryota; kingdom Viridiplantae; phylum Streptophyta; class Magnoliopsida; order Santalales; family Viscaceae; genus Viscum; species Viscum album. The sequence goes on from OY728146.1 coordinate 1,273,971,951, forward strand.
GTGTAGTGAAAGAGGTGAATGAAATCAATAGAGAAATATTCTTATTATCGTTTATTTTTTTAAAAAAAAATTATTGACATGAAAATTTTTAATAATAATTTTTTGAATAAATTTATTATGAGAAACTAAACTATTTAGAGGAATTGTTCTATATGGATAGAAATATTTCATTACCTACTCTTCTGTCAATATTAATTGAAGAGGTATATTATTTTTTATAATGTTATTTCTCAAGTTCTTTTCATCATTAAAATATTTATTACTCAGCATCATGTATTTATAAAATAAAATTAATGTTACTCTTTTCATTTTAACTGAAACTAATTTAATTAAAATAAAAAATTTCTTGTTCCACTACTCATCATGAATAAACATCCCCATATTGAGTCATATTTGGTATAACAACAATTAAATTTTCTCTTTTGATGCTTCATTCATTGATTGAAATTTTGGTGTGTCAATCAAATTTCCAGACATCAACTGATATTTAATGATTAGTTTCAAGAATATATAGTTCTACTTTCTATCTATTCTATCTATTTAAATTTCCCTAAGTATATCAAAATATTAACTACCCTTTATTTTAATAATTTTTCCATTTCTTGTATTGCTTCAAAATTGTTTTCACACATTCACCCTCACATAATCACATTTTGATGTTTTGTTTTTAATGTTTCTTGAATTTTATTTATTTTTATTTGTTTTGGTCACAAAAACATATCATTATCAATGGGTTGAATTTAGTTACCATATATATAAAAGTAGATGGCATTAAAAAATTAATTCATGGATTGTTAGAAACCTATAATGTCAAAATATATCATGATTTTCTTCGAAGGTAATGTTCATAAGACAATTAAAAATTCTATATATATATGGAATATAAGAAAAACCTATTATTATATTTTCTCAATTGGAACTGATTACAATAAAAAAATCATGAAAAATATTACTTCTAAATCAGAACTAAATTATTGTTATATTAAAAATTCAGATACATTTGTTTCCCACAAAATTATTGCAAACAAATAATGGATAATCATGAAATAAAATGACTGAATTTTTTAAAAAAATATATATATCCACCATATATTGTTAATGGAGTTATAGAGATTCATATATATAGGGAGTTCCAATTTACAACTATATATAGTAATACTTCATCTATAAATCTCACTCTGAGTTTTGGGAAATACGATGTCAAATAGTCTTACATTTATATGCTACTCTAAAATAATGGACATCCCAATGAGGACTACATTTTAGTAATCCATGATTTTTATTGTTTTATGAAATATTTATCTCTCTACATCCTTAGTGAGAAAGATCATATGTTGAGGGTGTTCTATTTTTCTTCTCAAGGGAATAATTTTTTTTTATAAAATATAGATGAAGCAATAATTGATAGATAAGTTTACCATTTCAAATACATTTCAATGAACATATACAGTAGGTTAACTACTATTACATTAAGGGAAACAAGAAAAGGAATTTTTGGTGATTATGGGGAACTCTTTTAGTAATCATGATATAGATTCAGAGATTTACTTAAACGTAGTACCAATAACTAATGGTCTTACCCCATTCATAATGATACATTGAAATAATATCCTCATAACTAATGAAAAAACAATGATCAATATTGTGTTCGTAACTATTTATACATGAATATTGAAGAGATTAAACAATCCTATGATAAATTTTCTTTTAAAAATTTATAAACATCATCAAGGAAGTGAATAATTAATTAGAGTAAATAAAATTCTATTTTTATAAAAATTAATTATCACAAACATAGGGAAAAATTACATAATTAAGGAATGCATGGTCACACATAAAATTATTGTCCTAATTTTGTTATTATTTTATAGGCTTACGATAGTTAACACATTTTGGATTATAGGAACAGTTAATATGGTAATAATGATCTATTTTCAAACTAGTTAAATATTGATAAAACACCCAAATAAATCTTATGTTATATAAGGGGAGATCAAACACCCAACTAGCCCCCATTATTCATATAATACTAAAAATCATGTGAAAAATAACTAGACCCTCAAATTAAAATATCAATTTATAGTTTTTGGTTATATAATTTATCCCAATGATAAAATATCCAAAATCTGGAATTCATGATCTATAAAAACAAATTAATTATATAGAAAAAGGTTTATGAGGGAGATAAAAGAGAAATCTTCCATGAATAACTAAAACCAATAAATTAGAGAGCGTGATGGATTTTACCACTGGATCGGGTTTGAAAATAGAATAACATGTTATGGTGTAGTGTTAGTGTAACGACTGAAGACATAACAATATAATATTTCTTTAAATAAATTTAATGTGTTTGATAAACATATCCACTCGCAACACCAAAATAAAATGATTCGTGTCATTTAGATGAATATTATTCTGAAAATAATAATAATAATAATATAATAATAATAATAATAATAAAACCTATATTAAATAAAAATATAATTCTATACTATAATTGATCTCATTTAGAGGATAAATAATTAATATTATATAATATTAAAAATTGTTGTTATTTCAAAAAAAATTAGAGTGTTTTATATTTTATCATATTAAATTAAATTGAACACTTTTAAATATTTTCTTAAATAACATATTTCATTATAATTATATAAATTATATATTGACATGATGTAAAAATAATAACCTTCAAGCCGAAATTTATTGAAAAATATATTTATATCATGTAAATTTTTTGGAGAAACTATATCTATACATTTTTTAATTTTATATTTATAAAATAAAATTCATTTTTTAATTCCTTGTGAATAACATATATTAGAATTAATTTCTATTGGTTCTATAAAAGATTAAATTTGTAGTGGATATTGAAAAATATTGTTTCTATAAATTTTTTCACTTTTATGATATTATCATAATGGTAGAATGATTTAAAATTTCATGAAACATATTTTATATAAAAACTAATTTTTTTTATAAATATATATATGAATCAATTTAAATTATATTTTTTAATTTATAAATCACATAATTAAAATTGGAAAAAATTAATGTTTATTACAATAAAAACTATATCTAGTCTGTTTTATTTCATTAAATATCCATACGAATGAATTTCATTTTGAATTATTTCAAAAGACAAAAAATCCATAATTAGGTAATAATATTCCTATTAATTTAATAAAAATAAATAACATTTATAATTTTTATGCATATATTTTAATCATTAAAATACACTTTATGAGAATAGTTTTTACACATTGTATATAATAATGTAAAAATTCCTTCTTCTCACTTTATAAAAATTATTTGGAACAACATTAATTCATATTTAGAAGAATTAGGTAAAATTATTTATGGAAGTCCATTTTTCATTTATAAATTAAAATTAAATCCCTTGGATAAATATTATTTTCTATGTTATAAAAAATGGTAAAATGGAAATATCTATGAATGAAAGTAATAAAAAACATTATAAAACTGGTTTAAAAATTTATAATTGAGTCTTTATAGGCCATAAACAAAACCAATCCATTATCATACATTATTTTATCCACATAACCATGAGATAATTTTTTTTGTTTTATATTATTATATTAATAGATCTACAATCATTAAGAAACATATAACCACATCCCAAATTCTCATCACACACCATATCTCTTAGATTAAACCAACATATACCATAAAAACCTGAAAACACCTCAAAAAAATATATAGTTTCTCTTTTACTCAAAATATATCCTCCAATTCAGTGATCCAATTCTAAAATGATGACTTCCATGGAGTAAGTTAAAATTCTCAATTACTCATTATTCATTCATTTTCGTTATAATAATTGTATTCTGAAATTGAATATAATAAAAAAAAATTAATAATTATATAGAATAATAAGTATATTTTTATTATTTTATGTTTATCTAAAAATTAATTTCTACAATCCTGAAAAGAATTCGATAATTTTTTTATTGCATGTAATCTACAACCATCATAAGTGATGTAATTAGTTTTTCATAAACACATTACCAGTAATGTTAGTAGGTGGTATTTAATGAATAATTATGAGAATTAGAACACTAATACGATTCATTAAATATAAAGAAATTTTTTTATTTGATATATTCAATGGAAAATAATCATATTGATTATTATCATTACAGACTACCACCACAATGATATAACATATTTAATTTTATTCATCAATAAATTTATTCCATAAAAAATAACTAAAAATTATAAACCATAAATATATGAATTTAACATCACTTTAATTAGATAATATTTATTTTATTCCAAAATAATATCTTTCTTATCCACACACACTCCTTCAGTATTTCATTTTCTTATTTGGGTGGGTTTATCCACCAATGTAAATAATGCTATAAAATTCTATCATTGATGAATAAAAAATTTAACTACTAGTATTATTAAAAAAAATAAAAATAAAATATTATCTAAATATATGTAAAGGGTATAAAAATATTATTCACATTATTATTATTCCATCTAATCTTCATAAATATTTAAGAAAAACATTCCCAAATTTGACTCTATTATCACAAATAATCAAAATAATTATCATGGAATAACATTCGAGATGAATAAATCAATATAAATTATATATTACATTACCATGTATAATATATTAAGGATGGTCATGGAATTATTGGATGAAATCAACAACAACAGATTAATTCTTGCACTAAAAAATCCAAATTTTAAATATAAATTGGTAAAATAAAACTCTAACTAACTAAAAAATTTAAAACAATAGATTTTATACTATGTTTTTACTTGTAATATACATTAATAAATCTATAAATAGGTTATTATTATTTTTATGTTTGAGATACCTGACGTTAAACTGAATCCATGGTTGTCAGGGTTAAAATGATAGTGTGTTATCTCTTAATTTCATTTATCTGAGACATGATTTATTTTATGAACAAATTTTTATAAAAATTGCTTATACTAAATATAGAGTATATAATATCATAATATATAAATATATGTTATTGATGTTAATTTTTATTCAATTTCATGCTCCCTAATTCATGATTATTCTATTAAAATATTCATTATGATGTGAACAGTTTTTCTAGACCCTTCTTCCTCTCTTGAGTCATAATGATTCCTCATTGAATTTGGTATTACATGATATTTTCTTTATGTTTTATGATTATATTGATTTTACTTTCCACCTTATTTTTAAGGAAATATAACCAATTTTATTCTTTCATCATATAATTTGATGATGTTATGAATAATATCATTCCATATAAAATAGAACAATCTTGACCATATCTTTGATCAACCATCCCACTAATGTTAATATTTCATATTCTTAAATCCAATGATTTTTTAATTTATGGTAATATTCAAATTTTTATTTAAATCCTTTCAAATAAATGATTTATTACTATGTTTATGATGAAAGATTCAGTAACATATTTTTTCAAAATATTAATAATTATTTCTCTTTAAAGTATGTATTTCAATTTTTCAAGTCAACATTTACTATGTAAACCTAAAATTTTTTAGGACCAACAATTTGAATTTATTTTAAATTTGTTACTTTTTAAAATAATTTTTACTTCTTTATTTTTTTCATTTTATGTGTGACATTTTCTATTTACAACATTGTTAGGGAATGTTTTCTTAAATTATCATTTTCATGGATGAATTTCGGTTTTAAAATTCAAATAAGGCAACTTATATGGAGTTATTTTTTTAATCACCATATAAATAAATCTATGAAATACATGTTTTTGGAATGAAATATTTCTATCAATCGATCTTATCCCCAATTTTGATATAGGTAATGTTATTTAAAAATGATATAGATCTAAATTTAATTTGATAGGATAATTATGATATACCGAATTATTGATTACATGTTCCACATATATGTACATATTATTGACCGGTGGGTTACTATATCATGCTCTATCTTATATGTTTAATATTTTGTACCTCATTATTAGAGACACTATCATGTTTCAAAACCCAAAGAGACTCTGAGGAATTCTGACCAGCATTATGGGAAACTAAAGAGTACCCAAGGGTTGACCATTTGAAGGCATTCCATTAACATATGGACATACTAGGCTCATTAATTCGAATAAGGATTTCCTTATTGGCCACAATAAAATTCCTAAGGGTTGTAACCATGGGAGAATTCCCAAGACCTTGGAAATTCTAGAATAAAATCATCATGAGAGAGAGAATTTGGACCAGGTGTTTGGCCCCCCATCTTGTTGCAATTGCATTGACTTAGCCTACATCTCACTCTTCTTCTTCTTCCCATTAATGGTTGCATCTTGCAACTGTTTTGAGTCGAGCTCCGTGGTGATCTCATTGGGGTTGTAGGGGGAAATGTGCCCTTGCTTGAGGGGTCTCGGGTACGAAGGCCCCCATAGAAATATTTTTGGGAACTATAGAATATCTGACCACTATAGCAGATCTGACCGACCGACACTGAAAAGAACAATAGTACTGTGGATGTCAGAGTAAACTTTACTGTTGCACTTTTGACTTCCAACCGATATCCACTGTATCTCTTTTGACAAAGGTGGCCACCATTCACTGTAGAAACATAGACATACTGTAAAAACAGTGGATCATCTTCCCTATTTTATAGCCCATTTTGGGGATTGGGTTACTTCAGCAAAACTCTATCTTTGTTCTCCTAATATAGTGAATTTTTTGCCTCTCCATGGATATAGGGATTATTCTCGAACCATGTTAATCGTTGTGTTCTTATTTCTTTCTTTTCTTTCGAATTTCATTTCGTTACACATTTATGTACTTGTTACTTTTGATGATTCAGCAACAACTGGTATCAGAAGGTGAGTTCAGAATTCTCTAATAATGGATTTGAATGAAAGGAAGGTGAAGATCAATCGCTTTGATGGAAATAATTTTCAGTTTCTAGAGGATGTGAATTGAGGATTATCTTTATCAAAAAAAGATGCACTTATCGCTTCCTATTTTGAAGCCAATGAACATGGAGTAGTTGGAGTGGGAGTTGCTAGATCAGTATGTCTTGGGTATTTTACACCTTACATTGGGGAAAAATGTTTCATTCAACATTAGATAGGCAATGATGAAGATGGGTCTGATGAAATCCCTCACAAATATGTATGAGAATCCTTCTGTGGCAAACAAGATTCACTTGATGAGACAATTTTTCAACCTGAAAATGGAAGAGGAGAGAGTCGTTGCAGACCACATCAATGAATTCAACACCATCATTAGTTAGCTAACATTAGTGATGATTGATCTTGGTGACGAGGTATGTGCACTGGTCTTACATTTCTCTTTAACAGACAGTTGGGAAGCAACTGTAACAACTGTGAGCAATACCATGAGGAATACCAAACTGGTTATGAAAGATATACGAGACGTAATACATAGTGAGGATGTTCCAAGTAGAGAATCAGGCATGTTCTCTGGTTCATCTTTTAACGTCGAAGGAAGAGAAATATACCCACAATGAGACATTCGTTGAGGGTGATGAAGGTTAAGAGGGAAAAGATGAGACGAGTGAAAGGGGGCTGGTCCTACATGCTGGACATGCGGGAAGATAGGAAATGTTAAGAAGGAATGTAGAGAATAACTGAAGGGACCTCAAACCCAAGGAGAAAACATAGAGGTCGAAGGGACTGATGATGGACTACATTTGAGAATGGATAACCCAATGGAGTCTTGGATATTAGACACTGGGGTGTCTTTCCAATCTACATCGAAGAATGGATTTATGTAAATTTACATTTCTATAAATTTCAGCTTGGTACATATTGCTGATGATGATCCCTAGCAGATTATGGGGGAAGGTGAAGCCCAGATTAAGACCAAAAGTGGGATCTTGCTGGTTCGGGAAAACGTGAGGTACATCCCTGGTTTGACAAGAAATCCCATTTCTGTGGGACAACTTCAGGATGTAGGTTTTAGTACCACATTCACTAGTGGTACATGGAAGATCACCAATGGAGCTATGGTCAAAGCTCATGGAGTAATGAATGTCACCCTATACAACATGATAGAATCTTTCATGGACATGGATACATCACTCAAAAACTGTAGGAGATTCACAATTGTGGCACAACAGGCTAGGCCACATTTGTGAGAAGGGGATGAAGGTGTTGGTTAAAAAATGATTGCTACCAGAGATGAAGTCATTTGATGTTGGTCTATGTGAAGATTTTATCATTGGAAATAAAAATAAGGTATCTTTTGCAAAATGAGGCAAAACACCAAAGGATGGGAAGTTGGACCTGGTGCACAAATATGTTTGGGGTCCTGCACTAGTACATTATCATGGAGGGTCACAATACTATGTGACATTAATCGACGACTCAACAATGAAGGTATGATTTTACTTAATGGAAAGTCAATATGATGTCTTTAAAATGTTTCAAAAGTGGAAGGCCATGGTGGAGAATGAGTCATGAGCTAAGCTGAAATGCTTGAGGTCTGATAGTGGTGGAGAGTATGGCAGCCATGTTTTCATAGAATTTTGTTCTCGTAATGTAATTCATGGGGAGAAAACTATACTTGGAACACCACAACAGAATGGTGTAGCTGAAAGTATGACTACGACTTTCAATGAACATTCTAGAAGCATGTGGTTACACTTTTTGTTTCACAAAACCACTGGGGTTTATGTAGTGAACATGGAAACTTTTCAGGTCAATAAGAGTACATCTATGCCAATGGGAGAACATTTAACTAAGGAGATCTAGTTTCAGAATGAGGTAAGAATCTCATGTTTACAAGTCTTTGGTAGTTTGGCATATGTTCATATTGATTATAATGCAAGGGAAAAGATTTATGTTATGTCCAAGCTATGTTTCGTTATTGGATACGGTGCTAAGGAGTTTGGTTAACTCATTTAGGATGATCTCAAGAAGATGGTCATAAAGATCTAGAATGTGGTATTCAATGATGGTGTCATGTAAAATGATCATCATGTGGCTGAAGATGAAAATGAGAACATTGAATCAGAGTGGAAAGAGAAAGTGAAGCATTAAGGTGTATTTGATCATGAGAGATCTGAACCGGCGGATCCTACTACTCCAGTAGAGTTGAGGAGATCAATGTGGGTGAGAAGGCTTGTGTAGAGGTATTCACCATCCTTGCATTATCTATTATTGACTGGCGGTGTAGAACTAGAATGATTTGAATATCCAATTCAGCTAATGGATTGGAGCATGTGGGAGTCGGCTATGAAGGAGGAGATTTATTCATTACATGATAACAACTCTTGGGAGCTGACACCCCTTCCAACAAGAAAGAAATCATTACAAAACAAGTGGGTCTACAGGGTCAAGGAAGAACTTGTTGTAAAGATGAGGTTAATGTCAAGGATAGTGGTGAAAGGATTCCAATAGAAGGAGGTAGTGGATTTCACTGAAATATTATCACTAGTATTGAATATTAGCACCATCAGGGTGGTTCTCATCATAGTGGTGTTAGCAGACTTGAACCATGAGCATCTTGATGTCAAGACTACTTTCCTTCTTGGACATTTGGTGGAGGATATCTACATTCAGCTTCCATAGGGATCTTTAGTGTCTGGGAAGAAATACCTGGTGCGCAAACTCTATAAGAGCTTATATGGACTGAAGTAGGCACCGAGGCAGTGGAACAAAAAGATTGATTCATTTATTCCTAAAAAGGAATATAAACGATGTGGAATGGATCAATGTTTCTACACCATATCCTTTGGTGATGAATTCGTTATATATCTTCTGTATGTTGATGAAATTCTCATTGCAATATCATGTATTCCAGGGATTAATTAGGTGAAAGGGCAGTTGGGTGAGGAGATTGAACTAAAATATCTTTGGAGAAGTTGGAAAGATTCTGGGGATGAAGATCCAGAGGGACCGCAGAGCTGAAACGTTGATGTTTTCACAAGATGATTACATTGGGATGGTTCTGAGAAGATTCAGTATGGTGGAAGCTAAGGTATTCTTTATTCCCTTGGTGAGCCATTTCAAACTATCAAAGGAAAAATCCCTGAAGATGGTAGAATAGGTGGATAACATGGCAAAAGTTCCATACGCATCTGCTATTGGAAGGTTGATGTATGGCATGGTCTATACTCTACTTGACATAGATAATGTAGTGGGAGTTGTGAGAAGGTATATGGATAACCCTGGAAAGCAGCATTGGGAAGATTTAAAGTGGATACTGAGGTATTTGAATGGATAAAAATAGGTATCTCTTTGTTGTGGGAAATGAAATTCATTTTAAGGGTATGTGGATGCTAGACTTGGAGGTGATGTTGACAAAAGGAGGAGTACCATGGGTTATGTATTTACCTGTGGAGAAACTACGTTATGTTTGTTATCACAATTGTAGAAGGTGGTGGCTTTATCCACCATAGAGGCAAAATACATTGCAGTAATAGAAGCTGGGAAAGATATGGATTGGCTGAAGAACATCTTGGATGAATTGGGAAGAAAGCAAGAGGACAATGTACTTCACTGTGACAGTCAACGTATTATACATATCGCAAAGAACCCAGTGTTTCGTGCCCAGAAGAAGTGCATTCAGTTGTAGTACCATTTCATCATAGGTTTGATATAGGATGGGTTGATGACATTGCAGAAGATATGTGGAACAAAAAATCCAGCAGACATATTGAAAAATCAAATGGTGATACAGAAGTTGAGGCACTGTTGTGACTTTGTAGGTCTCTATAGATTAACAAAGGATGAGAGGCAAAATAACGAAGGATAAGATGAGATCACAAGAGAAAAAGAGTTTCTATTTCATGAATCTGTGCATGGAAGGAACAATGCTTGTGAGCGAAGAATAATAAGAACTTAGATTAAGTATGTTGTCTTCGTCAATTGCATCGAAGCATAGTAGTGTAATGGATTAGGATCCAAGTGGATGATTGTTAGATTGTTTTAGCCTGATCTGGTTGGCCCGAATTCTTGGGGCCTACAACTGTCACGGGTCGAGCCCCGCGGTGAGATCATTGGGGGTTTCAGGGGGAAATGCTCCCCTGGTCTGGGGGTCCAGGGAGCAAAGGCCCCCAACCCAATTTTTCAGACATTAGCTTCTCTAACCACTATAGCATAGCTGACTGAAAGACACTGATAGGAAATGTAGCAGTACGAACTTCGGAGTCACCTTTACTATTCCACTTTTGACTTCCTTCTGGCAGCCACTGTAGCAATTTTGACAAAGGTGGCCACAGTTCACTATAGCGACACAGACTTATTGTACAAATAGTGGATCATCTTCTCTATTTTATAGACCATTTTTGGGATAGGGTTACTACTGCAAAACACTTTATTTGTGAACCCAATATAGTGAAATTTCTGGATCTTTGTGGACGCAGGGATTATTCCCAAACCACATAAATCGTTGTGTTCTTGTTGCTTTACTTTCTTCTACATTTCATTTAATTTCTTGTTTCTATCATTTTGAATACTGACGATTCCGAAACAATTGGTATCAAAGGGTGAGTTCAGAATTCTCCAATAATGGCTCTAGATGTAGGGAAGGTGAAGATAAATCTCTTAGATGGAACTGATTTTAGTTTTTGGAGGATGAAGATTGAGGATTATCTTTATCAAAAAAAGGTACACTTATCGCTTCTGGGTCTGAAGCCAATGAACATAGAGTAGTTTGAGTGGGATTTTTTAGATCAGTAGTTCCTGGATCAGCAGGTGATGACTCAGGGATTGCATTCTGATCCTCTAAAAATGGATTTGGGACATTTTAATTATTCTACGATGGATAATTTGATTTGGTTTTCTAGTCTTACTGGATCCTTCAGCACTAAGGAATATTATAGATTCATGTGTGTTGAGCCTTATCTGGTTATTTCATGGATACTTATGTTCCATTCTACTTTTATTCCTCCAGATCAATATTTGATTATGTGGAGGATTTGGAAGTGTAGACTACCTTTGCAATGGATGATGCAGCGTGCTGGATTATCTATTGCACCAGTTTTCTTCTGTTGTCTTGATGCAGATGAAAATGTTGATCATTTATTTATATCATGTTTCTCTTAATATGGTTTATGAGATTATTTTTATGGTATCTTTGGATGCCATCTGAATTTGGAGAGTTTTGGATAGCTTATGGATTCTATTTACCAAGCTGATTGAAGCTCTCATGTGAAACCATAGCTCATCTCTGCAATCTCGGTGTTGGTTTCTTTTATCTAGAGATCCTGAAATGCTCTTGTCTTTGAGAAAAGAATTACCCCAATTTCTGTTGGCATTCAGGAGCATCATATTGGTGTTCTTGCTGGTAAATGGGCTCAAACTGGAGTCAGGAGGAATGATGTTTTAGATCTGGTTATATTACAAACTTTGGGTGTTTCTAGATGATGTAAGAAGTCGATTATGATAGAGTATATCTAGTGGATCCCTCGGATATCACGATGTCTGAATGTTAATTTGGATAGAGCATTTTCAAGTTCACCGGGGCCTTCCGGTTGTAGTGGTGTTTTTCACACTTATAGGGGATTTGTTAAAGGCTGTTTCTACCAATTTTTACGAAATTGTATGGCGATTGAGGTAAAATTATGGGATATGATTAAGGTTGTCCGATATGCTTCTTTTCATGGTTGGATGACCTTATAGATGGAGTCTAACTCAACTTTGACAGTTTATATTATTATAAATCATTCATGAAATGTCCCTTAGAGGATGATTTCTACATGGGATGACTGTCTCAAATTTGTAGAGAAGATTTGTTTGGTTTCCACCCATGTTTATAGAGTGGAAAATCAGGTTGCTGATGCTTTGTCCAAGTGTTCGATAGAAAAACTTGGCTCTATATGGTACTTCATTACACCAACCTACTGTTGTGGTTTGGTTGATGCTGATACACGTGGTAATGTGTATACGCGTCTTTTTTGACCCCATGTTTCTCCTCTTTCGATGTCTTTACATTATAATTAATAAAAAATTTTGGGAGTGGGCTTGACTTATCCCGAGTCTTCTGATTATACCACATTAAATATATACATTGAGGTAAAACATGATCTTGATTATCTACATTCATAAAATTTAGTTAATAAATGATATAGATTTTCTGTGTTCACATGATTAAGCTTATAAACATACACATTACCTACATTCACAATATTTGGTGTGGAAATTATAAGACATATGTGAATTCATATGATTTACCATGGAAATGATTCAGACTATCAATTCATATAATATTGAGTCTGGAAATGGTGCAGATTATAATAGTTCAGAAGATTGAGAATGGAATGAATGTGGATTAACTACAACAGAAATACTAAGAATGGACAGGATAAATATTTTCCATATTCAAAAAATTAAGCACAAATATGATTCAAGTAATATATTTTAACACAATGGATCAAAAAAATGGCTTGGGTTATTGCCACACCCAGCTATTTTACATTTTTTATTTTATTATTTTTTTCTAGGAATCATGTAGTCTGGGTTGATGCTCGACATAAAAATTATAGTTCTTATTTAAAAATGCATATTTTGGACTAGATAGCATTCAATGTGCCACTGTCAATGGCACACGACCTCGCCAGGGTGACCGCACTGCCTCACACAGTTATCCACACGCCCACCCGATGTGTAACTAATTTAATAAAAAGAATTAATTATAAAGAAAAATATTATATGAGTGGTAAAATAAAAATAAAATAAAATATAAAAATGTGATCAAATTAAATGAATTTTGTTTTAATGATAATGATAATAACAATAATAATAATAATATTAATATTTGGGGATGTTATTATTATTGATAATGTTTTAATCATGTTATTTGTTATTATTAATATTATTATAATAATTACTATTATAAATATTGTTAATATTATATTAATATATGATTATTATTATTATTAGTATAGTAATAATATTTAGTTTTTTAGGGGTGATTTCATTTTGTTTTTTCCCTATCATCCTTGTTCCCCCCTCTCTTTGCATTGTGACCTAACAACCTCCCCCTATAATACTTATTCTTGCCGTGACCCCCCTAACCTCCCCTTTTTCATGTCACCCCACCACCTCTCTAACTTATGGCCAATGCCTTCTTCTGGGCCAGCTAGCTCGTGGTACACCCCTCTCCTCCCGTTCAGCAACTTCCCTACACCAGTCTCATTCCCACCCTGCTCGCCCATATCTCATCGTACCGCAACCCGATAACCTAGACAACTACTATGTCGGACCAACTGCACAATCCCACGACCTCGCATTATGAAAACCAGTTGTCTCTCCAATGGAAGTAACACCCTGTTTGGAGTTGTATCGATTCTTTTTTTCTATTGATTTTTTTTGTCCAATGGGTTTTTAGAAAAATTTAGGGATTGATCTAAAATTTTATTAGTTTGAATTCGTGTTTATGGTTCTCCTTGTTCTCTCTTGTGGACTTCATTAGGTGAATTTGGTGATTCAAAAAATATTTGGGAATCTCTTCACCTGAGGTAAGTGATTCCACATTTAATTATTATTTAACAAAATAGATTTCTTTTTTGAATAATTTTCCATGTTCTTTAATTTATTTTTTTGGTTAAAATTTGGTTTTGTTGATGTTTATCATGAATCAAATTTTATTAGTAGATTTCTCATATAGTATGACTTCATTTTTCGGGATATTTATATTTAGTTAATTGTTTGAATTTAAATAAATTGTGCCATTGGTTGTTAATCTGTACAAGTGATATGAATTGTGTTTTTGACATGTAATTGTGTGTTTTTAGTCAAGATTGAAGGTGTTGTGTGGGAGGATTATGTAAAGATATTGATTTATATTTACACTGTCTTATAAATTTTTATTTATGATTTATTGAGTTTCATGAATGATGAAAAAGTGTTCAATAAATGGAGTAATGTTTTTCCAAAATGTTTATTTGGAGTATTTCAAACTTTTGAAATTCCGTTTCGGTGCATTTGGAGTTGAAATATGATTTTGGTTTTTAAATGGTGATTTTTACATGTGTAGTGTTGGTTTTGATTACTTTTTTGCTTATGAATTTGTTATGGCTTGATTGTGTGGTGCGAAAATATATTTTGGAAGTGTTTTACATTCATATATAATGAGGTGAATTTTCAATAGGAAAATGGTAATATATTGATTATACCTTATGTGGAATGTGAAAGATTAGATTTCAGTGGGATTTAAAAATCAAAATGAGTTGTTTGATAAATTTTCAATTGGTTTTTTTTCTTGAAATAGTTTTTCTTAATTATACAGTTGGTTTATTTTATTTCGTAAGAGTTTTATATTGAGTTTGAAAAGGATTATGGTGTTCATATTATTTCAAAGTGGAATCTATGTGTGTTACTGTGTTATTGGGTATAAAAAGTGCCTCTTTTTTATATCTGAATTTTATATGTGACATGTCATGTGAACATTGAAGATAAATTATCAAAAAGAGGGAAACCTGGGGTTTTAGGTGGGGGAAACTAGGACTAGTGGGATAGTGTTCCTGAGGTGACTCAACCCAGTTTCCCTGGTAGAAAAGACAATTGCAGCACTAAACAAACATATGAATGGATGAGGGTCATGGTTTTTAAGCCACATTTTCTATGGTCATGGTTTCTAAGCCAAATTTTATGAGGGTCTTTGTTTCAAAGCCATGTTTCACCGAGACATGATGTTCTAGGCTCCCACTGGTTTCTAGTACCTATAGGGCCTCTCCCACTTTTTGTGCATCTAGACAGTATTACACTCACCATGAACGCATGGTGTATCATTGTGTTTTCATTATTGTTGGGGTTTTTCATAATGGTTTGGTTTTTCCTAATGTTTTGGGTTTTATTAAAGGTAAGGGTGTACTCTTAGTTTATGTGGATTTCGTTGAAGATATTTTTATTGATGTTGTTTGTTTAAAGTGTTCAATATTTTGTGTCCCTTCATTTATTATAATGAAAATTTTATTTTTTATTTAATATATATTTGTGGAACATTTTTATTAGGTGGTATCCTATAGGGAAAATGGATCACATCCTATATACACCTTTATGTGTATGAAAATATTATCCACTGTGTATTCCACATCGAGGTATCATTCTTAGCGCTGGTGGTTTGGGTTGTTGATGGTATTCTCATACAGGATTTTTTTGGAGATTTTGGATGTTTCACATCCCTTTTTGATCAGATGTTTGAGTTATTGTTTTAGTTATTTCCATTTCTTTTTGCATGTTGGTTCATGTTGTAAAAAATTAGATATTTATTTTTTAGGGCATGTTTGGAAGCCTGTTTTTAGTTTTGGATTATTTATCTTATCAGTTGTTTTTCAATTACAATTTTGGGTAAATTCTACCAGTGTGTTATTTTTTATACCCAGGAACCTATACAATCCCATGGGGATCGGGAAAGCCCTTCGGTCCATGTCGCAGGCTGGGTCAAATAGAGACCTGGCTTTCTTTGTGAGAAATTGGTATCAGATTTGGTTTTCTTACTTGGGTCATGCTCTTTTTGGATAGAGTTAGGTTAGACCAATGTCAAGGGAATCATAATTGGATGTTCCATCTACAATACAGGTTCGTAGAAATCACACCTCGTAGTGGGACTCTAGTCACTAGGATAAGTTAATGTTTTTCTGAGTCTTTGGTCCTTGTGGTTAATAATGATTAGCGGAAATGAAAAGGGAGTAGGGTCAGTGGTCCCAGTGAGCTCACATGGTCTGGAAATCCTTGTGAAGCTAGGGATACTGTTCTAAAATACCCTCTTTGAGAGTGTCCTGATTGGAATATGGACTCCAACCATGTATCCTAGTCACTAACTAACAATAGTTTCCTCTTTCATTGTTCCTTGTCTCGTTGTTTTGGATTCATGGGAATCTGGTTTTTAAGTAAAAAAGATTTGGTCTTGGAATTTTTTTTGAAATAAAGTGATTTAATAAATTATGGGTGAGGATTGAAAAGTGAGGTATGAATGTTTTGGTTTTGAAAAAAATGGAAGGGCCTGGTTTTGATCCTTGGAGCTCTCATGGGAAACCACATGCATGGGTATATATAAAATGAGAAATGGTTAATGGCATGAGCGGATTAGTGCATAGATGGATATGAGGTGGGTGTCGGTGTGGCACATGAATAGGCATGTGTGAGGCCCATGGGACACCATTGGTGTTTGTGCAACCCATCATCTTTTCTAATTTTTAAAAAGTTTTTTTTTAAATTGGTGTTTAAATAAACAATGATTGTTTGGTGTGTCCCTTTGTTTTGGAAATGTTGTGTGTGAGGAATTTTGAGCTGAGAAATTATTAATTTGTGTCTTATTTTGAATTCTTATTGGTAGGTTTGTTTTAAGGCTTGTGGTTAGTGATTTTTTTGAAAAGTGCTCCAGGAATATCTTACAGTGGTTCCCCCCACACATTTAGTGTTCTCTTGCGGTATTTATTCGACATTGGACCAGTTTTATTATGTCCATGGTTGCCTTTGATAACTACTATACACACCCAAAAAGTTGTTAACATGCAATTGAAGTATGGCCATGGGAAATTCTCCCTTGGATGACCTCTAGTGGATTAAAGTAAGGACTCTCCCTTTTGAGTGATAGTTCTATGTTTATCCATTTTTCTTGTTCAGTTGTGTGGAACCTCTTATAGTGGGATAACATATTCAAGGGGAGTTGAAGGTAATTTTGGTCTCTTTGAGTTGTCTTAGTCATCGCATATGATATTTTACATCCCTGTTTCTGATGTTTCCCCTTGGAAGAGGTGAATGGAATTCCAGCAGGGAAGGGTAAAGGTGATTTATGAGTTATTGGTGATGACTGATGCTTGAAATACATGTAGTTCATTCATCAGCCACAAGGTTTATATTTGGTGACATCATGCTGTGTGAGTTCTCATCTAAGTGAAAAGGTGGATTTAATAAAACCCTTCGAGAATCCCTATTCTCATAGGAGTCTGTCCTCCTATTATGGAATTTTAGTTTTTTTTTCAAAGGGGAGTATTTTTCATGCAACTTTACTTCTTATGTTTCTTAGTTAAGGATGAAGAGGTGAACCAAGAGCATCATCTAAACCCCAATCCTAGTAGATGTGTCTTTAGGGGTATTTGGATGTCATGGTGTGTTGTGTTTCTTGTTTTTATCGTGGTTGAGGATTTTTGTTTGTAGCACCAAAAGGAGAAGCTCTGTTTGGGATTCATCAATGCCTGACTGCAAGGTAGGAGAGTTCTTAAAAATCATGTCTCCATCCATAGGTCTTGAAGTGAAGATGGCGCATGGAAAGGAACCCTTAGAGTGTATGGGACCGCAAAATTATTTATTTCATCGATGTTCATGGTGAAAGCAGTTTAAATTGTTTCCTATAGATGTTTCATTCCGAATGACCCATCTTAGTGTGTGAGGTTTTTCGTGGATATGAGGAGGCATGGTTGTCTAGTTACCTTAAATTAATTGGGGTTGTGTCACTCTGAAAGTAAAAGCTTTTGTGGTCGTTATGGGGGTCTGTTGGGTAAATATAACTCAAAATTGAGTACTGCTCATCCAGGGACGTGGAGATGTTATTTTTGCTGGAGTCATGGTTTTGACGTCCCAATAGTTGGGCCCTCCCCCCCCCCCCCCTCGTGGTGGTGTGTTTGGTCACTGTCGGTAGATTATAGATGTTTTTGAACCTTTCAATAGTTTTAATGCTAGAGAGACCCATGGCAGTTCTTGTTAAAAAATAACTAGAATAAAGCAGTGTTGAACTTCTTCATAATGGTGGGGAGTCCTCTTGGGCATCCTTGTGTCGGTTTTCTAGTTTCATCTCAAACGTTAGAAAGTTTATATTATTGGGGAGACCCTTTTAGATTCTCCCATATTTTCCTTTTGGTTATGTTCCTAAATATGGATTAGTTGTAAGTAGTAAGAGTGTTCCTTGTATGTGGTTGGTATTTTTTATTTGTTCCAGTCAAACGACGATGTTTTAATTCAATGGTTCTTGAGGTTTTTCATCTTGTGAAGATGGTTTGCGTGGGTGAAAGAGTTACTTTACTAAATTAATCAATTAGAGATGTTCTAATTATGTGGGGTGGGTGACACATAATGGAAAGTATTTTTATGGGTTTTTTTTAGGTCATCATTTAAGATACTTTCTATGAGTATAGTGAATTTTCCTCTTTTCAATTACTGTATATGGGAACCCTCTTTGAACATTAATGGGGTGTCATTTTCTACTTTGGGGTTTAACTTTAGTTATGGATTTTTGGGGATGGTAAGCACTATGGTGGGATGAATTTTCACACCCTCGCCTTTTAAATTATTTATTTTATTAATTTTTTATGGGAACCAGGTACTATAGGTTGAATCACAACTTAAAATATCATGTTCTTATTAAAATACACACATTTTGGCATTGATAACATTCAGCACGCCAGTGTCGAATTCACACGACCCCACCATGGTCACTGTGCAGCCTCTCCCAGTTCCCCACATGCCTTCCAAATGTGCCAATAAAAAAATAAAATTAATTAATAATAAATAAATAACATTATATGATTT
Source organism: Viscum album (assembly GCA_963277665.1). Taxonomy (NCBI): domain Eukaryota; kingdom Viridiplantae; phylum Streptophyta; class Magnoliopsida; order Santalales; family Viscaceae; genus Viscum; species Viscum album. The sequence continues at coordinate 1,273,991,417 of OY728146.1, forward strand.
GTAAAATAAAAATAAAATAAAATAAAATAGAAAAATTTGATAAATTTTATGGAATTTAGTTTTATTGATAATAATAATAATATTATTATTATTTGAGGATATTTTTATTAATGTTGTTAAGGTTTTTATTAATTTAATTTTTATTATTAATTATATAATTATAAATAATGTTACAAATATTGTTAATATTATATTAAGATAGGATCATTATTATTATTATAGTAATTATATTAGTGTTTTTACGGGGGATTTCAATTTTTTTTATATGTTTTTTTCCTTCTCATCCTGCTTCCCCCCCTCTCTCTTTGTGTCAAGACCTAGCCACCTCCCCCTGTAACCCTCTTCATGTCTTGACTCCCCCTTCCCCTACCATCTTCATGTCATTATGTCTCCTCCGTACCTCATGGCTAGCCCCTTCCTTCTGGCCAGCTGGTTCGCGCCACACCCCTCTTATCCAATATGGAAACTGCCATACATTGGTCTTATTCCAAGCCCACTTGCAAGAATCACATCGCACTGCTGCCTGATAACCTAGAAACTTGCTATATCAAACCAGCTGCACCCTCCCCCGATCTCCCCTGTGTAAACCATTCGAATCTTCGGTGACCGCAACCCCCCCCCCCCTTTGGTGTAGTCTCCTTTTTGTCTCTTGAAATTTGGTTGCCCAATGTGGATGAGGATCCATTTAGGGTTTGATATTAAATTTTTTTGGTTCGAATTCTTGTTTATGTTTCTTCTTTGCCTCACTTGAGGTGTGAGTTATGGGTGATTAGTGATTGACACAATATTTAGGAAATTCATCACCCGAGGTAGGTGATTCTGTGTTTAAATATTATTTAATGAACTATCTTTCTTCTTTGAATAATTTTCCATGTTATTTAATTTATTTATTTGGTGAAAATTTATTTTTGTTGAAGTTTAGAATGCATATAATTTTATTATTTTCTTTCTCATATAGTATGGGTGCATTTTTATAGAAATATATATTTAATCCATTAAATAGAATTTAAATAAATTGTGTAGTTGGTTGTTAATTTATGCAAGTTCTGTGAATTGTGTTTTTCACATGGCGTTGTGTATGTTTGGTCATAAGTGAAGGTTTTTTGTGGGTTCAGTAGGTATATCTGGTGATTTATTTTCAAATTATCTAATAAATTTTTATTTATGATTTATTGAGTTTCATGAATGGTGAAAAAGTGTTCTATAAATGGAGTGGAGTTTTGACCAAAATTTTTATATTGAGAATGTCACACTATGGAAATTTAGTTTGAGGGTGTGTGGTGTGGAAATACATTTTGGGTGTGTGAATGGTGATTTTGACATGTGTAGTGTTTGTGTGGATTACATGTGCGCTTAAAAATAGTTTATAGTTTGATTGTGTGGTGCGAAAATAAATTTTGAAACTGTTTGACATAAATAAATGATGAGGTGAAATTTTTAATGGAAAAAATGATTATTTTCTAATACTGCATTATGTGGAAAGTGAAAGATGATATTTAAAAGGGATTTTTAAATGAAACTATGTTGTTTTAAAAAATTTATAATGGTTTTCTTAATCTTGAAATGTTTTCTATTAATTTTTCAGTTGATTTTTTTGATTTTGTAAAAGTTAAAGATTGAGTTTCAAAATGTTTCTGGTGTGGACAGTATTTCAAAATGTTATATGTGTCTTTGAATGTGTGGTATTTGGTATAGATAGCACCACATTTTTTGTTTATCTAAATGTGATATGTGACATGTATTGTGAAATTGGAATTTAAATGATCACTAAAAGGGATGCATGGTGTATTTGGTGGGGGAAACTAGGACTAGTGGGCTAGTGTTCTGAAGGTGACTTTCCTTGGTTTCACTAGAAAGACTAACTATTTTAAGACTAACTAAGCATATTCATGACTGAGGTTCATGGTTTCTATGCTACATATTATAAGGGTTGTGGTTTCTAAGCCATGTTTTCTGAGCGATGTGGTTTCTAAGTCACATTTCATTGAGACACGATGTTCTAGGGTCCTACTAGTTCATAGTACCAATACGGCCTCTGGAACTTTTTGTGCTTCTAGACTGCATTACACTCACCATCAGCATATGGTGTAATTTTAGGTTTTTCTAAATGGTTTGGGTTTTTATTAAAGGTTTTGGTTTTTATTAAAGTTTTGTGTTTTCTTAATGGTAAGGGCGTATTCATAATTTATGTTGTTTTCTTTGAAGCTATTTTTATTGATGAAGTTTCATTAAAGTTTTCAAGATTTTGTGTCCCTTAATTTATTAAACCGGCAAGTGTATTTTTTATTTAATATTTATGCATGGATCATTTTTATTGGGAGGTATCCTATTGAGCATCTGGATCACACCCTACATACACCTTTGGGTGTATGTAGATCTTGTCCATTGTGTATTCCATATTGAGGAATTGGGCATAATGATGGTGGTTCAGGTTTTTGATGGTCTTATCATGAAGGTTGGTGTTTGGAGATTATGGATGTTTCACCTCTCTTGTTTCATGGAGGTTTGAGTTAGATTTTTTAATTTCTTTTTTGAAGTTTCTTTTTGGATGTTAGATCAAGTTGTATTCCTTTAAATTTGGATTTAGTTTAAGGGCATGTTTGGCTGCTTATTTTTAGTTTTTGTTTATTTAACATGCCCATTTTTTCATTTACTATTTCAGGTAAATCATTCCAATGTGTTATTGTTGAAATATGAGCACTTTTGCTAGCCTATGGGGAACGACAATGACCATTGGGCCATGTTGCATACCGGGTTGGGCACCGAGTCAGATGGCGACCTGGCTTGGTTTGTGACAGTTATCAACATTAACAATATTGAGTGTGAACTCATGGCGGTTAGTTATGTTTACAATATATTTATCTTTTATGTTTATGATTATTAAATATGTCTATATTAAATGGATAGGTTATGATCCATAGCTCATATTTACATTCTTATACTCTTTTCTCATGGTAGATTTTTTTTTTAGATTACATGTCCTTCAATCATGATTTTCAGACTACAATTATTATTCCATGTTCTCGTTAATAGGATATTTTCTCATGTTCTCATGTTATCTTTTAATGTCATGATCTAACCCATGATGTCTTATTGATATGTTTTCCTATATTGATCAATTAAATCAACAATTTCTTATATATCTATTCCCATAGTCTTGATTATGGGTGTAAATATTGAGATTTATATAATTTAGTTTTGTGTGTTTAAATTTTTAATATTTATTAAAAAGTATAATAAAATATATTGTTTCTAATAATTTTACTATAATATAAAAAACATCAATTATTTTGATATTGTGATTTTTTTAATGTGATTTTGGAAATAGTGTAAAATAAATATATGATTAGATTTGTTCATATCAATTGGTATCACAACACATGCGTAAGTTTGTATTATCACACAACATATGAGTGTGGTTATAGTTTTCCACTATTAGAATTGGCGTACGATTTAGTAATTTTTGTAGATTTTGAATAAAGAATATTATAGAGACAAACTCTACTTAAATAACCCACTAAATGTGAAAATCATCATAGATGTTTTGAAATTCTAAAAGAAAAAATTATAAAATATTTAATAAAATACGATACAGAGCTCTTTTAATATGTAAGGTTAAATTCACAATAACACCAATTTAGTTTTTATACATTATTTATTTTTATAAAACCTATAAATCTAAAATTAAATTATTTAAATAAATAAATAGTGTTATAAAAATTGGAATGCTAAAATTTTAATTGGTTAATAATTTTATACCATCCTGCTAAGCATTCAATAATCAAAAATACTGCTTCTATTACATGTAGACAACCATATCCATATATGGTGTGGTATTTCATTGATAATGGACTTATAGGGATGGATTAAAGGGAGTATTTATTAATTTTAATATGTTTCTAAATATTTTATTAATATTAAAATCATATAAACCTATCGTAATCTTCTCTACATTCTATGTAAAAATAAAATGGTCCCCACATGTATTTTTACACTACCGGATCAACAACAAAACATATTTTATTATTTCCATAAATATTTTTTTTCATTACCATAATATATTTAAATATGATTTAAAAAATTAAACACATAATGATAATATAAATATACAGTAACATCCATATTTTATGGTATGAGATTATTTTAATTTACTTCTTTTGTGTTTTCAATTATTGTGATAACGTTCCTCAATAATTTTAGAGAAATTTAGTAAAGGTAGTTGTAATCAGGATTCTTGAATAATTTAGACTATGAATAAAGAATTAAGAATGTGACCAATGTTAGTATAATGGAATTAGTTCCTTAAATAATGAAGTGGTTAAATTGGTTGGATGTAATTCACATTCAACGGTAGAAAGGAGTTCATTAGGTGGGTATATATGACCATTCAAAATATTTGACCAATTAAAAACACGATTTATTTATTGGGAATTTAATTGAAATGTTAATAGTTCTGTGGTATAAGATGCCACTTTGAAATTTAAATAATAAAAAACCATTACACAAGGAGAATTTTATTGAGATTGACATGTTTAAACTATCATGTAGGTATGAATTCCTACGTTGGTTATTCTTGTTTCTTCTTGAATTATAGGAAACCCTAGGTGATTTCTGGTGATCATTGACAAAAAAAATTGGATTTTGATAAATAATTGATTTTTTAACAATGGAAATAAATGGTTATGATTGTGTTCTTCCTATTCATTAAATATATCTTCATTTTTTATTGAATAGAAGAATTAATCAGTGTTTCTAGCTAGATCTATTTGAAATAGATTTTTCTGATGAAATATTATTTTTTAATAGAGGATAAAAATGAATTGGTTAAGCTTATGTAATCATCTTAGATCATTTGTTCCAAGTTATCTTAGTGTATGTGTATTATGTCTCACTCTATTGTTGTGAAAAATAGTTTACTATGTTTTTTTAAATCATTCTTGTTAATTGTTTTGGCTATTTTTAGAGGAAAATTAATGAACAACCATTGTTATAATTATATTTATAAAAGTATAGTTTTTAATTATGGAAAAAAATTCAATTTAAAAAAAATATAATTGCATATTGTGGTTTGAATTAAATTTGTATTGTTATCTATTAATTATTGTGTTGTTGTGACTTTATATTCATGCAGAAAAGATCATAGTCAACAGTGAAATTATAAATTAATGAAAAAATTTGGAACTATAATTTTTAAAAGTAACATCAATAAATTAGGTCCCCAACTAAAATCTTGGTGATTGGATGAATAAAAAATGCACATTATTGAGTGGTACATAGTTCCATCAATTATTTATGTGTGTGTGTTTCTGTGGGCATGGAAATGAAATGATAATTCTATTTGGTAACAAGTGGAATAAAACCTTTTTTAATTTCTTTTTCATTTGAGGATTTTGTATTTTTATATGATAAAAAATTCATATTTTATTCTATAAAATTTTAAATATAATTTTATAACATGTTTTTATATTAGTGGAAGGCATTGGGAAGTCATTAGGGATTACCTAATGAGTGGAATAGTAAACCACTGCTTGGAATGTTTGTGAATTTTTATATTTTTTCTATGAACATTCATGGATGATTCATGTTTAATACATCACTAGTGGAATTCAATAACCAAATTTACATGATTATTAGTGTAGGATCTTTATAGTGTCTATGACATGTTTGGTAGTTTTCCCACATATGTTCATAAATCTTTATGTTTTCTAGTTTTATCCTCGCAGTGTTATCAACTTTTCTATTGTTACTATGATATTGTATTATTTTTATTTTATTGATTATTATTCTATATTCACTCAAAATTTTTATATATTAACATCAATGTTTTTCTTTTTCTGAAATGATATTTGGTTTTTAGGAAAAATAATCCCACAATGTTCTTTTAATACCATTTAATTTATTTATAGCCTCTAGTGTCATAGGGATGTAACCTGAGGTAAGTATCGCCACTTACTCCACTGAATCCCATGTGTTTGGGTGGATGATACAAGTAACATCATTCATTTTTTTGTCCTTTAGTGTGATTGATAGTTACCGGAGAGGAATTCATGTACTTTAAAATTATAGAATTAAATGTGAATCTAAAAATTTATGCTGAACGTCATGTTTCCATGATAGTTTGGGTAGAAAATTTTTATAACAAATTTTAAGGTATGTTTTCTAATCATCATTAGAGGTTTATAAAATGAGTGTAGTATGTCATTAATTAGTACTTTTACATAATAATATGTCTTTATTGTTTATCTATTTCATAATGATTTCTTAAATATTATTAAAAAAAGATAAAAATGTTTATTTTCAAAATTCAAATTGCGTTGAAAGTCTCATGTAGATACTAGGAAATTTAATGCCCTAAATTTATAGATAATGATGAATGAATGGTGTTTTTTATGGTCGTAGAAAATGGAACAAGATAGATTATGTAGAGATATAAAACTAGAGGGTGCCAAAAGTTTGGTTTAATTAGAGCCACAGGTGAACTATAAACTTGTGATGTGCTTTGTGAAATATATTCAATCCATTTATAGAGGAAATAGAAAGGATGAATAAATCCAATTTGTTCATTTTGTTGAATATATAAAAAAACAACATCATTTTAATGTTATATTGGACAAAAAAAGAATATGTGTGGATCAACGGAATTAATAGGATATTCTACTTTCATGGTACACAAGTGGAGTTAAAATCACATTTAGAAACCTATATTTTTATGATATTTCAAGATAATGGTAGAAACTTGTAGTCTATACCATGGATTACTAATGATCTCAGTGGTAAAATTGTTTGTAATTTTTCAATAAATAATTTTAACCCCACAAATTCAATAAATTAACAACAATACACTTTTCTTATAAAAGGAATAAAATTAATCTATGTAATATTGTGAAGCTATGTTTATGAACATAATTTCTTTTATTATGTGATTACCATATATAGTTTCTGTTAAGCAATGCATCATTTTGTTATGAATGTTACAATATATTTTATCTCAGGTAGATTATATATATACTATATATTATATGAAGATAATCAATAGTGAAATAGTTAACAAAATTCATCTAGTTTGGAATCCAATCAGAGGATGTTTCTTTTGTTCTTATGGGAACATGTGGGAACTATAATTTAGGGATCATGAAGAATTGGGAGGAATATTATGAAGGATTTAGTTCACCTTAGACTTAGAATTCTGAATATGTTATCCTTATAGAAATATATAATAAAAAACATGTTTGATTGTTATTTGATCCGCTTATGATCATAAAGTGTGAATGAACGTCACTATTGATAAATTTATATTATTTTTTTTATAAAAAATTAATATCATGAAGTATCATAATAGACATCCTAAATCAGACGGTGGAATATGATCAATATAGTTTTGGACTCTTAAATAAATAACAAAATATTCCCCTCCAACTTATTATCATCCAAAAACATAGGTGAATTGTGACACTCAGAGGAAAACATCAGGTTTTTAATGAGCACATAAATAAAGAATAAATAGACACCATATAGTTTCTAATCGATATAATTATAAAGATTATCATGCTCTCTTGAGGGGGATACTATGTCCATAAATGGTACGAGGCATCTTTATTCAAAACATAAGTCGTATTTAGGTATTATTTAACACGAGAACAACATAATATTTTCAAACTTATTCTTTAGTAAAAGATTTAGGATTACATGTGTAAATTATGCCTCAAATCCTTAGTTTTATGAAAACCATTTTGATTAAATGGGGGTATATGATTTAAATCCCTTGAATGTTACATTACCATTAAATTAGTATAGTTTCCCAAAGATTTTATGGTCCTAAATATGGATTTGTTTTATTTAATATTTGTTACAGATTTTCTGGAAGGATTTAATTCCAATAAAAACTACTGTGTCTAGTTCGTGATGATTAAATCCTTATATGAATTTGTTCATTTATTCAATTTGTATTGTAATATAAAATATTTTTTATAAGGAACTGTAGTGAATGTGGGTAAAGTAATAGTAGTATATATAGTATAAATGGACTTGGAATCATCTCATGAAACAACCAAATGTACACTTATATAATGGACAGATACTCTGATTTCATTCCTAATGATTCCATACTTTTTCCACCAAATATGTTAATGAAATTTTCCATTGATCTAACCCTGTGGAAAAGACCGATTTCATTAATATCATTAATAATGGATTTTACTATATTGTTAGAGTTAAGAGATTATCTAGAATCATTGGAAAGTAAAATAATCATTATGAATAATACAATGCCTTGGGATGTACTAGTTTTATTCCGAAATAAGGAAGATGGTAACTTCTAATTATGTATTAAAAATCATAAATAATATTATGAAATAATTAATAATCGGTATCAATTTCATCAATTTAATGAAGTAATTGATCAATAATGGTGATATGAATGGTTTGTTAATATTGATATATTATCAAGATATCAACATCTCAGTGTGAATAATGTGTATATCCTAAAGAAACAATATTGGAGTCACTATTAAAATTTAGAATATTTTATTATTCCCTTTGGTATTGAAAAATCACCTATAGTTCTCATGAACATGATCTGCCATATATTCCCCAGGAATATATAGTCCTTTTTTGTTGTATTTTTTGATGTTATTTTAGTTTAATATATAAAATGAAATGAATGTGATGTGTATATATAAACTGTATTAAGTACACTACAAGATCATAATTTTTTACCTATATTTTATAAGTGAGACCCATGGATTCAAGAAGTTTTTATCCTTATTCTTGTCATTTTTGAAGATGTAATATCAGTTGAACATGGAATGATTAAAGTAGTATTCTACTAGAATACACCCAACAATGTTTTTGGGATATGTAGTTTTCTTAAATTTGTAGGATATTATTTTCAATTTATATTAAATTTATCTATGTTTTCTACTCCAATGAAAACTTTTATATGAAAGGGTATTCTAGTTTTATGGAATGAAAAGTGTTAGATAATATTTATAGAGGATAAAAATAATCTCAAATCGGTACCCATACTAATATTTATAGAACTTGGAATGGAATATTTAGTATATTATGATGTTTTTGGATCTGGTCATGGATGTGATATTAATAAGGGATTCATGTTTTGGAATATGGTTATATGTAGTACGATGTACATGAGAACAATTATACTATCCATGACCTATAATGAGCTATAATTTTCTACACCTTAAAATAATTGTGGAATTGCATATTTGGATAAATGTTCAAATTTTCACCGACCATATGGGAATTAAATAAATTTTTCATAGATATTTTTTAAATTGTGGAAATTATGATGGATATTGTACCTGTAGAGATTTTATTTCAACATGGTATGTACAATAAGTAAACATAATTCTATGACCAATGAATTCAATTGGGAATCATACATAGAAGTGGTATGAGAAAAATATAACCAATGATAGCTTTTTTGATTGATTAATGACATGTATCTAGATTATAAAACAAAATATTAACATTAAAACTTATTTCCATATAATATGTTTCTGAACATGATAGATTTTATAAGTGAACCCCTAAAAAAATCTATTTTGAATCACAATTAGGTCAAACATAAATGATGTGGATAATTATGAGGCTTTGATAGAGGTTGAAATCATATAATTATGTTCTTAGGAAATATATTATACTGCCATTTTATTTCTAGAAACAACTTCATTTCATATATGACTATTCAAAATGGGTTATTATTTGGGCTATCTATAAAATGTACATTGTGATGATAACATATTTATGGTCATTAGGTATGGGGTAAAAAATTAAAAATATGCATTGAAATGAATAACATGTAAAAAGGTAAAATAAGAGAATCAATGACTGGATGTGATAATATAGTTGATTTGTATAAATGAATAGAAGTGGGAATAGATTAAAATAGAATTTTTCATTGGTTAAAAAAAACATTATGGAAGCATGATGTTGTTTGGGTGATTATTGATCAAATAAACAAGTCAATATAATTCTTCCTTGACCTAGTTTACCAAACTGTTGAGGAAATAAAAACCTTGCATATGTGAGAAGTGGTCATTTAGAATGGAGTTATTGGTTTGATTTTATTTGATGGAGATCATTGATTTAAATTTCATGATTAGTGCTTGATAAAACATGATCTTATGAATAAATTGACCATGAAAATGATATATCATCCAAATATGGATGGGATGTAGGGAAAAAATTATTTATACATAACAAGATATATTAATTAGTTTTTTAAGGGATATTAAATGATCTTGGAAAGACTATATACATGTGGTGGATTTTTATTATAATTAATGGTATCATGAGAGAATAAAAATATCCCCATTAATGGTTTTGTGTGAACAAACTTTTAATTCTCCAAAATTTTGTGTGAAAATGATACAGATAATTGATTCTATTGATTCCATTCCATGATATTATGGAGAACATCCATAACATCTTTCATAGGATATCAGTGGATTACTATAAAAATAAATTTTATGCAACCAGTTGTCTTAAAAACATCATATTCAACGTTGGTGAATAAGTATTCATGAAATTGTCATCGAGACTTTCACATCAACACTTCGGGAAATAATGGATAATGCCCCTATAGAATGTGATAAAATTTGATAATATTGAAGGGGATTAAATTTGTTGAATATATTTTATGATTACTGCAATGATTAAGTGATTTATATAATGTTTTCCGTATTAATAAACCAGAGGATCATCACCCACATCTTTGTTAGGTGATCAATTGGGATTATGTTACTCTTTAACTATATATGACTCATATCAATGAAGTTATTTAGATTCAAGATAGATAAGAAAAGACATTTTCAGGGAGATCAATATTCATGGTGTGAGTTTTATAGTAAAAATATCATCTTCATGAATAAATATAAAAGCATGGTGATTTTATATAGAAGTGATTTACAGATCTATTCGGAGGAAAATTTTATCTCTAACTTACCAAGAAAAAAGATCCCAATATTTGGGAGAATGTAGAACACTAAATTTATGAAAAATCATTTTTTATGTTACTTAATTTGTATATTGATTCACTGGGATAATTTTTTGGTATAAATTTAAATGAATTCGTATGATGAATTAGTAATCAAGACATAGAAATTTTTTAGACATGAATTGAGTATTCCTAATGTTAATAACCAAATCATGATGTTGTGTGTTCCTTTAAATTGTGAGGGGGTCCATCCATCAAATAGAATAACCTTTTCACTGTGTAAAATGGGTTCATAACACTACATGAAAGCTGGCGTTTCACGGCCGTTTTTTCACGGCGGTTTAAAAACCATCGCGAAATATGTTAATTTTTTCTTAATAATTTTTTTTTATTTTTTCAAGGATTAGTGGTGATTTTAATGAAAACTGCCGTGATATTATGGTGGTTTGGGTAAAACTTCCACAAAATGAAAGGAAAAAAATAAAAAAACATTAGAAACCCTGAAATCACTAAAACGAAGATAACTTCTGATCTGGGTGTCCATTGGAACGCCATGACTAGTCAAATCGAAGCTCATAAAGGGATATAGAGGCACGTATAATCAAAAACCTGAGACGGTCTATGGTGTAAATGATATGAGAGTTATAAGAAAGTTAAAAAAAGTTCTCCATCTTCAAACAACCATAACATTCTCTCTGGGTGTCCGTTTGGGCTCTACCACATATCAAATCGAATCCAGCGAAGAGAGCTACACAATTGTTTGAAAAAAGAAAGCTTATATCATGTTTTTGACCCCCAAACCCCTCTGAAGGCCTCTGGAACCATGTTTCCATCACCGGTGTCCAGTTGAACTTGTCTTCAAACAGACCTAACATTCGATCCGCGTATTAGTTCGGACACATTCACCTTCCAGATCGTAGTTTGTTTCATTAGATTCAGTTTGACTAGTCACGGCGCCCATAGGGACTCATGGATCAAATGTTATGGCATTTTAGTAGATATTGGGTCTGTTATGTTTTTCGATGCCTGGTTTCTAGCACCTGTTCCCCACCAGTTTTCTTAAAATTGTCGTAACTTCTGATATGCCTCTCCATTAGGTCTCTTTCACATATATGGTCGAAGATCGTTTTAGGATCATTTATTTGACTGATCACTGATCTGGAACGGGCTCTCAGATCATAATTTTTCTCCATTAATGTGAGTCCAATGTTTTGGACACTTTCTTACCATTTTGACCAATTTTAATGGATATTCTATTTATTTTTATTTATTTGGGTTTCCATGACTTGTTATCTTTATCAATGGTTTTATGTGGGTTATTATGATAAATATGTTGAATTCTTAAGGGGTTTTCCCGAGTTGTCATGCGTTTTCAAGCATTCTCATGCTTTCTAATGCTTCTCCATGCTTCTTCATCCGTTTTCATGCGTTTTCAGGATTTCTCATCCCTTATCACGCCTTGTCATACCTTTTCATGTGTTTCATTTTTTATTTTTTATTTTTTATTTATAATATACATTAATATATTTATTATCTATTATTTGTTACTGGTTATTTATTATTTATTATTTATTACTTATTATTTAATATTTAATATTTAATATTTAATATTTATATTTATTTGTTATATATTATATATTATATTTTATATTTTATATTTTATATATTATATGTTATATATTATATGTTATATATTATATATTATATATTAATAATAATAATAATATTTTATTTATTATTTATCATTTATTATATATTATATATTATATATTATATATTATATATTATTATTATTATTATTTATTATTATTTATTATTACTATTATTATTATTTACTGTTTAATATTTATAATTTAATATTTATTATTTATTACTTATTATTTATTATATATTATTTATTATTTATTATTTATTATTTATAATTTATAATTTATAATTTATTATTATTATAATAATTATTTATTAATTATTATTATTTATTTATTTATAATTATTTATTATGTGTTAATTATTATTATTAGTATTTAAAATTTATCACTTATTTTCTCTTATTTACTATTTTTTGTTTTTTGTTTTTTATTCTTTATTTATTATTTATATTTATTTATTATAATTTATTTATTATGTGTTATTTATTAATTATTATTTTATATATAATATATAATATTTTTTAATTTAGTATTTCTTATTTTTTTTATTTGTTATTAATTGTTATTTATTAATCGTTATTATTTATTGTTTATTATTTATTATTATTTATTGTTTATTATTTATCATTATTTATTGTTTTTTATTTATTATTTACAATTATTTTATTAATTTATTATTTATTATTTATTATTATTTATTATTATTTGTTATTATTAATTTTTTTATTGTTTATTATTTATACTTTATTATTTATTACTTACTATTTCTTATTATATTTATTTATTATTATTATTTATTATTTATTTATTTATTTATTATTTACTATGTGTAATTTATTATTCTTATTATTCATTATTTATCATTTATTATTTATTATTTATTATTATTTTATATTTATTATTTCATAATTATAAATTATAAATTATATTTATTAATTATAATTTATTTATTATGTTTTATTTAGTATTTATTATTAATATTGAATATTTATTATTATTTTATTAAGTATTTCTTATTTATTTTTATTAATTATTTATTGTTTATTATTAATTATTAATAATTAATTAGTAATTTTATTTATTATTATTTATTATTTATTATTTATTATTATTTATTGGTTCTTATTATTTATTATATGTTTTTATTTATTATGTATTATTTATTATTTATTATTTATTATTTGTTTATTATTATTTATTATTATTTATTGTTTTTTATTGTTATTATTTATTATTTATTGTTTATTGTTTATTATCTCTAATTTTTTTATTTTTTATTGATTATTGATTATTGATTATTGATTATTGATTATTGATTATTTATTGTTTATTGTTAACAATTTGTTGTTTATTATTTATTATATTATTATATTATTATATTATTAATTTAATTTCTTTATTTTATTATTTTATTATTTTATTTTCATAATTTTATAATTTATGTATTTATATTTAAAATTTATTTTTTATTTATTATAATAAACAGTAAATAATAATAAATAAATAAATAAATCAATAAATAACTAATAAATGAATAATTAGTAATTATTAATTATTGATTATTAATTATTGATTATTGCTTATTGATTAATTATTATTGAGTTTATATCTATTAGTATTGTATTATTTTTTTTCAATTATTATATCTAAGTATATTAAATTCTGTTTATTAACCACATGATGGGCATGAGCATGGGCATTGGCATGGACATGGGCATGGGCATGGGCATACGCATGCGCATGGGCATGAGAATGGATAATGAAAATAAATTATTACAAAATAAATAAAATAAATCAGAAAAAAATAAAAAAAATAATTAAAATAAATAAGAAAAAAATAAAAAAATATAATAAATAAGAAATAAAAACAAAATAAACATAATAAAGACCAATTAAATAAAATAAATATGAAATAAATGAAATAAATATGAAATAATTAAAATGAAAACCAAATAAATAAAATTAATATGAAATAAATATAATAAATAAGAAATAAATAAAATAAATAAGAAATAAAAAAATAAATAAGAAATAAATAAATAAATATGAAATAAATAAATACGAAATAAATAAATATATAAAATACGAAATAAATAAATAAATAAATAAATAAATAAATAAATAAAGAATCAAATAGACAAATAAAAAACAAATAAAAAACAAATAAATAAACAAACAAACAAATAAATAAATAAATAAATAAATAAATAAAGAAATAAAGAAATAAATAATGAAATAAATAATGAAATAAATAAATAAAGAAAGAAAGAATGAAAGAAAGAAAAATAAATCAATAAATGATTTAATAAAGAAATAAATAAAGAAAAAAAGAATGAAATAAATAAATAAATAAATTAATGAAGAAAGAAATAAAGAAAGAAAAAAATAAATAAACAAATAAATTAGGAAATAAATAAATAAATAAATAAATAAATAAATAAATAAATAAATAAGGAAAGAAAGAAAGAAGGAAAGAAAGAAAGAGAGAAAGAAATAATGACATAAATAAATAAACAAATAAATATATAAAATAATAAATAAATAAATATATATATAAAGAAATAAAGAAAGAATGAAAGAATGAAAGAATGAAAGAAAGAAAGAAAGAAAGAAAGAAAGAAATATATATATAAATATATAAATATATAAATAATTAAATATATAGATATATTTTTTTTCCCAATTCATGCCCCTAAGAGGATTTATTAAAATCAAGAAGACTGCGTTACAAACACGAGGTGCAATAAGCTTACACCCGCAGGGAATTAACCAGGGGTACAAAAATAAAGACTCAAGAATACCCAAGCTATAAACACAGCCAGCCAAAAAAAGATCCACATACTTCAATCAATGCTCATCCTTTCTAGCATTGACTTGCTTCAAATCGAGGAGGGAAGGCCATTCAAGTGTTTCCAAAAGTGCTCTCCAGTCCAAGATATCATCCACTTTCAGCTTGCATGAAACAGGTCATCAAAATAAGCAAGTCACATTACCTGAAAATGAAACTTAATGAAAGCCAGGGGACAACATCCAAATTAGATCATCATGCTGGCAGGAAAGTATAACAGGACAGTATGTCATAAAATTCATTCCATAATTCCTTTAGAACCGCCAGACCAAGCAACAGATTCATAGAGATCCCCTCAAGATCATGTCATCATAGTAGAAGGCAACGACTTCAAGGAGATATCATATCAAAAACACACTGCATCTAAGTCCTATGAGACTAAAAAGTATCATCCAAACAGCATACAGAGTTGCTGTACAGAATTATAGTGACAAGCCATAAGAAGAGACTTAAGCATTTCAATGAGAGAACATATGCTTCAGAGATCAAATCCAGAGATGAGGCAATATCAGAAACAGAGTCAAACTCATAACAGAATGTCATTAAGAATCATTTCCAAAAATGTCTAAACAAGAAGCCATCGAGACCAGAGAAACTGTAGTGCTCAGATCAGATCAAGAAATGGGCAGAAACATGACATTCATATTAAGGGGGGATGCAGAGAGCAAACCAGCTGAACAGAGCAGAAAAACAGCAAGAAGCCAGCCAAACAGGGACCTCAAACAGTCCACAAAGAAGCTAACGGATTTTCAGAAAGGTAACAGAAGCATTACAGCAATCCAAAAGCAGACCAGTAGTGATAATTCCATATAAAATAGAAAAGCAAAGCTAAGAAGCAGCCCACCAATCCAAAGTGCAGAATTATACAGTGATCACCATGAGTCAAAGCTGACCAGCCAGTTAGAGAAACCATCAAACTTCAGTCCTCCTTACCAAAAAACCGATCCCAAGAACAGATGAATCCCAAGCAGTCAGAATGAAAACAGCAAAGCTGGCTCAATGCTGTTGTGCAAACCATCCAAATCAAGCCTCTCTTCACTCTATTCTGACTTGGGCTCTACCTTGAGGAAGGGTTGCTCCCCAGAAAGCAGATAGCTGCATCAAGAATTGAGACATCAGAACATCAGCATCCAAAATGTGCCAAACTTCTCCACTGAAAACAGATCAGATCGGTTCTATGCAGTTGATCCAGAACCATACTTCAAGAAAATCAGAAGCAGCAGGTGAGTTTTATCAGCAAACAGTTTGAAATCCAAGCAGCAAATGCAAACCAGCCGCATCCTTGAAGCAATCATCTGCAAGGTATGGATATATCAGCACAACCCCTCAAAAGACTTTTCCACATTTCAGAATTGAAAAAATGCCTTGAGTAAACAGGATCAGATGAGCAGTAAAAGTCATTCCCAAGGGATGTCTCTAAAGTTGAAATCAGGATTCATCTTGTATTCATCTATCATCCTGATGTACATTCGTTTCCGAATTTGATGATAAGTATCAGCTGAAATATCACCATTGGTGTATTTCCTGAATGTATTTTCATCTTGTTCATCTATCCAGGCATCAACTTCTTCGCTCAATACATCTGTCTCCTCCATCTGGTAGGCCTCTCTGTACACAGGATCATTATTTAAATCATGTTCCTCCTCTTCAACTTCAAGAGTTGTAGCAGGTTCAACAACAATAGGCAGCTTTGGAGGCTCAATGTTTTCCTTTTTAGAGGGGTCGAAAGACCTGGTATCTATTGTTCTTTCAAGAGTAGAGTAGTCCCTGCGCTTCCTAGTTTTTTTGAGATTTGGTGTGATAAACCCATCGACATCCACCATCGGCTTTTTCCCCTTCCTAGAGCATGATTTGAAGTATGTTTCTTCAAGATGATTAGTCTTATCATCAACCTCATGTAAGGATTCACAATGCTCAGAGAAGTCATCTTTCTCCTTGGATGAGTCATGTGACTCAATTTGCTTTCCTTGCTCCTCCACCAAATTAGAAGTGGTAATGTTGGCACCTGTGGGCGCAGGCTGGGAAGCAACGAGACCTGACAGCTCTTGATTTTCAGAGTGCTGATTAATATTAACCAAAGCCTTCATTTTCATATCAGACCCCTGCCCTTCAGCAGATGTCCCAGGGAGATCCAACTTAACTCTAAAGTAAGCCTTAGTACCATCCAGTTCCTTAGTCTGTTTGTTTTTCTCAACCCAAATGGCCTTCTTA
Organism: Viscum album; assembly: GCA_963277665.1. NCBI lineage: Eukaryota > Viridiplantae > Streptophyta > Magnoliopsida > Santalales > Viscaceae > Viscum > Viscum album. Next base: position 1,274,009,082 of record OY728146.1, read on the forward strand.
GCCTCAGGACGCACGGATTTATGTTCACAGTCTTTTGCATCGTGTCCAAGCTTGAGGCAAAGGGAGCAAAAATCATGAAATCTTTCATAAACAACCTCCTGAAAGAATCCAAGGTCACCATTCTGGATCCAAATTTGAGGGGGAGGGTCTTTAGTAACATCTATTTCAACGCAAACCCTGGCAACAGAAGGTCTAGAAAGATTCTTTGTTGCCGAATCCAGCTTCAATGGGTTACCAATGAGCTTGGAGATATGAAACAGGGCAGTTTTTTTGAACAGGTGCAGTGGCAGCGCAGGGAGGCCAATCCAAATCGGGACAATGGGGGATTCGGAATAGGGATCAAAATTAGGGGTCCATTTGAGGACTTTCATCGAGCATCCCCCGAAGAACCAGGTTTTCTTCGCCCATAAGCGGTAGTAGTCATCCTCGGAAGACAGGCGAAAGACAACATTTAAGGAGTTCAAAAGGCCGATATAGAATCCCGAAAAACCAATTGCTTCAAGGGAATTTCTTACGAAACTCAATGCTGGTCTGCGATTGAAAAATTTCCCAACAAGAACGAAACGAAGGTCCGAAGCGAGAAGTGTTACCTCATTTGTTGAGAACGAAATCGCCGGATGACCGCGGTGACGGAAAAGCTTTGGATTGATGCGAGAGTCGGGAGCCGCGACACCACTTGAGCAAGCCTCGTTATTCTCAGTCGATCTTCCGGCCACTACATCTGCGAAGGATCTCGAGCTAGGGTTCCTCTCTCCCAGAATCGGGTTTCTCACGTCGCTCCGTATCGGCCCCTCCATCCTCTTTTCAATATATAGATATATAAATATATAAATAATTAAATAATTAAATAATGAAATAAATAAAAATATAAAAATATAAATAAATAAATAAATAAATAAATAAATTAAGAAATAAATATATAAATAAATAAAGAAATAAATAATTAAATAAATAAATTAATAAATAAATAAATATATAAATAATGAAAAAAAAAGAAAAAAAATAAGTAAAGAAATAAATAAATAAATAAATAAATAAATACATAAATAAATAAATAAATAAATAAATAAATAAATAAATAAAAAAATAAATAGATAAATAGATAAATAGATAAATAAATAAATAAGTAAATAAATAAAGAAAGAAAGAAAGATAGATAGAAAGAAATAAACAAACAAATAAATAAATAAATAAACAAAAAAACAAACAAATAAATAAATGAATATATATAAAATAATCAAATAAAGAAATAAAATATAAATAAACTAATAAAAAAATAAAAAAGAAAAAAAATAAAAAAACAAATAAAAAACAAATAAAAAACAAATAAAAAAACATAGAAACAAACAAAAAAAACAAATAATAAAAACAAATAATAAAAAAAAAGAAATAAATAAAGAAATAAATAAAGAAATAAAGAAATAAAGAAATAAAGAATCAAAGAAAAAATTAAACAAATAATTAAAGATAGAAATAAATAAATAAATAAATAAATAAATAAATAAATAAATAAATAAAGAAGGAAAGAATGAAAGAAAGAAATAATGAAATAAAGAAATAATGAAATAATGAAAAAAAAGTAAAGAAATAAATAAATACATAAATAAATAAATAAATAAATAAATAAATAATGAAATAAATAAATAAATAAATAAATAATTAAATAAATAAATCTAGATAGTAAGAAAGAAAGAAATTAATTAATAAATAAAAAAATAAATAACTAAATAACTAAATAAATAAATACATAAATAAATAAATAAATAATGAAAGAATGAAAGAAAAAAGAAATAAATAAAGACATAAAGAAATAAATAAATAAAGAAAGAAAGAAATAAAGAAAGAAAGAAATAAATAAATAAAATTTAATTAAAAAATAAAAAAAATTAAAAATTAAAAAAACCATCGCTAAATATGCATTTTTCCGTAGTGTAATGTTGATTGCTAAGATAATCCATGTGGTGTGGCCAATTCAAAATAATAATTTATTATTGTGAATTTTCATATTAGGTGAAATTTTTTTAATTAAAGGACCTATCAGAAATTCATATGATAATCTCCATTTAAACAACATGAATTAGTTTGGGTCATTTAAGTTTTATCCCAGAAATCAATTATGAATTCCTCATTCCATTTTTCTTTTTTACTCTAAAATTATAGGGATATCGTAAGAGATTTTAAGTGATCTATAATATCTAAACTCAAGGTTTGATTAATCACCAAGCATTTGATTATGAAAATATAATGTTTACATCTTTTTATTAGTTCGATAATAGATTTATATAGTCATTTTCTAATGGAACCATAGATTTATAGTTATAAATAGATATATGTGAATTTGATGAGTTATTATCAGATATTCTTGGGTTTTTATAGTGGACTCAACAGGAGTTCTATGAATATTTATTGGTAAACACAGGGCTGGGAAACCCTCGATGCTCTCTACCATCCGGTGACGATGGCGAGCATTGTGCCGGCCCCTCCCCCCATGGTGGGGGAGGGAGAATCGTTGTCCCTCGCGAGAGCTCGTCCTTTTCATCCTTTCTCCAACCGGGATTTTCTTGCCCTGTTTCCAAAAGCTCTGATTAACCCTAAGGTTCCAGACCTCATCGATGGATCACAGTGCCTTCCTCTTTCTTTATCTGAGTTTACGGAGTCACCAGCCTTGCTGAATCTTACCCTAATGGCTCGGTTAAAATTCAGAAGGCCTTTAGTTGATGATTTCGATAGTTTCATCTTTAGGTCTTTGGATCTCCAGGAACAAGCGGTGGTAGGCTTGTTCGACAACAAACAAATTATTATTAGGTTTGAAACGGAGGAATATCTCATCCAAGACTAGGATATGGCTTTGGGCATCTTCAATGGGCTTCGATTTATGCTTCTGCGTTGGTCATTCGATCTTCATATGAACCACGACTCACCATCCAGAGCGGTTAGGGTAAGTTTCCCTAAACTTCCTTTGTCGTTTCAAAACCCTGGTATTATCTGCATGTTAGGAAATCTGGTTGGTAGATTACATTGTGTTGATAGTCGTACCGAGGCTGTTTTTTATCAGGTTAACCCCCGGGTGTGTAATGAAATGGATTCAGCTCGCATACCTTTTGATTTTGTTTGGATCACGATTGGCGAAGAGTACCATTGTAAAAAGACGGTGGTTTATGAAATCTGGACCAAGTTTTGTGGATCTTGTATGCGACTGGGTCACTCTGTTGAGGCCTGCCAACGCGATATCCTTCTTCATCCGAGGGAGGTTTGTATTAGTGGGGAAAATATTATTGTGAATTCATAGGATGGTTCATGGAGCAAGGTATTTGACAATGGTGTAAAGGTGGGTTTTGTTCCGACAACTTGGAGATTGACTAACGGAGGGGGGGTGGGGCGATCTATTCTGGCTATTTCAGCAAGGGAGGTCTTTGCCTCTGGGTTTTGTAAAGTCTCCTTAGATGATGGTCATCCAGTTGGGACTACAAGAAATAGTTTGAATCGGGATAAAGGGAAGGTTTCTTGGTCCTTTGATGGTTTCGGTTCAGAACAGGTCGTAGAGGAAGGGGCCCGTAGTAGTATGAAGGTGATCAACTTGGACAAAGCTACAGATGCTAAAGGTCTTGACCCTTTGGCCAAGCATTTTTTATCCTTGAGTAAAAGGTTTGAAGGGATTTCTGAGGATAGGTCGTTTGCGGGTATAGAGGAGGAGGATCCTGCTGGAGGTGATGATGATGAGAATTCCCTAAAGAGTGTGATAGTTGAATGCCTGAGGATGGAACCAACTACAGGACTTGTGGAGGTTAGGCATGATTCTTCTAGTGTTTGCGGGCCTGGAATTTCATTGGAGGGTCTGGAGGTCGACTGTATGAGGCAGGACAGAATGGAGTCAGTTGCAGGATGTGTGGATCAGAGGGTAGGGGTCAGCATCAGGCAGGTTGATCCTGATTCTATCTTTCAAGGACACCATGGGATGTAATGTATTGTTGGTGTTAATCATTCATAGGGGCTTCTGATTGAAGGTAGGGGTAGGAGTCAACAGACATGGATGTGGGAGAATCTCTTTTGGTGGATAGGTGCCTTCCATTGCTGGAATGTTCCACTCCAGATCCGAAACCGGGTTATTCTTTTGGGTTTCCCATGTTTTCTTTAAGGGAATTGTCCAGGGAAGGAAGGGAGAAATCTGGGGGTGGGAAAGAAAATATAAAAGATAATTTCACCTTCTCTTTTAGTGAAATTGTTCAATGTGGGAACAAGAAGGTGACTATAGGTGAAAGCCCTCTGTCTGCAACTCTGGGAAGGAGGCCAAAGAAGGACTATTCATATATTCCGTGACCGATGCGGACCAGGTATACCTCGAAACGGAATAGAGAGGTGGTTATTTTTGTTAGAAAGGGGAGTAGGGGTAAGAAGGCATCACTAGATATGATTATGCTGGACCAGCTTAGAAATTGGAATCGATATAATAATTTTTAGAGGCACCCAAAGTGGGAATCAGCTACTAGAGAAGATTAATCTTGCATGGGATGTAGGGATGATTAGGGGTATTATGATATGTAACCTTGTGTTGATCTGCGTTGTTTGTCGTTTTTTGTTCTCTGGACATTGTTTGGTTATTTTTGGGGGCACCAGACACCCTTGATCCGATTTTTATAAAATGAAAAAAATGATTTGGCCTATAGTGGACAGAAAGGAAAATTTCAGGTCTACAGAATCATCTTAGATCCTTTAGTTCAACAAAACTCATGCTAGTTGGCTTCTCTCTCACTATACTTTTCTTGATCATTAAGGATTTAGTTTTTTATGTGTAACATAACAAGTAAGTAATGAATAATACATATTTTTATCTATGTCTATTAATGATTAAGATAGTGTTATAGAGGCTTAAAATGAAAATAAATACAATCTTATGCATGGAATACACTAATATTCTTAAAAGATTGTTTTACTGCATTTTGATGGCAAACCATTTTTGAATCTATATTTTGACAATTTTATAAACTATGTTTGTCAAAATAAACTTATTCTTTATGATTGGGACATCAAAATTTACTTTGTGTGAATTTTTGGTATTTTTCTGACAATGTTCATTTTTTAATGAATAGTGAAAAATACTGCATTTTACATTAAAACTGCTTTTAATCTAATTTATTTATATGATTAGATTATCTTATGAATTGTTCTTAATGTGTAATATGAATATATTTTTACCATTTTATCCAATGGTGGTCATTGGAATCAATTTCACTTTAAAATTAGACTTAAACTGGTGTCAATCTTTTGATACTTATTGTTTTGTAAAAACACGCTATTTGCTCTGGAAGCGGGAATTAATTATTAAATTAATTAATGTGACTTATATGATTTGAATTTTTTAAAATAGACTTCATTTTTGAATTCGGAATATCAAATATATCTTAGGGTGAATTTTTTTAATTTTCTGAAAAACTTCAATTTTTGATGAATAGTGAAACCACTAAGTGGTAATCAAGCAAACTGATTTTTTAGTTAAATGAAAGTTTACCACTAATGTGTATTGAATTTTAAAAATCCTACATGTATGGTTTTCATTAAGAAGTAAAATGTGGTTCAATGAGATTATAATAATTTTTTGGTGAATAGTAGCTTATTAAGTTCTTAATCACGATTAGTGGTAATTAGGGTAGTTTAAGGTATAAATAATTCTTTAATAATATGAAATGACCTAGACACATGTACCAACCTTATTGGTTGTGTCATGGCCGACCAAGAAAAGCCATGGGTCAACTTGGGGACCCCATGGATTCACTTTAGCTGGGAAATGACAAAAATAACTTTTTATTTAATGTAAAAGTAAAAATGACACAAACATAATATGTTTTAAGAAAACAATTTTTACATGGGCTTATAAAGATCAGATTTTTGATTATACATAGTCATTGGAAAGATAAAAATATTTCCTACATTATATTTGTTTTTTTATGATTTTTAGACATTAAATAAATTAAATTATTTATGAAATGATAATGATGCAGCGATGACATCATTATTTAACGATTTAAATAAAATGGAAAGATAATGTAAATTATATGAACTACACATGTCCAAAACCAATTGGATGAGTGGATTTCAAACCCTTATCACCTTATCCACGAATTATATCAATGTGGGACCTTTTAAAACCGAAATCTATTTTCAAATAAAGTAATATTTCGTTACTTTCCAAAAGTGCCCCTCCTCTCCTCTTATAAAAGGCCACCACCTCTACCTCATTTAACACACTCCTCAAGCCTTTGGCTCGGCCAACCCCTGCCCATTTACTCTCTACACATTCCTCTACTCATCCTAGAGGATTACCTTTGGGCAGAATCCTTTCAAAGGAAGCCATTAGGCTCAAATCAAAAGGAGTTACACTTTTGAAGGTAATTCATTCTCTCATGTTCATTGGTTTTATTTTGCTTCTCCAACCCCCTAAACTCTTTTTATTTAATTCTTTTGTAACAACACCATTATATTCAATATACTTGGATGTTGTTATAATATTTATTTGAGCTACACTCTCACACAACTATATTAAATGGTTAAAGAACATACAGTTTCCGTGGATGGCGAAATTCTGCCTCCCGAAACGATGATTGTTCAATACTCATTTAACACCTTCAAAGGTGGACATTATGATGTCACTATTTTTATATATGATATATGATATGTTTATGTTTTCCTTAAGCTTCTGTTTTTTTTTCATTTTGGGCATACCTTTATGGTTTCCATTATGGGTAAACACGATATCTTCATTTTACGAAGTGCGGACTACCGCCCCCTGAAAAAGATTTGATTCGTTAATACCATATGTGGGATGTGTAAAGGATAAAGTTAATGATATTATATATGTTATTATACTGGAATTATAATATACTCTTATATAATTATGATTCCATTCCAAAAAAATACGAAATAGTAATATAAGTAGCGTTCATGCGTACGTACGGCTTACCGTCTCCATGAACGGTGCATTTCATTTCTTACCTCTAAATGTGATGTAATATTATAAATTCATGTATATGCTGAATATATATGATGTATATGTTATCCAAATAATTAATATCATTCTGGATATAATGAACCTTTGACCAAATTAACAACATGTATGTGTAAGAAGTCTATTTTTGACTTAAGAACCAAATACCGACAAAATGAACATTATTAACTTAAATGATTACATGATGTCCATAACATGGTATAAAAGGAATAATGAACTTGAAAATGGTTCTTAATCAAGTAGAGATTAACTCAAGTTTATTATTCAGGAGATTAAAGAATGGTCGGGTCATGTCGGATACGAGGTATGGGACTTCGTCTCAATCTTCTTTCTTTGAGGCATATTTTATTTTATACACAACTTTCTTTTATACGGTGTATAAACCCCTTTGACATTTACATTTATTCAAAAGGAATCTTTTTTATATGAAGCTTTTACTAAACGACAAAAGGGAATGTTTTTGTCGCATGTATGCGGCGACAATGACTTCTCCGCCGTCGTGACCATTATTTGAGTTTCGGCTTCCTCTACAAGCCATACCTTGTTTTTAAAAGAAAAATAAATACCATGTTTTACGTTTCTTTTATTTTGGTATTGAAAATGGTTTTCATAATGTTTTTATATCAATGTGATGTATTGATATCTCGTGATTGAAATGTGGAAATTTTATGTTTCCTTTATGCATGTTTTATGTGATATGATTATGTTATGGTTCTTGGGCATTATTATGAAGGCGGGTGGTTCCGTGATAAACTAAGGGCGGGTGAGCCCGTTATAGCTCTCCAATGCATTGGGTAACGCGAAGGAGTGAAACGTTAAGGTTTCTCTGAAGAGATTTAGGGAATATACTTTGATGGGCATTCCAAACGTAACCAAGAGGGTTAATCCCTACGTAAGAATGTTATGAATGCCTCAAGTTACCTTTATGTCTTATGATTTCTATGATTTATTCATGATTTGATGAGGTATGTTAAAGTGATTACGTTTTATGGGTAAATTATGATCTCATCCTTATGTACATATGTACCCATGTTTCCTTTCCATATTTTTATAACCCATACTGAGTTTTTATGCTCATCCCAAGTGTTTGAAATGTTTTTCACAGGTCAAGGGAAAGGTACAAGATAAGATGATAGAGTCAAGGAAGTGTCAAGAAATAATCCATGTTTTTTATGTATTTCCATTGATGGGAATGAAAAATACTATCTTTATGTAACCACTTTGTTTATATGTGGAATGTAATGCAAGTTTTATGATCTAATTCTCTAAAACTCTAAACCAGAAAAGATCCTCAATGTGTAATCTTGTAATAACTCAAGATTAAGTAAGGTTTAAGGCGAGGGCCTTATAGTTGGTATCAAAGGTCGGTTTAGATAACATTAGGAGTTAGAATTCTATTAAATGATTATCCAAAAATATTTTTTTCGAAATGATATAGCATTTAAAGATTACCATGTTGCTTCATCTAAGACATGTTTGTTCAGAATGGTTTTCCGCAGAGGAAACAGGGAAGCAGTGCTAGGAAGGCATACAGAAGGAAATAACCTTCCGAATCAGCATCCAGAAATGGTCGGAATTGGAACTGAATAGTTTGTTGCAGTAATGGCGCAGTTCACTCAAGCGATAAATGGCGGTGGTATCCATGCACGAGATCAGCCAGATCAACCGCAGAGGAACATGTCAGTGGTGGAACATTTCATGAGGCAACATCCACCATCATTCAGAGGATCATCTGACCTTGTGCTAGCTGAGGGGTGGATTAAAACACTAGAGAATATTTTTGATGTCATGGGGTGTTCAGACAATCAAATGGTTAGTCTTGCTATTTATCGTTTGGAGGGTGAAGCAGATCAGTGGTGGTCTATGGTGAAAAATATCAGGGATGCCGATGAGATTGATGCTCTTGACTGGGATGAATTCAAAGGTATGTTTCTTGAGAAGTATTTTCCTAAGGCTGTTCGACTTAGGATGGAAAAGAAATTCTTGGAATTGATGCAAGAGGAAGACTCAGTGGCTGCCTATGAAGAAAGGTTCACTCGATTGGCAAGGTATGCTCCAAATTTTATCTGGGACCTTGATAGTAAAATCAGTCGTTTTTACTCAGGATTAAAGCCAAAATATCGAAGGGAATTAGCTTCTAGTGAGTTTAAAAGTTATGAAAAGCTTGTTCGATGTGCTGAGAAGGTGGAAATGGAGTTTTCTGATGACCAAGTTTTCTATAACAACTAGCAGAAGAAGAGACCGAGGTGGCAAGAGAAAGGTAAGAATTCTTCAAAAAAGACTGATGGTAAGAGAACTAAGTTTCCAGTTTGTGATAAATGTGGCAAAAGGCATGCTGGGGAATGTCTTCTAAATTCTAGGAAGTGCTACTGATGTGGTAAGATGGGACATAAGGCTCGTGATTGCACTGAAAAAGATCAAGGTTAGTGAAATGTTATAAGTTCAATGAGATGGGTCACTATGCAAACGAGTGTACGACAAGGAGCTTGAGTGATGGGAAGCAGTTAGACTACAAGCAGAAAGAGGTGGTGAAATCCTTTGCAACTACTTCAGCAGATGTCGGGCCATCAAATGAATTTGTATCAGGTACTTTGTTTTTTTTTCAGATTATGCCAGTGTGTTTTTTGATTCGGGGTCTACACATTCTTTCATCTCTGAAACCTTTTCTAGTAAAATGGGAATACCATCTCAAGAAATGACTCCTGAGCTTTTGGTAAAAACACCTGGGGGAAATGTTGAGGAAAAAAGAATTTATAAGAATCTTCCTATCCTTATCTGTGGAACGAACCTACTTGCAAACCTTATTGTTCTATCTCTAGTAGAGTTTGATGTTATCCTGGGTATGGATTGGCTCTCTATTTACCATGCTACGATTGACTGTAGAGCTAAAGAAGTTTCTTTTCAGAAAGACTTTCAGTTTGTTTACAGGAATGAACCCTTACTTTTGATAACATACAAGAGGCTGAGAAACTTGTAAAAGATGGAAATGAATGTTACCTTGAACACGTCATTGAAAATAAAGGAACTGTTCAGATTAATGATGTGCCAGTGGTAAATGAGTATCGTGATGTTTTTCCTGATGGGTTGCCTGGAATAATACCAGATCGGGAAGTTGAGTTTACTATTGACTTAGTTCCTGATGCTAATCCAATTTCAAAACCCCCTTATCGAATGGCACAAATTGAACTTTTAGAGTTGAAGGAGAAATTGCAAGATTTATTAGATAAAGGTTTCATTAGACCTAGCACATCACCATGGGGTGCTCCTGTTTTGTTTGTTAAGAACAAATATGGTTCTATGAGACTTTGCATTGATTATAGAGCCTTGAATAATATCACTGTTAAGAACAAATATCCTTTGCCTCATATCGATAATTTGTTTGATCAGCTCCAGGGAGCTCAGTTTTTTTCAAAGATTGACTTGAGATTGGGGTACCATTAGCTGAAGCTAAAGGATGAAGATATTCCGAAGACCGCATTACGTACGAGATATGGCCATTATGAATTTGTAGTAATGCCTTTTGGGCTAACCAATGCACCTGCTGTATTCATGGACTTAATGAATAGAATTTTCCATGAGTTCTTGGATAAGTTTGTGGTGGTTTTCATTGATGATATTTTGGTGTTTTCTAAAAGTAAAGAGGATCATGAAAAACATTTAAGGGTTATCTTGCAAACCTTAAAAGAAAAGATACTGTATGGGAAATTCAGCAAGTGTGAGTTTTGGTTGTATCAAATTTATTTCCTTGGTCACATTATTTCTAAAGATGGAATAACTGTTGATCCTGCAAAAACAAAAGTTGTGGAAGAATGGCCAAGACCCACAAATGTAACCGAGATTCGTAGCTTTCTTGGTTTGGCGGGCTATTACTGAAGGTTTGTTAGAAATTTTTCACGGTTATCTAGTCCAATGACTAAGCTAACTCGGTAGGGTGTTAAGTTTATCTGGACAAAAGAATGTGATGATGGTTTTCAGGAATTGAAAAGAAGATTGGTGAATGCTCCAGTTTTGGCACTACCTTCCAGGAATGGTGAGTTTGTTATATACAATGGTGCTTCATTGAAAGGACTTGGTTGCGTCCTAATGCAGAATGATCAGGTAATTGCTTATTCTTCACGAAAGTTGAAAACTCATGAGGTAAATTACCCTACACATGATTTGGAATTAGCTGCTGTTGTTTTTGCTTTAAAAATTTGGAGGCATCATTTTTATGGAGTAAAGTGTGAAATATATACCGATCACAAAAGTTTAAAGTATATATTCACTTAGAAAGAGTTAAACATGAGACAAAGGAGATGGTTGGAATTAATCAAGGATTATGATTGTACAATTCATTACCATCCGGGAAAAGCAAATAAAGTGGCTGATGCTTTTAGTCGAAAAAGTAATGCTTCATTGACAATGTTGTGTTTGGAACGTGATCCTTTGGTTAAGGATTTGATGAACTTTGGCATAGAAGTTGTTGGTGCAGGAAGTCCTTCTGTTTTTTTTCAGGTATCAGTGAGATATTCTCTATTAGATAGAATCAAGCAAGTACAGAAGCAAGATAGTGAGTTGCAGAAAAAGGTAGAGCTGGTTCAGAAAGGTAAGTTGCCTAAATTCAACATTGATAATGATTGTGTTTTGAGATTTGGGAAGAGACTGTGTGTGCCTTGTGATTCACAGTTGAAGAGAGAGTTGTTATGTGAAGCTCATAGTTCTCCGTTTTCAGTTCATCCGGGCAGTACTAAGATGTATAGAGATCTGCAGGAGTATTACTGGTGGGATGGAATGAAAAGAGATATTGCTGATTTTACTGTGAAGTGTTTGACTTGTCAGCAGGTTAAAGCAGAGCGGTAGTTACCAAAAGGGATGCTTCAGCCTTTACCAGTGCCACAGTGGAAATGGGAGAATATATCCATGGACTTTGTTGTTGGATTACCGAAGACATCTCGAGGTAATAATGCAATCTGGGTTATTGTTGATCGCTTGTCCAAATCTGCTCATTTCCTTGCTATACGAGATACTTTTTCTCTTGATCAACTTTCTCATTTGTATCTTAAAGAGATAGTCAGGTTACATGGAGTTCCTCTCTCCATTGTATCGGATCATGATCCCAGGTTTACTTCTAACTTTTGGAATGGCCTTCAGAAGTCGTTGGGTACTGAATTAAATTTTAGTACAGCTTTTCATCCTCAATCAGATGGGCAGTCAGAACGAACAATTCAGACATTAGAGGATATGCTACGATCTTGTTCTATGGATTATCAGGGAAGTTGGGACCAACATCTTTCTTTGGTTGAGTTTTCATATAATAACAGTTTTCATTCCAGTATACAGATGGCACCATTTCAGGCATTATATGGGAAGCGGTGTCGAACTCCAGCTTTCTGGGATGAAGTGGGTGAAAGGAAGTTGATGGGACCAGAATTGGTAGAAGAGATGGAAGAAAAAGTTCAGCTGATTCAGAAACACATGAGAACAGCTCAGAGCAGGCAGAAGAGTTATGCGGATAACCGGAGGAAAGATCTATCTTTCGAGGTAGGTGATCATGTTTTTATCAAGGTTTCTCCTTGGAAAAGTGTGATGAGATTTGTTAAGAAAGGAAAGTTGAGTCCAAGGTTCATTGGACCATACGAAATTATGGAGAGAGTTGGATCAGTTGCATACCGAGTGGCTTTACCTCCGATTTTATCTCAAGTACACAATGTTTTTCACGTTTCGATGTTGAGAAAGTATATTCCAGATCCATCTCATATTTTGAGTCCAGAGGTAGTTCAGTTGGAAGAGAACCTATCTTATGAGGAACAACCGGTCCAGATTCTTGACCATAGGGATCAAGTGTTACAGAATAAGGTGATTCATCAGGTAAAGGTTTTGTGGAAAAACCACATGTTTGAAGAGGCAACATGGGAATCTGAAAATGCAATGAGGGATAAGTACCCCCATTTATTTGAAGTAAATAAATTGCGGGGACGTAATTTTCTAAAGGGGGGAAGGATGTAACATCCCAAGTAAGTAATGAATAATAGATATTTTTATCTATGCCTATTAATGATTAAGATAGTGTTATAGAGGCTTAAAATGAAAATAAATACAATCTTATGCATGGAATACACTAATATTCTTAAAAGATTGTTTTACTGTCTTTTGATGGCAAACCATTTTTGAATCCATATTTTGACAATTTTATAAACTATGTTTGTCAAAATAAACTTATTCTTTATGATTGGGACATCAAAATTTACTTTGTGTGAATTTTTGGTATTTTTCTGACAATGTTCATTTTTTAATGAATAGTGAAAAATACTGCATTTTACATTAAAACTTCTTTTTAAACTAATTTATTTATATGATTAGATTATCTTTTGAATTGTTCTTAATGTGTAATATGAATATATTTTTACCATTTTATCCATTGGTGGTCATTGGAATCAATTTCACTTTGAAATTAGACATAAACTGGTGTTAATCTTTTGATACTTATTGTTTTGTAAAAACACGCTATTTTCTCTGGCAGCGGGAATTAATTATTAAATTAATTAATGTGACTTATATGATTTGAATTTTGTAAAATAGACTTCATTTTTGAATTCAGAATATCAAATATAGCTTAGGGTGAATTTTTGGTAATTTTCTGAAAAACATCAATTTTTGATGAATAGTGAAACCACTAAGTGGTAATCAAGCAAACTGATTTTTCAGTTAAATGAAAGTTTACCACTAATGTGTATTGAATTTTAAAAATCCGACATGAATTGTTTTCATTAAGAAGTAAAATGTGGTTCAATGAGATTATAATAATTTTTTGGTGAATAGTAACTTATTAAGTTCTTAATCGCGATTAGTGGTAATTAGGGTAGTTTAAGGTATAAATAATGCTTTAATAATATGAAATGACCTAGACACATGTCCCAACATTATTGGTTGTGTCATGGCCGACCAAGAAAAGCCATGGGTCAACTTGGGGACCCCATGGATCCACTTTTGTTGGGAAATGACAAAAATAACTTTTTATATAATGTAAAAGTAAAAATGACACAAACATAATATGTTTTACGAAAACAATTTTTACATGGGCTTATAAAGATCAGATTTTTGATTATAAATAGTCATTGGAAAGATAAAACGATTTCCTACATCATAGTAGTTTTTTATGATTTTTAGACATTAAATAAATTAAATTAGTTATGACATGATAATGATGCAGCGATGACATCATTATTTGACGATTTAAATAAAATGGAATGATAATGTAAATTATATGAACTACACATGTCCAAAACCAATTGGATGAGTGTATTTCGAACCATTATCACCTTATCCAAGAAATATATCAATGTGGGACCTTTTAAAACCGAAACACATTTTCAAATAAAGTAATATTTCTTTACATTCCAAAAGTGCCCCTCCTCTCCTCTTATAAAAGGCCCCCACCTCTACCTCATTTCACACACTCCTCAAGCATTTGGCTCGGCCAACCCCTGCCCATTTACTCTCTCCACATCCCTCCCCTAATACTAGAGGATTCCCTTTGGGCATAATCCTTTCAAAGGAAGCCTTTAGGCTCAAATCAAAAGGAGTTACACTTTTGAAGGTAATTCATTCTCTCATGTTCATTGGTTTTATTTTGCTTCTCCAACCCCCTAAACTCTTTTTATTTACTTATTTTGTAACAACACCAGTATCATAAATATACTAGGATGTTGTTATAATATTTATTTGATCTACACTCTCACACAACTACATCAAATGGTTAATAAACATACGGTTTCCGTGGATGGCGAAATTCTGCCTCCCGAAACGATGATTGTTCAATACTCTTTTAACACCTTCAAAGGTGGCCATTATGATGTCACTATTTTTATATATGATATATGATATGTTTATGTTTTACTTAAGCTTCTGTTTTTTTTTAATTTTGGGCATACCTTTATGGTTTCCATTATGGGTAAACACGATATCTTCATTTTAGGAAGTGCGGACTACCGCCCCCTGAATGTGATTTGATTCGTTAATACCATATGTGGGATGTGTAAAGGATAAAGTTAATGATATTATATATGTTATTATACTGGAATTATAATATACTCTTATATAATTATTATTCAATTCCAAAAAAATACGAAATAGAAATGGAAGTAGCGTTCATGCGTACGTACGGCTTACCTTCTCCATGAACGGTGCATTTCATATCTTACCTCTAAATGTGATGTAATATTATAAATTCATGTATATGCTGAATATATATGATGTATATGTTATCCAAATAATTAATATAATTCTGGATATAATGAACCTTTGACAAAATTAACAACATGTAAGTGTAAGAAGTCTATTTTTGACTTAAGAACCAAATACCGACAAAATGAACATTATTAACTTAAATGATTACATGATGTCCATAACATGGTATAAAAGGAATAATGAACTTCAAAAAGGTTCTTAAGCAAGTAGATATTAACGAAAGTTTATTATTCAGGAGATTAAAGAACGGTCGGGTCAAGTCGGATACGAGGTATGGGACTTCGTCTCAATCTCCTTCCTTTGAGGCATATTTTATTTTATACACAACGTTCTTTTATATGGTGTATAAGCCCCTTTGACTTTTACATTTATTCAAAAGGAATCTTTTTTATACGAAGCGTTTACTAAAAGACAAAAGGGAATGTTTTTGTCACATGTATGCGGCGACAATGACTTCTCCTCCTTCGTGACCATTATTTCAGTTTCGGCTTCCTCTACAAGCCATACCTTCTTTTTAAAAGAAAAATAAATAACATGTTTTACGTTTCTTTTATTTTGGTATTGAAAATGGTTTTCATAATGTTTTTATATCAATGTGATGTATTGATATCTCGTGATTGAAATGTCGACATTTTATGTTTCCTTTATGCATGTTTTATGTGATATGATTATGTTATGATTCTTGGGCATTATTATGAAGACGGGTGGTTCCGTGATAAACTAAGGGCGGGTGATCCCGTTATAGCTCTCCAATGCATTGGGTAACGCGAAGGAGTGAAACGTTAAGGTTTCTCCGAAGATATTTAGGGAATATACTTTGATGGGTATTCCAAACATAACCAAGAGGGTTACTGCCTACGTAAGAATGTTATGAATGCCTCAAGTTACCTTTATGTCTTATGATTTCTATGATTTATTCATGATTTGATGAGGTATGTTAAAGTGATTACGTTTTATGGGTAAAGTATGATCTCATCCTTATGTACATATGTACCCATGTTTCCTTTCCATATTTTTATAACCCATACTGAGTTTATATGCTCATCCCAAGTTTTTGAAATGTTTTTCACAGGTCAAGGGAATGGTACATGATAAGATGATAGAGTCAAGGATGTGTCAAGAAATAATCCATGTTTTTTATGTGTTTCCATTAATCGGAATGAAAAATACTATCTTTATGTAACCACTTTGTTTATATGTGGAATGTAATGCAAGTTTTATGATCTAATTCTATAAAACTCTAAACCCGAAAAGATCTTCAATGTGTAATCTTGTAATAACTCAAGGTTAAGTAAGGTTTAAGGCTGGGGACTTATATTATGAGTATTCCTTATTCTTTTATTTGGAAATATAATAATGAAATTAATTTGAGAATAACCTATTATAATGTAAATTCTATATTTGTATTTTTTGAGTTATTGAAACAATGTCAATTTCAAAATGACTGTACTAGACATTCTGTTATCGATAAATGTTTTTTTGCTACATAGGTGTAAATTTTTTGGTATCAGTTTAGATTCGTGTGGGATAGATCATGGTCAATAGTACCACCAAAAAATAATTAAAATCATGGGATGGATTATAGTTAGGATTACCACAGCATTAATAGATTATTATTAATTTTCACACGAGGTGATATTTTTTTTGTAAGCGACCTTTCAGAAATTATTGCAATACACTCCCTTTAAACAATATGAATTTCTCTAGGTCTAGCCAGTTTTATTCAACCATTCAATTATCAAATTTTTATTCAATTTTTCTCCTCACATTCAAAATATATTGATATCTTATTTGATTATTTAACTTCTCGAGTTTCTAAACATAGGCTTTGATTAAACATTGAGTTATTGATTATGGAAATCTATTTTTTAGGAATGGTTTTACCATTTAATTCTAGATATATTTATTAATTCATTAATGAAACAATTTATTGACATTTATACAAAGATTTATATGAATTGTATTAGTTTTTATGAGGTATTCATGGGTTCTTATAGAGTATTGAATTGATAAATTCATGTTATAGAATCTTCTTAGACAAATGTTGTTATGAAAACATGTCCTACATGGATTATCACTAAAACTACTATTATAGATCCTAAACGACATAGTTTTTAATGATTATTCCTCTTTTTTTTTGTTTTTGAAATATCAAGATGAATTTTATATGAAAATACCCTTTATAATTTCAATTCTCAAATGTTATTTTTTTCAAAGATGAAAACAACATCAATTTCTAAATAAACATTATTTACATTATATTTTAAATAAATTCATTATTCAGAGATTTCGGTAATTAGGTAGGTATGTTTTCATGTACATGTCGAATAGATTATGATAGATAGTACCATTATCAAATAATTGAAATATTGTGTTGGATCGTGGTTAGAATTTACACAAAAAAATATATATACCAAGGGATGACACAGTGAAATGATGACTCACCACTTATGATTATAGGGTGGTTTATGGTTTCATGAATTGTTTATGTGTTTTTAGGTGTATAAATAAAATTATTTTCGTTAGTGATAAGAAGTGGAATAATTTTTTTTAATAATTTTCATTCATGGAAATTTTTTTCAAATTTTATTTAAACTAGTAATATTTTTCTCTCACATTTTTTATAAAATATGGAAACTTTTTCTCATTATGATGGGAAGTGTTGTAAATTTTTAGTGATTACCAACTAAGAGATATACTCACCACCTACATGGACACATTTGTACAATTGAAAATAACATATAACAAGATACATGGAAAGGGAGATTTTAATATGATACTAATGATGTTCCATGATATCATTTTAATGGTTGGTAGATTTGGATCTTTGGAGTTTCTATATCATTATCTACAATGGTTCAACATGGGTTCCTGAGTATTTATAGTTTTTGATTTATAACATTCATTATTATTTATTTTTACCTTGTTACTATAATATTTTCTATATATGTATTTTATTGAGATATATGGAATATTTTCACATAAATCACACACATTTTCTTGTTTCTTATTTCTTTTTTTCTATAGGTTGTATGGTTCATAAGGAAAATCATACACCAAAATTTACATAAGACCTTCACAATTATTTCCCATTTTTAGTATATTGGGGATGAAACATAATGGAATTATCATCCCATACTCCACTAAATATAATATGTTCTTGTAGCAATGTTATATATACTTATTCAATAATGATACTATTAGAAAATGAAAACTTTCTTAACCATACTAACCCCTCGATTATCACATGTTATTATTTCGTTATGTTAATCCACCTATGTGAAAAAATATAAAAATTTATATATTAAATGACCAGGTAAACATAAATAATGGTATTATCATACTTATAAGATAAAATAATATTTTTTAATGTTATTTGATTAATTATTTTAATATTTAATGCATTATTAATGTATCAACTTTTGTTCATAAAAAATATGAAAATCAAGATCGTTATTAATTACTTATTAATGAATGATCACTAAAATATTCATTGAATGATATTATAACATTTTAAATCAATATAATTAATATATTCCAATAACATGGATAGTCTGAGAATTATTATCTAGTTATTAATAGAAGGGAATTGGCATAAATAATTTATGTCATGAAAAAAACAAAAACACTAGATCCAATTGTGAAAATACAATGTATATGACTAATAAATTCATACAAAATTATTTTAAATTAGGATGCTAATTGAAAATTAATATCCATAAAATATCATAACATTTTATTTATATGTATATGTTTTTTATACATGTGATTAAAGATATTACATTTATTTTAGGAGTAAAATGATATGATGTTTCTCATTAATTTCTTTTCATCATGATTTTTTAAAAAAATTATTTTATTTAAATTTTGTGTATATTAACTACTAGATATATATATTATCATGATTCATATTTTATTTATGGTATTTAGTGTAAAATTTCATTGACACTATTTGAACTGTTTTCTATTAAATCTTTTCTTAATAAGTACGTCATTTTTTCTAACATAGCTAATTTTCTCGAGTCATATTTATTCATCACTGACAATGTTTTTACTATACAGTTCTAATATTCTATATGATGATATTATAATTATTTTCATTTTTTTACATGGAATTACATGGATGAATCTCTTTCATCATATAATTTCATCATTTTTAAAATAATTCCAATTCTCTCAAAATGTGCACTTTATTTTACATATATATGTTCACTCATCATGATAATATTACTCATTATTTATTTGAAATAAAAATTTATTCATTTTTTGTAATCATAACTTTTTCCATCACCTAATTCAAATGAATTATTTTTTATTCTCTTTTCAAAGTGTATTTCAATAAAGGTGTTATAATATTATAAAAAGGGTTTCATTTCTATTTTCATATTTTTATCGTCCTATCCACAATTCCTAATAATTTTTTTAGGGATACATTATTTTGATATATATTTATAAAAATAAAATTAGATTACCTTAATGAAATTATTTTTTAGAAAGTGATGTATAATTTTGGTTCGCTATTTAAATGATAAATAGTTTTTCAAAAAATATACATTCCATGGTTTTAGTTTGAATTTCCTCTTAAAAAGGTACAAATCCTACTAATTTATGTATTTTTAGTCACACTATAAATTCATATATGATGTACTCTATTTGTGTTATTTAATTTTTTTATCAACTGATCTAATCCATATTTTCTTTTTATGAAATAAAAATTGGAATTATATGAGTCCCACATTTATTTCTAGGTTCGTTATGATATGATGAATTATTAATTTTTAGTGGAACACATATATAGAGTTGAGTTATAGATAGTGTCCTATATCTCCCACTAAAAAATTATTTAGTGTTTTAAAACTCATGATATAATTATAATCATCATCAAGAAGAAGGAGATTATCTATATTAATAATATTTATTGTGGAAGCGATGATAAAGAGTTTTTTTCTCTGGATTGAGTTGTGACATGATTTTGATTATCTACATTCAAAATATTAACCATGGAAAATAGTTATGTTAGAAAAATTCTCAGGATTGAGAAATTAAATGAAATGTAATATATATACATAAATGACTAATAATAGATATGATGTGTATTGGATATCTTCACAATATTGAGCTGGTACATGCTGATAATTTGAAATGATCATAGGTTGGTGTAATGATAGAATTTGGAAATGTTATGTTTGAAAAATTGATCCAAGAAACAATAAGGACTAACCTTATTCATATGACTGACCATGATCATGAATTTGATTAGAAACATGAGTGATATTGATTTAAAACTCTATATAGATATCTATGTTCATGATATTATAATTTCATATGTTTTTTTCTATTCCATATTTCTATATTTAATGATTATGGTATGTTACATGGTTCTGGTTTGTTATCTCACACTCTTGGGTGGTGGTATATTTTGAGATTAAACATCTTAATATCATGACTTATAGAAAAAACATATTTATCCATATTATTTTTTAAAATATATTTTCTTCCATTAATATTTTCTAGAATATTCTTATATTAAAACACTTTATTTAATATGACAATCATTACCTTATAAAGTGCTTAAGATTAAAAATATTTTATTTTTCCACAACACAAGGTTCAAATATTAGTGTAACATATTATACAACTACAAGGGAGTATAGTGTGATTCATTTATAGAGAAATACTCACATGTGCCATAAAATAGGTTGCTTATGTAGAGGATCCTCATAACCACTAAATCCATTGTTTGTGGAATTGTGGTATTTTTTGTGATATGTAATGTCTATCATATAGAGATATTATGACAAAAAATATACGAGTATCCTAGTTAATCACAATTAGTTTCAAAGACCACTAGTAATGTAAATATTTTTAATACATGACCTTATAGTGTGTCTATTGGGTGCCTCACTAAGAATAAAGATAATATGGATTTAATTGAATTTGAAAATCAATTTTATAGAAAAAAAATATTTAAAACAAGATAGAAATGTACACCATGAAAATAATGATGAAGATACAATTATAAAATAAAATTATAAAAATTTAAATTAACTATGAATTTATAGAAGAATGTATAATGAAATTACAGACTTTAAAAATTGAAAAAAATCATTTAATTAAAATATAATATTCCCCCTTCCATCTATATTTAATAAGTATTGAAAATGAATGAAGAAATTGACATTATGTTGTTCTAGAAACTATTTAGATCCATTAAAATCAAAGTACAATATTTGTATGTTTTAATCTAAATCCCATATTATGTTTAATTCTTAAATATTTTATTTGATATAAAATGTGATTGGAATGAATTCAATTACATATGTTTAATAGAGGGGTTTTATTTTTTTATTAATGAACATACCTCCAAAATTAATGGATACATGAATAAAATGAAATTTTTTTTTTAACTTGGGGTTCCAGTTCAAATATGATTCCTTACTCCATATTCAAGAATTTTGGTCTAATAGAACTGAAACAAACATATTTATCTTTTTAGTTGTCTAATAAGAAAATTACTTATCTAATGAATGGGAAAAAATTTCATTTATTAAGGTTATATAATGATTTATTTACAACTTATTTTCAAATGAATAGTATTGGTTGTGATTAAAATGATAAAACTATATTAGATATACCATTATTGTATATTGGTGATTCTATAATTTATGTTTCAATTGTAAAACTAACCCTCAATGTGGTGGATGATATAAAAGATATTAACTATTTTTAGAAGTATAAACTTATCATTAGAAAAATGATAATATATTTTTTTGAGAATTAATTTATAGATGATTGAAAGTGCAATTTTTAGGAATATGTGTGTTATAAAATTAAGTTTAATGAAATGTTTTTTTCATCCATTAATAATAAACTGTTATTAAAATTTTCTACCTATTTGATAATTTTATAGATGAGATTATGGATATTTTTATATTAATTAATCATATTATTTTCTATATTAAAATTATTTATTTGGAATATGAATTTTCTATCCAAATGTTTAGAGTGTTATCTATAAAACATGAGGATACATCCATTAATTTAAATGAGAAATAATATTATGATTGATAGAATTTCCCTTTATTAATAAGTTAACTAAGGTTTTCTATTATATTTTTTAATTAAGAAAATATAAATCATTAACAACCAACTGCTTTGGATGAATCCCTTTCCAAAGAACTAATCATCGATCTGGACATCCATATCATCATTTCGAGTTGTATAAACCTATTTTTTTAGATTATCGTCTAGGTTTGAGGATTTAATATTTAATAAATGGGGAATGTTTTAAGATGAAAATTACAAAAAATATTACTAATTACCAATTTGAACAAGTCTAATTCCGTTAAATTAACTCAGAAAATGTTATGAATATTTCTTTTCATATCGTCATATTATTGAAGAAAATTCAAATTTTTTAGTCTAATGAAGAGTATGAATGGTTTTTTTGAGAGATGTGTTTTACTTTATAATTTTGTTGTATTATAAATTTATTTTGTTGGAAGATTATTTTTATTGTATTTAAGACACTATAGTAGTCCATTATTATGCATATAAATATTTGAGTGCTTCATTTATGATAGACATTTTTTAGTTCTTTTTTTCAACCAATGGAAGTATTATGATTCTTTCAATATTGTTTATTCTTATTTTTAAGCTTCTTGAATAGGAAATGTTTTATATGTAATCATGTTTCCATATTATTTCATGTAAATATGTTGATTTTAGATTAATGATGGTTCTTTATAAATCCCAAGACAGTTGTATATAATTAATAAGAAAAATAATAATATCAAAATCGTCAATGAATCCTACCAACAAATTGATAATTATTAGATTTTTGGAGTATGTATAGAAAAATAAAATAATTTTTTTATTTATTCATAGATTAACCATGTTTAATATATTTTTAAATTAAATTTTATTTATAGATGAATAGTTATCTCATAGTTTCTTCCCTAAAATCAATCAACCATATAATTTTAATAACCTATAATTATAGTCTAGTGACAACATGATAATGGTTTGATCTAGCATGCATGAATTAACTATGTCACAAGATATAAAAATGTGATGTTCTAGTGAACATGAGGAAGATCAATAAACCACACTAAAAGTGGTCAAGAATAATAAGTAAATGAAATATTGACTTCATGAATCAGACCTATGTAATATTCCAATGATGTGTTTAAAGAAATTTTTTTTGAACCTATAATGACAGATGAAATTGACCATCTTTGGGAATAAAATCGACCATGGAATGAAGTCATTGAAAATAATGAAACATTATTGGATATATTGTAATATTTTAATCCAATAACCATGTGAACACAACTAACCATTAATTAATGAGTCAAACAAGCATTTTATCTACTAAATTGACATTATGTTCCCGTATAATTGGAAAATTATTTTTATTTTCGTAGATAACATTAGGTACTAGAAGAAGACAACTTGATAAGACATTCCCATAATTATTTTATGGAACATTACATTTTTGAACTACATATTATGGAATATCATGTTGATATATTCACATAGTAACATCTAAGAATTATTAATCTAGGATCCTGATCAATGTTAAACCAAAATAAAATTTTGTTCAATTATAATGAATAAATATTTCCATTTATGTGAGTAATTGTATTAATATATAAATACAGTATATTCTACAGATCTTTTCAGGGTTTGTAGTACATGGATTGATAATTTTTAAAGTTGAATGTTGTTTTGGAATCGATGAAATGAATGTTAATATATTTTTGAGACGAAAATTTATATTTGATAACTTTTTATCATTAATACAGAAAAATAATTTTCAATGATTATTATTTTTTAAAACCTATTACAAATACATTATAGAAACATTTTTATGAACCACTATAAAACATCATTTATTTAATAAATAGTTTATTCTTTTACTTGTTGAAACATAAATCATTATTTTAAATAGTTTGATTGGTTATAAAATATGGAATAACATTTTTGAATGTTGTTGTAACCCTTAAATAATATTGTGAACTATTTCATTTATAATTTTTTTCAAGAAAAAATTATTCAATGTTCATTAACAACAGGATTTAACCATGGGTACAATGTTAGATTTTATGTGCTGGGATAGCTGTATTAAAAGGTGTTAAATTTTTATTTAATAATTTTATACATGTAATAAACTCAAAAGTTTTGAGATTAAAATTTTATTCAGATAAATGTTCTATAAAATTTGTTCATTTGATAGTGTGTATAAAGATACAATTAAGATATACGTATTTATTCATATTTAATTTTTATCATTATTAAAAGATATTTATATTATATTCATGAAAGATTTTATTGAGTCTAAAATTATTGTATTTTCATAATTATTGAGATATGATGTCTACATCAATTATAGTGATTCTATTTAGGAACTATAAATAATAGTGTGATTGTAATGATAATTGGGTAATTGGAAATCAATCGTGGAGAAACTAGATGTTTTAACATTATCTAATGTAACTTATGCCTTTTGTAATATAATAAATAAGGCAACTAACTCAAAATATATTTTTATTTAAATTTGATTAAAATGGAAAATTCATATCCTATAATGAATCTATACAAAATTAATCCTTGGCTATGTGATAAAATAAAAGCATATTGTAATTAAAACAATTTCTCAGTACATGAATGTTAGAGAAAAAATAATGTAATGTTCTTAATTGATAAAATTCAAGCCAGTATGATCAGGAGAATATTTATTCCCAATGAATAAGGGGAAAATATATTATTATGAAAATCATTTGAAATGTAGGATGAATATTTAAATTAGCACATTGATTTGTGGAACATGTAGGAAATGATAATTAAATTTATTCTTAATAATATTCTAATTCCACATAAAACTAATATAGTCCAACTCCTATAACTATAACTAATCATGAATTTAAATGAGGTGAAAAATAAAATTATTTTAAGAGGAATATAATTTTCATATATTAAAGGGTATTTTTTTCATTAACTTTTAATGTTTATATTTTATTTATTGATGTTAGGTGAAAATCAATTCAATATTTTGTCTCAACAAACAAATATTATTTTATTGTTAAATAAATGTTCAACAAGTTACCTTATATATGATTTTTGAATTATTATTTCTTGTTTAAAAACTAATATATTGGATTATATTTAAATACAATTTTGAAAATTTATTTTTAAGTGTTTCAATTTTTTGGTTCATCCATTAAACATTACGAACGAGCTTCATAAGTAATATAACATTAATAAGTGTTATGGTATTTGATGTGAATGTATTTATTTAATTTTGTAAAATCATTAATAGGTAGAACTTAGGTGTTTAATGCTAATGAATTTGTTTAAATAAGAAATAATTTTATTGTTTTTGATCTATGTTGAATAGAAGTATTCATTTATTATATTATTGAAAATTTATTTTTTAGTGTTAACATGATTTGTTATTTTTATTTATTTCCATTCATTTTAACTTCAAGAAATATGCATGTTACCTAATTCATTATTCAAATTTATAATATTAAATTTTAAATTTCACAATATTTTTAAATATTTCTACAATTTATGGTTCTGTATGTGTATAATCTCTTTTTGATGACCAATGTGAGTGGCATTATTAGGATTCTCATGTTGTGGAAATGATCATCCAATGTTGTTTCGTGGATAGGTTGGGTACTATAAGGATACTATGATGTGAAGCATGACCTATATAAATATAAATCCCTCATTTTAAATGTCACATATGTTTACTAATAAATTTTCTTAAAAATTCGAAAAAATGTTTACTGATATGTAGTTATCATCATGAATTATTTATGGCCATGTCATGGAATATGTATTGAAGAATGAATGTTAATTAAATTGAGTTAAAGTACATGGGGTTCTCTAATATCATATTGAATCTATAAATAACTATAACACATTAAATGAATATAGATATTGGGAAACATATACAGAATTCTTAATTGACTCAACATAATTTCATCCAAATCCAAGAGAATGGGTGTAGGATAATATTAATAGGGATTTTATTTTGAGACAGCTATAGAGAAGGAAAAATATAATGAATCCTACCAGAAAAAATATATTGAGGTGATGTCTAATGAAAATGTTAGTTAATATTGTCGTTATTCTATATTTTTCATGCAATATTACCTATGGATGATCAATCATTTGGGGGGATTTATATGATCAACCTTGTAAACATTCTCTAGACCGCCCGATCATTCACATTTCTCCAGATGCAGAAAAATGATGATAGAGATGTACTAGAGGATATGGGTAGCTCATGAATGTTTAATATATGTTCAGAGATATAGAATGTGCTTGATCTCAAAAAAATTATTTTCTTACAATATAATTTATGATTTCCAATGTATAGATCAGTATATTGAGAATAAAATATTACTTTATCAGTCGAGAGAAATTAATTTTTTTAATGATTTTTCTCTAGATCAATTAAATTATTTACTCGACTTGTTTTCATTGGTCTTAATCTGTTATCTTTTCGGTTACTTTGATAATAATTATCCTCTTATCATCTTCAGGAGCATATTTTTCTATCAAATCAATATAAAAATATGAAACATATATAGTTTAAATTACCATGGAATCTATAACTGAATTAATAAAATGGAAAATATATAGTTCCACTATTATCAATCAGAAAACAAACCTCATCAAGAGTTTTGTTAATAATAATATTTCATAATTTGGTTATCTATAAGGATTAGAAATCTAATGTTAATAAGCTATTTTTATCCAATTTCCTAAAAAAATTCTTTTTTTATCAACTGTTATCATCAGTAGTTCTCTTTTATACAAGACTCTATAGTCCAGTTTCCACAAGGAAAATAAATTTATCCAGATTTTATTTTTTTGTTCTAATACCTTCTTTTCATTAACAAAAATTTTCACATATTCACCTTTATTTTTTCAAATTGGGATATTTTGATTTTATTTTTTATTATATATTTTTTCTTTCTTTCAATTATACAAAATTTTAGATATATGTGATTTAACAATATGTTACATTGAACTTATAGTTGTGGGTTACATATATATATATATATATATATATATATTCAATTTTAGGATACTCAAATACCTAACCGGTCGTGAAACAAAAGGAAATATCATTATGATTCCTTTGTAATATAGTTATGTCATCATGGTGTTTACATTCCCATGTGGATACTCTCTCTTAATGGAAACCATAAATTATATAATAGAAACAAACCTATAGAAAAAAATGAGTTAAAATTAAGTATCATTACATGTATTGTCACAGCATATCACCCACTAATACATCACCAATCACATTGAAACCAATTTTTAGTATCAAAGGGCTACAAAGATAATTCACTATATCATATAACTAAATTAGGAATAACAAGAAAATGACCCAAAAAAAACTCCTCGTAGCTAATCAACACAATTATCCTCAAATATTCATAATGTGGATATAATTACTCAACAAAATATTATCATTAGTTTATAACTACAAAATTACAAAAAAATGTATATCAATAAAATCTATCATTATGATTGTTGATAATAAATATTTTTAGATCAAATAAATATATAATAGATTTAAATTGTCAAACACATGATCATAGGATCCACCATAAGATCATAATACATAAAAATTTTCATTAATAATATATGTTTACACACAATAATGGCCATGTAAAAAAATATTATAAAATATTATATTTTATGATCATATAAATGTTTATAATTTTTTAATCACTTGTCATAATGATTAAAGACAAATACTTTTAGTTATAACTAGTTGAGTTTTAATCAATTCTAGCCTATAATTTTTTAAGTTAAAGAATCTCTTTAAATAATACAAAATTTTAATAAAAATTTCACCTTAAATATATGGGAGAAAAATTTAGTAAAATTGACCATTTATTTGATAATACTAGAAATCAAATTGAATGTAAATTTTTTTATGTTTTTATAACAATGGGGGTTTGGTTGATGTATCAGGGACCTAAATATATGTAAATTTTTCTTAAATTATATTATAATTAGTTTAATTATTTCACTCTCATACAAGTAGTGATATAAATGAGTAATAAATCTAAGGTAAAACTAAAAATTTATTAATAATATTCCAATTTTTATTAATATCTAGTCTGTATGAATGGATTATAAAAAATTTAAATAAAATGAACCTAATGGGACGAGACGGTTTTAGATCATTTCCTCCTAGATGGGATAATATACAGAACAAATATAAAAATTATTTTTAATGATCAAATAGGCTTATTGTTTTATTAAACCATCACTATGAAACTAATACAATTCTGAGAGACAGACAATGTAATTCATTTTTTTTTTGAAAAGAAATTAACTACATTTTCTTACAACTCTATCATAGCTCTAATGTCAACCAATATATTTTTTTACTCATGTGATATGATACCATACCACTTTATCACATAACATAGAACATGATCACCCAAATATATTAAGATCCACATACTACATTCCAGATAGATTATCCCACAATAACCACATAGCATGACACATGATCTTTCTTATCATGATTCCCACATCACATGACAATGTATTTAAAAATAATTTTCATGTTCCTAAGCATGTCCAAAAATAGTATATCCATCAAAAATTATTGCTAAAAGGAATGAAAAAGTTAAAATTATTAATCAAATAAAAATTAATAGAGGATATATTGTCTGAAGCTTTGAACATTATATTGTTATACCACAACCCAAACTAGTGGTATATGATATTATTAAAAAATATGATTCAATGAAGACAAAAAAAATTAATTTTTACAATATTTATTTGTGGGGGTACAAATCATAAGGAAGACACATATTCACCAGTAAATCACAATTATGATTTTCCACTATCCAATACCCCAAATAATTGTAATGTAACATATCATAACACACCAATGGCATAAAAAAAATAATACTAGTTAATGAAATCCCAAAATCAATAACATACAACTATTATAGTACAAAACTATCTTTCTCTCTAATATAGTGCTACTAAAATGTTCTACTAATGTTTTAGTATACTACCCCTTTGTGTAAAATCTAATCTTCATCTGCTATAGATTTTCTTAATTTTATTACAACTAATTTTCTCAGGAAATTTCCCAATTTTTCACCTATAGGGAAACCTAGAAATTTCTTATTTAATAATTGAAATCCTTTATAATAGGGGTATAAGAAATAATATGTAACCACTAATCATTGATCATCTTTTAAATAATAATAATTATTATAATATTTTATAATGATTGACCTTCATATAAATATTGTTCATAATTAAAATATTAAAATTTAATAGAGTACACGAGTGATGTAAAATTAAAACATCCAATTCCAATATAATAAAACAACATAAAAAATAACAAAATAGGAGAATAAATAAATAACAATCAATAATAACAGTCATTTGAATTTGTGATACTGTCCAGATAATTATAATTTAATACTCCATGAGATACTATGATCATTTTTTTTCTTGTTGAAGTATTCATTCTATGGCCTTGAATTTCATAAAGGACTACTTTGGAATCTCTTTACATCAACATATGTATTATTTACTTTTCCTTGAGAATCAATGTATGTAGAACTAATTTGGTTAGTTCCATCGATATTAATATTTACTTAGATCCCAAAATTCAAATATGTTTTATTTTTTCATTATTATACTCTTAAATAAGTAAATATAAAAAAAAATAGAGTGATTTTTTCTCAACAGTATCTAATGAGAAATATATTTCAGAAATAATAAATTAATCCCACTAAATTTTATAACTAACTTACACCACTTCCCATCCCCATTCCCTAGAACATACCCCTATCTCATCTACACCTACCCATGTTCATCCCTCACATACATATAATATTTCATAGTAGAAATACCTATTTTGTATTTCAATGGATTTTTCATCCCCTAAATTGGTAGAACATATAATTTGATCCTATTTTAGATCTCCCTTTTGTAGACACCTTTGATGTTATTTTCCCCTTGAAAATATTCCAACGTATATTTGGTTTCCCCTTTATCATGTGCTATAATTTTCATTAATTTACCTTGAGATACTTGATTAGTATGAATTTATTTTATATTCTTATTTGTCTTTAGACCAATATAATATATCCTTTTATCATCATGCTGAATTAAAACCACTAACCCCTAAACCTCCCCATCAAACTAACATTGAACACCTATAACTACCCATGATTTTCATTCATAAATACTATATATTATTAATAAAAATACCCATTAAATATCAAAATTAACCATAAAATAAGAGGAATGGTTTAGTTTCATTGGTAATAAAGATATAGAATCAATTATAAAATAAATATCTACATCATTTGCTATTTATTTCCTCATAAATAGTACCCATATTATACATAACATAATTAAAACCATTCTCCATAACATGATGAAGGAAAAAATAAAAAATAATGCACATAAATATTCAATAAGGGTATACATAAATGATATCAATTGATGTTCATTTGTGATCATAAGATACATATATGGGTATGATGTCATGTGATAAATATAAGAAAATCATAAGCATTAATTCATTTATCATAATCATAAAACATTTCATAATGTTTTATCTTTCAAAATATATAGGAAATTGATTTTAGAAATCATGAATAATAAATCATGATCCATAAGAACATATCAAAATGATACGACATATGTTTGTGGAATTTTTATAAAAATATAAAATCATTTATAATAGTAAAGTATAACTTCTAGTACTATCATAGTGCATTGGGTTTACTCCCAATTCCATCATTTCATTTTTTATGCTTCACTCCCAATACTATATTATAGGAAAATATCCCAAACTAAATCAGTTTCAATTCCCATTACATAACTTACTCTCTCATCCTATATCCATCTATACCCAATGAATTGGATGGATATGTAATTTTTGTCCCACACATTAAATAATGAAATCCATACATATTTATACCACAAGATGAAAAATAGTCATCACACAATCAACTCCTAATTTGTTTAAACGATATTGGATTATTAATAAATTGATCATCATAATCATCTACTATAAAATGAAATAATAGAGATATTAAATAATTCTATATCCCAAGTATATCATATGAAACATAAAAGTGTGTGGTTATAGATAAAAACAACTTAAAGTGATCACTATAATATTTCTTGAGGAAAATAAACTTTTGATATGAAATAACTTATTTAGAATAAAAATTTTCAAAAATTTAAGGAAAATATTATATTTGAAAATAAAAATTTATATTATAAAGGATACATTAAAGAATTAGTATTCATAATGGTAGGGAAATTGGTTCATGTGGTTTATGTTAGAAGGATCATTTTAAAACATTATAAAAAAGATAAATATGATAAGAAATTAAATTAAATTATATTTATAGAATCATAAATAAATTTTTTTAAAAAAAATTATAGAAAATATGGAATAGGAATAAAAGATTCATAGTCAATGGAAAAACATGATCCTTTTTATTTAAAAACATTTTCTATGTCTAATGAGTCTATTAGTATTGGAAAAAATAGACCACATGAAATATATTTATATAATAATATGATAGTTTATGAAATAATATTTTGTAGAGATAGATCAAAACAGTTTTTTATTATAAAATTTAAGAACAAACATTCATAGTAATAATGATATTGTGACAAAAAACATGAACTAAAAGTCAGTATTGTTTTGTATGTACTCTAACATCGTTAGAAATTAATTTAAATTATGTTATAACTAAATAAAAGACCACAATCATACATAGAATACTATAAATGGATTTTTGTATATATAATAACATAAACATTTATAATAATTTATTAACAATATCATTCAGGTTGTTAACTACTTTGTTTTTCATATAGGTTTTGATTGGGAAGTAAATGTCCATAATCATAGATCATAGTACCTTAATCAGCCTAATTTTCATATTTTTCTTAATTTAATATATCACAAATATATATAATTTTAATTATTCATATAAATTGGTGAATAAAATTGAATTTCATCACTACATGGAGATGGTAGTCTGCACATATACAAGAGTGTAATTTAAAATTTATGAAGTATGTAAAAATGAAAAGTAAATAGTTAAAAAAAATTCAATAATAAATATTATAAAATTAATACTGTATATAAATATTAAATATATCATATTATCCCATAATGAAAGATGATGGAGGAAAAATGATATCCGTCTTTATGTGGAGTTGATACTCAACACACACACATGAGTGATACTTTCTTCTCCCCTTTGATTGAGAAGAGGAGGTACGTGGTTGTTATGAAAAAAATAAATTTATTTAATATAATATTTTAATCATTCATGAATGATATAAAATTTCTATATGAAACAAAAAAATATAATAAATTGAAAGATATTGGTTAAGATCGTTTCATCTATTTTGAAAGACCTATTTTGGAATACATCGCAATAACTAATGGATTCTTCAAAGGATATGGAGAATTATAACAGGTGATAAGAATAATTTTAGTTTTTTTTGGGATTAGTGAATTTATTATAATGAATTATCAAATGGTGTAAATTTGATAGGATAAAATTTTCCATTTTATAAGTAAGGGGAGGGGAATATAAAAAATTTTATAAAACATTTCAATGATATAAGGTCACTGTAATGGGAAAGTGGATCAAAATGGAAAGTTATTAGAAGTTATAATAATATAATGTTATAATATATGCATCCATTAATAGTAAGATATATTTTGGTAGAAATCATACCATTATTTCTTTGTTTAACTCCCATTAAAATCTTATTTTAACTATAATATTGTTCACAAAAAGTTACTAATTTTATTATTCATTAGGAATAATAAGATAGATGAACATGATAGACTATATTATATCGGTTTATTTCAAATATAGAATAAAATTAACAATAAAAATTTCTATAATTGGTATATTTTATATTTAAATAATTGTACAACCTGATATGAAAACCTATTCTAGAAGAAGTAATTTTTTGAATAATATATATTTTACTAAAATTCATTCACTTGTTCAAAATATAAAATAAAATTTCAATATAAAATTTAATATATAAAATTTTAATTTCATTAAAACCAATAATAAATAGTGATTATATTATATTATTAATATTTAAACACATTAAAATCATAAAAAAAAAGTATTTATAAAAACATGACTTGATGACCAAATATAAAATTTTATGACAATTATGAAAAATTATTTTCATTATGTAATTATTTATATTATTTGAAATTAAATGATAATTATATTAAATTACATTAAAATTCAAAACCTAATGGTACTATTACTTGAAAATAAATTTCATGTTTTAAAAAAATATCTAATTTTCATTGTTGGCTGAAAAATAATTGTTTCTAAAATTATACTAAAAATACACCACATGATAGAATTGACATGATGATATCAAAAATGATGTTATTTTTCAAAAATAATTTCTACTAAAATTTTATAAATTAATTGTTATTATTTAATTCATATGTGGGAAAAATCATATTTTCCATTAAACATTTTTTTAATGAATTTAATTATTTTTTGAAAATTGAGTTTTATTTGTTACAAATTAAATAATAAATTGGACTAATTAAAAAATTTATAAGTATTTTTCACAAAATTATTATTTGGATTTATAACTAATAATTTAATGGTATTTTTATAATGGTTTAATATATCCATGTTTATATAGACTCATGGTTTCCTATAATGAAATCAATCTAATGTGTCAAATTTTATAAATGAAACTATTATCAAAAGTAATGCAGGTTAATCGACTCAACTAGTAATGTATTTGTTCTTTTTCCATTACTACCATCTTGGATGGCCATAAAAAGATGATTCTGGTTAAACCAATTTTTCATAGATATATAATATTCTATTTTATTTTTTGGAACTAATATATAAACATAATGGTAGATAAAATTAAAATATTTGGTGTTGTTCAGATAAACATAAAATATAAACTAATCATTTATCATTAAAATTTTATCTAATCAATAATATTAATTATAAAATAAAAATTTATATACTTTACCATTCATCCTTTTGTATGTTCATTAATACTATTACATTTCACATAGTGTGTAATATTTCATTTAGAAAAGAACATCAATAATTTTTCATAATGGAACCAACCATTAAACCATGGAATAAACACACCCTGAACCATGAAAAAATGAAATATTATAAATTAATGGGTAATAAGATGTTATAAAGTCATAATATAAGTTATTAAAATTATCAATATAGTTATTGAATTATTTAATAATAGTCTTTAAGCCATTTGAAAATTTGATAAAAAGTTCACCACAAAAGGGATGTGTAAGGTAAGGTATTTCTCATCTCACTCTTTCTTTTATGATATACAAACTTTATACACAAAATAAATTTTTATTGCTTTATATAATTAAATTAAATTAAATATATGACATTTATTATTTAATTAATGGTTATATATATTGACATTTTTTGATCTCCCTTTTATGGGGTCTACGTTTCAAAAGTTAACAAATCAACAGGGTAATGTTTTCTCAATTTTTCTTCTTGGAGACACATGATGTGATATACACCTATATTAATTTTGATGTGTATATACATACCATTGAAATGTTGAATCATGAATATAATTATTTTCATGTTATTTTATGTTCCATGTAATATTAATTTCACTTCAATATGAAATAAATTTTTATTGACAAGACATTGTTTCAAAAACAAATATTCAAAAAAATGTTTTTAATGATATTTTTCAAAATTTAACAGAAAATAATATCAAATAAGACTAAAATGTTATGTTTAATATTCCTTTATAAATTTTCATGGTTGTTTTAAATGATAAATGTGTCTACTTATTTTGTGATATAAACATCATTTTCCAAAATAGAAACGATATTTTCCTCAAGAATTTTTTAAATTGACATCTTGAATTTATTGTCCATATAAGATAAAATTATGTGATGGTAATCATTAATTAAAAGATATATTATTCAAGGAAAATGTCCCTATATTTTTATTATTGGTTTGTTATTATTATGGAATAATATTTATGAATCATATTATATTTCTAGGAGTTTTTTTGTGATGAATGAATTATAAAACATGTTTCTATTTATGGGTTCTAATATGATGAATTAGTTTTGATCTTGTGCATGAATATATGAAAACTAACATGATATGAATGTCTCTATGGGTATCCTTTACCTAATATTTCTTAATCATATTTGTTTTCCATAATTCCATTTTTATTGAGATGTTATTCTTATATGATTTAAGTCTTATGAATTTTTTTATTGATTATATGACACATTATTATAACATATTATATTACGGGTATCATTGTCAAATGTTATTTTCATATAATTATACTATTATTATTCTGTTTTTATTCAAATATTAATTTTTTACCCTTTACTATCATTTGAGATCAACCTTTTCAAATGTTTCATTTCCACGGGATATGAGGAATGGTATTAGGTTTGACATGTCAAAAGGAATATATTCATGAATGTATAAGTGGGATACAATATATACATTTTATAAAATAATCTTTTTTGCTTCAATTTTTCTAACCACACTAACCCCATAAATTCATGTTATTGTTTTGTTGTAATATGAAAACACATATATTTAGATTTATTATCTATATATGAAATGATATGGTCGATATAGTTATTCATATCAAGGATGATTCTTCAATGGTATATCCTATGAGTTTAGAAAATTTCAAGGATTATTAATGTAGATCATCAATAGTGATACATGAAGCACATCACACACTTGATATATTTTTTGTATTAATGACAAGTGATATGTTATAGTCTCTACTCGGTCAAGAATATAGAAAGGACCAATATTCCTAAGGATATTCTTTACAATTAATCCAAATATAATTGACTAATTACATATATAAATTCTCAAGAATACCTACTCACCAATATCTAATTATAGACCATGTCAGCGATTTTTAGTATTACATTCCTATTGACTATGAAAATCCATTATTTTCTGTAGAATGGATCGTACCTTATTTGTCACTTAATTAGTTATCTCATGTATAAATATCTTTATTTCTCCAAAATTTTCCCATTATATATCCTTTTTACACTTATTTCCATTAAGGTATATATTAGGAGTCTTATGAATGCTCATGTGAAAGATAGTTTTGGTAAGAAAAACTAGACTAGTGGCAAGTGTTGGTCCCAAAAACCATTTAAATATGGATTTTAGGAACTCAACATATCCTTTGGGGTTCACAATTTCTTTTTAAAATTTATATCGATATATGGATGATAATCTGTTGAGAGAGAAATTTTTCTAACTTGATATTATTGAATATTTATCAAAAATATCTAGGAAAACCTTAGATACCAATCAAATATAATTAAATAATCTAACTAATATAAGTTTATCTAATCATTAATTTATTTAATGGAATTGTAAAAGTTATCTAAATAGTCTCTGGTAGATATGAAGTGGGATAAATTTTTAAGGAGATCGACCTCAACTAAAATAACATTATGGCCTATAGATGTTTTTTTGAGTTAGACAATGAAATCCATCTTGATTTATCCCTTGTACATTCAGGTATTGGTTATGGTTATAACAACACCATATATTTCAATCTCTTCGTCTTAACTTACTATAAATCCATGAATCAAGATACATACTCTTCATTATCTACATTCATGTTATCAGACCATAAATATGCATTTATATCTCTATACATATTAGATAATAAATTGTGAATAGAGAATCATATGCTATGAGATTCTTCCCATAGTTCATTTTTAGGTATGTTAATTATGGTACACATACATAGTTCCAGAAAAATTATTTTTTATAATAATAATGTTTTAACATGGGAAAGATACAACCATTTTTCAATAGCTCCACATCCTCATAAAGTTCCTCTTTAATCGTTACATGGATTTATGGTAGAACATTCATTATAGGAAAAAAAATATTTGGACCATTCCTTCATGTTTTCGTTGTCCATCCTTTGAAATAAAAAGAATATTTGAACTTTTTTTATCATCATCAAATATATTATAACCTAATAATTTCAAATGAAAGCATTAGATACCTGGTTCTCCTTCTTAGTGTGGTAATATATTAAATAGTCACAATCCTTATTCAAATTCAACAATATTATTTACCACTAATTTTTATATTAATGGTTGAATATTTATTTTAATATTTTAAGAAATTTGTATGAATCACACCATTATCTATTAATATAATTTCTCCATATAACTATTTCAAATATTATCACTGTAAAATCCAAATAATGAGTTGGTTAATTTATCTCATGAACCATTAATTAAAAAGTCATAATATATCAACATATCAATTATCATAATAACACACCCCAACCAAATATTCATTGATTAATATAAATAAAAAAACCACTCCAATATAGGGTATTGTGAGTGCACTACACTGACACAACTACTCTTCAGTTCCTTGAAATTTTCTTTCACATTCAGTAGTCCCAATGAACTTTACTCTCTTCTAAGAATACATACTAATTACATTAAATATTCATGATAAATCCATCTATAAGTGCTTATAATTTTCAACCAACCCTAAAATACTATGGTTCTTAGTCAAAGTGGGTGTTATAATCCAATAATAAATAACTTATATCTTTCATGGATCCAAAAATATACCCTTATATATTAATATTTTAAAAAATAATGAAACATTCTATAACCATAATTTAAACAATTTAAATATATAAATCATCCATCTATTTAGATTTTTTTTAATCCTCATGTGATCAAAATTACCTTCATTACTCATGGAATAAAAAATGAAATTTTTTATAACAGAATCAAAAAATTGAATAATGTAACATCTAAAAAGTATAATCGTTATATATATAAATGTAGTGACAAAATTAGTTGGACAAATTGGCATTAATATTAATTCACATTGTCTAAAACAAAATTAGAAGGGTGTCTTTGGTATGAATACTCATTTTCCCTTAACTCATTATAACAAAATCAAATATCAGTCTTATATCAATATTGTTCGACATGTAATTAATTAAAAATTCCTCAATATGATGATAATGATAATTATTATTGATTTTTCTCTTTTTAAGTTGATGATAATAAATGAAAAGTAATATTAATTTGAATTTATTCTTATCAAAAAAAATATAGGTGAATCCCTTTTGGATGCACATTTCAAAATTAATCTCTTATATATATTTCCATTTAGCTCCTTCATTAATTACAACAACTTAATTGAGCCCACTATATATAGAGTCTTTAAAATATGTGTAGCAATAAGTATGATTTCTATTAAAAATTTAATATCTTGTTATATAGGAATAATTTTTAACTTGTATATAAAGACATAAAAACTTCGACAAAATAGGCATGTCATAGATATCGAATTTCTCCCAAACTAAATAAAATAAAAACACTAATACGAATATTAATAAATACCCATAAAATATATATAATATTCATTTTAACTTCATATTTAATCTCACAGTGATACACAATTATAGGATGGTTTAGACTCTAGTATTTCATTCATTCCTTTTAAATTTATATTTTATTTATATAAATAAATCCAATAAATTACCAAAAGCACATAAAATTCAACTAGAGGATGTGTAATAATATTTTTCAGGAGAAAAATCCCACAATAATTAATTGGGGAATAAATAAAGAATTTATATTTTATCATGGTACCATAAATTATTTGAAAAATTATTTCAATATCTAATAAATCAATATGTAATGTGGTACCTTTAGAAAATATGTCTAATATAAATGTTAGGTTGATACATAATCAAATAATAAATTATAATATCTATAGTGGATGGTATTTGTAACTTTCACTAATTTTTTATCACACCCAACATGAGTAATAATGGTCACATGATATTTTCAGTTTTGTTATGGATTAAGAGGTTGCTGACATAGATCATCATTATTGAACCTATTTTTAAATCATTGTTTATTTTAACATTATCAATTAAATAAAAATATATATTTAAGGTGTGGGTGGATCATTTTGTGGATGTTTCAATCTATTTTCCTCAATATCTATTTTCTTCACATTACATAACTATTTTCCTTTTTTTGGCCTTGTTTTGTATACTTAAAGAAACTAACAAGCCCCTTAAAAAATTTCCATCCTTACAACATTCCATATTTATGGAAGAAAGGAAATATCATCTTCTTCCCTCAATGATTTTTGTAATTATAATTTTCTTTCAATTGTATATTTAATTATATATAAAATAATGATATTTATGGTTTAATACAAACTCTATTTACCTATATATATCACATCCAATGATTTATTTGTAAATAGTAAGCTACCTTATGGATACCAGAATTCAAATACGTGGTTTTAGGTAACAAAATAATAGTTCAATGTTTTGTTGTTGATCAATAATAATAATAGAAGCCTATATGTCAAGATATAAAAAATTTTATACATAGTTATAGATAGGTTTTATATCCTTCTATTTATCCACAATTAATTCCTTCTCAACAATTATACGATGAATATAGGAAAATAACACTATGAAAAAAATTCTACTAAACTTATCGAATACCCTGTGGAAAATTTCATCTTGTTGGGTCATATTATTGATAAAATATCCCCACTAATTATCTTCACCTTAAAAACTATAATTTTGTTTTATAAGACATTCATTTAATGTTCATTTGAAAACATAAAATAATTTTTCTATGGTAATGATCCATTTCTCATCAATTATTTGATCAATGTAACTATTAAATAGGGTGGCTATTGTTGATTATAGGAATCAATATTATGTTGTTCCAAAATTCTCTTATTTAGAATATAAACATTATTAATCTCTTGAAAAAGTTATATAATCTATATAATAGTGTTTTTCATTGCATCAACCATAACATTTAATTAAATTTAGGGATATCCATTACATTTTACATCAAATTAATCGTTAACATGATTTATTATAGTTTCATACATTGACTAATGAAAAACAATCATAGCATAAGAAGCATTAATCATTATGGTAAATCATTTTATCATGAAAATAATCTATTAAATATCTGTATAATGAATTCATCTTTTCAATGAATGAAACCATAGACTTGACCATGGTCATTCATGTCCATTTTCTGTTAGAAACTTTTATAATGGTCCATAAAAAAATTTCATTTATCCTAATGAAATCTATAAGGATTTCCAACCATGTACATTGTAAGGCCTATTAACAATGAAAACAATTGTTGAGGTATACTTAAAAAATATATTTTGGGTTATGAATTTTAGATATATCTATTCTAAAACCACTAAAATGTTATTTTTCAATACATGAATATATGTTCTTATGTAAACCAACCTCTCTTTTTACCATACCATTGGATGTTCATTATTACATAGTCTTATTATATAGTTAATCACTAAGTATTCTTTAGCTAACATTCAAAAAGTTAATAAACCATGATCAAATACTAACTATATGGAGACGTACTTCTGATTCATCAGTACTATATCATAATTATAAAAATATAAAATACATTTTAATATGATAATCACAAGAACATCCATGTTTTAGTGCCTTTGTAAACACAGATCCAAAAAAAATTACATAATTGATAAACATAATTTCATATTTAGTTATTTATAACAACAATATTCTCTAGAGATAAATTAAATTAAACCATTCTCTATAACATGGGGAATGGAAACATAAAAAATTATGAGCATAATGACTTGGTAATGGTAAAAAATAATAGATATTAATAAATAATTAAATTTATATATAAAATAAGACTAAGGGAATGAGAACATGAGAAAAAATTATAAATTCATACCCAATTATTAATAAATAATTTTAGATACTGTTGAATTTATATAATATATTTAGAATATTCATAAGAATATTTTTGGAGCTAGGTGCTGAGGTGGTTCAAGACTCCATGTCCTGGTGATGTTGGAATTACATTTATAAAAATATTAAATATAGTTTTATCACATGAATTTTTTTATTATCAAGAGGATTATCACTTTTGTGAATCCTCAGTTTGGAAATATAATACAATAATTGAATTTATATTACATTGAATACATTATACCTAACCTCATACTGGTTGGCGCAACATGTTTGGTTAATGTGGTCAATGATAAGTGCAATGGTTAATATAATTAATTTATTTAGTAATTGTATCCAAAATAACACACAAATAAATACATAGATGGTATTTATGATACCATAATTAAGTCCATATTGTGGGTTTTCCTTGAATATAAATATGGGAAAAATAATAAAATAATTTGAAATATTTATTTATTTATTATATTAATGACCCTAACATAAATTTCCATTATAAATAACTAATTATTACATTTCTCTAAGGATATTCTCATAACCCTATAAGGTCGGTGAGAGGGTCACATATGACCTTTATTGGAGGATAGTGATCTGAGGATCAGAGTTGATTAGATCAAGGATAATTCTATGATGAATGAAAACCCCATCCTATTCATTTCCTTTATCTCTAGTAGATTCATTAATCAAAAAAATTTATTCATAATCCCTGTAAGACCTTTCAATTGTATTGTGTTCCCATTTTTCCTAAATGAATTTTGAGGATTTTTTCTCAATTTTTTTAATGATTATTTCTAACCATTATTATATCATTAATTTTAATTGTATATATTGGATGGATTTGCAACAAATACATGAAAATAAAATGTTACAAAACTGATCATCTGTGAAACTTTTAAATTCTATGTAGAAATTTTTTATCAATAAAAAGCTCGAGGTTTGAAATAGTATGATGGGAGATCAAAAAAAATTCAAAGGACATATTGAGTGCTTATATACATGGTTTGGTGAGGTCGGATAATGGCAGTTAGATGGAATTTATAAGGCATATCTAGTGGATATGATATGACCGTTGATAATAGATCAAGAAACAACTGTTTTTATTGGCAGTGAAAGCTGGTGTTGATAGGAATCATGGATGGTGAAGCATGCAGTAATGGAATCTCATTAGCATTCTTCAATTTTAAAAGTAGTGGCTAGATTCAGATCATTTATATCCTATTATCTCATGGTGAAAGACTAGGTGCATTATTTTAGGTGGATGATTGTAATTAAAAGATGTTTGAACAATGGTGTGTGCACCAATGGATATCCCTTGGATACGGACCCAGGTTCAAAATAGTATGAGAATTAGAAAATAAGAGAGTGATGAAAAAATAAGAAAAAATTAAAAGATAAATAATAATGATTGACATATTGTTGTGGTGGGTTCATAAACTTCATGAAGAAAGGGTGGGGTTATCATGCATGCTATCCAAAAAAAAATTAAAATTAAAATAATAATTATTATATGAAATATTTTTTTCATAATTATTATTTTTCAATAAAATCCGGATGCAACCATAAACTATTATTTTATAATTAAATTTATTAACCGTTAGTAGCATCACATCCATTACTTTTAGATAATTATTTATTGAGCAGAGATAGATATATTTCTTTGGTTATGGATATTATCCATGAATCACTCAATAAAAATAATATTCATATTATTATTATTGTTATAATTATAAAATATTATTTCTATTGTAATTTATTTATAATTAATAGGATTGACATATAGTACCACCGGTTTGAGGTATGTGACATTTTATGCATTTTTATTTGTTTATAGTGCATGGGATGAGTTGGGAAGAGGTTGGGAGTGTTTGGAATGGTTTTGGATGTGTTTGGAATCTTTTAAAGGGGTGCACAGTTTGAGCACGGTTAGTGGAAACCGTGCGGGTTCACTAAGAAACCATGCAGGGGAGACAGTAGGCTTCACATGGCCTGCACATGGTTTTCCAAAAACATGCAAGGAAACCGTGTGGACCCTCACTCCCAAGGTAGTAGAGTGCGTATGGTTAGCGCACGGTTTTCCAAATCGTGCGGGCTAACCATGAGAACACATAAAAATAGGGTTATATGTTTCAGGCTCCCTCCGTCTTAAACTAAAACACTCCAATCCTCCTCCCACATGAGCCTCACTCAGGATTTCGTGTTCTCAT
Source organism: Viscum album (assembly GCA_963277665.1). NCBI lineage: Eukaryota > Viridiplantae > Streptophyta > Magnoliopsida > Santalales > Viscaceae > Viscum > Viscum album. Next base: position 1,274,052,417 of record OY728146.1, read on the forward strand.
GGGTTGTAGGGGCTTTCCTACTTGATTTGGAAGCGTTTTGAAGAGGTTTCTGGGTGGATTGAAGGTGGTTTCTCTCGGGTAATTCTCTCCTCTTGTTTCTCTTGTGTTTTCCTTTAGACCTACTTCCCTCTCTTTCATGGTTTTCTAGATCTACACTTTTTGTGTGTAGATCTAGGGTTGGGGTTTCCTTTGATGTTAATATTATGGCTTGTGGATGTTATGGAAAGGGATCTAGAGAGGTTTCAGTGGTGTGTTCTCCGGATATGAGGTGTGGTGGCGTGTGGGTCAATTTCTCGGGAACCCTAAAGGTAGGTGGCTTCTCTCTCAACTCCAAATGGTTAGAGATTATGGTTTTAGTTACAATTATTTTTTTTTTGATTGAAATTAATAGTTTTTTGATGTGTGAAATTGGTTGAAAATCTCTTGGGTGATGTTTTGGGGATTTTTGGGAAAAGGTGGGTTTTGTGGTGAAATGATATCATTGTCGATTCTAAAATAGAGATTTTAAAAGGGGATGCTGTTGTAGATTTGTGAAAATCATTGATGGAAATGTTTTTAAATAAAAATGTTGTTTTATTGAAATGTTGTTTGGCATGTAAAATGGTTTTCAATAAATGTGTGATTTATTAAGGTGGATTGATATGCAATGGAATTGTTTGATTTCATGTTGTTGTGACCTTGGTGAGTTTATACTTGGTTTGGTTTGATTCAAATGTTGTATGAAAGTGGGCAGGAAGTCTCACTATAAAAAGGGGATGGATAGTGGTCAGAAGAACCACAATATGAGTAGTGGTCGAGAAGTACCGCTAATTGTGAATGGGTGAACAGGTTGGGTTGAAACACCACAATTTTTATTGTTTTAGTGTCAATGGGTGAACGGGTTGGGAAGAAGTCCCACCGTTTTGGTTTCTTGTTGTTCGTATCTTTTCAAGATGTAATTGTTGTGCTAATGTTTAAATTTTTGGATGATTGTGGCTTATTTGGTTGGATTTGACTTTGTTTCTTCATTTGGGTGTGATGGCTTGGAAAGAGCATGGTTGGATTATGGTAATGGTTTCACTTGTGATTATCTTATATAAACTATTATATATAAATGTGCTAACGGTTTTATCCAAGTAGTTTGTGTAGGGAATTCATTTGGGTAAATCCTACTAAGTTTTAGTACTCACCCCCTATTTTGGCACTATGGTGTCTTTGCAGATGTCGTGTACAATGACATGGTAAAAGGTAAGGTATCACCCTCCTTTAGTGGAGCCTTGTGATCCCTTTGTGGAGCCTGGAGCTTAGAGGCGGGCGTGGAGCTGTGGTGGTGTCATGGATTGTGTGGTGTTAGGTTGTTTAGATTCCATAGTGTACTATGATGTTGTGTGGACATGTCTAGTGTTATTGGTTTTGGGTTGTATTGTGGAACAACATGGTTGTCTTTTGGATTACATGTTTGGGTTTGAAAGTTCATGCATCATATAGTGATTGGTAGTGGATGGTTTGGTTGGTTTTGTCTTAATGTAAAATCATTCCCCAACTTGTTCATGAATCCCTCGATATTTATTGCCAGCCTCTAGCTCCTTGGTAACATCACTTAAGTCCATGTAAACCTCACTGCCTCCTCAATCCAATGAGTTAGGGGTGGGTTGTTACAAGTGGTATTAGTTTGTTTGGTCCTTTGGAGTTGATCTTCAGATTTGGTGTTGACATTCGTTGTGTTACATACCTTGAGTCAGGATGGTAGCAAGGCGTAGGAATGTTGGAACATGGAATGTATAGCAGAAAAAGATGTAGTTAACCTTTTTATACTGAAATTCACGTTACCAAGGATTTGGGTACATATGTTTTTTGGAGACAATTATAGGAATTGGAATTCTAATTGTTGAGGGTGTAGCCAATGTGATGAGCATGGAATGCATGGTTGAAATGACTTCCAACTAGGATGCATATTTCATTGAGGTATAATGATTTATGATGTGATATGAGTGTGTGAAATTGTAATGTGAATAAATTGGTATTTTAAAAAACATGGCAAATTTGAAAAAGGGTGGAAAGTCTTGTTGTGATAATGTTATGTAATGTGATTTGAAATGAGATTTCGTGATGTCTACAGAAGTGAGACTCATGATTGTGTGTTTTCTTGTTTATAGAAATGGCACTAGGTAGGCGTCGTAGAGACCAACCAGAGGTGGCCGATGAGAACGTGGTTGCACCAAAGGCTTAGGTGAACCAACAGTTAGTGAAAATCATAGTGTAATATTTCCAAGCTGTGGAAAGTGGAAATAAGATGGATGAACCATGGCATGTGGATCATGCGGTTATGTTTCAAAAGTAGAATCCACCCATCTTTAGGGGTTATTCATATCGAGAGAGGACAGAGTCGTGGTTCAATATCTTGCCCTTCTGTGGTGGGAGTTGGTAGTCCCATCGGGGAAGAACCACGGTATGATGAGGGAAGGCTTTGAAGAATTATTTAATAAATAATTCTACCCACATACATTCATAATTCAATGCATGACTGATTTCTTCAGTTTGAAGCAAGAGCTTATGTCCATGACGAAGTATGCGACTATGTTATTGCGATTTGAAACCGATGTGGCGGGTAGAACGTCATTGAAACCATGGATCATTGAAGTAGGGTTAAGGAAAGAAATCCATTCAAAGATTGCAGTACTATGTATAGATGATTACACAGAGATGGTGAATAGAGCCTCGGTGGCTGAGTGTGATCTATTGGGCGCTCCGGGCAGGGGAAGCTTGGTGGTACCCATGGGGAATAGTGGGAACTCTAACGCTGGGTTCAAGAGGAAGAGGGACGCATATTCCCAGGGTGGGAATATGGAATATAATCCAACGATAGGATCGGTAAATCTTCCTCTGAAGCCCCAGAGAAAGCATGGATGTTTTCAGGGTGGTTCTACGAGCCACATCAAGTGGGATTGTATGACACAACCTAGAGCATATCATAATTGTAAGAATATAGGGAATGTGAAGTGTTATTGTAAGAATGCTCCAAGGTCGGGTGCGCGTGACACTCCTCTAGGATCGCAGATGTCATATGCTTTGACGGGACGAGGACAACATCACACCCATCTTCAGCAGAGTAAAGTGGGTCATGGTGATTCTAGAAATACCAAGACGCCTCAGCAGAGCAATAAAGAGTAGAGTGTGGAAAGTAAACATGTGTTTCGAGCTGAGTAGGTTATGGTGGATGATCATTCATGACCATCCATGGTGCAAGGTACTATTCTTTTAAATTCTACCATGATGCATGTGTTATTTGATACAGATGCTTCAAACTTTTTTATTGTTAAACGTGTGGTTGATTTGTTGGGTTTAAGGGTAGAAATGATGCCATTAGTTTTTAAACTCCAAACTCCTCTGGGTCGAAGAGATTTTCGAGCCTTCTTGTGTAGATAATGTTGTATCATTGTGGTTGAGGTTGAGATAATGTGGAATTTCTCAATGCTTGAGATGGATGGGTATGATGTAATCATGGGAATGGATTAGCTGGTAGATTTTATGACCCACATTGATTATGATGTGTGAACAGTGGCTTTTACGACACAAGATGGCGTTACAAATCTCTTTAGAGGAGGGAAGCATGAAGGGTAGGGTGCAACGATTTTTTTGGCATCAGTAGTGAGTACAGTATCGTATCAGTTGGCAGTTTTGTCATTGGAATCGGTATAGGGTGTTTAGCAGAGTGTTCCTCCGACAGTGGTGGATCAGTTCGTGGATGTTTTTCCTGAAGAATTCATGGGGTTACCTACCGTAAGAGAAGTTGAGTTTATGATTGATCTCCTTTCAGGGACCAGTTCTATCTCACTTCTGTCTTACCGGATGACACCCACTGTATTGCGGGAAGTGAAATTCCAGTTGGAAGAGCTAGAAAGCAAAGGGTTTATTCAGCCTAGCTCGTCTCCATGGGCAGCGCCCATGTTTTTTTGTGAAAAAGGTGGATGGAACTTTGGGGATATGTGTAGATTAATATAGACTAAACCATGTTATGATAAAGAATAGATATCAACATCCACGAATCAATGATTTTTTCGACCATTTGAGGGGAGCCCAGCAGTTCTCCAAGATCGACCTGAGGACGAGATATCATAAATTGCGGTTGAGGAAGAATGATATTCCTAAAACATCTTTCAGAAGTAGATATGGCCATTATGGATATGTGGTTATGCCTTTTGTTCTAATTAATACACCTGCAGTGTTTATGGAATTGATGAATCTGATATTTCAGAGATATCTGGATTGATTTGTGGTTGTGTTTGTAGACGATATTCTGCTCTATTCAAAGACAAGGTTGGAGCATGAGAAACACTTGGAAATAGTGCAGGGGATCTTGAGGGGTCATCGGTTGTATGCTAAATTGTCAAAGTGTGACTTTTGGATACAGGAAGTTCATGTTCTTGGCCATGTGATTTCTGAAAGGGGTGTTTTAGTGGATCTAGAAAAGATAAAGGCTATTTTCCCATGGAATCCGCCAACGAATGTATTTGAGATACAGAGTTTTCTTGGTCTATCTGGGTATTATCTCTGTTTTGTTCATGATTTTTCACATTTGGTTTCTTCGATGACATATATGACAAGGAAGAATATTCCATTCCAGTGGAATGAGCAGTGTCAACAGTGTTTTGAAGAGCTAATGGATCGCCTTACATTAGCACCAATCATGGTTTTTCCAGAACTAGGAAAAGGGTACGTGGTGTATTGTGATGCATCAAGATCAGGGTTGGGGTGAGTTGTTATGCTAGGGAATCATGTGGTTGCATATGGATCATGACAGTTGAGGGTGCATGAGAAGAACTAACCAACTCATGACTTGAAGTTGGTAGTAGTGGTCCATGCTTTGAAAGTGTGGCGTCATTATCTCTTCAGTGAGAAATTAATGGTATATACTTATTATATGATCTTGAAGAACATTTTATAACAATGGTATTTTAACTTGAGGCAAAAGAGATGGATAGAATATCTCTAGATGTTTTATTTTGACTTGATGTACACACTGGGTAAGGGAAATTCAGTGGCAGATTCATTAAATAGAAAATCATATGCTCGGGTGGTAAAATAGGCATCAGACCAGTGGCAGTTGATGTCAGTTATAGCTGATATGCGGTTGGAATGTGTGGACCAGGGTGATAGAGTGGTCTTTTTTCCGATTTTGTTGATTCCTAACTTGGTTGGCCTAGTTAGAGAGGCACATATATATGATTTTGAGTGTGTGACCATGGGGTCGAGACTTAATGGTGGGGAGACCATTGAGGTTTGGAAACTGAGTGGTGTTTCAGTTTATGTTTTTCCGAAATCGTATTGTTGTACCAGTTGCTAGTCAAGAGGAACTTCTCAGGGCATATGATCATTCCAGGTGGGTTGTTCATCCTGGAATTCATAAAATGTATGAAGCGTTGAAAGCGCAGTTCAGGTGGGATTGTATGAATGGATGTGTGGATAAGTTTATTTCGAGATGCTTGACTTGTCAGTAGGTCAAGGAAGAGCATTAGAGGCTAGAAAAAATGTTGCTGTCTTTACCAATCCCTGTATGGAATTGGGTGCAGATAGCGATGGATTTTATTACAGGTCTCCCATGAATGGTCAGAAAGCATGATGCCATTTTGGTGATAGTGTATCAGCTAATGAAGTAGGCCCATTTCATTCCAATTCATGAATCTCATAGGGTGGAGGATCTATCCAAAACTATAACCGAGAGGTGGTAAAGAGGTATGGTGTTCAAGTTTCGATTGTATCAGATAGAGATCTGAGATTTACATCTCCTTTATGGAAATCCTTGCTGCAAGACCTTGGGACACAATTGACGATGAATACGACGTAACACCCTCAGATGGATGGTCAATCCGAGAGGATGATACAAACTCTAGTGGTTATGTTGTGGGCTTGTGTCATTGATTTTGGTGGCTCGTGGGAGGTGGAATTGTTGTTGGTTGAGTTCTCGTACAACAATAGTTATCATAAATCCATACAGATGGCTCCGTTTGAAGCATTTTATGGGGGGCCATGTCATTCTCCACTATGTTGGGTAGAAACGGGTGATTCCATGATGGTCGGACCGAGCCCTATCCAGGAAACTATGGAGAAGATCATGTTGATCAGAAAGAGAATGGAGACGGCTCAGAGTCGTCAGAAATTGTCTTCGGATCATCGTCGATAGTCGTTGTCGTTCGTGGTGAGTGATCATGTGTTCTTTAGAATCTCTCCTAGGTTGGGACATTGTTGGTTTGGGAAGTGGGGAATGTAATCCTTGAGGTATATTGGAACTTTTGAGATTATTGAGAGTGTGGGTGAGGTGGATTATCGTTTCGATTTTCAAACTAGGTTCAGCGTGGTGCACAATGTGTTTCATGTGTCACAGTTTAAAAAGTATCAGCCGGATCGTGACCATGTAATACGATGGGATCATGTTGAGCTAGAACCAGATGCTTCATTGGTGCACATGCCTGTGCGGGTTGTGGATAGGCAAGAGAAAGTCTTTCATGGTAAATGAATTGGTTTAGTTCATGTTTTGTGGCAACATGGTCAGATTCAAGCAGAGACTTGGGAGCGGGATAAAGAGATGGTCGAGCAGTTTCCCAAGCTCTTTCGTCAAAGGGAGGGTTCACTACATTATGAGGATAGAAAGTCCCATAGTGGGGAGAATGTATTACCACTAGTTTGAGGTATGTGGCCCTTGTTTATGCATTGTTATGTGTTTAAAGTGCATGGGATGAGTTAGGAAGTGGTTGGGAGAGTTTGGAATAGTTTTGGATGTGTTTGGAGGATTTTAAAGGGGTGCACGGTTTGTGCATGGTCAGTGGAAACTATGAGGGTTCTCCAGAAAACCGTGTAGGGGAGACAGTAGGCTTCGCACAGCGTGTGCACAGTTTCCCTAACCGTGCGAGGTAACCTTGCCGACCCTTGCTGCCTAGGCAGTAGAGTGCACATGGTTAGCGAACATTTTTCCAAACCGTATGGGCTAACTGTGCGGCCACTTAAAAATAGGGTTATAGGTTTCAGGCTCCCTCGGGCTTAAACTAAAACACTCGAATCCTTCTCCTACTCGAGTATCACTTGGGATTTTAGATTCTTATGGGTTGGAGGGGCTCTCCCACTCGATTTGGAAGCGTTTGGAATATAATTCGTGGTGGATTGAAGGTGGTGTCTCCCGGGTAAGTCTCTCCTCTTGTATCTCTTGTGTTTTCCTCTAGATATACTTCCCTCTCTTACATGGTTTTCTATATCTACACTTTTTGTGTGTAGATTTAGGGTTGGGGTTTCTTTGGATGTTAATATTAAGGTTTGTGGAAGTTAGGGAAAGTGATCTAGTGAGGTTTCGGTGGTGCGTTCGTTGGATTTGAGGTGCAGTGGCGTGTGGGTTGATTTCTTAGGAACCCTAAAGGTAGGTGGCTTCTCTCTCGACTCCACTAGGTTAGATATAATGGTTTTGGTTACAATTATTTTGTTGTTCTTGAAATTAATTTTGTTTTGATGTGTGAAATTTGTTGAAAATCCCTTGGCTGATGTTTTGGGGATTATTGGGAAAAAGAGGGTTTTGTGGTGAAATGCTATTGTTGTGGATTTTAAAATGGAGATTTTAAAAGGGGATGTTATGGTTGATTTTTGAAAATGATTAATGGAAAGTTTTTTCAATAAAAGGGTGGTTTTTTGAAATGTATTTTGGAGTGGAAAATGATTTTCAATAAATGAGTGATTTATCGAAGTGGATTGATATGCGATGGAATTTTTTTATTGCATGTTTTTGTGACCATGGTGAGTTTATGCTCTGTTTGGTTTGATTGAAATGTTGTATGGAAGTGGGCAGGAAGTCTCACCATAAAAATGCGATGGATAGTGGTCAGAAGAACCACCATATGAGTAGTGGTCGGGAAGTACAACTAGTTGTGAATGGGTGAACAGGTTGGGTGGATGTCCCACCGTTTTGATTATTTTGGTGTGAATGGGTGAACGGGTTAGGTAGAAGTCCCACTGTTTTGGTTTCTTGTTGTGCATTGATTTTCAAGTTGGATTTTTTTTGATAATGTGGAAATTTTGGGATGATTATGGCTTTCTTGGTTGGCATTCCCTTGGTTTGGGTGTGATGGCTTGGTAAGAGCATGGTTAGCTTGTGTTAATGGTTTCACTTGTGATTATCTTATATATACTTTTTATATAAATGTGATAATAGTTTTATCCTCGTGGCGTGTGTAGATAAGCGATTTGGGGAAATACTACTATGTTTTAGTACTCACCCCCTACTTTGGCACTATGGTGTCTTTGCAGATGTCGTGTACCATGACATGGGAAATGGTAAGGCATCACCCTCCTTTAGTGGAGCCCTGTGATCCCTTGGTGGATCGTGAAGCTTGGCGTGGAGGTTTGGTGGTGTCATGACTTGTGTGGTGTTTGTTTGTTTAGTTTATTCAATGTACTCTGATGTTGTGTGGACATGTCTAGTGGTATTGGTTTTGGGTTGTATTGTGGAACAACATGGCTGTCTTTTGGAATACATGTTTTGGTTTGAACATGCATGAGTCATATCATGATTGGTAGTGGATGGTTTGGTTCGTTTTGTCTTAAGGGAAAATCGTTCTCCAACTTTTTCTTGAAGCTCTCGAAATTTATTTCAAGCCTTTTGTGCCTTGGGAACGTCGCTTAAGGCCAAGTAACCCTAACCACCTCCTCAAGCCAATGAGGAAGAGACAGGGTGTTAAAGACACTCTATTTATGACTTTCCAACCAAGATGTTGAGGTTAATGTATTAGGAACACTATCTAGTATTCAATTTGTACTTGTGGTTTATTCCTATGAAATACAATTCAATAATTTTCTATTGAATTGGGACATTCTAATCGGGTATCTTATTTGGGAATGTAAGTAGCATATATATGGAATTGTTTCAGTGAGGATCATAATTTTGTGATATTTTTTACCACTCATAGCCATTTAAAAAAATATTAAAATATAGAAAATATAAAAAAAATTGACATATAATGATACTTTTGTGTTCATTAATTCTTATTCTAGATACACACGGTTTTGTTCGAGTACACGAGCAAGGCTAGATATTGATAGTAATGCAAATTAGTTACACACAATGTGAACCCACATCTTCAGTAGGTATTTTTTCCTCCATAAATTATTCCTCTCGTATCTCATTCATTTTTTCTCAGATTTCTTCCTGGTAGTATCCTATGCGCAGCATTTTTTCATGTTCATTTCCATTTATTCCATGTTGCTGTATTTTGACATATGATGCATGATGATCTCAACAAGGATCTTCTTGTAGAATAACATGATGATGGAAGTGATCGGGAATGGTCATTAGAGAGATCAAATAGAGATGGTACTTTTCATTTGTTTCATTGAATGGGTCCTCTATCTCTGGAGATAATATTCCAACACTATACCAGTGAACAAGTCCTTAATAATCATTGTTCAGATAAAGATGGTACTCCCATGTCCCAAAAGGGTGTCTCTCCTTTACAAAAGGAGATAGAACTCCCCTATCATAAAAGGGAACATGTACTCCATAATTATTATGTAGATGGAGATGGTAATTTGTTTTCATATTAGTGTGCCAATACTCTATCCATGGATATGGTACTCCCTTATCACACATGGGGATGATTCCTCCATACTTGTTATGTTGATTGATAAATTACTCCCATGTCACACCAAGGCATATGACCTCTATCAATTTATATAGTACTTCCAGTATCATACTTGGGTGAAATTCCACCAGACATATAGTAAAATGAAGAGTATAATCCTCCTTTGGTGTCACATATTATGTCTTATATATAGTAATTGGAACCCCCTATTGTATCATGTAATAGGACCACTACCTAGGATATTTTTCCCCATCGAGTGTGTGTAACAGTTAAGACATATGGTTCCTCCACAATTTTATTTATATAGAATGACATGAAAGATGTTGGTAATCGATGAGACATTTAGATATATATTAATAATAATCATACTGGGTTGGGATTTCAAGGTGGAGATCCCATTTGTCCATTTTTTGGGCTTCTTATTGAGAATATATGGGATTTAGTTATGGTAGTTTTATAGTATACTTGTTTGAATTACATTATTGGATGAGATGGCTATATTTTTTATGTTATATATCACCATATCATCAATTTTCATGACATCATATTTGGTATCTATATACTCACCCATAAATGGGATATTCCCACACATGTTATTTCTTTTGCAGATGAGAGATAGGTTGAAAAATATTTTAGACTATCATAGGGATACTCTGATTTATATGACCCCATACAGTGACCATATTAGATATATCTAGAGATTGAATCTATAATATTAATATGTTCCATTTGTTATCATTTTGGCACATCGTTTATTCTTTTAAAATGATCATTAAAATAAATATTTTGATTTATTTATTTTTCAGTGTTTTTCTATAGACTATTAAATGAATGTTATTTATGATAGTTGTTTCTATATTTTATTATTTTTCTTGTGAACGCATTAATGGAGATAGTTGGGTTCTTTTGTATAGGTAAATTTGGAAAAAGTCCTCCCAATTTTATCACGATGTTTAGTTCCATCAACCAGCCCATGGCCTATGGAGGTGGGCCTGTAGAGGTCCCAGCTCAGACATCTACCTGCAAGGAAGAACCTAGAGGGTCCTGTTATGGCATATTGGCATCAGATCGACTAAAAATCATGAAGTGTTATCAAAATTCCTGGGTTTGAGTTTTTGGTTAGTCTGATGGTCAGTGATTCGAGATAGACACATGATGAATAATTTTTTTGATACATAGGGAAACAATTTCAAAGTGTCTCATGTGGTTATTTTCATCCAATGAACCCATTTTTGTTGTAGTGGATGACATATATATTCATCATGACTCTAGATTCCTTATTAATGTCTTATGTATAATGTTTTCTTCCAGGATAAATTAATCTTGAATCATATAGTATTGAGTCTTTTGACTATAATTTATTATTAATTCCTCCATTTAAATATGTTAATATAATACCATGGTATATCTAGTTAACATTTATGATATATCTATGATGAAAAAAATCATGGATTGGAGACAATATCAGGATGATTTCCCATTTAGTGATGATGACTGATTTTCAAAGACATATCCATGATGTTAGTTTTTGTATGTGTGCACTCAGAAGTGCTACCACCTATTAAGAAACACATAAATCCTTATTTGGATCACACAGATGTCCAAATACATGTTGATATGTAGATAACTATAGAATGTTGTGACGATGGTATGTCAAATCATAACATATTACACATGTTATAGTGACATAGACCTATGAGGATCTCGATGAGTCATACCCATAGAAAATTGAGGTTTGACATAATGTATTGGTTTTGTTCTTCCATATTGTTTGGACAATGAAATTTTTTATATGTGTATTGGTGAGATATCTTCTCTATAGATAAGTTTTTGGCGTCAACGGTATCGATAGAAAGAGAACATGATTTTATTATGCACCACATGTATTAGAAATAGATATCAACCAGGTTTATTTAATATCTATACTCCATATTCCCATTTTCTATGTGACTTGATTGAGCCAGTGGGGTGACTTTTCCTCTTAAATATGACCCTTATTGATGGTTATATGGTTGGAAATACTTTTTAGGCTGATATAGGGCATCAGAGGATCCCTATGTCAGTAATGATTTACATTTGTTCATATATTACTTTGTATTATAGGCACATACACCACTAAGAATCATTATTTTGATGAAATATTGATTCATGAAGGATAAGTAGTTCCATCCTAAAGAGGTTAGTATTGAGGTGTGATGGATGATTCTTTTGAATTTTTTGTTTTGAAGGATTACTAATATGCTATATTGTCTGAGAGGGATATGGTTGGGTGTAAAAGATAATAGGGGGAATACCTCACCTCATGCAGTAGGATCTTTTGGATTGCATTTCATGAATTTTTTTCTGGGTCTGACATGTGTCTCTAATACTCTATATACAGTTGTGCAATATAGTTATAGACCACATTTCCTTACATATACGACATGTATGATACATAACGACACTAATGGATACCATTTTTCATGACCCTAGTGATGGTGGATCCTACAGATAGGATTAATAATCACCATTTTATGATGGTGTTACATAACTCTATGTGGAGAGTTAGAGAGTCTCGCGTGAAAATTTTAAGTTCAGAAAATAGATCCCTATAATGTTTTTCTCAGCATGGACTATTTTTCATCCATCCATGAGAAATGATTTCTAAATTCGATTGTTAGAGTGCTTCTGGTTCATGTGGTGTATTTTTCCTCCTTTTATAAGATGCATTTCAGATGAAGGGTATAATGAGATTATTCACATTAGGATATAGTTGATTTATAAGTTTTCTACTATTACACGTTGAGTAGTGGATGTTATTAAATATTAGGTTCCTACAATGATGGTTGGGGTTGATAAAAGCATTCCAAAGTACAAGTTGGGATTACCCCCCGATAGGGAGATATACCTCTTTATAGAATTTCCCCATGGATGAACTGATGTTTTATCAAGAATATTGGATGGCCCTATTTATATGTGATGACTAGTTTTTAGATTTGGGGAGCCTGCAGTGTGGGGTGAATTGTAAGACCTAGTATGATATTAGAAATTTCAAAGAAAGGATCCAAGGGTAATTAATATGGGGATTGGGTGAATCTGTGATATTATTTTCTTTTGTGTTTTTTTCTTTTTAAACAACCTTAAATTCTTGTTAAAGATTATTTAACTTGAAAAAAAACAATAACACGTCAACATGAAAAACATTAAGGTTCAATACTCAATAATAGTATCAAAATTGTTGGTATTATCTGTAAATAATGTGTTACTATGAAATCAACATGAAAATAATCCTATTGTGTAAAATAAAATGAGTATGATATTCCCTTGAACCTGTGTAAATGTTTGTTCCAAACAATGGTGAATGTTCATCATGTAGATAAATATTATGTATTATAATTTTGTGTAACAAGTTAGGAAACATGTTACTATGCTTCCCTTTCAAATATCACAACCAATTTCAAAAAATAGTACACTATTTTAACATATAGAATAAATCAAACTCCTCTAAACATATTGAAAACACATAGTATGAACTCCCAGTTAGATTCACCTATCTGATTGCTCAAATAGGAAATACTATTTAGTTATTGATCCATTAATAAAATTCTAAACTTCTTTCTTAGTCCGAATATCCCAATATTTTTATTCAGTCTTATTCCAAACACTCTAAACAGAATCATCCCTCTTCTCCTTATGTTTATCTATTTGTAAAAAATTCTCATGAAAAAACAATACAGGAACTACTTCTCTTTAGAATTATTCATCCCTCTTCCTTCTCACTTATTTAATTATAAATAATACACATGTAAAGAGTGTACAATTTACATATTATGTTTACTTGTGATCTAAATAAGACATTGATGGGATTTAGAAGAACATTACCTCTCTAAAAAAATATGAACTCTTAAAATTTCCCTTAAATCTATGATATATCATTGTCTTCTTCAAAAAATCACCGCTGTTCTCAAACAATCTCAAATATTCTCATAACATCAGCTTGATTCAAAAATTCTAGTTTTTCTTTTATCCAATACCGATTTCCATTGCTATTTTCTCACTCAGATGCTGTTTTGCACTTGAAATTAAAAATTTAACATTTAAATTTCATTATTATGTTGAATAAAATATATTTTTACTTAAATTTTTCTACACCAAATGAAAAAAATGAAAACTATACTTCAAGATTTTTCAACCACATGTTTTATCCCCCTTGAAAAAATAGACAATCTCTTCGAGAAATTATCATTCTATTATTTTTCCATACTTATGATATTGTGTTTGATGAAGTCATTGGTGTCATTTCTTGTCTTACAGTATTATCCCACATTATAATAAAACTCCATAAATCAAATGAGATTTCCACTTTTTGTTCTTCACCCATGTGATAAGAAAAAAACCAGAGCTTTATTTTACCATTGCCCAAGAGAAAACCAACTAATAGTTTATCTTGATTATAATGGTTGGCTTGTCTATGGATTTCTTCATCTGCATAGATCCTAATATCAGTAAATATTTTATTTTTATTGGTCCCAACAACACCGAACAAAAATGTTTTTTCTAAAAAAAATTATTTATCAATTTTTTTGAATCCCTTTTACAACCACCATAAAATCTGATGATTAGAGTTAGGATGGATCTTATAATTGGAAGCACACCACATCTGATGAACCAATTCCAGCTACACTGACATTATCAACATCTATCCACATCTAAATACAATAAAAATACACTTATTTTTCTAATTATTCATTTCTTGTGGTTTCTTAGTCAGACTCAAAACCAACATCTTCATTTTTTATGTTTCCAAAATAACATAACATCATTAAATAAATTCAACACCTGGTGATCTCAAACCAATGGTCTTAGATTCGAAGACATTTACTTTTGTAACTTCCATCGTCTTTATATTTTTTCTTATAAAATGTGTTCCTCATGACTTTTATTAATTTTAAGATCATCTTCTAAATCAATTAACTTATATTAGGATGTATTATAACATATTATTATTACGAAAACATTATTTATTTCTAACAGAATTCAATACAATTAAAAGACTATTTTATCCTCCTTTTATTTATCAATATTGAATCTCAAGTTTGATGAATAACTTATGATATTTTTGAACTACCCAATAGAAAATAATCATTTGTTTTTCATCAGATCCATGATTACTTTAAAGCATATGCTTATAATTATCTTCTTTCCTTATTAACCGGAGGTGAGTAAGATGAACCTTAAATTCTAGAAAACATAATCATGATATGTTGTAAATTCTAAAAAATACAGAGTTTGATATCTTGATTACAATTATATATCTTATTTTCAATTTTTATAATGTGAATTGATTTCTCTTATGATGATAATTAAATTCAATACATTCTTCACTAAGAATATTGTAACACCCCGAGCTTCCACGGTACGCCTGTCTTTCAATAATGCAATAACTTGAATTGTATGCAAGTTCAAGATTCTAACACACCGCGACCAATCAAAGTAGCCGTTATGAATAGTAATACCCACTTTTTGAAATTATATAAATTTTATATTTCAAAATGTACTTCATTTTTGTATTCAGAATATCAAAATTATCCTAATTTCAATTTTTTATAATTTTATGAGAACTTCCAATTTTTTATGAATAGTAAAAAATACTTAAAAACAAATTTTTTAATAAAAATAAATTATAGTTATTAATTGTACAATCAAGTGGTTTTACATTATAATTAGAATATATTTTTACCATTTTATCCAATGTTGTTCATTAGAATTTGTTTCACATTGAAATTGGACATAAACAATTGGCAATCTATTGATATATATTGTTTCATAAAAACACGCTATTTGTTGTGACAACGGGAATTAATTATAAAATTAATTAATGCAAATTATATGTTTGGAATTTTTTAAAATAGAAATCTTTTTTTAATTCAGAATATCAATTATAGATTAGGGTGAAATTTTGGCACTGTTCTGAAAAACATCAATTTTTGATGAATAGTGAAACCACTAAGTTGTAGTAAAAAAACGGATTTTTCATTTAAATGAAACATTACCGCTTCTATGAATTGAATTTCAAAAATCTGACATACATGGTTGTCATTAGGATTTAAAATGCGGTTCAATGGGATTAAAATAATTTTTTGGTGAATAGTACCTTTTACGTTTTATTAATCGCGATTAAAGGAAATTAGTGAAATTTAAGGTAAAAATGATGTTATAAAAATATTAAAATACCATTACACTTGTATTACCCTTACTGGATGATTCATGGACGACCAATATAATCCATGGGACAACTTGGGGACGCCATGGAGCCACATGGGTAAGAAAATGACATTAATAACTTTTTATTTAATGTAAAAATAAAATTGTCACAAACATGGGTTGTTTTACTAAAACAATTATTACATGGGGTTATATAAGTTAAAATTTATACTATAAATATTAATTGGAAAGATAAAAATATTTCCTACATCATGGTAATTTCTTTATAATTTTTAGACATGAAATAAATTAAATTTTTTATGACACAATGATGATGCAGCGATTACCTTATTAATTACTGATTTAAATAAAATTAAAAGATAATGTAAAATCTAAGACTTAAACTTTTCAAAAACCTATTGGATGAGTATATTTATAACCCTTATCACCATATCCTCTATATATATCCTTTTGGGACCTTTAAAATCCGAAAACCATTTCATAATAATGTAACATTTCATGACTTTCCAAGAGTGCCCCTACTATCCTCTTATAAAAGGCCCCCACCTCGACCACCTTATTCACACCATCAAAGCCATTTGGATTGGCCAAACTCTTCCCGAGCTCTCTCAACATATCTACCTTACTATTAGAATCCACAATTTGGGCATAAGTCTTCCCAAGGAATCCTTTGGCTCAAATCAAAAAAAGTTAGTCGATTTTAAGGTAATGTCTTCTCTTATGTTCTTTTGTTTTATTTTGCTTCTACAACCCCTTAAACTCTTTTTATTCCTTTATTTTGTAACAAAAACAGTATCTTCAATATACTAGGATGTTTTTATGATAATTATTCGATCTACACTTACACACACCTCCATCTAATGGTTAAAGAAAATAATATTTCCCTGGATGGTGATTTACTGCCTCACGAAACACTGATTGTTCTATCTTCTTCTACCACCTCTCATGGTGGCCATTATGATGGAACTATATTTATTTATGATATATATTGTATTTATTTCCACTTTATTCTTCTATATTTTACATTTAAAACATACCTTTATTCTTTTCATGTTGTGAAAACATGATAATTTAATTTTAGCAAGTGCGGACTACCGCTCGCTCAAAGTGATTTGAATCGTTAATTCCATATTTGGGATCTATAAAGGATGAAGTAAATGATATTATATATGATATTATACTGGAATTATAATATAGCTTTATATAATTATGATTTCATTCCATTTAATACAAAATATATATGAAAGTAGCGTTCATGCGTACGTACGGCTTACCGTACCCATGAACGGTGCATTTCATTTCATACATCTAAATGTTATATAATAATATAAATTCATAAATATACTGGATATATATGATATATATGATATCAAAATCATTAATATAATTCTGGATGTAATGTATATTTTACCACTTGAACAACTTGTAATTATAAGAAGTTTATTTTTGACTCAAGTACCAAAGATCATCAAAACGACCGTTATTAGATTAAATAATTACATAATGTTCATAACATGGTAATAAGTAATATAAAAGGAATAATGAACTTGAGAAAGGTTCTTAAGAAAGTATAAATTAAATCTATTTTATTATTCAGGAGGATAAATAACGATCGGGTCAAGTCGGACATGAGGTAAGGGAACTTTTTAACCCAATTTCTATTCTTTGGGTTAATCTCCTATTTTAAAATTATTTCAGGATATTGTTATGTCCTATCTTGTATTTATACTTTATTTATGTGTACATATAGTGAATACAAATAATAGATCTATTTTATTTAAAAATGATATTTGTAAGGGACTTCATCTCAATCTCCATTCATTAAGGCATGTTTTGTTTTATACACAAATTTCATTTATACTGTGTATAAACCCCATTGACTATTACGTTTATTCATAAGGAATCTTTTTATATGAAGTGTTTTACTAAATGAAAAAAAGGAATTTTTTTTCTTGTCAAACGTATGCGGCGACAACGACTTCACTGCCACCGTGACCATTATTTGAGTTTTGTCTTCCTCAACAAGCCATAAATTTTTTAAAAATGAAAAATAAATACCACATTTTAGTTTTATTTTATTTTGGCATTGAAAATTGTTTTCATAAAGTTTTTATTATACCAATGTGTTTTATTGATATCTTGTGATTGAAATGTGGAAATTTTATGTTTTATTTATGCATGTTTTATGTGATACCATTATGTTATGGTTTATGATAAGTTTAAACCTCTTCATATGATGAATGCGTTGGACCTAATAAGTGATGGATGGAGCCCACTATAGATCCTCGATGCATCGGTAGGTCTCATGAGACAAACTAGTGTCTTGCATTGAGGCCTTGACAAAATATTATTTGTATTTTTGGCACGAGGCCTTGGCTATATGGTTATGATAGTCTTGCATTATGCATTCCATCATTATGAAAGTGGTTAATGATGTTGCATTTGATTATTCGACTAGTAGAATATCCATGTGAATAAGTAAATGGCATTTTTTCATTTTATTTTTGACATATTATGCTGAAGTTGATGTTTAAAAGGCTTTTATTTTAGTTATACATTGCCTTAAATGTTAATGTTTATTTATGAAAGATTCCACTATATTGTAATCTGTAATTTCCCAGACCTGGGTGCCACTCAACGGGTGCCCCGAACCTGGTTCGCCACATGACCTCAAGTGCATTTCCCAAAACCCCAGAGGCTTCCGACTAGCAGCGAGCGCCTAGTATGATAGTGGGGAAACTATTCCCTCATTTGTCAAAGTGTAGTGTAGTGAAATGTAAGTAAAATATACAACATACAGCGGAAGCAGTAAACACACACAACTAAAATAAACTACAATAATGGATATGACCAATAGTATAAAAGTGATGATGCTACATGTTTCATGTTCTAAGAAAAGAGCCAGAACATGTTATACATCAATACAGTACATCAAAATGCAGAGTACAACGAAACAAAGAATAACAACTGGTAGCAGCATCACGAGCCTAGGCTTGGTCCCATGCCCTACTACTCCTCATCAACAGTCAAGTACCTGTATAGGGACTCTTGCCTCTATCTACACCTGCATCAACGTAATCTATTTGGGCCGAAAAGCGTGACCCAAACAGGGTGTGAGAAATATATCTCAGTAAGCACCCACCAAAGGCCCGTGCCCAACTGTGTGCAAACATGTAACAATGGTGTGCAGTAGTAAAATGCAATAAAGTAAGTAGTACTCAAAAATAACTAACATAACGATCAACATGTCATTTAAATATTAATTTAATTCATTAAATATTAGAAATCACCACAATGCATTTCTATGTAAACAGTCAACGTCCTCAGACAAACAATACCATACCCTCAGGTAAGCAGAATCCAACCCGCAGGTATATCCCTCAGGCGTAACAGTAGGTTCCCTCGGGCGTAGGAAGTGTCACCCTCAGGCACAGAAGTCAATCCATTTGGAACAAAAGGTTTCCCTCAGGCGAAATACTACAGCTCTTGGGCTAAATAGTGTAGTGCCCTCAGGCTAATCACAACAATGCCCTCAGGCCAAATACAAGAATGCCCTCAGGCAAAATAGGTAATCGGGCCATGCCCAACAAGTAAACAAGCAGTAACAAGCAATTACTCACAAGGTAATTCTATAATTACTACATTAAAGGCATACCCTTGGGTATCTTGGCCAAATGGATAAACAGTGCAACAAACCTCAGGGGTGGTTCTAGATACAAGCAACGATCCCATCCAGAATTTTATTATCACAATTTAATCACCTACACAATTCTAGGCATTAAATATCACAAATACCTTAGCCACACGACATCCCAACATGGGTTCATGGCCCCAAAACACACAAAACACATTACAGTTGGAAAATAAACACAAAGCCACCTACCTTATACGCCATCAAACGTTATACCTGAACGCCGACTCTAGAAACGCCCAAGAACATCATAGATCTGATGAAGAACAAAACCATTCAAACATAAATAACTTCCCCTTAGGAAAGAATTGGTAAGAACGGTAGCAGGAGGGGAGAGGGATTACTCGTGCGGTTCCAACAAGATCATCCGAAGCTGAATCAGATTCCAGACGAACACCCGACGGATCTTCAAAGGTCTGGCCTCCTCCTTTGGCTCCAAATCAGCTCACGTGTCTCTTCTGCCAAATGAGGAAGCCACTGCCTGTTTTAAGCTGAAAAAACAAAGTACACGATGTGTACTTCTGAGTACACGATGTGTACTTCTCAGTACATGATGTGTACATCTTTTATTTTACTGTTCATTTGGCGGCACCACCACACTGTTCATTTGTCGACATGAGTACATGACATGTACTACCAAGTACACGACATGTACTGTCGCCCAGCTGGTGGTGCCTCCACCGCCTTACTGTTTAAGCATGTCGGCTGACTACAATGTGTGTAATGTTCCACTACAAAACGTGTAGTCGGTTCCTACACCCTTCGTCACCGGCATGGATACACGCCCCGTGTACCCAACCCACATGACCAAAAGTACATGGTGTGTGGAAAAGTACACGGCGTGTAGTTCCAAAATTTTGTTTTTTCCCCATTTTCCATATTTTCTCAAAAACACTTAAGGAAAAGGAAAAATAAGATGACCATACCTCAAAACTATGAACTGGGTTCTTACAAAATTCCCCCCTTATAGAAATTCTTCCCCGAATTTCCCTTCTAAGGGTGGAAACGATATAGCAGTGAACAAATCCGGCCACTGACCACTTACGTCAGTCTCCCACTCCCAGGTTTTGTCATGCACTCAGCCATGCTTCCACATCACACGCACGAGAGGAACTGACCGGCCTCAGATAACCTTCGTGCTCCTGTAAATGATACAAATTGGATGCTCCTCAAAGGACGCATCAGCCTCCAGCTCAACCTCCTCTGGATGAATGGTGTGATATGGGTCTGAATGATAGCGAAGCAACTGAGATACGTGGAAGAAATTGTGCATGGATTGGTACTGCTGTGATAACCACAATAGATAGGCAACCAGCCCGACTCTCTTAAGAATCTCAAATGGTCCCACATACTGCGGTGAAATTTTACCCTATCTCCTGATCTACTTGTGTCCCAGCCTCAGTGAAACACACAAGAAAACCTAATCCTCGACCACGAACTCCAAAGTTCATCTATGGCGATTAGCATAAGACTTCTTGACAAGACTGCGTGGTATCTATATGCTTATGAATCAACTGGACCTGCTTAGATGTCTCATGTACGAGACATGGTCCCGGTAAAGCTGCCTCACCTGCCTCTAACCAGCACAAGTGTGTTCGGAATGACCTACCATATAAAGCCTCATATAGTGCCATCTCAATAGTCGCCTGGAAGCTTTTGTTATAGGAAAATATGACTAAGGGTATATGCTTCTCCCATGATCCCCCAAAGTCTAGGATGCATGCACGCAACATGTACTATAGAACCTGTATCGTATGCTCTGACTGGCCATCAGTGGTAATCTATGCTCAGAAAAACCTGTGTACCCAGTTCCCTTTGGAAACTCTTCTAGAAACGAGACGTAATGCAAGCGTCCCTATCTGAAACGATAGAACGAGGGACCCCATGAAGACGTACGATCTCTTGGATATACAACCTTCTGAGCTCATCAACACCGAAGGTCACATTGATCGACAAGAAGTGGGCTACCTTCGTGAGTCTGTCCACAACAACCCACACGACGTCATTGCCACGAGGTGACCTGGGTAACCCAATCATGAAATCCATCGCGACATCGTCCCATTTCCACACTGGAATGGGTCACTGCTGTAACAGTCTAACTGGTCTCTGATGCTCCGCCTTCACCTACTGACATGCGGAACACCTCATAATAAAACCAACCAACTCTCTCTTCATACCCGGACACCAGTACTGACCTCTCAAGTCACGATACATCTTGGTAACCCTGGGATGAACTACCCAAGATCAAGCATGAAACATTCGAATCAGCTCGTCGCGTATATCCCCTGGAACCCACACCCATCCATGGAAATACAAAACCTCATCATTACCTATCGTCAAACCAGGAGGAGGGTACTCACTTTCCACTGACTCCTCTAGAACAAGGCCTTCTGAATCAGATAGCTATTTCATCCTCACTCTGTCCAGGAGGATAGAAGTCACAGATAAAGATGAAAGATAAGTCTGCCCCTGACCGTCATGCACCTCCAGATGCATCTCAGAGAACAAATCC
Organism: Viscum album; assembly: GCA_963277665.1. Taxonomy (NCBI): domain Eukaryota; kingdom Viridiplantae; phylum Streptophyta; class Magnoliopsida; order Santalales; family Viscaceae; genus Viscum; species Viscum album. The sequence goes on from OY728146.1 coordinate 1,274,074,420, forward strand.
ATGAGATGCCACTCACCAATGGCCTCCTGTACTGCCTGTATCTGAGTATTTCTGCTCAGTGCATCAGATACTACATTACCTTTACCAGGTTTATAGGCAAGATCAATATAGAAGGACTGAAGTTATTCGACAGACCTTCATTGCCTCAGATTCAACTCACGGTGAGTAAAGATATACTTGAGGCTTTTTTGGTCGGTAAAAACCACAAAAATGCACCCCCAATAGATAATATCTCCAACAGCGCAAGACATGAACAAATGAAGCTAATTATAGATCATGCGTTGGGTAATTACTATCATGTGGCCTCATCTATTGAGACCCGTTCTCAACGACTCGATCGCCCTGCATCAACACTACTCCCAGCACAATCCTTAATGAATCACAGTAAACTGTATAGCTCTTCCCCTGCTCTGGGAGTATCAAGATCGGTGCTTATGTCAACCTTCCCTTCAGGTCCTGAAAATGTATCTCGTATGTTTCTAACAAAACAAACTTCACACCCTTCTTAGTCAAGATCATCAACGACGCTGCTAAGTGGGGGAAGTCCTATATAAAACGCCTGTAGTATCCAGCTAGCCCTAAGAAACTCTATATCTCAATCACGTTCTTAGTCTACTCCCAGGAAACTACTGCTCTTACCTTCTTTGGGTCTATTGAAACTCCTACCTCTGAGATGATATGACCCATGATGTGAATCAGGTCCATCCAAAAGTGTCACTTCGAGATCTTAGCATATAGCCAATTCCCTCTCAGTGTACTCAATATGATCTCAAGATGGATGGCATGGTTGTGTCGAGTGTGAGAGTACACCATGATGTCATCCACGAATACTACCATAAAAGAATCAAGATACGCATGGAACACATGATTCATCAGAGACATGAAAACCTATGGCACGTTCGTGAGTCTGAACGACATAACCGTATAATTGTATAGACCATATCTGTTCTTAAAAGCCATGAGAGGTATATCAGATGTTCTCACGCGCAGCTAATGATATCCAGATCTCAAGTCAATTTTCGAGAACACTCGTGCTCCACAAAGAAGATAAAAAAATCATCAATCCTCGGTAAGGGATATTGGTTCTTAAACGTCAATTTTTTCAGCTTCCGATAATCCACGCAATGTCTAAGGGTACCGTCCGCCTTCTTTGCAAAAAGGACTAGAGAACCCCAAGGAGCAGTACTGGGTCGGATAAAGCAATTTTAATCTAACTACTCTAACTGCCTCTTGAGCTCCAGTAACTCGGGTGTGGCCATCCTATAAGGAGGAATGGACACTGGTGCTACTCCTGGCACAAGCTCGATAGATAAATCCACCTCTCACTCCGAAGGTAGACCTAAAAAGTCTTCCGGGAAGAAATCCCTGAAACGGTAAAAAACTGGAGGGAAATCCGTCCGACCAGTCCCCTGATCATATAGATACAAACTCGCAATCTGGCCTATGACTCCACCTGACCCACGATGCTCTGGTCCAGCTCGACTCGCCTGAACATCCCATTCACCCTTGTATAGAAACTCTCCGCCCTCTGGTGACGTGAAATGAACCCTACGACGATAGCAGTCTACAATGGCTCGAAAGGGAACCAACCAGTCCATACTGAGAATGAAGTCACTACTCATCATCTCTAAGACACAGAGGTACCATAGGAAGTGACACCCTCCAACCTCAAGGGGGCACTCCTTGAACTGATGCACACCAGCCGCTCTAGCTCCCAACAGAGTGTCTAGCGTCATAATATCAGAAGAAGGAGAAACAATGAGCCCAAGGACTTCTACAATGGGTACATATATGAAACTATGTGTAGCACCCAAATCAAAAAGTACTCTAGACAAGACAGAAGCTACTAGAATCCTACCTATGACTGTAGAATTTCCGGGATCCTACTCTTGATGGGTCTGTTTCACTGCATATATCTGCCCAGTGCCGCGGCCCTACGACACAACCTGGCTACCCTGAGCTGTCCCGCCCTACTACCTCTGAGATCCTGGTGTCTGGATACCATGGCCACGTCCACCATCTCTACCTGCATGCCCTGACGTATTCTATTTCCCTGACTGGTAAGAAGCCACTGGTCCTACTCCCGCACGTGGAGTCTGCACTGAACCCCTCTCACTATCCACTGGTGGAAATGCCCTACAAAAATGCAGCAGATGACCCAACATGTCGCAAGCTCGGCAATTTACTAGGTAACATGGACACTGAGGTCTCTTGTTCCCCTCTCTACCACACTGGTAGCACCTGATCAGAACACCTGTAGAAGCTTCCTGGCTCATACTGCCGGCCTGAGATAAGTCTATCTGTCTCTTCCTCTTGCCAGTAGAAATATTACCAGTAACTGGTGTTGAACCACCCAGGCCCACACCACAAGATTCTCGCAGGTTCCTCTCCATAATCAGCACCTGGTTCACGATGGCGTGTATAGTAGGAAACCTGATGACATTCACCAGTTCTCAGATGTCATACCAAAGACCATCCTCAAAACATCTGGCTCTCTGCGTCTTATCACCCACCATCACGGGTGCAAAGCGCTGAAGCTCTGTAAAATGAGAATAATAGTCAATCACTGACATATCACCCTACTACAGATTCATGATCTCTAGATCTCCATCTTCCCTCAGTGTCTCAGGAAAGAAAAATTCATAAAAGACTTCCTCAAAGTCTTCCCATGCCATGTCCCTATGATGCTCTGACTGGGTGGTAACATCCCACCACCTCTTGGCGCATTCACGCAGCATGTAAGTCGCGACCTTGACCCTCGGCCCTGGAGGCGTCTCAAGATGATCGAAAATAGTTTGCATCGTTTGTAGCCAAGTATCTGCATCCTGTGGTCCTCCATCCCATGAAAACTTTGGCGGATGCTGCTGCTGAAAGATACGCGTCAGCTTGGCCATAGATGTAGCAGCCTGTGGTGCTCACTGAAAGGTCTTCATAAACCAAATAAAACCTTCACGGAACTGCGTCTCCATGCCTGTGTCTGGTATAATAGCTGGTGCGGCATTTGTCTCTGCTGGAGGATCAACTGGTATCCCATGCCCTACCATTTCTAGAGTATAATCTTCGCTGCTGTCCTGGAGAACAACTCTCAGTCGTCTAGGCGGCATGACACTACAAGGTTAAATGCACACCATTGATTCAAGATTATCAAAGGCCGAAACGAAGGAACCAAAAAGGATCAAAAGGAAGAAGTCGTTTCACAATTTTCAAAACGTGACTACATGGTGTGTACACTGACTACAAGTCGTGTACTTGACTTCTCTTCCCCTGACCGGGTCCTTATACATGGCTAAGACACATGGCTACCATTGAACAAAAACTACATGGCGTGTATAATATCTATACGACATGTACAATGTTATTTCCCAACTGCCCATGTCGTATGTGAAACGTCCGACTACTCAGATTGACAATACACAGCATGTTACACCCACACACGACGTGTAAATTACCCCATTTCCCAGCCACACGGCTAACACCACACGGTATGTCCTCAAAAAAGACTACACAGCGTGTCCCAAAGGTACACGGCGTGTTCCGGGAGAGGTGACGTTGGCCCGTGTTGTTAGCTACACGGTCGAGTCCCCAAGTGACAATACACGGCATGTCCAGCATTGACACGGTGTGGTCTGTACAGCAGTTCACCGACCCATGTTGTTAGTTACATGGCCGGACTCCGGGTCACACTACATGACATGTCCATTTGGTACACGCCGTGTTTTACCCATGCCTTTCCCTAACCTGTGACACCGCCCACACGGTTTGTGACACGGGATGAAACTACACATCGTGTACTTAGGGTACATGTCATGTACTAAAAAATTTCATTTTTCTTCCCGAACAGAAGAACATACACGGCGTGTATAAAAATACTACACGGCGGGTATACTGGGTTTCCAGACAGTATGCATCAAGAACATCTCCAGAACCCAGAAAATACCGTAAAACAACACTTAAGTGTCAAATTCCGACCCGTGAGGGCCCATACTCCCCACAAATCAACGTTTGACATCTTATATGTCTCATAACCAATAAACAATCAATGATCCACCAAATTCTGGTCAATGGGGGCCCATACTCCCCAAAAACCAATTTTTGGAATTCATTCTATAAACAAGATCACACAAGGAATACCCTATCACAGAAACAGGTATTTATCAAGTAGCTATCACAACAACATGATTTTATAACACAACATCTATCACAACAACATGCAGTTTCTAATGCACCTACATGGCATGGATACTATGCATGGCATGTGATATATAGAATGTGCCTATATGATGCATGAGACGACATACCATCATCTCATTGGGTTGCACTCAATAAAACCCATAGAAAAATTATAAACAACATAATCAAAGTGCGTCACCCAACGGTGAAAACATTTCAACTGTAAAATTTGTAAAATCAGAAGAATTGAAAAATACGAGGTAGACTGGCTTTTCCATGTACACGAGTTAGCTACGCCCAGGCACAGCTTATTACCAACTACCATTCGTCCTATCCCTGACTACGGCTCCAAATAGTAAGTCAAAGAAAAGAACCCTCTAATACCACATTGTAACATCCCAGACCCAGGTGCCATTAAATGGGTTCCCCGAATCCGGTTCTCTACATGACCTCAAGTGCATTTCCCCAAATGCCTGTGGCTGTAGACTAGCAGCGAGGGCCCAGGTTTGATAGTGGGAAAACTATTCCCTCATTTGTCAAAGTGTAGAGCAGCGGAATGTAAGTAAAACATACAACATACATCAGAAGCAGTAAACACTCACAACTGAAATAAACTAAAGCAGTGGATATGACCAACAATATATAAGTGATGACGATACATGTTTCGAGTTCTAATAAAACCGCCAGAACATTTTACACATCAATACAGTACATCAAAATGTAGAGTACATCGAAACAAAGCAAAACAGCTAGTAGCAGCATCGTGAGCCTAGGCTCAGTCCCATGCCCTCCTACTCCTCAACAATAGTAATGTACCTGTATATGGACTCTTGCCTCTATCTACACCTACAACAATGTAATCTTTGGGGGCCGAAAAGTGTGACCCAAGCAGGGTGTGAGAAATATATCTCAGTAGCCACCCACCAAAGGAATGTGCCCAAATGCGTGCAAACATGAAACAATAGTGTGTAGTAGTAAAATTCAATAAAGTAAGCAGTACTCAAAAGTAACTAACTTAACTGCCAAATTTCATTTAATTATTAATTTAATTCATTAAATATTAGAAATCACCATAGTGCTTTTCTAAGTAAAAAGTCCACATCCTCAGACAATCAAAACCTTACCCTCGGGTAAGAAGAATACATCACGTAGGTATAGCCCTCAGGCATAACACTAGTTTCCCGCAGGCGTAGGAAGTGTTGCCCTCAGGAATAGAAGTCAAGCCGTCTGGAACGAAAGGTTGCCACCAGGAGAAATACTACATCCCTCGGGCTAAATAGTGCACTGCCCTTAGGCTAATCACAACAATTCCTTCAGGCCAAATACAACAATGCCCCCAGGCTAAACAGGTAACCAGGCCATTCCCAACAAATAAACAAGCAGTAACAAGTAATTCCACTCAAGGAAATTCTACAATTACTACTTTAAAGGCATACCCTTGGGTATTCTAGCCAAATGGCTAAATAGGGAAACACACCCCGGGGGTGGTTCCAGATCCATGTAATGATCCCATCCAACATTTTATTATCACAATTTAATCACCTATGCTATTCTAGGCATTAAATATCGCAAAGGCCTCAGCCACATGACATCCCGACATGGGTTCGTGGCCCAAAAATGCACAAAATGCACGACAGTTGTAAAATAAACTCAAAGCCACATACATTATATGCCAACAAACATTATACCCGAACTCCAAATCCAGAAAAGCCCAAGAATGGGGTAGATCTAATGAAGAACAAAACCCATTAAAACATAAATAACTTCCCCATGGGAATGAATTGGTAAGAACGATACTATGAGAGGAAAGTTCTTACCTGTGCAGTTCCAATGAGATCGTCCAAATCTGAATCGTATTCCAGAAGAACACCCAGCGGATCATCAATGGTCTAGCCTCCTCCTTTGGCTCCAAATCAGCTCAAGTTTCTCCTCTTCCAAATGAGGAGGCTACTGCCTGTTTTAAGCCGAAAAAACAAAGTACACGGTGTGTACTTCTGATTACATGGTGTGTACTTCTTTCATTAAACTGTTCATTTGGCGGCACCGCCACACTATTCATTTGGCGACATGAGTACACGGCATGTACTCCCAAGTACATGATGTGTACTATCGCCCAGCTGGCGGCACCTCCAACGCCTTACTATTTAAGCCCTCTGACTAACTACATGGTGTGTAAGGTACCACTACACGACGTGTAGTCAGTTCCTACACCCTTTGTCTCCGGCATGGCTACACGCCTAGTGTACCAATCCCACACGACCAAAAGTACACGGCGTGTGGAAAGGTACAAGACGTGTAGTTCCAAAATTTAGAATTTTCCCCCATTTTCCATATTTTCTCAAAAACACTTAAGGTAAAGGGAAAATTAGAAGCCCGTTCCTCAAAACTGAGAACCAGTTTTTTACATTATCTTTACTGAAAATCTGAGCTCACCCCTTGTAATATTTTAATTTTTACAGGATGTGAAGAAGTATATTATGAATGACCTGCAGGGATTGTATGAGTGGATATGAATACAAGATGTTGTTGTATTTTTGTTTTAATTTATAATGTAATGTAATACTTATGAATGTATCTAGTGTTTCTAAGGCTACTAAACTAATCTGTCTTTCGAGACTTGATCTTTTGTGATCATGCCAATGTTACGTAATAATGCACCGACTCTGGGGTTGGGGCATTATAGTTGGTATTAGAGGCAGTTTAGTAATATCCTTGGAATCTAGATTTAGATAATCTTTGATTAGAGCACATAACCCTAAGATAGATTTTGAGGATTATTATAGATGAAATTCCTAGAATTTTGGTATTATAGAGATTTTGTGAGTTTTCCAAGAAATACATCCTTGTATGGATACAAGCTTGTAGAGGCGGCTCTGACACAGATGTACATAAGGGTAAAACCTTAAAACACCACTTTGAGATAGACTCGAATGAGAATTGGTGCACGAAAATGGGCCTTGCCGCACTCTGGGTTACGACACTCTCAGGGGATATTCTCAGGATAATTATTATTTTCTTTACAAACCATTATAAGGGGTTTATGAGTATATACTTCCTGAAAGAAAACATTTTTATGATTATTGATTGTACCCATAAATAGTTCAATTTATGTTAAGTGTCTTACAAGTACAAAATTATGTATTTTTATTCATAAACCTATCTAATTTATGACATTGTTTAGAAATGGAACCTAGAGGAAGGAATGGAAACTGTATCAATGAACACACTCCATGTAGAGATTTACCTCCTGCTGAAGATAATTATAGTGGAGATGGTGATATAACTGGTGCTGATAATCTTATCACTATACTGGGACAACTCACTCAGGTTATGAATAATAAACTTTCTCAATGGATCACCCTGATCCGAAATGTGGAGGATCAATGTTAGACCGCTTCATGAGGAAACAACCACCAACATTTAATGGGGGTAAAAATCCAATAGTAGATCAGCAATGGATAAATTCCTTAGAGAAAATATTACTTTCCTTGGGGAGTAGTGAAAGGGAAAAAGTTGTCATGGAAGTTTAGCGCCTCTCTGGAGATGTCGATCAACGATGGTCACTGATTCAAAATACAATGGAATATGAAGAAGTATCAAGTATGTAAAGTAGAGAGTTCAAAGAGATTTTCTTAGAAAAATACTATCCTTGTGACCATCAAGTAGATATGGAAATGAAATTTCTATGTATGAGACAAAAAGAGGATGAGAATGTCGCAAAGTATGAGGCCAACATTACAAAGATAGTGAGGCATACTGTAGATTATATACGTAACCCAAGAAATAAGATTGATCGTTTCTTTGATGGGTTAAAACTGTTTCTCCGTCGAGCATTAGTATCACAATCTTTCACAACAGACGAAAATATAGTCTCATGTGCTATCAAGACATAAAATGAATTATCTAAATCTTATGAAAATAATGTAAAGTAATAGAAGAAGTGAACGGTGGAAGAAGATACAAATGAAGGGGAAAATGGAAAGAAGGATTTTCCATTGTGTGATAATTGTGGGAAGAATCACCCTGGTACTTGCCTAAAAAGAATTTGAGTTTGTTATAAATGTGGAGAAAAAGGTCATCAGGCTCATGATTGCAAGGTAAAGAAAGAGGCTATCAATTTTAAATGCAACAATTGTAGGGAAAAGGGGAATTATTCAAATGAATGTCCTATGTTTTAGAGAAAAATTATCTCAGAAAAGGCCAAGGGATCAAGGACAATCTTATGCTGTTACTACAGATGAAGATGAATAATTATTGTATTTGTTTTTTTGGACTCCAGAACTATATTATGGTTATAAGAATAATGTGATATATATAAGGATTGTACTTCTGTACTTGTTGTTTTCATTATGGTTTTAATATGATGAAGGTAATAATATTTTTAGTATGTCACAATAAGAGAAACATTACATTGTTTCGGGAATCTGATGTTACAATTTATTTTGGAATTTAGATACCTTTTATAAAAAGTCTAGATAGAGGTATTTTGGATAATTATAACGGTTCGAATGAATTAAGTTGGACTTTGGATAGTATTGTTTGTGGTTAAAATATTTTTGAAGATTATTTTTGGAATATTATAATGCTATAGTTTTAGTAAAAGGACAACCTGCATGTTGGGGGAAAACCCATCACGTCGGACAAAGCTGCAGGAATCAAACCCACAAACATAGTGCAACATGCCTCTATTACCTACCACTAGCCTACAAGAAGTCCCTGGTTATTACAAAATATTTTTCCTAATCTAAATGGTATGTGGTAATATTTGGAACTTTATTTAATTAGGATAAATATAATATTTTTGAGTTATGTTACCATTTAGAGTGAAAGATGGGTTTGTGGTAAAAATTTATTAAAGAATGAAAGTCTACATGAAAAGTAAGTATATTTCCTTACGTTATTAGTAAATCTCTTAAATAAATTCCTCAACTTTATGAAAGGTAACATAAAAAAAAGGATGTCAGTTAACTTTTCCAACTGGGGATTCAATGAAAATTTAACCATTCACATGTTTTTGATTTTCTTGTGGTTAAATTTATCCTAATCTTATTTTCTACAACTCTCCATCAGACCTTGATGGTTTGTTTTTCCTCCATATCCATATTTTCATAAACTCTTAGTATGTGCTATCTCGGGTGACCTTTGTAATTCTCTTTCTTTCTTTTAATGTTATATTAATATTAACCTTATTTCCGAAGTGGGGTTTCCACAAAGGTATTTTCTATTTTCAAACATTTATTTTTGAATAGAAATTTCAAAAATGTGAGGAGACAATTTATTGATGGAGGGTAGAATGTAACACCCCGAGGTTCCATGGTACGCTTCTTTTTCAATAATGCAATAGCTTTCATTGTACAAAAGTTCGAGATTCTAACATACCGCGACCAATCAAAGTCGCTGTTATGAATAGTAATACAATTTTTTTTAAATTATATAAATTTTATATTTCAAAATGGACTTCATTTTTTTATTTGGAATATCGAAATTATCCTAAGTTGAATTTTTTGTAATTTTCTGAGAACTTCCAATTTTTTATAAATAGTAAAAAATACTTAAAAACAAGTTTTTAAATAAAAATAAATTATAGTGATAAATTATACTATAGAGTGGTTTTAAAGTATAATTATAATATATTTTTACAACTTCATCCAATGGTGGTCATTAGAATTTATTTCACTTTGAAATTGGATATAAACAATTGTCAATCATTTGATATATATTGTTTCTTAAAAACAAGCTATTTGTTGTGACAACATGAATTAGTTATAAAATTAATTAATGCAACTTATTTTTTTTGGAATTTTATAAAATAGAAATCATATTTGAATTCTGAATATCAATTTTAGCTTAGGGTGAAATTTTGGCAGTGTTCAGAAAAACTTCATTTTTTTATGATTAGTGAAACCCCTAAGTGGTAGTTAAAAAATAGATTGTTCGTCTAAATGAAACCTTACCACTTTTATGAATTGAATTTCAATAATTTGACATACATGTTTTTCATTAGGATTTAAAATGTGGTTCAATGGGATTAAAATAATTTTTTGGTGAATAACATCTTTTATGTTTTATTAATCGCGATTAAAGGTAATTTGTGAAATTTAAGGTAAAAATGATGTTATAAAAATATGAAAATACCTTTACACTTGTCCTAAAATTATTGGATGAGTCATTTCCGACCATGAAAATCCATGGGTCAACTTGGGGACCCCATGTACCCACCTGGGTAAGAAAATGACATTAATAAATTTTTATTTAAAGTAAAAATAAAATTGTCACAAACATCTGTTGTTTTACTAAAACAATTATTACATGGGGTTATATAAGTTTACATTTAGACTATAAATAGTCATTGGAATGATAAATAGATTTAATAAATCATGGTAATTTTTTTATAATTTTTAGACATTAAATAAATTATATTTTTTACGACATAATGATGATGTAGCGATTACCTCATTAATTAACTATTTAAATAAAATGAAATGATAATGTAATAAATAAGAATTAAACTTGTAAAAAACCTATTGTATGAGTAGATTTCGAACCCCTATCACCTTATCCTCATAATATATCATTTTGGGTCCATTAAAATCCGAAAATCATTTCATAATAATGTAACATTTCATGACATTCCAAGAGTGCCCCTCCTCTCGTCTTATAAAAGGCCCCATCACTACCACCTTATTCAACCCATTAAAGCCAATTGGCTCAGAAAAACTATCCTAAGATACCCTCTAAACTTACCTATATTACATATATAATCATCACATTGGGAATAAGTCTTCCCAAAGAAGCCTTTTCCTCAAATAAAAAAGAGTTACCCGATTTTATGGTAATGTCTTCTCTTATGTTCTTTTGTTTTATTTTTCATCTCCAACCCATTAAACACTTTTTATTCCTTTATTTTTTTTAACAAAAATAGTAACTAAAATATACTAGGATGATGTAATGAAAATTATTAGTGCTAAAATTACACACACCTCCATCTAATGGTTAATGAAACTATTATTTCTGTGGTTGGAGAATTACTGCCACACGAAACAATGATTGTTCTATCTTCTTCTACCACCTCTCACAGTGGCCATTATGATGGAAATATATTTATTTATTATATTTATTATATTTATTTCGTCTCTATGATTCTTTATTTTACATTTAAAACATAACTTTATGCTTTTCATGTTGTGCAAGCACGATAATTTCATTTTAGGAAGTGCGGACTACCGCCCCCTCAAAGTGATTTAAATCGTTAATGCCATATGTGGGATGTATAAAGGATGGAGTAAATGATATTATACATGATAGTATACTGAAATTATAATATACCTTTATATCATTATGATTTCATTCCATTTAATACTAAATAAAAACGAAAGTAGCATTCATGTGTACGTACGACTTACCGTCTCCATGAACGGTGAATTTCATTTCATACCTCTAAATGTTTTGTAATATTATAAATGCATATATATACTAGATATATATAATATATATGATATCTAAATCATGAATATAATTCCAGATTTAATGTATATTTTACCTCATAAAAAATTTTTAATTATAAGTAGTTTATTTTTGACTCAAGTACCAAAGATCGACAAAATGACCGCTATTAACTTAAATAATTACATAATGTTCATAACATGGTAATAAGTGATATAAAATGAATTATGAACTTGAAATAGGTTCTTAAGCAAGAATAAATTAACTCTATTTTATTATTCAGGAGGTTAAAGAACGATCGAGTCAAGTCGGACATGAGGTAAGGGAATTTCTTAACCCAATTTCTATTCTTTGGGTTAGTCACCTATTTTCAAAATATGTCATGATATTATTATGTACTATATTGTATTTATACTTTCTTTATGTGTAAATATAGTGAATAAACATAATAGATCTATTTTATTTAAAAATGATCTTTGTAAGGGACTTCGTCTCAATCTCTATTCATTGTGTCATATTGTTTTTTACACAAAATTCTTTTATAGGGTGTATAAACCCCTTTGACTTTTATGTTTATTCAAAAGGTATCTTTTTATACGAAGCATTTTAATAAACGAAAAAAAGGAATGTTTTTCTTGTCGTACGTATGCGGCGACAATGACTTCTTCCCTGTAGTGACCATTATTTGAGTTTCGGCTTCCTCAACAAGCCATAACTTTTTTTAAAATGAAAAATAAATACCAAGTTTTAGTTTTCTTTTATTTTGGTATTGAAAATGGTTTTGATAAATTTATTATCATATCAAGGTGTTGTATTGATATCTTGTGATTGGAATGTGGAAATTTTATGTTTTATTTATGCATGTTTTATGTGATACGATTATGTTATGGTTTATGATATGTTTAAACCTCTTCATATGAGGAATGCATTGGACTTAATAATTGATGGGTGGAGCCCTCTATAGCTCCTCGATGCATCAGAAGGTCTAATGAGACAAACTAGTGTCTTGGCACAAGGCCTTGACAAAATCTTATTTGAAGTCTTGGCACGAGGCCTTGGATATGTGGTTATGATAGTCTGGCATTATGAATTCCATTATTATGAAAGTGGTTATTGATATTTCTTGTGATTATTAGACTAGTATAATATCCATGTGAATAAGTAAATGGAATTTTTTCATTTTATTTTTTCCATATTGTGATGAAGTTCAAGTTTAAAAGGATTTTGTTTTAGATATACATTGCCTTAAATGTAAATGTTTATTTATAAAAGATTCTGCTATATTGTTATCCTTACTAAGAATATGAGCTCACCTCTTCCAATGTTTTAATTTTTCCAGGATGTGAAGAAGTATATTATGAATGACCTACTGGGATAGTATGAGGGGATATGAAATCAAAATGTTGTTGTAGTTTTGTTTTACTTTATGATGTAATGCAATAATTATGAATGTATCTAGTGTTTACAAGTCAACTAAACTAATCGGTCTTTCGAGACTTGGTCTTTTGTGATCATGCCAATGTTACGCAATAATGCACTGACTCTGGGGTCAGGGCGTTACAAATATTCAGATTCCAAAAATAACATCGAGACAACATGGTCCCAAAAATCTCCCCCTTTGGATTTTTTTGTCATCCAAGGTTCATAAATTACTTCAAATTATAATATTAGTCTATGTATTACTCATCAAAAATGATAATCCTATACGAGATAACTCATTGGAGTAAAAAATAACCATTAACAGTAAATCCATGGTGTGTAATAATAGTTTCTCATCAATATTCCTAAACATTTGCTCATTGCATTCTTCAACTATTTCTTTTCCACTTCAACTTTAATGTATCCCAAATTTTCTCTATAAATAGAACAAACAAATGTTATAATAGTTCACACATTTATATGATGAATTCACTTCTTACCCAAGATTCTCCCTGTAACGCCCCGACCCTAGTTACCTAGAGTCGGTGCATTATTACATAACATTGGCATGATCACGAGAAAGATCAAGTCTCGAAAGATCGATTAGTTTAGTAGCCTTGGAATAACTAGATACATCCATAATTTTTTACATTACATCATAAAAAAACATCTTGTCTTCATATCCCCTCATACTATCCCTGCAGGTCATTCATAAATTACTTCTTCATAATCCTGGGAAAAATAAAACATTGAAAGGGGTGAGCTCAGATGCTCAGTAAGGATAACATTATAGCATAAGCTTTCATAAATAAGCATAAACACTTAAGGCAATTTATAACTAAAACAAAAGCCTTTTAAACATGAACTTTCAACATGGTATGGCATAAATAAAATGAAATAATGCCATTTACTTATTCACATGGATATTCTACTAATCGAATAATCACATGAAAAAATCAATAACCACTTTCATAATGTTGGAATGCATAATGCCAGACTATCATAACCACATAGTCAAGGCCTCGTGCCAAGACTATAAATAAAATTTTGCCAAGGCCTTGTGCCAAGACACTAGTTTGTCTCATGAGACCTACCGATGCATCGAGGAGCTATAGCGGGCTCCACCCGTCACTTATTAAGTCCAATGCATTCCCATATGAAAAGGTTTAAACATAACATAAACATTCGTATTAAAACTAGCATACGAAATGTCAATAATTTCACCATAAACTATGAATGGTATAAAAATAGAACATCCACAGTCAAACATAACTCATTTGATACAATATGGAAGATTGTATTGTATCACATTAACCTCAATCATGAATAATGAAGGATGTTGACATAGATGAAAATAATCATCATAACTATTTGAGAGAAATATCCCCCTTTTCTTGAAAACTTTTAAAAGCCACACTATTTGTCAAGAAGACATTCAAAAATAGATTTTTGAATCAAAGTGTCCCATACCACTTTGAAACTTTTAAAATGATTTTTAATTTTAAAACTTTAATTCCCATATAAATAAATCCTTAAAACCATTTTTAAAATATGGACATTAATGAGCATGATTTAGAAGAATAATTCTTTAAAACATTTTAAAATGGTATTTTGGTTAGAGTTTCTAACCAAAATAGAGACACTTGAATACAAATAATTGAGGTAATCAAAACATTGTAATATCATGAGAATAAAGGAATTCATGATATACTATGTCAAAGTACATTATATACACCACATAAAAGTGATTTGGTGTATATCATCAAAGAAGTCTCAATGGAATGTATATTGAGATGAAATCTCTCATAAAGGTTGTATCCTTAGGTTAAGGATAAATCAACGACATAATTATGTGTGAAAAATATAAATACACTAAATATGATTGGATATTCAGTGTAAATAAATCAAAGGATATTCACACATATTCTTGTAAAAACAATACCAACGAATTGGATGTTTAACTCAACAAATGGAGAATGAGTTAAAATTACTCTTGTCAAATTCATATCAATGAATTGAGAATTATAAATGGAGTGATTATGTGTATAAAACTTATATCCACAGGAAGGGGAGTGGAAATTATGACATAATCAAATGAATAGTGATTCCACACATAATCTTGGGGTAATATAATCAACGAAATATGCGTAAAGCCAAATGAGTGGAAATTGAAATCTCAAATTCCCTTATCGATTAGGTAACTTACGAAACAAACACCCATGAAAGAAAGATCATACCATGATGATGTAAATACCCATAAAATAATGTATATTACACAATTAATACAATCATGGTCAGTACACATACACCACATGCAATAATTAAGTGGTGATCAATGGAATTCTCACGGAATTAAAAGTGAGATAAGAAAATCCCATACTTTGTAATTTTTCTGTGGTCGACGGTAGGTTTACCTCCTGTATAATGGTGAAATAATTGTTATTGAATAATACAATAATCATTTACTTTAATATGATATCATATATGATCTTTTAACATTGATTTGTTAATAATATCTTAGAATTATCGTCATTTCGGGTGTTAACGGGTTCATTTTACTTTATATTCTTTGTTATGTGAGCCATATTCGTTATTAATGGGATGTATATTATTCATATCCATAATGATATAAAGTCCTTAGATACTATTTTTAAATCATCAAATTATAATTATACTTGAATGGATATGATGGACAATGAATCTCATCGCGTTCGTGGAGACGGTAGTCCGCACGTACGCACGAACGCTACTTCCATTTAATTTTTCATTTTAAAAGAATTGAATCCAAATGATACATAGGTATATTATTATTCCAGTATAATATAATATTTTATATATGTTACTTAAGTTCATTAACACCATCCTTTATACGTTCCATGTGCGGTATGAACGAGTCATATCATTTTAAGGGGGCGGTAGTCCGCACTTCCTCAAATGAAATTATCGTATGTATATACAACATGAAACGAATAAGGATATGAAATAAAATGGAATTACAGAAGCTTATATATAAAATATATATCATTAGTCTCATATTTAATTACAGTTCCATCATAATGGCCACCATGAGAGGCGGTAAGATGTATTTGAACAATCATCGTTTCGTGAGGCGTTAGTTTGCCATCCACAGAAACATTATGTTCATCATCCATTAGATGGAGTTGTGTGTATGTGTAGTTTGAATACTTATTATAACAACATCCTAGTATATTGTGGATACTGATGTTGTTACAAAAGAAAGGAAATAAAAAGATTTTGGGGGTTGGAGAAGCAAAATAAATGAAAATAATTTAAGAGAAATCGTTACCTTTAATTTAGGTAACTCACTTTGGTTGGAACCAAAGGACTTCTTGAAATGCTTTCTTCCTAAGGGGAAGATTAAAGGAGGAGGATAGGGATGTGGGGAGCTTATTTGGGCAGAGTTTGGACGAGCCAAGTGGCTTGAGAGGTGTGAGGAATGAGTAGAAGTGGTCTCCTTTTATAAGGGAGAAGAGGGGCTCTTTAGGAAAGAGTGAAAGTATTACTTTATAATATATTTATATTCGGTTTATAATGGTCCAAAAATCATTGAGGTCGAATATTAGATGACTCATATTCTAAATAACATCAACCAATAATAATTGGACAGGTTTTAGATAATATTTTAATCATTATAATCTTATTTATTTAAATGATTTATTAATGAGGTAAACATTGCATCATTATTGTGTCATTAATAATTTAAATTATTTGATGTCTAAAAATTATAAATAAAATATCATTATGTAGGAAATCTTTTTAGATTTCTAATGAATATTTATAATCGAAAATCCAACATGTATAACCCAATGTAAAAATTGTTCTTCTAAAAGATGTAAGCTTATGCCATTTTTATTTTTATTTTAACTTTATTAATATAAAGTGTCCCTACCACATACAAGTGGCTCCAAGGGGTCCCCAAATTGACCCAATGATGATCATGGTCGGGTATGTGTCCACCAATAAGGTTAGGACACGTTTTAGGGTAATTTTGTATTATTATAATATTATTTTTTAACCCTTATTTACCGGATTTACCCTTAACCATGGTAAATAAAATATTTACCACAGTAATTATTCAAAATGTCTAAAAATAAAAGTTACCTATTTACACAATTTGGACATCCTGATTCCAAATATGGAATCCATTTTTCTAAATTCAAAACACAGAAGTGGCAGAAATTAATTTAAAATTAATTCCCGCTGTCAAAACAAAAAGCGTGTTTTTAAGAGGTAATAACTATCAAAAGATTGACACTTGTTTATGTTCGGTTTAATTGTAAAATTATGTTCAATGACCAAAATTATATTAAATGGTAAAAATATATTCTAAATATACTTTAAAGCCACTCAAATTCACAATTTATCACTATTAATTATTTTGATTTAAAAAGTTGTTTTTAATTAAAATTTAGTAATTTTCACTATTCATCAAAATATAAAAGTTATCTGAAAAGTACCAAAATTTCAGCCTAGGCTAATTTCAATATTCCGAATCCAAAAATGAAGTCTATTTTGATATATAAAATATATATGATTTAAAAAAGTAGGTATTACTATTCACAACGGCTAGTTTAATTAGTTGTGGTGTGTGTTAGAACTCGAGGTTGCGTACAACACACGCTATCGCATTATTCGAAGGGAAACGTACCGTGGAAGCTTGGGGTGTTACATTATCCCCTACTTCAATAAATTGTGTCCTCGCAATTTTTAAAATTTTGCTTGGGAATATAATGGAAATTCCCACATCGGAAAAAGAGTCAATAAAACTATCACTTTAAAAGAAAGAAAGAGAGGTATAAGGGTTATCCAAGATAACCCATACTAGGATTCCATGTAAGAAAACATGGATATGGATGATAAACTAAGTGTCAAGTTCTGATGGAGAGGGATAGAAATCATGATCAGGAGAAAGTTAACAATGAGAAAACCACAAACTTGTGTTGGGACAAACGACCATTACTCTCCTAGTAGGAAAGTAAACGGACAACATTTTTTTTAAAGTTACATTACATAAGGAAGAGGAATTCATTTATGATATTGACTAAGAACATTATGAGATATAATTACATTTTAAGTAAATTTTCACTCTTTAATAAATTTCCACCACTAACTCAATTTTTTTTAAACGATGAGTATTCAAGAAGACTTGGTCACACTGGAAGAGCTAGAATAAACTTCTATAGAATCACATGATCCATGCAGGATAAACCATATATTTACATTGTCTTTGAAGATTAATCAAAACCAGAATGGTAAGTGAATGATCTAATGATCCCCCAAAAGGATATTCATTGAGATAAATATGCACTAATCTTAATTTCTAAAATTAAACCAACAATACCCCAAAGGTAAATAGATACCATTCAATAACCAATTGTCCTTAAAATCCTTTAATATAATCCAAACTAATATTGAAACCCAAAACATAGAAGAATTTGATTATGTAGTCTCCCATGTTACATTGTATCTCCAAATGACATCAAATACTCTTAAAGTCACATACTTAAAAGTAATTAACATTATCGCATATTCTCTGTTATAGGTTAATCATTTCCATAAATAACCCAAATCACTATAAATCAACAATAAAAACGTAGATAAAAATCCACCATTACTCTACAAATGAAACCCCATTGTATTCTATTTTCCTTGGGCATATAGTGTTCCTAACAAAGCGAACATCTTCCAAAATAACATTTATCACTTAATCAACAAATCATTTTCCTATACCAAGGGCATTCATTTGATAAGACATAAGAACCCAAATCATCTTATTATTGATCAATAAAATCATTTAACAAAAAAAAATAGTCACACTAACTAGGGACTTCACGTAGTCCAGTGGTAGGCGATAAATCCCAATCGAACTTTGGTTGTGGGTTCGATTCCCATAGCTTTGTCCGACGCGACGGGTTGTCACACGGTCTACGAGTTGTCCTTTTTCAAAAACTATATTTTATAATATTAGCAAAATGATATAAATTCCTCAAAATAACATAATTTAACCACAAATGTTATATCATACTTTGCATTTTCATCCCAAATTATAATAACTTATCATTTTCTCAAACCCCTATGATCATATAAAACCAAATGGTTATTTATACCTATATCCACAAGAGAAGAGACAATTATTCCTCAAATATCATTCTCACATGGCAAACTGCGGGGTTACAAATACAAGAGAAAATTATTCCAAAGTAAACCCATCAACAAGGAGTGCTAATACTTTTTAAATTTTTCTCCAACCATTTATTTCCACATAGCTTCTTCTTTGACCAAGAAAACATCCTATAGAATAGGACATTCACTCGGGTAATGGCCAGGTCCCCTACATTTATGGCAAATTACTGTAAATGTACTCTTGGGACCATTTTTATCTTCTTCCATAGTACTCTTCATTTTTCTTCGGCAATTCTCCACTTTATGTCCTTCCTTACCACACGTAAAACATTTCGTTGTCCCATTGAGACACTTTCCTGGGTGTCTCTTTCCGCATTTCCTGCATGATGAAAATTTAGGTTTCTTTTCTCCATTGTTTCCATTGCTGGAGATCTTATCATTTATCACCTTTCTCTTCCTTGTTGAGTCTGGGAGTTGGTTAATATATATGTTGTTGATCATATTTTTGGAAAACTGATTTGGCATAAAGATGATATCTTTTACGCCTATCAACATTCCATTTTGTTTCTCATCGCCACCACTGTTCCCACCTTGTACATCATTCTCAAAGTCACTATGACTTCCTTGGAATCCAGCCATTGACTAAAACTAGAAAGCATTGTGTGAGTAATAGTAGTCGTAAAATCATTTAGAGATTAAAATGTCACCATATTCTCAATTTGAAACATATTAGGATTAACCAAGGTCATTTACTCTCATCTTATGTATATATTACTTAAATTGGTTTGTAAAGAAAATGTAAATTATCCTAAGCATATCCCCCAGGAGTGTCGTAACCAAGAGTGCAGCAAGGCCCATTGTCGTGCACCGGTTCCCGTTCGAGTCTAGCTCAAAGCGGTGTTTTCGGGTTTTACCCCTAGGTACATCTGTGCCAGAGCCGCCTCTACCTGCTCGTATCCAGACAGGGATGTATTTCTCGGAAAAATCACAAAATCTCTACAATACCAAAATTCTAGGAAGTTCTTTTATACTAATCCTCAAAGATCATCTTAGGTCTACGTGATCTAATCATAGTTTATCTAAATCTAGCTTCCAAGGTTTGTACTAAACTTCCTCTGATACCAACTGTAACGCCCCGACCCTAGTTACCTAGAGTCGGTGCATTATTACATAACATTGGCATGATCACGAGAATGATCAAGTCTCGAAAGATCGATTAGTTTAGTAGCCTTGGAATAACTAGAAACATCCATAATTTTTTACATTACATCATAAAAAAAACATCTTGTCTTCATATCCCCTCATACTATCCCTGCAGGTCATTCATAAATTACTTCTTCATAATCCTGGGAAAAATAAAACATTGAAAGGGGTGAGCTCAGATGCTCAGTAAGGATAACATTATAGCATAAGCTTTCATAAATAAGCATAAACACTTAAGGCAATTTATAACTAAAACAAAAGCCTTTTAAACATGAACTTTCAACATGGTATGGCATAAATAAAATGAAATAATGCCATTTACTTATTCACATGGATATTCTACTAATCGAATAATCACATGCAAAAATCAATAACCACTTTCATAATGTTGGAATGCATAATGCCAGACTATCATAACCACATAGTCAAGGCCTCGTGCCAAGACTATAAATAAAATTTTTCCAAGGCCTTGTGCCAAGACACTAGTATGTCTCATGAGACCTACCGATGCATCGAGGAGCTATAGAGGGCTCCACCAGTCACTTATTAAGTCCAATGCATTCCCATATGAAAAGGTTTAAACATAACATAAACATTCGTATTAAAACTAGCATACGAAATGTCAATAATTTCACCATAAACTATGAATGGTATAAAAATAGAACATCCACAGTCAAACATAACTCATTTGATACAATATGGAAAATTGTATTGTATCACATTAACCTCAATCATGAATAATGAAGGATGTTGACATAGATGAAAATAATCATCATAACTATTTGAGAGAAATATCCCCCTTTTCTTGAAATCTTTTAAAAGCCACACTAT
The DNA here is from genome assembly GCA_963277665.1 of Viscum album. Taxonomy (NCBI): domain Eukaryota; kingdom Viridiplantae; phylum Streptophyta; class Magnoliopsida; order Santalales; family Viscaceae; genus Viscum; species Viscum album. Next base: position 1,274,095,630 of record OY728146.1, read on the forward strand.
TTGTCAAGAAGACATTCAAAAATAGATTTTTGAATCAAAGTGTCCCATACCACTTTGAAACTTTTAAAAGGATTCTTAATTTTAAAACTTTAATGCCCATATAAATAAATCCTTAAAACCATTTTTAAAATATGGACATTAATGAGCATGATTTAGAAGAATAATTCTTTAAAACATTTTAAAATGGTATTTTGGTTAGAGTTTCTAACCAAAATAGAGACAATTGAATACAAATAATTGAGGTAATCAAAACATTTTAATATCATGAGAATAAAGGAATTCATGATATACTATGTCAAAGTACATTATATACACCACATAAAAGTGATTTGGTGTATATCATCAAAGAAGTCTCAATGGAATGTATATTGAGATGAAATCTGTCATAATGGTTGTATCCTTAGGTTAAGGATAAATCAACGACATAATTATGTGTGACAAATATAAATACACTAAATATGATTGGATATTAAGTGTAAATAAATCAAAGTATATTCACACATATTCTTGTAAAAACAATACCAACGAATTGGATGTTTAACTCAACAAATGGAGAATGAGTTAAAATTACTCTTATCAAATTCATATCAATGAATTGAGAATTATAAATGGAGTGATTATGTGTATCAAACTTATATCCACAGGAAGGGGAGTGGAAATTATGACATAATCAAATGAATAGTGATTCCACACATAATCTTGGGGTAATATAATCAACGAAATATGCGTAAAGCCAAATGAGTGGAAATTGAAATCTCAAATTCCCTTATCGATTAGGTAACTTACGAAACAAACACCCATGAAAGAAAGATCATACCATGATTATGTAAATACCCATAAAATAAAGTATATTACACAATGAATACAATCATGGGCAGTACACATACACCACATGCAATAATTAAGTGGTGATCAATGGAATTCTCACGGAATTAAAAGTGAGATAAGAAAATCCCTTACTTTGTAATTTTTCCGTGGTCGATGGTAGGTTTACCTACTGTATAATGGTGAAATAATTGTTATTGAATAATACAATAATCATTTACTTTAATATGATATCATATATGATCTTTTAACATTGATTTGTTAAAAATATCTTAGAATTATCGTCATTTCGGGTGTTAACGGGTTCATTTTACTTTATATTCTTTGTTATGTGAGCCATATTCGTTATTAATGGGATGTATATTATTCATATCCAGAATGATATAAAGTCCTTAGATACTATTTTTAAATCATCAAATTATAATTATACTTGAATGGATATGATGGACAATGAATCTCATCGCGTTCGTGGAGACGGTAGTCCGCACGTACGCACGAACGCTACTTCCATTTAATTTTTCATTTTAAAAGAATTGAATCCAAATGATACATAGGTATATTATTATTCCAGTATAATATAATATTTTATATATGTTACTTAAGTTCATTAACACCATCCTTTATACGTTCCATGTGTGGTATGAACGAGTCATATCATTTTAAGGGGGCGGTAGTCCGCACTTCCTCAAATGAAATTATCGTATGTATATACAACATGAAAAGAATAAGGATATGGAATAAAATGGAATTACAGAAGCTTATATATAAAATATATATCATTAATATCATATTTAATTACAGTTCCATCATAATGGCCACCATGGGAGGCGGTAAGATGTATTTGAACAATCATCGTTTCGTGAGGCGTTAGTTTGCCATCCACAGAAACATTATGTTCATCATCCATTAGATGGAGTTGTGTGTATGTGTAGTTTGAATCCTTATTATAACAACATGCTAGTATATTGTGGATACTGATTTTGTTACAAAAGAAAGGAAATAAAAATATTTTGGGGGTTGGAGAAGCAAAATAAATGAAAATAATTTAAGAGAAATCGTTACCTTTAATTTAGGTAACTCACTTTGGTTGGAACCAAAGGAATTCTTGAAATGCTTTCCACCTAAGGGGAAGCTTCAAGGAGAAGGATATGGATGTGGGGAGCTTAGTTGGGCAGAGTTTGGACGAGCCAAGTGGCTTGAGAGGTGTGAGGAATGAGTAGAAGTGGTCTCCTTTTATAAGGGAGAAGAGGGGCTCTTTAGGAAAGAGTGAAAGTATTACTTTATAATATATTTATATTCGGTTTATAATGGTCCAAAAATCATTGAGGTAGAAGATAAGATGACTAATATTCTAAATAACATCAACCAATAATAATTGGACAGGTTTTAGATAATATTTTAATCATTATAATCTTATTTATTTAAATGATTTATTAATGAGGTAAACATTGCATCATTATTGTGTCATTAATAATTTAAATTATTTGATGTCTAAAAATTATAAATAAAATATCATTATGTAGGAAAACCTTTTAGATTTCTAATGAATATTTATAATCGAAAATCCAACATGTATAACCCAATGTAAAAATTGTTCTTCTAAAAGATGTAAGCTTATGCCATTTTTATTTTTATTTTCACTTTATTAATATAAAGTGTCCCTACCACATACAAGTGGCTCCAAGGGGTCCCCAAATTGACCCAAGGATGCTCATGGTCGGGTATGTGTCCACAAATAAGGTTAGAACACGTTTTAGGGTAATTTTGTATTATTATAATATTATTTTTTAACCCTTATTTACGGATTTACCCTTAACCATGGTAAATAAAATATTTACCACATTAATTATTCAAAATGTATAAAAATAAAAGTTACCTATTTACACAATTTGGACATCCTGATTCCAAATATGGAATCCATTTTTCTAAATTCAAAACACAGAAGTGGCAGAAATTAATTTAAAATTAATTCCCGCTGTCAAAACAAAAAGCGTGTTTTTAAGAGGTAATAACTATCAAAAGATTGACACTTGTTTATGTTCGGTTTAATTGTAAAATTAGGTCCAATGACCAAAATTATATTAAATGGTAAAAATATATTCTAAATATACTTTAAAACCACTCAAATTCACAATTTATCACTATTAATTATTTTGATTAAAAAAGTTGATTTTAATTAAAATTTAGTAATTTTCACTATTCATCAAAATATAAAAGTTATCCGAAAAGTACCAAAATTTCAGCCTAGGCTAATTTCAATATTCCGAATCCAAAAATGAAGTCTATTTTGAAATATAAAATATATATGATTTCAAAAAGTAGGTATTACTATTCACAACGGCTAGTTTAATTAGTTGTGGTGTGTGTTAGAACTCGAGGTTGCGTACAACACACGCTATCGCATTATTCGAAGGGAAACGTACCGTGGAAGCTTGGGGTTTTACACTCCCTACATACATGCTTCCTTAAATGGGTTATCACATAAAAATGAATAGATCATAAAAAAATATTCTCCCCCTTTTCTATTTTATCCAAAGACTAGATGAGATATGTGAAAATAATATACCTCAATGATGATGAGAAGGAGGCCAGAAGCCCATGTTCAACCTCATTTTATGAAATGGTTTCTTTCGTAATGGTTTTATGAAAATATAATAAACATGTTATAATATAATAACATACTATAGCTTCAATTAATTATTCTTTATAATATAATTGAGGAATTTATATTTTATGTCAATATTTTTTTAATTAAAATTTTCTACCATATTTATTTTATAGATGATATCACTTTGATTATCACAACACAATAGCAAGGGAATCATTATTTCAAGAAGTAAATCTCCAAACTGAGTCTTAATCCACATAAGTTGTGTACAATCATGAGTGGACTCAACATAATCATATTCATATGTGAAAAGAGTTATTGAATTATATTTATTTGTTTTCCAAGTATCACAACATTTACATTGAATAAAAACCCTACTAGATGTTGAAATAATATCTTCTATATTTCAAGACTAATAAATATTTTAATAGACAAATAATTCAATATTTTTTGAACCATAAAATGAGATTTGTAATTTTTTAGTGACTTTTATATATGTAAGAATTCTTTTTCCGGCCAAAAAATGTGACTATTTTGAATCACTTTGAAAATTTTCATTTATGGTAACATGATAAATAATGTCATGTATATATGAATTCATGTAGAAATATATCTAATTATCTTTGAAAACACATAATGATGTACTATATTCCTATATAAATTATTAGAAAACAATATTACCACTGAAATAGGTGTGGAAATAGGATTTGAATTATCCATTTGTAACATTTTGATTAATTCCTTAGAAAACCTTTTTTGAGAATGAAATTTACGATTACTATTTTTTGACATTTCAATCCCAATAAATTATTTAATTTCACTTATATTGGACTTATTATTGAAATTCTTAATCTATTCATACAATCTTTCAGAACATCTTCCATCATTACCTTCAAAGATAATGTGATCAATATAAATAATTATAATGATTTATCACTCATGACATTATATGATGTATAGATGGCTATGGACTCTTATTTTATTAACAATAACTCTCCACAAGAAATTATCTAACATAGACATTATGGCCCTTGGAGCTTTTTTTAGTTGATAACATGATTTTTTAACTTGTGCACAAAACATTCATATTTTATAACAAAACTTCCACATGGTGGTTAAATATAAACTACCTTACTAATATCCCCATTTAGAAATATGGACATCCAATCCTTCTAAAGTAATTTGGGACTTTATTGTGAAGTTATAGAAATAAAAATTTGGAATTTTCGTAACCCTTACACTAAAGAAAAATTATCATAAAAAACAATTCCTTCATATTTTGAGTATCCTTTACACACTAGTAATTCATTTTTTTCTTATCAATTAAACAAAATCATTCATATTATTATAGAAAACACAGATTGAACAAATTACATTTTTTTATTTGGCTTGGGTATGACTTCCCAAGTTACATTATTCTCAATGTGACCTAGTTGTTCATTCATTTCCTAAAAACATTCATATATAATCAAAAACATCACTGACATCATTCATCTCAGCATTGGAATATAAATAATTTTGTATAACTTCATTTTATGATTTTCTTGTTTGAACCATTTGATGTTGATAACAAATATTATTTTTATCTTCCACTTTCTTCCACATTTTGGGATTAGATTTTAAATATTCTTCCTCTTCACATGAAATGGATCGGTGTTATTCTTCTTTTTGATTAGGATTAAAATTTTCAGTATCATTATCTAAATTGTTAATGAGAATTCATCCTCCCTTTTCAACTTCTTTTTTTCATGTGGAAATCCATGTCATAATGGGTGTGAAAATATAGGATTCACAGGGAATTATTCATATGTGTTTTTCTTTTGATGATTGATGTTCTAAACACATAATGGTGTACCATTGCTCAAGAAAAAAAGTTACATATATTCAGGAGACCCTTAACACCTTTACCCAATCCAGTTGGTCACATAGCCTAAAGTGGAACTCCATAGGCCCTATATGATTCTGAATTTTATTAAGAGTTTATCAGTGCTTGTATGAGGATAATATACCTTGATGATCATAATAACACAATCTTCTAAAAGATAATAAATATGAGAATAAAGTAAAATAATGTAAGTGGATAAAATGATAGAAAATATATAATAAACTAATATAAGTTCATTCATGAACATAGTATAATATTAACGAGACTGACAGACATCATGTGATATAATAATTAAAATAATGAATAATCCACAAGGGATAACTTCATGAGCATCCTATGCTTTGTCTTAACCATGTGCTCGAAATATTCCATGTTCATGTCTAATAATAGGTATCATAAACCACAATCATTAAGCTGCAACATTTTAATAATCTAGGGATTCCTAGTGAAATAGCACCCCAAATTGGGTGTGAGATATAATCAGTATCACACCACCCATTGAATGTAATCAAATTTTCGCTCGGAATATAAAATAATGTAGTGTGCATGTGTATCAATGGTAAAGAGATTCTGTAAATTAAGATGAAAACATATCAATCCAAGTTCCTAATGGAAAACTAGCTATACAAAACTACTTAATCCTAAGTTTGAAATGTATCTGAGTATGTTCAATAATATATATAAATATTCATATATGTATTCATTGATATCCGAAAAAATATACATGAATCAGTGAGGACCGATTGATTACATCCAATGCATCTACATAATAATAAAATATGTTTCTAATTTTAATAGGTGACATCAACCCCAATGATATTAGATTAATAACAACAAGGGGTTCCATTCATAGTGATTTGATTTCAATTATTTATAATACAATGGAATCCATGTATAGGGACTACATTCCCAAGTATCATGTTATAGGTGACCCAAATCCCATGGACACCTCACCTAGGGATAACATGCACGAATATCATAATATAAGGGATTTAATACATAAGGAATATTATCCAATGTATCATTTCAGAAGGGATTTAATACATGAGTATCATATTATAAGAGATTTCGTGTTCATGTATCACATTATTTAATAACATAAATAATAATGTGGATATTTCCATAAACATCCTATGACACAAGTCAAGTACAAAATTTGGGTCGTTAAATTATTAAGTAATTGAGAAGTTAATGGGAAGGTCCAAGCCACTACTGATTTATCATGTCAGATGGGTCACAAATTTAATTCATTTTTTTGACAAAAGACATGTTTAGATCCTTACCATTAGCTTTCCATTTCAATCAGTCACTTAATTATCCATGATATTACCCATTACATTAATAAATTTATATGTAAGTAATTCAGGGTCCATTCAGGCACACATAACCATTTATAATTTTAAACAACCCATTTATCATTAATTAATGAATTCTCAATCTAGGTCCAATTATAATGAATTTATATTAAGGGACATTAATAAGACACACCCAATGGGTGGACCATGTTGTTTTCACCGACCACTAATCATAAAAAACATGTTTAACGAAGGGTTTACATCATTCTTCTAAAAAACTGTTAATGTTATTTAATAGTTTTTCAGACAATTAAAAGAAAATATATTATTTAGAACAGTGAAATAATATATTCATAATATGAAAATAATATTAAATTCCATATACCATCTACGTTATAAATATGAAGCTCCACTCATCCAATAACGGACCTTGATTTGTTGATGAATAAGTAAAATTAGAAGACTCGTAAATTCCTTAGAAAAAGTTGATAATTATATAACATGAAGATAAAATTGAAGAAGGTGAACAAAAATATTATATAAAAGACAGGGATCCATAATATTAATTATATGCTTCCATCATATATCAATACTATTCAATTTGACCAAGAATGATGGTTAAACCACCATAAGAACCAATAATAGGAGTTGTGTGCATGAATGATGCCTTATAGGGAAATGCGAGAATCAAATGGGGTGAAATACATTTATGGGAGGTTAAAAGGTAATTTTACCCCTTTTACTGAGGTATACAGATAGGATATACATTTTTCTGAAGTGTGTTCCAATTGTGCAGCTCACACAACCCAAGACACATACCCTTTAAGGTTTCTCTACATTATTTTGGCTAACTATGTACCAACTTTGATGTTCTACACATTAAATGGAACTAACCATGTAGAATATGTACCTGATTAGTAAAATGGTGCACACACATTTTTTCTAACATGTAAAATTTTCATCACTTATTTTTCACTATTGTGTACACCTCTATTCAGAGTATTATAAACAATGTGACACCACTTACAAGAACACCCAATCACATCTACTGGTTTCATGGTTTGAAAAAATTGTATACGGATGCTATTTATACATTATGGATATATTTTAGAGACCATATCTCTCAAAACTAATAACAACATCTAAGGTACCCATCTTCTTAAAATCGTGTCAATAAACACAACATTTATGTGTTCTAACTTCCATTTTTACCTTCTAAGAATCAATTTAATATTTTGAATATACACTGAATTGAAAAATTAAAAATCTATTTATAATTTAATTAGATGAAAAAATAATATATTATAATCATTCCAATATAGAACATACAATATATTATATATATTACAAATATAAAGTGACCAACACACTTCCTACTCAGATCACGACGTGTCGTTTATATGATATATAATAATTTTCAAATACACAAAGAACCTCAAGGAACCAAATTAAACATGTGGTACTTATGATTCTAAAATTGTATATTATACTCATAATTTAAACTAAAATTGTGATATGATGAATATGCAGTCTTGTCTTTCATGAGAATCAACATCAAATCATTTTATTTCATCAATATACATATGGAACTCCCAATCAAAGGTTCCAAATTGAAATGAATAATTCTGAATTGCATCTCTCCCACCATAAAAATTTCCCAAAAAGGCACATTATTAATATCCTAGTGACATAATCAAAACCCTTATCAATATAAAATATTGGTTATAATCCCTCAGGACCAACATAGATTGGATGCACCAGTTATTCCTTCAAAAGACCTATAAATACCATTTTAGCTTCACTTATCCCTTCCTCAAGGCATGATAGTTCCTCTTCAATAACAAAATTAAACAACTGAAAAAGGGAACCATGGTTGAAATGAGTATGAATGATTATTTTTAAAATGTTTGGCTCTTATAGTCAATGTGTCACCCAAACAAGATTTTAAAACAATACTATACTATGTTCCAATATTTTTTTAAGATCACTCATCAAAGACTATAATTAAATTCTTATGGAATATCCATAAAAAACATTCTTCTAATCAAAATATAACATACCATAACTAATATTATTCTTATTCATAATGAAATATTCATTAACATTTACTCTGGTCTTAATTACCACATCTAATTTCAAAATATATACATAATTTATTTTGTACGTATAACACACTTGGACTATCATTGTACATTATTTCCATTAATTTAGCATCATATGAATGTCAAAAAAATCTTGTAACAACTATTCTCAAATTCAACATCAGTTCCCACATGATGTTCTCCCACCCTAAAATGAAATCCGTCTCCCCTCCTATGCATCATCCTTTCCATCACTCTAATAAAAATGTATCTTTATTATCATAGCCATTGACCAAATATAATTATTTTAATGGCTAGAGATAGCTCATCCTAATTGATATCATAAACATTATCCTTGACTAATTCACACATCATAAGCACATTTATCACAGAGAATTAATATTTTTAATAACAACTATGGTCATAACCCTCTAACGTCCAATATTGTAATACACACTATATGGATTTCCATAAAATCAGTCCTTGAATTCTAGTCTCACGGATTCCCTCTATAATAAACTAGTAATATGTTGTGAGGTATCCCTACAAGCACCGAACCTTAAACATTACATAATCATTGGTTTTGATCAAGAATTTACATTCATTCAAAATTATTTTCATTTCAGTTTTACTGTTTTAGAGAATTAGGATATAACTATTAAATTACATCTCAAATATTACAATGTAGACACTTCTACACTATCAAATTTTTACCAAACAATAATACTCATTAAAAAAATAGAATTATTTTCATGGTAAAAATATTCATGAATTATTTCATTCCCTTACATTTCCTTATAAACTTTAAAAAACATTTCAAAAACCTGGAATGAGTATAAAAAGATCTGTAAGGGATATAAAATATGTAATGAAAACATTATTCCATGAATACACACAAATTAAAAAAATTATACATTTAATCATAATACATATGCTCTTTAACATACCTACTGAAATCATAAGATTTTTGTATAACTCATAGACATCATAAATCATAATGGTAACATGATGCATCAATAACATACATACATTGTAAATTTTATAGCCATAAAGGGAGAATATTCATGGTTATATTTGGAATACCAAACACACTATATTCCCTAAATCTCATAGGAGAAACCTTATTTTTTACAACTGTCACATTAAAAAAATGCATTGGAGAGCTATCATGGGCTCACCCCCATTAGATTATCACAAATCTACCCATAGACGTAAACAATTACTAAGAACCATAACATAATTATAACACATGAACAAGAATAAGAGAAAAATAACATTTTCCCACTGCAATAATAAGACATCATTCCAGTATATTGATATAACCAATCCATTCATAAAACCATTTTCAATAATAAATACCTAAAAAGGAAATATGTAATTTAGTTTTATTTTTAAAAACATTATGGATTGTAGAGGAAGACAAATATCTAATAATGTTATTGGCAGTTGAAAGGTTGTTTTCGCTTCATATTTAAAAGAAACATTCCTTTTTTCCTTTAGTAAAACATTTCATAAAAATTATTCCATTTTGAAAACCATTAAATGAGATAAAAATTCAAAGGGTTTGATTATACACCGTATAAAAAGAGGTAATGTATAAAACAAATTATGCCTTAATGAATGGAGATTTATATGGGGTCCCTTACAAAGATCATGACATTAGATTAAGGATAAATCAATGACATAAATATGTGTGACAAATATAAATACACCCAATATAAGTTGATATTCAGTGTAAATATATAATATTTCACTCACACATATTCTTGGAACAACAAAACCAATTACATTGATATTTAACTTTGTGTATGAAGATTGACTAAAGATTTCCCTTTCCTCAAATCTGACATGTCACATTCATTATTTATAATCCCAAATAATAAACATAGTTTTTTATACATTCATGATAACATTTTTCAATATTATTTTTCCTTTTATATCAGCTATAACCATGTTATAAAATAATACATAACTATTTAAGTTAATATTGGTCATTTTATCTGTATTTGGCACTTCAGTTGAAAATGAACTTGTTAGATGTAAATTCTCCCTGTGGAAAGAATTACATCATATTTAAAATATTATTCATGATTTAAATATCATATATATCTATTATATGTTTATATAAAATCTTCCACAATAATTTGAGATAATATATGAAAATCACCCTTTATGGGGACGGTAGGCCATACATACGCGTGAACACTAAGTTTATTTATTTTTCTTATTAATGGAATGGAAAATAAATGATAGAAAGATATATTATAATTTTAGTATAACATATCTGTAATATATGTTATATAGGTTCCTTAATTTCATCTTTTATACATTCCATTTATAGAATGAACATGTCATATCACTTTGAGGGGGTGGTAGACCCTACTTCCTCAAATGAAATTATCTTATTTATACATTATGGAAATCATAATGGTATGTTGTAAATAAAAATCTTATAAGCATATAGTCAATAAAAATATAATATATATCATATTTGTTCATTTAATTAATGTATATAATGTTTTTTTAATGAAGATCATGTAGAATGAATCATATTTCATTGTGGAGATGCAATGTCGTACGTAAGAATGAGTTACGATATCATTCACATAATGGTTAAAAGATATAAAATTGGATTGTATATTAATTATATAGAATAATTTTTTTATATTAATTATTTAGATCAATAATAATCATTATTATACATATTGAAATTATGTCATTTTTAATAACAAATTACACCATAGTGTGGAGACGGTAAGTCATACGTACGCATGCATGATGATATTGTTATTCGTAGGATCGATAAAAGGAGGTATAAAGTTTTACTATATTTATAATAACATATAATCATGTATAATATACTATATTTTTTATTTTATTATGGGAATTAAATAATAATAGGATGTAGAAGAAGAAATGAACTTGGAATGATGTTATGAAACTATTACCTCCTTCCTTTTGATTTTAAACAAAGGGCTCTTTGGGATAGGTTTCTACCCAAAGTGTGGCCTCTTGGAAGAATTGAGGTATTTTGGGATATTATTTTTTTATATGTTAGATAATACAATGGGATTTTTAGGTGTGATTATGTGGGTAAATGTGGTGGCATTGAATAAGAGAGAGGAGGGGCACATTATCAAAGTCTGGAAATATTATTCTATTATAAAATGATTTTAGAAAAATTTTACATTTAAAGTGATAAAGATAGAGGATAATATGAGTATGGGTCTAAATATTCACAACTATTAGTTTTTAGAAATGTTTACATCCCCAAATTAACATTACCTTTTAGCTTTAACCATTAGTAAAAAACATTAATCTTACCATATCTTCTTGTATCTATATAATATATTGTTAGTATATTTACTTTTTAATGAAAATAGATCCAAATGTAGTTATTAATAGAAAATTTGAACATTATATAAGTCATTTAACTGAATATTATGTTTTTTACTATTATATAAATTAATAAAATAGTATTTGGTTTTAAAAACACATTTATGTCAATTTTGACCCTAATCAGTAATTGATTTTTTTGTTAATGACATAAAAACATTATTACTTCAAACAAAATTAATTAGCCCATTCCTGGAATGTTAAATTCATACAAAAAATTTCTTGGATGGCATAAAAATGTTCATGATACATTTAATTAATCATTTATAATATTATTTATTAGAATCATTCATTTATAATATAATCACTACATCATAATTGTGTTATAAATAATTTTATTTATTTAATGTCTAAAAATTATAAATAAAATACCATGATGTAGGAAAACTTTTTATCTTTACAATGACTACTTATATTTAAAATATCATCTATATAACCTTATATTAATTTTTTTTATAAAATGATACATGTTTATGTCTTATTTTCATTTTTTATAAATTAAAAAATTTAAAATGACATATTTCACACCCATGTGGGTCCCAAATAACAAAATTTCATCATATGGATTCTAATGGTTGGAAGTTACTATTAAAAGTGTTAAAACATAAAAGGCACCTGTTTACATAATTTGGACAATATGATTACAAATAAACAATCCACATTTCCTAATTCAATATATATAATTGTTATAAATTAATTTAAATTTAATTTCTATTTTCAAAACCAGAAAACGAGTTTTGAAGAATTAAAAACTATCAAAAGATTGACATTTATTTATGTCCAATTAAAATGCGAAATTATTTCCAATGACCATAATTGGATTAAATGATAAAAATAATACAACTATTCATTAAAACTATTTAAATAGAAAATCTATCAATATTAATAAATTAAACGAAATCGATGTTTTGAATTAAAATATAGTATTTTCACTGTTTACTAAAAACTAAATTTTATCATAGAAATACCAAAGGTTAATATTGAAGTCACTATTCTAAATAAAATTACTATTTTAACATATATATCATACAAAACATAAAAAAATATTTTCAAAAATGGTTCTACATTAGTAGGTGGTAAAACCATCTATTAGTAATACTAGATTATTTTATGCTTAAAATTGGATTCATTATACTTTTAAGCCTCTAAAATTCATTGGATAAATTTAGAAACATTTAACAAATATTTAAAATCATAATATAGTTAGTTATGTTAATTCTTAGTAATACAATAGCCTGGAGGTAACTACCATTTAAAATATTAATATTATTTTTGTATTGTTTTTGGTATAACATAGTGTTGTGTGAAACATAAGATTTCCGAGAAATACATTGTTGTGGGTCAAGTACGATATCATTCATAGTATACCCATTAAACTAAAATGAATATTAAATTAAAAAATATTAATATATATAAAAATTTATTATTGTATAAATACCTGGGATGTTATATCATTCCCCAATTTAGGAAATTTCATCCTCACAATTTTAAAATTGGGCTTAGAAACGTCATTGAAAATAAGACACTAGAAAAGGAGTAAATAAAAATATCACATTAAAAGAAAACGTAGAAGTAAAAAGATCACCCGAGATAATATAAACTAGGATTCCATATAGAAAATATAGATATGGAATAGAAACTATATATCTTGTTATCATTAAGAGTGATAAAAAATAGTCGGGTAAAGTTAACAACTAAAAAACTATAAACATGTAATTGGTTAAATGGTCATTTATTTTCCTGTAGGAAATGTAAAAAAATGTTTTTATTTTAAGGTAATTTTCATAATGATGGGGAATATATTTATAAATTTTAATAAGAACATAAGAAAATATACATTCTTTTCACGTAGAGTTTCACCATTTAATAAATATCTACAAAAAATAAATCCATTATCAAAATGATGAGTATTAAAGATTACATCTTCACACTAATGAAATTGAATAATCTTTTAGAAAATCACATAATCCACAAAAGATGAACTATACATTTACCCTATCCTTAAACATTAACCAAAACCAAAATGGTTAGTAAAAGATCAGATAATCTTCAAAAAGGACAATACATTATAAAATGAAATACTACTCTTAATATTTAAAATCCTACAAACTATAACTAATGTTCAACAAAGACCATTTAATAAAAAACTGACCTTAAAATTATTCAATGGAATCCAAACTATGATTGAAACCAAAAAAGTTTAAGGAATTGATCACCTAGTCATCATTGATAAATCTTAACAGTTATCTCTAAATAACATCAACTACTCTTAATGTCTCGTACATAAAAGTAACTAACCTAATAACATCTGCTCCATGTTTATTTAATCATTTCCCAAAATAACCCAAATTTCCATATGTCGATAAAAAAACATAGATTCTTCCAATATAAAAATTAAACCATTACTCCTCAAATGAAATCCCATACTATTATATTTTCCTTCGGAATACGATGTTACCAAACAAGATAAAATCTTCCAAAATCACATTTATCACTTAATTACTAAATCATTCTCCTATACTAAGGAAATACATTTTATAAATCATAAGTTCCCAAAATATACTTATTTAGGATCCATAAAATAATATATATAAAATGAATTAGTAAAACTGACTAGGGACATAATGTAGGCAGGTGGTAGGTGGTAATGTTTTGTCACACTTCGGTTGTGGTTTTGATTCCCATGACCATGTTCGATGCACTAGGTTATCAGAATTTCAATGGGCTTTCTTTATCTAAAACTATATAATTATTAAAAACCTTCCCAAAATGATAGAAAATCTCTAAAAATAACCATAACATAATTTAACCTTAATATTATCTTAAGCCTTTCGTTTTTCATCTCAGAATATAATAAACCATAATTACCTAAAAAACTATTATCATAAAAACCCTTAATATTCCTTATAATTATATAAGGAAAATAAAATTTAATTATTCCTAAATT
The DNA here is from genome assembly GCA_963277665.1 of Viscum album. NCBI lineage: Eukaryota > Viridiplantae > Streptophyta > Magnoliopsida > Santalales > Viscaceae > Viscum > Viscum album. Next base: position 1,274,110,667 of record OY728146.1, read on the forward strand.
ATCATTTTCACATATAAAACTTCATAGTTACACATACTAGATAAAATTCATTCAAACTATTCCTATAAACAAAATATCATTAATAATTTTAAAAATTTCATAACCCCAAGATCTAAAATAGCTCTCAAATTTAAAAAATTTAGAATTCTAAATCATCTAAAATTATTCATGATACCTTAACCATATTTTTTTAACATATATCATAATAATTATTTAAAAAACTATGGATCATGTCTTAAGATTATGTTATTTAAAGAAATTATAAATTAATTAATCAATACCTTTCATATGTCATTTTCAATTTCCATATATTCAATTGGAATAGTATTATATATTTATAGACATATATTTTTAGGTTCTTGTTGATCCTATTAATGACCATTCTTCAATAGAAATATATTTTCAAAGTGACCATACTCCCCACATTTAAAAAATCAAATGATTAATTTGAAAGAACTTATTTCCCTTTCCTGGAGTCAACTGAACACATCCTTTTTCCATAGAAGGTTATTTCTATATAATATTCATTAACATATATTTATATAATACTCTAATCCCTTTGAAACATTTTCCTAGGTGTTTCTTTTCACATCCTTGACACCGTGGTTGTTGAATATACATACTTTTATGACTATTACAAGGACATCTATAGGGATTCATTTCTCCCATATATGACAGCATAGAAAAATCCCTAAGGTTCGAATGGTTTATACTTAATCCATATTTTTGGTTAATAATTACCATAAGAGTTATCATTATATATCCCAATAGATTTTCTTTCATATTATGAGAACCAAAAATCTTTCCTTTATATCCATTGTAACATTGGTTCTTGTTAGATCCAACCATATACTAAAACAAAAAAATTTCTGTGTGATTATATTAATAAAATCCTCATACAATATCATAATTGATCGGTAAAAAATAAGATAATCTTATTCATGTAATCTTAATCTCATTAAATTTATCTAAAATTACTATGAATGTTTATAATATGGTAACCATTTTGGTTATATAAATCATGTCACTTATGTTTAAATAACATCATAACCTCTAAAGTTATCTAAACCAACCTCTAATACCAACTGTATGGCCCTTACATTAAACATTACCTAATCTGGAATTTTCATCAATAATTTAAATTATAACACATTTAATATCTTGTTAGGTTTAGTGTTTTAGAAAATTAATCCATAAATATTACATTACATATCAAATATTATAAATTAGACACTTCTACACTATGCAATTTTTTTACAATAATAAAACTCCTTAAAAAATAAAAATTCATTTCATTAAAAAAATATTATCCAATTATTCCTTACTATTACCTTTCCTTATACCCTATAAAGAACATTACCAAAGAAAACATGGGATGATAATAAAAAACTCAATAAGGCATATAAAATAAGTAAAGAAAACATTTGTCCCTGAATACATACAAATCAATGAAATAATACTTTTTACTCATAAAACATAATAAATTTATCGTACTTCATGAATTCATAAGATTTATGACTAAATCATAGAAATCATAAATCATAATGGTAACATGTGGAATCTATAATATACTTACATTTTAGAATTCACAGCCACATATGGAGTAACCTTAAAAGTTTCATTTAGAATAACAATCATAGTATATTCGCTAAATCTATTAGGAGAATCCTTAAAATATTCCTCTATTATGTTACCAAATTTATTTGAGTTATATCATGGGTCCACCTGCCAATGTTTTATAATGGAACCACCTATAGACATATGAAATAACTATAACATAATGAGAACACATGAACAAGCATGAAAGAAAAATAACATTTCCACATTTCAATCATAAGAAATAATTTCAATAAATTGATATAATCAATACATTATTATAAAATTTAAAACATAAAAATACCTAAAAAGAAATATTTTACATAATTTTCTATTTAAAAACAATATTACTTGTAGACGAAGAAAAATATAAAATAATTCTCATGGAAGTGGAATGTTCGTTGTTGCAGTGTAAGTTAAAAAAATCCCATTTTGTTTAGAAAAAAACATTGTGAAAAATGATTCCCTTTTTAAAGCCAATATAAGTGGATATTCAGTTTAAAATAATAAAATTCATTAAAACATAGTATTGGGAAAATTTAACCAATGACATGGATATTTAACTCAATAAATGATGATTGAGTTTAGATTTCCCTTAGCCCAAATATAACTTGTCGCGTTCATTATTAATATTCCTGAATAATAAAAATAGTTTAATTTATACATTATTGGTAATTTGTCTCGTGTTTTTAGTCATTTTATATAACACATATCCATTATACAAAAAATACAAAATTATTTACGATCGTATTTGTCATTTTGTCGATATTCGGTATGTGAGTGGAAAATGAACTTGATTGATGTAAATTTCCCATATTGTCATAAGTAAATTATCAATGTAATATAATTAATTAGTAAAATAACTTATATATCCAAAATATATTTCTTTATAAAATTCCATATCATTTGGAGATAATAAATGAAATTAACCATTCACAGATACGATAGGTCCTACGTACGCATAATCACTACATTCATTTCTTTGTCATACTAAAATAATTAAAAATAAATTATACATATGTATATTATAAATAAAATATAATATCTATGATATATATGTAATATTTTTTAATTAAATCCAACAATTATACATTCCATTTATGTAATGAACGAGTCATATCACTTCGAGGGGGCTGTAGTACACACTACATCAAATGAAATTATTATATTTACGAATTATTGAAAACATAAAGGTGTGTTGTAAATAAAAAATAGATAAGACTAGAGTAAATATAAATGTAATGTATATCATATTTATTCATTTTATTAATTTATATAATTGTTGTTTAATGATCATAATGTAGAAGGAATCACATCGCATCATGGAGATGGTAGTTCGTAGGTACACATGAGTGATGATCTCATTAACTTAATGGTTAAACGATAAAAAATTGGATGGTATATGAATTGTATAGAATAATTATCATGTTATAGTCATTATTTAAGTCCATTATACTAATCATTATAGAAATCCATATTTTTTTCTTGTAGAATAACAAAATACACCATGACCTATAGACGGTAAGCCATATTTACGCACACATGGTGATATTATTATTCATATGACAAATAAAGGAAGGATTAATGTTGACCAACAATTATTATAAGAACTCGTAACATATAAAATATTGTATTTATTATTTTATTTTGGAAAAAACATAACACGTTAAATTTGAGGAAAAAAATAATTTTAAATGATGTGACAAAACAAATAACTTTTTTTCAAGTATCTCCTTTTTATTTTCAAAAAATGTCTCTGTATGATGCATTTATGCTGAATGTGTGGCCTATATGAGAAATTTAGGGGTTTTGGGAGATTATTTTAGAATAATTTGGAGGGGAAAATGGACTTGAGATTTGTTATCAAGTGATTATAGGTTGTGTCCTTTTATAAGAAGGGGGAGGGGAACATTATAAATTTCTTAAAATATAAATTTATTATAGAATGATTTTCAAATTATAATAGTCCTAGATTGATAATTTTAGAAGATAAGATTAATATGGGTCTGAATCCTTTCATCCAATATGTCTTATAATATTTTAGGTCACAAAATCAACCTTATCCTTTAACATTAATAGTCGGTTAAAAACATTTACTCTAACCATGACTTCATGTATCTTCGTAATATATGGTTAATATTTTTACCATAAAATGAAAATCAAATTTTATATGGATCAGTAATGAATTTTCTACCATTATATAAATAATCTGGACTAAAATTTGATTTTTTGGACTATTATATCATTTAATAAAATAGTATTAATTTTTAAAAAATCATTTATCTCAATTTTGTCCCTAATTAGTAATTGATTTTTTAAGTCATAAAAGCATTAATAATTTTATAAAAATTCATTAACTCATCCATAAAATGTAAATTTTATCCAAAAAATCTTCTATGACATCAAAATTTTAATATTACATATAATGTATATCTATAATATCATTTAATTTAATCATTCATTAATCAGGTAATCATTATATCATCATTATTTCATAAATACATTTATTTATCTAATTTCCAAAAATTGTGAACATAGAACCATGTTTTAGTAAATATTTTATATTACCAATGATTATTTGTATTCAAATAGATTAGTTATATATCTTGGTATTAAATTTTTATTAATAAAGGATACATGTTTATGTTATATTTTCGTTTTTTTAAATTAAATATTATAAAATGTCATTTTCCAACCCTAGTGGCTCCAAAATGAAAATAATTCATCCTATGTATGATACTGACCCTAAATATCTCCTACAATAGAATTATAACATGTTTTTTGGTCGATTTATATTATAATAATATTAAATTTTACATATAATTACCTTATTTACCCTTTGAGAATGGTAAATAAAAATAACTACCGAAGATACAATTCATAATGTCCCAAACTAAATGGTACCAATTTATATAATTTGGACCTTATGATTCTAAATATGAAATCCAATTATTTAAATTCAAAACACATAATTGTTAAAAATTAATGTGAAAATAATTCCTTTTGTCAAAACCAGAAAACATGTTTTTAAGAAGTAAAAACTATCAGAAGATTCACACATATCTATGTCAAATAAAAATGTGAAATTACATATAGTTACCATAATTAAATTTAATTATAATAAAATAGTACAATTAAAAGTTAATCATAGTTATAATGATAATATATCAATATGAATAAATAATATGAAAAGGTAGTTTTCAATTAAAATCAAGTATTTTTTAGAATAAATTAAAAATTTATTTTTATCAGAAAAATTATCAAAAGGAAAATTCGATGCCCCCTTCTAAACAAGAATTTTATTTTATCATATAGAACATATAAAAGTGAAAGAAACTATTCTTAAAAAGGGCACACCATCAAAAGGTAGTAAAACAACTTTTCGAAATATTTCAGATTTCAATGCTAAAATTTGGATTCATTCAAATTTTAATCCTCTAAAATTCATTGGATAAAATTTTTCAAAATCATAAAATATCTACAATAATTATATAGTTAATTTTGTTCATTCTCACCAATACAACGACTAGGCATTAACTACCATTTAAAAAAAATATTATTGTATTATTTTTTAGTATAAATTAGTGTTGTGTGGAATGTATGATTTTGGAAAAAACCATTGTTGCCTGCCGAGTATGAAATAGTACATAGTAACCCATTTTAACTAAAATTAAAATCAAATTAAAAATATTAATAGATATTAAAATTTATTATTCTATAAATACTGGGGTTGTTTTAATCTTAGTTTATATTTGTAACACTCTCAGTGTACTTTGGATGATGTCAAGAAAAGAGGATTGATCTCCGTAATATAGGAATATATTGAGATTTCCTGAAAAAGTTTTTACAGCTCAATCCAGGACACACATACATAAAAAATTACATATATATTTTTTTACCAACACATGAAACCACATCTCCTAAAAATTAATTTAATGGTCCTTCCCTCGGACAAATATTTCACGCCATCTGATTTATACTAAATTTTCCCTTATCACACAGTTATTTTATTAATTTATTAAATTTCCCCTTATCACACAGTTCTTTTTTTACCAACACATTAAACTACATCTTCATTCCTATATTTTTTTAATTATATTTTTGTGTTATTTATTAAATTAATGTGTTCTAATAAACCAATCCTTACTAGTGCCAGCTATTAAAAACCCATGCAAGTATTTTAGTAATATTTTCATTAATAAATCATTAGTGGGTGTGAGTTGGGATACCAAATAATTATTATTATAATTTTTGATTGAATCTTTGTTTATAAAAAATTTATATTATTATTTATATTTTGATTGAAATTGAATATATCACGTGTTACCTATGGTTACTTTGTTTGATTTATTTTATTATATGTGGATTGGTATTGTATTTTTATTGTGTTTTTTTATTAAATTAAAAAATTATTATATGTTTTTTTCTCAAACCATATCATAAATTAAAAATAATTATTAACTATTAAATATCATATTTTCCTCTAACATTTTTCTATCTGAAAGAAAATCGAGTACAATGTTTGAAAGGATTCTTCTAACATTGATTGAAGAAATACAGTTGAATAAGAGCTACATAAATAGAATATAGAGATTATGGCTCCCACCATGCCATTTTTTCATTGTTTTTATGGTTTATTTGTAATTTCTTTGTACCTAGATGGAATATTTTTTTGATTTTGTTATATTTGTAATATTTCTTCATTTAGTTTAACTATTAAATATATTTATAATTACAATATTGTGATATTTTTTTTTAATTTTCTTATATTGTAATTTTATTATAAATTTTTATACTAATGATATCTATAATAATGTATGATACATATATTATTTTAAATTAATATAAAAATATAATAACATATAATAATTTAGATAATTATAATTCACTCTATAATAAAATAATAATGATTACTATTACTCATAAAAAGTATCTATATAAACATAATTTTTTTCAATTCAAATGTTTGTTACAAAATGATATTTATTTTTGGCCACAGTTATTCTCAAATATACATATTTTATTTGAATATATTGATGATAATTTGTATAAATAAATATATTATGTATTGGTATTATTATCATTGAAATCGAATTATTTCATTTATTTCAATAATATATAGTGATAGTGTTTGTAACATAAATAGAGTGATAGGGACATATATGTTGGTAAAATGATTTAAAAAAAGAAAATATGCTTTTACCAACTGGGACACCCATGTTTGAAAAAGTGAAATATTTTGTTGTGAAAGGAATTAGATAAAATATTAACTACCAAAAAATAATAAATTAATAAATTTTCTTGCATGAACATTCTCTAATGTACAAGAAAAAAATAATCAATTTATAACAATATATAATGGAAATGAAAAATCAACAAGGGTTATCTTCACATGAATCATAATATATAGCATAATCAATGTTCTCACAATCTCCTAGGTACAATCATAACAACATGTAGAAAACTTCATGATCCTAAAAATTCCACCCTAAGGTCTATTTAGACATCTGAGTAAAATTGTGGCCCAAAAAAATAGAATATATACTCAGTATTACACCATGATCAATGTATATTTATATCAAGTTTTTAAATATTAAATAAATCATGGTGAAAGTGTATCAATGTGAAGATATGTAGTTAATGTATACAGAAACCTATTAGCTCATGTTCCTCAAGGATACCTGACCAACCAAAACTTCATTATACTAAGCTTAATATATCTCTAAATAAGTTTGATCATGTATATATATGAATATAAATAGACAATAATATGTTAAAATATTTACATTAAATAGAAAATAATCATCTATTCGAACTGAGGTATCCACATAATAATAATATTGATTTTTCATTTTAATAAGGGATATCATTACAAATGATCCCAGATAATGAATAATAACAAACTCCAAGCCCATGGATTCCATGTTTAGGTATCACAATATAAAAGATTCTATGAATGGGGACACCATTCTAGAGTATTATATTATAAGGGATTATATGATAAGATATAGCATGATTGAGTATCGTAATATAAGGCATTCCATGCTAATGGAATATATTTCTATGAGTCATGCCATAATATATTTTGGAAACTATTGATTCCTAATATACCATTATATAGTGGGGATAGTCTCAAAAATATGTATAGGGATTCTCCTCTATAGATAATAATTGGTTTATATAGTTGGATTTTAAATAATGTAACTGAGTTTCTTTCTATTTACTATACTATAATATGGGGTGATGAGAATCGTAGGATTTATAATGGTTTTACAAATACAGAGTAGAAAGTGAACCAATTTAGTTATAAATAATATGTCCATGTTAGATATCCAAAAACAGAATGCTTCCAAAATTGAAAGAACCATTAAGGTCAACCATCCCTTTTTAGATATAATAAGAATAAATATTGTATCACGTGAATAGTTATGAGTTCATCAGTTTCCATGATAACCTATGTGCCCATTTTAGGATATACCTAAATAGTTTTAGTGGATTTCAGAAAAACACTATAAATTATCTTGAATATAGAAATCGACTAAATAAATATAAAAATAATTATATAGAACATTTATTTTATTACAACTAATATTTCCTTCTGGAGCCTTAAAAAACGTATTTCTATATCCCAATGTGAAGGAATCCTAAATAACAGAGTCGGCAGGAAGGATACATGCAATTGTTATAAAAATGGATGATTCAAATGAAAATTTTCTTGTTTGTAAAATAAATTTCACTCCCATCATTTTAGTTTACATTTATAGAAGTGATAAATTATAGAACACTAATACATGTTTTTTGTGGATAAGGATTAATATGTTATTCATGTGAATTTTCCCCGATGGGGTTCAATTATTTTCTTATAGACCAATAATGTTATGCCATGGATTAAGTTACAAATATATTAAAAATTGTAATGTGTGGATACCCATTTTATATTTTATACATATGAGGGAAATAACATTTATAGAACCTTCATATATAGACAAAAATATATGGAAATAATGTTTCTTAACATAAAAAATATATAGATTGTCTAGGAAAAAAAGGTTTATCAAAATGGTGGTCATAATAAAGGATATTGATTAAATAGTGAGCCACATAAATGATTCACCTTCTAGAAAAATGATGACTACAATACAGTCAGTTACTATAAATGAAAAAAACCCAGAACCATGGATGAAATGGGGATCATGTAAATTGAAATTATACACAATGGACATTTTCATTTTTCTTAAATAATAATATATTATTCTATTAGTGTTTTGATGCATCTAAAACCCATCAATATCTATTAGGAAAAGAAACTTGTGATTTGTTGGATTATCACAGATACATTGATGTTTTCATTCAATTTTCCAAGGATCCTAATATCTAATCATTTCATGTATAATAATTGTTATGATTGGGATCAATCAAAGGTTTTTTATTATCAAAATTCCTATCGTAAAATGAATATAAAATTTTCACACTAGCTATGATATTTTTTCATTAGTTCCTAGAAGTCACCTAATTATTTCTTTAATGTGTTTATGATTCTGGAAGAACCATATTACATATCATGTAAATATTTTATAATTTAAAATATGTATCAAATTTGATGTTTTATCATTCCGATATAGGGGATGAAATGGATGGCATAAACAATAATTTGATTGATTGCATGAGGGAGGATATTTCCAACCTCATAAAAGTGCTTCTAATGATTTATTTTGTAGATCATCTATTATAATTTTATTTGGTGTAAATACAGAGGAAATAATAGGTAAAATTTATAGAACTAATCTATTTATAGTACCAAATGGTAAAATTTTTCTTGAATTTATATTTTGAATTTTCATTAAATTTATAAAACTGTAATAATTGGATCAGCTATCGATTCCACTTATTCATGTATATGAGTTAAATTCATTCAAGGACATGATAATACTATGATCCTAAATGGGAACACCAAAGATGATCTGATGGGTGATCCCGATTAAGGTCCTATGATGTTCCTTTATCTGAATGTGACTATTACAACTCAAAATATATTTTCATTAATAGATGATATTATATAATTTAATACTATCACGAACCTGGCCAGGTCGCCATCCGACTCGGCGCCTGACCCAGTATGCAACATGGCCCGAAGTGCGTTTCCGATCCCCACGGGCTGGAACAAGTGCCCAGGTATCAAACATTACATGGGAATGATTTACCCGAAATAAAAGACAGAAAAATAATTAACTAGATAAATAAACTGAAACTAGAAATAGAGAACCAAACATGCCTTTAAACTGTGAACATGATTAATGTCTACAACTCTAACATATAACCAAAAAGAAAAGACAAAATCATAAACTATAACTCTTACTCAAAACCACCCGGCAAAAGAGAGGTCACATCAACACCACTCTGCATGAAAAGACCAACTGCAACCTGAACCACCATCACTCAACATGAAGTCATGACCTGGAATAAACAAGAAACAAAGTCTACATACACTCAAAGGTGTATGTATGGTGTGATCCAAGAGCCCAGTAGGACGTCACCCAAATAAAAAGGTTCCACATATAAACATTAAATGAAAAATACATTTGTAGGCTAAATAAATGAAAGGACACCAAAGCTTAAACAAATTTAAAGAAATAGTTTCTATAAGGAAATAACTTTTAAAGAAAACAACTTAAATAAAAGAAAACACCCTTGCATAAAAGAAAAAATCAAACCATTAAAAAAACCCAAAAGCTACACTGTATGCCGATGGTGGGTGTATAGTTGTCCAGAAGAACCAAAAGTGGGAGAGGCCCTAATGGTACTAGAAAAAGGAATGGGACCCTATAACCTCGCGTCTCAGTGAACAATATAGGAATCAAAACAAAATACTTTCTCGTGCATGAGCCACTAGATAGGGCAACACATACATAACCTAGTGGTCTCCTATCATCATCCAATGTTTAGATAGTATTGTAAGCGTCAATCCAGCTATGTGAAACTGGGTCCGAGCCACTCCTGTATCACTAGCACGTTAGTGTAGTCCACCCACATAGTACCCAGGAATCCCCTTTTGTGCTCACGTTTTTCCAATTTCACATTTTATGTCAAAATTAGACAAATCAATAAAACAAGGTGTAACAAAGACCCAAACGCGACACTTCCACACACACAGAAAACCATTTGACAAAATACGCATGCCAAAAGACTTTACCCAACTTCAATTAAAACAATTTCTGCATTGTTAAAAATTATTTATTTTAACACATTAAATTATTTGTCAGAAATTTATTAACAAAAACATTACACGACATAACATAAACAAACCACCCATCCCTCTTTCATGACCAGACACACTCAACGCCGTGCCAAGAACACAAACTGCACTACTCACATCATTTAATAACAAAACCGCATCGTTAAAAGACCACTTTACCAATTAAACAAGACACTAGAAATTTTATTAAGAAATTTCAGAATACGAGACATGACATTAAACACCTAAAGTTCACTCATACCCTCTTTTTGGACAAAACACATATGAATGATATACCAGAACACCGACCGCCACATTTCAGATTTTCACAAAACAAAAGAAGACATTATAAAACAATAGTAGACAACTCAACTTAGGTTTTCAAGGAAACAACCTGCTCAACACACACAACACCTTCACTTATGACAAAGCACATGCAACACCATGTCGAAGGCGCGATTGAAACCAATTACACAGATGAAAAATAAACTACATAATTTCAAAATTACTTCCAACTAACTGGATATAAGTTTTTGACAGAAAATAAACACATAACATAACCATGCTACTTAATGATTCAAATACAAATCAAACATCAATGCAAACCAACTTCGCAACTACAAAAATTAATTATATAACATGCTAAATAAGATCAATCTTGAAAATTAATTTATCAAGTAATGATTAGATGTGGAACCACCTACCTCGGTGTTGATTTTTTCCCCAAAAAAAATTTGTGTTGATCTTCGTCTACACATAATATGCACCACAATCCAACTAAATGGAACCCTAAGAAAATAATTGGACAAAAAAATAACATCAAAACATGATCAAAAACCACATAACCTCTAACTGAATACCATTAAATTGAAATAAATCCACTAGAACAATGAATGGGTATACCCAAGGTGTTGGCTTCTGGAAGGAGTTGCAGGGGAAGCCGCCGGTGAGGAGAGGCCAAGAGGCTTTTGCAGTCAACATAGGGGGCCGGCCGAGGAGAGAAGGGGGAGGCACACTGGTTAGCACATGAGAAGTGGGGGGGGGGGGGGTGCGAGCCAGACTAAACTACGACCATTAGAGGAGTCGCGCTGGGAGGCTGCGCCGGAAGGGCTACCGGTAGGGGTCAGGATGGGGTTCGTCGGACCAGGTGAGAGGGGGCTATCAGCTGATGGAGAGGGGAAGTCAAGGGGGCCAAGGACTGTGGTTCGTCGGAGCGGCGTACATCGCCAGTGGGGAGCTTCTTCGGAAGAAGAGTGTGCTGGTAGGGGGGGCTTCGCGCCGGCTATTGCTCCACCGGGAGGGAAGAGGGGAAGTCGGTCCACCAAGGGGGGTTGCGGGTGATGACAGTAGGTCGGCTGGGATGCGTGAAGGAGAAGGATATGGGAGCAGGGCAGAGCGCACTGGGTAGAAGGGGAGGCCGACATATGGCCATGTGAGGCTGGAGAGAATAGGTGTGGCAGAAATGGGAGGGGTAAAAATGTGGGGTCCGAACCATAAGAAAAAGAGTATAAAAATAATAATAATAAATAAATAAATAAATAAATAAAATAAGTGAAAAAAATATTAACATTACAAAATATTAACAATGAAAATTATTATCATAAAATTAATAACAATTTAGTAAATTTTATATCCTTAACACTAATAATAATAATAATAATAATAATCTCAATAAATATTTATATTATTATCATTAAAAAAATTATTAGTGTTTGTTAGACTTCTTATTTTCATTTAATTCCAATTTCCTTATTCAATATTATTTCATTATCCCAATTTGTTTTAACTCAATTTGAAAGTCGGGGAGACCACATGGTCTCATAACCTTGCCCTACCCGTGCATCCGGTGACACTAAACCTGAAACACTCGTAATAATAATAATAATAATAATAATAATAATAAACTAATACAAGAGTAATAATAATAAATGAAATAAAAAAATTATCTTCACTGATATAAATAATAATACTCAAAGATGATTAATAGTGTCCCCAAATAAGAATATTATCATTATCGGTAAAATCTTCTTATAATATTTTGTTTTTTTACCACACATTTAATTATATTCATTATTAATTCATTTCATTTAATTTTTTGAACATCGGGCATGCATGCGAGGAACTGAGCAAGGCTGTGTGGTGACCTTGGTAAGGTCATATAGCATTGATAGAGGCACATTGAATGTTGTCAAGGAAATAATGCTCATTTATCGCCGTAAATGCGCAAATTCTCAGACGGGCTTGGCCTGAATTTCATATAAAAAGAGAAAAAAATATAATTAAATGAAGATAAAATTATAGGACCAAAATTAAAAATTAGGAACATGATGTAGTACAATGTCCGAGTGTGAAAATTCTCCCCACCATAATGCTTTCTGTCCCCAGAATTCCACAACTAAGGCTGAACCGCAAAGAAAAAAAACCGATACCCCACTAAGTTTCAAAGAGGATTCCCACAATCAACAAGCGAAAAGAGGAAAAAACATCGTTCTCAGAGAATGTGACTCAAGATAAAACCACAAGAAATGAGTAAAAAGACTTTTTGATATGTGTCGCCTACGCCAAAGAGATGAAAAAACTTTGGTTTATTGTTTAAGAAAAGGATCCATCGCACCCACAAAAATCAACTTTAGAAGCCGAAATACCTCAAGCACTATTAAACGAAAACCACACCATTTCATTAGAATGGACAAACAAGGTCAAACCATGTCCAAGGAACACTCTTACCGCTTATCACCAATCCATATTTAAAAACAGAACCGAAAGGTCAATGTGGGTTAGTCTAAGGGGCTCCCCACCAATAAGAACCTACCAATGCCAAAGACGATACTAGAAAACCAACATGGCGAGGTCTGAGCAGACTCCCCACCATTAAAGAAAGGCCAAAAATAATTTATTCCAGAGACCTTTTTACGAGACCCATCTTGGGTCTCGCCGCCATTAGAATGAATAGTGGATACAGAACGTTGAAAAATTATTGATGGTGACCAAACACCCCACCACAAGGGGTAGGGAGGGAGGGGCCCGATCACCCGAGCGTCAAAACCACAACCTAAGACCCGATCAACACATCCACATACCGGGATGAGAATTATAAAATTTTGGGACTGATTTCCCCAACAGACTCTCAAGGACCACTAAAAGTTATTACATCTGATGGGACGCTACCCCCAAGACTTCAAGGCATCAAGGCAGACATGCCTCCACATAGTCACTGATACCTTACACAACCAGACGGTTCATTCGAAATGGAACAACCATAGAAAACAATTTAAGCTTCTTTCACTTTCATTACCGACGATAGAGATAACACTTGGGTCTCATACAAGCCCAGGGTTCCTGACCACATGCCAGCTTCACTTCGAGGCCTATGGATGGAGCCATGATGTTTGAAGAATCTTCTGCCTCACAGTCAGGCATGGAAGACTCTTGAATAGATCTTATCCTCTTTGGTGTCACATGCAACCACATTGCAACCGAGAAACACCAGAAAACACAACACATTACGACATACAACTGATCATACACTGAACATTCACCAACACAAGAGCTGAAATGGTGCATCCGCATCACCCTTTGACACACTGGATGAGAAAACGACACATGAAATTGTCACCTGATCATGACCATTGCTGTTGAGAGGAACATTATACAGAGAGGGACATTAAAATGAGTCTTAAAAAACACGTGATTCTTGCAATCGAATGTAGCAAACCCTTATGACTGGGTCTTCCTAACTAGTGGCCTAATGTAGGCCCTTTCTTAAAATAAACCAATGAAGGACCTAATGTCATTTTGAATAGTGGTCAACACCGACCACTCCAAGCTACTTCCAACATTCCCCATTGGAGTATCCTTCACCATTTCTAAATAAAACATCCAAATTAATGAGGTCAAACTTCACCCTTGAAAATCAAAGGGAACTCTCACTGTAAGACATCACCAAACATGACCCTTGCAATCGATGAAAATACTACAAATACCTTCAAGACTCTGGTCAACACTGAAAATTTTGAACCACCTTCACTCTTTCCCACTGGAATTCCTTTCTCCATATCCAGGGGAAACCTTCAAACACGACAATGTCAAACTTCATACCTGACGAGTCCGGAACTAAAAAGAGAAAAACTTCCTTCAGCTCCCCTTACATATGTCATCCCTCTATGAGAGGATCCACATAGTTTTAAAAAGGATAGGTGGGTTCAATTCCAAAATTCAAGAAGAGATTCCTCTGATCAACTGGAGGGTCGGCCAACAACAATTTTCCCATGGATGCACTTCCATCACTTGTCAACGCTTTATGTGGGGCATGCACTCATCAAGAAAGAAAACAATGGACCCAATAGAACTGGTCCAATGGTCAGGACACACCACAAATGAACACTAAGAATACAGGGGGAACCACTGCATGGAATTCCTGAATCACTTTCCAATAGAATTAACCAACTACTCACTTACATACCAAGTTACAAATTGTAATTCAAACTCGAACACAATTCTGTCAAAAATGATTCTCAACCGAAAATGACTCACATCCAACATGTCAAAATCACATGGACACACCATGCAATCGCCGGTTACTAAAACTCCAAATTTTATTTAATGAAACATTTTGAAAAAAAAAACAAAACTTGTGGGTTGCACATACACCAATGGTTTCCCATGGGCCTGGCACATGCATGTTCCCGTGCCACACCATCACCCACCTCATATCCATCTAGGCACTCATCCGCTGGTGCCATAAACACTATCTCTTTCCATATACACTCATGCATGTGGTTTCCCACGAGAACACCAAGGATCAAAACCAAACCATTCCATTTTTAAAAACCAAAACATCCAGCCCAGACATTTCAAACCTCACACGACATTTCATTTTTAAAGCTCTTCATTTGAAAACTTTTTCCAAGACCAAAACAATTTTATTTAAAAACCAAATTTACATGAATACAAAACAAAGAGACAAGAAACTATGCAAGAGAATGTGTGTGTTAACAGGTGACTGGAACATATGGTCAGCGGCCATACGCCAATCACACCACTGCCACAGAGGGTATTCTAGGACAACGTCCCCTGCAGCGCATGGATTTCCATACCCTGCGAGCTCACTAGGACCACTGACCCTACTCCTTTTTCATTTCCCTTAGAAAAGGTTATCCTCAAGGACCAAAAACTCATACAAACTTCAACATACTTTGGTAACTCGAGTCCCACCACGAGGTGTGCTGGCAAGGCACCTTACTCGTATCCAGGACGTCGAGTCTCGACAACCTTAAATCCAGTTTATCGTGACTCCATCCTTAAAGAACATGACCCAAGTGGGAAAACCCGCTCCTCTGATACCATTTTGTCATGACCCTGGCCGGGTCTCCATCTGACCCAGTGCCTGACCCAGTCCGCGACATGGCCCGAAGGGCGTTCCCGATCCCCACAGGATGGCACAAGTGCCCGTGTATAAAAAATTACATTGGAATGATTTAACAGAAATAAAAGGCAGAAAAACAACTAACCAGATAAATAAACTGAAACTAAAAATAGAAAACCAAACACACCATTAAACATTGAACATGATTAAATTCTACAACTCTAAAAAATAACTAAATATAAAAGATGACATCCGAAACTAAAACTGTTACTCAAAACCTCCCGACAAAATAGAGGTCACATCAACACCACTTTTCATGAAAAGAACAACTGCAACCAGAACCACCATCACTGAGCACGATGTCAAGACCTGGAATAAACAAGAAACAAAGTCTACATACACCCAAAGGTGTATGTAGGGTGTGAGCCAAGAGCCCAGTAGGACGTCACCCAAATAAAAAAGGTTCCACATATAAACATTTAATGAAAAATATATTTTCAGTCTAAATAAATGAAAGGACACAAAAGCTTAAACAACTTTAAAGAAACATTTTCTATAAGGAAAACACTTTTAAAGAGAACAACCAAAATAAAATAAAACACCCTTGCATAAAAGAAAAACTCAAACCTTCACAAAAACCCAAAAGCTGCAATGTATGCTGATGATGGGTGTATAGTAGTCCAGGAGCACCAAAAGTGGGAGAGGCCCCAAAGGTACTAGAAAAAGTAATGGGACCCTAGAACCCCACGCCTCGGTGAAAAATATAGGAATCACAAAAAAAAATATGTTTACATGAACGAGACACTAAACAGGGAAACACATCCATAACCCAGTGGTCTCCAATCATCATCAAATGTTTTGTTAGTGTTGTAAGCGTCATTCCAGCTAAGGGAAACTGGCCCAGAGCCACTCCTGTATCACTAGAACGCTATTCTAGTCCACCCACATAGTACCCAGGATTCCCCTTTTTGTGCTCACATTGTTCTAATTTCACATTTCATGTCAGAATCAGACAAATAAAACAAACAGGGTGTAACATAGACCCAACGTGACACTTCCACACACACAGAAAACCATTTGACAAAGTATGCACGCCAAAAGACATTACCCAACTCAATTAAAACAATTTCTGCATTGTTAAAAGTTATTTATTAAAACACATTAAATTCTTTATCAACAAATTATTAAAAAAACATAACATGACTTAACACAAAGAAACCACCCAGCCCTCCTTCATGACCAAACACACCCAACGCTGCGCCAAGAACACAAACTGCACAACTCACATAATTTAATAACCCAACTGCATTGTTAAAAGACAACTTTACTAATTAAACAAGACACTAGAAATTTTATTATGAAATTTCAGAATACGACACATGACTTTAAACACCAAAAGTCCACTCAAACCATATTTTTGGACAAAACGCATATGAACGCTACACTAGAACACCCTCCCCCACTTTTCACATTTTCACAAAACAAAAGAAGACATTATAAAAACCTAGTAGACAACTCAATATATGTTTTCAAGGAAAAACATTCTCAACACACAAAACTCCATCACTTATGACAAAGCACGTGCAACACCATGTCGAAGGTGCGATTGACACCACTTGCATAGATGAAAAAAACTACACAATTTAAAAATTACTTCCAACTAACTGGATATAAGTTCTTGATAGAAAATACACACATAACATAAACATGCTACTTAATGATTTAAATACAAATCAAACATCAATGCAATCCAACTTCAAAACTACAGAAATTAATTAAATAACATGCTAAATAATATCAAGCTTGCAAATTAATTTATCAAATAAAGATTTGATGTGGAACCACGTACCTCAGTGTGGATTTTTTTTCCCAAAACAAAATTTTCGGATCTTCATCCACACCTAATACGCACCACAATACAACTAAATGGAACCCTAAAACAAGAATTGGACCAAAAATAACATCAAAACTATATCAAAAACCACGTAAACTGTTACTAAATCCCATTAAATTGAAAGAAGTCAACTAGAAACATGAATGGGTTTACCCAAGGTGTTGGCTGCCGGAAGGGGTTGTGGGGGAAGCCCCCGGTGAGGAGAGGCCAAGAGAATATTGCAGTAACCAAAGGGGGACAGCCGAGGAGAGCAAGGGGAAGCGTACTGGTCAGCGCGCGAGTAGGGGGGTTCGTGCCGGACTAAACTGCGGCCAGCAGGGGAGTCGCGCTGGGAGGCCGCGCTAGAAGGGATACTGGAAGGGGTCGGGATGGGGTTTTCCAGACCAGGCGAGGGGGGGGGGGGGGTGGGGGCTGGCGACTGAGGGAGAGGGGAAGTCAAGGGGGCCGACAGCTGGGCTTTTTCGGAGCGATGTGCAGCGCCGGTGGGGAGCCACTTCGGAACAAGAGTGCACTGGTAGGGGGCTTCGCGCCGGCTAGGGAACCACCCGGAGGGAAGAGGGGAAGTCGGTCCACCAAGGGGGGTTGCGGGAGATGACAACAGGTCGGCTGGGAGGCGTGAATGAGAAGGATATGGGAGCAGGGAAGAGCACGCTGGGTAGAAGGGGAGGGCGACAGATGGCTATGTGAGGCCGGAGAGCACATGTGCTGCAGAAATGGGAGGGAAAAAATGTGGGGTCCAAACCCTAAGAAAAAGAGTGTAAAAAATAATAATAATAAATAAATAAATAAATAAAATAAATTAAAACATTAATAGCAATACAAATTATTAACAATGATAATTATTATCATAAAATTAATAACAATTTAGTAAAATTTATATCCTTAACACTAATAATAATAACAATAATATTATTAGGAAATAATATTAATAATATTATCATTAAAAAAAAATTATTTAAGAATTTTAGACTTCATATTTTCATTTTATTCCAATTTCCTTAGTCACTATTATTTCATTATCCCACTTTGTTTTAAATTAATTTGAAAGCCGGGTAGACCACACGGTGTCGTAACCGTGCCCTGCCTGTGTGTCCGGTGACGCTAAACCCGAAACACTCTTAATAATAATAATAATAATAATAATAATAAACTAATACAAGAGTAATAATAATTAATAAAATAACATAATTATCTTTACTGATATAAATAATAATACTAAAAAATGATTAATAGTGTCACCAAATAATAACATTATCATTATCAGTAAAATCTTTTTATTTTATTTTGTTTTTATTTTAGCCCTCATTTAATTCTATTAATTATTAATTAATTTCATTTAATTTTCTAAACATTGGGCTGGCATGCGGGGAACTGAGCGAGGCCGCGTGGTAACCTAGGCAAGGTCGCGCGGCTTCGATAGTGGCACACTGAACACTATCAAGGACACAATGCTCATTTATCAGCGGAAAAGCGCAAAACCTCAATCGGGCAAGACACACATTTCATATAAAAAGTGAAAAAAATATAATTAAAAGCAGATAAAATTATATGACAAAAAAATAAAAATTAGGAACATGACACAGTGAAAAGTCCGGGTGTGACAAATACCTATTTTGATATTCATGATTTTTATTGGACTTAATTTATTGCATCAGTAAATGATGTTATTCCAATCAAAAACCAATTTCATTTATTCTTCTTGGTCACCCAATAATGCTTTTTATGTATATGGGTTTTTTTAATAAACAATATGATTCCAATTTTATGATACCTATTAAGCCCATTATTTTTTTAATGGATGAATTTGGAGGATTAACAATTAATGATACTATTAACACTATCATTCCCTTACATTATTCCCCATATAAGGTAAGCCATTATTTTATCTATTCGTCAATGATATTTGAGTATTCTTCTAAAACAAAAATAATTGGTTTGATTTTTCAGTATTCCATGACTAGAATATTCTCAGATATGAATGTTAGAATCATTACCAAAAGTATAAAGGTTTAGAAATTTCATCACATTGACATTGTAAAAAGAGGATAATATGAATAATCATTTTATCAATGCACTCACCATTTCAATATTTATCAAGAAGAGAATTTCCAAGGGAACATTTGTTCTCAGAAAAAATTGGCCCACAAAATTTATTCAAATTCAGACTTAAATGTTGAATCATTCCATTAATGGAAATCAAAATGTGTGTGGAAAAATATTTTGAATGCCATTTTTCAAACCCCCTTTGTAAATAAGTACTAAATTTGGTAATATTCCTCATCTATTTTTCAAATTATACTTCAGGGGATATTTTTACATTCCAATAAAAAATTTAATAATCGAGATTTATCAGCACTATGAATAAGGTAATGCATCATAAAAATTTATTTAAGTGTAATTTTGATGAAACAATCTTTACATATATTCTCTAAATATGATAAAAACGATCCAAATGGTGTGGATGATGTTAGAAAACATCAACACTTACTGAATTAAATAGGTGTTGGGTTGAAATATTTTCTATGGGAGATTACATACACCAATGAGGAATTACTATATCATATTATATTTTGTTAATTACGAATAAAATGGAAAGAATTATTTTTCTATTGATGTGAAAAACCATCATCTCACATAGTACAATGAATCTAAAATAATATCCGAACAATACTGTATTATTAATAGAGTCCAAGAATCACTCAATGAACTCCATGATTTAATGAAGTGTATATTTTGGGGATAATATTTTTAATATTAGCAACATGAAGGATTAAATCATAGCAATCACTCACAAATGGATACATGAAGAACTACCATCGACATATACAAAAGGTAGTTGATTTGGGTGTTTTCCTTAAGAAAATGAATCATATTTGTGTATATATATAAATAGAATCGTCATATACTATTTTTTTTAATTTAAATGATTTATTATACTAATAAATATGATTATTATGAAATTGAAATTTTTAAGGGGATTTTTATGGTTAGAGAGGGTTTTAGTACCTAATATTCATGTCTTAATGGGACTCACAAGAATTCCAGCTTCATATTTTATGAGAACGAAATGTTTTCTTGCTATTTAATAGTATAAATGAATTTTTGATTGTAAAATGAAAATTTCTGGATCATATTTTTGTCCCTATAAGTTTTTATTCTATTATTATATTTCCATAAAATTTTCTTATTCCTTATAACGGGGACCCTTACTGATATGGACTTTTCCTTTTCAATGATTTCAATTTACTAGTTTTTAACCTAATAATATTATTACATTATTTTTTCCAAACACTCAATTTTAACAATATAACATATTGTTAATATCAACAGAATGGAGAATATACATTTTCCTAGGATCCCCATTTTGGGTGTACAACTTGGAGATCTTTGTTTCTCTTTCCATGAGTAGTTTAATTTCATGTAAACCAGACCACAGTAGCATAAATTTAATCTTAGATAGATGTTACCATATATATATATATTGTCTAGGGTCTTATATATTTAACTATAAAGGTGTCACATTCCATCATTCAAGGTGATGAAAAATTCTAATGTATAGGGAGGGAATATTATTGAAAATAGGTAATACAAAAAGGGTCCTTTAATTTATTTTCATAATGATTGGAAATTTGTTTCATGTTTTATATATTAATGTGATGTGGTGTAATAAATTATTCAAAAAATAAGGTTCCACATCAATTCATTAACATAGATTATGATTTATAATGGCCAAATGTCAAGAACATTTAATAAATGTGAATTTTTTCATTGTGAAATGGATAAATCATAACACTAGGAGCATGAATTAGGGATTAAAAATGGGACATGTAAAATTTATAACCTTTAGAAATATTAAAATAACATGTTACACAACACTAGATTCAGGGTGTATGGATAATAAATAACCATTTCTGTTTGAGGAATAAAAAAACCACCTGTTGGAAGGCGTGGTTTGGGGCTCATGTGTAGGGGAGAATGTTGGGCATGTATGTACAGTCATCCACATGTCACCCCTAGAGTTGAATACACGAATTATTAATATCTATCACAGTATGGTTAGTATTAAAATAAAAAATAGATGTACTATAGTAATGGAATAGAATATGGGAATAAAAGAAGTGGTTTAGTACCTTAAATTTTTTCGTACTGTGTACCGAACATATCGTGACAGTGAATATTTCATTGCATCATTGCTCAAAATTTGCCAAAATTGTTTATTTAGTGTATATAGATAAAAAAATTTAGGTACAAATTGTGATCCATAAGAAATTTTTACCTTTTTTATATACACTAAATAAATTTAATCCATGACATTAATTTTGAAATCTTTCTACGTAGAAAATTAACATTTACTCATACACCAATCACATGTTTTTCCAGAAGAGTTTTATTTTTTATATCATAATCTCTAAAAATTATCGTGATAATGAACATAAATACCTAGAGTTAATGGTAATACCTTTTTTTCCTCACATATTATGTTTTTATTCTATAAAATTTGACAAATAAGGTGATTATGCCTGGAAAAAATAAGGAAATCTACTCTTATAATTAAATATCATTCCATTTTCATTATATATTACCTCAGTGATTGGTACATGTAGGTTAAGGCCAATATTTATAGACCATGGGTTATGGGGAGGTGTGAATAAACATCCCAATTTGGGTCATATCAACATGATTTAAAAAGAATAATTGGAACAATGAATAATGATATTGTAAATTGTAGCTTTAGTTTCATAGATGATGAATAAATATTTTTCATTTTTACACAAGGGGTGACCATTAAAAATATTTTAATGAAATTTTATTCTATGATTTTGTATTGGTATTAAGATATTATATGATATTATCCATCATGAAAAACTATCATCTTCTTGGATTGAAAATATAGGAGAATGTATGAAGGATCCCAATTGGGAAATGTATTCAAAGAAAAATTTGGGTTTCATATGATGTAAGACACACATAATACCATTAATTATGAAATTCATGTATTAATATAAGACAATTGAGGCATGAAGTATTTTTTATGCAATTTATTATTATGAAAATGTGTAAGATACATTCCAGACATAGAATTACCACTATTTGGATGTTATGTTCAATGAAATGAGTTAAAATGGGTGAAAGTTTTTTGATTATTCTAGAACACAAGGTATAATCATTTTTACATATCATGGTATAGAAGGAACCTAGATACTAGTTGTTCATATATGGTGTACATCCCATAAACTAGCATTTATCTTGTTCAGGGTATGTATATATGATTCCTATGTATTATATTATATATATAAAATTATGATTTCATTCAATATACTATTACTTGGTATGATAATGAATAAATAGAGGTGGTCACAAACATCATGGGTTAATATGTATAACAGTAGAATTTTATGCTTTCATAGAGCCCCCTCTTCAATATTCATTTACACGAATCCAAATCCTATGGTTGTAATTGGGTAGTTTAAATTAATTTTTCATATGTAGTTTAAGTTCATGCATAGTGGAAACAATGTCATGTTGTTTAACATCATGTGACATGGAATATGGTATCAAAGAGTTTAAGATAATTTAATATTTAATAAATTGTTTTGTAGTTTGAAATCATGTTATAGTGACATTGTTGTAATGATAATTAACTTCATTTTATAAGGACATATAGATATGGATAATGTTAAAAATAACATTGATCCAAGTCATTATAGAACCAATGATGGAAAACCCATCACAAATGGTGGATAAAAATAGTATTATAAAGTATTCATTTTGTAATATATTATAGTTTTTCCCCATTTGGAATATTTATATATCATTTACATAGAGTAATGAATCCATAAATAGATTTTTTTTGGTATGAGAATCTATAATGATTATGATATAATATTGAGAAACATACACACTATCCCAATTATTTGTAGAGAAGAAACCTTCTTCAAACTCCCTAACATAGATATTAATATGTTGTAAGAAAATTGAGCTCTGTAAAGAGGTCACCCAAAGTAAATTTGGTTCATGTGGGATTGATTGAATGTAATTTATATTAGCATCATCAGACAATGTCTCGGATGTCATACATTTTAACATAATGTGACTATGACTCAGGTGTCATGCTATTAATTCCATGTGAATAGGAATGAAATTCCTAATTATTTGACATGATGTGACCGTAAATCATGTTTCTTATAGCTAAATTTTTGTGATAAGTACTTTCACTACATAGTTTAATTACAGATGGGAGGTACATTTTTATTGGTATCTATATATCAATATGAACTGTTTTTAGGTTGAAATAGCCTCGTATTTGTGTATATTCTATAAGGGATTAGAATATGGAAGAAACATTTGAAATTGGTGGGAGTTTTATCATATTATATATGTTTAAAAGAAACTTAATAATATCAACCCCGTTATATTGAGATCATTTATTTCAAAAAATTGCACTAATTCATTGGATTTCGAATGATATTCTTCAATATATTTCCATGATGTGGTGGTATTTTAGGGTAATTTAGGGTTGTGATAAAAATAGAGCATCTAAGAATCACTAAATAAATATTAATAATCGGATTTAGGTTGCATGTAGTTCCTAATTAGGTTTTACGCTTAGAAATCCCATAGATAAGGAAATCCATGATAATTATTCCCACATATGTCTAGTTTATTTGTATATTGAATTTTAGATTTTTACTATATATAAAATTTATATCAGGTCTTAAACCTGGGGACCAAACTATGACTATGCACCATACATGTGTAGAATTTAAGTATCATGTAGTCCATAAATTTTAACTTGAAAAAAAGTAAGACTTAATTTATGTAGGTTATATTTGGTTCCCATATTAATAAAAAATTATCGAGAAAGATCAATGTGGTTGGGGTGGAAAAATATTAAAGGGTAGATGGGGAATTGATTTGGGTATAATTTGGAACTGGACCAAGGATATTAGATCATGTAATCACTGTATATACCATAAGAGTAAAAACGAAGCAACATGTATTTCTTGATAGAAATCCTACAAAAAATTAAAAACTATTGGGATAATATACATTAAATTTATGTATATGGTGGTATAGATATTCATTTTAAGGGATGGATTATGTTATTAAACTTTATGACATGTGACTTGTAGTTAGTATGTCATGACTTGTAAGACACTGGAATATTTTTTAGAATATTTTCCATTCCAGGATCTCATTTGACTTAGGATAGTTGGGCCCTGATATCCTTAGAGTAATTATTTTAAAAATAATGAATATATTTTATCACACACAAGGTTCTCTTGAGCTCATTTCATTGGGTAGATCATCATAAGATTGAAGAGTAAGATGATTCGGGCATCGTTATATACCCTAATAATTAGCATGTCATCCTTGAGGTAGGTGATTTTTTTTAATTTAATTACATCCCCTACATTTTGATTCATTTTATGGTTTTAGATCTCGATTATGAAAGTTATAGATACCTACTAGGATTATCTTCATATTTTAGGTAAAATTATGGTGAATCGTGCATTTTTTAAGGGGATTAACATCTTCAATTACCATCTACATAGAATGTAATCCAATTATATATTCCATGTGTCCCTTCTTGTTAGAGAAATAATAATTTTGGGGGATACACAACAAGTACTAGTGATATGTACTGTGTAGTGACTAAAACCTTGTGGCTAGAGGAAATGGTATCGGTAGCTTGTAATATTACATTTTGAAGAAAAATTAAACTACCAATGTACACAAATATGGGGTTCTGGAAATAGAAATCGGAAAAACACATGTCTAAGGATAATTTTTTCAGAACACATAGTGTAGTATTGGAGATGCAGCATATAAGGGACACTTTTGGTCCATCGTGTGTAGGAGGAACAACGACAAGATCTGGGTGATGTGGGAGAAACTATGTATGGGTTGTACATTTCATGTAAGCCTATATGGGATGGTAACCCATGTAGAAAGGATACATTACTAGGTGATTGGGTAGGATTGAAAGTCACGTGGACCTCAGTTTATGTTTTTTAACCCTTGATATCTTATTGATATCTTTATACTTATGTAAGTCCTCCTATGGAAGATAGAGTTAGGATTGTGATTTTCATATTCTGATCATTTGTTCATGTAGAATGTGACAATGGCCTCTATTTCATCTAATGAGGCATGAGATGATGTTTGTTTATCACGATGCATGTTTAGTGGTGAATATTATTGGGAAGTTACAAGGGTGTATTAGTGAGTTAACATTATGGTTGGTAAACTTCCATTTTCATCTTAGGATGAAAGTCACCATGACTTTTTATGCCAGTAGAGTAGTGATCCACTATGTATCAGTGCACTGGACCCATAAATATGGTTTCATTTTGATTCGTGGAATGATATGGGTGATGATACATTTATTGATTTTTAACTGATGTTGTAGATTGGTGTGGTTAGTATAGGGAGAATCTTGGACTTGAACTCCCATGTGGAATCATTTTACGGGTTTCCCTTACCTATCTTACTTGGTAGATATAGGATTCCCGAAATCAAGGGTGTGGGTTCCAAACATTTGGATAATACATCTGGGGTTGTTAATATGATGATGGACCAAGGTCTGGGTTCCCTATATCATTCTTACTGTAAGAGATATCACTCCCATGTTGTGATACTGTGTGGTCCATCCATGCACATTTGATAGATAGTGTAGGTAATCTTCTATTGGAATACGGTGTGAGTCCTCTATCTATGGATTTGGTACTCCAATATCGTACTAGAGATAAATTCCTCCATATGTTATGTATACACAGAGTGTGTACTCCACAATCATGCTTGGGTTTGGGTCATGTATCATTGGATTTAAGAATACCTTGTCATTCTATAGAAAGAGTCCTTTATGTGTGTTATTCCAATAGTGTTGGTACTCCCATGTCATACTAGGGAGTGACACCTCTTACATGTGTTCAGTACTCCCCTGTCGTGTTAGGTTCCAGGCCCCCCAGAGTAAATGTGTTATTAGAGTGGAATTCAATTTTCACTCTCAGGTTCAGGTCCACTAGCCATAGATTTGTACTCCCCTAATCATTAGTATATATCATATATACATTTATAAATAACGCACAATTAGATTTGGGTTTAATTCCTCTAATATGGATAAATACCCCCCATTTTCTCTGTTATAGTGGGGAGTGGTTTCTCTATTGGTTTTGGTGTATTCTCAATTTTTTAGTAAAGTTATGAAGAGTGATACCATTTACTACTTTAAATCCACCCTTCGTTAAGAGTTAGTTCTACCTAAATAGAATAATGTTAATTCCACTCCTTTCAGGATAAAAGGAGGATTCACATGGTATTTAGGAGATATTACTCCCTTCACTATAGGGTAGTGGCATGGTGTAGCTACCAGTTCAATATCTCTCTGATTGGATGAATGTGTTGAATAGTATAGACAAGTTCTCCCTCAATAGTGTGTAGTGTTTATGGTTGGGCTACTCCAAATGGGTTCATATATATTTAGAAAGGTGTAGGATAATAATGAGAACACGTCTAGTGTTGGGAACTAGAACCTTTTCTAGATTGTTTTTTCTGAGGGAGCATATTCTATCAGAAATACCCTTATGAATGGTATCGATTTCCCTGATTTAGTGTACCTCTCAGATGGGTTCCATCATGTATGGATAATACCATGGAGTGTGTTCTCCAATAATTTCAATACATTTAGAGCCTCATGTATAATCATGTTTCCTAGTTTTAGGACATATCAAAATGATACTTTGAGTTTGATACGGGTATATCATGGTGATTTTTGATAGCCATTTTGGTGTTTTCATGTGTCTTGTTTAACAACCATTGTGGTATAAGATGTGTATTCAAGTATAGATGAGTATGGATAGAGATGATCTTTCTCTGTATATTGGGTTCTCTATGGCTAGGATTACTAGAATGTTTCTTTTCTATTTCTCCCATTTCATTTGGGTGTTTGTGGAATCTAATACTAATTTTTATACTCAGTGATGTATTGGATTTTATAACATGTGTTGTTTTTTGTACAAACCACAATCCTTTAAATGGAGTCCCCAATGGACCCTAGGACTATTTCACTTTGGGATCCGGACTGAAAAATTTGTTTTACAAGAGTAGGGTGGATGATCTTTCTAGCAGTTCCAGTTCACATTGATCCCCTCCGTCTGAGTATGTTAGATGATATTACAATTTTTGGTGGGTGTGTTTTTTTCCATATTTTATGCTTCCATTACATCCCTCAAACTATAGTGTGGTATAATTGTATGCATGAATTTTTTTTCATTCCTTTAAATATATTTTCACTATTAAATAGTGTTGTGTTTGGGTGTGTATGTGTGTGAATAGGTAATTTAGGTGGAGGCCACTCATCTATGAGATGTAGTAACTCCAAAAATATTCTTACATTACTATTACATCATTATAAATCTATACAACATAATATTATTACACCAGAAGGATCCAATGTTTTAGAGTCTTAGGAAAACTAGGACCAAACATAACATTTAAAACATCAAACATATTCATTTATTTATTTCATTCTTCTCCAGCTACTTGTTTTCCCTTGAAAACAGATTTTTACACATAATCACCTAAAAATATACATCATAACTAGGTGATATAAATGCATAGTAATATGATAGATAAGAACAATGCAGAATGGGGTGAGCATAATCATAACATAATCATAAAAATCCTGAGAGAAATTATTAATCAAAGGCCTGAAATGTGGAAATGCATAAAAACAAAACAACATGTTTTTGTGGCCAACCACCACACATAGTTTTGAATTGTGCTAACCTAATGTTCACGAAACATTTATCATTATCTCCTGATAATTTTCACGTTAACCAATGCATTGTATCCTTGTATAATTTTGAGCACATCCATTACATAAAAACATTGATATTGTGCTGTATAATTCCAGGTTCACCCCTCACATCAAAACATTTACATTATCATGCATTCCACAAAGAACATGTGTCAATCATGAACATAAAATAACACATGTATATCAATGTATTTCACATCATAAAGAATGAATTCATAAAAAATGGATCTTAAAATAAATAGGGGACATAATTCCTAACATAGAACAATCCAGGACGAGTGATGTTAAAAACGAATCTTTGAGAAGTAAAAAGAGGTTTTTTATTTGTAAGGAGAGTTTTTTTAGAAGAACAATGGATTCGACATAAACTCAATTAGAAAACATGTATTTCTTAGAAGTGGTGATATGAGTATGAATAAATGATTCTTAATGAATACCCATACTGAAAATGGGTTGAAAGAGGGAAAACACAATGTATGAGAGTTGAGTGTGAGAATTTCTCCTTACCTTGTATCCAAATTCTTTCTTCTCATTAATCTCCACTTGAATCCTCTTATTGAGTCCCACCTTAAGGAATGAAGTATTGTTATTTTGATGAGACCAAGATCTCATATACATGTGCAGGGTCTAGGAAAGATTATTGGTAAGAATTTTGACAAGGCATGAAATTTGAGAGGTGTGATGTAATGAGGGTGTGGGGGATGGTATTTATAGTGGAGGGTAGAAGGGGTTTCTCAATATTATGTTCATTAATTTAATATTTATCGACAATATAATAAATATTGATGAAAATGTGACAATAAATAGTAATAAGTTCTTGTGAGATTGATATTTGGGTGCTTACATCACGCATGATGTCTGAAATAGTGTATTTAATATATAATTTCTATATATGGTATTTTACCATATATCACTATTCATCAAAAATTTATTTATTTCAGAAAAATCCCAAAAACATACCCTAACCATTTTTGGATATATATATTTCAAAAATAAACTCTATTTTATCAAAATAATTTGTAAATATGTAAAAAAATTTATTAATAAATTAATAATTTGTTTGAAAAATAACATTTTTAAAAATATAAGGCATTGTTTAACACCATAAAATTATATTCAAGAACCCATTATCTTAGAACCATAATAATAATAGATTTACTATTGATAATGTTTATATCACTATTTATAAGGGTATTTTACTATTTATAAGGGTATTTTACTATTTACTAAAAATAATTGATGCCTTATTAGACTCCAAATAACTTTCTAATCACAACCATGTATGTCGGATTTTTGATAGTCAAAACACAGAAGTGAAAAATTATGTTTAATGGTTAATATATAATTGTCACATAGTATATAATAGTTTATTTAGGCACATAGTATTTCCATATAAAATATATAGATGTTATAGATATGCCTTCTCGGCACTGGTCACCATCCCCTGGCCGATTGGAGGGGGGCTTGGGGAGTTACGACACGGGACCCATTAAGCTGATTAATGACATAACTAGGAGAATGTTTCATAAATTAATTTCATGTGAAACATAAATGGTCATATATTCTAATTTCATAAATCATGGTCTTACCATAATGTTTTCTATATTTTATGTTCTTGAAAAATGTAATATTATCATCATAGTGGAGAGAGTGGATATTTTTAAACAAAAAGGAGGGAATGGTTAATCACAATGTAATGGTTGGGATTTATTTGAACTTTTTTTATAGAAAACTGTTGGAAATTTTGGGTGTCACCGCATACCCAATAATTTCTGGATTCAAGACACACATACATATTAAAGTTCATTTACTCACATGAATTTTTATCATATACATAGATATATAATTTTATAAATTTTGTAGGTGGTTAAAAAATTAATGGGATCTAAGATTATTTCTTATATTTGATCACTTTATTAGGAGTATTTGTGGACTGAGAGGATCTAAGACAAACATGTCTCCATATAAATAGAAAGGGACTCACTAATGATCCAACACTTTCTGTTTGTGGGACCTTGTATGAAAACCCTATGTCTTTAAATTTAATTCCATATGAGTATGAATATATTATATAAATTTGAATAGAAAAAATTTTATTCATGTTGAATATAATAATTAAATCTATGGTCTATAAAACCACATGATTCATACTCAGTTTGATAAATAATGATAATTAGGACAAAATATAATGATAGGTAAAAAATGAAGGGTATTTTCAACTTGATGAAAATAATAAAATTCTATAGGGATTTAAATATAATTTATGGTGGAAAGGCATAGAATGATGAAAATTTATTTTTTAGTAGTACTAAAAATATATTTCTCACTATGTATAATATAAATAGTATATAATCCACATATTGTTATTAAATATGAAGGAATATAGGATTATTGTTACTTAGTTTAAAAGAATATGAAATATTTATTATAAAATGAGGATTCCATTAGGGATGTGGATATTGTGTAGGGGGTATGAGTTTTATCGGTTAAGACACTGTCACGAATAATGAAAAGGTTTCCCAATTCCCTAGATTCCAAATTTTTTTTTGAAAAACACAAATCAAAATTACCATATGGATCAGTTTCCTTTGGAGGGGGAGGAATTATTCCTTAGTTTACCTCAATGGATAAGAACCATTCAATACTGATATTCCATGCTGAGTAGTTTTATAGTTATATAGTGTCTATTAAATATTATAATGTTTAATATCATGTAATAATTACTAATTCAAAACAGTTTGACATCCTTCAGAATAGTCTATATCATAAGATCTAAAATCATGTTGTGTATACATGTTGTCATAAATTTTTAATTCCTAAATATAGTAATAATATATTCCAAAATGGATAAATTGTTGAATTGGGGATGTTTTAAACAATCATGGTCCTATGAGTAGGTTTTTCCAAGACATTCAATGAATAAAATGATTTTGGACTTAGGGAAAACCCATTTCTCGATCCTAGGTAGGTGATTCGGAACATCAATATATATACTACCTAAATATTAGTCACACTATAATTAGTTCATAAGAATCACATCATATACGTAATTTGTATTTAGAGGATTAAAATTGGGTGCCACCTTAGTTTAGATCCATTTAGAAGATGATATATTTCCAAAAGGGAAAAGCCACTTTGGTGGGGTATTTCATTTTTGGGATACAAACGTGTCACTACATATCTTAGGATGAAAAGAATGACTCTATGTCTAGTTCATGAAACATGCTAATAGATATAAATCTTATATTTATAAGAACATGGTTAATTTTAAAAATAGCATCATTGATAATGAATCGCATAATGAAGGTACTACATAGTTTTTTGTTATATGAAATATATATGTACTTTATTTTTCTGAACACAGAAAAAATAGATTAAAACCAAATGGAGTGGAATTTGTTTTTAAATATCATGGATAATTGGGAATCTTTTTCCAATAAATTGATAATAATATCCTAGTTTTTAAAAAATATTCAATGAGGCAGTAAATTAAGAAATATATATTTCTTATATAATGATACACACAAAAATACATGTATTACACAAGTATGAGGTCATTTACTATCTTGGTCTATGTTAATAATCATGTTTGGGCTAACTAGCATTGTCGTTACCATTGGATTTCTTAAGGAAAGAGAATGGACCCCTTTGTATATCAGGCTCATAAATAAACAAGAATAATTAAATCATGGGTTAATAGATGCGGGTTTCCACAATGATGTCTCCTAACATGATCTATCTCATATTAATGAGTGGATTTTTTTTGTAATAAATTTATAATATGTAACAATGTTGGCCTATTTTATATAATTCAAGATTATATAAATATTTGAGAATTATTATTCAGAAGTTTCACATAGTAATGAGGGTGTTTTAATTGTTAAATATCATATGTATATTATGTATGGAAGACATTCACATTACTACTCACTATGATGTAATTGGAATAAATCCAAAAGGAGATATTTTTGGTTCTCAATGTAAGAGGACATTAGTAATGAGTTCATGTGAGTGTAGAAGACTCAAAACCAATGGTGGTTTTATTTTTATTCCTTTTCCTCATATAATATATTCATTGGTACACCCCATTAGCGCAATAAAACATTATTTATAGCATTCATATTAACTGTGAACGTCATAGTGGGATAAGATCCCATGCATAATTCATTTATTTTTCGAATTTTTAGGTTATTGATGAACTTGTGTCGGAGAAACACAGATAGACCAACCATATAGAAGTGAGGGATGTATTTTTTTTAACTTTCTATAAAATTTTGGATAACTATTTTGGTGAATTTTAATGTCCAACAAATATAATGTCCTCATGTAAGAATATTAACTCATTATAGGAATGAAAATATATATAGTTTAATATCATAAGGGGTTAAAAATATTCTTATACAAACTAACATAATTAGAAAATGAATGAAGTGTCACATAGTTTATGTTAAACTGATAAGAACCCTATATTTAGGTGCATTGTACATGTCTAGATCATGCACCAAATTATATGTATTAATCTCAATGATAAACAAATGGAGGTAAACCCATCATAAAAAAGGTGGTATAAAAATCAGGTTGAATTTAGTTCTCAATTTTTATTTATAGTGGTGTCCAAGATGGTTGATCTGGTAATAAATATGTAAATTGTAGGGATATTAATTAATCAAAATGTAGTTACTATAGAGTCTTGACTATATAATGACTAAGATTGAGTCTGTTAGGAATTACTTATTCATTAAATCAGTGGATGTGCCTAGTATTGCATAGAAGAAAAATCCCTATGTATCCATCGTGAGTAGGAATAAAGCCTCTAATTGATATTGATGTGGTATTAAATTCAATGATTTGGATCATATATAGGATCAATAGGAAATTTTTTTGGAGCATGTTTATGAAACACAGAATCTGACGATAGGGAATTACATTATGGATAGACAACTCACATATGGTAATAATTCCATAAAATATAGGACACTCTAAGAATTATAGAATCTTATAGTTTGGAAATATGGTGGGATTTAATTTTTTTCATTCAATTATAACATAAATTTGTTTTATTGTTTCTATTCATGTGATGAGGTCATCTCCCATGTATTTTAAAATCATCTCTTATATAAATAGTTACATATGGTTTATGGTCAGATGACGAGGACCCATGTATCATATATTTTAATTTCATGAGATATTTAAAAATACTATACAAATTATCATCATAATTTTAGGACATTTTTGACTGATGTAAAATGGTGAAATGAATTTTGTGAGTAGCCTTATCTTTTTTAGTGTCTGATATTCTCCCTATATATTATGATCAAGGATTATGATTCATTGTAATATAATATTTTTCTATTTAAGCGAATTTGAATATGTGTTATATCATTAGATTATTATTCACTATTTTCATTAGGATTATCAAGGCCAGGACTATCTATCCTTGTATAAATGATCATTAATAAAAATTATTCTTAATACAATGTAGAATCCTATTATACTGGACTTCCATATTTTTTAAGTGTGTTTCACATTTTCTCATCAATCCCCAGTAACTCATTTTGATGGTTCATTGATTTTGTTATCATATATGTTTTTCACAAATATTAATTCTTATTAATTTGAATTATACTATTATGAGTATCATCACCTCTATAGAATTTTATAGTGAATATGGTGTTTCTATTATTGAAGTATAAGTTGTTGTTTGGTAATCTCACACAGAATGAAGAGGAATATATGTTTTTTATTTCCTATCTTCATCCATTATTCTCTGATGTATATTACACAAAGATCAATCAAAGAACTCAATATATCTATTTTGTTTCATGATATTATTTTGAGTGGTTGTAATTAGTGGTATGCATATAATGAAACCTTAGCAGATAAATGGAGTAAATGTTTTGATGTTTTACTTGAAAATCTTGTTTGGGACATAATATTTGATGATGATGTCATGTTTTTGAAGAAGATTATATTATTCATCCCCATTTCCTTGTTGGGTATATAATTGGTCCATTTACAGAAGATGTTAGTGGGTGTATGTAATTATATGAACGATTAGGTAGTAGCTTAGGTATATGGACCCATAACATGGATTCCAAAACCGGTTATTATACAAGATAACCAGGTAGTATTAAAAAATGATGAGGGTTGATGGAATATGTATGCATGTACTCTTCAAGGATGAAACATACTAGTCAATTATGAAAAATATTGTTTCATAATTGGATAGAAATAGATATGTATTTTTATTTCTGGTGATAGCTTTGTCCTTACTTGATGATCATCATAGAAACCATCTTGAACTTCTTACACAACAGAAATGGTTACATAAAATTAAATTCATCTAAGGATAATTATACTAAATCCTCAATAATATTTCATTTAAATTTCATCTAATACATAATAGTGGGTGAAATATGATACCCGAAATCAAATATATTTTCTTTGTTCGTTCAAACAGTATGATCCCATTTTGGATATTTTTTCATATAATTAGAATCCATTTAATAATGATAAAAATTTCCATGGATATTGGATCATCATGATTTTTTGTAATGTTTATTTCATTGATTTCCTCTATTTCGTAGACTATGATTATAGAGACTAGAATAAAGAGTGTGATAGGGTAAACTACCTCATTTTGGTCAGTGTCGTCTTGTGAATTTATTTTATCTTTTTTAATATCATTATAATCATTCAATGACAAATAGATATGATTCAGAACTATCTTGAATGGGAATTCTTCTGTCATTCCAGTTATGTAACCAAGAAGGGAGGATAAATCATCATTCATAATAGAATATTCACTATTTATGAAAATAATTTAATGCTATAAATAAAAATTTACAATAAAATATCCTAATAGGAGTTATAGAGAATAACTGAATCCCCTAATGAATTATTTCTACAGTACCTAATTATTAGTACATCCTCTAAATAGAAGTCAAAAATTGGGAAATTAATTATTGGAAAATGAGATAAATAAAATAAAAAAATCAACTCTATTATGATTCATGATTTTTCTTGTCATGCTATATATAATTTGAGAAAAACCATAAAATTAAATCTCCTTATTATAGAGAGTTTTAGGAAATGAAAAACTAGTTCTTTTGAGTTTTTGGTATACAATATTTTGGTTTTTAATAAAGGGTGTTATATATTAAAATCTACCATCTGCTACCATTTTATTACCATATATTATAATAAATGAATGTAGAATTATTTTATGATAGTCAACCATTGTTCTAGATTCATAGTCAACATAATTCATTTTATGATATAATTGATATTGTCAATGTGATTGACAAGGTGTTCCCTGTTGTGTTTCATGTAACTAATCAATTTTTTATAAAACAATTGTTTGAGGTATTTCTTATTAATGATGAAATATAAATTATTAGTTTCTATTATTATATGGATAAGATAATACATAATTTTATCGTTGATCAAAGAAATTTTCTAATTATTATGTGACCCTATAGATCACTCCATTGTGAAAACATATCGATTTTTTGGAATCCCTCCCACCAGTGGCATTAAGACATGTTGGTATAAAAGATATAAATTCCTATTTATAATAGATTCTTGATATTATTTATCCCATTGATTAGTATTTCCCTTCTTCATTAATTTTTTATGGAGATCCATTATCTGGATTATTTTCTATGAAATTAGATTTTTTTATTAAAGTAATACCTAAATCCCTCTCAACTCATTGAGAGATTGAGGAGAATCATTTCAAGGTTCTCATTTGTCTTATTAGTGTAGACATAAATTCATTGGTGGTTTCCATGAATTCATGAAATTTTCATAGAGTAAAAAGTATTTATTAATTAATAAAATTCATCTAAATATATTTTATATTTAGTTATTGAAAAATAATTGAGGGTTGAGAATATTATCTTGTAATTTCAGATATATAACAATAGGATAATGAATATATTATTCCCATATCATTCCTATAAAGGAATTGAATATGTAGTTTATTGTGAAATGATAGGTGGAATTTGAATTCATTAAACTAAATGAAATTAAATCATAATAGAATATACATTTTATTTATTTTAATCTAGAAAAATTATCATCACTAGAGGCCATCCTAATTTTATTGAACCCTGTTTATTCATCCATAAATGAACTGACATGATTCTAGTGGTTTTTTCTATTATAGTATTGTTTTTAGGATTTGGAAATAATCATTTAGTATGTTATGATTATGGATGTTATAAATGATGAATACATATATATTCTTATTTTTTTTAACCAATATGATTTGGAAGAGACATTTTAGGCACTAAATATCGTAGATGTTTTTCAGATTACAAAACGTATAACCATAAAACTTGAGCATAACAACAAGGTACATGTGATTCGTATTGGATATTTACATTAATAAATAAAAAACATTTTGCATGCTTAAATAATGGGTGGAAATATAAGAATCCAATCTTATATGCAATATATAATTCTAAGAGAAAACTTAATAATATTTTTATAAAGGATAAATACATTTCCAACTCTTTAGGAGGCATGGAAGCCCTGATCAATGCTAGGTGAATGTACCATTATATAACCAAAATAAATTTTTTGACATCCACAATGTTAATAGAGACTCCATTATAAAATAATGGAGGGGGTTTCAACAGTTATCCTACTCTTCTTTTAAAATATGTGTATCACCATAAGTGTGGTAAGATGTAGAATATTAGTATATGGATGTCATTATGGGGATATGTATAAATACCATTATTCATTAGAGGGGATATTTGGATATAAAAAGATTAAATGGGAGGGAATATTAGATCATCAAGATGATAGGGAATTGTATTTGATAGGTCACTCTCACATATGGTTCCATTCTCTCCAATCATGAAATGATTACCATATAATGAACTTTTCTGAGTCGGCATGACAATTACTCTACAAATAGGGGCCAATGATGCCACTGAGCTTTGGTTGATACGTGGAGACATATATTAAGCCTCCATTAGAAGGAAGGGAAATACATAATAATTCTTATGAATGTATCTAACGTATTATATAGTAATAAAAACTGATGTTTGTTAAAACCATCAGGAAACATTATATCATAAACTGAATTCAATTTGCAATGAATAAAACACCTCAAAAAAGTCATTCAAAAGATTCAAATGATGAATGTTCACCACATATTACTCAGATATTTCTATCAATATGGTACAATCATCATTAATTGAATGATAATTATACCACTATATGTTTTCGATTTTAGTGTTATCCTAATATAAAATTAACTAATTAATCATTATATACTACTACAAACATAAGGATAAATAAAATATCATATATATAATGCAGTAAAATTTTATAAATAAATGTCCATTTTTTATTTCATTAAATATATTAATATGTATTACGATTATAGAAAAAATGTGCACATCCTTGGTTTTATTATATCATATCAGATATAAACTATAATTATGAAACATAATTGATGATTATATATCCATTGAACAGTGATCATATTATTATTATAAATAAATGTTTTTGAATAATACAGTTAATAGAGACAATGAAGGGATTAAATAAAAATTTGGATCATACCCTATCAATACCATTTATTTCAGCACTCAAGGGAGATATAATAAAAAATAATCCCTTAAGAAACCCCAATCTAAAATTAAATAACTAAACTAAGAATGAAACCTTTTATGGGATAAGATCAATATCATTGAGGTCATGAAAAAAAACCATGTACGCTAAACCACACCAATAATGTATCACCATCACTCACCATACTATTATAGAGTTTTCTAATTTTATAAAAGTATTTGTACTAAGACCCAAATAATATTAATATGTTTTTTATTTACAATAGAATCATTGATATATTTAATTATTAATATTCTTACATTCAAAATGATTCTTATTTCTATTCAAAATGCAATTTATTTTTGGCATAATATGTAACATAAAATAATGCATTCATTTTTATGAATTAATGAATTTTTTAAATAGATTATATTTTAATAAATTATTAATTTAAAATAATATTTGTTTACATTATTTTAAAATATAATCTAATGTATCAAAAAAATAGTTTTCATAAGGGCTCAAAATTATTGTTGTCAAAAAATCCATAATTTTTCAATAAATGTAAATATTATTTTAAAAGTGAAAAATAAAATAATTATAATTTTTTTTGGATATGATAAATCTATTTTCTTGATTCAAAAAAAAAATTTATCCAAGAGATAGTTTTTCATAATGTTTTCAGACATTCTAATATTCAGGTAAAAATAAAATAAAATATAAATATATGGTGTGTATTAGGACATAATAATGACCCAAATGTGATATAATAAATAATATAAAAGATAAAAATGACCATATATAAGTTAAAATATATTTATAATTTTTTATTTGGTTATTTTATTGATTATATATATATTTTATGAATCCTTCAAAACCAATAGCATTTTTAAGGTTTTATGAAAACATATTTAAGAACATGACTCACATGCACATATCCACAGATAAAATTATAATATGTTCAGAACTCAGCCATAAAATTTAATTAAAACCACTAATATTTGGAATAATCAATGGGAAAAAACCAATGTAATGTTTTTTGATTGGATTAATTTATAATATATATTCCCAAAAGATACTTTTAGAAATAATAAAGAAATCCTCTCCATTTTCCTATACATCCCCATCTAAGATCCCATTACACTTAACTATTTTTTATAATTCCTTTACACTTCCATACCCTCTATTTTTTGCTCCCCATTTTTCCCCATTATTTTGAAAAAAAACTCTTCCAACGATTTGGAAATCACCCTCTCAAGGTAAGGGATCCTTTCATTATCCACATTATTGAGCCATCTTCTCATGGTTATGAATTTTATTTCCAATTCATAATGATCGAATATATTATTAACAATACATATTACATTCCATTTGATTTATATTTGGTTAGCTACCCCATTTATATTATTTATCCATCACATGAACAATTATATAATATCATTATTCTACCGATATTTCACTGCGATATTTCCATGGAAAACCCTTTTATTGTTAACACCATAACTATTTAATCTAAAGGGTATTCAATTATACACTACTATTATTATTTTATAGGGTAATAAATGTAATTATTATACACTAGTTGATCATAGAATTAATTGATATTAAATATGTTCTTATTTTGGATGATATATGTGGAACACTTGTGTGTGTACATGATATGATTTTGATGGGTGATCCCAAATAGAAGTCCCATGCATTGGGTAGTGGTTTATCCTCATGAGATACCACATATACTGAATATGAGGTCATCATATAAAAATTATGTTATAATTTATTTGTGTTTAACCTTGAATTATGCTTACTATTTACTATTTAAATTTGTTTCCACATTCCCATGTTTCCTTAATGTAATCATGTTATATCATGCCTCATGGTTCATGTTTATGACTCTCACCATTTTATTTGCCACTAATATTCGTATTGTATTACATTTAACACCATCTTCATGTCATTAATTTTTTATTCCCTTATTATGGGGTTTTATATCGCCCTATCCGAGGTTTGTCCCCATATTTTCCTATGATTTTTTATGAATAATAGAATAATATAAGCCTAATAAGGTTGTTTTCAATATTGTGAATGTACCCCATTTTGTATATTATTATGTAATGTAAAAAATCATTAGAAACAATATGTATCAATATTTTGTGTTGTATTTTGCATATAATTATGTAATAAATCATTAAATAACATGTAATAAGGACTTTTTCACATTTTTAATAAATGGTATGTTTAGTAATTAATTAGATAATGAATGGAAAACTCAATATAATTCCATAAAGATAAGAATAAACATAATAATACATCCCATAATGTTGGTAATGTATAGAATAAATATTTTCAATGAAAATAAATCATTTTTTGGTTAATATAAGTGGATATGGAACTAATACATACGTTCGTAGAGGAAAAATCTAGGAAAAATACATTAATTTAGACTTCATCAGGAACTGGTGCAAGATAATGAGGCTTGTAACCCTGCTATTTGGAAACTATCAAGGGATATGAATTGGTATATAAAAAATACAATGACAAATCATTATCAAGGGAATAACAAACACCACATTAATATATTCTAGAAAATAGTTAGTGGATAATGTATATTGAATAATAGAAATTCATATGTTAAGGAAATAAATTTCATTTAAAAATTTTTTCCTTTAATTTAAATGGTTTCACATTAATGTATTTTTTAGTATGAATATTATTATGCCAAATTATATTTTGGATGAGGTGATTTCATAGAAATAAAATAAAACTATGAATGGTAGGGTAATTTTCAGGAGATATACGCATCCCTCCATATCACACATGTTTAGTAGAACTATTAAAAGAGAAACCCAATTCATGTAATTTGATGTATCAGTGAAAATGGAGAATGGAAATATTTTTGAATTCTATTTATATAACAATTCCACCTTAAATATTTATGGGATGAACAACCAAGATAACGTTTTGGTACTACCTTTCATGTATTTTGCTTCAATTTTGGTTATGGATTGGATATCAATTTATAGAGAAAACAAAAATTTCATTGAGGAGGAAATCACTTTCCATGATGAAAATTCCCCCCCTGATTTTTCACAATTTCAAGGGGAAGAATATTCTATAGAAAAAAATCCCAAGAATGGATATTATTTCAATATAAGAATTTATATCTAGCTCAAATGATTAAGTACAAAGAAAATATAATCCTTTTTTAAATTTACATTGTGAAGGAATACACAGATATTTTACTCAAAAAAATTTCAATCTTCCTCCTAGCTTTGAGATTGTATTTCAAATTGATATTATATTTTCATGTTCCCCATTATTCAAGAATCAATATAGAATGGAATTTATAGAATATGTGGAGTTGATGAAAAAACTACATGAGAATCTGGATAAAGGGTTCATATGAAAAAGTGCATCACCTTTGTGTTCTTTATATATCTTAATCACAAAGAAGGATGGGTCAATGTACATTTTAATTGATTATCATGCTCTCAACATGAAACTGTTAAAGAACAAGTGTCCTCTAACAGGTATAAACAACTTATTAAATCTACTATTTTTATCCCAATAATTCTATATGGTTCATAATTGGTCTATGTATTATTATTTAAGGTTAATGATGGAGGATATCACCATGATATCTTTGTAGAAAAACTATGGGTACTATGCATTCATATTAATTACTTTCAGACTTATTAATGCTCTTAAGATATTAATAGAAATTATAAATAGTGTATTTATATATTACATATAAAATTTTAGGTAATATTTAATTATTATTTTCTAATATAATCCAAATAAAAGGATGATGATGAAAAGATTGTGAGAATTATGCTATAATACTTATGAATGTAGTATATTTATGAAAATTATAGTAAATGTTTTTTAATCATTTATCAATAATGTATAATATTATCAAATGATAAGAGGTATATGTGGACCCTTCCAAAATAGTACAAATTCAAGGATTTCTAAATCCATCATCTCTGATAGATATCTATAGTTTCCTTGGATAGCTGGGTACTATCATCAATACATGAGGAATTTATTCTGAATATCAAAACCTATTACAAAAATAACTCATAAGGGAGTCATATTTTTAGAATAATGAATGTTATGGGAGCCCCAATGAGATGAATAATAGTGTTGTCACTAACCCAATACTTACTATACTCACAAGTGGGGATCCTTTCATGGTATACAACAATGATTTGAAGAAGGGCATGTGATGTATGTTAAGGGAGAATGTAAAAGTGATATTATTTTAGAAAAATGATTCTATATGATAAAAACAATACAACACATTTTTTGGAGTCTGGTACATTGATCTTCATGTTGAAAACATGGTTCTATTATCAGTTCAAGGAGATGTATAAATTATATTTGGATCATAAGAGCCTAAAGTACATATTTACATAGAAATAGGTGAATATATTATAGAGAATATGGTTAGGGAAGAAGAATAACTTAAAATATTCAATCCACTACTGCACAGGGATGCCCAATAAAAATATGAAGACACTCTATATTGAATGGATAACCAAATTTTATTAATAATTAAAACTGGAAAGGATATGATAAACTT
Source organism: Viscum album (assembly GCA_963277665.1). Lineage (NCBI taxonomy): Eukaryota > Viridiplantae > Streptophyta > Magnoliopsida > Santalales > Viscaceae > Viscum > Viscum album. Next base: position 1,274,153,728 of record OY728146.1, read on the forward strand.
ATTTAGGCAAAGGATGGACATGGGAATCATAAAGGATAGAACATCATCATTCCTTTCAAATCTAGTTTCTCAACCTTCAAATATAGAGATGATTAACCACTCAGTCAAAGATAATGTGTAAATTTCGAATAACATGGAATGTATATAAAAATATAAATTTTCATAGTTCAAATTTATTGAACAAGAAGTAGTAATAATTTAATCAAGACTGTGTGTACCATCAAGTCCTGAGATAAAGAATGAGTTGTTTGAGGATGATCAAGGCTCAACCTTCTCTAAACATCTAGAGAGAAAAATGACGTATAAAGATCACCAAGATGACTATTATTGGGATAACATGATGAATTTTATCATGGAATATACATTAATGTTTATTTTATGTCTATAAGTAAAGGGTGAAAGGAAAAATTCATATGGGTGAGGAAACCATCAACCATACCTATATAGAAATGGGAAATCACAACCTTGTACATTTTCACTTGTCATCCAAATAAAATTATGAGGAACTGATGTTATATGGGTTTTGGTAGATCATCATACAATGTTTGATCAATTAATTAAAATCTAATATGACTTATCATCTAATCAACATACAGGGATATACATTAGAGACGTGAAATGGATTCATAGAACACCAGTTACGCTTGTATCTAATCACGATACATTATTTACATCTATGTTTGGCAGGATGAAAAAAATTACCTATATATAGATTGAACGGTCAACGTGGGTTATTATCCACATGACCAGGATAAGTTTGATTAGACAATCAGTACACTATATGACATCTTAGGAGGATGATCAATTGAATTAAATGGAGGATGGGATCATCATCATCCTATGGTAAAGTTATCATTCTATAATAGTCTTCACTCAAGAATTTAAATGTACCCTTATGAATGATTTTTTGAGATGTAGTACATAAAAAATGTATGATGGGAATCATGAAATACTACATCCTAAAATGGTGGTGGTAATGGTAGATATGTTCATGAACATTCATCATCACCTTAAAGAATTGGAAATTTAAAGGAAAATTTATTCTTAAATACTTTGTAATTTTATGCGTCAGCGGTTTTTGACGGCACTAGATTTTGAGGCCCGGTGTGCCTGGAATCAATTTCTAATGTTTTGTTTGGGTACATTCTATAAACCTACGTGTGGGATTTTCTATATTTTGAACCAGTGCTTGGAATTGAAAATCGAATACACCGATGAACTCGCAGTGCCGATATTTTCTTATAGAGACCTTTACTGCAGTTGCATTTTAAGCGAGTTGAGAGTTAACTTTAGGGGATTTAAAATAAAATAAATAAAATTGTAGAACATAATTTTATTTAATGATTTTGGTTAATTCATGTAATAGGGAGTTAGGGGTATGTCCCACACCCACATAACCTCCCATGTGAGGAATTAGTGTGGTGGGCCCCAGAAGAGTTCTAATCCTTTAATCTTCCTTTAACTCCCATTAACACTCATCTTTATTTAATTTTTGACAATCCACTTTAAAACATTGGACTTCTACTTAAAATTGGAGCCTCTCCATCTTCCATCCATTAATATTTCCAACTCTAATTACATAATAAATTTAATTTACATTTTGAATTAATTTGAATATACATGGAAATGTTATATTATGGGGGGGATAATTATAATATTGGTTTGCAAATATTTTGGGGAGAACTCTTGAGAAATAAAAGAATATGGTTCTTCTTTCGATGAAGAACCGCCGAAGAATGACGATCATCTCCTTCGATCTTCGGCTAAGAAAAATGAGATGGAGCCACCCGCAAGGAACACTAACGACACAGCATCCTTAGCTCCTTCTTCCCCAACGTCATTGAGTTGATGATGTCTCGCCACGAAGCTGTTTTATGTGATGACCAACAACCACAAACATTATTTTAAGGTAATGGTTTGTACAATTTGTAGTGAATATTTTGTACCCCATTCCTCGTTGAGAATAATAGTTTGTCTTTGGCATTATGATACCTCCTAACGTGGAGGGAGCGGGCCAAATAAATGTGGCCGAACGACCCTCCGATGTTTAATATTTTGTTTTGAAATACATGTGTGTTGGAAGAGGTGGTGACGGGAGATAGCGGCGACCAAGCGCTGGCTGCTTGCCGAAGAACTGTGGCCCACAATCACGGGCCGCTCAGCCAAGGAAGTACTAGCCGGCCATAGCCTGCCGTATTAAAGTGATCGCGGTGTGATAAGGGGCCCCACACTGTGGAGGACCGGGGCTTGCACTCCACGGGCCACCTCTGCGGGCGAACCAGATGGCTCATCGGCCAGCCGGGTTGGGGAAGGTCCAACACCTGCAGGTGCCGCGCGGGAGGAGAGCAGCCACACGGTCCGCTTGCGCCGGTGAAGCTGGCCAGCTTCGGCCGGCCGGGGAGGAGGGCGGTGCCGCCGGTTCGAGAGACAAGCCCCCCCCCCCCCCCCCGCATTGCTCGGCCACCCGGGCTGAGCCACAACCAGTAGGGTCGGGCAATGCCGAGTCAGGACGGGCCGCACGTTGCTTGTCCGTGCCGTGCCCCCTCAGGCCGGGCCGAACCCCTCGGGCCAGACCTTTCACTTCACCGGGCCAGTCCTACACTATGTCAGGTCGGACCGGATGAATCTTGTCAGGCCGACCCACCATCCCAATGTCCATAATGGACCATACTCGTTTCCACTTACTTGAATAACATAAAGACCGCACATCCGATCAACTCACCCTATGCGACATTGGGACCCTCACGATGAATCGTTACTTTTGTGATTCTATAAGTGAGTTTTGGACGACATTGAAAAATGGATGGGTTTGGAATGGGTGTAATTCCAACAGGGCCCCTGGAACAGAAAAGGCTATATCTCTCAGATCGGGCGTTCCATTGATGCACCATCTGTCACGTTGGGTTCATTTTGAAGAAAATAATCTTTAGGATACATCAACACTGTAATTCATGATAGTTGATGTATCAAAACCTCGGCTCGCGGAGCGGACCCTCCCAGAATCGAGCGTGATGTGTGCGGGAACCCTAGAGCTAGTTGCGACTACAACTACAACTATACTGGAATCCTCCGTGGGTTCGGCAGTGATGAAAACTGTACTGGAATCCTCCATGGGTTCATAAGTGACGAAAATTGTACTGGAATCCTCTGTGGGTTCTTTAGTAACGACAATTGTTCTCGAATACTTTGTTGGTTCGACATCTTAGATGAATCAGTGACTAAATATGATCATCTCTATTCCTATATGAAAGTTATATACATGTGTGAGATTATTCTAGACATTAAATCATTATCGCTGATGTGATTGACTTTACTTCATGTGTGTACTGAGTTGTGTTTGGTCTTGAGAGTCGGAGCCGAACTGAGATTGTAAACTTAGGTATATATATGGGAATATACCTATGTAGAGTTGCTTGATACTTCTTGATTTTATATTTCATTTTTTAGTTTATCCTCTGTGGATCTGGGAGACCTTCGGGGGTCTCGGGGTACCTAATGAGTATCGTATTCTCACCTATTCATGGGCTATGCCCGCACTTCGTTGTGTTGGATGCAGACTACATACAACACTGATCGAGGTGGAGGCTTATGGAGCTAGACGGTACCCGGAGGTGGACCACTTGTAGAGACATACACTGAGCATACAACCGGACCCGAGGTGCTGAGGAGGCCATCTGTACCCACCATTCAGGTGGGATTCCAAGAGGACGACTCTGTGGTTGCTGTTTTACTTTACTGCAGTTGTTCTAGCCTTTTAATTGTACTGTACTTTACAGATGGGTTTGTATATTGGCCCATTAAATTTTTAATAATTTCTTTTGTATTCTGTATTACATAGTGTTTACTTCTATTGCATACTCTATTGTGTTTGTTTACTTCTATAATGGCATTGTCTTCCCTTTTATCAGGATTTACGCTGGTGCTAGTCGCCTGCCCCTGGCCTATGGAAGGCGGGCTTGGGGTAGTCACGACACGGGCTCCGAGGATGGGTCATGACAAATTTGTATCAAAGGAGCCGGCTCTACCGCAGAACTCAGGACTCTGATTATTTCTTCTCTGTAAAGAAATAGTGTTATGTTTTTTGGATGTGGTTATCCGTTTAGGGAAACCGGTGTTGGTGTGATGGTCGACGTATCCATACACTAGGACTCTGACACCTGATTTCCAACTCAGGGCATGAAAACCCTGATTGCATGTGTGTTTCAAAAGTTTTCTTGGTGATTACTTTGTGTCAGCTCACCAGGTATATTGTTTGACCGTGGCACACCTGTTTCATTTCAGGATGGTCCCACGAAGCCAGCCATCTAGGGTTCCGAGTCACATGCGAGATGGTAGCCCACCGAGCGATGAGGCCTCGGTCTAGGGCCCCTTCATAGTGTGGGCACCAGCGGTACCACTATCTACTGAGCCACCGATACTACCATCCCCAACAGCAGAGAGTGCACTCCGCCTGAGTGCGTTGCATGAGTTTCAGCGACAGAGGCCACCGAGCTTCCACGGAGAGATGAACCCACAGGAAACTGAGGATTGGCTTGTGGCAATTATCAGGGTTTTCATATTATTAGAGGCACCAGGTGATCTTATGGTGATCCTTGTTGCAAGTCTCTTACACAGAGTATTAGGTAGATGGTGGAGCATGATGCTCCAAGTGCATGACTAGGAATCTCTACTTTGGACAGACGTCGAGAGTCTCTTCCACTCGATATTGTTCCTGCCACCCTTTGTGCGGTGCAGATCTAGGAGTTACTACATCTGCAGATGGGAAGCATGATAGTAGCTCAATTCTCAATGAGGTTTACTGACCTCTCATGCTACTCCACAGATATGGTATGAGACCCATTCTTCAGGGCCCGAACCTATGAGTAGGGACTCAGACAAGAGATCAAATCTTTGAAGTCACCTCTCAGCTTCCCAACAGATACGAGGTTTCTGGAGCGAGCTCTTATAGTGGAGAGCTTTCTCGCTGAGCAGGAACAAGTAGTGAGACCCTTCACAGGGCGACAGGTAGCAGAGTCTTCTGCAGCCGGCAGCAGACAGTTGATGCATAGGTCCAAGCAGACCAGACCATTAGTTGGGAGACCTCAGGATACAGGTTCAGTTGTGAGGGGCACACGTAATAGAGCCATCAATACGAGGATCATGAATTGCTATGCATGCGGAGGGTAGGGTCACATGGCTCAGGACTACCCGACCCTCCATTCAGATGAGCAGCAGACAGTAGAGGGACCTCCTAGGCCTAGGAAAGGGTTAGACCGTGGCGGTCCACAAGGGGAAGGTGGATGAGGAAAAGGAGCTAGCCGAGCAGTGGTTGGTGGATGAAACTTTGAGGCTCTACCACCACCACCACTAGGAAGAACACCCTGACCACAGGGAGCTGGAAGACAATGGCAGGATCAGCTCCAGGCAGTCGAGGCCTATGACCCCGGCGCACCTGAGATGATTCGAGGTAATATCTATGTCTAATCCACCTTTGCTACTGTACTTATAGACATATGAACAAGTAATTATTTTATTTCCACTGCCCCTGTTCGGAGCTTGGAGATTCCAACGCAGCGGTTGGCTCGATCTTAACGGCTAGATACTCATATGGGAGCAGACTCGATGATTACGCACTGGTGCCAGCAGTGTGAGATTACTATAGGAGGAAAAATATTCGGATGGGATCTTCTTGTAAAAGTGACGTGGCCTTACGACATCATCTTGGGTATAGACTGGTTTTGTACAGTCCATGCTCAGATCCAATGTATTAGGAACAATTGCAGTATATCCGCATGGATGGGAGAAAGTTCACCTTCACCAGTGAGAATGAAGCCTTTGTAGCACAGGATGGAGTATTGAAGAGGAGAGGGCAGTTGATCACACATCAGTTGGCAAGTCTCATCCTTGGAGCAGTTGATGTGTGGAGTCTGAGATTTCCAGTTGTGGTGGATCAATATGCGGACGTTTTTCCGGATGACGTTCCAGCACTACCTCCTCACATAGTGATAGACTTCTACATTGACATGTACCCCGGGACAACACCGATATCTACTCCATCATATCAAATGGATCCCACTGAGCTTCGTGAGCTGCGGGTGCAGCTGGAGGACTTGTAGGGAATGGGATATATCCGACCAGTGTTTCACCCTAGGCTTCTCTAATTTTGTTTGCAAAGAAGGAAGATGGGAGCTTGTGACTCTGTATCGACTACCATCGCCTGAATCAAGTGACCGTGAAGAACATGTACCCACTCTTGAGGATTGAAGACCTCTGTGATTAGTTCCAGGGAGCATGATGGTTGTCAAAGATAGACCTCATGCCAAGGTATCACCAGCTCAGAGTTTGAGACGAGGATGTGCAAAAGACGTCCATCAAGTGTCGGTATGACCACTATGAGTTCTCGGTTATGACTTTATGCGTAACCAATGATTCATCGGTGTTCATGAGCCTCATGAACATGATCATCCATACATACCTCGATTGATTTGTCAATTTTTTCATTGACGAAATACTGATTTACTCGACTACTGAGGAGGATCACTCCTACCACTTGCGGGTTGTTCTGGATACACTCTGAGAGCACCAGCTTTATGGTAAGATCTCGAAGTTCCAGTTCTGGATTTGGGAGGTTCACTTCTTGGGACACGTCATCTCGGAGGTGGGAGTAGCAGTGGATCTAGTGATGATCAAGGCAAAATTTTCTTGGGATCCACCCAAGAGCGTGATGGAGGTGCGAAGATTTTTGGGACTGGCTTGGTACTATCATAGATTTATGCCAGAATTCTCCAGAATTGCAACACCACTTTTATCCTTGATGAAGAAGGGGAAACCATTCATGTGGATAGGTAGAGGTTGGTCAAGCTTTCAAGATCTGAGGCATAGGATGACCAGTGCGCCCATCTTGAGGCTACCGGAGGAGGGCGTTGGGTACGTACTGTACTGCGACACATTAGGGACCGGAATCGGGTGTGTTCTGATACAATAGTGAGCATTGGTCGCATATGGTTCGCGATAGTTGAGACAGAACGAGCAGAACTACGCTACCCATGACCTGTTGTTAGCTGTAGTGTTCTTTTCCTTGATGATGTGGTGGCACTATCTGATGGGTGAGCACTTTACAGTCTACTCTAGCAACCAGAGTCCCAAGTTTATATTCTCAAAGAAGGACATGAATCCAAGAAAGTGGTGATGGATTGTGTTCCTCCTTGACTATGACATTGAGATAGTTTATACTCCAGGGAAGGGGAATGTTGTAGCTGATGGTCTCTGCAAGAGATCGGGCATTCAGCTACTAGGAGAGGCCATATAGCAGTTAGCTGTGTTGCAGATATCCTTTGTGGATAGAGATAGATAAGCCTTTCTACAGTCACTCACAGTCACTCCTCCACTCATTCAGTGAGTCAGAGAGGCACAGTGTGGGGACATGGACTATGAGACGCGACGTGCTCAGTTATCCACAGGGAATGCACCAGATAGATTTTCTAAAGAAGGGGAGCATGTCATCCTCTTCAGGGGATGTACCATGGTACCAATTTCACTACTGGAGGAGGTGATGAGAGATTTTCACACTTCCCTTCTAGTGGTACATCCAGGAGTGGATAAGATGTACCAGGACCTCAGACAACCGCACTGGTGGCCAGTTATGAAGAAGTTTGTAGCAGAGTTTGTTTCACGATGGCTCACTAATCAGCAAGTGAAGGTGGAGCACCAAGTGCCAACGGTCTTGGTTTATCCCTGATAGGTCCCAGAGTGAATGTGGGATAGGATATCCATGGATTTCATGATGAGGCTTCCATATACATCCAGAGGTCACGACTCTATCTGGGTGATTGTTGAATGACTCACCATGTCGGCCCACTTCCTACCAATCATATAGTAGGGTTTAGTACAGAGCTTGGGACGCCTCTATGTTCAGAAGATCATACGGCTTCTTGGTGTGCCATCATCTATCATTTATGATCAAGATTCTCGATTCATGTCCCGACTCTGGAAGTGATTAAAGGAGGATTTTGGGACGCAACTTCTCTTGAGAACCGCCTTTCATCCTCAGACGGATGGCCAAACTGAGAGGACCATTCAGACTCTCGAGGAAATAATCTGTGAATTTTTCCTCCACTTTGGTCGTATCTAGGAGGATCATCTACCATTGGTGCAGTTTTCATAAAACAACAGCTACCAATTCACCATCACAATGTGACCTTACGAGGCGTTGTACGACCGACCTCGCAGATCAACGCGGTGCTGGACTGACCCTGGAGAGTCAGCACTTGTAGGACTAGAGATGTTTCAGGCTACGCCGGAGAAGGTGTAGATCATCTAGGAGCGGAAGAAGACGACACGAAGCAGACAAAAGTCTTATGCTGATAGGTGACGGAGACTACTGGAGTTCGAGGATGGTAACAAAATCTTCCTACGGGTCACAACTCGATGGGGGTATACGGAGATTTGGCCGGGGAGAAAAGTTATCTCCACGATTCGTAGGACCTTTCCAGGTTCTCAGCTGAGTAGGAGAGGTCTCTTACCACCTGTCCCTTCCACATCAGTTTCACCGGGTCTGTGATGTCTTCCACGTATCTCAGCTGAGGAGATACATGCACGACCCATCCAACATCGTCGACCATGGAGAGATATACATCTATAATGGGGCAACATTCACGGAGGTCCCAGTGGAGATCGAGTATCGACAGGAGCAGGTCCTACGTGGATGGTCGATTCCTCTGGTGTGCATTCGCTGGTAGCACGTGAACCTCCAGGAGAGAACTTGGGAGTGGGAGGCTGAAATGCGAGCTCAGAACCCACATTTGTTTCTCCAGAGTGTCTTGTAGTTTTAATGATATGTAAAACTCTGAGGTGGGAGTAATGTAAAGATCCGGAAATTTCAACTAAATTTTTTTATTAAATACTTTAAAATTTTACAAGTCTTTGGTTTCTGAAGACACTTGATTCCGAGGCAGGGTGTGCCTGGAATCAATTTATGAAGATTTGTTTGAGTACGTTAATTAAACGTACGTGTGGGTTTTTCTATCTTTTGAACCGGTGCTCGAAATTGAAAACCGAGGACACTGATTAACTCACAACGCCGGTATTCACTTATGGGGAACTTTACAACAGTTTCGTTTTATGCGAGTTGTGAGTTAATTTTAGGGGATTTAGAATAAAACAAATAAATATGTAGTAAATAATTTTATTTAAAGATGTTGGTTAATTCTTACAATGGAGAGTTAGGGGTGGGGCCCATACCCACATAGCCTCCCATGTGAGTAATTAGTGTGGTGGGGCCCACACGAGCCCTAATCCTTTCATCTTCCTTTAACTCCCATTAATAATCCCCTTTATTTAATTTTTTACAACCCAATTTAAACCTTTGGAAATCCACTTAATTATGGAGTCTATCCATCTTCCATCCATTAATGTTGTCAACTCAAATGCCTTAATTAATTTAATTTAAATTTTGAATTAATTTGAAAATAAATTGAAATTTTATATTAATGGAGGGCCTTATTATTATTTTGGTTGGCCAATATTTTGGGGAGAACTGTTGAGAAAAAAAATAATAGGGTTGTTTATTTGACAAAGAACCACCGAAGAATGATGATCATCTCTGTCGATATTCGGCCAAGCCAAAGGAGAAGAATCCACCCGCAAGGAACGCCGACGACGCGCCATCCTCGGCTCCTTCTTCCCCGACGTCAACGAGTTGACAACATCTCCCCACGAAGCCATTTTCCACGACTTCCGACTACCGCAAACCGTATTTTAAGGTAGGGGATTGTAAAATTTGTAGTGAATATTTTTTACCCCATTCTTCATTGAGAATAATAGTTTATCTTTCACTTTATGATACTGCCTACCATGGAGGGTGCGGGCAGAACGAAAATGATCTGAAGACCCTCCGCTGTTTTCTGTTTTGGTTCCCAATAAATGAATGTTGGAAGAGGTGATGAAAAGAGAGGGGACAGCCGTGCACCGGTTGCGTGCGGAAGAACCGTGTCCCGCAAACATGGGCCGCTCGGCCAAGGAAGAACCGGCCGACCATAGCCGGCCAGAACAAAGAGACTGGGGTACCACATGGGGCGTCTTGCTCCGGAGGACCGCAACCCGCGTTCCGTGGGCGGCTTAGGTGGTCGAACCGGCCAGCTCGTCGGCCATCCTGGTTAGAGAAGGCGCGGCACCCGCAGGTGCTGTGCGGGAGGAGAGCGGCCACATGGGCTTCTCGCGCTGAAGAAGTCGGCTTCATGGGCAGGAGGGCGGCACAGTCGGTTTGGGAGATTGGGGATCCCCCCCCCCCGTAGCACTCGGCCACCCGTGTCGAGCCGCGGCCAGCCAGACCAGGCCGGGCCACCCCAGGCCATGCCACACTTGGCCGGGCCGCGCCCCGTCGGGCCGGGACGTTCCCCCTCGTGCCAGGTCATGCCCGTAGAGTCGGACCATGCACTTCACTGGGTCGGTCCGACCCTCTTCCAGGTCAGACCTGCCGAATCGGATCGGGCTGACCCGCCAGCCCACAGGGCTTAATGGGTCGAGCCAGTTTTTACTTAAAGGAGAATAACTTAAAGACTGCGCGTCTGATCGACACGCTGTCTGTGGTACTGGGACCCTCGTGATGAAGAGGTCCATTTGCGATACTCTAAGAGAGTTTTGGACAACTTTAGAAAACTACCGGGTTTGGAATGGGCGTAATTCCAACTGGGCCCCTCGAACATAAAAACCTATATCTCTCAGACCGGGCGTCCAATTGACGCACCGTCTGTCACGTTGGGTTCATTTTGACGAGATGGAACTTCAAGATACATAAACACTGGACTTCTTGATAGTTGATGCATCGAACCCTAGGGTCGAGGAGAGGAACCTCCCTTGAATCGAGCAAGCTGTGTGCGGGAACCCTAGAGCTGGTTGCGACTGCAACGACAACTGTACTGGAATCCTCCGTGGGTTCGGCAGCGACAACAACTGTACTAGATTCCTCCTTGGATTTGGCAGCGATGAGAACTATACTAGAATCCTCCGTGGGTTTAGCACCAACCACAACTGTAATGGAATCCTCCGTGGGTTCGGCAGCGAGGACAACTGTACTAGAATCCTATGTGTGTTCGAATGCAACGACAAATGTACTCGAATCCTACGTGGTTTCGGAAGATTAGATGAATCAAGGACTACATCTGATCATCTCTATTACTATAGAAAATATGTATACCTTTGTGAGTGGAGTTTTGACTTTCAATCATTATCATCGATTTGATTGACTTTATTTCCTTTGTGGACTGAGTTGTTCTTAGTCTCGTGAGTTGGAGCCGAACTGAGATTGTTAACTTAGGTATAGGTATGGGAATATACCTAAGTAGAGTTGGTTGATACTTCGTGATGGTATCTTTCCTTTTGTGATTTATCCTTCGTGGATTCTGTGAGACCTTCGGGGGTCTCGGGGTCCCTACTAAGTATCGTAAACTCACCCCTACAAGGGTTATTATCATACTACATTGTGGTGGATGCAGACGACAGACAACACTGATCGATGTGGAGTCTCGTGGAGCAGGACATTACCCAGAGGTGGACCACATGGCGAGACATACACAGAGTGGACGACCGGACCCGAGGTGCTGAGGAGGCCATCTATACCCACCCTTCAGGTGGGATTCCCGGAGGACGACTCAGTGGTTGCTGTTTTTCTTTACTACAGTTGTTCTAGATTTTGAGTTGTACAATACTTTACAGTTGGGTTTGTATACTAGCCAATTTACTTTTCTACACATACTTTTTTATTCAGTATTACATAGTGTTCACTTCTGTTGTATACTCTATTGTGTTTGTTTTCTTATATAAATGAAATGTCTTCCTTTTATTGGGATTTACGCCTTTGGAGCTAGTCGCCAGCCATGAGGATGGTTCGCGACAATCACATCATGGATGTTCAATGTCGATGGACAATTCCCAATAAAAATAATCTATTAGACCTAGAGTTTAAATTTTTAGATAAGGTATTCTTAAATATATCTCCATATATTAAATTTAATAGATTTGGAATGAATTGAATGCATATTACAGGATACATCGGTCCCTTGGAGATCCTTGGTCGAATCTGGGCGGTGTCCTATAAACAACCAATACCAGCTAACATATATGATGTAAATAATGTATTACATGAATATATCTTGATGAAATAAATAATAGACCCATCACATGTATTTTATCTAGATGTTGAACTATTAGAGAATGATCTATCATATTGGGAGATGCATGTAAAGATCATAGATAATAGAGAAAGAGTTTTGTGAAATAAAGAAATTCACCATGTCAATATTCTATGAGAAAAACACATGATTCAACAAGACACATTGGAAAAAGAGGAGGTATTGAAACAAATATAACCTCATCTATTTTAGAATATAAAATAAGAAATTTTAGGTTGACATTTCTTAATAAGGTATTATTTTAATGACCCAATATTTAATAAATAAAAATAAAATTTTGATTTAATTAACTCTTTCATATGTAATAATGTTATACAAAACAAATGAAATTACATGTATTAATTATACCATATCTAATTTAAATGACCTTTTAGAATCATATCCATTGATAATATATCCATTGAATATGGATCATATGATTATTATGAAATATGTTTTTTGACATATCGAATCAAAATAGAAAAGGGATGTGATGGCCTCAACTAGTTGGATCATACCCTATGAAGCCCATTAATTGGAGATTTTGTGGATGATTGTGTCACTGGCCTTCTATCACAACCTATACGAAGACTATATCATATATCTAAAGCATGAGGGAATATATTTAATGCATATGATCAAGATCAGATATATAATGGTCTTAACCATATACACTAGAAAACCCCATAAATGTATCACTATCACACACATTATACTAAATGAATTTTCTAGATTGAATAAATGATAGGTATGAATAAACTGATAATATGAATATTTATTAATTATTTTCAATATGATATGTGATATATTTAATAGTTATTGATGTTTCATTATAAATGAATTTGTTTTTAATTGGATAAAAATATTATATTTTTGTGTGATATGTAACATTAATTAAGACATTTCTTTTTATAAATTAAATATAATTTTAAATATATGTTATTTTTATTTAATATTTATATTAAATAATATATATTATTTATAGTTCATAATAAAATTTTACAATGTAAAAAATATATCTTATAAGGGTTTGAAAACAATTATTATCAAAAAACCCCACATTTCTCAATAAATGTCTATTTTTATTTTGAATATTAACATTAAAATATATAGAAAATATTTTTATTAATGAACTATAAATTGTGGAATCATAATTTATTAATTTAAAAGAATTATTATTTCATAATTTTCAAAGATATTAATATTATTGGGTACAAATTAAATATGTTCTATATATACTGTTTGTATTATGACATCATAATGAAACAAAATTTATATAATAAATTATATAAAATTAACAACTAAAAAATAAAAATTTAACCCTAAATACAATATGTTTTTACATTATTTTATTAATTATATAAATCCTTTTTGAATCTTGAGAACCCTATAATAAATTTAACTGTTTTAAAATCACATCTTTAAGAAAAAGACTCACTTCCAAATCCCCAAGGGTAATATTTTGATAATTTTTTACCTTTTCCTTATCATGTAGTTAAACACACTTTAAATTATATGAAATTATGGTAAATCCCAAGATAATATTTTTTTTGACTAATTTATAATATTGTGTCCAAAACCAGTGTTGGTCAAATAATAATGATCTTTCCTTCGTTTTCCTACATAAATGCACGCAAAATTTATTTCGTCTTCACTCAGAAACCTAGTATAATAGCCTTAATATTAAATCCCCTATATTTAGTATTACTAGGGTTCCAAAATGTTCTTAGGAGTCTCCTCAAAAGCTTTTGGAGACACCCTATAATGGTAAGGGGTCCTTTCCTTATCCACTTTCTTTAATCATCTTCTACATTTTAGAAATTTTATTTCTAATTCCTAAAGAAGGGATATGATTTATACATCACAAATATTATCGTTTTTATTATATAATGATCATATTTCAATTTCTCTAAAATTAATCTATTTTAGGAACCATTATGTACTACTATGATTCAATCAACATTTCACTATCAATTTTCCATTTTTATCATTTCTATTGTTAATGAAATTTCAATTTACAATCAAGGGATTTGTCCTAGACATATAAATATATATATATATTTTATTGTGTAATTAAATGTATATATTCTATAGTCTTTGATCATGGAATTAAATTTGACGAAATATGTTCTTATTTTATATGATCTATTTGGGATACTTATTTATATAAAAAATGATTATGTTGGTGACAACCAGATTGTGCTCAAATGTATTCGTTAATGTTTTAGTCTCAATAGATTCAATGTGTGGTTAATACAAGGCTATAATAAGAAAATTATCTTACTATTAATTCATGTTTGACCATGAAATATGCTTATGATTCCATATTTAACTTCATTTCCATATTAATATTCTTCGATTATGTTATCTTGTTATATCATGCCTCATCGTTCATGATTATTATTATCAACCATTTTATTTCCCTATGATATTCATATTTTCTAACATTTAAAAAATTATTCATTTTATTATTTTCTTATTCCCATACATGGATTTATATCTCACCCATTTCTTATTTATTTCTATAAGTTATCCCATGTAGTTTTATGAATGACATAATAATATCATAATGTAAAGGAATTTTAAAAAATTTATTTACCCTAATATTTTAAATTGTTATGTGTGTACCAAATTCCTAAATACTATAGAATTATCATTATTCCAGGTTTTATTACGTGTACCATGTTTTAGTAACTACTAAATTTATTTTCAAAAATAAAATGGGTTCTGATAATAGAATCAGTTATTGATATTAATTCCCTCATGGGAATTTTACTCATTTTATTCACACATGTAATTAGTCATCAAGGTGTGATACATGTAACTCTCAATATCACCTAGGAATATAAGTGATATAAAATATAAAATATTAATCATAGAGGTATTATAAATTTGAACACAAAAAATGTAGAATTTTTAATTATTTCATGACATGTACATGGGTATGACATATCCCCACAAGGCGGACTCGGAATCATGATCTATGAA
The DNA here is from genome assembly GCA_963277665.1 of Viscum album. Classification (NCBI taxonomy): domain Eukaryota; kingdom Viridiplantae; phylum Streptophyta; class Magnoliopsida; order Santalales; family Viscaceae; genus Viscum; species Viscum album. The sequence goes on from OY728146.1 coordinate 1,274,168,862, forward strand.
TGAAATTATCACATAACACACTACTAAGGAAGAATTTTCAAAGTATATAATGGGAATAGAAATTATCATATAAAATTTTTAGTTCTCTAAAGAGCATATATATTTTCATCCCAAATATCTTTTGAGGTGTAGATCTATTCAAGGATACATTGTTATCTTAGGACAATAACTAACTATTTCATGATTTTATACCATGGAACAAGGGGTCGATGAAACCCAATATAGGGTTATTGTAATTTTTTTCATTAAAGGTCATGTTAGTTTTTATAGATGATACTATTTAATGGATACAACATGATTTAATGATTTCTATTTTGTGGTTGATTTGAGTTGTTCTACCAACATGTCAGGTCCAGTTAGTTTTTTATAATTCTACATATTAATATTCCAAAAAACAGATTTTGAATGGATACAAAAGTATTAATGAATGTATTCATGCTTTAGTGGTCCTTCTAATGTGATTCAACTTTTTTAGATACAAATATGTATTTGGAGGGGATTGAAAAAATATTTTATTCTTCAATTTCAATGTCTTCCCTAGTTTTACAGTCTTCGAAAAAAATCCTCCAAAACCATGTCAATGGGAATGAAACTCAAGTTCATATGTGTATTATTCCCTAGAAAATGTGACCATTATGTTGATGAAATTGACTATGGCATATTTTGACTCTAAATATAATTATGGTTTATTTTTGTTTTCTTGTTCCCATGATTTAAATAATGTGGGAAAAAATCTACGAATGTCAGAACATGTTTTGGAGTTCATTAAAAATCCTCAACCTAGGCTATATTCTACTTCATACAGTTTAACCTACCACTAGTGGATAAATTAAAATGTATAGATGTGGTACGTGTGTAGGTACTTTGGGTAATAACTAATTGATTTTGTTTTTTTATAAGGATTTCAGTGTCCTTGATTATTATCTTCAAGGTTATAATGTTATCAATCATGAATTCTATCTAGATGAAACATTTAACCATTCAAATTATACCTCTAGTTAGACAATGGAAACATATGGTATATGGGAAAGAGGTTATAAAAAATTCAATTTTCTAGAAACATCCATTTGATGGGGAATATCCTTAAAGGTAAAGTATAATTGGATGCAGTTTTCCAACATTAGGTGAAATGGATAATATTTTGAGATATCCAAAATTCTAACAGTATAATTTTTTATTTCCTTTAGTAGGTTATATAGATTGTTGTTCATTATCATTATAGTGTAGCCTAGATCTATGTTATTTTGGAATAATTATTTTTTTTCCTTGGTTCATATATCAAAAGTGATCAAGGTATTTTCATTCCTATAGATACATGGGATTTCTTTTTTACTATCACTCTATAAAAGATATTTGGTTATATTGAGATTTCATCAATATCAGTAATTTTTTTGTGATTGTTTAAGAATTAATGTGGAATCCAGGGATTTTTTAGACCTTTTTCAAATAGAATTAAAAATTCGATAATATTTATCCTTTATTCCCTAAATATATTCATTTAAATAATTTTTTTTATTTGAAGATTTTCAGAACACAACATGTTATATTAAGGAGAATACTTTGTCTATATCTCACCCCATATAATATTTATAAAAATTCACAGAACATTATTCAAAAAGTGTTTTATATTAAGATAGTGTGTCATGAAATTATTTAGAGTTATGATATTGGAGATCATCCCATTTTCATGAATCATGTAATTATAAAAAAATTATCATCTTTCTTAGAATAAACCTGGATTGGTAAAGGAATTGAAAATGAACATATTCTTATCATGTGATAGATCTTTTTGTAAAACTAATATACCATATAATGGTTATACCTTCCCTATTATATAAAAAGTATGATGGTTTTTGTTCCATTTATTGATCGTGTGTTCATATAATGGTGTTGCACTAGAAAAAATGTAATAGATATTGCTTTAGATATCTTATACCAATTAAGGATATAAATATTGGGTTCTAGAAATTTGGGGGTAGGAGTGGTTTCAACCAATTTTAGATATTGTTTTCTTTAAAGAGTTAATGGGGTATACCTACCTTCGATGGAATCCGTTAAAATGTAAAACGTATTTATGGTATTGAGTAAATAATGTGGAAAGAATGTTTTTTTAAACCACTAATGATGTAAAAATTAAAAGTATTATGTCTTCTCCATTCATATATCATTAATTGAATCCTAGTTATAGAAGGGCCTAAGTGACTTTATTATAATGAGGGAAATCATTATCATGATTGTAGAAAATCATGGTACCATTCAATTTCTAGGTTTATGTATACTTATTTTTTCGATCCAAAACCTACCTACTGCTCAGAAACCACTGGGACATGAAAAGTAACCACTATATGATGAGTGGGATGAGATAATTCACTTATTATAGACGATTATACTCAATTAGAATATATTTCCTCTGTAATTCATCATTAATTCATTCCAGATATTCAGAATCAACATCGTGCAGGGGTAGTTATTTATGATAAGAATGAATAATGACCTCTTTTGATGGTGAGTGAAATATAGAATTTACTTTCTCTTTATCATAATAATGTATCATTTAGATAAATAATCTTCACTTTATACTGGTAATTTTAGATACATAGACCTTTCTAATGTGTATAAGTCAAAACCACATATTTTTAGTTGTTTCCTCATTTTTATTCAAAATATGTGTGTGGATATACATCCTCTATCATATAAATAATGAAAAAATTTCAGAAGAATGCCTTACATGAAAATCCATTTCATCACCATATTAATAGTAAGATGAATTAAAATTTTATTTACCTTAACTGAAAGGTTTATCAAAGTCCTCTTTCATGGATTCATTATTAATATTATGTTTTGGATTACAAACCTTTTAGCGATTAATATTCATTTTTTACATCCCCTAAACATTAATCTATTCATGGTATAATATTGACTACGATTATTATCAACAACATTTAACTTCAAAATTTATGCATGTGTCAAACATTAAAGAATTATAAGATATAATAAAACACTCACAAAATAATGAAAATCAAGAAAAAATCAATTTTTTAATTCAAATATTAATGTTATAGAATAAATATATACATACGAATTTAATGTTTTATAATTTTAAAAAATGAATATTATATAAGTATAATATGTCAATTTATATCGTTTCGATCACCTATAATGATTTCACTCCTGAACGCTACAGAATGTATGATATATATTTTAATAAGGAAATATCCATTTTCAATATAATAATATATATAACCATGAGAGAAAATAGAATAAAATGAGTAAATAATTAAATATGAGGTATTTATAGATGGTTTTATAACCATATGAATGATAAACATCTATTCATTAAAATATAAATCGAACCATTTGAGTAGTTATAGGATTTAAATGGATTGTAGCATCATGGATTTAATAGAAAAATTACATATTTATTATTAAAATAATATATATTCATCTTATGAAATTAAAATATAATAAATTTATATCTTATTGTTGAGAAATAAATTTATTAAGACTGAAAAAATAGTGTTTTTATATCTGTAAAACACATATGTTTTACATATATTTTTAATATTAAATATAGAAATTTTATGTAAAATTTATTTTCATTATATATTTCATAAAACAATAATGTTTTTATTTTCATGTTAATGTTATTTTTTCAGAACATAGCTAATGTATTAAATGGATTATAGTGTTAATAAAATTATAAAAATTTGTAATTTGTAAATATGTTATAATATTATTAAAAATAAAATTACATACTTTCAGAATAATATTTTAAAAAAATATATTTAATTTTTACAATCAACATATATTGAAATATTTAGGGAGAATTTTTCATATTTTTTAAAAGTACATGATTTTTTTAAAAATATTCAAATTTGACAAAATATAACATTGAATAATTTAAAAAATACATGATTTAGTGAATAAAAATAATGTATGAAACCATTTTCTCATACACACGAGTATTAATTACTATATATTGTCACATGATTCATTACAATTGATATTATGGATAAAAAATAACAAACTAATGAATTTAATACTAAAAACACTCCTCTACTACCCTTTTAAATTTCACAACTCTCTAACAATTTATCTACACACCATATAATTCTTAGAGAATACCAATGTTCTTCAAAATTTACTTCCCAAACATGTACCCAAATTTATAGGTCTTTTAGGTTCACAAATAAATACACCCTAATGTGGTGAAATAATTTTTTTCTAGAAAAATAAAAATTGTAAATATTATCAACAATATATTTTAGTACTTTTACTCTTATAGCTCCTCCAAATATCATCATTTCATTATGAAATATTTACTATAATATAATAAATATATTACATGTTTTTTATTTTAGTGATATATTAATTTCAACCATGTTCTCATTTCATTGAAAAAAGGTTGTCCACATTATGGTGGATTCACCAACTCCTTGAAAAATGTACATTATATCTCACCTACAAAACCAAATATAATTTAATTAAGATTATTAAGATGAAAAATTAATGACATTATTAGATTAAATTTTTATTCATATTCTATAATTTATAAATGACCAGATCGTTATATAAAACTATATATGTTCACTATTATCAAAAAACCACATGAGTGAAATAAAATTATATTAGTGATTACAAATTTCGATAAAACATATATATTTTTAATAATATTTTACAATTAAATCCATAATTTCATGTATGTGATGTAACCTTAGAACAATGACATGAAAAACTTGGTATAGTAGAATGAGAAATGACCTCAAAATTAATGAATTTAAAATTACAAAAATTATTGAAAATAAATTATATATATTATAATAACTCTCTCAATAATTTACTTTAAAAATATAATGTATTGTTATGGACCTCATGTAAATTATGAGAGATAATTATGACATGATGTATGGGAACACTTTTAACCACCATATTGTTAATGGGATTTCCATATTTCCATCAACCTCACATTATATTTTTAATTTCATTATAAAAACCTTATATGTTATGTATATATGAGACATTAATACATACCAAGGTTATCATTTTTTAATTTTCATGGGTTATATTAGATTTTTATGTTGTCTTCCCAAATAATTCACTTAAATAAATCCAATTTCAGGGAACATCCAAATGAACCTCCGTCATTTTAGGTCATGAAATTTCCACTTAAAATTGAAATTGCTAAACCAAATTTATAGTATTTATATATAAATGTTTCATATATATTAAACTCAAATATATAGCTAGTTATAAATTATAACATCTAGTTTACTTTTTTCTAGTATTTCTTTATCACTATTCATTTCCCTCTTTCTTTGAGTTCGTTTAGGGTCTCATGAGGATGGAGAACCACAGATGGGAAAATAAAATATGGTTTAGGGATGTATGTTTTTTGGATTTAATAGAGTATGATTATAAACTTTTCAAAGGATATTTGGGGTTCTCTTTGTTTTTTTGAGAAAACTAGAGATGTGGTGGATTCATTCATTAAATAATGGATTGTTCAATTCCAATAGTGAATTTTAATGTCGTTGACAGTAAAATTTAATTTATTGTTTTCTTGAGTAATTTATTTTATTTTGTCATAGATATAATCGTTTATATGCCATTAATTTTGTTCACACTGTGAAATGGTAGATGTTGGAACATTTAATCAATGGTGAGTCATTTTCAGCAACATTTGTTATTTTTGAATGTCATGTCGTGAAATTGTTTGATACATCGAATGTTTTGATATTGGTGATTTTTATTGTCCTACATGTATGACTATTATTTCTTTTTATGTGAAGTATTTTCTCTTGAAATATACATGATCACCCTAGATATCTGGGTGATCCATACTGCATACAAGACATTTTTTCGACAATTGATCACCATTACTATTTCAGTGCGTCAGTTGAGGTATGATATCCTTAAGAATATTGAGGTACACAATGTGTTATCTTCTCTTCTAAGATTTTTAATAGACAAATTTTTTTATATTTAAATATTGAGTCAACATTATTTGATGTTTTCATTGCATTATCTCTTTTATAGTGGATCCAATTCCAAATGTGTGTGAAAAATGTTTGAAATATGTGGTTCTGTTTTAAGATTATATTATAAGAACCTTATCTCAATGGTTTTATAAATTTTTTTTAAAAAAATTAAAAAATTATTTCATTGTCTTTTTGGAATTTTGTTTTTGTAAAAATTATCATTTTTTCTTATTTTAGTAAAGGAAATGTTCGTTCTAAATATTTTTGAAATTGAAATATTGAATCAGTATCAAATGATGATTTAAAAAAATAGTTTTGTAAATGTAGTACATGGGAGGCCATGGGAACATATTAAAATGGTATAGAAATATGACTCATCCAGTGATACTATTGGTGGGTTTAGTAATGGGGTGATCCTCTTTTTTCTACAACAAGGATATCGAGGTGAAAGGAACCAATCATAGTAGGTCAAATAAAAGAATAAACCATCATTTAAGAGTGAAAATGAACATCATGTGGTGGAGGACTGGCTACACTATATTGATCATATCTTTATCGACATGGATACACATGATATTATCTAGGTGATGAGTTTTTCATTTAGACTTGAGGGTCTAATTATCATCTAGTGGGATACCATGGCACATACCGATAGAATTGTGGGATTGAACTACAATTACTTCCACACCCACATCATTAAAAAAAAAATTTATTTCACTTATGATGGATATTTATATGGATTTATTCTCCTTATAATATGTGGACAATTTAGTGTCATCTTACACCAATCATTTTCTAGATTTAGTTTTTTTCTAAAGTGGTAGTTTATAATGTCCAACTGAAGGCTCCGAAGATCCTAGAGGTTTTGCGATAGGAATATCAGATCATAGGTATTCATGATGAATCATTATTTTCTTGAATATAAATTAGATAGTTTAATTTTGGAAGGGATGGATATATAATTAATGGGAGTTTATTTTACTCGTTCTCTTCTAACTAGTTGCATTATCTGTTGTGTGCCAGGCATCCCATTGGGTTCCTTTTACATGATATAATGGTTTAAAGGTTTGGAATCCTTGATGTTGTTTTTAAGAACTTGTGAATAAGTGTTAATTTATATATGATATGGTCATTTGTGGAGTTTCTGTCAAGATATTTCTATACCTCATTGTAGAAAAGGATAATCATGTCCAATGGATACTACAACACAGTTAGATGCTTCAAAAACTATAGGGATATACACACATGACCCATGAGTGCCACAACTTTATATAGAATATGAGTATCTTGATGGAGGTATATGTGTGTCCATTGATCGCAGATGGTTTCACAATTTATTCAAATTTATTTGTAACTATTTTCTTTGGTATAAGTAATTTCAAGTGACTTATATCAATCTGTTTTATGGATTTCTCAAAAGATCAAATAGAACTCATTTCCATTTTATATTGTTATAAAAAATACAGAAATTGTAGAAATAAAAATAATTTTCCAATATTATGTGTTTTTATCGATAAATGGTGTAGAGTTTGTCTGGAATTACATCGTTCTTGATGAATTAATTTTCTATATCATCGTCAGGATAGATTGTATTAGTGATCACCCTAATGATATTAATGTTTACTATTAACATGTTTTGTTCTTTTATACTCAAGGGATCAAATGATTATTTGGGATAGAGTAGGACTCGAGGATAATTCATATAGGACCTTCCTTCTTTGAGCTTGGGAGTTTTTTTCTTCTATAGTAGTTACGTTAGATGACTTTTATTCCATTATTGATATTTTTCTATTGTTCCCCACATTCCTAAATTTTTCCCAAATGAATTATATTGTCTTCCTCATGATAGTAAGTTATAATTTATGATTTAGATAGTTCTAGTTAAACATGGAATTTCATAAACACCTTCTCATATGGAACTAGCATAATAGAAAGAGATCAATATTAAATTGGATAATATGAAAGAGAAATGTTTTGTTAACCCATGTCTTTCTCCTCGGGAAAAACATGTCCTATTTTTCATCATAGAAAACGGTTCACTCTTACTATGTGTAGACTATCAGATGATAATTTGATTAATTGGCAAGGATTACTATATTTTTCCTCATGTGGTTGATTTTTTTTGAATAGTTTAGGGGAGAATGTTTGTTTTCAATGACTGATATTCAGTTAGGCTATCACCATCTTAGAGTTTGGGATTCTGATGTTCTTAAAATGTATTTCATGGGAAGTTATGACAATTATGCATAACTTCTGATTCGACGTGGCCAATATTACCCTCATATAGTTTTATGAATTTTCTTAAGTAGATATTGAATGGGAATCTTTACATTTATGTAGTTTTCATGGATGATATATTGGTTTATTTCAAATTTGATCATGAAAATAATGGCCATTTGATTTATGTGATAGGGATATTGAGGATAAGTGGTATGTATGGAATGAGTTAAAAAAATTATGGATCTATGTATTGATTTTTGTGGGTTAGGTGATTTATATGAATGGATTATTAGTACATAATAAGTAAGAGGTGGTTTTCTTATTCATAGAAGAGCAATAAAATTCCTATTAGAATAAATGTTTCCTCAATGATTCTAGAAAATACCAATTGTTTCCAATGATTTATTTATGTTTGAAACACATTTGAATTATCATACTAGGGCCAGGGTAAAATGAATGTGTATTGGAAAGAACATTCTATATTTGATGATCTAAAATCATTTCTGACGTGAGCTCATATTCTGATCATAACTCATCCTAGTATTAGTTATGTATGTTTTCAGAATTCATCTAGCTTGGGACTAGGTTACATTCATATATAAGAAAATAATTTGGCATATTTTAGATATTTACATCATGGAATGCTTGAAAATAATTAACCCACTCATGATTTAGTTCTTTTCATAGAAATTGATGTACTTAAATGTTGTGTCACTATATTTTAGGTAGAGGTTAATGGTATTTTCAGAAAAAAGAGTCTGATTTTAAATGGTCATTGTAGAAACATTCCTTCACTGGGTATTCAGGGATCATTGGATGTGTTGAACATTATGGGAAACATATCTCAGTACAACCTTGATTCATTGGTGGATGTTTTAATTATGATTCTGACATTTTTTTTGTTATCATAATCTCCCCATGAGTTTAATTTTTGGTATTTTTACATGGATGATAATTTCATTGAAAATTATGAACCCTAATATAGTAGGGACACTTTATTTTTGTTTTTATCTATCATTATCTGGAATTTTCAATATTTTGGTTTTGTCTTTCATTCAAGCTTCTACGAAGATATAATTTTTCATTGTTTGTCATAGTTTTTTCTGGTCCATTCAACTGAGAACTATACGGATGGGTTTTGATATGTGATAGTAGTTATTATTATGAAATATGAAACTTGGCATTTTTTATTACATGTCATTTTGATACCCCATCCAATAGATAATAGTAGAGAATCATAAACCTTGTAGGTTTCTCCAGCCTCTCCTATTTGAATATTAGAATGTGTATTTGGTTTCCATAGTTTTTTTGTTAGATTAACATTGAATAATCGTAAAAAGGAATACAAAAACCAATCATTACAATCAAAAGTATGAAATGTAACGGTTACCTAATTAAACTAATCACTTGGTTTCCATATAGGGGAACATAGGTGAAAATATGGATATGGAAGTGAAATCTAACCCTCAAGTTCTGATGGAGAGCGGTAGAAAAGATGGCTATGAAAAAATCAGCAATCACAAAGCCATAGATTTGTGATTATATAAGGTAACATATGATTCATCCGATATAAGGGCACTAGAATAACATTTTTGGTTATGAAGATCATATCCCTAAAGTTGAAGAAATTGGAATTAGAAGAAATACTTTCTTAATTTTGGTACAGTCTCACCGTTGGTTGTTACGTGGTCAATTTCCACTTCAACACTTAATGAAATGATGTTGAATTTTTCATTTGTGAAGTGTTAGAAGATCATGTGATAGAATGATGGTTCATTCCATCTATCTCAAACAAAAGGTTAGATAAAGTTATCAAAAATACATAAGTCCATCTATAGTGAGGTTAATCGTATATGGTTCCTAAAATGGGCTTATACTTCCTATATCATACTGCTTAATATAATAAAACCGGTTTCTACTAAACAGGTATTCATGTAGGCCAGTGGAAGGTGATAATGTCCTGTCACACTTCAGTTGTGGGTTCGATTCCCACAACCTGGTCCAACGCGACGAGTTGTCTCCCATCCTGCAGGTTGTCCCTTTTTCTAAAGTAACATTCCTATAATAGAACAGAAAAAAATACTATCTTATGTCCAACTTAATTCATTTCAATATTTAGGCTTATCCAAAATACTTCTGTCCAAGCTCATAGTATAAGGAAAACAATTACTAGATATTTCATCTACCGAGCATGTGAATACCATAATTTATCCCCCATATATCATACGATATATCATGTTGGTCACATCCCAAACATGTGAATACCTTAATCATGTATTCTCTTGAACCATAGTGAAAACATGAATGCTGTCACAGGGTAACTCATTACATATACCAAAATCCCAAAACATCTATATACTCAAACCGTGATATCACTTTTTCCTTTTATTAGTCATGAACTCATTATTACTATCAATCATTTCATTATCTCCTTATCCCTTATTTATGCGCATATTATCTAATTTCCAAAATATTGGAATCACTTTTCATGGTTACCGGTACCATATAATTATCAAAAACCACAATAAACCCTTACATAGATATTCCAATGTTCCATAATACTATAAATGAGATTCCACATCATTATTTTGGAATCCCTTTACATAAACACATAATCATTTTACCACATCGTTTTCATACTCAACATTGCTAATAGTGATCGCATGTGACTTCCCTTTGTCATTTTCGTTAAGCGGTTGCTCACTTTGATCATCATTAATACATGGATTAGGGCATTGATTAGCATAATTCCCCTTTTCCTTGCACTTGATGCATTGAAGTGTTGGTGGAGAATTCTCTGTAGTCTTTTCTCTATTCACATCATTAAGAACCTTTTTCCCATTACTTCGATAATCAACAACTCGATGACCTTCTTTTCCAAACTTAAATCATTTTCTAGTCCCTTTAAAAAAATCTCCCCCATGCTTCTTTCCACACTTTGAGCATAAAGAAACATTTATCTTCTTTTCACCATTATTCTGAGATTTCTCCAAGAAATCCATCTTTCGTTACTTGTCAGAATCATGAGATGGATATGTAACAACAACTTCCATTTCTACCTTGATAGCACAACACACAATTTCTTCATAGTTACTAAAGTATCATATAGCCAGTGCCCTTCGAAGACTTGGTTTTAAGCCACTGAAGAATCGATCAACTTTACATTCAGGTTGGATGATAATGCCATATGCATACCTAACATGTCTTGTAAAATTCACTTCGTATATACCAACAGATTAATCATCCTTCTTCATAAGCTCAAGAAACTCCTTTTCCATCTTTGTTCGAAGAGTACGAGGGAAGTACATACTGAAAAACAAGTTCCTGATCTCATCCCATTCAATGGATTCAATTTCATCTTCAGGCCTTGTATTCTTAACTAGAGTCCACCACTTGTCTGCTTCACCTTCTAAACGTTAAATATCTAAAATGAATTTTTCATGTTCTAAACAGAGAAGTATGGAAAACATAATTTCAATGGTATTGATCCATTATTCAACAATAATTGTATTAGAAGACCCATTGAAATAAGGTAGACGTTGCCTCATGAAGGACTGAATATAATATTGTTCCCTTCTATGATCATTTGGAAATACAGAATGATTCATAGCTTGTGTAAGTATAGAAATAAGATTTTTAACTCCATCTCCCATCATATTTGGTTTCTTGGGAGGACAATCATTGCATTGTTCATTACATTGATAAACACGGTTCCTTCAGGTTCCAGCCATCGTTTAAAACCCAAAAAGAATAGTGTGAGAGGCACAAATCATGCAAGGAAAACAACATAATAAAGGGGGGGGGGTACCTTCAATATATAGCGTCTTAGGTTTAATACTAATATCACCACTGTAATTCTAGGACTATAACCTATACTTATACTAAACCATAGGGACATCCCTAGACATACTTAGAAATATCTATAGGGTTCTCACTAAAATTTTCGCATCCTAGTTTCCAAAGGTTAACTAAACCTTTCCTCCAATAACTACTATAGAGACCCAAAGCTTGAGGTACACGGACATTACATTACTTTTTCAGAATAATTAATAAATAACAAAACTAGACACCAAAGGACCGTAATAGTTTAGTGTATCTGGAAACTGGGAACATAATATTCTAATCATGGTGAAAGATCTTCAACATCTCTCATAAAGATCTTCCCATTTTTGTTTTCTTACCTAAAACCTTTCTTTAAATATTGGGGAAAAGAAATCATATCAAAGGGTGAGATAAAATGCTCAGTAAGGGTAAGCATGGATAAAATAAAACAAATCATATAAAATTGAACTTAAAAACATGAACATAATGTTTAAACATCAAAACCTTGAGAAATGACATAAAACTTGGCAGTACATAATGCATAGATCATAAAAAACATTAATCAGGATAAAATATCATGGTAATAAAACATGTCATTTTGTAAACCATTAAGCACATGATATTATTTCCATAGTAGCCATGGCATTTCTGCAAATACCATCTTAATGGACAAATTCCCTTTCTGAATCGAGTTTACTACTTGTTCCAGTCCTGTATTACTGAACCATTTTAACTTACTGTTCTTGCCGTGTATATCTCATGAGATATAAATATTTACCCAATGAATTGGAGGGAGATATAGGTCCCAACCATCTCATAATTAAATAATTCTTATATGTTCCACAACATAAACATAAATCATTCATCATAACCCATAGAAAAAAGTGGGTTTCACAAACATCATCCCAACATTACATAATCCATATAAAAAAATGGATATCATTTCATCATAAGAATAGTGAAACCATGTAAATAATAGATACATTATACTTGAAACATACACATATTAAATAATGTTATCTTAGATGGAAAATGGTTTTGATAAAACACATGAAATGAATTCTTGAGGAAAATATCCTTTCTACTTCAAAATCATTTTATTTTCAAAAATGCCATTCAATATTAAAAGAAAATGATTTATTTGAAAATAATCATGAAATATTGTATAGGAATATTCATGAAAATAAGGTGTTATGAAATCGAAAAAAAATCTGTCCATACCGTATAAGTGAAAAAACATTCTTCTTGTAATTTTGCCGGAAAAGTCAAAAGTACCTCGTATGGTGAAAAAAAGAACGATTCCTTACATACCATGTAGTAAATGTAAAAAATGGATAAAAATGAATTTAAAAATACATGAAATCATTTTAAGGAAACATGGACATGGATGATAACAATAACCACATAAAATACTTACGAATAAACAATCTCAGATAAGAACGGGATTGGAATAGTTATCCCTTACCTTACATCTGATATGCATCATATGTATCTCAACTTCCTATATAATGATTTTAATAATGTCATCAACTTATTACAGAATCATATTTATTGTTATGATATCATATATGGGTCACTTATGTCTTTATATTACCCGTTCTTTTGTAAATTCCATGTTAAAGCAGCATTTTGGGTAAAATCGTTCCATTTGTCATACGTGTTTCAAGTTGTTGTTCTTGATATTATTACTTATATAATGATTTACATAATTCTGGAATTTAAAACATGATTTATATATAATATATATTCATAATATACATATATATATGATAGATCGATAAATGGAATGAAATACACCGTTCATGGAGACGGTAGGTCGTACGTACGCATGAACGATGTTTTCGTTTCTTTATGGAATTGAATTGAAATAAGTAGATGGAATAAATATATATACATAAATAAACTATCATTATTATTTCAAATATTTAATTATTATTCATTATTTATACTTTATAATCATTCATAAATGGTTAACATGGAGAATGAATCTCATCTCATCGTGGAGACCATAGTCCGTACGTACGCACGAGCGATGATATCATTCCCATGATTGTGCAATAATGTTGAAGTGTATGTATAATATTTCAGAAATAGTTTCACTTTAAGATAATTATATATAGTTATTTATTTACACCACTATTCCCATCCAAGTAAGGTGGTGGTCGAAAACAGATTAAACCACGGCATGGAGACGATATTCTGTACGTACGCACGCGCGGTGATTTCATTTTCTGTACGATGGATAGAAGGTGAAATAAGGTTGTTTCATATTTATAATAAAATATAATTATATAAGTAATAATTATGTTATTACTTCATAATGAGACAACTAAATAAGAATAATTAGAAGAAGAAAGAAGCTTGAGAGAATCAGAAGAAGATATTACCACTTCTTCGACGCACCTCCTTTAAGATTCCAATTAAGGAAGTAGAGTTGGTCTTTTGAGAATAAAAAATCCTCAAGAATGTTTCTATTGATGTGGAGAAGTGAAATGGGAAGGGTTTTTCCGAGATTCAAGGCTCAAAAGGGTGTGAAGGGAAGAGGGAAGGGGTGCCCTTTTTATAAGGGAGGAGAGAGGCACCTTTGGAATAATATAAAATATTATTTTATAGTAAAGTAATATTAGGTTCTTAATAGCTCAAAATTGATTTACTTCGAAGATAAGGTGGTTAGGGGTCGAAATACTCTCTACCAATAGATTTTAGATTGGTTTGGGTCATTATATTAACCTTGTCTTTTAGTTTTAACTCTTAGTTAATTAGATTGACATTTACCATGTCACCTTGTAATTTTATATTATATAGTTAATAAAAATACCATATACATCCCAGAGACCCCCAAGATGTCCATTAATGATACACCTATCATGATATAAGTATCTTGGATGAACCATTGATTTTTAATAATATAATAACAATTAATAATCTTATATTTTTTTAAAAAAATTATCTTATGTCAATTTTGACAATATTTGGTAATTGATTTTTTTTAAAAACTATAACAGCATGATTAGTTCAAAATAAGTTAATTAAATCAATACTAACATGTCATATTAACCTATAAAATTCGTTTAATTCATTAAAAGTCTCATATTATATTTATTTAGGTATTTATAACATCAATAATGTTAATATTTCATTAATTAGATAATTACTGCATCATCATTGTGTCACAAATAACATAAACTATTTAATGTCTAAAAATTATAAATAAATTACCATTATTTATTAAATCTGTTTATCTTTCTAATGAATATTTATAGTCGAATTTATCTTAAATATTACCCTATATTGAAAATGAATTAGTTATTAAACATTGATTTTAACTATTTTAGCCCTTCTTTAAATAAATTAATAATAAGTGTCCTAATCTAATGCAAGTGGACCTAAATGGTCATATTGTAGAGACCCAAATAATTACGTACATTTAAATTAAATTACTTTTGTTTAATACTTAATACATATCAAAAAGAGACACCAATGGTCCGAAATAGTTTAGTGCCTTTGAATACATGGAACATAATCTTCAAATCTTGGTCAAAGATCCCCAACATTTCCCATAAATATCTTCCATTTTTTTACCTAAAACCTTTCCTTATATCCTGGGGAAAAGAAAAAATAAAAAGGGGGAGCTCAAATTCTCAGTAAGGGAAAACATAGTGAACATAAAACAATCCACAATCATTTGAAAGAAAAAACTTGAACATGAAATTTAAACATCAAAATCATGAGAAAAGACATAAATCGTGGAAGTACATAAGGCATATATCATAATGGAACATAAATCATGATAAAATATAATGGGAATAAAAATTGTAATTGTGGAAAACATTCAGCACATGTCATGATTTCCATAGTAGCGAAGGCGTTGCTGCCAAGACCATCTTAGTGGACAAAGTCCCTTTCTGAATCGAGTTCACTCCTCGTTTCAGTCCTGTAACACTGAACCATATTAACTTACCATTCCAGCCATGTCTATATCATGAGATATAAATATTTAACCAATTAATTGGAGGGATATATGGTCCCACCCATCTCATAATGAAATCATTTTTACTTTTGTCACAACATAAATATAAATCATTCATCATAACACAATGAATAAAATGGGTTTCATAAACATCATCCCATCATAACATAATCCATACAAAAAAATGGATATCATTTCATCATAGGAATAGTGAAACCATTAAAATCATAGATACATTATACATTAAACATACACATATGAAATAATATCCTCTTAGATGGAAAAATGGTTTTGATAAAACATTTGAAATGAATTCTTGAGGAAAATATCCTTTCTTCTTCAAAATCAATTTCATTTCACAAAACATCATGCAATTTTAATAGAAAAAGATTTTGTTGAAAATAGAAATGAAATATTTTGGTGGAAGCTTCATTAAAATAAGACTTTATAAAAACGTAAAAATCCTTTCATGCCGTATAAGTTTAAAAAACATTTTTCTCGTACTTTTGCAGGAAAAGTCAAAAAAGTACCTCGTAACGTTTGAAAAATAATGATTCCTTACATACCATATTGTAAAAGTAAAAAAATGTGTAATAAGGACTTTAAAAATACATTAAAACAATTTTATAAAACATGGACATGGATGATATAAATAACCCTAGTAAATACTTACGAATAAGAAATCTCAGATGAAAATGAGATTTGCAAAATTATCCCTTACCTTAGGTCTGATATGCATCGTACATATCCGAAACTCTTGTATAATGATTTAAATAATGTCATTGACATATTACAGAATCATAT
This sequence comes from Viscum album, assembly GCA_963277665.1. Lineage (NCBI taxonomy): Eukaryota > Viridiplantae > Streptophyta > Magnoliopsida > Santalales > Viscaceae > Viscum > Viscum album. The sequence goes on from OY728146.1 coordinate 1,274,185,656, forward strand.
TCATTGTTATGATACCATATATGGTTCACTTATGACTTTATATTACCCATTCTTTTGTAAATTCCATGTTAAAGGGTGTTTTGGGTAAAATCGTTTCATTTGTCATCTGTGTTTTGACTTGTAATTATTCATATGATTAATTAGATAATGATTAATTAATTCCATAATATAAAACAAGATTTATATATAATATATATTCAGAATATACATATATATAATAGACTGATATATGGAAAGAAATACACTGTTCATGGAGACGGTAGGTCGTACGTACGCATGAACGTTATTTTCGTTTCCTTATTTAATTGAATGGAATTAAGTTGATGAAACATATATATATATATATATATATATATATTCATAAATCCAGTATCATTATTATGTCATATATTTCATGATTTCATATTATACATACTTTATAATAATTCATGAATCGTTATCATGGAGAATGAATCTCATCGCGTCGTGGAGACCGTAGTCCGTACGTACGCACGAGCGATGATATCATTCCCATGATGATGGAATTGAATGGAAGTGTTTTTATAATATTTCAGAATCAATATCACTTTAAAATAATCATATATAGTTATTTATTTACACCATTATACCAATCCAAGTAAGGTGGTTATCGAAAACAGATTACACTATGGCGTGTAGATGGTATTTCGTACGTACGCACGAGTGGTGATTTCATTTTTCATAGGATGGATAGATGGTGAAATTATGTTGTTTAATACTTATAATAACATATCAGAATATGAGTGATACTTATGTTATTACATCATAATGAAACAACTAAAGAATAAGAAGTATAAGAAGAAATAAATTTGAAAGAATCGGTAACGGACATAACCTCTTCTTTGAAGCGCCACATCTTAACCTCCTTTTAGGGTACAAAAGATGGTCTTTGAAGAATACCAGAACCACTAGGATGTTTCTAGGGAAGTGTAGAAGAAACATTGTCAAATTTTTTCTCAGCTTCAAGGCTCAAAATGGTGTGAGGAAGAGAGGGAGGAGGTTCCCTTTATAAGGGAGGAGAGGGGCACCTTTGGAATCCTCAAAAATATTAGTTTAATATAAATTAAAACCCCAGATAAAAAGCTCAAAAAGTTACACAATTCAAAGATTACATGAGATAGGGTTGTTATATAATCAACTGATAGAATTTATACATGTTTGGATCTTATTTTAAACCTTATGAGTTTGATTTATTTTCATTTAATCTATTTAAGTTTATTTGTGGTAAAAAAATTCTAAACATTAAATGGTAATAAATAATCACTTATATGTTGTTAATTTTCCATAATTGGATACTTTATGAAATTTTATACTATATAAATTTCAATTTATAATTTTTAAATATTTATGTGTTTTTTAAACAATTTAATAATATGTTATTTTTATAAAATAACAAGGGTGTAAATTTTGACACTTTTAATTTATTTGAATTTAAAAAAAATCTAAATAGAGGATATATTACAAATAAAAGATTTAATAGATTCATAACATGTCCTATGTATCTATAAAATTATTGGAGCACATTAAATAGTTCATATAATATTTATTTTAATATTTTTAATACCATTTATTTAATAATTTTCTTAATAAAATAACTTCAACATCACTATTATGTCACATTTAATGATAACTATTTAATCCCTAAAAATTATAAATAAATTCATATGATGTAGATAATTTCAATAGATTTCTAGATACTATTCATGTTCGAAGTTTCAAGATGTTTATCACTAAATTAAAATTATTATACTTATAAGCTTTAAGAAAGTGACATGTTGTCACTTTCTTTGGTTTTAATAATAATTAAATTATTTTCATGGACAAAAGTACATTAAATGAATATAATACGACCCTTAGATGATATGGGTCCACTTTTAGTCATTAAATATGATTTTTCAGGTGTTAGGGAAATTTTATAATCTTTATTTACCCTTAATTACCCGATTTACTTTTAATTATCGTAAATAAAATTTACCGTTGTTACTATTCATAAAGCCCAAAAATAAAAAGTAGTATATTAACATAATTTGGACCCAATTATTTCAAATATGGAATCCATTTTTCCAAATTTAAAATACAGAAGTTGTAGAAATTAAATTAAAATTAAGCTTGTTGTCGAAAGAAAACATGTTTTTGTTTAAAACATTGCAAAAGATTGTATTTTTTTAACCTACAAATTCAATGTAAAATCAATGATAATGATATACATTATATTAAATGGTAAAAATATATTCTATTTATACTTTAAAACTATTAAATGTTATAATTTACCCATGTAAGTTATTACGATGAAAATAGTTGTTATTAATTAAAATATAGCGTGTTTTTACAATTTATTAAAATATGAATGTTATTAGAATAATATGAAAAATTTATCCAAGGTAAAATTTTATATCCTTATTCCAAAGAATAATTTTATTTTCTAAAATTTAACTTATAAATATGTCAAAAAATATATTTAAAGTGGGTTCTCCATCCAAAGGCGACAAAACTGCATTTTTTTAAAAATAATTATTTTACCCAAAAAAATTATTTTGTTCTTATAACATGTTCCATAAAATGTGTAAGATGAATAATAATGTTATAAAATTAAAAATTTAGTTAATACTATTCATAACAGCTAGTTCATAACAATATTATAATAATATATCATTGTTTAGTATGACCCAGTGTTGGGTACAACACACGCTATCGAGGAAGGTCGTGATTGCGTGTAATGCAAGCCAAGTCAGGGTTGCGTGTAGTGCATGACTACATTGTTGTTGCATATAAAAAAATACATTGAATATATATATATACTCAATGTTTCATAGAATAAATACTATCAAACAAACATGAAATTGTGTGTAACACGATCCAGGATTAGTGTGTGTGTATACTGCAAGCTAATACAATGTTTCTTATTGCACAAGATAATCATAGTGTATCATACAACAGAAGATATGAAAGAAATTAAAACAAATATATCTTATAAACTCTCAGGTTGTTACATTCTACCCCCCTTAAAATGAATTTTTCCCTCGAAATTCGTCGGGGTTATAAATCGTTTACCATTCATTGAAACCCACATCGTAAAAAGAAATACTAAAACATAATTTTAAAAACTAATGTATGAAACGTAATGATTACCCAAAGTAACTCATCAATGGGTTTCCATATAGGAGAACATAGGTGAAAATATGGATATTGAAGTGAAATCTTAATATCATGTTCTGATGGAGAGTGGTAGAGATCATGGATAGGAAAAAGCCAACAATCACAAAGCCATAAATTTGTGATGATATTAGGTACCATCTGATTCATTCCATATAAGGGGACTAGGACAAAATTTATGATTTTCAAGATCATTTCTGTAATGTTGATGAATTGAAATAAATACTTACATGATTTTGGTACAATCACACTGTTTTTCGTTTATTGAACAATTTCCACTTCATCTCTTAATGAAATGATGTTGAATTTGTTACTTGTGAAGCATTAGAAGATCATGTGATAGAATGATGGGTCATTACATCTGTTTGAAACAAAATGTTATAAAAATTTATAAGTCCATCTTATGGTGAGATTAATCGTATATGGTTACAAAAATGGACTTATACTTTATTTATCATACTTATTAATAAAATAAAACTACATTCCACTAACCAGGGACTTCCTGTAGTCCAGTGGTAGGCGATAAAGGCCTATCGCACTTTGGTTGTGGGTTCGTTTTCCACATCCTTGTCCGACGCGATGGGTTGTCGCTCGTCCTACAGGTTGTCCTTTTTTTCTAAAAATACATTATTATAACTTTCCATCAATAATATCGAAAATGTTATAGCCTTAAACAATACTATCTTATGTCCAACATAATCCATTCTAATTTTTGGGCTTATCAAAAATACTGATGTCTAATCACATATTATAGTGAAAAAAATTACCAAAGAGTTCATATAACAAGCATGTTAATACCATCGTTGATCCCCATATATCATAAGATATGTCTTGTTAGTCACATTCCAAACATTAGAAGGCCTTAATCATGTATTCTATTGAAAGAAATTTAATACCCATTGATCCTTAGTGAAAACATGAATGCAGTTAAAATTTAACACTTTACATATACCAAAATGATCAAAATTATATATACTCAAACCTTGATATAACATAGTACTTATATCAATCATGGGCTCATGAATACTGTCAAACATTTCATTTTCTTATTATCCCTTCATTATGTGAATATCTTCTGCTTTCCAAAATATTTGAATCACTTTTCATGGTTATCGGTACCATAAAATTATTGAAAACCACAATATACTAATACAAAAATATGCCAATACACCATAAAAGTACCTCAAAAAAATTATTCTTGAATACCAATACATAAACAATTCATTCCATCCTATTCAATGATTGTACTTTAATAAGTCCTTCCTTGATTTAGAAGTAACTTTTTAGGTCAGGGCATTGAGTTGGCTAATGCCCATTTTCTTCACAATAAGACATTGAACTCCAAAACAGTCTGTCACTCTATGAACCTTTTCTCCACACAGTTAACATATGTCCCTCCATTTGAGGTATTCCTCAAGTTTCTTTTTCCCTTCTTTAGAAGTCTCAATCTTCCTTTCTTTATTCCCCTCAACATGCTAACATGCATAAATGTCTATCTTCCTCTTATTTGATGATTTAGGCATACCACTAAATCTCACCTTGTGAATCATATATCATGATGACTGATTCGACATAATCACAATATCTTTCTCTCTAGGAATTACGCAATTTTTTTGCTCATAGTCACCAATTTGTTTATTGAATTCAATGTTAACCGAATTCCTTCTGCTTCCCTCCATTGACTAAATCACAAAAATAATTATGTTAGAGGCAAATATCATACAAGGAAAATAACATAATCAAGGGGGATTACCTTCAACATTTATCATCTTAGGTTTAATTCTAATATTGTTACCGTAATTCTAGGACTATAACCTATACTTATACTTAACCTTAGGGACATCCCTAGACATACCTTAGAAATATTTCTATGGATCTCACTATAGTTTTCGCATCCTAGTTTCCAAAGGTTGACTAAACCTTTCCTCTGATACCAACTTTAGAGACCCAAATATTGACGTACATGCATATTACATTACATTTGCGGAATACTTAATAAATAAAACAACAGACACCAGAGGACCGTAATAGTTTAGTGCCTTTGGAAACTTGGAACATAATATTTTAATCATGGTGAAATATCCTCAATATCTCGAATAAATATCTTCCATTTTTACCTAAAACCTTTCCTTATATCATGGGGAAAAGAAAAAATAAAAAGGGTGAGCTCAAATGCTCAGTATGGGAAAACACAGTGAACATAAAAAAATCTATAAACATTTGAAAGAAAAAACTTGAACATAAAATTTAAACCTCAAAATCTTGACCAAAGACATAAATCGTGGAAGTACATAAGGTATATATAATAATGGAAGATCAATCATGATAAAATATAATGGGAATAAAACATGTAATTGTGGAAACCATTCAGCACATGTCATGATTTCCATATAAGCCAAGGTATTGTAACCAAGAGCATCTTAGTGGACATAGTCCCTTTCTGAATCTAGTTCAATCCTCATTGTAGTCCTCTATCATTGAACCAGATTAAATTACCGTTCCATCCATGTCTATATCAAGATATATAAATCTTTACCCAATGCATTATATGGAGATATAGGTCCCACCTATCTCATAATGAAATAATTATTACTTGTTCCACAACATAAACATAAATCATTAATCATAACCCAATGAATAAAATGGGCTTCATAAACATCATCCCATAATAACATAATCCATAAAAAATGGATATCATTTAATCATAGAAATAGTGAAACCATGTAAATCATAGAGACATTATTCTTGAAAGATACACATATTAAATAATGTTATCATAGAAGGAATAATGGTTCTGATAAAACACTTGAAATGAATTCTTGAGGAAAATATCCTTTCTTCTTCAAAATCAATTTCTTTTCACAAAAATTCATGAAATTTTAAAATAAAGAGATTTTGTTAAAAATAGTCATGATAACTTTTGGAGGAAGCTTCATAAAAATAAGGCTTTATAAAACCGTAAAAATCCTTTCATGTCGTATAAGTTAAAAAAACATTCTTCTCGTACTTTTGCAGGAAAAGACAAAAAAGTACATCGTAACGTAAACAAAAGAAAGATTCCTTACATACCATGTATTAAAAGTAAAAAATGGGTAAAATGAATTTAAACATACCTGCAAAAACTTTTATAAAACATAGAAATGGTTGATAGAAATAATCCCCGTAAATACTTACGATTAAGCAATCGCGGATAAAAATGAGATTTGAAAAATTATCCCTTACCTTAAGTCTGATATGCTTCGTACGTATCCTAACCTCCAATATAATGAATTAAATAATGTTGTTGACTTATTAGAGATTCATATTCATTGTTATGATATCATATATGGTTTAGTTATGACTTTATATTACCTGTTCTTTTGTATATTCCATGTTAAAAAGCGTTTTGGGTAAAATCATTTCATTTGTCATCCGTATTTTGACTTGTAATTATTCATATGATTACTTAGATCATTATTAATTAATTCCAGAATATAAAACATGATTTATATATAATATATATTCAGAATATAAATATATGTAATAGATCGATAAATGGAAGAAATACACAGTTCATGGAGACGGTAGATTGTACGCACCCATGAACGCTATTTTCGTTTACTTATTGAATTGAATGGAATTAATTAGATGAAATATATATATATATATATATTAATAAATCCATTATCATTATTATGTAATATATTTCATGGTTACTTATTATACATAGTTTTTAATCATTCATGAATCGTTATCATGGAGAATGACTCTCATCACGTCGTGGGGACGGTAGTCTGTATGTACGCACGAGCGATGATATCATTCCCATGATCATTGAATTTTATTGAAGTGTATGTATAATATTTCTCAATAAATTTCACTTTAAAATAATCATATGTAGTTATTTATTTACACCATTATAACTATCCAAGTAAGGTGGTGATCGAAAACATATTACACCACGGTGTGGAGACGGTATTCCGTACGTACGCACGTGCGGTGATTTCATTTTCTGTAGGATGGATAGATGGTGAAATAGGGTTGTTTCATACATATAATAACATATCAGTATATGAGTGATACTTATGTTATGACTTAATAATGAAACAACTAAGGAAGAAGAAGTAGAAGAAGAAATAAAGTTGAAAGAATCGGTAACAGACATTAGCTCTTCTTTGAAGCGCCTCTTCTTAACCTCCTCATAGGGTACGAGAGATAGTTTTTGAAGAAGACCAGGACATATAGGATGTTTCTAGGGAAGTGTATAAGAGAAATTGGCATAGGTTGGCCAATCTTAAATGCTCAAAATGTTATGATGAAGAGAGGGAGAAGGTGCCCTTTTATAAGGGAGGAGAGGGGCACCTTTGGAATCCTCAAAAATATTATTTTAATATAAATTCAAACCCCACATAAAAACCTCCAAAATTGACTTAATTTAAATATTAGATGATATAGGGTTGTAATTGCATCATTAAATAAAATTTATACATGTTTGGATCTTATTTTAAACCTTATCATTTTGATTTATCCTTATTTAATCTATTTATGTTTATTTTTGGTAATAAAATTCTAAACATAAAATTATTATAAATAATCACTTATGTGTTGTTAATTTTCAATAATTGGATATTTTATGACATTATAGACTATATATATTTCAATTTATAATTTCTAAAAAAATTTGTAATTTTTAAACAATTTAATAATTTGTTATTTTTATAAAATAACCATAGTGTGAGTTTGGACACTATTAATTTATTTGAATTTAAATAAAATCCACATAGAGGGTATATTCAAAATAAAAGCTTTAATATATTCATAAAATATCTTATGTATCTAGAAAATTAGTGTAGAACATTAAATAGTTCATATAATATTTATTTTAATATTTTTAAAACCATTTATTTGATATTTCTCTTAATAAAATAATTTCAACATCACTATTATGTCCCCTTTAATGATAACTATTTTATCTCTAAAAATTATAAATAAATTCATATGAAGTAGATAATTTTATTTTATTTCTGGAGACTATTCATGTTCTAAGTTTCATTAATTTTATCACTAAATTAAAATTATTATACTTATAAGATTTAAAACAGTGACATGTTGTCACTTTCTTTGGTTTTAATAATAATTAAATTATTTTCATGGAAAAAAGTATATTAAAAGAATATAACCCTACCCTTAGGTGATATGGGTCGACTTTTAGTCAAAAAATATGATTTTGTCTGGTGTTAGGGTAATTTTATAATATTATATTTACCCTTAATTACCCAATTTACAATTAACTACGGTAAATAAAATATACCGTTATTATTAGTCATAAAGCCCAAAAATAAGAAGTAGTCTATTAATATAATTTGGAACCACTGATTCCAAATATTAAATCCATTTTTCCAAATTCAATAAAAATAATTTGCATAAATTAAATTAAAATTAATCCCCTTGCCGAAAGAAAACAGGTTTTTGTTTAAAACATTGCAAATGATTGAATTTATTTAACCTATGAATTAAATGTAAAATCGATGATAATGACATGCAATATATTAAATTGTAAAAATATATTATATTTATACTTTAAAACCATTCAATATTATAATTTAACCACATATGTTATTACAATGATTTTTGTTTTAAAATTAAAATATAATGTGGTTTTAATATTCATTAAAATATGAATTTTATCAGAATAATATGAAAAAAATATCCAAGGTAAAATTTTATATCCTGATTCCAAAGATTAATTTTATTTTGTAAAATTTTACTTATAAACATGTCAATAACTAGATTTAAGGTGGGAACGCCATCAACAGGCAGCAAAACTGCATTTTTTTAAAAATACTTATTTTACCCAAAAAATTTATTTTGTTCTTATACCATGTTCTAGAAAATGTGTAAGATGAATAATAATGTTATAAAAATCAAAATTTAGTTAATATAATTCATAATGGATAGTTTATAATAATATTATAATAATATATCATTGTTTAGTAAAACACGGTATTGTGTACAACACACGCTATCGAGGAAGGCCGCAGTTGCGTGTAATGCGAGCCAAGTCAAGGATGCGTGTAATGCACGACTCCTTTGTTGTTTTGTATAACAAAATACATTGAATAAATAAATATATATATATATATATACTGAATGTTTCGTAGAATAACTACTATCAAAAAAACATGAAATTTTGTGGAACACGATCCAATATTAGTGTTTCGTATATTGCATGCTAATACGGTGTTGAGTATAGCGCATGATAATCTTGGTGTAGCGTACAACAGAAGATATGAAAGAAATTAAAACAAATATATATTATAAAATCTCGGGTTGTTACACATATTTTATTTCTAAGGTTGTTTTTGGTCTAATTACACTTATCTAATAGAATTAGGACATGTGTTAGGGTAATAATAATATCATTATTACCCCTAATTACCCTATTTAGTTTTAAATGTGGTAAATAAAAGTAAAAAGTTATTGTTCACCAAAAATTATTTTCATCTCATTGAACCGAATCTTAGTCCTTGATATTAACCGCGTCTCTTGTATATTCAAAATTTCACTCACAGAAGCGGTAAAATTATATTTTATGTAAGTTTGCAAAAAGCCTCTAGGAGGTAGGTAAAAGATGGTGAAAAATAAAATAAAATTATTATATATCGAAAATTATTATAAGATTACTCCAATGAATTACATTGAACATATATAGGTATTATGTATCAATTTTTACCTAAAATAAATTTAAATAAAACAAATAAATTTTTAAGTAAAAAAGTTGGTTTTTAAATAGTAACCTCGTGTTTTCACTATTCATCAAAAAATGAAAGTTTTCAGAAAAATACCAAAAATTCACCCTAGGCTAATTTCGATATTATGAATCCAAAAATGAAGTCAATTTTGAAAGATAAAATTTATAAAATTTCAAAAAGTGGATATTACTATTCATAACGGCTGGTTTATATAATGTTTTAATAACATATCGTTGTTTCGTGAAACTCGATATTGCCTACAACACACACTGTCGTGGAAGGTTGCGATTGCATGTAAAGAAAGCCAAGTCAGGGATGCATGTAGTGAATGCTCTTTCTGGTGTAGCGTACAACACAAGACATCAATAAAATTAAAAAGAATATTTATCATAAAATCTCGGGGTGTTACAAGGACACCAATAAATTTTATGAACTTTACAGGTGAACATGTGGGTTGTTTTAAGGTTTCATGAGATTCCAAATTCCATTATTTTGGATATGTATCCTAGGAATACCTTATATTTTTTGAAGAAGCATCAGGAGGTGTGGTGGACTCATGAGAAGATTAGTAAAACCTACCATCCACATATATACATCCATAAGAAGTGTGATATTTTGACCATAGAGGAGATTATGTGTTCCTATGTATAGTATTTATATGGATCAAGGGATAACTATCTTGTACTGGTTGAGTTATCAAATTAAAAAATTATAATTCATTGATCAGAATGGAACCCTTTGAGGCTTTGTATTGTCTCCCATACACGGAATATAGTTTTTGTGTTAAGGTATTGAATGCCAATTTTATCAGACCAAGAATCATTCATGTTGTTCTACTGATGATTTATTATATACATTATCATCTAGATTAAATGATGATTTATCAAAAATCATATAATTTTTGTTAGTTTCATTCTTTTGATTATTTCATTGGTGATCTATTTTCTTGAATTTTCTCATTTTGGTCAACATCACCATCAATAATTGGTGAGGATGGCTCTGAGATATGTTTTACCATTTTATATCAATGAGAGAATAGGGAATGATTCTTATCATTTGTGATTTATAGTTCATTTTATGGGAATTCAGGGTATTTTCTCTATATCTCATCATAAAATGTATTATCCTAATTCCTCAGACATTTTGATTTGGTAAGAGATAAATTTTGATCTGTATTTTTCTGTTATATGACATCGAGTGTAGATTATTGTCTCATAAGAAATGGGATTTTTTCGGAAGTTAATTCTACTGATCAGAGTGTTATAGAGAGACATATTATATTCTCACATTACAAGGGAGAATGAGTCATTTATGAGGGAGAAGTGTCCTCACCTCAATATGAACAACATTATTCAACCAGAATTTCATGGGATAAAATATCATATGGTGGATAATTTGTGGAATATTATTTAATTATTTATCTTTTATCTCTCTATATTTTCATTTACAAATTTATTATAATAATTTTTTGATCTTTAAGATATAGATACTTGGTTGAGGAAAAATTCATATATATAAATTATTTTTTATGGTTGTAGTTTAATTATTTTTGGGAATAAATGTGTCAAAGTCATTATGTGGAAACCATTAGGTTCGGTGAACACTAGGAATAGTTTCAGTTATTTCATTAAAGTATAGACCATTCACTACATGCAGTGAATTTTTACACCATGAACTATCATAGTTCTTTTATTATTGTTTGGAAGATGTTTTGAATTGGTTCAGGCGATGAAAGGTTTAAAACCCAAGAATCATGTTCATGCCATGAAACATTTATATTCAAATTCCTTAATCTGAGTGGAAAATTTTCTTTATCTTTTATTATTTAAGAAAATCACATTGTTAAATAGGTTCATATTTTGAATGATTAGAGAATAGTGATTTTTAAGTCACTGCATAGATTATTAATATTTCATTCTATATGCCTAATTTACATTCAATTCCTGGAATCTCTCCTCAATATTTTTATGATCTCTACTCCTTTTAGATCGATCATTTGGTCTTTGATCCTCGTGGTTATCATTGTGTGTCTCTTCAATTAAGTGATAATAATGAATCATTATTTTAATTAATTTTAGTAGCACTATCATGCGAAAATTTGGGATCCATTACTATGTTTTGATAATAATCTTGAACCTTTCTTGATATATTATGTGGTATTCCTTCAAAGATAGTCACATGGTATCAATTATGGAGTGTCATGTGATTTTTTTGATTTATGTGTTGTTCAATCATCTCTATAGACCATTTTTATTTTTCAATTGATTCAATTATATAAAAATTGATTTTCTGTCTTCTATTGTTTTATTTTCTTTATTTGGTATTATTTGATTATCTTTTATGCATGTAAAATAGAAATTTATATTAAGGGTTCTATCTCAATAATATGTTTGAGGAACTATATTTCTGTGGTTTGATATATTATTTTATAAATAAACAAGAATTATTGAATTTTATGTATAGAAATGGGTTTTTGAGAAATGATGTTTTTCCCATATTTCTGGTAATGAAAAATGTATTTTAACAAAATTGTGATATGGATATGTGAAATTATTTTAAAATAATTATATTGCATAAATGTTTTCGAAAAGGTATAACATTGTAAGAATTATGTTCTTAGGTGGATGGTGTAATAATAGGCCATGTCTATTGATACTGTTTGGGGGTTCACTCATTATAAATTCCTCTTCAACGAAGGCATGTTGTGATGGGGTCTTGCTTGACACATTGAATGGTTCACATGATCAGATTATTCTATGGTCACTAGATATGATGTATATATCTTGATTCTAGATTCACATTATTGGCTATGATTGGGTAGAACATTCCAATTTTTCATGACATATAGTGATCCTTATCTTGATTTTACCTTTGATTAATTTATATTAGATTTGGTAGGATATCTGAAACATTCTTTTCTATGAATTCATTGATATGTAAAATATTATTTGAATAGTATTATATTGATTATTAAGAAATTCTAAAAAGGTGTAATTTTTATACCATAATTATGATATAAATAAAATTTAATAGATATTTATTATTTGTTATAATTAATTTTTTCATGTTCTAATTATTGAATAAATACAAGATATGAATCTCCTATGAGAGATCCAATAATGCTTGTTTAGCTTACACCATAAACACTATATTAACAATGCCTTGAACAAGTTATGGCTTTTGATGTAGGCAAATGGAAGGCATTATAGTGAGTTAGTGAGGTTCATTTCATATGTGTCTATGAATCATGAGGTGAGATTGTTGAAGTGTTCACATGTTACCACATGGTGTAACCCTTCCTATTTATGTTTCACTTTCTATTGTACTTTGACTTTGGATATTGTTTAGATACATTATAGTTTTATCGATTTTGTTGTTTCCTTTTTATATGAAATATATTTCCTGTTAACTATTATGTTGTTCTTTCCATTAGGAATATATATTTATGTTATGTCTTTTATATTGGGGTGGTCAAAATTATTCCCTATGGTGGTTATTCATTCTTGGGTGCTAGTCAATAGCACATGGTGATAGGGAATCCCCATCAGGTATATGATCGTTCAGGTTAGCTAATAGTTTGAGAGGGTATCTAGGTCATGTTACTAATAAAATTCACTTTCTTTTTATAGTATATATAAATAATAATGGGTTTTTTTCTCAATTTCCATCTTTAGAAAACTTGATTAAATTGAATTTATCTCTTGATTAACCTATTTTATGTACCACTCAGTAAATTGTTTTAAAAAATTAATGCATTCTGAAATTTATCATATTACTAACGAATTAATTTTTTCTTCATTTCAGGTTTTTTGTAAATAATTATTCTCATAACCTCTTTATTTTTTATTTACGCTTTCTCTAAAACATTTCTTAAGATGTAAATTTCAAAATTTATGTCTCTACTTATTTTCATGTGTTAATATCATTTGGATGTTAATTTTCATGTCCTATATTAGCTGTTCTTCTTTTAGAATTTAAATATTTTTTGATCTCTTCCTTCATTAAAACCATTATATTCCACTTGGGTCTATTATATGACTTGATTATGTATCCATTTTACTTTTAGTTGGATCTTCTAATTCTTACTACTGATGATTGATTTAAATATGTAGAATACTTATACAGATTCAAATTATAAAGGGTATCATTAATATTTCTCTAAAAATTTTGTTAATGTTTACATATAATGAGATGAAATTTAGGTTAAGAGGGTGTTATTCTAAACAACTATGGGACTTCTTAAACATTGTTATATGAATGGTCCTATGGTTTCCATAAAGGTAAATATCATTTTTTGGATAAAATTGTTTTTTATGGACTAGTGTGTGTTACAAGTGATCTTATTGGTATATCAACAGTTTCTAGAGAATCTCCATCGTCTGGAGACATGATTTTTGGAAAAATAGGTTTGGTTGACTGGTTAATAGAAATTCTCCAGTACATAAAGCACATTTACTCCTAACCGTGTGAGGTTTGATAGTGGGGTGAAGGATTTTGCAGAGTTTGTAGAAATAGTGAAACCTTAGGTGCATGCCCTTGTAAAATTATGTCTTCTTTTTCATATAGTTGTAGGATGAGTTTTTACCTAGAATGTTAAACCATGATCATTATCCCATGTGAGGTACCCCTAAACATAGTGATGGGAACACAGTTGCTAAACAATTTTGCAAACATTGAAACTCATTATTTCATGGGGAAATTAACATTTTCCTTTAAAATATATTAAATCATATTTTTTTTTTCCATTTCCCACATTAAAGATCCTTGAGCACATTGGATCCACTTTTAATCAATATTCACAGTCATTCATCTCAATCCTTCATTCGGACATGGATTCAAACACCATTAGTCTCATAAAATTCAGAACTCTAATTGAATTGATCATCTCATGTCAATATTAATTTTACTTTGCAGTGACATTGTTTTTAATGTGATTGCTAATATTCCAATTTTTATAGGCTGTTAATCCATTTGTTAATTTTTTCATAATTTGGGCTAATTAAGAAATCAATACCTGATGTATAATCGAATAATGACATATGGTTTGTGTTATATACCAATACCTTTGGTTTGGTGTTTTAAAATAATATTTATTATTGTTTCGGAAGAAATTTATTCCATCAACATACTTTAAATTAATTAAATTTTTTAATTGAATTCATTTGGACCTATTTTTTTCCTTTATGCAACATTAAGGTTTTTTGGATGTTTTCCCTCCAATCATGGACACACATTGGTGGCCCTTGTAATGAACAAAATTTTAATCATTGGAAACTCCATTCTTATAATTATTTCATATATTATAATCACATGAAATCACAACTCAATGAACTACTATGTATGATGTGTCCTTTAAACAAAATTACATAACTTATGTGATTTGAATTTTGAAAATCTAACATATATGATTGTAGTCAGAAAGATATTTGCATTCCGATAAGACAAACATAATTTTATTATGAATTGTAACTTTCCCTTATGAATAGTATTATTATCCTTATAAGTTGTAATATGACCCTTATTTATATTAAATCATTCAAGTGAATATGTATCCTAACTAATGAAAGTATAAATAAAATTTATACATCTTAGAAGTGATAGTATGATATAATTATATAATTGTGTTGGTATCTTTTGTGACTCATGTATATTTAATAAAAATTGTATGATTAATTTAAAAGTTCCTTCAAAAATTATTTATATAAAATGTATTCATAAAAAAGTATTTCTATGAATAGTTATTATATGATAATTTTAAGAGACATTAACAAATTAGTCAAAGTGTTAGAAAAAAATTTTTAATTTTATAATTTGTATCATTCATGAGATTTAGAATTTAATTAAAAATTACTTTTGAAAAATTTGGAAATATATTTACATAGAATGGGATTCATTTTTGAATTCAACATATTGAAAAATGGTTGGGGTGTTTTTTTTGGGGTTTTTCTGAAATAATTGTTTTTTCTGTGAACAGTATAATATAATAATTTGTATTATATGTACATTATATGTTGAATACAATATTTATTGAGTCATGGTTAAGGTAAGAAACATGTGTTCAAACTGAAATGCATGTTATACAATTTTTTAAAAAATTTATTACGATTTATTATCTATTGTAAAATAATAAAATAATGAATAAAATATTGAGAAACCCTTTATCTCCTCATCTATAAAAACCACACAAACAACCCTCCTCTATTCACTCCTCTAAATCCTTGAGCCTAGTACAATTTATACTCAGTTATGTCACTAATAGATTATCCCATGTGCTGCTTCCATTTTTTCCCTTCTCAAGACATAATCCCCCCCCCTAAAGAAGTTCTCAAAGAAGATATATTCAGGAGGTAAATTCATTTTTTCCTTTATTTTATTTTCTTTCATGTTCCATTCTGTTATTTTTCTTTCCTCACCTCCTTTAATCCAAATGTTATAATAACTATAGTACCATACATTTAATGTAATTTTGTTATGATAATGTATTAATTCATCATCATCTCTCTTTTCCACACCTTTTATAACAGAAATGAAAACATCATATGTAATTTGTTAATTCATCACATTCAAGGATGACCGATTTTTAGTTTCATTTACCATATTCATTTCCTGTCATGAAAACATGTTTATGTTTTAAACAAAATATAATATATTTCTTATTTCTAATTTATGTTTTTGGAATCTTATTTACACAATATATTAATTTATAAATCAAAATGTGTAAGATGTGATTAAAAAACCACCAAATAACCAAAATAGTTATCACCAATGTTTTATATAATGATTCATATTCACTATAAATAACTAAATTAATTTAATAACCAAGTAATATAAACGAGGATCACTAATAACATATAACAGCATTATTGGGAAACCATTATCTTCTTACATGTTTATTATTACATTAAAATAAGTAGAAAAATCATGAAAACCAATGAAACAAACAATTAAATTGAACCTCTTAGCCCATAAAAAACATGAATTAACATAAGTAGGTTATACTAAATCAATTAAATAAATATTTTCTTCTATATATATTAATTAATGAATTTAATTTGGTTATCTAATACATTAAGATCAAGTGAAAGACACCATCAGACTTATGGTAAGGGATTCTACCCGAACCTCCATTATTTTTTCTTGTTGTTCTATCTTTAATTCTACCCAAATGGAGTTATAATTTATTTTTATTTACATATTATAAATAATATATATATTCCCTTAACTCATGTATCAATATCCATTAATAATTTAATTTTGAGGATATATATATTTTTAATGATTCCCTCATCAATACTTACAGATAAGCAATGCAATTTTAGGGGAATCTCCCAAATTGTTACCCAATTTCAGGTTCACTCTTTAATCTAATTTAAGAAACCTAAGTTTTTATAAAATCATCATGTATATAATTAAATCGTTCTCGGTTCAATTTTACGACATAAAATATTATTCTCTTTTATATTTTGAATTCTCTTTAGTGTTTTCCTTAAATTCACAGTAATTTTTTTAACACAAAAATTTCTTAATTACTCTTAATACAAGTTTTCACTTCTGGTTGAGATCATTTACCATGATATATTCATATTTTCCCTTATGAATTTTTACTTATGTTTTAATTCATTTGTTTTGTGGACTCATTTTTGATATGACAATTTACTATTCCTTAGGAAATGACTATAATACCTTTTTCATTCTATGGGTACCCTAATATTTATATTTGATTGATTATGTATGATTCATAAATGTGGAAAGAATATTCCTAATCATGTTTTAATGGGTGTGACCAGATAGGTATCCAATGAATTGGTTAATTTTGAGTCTCATGAGGAATTATGTGCAACGACCTAGGTGGATATCCTTTAATCATGCTACCATGTGAAACGGTCTTAGTGGTTAACCTTGAATTATACTCTTCTTTGTGAAAATATCCTTGAACCATGGTAAAGTAATGTTCTAAGAAAAGTTTAAATTACATAGAATCCATGTTTATTTGATCCCATGATTATATATTATGATTACATATATTCAATGCATTTTTATATCATTTTTTCATGCCATCTAGCCCATGTTCAAAATCTTTGTTCAACTGTTTGTTCCCTTATTAGATTTTTAGCTCATACCATTGTTCATATTATCTCCAGGTTATTCTATGATGATATATGAGAAAAGTGGATGTTATGGGATTTTTAGGAAGACTAAATGATGAAAATTTATATTTAGTCTCATGTTTTATGTTTTATGTGCATAGTCTATGAATACATTAGAATTAATGATCCTTTTCCTGTATTATGATTCTTTACTATGCATAACATAATGTAATGAGACATGTAAAATGATATGGTCACTATGGTTGGTATCAGATGATGGTCTAGATATATTTATAGAGTATTAAAAGTGGAATTTAGTAAAAACATTATGGATAAATCTAAGTATAAGAAATCATCCATAAATTTTGGTAAGTATAGAGTAAGTTCGTTACCAAAAAATTACATACCTAAATGGATTTGAACATGTGGTTGTGGATATGGTACATATGTATCTAGTGTTAAAATCTGAAAACACTGATTTCTGCGAAACTCGAACAGGAAATGGTGCATGACAACGGGCCTTGATGCACTCCAAGTTTAACACTCTTGGGAGATATGATTTTGTAAATTCATAAGATTAGTATAAACCATTATTAAGGAAATTAAAATATCCACTAAGAATATATGTTATATAACAGATCAAGGATAACTTATATTGAAACATATGGAAAAACAAGTTAAGATACAATTTTATTTTAAGATTTTATCATTTTATGTTTAAATATTCCTTTTTTAGGATTATTTTCTTAGTATTTTAGCCCCCAAATATTAAATTTTCATTCTTTATTAATGGAGTGATATAGAAAAAACATGCCAACAATCAAGGTTATAGGAATTTTGAAGATTTCCCAAATGATATTCCTGATATAATGGGAATGAGTTCTCAAAACATTATCATATTACTTTCCCAGATAGCTAAAGTAATGAATAATAACTTGAATAATGAGGAATTCACTCCTCCTCTTCTATGGAAATAGAATATTTCCATTGAATCTATCATGTGGAAAATGACCCAATGATTAGTGGGTCTTCTGATACCCTCCTCATGAAATAGTGGATTAACTCCATTTAGAACACACTCTCTATCATATAGTTATTAGACGATGAGAAATTCAAATTGTAGGTCTATCATTTTTATGTTGAAGTGGATCATTGGTGGAAACAGGTGAATAATATGAATTCTCAGGAGGAAATTTATTCCATGTATTTGGAGGAATTCAGGAAAATGTTTTTAAGTAAATATTTTTCCCAAACCCTCCACCATAAGATGAAAATTGAGTTCCTCATACTCAAGACAAAGGAAGATGATTCCATTGGGCTATATGAACAAAACATCACAAGGATTTAAAGATATACCTATGTCTTTTTCATGAACACTGAACGAAATCTAGATCGCTTATTTTTTAGAGTAATGTTGTGTATTTGAAATGTTTTGGCTATTTGTGACTTCAACAGTTATGAAGAGATTTTTTGTTGTTACCTAATAGATGAAATGGAGATCAGAGACTCTCAGTGGTCTCATGGGACCAATGAAAAAAAGGAAAATGGAGTCTAATATGGGTGGTTCAAAAAATAAATCCCAATATGGAATGATGATCGAACATCCCAAATATCAATATTTTGGGAAGAATATCCATGGGAACTATCCAAAGGGAAACAATAATTTCTTCAAATGTTGCAGAATGGAACATATGTCTAATACTTTTTAGGGGGAAATAAATAATCCCACTAAATTTGAAGAAGAAATGAATGTTTAGATAAACACTCAACCTATAGTGCACTATTAAAACTTCAAGGACAATGAGAATTATGTGAACAATTTCCCTATAATAAAGGATCTTAGTGGAAATCAACAACAATATTCAAAGAAAAAAAGGAAGGGGTTATGCTACCACTACTACTGAGGTAGATCCAGACAATGACATAGTGACAGGTACACTACTTATTCATTAATGAATAGAAAATGTACTATTTTATTCTACTTATACACATTATTTCTTATCTTTAATGTTTAATAGAAATATTCAAACACTACATCAAAATTTGGAGATTTAGTTATCTATGGGAATATTGAATGAGTAAAGTATTGAATCCAAGGTTTATAACTCATATCATGTATATTTTTGCGGATTTAACCTCCCAAAAAATCATGTCACACTTCTTTTAGTGGAGTTAAATTTTATCTTGGTAATGGGTTGGTCATCTTCAAAAAAATCAAACATCAACTGTCGGGAAAGGGAGATCACGTTTCACACCCCGAAGTGTTATCTAATTAATTATAAGTGTATGGAGGAAGATGAATAAACTTTAGAATCATTCATTAGCTTATGTGTGGATATTATTTTTTGATGTGAAAGCATAAATAGCTCAAATTTTTGAGACATAGGAGAGAATCATGCTCAAAGGAATTCCCATTGTAAGGGACTATACTGACTTTTTTCCCAAAGCGTTTCATAGACTTCCTCTTGATTTATAGGTCATGATATCAAATGAAAATTTTCATGGATCCCTACCTATATGAAATAAACCTTATTGAATAGCCACAGTAGAGCAGTAAGAGTTGAATAATTAGTTACATGATAATTTAGAGAAGGGTTTTATATTCTTGAGTGCTTTACCACGGGGTGTTCCAATCCTTTTCATCAAGAAAAAGGATGTAATAATTTTCCTATAAATTGATTATTTTTATCTCAATAAAATTAAAATAAAGAAAAAATATTCTGTACATTGGATATAAGACTTGTTCGATCAGCTTCGTGGGGCTTGTTATTTCTCTAAAGTGGTCCTTCAATCCGGATATCACCAATTAAATGTGAGAAAAGAAGATACTCCTAAGTCATCCGTTTTAAGGATGTATGGAAACTATGATTTCATATTTATGACCTTTGGACTCACTAATGACCATAAAAATATTCTTGGATTTAATGAATAGAGTCTTCATAGATTATGTCAATAAATATTTGTTAGTTTTTATCAATGATTTTATGATATACTACAAGAGATATGAGAATCACGAAGATCATTTGAATACTGTGATGAAAAAATTGTGAAGGGATAAATATTTATAAAATTAAACTATATGTGAGTTTTGGATAGAGGATGTATCATTATTATGGACTGTTATCACCAGAAAAGGGATATGTATTGAACCTTCCATGATAAAGGCATTTGATGAGTGGACCTGAAAAACATATGAAATGGAGATCCGTAGATTATTGGGTCTAGTGGTATATTATAATCAACTTTTTAATAACATTTTACCATTGCCAATCCCAATTAATTCGCTGACATGGAAGGGAGTTAAATTTTTCTGGACTCAATAATGTGATGAAATCTATAAAGAGCTAAAAAGAGGCTTACCAGTGCATCAGTATTAACACTCTTGATAAGTGGAAAACTATTTCTGTTGTACAATGATGCTTTAAAGAAGGAATTATTATGTTTACTAATGCATAATGATAATTTGATATCTTAATCCTCAGGCAGCTATAAATCCATGAGTAAAACTATACCACACTGGATTTGGAGTTGGCGGATGTGATCATTGGATTTAAAAATTGGTTGTATTATCTATATAGGGAGAAGTGTAAAATATATATTGATCACAAGAGTCTCAAATATATATTCACCTATAAAGAGCTAAATATTCTCCTAAAAATATGGTTATATCTCATCATGTATTATGACCGCTCAATTCACTACCATCTTGGTAAGCCAAATAATGTGGAAGATACTCTATCTATAAAAGAACCTATATCTTTATCAATGATGAAAATTGAAAAGTATCCTATATTTTTATTTATAAATAATATATAAATGGTAATAACAAATGGAATAACATCATAAATCCTTACTAAAATTATATCTTAACCACCCCCTATAGAAAAAATAACTAATGCACAATGAAAAGATGTGGAAATTATAAAAATGATTAAAGCTATTAAAAATGGTAAATACTTTGAGTTCAAGATTAATGATGAAGGAGTTGTAATATCTGTGTCATGATTGTGTGTAAAATCTGATATAGAGGTAATGAAAGAGTTTTTGAATGATTATCATAGATCAACCTTCTTTATTCATATACAGAGCATAACGATGTATGAAGATCTTCGAGAGAACTTTTGGTGGGAGAAAATAAATATGGAGATTGATAAATATTCATCAATGTGCATGGTATGTCAACAAGTTAATTCTGAAATAAAAAATGATAAGGGTATGATGAAACCACTAAACATAATAACATGAAAATGGGAGTACATTAAAATGGACCTTTTCACTAGATTTCCCTGCACATCCAAAGGAAATAATGCTATATGTGTCATTATGGATCTTCATTCAAACACAACACAATTTATCAAAATTCTATAGGACTTATAATAGCATTAAATTTCATGTGTATATATAAAAGGGGTGGTAGGTTTACATGGAGTACCACTATCTATTTTATCTGATTGAGATATGAGTTTCACCTCAATGTTCTCGAAAAGTCTCCAACATGCTCCAACAAATGAAATAAACATCAATATGACCTATCATCCTCAAAATAATGGCCAAACTGATAAAACTGTTCAGGCATTGGATGATATGTTGAGAGTGAGTGATATTAACTTAAAGGGGGGATGTGACAAGAATCCTCCACTAGTCTAATATTAAAACAATAATAGATCCACTCGAGCATCTAAAAGGCAACATACAATGCCCTTTATGAGTAGAACCCAATGAGAATCTTGGATAATAGAGATAATGTTCTACACAAAAATACTACTAACCTTGTTAAAGTATGATGGAGGAACCATAAGTATGAATATGAATCATGGGAACTATAATAGGCAATGAAAGAAAGTTACCCACACCTAGTTATGTCTTGGAATGTAAAACAAAATATTAAGTGAAAAATTTTATAAGGGGGAAGAATGAAATGACAAAAAGATTAATGAATGTAAATTACCTTCTTATAATTATTTTATATATTATAATCACATTAAATCACACCAAAATGAAATACTAATTAGAACATAATATTTATTAATTCAACACCTTCAAGGGGGATGGGTTTTAAATTTATTTTACCATCATAATTCAATTCATGAAACCATTTTATTATTTTAAATGAAATATATATATATATATATTATTTATAATTTATGGTTCTATAATCATTTAGACACATTATATTAATTTATAAAGAAAAATGTTTTCTATGTGATTAAAAACAATGAATTCATCAAAAAGGTTATCATTAAAGATTTATATAATGATTCGTCTTCACTCAACATACCCAAATGAATTTTATAAAAAAGTAATATACTAAATGAACACTAATTACCTATTACTCTAGTTATATAAAACCTTTCTAATTTTACATGTTTATCTTTACATGTATATAAATAAACAAATCATGAAAACCAATTAAAGAAACCATGAAATTGAACCACATAACCCATCAGAACGATCATTAATGAACTTAATAAGGTTTTAATAAATTATATAAATAAGTAATAGGATATGGAAATATTAATTAATGTGTATTATTTGTTTATCCATTACATTACGATCATTTGAAGGACGCCATCATATTTAAAGTAATGGATTCTACCTAAACCACAATTATTCCTTCTGGTAGCTCTAACTTTTTTTTTACCCAAAATAAAAAAATAATTTATTTTATCTGCATCTTCTAAAATATTTTTAAATACTCCCATGTAATGAATCATGATCAATTCATAATTATATTTTGTGGATATAATTTTATTTAAATGATTTGATGCACAATACTTTCCGACATGCAAACCCATTTTAAGGTAACTTCTTGAATTTTTACATTATTTCAAGTGCACTATATCATATATTTTAAGATAGCTTTGTTTTTTATAAGATTATAATTTATATTATTAAAAATTTATTAGTTCAATTCTTGTTTTATATTTGTGATTATATCCTTTTATATTTTAAATGCTCTTTAGTATTTTCCATAAAACCACACTAAAAGGTTTTAGTGTTAAAATTTCATTAATACTATTATGTCATGATTTCACTTCTGTTTGATATTAATTATCATCATATATTCATATTTTACCTTATTAATGTCTATGTATGTTTTAAATTATTTTATTTTTTGGACACTTGATTGATAATCCAATTTTTTATGAATTATGGTATATGATACCCATTTATTTTGATGGGTACTCTATTGTTAATGTTTGATTGATTTTGTATGAATATATATATGGCATGGATATTAATGAAAATGTTATGATGGGTATGCTCAGATATCCCTCTAATTCATTAGGTAATGTTTAGTCTCTATGTTTGTTATGTGCAACGGTCTTGGAGGTTAGCCTTCACTTGTGCTACCATGTTCAATGGTCATGGTGGTTAACCAGGACATGTCCTCATATATGTGAAATAATCTCTGAATCATAGTAAATTTATGATTTATGTTACTTATAAATCATAATGAATCCATGTTAACATGAACCCATTTTTATATGTTATGATTCCATATGATCCGTGGATTTTTATATCATTATTTCATGCCTTCTTGCCCATGTGCTAAAGCATTATTGTTATGTTTATTCTCATAATGGGCTTTTTTAGCTCATCCATTTTTTTGTGTTATTCAAAGGATATTATATAATGATGTATAAGAACAATAGAAGTTAAGGGATCATTATGAAAACATAAAATATATATTTAATATTTAGTTCCATGTTTTATGTTTGATTTTCATGTTATTCAAAGACCCTAAACATTTCGATCCTTGGCTTCTAATATAATACATTAATATTCTTAAATTCCTGTAATGATATGTCTAAAAAGTCTAAGGTAGCTATAAAAATTTCATCTACCCTTTATTATACCACAAATATGGTGTGTCTGAGCTCACATAGTTAGAGGTAACCCTTGTTAAATTGAATTAATTGTATTGAATTGAATGGGGGATGGTGTTACCTTCATTTCCTAGTGATAAAATAATGTCAATTAATAATATTGGTTATATTTAAATAGTTATATAAGTTGTATGAACTCATGAGATGTTAGTGATTATAAAATTATGAATGAGGTGCTGAATTAATTATGGTAGTGGATACTGTGTTGATATTACATATATTATGATCCAATTATATTCTATAGATACTTCTATGATGGATCATTTTAATGGTAGTGGATTAAATGTTCATGTTTCCTCCTTAGGACTTCATTCCATCAGATGGATTGGTCCTAGCTACTCCATGGATTTAGTTTTCATGGGAAAATATTTGACATGGCTAATTAGAATTTCTCCTAGGACCCCACCCAATTCATTTACATGATTCCATGGAGATGATCCTAGGAATCTATGTGTTGGTCATTTTTTTCTAATCCCTGGATCCTCCCCAATATGGTTTGAAACGTGTGATTACATAGAATGGATGTTATGGATGACATGATTATATGGTTATTTCATTATGAATATTTTATGTTAGTTTGTATGGTGTGGATGTGGTAATGGATTTATACTTTTTTGTTTGTACTAGCCATGGTGGAGTTCATGGGACTTTTCACAAATATTCCTCCTATGGGAATCCATTAATAGGTAGTAAACTGGTAACCATTATTTTTATTCCTATTTTACTAATTCCCTTGATATTCAAACCTGAATATTACTTGTGTTGGGACCAAGATGGATAAATAAAGTCTTTGGATGTTAGAAGATGTTTTCTTTTTTATGTGTATTGTATTTTTCACTAAAAAGGATATATAAATTCACATTTAAAAAGTTCATAATATTTCTGAAAACATTTATTCAAGAAATCAGACACAATTTTCATAAGAATTTATATCATATTAGGAGGATGATTTTCGCAAGTAAATATTTATTTTTCTCACTTTTGTTCAAGAATGAATAGAATATCATAATTATGTGATGTTATACAGTCTAACTAGTTTCAATACTAATCTAAAAATACATTGTTTTTTATTTCAAAAATATAATAATTATGATTTTTATCTTATGATCATAGTTTGATAAATCAAATAGTAAAAGAAGTAATGACAATTGTATTGAGAATCTGATTGGAAAAAGTAGTTTTGGCAATAGTATTCAGTCCATTAATATTTATTTGGTTAGAACGAAATATTTAGTTTTAAGAAAGGGGACATTATAATATTTTCCATTATCAAAGAAATTATTTTATATATGATTTTCAACATAGTCAAATTCATAATTGAATTCATCCTTACATAAAAAGTTGGTGAAATAATAAATTTTATAAAATAAAATTTATTTTGTCTCAGATCATCTGATTTATATTTTTTGAAAGCTAGGAAGGTTTTCTATATAAAAATGAGATTAATCGAATGTGTTGGTTTTTAGTACAACAAAAAGAAAAAATATTTAAATCATCAAATAATAATTTTGGTAAATATAGTATTCCTAAAAATTAAATAATTTGAGTGATGAAATAACTTTGGATCATATTATCAAAATAAAAAGTACAAGTAGTTGATTAATTTTGAATGGTTCTATTTTCAACACCATAATGAATAAATTTTAATGATAATTTTTTCTGAGAATCATAATGTGGATACATATGATTCCCTTCTTACATTTGCTGTAGAGAAACATAATGAATAAACTATTACTGAACAAATTCATTTATTGTAATGAAGAAATAAGAATGGGAATATAATCTTGTAGTTGTTGTAGATAAATATAATAAAATATCTTTATTTATGATTATTTTAGAAGTGATTCAAGAAAATCAATGTGACCAAATGCATTTATCGTAAGAAAGAAATCGTATTCCGCAATCAGAATTAGAATCAGTATCAGAATGAAGATTTTTTAGAATGTCTATTGTATTGAATAAGTTAAAGAGAGATGTTAAAATCAATAATATTTGAGGAATAGAACATGTATTGAATAATACAAATAGATATCCAAGATTATGTTTTAATTATGAATTTGGAAATTTGGTGATGTGGGGAAACCACTTCATAATCATGCTTAAACAATTTGTTTATTTCTATAAAAGTAGTTTAATACCTTGTGTGTTCTGTAGTTTTCATTATTAAAAAAATAAGAGATAAAATCAACCAAATTGAAAATGGAAGATGTTTCTACATTTTAAATTCTTGAAGACTATTTCTTGTTAAAATATTATTAAATTAAGAGACAAGATCATAATCAGAGTTTCCGGAATCAGATTGAGAAATTAGACAAATAATCTGTTACATGGGATGAGTATGTACCATAAGTCATTAGAGATATTATCATAGAGTATTTTTCTGTATTGAGAAATAATACAAGGGATTCTAGTTGATAAATTAGAGTAAGTATCATTACGATGTTCCATAAGTTCATAGAATATTGATGATAAGAAACAAATGTATTTTCTTCCAATATCATATTTTTTGTAGTTTATCTCAAATCATCATACCATTATTATTACAAATAAATGTATTAAATCATTTTGTTCAACTTGATTCACAAGAACTATATTATTGAACATAGTACTATGTGATTTTAAGATAATATCCTACTTGTTTTTGCTACACAAAAGGATTGTTTCCTAGTGTATTTTTTGGTACTAGGTTATTTTCAAACTACACTAATGACTAGATACTCTTCATGAGTTTTGAAACTTATAATATTTATGTTCATATGGTGTATAATTGATTTGTGTTGATCAAATAATGAAATCATTTACATGAAGAAAATTTTGATTCTAATGAAATGAAACATAATAAAAAAATATTTTAGCAATTCATCCCACCCCTCTTAGTGATACATGAATCTATATTAGGTTATCTCAATTTGTAATAGATTTTAAGATTCCTTTTATTTTCTCCTTTTTTATGTTTTAATCATATATTTTGATGGAGAATTTGAATTGTGTGCATACTGAGGGGATTCCAATATTTAATGAAGAGAAATATAATATCTGGAATAATATAAAAAAAAATTTCTTATTTATTTTGGGGATGATGTCCTTGAGGAATCATCATATTGAATATAAGGGTCCTTGTAGAACGTTTAACAAGAGAATTCATCAGAATGATGAATGATAAAACAATTTTACTATCATCAAATTCAAAAAATGTATTTTTATGTCTGAAAGGTGTTTAATTTTCTAAAGGTATCAGGGATAAGTTGAAAAAAATTATGAAGGCAATAAAAAAGAAATGTGGGAAATGTTTAGAATATGGATATTGAAGAATGAAGATATAAGTATGGGTTAATATGATTCTTTCATTGACTTATTTTCTATGGTAAACTACATAATCAACACTATCAGATATCTTGGTGAAATTTTGTAAGATTCTAATGTAGTTGAATAGATCTTATTAATAATTCTCAAAAATTATAAAACCAAATATATTTCATTGGAATATATAGATCTGGAAAATATAACATTGGATTATCATTACAGTACTATCATTAATTATTAAAATAAAAGGGAATATTTTATGAATGAAAAATAATGTTGATAGAGAAATTTATTTCATATAATCCAACAAAGAAAAATCTAATAAGGTTCTTGAGGAAGATGATTCTACTAACTCAAGCTTTGAGAATGATGTATTTAAAAACATGATTCTTTTTTATCTTTGTTTTCAAAAAATATAATAAAAGGTATAAGTACAAATAAATGGAAACATGCATTGAATTGTTTTGAATGTTGAGACGTTGTGAACATTTCAGATAACTGTGGTCGATGGAAGAAATAATAGGATATTTCATAAGGATAAAAAATGACCAGACCTTCATAGAAGAAACAAGGGGATAAGGGAAAATATTTTCCCATAGGGAAAGATAAAAAGTTATTCAAATTTTAAGGAAGAATATTTTTGTCTATAGATGAAGAAAAAATTGAAGCTGAATATGGAAATCCTTTTGAAAAATATGGAGATAATAATTCTATTTAAATAGTGAATATTGAATAATTTAGAAGTATAAATTTTTATGATGCAGAATCCCAATTACAGTTTCATCTTATAGAAGTGTTGAAATAGTTTCATAATAATTCTCTAATTCTATAAAAAGTAATTAGGAGGTTGAAAAATGATAATTCCTCATCATATATTCAAGAATTTTTTTCTAATTATAATTTTAAGATATTGTAAGATATTGATGATTTGATGAAATATCATAAGGAAGAAAATAATTTTAAAAAAATATTGATGTAAATATGAAGGAATAAAGAAGAATAGTTGGAACTTATCCAAAAAATACTATAAAGATGATTAAAGGGATATCTGATTCAAAAAAATATATCATTAAATTTGGTGAGTAGTCTCAGAAGGAGGAACTTGAGGGGAATAAATAAATTTCTTTCAGAGCATGAGAAGAAAACTATAATTATTCATCATAACAAGAATGATAGAAAGGTTATGTTAGTTGTCGAGATTAATAGTGTAGAAAATTCTAATGTTTAAATAAACTATATGTCCAAAAAAATTATAAAAATCCAGAGTTCAAAAAATTTCTATTACTTATGGATCCAATAAGTCTAAAAGTAAATCCTATATTAAAAAAAATTGGAATTGAAAATAAAACGGGTTTTGGTCAAAAATTTTATATTAATAAGGTTGATGAGAAACATAATCACAACACCAGTAAATCAAAAAGTATTAGAGAAAAATACTCTTAGTAATGATAGTACTAGTATTGTGGAAGATTTAGACACACATCAAATATGTATTAGTTCAACCAAAATCACTACTACTATTGTATAGGTTATGAAATGAATGAATTAAGGGGGTCAATCTTCTCAAAATAAGAAATTTGAGAAGGATTTTCAAAATAAACTTGATAAGGATGGTGTGAATGTTTTTAATATAATCCAACCACTATAAACCTTTTGTGAGATATGTGAATATCCTAGAAATAATTCATAGGGTTTTATTATATTTTTACTGGTGAAACAATAGTTTCATAAAAATTTCTAAAGTCATAGGTGTAGAATGAAAAAGAGAAAATAAAGATATATTGTTGTTGAAACCATTTTGAAGGATATAAAATCATAACATCCCTGGATTTTTGATAGTTTTTGTTAAAGTCATTTTAAAAGAGACTTATGTTTATTGAATAACGTGATAGATTTGAATTTAAAAATGGTGAAATTTGGAATTGATAAATACTTCATAATCTATGGTATTGGATCAACCATAAATGAGAATAAATAGATTAAATACAAAAAATATTTATATGCTCATGTGTTGATAAAATCCTAATGAGTGTTTCAAAATATTGTGATGAGTTTAAAATATTAATCTTGAGACAATGTTTGATATATTCATAAAATATTAATAAGAGAGTGGTGATGCACTACTTTTCAAAATGGTAAAACTATAAACTCAGTGTATATGAATGTTTAGATTTGGTCAAAACATCCCCATGAAATGATTCATTATGATATATATGTTCTAAGAAGAAAACAATGAACAAATATAAATAAGTACATAATCATTTTTCTTTTATTACAATACTTTCTTTACTTGTGTTATGTATATGAAACATAATTTATATGCTCTAAAAATGTTCAAAAGTTTTTGTAGGAATGTTGGGTAACATTATGATTATTCAAAGAAGAAATTGAGAACTGTTAACAGTGGGAATAAAAAAAATGACGAATTTGAATGTCATGTACAGAATTATGGAATTTAGAACGTTTTTAGTTCACTATATAGTCCTCAAAAAAATGGTGTTGATGAAAGGATCAATTGATTTCGGGTGGAAATGGGGGGAACAATGTTACATGAACACATAATTTCTCATTACTTTTGGAGGTCGGCCATAATTACTACCATGTAAATCCAAAACTAATGTTCCTATAGAAAATTTATATATATGAATCTATATTATTTTTTGAAAAAACCTATGTTTGATACAAATAATAATTTTTTGGATTCTAGGAATGATAAATTAAAAGGTTTTAAACCTTGGAAATTTTTATTATAGAGGTGAAGATGAAATTCCTCTCAAATATCCTTTTTAGGTAAGTGGGTACAAATGTTTCAACAATGATTCATGAAGAATTGATGATTCTGTAGATGTGAAAGTTGTTTAAAAGAACAATGAAGAAAAAAAGACATATACAAATAATTAATTTGAGATTTATAAATAAATTTATGTTATCAATTCTATTAAGAATGTTGATAGTGATAATCCTACTCATGATTATGAATAAGAATAATATATTTTAATTTATGAGGATGAAACTAAAATAACTCAAACTAAGATAAGGAAGCTGGTGGATGCTCAACACATTATTAGTGTTAAAAATAAAATTGTTATAATAATAATTACTTCAAAAATTGTTGCACAAATTTATTTATATTTTAATGTAGATTAAAAAGATGTGAATGAATCTTCTGATAATCCAGAATGGGTTCAGCCTATGAATGATGAACTTGATCAGATAGAAAATAATTTCACATGGGAACTTGTATGAATGCCATATAATAAAAAAAAATTTGGTACAAACTGTCTTTTCTAGAGCAATATGAATGAATAAGGTGAAGTGATAAATAAAATATAAATATTAGTTTGAAAAGGATAATAAAAAATTGAATGTGTTTGTTTGAATGAGACATTTAATCCTGTGGAAATATTAGAAACAATCAAAATAAGTCATTATAATTTTATACAATAAAGTAACAAATATTTTCAGATGGATGTGAAGTCTACATTTTGAATAGGGAACTTGATTAAGAAGTGTACATTGAACATCCTTGTGGTTTGTTGTGTGGAATAATGAATATTATGGGTTGATGATAAATAAGATATTTTTGGGAAAAAATAATATATAATAGTATTTTAATCCAAATTGGATTTAATCATGTGGAATATGCATTTTATTATAGTATGTGTCAATAGAAATATATAAATTAACTAAATTAAGGAGGTTTCCTTTATCGTAATTGTTTTTTTAATGGAATTATTATTTCTAGTAATGATGAATGAACATGTAAATTATTTGATATATAGATAAAAATATTGATTTAGATGTCCATTTTGGGTGAAATAAAATATTATCTTCGGTTATAAATTTTAAAAAAGGATAAACGCATTTTTCTCTCTAAAAATGTTTATGCTACAACACCTATTATGAAAATTTTCATTGGAAATTTAAAACTAGTTTCCACCCCAATTTTAGTGGTATCCATGTTTTCTAAAGAAAGAGAAGGAAGTAAATTTTATTAGAAAGTGTTTATGAAGATGATTTAATTTTTTATATATAAATAGGTCAGACCTCACATTGTTAATGATTTTAGCTTATGTGAACTATTTTATAGTTATCCTAATTAATTTATTTTAGTTTATAGAAAATAATACTCATGTATATCAAATAAATTTTTTTTTTGGAATCTGGTATGATAGCCTAAAATGAACTGATATTTTGTGTATTTAGATGCTTATTGGGAAGAAAATTTTGATGATATAAGATCCTAATATGGTAAAGTTTACATTCTAAGGAAAAGTTGTTTGAATTGGTATACAAAGAAAAATTATCAATAACTCTTAGAATGAATGAAGGTGTGTATGTTGAAGCCACACAAGATACTGCCTAACATGCATGGATGAAAACTCAATTAGAAGATATACATGTTGAATTAAAGATACACTTTTCTTTTGGATGAGATAATGAATATGTATTCATACTTACAAGGAAGCTGTTACAATATTCTCATTCAAATTTTTTTGAATCAATTTAACACTTCATCAAACAACATGTAGAGAATAAAGGATTGAATATGATGTATGTACATACATTGGTAAAAGTTGTTGACATATTCAAAAACCATCACAAAATGATCCTTTTCATATATTGAGGTTGAACATGTCAATCCAAGTAGTTCCCTATCAAGGATGAGGAATGTGTGTTCCCCCTCTCTAGTCTTATCTTTGGATATTGTTGTCATGTGGGATAACTATTTCATAAATATATCCTTAATAAAATAGGAGTGAATAAAGACGAATTTGGGGCTAAGAAGTGAATGTATCCCCATGATATTTTTTTGAAATAAAATTTTTATTCTTTACTGTCATACATTCTATTCTAAAACATTATAATATTTTATTACATGCAACAACAGTTCATCTTTTTTTTTTCACAAAACAGTTATTTTATACGCAATATCATTTTATTATTATAAAAAACTGATAATAACCAAGTTGTTAAATTAGTGGATATGAATAGTATTAACAAACTTATTATTTTAAGGGTTTATAATATTAATTCAATTGTTTCCAAATAATTTCAAATGAAAATCTATAATAAACAAAAATAAAAGAAAAATTTATTTATTTTTTTGATCATAATGTTTTTTTGTAATAATAAATTAAATAAATTAAAATTAGTGAATTATATTAAATAGATATATATGTTATATACTCAGTAGAATATTTTTTATATTTATGAATTTATTTTTATAGGTATATGATAAAAACAAACCCAATTTTATACAAATAAAATATTTTTTTTCAAAAGGTTCATTTTATCACCTTTTAAAGAAGAACCCATTTTAATATAAATATTTTACAGAATATTAATTTTTATATGAAAAAATAAACTTTTTTATGTGGAATAGGGAAATAAAAATTTACTTTGGATGATTTTTTTAGGATTTTCTGATGTGTTTTAGTTTTTGATAAATAGAAAAAATATGATGAATTTTAATTAAAAAGAATTATTTCATAGAAACAATATATATTGTCAAATTATATAAATAAATATATTTTAATTATAAATAGATTTATTCTTATTATTTAATAAAATTTTCTTCACTGGATTAATTTTTCAATAAATTTATATTTAAAATAATTTCAATCATTTTCTTGTTTTAACTTTTAAAACTTTTTTTCTCATTCCAAAAATATGATTAACATAAAACTAATTACTAAAACATTTGTTATTTTAATTTTTTTAAAATTTATTCCATATTTTGAATCATTTGGTAAAAATTCAGTAAATATAATTCTTTTATTTTTGGGCCTTATGATATGTAACTACAGTAATTTTTATTAGCATGGTTAAAAGGAAAATCATGTAATTAAGCGTAAGGATAATACAATAAAATTACCCCCACAATTTTCCTAATATAATTCAATCATTTTTTTGATATAAATCGTATTTTCATTGAAACGGTATATTTTGGAAGCTAGTTGGATGAGATTAGAACAATAAATATATTTTATTTAATGAAAAGAAAAATATGACTTAATGAAATTTTAATAAATATATTATTTTTAATATAAGGTTATACATAAGATAAATTATACTATAAATACTATTTTTAAATATAACTATTTTTCCATTATCATGGTAATTTATTTTTAATTTTTAGCATATATATAATTCCATTAAATGATTTCATAAATATGATGTAGACATTATATAATAAATAGAAAATAAATAATTAAATTTAATTAAAATTATAATTCCCATTAAAAGACTAAAAAACATGGTGAAATTATATTGGTAATGTATATCTCATCCAAAATCATCATGTGGTTGAATTATTGACCATTTTATGTGACATGGAAATGATTATTTCACTTATAATATTTTAACAAAACTAATGTTAATGTTGTCTCATTAATATTTTAGTAAATTTATAATTTTAATGGAGGATTTTATAAATGATATATTCCACTAAAATGTTAATATTAATTATAGTGAATTTCTCTTAATCATAGTATTTTAGTTTTAAATTTTATTAAAAATTTATGTGTATTAAATAATTTATCAACATTGATGTATTAATTATTTTATTAATAGAAATATAAAGTAAATATTATTAACAATATTAAAATAAATATAAACTAAGATAATTAATATATCCAATAAATCATTTGGATGAACCTGAACACTTATAAATATAATATATTATTTTTTAAAATTTAACAAGTTATCTTAATAATTTTAAAATTTAATGAATTGAATAGTTTTAAAATTGAAAATATTGATTGTTTATCAACATAATGTTTTATTGAATTGTATAGAAAATACTAAAACATTATACAATAAAAATACATATTATATGATCTAAAATATTCTAAATTGTTCATTTGTGGTTTAATTGACATAAAATAATTAAAAATTACACTCTTCTAACACTAAGAAACTTTTTACACGAATTTAAATTAAAATAGAATAACTAAGGGTTAATTAAAATGATAAGTTTTAAATTAACAAAAATAATTGTAAAAATTAAATTGTATTTTAATTTAAAACATGATCTCATCTCATATTTGAATATATAACATTTTTTTTGTAAAAACCCCAGATTTTATGAGAATTATTCTTTTTAATATTTTTGATTTTTGTGTTGTACTCAACACCAAGATTAGCTTGTACTATACGAAACACTGTATTAGCTTTCAGTATACGCAACATTATTATTGGCTCCTGTTACACAGAAATTCAAGTTCGTTTTGTAGAAATTATTATAAGGAACATTAAGTATAGATTTCGTTTAATGTATAAAAGAAATAAGATTTGATTATGTTATACGCAACACCAAACGGAGCATTCACTACACACAGCCCTAAATTGTCTTGCATTACACTCAATCAAGACCTTCTTCGATAGGGTGTGTAGTACGCAATACCAAGTTTCACTAAACGATATATTTATATAATATTAATATGAACTAGCCATTATGAATAGTAATACCCACTTTTTAAAATTTTATAAATTTTATCTTTCAAAATGTCCTTTTTTTTTTGGATTTGGAATATCGAAATTAGCCTAGGGTGAATTTTTTGTATTTTTCAAAAAACATTCAATTTTTGATGAATAGTGAAAACACTGGGTTACTATTTTAAAAACCGACTTTTTATTTAAATAATTATTTATTTTATTTAAATTTATTTTAGGTCAAGATTGATACATAATACATATATAAGTTCAATTTAATTCATTGGAGTCATTTTATAATAATTTTAGATATATGAAATTTTCATTTAACATTTCACCGTCTTTTACCCACCTCCTAGGAGAATTTGAAAATGTACATAAAACATAATTTTACCGCTTCTGTGAGTGGAATTTCAAAAATTCTAGAGACATGGTTAATATCAAAGTGTAAAATGTGGTTCAATAAGATAAAAAAATTACTGGCGAATAGTAACTTTTTACTTTTATTTACCACGGTTAAAAGTTGAAAGGGTAATTAAGGGTAAGAATGATATTATTATTATCCTAACACATGTTATAATTCTATTGGACAAGTTTAATTCAACCAAAAAAAACATTAGGAATAAAATATTTCCCATTAGGTCCACTTGGATTAGATTAGGACATTTATTATTATTTTATTTAAAAAAGAAGAAAATAGTTAAAATCAATGTTTAATAACTAAAACATTTTTAATATAGGGTTATACATAAGTTAAATTCGACTATAAATATTAATTATAAATATAAAAATATTTCTTAACTAATGGTATTTTATTAATAATTTTTATACATTAAATAATTTAATTTATTTATGACACAATGGTGATAAAGTAATTACCTAAATATTGAAATATTAAAATAATTGATCTTATAAATACAAAAATAAATGTAATTTGAAACTTTTTATGAATTAAAATAATTTTATAGGTTAATATTACATGTTAGTATTCATTTAATTATGTTTTTTCTAAATAATCATGATGCTATGATTTTCTCAAAAATCATGTACCAAATAGTGTCAAAATTGATATAAAATAGTTTTTCAAACAAATATTATATTATTAATTGATTTTTGATTCCTAAAAATATAAGGATCGGCCAAATGAATTATATAAGGATATATATTTTAATAATTATCCACTTGGGGTTCGTTTGGCTTGTTATAGTATGTTTATAAAACATATAGTGTAAGAAAACAAGAAGACACGGTAAAAGTTAAATTATTTAACTTAGAGTTAAATCTAAAAGATAAGGATAAAATATTAACCTAATCATGTCTAAAAGCTATTTTATTAGAGGACATAGACCCATCCATATTTTAGCTTCTAAATAAATCAATTTTGAGCTATTATAAACTGAATATGACTTTATTATAAAATAATATTTTTATTTTTTCCAAAGGTGCCCCTCTCCTCCCTTATAAAAGGGAACCCCTTACCTCTTCTCTTCACAAACTTTTGAGCCTTGAAGCTCAAAAAAAACCTGACAATTACTATTCTAAACCTCTTTAGTTAAACCATATAGGTTCTGGTCTTCTCAAAAGACCAACTCTAGTGCCTTAAGAAGAAGTTTAAAGTAGGTACGTCGAGGAAGAGGTAATCTCATCTACCGACTCTATCAAGTTTATTTCTTCTTATACTTACTTATCATTAGTTGTTTCATTATAAATTAATAAAATCATTATTACATATATACTTATTTGTTATTAAAAATAGGAAACCACCCTATTTCACCTTCTATCCATCCTACGGAAAATAAAATCACCGCACGTGCGTACGTACGAAATGCCATCTCCACGCTGTGGTGTAATCTGTTTTCGACCACAACCATACCTTGATTGGTATAATGGTGTAAATAAATAACTACATTTGATTATTGTAATGTTATATTTATTCTAAAATAATATACATACACTTTAATAAAATTCCTTGATCATGGGAATGATATCGTCGCTCGTGCGTATGTACGGACTACCGTCTCCACGACGCGATTATATTCATTCTCCATGTTAACCAATCATGAATGATTAGAATGTATATATAATGAAAAATAATTAAATATATGACATAATATTGATACTGGATCTATGTATATATATATATATGTATTTCACCTACTTAATTCCATTCAATTCAATAAGGAAACGAAAACAACGTTCATGTGTACGTACGACTTATCGTCTCCATGAACGGTGCATTTCATTCCATTTGTCAATATATCATATATATATATATGAATATGATGAATATATATTATATATAAATCATGTTTTACATTATTTAATTATTTATATGATGATATAAGAAACAATATCAAGAACAACAAGTCAAAACACATATGATAAATGAAATGATTTTACCCAAAACACTAATTTAACATGGAATTTACAAACTAACGGGTAATATAAAGTCATAAGTGAACCATATATGAAATCATAACAATGAATATGATTCTTTAATAAGTCAGTGACATTATTTAAGTCATTAAACAAGAGGTTCATATACATATGAAGCATATTAGATAGAAGGTAAGGGATAATTATTCTAGTCTCATTCTTATCCGAGATTTTTTATTCGTAAGTATTTACTAGGGTTATTATTATCATACATGTACTTGTTTTCTAAAATTATTTTTATGTATGTTTAATGTCCTTTTTACCCATTTTTTAATTTTACCACATGTTATAAAAGGAGCATCTCTTTTGATTACCATACGGGGAACTTTTTGACTTTTCCAATAAAAGTACGAGGAGAATGTTTTTTTAACTTATACGGAATGAATGTACTTTTACAGTTTCACAATGAATTATTTTCATGAAGCTTACTCTATAACATTTAAGGAATATTTTAACAAAATCCTTTTTTAAATTGCATGGAATTTTTTGAAAAGAAAATGATTTTGAAGAAGAAAATATATTTTCCTCAAGAATTCATTTCAAGTGTTTTATCAAAACCATTTTTCATATAAGATGGAATTATTTCATATGTGTATGTTTCAAGTATAATGTCTCTATGATTTACATGGTTTCAATTTTCTTATGATGAAATGATATCCATTTTATAAATGGATTATGTTGTGAAGGGATGATGTTTATGAAACCCAATTTATTCATTGGGTTATGATGAATGATTTATGTATATATTGTGGCACACGTAAGAATGATTTCATTATGAGATAGTTGGGACCTATATATCCCTATAATGCATTGGGTAATGATTTATATCTCATGAAAAAGAAATGGCTGGAAGGGTAAGTTAATTTGGTTCAGTAACACATGACTAGAACGAGGAGTGAACTCGATTTAGAAAGGGACTTTGTCCACTATGATGGTCTTGGAAGCAATGGCTTGGATACTATTGAAATCATATCATGTGCTTAATGGTTTCCACAATCACATGTTTTATTCCCATTCTATTTTATCATTATTGATGTTCCTTTATGATATATTCCTTATGTACTTCCAAGATTTATTTCTTTTTTCAAGATTTTGATTTTTAGATTTTATGTTCAAGTTTTTGCATTCAAAGGTTTATGGATTGTTTTATGTTATCTATGTTTACCCTTACAGAGCATTTTAGCTCACCCTTTTGATGTTTTCTTTTTCCCAAGTTATAAATAAAGGTTTTAGGTAAGAAAATAAAAAGGGTAAGATCTTTATGGGAGATGTTGAAGATCTTTCACCATGATTAGAAGATTACGTTCCGAGTTTCCAAAGATACTAAATTAATACGATCTTTGGGCGTGTGTTTTTTTCATGTATTAAGTACTCCAAAAAAGTAATGTAATGTCCATGTACATCAAGATTTGGGTCACTACAGTTGGTATCATAGAAATGGTTTAGTTAACCATTGGAAACTAGGATGCGAAAACATTAGTGAAATCCATAGAGATATTTCTAAGGTATGTCTAGGGATGTTCATAAGGTTAAGTATATAGTATAGGTTATAGTCCTAGAATTATGGTAACGATCTTAGAATTTAACCTAATATGTTAGATATTGATGGTACTCCCCCTTGATTATGATTTTTTCCTCTTACACTATTTTATTGGGTTTTAGAAAATGGTTGGAAACTGGATGTTTCATGATAATGGTGGATATGATGGACAATGGAATGATATTATTCATGAGTAACGAAATGAAATTGGATTTGGAAGTCCCCATATCATTATTATTCCTAATTAGAAATCTCATAATATGATCAATAATCTCAACTTTGGTAAATTTCCCGACTAAGATAATAAGTGAAAGATGATGTTTCAGGATGATCATAGAGGAAAGAAAGTTCAATTCCTCTCATGAAAATCATGTGGGAAGAGGAATCAAGGTGACTGTCTCAAAGGAACTGGAATATGCATTGGGTGTGGAAAATAAGGACACAAATCCAATAGGTGCAAAGGAAAAGATTCAGTTAACACCATGGACAATGATAATGGTATTTCTACGACATCAACAATGATTAAATGTTTTAAATGTGGAATGTATGGGAATTATGCAAACCAATGCCCTAAGGGAAAGTCTCATGAAGAGAATCAGCAAGGTCGTATGGGTAGTATTTATGTTGTTGATGATGAAGAGACTACAAATCATATGTGAGATGAATGAATTGTTGATGTTCAGTTAATGGTTTTACGAAGGTAGTGGAATGATTTATGTTTATCAAGAGTTATGTTGAATATTTAATGATACTATGGAATGAAGAGACATCTAAGAATTGTTACACTATTGTTTTTTCTAATGTATTTGAATGTATATGTTGAATGGTACCAATAACCATGAAATGTTATTCAAATATTTTTGGAAAGAATATGATATGTGAATAATAAAGGGATAAAGAGAAAACGAAATAATCTCATGACTGATATAAGGACAAAGTGATATCATGGTTTGAGTATATAGAATTTTTGGGATTTTGGTATGTGGAAAGATTCAACATTTGATAACACTCATGTTTTCACTAAGGTTCTATGGTAATTCATGTTTCAAAAGAATAAATGATTAAGGTATTTAAATGATTGAAATGTGACCAACACAATATATCTTATGATATATGAAGGATAAATGATGGTATTCATGTGATTTTTATGTGACAATAAAAA
Source organism: Viscum album (assembly GCA_963277665.1). Lineage (NCBI taxonomy): Eukaryota > Viridiplantae > Streptophyta > Magnoliopsida > Santalales > Viscaceae > Viscum > Viscum album. The sequence continues at coordinate 1,274,226,413 of OY728146.1, forward strand.
TTTTAAACAATTAATTTAAAGGGGATATATGTTGAAATGATAAATCAAAATACCTTCCATAAGAAATCACTAAAACGTCGCTTGATTTCGAGGTCCATAGATGTCGCACGTCGAACCAGCTAGTCAACAGCTCTGCGATGGTACATCCCTTCCACTACTAATCATTTTATATCACACTTCACCATTTATCTATTAGTTATGTGGAATAAAAGGATCCCCAAGAGATGAGTATATAAGAATGAGGAATAAAGAAGATAATATAATGAAAAAAAAAAGAAAAATAGGGGTTCAAGCTGGCCCTGATGCCCGACTCATGTTTATTCCATGACAAGGATAAACTAAATGTTATGGACTCAACGGTAGAGATGAAACATAAATCCAATGCTACATTAAAAATTAATGGTCGATTGAACCTGTGCGAATAAATTAATATTAAATTTTATAAATATTAAATACTCATTCTTCCACCAAATTTTTAACTGCTCATATTTCTTCCAAACACCTACCCTAGGGTAAAAACAATATGTTGGGTCCAACAGAGTAGTTAAAAAAATTATCTAAGATCATATACTAAGGAATATAGACCATTATACACTTTTTGAGCATCTAAAAGTGAAAAAATCAAAATTCTTTTCAAAACATTTTTCTAGAAAGACACAGGTTCTAACAAACTCTTCACCGTATTAATTATCATCCCTGAGAAGTCGAGTAAAAGGACCAAAATCCATTCTCCCAACCCATGCATCTATCCATTGAATATATCTGGATTTTTCAAATACTAGTCTCATTGCTCCAACCGCTTCCTATAAAATTGAAGACATTTAACTACGACTGATCTAGTACTCCCAACCATAGGAATTGACTTATTATTATCTTAAAAAGCACTGAGCTCAACATCCCACCATAAACATCGAATCATCCCTGAAAATGAAGGTCACCACCCTCAAAAGACAAATGATTCACTCCCCACCTTATATACTACCTTACACTGCTCTTAGAGAGAACCGTCAATTAGTTTCCTTCTTCAATATGAAAGATAATTTATAAGAAAAGGAACTCATCATAGGGATGAAACTCTCTCAATATACTCAATATGAATCAAGAAAGTGCATGATGGTCTATAATAAGAGTACCCTCAGATTCCACAAAGGTGTATGCATCTCTCTCGGAGCCATTACCACATTCTATCAAAACCATTCTAGGATCTAGCCATGAGTCAACCTTCTCATGAAAAACCAACATATAATTATGAAACCTATAACATGAATAGACATTCCAAGACAATTTTTGAGGTCGAAGCCCCAAAATTTATTGAAAAAAAACCAGTACTTGGTTCAAACAAGGCCATTCATTGATTTAGATTCAAATGATATCCCGCACAATTGTCATGTATCTTTAACGAAAAAATCATACTTCAACAAGTCATCTAACTACAAGGCTATGATGACTCTTTCTACATGGCATGATAGTGTCATTGTTGTAGATTCTCCTATGGAACTCCTTCTTAAAAAGTGGTCACCTAACTTATGGCATAATTTAAACCATCATCGTAAGTCACATGGTGTCATTCCAGTGATGTGTTTCTACGCACGCTATGACTATATTAGTAATAGCAGAAAATTGGTCAACTAAGCTAGGAACCTAAAATGTCATGCCCATCAAAGGGAGTCTTGAATCCAAATAAAACCAATGTTATCCTTTAAAATATGTATCCATCAACATGCCAATAATGCAAAAAAACACACAACATCTATGCGTAGATCTCGAAATGAGCATAATAAAATGACTTCTCCCTAAAAATTCATCTATGAACATGAAAAAAACTCTCACCTAAGCTACCCAGAAACAAAATATATGTAAACCTACATGGATTTCAGACTAAACCCAGGGACTCTAGGTATTATACATTGAACTACAAAAAGTCCTCCCAACTAGGTTAAAAATCTATCAACATTGCCCAAAATATCAAAACCTCATAAAAGTTGGTAAATATAACAATGAACAACAAGGGTCAAAGAGGAATACATGACCTACGTGATCCCCGATCCTATCTATTCATCCTTATATGGGACTGCTCCTTTTTGTTCTCAAAATCAACCCATATGATAAAATGAACGTACACTCATCAGACATCTTTATATGGAAACATCCTTTGGAAGTTTGGTTCTCTAGAAATGTCTTCATATCTATCAACATCATAATGATTGATCCAAAAATATGACAATATAATTGAGAAACAACACCATACTAGGGGTTCATCAAAAATGAATCACATTCCATATCAACCAACTAGGTTCACTACACCTCTATTGTAAATGGTTTGAGTCATTTGCGTCCCCAAAAAAAACCATAATTTACATCCTCACAACCTACCATTAGAGGTAAATATATACATAAGAAGGCCCAATTAAATAGGCCCCATTCATCAGTAAAATCACACACTAGCACACCTATGTTATGTGAATCCTACATACCAAATCTGATGCATGACACAACGCTTTCTATTTCCATCCAAGAGTGAAACCCCATCCCCAAAATCATACCAATGACTAATATCCATAGATACAAATTAAATCAAAACATCTAGAAAAAAGTTTCATCAATCAATGAGAAAATCATATTCAAGTATAACACCAGATATCATAATAAAAATCCCATATAAGGAAAACCAGGGTTCTTACTAGAACTAGTCTTATTGAAACAGTAGTATGATATCCATCAATGGTTCAAACATGTTACCTATACTCCCTTCTACCATATCAAAATAGTAAATATCAGAGAAATAACAACCCTGATACCACATTGTATCAAGCTGACCCGTATTACACTAAACAGGTTATCTGAGCCTGTGGGTAACAAGGCCTCAAAAGTACCCCCATGTATTTCATAGGCTACCTACTTGCAGTGATGGGTGGGTGTGATAGTGGGGATAAAATACCCTCATATCATAGTAAAAAATAGAATAAAAATAGTTATGTATCATGCATAATATAAATTCAACCGGGTGCAGAAGAAGTAAACAACTAAAATAGAACATGCTATAATAATTAATGAAAATGCTATAAAATCCCCAAAATATATGCAACACAATAATACACTGGTCACCCAATAGGCCGATTATACTGATACAAGTACAAAAGAAATTGAAAGTAAAAGTATATGGATATGATACTAACTATGATCCAACCCATGTACCTTATCTCTAGATACTATAAAACTCCACCACCTCGATCAGTAGAATGACACATGCATCTAAGCTCGAACAAGAAACACTAGGCCTCAACCGTATCAACCATGAATCTCTTCCTCAACCTGAAAGGAAGGAATAAGGTCTACAATTAAACTGAGATGCATGTGTAGGGGTTATAAGGTATATTTGTATTCTACTCCGATATGTAACCTATAAATGTTCTACTATATGTGTATGATTTAGAAGAGTGCTCATCCTAGTTGAGACACTAAAAATGGAAGTAAATAATACATGAATACAAATTCGAACCTAGGGTCTGTAAACTCTATCAATAATAAAGGTTCTAACATAGATGTCCATAACTACAAACGTACACATGTATAGTCCCATAACTATATATATACATAGACAAGAATATTCATTTGTATGTTAATCAATAACATTAAACCATAAAAATATTTAAACCATGGGTCTATAATCCTTGTCAACTAGACATATGAGTAAGGGTAATTGTGATGGACGTCATGCCACTCAATCCATGTACCATTACTTCGATCTATGCATCTATATTCCCATCAACATTCACCTACTTCATCTAATTCCATAACATTATTTTATCAAGCTATGTATCCACAAGGGGATACTTATCCAATGGAAGGATTCACCCATTCTAACCTCCAATCACTAATGTATGGATACCATATACCTATGGTGAAAAACCCATGAAGGATATCGTATACCGACTTTCAATCCTGTAAAAAAAGATTCATTGAAAAAAATCCACACATCTGTTGAGACAACATGCTATACAAAATGAGTCCCATATGTAATCTGGAAGAGAATAATCATTTATATCATATGAAATCCTATATAAGTTTCCGTACAAGGAATTAATATAACATGAATCTAAAATATCACACTATGTGTTGAATTCATCATCCCTGAGATCTTGTCCAAGGAATCCCTCAACTAGATCCATGTATCACTCATGGAATATAAGAAATCAACCCACTGAGCCTCTCTATGGAATTTTCTACAATATCAGTCAATGTATCGCTATGGTTAGAAATATATTCAACCAATGATGTCATTCATGGAATCCCTCGACTGAATCCATGATTCAATCAAGGTTTAATTTCATTCAAGATCTCACTGAGCCCGTCTAAGGTATCCCTCACTGGATCAAAGTATCGCTAAGGTCATGTAAGGAAAAATTACATAATGATCTGATCCAATGGATTCCAACAGTGGGAATACAAGTATTACTCAATATATATGAATATTCATACCACAAATACCATCCCATAAATTACTACAATGGGAATAATTTTATCACTCATGGTACATAAATAAAAATTCCACAATGCCCACCCAAGGAATTACTAAAATGTGAATTCCAAGTATATCTCATGGTATATGAGTCAGAAAATATTGATAAGTGGATAGATACTAGGAAAAACTCAATAAATCACAAAACAATACCACAATATATGTACAAAAAATTTTGATCAATATCCAACTCCAATGCAATACCACTAGGTATGACAATAAGTATCAGAAATAACAAGGATCAAATTATAGAACCGATGTAAGAATGTATGAGCATCCTAATAAATAATAATGTGCCAAGGGATAACATATGAGAATACCATGATAAAGAATGGTGCCTCAAATTAGTCTCAATAACCACCAACCAAGATGTCCCTCTGGTAAATATCATTACATAAGAAAAAAACCATGTCATGAAGAAACAAATGAATAAGTGCGGCCCAAACAAAAAACCCAACACTACAACCATATTCTCATGGGATTACCTATTAGAAATGAGTTCATGTTAACACCATAACTTCATATATTCCCAAAACTGACATAAAATAACAGGGCCAGTCAATAAATAGGCACCCTCTAGGTCCCTCAAGTAAAGAACTATAGAGTCATCCAAATTGTGATTCTCTAGGTAAAAATGTGAAAATGACTCCTACTATGGATCTTTATCTATAAAAATGAAGGATGAATCTTTACTCGAGATCCTCTAACTGTAAGAAAATTGAGGCATTATATTCTAGGTTATCGATAAGATAATCAAGAAAAGGGGTCTTTAAAAGGATTCCTAAATAATAAAAAATGAAATTTCATCCCTTTGTGTATCCATTTATGAAATAGGTCTCATGGTCTCTTATGCCAAAAGGGAACATCTCTAAAGGGTGACATCCTTAAAAGAAAATTTCATAAGTGATAGCTCATATCTCATTTCAAATCAAGTTCGAAACTATTTTTTCTAAACAAAAAACCTATCATCCATGCGAGGTCTCAATTTTTAGAGACATTTGGATTTTATAATTGGGGGGAAACCCCCTATATTTAAATATATTTCCTAAAACAACCATCATGAGTCCTAAGAACACACCATGAGTTTCACCATATCAATTACACAGAAAAATACTCATAATGGACTACTCTTAGGTCTAATTCTGACATTGGGGAAAGAAGGTACAAAAAAATTTGAAGGTTTACAAGGGGATTGTACACAATGAGTAATAATGGTACACATTGTGTACTCCCAACGCACTACATGGGCATGTACTCATGCCACCCTATGTGTGTAAAAATCCGACGTCCATGGAAAGTAACATTGGTACATCATTTGGACCCAAAATAGGGTATATTATGATGACCCTCGACCAGCTTCTATATATACATGCCCAATTTCTATACCATTACATGGCATTCCACCTACACGGGGTATGTATGTGTACTCTATTTGACCATGTACCCCTACACAGGCTCGCCTAGAAAGGTACATTATTACATGATTGAGTACTAGAACATGTCATGTATAACCCGGTATATTTCTTATACTCCCTTAATATCATATTTCATGAACGACATGATCACACAACAAGTCCCCCTGAACTACAAACTATGCAACCAAGTTTCCCAAAAAGAAAAACCCTATAATCGGCCAAATTTCTTATTTAAACACAAAAAACAATAAATTAGTCATCAAGTGGCCACAAAAGAAGAAATATATGGTTATAAAATCATAAAAATAAATTTAAATTATATATATAATTAAAACATAAATTGGCGTTCCTTAGGTAGAAACAGCTTAAGCTTTGCTCGATTTCATGGTTTATAGATGTCATGCTGCAAACCAACGCATCAAGAGCTTCACAACAATTTCTCTATTCCCTTACTTCTCTATTTATTTCACCCTTAACCTTTTATAACTTTATTCAGATGTGTAGAGGGATCCATAAGAGGGGAATACTCAATAAGGTGGATGAAATAAGAGAAAATAAAGAAATGGAAATATGAAAAATATTAATGAACAAGTGCTCGAATAGGCCCTGATGACCGATGAAACATTATGAATTTCCTAGGAAAAACACCCCATTATAAACTCATTGGAGAATATGGAATCTCAATATGAAACTCTGTTCAATATTTTTGGCTGAACAAACCTCTATGATTAATTTAATATATAATTTAACAAATATTAATAATTAATTATTCCCCCAAAATATTTACATCTCGGATTTATACCAAAATCATGTCCCAATGTAGAACACCTATACCAAGACCAATGAAGTGGTCAGAAAATTTATCTGAGATAATATTCAAGGTGTAAAAGATAATTTTTACACTTATAATAATATAAACGAAAAATTAAAATATCTTCTCAAAAATATAGTTCAGAATGACATGATTTCATACAAAATATAAAGAATAAAGTCAATGAATAATGATGCAGATGAATATAGAGGATGAGAAGACTAAGATAAAAGGATGAGAAAGATATATGATGAAGAAAACTGAGGATGTTTTTCATGATACATTACATTTTTAAAATATGTTTTTTTGTCGATGACCCTTCTTTATGAGAATAAGTTAGCTCTAGTTGGATTATAATTATGGATATGAAGTCTATTTCATGAGTTTACAGTGCTGTGTGATTTATGAAACATGTTTGACAAAAATATCGAAAAGGGAGATTATTAAGATCATATTTGATAGAGAATGTTTCTTATATATTAAATGATGTTTTTTTTAAAGTCTGTGGGTTTTCTTCTAAAATGAAAAATAAAATCGCATAGTTATAATTGAAAACCATACTGAAAAATATTATTTAGTAAGTTAGAGTCACATTTCTTAAAAAATTACATCATACTAAAGAGATTTTTCAATATAAAAATGTTTATTGGACTAATATTCGGACTATGATTAATGAGAAATCATAATGAGATGATGCTTTAGATTCTACATGTCTCTGATACAAATTAGATATTTTTTTTCAATTTTTATATCACAAAAACCATAAATAATATGTGAATCTTCTGATACTAGATTTATAAATGAAACTGGTAAAATAAATACGGACTATCATATTGATCATATGATTGGAAGAAAAGAGTTGATTCCAATAGTAATTAGGCTAATTGTATTTAGGTGGTTTGAAAGGAATATGTTACTGGAAGAAGGGGATGTTACAAAAACATTCCATTATAATCCATATACTATTAAAGATGATCACTAATGCAATAATCGTAACTAATGAAATCATGCTAACCAAGAATAATTTTTGGAAGAAGGATGTTGTTGAACTATTGCATTTATGAACTCAAATAATCATATTCATTTTTTTATGGATTGGATGTTTTTCATGATAATAATTATAAAAAATTAGGGTACTATTTTTCAGTTAGAACAAAATCCAAATGATTTAATGATTTAAAGACTGAATGTGATAAATATCAAAATAAAAAAATATAATGATGTTGATTGTTGAAAGATAATTGGTTTTTAATCAAAATATAAGAAGTATAAGAATTTTAATATGTTTAAAATAATTTGTTTTCTTTATTTTAATTAATGAAATAAAATGGTAATTTGTTCTGATAAACGTAATACGAGGCATATGATTTTATTTATATATTTTTTTGCTAAGTAACATAATGAAGAAACTTTATTTGAAAATATAATTATATTATAATGGGTTGATAGTCTTTTAGTTGGTGGAGATAAACATAATGAAATATCTTCACTTTTAATATTTGTAAAGTGGGTCAAGAAAATAAGAATGACAAAATTACTCTATGATAAAGAAGATATAATTTTTGGAAATAAGATTAAGAATCATAATTAGACTAAAGATTAGTTAGAGAGTCTGAATGCTTAAATATTCCAAAATGATGTCACAAAATCAAAGAGATTTGAATATTTGGAATGGTGTTGAAGAGATAAATGAGAGATCTACGATTTAAAAAATATTGAATATTAACAAAATTGGGTTAAGTTTCCACACATTTTCACAATATCTCTTAAACCTTTTGACATTTTTATTATAGGGGAAAATTACTTGGTATAATCTATGAATATCATTATTAATATAAGTGAAGATAGAAGATCCATAATTTAAGTAGTAAGATGTTTGCAGATTGTATTTTCTTGTAGTGAATTTCAAGAAAGATATAATAAATAATATTAAACAATATCATATTAATTATTTCTAGAATATGACCTGGAAATAAGAATGTGATTTTTGGAATGTGGAAGAATATGTTCAATATTGTTTCAGCAGTATTTTGATAGATTATTATTTCATTATTGATCCATAAGACCTGGGAATCAAACTAGAAAATTGGACGAAGTATAATTATGAAGTCAATGAAGTTCATATTAGTTTCTGTATAATAATTTTATTTTTCATAATGATCATATTTGAGAATGATTATAAATATTCAACATAACATGTTTGTTATAGAAAAATTAATGAAATCATTTGGATCTAAATGAAGCATTATCACTATTTTATTAAACGTAACGATACAAGAGTGTAAGGGAATGTCAAAATCATTTTTTTCTATGCAAAAGGATTTTTATAGTGGATTGGGTGGTATTTAATTATTTATGAAAAATTTATTAAACTATATACTTTTTTTGAGTAAGGACATTTTTTAAATTATTATGTTTCTTTGGTTATGTGTTTGATATGTTTTCTGAAGACAATGAAATAATTAACATGAATAGAACATTGTTTCTATTGTAAGGACACTTAAAATAAAAACATATCATTGAGTCACCCTCCCCCATCTCAATGTTAAATGATTCATCGATGTGTTATATTAGTTTTTAAGTATTATTCTATGACTATATAGTTTCACTATACTTGTATAATATATTTCTTGAAAAATTTAATTATTTTTTATTATAAATATGAGCTATTTTTCACACTACATTAGATTGTTATAAAAGATCTATATTTTTTGAAATAATATTTATTCATGGATTACATAGTTTTATCTCACGCAATGTTTGTGACACCATTGGGAATACATACAAACATTGGGGATATAGTTGGGGACTGAGGCAGTTCCCATAATACGATGATGGATTTTTGTTATGCTTAAGAGAATAAGAGAACATTATCATATTGATGATCGTGATGAAAAATAGGAATTTTTACTTCATCTATTGGATATTTTGATAAATTTATTGTGTTGGTGATCTATTTAACTTCTTTAATCATTGTAGATACATTACATGACACATAATTTTTTATATGGAATTACTTTTTCCACTATAAATATATTCTTTTCATTGATAATATCTTATGTTCAGATAAGATTATTTTATATATATAAAAATATGTTAACTACCGGTATGATACACTCTAACATGTGGTCACAGTATCCCCATAGACAAACTAAAATACCTCATTACTATTCCAAATCCCCTGGAATTTGTGGAGGTAAGATTAAGGCTATGTGACCCACCGTCTTGGGATAATGTTTAATGAATAATGGGTCAAGATAATTTAATGTTTTTTTAATTATAGATTTTAATTTCTTGTTTTCAACTTTTAGGAATTAAAAATCATATTGGGAAAGTATTGGTATTTAGTAATGAACTTTTCTTATTTGTATCTAACCCACGTACTAGAAAATAAAAAATTGCATACAATCAGAATTCAGGATTTTATTGATTTTTACTGCTATATTTGATTTTATTCCACCATCGAGTGATTAACATGAATTATGATTTATTTACTGATATTAATGAAAGATTTCTACCATTACTAAATTAGTTAAGCGAATTTATATCATGAATTATTTTAGGGACATGTCTGGATTCCCATGCCACACATTATTCCATTCCATATATAAGACAACGCTATATTTAATGAATTTTTTATTTTTTTCATATGATATATACCTCTTTTTTGGTAACATATTCATTAAATGAGATTGATAAAAATTAATGGAATATATATTTACTTTAATAACATAAATATTCTTTCCATATTAGGATAAAGAATACACCCTTTTTAGTCAACTATAGCACATTTATTTGTGGACAATTTGTTATATAGACTGGAACATGTTGGTGTACTGAATAGGTGGACACCATAAATCAGTTTCGAAGGAATTTGAGCCCCTATGGATTAGAAGTGGTGAACCAATTGGTCTAAAAAATAAAATCAATTTTAATGTAAATTATAAATTTAAATGGACATTGAATTTGTTAGAAACATAGAACTGAACAATGACCCGAATCATGAGTGTGAAAAACATAGTGTCCTTAGTGATGTTAACCAATTATTTTTACCTAGTTATTGAATTGGAAATAAGAAGAGTGGTGTGTTATTTTTATATGTAGGTTTTGAACAATTATAAAAATTAAAATTTTTATCATCATGTATTAATCTATTCTGGGGTGAATGTTTCGAATGGAAAAGCCATGACACTGTGACATCCTCTAATCATATTATAGATGGTTAGTGATATACATAATTTAGAGGTGGTGGGTCATGGGATACCCATATTTCCTCCAATACGTGCTATTAAGTTATAAATTATTTTACCTAATATAGGTGAAGAGGAATAGTTCCATGATGTATTTTTATGATATATACATACTTTTTAGGGAGAACTAATGATTTCCTTATCTCTTGAAGAGCCGAATCATGTTTTCCATCAATAACATCCAAAAATCTCTTTAGGGGATGGATGTCCGCAAGATATTGAACTATGTAAAGAGAATAAATATTTGATCTTTGATCATATGAAGTCACCTCGGGAGAGGATAGTGGGTATCATGACATATATGCTTCATGCTATGGAAAAACTATTATTGGATGAATTCTAAACTGTTGATAAGATATAGGACATTGTTTGTGGTGATTTCCAAATGAGTTTTTATGATTAATTTTTATATGAAACACTTAGAAAAGAGTGGGGAATTGATTTTATGAGTTTGGAGTTGGGAATTACAACTATTATAGAATATTTATCATTATATACATAGATTTATAATTTTTAATTGATTTGTTTTGATGATGAGGTGTCGACTGTGAGACGCTTCAATGAATTTGTGAGATATGCCTTTTAATTATGGTTAAATGTTTTATGGTTGATGAATATTACTAAAATAATTAATCATGCAGTAATTATAGAGGAGAACCTAGGGGATGATGGGGGTATTGTGTTGGTAAATTCATTCTCTCGACCCATTAGTTCAATTTCCAATAGAAAGAAGTGACATTTTGAGGCTTCTCATGAGGGGTGTACCCACCATTCTATATGTGTTTTTAGATTTTTTTTTCTATATTTAGTGTATACAATTGAGACATTTGAGGAATCAATGTGATCGATACCCAATCAAGAATCGATCATGTGAATAGATGGGACAATTGAAGTATTTTTTTAGTATCATGCCTCTAGAAGATCATGGTATGGGATCGTCTCTGAATCTAGGTTCAAGATCCTTATTGATAGCTCTTCCTCAGGCTGTGAGAGGGAGGATAAAAGTTCATTTAGGCAGAGTTGATGGATGTGGTCAAGGAATATAAGTGGTTTTTTACCTAGATATCATAGAGGGCATACTCTAAGTAGTGGGGATTTTATAGGGCCCTAGATTAGGAAAAATATATTATGTACAACATTCAACTGAGACGTAAAGAATTAGATCATCCATTGTGAGAGGTATGGTAATTGTATCCACTGATATTATCTTCAATTTTGAGACAATTCATTCACATATTTTTTTATCTAAACATCATGTGCAGATCCTTTGTCTCATTATTATAGTTTGTGATGGTGTGATGTCCTTATATTCTCCATTAGGGGTTGTAGTTTTGGGTATTATCTAGGGAAGGGAGTTACACATGATAGAGGTAGGTGTCAATTCATATGGAATGTCATATAACATGATATTTTTGGGGTTTATATCGGTATTTTGATAGACTAGTTAGTTTATTATCGATCTCATGTTGACTTTTATCGTTGAGGGGTGACAATCAATTAACTAGAGGCTATTGATTTTATTTTGATGTGTGAATGAGGTTTTAAAAAGAGAATAGGTAAAACAAATAATCAAGGGATGGGTGGCATGAAATCCTTAATTTATTGTTTATATCTATATTAACTGGGGTATTATCATGAAAAATTTCCCTCCATTGGATGATCGTTTTCTTGGATGATTTTCCATATGAATTTTCTATTTAACATTCATTGATGTAGGTGGAGTTATCCATATAGTTGGTTCTAGGTGCTTCAATGGTATAAATTCTGATTTAAATGATGTGTACATTAGATTTTCATGAGCACGTATGGTAGTTATTGGTTTTATAGGGAAATCGGTATGTATAAATCGGTATGTATCTATGGGGTTTAGCATTAATTTTTGTTAAAAAAGGTTTTTGGATCCCTCAATATATTAACGAATTTATAAAAAAATTTCTAATTGAAATTTAATAAAGGGTATTCCATTCCATGAATGGATGAAATTTTTTTTCACCTCTAAGGAACATGAGTATTCTCAAAAAATTATTTGATATCTAGATATCATAACAAGCATGTTCGACTATACGAAAAACATCATTCAAATTTTCATATGATATGTGGTCAATATGATAATCTAATTTTGTGGTTATGTATCATGAATGAGATAAAATTATTCATGGTGATAGTGAAAAATGTTTTGAATCCTCATCTTCACTCATTTGTGGTGGTTTTCATGTTTAATACATTTGTTCATTATAAAAATCTACATGACCATTCCTAACATCTTGATAAATTTTTTGATAGAATATGGGAGAATCAATTGTATTGTATGCTCAAAATATTCCACTTTATTATGGATAAGAATCAATTCCTTATTTATATCATCTAGTGGATAGTAGTATCATTTTACCAATAAAAGATGATAATTTTAGTTTCCTAGGATATTCACAAGAGAATATTTTATATATAATGTTTTGTGGGGATGGATGGATATTATATGAATCTCTTTCAAGAAATATCACATTTTGAATAACATATTATGGGATTTAAAAATAAGTGTGTTATGTTTTAGGGAAAAATATATATAAGAATGACTTTTAAAAGCTAAAAGGGAAACTGAAACTAGTACTGGTAGTAACTCATCTAGATCTAGGTAGGAGATACACCATGAATTGTGATGAATTTGGTATTAAGATCGGATAATATATTATTGTATGGGGGTAGAGTTATGGAATATGGGTCTCGTTAGTTGAGGAAACATGAGGAGAAGAACTTGAAAAACTATCTTGAGTTAGATTTAATTGTTCATTCATTAAACTGTTGGAGAAATTATTTATTAGGTTATCATTTATTTGTGTACACAGACCACTATATCATCAAGTATATATTTAAAAAAATCGACATAAATTTAAGGCATTGAAGGTGTGTAAGGTTCATAATTTCCTTTTACTTACAAATTACACATATAATGAGAAATGGAAATGCCTTTGTTGATGCATTGAGTTGGAGGACTCAAATCATAGTAGTTCAAGAGTATATTATTGTATGGGTTCTTATGGATTTATTTTTAGATATTCACATGGAGGTGAAAGATAGTTGTGTCCACACATTTCATTCATTCATATATATGATCACTAATATTAATTATAGTGTGAGGATAAGACAATTATATAATTTTTATATACTATTACCATAGGCTACTAAGGTATTTTTATAATCCTCCACCTCATTGGACTTTTGGAATGGTTTAAATTCTATCTATTCATGATTTTGTTTGGGTTAAAGATGACATACGAGAGGCAAAAATTATTCATTTTATGGCCTCAGATTGATTCATGCATCTTGGAGTAACAAAGATGTATCATGATTTACATAGAAAATAGTGGTGGTCATAGTTGAAATTTGAGGTAGCTTGATTTGTAACAAGATGATCTCCAATCATTAAGTAAATAAAAAACATTAGTGTCTAGCTAGGATTTTACAAGATTTAACGATACCTAAATTGAAATGGGAAGATATATGTCATAGTTAAGGACCATATTTTTAATTTAATATCAATAGAGTGATGTTGAATGGATTTTTCTAGATAGGGTCATGAAGGATGGTAAATTCTTAATAATCTTGGAAACTGTCTCAGTGGATGAGAATGATATGTTTTATATCTGTAAGATAGCATGCCTTCACAAGGTTCCACAATCCATTGTATTATATAGTAATTCTCAGTTTATGTCATGTTTATAGAAGAGTGTATATAGGGCCTTTGATACAAATATTCATCTGAGAATGAAATTCCACCATTAGATTGATGCTAGTCATAGTGCATGATTCAGGTCTTGGAGTACATGTTGAAATCATGTTTCAATTATTATGGGGGACATGGTAGATAAGTATACCCATAGATTTGTTCACCTAAAAAAATATCTACCATGTGACCATACAGATGATACCGTATGAGGCTTTTTATGGTATGACATGTTGATCACTCATATTTTGGTTTGAGACATGTTAGGTATCTTCACATGCAATATGTCTCATGAAGGACAACTTTGAGCAGGTCTAGTTGACTCAGAAGTGGATGGATATGGAATATTCTCAACATAAATCCTGCATTGAATATAGTAAATAACCTATAATGTTTGAGGATATGGATCAAGTATTTATATCTTTCTAGTTGGGGATGGGATATAGAAGTATTAGAATACATGGATATATTTCCCCAAAATATGTCAGGATGTCAAGATTATAGATAGATTAAATCCCATATCCAATCAGATGTAGTTACCTTAGAGGAATTAGGTCGTGAATGACATCATTCGTGTATATTATCTATTACATTACCATTCAGAACAATCTCACACTCTGCATCCTTATTAAGTGGAATTACATGTTGTTGTGTCATTTGAGGGTAATACTATACAAATCATTAACTAGAGAATGTAGGTTCTTTGATTCTGTAATGTTACTCTAGTAAGGGTTTTATTCTAGTAAAACTGTTTATATTACTATATTGGGAGTAGAAGAAAATTTTATATTCTTAGTGGTTAGGGTTATTCTCAGGTGATTCATAACCACCTATAAAATGGAAAATAAGGGATGAATGAAAATAAGTTGGTATGATTGTATGATCTTAGGTTTTACTATAATGCATTAATATTTTTTTGAAATAAATTGTTGTTTATGGCCTATTGTGGCTCACTAATTAGATCATATGTGTATCAAATATTATATTTTGATTCTTCATATCTTGGATCCCCACAGTTTTGGAAATCAATATATTCCACTAGGTTAGTTGAGACTGTACAAGGCTGGCCACAAGATAACTTTTTTCCTTCCATGGGTTGATATTTGTGTGAAAAAGGTCTCACATTTTGATGAAACCATGCAACACTAGGAACATTCCCATGATAATTTCTATGTAAATTGGGGAGTTTTTTCCGACACATTTATTTCAAGTTTACTCAAACCATGTAAATAAAGCTTTTGAGGTTCTCGTTAACTCAATAAATGAATCATGATTGGCACATGAATTGTCCAACCATGTACCCAAAACATAAGACCTATTATCTATTATGTATCTTTCCCATTTCCCCTTAAAATTCATTAAAACCAAATCATTTTTTATATTTTATCTAGTGGTCATCCTTGAGGGTCAGTGTGCTCATTAGAATCCATCTTGATTGTATTTGCTTCATAACATTCATCCAAACATGGATTTGAACACCTTCAATTATTTTTTATTCAAGTAGGTATGTGATTCATTTATCTCATGTTTTTATTAATTTTTGTTCATATTTATTGAAATTTTAATAGGAAATCTAATATTCACTATTTCCATGTTTACCACCCATTATTTATTTTTCTCATGATCTTGACTAAATCCTATATTGATAATGGATAAGTTTTATACTATATACCTCAGGTAAGAGATTAATAACTATTCATATGTGTTTCATGTTTTATTAGCATACTTCTATTATCACATGATCTAGAAATTCTTGGTGGAATCCCTTTAATTAATTAAATTATTGAATTGAATGGATTGGAAATGGATTGGATTCCCATTGTGTGCCTTTGAGTTTTTTTTGGAGGTTGATACCCAAACCTAGGCCACCATGGGTTATTCATTATGTATTCCCTTTTTGATACAACTCTTTTGGTTTGTGTCAGCTCTATCATTTAACGGGAGACCTTGTCAAATTGAATTAATTTAATTTAATTTAGTGTAAGATGTAGATACCTTTATTTCAATGTGATAAAAATATGTGAATTGACTTACATGGTTAATTGTAAATGGTTATATTAGTTGGATCAATACATGGAATATAAAGGATTATGAAATGATGACTGAGATGATGGTTGGATTATGTTATTCAACTCCATGGTTGGTATACCATGGATTATAATTTCATTAGATTCCGTGTATTTTTCAAACATAGTTATTTTTTTACGGTGCTAGAGGAATTTGACATGTTTCCTCTTTTTGTATTAATTTTATAGGATGTCGTGGTCAATTATATACTATGGATACAATTTTCTTGGTCTCTCACTCGACACAGTCTGTTGATATGTTCATAAGACCCCAACCTAATTTGTTATCAATTTTCCATTTATATTCTCCTAGGACTCATAGTGGATTCCATTTTATTATATAACATGGATTAGACCCTTTGTGTCCTAAATTTTTGGATTTCAAAATAATATAATTGTGTATGAATTGATTTTATGGTGATGCTATCAATAACATTATATAATGGTTTTTATAGAGTATCCATGGTACTGGATTTTCAGTTGGTTTTATAGAGTGGTTTTGGTGGATCTTTTGGCATTCTATAAATATATCCCTAGTATGAGTATTTTCATTTATATGATAGACATGACAAAATTTCTCTTTATTACTATTTTTATGCAACACTTGATTAAGGATCCTGACTGTGGTTTGAATGAATCCTTTTTTGTATAGATAATTTTAATTTATATATATCATATATTCCACTAGAATATTCCATTCATTTCAGTTATACTTGTGATATAAATTTCACATCTTTATTATCTTTTAATACGCATGCTAGATTTATTAAATACATTGATAGTGGGGGATAAATTAATGTTATCTCACGGATAGTTTGGTTTGTCCTTGGGTAACCAGAAAAACATTGTGGATGCATGATGGGATTTGGGAAAGCACCTATAGAATGATTATTGATTTGTGTTATTCATATGTGAAGGGTATAACGAAACAGAGTTGTGGCTCATGATAGTAGTTAGGATAGTTCTTTTGGTATTTTTGGTATTTTGTTATATGTATTGGTAAAGTTGTTGATATACATGTTTTACTTATTTGTAGATACATGAAATGAACCATTTTTTGTATGAGAATAAATTTGTATTTTTTAATATATTCATATCTCTAATGGTATCATTTGTCTTGTTTTTTATCCTCTTCTACCATAGAATGTTTTTTTTCTACTAATGAGTGACTAAATTACATGAGGGAATCGTCTCCCCATATACTCACCCTAGACCCTCATTAGTATATGATCACATCTAGAATTGCAAGTGGTTTGTATGAGGTCATATGACCCAATAACATGCTGCACTATTTTGGGGAATCTGGGTGAGGATACAATATTATGTTTTCTTACCGGTTAGCCTAGATATCTTGATACATCATGTTTTATGTTTTTTCCACATTAATTTATATCAATTATTTAATTATATAATATTCTTTAGGTCATTATTCCTTATGATTATTCATGATCATTTATCATTATGACTTCATGATGTGTAATTTGACTCATATGTTTTGATCCTTTATGAGGCTTATTTTTTATCTAGGCTTTATAGAGCAATAATTTTTTATGTATTCATCAGGTTATCCAAAATAGTTTTTAAATATAAAATTTTTTATGTGATCATTATAGAGATTAAAATATGGATTTTATATCTTAGATTCATTTTAATTATATATGTCGATTTTATTCCAATGAAACTAGGCCTCTGTATACAATAATTTTTTATACTGGATATTTATATTAAAAACATGTAATAATTTTTGTAATAGTATTCGTTCATTATACTTTGTAAAAAATAATGGTCTTGAAAGTTTGGGGATTTCAAAAGAAGTAAATTAGTTTTAGTCAGGTGGTTAAGTTTTACAATTGTAAATAACCCTAATACATTGGTATATTATAGAGAAATTTGTTTCCATGTAATGAAATTCCAACATGGATACTAAAAGTTGTTACTGATCTATGATAGATTTCTCAAGGAGTAATAACTCCAAAATGGATCATTGGATATTAAATCCATCCATTCATTGTGTATAAAAAGGATACATTACTACACAAGTTATTTGACACTCTTATGCGATATGTTTTTCTTAATTCACAAACTATTTACCAACCATTATGAAGGGAATGAATGGAATGTTTTGTTATAAATCATAATAAAAAATAACATGGATAAACATTATTGAAACCATGAGAATCAATATATTGGATATAAAGGTGATTTATTATTTATTCTTTATATGTTCATAGTATTAGTTTTATTAGAACTTTTTTTGTAATATCATCCCTAATTTTTAGAACATGGGATTAATCATTTCTTAAAACAGTGGTTTAGGTAATGTGATGATTCCCAAAATGATATTTCTAACCTGATGGAAGGACGATTTTAGAACATCATGGAAGTACAATCTCATCTGACTCATTTTATAAATAATAACATAAATCCAGTGGAATTGAATCATTCTCCTATGAAATAGAATGATATAGTATAATCTTATATGTTTCTCCTATTTTATGAGATCATATCATCCCCTCTTCATTGAATTGTGGACTAACTCTTTTGAGAAGATATTATCTGACCTAAAATTATCTATAAATGAGAAATTCCTATTTTTCATCAATTTAGACATCATAGAAGTTAATATGCAGTGGATACTAATTTATAACATTATGAAAAAATATTCAGAAGGCATTTAGGATATTATTTTTGATTTATTGTTGATAAACAATCTAACATGGACCTAAAGTTAGTATATTCATTTGACTATGATTAATTGTATTTAATCACCCTTGTACTATAGTATTAAACTGATTTTTTTATTGAGAATGTTAAAAATAATTACAATAGTAATATCACTTTTGATTCAAAAATTTAATTTTTATCACTACCAATATGTAAAACTCACTTGTTTGGATAATTTGATCGTAGGTGGAGATGATTTGGAATGACCAAGGCACAATTGAAGAAAAATGTGAAAACTGTGCAAGAATCCAAGAATATATGTGGACTCAACCACACATAGCAGCTATTTTTTGAATCTAATTATTTTGATGTATTGTTTTATAGTTCAAAATTCAGGTCTATAGAACTCATTATAATATACACAAGACTAATTCATCCATTATGGTACCTAAAAATGAGCTATAAATGAAATAGAATCTGTTGATATTCAATTTTTTTTTCTATATTTGGGATGTGTCTCTGATTTTTCACATTTTCTAGAAATAAAAATTGGCATGGGGATATAGTGGAGTATGTTAAATAATATTTGCCTTTCGTATAAGTTGTGAAATGGATCCTTGGGAACCTCATTTAGTAAATTGAAATGGAATAAAATAACATTCATTTTTGGATACACATTTGATTACTCTACTCATCATATATGATTTGGAGGCCATGGTAAGTTCTACTACAACATCAATAGATTCCTCAATTCTCATGGAGTTCTTAAATCTCTGTGATATCATAGAGAGTATCATGATGTGCATCTTGATCCTATTCTTTGTAATATTTTAATGATATTTTTATTTCCATATTATTTTCAACATCGTCCCTTATTTTTTAGTATTTTTTCTTACTACTATGTCATACTCAAAATCATATGATCATGTTTTGGGGAACCCATTCATATGATGTTTCACACATCCTTCACACCTTTTCTCTCCCCCACTAATTATGTTTTTTTTGGGGTTCATGTATGACAAAATAACTATCAAATATAATTCCATGTCATCCTAAATTGTTATCATTGTAACACACATAAATAACATAATATTATGGAAAACATGTGGTGTTCCTCATGTGTTTCCTCATTATGTTTTAGTTATAAAGTGAAACAGAAATCACTCAATCATCGATGGTAGTTAGTGAATAAATTTATGATTCCAACGAAACCCTAATATGTATCATTGTAAAAATTCAGTAACATTATAGTTTTAGATGTTACAAACGAGTTATTAAATGTTCTAAATCATAGCTTGTGATGTGATAATAGAGGAGAATCATGATATTTCGATGGGTTTATTGCGATTAATCAATTACGTGGGTCTATGTTTTATCTAATTTCTTCCCTTTTTATATTTTCTTCTTAAATAATCAAACGTCAATTTTTATGAATTTACATTCCCCTTTTATTTGAAAAGCACATCCTTTTTTGTATATTAATGATCGAAGGCTTTACCGAGAGATAACGTAGTGTTCTAACAATAATATATAAATTATTGTAAAAAATATTCTATTTTGACAAAATCGATAACCCAACAAAATTTTATAGTAGTATCTAAATAGATAATTCGATATTCCATTATGTTTAATTTTTAATTTTTACCCTTTTCAATTTTTCATTAAATCCTTTTTAATTAATTTTGTTTAATCATTTTTTTGTATGCTATCTCTATAGATCTCTCTTCCACTCTCCCTCCCTCTCAAATAAAATAAAAAAAATTAAATAAAATTTTATATGTTAATTATTATTATGTATATTTTTAAATAATATTCCATTAAAAATTAAAACAAACAAAACAACAACAATCAATCAATACATCATTGGAGTCTGAAAAGATCTGGAAGAAAAATATTACTGGATTATGACTAAAAAATTGAAAATACCCTTCACTTGTAAATTAGATAATCTACAATAGTAATATCAAGTAAAATCGAGGATACCCTTATGTAAACTCAAGTGGTCCTAAACCAATCTTATGGTGAATCAATTCAAACCCTTGAAAACATGGCTACAAATAATTGATCATTAAAAGAATTGACTACCCTATATGTGGGTTACCATGTATTGTACATCTAATATCCAGAAGAAATATCCAATAATGAGACAGTATGAGGCCTCATCCACCTTCTTACAAAATACCATGGTCTTCTTGGTTAGGAAACTCACAAACACCTCAAGGATTTTTAATTTTTTTCTCTACCATGAAGCCCGACAATGTGATCGAGGCCACAATAATAATTATGGTGTTTTAATTATACTTTTATTGAATATAAAAATACTAAATATAATATCTTTCAACCTAATTGGAGGATGGAATTACATAAAACAAATATTTCATGATAAGTTCATCCCTGGATCCTGATCTACATTAATTTGAAGATAAATTTGTTGCATTATAATATCACATGAAAAAACCCTTCTTGAATATTGGGAATGATTCAATAGAAATTGGTTGAGGTTCCCCAAAAACAAAATTATTGATAAAATTATAGTTCAACAAAATAATGAGGGAAATTTCCCAATTTATTTGGGGAATTATAGATATTGCCTCTCATGGTTCCTTAGTTGATAAAATTATATTCACCAATTGTGACATAATAGCCAACATGGCATGAAATTCGCAATAATTTGGTACATGAAAATTGACCCATTTTTGGTGTTCATGAGGTATGTTATTAATCCCTAAAAAAATTAGATAAAAAACACGGAGAGATGCATAACCTTATAAGACAATTATCTCAAGATGGAGGTAATTCACCCTCACCAACCATTCTATTACTTTTTGATATTTTTTCTTCTAATTCTCATTTTATAACCAGTTCCCCAATATCATGATTCATCATAGTCTTGTGAAGTAGTATTTCCTGGGTGACCATTTCATTAAGAACCAATATTTATGCAATAAATATGTAATCGAAATCCAAACCCTGGTTGGACATCAAAACCAAAATACTAATAGGGGTTAAATAAATCTATCCTAAATAAAATTGGTACCAACATGATCATGTTAGGTAACATTGTTATCCATTAGCTTCTTAAAAAAATATGCCACTCCAATGTCTTAACCAAGCCCTGAAGATATGGGGAAGAAAATTAGAACCCAGAACCTCTAGTTATAATAGAACATGTAGTCCGTTATTCAAGACCTATAAACATAGTTGGGAAATATATAAAAACCATCATTAAGATAAAGAATCAAGGTTTTATACAACAACCATCCAATCCTATTTCTAATCCAAATGAAAATGGAAATGTTTTTTAGTCACACATCCAAGAGGTAAAGAAGTTTCATCTTCCATTGATAAATAAAATAGTTTTTTCCCCCACTTCAAAAACTATCTCTCTACCCAAAAATGATTATAATGAAGAAAAAAACAAAAAACGGTGACATGTTATTATTGAAGATTCCCCTGATCAAAACATTCATCTTAAATTCCCTCAAATATTCATTATATCTATAAAAATTTTGATAATGTTATTGAAAAATAAATAATTGATAATTTTAAAAGGGCATATGTAAAAATTAATTTATTGGATGCTGTAAAACAACTCCATCGCAATGTCAATTTTTTTAATGAACAAAACACCCATAGAAGCTGAATAACGGGGAATGATAGAGTCAACCAAGGAAAGAATGTCTCCACCTAGATAAAAATAGAAATTCTAATCAAATACAATGATCTGGGTACATTCATGATAACATTTAACATATTGGAGACCTTCTTCTCCAAGAAAATACTATATTTGGGAATTTCAATTAATTCAATGCCTCACTATGTGTAACTTTTTTTAAAATTTGGAGAGATTCAAAAAGAAGTTATCATCATTCTACATTCCAATCAAGGTATAACACACCCATTGGGAGTGATCAAGGATGTCCACATAATAGTGAAGAGTCTTATCACTCCAACAGACTTCTAATATGGAGGACACCAATACCCATTGGAATTATCATATCATACATGGAAGGCCATTCCTTTAAAAATAAAAGATTATCGTAAAATCTCATAACGGTACACCATCTATGGTGTTCAATTGTAAAAAGTAAAGTGTCGAAAACCGTGGCAATATGAAACACATCATGGAAGAGAACTCCAGTCATTCTATCTATATTATGGATGCACTCTATAATTACACACATATAAAATATTTTCGCATAGACCCAGGAAAAGATTCATTTTTCTTTTATTCATCATTTGATGACTTGAGTTTTGATTCATGATTTGAGTGTTGTTCGGGTTCAACAATGTCTAAATTTAGATCTTTAATTGCTGAGTGTGTTTATTATGTGGTACCCATTACCGATGATGACTCTGAAACTCTCATTTCTGAGGATTCTATTTACATGGGAGACAAAAATGACCTAATAGTTAGTTTCTTATACATTACTCCCTCTAAAACCATATACATCAATAAAAAACGACTTCTATTAAAAATAAAACCGCTTCCATCAAAATTTAAAATTTCATATCTTAAAGGTATTAAACTATTGCTTATAATTATTACAAAAGGATTCTATCCATAGTAGGAATAAAAATGTTAGACATTTTAAGAGAGTGTAAAAAATGAGATATGATTGACAATGGATTATATTATAAGTATTTACCATTGAATATGTATGTAATATATACCTGTAGATGATGATGATAAAACCAGAAATAAATATCATCCTTTGTTAGTTCATAACATCCATGATGCTTTAAAATTGAAATTCAGTAAAATGATTATGGATGGGATCATCTAACCCATATATGATAGAATATGGGTTATCCTATGGAATATGATGCCTAAATAACTGGAATAACATTTGTGTCAAATGACTCAAATGAATTGCTTCCAATATGTTTAGAAAATAGTTGGGGTGATTATATTAACTACCATCAACTAAATAAATCCATCAGAATTGACCACTCTGATTTCATTCACTAAAAGAATATTAGAGAGATTGGTTAGTAAGTCACATTATACATTCATTAATTATTATTATGGTCATTTTGAAATACTTGTGGCTGATGATGATAAAGAAAAGAAAATATTTACCTATACATGAGGAAAATTTTTATACAAAATTATAACTCTACGTATGTAATTTCTCTCTATAGTTTTATAATATGTTTTTTTGGTATATAACATATTTACCTTTGTAATAAGAAAAATGACCCTCATTTCACCATTAATGAATCTACTAGGATTACATTTTTGATTAACTATTCTTTTCCTATAGTGTAGTAATTACATTTTCATATATAATAGGAAAAAATCTAAATACACATATGTGAAATGTACAGTTTATTATTTTAATAAATTTCCACCACAAATAAATCTTTTCCAATAATCAATGAGTATTTAATATGGATTTTTCATGCCTCAGAAAATGAGTCAAACTATTAATAGATAATAAGATCTATAAAATAATGGCATGTAATTCTTATGGTCTTTAGATATTTACATTATTTTAATTAAACAATAATTTCAACATGATACATACTACAAATGGTTTACCATAAGGTTCATCTAAAATATGTTTGACAAAAAACCAAAAAATTAAAAGGAAGGTCACGAATTTTTTTAACTCAATATAATATTAATCACCAAAACATAATAGGGAAATATTTATTATCAAATTAAAAAAATATTTTAATAACATGATCATATACTCATATGAAACATGTTAATGATCTAAATTACCAAAAAACCATAATGAAAACATGTATTCTTTCAAAAATGAACTCTATCCTAATTACTTAAATAAAATAAATGAGTATTGAATATGTACTATAAAATCAAAATGACATAATATCCATCGCTGATATCACAATCCACCATGTTATAAAATCACTAATCTATTCCTATATCAACAACACTATCCCATTAACACTATCATAATCAATCATTTCAATATCTCATTATTGTCCCAACATTATGATCATATTAAGGGTAATATTTATCTTGATCAAGTGTTCTATAAATATGTGACCTTTCCAATCAAGCTTTTTTATTGGTTATCATTAAAATTTAAAATGTTCCTTCAAATTCATAAAATAATATAATTAGGAAAACTTATTTGATGTTTCATTATTATTATAAATGGAATACCATTTATAATAATACTTCACCCATATAATTATTGAATTCCCACACATAAATATATTAACACTATTAAATTATTAATATGAATATCAATGTTTCTTAAAAGGTATAGGAGTTTAGAAATGTATTATGTAATTTACTCAATTAATTCTCATCTCCCCCACATATAAGACATTTACCTACATAAGAATTTATAATTCTATGACCATCATTTCAAAATAGAAAACTTCTAATTATTTTATTGATACATTCTCCTGGGTGAATAATTCATCTTTTATGAATGGAAGTTAATTTATTCTTATTTTATCCATATTAAAAATTTATTCAAAACCATTATAATGGTTCATTTGTTAAAGGCTAATTAGCCAATGTATATCATAATGTAGTGTCAAAGTAGGTGTGATTAAAGGCATTTTTTCATACACCAGGTAATCATCAGGTCAATTCCACTATTCCATTTTCAGATTAATTACCCCTAGTTACATTCGTTACTAAGAATCATATACTTTTAGTAATCATATGGTGATGTATTTTCAGATAATTAAAAAAATATATACCTTGAATAAAATTGTTTTCTATTTTATCCTATAATCTAATTATCCTTAAAGTAAACCATAGGTAAATGTTCATTAAATCGTGTTTCCCTAAATCTAGTTCTCAATTTTTCAATTAAATTGACCTGATAGTAACTAAAAATTACCTAACCCTAATATCATATAGTCTATGTAAACATTATTACAGTAATTATATTTATAAGATATCACATCCCAATGTTCTTAGATGTTTAGTAATCCTTTAAAACAATATATATTTATATGAAATAAACATTAGTTTTGAAAAGATAAAATATAATATATAACATTATTTTATCATACCAAAATTACCTTTAACATATTATATCATATCAATGATAATATACATCATAGAATTATAAGGAAAGAAAAAAATAAGAAATGGGTAAGCTCTAATTCTGCATACAGTCATGAATACAAATTATATAACATTAATAAATAAGGTATTATCAAAATATGATGGTAAATAAATTAATAAAACTGTATTCAATCAATTACTTGAACATGACGTGAAATATCTAAGGAATAAATAATGATAAAACAATTCCTTATAAATAATCATGTGGTATTTATAATTACATGGATATTATAACCCATAAAATAATATCATGGAAATAAATAAATATTCTCATCATAATGAAATTCATTAATTGGAAAAACACAACCATAATTTTGAGGATTCATTCCAAGAAGTCATATATAAGTGAGTAACACCAAAAATAAATAACCAATATATATTGCCTCAAGAGACTTACTAATGCATCATCAGGCTCTAGTGGATCTTTAAAAACACTTTCTAAGACCAATTAATTCCTCATATAAATGGTTTGATGCATAATGATAATAAAAATTCATATTTTATAAAATATCAAATGAAATATTAATAATTACCAAAATCTATAAACAGAGTAATGAACTATACAAAGTAATATGAATTGGATCATCATAGTATACCCCATATCAAAATTATCACACACTAAATAGATAAATAATATGTCAAATATGATTAAAACATATCCATAATGGATTATATGATGAGTATTTTTTATTATTAAAAATTCCATAAAGAGATCATTAAATACATTTTGTTAAAAATAACCTTTCACCATTGAAAATTAATTTTTTATATGAAAAATAAAACATCTTCCAAAATATTTTTTTCAAATATATATGTTAATATTTACCACATTTAGTGGTTATGATGGTGATAAACTACCATCATTTCTCTATTGTTAAAACAAATGGTCCTTCCAATTTTATTTAAGAAATGTCCAAAATTAAAATGATAAAATAATAATACGAATATTCCTTTTATTTTTTTTAAATCCACTCATGGGTAAATATTAAATTAAGAAATATTTTTTATAATTTTATAAAAATAAAAAATATTCTCTAAAAACAATTATTTATAGGAAATACGATTTGCAACCGAACAAAAAAATTAAGTATTGTTTTCATAAAAATATTTTCCCAATATTTTTTCATACAAAAATATTATAATTATACAATGATGGGAAATATTAATTAATTAAAATAAGAATAATATTCATGATTTTCTTGTATTATAAATAAAAATATTTCATCATTGGAAACTTAATCATAAAAATATAGATAATAAATAACATTGAAAATGAAAATTGTTAACACTTTCTTAAATTTTGAACAATAAGCCAAATTATATAAATAACATAAATATAAATATTAAATAACATTAATTTTAATTTATTAATTATATAAAATTTTAACTATGATTCATATACCCCACAAAAAATAAATAAGTGGTAAAAATGACATATGTTTGATGGAAGTGAACGTGAGAGAAGAAATCATTACCTCATGTATAATTTATATAATCCATGTATTAAATTAATTTAAACTATATAATGATTATTAAAAATAAATTAATAAACCACAATTATATATTCAATATAATATTTTATTTACAAATATAGTTTTATGGACCTATTTTTCAATTATTTGTTAAAATCATCGTTTCGACATATTATTTTTTCATTCTGTATTTATATTTTTGATTAACCATTTTTTTCTTTAACAATATCCTTGGTTAAATAACTAGAGTAATGTTTACCATGAAATAAATAACATATTCAATCATTATTATTTTATTTATAATTTTCCATAATATTAAGAAATTGTAAAATGTGTTTCATCATTCATAGAGATAGTAGACAGTACATGGGCATTAACATTGTTTTTATTTTTCTAAAATATGTAATTTAATAATTTTAAATAATATATCATCAACAAATTGCCATTATAATATAAAATATTTCATTTATCACGGTTAAATTTATCCTTATTAGCAACCATGTTAAAATAAAATGAAAAACATTTGACATTACTCCATGGATGAGGTTTCCCATACATACACACAAGAATAATTATTTTTCTCCTATATATTTAAATTAAATAATTAAAATGTGATTTTTAACTCAAAATCTATAGTAATATAATAAATAAAACATAAATATGTGAGATCCATCATTATATCCTACTGCGAGTGGTGATGGGGGAGAAACTCACCTCCTTTCAAGAGGTGGTAGTACACCATACACAAGATATATGTTTTGATTAAAATTTAATAAAAGAGGAGATATAGACAAGTTATTCCATAAATATAAAATCAAATCATTATATTTTAGATACTAGTGTCATCACATTTTAGTTATTAGTACATGAATGAATGTTGTAATAAAAGAAGAAAAATACGAATAACTTAGTGAAGACAATATCTTTTTCTTATAGAATCCTCTTTTGGGTATCTTATTAAGGCCAAATTTTTATGAAAGAATAATCTATATAAGTTTTATAAAGATGATGTGTAGTTACTTTTATGTTTTTTAATAAAAAAATTATTAAGAGGTGTTAATAAGTTAAAGGAAGAGGTTCCATTTAATAACAAATGAGGAGTGCCATTTTTGTAAATACTAAAATGTATTCAATAGTGGAATGTCCATATTTTACCATGTGCCGAAAAATGATAAATAACAGATTTAAGGAATTATATTTTGGATAAATAGCTCCACAATACAAAAAAACTCTTATTTTAATCATATTATTCCATATACATACAGATTAATAACTTTTACTTTTTTAGTTTTCACGACAGTAATTAGTTTTTTTGACATAATAATTTATCATCATGCCTAAAAAATGAACCTTATGCAATAATATATAGCAAATTTTTATAAATATTTAATACATTTTATCATGTAAAAATAAAATGACCGTTGGAAATTAATTTTAACACAAGAACACGTAACGTGCAGAAACCCCATTTTAACCTTAACCACATTACAATATTTTTACCTTTTATGGGTATTTATATTCACCATAAAATCATTCCATTAATGGAAAATATTTTATATTTTTATGAATTTCTATGACTCTATTAAAAAAGTATGATTTTTAGAACTTTTAAATCAAGTAATGAAATATTTTTTGTTATAAAATAACATTAATGTCAATATTTAGAGTTTTATTTTAAATTGACATAAAAAATATCATGATAGTGATGTAATTAGAATATATTCATTAAAAATATTTATTACATGATATTTTTATCTTAAAATTTTATTTTAAATAATAATTAATTAAATTTCTATTAATTTTATTATTTTTAATATAATTTATTCTATTTTCTAATCAATTAAATCAATATCGTTTTAACATTGCATATGCATATAAGGTAATTCTATGTTGAATAAAAATTATAAATAAATTATTCAATTAAAAAATTATTTCATTAATATAATTATTCACAATCAATATTTATTAATGAATTATGTTTTCCCCAAATTTGAACACAAAATTGATATTTATTGTCAAAGGGTGACATTTTTCCTTTTTAATTAAATAAAATATTATTTATTTAAATTTCATTGAAATATTGTCTCATATTCTTGTCTAAATATATACTATGGTAATAAGTGTCCAAATTTGTTCTGAAAATAGAAATTATAATAATTTTAGTTCATTTTTAACCATTATCATTTTAGTTTAACCCCATGATAAAAATTTATTATCCATAACAATGTTAATAATTTTTTAAACTTTTACGTTTAAATAATTCAAACAATTTATTTAACATAATAATATATAATTTATTATTATTTTTCCTAATATATAAACTATTTTCTGAAATTAAATTCACATTTTTTTTAGAATTTAACTTAAAATCAATGACGTGGATGCGATTGGAAAAATAGTCTTCGAAATGAGAAGTTTTGAATTGATTAAAAAGTTGTTATATCTAAATTGAACATATAATTTATTTCAATTATATAAATAGTATTATATATAAAATAATTTTTCTAAATTTGTTATCAATACAATTTTATATCAAAATTGATCTTTAAATTGTTTAATGGAAAAGACACTTTTAAGTAAAAACCTGTATTTTTCAATATTCATCAAAAAATTAATCTTCTAATAAAGTATAAAAAATTTAACTAGAAGATAATTTGGATTTTATTATTTCAAAAAGTAAGTTAATTATTTAAAATATTTTTTCTAATTTTGACAAATACATATTTTAAATATAACTGTAAACTAAAATCAAAATTCACTTTATAATTGTGTAGTTTTTTAGAAAACTTTTCATTCACATTAAAATTAATATTATTTTGTTTTTATTAAATATATTTCCTTTTTTTTATTTTATTAAATTATAAACCATATTTTTTAATAAATTTATATAGGAATTTTAAAAAACACTTACACAAAATTGATGTTATACCATTTACATATAAATCAAATTATTTTAATAAATTATCAGGGTTCTGTTAAACATGGTGTTAATATTATCTCAAAATATTGAATAAATTTATTTATTTAAATATAACTATATTCAAACATAGTAAGGTGATACATTTTCCCACTTTTTATCCATTTAATCTTGAATAGTTTAAGAAAATGATAAAAAATGATCAGATTTTCCAGTAGATGAATTTTCAGTTTTTAAAAATGGATCTCAAATAAATAATTAAATTATTCAAATAATATTTCAACGTTTCTCTAGTATATGAATAAATTACAACTTACTGAATTCATTTACATTCCATAAATCTACTGGTCTCATAGAATTATCCTAATGCTATAAAATATAACAAATTCATCAAGATCATGCTCTGGATTCAACATAGGTATCACATCAATAATTCAATTTTTTTATTATTCATTACATTATAAAACAACAATAAAAATAGTATAGGAAAAAAGAAAAAATTATTAGTATGTATATATGTTATTATAATAATGGTATAATCATTATTTATTATTTTCCCATAGCAATGAAAATCAAGAATGATTTTTAGTGCATGTGATATATTATCACCTCCACATAGTGATGCATTTAGATTTTAATCCCCATCCATAATTGATTGTATTAATTTTTGTATTTATTAATAAATATTTCTTATATATTTTATTTAATATTATTTCAATTTCAATTAATTTCTACCTATCTTCACTCAAATGTTGAGAGAAGGGAATTCAAATCATTTGTTCATGCAAACGACTACCTCTATAATAAAACACTATAACTTTTTCTTATAAATTTTAATATATTATATAAAAAATATTATTCTATATAATAATGTTCCAAATATAATATCATTATTAATATTTTATAATAGATGTATTTCAAATGAAACACCTCTTTAACCCAACCCACCAATTTAATTAATGCGTTTTTGTGTTTGGGTCAGTTTAATAACCAACATGAACGAATCTTTAAAAATCTATCATATAAGACTATAGGATCATGAAATTTTTCATTATTATAATATAATTAAAAATAAATATTGTTTTATGATTCTATGAATATCATATTTTCTATATATCATATTTATAAAATTTTATTTTCATTTGATAAAATCACTGAAATAAGAGAACATTAATTTCATTTTCACACATCATTATTATAAGATTAATGGAATGAACAAAAATCAGAATAATTTATATATTAAATGTTTTCAAATGATATATAAATAATTGTATTTTTATGAAAAAATGGCTAATGAAATATATATTTTTACACATGTAAAAAATAGTTAATGATAATAACACATAATGGTAATAACATGTTATAAATAGTTAATATAGTCATGATAAAAATTTAATAAAAATGATAATACATTTGTAATATTATTTAAGAAGGTCTAAAATTAATAATTAAAATGTTAATATTAATGATAAATGTGGTTAAATTACTTTTAGGTAAATTATAGTTAAATGTAATGGGTTTGGTAACATAATCACATTTTATTTAGTCATACAATATCTTATTTGATCATCTTATTTCTAGGGATTTTTCATTAAAATTATGTTCTCTTTTTCATATTATTTGATAATGTGTTTTTGAATGAATTCCAATTCCATGATTTGTAATTTTAATTTTTCTTAAGAGATTGATATATTAAGAAAAGTGACTCATAACATTACCATTTTGAATGATTAATACACTTTTTATTCACAAAAGAATGATGATTTTTTTTTCATTATCATTAAAATTATCTAAATCCATTGCAGTTATGTTACATCATTCATCATATATTCTTATTCTATTTTTTGAATAATTTTTTTGTTTAATTATCATGTATCATGAAACTTTAATATTGATGTTATTTGGAATTTCCATGGGTTTCATTAGAAAAATTTATTTATTTATATTTCAATTTTCAATGAATCTCATTATCTTTGTATATATTATTTTATTATGTGATGATTACATTTATTTTGCGGTAAAAATATGTATGGACTAATTTATGGGTGGGGCATATATCAACCTATTATTCATTATGTGAAGAATTAAATATAACCAGTTTGAAATATTTTGTCAGTTTGTTTCCAATATGTTAGGTTCACAAAAACTATGAGTGTGATGTAATATATCTCTAATAAATGATTTATGAGTGAAGGTTTTACATATAGATATGATAAAAAACATTGGAAATAATTTATCTATTGTTGTAAAACATTCATTCAACTGTTACAAGGATAATGTTATATTATTCATGATTTATTTTATCATGAAATGTTAATGGTTTTATCATTT
This sequence comes from Viscum album, assembly GCA_963277665.1. Lineage (NCBI taxonomy): Eukaryota > Viridiplantae > Streptophyta > Magnoliopsida > Santalales > Viscaceae > Viscum > Viscum album. Next base: position 1,274,259,642 of record OY728146.1, read on the forward strand.
GATGTGGTATTCTTAAAGTTAATTATTTTTTATTTACATTATTTTATATAATATATTCTATTGTATTCATAATTATATACTTAAAATATATATCTAGTCAATTAGATGATTTTTCAATAAATTTGGCCATTCAAATATAAATTTTTTTATAAAACTTTTTAATAATTATTATATATTTTAAGCATTTATTTTGGTTTTGAAACATAATAATATTTTCTTCATCAATACCATCATTTATGATAAACAAAATCATATTTCTTAAAACAATTTTTAAACGATTGAGTGTTTTTATTTTAAAATTATCTTTAAAACAATTGAAATTTGATATGGAATTTTGATTTTAATACATATTATTAGAAAATTTAAATTATGTAATGAGGTAAATTTTAATTTTAGTTTCTATAATTATTAACTAATGTTATAAAAAACGTTATTCCATTAAGGTAAAAATTGTAAACATTATTTTACTATGGGAAATGGAAAAAAATTCAAATGCTTTATTTAGATGATTTTTTAATTTATCATTTCTTATAGATGTCTTTTTTTCAAATTTTGAGCTACTGAACCTTTAATAGTGTCTATATATTAATAAAAAATTATTATCATTTCCAAAAGAGTGTTTTTGTTTACTTAAAAAAGGATATCACTTGTACTATATAAATACTACACAATATTTTAAAATTACTTGAATCCCGACACAAATGTATTCATATTTAATTATTTTGCATGAACAAATTCCTCTCATCATTAAAAATTAGATTCAATCCTTTAAATATATGTCCATCATCAAAAAAAAGTTCCAGATCTCAACATTGATATCACATCATGCATGATGTTTCTTTCATATTATTTATTTTATAAACCAATTGGAAACAGATTATAATAATAAATTTTGTATCATTAGTGTATATATATATTATTTCAATAATTACACAAAGATGTTCTATTCTCTACCGTTTTAAATGAAAAATAATAATCAACACTAATGTGTGTGCATGGATTACCTCCTCCATGATATAACACATTTTTATCAACATCAACCATAATAGATTGTATTAATGATATTATAAATGAATAAATAAAGTTTATATAACGTATTTATGAATTTTAAATTATCAATTACTATCTAAAATCTCACTCTCATGTATTGAGGAATGGGAAAACTAATCTTGCATACGAGTAGTTTAATTCCTCAACGAAAAGGCTTATTTGGTTTTCATATTTATATATATAAATTTTTAAAAAATATTCAACAAGCATGTTATGGTAGTGAAAATACATCTAATACATATGTTTATGTATCTATCAGTCCCTACATGGAAGTGGGAGAGAATATATATGTATGTTTTAGAATGTTTACCAAGGTAGGGTCCATAAAAGAATTATATGGATTATAGTGAATCATATCACATAGTCAAACCCTTTCATCCATATTTTTTAATCTCATATAGTGTATTACATTCCCGAAATCTATATTGGTGTATATTAAAGAAGCATGGAGTGCCGGTTTCAATTGTATAGGATTTAAATCAATGTCATTCGGCTCATTTTTTTTAATACATACATAAAAACCATGGTACTCATTTGAATATGGGTATGGGTTATCATCCTAAAAAAATAAGGACAATGTAAAAGTAAAATAGAAGTATTGGATGACATTGTTATATATTGAGTTATTTTTACTATGGCTCAAGGGAGGAGAAAAAAATGTTAGTGTGCTTATCCTATAAAAAATATATCATGCCTTAATACACATAGATACTGTAGAATCATTGTATTTGAATACTTGTCATTTTCCTCTGTTTATGGAGAAAACAAGTAGGAAAACACTAGTTTGACCCATACACGATGATATAGATAAAGGGGAAGATTTAGTTGACCATGAAGTGGCCGGAGATGGTTCAGATTCATCAAAAAACATATTAATATCATCGTCAATGTTCTTTTTCATTTTATATGAGTGATCATGTGTTTATTAAAATATCTCCAAGGATTAGACATCACTTTTTAGGAAGCAAGGAATGTTTTATCCATGATACATAAGAACTTATTATATACATGAAGGGTTTTGTGAGGTTTTGTAATAGTTGTCTTCTCCTCCAAGGTTATTTTTAGGGCATAATCTGTTCTATGTATCTTAATTGAAGAAATACAAACATGATACTAACCATTTGATTTTATGGGATCTCATGGATAAAGATCCATATTCTTTGTTAGTTCACATTATAGTATGAATTCTAGATAATAAAGGGAAACCTTTATATGGAACAATCATGGACTTATTGTAAATTTAATGGAAATATTATTGGAAATAGGTTGAATTTCTGTACTGTGAGGATGAATTGGATGAGAAATGACCTATTATATTTCAAGAAAATGGTATGTATTCAATTTATAGAGACAAATATACATATTTTGGGGAGAATGTAGCACCCCTTTATTTCATGTACATGATATTTTATTGATGTATTTTATGTATATAAAGTAATTGTGTTATGTTTCAAGAGGTAAAAATAAGGTTTGTAATGTTTTTGGGTATTAAATGATTTTTGTTTTGAGTATGAATTGTAAAAACCATGAAATACCTCCATGATACCATGCAATTGAAATCATGGGCAGTGGGTAGGGGAACATTTTTTCCCAGACATCAAGTTTCCCATGATAAACCATGAAAGGCTAGGTATAGAGGAATGTCATGGTTGGATAACAGCTTCATAATCTATGTGATCCAACCATTTTATATCCATTTAATGGTTTTGGATCATTAATTTTTATCACATGGTTTTTCTTAATAGATCACCCAAACCATATACTATGAAAAATTAGATTTAAAAATTATGTGTCTTACATTACTTACCCCCTTAATCGGTTTCATTCTCCCTAATGAGATCATATAATTTTTTTTCTCCTTCACATTGATGTGTGTAACCTTCCGTTCTATATTGTAATTATTAAATGATAAATCAAAGTTTTTTAGAGTCTTGGATATGTTAGTAAGTGTTAGTTATTCATCATTTCATTTATTTATATTCTTTTTCTATCTGTTGTAATCATGGATTTATTTTTATGGGGATAAATCCATGCAATGTGATGTCAATAATGATGAAATATGATTATTTTTAATGTTAACATGTTCAAAGTATGTCTTAATAAGTTTCATTATGGGTTTTTTTAGATGTTGGGAAAATTTTCTTTTTTGACTACGTATGAAAGGTAGGTGGCTTCACTCTCAAATATTGTTGTTTAAATCCCAAATTCATGGATAAAAATATCACTATTTTCCTAAATAGTATTAAAATTTGATGTATTAATCTTGATGGAAATCCTATTTTGTTGTGGTTTTCCATAAATAATGAAATTATTTTGGGTAGTGGAAAGTACATTTGGATCGTCGTTCTAAATTGACGATTTAAAAATTATGTTTTTGTATTCATGGAAACTACTATAGAATTATTTTAAAAATATGTTTTATTGAAATATATTAATATGATTTGTCCTTGATTTTTGAATACATGGTTTTTTAGATCATTTTAATGATACATGGTCCTATGGAATGAGAATGTGTTATTCAGTAACATGGTGATGTTAACATTATTATGACATGGTAGATTGATGAGTGACTTATCCTGATAATAGAATTATAACACAGACATAAATGTGTGGATGTGTGGAATGGGTAAGTTAAATAGTATTTATAAAATGGTTAAAAGGGTTCATTTTATTTATTTCCATAAAATTGGTTTTACTTTGAAAAAAACATTTTTATTCTATTATACAAAATTTGTCAAATTAGATTTGAACTATTTTATATAACTATGATAACATTTGTAATCCTAATGCCAGGTGTTGGGACGTCATTATGGAAGACATATTTGGTCTTATAATAACTCCCATATTGGGAACATTGGCGTATTTATAGATGTGATATATTTTCAAATGGTTAAACAGAAGGCACCCCGTTATTTTTTTGAAACATATTGATAAATGTGAACGAAAAGTGGAACTGAATATTGTTTAAGGTTAGAGTATCTATGTTTTTTATTTCATTTCAATGAGATTTATGGTTGGGTTTCACTTTATACCCTATATAGTTGTTGAATTTTATATATTGAGTTATATTAAATTGTAATAATATATTATATAGTTGTTTTTAGGTTATGGTTTTCTTGGATTGTATGGTTTATTATCCAATGGAAAATTTTCCCCTAATTATTATTGATGCTCTTGGAATTAGATTCTATTTTTTGTGTTATGGGGATGTCACTTAAATCCTAGTAACACACACCACCTCTTCATAATCAATATTTTAGGTGTAGTATATTACATTAACGTTATAATTTCCCAACTATAAATGATTTTCATACCCAAAATATAATCAAGAGTCTGGACTCGAAAAAAGATAAGGAAAATGATACCCCATCAATATTTCCCACATCTATGTCTGAAAAAATATAGTCCATAGTTCCTTTGATCTCTTTATAAGAGAATCATTTTACCCTATTGAACATTATCAAGGTGATTCATAACCTACTCTGGTTTCTCAACAATGATGGTATTTTTTCAGGATCAATATTCTCTCATTCAATCACATGGGATTGATCTGGGTGATACCTCTTCACTTGGGAAACATTAAACATGTGATGATTCCAATTCACATGAGATGATTTGTTTATAAAAAACTACACTTTTTTGTGTCACTCTGTGATCTCATAGGGGCCTCCAAACCTTGGTTTCAGCGTACCATGATTAACCAACATATAATCTCCAAATTCATTTGTAAATATAATAAAAACATAATCACTAGCCACAATCTACGGATAATAATAAAGAATGACATATTATCCTCTATGGCATATATATATTGTGACCAACTAGTTCCAGATCAAATACACATTTTCTTCATTTCCTAAACGAGACTCCGTAAAAAATGATCTACATCCCAACTCTATCAAACATATTGGAGACATATATGACTTATCATAAAATTCTTCAGAGTGAAGAATATTTATATATTACTGATAACTATTTTTTTAAATTCAACAAGAATAAGATTATTTTCCCAGGATCCTCAACAATCTATCATGTCATCCCATAGAATATCCCCAAGAACCTGGATAAATCCATCAATACTTTCCTCTTTATGGGGATCATAAGACATATAAAATTTCTACTATAAACCGATTACCTACAAAAAACATTCAAAAAAATCGATGTGAAACTTTGGTCCCTTTAAAAAACAACTGAAGTGAAATACCCCCGAGGTATCACAATTTATCAAATGAAGAAGTCTCGGAGCTATTATATATTTATAAACTATTAAATAGTTATGAAATGATCCGGTTCCATAATTTGATTAATATTGTAACCCAATTTTTCACACATATTATTACATTTTTTAGAATCTTTAGACAAGAAATAATAACCAATGATTTAAAATTCTTGTGTCATTGGAAGATTATGTACATTATTAGAGAACACAAATATAAAATAATTTTTTATTAATATATATAATAATCACTTAACACCATTTGATCCCTTCTAACATCATTGGAAAATATGGGTAGAAATATAAAAAATCTAGGATCTAATAATACCATTCAAGGGATAAACATTAAATTGAAGAATAAAAAATGTGTTAGAGGACATAACTTTATAACATAAAAGGAATACATCATGAATAAAAAATATCTAACAACAAAACATATAACATGAAGTAAAGTGATCATGGAAGCATTGTATAATGGATAGAACATATACAATTACATAAACAAGAGTAAAGGATAAATTTCAAGACTATATCACATGGTGGAGAATCCCCATAATTGATTAGGTTTTCTCCCCAATCCCAAACATATTATTACATGAGAATAATACATTGAACATTTTATTAGAGAATCTCTGGTAAAACCCACTATAACATATTCATGAATGTGTTGGCCACAAAAAATATCAAATAGAATGAATAAACATAAGTTTTATAGAAGTATTAAAATAAATATTTTAATCATATAACTGGGCGTGAAAAAATGGAATACAAAAATTATAACCACGAACAAAGTAAATTAAGTCATTAAATTATATTTAAAATGTTAATATAATAATATATTGTTAACAATGTAGTCCAAATAAAGGGAAAATTTTAAAAATACTAGTTAGTTTTCTACCAAAATGTGCCTCTTAAGCATGATATTAATGAAAAATAATTAACAGCAATTAAAGGGGATAAAAAATAATTTATTTTATTTCAGAAAAGAAAAAATGAAACAAAAACTTTTTTTTCTGAAAATTGATTGATTATAGAAAGTATCGGTGGATAGAAAGATTATATATTGTACTTGAGAATTTGTATGAAATAGAGATGATTCCATTAATCAGGTTTTCTTATAATGAATAATTGAGAAGATAACTTTTTAAAATGTACTCCACATTAAATAGAGATAAATTGACATAGATATATATTTTTGGAACATTTATAAAGAATATATATGTAATATAACATAATATATAAGAGATGACTTCATGAAATAAGGGAGATATATTTTTTCCAAATGAAATATTGATGATTAGAGTGATCAATTACTATATGTTTGTATGTGGTATATAATTGATTTTAATGTCATGTATAATAAAATAAGATTAATTAATTATTCAATCAAATAAATATCCATATATTTTATATATATTATCATTTTGAAAATAACATTTTTGGCTATTTTGATAAGATAAAAAGACTAATTTTGTTCATTAGGGAGTGTTTATTACATGATTCCATGGTTGGTTCATTTGTGTATAATAATGAATGTTCATAATAAAATGGAAATAAAACTCAATAAGTGGAATTAAAAGGATTTCATTTACTTATATGGGTAAAAATGGTCCCATAGATCATTTTTTGACATTTCCATTTCCATTTTTATAAAAAGATAGTGACAAATGATTAGTTTATCTTGATAGTTTTTCAATCATGACAAACAAATATCATTTTATTTTATATTATATCTATATATTAGTTATATAACATTAAATTAGTTATAATATATCCATTAAATCTTTTTTACCTATATTAATATTTTTTATGACTAATCATGAAATCTGTAATGGAAAATGAAAACTCATTATCTATATAGATGGTTAACCACCATAATATTGACAATGGTTTCGTTTTATTGAATAATAGTGTAAAATAAAATATGTGGATATAATATATTCCACTAGAAGTAAAAAAAATCTACTATATACATGATAATGGTGTTATTATTTTTTTATTGATGATTAAGGTGAAGAAAACGTAGATGGAAAATTGATATTAAGAGATGTTGTTTTAGAATGTAATCTCTTTAAAATCCCCTCCATGAAGGACCACTTAAAAACATGGAATTTATATTTTGGGGATAATATGAGAAAATGGACATATGGAGAGTTGGATGGAGGGGGTTTGGAAGATATTTTTTATCTTTATAGATTTTGAGGAGACATTTTGTGGTGTGGAGTGGAATTTATACTATAGTATGGGTGTTTTTATGTGATTAATTACAAACTATTTTTTATTTAATGCAAACCAGATTTTGGTTGAATTAATTTCAAAACATTAAATTGATAATTAATGTTTTAAATTATATTTAAGGTCTATAAACTTTACAAAGATGAATTTAAATTTTTTTTAGGTATGTCGTGCCTTTACCTTTTATGTTTAAATCGCTACACAATTTTACTTTTATTGTGGTATTATGTTATTTACAATGGAAATTTTTATTTACATCTAAAAAAATAACATATATTTATTTCATTATATGAATATAATAAACAATAATATTAAATCTATATTTGTTGACTCATCTTAAATATTTGGTAAAATTAAATTCAAATGTAATTGTTTAATAACTCATAGAAAATATTTTAAAAATGGTAAAGTTGGGTATTTTAACAATGTTAAGCATGTGATTCTAAATGGAAAACCTTTTATGTTAGGTACTTTTTTAAATACTTTTCGATCATGAATAGGTTTAATAAACACAAAATTATTTTGATATAATAATGTTTTCATAAGATTTATGAAAATTTTTTATATCAACATTTTAACCTAAAAATAATCTATTTTAGAAAATATTACAAAAAATACCCTAATATTATTTTAAAATTATTGATCCTCGCTTATATTTCCTAAAAATAATTATCTATATAAGATAGTTAAATATTTTAAATAAATATCCTTATTTTATGTGGTTTATAAATTTCATAGAAAAGTAAAAAATCTAGCATTATTAAATTTTGTTAAGACTTTGTTAAAAAATATTACAATTTAAAAATTGATTTTGTTAGTTTCTAAAAGTAATATATTTGATTTATACTTTCAAAATAATTATAGTAAGGGATATTAAATTTATAAAATTCTTGGTTGTTTTATAATTTTTAATGACTCAGATTTTTCTAATTTTATTTTTAGAAAGTTTCATGGAAAATTCCTAGAATAGGTATAGAGACGACATGTGATTCTGAGGCCCGGTGTGCCAAAAATGGTTTGTCAAAAAAATTTATGTTATTATATATCACACATGAGAGGTTTTTCCCAGAGAAAAGAAAATAAATCATAAATGGTTTCCCCAATTAGAAATTCAAGGGAACCATTATGTTCATGATAGTGGGTTTACCCTAGGCATGAGTTAACATTAGTTAGTGTGGGCCCCTAGTTAGAAAATAAGAAAATTGTATAACAATTAATAAAGTAATTAAATAAAATTATTTTATTTTTGAAATCATTATAACACATAAACGGTGACTTGAATTGAAAATATGAGACCCCTGTTTAGATTGATAGTGTTTGATTTCCTTATGAAGAGCCTAACATTAGCCAAAGTAGGGCAATTATAGAAAGTAGATTTTGGGACATGACCGTAAATAAAATAATTAAATAAAAAATATTTTATGTGTAAATCCATATGACTAATAAATGGTAACGTGGAATGTAAATCCTAGTGTATTGATGAGTTCACGAGGGTGCCCTTTCCGTATGATAGGCCTGACCTCGGCTGATATAGGTTGATGGTAAAAGTTAAATTTTGGGTTATTTGAGGAAAAATAAAAAAAACATAAGAATAATTATTTTATCCAAAAATGATTCATAACAATGTAGATATTAAGAAAATGTTTAATTTAATAACTGAAATAGTGTAACGACATAGAGACATAGCATTACAGAAATGATAAAATTAATTTCATCAATTAATATCCTAAATTTGATGTAGGATCGTTGCCAAAATGCTGGAAATTTTTCAGGGAGGCTTTATAGGATTTCTGCTAGAAAATTATGAACAACGATAAAAAATTGTCTTCCCTTCCACCTCCTTCAATGGAATTCCAACAATAATGGAGAATCGATGGATTTACAATGATAATGGTGGATTGTGGATCAAGGATTGATGAATGACGGTGTGAATCTCTATTCTTCCTCAATGGATGATCAGAACCAAGTTAAGGGACTATTCTTATGTTTTTACCTTTCCCCAATTAGTCCTTTAGAAATGAAGAAGATGGTCCAATTCACTAAAAAATTAACCTATAGTTTGATTGTCAATAGGAGAATGGGGTTTTGTATGCGAGAAGTTATGGGATGTTGGATTAACATTTTAGTTATCCTTCACTAAACTCCCAACAAGGAATAATCACACAGACAAAAAAATGTCATGGTCCATCCTTTTAGCATTCCTTATACATCATTATACTTCTCCCTTGTCTTCCATTCTTAATGATGTGATGGAAACCATTGTCCAAACAGGACCGCAATGTTGGATTATCTCAGCCATGAGGCTAAGGGAGATGGTGGCATAATGTGAATTATCACCAGAATAGAAGATAGTGGTGGTAGAGGGAGAACCACATCCTGGTGTGTCGTAGTAGTGATAGAAGTTCAGGACCAAGAGGGTCGTAGTGTCTGCAAGGATTTTTTCTCAAAGGACAGCGGTGGTGGGACCTACAGAAACTACTGATGGTTGTGGTATAGGGCCATCAACACATAGAAGTAGCAATGTGTGGGAGGTGGAAAGAATCTCCAGTGTGTCACGGTCGTAATGGAAGCTCCCGACAGTGCCGCGAGTGGCTGTAATAATCCACGACCAGAATGGGCCACAGCGGGAAGATGATATGTGGCCAGAAAACCGTGTGTGGGGAGGCAGACGACAAAGTCAACTGCATGACATAGAGCAGGCACGATGCCAGGAACATCCAGGATAGGAAACCTTTTACTACCAGTATGATAGGGGATAAAGAGGTGATCTGGGCTATTGTGTAGGCCAGCTAGACAAAAACCGGAAAAAAAATCACGGTCCTGGCCTAAGGAGATGGACCAAGCCACAGGGAGGACTAACAGGCAGGACCCATGGATCAATGGTCCAGGTATAGCAATCCGAACAGGCATTGATCATGATCCTGGACAGATTGGGTCTGGCTAGCCAAACCTAGTTGGGTTAGACCAGTCCCAAACATAATCATCCCCTTTTTAGTAAAAACACCAAAACATTGAAATCGTATATCCAATTTAGGAGACACTTGCAGAGTTGGGACCTATACGATGAGAATTTTTGTTGGTACATAATAAGTTTACATTAGTGGATGTTGGGATATTACCAATGGAGTGAGGATTAGATTCTCCCAAAATCAAGTGCACTACGAGAGGGAATCCTACAACAACCTTTGACAATAAGGAAAGGACAAGAATACCTTAGTGGCCCAGCAGACCTTAGTGATGAGTAAAACACAGTGGCCCAATAGACAGGTGGACCTTAGTGGGACAGCATACCTCAGTGACAAGTGGACTCAAGCTGGCCTAGGAGATGAGTGTGTCCAAGTGATCCAGCATGCCCAAGAGATGAGCATGTCTACGTGATCCAACTAGACCTAGAGACGAGCAAGTTTAAGTGATCCAGCTAGCACAAGAGATGAGTAGGTCTAACTGATCTATCTAGAAAAAGGAATGAGTAGGTCTGAGTGATCTAGATATCCCATGTAAATATAGGGTCTCGGTGATCTACAAACCATATGAACTCATCAAGGATGAGTTCTTCAGTACCATAAGGTTTTATGCTCAATGATTATTGGTATTTCGTTTCTTCATTTAGATTATACATGTGTTAGATGATTGTATTGAATATCTTATCTATAATTCTTAGAGTCTAAACTTTTTGTACTTATATGGTTCTCGAATCTGTTTATTGCTTTGTGGTATACCATTTTTTTGGGGTTCCTACTGAGTATTGTTTTACACATCCCTACATTGGTTGCGCCCACACGTGTCATGAATTGTGCAAGAAATCAACACTTTGATGGAGTCCTTAATGGAATAGGGCCAGGTGGTTATTAAAGTGAAATGACATATGAGGCGTTCTTATGTTGCTTCAAACAATTGTTTCTATACCTACCCATCATGTAGGGTCTTCTGTGGTGTAGTTCCAGAGAATTATACATTTACTTTTCTATTTCAGTTGGGCTTGTATTCTAGCCCAATTTACCTTATGTTTTATACTATCACACCTTTTGATTATTTATATAGTCTATTCATATTATAGATTCCACTGAATGGAGTTGTGTGCATGTGTATAGGTACATAATAAAAATGCATCACATTTTTTTCATATATATTTACTCGGAGCTAGTCGTCATCCCCTGGCCTATGGGAGGTGGGCTTGAGGTAGTCAAGGCACGAGCCTTGTGGGATGGGTCATGATAGAATGGTATCATAGAAGGTAGTTATACCTTAAATGACTAGAGACTATGAATATTGTTTGGGGAAATAGTGTTATGTTTTTCATGTTCGTATTTCTTTCCATGAAACCCAGTGTGGGTGCGGCGACTGACGTATCCATACACTAGGACCTTGAATTCTTCATTCAAATGGGAACATGAAAACTTATGTTTCATTGAAAAAATGATTGTACATGCATCATATATGAATGTGATTAGTTTACCATGTCCCTATTATGTCCTCTCACCAGGTATACTCTTTTAAACATGGTACTTCTTGTTTTAATAGACATCCACATAGACAACAATTTTGGATTCCTCCGCATGATCAGGAGGATGATCTTCTGGGTGACGAGAAGGGTATCATGGTTCAAACTAAAGACATCACCACCATGTGGGGTTCCAGCTATACCACCACCTATGGAATATCACATATTACTCATAGAACCCTTAGATGACAATCAAGAGCTGATCTAAATTCACATGTTTCAACGACAGAGTCACCTTAGGTTTATAGACCAACACAACTCGCAGGAAGCTATGGACTGCCCTAATGTGGTGACCAAGTATTCTGTCTAGTCAGGACGCCATTGTATCATATGGTCATCCTAGAGTTCATCCATCAATGTGGCCCCTAATATTGATAGTGGGGTATATAATACATGACCATACGATGATGTGACTCTTCCATAGGACAATATTGATAACCCATCTTAGAGATGGGTTTCTCACTATAAATGTTACAAGCTATACATTCCTAGGAGATTATATAGATTCAACAGAATGAAATGTCAAAAGCTGAGTCCTCATCATGGAAAACAAACTATTCCAGATACTCGATGAATATGATACGACCAATGCTTCAGGATCGGACCACCTAGTGTGGTTTGTTTAGGTTCATTTAATACAGTTATATTACGTTGTGAACTACTAATTATTCTATGATTCCAGATAGAACCTATGTTGTTGATAGTCCCTTAGCTAGGTGTATACAACCCATGGATGTCATTAGTGGGAAATATGGATTAGAAATATCAGAATCGGTAAAACGATGTCTGTCATAGAGACTTGGGTGTGTGAGATGTTTTGAGGGGAGGTCCTAGGATAGAGGTTCTGAATCTCAAATATCATAGGGTGAGTGTAGTCATCCTGGATACATGCAATTATTTTCATGAGACGGTAGGGTAAATCTCTCTAGAGATTGTTCAACCTATTATTTTGCTGATAGAAAAATGGTGGATGGGCTACCAAGGAATAGGTAGTGACAAAAATAGTTGGATCTGTAGGGCGATCGACCTGACAGAGGATATGGGAGAGTTGTAGGAGGTGGTATAAATTTTAACATGTTACCATTATCATACCCATGGGGTCCACACCAAGCTTAAGGATATATAGGACATGGGAATGTACAACTATATGAATTCACATGATATGGATCAATAGCTCTAGGAATTATTCGATGTATGATATATGAATATTGTTTGTTTCCGTATTAGTAGAAAATATTTCTAATAATTCTTCCTTTTCCCAAATATTATTCGAGACCAAAAGTTTCTGGTTTATTCATTGACTTTACCCTTATGTTTAGAGATACCAGTGGGACGAGACTCAAAGATCACACATATATTGACTGTGTGATCTGACCATTATAGCGATAGTTTTGGTTTGAACCTATTTGTGGAAGAATTGAGTCCTTTCAAATTTTGTTTGGGTATGGACTACTCATCCATAGTTCATGATCAGATTTAATTTTTTAGGAAAATAGATGTGGTATGTACATAGAGATGAAATTAGGTTTTCCTTGGTCTGTGAAAAAGAAAATCATGGTAGCATGAGATCAACTCATGAAATGATGGGTGAAACCAATCATTCTTCAGATTGCTAGCTTAACCCTTGGTGAAGTGGATGAGATGAGTCCTCAATAGCATATAGTGGTGGATGACTATGAGGTCATCCTTCTAGAATATTGTACAAGACAACCTCCTTGCATGGACGTAGACTTTTTCATTGACATGTACCATAGGAAAACCTCAATATCTACATAGGAATATAAAATGTATTCCACATAGCTTTCTGAATTAAGGGTATTATAGGAGTACATTCAATGGGAGGGATTCATGAGACCCAGTGATTCACCATGGGAGCCCCCATTTTGTTTTCCAAGATGGAAGGAGGGATCTTGAGGTTATATGTGGACTTCTCTAACCTAAATTAGGTGACCTTGAAGAATATATATCTACTACCTAGGATCAGTGTTCCCTTTGATCAACATAAGGGAGTCTGATGGTTCTATGCAATTGAGACCACATGATCAGAACCATGTGACCCATGCCCATTATTTGGAAGTTGTAGTATTAGAATATAAGATGTGGAGACACTAAATTATGGGAGAATGGTTTATCATCTACTATAACCACTATTATATCAAGTATATATTCTCCCAGAAGGATTTTATCTTGAGATAGAGATGATGGATGGAGTTCCTCTAGGAAATGTACATCAAAATAATCTATAAACCTAGAAATCGAAATGTGGTAGAAGATGATCTTAGTAAGGGATTAATTTTATAGTTATTGAACTAAGAAATAAAGAATTTTCCCTTTCTATAATTATTTTTTTGTGGATAGAGATGATGCAGCTTACCTAAAATCGATGGTTGTTAACCCTCCACTCTTAACGTGATTTTTGGAGTAACAAATAAATGATACCTATTATGGGTCTTCATGCACTATGTTATCCATAGGTAATACCCATAATGGATATTTGATAGGTGGAGATCATTTCATTCTTATCAGAGGGTGCACATAGTAGCTGTGGATTCCTAAAGTGACGAGATACACCTGGATATGCATGTGGCTGTCAACACATACATCGAGGATGAAAGAATGGGCTAATGATGGGTTTACTTATTCATATAAAATTTGATATCTTATTTATTTAGTATCATGGTTTTTCAACACAACATGTCAGGTACCTATCCTTGGAAGGGGTTTCTATTTTCTTCCATGGGGTTTCAACAAGGGAGTGAGAAAGGATATAAAAGGACATCATGAGGGGGTTTTTCACATACAACCAGGGGGACATGGTACCATTTGGGTGAACGTTGAATAAAACACCATATCAGTCAATTCATAGATTTTTTGGGAACAGAGTCCCATAGGAAGACTGGGATGCCTCTGCATGCAGGAGATAATTCAACTCAATGGAGTACCATCAATGATAGTCTCAGACTGAGGTACACGATTTTCATCCCATTTATGGAGGGGATTGAAGGAGGCATTTGGGAAATATCATTTCATGATCATAGCTCTCCTCCTGTAAGAAGATGATCAGATGGAGGAGACCATTCAGGTCCTAGAGGTCATGCTACGTGGTTACATCTTCAATTTTGGCTGTAGTTGGAAGGATAACCAATCTCTTGTGAACATGGAGTACAAAAACTACTACCATTCAACTATTGGTATGGAATTGTTCAAGGAATTATACGGGGGACCATGTAGGTTTCCACTTTGTGGGACTGACCCAGGAGAGTCAGTGCTCCTGGGCCGAGTTTTGGTGAAGGATACAATAATGACTGTTCAATTCATCCAAGAGTAGATGAGGGATTCACAGGTCCATTAGAATTCACATGCTTATATACACTATGGACCCTTGGAGTTTTATGGGGGGGGGGAGGACTATGTGTTTCTTCCGGTCACTCCTCGACATGGGATATAAAAATTGGACCAAGGCGACAAGTTATCTTCAATGTTCATCGAACCGTTCTTGAAACTACATGTAGTTTGGGAGGTTTCTTACCCCCTGTCACTATCTCCACATTTAGAGCAGCTGCACTACACCATCAACGTATCCTAGAAAAGGATATAAATACCTGAACCATCACATATAATTGACTATGGTGATCTGGTCAATGACGACAGGGTGACATTTTCAGATGTTTTGGTGGAGATCAAGGATTGATAGGATATGACCTTCTATGGTTGATCTATTTCTCTAGTTCATTTTCAATGGCTGCATATAAATCTCCAGGAGATCACATTGGAGTTTGAGGATCACATTCTTTATCGTACCATCATCTATTTTGGAATCCCATGGTTTTCCATTTAGGGATGTAAAGAAATATTGTTGGAAGAATATAATTACCTAGATTTTCTCGATATTATATTTAGAAATTTTCTTGGAAAATTCAGAGACTAGGCACTGAGATAGCCTGAAAATCCAAGTACTATTTTTCCCTGAATAGTCATTAAAAATATTTTATGTATTAAAATAGGGAATCTAAATTGTTTCCTAAATAAATGGAATAATTCTTAAATGGTTTCCTAGACTAGAAATTTGATGGAACTGTTATGTTTTGGAGGTGAGTTTACCCTAGGTGTGACTTAACGTTAGCTGGTACCGGCCTGCAGTTTGAAAACATGGAAATGGATTAATCATAAATAGAATAATTACATAATTTCTTTTTCGAATTTTTATAACTCATAAATGGTGGAACAAATTGATAATAAGAGACCACTATTGATCTTCTGAGGGCGTGCTTTCCTTAAATTGTTCCTAACATTGTCTAGCACTAGCGGGCTATGGAATGTGGATTTGCATATATTATAGTAAATAAAATTATTAAATAAAGATTATTTTATTTTCAAATATTTTTAACTCATAAATGGTATCTCGTATTGGACATTCATGAGTTCCATTGATCTCATGATAGTGTGCTTTCCTTAGGAAGGGCCTAACCTCAACCTGCTTGTGTTGAGTGTAAAAGATAAATTTTGAGAATTTTAAAGAATGGTAATATAAACTTAAGAATTTTTATATTATCCCAAATTTCTTTTCTTTAATTAATTGACGAGTAAACTATTTCATTTCATAAATTAAATTTCATAATGACTTGGCATATCAACATAACAAAAACGATGAAATTCATTTTATCAATTAATAGTTGAACGTGGATGAGGGGTCTTTGTCATGTTATTGAAAAATTTTATTAGAGGATTTGGAGGATTTTCATTGCTGAATAAAGAATGAAGATGAAAAATATTCTTGCATTCCTCCTCCTTCAAAGGATCACCAATGATAATTGTGAATTGAAGGATCTCCAATGATAATTGTGTACTATGGAAAAAGGATCGACAAACAATGGCATGCTACTCTATTCTTCATTGAAAAACGATCAGATACCAAGTTGGGGATTACATCTAAGTGTTTAATTTTCATCTATTCTACCATTTTATATAAAGAATGATGGTCAATTCACTATTAAATTGACTAGCGGTTTGATCTTTTATGCGATAGTGGATCTTTACTTGAGGGAAGTTATGGGAAGTTGTATTCTCATTATATTTATCCTTTGCTAAACTCCTAACAAGGATGAATCACACTGACATAAACAAAGGACATGGTAAATAATTCATGTGTTCCTTGTGGGACCATATAGTCCCCCTTTTCTTTGGTGCATAATGATGTGATGGAAAGCACAGTCCAAGATGAACTACAGGTTTGGATCAACCTTGGCATGATATTGAAGGAGACAGTGGTGTTGTGTGAATGACCGTCGACATGGGAGATGGTGGTGGCGGAGGTATAGCCGCATCCAGGAGGGTCACAACAATGACATGGGTCGTCAGCTCATATGGAAGCGACAGTGGAACACACTGAATCTAGAGATTGTGGAACCCATGGTAGTCACTATGGTTGGTGGAATAGTTCATCTAGAAAGTAGCTGGTGGAAACGGCCACGTCCTAGAGGCGGCACACACCATGAAGACAGAGGATTCCCGTGACAGAGCTGCAGGTGGGATGTACATTCCATGACTAGGGAGGGCCATAGAGAGATGATGACAAAAGTTCATTAGACCATATTCGAGGAAGATATCAACAGAAGAAGGAATATGACGTGGAGTAGACAAAGCGCCAACTACATCCAGGTGGAACCTGACTAGCCTACCAACACAGGCTCGACTGGAGGACGGGGACTGGGCCGCAATGCAGCCCAGTGAGCTAGACCCACAACCTAATAGGTTGGGTCCAGTGGGCCCCATGGCCTTAGCCCATGGGCTAGGCAAGACCAGGTCAGCCCTAATCCAACCTGGCCGGGTCAAGTCAGCTGAACCAGGTTAGGTCAGGTCAGACCTGGCTCAAACCCAACCATCCCCTTTTCACTAAAACAACCATTACCATCAAACCATATATCTGATTGATGATTTGTTTTCCGTGTTGGCACCCTCATGACAAAGCGGTCATTTTTGTATAAAATCTAATGGCATTAGTTGATGTTGGGATTTGATAAATGACATGAGGGGAATATTCTCTTGGAATCATGCACACTGCGAGCTGGAATCCAACGATGAACTTCGGCGAGAAGGAAGTAATGAGGTGATCTTAGTATCCAGAATACCTTAGTTAGGAGAATACATCAATGGCCAAACAAATGATCAAACCTCAGTGTCCCAAGAGACCTCAGTGACGACCAAACCCTAAATAAACAATGAAAGGATTGGGTCTAAGTGGTTCGACTAGCCAAAGAGATGAGACGATCTATGTAATATAGCAAGCCCATGTGATGAGAGGGTATAAGTGATCCATCTAGCCAATGAGAGGATCAGTTCTATGTGATCAAACTATCTATCTTCCATAATCACTGATCGGGGATGACTGCTTCATCCATAAAAGGTGTCAAGAATTACTACTCTTAGTCTTTCTTTCCTTAATTTATATTATACATATGTGAGATGTCTCTAGTGACTCTCTTGATAGTAATATATAGAGGCAACATTTACCAAACCTATCTGGTATTCTACATTGTGTATTTCATTGTGGTTAACATTTTTTTAGGGGTACTTACTGATTAATGTTTTACTCACCCCTGCACGAGCTTCTCCCACCCGAGTCATGAGCTGTGTCGATGATTGATGCTTTGACATAGTACATGGTGGATATGGGCTAGGTGGTTCTTAGAGTGTAACAATATATGAGACGTTCTTTTGGAGCTTCAGACAGCTATTTCAAAAGCTATACATCAGGAATTGTTTTCTGTGGAGGAGTTCCAGAGACTTATACTTTTACTTTTCTCTTTCAATTGGGCATGTATTTTGGCCCCATTTACCTTATGTTTTATACTGTCATACGCTGTTTTTGTTTAAATTTTGTATTCATCTTCCATCATTTGTGTTTGGAGTTGTGTGTGTTTGTGTATAAGTACTTAGTAAAATGACTCACATTGGTTTGGGATATTCCAACTCGGCACAAGTCGCTATCCCCTGGCCTAAAGGAGGTGGTCATGGGGTAGTCACGGCATGGGCCCCGGGGAATGGGTCATGATATTATTCACACCTTATGAAATTTTTTCCTAGAAATTTCATTTTTCCTACTTTTGTGAAAATATTATAGGGTACATCACATTAATATCTTCCTATAGTTTCCATTTTCCAAATTCATATTTGGGGTTCCTCCTTAGTACATTAACAGGGTGATTGTTCATGTTGTGTATAAAATTATATTTACAATCAAATATCTTTATTAGATCTTCATAATAGTGATCATTAATTAGTTGTACCACCTATGAATTCATAATATGTGAGTATTTTATTATGTAGTTATATTGGAGGATTATGTGGAATACATAATGTACTTGATACATAGTTTTTAGAAGATCTAATCAATACACTAAAACTATGATGTGATCCAGAATCTCAAAGGGGTTGATTTATTTTTGGAATTGATTTCTATTCTCCCTAAATCTCATTAATCTCTTCTAGGGAGATATGTAGAAGAATAACTTATCTCCCACATCAATATATTGATCTCATCATTAATTATCTATACATTTATTCGGTCTAATTAGGTTATCCTAGATGTAGTACTGAATAGTATTCACATTTTCTACAATTTACTCAATCATTTCAATCAAAGTAGATTGTATTCACCAAATTCGTCACATTATTCAGGATTTATTTATCTTTTCCCATAAAGAGATTTATATGTATCCAGTCATATAAATGAGTCAAAACTATTGTTGTAAAATTACATCACCAACTGATAGTTTTTTTCAAATGCTCCTTTAATGTTCAACGAGCATTATCGCGATATATATACCAATGTCATAATATGCCACTAAGACCAGACATAACTCTAGGGGTGTTATGTCATACTAATTTTCAGGTCAATCTTTAGGGAATTTTGGAGACATTTCTTGATCATTTATGTAAATATTTGATATTCATGGTTTATAATTTTAAAATATATTCTAGGTATCCTCACCGCCTCACTTATGTATATACATGCATCTTTATTGAGTGATAAGTACTCTCTAATATCATCAATGTGACTATTCTTTGTAATATGATCCAAAAAAATCTATATAGCATTATTTCCTCAAGATATTTTCTAAATACCAGTAATAAATTCCATGGTGATGTTTTCACATTTCCATGCTGGTATGGGTAATGGTATTATCATACCCTTACACTTTTCACCTTCATCCCTCAATTTTTGAAATAATAAGAACATTGAAATATATTTTGTGATATCCTTCATCATATTGCACCACCAATAGTGATAATAAAGATAGATATAAATCATTGTGACCCATTACATGATGAAGAAGGTCATTATTTGTTCATCTATTAATATCTCCCAATTTATCATATTATTTCATAGTATTCATAGTCCTGAACCAAATCTTATGAATTATTACTCATCAATTTCGAAATCCTAGGATTTAACAATTTTGATATCTTCCACCTTCAAATAAATCTCCAAATCCACTTCATCTATATTATTTATCTTCTCTAAATGATATTCTTGGGAAATAATTTTACAGTTTTTAGAATATTGGATCCTTATAAAATATTTTCACGGATAAAGTTGTAGGATCCATATTACATAGACCATATTGCACATAATTTTCTTTACCAAAATGGTATTGGATTTAAAATTCATTTTCTAAGAAGTGCTCTAATAATAATAATATGATAATATTATGCTAGTTTTGTGTGAATATAAAATTGAGTCTATTGTGATAAATATATATCTCACACATCTCCCCATTAGGACAATTCTTCCTGATTTTCAATTTGAAAACAAATTCTAGCACCGGATCTTGTGTTAGATTGTTTTTCTCATTAACATCTAAATACCTTGAGTTGTACTCTATTAGATTATCGTTTCTCATTAGTACACATCCTCATCCCTTATTTTATGCATCACTGTATACCACAAATATTTCTATACATGATGGTGGTGTGAGTACCACTACCGTGATAATCATCTTTTTTGAAATAATTGATGTAGTATTCACATTCATTGGTCCAAAAAAACTTTACTACCTTTCGTGTCATCCTGGATAGTGGGTTTGGAAATCCTGAAAATTTCATCACAAATAATCTGTGACAGCCAGCTAGACCATAAAAACTATTAATATCCATTGTTGATGTTTATCTAGTCCAATAACAAATCTACATTATCATAAGATGGTCCACATATATTCTATTACTAGTGATAACATGTCCAACAAATGATAGATTTATCATCTATAACTCAATTTTATTATACTTTTCATTTTTTTCATAAATGAAAATGTCCTATGAATTGTATTCAAATTCTCCCCATGATCCTCCTTGCAAATTGAGTTTATGAGAATTTCACCTATAAATATTGCCTAAGTATTTTAAGTTAACACATAAATACATCATTAATTATTTACATGAATACTTCTGTAGATTTAATGTCTCTAATGAGAATCATGGTTAAATCATAGTTTGCATACCTCGTTGGAAAATAATATTAGGAAATATATTCTTTATTCACATTTAATTGGTGATATCCAAACCAATGGTCCCACTTATAGAAATACTTAGACCAGCATATTTGATCAATTAATTCATATATAACTGGAAAGGGATATATTTTCTTTGTCAAATTTTTTTTGATCTAACAATTGTCATTTCATAGGTTCATTGATCCATCTATCTTCTTGAATAAGAGGATCACTTCATCCAATGATTGAGAACTCATTAAAATTATATAAGTTTCTAGATTCTCTTTTAAATTTTAATTTATTCCTTCCTGATCTATTGTGGAATTTCAATAATAATTATTTTATACATTAATTGGTATATTTATAAGTTCAATAGAGAACTCAACATCCCATTTAGGATGAATACTGGGCAATTATTCATGGAACACATGAGTGTATCCCCTCACAATGTTCATGTAATCATGAATGATCATCGCCTTTTTCTATCACACCCATGTGTTATTTTTTTGGAATTTTATCTATTTATTTATGTATTTCATTTTTTCCTTTGATTTTTTCGTTAGTAATGGATGAAAATGGAAAATTTGGATTTGATAGGGGGTCTCACATGATATGCACAATGTTGGGGGAAATTGTGCAACTTTCCCAAGAAAAAAATTCAACAACGTGTAATTTTTTATAATTTTATCGCACAGTTAGTGCATTGTTTGTAAATTGTGATGGATAACCATGTGACTTATCCTCTTTATACAGTACATGGAGCACAATTTCTACACGGTCTAGAAAACTGTGTATGCATAAATTATGGCATGTCAAGGTCATAAAAAATTAGATTTTTACCTTTTTTCCATTATTATATTTAACCCCAAATCCACCTGTTTCCTCCCCACTCATGAAATTCAATCATAGGATACTCCAATACTCCGCCTTTCTTCATTATAACTACATTTTATTTTGGATTTTGGGGTGGAATTCTCAATAAAATCCAACCACTGTCATATTTTTTTAGTTTCGTTATCTCTTATTGGTTTTTCTTTTTATTTCTAGAGGTTTCATTACAAAAACCAGCTGGGATTCAATTTTAGTGCTAGATATTAACTTTTAGGGTTTTATATTGACATTTATGGTTCAATTTTCCCTTTATAGTGTTTTATTGTAATTTTGTTGGGGTCTAGCATTGATTTCTATGAGTATCAACCATCAAGGTAGGTTGTTTCGTACTTAAACATTATTTAACGAATTTGATATTCTTTCTTGAGTACATATATATGTATGATGATTTATGTGTGTGGGGGTAAAGGTGTTTTTGAAGGTTTTTCATATTTATATGGCTTAAATACGATTTTTCAAAAACAAATTGAGGGTATTTAATGTGTAAACCCTTATTGTTCTTTCTATAAGTGTTATATAAAATATAAAATAATTTTATTATATTGTGAAAGTGGATTGAAAAATGTTTTGGAATAGTTTGTGTGTGTTTTTATATTTATAATGAATAATGGGTCATAAAATGTTGGTTTCTCTAGTGTGGTAAATTTATTAGCTTTTAATTGTTTAAAAATGATGTCTGAGGTGATATGTGAATGTGAAATGATCATAGAAGGAAACATGAGTAACTAGGTGGGTAGGGTATGAGTAGTACACTAGTTAACTTTGTAGTGGTTCATCCCAGATTCATTTAAAATGATTCATGATACCTCACTAAGAAAATTATAATGATGGTTAGATACTACTAGGCCCATGGTGTTTCCCATCCAAGTGGTTCATGCATGAGAACACTATTTTTATAGTTACTATTACAAATTTGAATGAGAGATGATGTACCTACGGTAAAATTTCTATATTTTTCATAGAGTGTCTTCTCATAACTTTTTTTTATCTTTTGTGATATTGTACATACCAACGACATATGGTATTTTTTTTGTTATTTGAAAAGAAATCACATTTTCAATTAAATTATTTTTTAAAAAATGTTCCTAGTTTTTTTTTAAAAACATGCATGTTTATTTATTTTCTAACCTTTATAGCATGGAATCTCATTATTGGGTGGTATCTTACTGGGATCTGTCTCACACCATACTTACATAGTTGGGTGTAAGTATATACAGTAATATATGATAAAGGTAAAGTAATGGTGATTGGAGATGGTGGTCTAGGATTCTAGTGGTGTTTCATTTCAGATATTTTGGAGGTCTCTTGAGGACGATTCCCCTCTTTTCATATGGTCGTATTTGGGATGGTAACTGTTTTCCATTGGGTTGTATACCTTTTTGGTTTTTATTTAATTTTGTAAACATGATTTTGAGAATTTTTTAAACCATGCTTGGTTGTTATTAATCATCATAAGTATATTTATAATTTTTTTTCATTTATTTTTATGTAAGTTGGTGAAATTATTCCCAATGTAATTGTTTAATACTAAAGCACTAGTTTCCAAATTTTTGGGATTAGGAAAGCCCTTTGGGAAATTCCAAAATTCAGTTCAGGTGTCGGGATTTGTGTAAACCCATCCTTGTTTATGAGAAAATGGTATGAGAACTGGTTGCACTATTTCTTGGTCATGTTATTGGGGATGTGTTTGGGGAGACAGGAGGCAATATTTTGGGGCTTGAGGTAATTGTTTTGAGTATTGTTCATAGGCTATCACACCTTATGAGTGATTTTGATTCACAATGGGATGTTTTAATTTCTATTTGACATCCCCTCTAGGTGAGATGTGTAGGCTATAAACTATATGTGGACACTGGGTAGAGGTGACGTGGTTTGGTTGTTATGTTATTGTAATTATTTTGATTTATATGGATTATTGAATGTTGGTAATTATTTTCATTATGAAAAAAATGTTATAATGGTTGTATTGATTGGTTGTATTCTGATTATTGTTCTTTTTTAGAATGATACGTCTTCGAAGACATCTTCTGCTATCAATGGAAGAGGACATAGAGGGTTCTCCATCATCAATTGATCATATAATAGTGGAATGTGTGGTTTGTATTTTCCATGATTTGGGATAGGTAACAGGTCATGATCCTTCTCTGTTTAGAGAGGCATAACTAGGTCCTAGGATATACAAAGCCTAGGATTTTCCTAGGAATAATCCTTATTCATTTTGAGGTTTCATAAAACACTGGGAAATAGAATAATGGATTAATAAAATTGAGTGCATGTTTGAGTATATTGACACCCCTTAAAATGTTAGGCTGAAATTCACTTTTTTCATTCTAGATTGTATAATCAAAGGTGGGTGGATTCGGTGGATTAAATTGAAAATAACAAGAAAAATAACTATATGGAATTGAAGGAACATATAAATTATTACTATTTTCGGAAGTTGTTAGCATATATGTCATAATGGGAGCTTATGGAACCTATTTAGGGAGATTGGTTAATGATGGATTTCACCAACCTCTTTGCAGAGATATTTTGGTGCACACATAAAATCATTTCCAATGAGAAGATGAAGGTTCATAATATCATGTAGGGGATGAAAATTGAAATATATTCTTAGGAATATTTTGTTAATGCTGTAGAAATATGCCAAAGTGGTTGATTTTTAATGAATGATGAATATTTAATATAAGTCAATGTATGGTTTCTTTGGGGATATGTCAGTAATGGGTAGTGTCAGTTAATCTGAGAAAAAGTGGAAGCACGATGAGTAGTGGGAATGTGGGGTGGTATTTTAGGTAACCCTTATTAGGATTCGTCATCTATGGATTCTAATTAATGTTCATTATGTGCCATCAGTGCAGGAAGTTTGGGAACATTCTTCCTATCTGTACATATCCTCCCAATTATATTCATCGGTATAGAGATATGTGACACCTATAGTGTTTTTCATGGTGATTGACCTATATAAGAGAGGTGAAGGGTCTTTGGATTCCATGAAATGCCTACTTAGTTGGAGCCATCTAGGACAATGGGATCTTTTATTGGTGGTCGATGAGGAATGACTAGATTATCCTCAAGGAAGAGTCAGTATAGGGAAGATGCATAGGTCAATGTCCATGCTTCATATTTGGAAGAGATAAGGATTCTTCTTGTTGTGGAACACTTAATAGTTGAACCAGATGTAGGGTATTTTACAGTTTGATGTACTCTTTTGATTACATCATCTATTTCCACTATTCTATTTGATACAAGTTATATTATATCATTTATCTGTACCATTACTGTTTATTACTTTTTAAACCAGTCTCATGTCATATATGTTGGATTTGTTGATGCCTCTTGGTTACAATATAGATCAACGTCTTAGATGACAATCTTGGGAGCTCACAATGTCAGGGGGCCAAGTTTGAGTGGGATATCCTAGTCATATATATAACTCTTAGATTAAATCCATAACATGGATTTGATATTCTTATTTGAAGTAAATATTGATTACTATATGTAGTGTGTGAGTTTTAGGTCACCAGATTGATGTACCTAGGACTTTCATGTAAAATGGGATCCTTGGTCAGGTTTTGTTGGACATCCACTTATGGATTTAGGTATTGGTAATTTTTAGTTATGATCACTAAAATTGGATTTATATGGTAGGTATTCTGAGGGTGTATTAGCACCAATGGTGTATGATTTCAAAAAGTTATTTCCTGATGATTTTTTAGGATTTCCTCCAGAGAGAGATTTGGAGTTTTCTGTAGATTTGTTTCTATGAACACAGCCAATATAATTTCTATCATATCATATGTCCCCAAATGAGTTTAGGGAATTAATGTTAAATGAGGACTCTTTGGAATCCAATGGATTTATTTTCTCAAACATATCTCCTTGGGATTCCCAATTTGTTTCCTAAAAAAGGTAGATCGATCTATCCAATTTTTTATTTATTACAATAAACTGAATAAGGTAACCATCAAGAATAAGTATCCATTTCCATGAAATGAATAATTATTTAATAAAATAAAGGGGACAAGTGGATTTTTATTTTTTACATGTGTCCTGGTTATCATCATGTCTGAGTTAGAGTGGTGGATGTCCCAAAACAAAAATTCTGATGCAGGTACGACCATTTTGATTATTTGGTCATGTATTTTGGTTTAATGAATGATCTGTCAATCTTTTTGTCACATATGAATAGGGTATTTCACCGGTATCTACATTATGTTTTCATGGTACTCATGGAATATAGCCTTGTTTATTTGGAATCTGAGTTGGAGCAAGATATCCATTTTCAGATCATATCGGTAACGCTTTGGGACAATAATTATTATTCCAAATTTTATAAGTATACCTTCTGGATTATAGAGGTAATGTTATTGGGGACTGTGATGTTAGTACAAGGGGTTTTGGAGGAACAAAAGATGTTAAACACTATTATTTCTTGGGATCAACATAATAATTTTTTTGTTAAGAGATGATTTATTGGCCTTGCAGAATATTATAAGTGATTTGTTCAAGATTTCTCTCACCATGCTTAAACCATGATATAAGTCACCCAAAAAGTCGCGGTGCTTGAATCTACTATATAGTGTCGGGTGTCCTTCAAGGATATAATGTAGTGGTTTAATAACTCTATAGTGTTGGTCTTTCCAACATCTAGAAAAGGATATGTAATTTATTTTAATGCTTCAAGAATGGGTCTCATATGTGTACTTATGCTAGATTACCATATAGTGGTGTATGGTTCTCACCAACTCTGACCATATGAAAAGAACTATCTGATCAAAAAACTAGAGTTATAAGAAGTGATGAATGCTTTGAAAACATGGATCCACTATCTATTTAAGGATAAATTTTTAGTTTATTCAAATCATAAGAGTTTGGCATACATTTTCTCATAGAAGGATCTGAATTTAATGCAGCATCACTAGGTTGAGTACATTTAGGGGCTCAATTTTGATTTGGTTTATACCACAGGTAATGGTAATGTTGTGGCATATTCTTTGAGTAGAATGGTTTTAGTGAATGATTTGATGGATTCAAGTGATGAGTGTAAATTTATGGGTAACATTTCTCAGATGCATTTGGAAACCGAGGATCAGATTAGAGGTTCATTCATAGCCAATTCCTAGTTGACTCCATATATTATAGAGATAATTCAACATGTAAAGCCTAGTGATGAGTTATGCTAGCATCTTTCATAGATTTTTCATTGTGGGGAGACACTATGTGATTCTTTATTTTCTCCTAATGGAGGATTATGATTCAAGGATTTTATTGTGGTTCTATTATATTTGAGGAAGTTTAAGATGAAGGATATCCAGTAGTCTCAGTGAGTTGTCTATCATAGAGCCACAAATATGTATTCTGATGTTCATCAGAAGTACTAGTGGCCATGTACGAGATGTTATATATCTGTCTTCAAATTGAGGTTTTCTACATGTCATATGGTTAATTCGTAGAATCAAATTCCCATGGGTTTAATTTAGCTGCTAGCCATTCCTACCAAGATGTGTGATTATATATTCATGGACTCCATTGTCATATATACTTGTACACAATAGGGGGAGAATTACATATATGTAGAGATCTACAATCTGACCAAAACATTCCATTTCATTATAATTATATATTCAATAAAGAGTGGATGTGTTGGGTTGAATATATGATTAAGAGTTCGTGAGCCTATATCGTGTATTTTTCGATATTATTTCTGATTGGGAACCCTATTTTACACCACATTTTTGGAAGGACATTAGAAGGAAATGTGGTCACATATCATGTTAATGATGACATACAATCCCCAAAATGGATGGTCAGGAACAATTGGTAAAGCATATTTTCGGATACATGCTCCAAGAATGTGTCTTTAATTTTAGAGGCTCTTGGGATAACAATTTCAGATTATATAAGTTTTTGTATCATAAAATTTATCAATACTTGATCTAAAAAGCCAATTTTGACCCAACTTGTGGTCTTTCAGGTTGATTCCCTATATGTTGGGTTGAGGTTGGTGAAACCTTTTCATTGGATCCAAGATTGCTGTAAGGGACTTCTGAGAAGGTAAAATTGACCCGGTAGCAATTTCTGACTTCTCCGAAATTCCAAAAATCTTATGCTAATTAGAAGTTCCAAGAATGATATTTTTTATGGGATATTGGGTTTTCTTGAATGTTTCATATCATTCGGTACATATCCATTTAGAAGAATAAATGTGAAGCTAATGTTTTCGTATATCCGAACATTTTATATAACCAAGCATGTTAGAAAGGTGTCATATATGTTATCTCTCCCATCATATTTGTCATAAATTCAAGATGTCTTACATGTCTCTATAGAGAGGAAATATAATCTAGATCCATATCATGTTATAACATGGGATGATTGAGAAATAGAGCTTGATTTTTCCATTTTGATCAGCCAATACAGAATTTTGATTCTTAATAGAAGGTTCATTGAGGTATGTCGATTCCATTAGTCTTTGATAATTGGAAGCATAGTAGTGATACTTATGACACTTTGTATATAAAGTCGTGGAATTCAAATTATTATCCCTTTTCATTATCTAACTACGAAATGGAATGAAATTACAAGGGTTGAAATTTTTCAGTGTGAGGAGAATATTCTCATTTTTTGTTTCCTTTTGAAGTATTTATTCAATTTATTTTTGTGTTGAATGTTTTAATTTATGTTTCCTTGAGGTATGGGAGAAATTTTCAAAATTTGGCTTTTACATGGGGTGACTCAAGACTTATGCATGGTTAAGGGAAACTATTACCCTTCCCTAGGAAACCACATGACATGGTGTCATTTTTTAGATAGAGGCTTATCACATGGTTAGTGCAGGGTTTATAACCCATGTGGGATAATTGTGCGGAATTTCATTATTGGGCATTAAAGGGTTCATGGTTGTCAGACATTTTAGTAAATAACTTTGGAAAATCAAGTGGCATGTCAAAATCCTTAAAAATTTGTTATTAAATTTTTTCACTCTTCAAATTTAACCCAGAATCCACCCATCATCCTCCCAACCTAGGATTTTTAGACCTTAAGGCCTCCAACCATCATTATTCATCCCTTTGACCTCTATTTTTTGGTGGATTTGGTGGGGAATATTCATAGAACTCTATTGAAGTCCCTCATTTCTTAACATTTCCATCTCATATTGGGTTATTCTTCTCTTTGTTGGGGATTCATTTATCACATGGGTAAGTTTTAATTTTTAGGGTTAGGACATAAATTTTATGGTTCGATCATGATGTTTATGGTTTAATAATTTCATTATAGTATTCGATTGAGGTGTGTTTTTGGTATAGCACTGATATCTGGAATTTTTGAACCCCAAGGTCGGTGATTCTGTGCTAAAACTGTATTTGAGTAATTTTATCTGATTTCATGATTGGTTAAATATGTTCTATTATTTATGTTTATAGTGAGAATTTTTTTTGAAGAGTGTTGATATTTATATTTTTTTAAAAAGTTTCTAATGAAAATTTAGTATATTTCATGTTTGAATCCTTGTTATTAATTCTATAGGTTTTTTATCAATTATGAATTATGTATATTTAGTTGTACAAATAGTGAAAAACATGTTTTTGACTGTATTTGGGGTAAGTTTTAATTATGAAATACATCTTCCATCATGAAATGGGGGATTCTCTCGTATGAGATATTTATTGGATTATGCTTATGGGAAAATAATATGTGATATCATCTATGGAATGTTAATTGAGAACAAAACGAATTTTGAGTAACTTGGTGGGAGGTCTATGACTAGTATACTAGATGAATCAGAATTCATTCATCTCTAATTCATTTAGTAGGATTGATGATAAGACACTAAGTAAATGTTAGTTATGACTAGAGACCACTAGGCCCATGGAATTTTTATTTATCATATAATGTTTATAGCATGGAATCTATTTGTTGGGTGTAATCCTACTAGGCTCTGTATCACTCCCCGCATAAAATCTTTTATGTATGTTGGCATAATAATATTAGATATAGGTAAATGAATGGTGTATTCAGATGGTGGTATAGAATACTAGTTGTCTCCCCTTTTAGGTTTTGGTTGTGGTGGTGGATTGAGGATAATGATCCCCTATTCATATGGTGGGTTTTAGGATGGTTACATAATTCCATTTAGATTGTAGAACTTTTGGATTTTTATTTGATGTTGTAAAATTGAATAAGAATTTTCTGTACCTTTTTTATTGTCATTATTAATTATTGGTATATTTATTATTGATAGTTGTTTATGATTATGTAAATAGGTGAAATTATTCCCATAGTTTTTAGTTAATACATAAGAATTGGTTGCAATCCCGTGGGGGTCAGTAATTCCATTTGGACCAAGACACAAATTGTTTCAGGTGTAGAGTTACATGGAATCCCAGAATGGATTGTGAATTTGTCTTAGTAGATTTATCATGATATTATTTTAGATTGTTATATAATAAAAACACTTTATTTGATGATTCTGAAGTAGATTTTTTATTTACCTTACACATTCACCGTATTTTAGGGTGCTTAATAATGCTAAGAGTGATTTCTCTCTCATGAAATTTGAGGTTGGATTCATATAAATATAGATAATAAATTCCCAATACAACATAAATCTACACCAAAGTATGTAAGACAATATTATAAGGGAGGATTATTCCATAAGAATTGAACGGGGAGGATTTGTGAAATGTTGATTCAATAATTTCCCCATTTTTTATTCTCACATATAATTCAACATCTATATTTTGAGGTGCTGTTTGAATATTTCTCCTAAAAATGAAAGATATGATAGAATTAGTAAAAATACAATAAAATACAATGAAATATATTACTTAATTAATAACCTCTATTCTTGTCACCAAGTCATTATTCGGTTTCACCTCAGAATTATTGATTTAGTATTCCCCTTATTTTTTCATTGGGGGGTTTTATAATAGATTTCCCCTAAAAACCATTTTCATATGGAATTGGATGAAATTTTCTATATGTTTTTTATAGTTAATGCAGTACACAATATACATAGTTTCATTTTGAACCTTCTTTTCCACTCCCTCATTAGTGGGTTTCTTCATTACACATTGTTATTGATTATCATTGTGCTCGTTTTCTCAAAACATTATGGACCATTTTATTCCCCTATGATATTTTTAAATTTTATTTTTCATACACTTTTTAAAAGTGGGATGCTATACTTTCATGCCCCACTAAAATATTGACTTTTTCCTTTCTGAAGTGGATTACATCTTATATTTCTTATCTTGAGCCCCTTTATTCAATTTGAAATCACTAATCTCTATCTAAAAATTTAGGTAACATCTAAAAATTTCATTATAATAATCAATATGAAAAATTATTAAATATTATCATAGACTCTATTTCAAAAAACCAAATAATCATTCCAAATACATTTTTGTAATGATGAAAATTACAGAAGAATATCATGAAATACTTATGTTGTTTTCCTTATATTATCTGATGTATTAATTTTCAGTTTTTATTAGACTAAGGAACTCCATATAAATATTTATATAGAGAGTTAGGGGAATATATTTATTGAAAAATAATTGTGTAAACTCTTCAAATTTTGTAGAATCAATTTCTTCTAAAAATATCACGATTTTGATCAGTATACACAACTAATCAACATCAACATCAAAATTATTGATCACTATTAGAATATTATACTATTATAAGAATTGGATAATATATAATATTTTCTTAGTGGAGTTAATACATTATTCCACAATTAGGGGATTATAAGATCACCTAAAGATATGAGACACATTTTTTTATAAAGAATTAAACCAATAACTAAACTATATTAATAAGAGGAGGGTCTTCCACATTAGTCATTTTATTATTCATAATTAGATGTAGTAGATCTCATACTATCATTATTTTCTGATCACCCATTCCTATCAGTTTTTTATCTCATTAGGGAAATTATCACATTGCTTATCAACATGATTTTTGGCTCATGTTCTATTATTTCCCTCCATTAAATTATAATAGAAATTTGAAAACTATTTTCATATAATAATTTTCTAATGAGTATATAAAAAATAAATTATAAACAGATAAGTATAAAAATAAAAATGATAAGTAAATAGTAACTTAGGATTTCATAGAAATAATTCTAGATTATCCATTATAATAGAATTATTAGTAGGGTTCTTAGAATATTTTTCTAGTAATGTTACCTAAAATTAACAATAATATTCTTTTATAATAACTAAAACAACCCATGTTTTTTACACAAGATCTTAATTTTTTATGTGTATTTATCCATAAAATTCAACCCAAGGATAAAAATGTCTTATATCTTTGGAATACTAGGTACGTTATTAGAAAGAATTAAAGTAAAGTAAAAATAATATTATAAATATCCAAAATACTCTTCCTACTCAATTTTATCTGTTATAAATTCCTAGAAAAACCTATCAAAATCATAAAAATTGGGATGGGATAAAAATATAATTATGTTAATAAACATTGGATTGAATCATATCACAAGAGTTATAAGGAATAACATGGTAACATGAAAGGAATGGATCCTAGATGAATAGATATAATAATAAAATATAAAACATGGAATCATATGATCATTTCAATATAGGAATGTGGCGAAAACTTGTATCTGAGAATAAATTTGAGTCAAGTATAACAAGAAACACTATTTCATTTGGTGGAAGAAACCAAATAATGGATTAGGATTAATCCATAATCTCATACATAACATATTATTATACTAAAACATTACCCAATTCATTAGAGTTCCATAAGATCACACCAACTATAATATGATCATTCATATTTTTCCATCATAAAAATAACAAAATGGAATATTCATAATGGTTACCCATGGAATTAAATGGGTATTTTGTTGATGTCATAAGGCATAAACAAAGGGAATATTCAATTTTCATCATCTAAATAAAAGTTTTATATTAATATGGGATATTAATAAATTATATATAAGAATATATCAACAATAATTAAATCCAATTGATTTCAAAACATTTAAAATATTCATTTGGAATCTTTTTAAATGCTTCAAAAAAGTGCAGTTTTATGGAAAAGAAAAAACATTATTTGAATAGTATTAAAGAATAATTTTTTAAAATAAAATTATAAATGAAATAATATAATTTTATCATTAAAAATTGATTGAAATTGGAAAAATATTAGAGGATTAAAATATTTTATAGAGTGTGTCTAAAAATTGTTAGAAAATATAATGCTCCCTTAAATCGGGTTTTTATATCAGTGGGAATTGAGATGTGAACCCTTTAAAATATGAATTTTTCCTTAAAATAAAGTTAAATTTGTTTACATGTATAAATATAATTTTTAGAAAATATAAACATTTTTAATGAAATATATTAGAATAATTAATATATTACATGAGGAAAATATTAAGAGATAAATACAAACCCAACTGAAATATGGTTGTTTAGAGAGATACCTTACATTATGTCTGGATGTGTTATTAAAATTTAATTAATTTAATGGATAATAAAATTATATTCAATAATATAACAATTGAAAACCATTTCACCTATATTTTATTTATTATCATTTTAATAACATAGCTTTTTACCATTTTAATATGTTATAATGATCAATTTCATCATTCCATGAGATATTGTTTCATGGTTTCATGTTTGGTTTGCTTGTGTATTGTTATGGAGGATGTATTAAAATGGAAAAACATATATAATTGAGATGAAACTTTATTAGTGAACATGAATAATTTTTGATGTTCCCATAAGTGATTTTGTTTTCTGACTGTATGATGATTCTTTTGATAAAACAATAGTAATAAATTTTTATTTTACTAATGTGGTTTCTCCAACCATCAGGAACTAGTTTAATTTTATTTATATTATGAATATATATTAGTGAGATAACACTATATTTTATATAATATATCTATAAAAATATTTTTTCATGAATATTATTTTTATGACTAGCCAAGAAGTATGTAAATGAAATTGAAACCTCATTATCCTTGGTGACGGTTAACATCCATATTTGGAATAATGGTTTTCTTTCTTTAAATAAGTAGAGATCATAAAATGTATGGATATAAGAAATTATATTTGATTGGTAAAATTAATACATATAAAATTTATTGGAGTTATTATTCTTTGATTGATGAAAGAGGATATAAGTAGTTATAAAGGGAATTTTTTTTATTAAAGTTGGTTTGAGAAAGATATCTCTTGAATATCACCTCCTGGAAGGACCCCGTATGAAACTTGGAGTTATATATTATGTGATAGTAGAAGGGAATAAATTTTTGTAGAATAGTTTGGATGTAATTTTCCAAATTTTTTATTATATTAATGTTATTTAGAGGAATGTGGTGCGAAGTAGTGTTGTTTATACTTCAATATGGTTGGTTTTAAATTATTACATAATTATTATTTTATATTGATATCCAAAATAGTTTTTCAGTTAATTACAATGAAACATTTTAATAACATATGATGTAAATGATGATTAAAGATGATAAATGAATAAAACATCCAATTCATGTTTTATTTTTAGGTATTTTTAGCCATTAACTTTTATCTTTATCCTCGGGAATTATTTATATTCTGTTATGATAAATTTTTTTACCACTATAATTTTTTTCCCAATAAATAAATATAAAAATATTATTTTTTTGAAATTATAAATCAAAATGTTCAATTAATTATTATTAAATTAAATAAATAAATTGTTAAAATTAAAAAATTAGTGGATACTTATATAACTATAATAATGTTTTTAATGATAAAATCGATGTTTTCAAAAATGAAAAGGCTGTGTTTAGAAATAGAAAACCTTATATATCATGTAATTAACAAAATAAATTATTAAAAATAATAAGGTTTAATAAAATTTCTATCATCATAATATAATAATTATACCACAATAGTTACGTAAAAACAATATTTTCACTTTATAACACAAGAATCATGTTGTTTAGAAAATTACAAATGAAATTAACATATTCTAAATTTGATGTACTATGTAAAAAACATGGATTT
The DNA here is from genome assembly GCA_963277665.1 of Viscum album. Classification (NCBI taxonomy): domain Eukaryota; kingdom Viridiplantae; phylum Streptophyta; class Magnoliopsida; order Santalales; family Viscaceae; genus Viscum; species Viscum album. The sequence continues at coordinate 1,274,295,060 of OY728146.1, forward strand.
TATTTAATAACAACAATTATATATATGAGTATTTAATTTTTTATATATATCTTTATTTATTTAAATTTATATATTTCATATCCAAATAAATACTCTAATAATTATAAAAATTAATTATGAATTCAATAAAAAATATTACCATATAAAAAATGTGTAACTAGTTTACAAATGTGATATATATTCTTTATAGAACATGAAATATTTATAGGAAGTTGAATTCTATTTATAAAATTCTGGTATTTTATAATCAATAATCACCAAAATTTTATTATTCCAACTAGGAATCCTTGGAATACTCATGAAGAATTATATATAAATCTCATCAGTATTATATAATAGAATGGGTAATGGTTTAATAATCCATGAATGATTCTGGTGTGATGACTTAATTTTATAAAAATTAAAAAAACATGAAGAAAAATATTTAATTTACCCCCTTTGACATGGCTTGCTACATAAAAATCTGAAGACCTGATACAAATTGGTATCCCAATAGTGTGTAAACCAACAAGAATAATGCTCACTATCCACCAACTCATTCCTCAATGAAACCCAAAAAAGTGACCTACTATGGAATCAAAAACATATAATTTTAGATGAGGCCACACACCTAATGTCTTCCCATCCTAAAGCAAAAAAACTAAGAATTATCACACTATGTATAACACTTTTTGGAATCAATGTTGCTCATAAAAATATGACTCTTTTTTATGGAAGACAATTATGCTTTTCCGCCAACCTCTTTCAATACCTATAACATCTCTTCAATCTTATTCATTATAGAAAACTCATTGACCTATTACTTCATGACTTCTGTTTGTAATTATATTCTTAATGAATCAGAAACCCTATTCCCTTTCCTTGGAAATAATAAAAAATTAAAAATAAATAGTAAAAATATACTCCACCCATTATCTCACTCACATGTTTACATTCATCTGAGTAAAAAAATTATTGTATGATATTATTATGAGAATATAATATAAAATTATCCTTATATAGATATTGATGTTTTATTTTCATTGAATTCATAATTGATTCAATCTCAAGAATGTGGTGGGGTAGTTCTTCTATAGAGGACGTAATTAACATTATTCATAACCCACCACATGTTTCCAAATAATTAAGAAACATCCAAGACATATATTAGAATCACCACATAAAACATCATAACCTGAAACTGGTTAAAACTAAGCAAAACTTGTGCTGATTTCCACCTAACCATTAGCTCCTCAAATGATCTCTTACATTTTTTATTCCATGCATACATTACACCATTATGGGTAAAATATGACATCAAATATATGAGTTTAGAGGAATCCTGAAATGGACATATATATTAACCAGTTAAACCAAAGAAGAACCCGATCTGAAACATATTATTTTTTTCTTCCAAGACATGAATGTTTTTATTATCTTAAGATCCACTGAGTCTCCCCACATATGTATGAAATGGCTTTTAAATGTCACTTATTATATCCAAAACTCATAATAAGAAGTATTACTATATAGATGATATTTCATTATTTTTTGAATAATTTAATATATCCTCCCCTAATGACTCCTTCTGCACAATAATATCATCCATGAACACACACAAAAAATAAAATAACTAATTAAATATCACGTTTATCAATGAAAAACACCAAAATCTTGTTTGTGAGGATACAATGAATGTTTAGAAACTTGAAATCCTAATACCAACACATATACACTTTCATAGATATATCTTATTCAAGAATTCTAAACAGGTTTTACCCTTACTGAAGGTCAATCTTTAAAAACATAAATTTCCCTCAAATTTTGTCAAAGTTATCATCAATCATATGAATAAAATATTATTTCTTCAAGGCTAACAAATTTTTCTTTTGAAAACCAAAAAATTGTTTTAGTACCATATCTACCATTAATGTAATTTGTCTTGGTGGATCCCATTATAAATCTATTGGAATATAAAATACAATAGCCTCTAGTTCATCATGATAGAATTTATGTTCCACCATCTTAGAATGGTCCATTCTATATTATAGATTAGAAATGGAAATTATTTTATGTAGAAGGTCTATAGTCTACTAAATCTCTCTCTATGGTGGTAATCGAAAAAAATCATATAAAAATTACAATGTATCAGAACACACCACTACAAGATGATTAATATATAAATAGGGTTTAACAGAAACTAGGAATAACTTTTACAACAGGCATGAGATTACCACAACGTAATGAAATACTTTCCATTCCATTATTTGTCAAGATTCCCACTCACCATAAAAATCATGGGAAATCCCATCTCAAGAAAAAAATATGTCCCAAATATGATAACATTATATATGGTTCATAATGATGAAAAAAAATCTATTCCATGTATTTGTATGAAGTTGATTGTATCGAGAACTATTAAACTTCTAAATCAACTCATAGTATCCTATCACCACTCACCACATGGTAAACCTAAAACATTATTCATTCCACATTCTTAATAATAATGAATGATCCAACATGAACAAAATAATTTCAGAATATAATCATTCCATTTAATTTATATATTACTATTAAATGGAATGATTAGATGTTGTATAAAAAATTTTATCAACCTAAAAGAAAAAAATAATCAACATATGTCAAACAGTAGGTAGACTTACATTAGAATTCCCTTCCTAATTCCCTTCAAAATAAATCCGTACAGTCATAGAAAAATGAACATCCACGTTGTCATGAGTTTTAGACCCATGACCCTAGTATCTATCAAAAATAACCAAAAATACCCTTAGGGAGAGTGGAAAATTCCTTAAAAAAATGGGAAAACATCTATGAAAAAAATATTTAGGTCACTAGAAATTCCAAAATAGGGACATGTTTTATGATTCCCTACATAGTTATGTGTGGTATGACCATACTATCCATAATTGGAATAGATATCCAAATGATTAACTATTAAATCCACGAAAATTGTTCATGAAGATAATTCTCCACCCTTATGCTTCCTTTTAGAGATATAAAATACACCTTATCTAACAAAATAACAATCCAAAGCTCCACCAAAACCATTAATTATATATCTGTATGCTTTATCCAAATAATCTTTATTAACTACCACCAAAATGATTAGAAGACTCTTGATAATCAACACCGACTAAATATCTAACCTCAATACCAACTCAGATCATTAAGACATTAAATACAAATAGTTGACAAGATATAGGGATAAATTCAAAAGATTATAAAACTAGAAGGAATAAACTAAAATGTTACACTTCCCTTTCTTAAATTATAATCACTCTTATGTAATTACTACATGTAAAGTCTCCGGGTAAAACTACTGATTAATGATTTTCTTGAAATAAGTCCATGTTGGATTTTATCACAATATAATATGAAAAATTGAGTCCCTCCATATCCTTATTATTCAATCAATCCTGTATTTGATAAAAAATACCATAGATTCCCTAGGAGTCTTCATCAAGTTGATGATCCTCTCAATCCACTCAATTCACTCCTCAATTCCCCAAGGTCCTTTTTAATAAACATGGATTTTTAAATGATATTTTATAGTAGAGAAATGTGTGTTTTATTATTTAATATCATACACATAAGAAAATATAGAGGAACCAAAACATCGTATATCCTTAATATATATATTTTAATTACTTAGCTATAGATCTACTCAAAAAGGAAATGAGTAAAATGGAAAACAAAAAAAAAATATAGATTTCTCCAATATATTAGAATCATAACCCCAGGGACTACTCTATATAAATGAAGCAAAATAATTTAAAAAATTTAAACAACATTAAAAATGAAAATATATCCTTTTGAGAAATTGTAGGCAATATTGATTGAAATAATGATGTTGTATTAATAGTGAGTAATGTGATCTTTGTAACAGTAATATGAATATTAGTCAAATTTTAATGTGTGTAAATATACCCATAGGTGTATTTTATAATTATAAACATTACCAATTTCTAATAATATTACCATTATAGTTAGTGTTTGTATGTAGTAATGAATATTTATAGTTGATTTAAAAAGAAGAAAACTTGATCTCTATCAAACGAATCATGCTATTTGAATATCATTATTCTTATAATGGGATGGAGGTAGTGTCACCTAGGTTCTCCCATAACCAATACGAATATAATATTTTGCAAGTGAGTGTTGAACAAATTCTCATATTGGGAGATGTTTAGGTAATTTGATATTTTGACTCAAACAATATTAGTCAATACACCCCATTAAGCTACCACCATTTCTCACAGTATCCTTACGGCATACAGGATTATAATAATGGGTTATGTGTCTAGTCCATAGTTATAAATAGTTTTATTTCTATAGTGTACATAAAATGGTTATTCTATAAATAATATTATTTGTATAATTTTATTTAATAAAATATATGCCTATGTAAGAGAAATTTTATAAATTGATTGATGGATGCAAATAAAATATAATTTTTTAGAAAATATTTATAATTTTTGAAATAGAATTTTATTTTGAATAAATTTTGTATTAATTAAATATTGTTTTCAAATAACTGATATTTAATTATAAATGATTACATAGTTTTATAATATCCAATGAAATTTTCTATAAGTGTTACAAATTTTACTATGTTATAGAAACTGTTATTATAAAATAAATATGGATATTTATATTTACATGTTAAAATTATCATATTTTAAAAATTATTTTTATAAAATTAAAATTAGATTTGAAGTCAGCATGTCCAAATTAGTTTTAAAATATTTTTATGGATTTACTAAAATAAAATATCATTTAGTGAATATAAAAAATATAGTTTGCAGTTTTTTGATAGGTTTTATGAATTTATATTTATTTAATAATGAATTACTGATTATTTAACAACAATCCATGACCTAAAATATTATATTTTATTAATATTAGTTATGTAAATATATTTTATTGAATTTCCAAACTAATAATCAAATTTACAATGTCATAAAAGTATAATTAGATTCCAAAAATATTATTTTGTATAAAATTTACTTTTCCATGCCTGAAAAAGAATTAAAAAATGCTCCTCAGTTCTAATAGATTAAATTATAATAAAATGTTTCCCAGATGATAAAATCCTGAGTAATATCCATGTGTATGATAATTGGTTTTTATTTTCCATAATCTAGATTTGAATGAACTATATTTGGAAAATATTCAACAATTCCTACACATTAACTTTAAATAACCCTCAATTAACCATTTCCATCATGTACTAATCCATCCAACACATAGATATTGTAATATTCCCCCTGATGTGTCCCCTACGGTTTCGTTAATGCACCATGCATGCATCATCAAAAGTTATGATAAACTCTTCATGGTAAGAGAATTATTAACATCTTCTTTTAAATTCTAGTAATTCAACTTGTGTAATTTCATTAAGGGTATATTAAATTGTGTTATTATGAATTTTATCGTAGCCATACTACTAAAATAATGTTTTATCATTGTGATACCTTTGGTATCTCTCATTATTAATCTTTTAAAATCCATGTTTTATAACAACCTTGTTTCTAGATTTAGATATTAAAATTATCTCTTTTACATAATAAATTATTATATTTTGATTAACCAAAACATATATTTAGCTATGGTTATTAACCGATATGTAAATATGATTTATCTATTTTTGTATTTATATATATTAAACCCATATTCCCTTACCATGTATTAAAAATGTTGTAATAGTCAATACATTAAGAACTTTGATACTCAATGATTTTATATCAATATCTCTACCTATATCAAAGAGTCATTACCTAATGAGCACCACCAAGTTAGAGGAACTAATGAAGGATTTAAAAAAGAATATGGATAATGGTTTTATATGACAGAGTGCTTCACCATGGGGTGTGAAAGTCCTCTATTTTTAAAAATAGTATAGATCCATATGCCCTTAAATTGATTATCATGAGGTTAACCAAGTAAAGATAAAAACAAGTATCCCATAACATGGTTAGATGACTTGTTCGATCTGCGACTTGGAGGAATGTTTTTATATAAGGGGGGCCTTTTGTTTAGATATCACCAATTAAAGATGAAGAACGATGTTTTTCCCAATATATCCTTTCGAATGAGGTATTTCCACTCTTATTTCAATTTTATTCCCAATAGACTCAATAATTATTGAGATATATTCATGGACTAAATGAATATTTTATTTAGATAGTACATTGGAATATTCACAGTAGTATTTTATTAATGATATACTATGATACTGGAAGAGAAAAGGCAAACATGAGAAGAGTTTAATATTATAATGACTTTTTGAATGGTGGAAATATATGGAATTTAATGTAAATGTGAGTTTTGGAATGATGAATTATCATTAGTGGGGAATTTTGTCACCCTAAAATTGATATTTTTGAATAATTATAAAACAAAGGGAATCGATGAGTGTACCAGAACAACATCTTTGACCAAGATATGTTTTTTAGGTCTTGTTGGTTATTACTGATGATATAATAAGATCATATCACTATTTTAAACCCCACTAATAATTATAACATTGTGGTCATTAAATTTTATATACAATAGTGAACATGAAGGAAACTTCAAAGAGTTGAGAAGTGGATTTTCACTTCACCCAAAATCACACTTCAGACAGTTTGGAAAGGTTTTTTGATATAAAATGATCCTTCAAAGGAGGGGTTGTGTTTTGTACTCATGTGGAATGAAAAATTTGTATCCTATGCCTTAAATTAGTTGATTATCCATAAATAGAACTACATGAAAAAATATTTATAGCTACTACCTTATTTTTATTCAATAAAAATGTAATGGATGTATCATAATAGTGAGATGTGAGTCATGCATATAGATTATAAAGGACTAACATATATTTTTTTGTAAAAAAAGTATCTCATCACGCATCAAAGGAAATAAATAGATCTAAACCTAGAATAAAATTTTTATATTCACTATAATATTGGAATGTAAAATGCATTAGATGGTTCTATTACCATAAAATAACTCACTACAATATACATTATTTGGATTGATAAAGACTATATATTCATTAAAATTCAAATTATAAATTTTAAATCATTACATAATGGGATGAATCCTATCATTACCAAATGATTTTCCATCCATATATCTAATAGAAGATCAATGAGGCAGAAAGGGGTGATATAGAGCTACAAAAGAAGGTGAATGATGTAAAGAGGTAAAAGCTACATGAGTTCCACAATGATTACGACGGTTTGATTCAATTTGAAACCAGGATTCCGCTAAATTTTATTCCTAAGATATATTAAGATTTACAAGATAATGCATAGAACTCATGTTTCTCTATCCATCATAGAAGTAATAATATGTATCCTGATATTCTAGAACACTTTTTGTGGGGAAATATGAAAATGGGGATTTTTGAGTATATCCAAATTTGTTTGGAATGTTTGAATGTTGATGTAGAGTAATAGAAGTCCATAGGAATTATTCAACCATAGCCTCTACCCAAATTGAAATCAGATAATGTCACTATGGACATTTTCACTTGTATTTCAATAACATCAAAAAGGATAAAATGAAATATTAGTTGTGTTGGATCAACACACCATGATTTCCCACATCATTGTTATTCATACTTATTTATGACTTGAATAACATGAAATGTTATATGTCAATGAAGTGTTGAGGATTCACGGGGTACCAATTTCAATCATATTAATTCATTATATACATTTTCAACTAATTTACATATAATTTTTCAATATTTCATTAGTACTATATTGAATTATAGAATTGTCTATCACACCCAAATTAATGACCAATAAGAAAAGTATTTTCATTCAACCAATGACAGGCTGAGAGACTACTCAATGTAATCTAAAGGTGGATGAGATTAACATAACATGTTGGTTGAATTCTCATATAACAACATAACTAACTCAAGTATACATATGGATGAATTTGAAGCTCTATATGGGAAGCAATGTAGAACTCCATCCTATTGGAATTATATTGGTCAATGAAAGTTACATGGAACAAATATTTTGAAGTAAATGATAGATAAGTATAAATAAAAAAATATCAAAGATACTCATAGTCATGAAAATATGGATGATAAAAAATTCCAAATGGATTTAGAGTTTGTTGTTGGAGAAAAAGTCTACCTTGGAACAACATGATGAAAGAGAGGCATGCATCTTGGAATGAATGGGATGCTTAGCTTAAGGTATATTGTCCCATTTGAGATCCTTGATCACATATGTTCATTAGAGTATCGACATGAACCTCCACCAATTAGGGCTCATGTTCATAATTTGTTCCATGTATCTCTCCTGATGAAGTACATACCTAATACCTCACATATTCTGAATATGTTTGTGGAATAACTGAAAAAAATGAACTCTCGTATGAGGAGAAGAATATGAAAATCTTGGAAAATATAAAAAATGTTCTACCAAACAAGACCACTCACCATGTTAAATGTGTTTCAGATGAATCATAAGACTTAAGAGGTGACATGGGAACCAGAGGAAGAGATGATGTATAAGTACCCTCACTAATTTTTAGTGTAAAATGAATTTTCAATGAAAATTTTCCAAAGGTGGATGTAATGTTACAAAATTTATCAATGTAATTTTCTTATTATAATTATAGTATATAGTATAAAACACATACATCATATAGAAAACATAATATAAAAATTAATACCATTAATTATGTTTGAAATAATTGGTATTTATATAAATTAAAGAACCAACACTATTGAAATGCTAACTTGGCCATTGGAATAATTATATGACCAATAGGAATATTATCCATGATCTGAATGTATAAATAAAAATTCGTTATGGTATAAATGTATATTACGTGTATATATATATATATCAGGTAATAAGTAAATAATTAATTTTAAACAGATTAATTATGTGTTTCTATTTATATAAAATTGAAATGTATGTTTAAAATTTTATATTTAATATATAATATAATAAAATTTTCTTTTTATTATATAAATTACTAAATTATCAGTTTCATTTCATATGATTAAACAATATTTTTTTAGATGCTTGGTCTATTTTTCAAAGTGCCCAAAATCTGTTATAATATAATTGTTTTAATAAATTATGATTATAATAAAAAAATTAATTTATCTTATTTATGAAATTATTATCATAAATTTGAGTATATTTTTTTAATCTATGCATCTCTCAATAGTCTGTGTGAATTTTTAGGATGTCTATGAAATATATTTAATTTTGGTCAATAGTAAAATTATGTATTTTATGGTATTTAACTTATTAAGCCAAATACATGATTTTTTGAATCATGAATTCTGTAAGAATTGATTATTTAGAAATCCCATTCATTAGTTACTATATATAGTCACAACAATAATAAATAATTATAGTTTTCACCCAAATATAATAAACAAATGAATTAAATAATGAAGGACACCCCTCTCCTTGGCCTATAAATACAACCCCTCACAACCGCTTCACCATTCCCCTTCTAAGTATTGGTGATTCCTAAAATTATTCTAAATTACTCTCTCAAAGATCTTCCCCGTGAATTGGTAATTTTTTAATCACAAAAATATGAATTCCATGATCTTTAATGAGGTTCTCAAGGTGAAGATTTTTAAAATCATCATTTTTCTCTTTCAATCTCATCTCTTTTGTTATCCACCCATCAATGTCATGATCCAAAGTGATATTATAACTATATTATCATACATATACTATAATTTTATTATGTTAATGAAATATCTATATAAAAATATATTCTCCTCTCTTATTTTTCTAAAAATGGAAATTTGATCTATGAGGTGTCGAGTTGCCACCTTGATGGATGATGTTTTTCTATTTTTTAATACCACCTTGATGCACTGTCATAAATTTAATTTTACTATTCAAAATATTATATTATTTGTATATAAAAATATTTAATGTTATTGGACGAGTGTAAAAAATAATATTTAAAAAAGTTGACTACTTTATGATGGTGATAAAAGCCACCAAATTAAACTAATCGTTTTTCATTATCTTTTTATCTAATAAATCACACTCATTTAAATAACGATAATTATATATAAGACCATTTAAATTTATGGAAGTGAATTAATAACATTTAATTTCACTTTTGGATTATTTTACCAATTTTAAAATATCATCCATAATTATACACACACTAACTGATCAAGAACACACGAAATGAAACTCCCCAAATAATAAAAATAAACTCTATAACTATAATAAAGTTCTATATATGAACATAATAAAAATATATTATATATAATATATATTATTTATGTTCAAAATTAAATTTTAAATTACTATTTTAAATATATATATTATGTAATTAGTAAATAATTAATATGAAACTGATTAATTATGTGTTTTTAATTATACCATGTGACAGGATTATGAATCCAATTTAATTACATGGGTAACAGTTACATTTATTCCATATGTTTAATACTTCATATAGAACAAATATTCATAATAATGTTATGATGGGTTCCATGAGAGTGTGCTTCAGTGAATTTTGTAATATTTAGTCTCACAAGATGTCATGTATTGGAATTTGGTGTAAACGTAAACCCTTATGGGACATTTTACGCAATGTGATATAGTTTTTGGAGTTGTCCTTGACTCAAGTTTATATACTGGTTTAAATTTCTACCACATTGTTATGCTTTCTTGAATTCATGTTACCGGGTTCTATATTTTATTCTTACAATTGTTTATTCTTGTTCCATGCAATTTTATTCAATATTTTCTCCCCTCTAACTCTTATGTTATTCTTTATTGATATTTTTATTCCGTTATAATGCTTTTTTTCACAACCATTTGTTATCATATTCCCCTAGTTATCTAGTATAGATATAAGAGCACAAATTAGGTTATGATGTCATTAAATAATATTTTTTATTAAATTATCTTCACACCATTTAATTATGTAAGTAATGTTCCAAATAAACTATAATCTATGACAATTAGTATTTATTTTATAGATAATTATGAATAAAAACAAGTGAAAATATGTGTAAAATTCTAGGTTCACTATAGGATTGAACCAAGAGATATTATAAATGGGGTATATAATATTTGAATAATGAAGGTTAATCACTTATTATATAAACACATTTTTTAATCGGTATTACATATCATTTTCTTCTAAAATATTGTCTTCTTACTAAGTTAGATACGATTTTTAACATGTAGAATAAAGGGCTAATCCATTTTAAATCTTAAATTTTCCAACCAAAAATATATTTAAATCACCAAAACATATAGATTTTCTTCATGAACTTCATCTATTTTCTATATGAATATGCAAAGAATAAAAGTATTATTAGTTTGAAATGAATATTTTATGTCGGATGACAGGGGGTTTGAGTTCAAAATGAGTTTCATTATGGCTAGGAGGTAGACTCTTATTCAGAGGTTCCATAATATCATCAAGGTGTCAACAATATTTTGTGTTAATTATAGATACATTTTCATATATTATACCATATCGAATAATAAAATGAATTTCCCTTCTATTGGTTATGATCTAATAAAATTATTTATATAAAGATAATCTAAATGATATAGATAAGCCACCAAAAAATATAAAAATGTTTCTCCTCACCACAAAAATTAGTCTCTAAAACGTTTCTTCAATTCAATAATTTTTTTTCCAATTATTCTATTAATGACAAGAACACATCTTTATATGGATTAAATGAGTCGTAAAATGTCAAAAACATTAATCGTTATTTATTTTCTTAAAGTCTTAGTTATTTTTTGTTTTTATAATGAAAAATTTATTTAATTTTTTTCCAAAATTAATGATGAACATACACTTAGATACATTAACCACATCGTCTCTTATGAGCTGTTTAGAGACAACAACTTAATATGATGGAGAATTAATTTTACCATTATTAATTCAATTAAAAATAATTAATTATAAATCCAATATATTTATAAAATACATCCTAATAAACTAAAATAGAAGAAGTATCTAAATTGATCATTAAAAAATATCCTCAAACGTGTGATCAAAACGTAGTTAAAACAACATTACTTTTATTTTAATATTGAAACTAATTTAATTATGTAAAAATAGAACATAAAACACAAATTAATGTAAACTATCAATGTATATTTTTTCAATTTTTTAAAAGAAAACATAATATTCAATATAAAATATATTAGAATGCAGGAAAATGAAAAATAATAATAAAATAATGGGTTTAGTCTCATAATAATATATATTACACTCCACATATAAATAACAATGTACCATTTTATTATTAATAAAATATAGTAATTCATAGCTAGGATATGGTATCATAAGCAATATATTACATGTTTGATGCGGCTATATGGAGCCTCATCAACAGTTCTTCACTTGATAATAAAAGTGTAACAAATACACAAAGGAAACATATTATAAACGGATCCTCTAACGCAATACAATATGGAGTAAATAAAATAGAAACTTTGAGATATTTTTAATCAATATCTAGTATATAATAGTACATATTGATTAAATGATATATAGAAAAAATCATAAAAAACTAAAAAAATTTAAAAATAGCACATCAGAAGTTAAATAATTTTACAAAGGAGAGAGTTTAATTAAGTTGTGTAATAGGTGAATATTATATTATAGATATTGTATTTTGATTTGGAAATAATGTCTCAAGAAATTCAAATGTTCTATAATGTTTCTTTGATGTTCATTTGATAACACAGTTTCACTGACATTTGAAAAAGAACATAGGTTTTTTATTTTCATCATGAATAAAATGAACATCAATGTGAACAGACACATCATCACTTTATCACATTTTATGAAATTATTTTTTTATAAAATTACACAATTATAATGAAATGATCAATTGAAAATCATAACTAATTATCCCCAAAAATTGATAAAAATATAGTCTTAATACATGATATTTAATGGATTTTAAAATATGAATTGAAAAGTTGTTGAATGAATATATTTAATAATATAGGACATAGTTATAGATATATCCAAATTATTTCTTCATTTTCAATATTCATGGTCGATTAATGTTTGTTGTGTTATCATTCACTATCACCTCACATTTTCTAATTTACCCTATATAGACTATTCTTGTTTTCCATATAAGAATTTGTAGCCACCTCAAAACATTTAAAGAGTTGTAGTAAGATTATTTGATAGGACATATTGTTGAACACATGAAACTATAGTTGGTTTTCTTATAAAAATTACTAATTAGTTTTTATTTATAGTTGGACACCATGATCTTATAGTTAGTGTGATTCCTTTTAAAATTCAATAAATGAACCACATTTACTTAATTTTTTCATACGGTCAATTCATTATGTTTTCTAAAGTGAATATTTATCATTAGGTCTCTTTATATTTTACCTGATAAGTTATATATATATATGGTTGTTCAATGACATTGTGATATTTTTGATAGAATAATACTCACTTTCATTTTTCTTTTCCATCCATCAAATATTTCTGGTGATCAATATAATAGATTGTGATAAATTGACTACGTTTGATATATCAATGATGCAACTAATCATTTTTCATTACATTCAATAAATATCATATTGAAAAAATGATCATTTCATTTTATTGAGATATAATGTGTAGAAACATAGATTGTCTTTTAGTTACTTGGTATATTTCAAAAATCCCATTACTTAAACTTACTGATGATTGATTTTCTCGATGTGTTTAATGGTCAATTCAACTGTTTTCTAAATTTCAACATTTTTAACAAAACAATTATCTTTCATAACACACAATATAAGTTAAAAAAACACAAACATGATTTATGATTATTGAAATAATAAATTTTTAGACATATCCAACAATATCCCCCTTTTTATTATAAAAAATCTGGGCATAAATATCGATAATAATATTTATGAATCACTACAAAATATAATCTTTTATATTAAGAAATTGTCTATAATAGATAATTATTTTAAATGTGTTAATGTGTTGTATTTTAAAAGTGATTAATAATTTACTCCACGATTAGGTAATAAAAAACACTGAATAATTTAACAACCCCAAGTAATGTAAACTTGAGATTTTTTCTACTTTATTTAATGGGCATAAATATAGCGAAAATAATCCAAAAGGAATGATCAATTTATTACTCATGAAAAACCATATATATACCATATATCCACGTTAAATTTGAAATATAAATTACATGACATCAGTCAACATTCATACATCTATTATGTTATTAGTAATATCCTCTTTCATATCTTATAGGTTAAGAAAAAAATAATGGTTTTGCTCATATTTTCAGAAAGGTTTATGTAAAATTGAAACTATCTTGATTCCCTAAGTCATAATCAACATTGAAATGTAAATTAATTAAGTCATGTTCCATTAAATCAATAACATGAACCTGAATAGAATATGTGGATAATATCAATTTTATAATCTTAAGTATGTTAATGACTAAATTCTGAATGATTTAAAAGATTATTAATGGTCTTAATGATTTAATACAACATAATTTCTATACAATAATGTCCATGTAGAACAATATTTTAATGATATGGTTTGGCATACACAAAAAACATTATTAATATATTTTTGATTTGTATAATGAGAACTATTTATTCATATAGGGGATATATAATTTTGGTTCCCATCCATCATTTTAGTTTAATTTTTTTGGTCAGAGTAGATAACTCATTAGTGGTGAATTGAGTATCTTTAAAAATTTCTATTTGAAATGTTTTTCATAAATGGTTCCCCAATAAAAATAAATACTTCCCATTTAATAAAGGTAATACAGTTATAAAGTCTTCAATGTTCAAATTACATCTCAATATGATTTACTAATTGTTATTAATCTCAATATTAGTTATTGAAATTACTTTTGAAGCAATTATAATAAGGTAAAACAATTATAACTATTCTCCATGATTAACTATTAATGTAAATCTCGTGATTCTTAAATTATACAGGGAAACAAATAAAACTATATTAAACAATATAGTGGATATAAAACATGAGTTTTGGTCTCATGATGAGACCTATTCCACTCCACTGGGTGATCACCTACCACCAATAATTTTATATTAATAAACTTGATCCACACCCTTTATCGAGGTAAAAAACAGTTCTCAAGACTATTTAGTTCAAATGACTTCTTCCATAATTCTTTGTGGGTATAAACTACTTGGTCACATAGGGACCACTTCCATACATATCCAAGTAAATAAAAAATTGTAAAAAGATATGATATGAAGTATATCTTGCATAATTCAATTAAGTGCAAGATATAGTATTTGTTTCAATATACACACACACACACACTACTAGAAAGAAAAAAAATAAACTATAGAGAAAATATGATGAGATAAGGTTAGAAGTGCTCTGAGTGTGAATCTATGCAGCTCTAGACTTGTAGGATAAAGAATATGCAAGAATCGAGTCCTATTGTATGAAATAGAGTATCGGAAGCCTGGGGCTCTAGTTTTCAGTTAGATCTGGATCTTATTCTTCATGGAGTTTGTATTATAAGGATGTTCTTGGCTCTTTTCTATGGTATCCCAGAGTTTCAATACTTGAAATATTCATGTGTTCTTTAGATGTATCTGGTTCCATGTATCAGTTCTTTTTTTCTCAAGAATTCTTGATATTCTTCTACTCTACCACATCATATTTTAAAGCCACAATTTACTTTTTATTCTTAGAGTACAAGTGATGAAGTTGATTGAATTCCAGATTTCTACACCTCATACCTCATAATATTAGCTGACATGTCTATAATGATATATTAATTATGTGAGTGCATCTAAAATACTCAAATATGACTGTTAGAAATAATATTGAAAACAATAAAAACTGAATAATGAATGGTGTCACAGTCTTTCTGGAAATGACTTCACGTGGAAGCAGTGTCACCAAAAAATGGAGTCTTCTTCTTTTCCATTGAGCAGAGAGACAATTATGATGTCAAAATTGTATAGGGATTATGAACCAGTAGCATAGATGTGGTGTTTGGATCATGGTGCTTGATCCTTTACCAAACATGAAATAGTGTCTTATTAAGGAACCAGTGTCACAAAATTCTTTAGATCTTGAACTGGTTGGGGTGTCTGGTCATGGTGTCTAGGTCTCGATGTCAGGGTCACTGTGTCTGGTCACAATTTTTGGGTCATGGTCTTTAGTCTCGGTGTCTGGGTCATGGTGTCTGGTTATGATGTCTGGGTCACAGTGTATTTTCACTGTTTCTGGGTCATCGTGGTTGGTTACTATGTATGGGTCATAGTGTCTGGGTCCTTTGCCAGAAAACCAAAACTAGTGGTAGACTCATAGTTTCTCAAACATAGCCAAATTTCTTTATATAGACTTAAGCTGTAATATTCCTGAAATGTTGTAGACTTATTTATGTATAAAATAAATCATTATAGACCAAAGATAAATATAGTTTACAATAATCAAACATTATTTATTGTAATTAAGATGGTGAAATTTTTTATTTAAAGAATTAATAAACCAACCATCCTTACACATGACTAGAAACATATTAAACAAGATTTACAAGATGTATATGATTTGTGATGATTAACACATGATTAAAATCAGAGGAGTCCAACATTCTCTCCCTTTTTTATGATCAAAAATCAAGTATTCTCCTCTACTCCTTATTTTATGTTTCTCTTTGCCATTTGGGATTATCAAAAAGAGTAAACAAGTAAATCAGAGAATAGAAAATAAAATTTCATAGTTAATTAGATAGATAATGATGTGTCATTACAAGTTGTAGGACACAAATGTAAAAATATCCCAATCATAGTGTTCACTTTTCTTCAGTAATAGATTTATTCTCTTTTCACTTAGAAACAACATCAAGAGATGCCACAAGAGAAAAGGTTGATTTCGAAGATGGGAGAAAACCAATTGATAGATAAGGGATAGGGAGTACTTCAAAAATAGAGGGGGAAAAGGAAGGTTTTGTAGAATAAAAAAGAAAATTGTTGGTCAAGGATAATAGGTATGACCTGAATCAGATCCTAAGAGACATACATAGAGGAAGAGGCAAAGGAAGTGGATGAAGAAGGAGGAAAACCCTACTACAACTGTGCAGCTGCAGGAGCCACAATAGCAGTGCTCTACACATGAATATAAGTCCTCAATTAATTGATGATGTCAGAAATAATCTCACCACCATACTAAATCCATTTCTCCAAGTGTTCTTTATTCTCCATGAACCTTTACAATAAAAGGAGGGAAATCTTTTATCTTTTGAACTTGAGTATTGAAATATTGGGTGATAGGATGGATTTTCATATTCACTATAGGGTACATTAAATGGGTTTTCATATCTTGCTTAGTGAAAATCCAATTTATGTTGAAATAAACATTCTTAGAAATTTTTTCTTAAGAATCATTTTGCATTCTTGGAATGAATTCTTACCAAATCAGAAACTTTGTCACAATTCTAGATAACCACAGATACAGACTCTTCGTCAAATCTACATAGAACCGATTCATGTTCTTTATTAATAATATTTCTGAGCATATCATTGACAAAGGAGGGTTGAGATGATTTTCTAGAGGTACTAGAAGCTGTAACAGCTAGAGTAAGAGACTTTAGTCGATTAATAACAATCTATAGACATCCCTTATACTCATTAGTCAATTTTTTGAGACTAATAAGGATCATGCATTTCATGAACTATTTTCTTGATTATTTCATCCACCTTGCCAGCTATGAAAGTTAGGTTAGGATGAACTAGAGAGACAACTTACTATGGAATCTGACCACTAATATCTGCAATAGGATGAGAAATAGGATTTAGTCTTGATTTCATAATTCTCTATAAATATCTTTAACCATTAATCTGAGAGACATCACTATATCACTTAGATATTTGTTCTCAATTCTGACCCCTTGAATTTCATGAATAATATTTCGCTGAATATTCCATGTTTTATTTTGTAATAAAAGGGAATAATATTATTTAGTTAGGTTTTTTAGGATCAGGTTGAGAGATCATTATATTTTCAACTCCTGCCAATAAATTAGCTCTAAAGGATTTCAAATCATACTTACTCCCTATGGTAAAAGGTTATTGTGATGGTTTAGGGAGAGGACTTGAGATAGGCTCGGGTTACTTTACAGAGATAACATCAAGAGTAGAGACAGATTTTAATTGAAACACAGTGGATAGATCTATACCATTAACTAAGGCTTCTTGGGTATGATTCACATCAAATTAGCTAGGGAATTTTTACCATTTATTCGCAGTGTTTTTATCAACTATATTAAGAATTTCAACACTTTAAATATTATGGAGTATCTCCCCCTAAAAAAGTACAACTCTCACAGGACTAAGATATTTAGTTCTTTGATATATATCCAAAATTACATCCCCAATAGCATCACCCATGACTTTTCAAGTCAATTAAATGGATCACTCTATTCTTTTTTCAGCAGATGAGATAATCATATGAACAAATATTTCCTCTATGTGTTCCTCAAAAAATAGTCTTTCTAAAAAGAAGGATCTTCTTGTATATGCTCTTCCATAATATTTTTTTCCTTTACAATAGAAGTAGAATATTCTCCATAAGTATGTTCTTCTACCAAAACAACAGTTATTTTTGGAATAGGTACTTCCTTTTCAACTATGACACGAGGAATAGGTCCACTATCTTATTTATCTATGATAGTTTCTCTTATAGCTGAAACAACCTCTTCTTCATCCTTTTCAACAGGATAGTCAACAATTTCATCTGGTTCTAAACCAGGATAAAAATTTTCTTAGGCCTTGAAGAATGATCAACCATGTTTAACTTTTTAAAAACACAGACATTATACTCCACATAAGATTTTCTCCACGGATTCCAACTGATTTTTATTCTTTTGACTATTACATTTGAGATTCAAAATTTATATTCCATAACGATTACTTTATCAGGTCCAACAAACCCTTTATCATGAATCATAGCATAGATTAACCTTTAGTAGAAAAAAGAGGTTGAATTTATGGTTTTCATTATCAACTCACACATGTGATGTATAACATACATACATAGGTTAATTATGTGTCCATTCTTCACAAGTTATTTCAAAAATAATTCGTTATACTTGAGTGTTGAAAAATATCATTTTCGTGGAAAAATAATATTCTAAACAATCTTAAACATAAATATGGTTTCACAATCTAGAGAAGTAACAATAGCACTTCACTTTGTTTTATTTTCATTCAAGCTTCCCAAGGCTTCTTCTAAAACAATGATCTCACTTGGAGTTGGAGGACCTCTCTAGTAGTCCTAAAAAATTATCTCAGGAGGTATCCTTATGAAAGAATCCCATAACCTTTAAGAAAATGTACATATTTGGTCATTCATCCATCTTCTCACAACAAAACCATCTTTTGTATCAAATGAGAATTGAAAGAATAGATAAAAATGATGAACTAGATTTGGGTAAATTGGCCTTGTCTCCTTTGTGAACAAATATTTCCATCCCTCCACTTTAATTACTTTCATAAAATAATAATTACTTGAATATTGCCACTTAAGGATGATTTCCTTTTCTGGTACCACTATTCATTCATTAGGGTTCGGATTCAAAGGACATTATGGAACTAAATTCGGTGCTCTATTCATTTTCTTTTGAGATCTTTGCTTCTTAGGAGTCAAATACGTTGAGTGATTCAACCTGGGAATTCAACGATGGTTCAAGAGATAGAGAGATAGAGGGAGAGTTTAAGGGTTGTATGACATATAGATTGAGATAAGTGAGATTGAGTGAAGAAAAGAGTGAATCTTTTTTCGTTTTTAATATTTAGGGATATCGATCATTAAAAATTCAAATGTGCAGGAAAGAAAAATAATAAAGTATTTAATTACTGCAATACATGTTATAATATGTAAATAAAATGAAAAAGTGTCTTTATGGTGAGACCGGAATATAATTTCACAGGGATATTGTAACATGTTTTCATAGTGATACCGTAACAGGTTTTCACGATGTCATCTCTACTGTGTGACTTCAAAACTATGTGAATGTTTTGTTTGAAATATTATGTGCCAGATAGTAACAGGGAGATTGTAGCTCTGAGATTGTAAACATGAAATTGAAATTTTTAAGACATTAAACTATTGAACTTGAAGAGTTAGACAATATTTTCATGATAGTGATTTCTGAAACCCTAAACTGTGAAAAAATATGTTGTGGAATAGTACACCTACTACTTAAGATTTACCATTCCCAATTCAAGTATGACGTAATATATTATTCAAGAGTTTAATGATTTGGTGAATATATCAGCAAGCTGATATTAAAATCAAATTAATTCCAAAGTGATATGAACTTTTTGATAATGGTCTCTCGAAAATTTATGTTTTACAACAATATGTTTATTCCTAGAGTATGAGAAGTTATTTTTTGAGTTTTTAATATCACTTATATAGTCACAATTTAAAGGTACATACCTAAATTGATATCCATAATCTATTAACGTGTGTTTTATCCATAAAAGTTTTGCACAACAACTACCAGTAGTTATGTATTTAGCTTCGACCGTAGACGATGAAAAAAAGTTTTGTGTCTTACTACACCATGATACTAGTTACGTGCATAAAAGGTGACATGTTCCAAAGGTTCTCTTTCTATCTAATGGTTTAGTGATTATATCAGTAAGATGATATTCATTTCCAAAGAACTCCAGATTAATATAACCTTTTTGATAATGTTCTCTCTAAAAGTCATATTTAAGATCAATATGTTTTTTCCTAGAGTGTGAAACATGAATTTTTGAGATTTTAATAGCACTCATATTATCACAATTTATAGGCACATGCCTGAATTTAAATCCATAATCTATTAAAGTGTGTTTCAGATAAAAAAGTTGTGCACAACATCTACTAGTAGTTATGTATTCAACTTTGACATTAGATAATGCAAATGTGTTTTGTTTCTTACTATACCATGATACTAGTTACGTTCCTAAAAAGTGACATGTTCCATAGGTACTCATTGGAGTGTCAATACGTTTATTGTTATCAAATACAAAACATTTTAGAAGATCTCTTGTATATTTTCATTTATTTAATATAATATCATCATTATTTTGAAATTTTTGGTATTCATGAAAGAATATTTGTTCACCCCATAAACTAATTTCAAATTCATTTTGCATCATTTTATAATATTCATTACATTAGAAACATTGTGATGATCCAAAGATAATTTCACCTTCATAAATTTTAACTAATAAAACATCATTGGAAATTAGTTTTATAAAAAGGATAGGATCAGCTATACATTTTGTAAAAACATTTGAAATAAGAGAAGTACTTAATCTATCACACCATGCTCTTGGAGATTTTTTTAAACCATATAATGCTTTTTATAATTTATAAACATGATTTGGAATGTGTGGATTTGTAGAAAAAAGGGGTTACACCACCGAGATATTATCAGCTATATACCCATTTGGGAATTCACTCCTAACATCCATTTGATATTGTTTAAAATTACAATGTGTAGGGTAAGCAAGAAGGATTATGATGGATTCAAGCCTAGATACTGGTGAAAAGGTCTCTTCATAGTCTATCCCATGTTCCTGACTATAGCCTTGTGCAACCAATCTAGATTTGTTGTAAACTATGTTACTAGCTCCATCTACCTTATTTACAAACTACCACTTAGTGCCAATGGTAATTTTTTTCTTTATGCATGTCAACTAGTTTCCAAACATTGTTCATTTCATTCTGATTAAGTTCTTCTTTCCTAGAAATCACCCAAAACTCATCATTGATAGCATAATTAAAGTTTTTAGGATCATGTTTTGACAAGAAGACTTGATATTCAACCTGATTTCTAAGAGAAGTGATAGTTTGAGATATTTTATAAAAATATCATACAACGACATCAAAATGATGATTCTTAAGGATTCTAATGTCTCTAGAAAAAGAAGGCCTAGTGATTTCATGTTCTTAAACATGTTCATATTCATTATGACTTGAATCTGATGAATTTCTAGAATAAGAAATTTTCACATATTTCTTTATATGATGGTTAGAGGATTTTAAATTGTTGTCAATATTAGACACATAATCCCCCAAGTTATCTATAATTATATTAGGCTCATAGGGATTTGTCTCCTCAAACATGGCATGTAAAAATTCATGAACACATTTAGTTATTTTGTTAAACTCTCAATAAGAATTACTATAGATTGAATACACTAAAAATATTCCTTCATCACTCTTAGATAGAAACTTTTCAAGAGTTTCCTTAGTATTATGTATATAGACTTTGTAACCAAAAAATTTGAAGTAGATTACTTTGGGTTTTCTATTGTTCAATAACTCATATAGATTTCATTTAAGAATAGGTCCAATCAACCCTCTATTAATAATATAGCATGATGTATTTACTACTTCAGACAAAATATAGATAGGCAAGTCATATTCAATTATTATTGTTCTAGCTATCTCTTACAAGATTTTATTTACTCTTTCTCCAACTCTGTTTTGCTGAGGGGTTCTAGGGGCAGAGAAATTATGTCTATAGCCATTTTGTGAATAAAAGGATTCAAACACTTACTTTCCAAACACATAGCCATGATCACTTTTTAGGGATATAATTCTAAGTCCAGTATGATTTTCTATAGTTTTAGCATATTTTGTGAAATGAGTGCAGGCTCCACTTTTTTGAGCCAAAATGAAAGTCCAAGAATATATAAAAAAATTCATCTACAAGAACAAAATCATATTACTTCCCATTTAAAACAAAACCTCATGATGGTCCAAAAATATCCATGTGAACCAGTTCAAGAGGATGACAAGTTGACACTTATTAATTTGTTTTGAAGGAAATTTGTGTTTCTTTTCCTTTTGACAAGGATTACACACTTTATCATTTGGAAACACATGTTTGGGTAGATCTTTGAATAATCATATTCTAGGTAGATTTCATATTGAGTGAATATTACAATGTCCAAGTCTCCAATGCCATATCCATGAATCATTCTTAAATGAATTTAAACATGAAGAATTTTGAGAAATTAAAGACTATAGTTTAATAGTGATTACATTTTCATTTGTCAATGTAGAAAAAACTAATTCATTTTTAGAATTATAAATATTGAAATAATAATTTTCAAATATAAAAAGAAATACATCATCACATAGTTGTGAAATACTAAGCAGATTATATTACAATCCATTAACAAAAAGTACTTTGGAAATTAAAACTGAGTTACAGTTACCAATTTTACCAAGGCTAATGATTTTTCTTTTTTCATTGTCACCAAAGGTGAAATGTCAACCATAAATTTTTATGAAGTTATTAAATAATTAATACACTAATTTCAAGTGTCTCTAACTTTTACAGTCAATGTACCATAAGCATTTATAGTACCTCTTTAAGAAATTTTCCTACAATATATTCAATCAAAAATAGACGTTGGTACTCATATAATTTTATGTCTAGTAATATTAGTGACTAGTGCTTTAGAAACCCACATCTACCTTATAGGTTTCCTATAATAATTATGTAATGTGCTGATAAAATAAACACTATTTGGTCAAGAAAATCTTAAAATAGTAATGATTTTATCATAACTTTAACTAATCGAATGTTTTCTTAAAATTGGAGTACAATTGTATGTCCTAGACAAAGAAGCAAACATGGTTTTTTCAAAGTTTCTTTTACCAATTTGATTGCCAATACAATAGTATATTTTAGAGAAATATGTTTACATAAAATTTGTACCAATGTATATTTAAAAATAATTTACCTTTCAAGGACCTTTTTCAACTGCTTATTAGATAAATTTAGTTATTTGTTTTCTTTGTGTAATTGAACATTTTCTCTCTTTATACAGTAACTTCATTTTTAATAGTTGAGGTAAGTGAATATTGTTTCTCTGAAGGATTATATTTATCTTTTAGTTCATTACTTTTCTCTTCATGAATATTATTGTACTCAAACATTTCATTTTTGGATATATTCTCAGAATCACTTTCATCTTGAGAATAATAGAAATTGTGTACAAGAGATTCCTGTGTAACCTTAGATGTGTTTTTAAAAAAACACATATTGGATTTGTTATCATGTTCAACATATAATGATTCTTATTCACTTGAACTATACTCAGAAGAACTCCATGTTTCTGTCATTGACTTTTAATACATTCTATATTTATCCTCATATTTATTTTTTTACATGATTTTGGGACAGTTAGCCTTTAAAACCCCCTTTTGCTTACATTAATAGCATATAATCTCATCAGACTTTTCTCTTCTTTTCCAATCATTATTCCATCTTCCCTTTTGATCATATGTTCCTTTGTAGTTAGGCATTCTAAAAAATTTATTCTTCTGGAAAATTCTCTTAATCCTTCTAGCTAATTGATCCATCTCCTCAATACTATCATATGATGATTTTTTACTACTAGGAATTTCTACAGAGTCTTCTAATTTCCCTTTTTCATTGTGTTTATAGGTCATGGCCATAAATGGAATAGATTTTATTTTGGGCTCATCCTCTTCTGCCAGGTTTCCTTTCATTTACTCTTCTTTCATAATTTGTTTTCCAATGAGTTATTTTATACGTATCTTGTTGATGTCGCATGACTCTCTAATAGATATTGATATTCCTCTCCATATATCAGGTAGACATCTAAGAATCCTCATGATTTTTTCTTTGGTAGTAACTTATCTTCCAAGAGAAATAATTGTGATGGAAATTTTGTTTACCCTGAGATAAATGCCAGAAGTAGACTCATAAAGATTCATTTTAAAGTGATAATATTTAATAGTATAAGTACTATGTCTCATTTAATTCACAGTTGATGTTATTTCATGTGAAACAGACAATGTATCCCAAATTTCATGGGAAGTATTACATGAATAAATTCTGTTAAATTCCTCATATCATAAAGTGCAATATAAAGAATAAATGGATTTTCAATTTTTATTGTAAGAACTCTTAGTAGGTTCATCCCAAGTAATTTTTTCAGTAGAAAGTATCTTATACTCATCTTGAATTGAAGACCAAATTACAAAACCCATACATTCTAAATGCATTTTCATTTTAATTTTCCATTGGGAATAAGTGGTTCAATTAAAGAATGGTGGTCTGTTTGTTGAAGAACCTTTTAGTAAAATATCCATAATAAATAAATACATTGAAAGAGATAGAAATTTATAATTAATATAAATTTACATATCATGAAAGTACAACTAAAATCACAGTTTAATAGTTTTAAAAACAGAGTCTTAAAAAAAAAATAACCCTTCTGATAACAACTGTTGGATGGAGTAGAGTACTCAAGTGGGGGGTGAATTGGGTATCTATAAAAAAATTTGTTTGAAAATATTTCTTAAAATGTTCCCCAATAAAAAAACAGTCTAGTTAATCATGGTAATATGGTTATAATGGATTTATTTTTCAAATAAATTATCAGAAGACTGATTAATTATTAGTAATCTCAATATGATTTATTGATATTTCTTTTAATGTTATTATAATAATTCAAAACAATTATAACTTCTATCAAATATTAACTATCAAATTACATCTAGGGAATTCTGAATTATATAGTAAAACATAGAAAAATAAATTAAACAACCCAACGGATATAAAACAATTTTTTCAGTCTAAGGCTGAGAAGTAATGCACTCCACTTTATGATCACCTGACACAATGAAATTTATATTAATAAACTTGATCCGCACCCTAGATCATGGTAAAAAACAGTTCATAAGACTGTCCCAGTCACAAGACCTCTTCCATAGTTCTTCATGGGTATAAAATACAAGGTCACACATGGACCTCTTCCAGACATTTATATGGGAGTAAGAAAATGTAAAAAGATATGATAGGAAACATATCTTGTATACTTATGTTTAGTGTAGAAGATAGTGTGTGTTTTAATACAGATACCCAAACACTAATCGAATGCTAAAAACAACACACAACATATCAAAGATGATGATATAAGGTTAGTTATGCTCTGAGTGTTAATTTATGCAGACTTAGACCTCTAAAATGAAGAAAATGAAATAATCGAGTTCTCTTTCAAGAAAATGAGTATTATAATTATGGTGGTCTCATTTATAGTTAGATTTGGCTCATGTTATTTGTGGAAATTTTTATGAAATGATGTTAATGATTCTGATCTATGGTATCCCAGGTTTTGGATTCATGAATACATCATTTTTTCTTCATATGTATCCTCTTGAATGTGTCAGTTATTTGTTTCTCAAGAATTCTCATGCTTCTTCATCTCTACATGATCTTGTTTTACGGCCACACTTTTTTTGTATTCATAGAGTGCATGTGTTTAAGCCTATAGGAAGCATGTATTCTACACCTCATACCATGTACGATCATGTGACATTTCTACAAAAAAATATTAATTATTTCAGTTCATTTAAAAGACTCAAATATGAATTCTAGAAATTTAATTAGAAACAACAAAATAGATTAAAGAAAGGTGTCACTGTCTTTATAGAAATGGTGTCACCATGATATATTGTCTTCTTCTTTACCTTTGAGCAGTGAGACATTTATGATTGCATGGTTGTATAGATATTATGAACCTGTATCAAAAATGTGGTTTTTGGATCATGGTGTTTGGTCCTTTTACAAACATTTAACGATGTCTTAGTAAGAAACCATTGTCACAAAAATCATGAGATCTCAAACTGGTTGCGTTGTTTGGCCACAATGTCTGGGTAACTGTGTTTGGACTAGGTATCTGGGTTACGGTGTCTGGTCATTGTGTCTTGTTCACAGTGTCTGGTCGCAGTGTCTAGGTCACAGTGTCTGGTCATATTGTCTAGGTCACGGTGTCGGAGTCTTGGTGTCTGGTCATGGTGTCTAAGTCTCTGTGTCTAGGTCCTTTTACAGAAAACCAAAAGTGGTGGTAGACTCACAGATTCTATGACTTATCCAAATAGTTGTATATATACTTAAGATGTAATATTCACCAAATGAAGTATACATTTTTATGCAAAAAATAATTCAATATAGACCAAATATAAATATAGTTTACAATAATCAAACATTATTTATTTCTATTAAGATCATGAGAAAATTTATTTGAAGCATAAAGAAACCAGCCATCTTTACAAAAGACTTGAAATAGATTATACAAGATTTGCAGGATGTATTGGATTTGCGATCATTGAAACAAGATTAAAATAAGTGGAGTCCAAAAAAATTCATTCATCATATATCAAATGATCAATTTAATTCATAATCAAAATTATATATCAAAAATTCCCTAATTGACAAAATAAAAATAATTATTAATAATTCCACATTAAAATAAATAACATTTAAATTATTACACCACATATTGAAATTGTATATTTTTTGGGGATTAAAAATATCCATGATGAAAATAATATGGATATTCAAGGCAATTTTCATGTCCAAATATCACAATAAAGAGAATGATTAAATGTAAATTTAATATCAATAATATTAATCATCATATGAGTGATGTATATTAAAAATTTTGATTTTATATTAAAATATATTCCTTTATAGAATATAAATAATGGAAACAAGATTTTATTAAAAAGTTTACTTTGTAAAACCACTGAACACCTTTAGAAGAATTTAAATGATGAAAATGGTTAATGGAGGGAATGTATACTAACACTGTATAGGTTAAAGGAAAACATTATTTATTTATAATTTTTGTTCAAATTGAACATTTTAGATAAAAAACAAAAAAAATTATTTTCAACCCAAACAATAATTAAATGGTAATTTAAAATTCCAATAATAAATAATTTTATTAAATAAAAAATAACATTGTAAAAAGATTTTGAAAAATATGCAGATGGAAGAAAAATATAAATGGTAAAAAATTGAAATAATATCACATTTTCATTTAAAAATGACACTTGAAAGAGTAACATGAATTCAATAATTAATCATCATGAATAAATTTTTATTTTGTTTAAATAACCAAAATTTATATACTACTCATAAAAAATTATATGTTCTTAATATCAAATTTGTCTCAATGGAGTGAAAATTGTGACGAAATCATGATGTTCAAGATCAAATTTCATTATAGGTGATTTAAAATTGTGTATAATAAAACTAAATTTATTATAATTACATAATGTATAAATAATAATATCTATAATAACATATATTCACTATTTATATAATTTGGTATCATGTTCATTAATAATATTTTTTATCGTTATTTTGAGTGTTATCTATATTGGTTTTCCAGTATATACGGGTTCTTTATTCTCAGCCCTTTAGACATTCACACATTTCAATCATCTAATAAATTTTATTAATTATATAAATGTCATATATAATTGATAAATAGATATTTATAATCATCCTTAAAATATAGATATAGTAAAATAAACTACAAAATTCATTGAGATCTTATGTCATACATACAGAAGAATATTTTTTTCTAATTTTCCCATGTATGTAATGGAAGATAGGTTAATAATTATTATCCTTTAAAGAAAAATCGTAATGAAATATATATCATATATATTCATTAAATATAACTATATTACTATACATGAATAATTAAAATGGAAAACTCTTTACATCTCTTTATGGAGAAGGAAGTCTACACGTAAGTAAGAATGTTGTTGTATTTTTTTAATGGATTAGAAGTAAAGAAGGTATGTATGATACTATAATTATTAAAGAATAATTATGTCATAACAATCATATATATAAATCATTTCAATCATTATAACCATGAAACTATAATGTTGTCTTAAAATTAATTACACCGCTATGTGGAGACAGTAAGCCATAACTACCCACAAGAAATGTTTTCTTTTTTCGTAGGATGGTGTATAGATGGAAAATGGTTGTAAAATAATAAAAATAAAATTTAAGAATATTTATGATACCTGATTTATTATTTTATTATGGTTACAATATATCAAGATGATGTAGAAAAATAAATAAATGTAAAATAATCTTTAAAGATTAATACCACTTCTTTGGTAATGTTATTTATATCAATTCAAAATGGATTTAGGGTTTCTTATAGAATGATAATATAAAATAGAACATTTATAATGTCCCTTATAAGATAAATGAGTAGTTTTTGGTCAATATAGATACATCAATTTGGTGTAAATAATTGAGATAACAGATGTCCTTTTATAATGGAGGGGAGGGGAATTCATTGAATTTCATAAAATATTAAATTTATAAAAAAAAATATATCTTCATAAATTTGATAAAAATTATTATAATTATAATAAAATATTTGGATTATTAAATATAATCTCATCTAATAAAAAGTTGACTTTTTTTGTTGTTTTTTTGAATTTATCATTTGGTTTTACCTTCACAAACCATTTTAACAATAATCACTAATATTAAAATTTTATACCCTTTAAGTGTCTAGATTGTTACCATAAATTGGAAATGACCATAAATGCACCACATTAGATTTAATCAACCATATAAAATTCCTTTTATCTAGTATATTATTTTTTTTGAATTTAAAATAATATAATTATATATTAGTTTTTATAAAATTTCATTAATGGAATATTTAACACAATTCATGTAATTTCACATTAAATGCATCCCTAAATAGGTGATATTCATATATAATATTGTAAAAATTCCTTAAAATATCTTATAGATCTATATAATTTTTGCGATGGATTAATCAATTCAAATTATATCACATTTATTACTTTTAATATGATTTAACATATTTATCTATTAATTGAATAAATATTTTATTAGTGTTGAGTTAGAATTTAACAATATTATATTACAACTAACGATTAAAAATGAATAAAAATGATGAAATATTTATTTTTCATTCACATTATAATTTATAACTAATAATTTTCCCAATTTATTATTATGTGAAAAATATAATGATGACAAAATAAAGAGAATGAACTGGTTTTTCATTTATTTAAAAAATGATATAATTAAAAAAATGAAACCACGTGGAAAAAAATATTATATATTCTAATATTTTATGATTATGGATGAATTTCGTTCATATAAAAAAAATTAAAAATGTTTAGGGTAATTTTCCTATCCATTTAATATTATTTTCAACCTTAATTAACTGATTTACCTTATCATAGTGACTATTATTTAATATTATCACTATTCATAATGCCGAGAAAAGAGAACTATCTACAAATATAGGCCTCATAGTTTTAAATACGGATGCAATTTTTCAAGATTCAATTTCTATAACGGTCATCAATTAATTTAAAATAAAATTGAAAAACACAATTAAAAGTTGTATTTCATAAAAAGGTATTTTAAGTATAAATATTGTTTCATAACAAACTCATATATAATATTCCATAAAAATAAAATAATTATATTATTTTGAATAAAAATTAAGTAACTGAATGTTTCTCATAATCCAAAAAATAATTTTATCTTGTACATATTTTTAAAAAATATCGATATTATCAAAATTTACAATTCTTTTAAAATTCCTTAAAAAATCAAAATTTTCATAAAAATATAAACTATTTACCATAAGGAAATTTTAATATACAAATTTAAATAATGATATATTTATTATAGAATAATTATTTTTAAATTTTCTATAAATTAGTTATAATATTTTCTCACAAAATAGAAAGACCCTTTATTAATAAATTTTTTAAACAAATATTATGAAATTAATAAGAGTCATTTATTACATAAGAACTATGTCTTAATATATTTAAATTCAATATGACAGTTATTTAAAATTTATAATTAATTTAATCATATTCCGACATTCAAAATTAATGCCTCAGTTATAACATTCATATTTAAATAATTATATTTTGTGGTACATTTAACTTGTTGTTGTGTTTCATATATACTATTAACTGTAATGTTACTTTATAATATCAGTCCCCCCATTATTTTAGTAGCAAAAAAATAAAATCATAACTATGTGAACATGTTCTCAGTAATCAATGGTTATGAATTAGAAAATTTTATTTTAAAAAATTATTATCTTAAAAAAAGATTAATAAATCATCATCTTTAAATTTTTAAAACGTAAGTTCAATGGTCACCACAAACGAGGTTTCCAAATATAATAAAATTCACGAGAAGTTGATATATTGATATAGAAGTGAAAATTAATGTTTATGTACTTATAAAAGGTGATAGAGAATATTTTCATGAAATTTTTAAAGGCAGAAAACCCATAAATTTATAATGGGTGAAAGGGCCATCAATTCATCGGAAATGATCATAATATGAGAAAAACATTTGTTTCAATAGTAATTTCCTAGAGTTGAGTAATTAGATTAAAATATTGGATAATAATAAAATAACATAAGATGTATTGACAAGTATAAATTCATCTGTTAATATATATCAACCATTATTATATCAATTCTTAATATGAAGTGTATTGCTGATGAATTTTTATATTCATGAATTATAAATTTTAAATTTTATTAGAACATTAGACTTATGAAATAATGGAAATTTATTCATTCATTATATGCAATTTATAATAAAAAATGGTCATCATAAGTTGTACAATATTAAATTCAATAACACCAACCATATTCATCTTAATACATTACATAAATAGTTAATATTATGACTCCATTGAAATATGTCTAACAAAATTTAAAACCAAAATATACAAAATATTTGATCAAAAAAATTTCAGCCTACAACATACATCACCCGATAATTTTACACACCAAAAATTATAATACATTGACCACTTCTTCTATTAATACATACAAATAACATTATTCACTCTAAAACATAAATTATAAGATAAATGATTAAAAAAATTAACATTATCCACATTCCTTAAATAAAATCCCATATTTTCAAATATATTCATTTAATCTAAATATTCATTAAACTGCACTATAAATTAATTCATAATAAAATAACTGATAATTTCCAATGTTAATGATATTTTCACATTTATGTCATCTCATTTAATCAACTATTTGTCTAAACTAAACATTATTTACTCTACATCAAGAACATATTACGTTTTCTCATTCCCTTCTTCATGTATTCTCCATAAATATCACTTTAAAACTAAATAACTTTTATTTATTATTGGTATCATTAAAAATATTCCTTAACAAACTTACACAAAATTAATATAGCAAATTCCTTACATAATTCATGATTATTGTGAAAAAATATCATTGATAAAATAATTCTACATATTTTTTAAATTGAAATACGCAATCACCTAAGTGACTCAATTTCAGATGTAGTAATATTTTTTTGGACTTATCCCTTTATATAATTTTAAGATATATTCACATGATTCATGGGATGTTATTTTGAATGATGACTTATCTCAGTACAGTTCAAACCGAAAACATTATTTCTTTCTTCCTTCCACTTTAAGTCACATTTTTTATGGAATTTCTTATCACACATTATGTAAACTCTCAGTTATTATAAGAGAATATCGTGTTGATTAATTTCAAATATCTCACATGTGGGAAGATCAATCCTTCCATTATTTTCCTTCACCAAATTTTATATCCCTCAGTGATATGTCATGCACTTCTTATCATTATGTATATTTAAAATATATGAATTTTATAATTATTTCCTCACACTGATGGAAATTGATACCATATTATCATATGATGAAAACATAAGAGAAACTATTTTTATTTAGTGGATTAGATTACTCATAGAAACTGAATGATAAATATTACATTTTCTATTATCTATATGATCCATAGAATTAATTGATAATATTATAATGTATGTATCATGCCCAGTAACACATTCATCAACATTCTGTATTTCATTATAAAATTTATTTATGAAATCATCTCATTTATTATGTGAATGTATTTATCAAATAATATAACGTTATATATTTTTTATTTCATTATTTCTATTGCGTCAACCTCTTTATTTTATGGATCACTGACCACCAGTAATATATATGTCAATTACCAAAATAAACATCCAAAATATCCTTTTTAAAATTCACTACATCTTTAGGATATAAATATGTATTGAAGGTATTTTATGTATTTCTTAGCTACTTGTAGATTAATAATTCAACTAAAACATTGTGTATTTTGTAATATAAAGTGATCTAAAATTAGATAATAAATATGTGGAACAACAATTTATTCCCTATGAGTTTTTTATTTTTCATAACCTGATTTATATACACTAATATTTCATTGATCTTCTCAATTTATACACCATATGCAGTGGTTCTCTCAATTGAAAAATCCCAACATTATCTATTGGTTTATATTCTATTTCCTTCATTAGGATCCATCACTAAATAATGACACACATTGTGTGTTATCGTAATCATCACGAATATTGAACCATAAAATAAAATCCCCATAAATTTTTAGGTTCTCAAATTATGTAGAGGCTTATCAAAATTCATATTTTCGATATATTTAATATACACAAATTTCAAAATATTTATAATATTCTTGATCTAATAGAAACTATAATAACTCGTACTCTATTAAACAATATAATATTTTAAATATATTAAAGTGTAATAGATAAAAGGGATTATATAACATTTGATCGATCATTTATTATTCTTGAATAAGCAAATACATACATGATTTCCATATTCATAGTAAATATAATCTATATAGAATAAAAAACATTATTTTATCATTGAAATTATTTATAAAATACTTATTCATATCATATATAAAAACATTGAATGGTGTGATTAGAATCTTTATAAGGGTTGTGTATTGTGGATATAATTGTTAATCTATAAGGATTAATATATATTGTAAGGGAAATAACTTAAACCCAAGACATTTAACCAGTATCGTTATTAAAAAATGATTCCATGGATAAAATCAATGTTGCAGTCTTATTTATAGTGATTAATTAATTCTCAATGAAGGAACTTTTTAATAATTAATGTCATGATCTCATGCATTATGTTATCTATACCATCAATATAATATATAATGTTCGTTTAAAACTATGGATATTCAGACACTAAAAACCAATTTAATACACTATTTCTAATTTTTATCATCTGACCTATCAATTCTTCAAGGAATAATTTAATTATTGTGTCCACCCATCAATACATGACCCAAAAATTAGTTGTATATCAAATTATTGATTTAATCAAAGAACAATATGCCTTCTAAAATATAATTTTAATATAAAGAATACATATTATCAACAATAATTCATTCAAACAAATAATGTTCAATGTAAAACAAGATATTTAGAAATGGTATTTAGTTTAGGAAATTAGTATATATATATATATAATGAAAATAATATGGATATTTAAGTGATATTTAAAGATCAATTATAACAACAAATTTAATGTTTCATGATAACATTAAGGACAATCAGATTAATCAAGAGATGCGATTTGGAAATCAAAAACATGATTCTCTAATAATGTTGATTATTTTAATGAATATATTATAATAGTAAATGATTTTTATTTATTTATTATTATTTTTGAAATAATTTACTAGTTTTATAACAAGCTAAATGGTAAAAAATCATGGGGGTGGGAATTTAGGATAATTCTATAAATGTTAAAATAAAACCTTTATTTTTTATTTTTACAATAGAAGTTAGAAAATAATCTTTTGGGAAAAAAATTAGAAATATTCCACTAAAATCATTTAATAAATCAAGATTTACAAATAATTCCTTATTAAATATTTTCAGCAAATAAATATGTCTTTTGTCAAAATATATTAAAAATATCGAGATGGAGAAAAATATACTCAATAGTAATTCATAACAAGATTTATTTTTATTTTAAAATTACCTCTTGAAAAAGTAAATTTAATTTATCCACAAATAATCATGATTGAATGGATATTTATTTTAAAATTAGAGTTATATACACCTCATAAAAATAAAAAGATGTATATTACCTAATAAGTTTAATTTGAGTGGAAACTAATATAAAATCTATTACCATGAGTTATACATCCCTCATAAGATCTATATCATACTATATAATAGATTTAAAAAGATAATTATAACACAAAAATACCATATTAATTTCTATAATATCATATATTAACCAATTTTGAGATTTTCCCCTATTTTTTAATAATATTTTATTATTATCTCTATTTCATGTGTTTACTTCATTGTTTTTTAAGAAATTATTGATTCATTAATCTCGACCATAATTCTTTATCATAGTTATATATTTTAAAGTATTTTATTAACGATATATATAATATATAATTAATAAAGTGATATATATAATTATCCATAAAATATTGATATATAAATATGAATTATGACATTCATACAGATGTTAGGTCATATATACGCATAAATATAGTTGTTATTTTCTATTAATGGAATGAAGGAAAATAAAATATTAATTATCCGTTCTAGATTCATTAGTATGTAATGTATATCATATAAATTCATTAAATATAAAATTATTACCATCAATGTACAAGGTAAATGAAAAATTGACCGCATCACATAGTGGTGGTGGTAGCCCTCATACACACATGAATGAAGTTATCATTTTCAAATTTTTCGGATGATATGGAGAAATATATTATACTAGAATTATAATAGTAAAATTATTTCAAAAATATCATATGTAATAATAATTTCAATATTTATATTCATCAAAGGGAACTGGTGATTAAAATGTTAATTAACCATTCTAGACTCATTATTATGTCATGTATATCATATATATTCTTTAAATATGAACATATTACTATCAATGTAAAATGTAAATGTAAATTTGTTCATATCACTTTTGGGTGGTAGCGGTCCACATACAAGCATGAATGATGCTATCATTTTGTAATAGATTAATGGGTATAAAGACCTATATTATAATATATTATCATAGTATAATTAATTCATAAATATTAAATAAAAAAATCATTTCCATATTTATATTCATAAATGTGAAGTGGTTATGAAAAACTATTTTCCCCAATTTGAAAATGGGTTTTTGTATATATGAATGAGATATGAATTCGATTATCAAAGATGGAAATGAGATGTAAAATGGTTATACTATAAACATAATTAATTTTAACAAAATTTTTGATACTACAGTTATTATATTAGGTTTGGTTAAACACATTAAGAGTATGTAAAATGAGAAATAATCCTGAATGACTTGATAAAGACGATTATATATTTTTTGGTAGGGTTATTTTATAACTCTTCTTAATGGATATATAGTTGGTGTATTGCATAGAATAGAACCAATATAAAATGGATATGGGTTTTGATATGAGAAATATGAATGTTTATTAACATAAATTGTATAAAATGGGGTTAATAATTGGGAGACGGTATTATTTCTTATGTGTGGGGAGAAACATTCTTTGAATTTTCTAATATATTAAATTAATATTTTTTTCTTTTCATTTCTATATAGAACAAAATTACTATAATTTGAAAATAATATGACTATGTGACTAAATCATCCCATAAAATAATATTTAGACAACTTTTATATATGTTTCGACCATTATATTTTTGTTTTCACCATACATTAACCCTAAAAAATTGGTAAAATATTATAATTTTATGTAATTTAAAAGTGGATAATGTTACTATAAAGTACAAAAAAACACATAAATGGATCACATATTATTATCTCAACTATATATCATTAATTTTGTTAAATGTTAGATTTTTTATGAATATTTAATCAATTAATACAATACTCATTATTATAAAATAACATTACTGTCATATGTAACAATATTATTTAAATATGACATCAAATAAATCAATATAAAGAGGTAATTATAATATAATCTTCTAAAACATATCTAACATAAATTATAGATCTATAAAATTCATGGAAAAAATTATTTCACTAAAATTATGTCACATTTAATATTTTTAAAATAATTACTTTTATAATATATTATTTGAATAAATAGTATGTTCATGTTTTGGAAGCATTAAACATAAGTATACCATCATTTAAAATTTTTAGTAAAATACCATTAGAAAATAAAAGTTATATATCATTCATGTTTTTATTTATAAACAATAATATATCCTTTTTATTATTATTTCAAAATTTTATTGATAATAAAAAAAGAGAGAGTGCTAATTTTTACTTTTCCTAAAATAAAATATTATAAATTAAAATATCACATAAAGATG
This sequence comes from Viscum album, assembly GCA_963277665.1. Lineage (NCBI taxonomy): Eukaryota > Viridiplantae > Streptophyta > Magnoliopsida > Santalales > Viscaceae > Viscum > Viscum album. The sequence continues at coordinate 1,274,332,177 of OY728146.1, forward strand.
AAAAAAAAACATATATTCAAATTGTGTATTAATCTGGATGAAATATGTTTATTTAATTAAATGATAGAAATATTAATGGCAATTTCTAAATTGTTATACTATTATTTTAAAAATTAAATACTCAATTTACCCTTACCATGCCAACAATAATTTCATATTGTTACAATTTATAATGACCGAAAATTAAAGTAATTTTATTTCCAAAATATCGACATCTAAATTTAAAATATTAAATCTATTTTTCAAGATAAAATTTCTATAATTGGCATTAATTAACATTAATTCATAATTATAATGTGATGAAAAACTGTTTTTTTTAAAATGCATTTTATGTGTGAAAATATTTTTCTCAAAAAAATAGATCATATAAATTATTTAATAAGAATATAATTGTCGTATTGAAAAAAATACTTACTGAAATTTGGAATCTAGTATAAGATATAATTATTTTTTGTAAATAATTATGAAAATAAACGTTCCATCAAAATTTATTATATTCCCTATTCATTAAAAATATATCTTTTATGAAAAATATAGAAATTTCACTATAAAATAATTATGATACATATATTTCAATAATGATATCGTTTTTATAAAATAAAATTTATAAAATTTCCATAAATTTATTATTATATTTTCTCACAAAATACAATAGAAACATTTTTGACGAAAAATACTTCTTGATTAATAAAACATCGTTATAAAAAATTAATTGATTATTTATATGGAATTTATTAATATATTTTTACTAAGCAGAATAAATATATATATTTCATAATTTAGTTAATCATATTTATACTAATTAATATAATGTCTAATTTATTAATGTAATATGTAAATAATTATATTTTATGGTTAATTTAATATTAGTATTTTGTGTTTTATATGATATCAAATACAAATTTTTTTATGATTTTTAGTTGTTTAAAAAAATGGTGATAGAGTATATATTTTAAAAATACATTAGGAGGCACACATAATAATAAAATCCTAAGGAATAATAAAGATTAATTTCAATAATTTCCAAAACATTTATAATTTACATATCAAAATATAATAAAAATATTAATCCTTAGGGTCACGAAGAGTATAAAGAACAAAGAGGTCCTTCCCATTTAAAAAAATTAGGAGGTGGATGAAGGAGAATTATAGTCTGTGGAATATAAAGAAATCTAGTAAATATGATAGATTCTCCAACTAGTTTTTCCTTTATAGTGTAATGGTAAACATAGAGACCAAATGGTCATGTTGGAGCTCCTATAGGAGAGGTAGATGTATTGGTTGATGATGGTATTTCTACTCATGTAAAAAAAATTAAAATAAGATAGGGAATATCCTTTTGCATGTATAAGTAGAGGGTAAAAAATTGGGGTATATATAATATACAAATAATGTTCCAAATTTCATGTAATATTTTTTTCATCCCTTATTCCATGATTGACAATGTAAAAGAATTTTTTATTTTCATGGATGAATTTATTTATCAATGGAACTAAGACTAACAACTTCTCAGCAATTGTTTTTATTGTTGTAGTCAAAGAAGGTATCTCAAGGTATCTTTACAAAGAATGAAATTTTTTTTTATTTGTTCCATGGTTTAAATATATCTTAGAAATCACTTGACTACACCATTTATTAAATAAAAATCATTCAAATATTTTTTTTATTATCACAAATTAAATCATTTTTTTATAATGTTTAATAATTTCATGTTTCATTTGACTTCAGTTTTCCATTATAGTTTCAATTATATTATAAATTTCATCATGAAATAATCTTTAAATTAAATAATTATCCTCGAATAATGAGGTATGATGAGATGATGAAGAGGAAGATGGTATTAAATGATAGGATACAACCTAGAGGTAACTTATATCCTTTGTAACCATGAAACTAATTAAATCATCATGAATAAATATAATATTACATGTAAAAACTCTATATATCTTCTAAAATTTTAAATATCATGTTTCATATGATCTATCATTGGGGAAAACAATGACACAATCTAAGAAAGTAAACTCTAAATATTATAGGATATATATTTTTATAAATCATGATTATTTTCCCCAATAATATTTAAAGACATTTCCTTTAATACATCTAAATGATAGTTATTAAACTATATGATGTTAGTAGATGAAATTTATGAATGTTTAGTGGATGTTCCATCTTAATGATATGGAATAGATTAAGTTAGAAAAAATTATAAAGGAGAATAAGCTAACTATGAATATGTGGAATCACTAGATGCCCTAAACTAATAGGTTTCTGTCAAAGATTCATCATTTATAGATATGATTCCAAGTAGCCTATGAATTTACATACATGAGGAATGAAATTATTTATCATATTTTTGAGCAAAAACAAATACATTTCAAGGAGAAAAATAATCTAGATGTTATTTTTTAGAGTGGCATTAAATTATATCTCTCAGAGAGGGAGGAGTTTCTCAAAATCCTTAAAATATTTTCAGAAGTCTCAGGTCTGACTATTACACATATTACATGGGTAGAATAAAAATATATCTCGACATATTTTTTCAATATCAAGATATTTTTAAGGTTGGGTCTTTTTGGATTAGGTTAAAATCATCATCATCATCTGTGTCATCGTTTTCACAGAAATATATCGAAGTAGTTTCATCCATATTAAATAGTGGATTGTATTTAATAGATTATGTGGAAATAATGTTTTTATCTCTCATATATCAAACATTATAAGAAACTCCTCTATTTAATATACATATTGATAACATTTTGAGTCATTGAGAGCTATTCCAAAAATACAATTCTCAAATTTATCTCCCCCTGAGAAGTTACAATATCTTCTTATACAATTTCATCAATCAAATGGATTTCATGTTCTTTTATAACACCAAAAAAAATATAACAAAATTTTTGAACAAAAAGTGATGCATATTCATTTGTTTTCTCTTCATGAGAAGGTATTTCTCCATGTACTATAACCACAGGTTGTTGAGAACCACCAAAATTTGTATAATAATTAGTTCGAGCCATATAATTCAGTTCCAATCAGGGATCAATGATATACCTTAGTATAATATGGTTTGATATTCTATTTAATCGTTCATATAGTCATTCCTCATATTCTATAAACAACATTCTCTATGAATTTTCGTTTATTTTGATTATTTTTGATGAGGTATGATTCAAAAAAGAGACCAATGAGATGAATAGACCTCTTTAATATAGTAATAATTAATATTTTATACTCATACATAAAATAAATACTAATTTAGTAAAATGTTCTGTTAATTTTAAATAGTTATTACTTAACTCATCCATATTCCTATTCATGAAACTAAGAATATTTTTTGAACTCTATGAACCATTATGTATAGTAATAAATGATCTAGATGCCATATTGAGATTAATTCTCCCATCATAGGGAAGGTGGTTTGTGGTATCACATTCAATAATACCCTAAATTCACCACTAATAAAAATTAAACTTGTTATCTAATAGTTTATTTAATCAATTAGTTATTATATCATAATTCATGTATCAATTTTGGGATGGTTCATAAGATATTCTCTTTAATAGTGATAAAATTATCTATTATTCAGAACCCTTAAACAATATTCCAAAAATATTATTTGCAAATCAAACCCTATTACATAAAAAAACTCATAATCAAATCTTTGTGATCTATATAATCAAACACTTCACGGTGTAAATATAATTTAATATGAATTGGTAAAAGTGGTTATTTTCATCTAAGAATCAAAATCGGGCACCCCTAATTAATAAATTATCTTCAAAACAAGGAATAATTTTTCAGAACAAATCACTAAAGATTACCATTTGTAGAATAAATTCACAGGAAATAATATGGGGATTTGAAATCTCTCTAGATATTCTGAAACTATATTTTTCTCTTTTAGAAAATTATAGAGAATTTTACTTGAAATATCACTTCATTTTGACTGCACATGACTGAGATTCATCATTCTAGAAGTAATAAATTGAGTGGAAGTGGTTTTTGAAATGGGATCAAAAGAGGGTTAGGTTTAGTTAGAGGGAATGAAATAAATCAGATTCTAGTCTAAGATATTTCATTAATTTTATTCCTTTTCACATAGAAACATGTATCAAATAAAAAATAAATACTTAATATTTTGTTTAACCCATAAAAATTATTAAAATGATATGATATTTGAAAAAAAATACAGATAAAAAAACAGGTTTATTTTTATAAAAAAAAAATTTATACCAAATGAATATAAAAAGTATCATATATAATATTTTAAAAATATCTAATCATTGTTAAATATTTTTTAATATAACATAATATCTCATAATTCCTAAGCTTTGTACAAAATTTATAAAGGGAAATTTTTCTATTAATTATTGAGTGATAACTACTTTAATAAATATATCATCCAAAAATTGATGTTTTATATCAATGTGTTTTCCCTTGAATATGATATTGGATTTTTAAAAAAATTATAACAATTTTAATATTTCAATTTAAAGGGATTGGTATAAATTAATACCCATAGACTATTAAAGTGTGATAAATATGTATAATATGATCATAAAAACTACTTGAAAATATGTATTCATCTCCATTTAGGGACAATAAAAAATGTTCTTCCTTTTAATATACCATAAAACAAGTGAATTTCCAAAAACGACTGACATGATCCATATGTTCATTTTCTATCTAAAATTTATCCTCAAAATTAATTTGTAGAACATTTAATATAATTAACATAATTTTATATAAAATATAAAAATACAAAATTGGTTGTATTTTCTATGTATTTATAAATTATTTTAATAATAATTAATTTTTATTCATTATGGTTTTGTCGAAAATTATCACACATGCTCACAATAAACATAATATCTATATTAATACCCAATAAGTATATTAAACTTCCTTTAATATGTTTATATATTGATTTATCAACTAGATTTCCAATTTCATCAATTTCTAACTAATAATTTGTAATCATGTGAGTATCCTTAGAATTATTTCAATCATTAAAAAATGTTTTAAATGTTCTTTAGTATATATTATTTTTTATAAAATAATTACATCCATATATATTATTCTTTGAAAAAAAAATAATTTTATTTTTCCCATAAATCTCATATCAAATTCATTTTTCATAAGCTTTTAAATTTTTTAAAAGAAATGGATTTTTTAAAATTCTGTATATTATATCATTAACATAGATTTTAACAAATAAATCATATTCATATTTTTTTAGAAATAATGTAGGATTGACAATAGCTTTGGATTATTTATTTGATATATGAAATGCCTTCAACATATAATACCAAGATCTAACAGATATTTTGAAACCATAACATTATATTGTTATTTGAAAAAAATGATTTATTAAATGGATGTTTTGAAATAAAGTTATATGTTCAACACGAACATCCTCAATAATATGTCTATTTAGGATATCACTCTTAATATCCATTATATATGACATTAAATTAAAATCTGATGTATAAGAATGACGTAGCCTAATAGTTTGATTTCATGGTATTGGTGTAATGTTTTCATCGAAGTCTATTACACCCTATTTATTTTACTACTATGTGACCCATTTATATTTATTTATAGTTATACTATAAGACTCATTGTACATGATCCTAAACACCCATTTAGAGCATATGGTAATACTATTAGACCAATAAATGGTGTAATTATTTTATAATAGCATCCCAAAATATTTCATAGAGATATATATAAAATACCATAGTCATCATTACAATGCACTCTATGATTTTGAAGAAGATATTCAAAAACCTCATCTATGATTGGATGATTTCAATTGACATTTCTTTAGAATTTCTGGACATTGGATCTTTTTGGGCTGATCAAAAGTCCCAATTGATGAAAATTTTAATTATTACTATATATCCGATGACATTTTTTACTGGATTCATCATTTAATTTAATGACCCTATCAATCAATACATTTCATTGTTAATATATATCGTTTTCTTTAACAATCTACCTTGAGTACTTCACTTTTGGTTAGATATCGATTCCCTCAATCATCCACATTCATCTTTTTCATTTAGAGGTCTTGATGAATCCCAGTTCTAATAGTTCATGTTGATGTGGAGGTTCCTAACAATGAAATAGAAAAATAACAAAGAATAAAATGGAAGAACACCCATATTTAATGTAGCTAAGAAAGTGTTTTTCAAAAACCATGGAAAAAAGGTGGAATGATTCACATATTCCCTTCACCAAATGAATCATCGAATAATGCTGAAATAAATACATAGTATAGGGGGTGAATTATTATTTTAAAGAAGGAAAATATAAATATTCAAGGGATTTTATATAGAATTTTCTTCCCTTGAGAAAACACTCATCGTCGACTGCTTCAATGATCTCGAGGTTTTTTTTCAATTCGTTGTAAATAATTTCTAATGGTTATTTATCAAAAGGAATTCCATTACTCTGTTTTTCCTAACAATCCATTATTGAATCCCTTAACAGGTAATTTACCTAATAATTATCCCCCTTACAACCAATATTTGATAGAATATATACCTACAGTTTTATTTTAGGACTCTAGTTTACCTTTTAGTAGATCCTTCATCATCATGTCTTCTATATTCTCATTGATGTGGATTTTCTCAACATTCAAAAATATTTTTTCCACACAATATGAATCTACAGATATATCAACTCAATGTTTTTGGACTTGGAATGAAATTTAAAATTCTTATAATCATGAATAATAATCCAGATATCATAAAAAATAATATAATTCTCATCATTGTACCCCATATATTATGATAAAAACATTATATATTGTACCTTTTTAAGCCTGTAGCTACTATGATATAATTTTCTTATGTGTTCGTCAAGGAAACACACTTTTGAAGTCATTATTTCCATAATAAAATACCCCTTCAAATAGAAGTTGATATCTATATATTGAGAACCTCATGTAAACACTCCAACCATATCTAAATGTTTTAATCCTTCAAAAATTTGTTCTTCACTTATAAATCATAATAAACGACTAGATTTACCACATAGATAACGATATATCCATTTTTTACAATATCTAATGCTAATTTCTTATAAATTTGAAGAATATTCTAACAACACCAACAATGTGAGAAATATCTGGTATGTTGAACACATACATATGATAACATTGTACAAACTAATTTAAAACTTTTCTTGTCTCTTTTTTTCACCATATTTGATAGAATCAAAATTACAATGTTCCACAAATGAATCTGAAATGGAGTGATAACTTTTTTTTCCTTTGATGTGTTAAATATTTCAATAACTATTTAAATTCACCTCTAATCAGATATAAAAATGATATGATTCCCCCTATTATTGATAATAATCAAACCAAGATTATGAGTATCTTATTCTAAGCACCTCATTCATAAGACTTCTTCAACTCCATTTTTATCCTATCAATCTCATTGATATATCTTACAATGATCAAAACATGGTCATCATAATTTAATAAACTAATAAATTCAGGGTAAAAAATTTATTTATGTATAAAATTGCTCAATATTCATCCCCCAATAAAATTTATTTCCCATAAATAATGAAAAAATAATATACCATTTCCTATTTTCATGGTTTAAATAATATAAAATTATATTAAATATATATATATATATATGATTTTCTATACATCTTATATGAAATCTGTCTAGTAGTAACATATATATATCCTCATTAAGATAAAAAATAAATAATACTATCATTCTCCATAGTTGTTTGTAGAGATCCAAAGCCTGACGTAAATAGAAATTACATTATTTTTGTGGAATACTTAATACATTACACCATCAGACGCCCAATGATCATATTATTTTAGTGTCTTTGGAAACTCGGAACAAAATATTCTAATCATGTTGAATGTTCTTCAACATCTCCCATAAAGTTCAACCATTTTTTACCTAAAACCATTATTTATACCCTAGGGAGAAGAAAACATAAAAAGGGTGAGCTCAAATGATCATTAAGGGTAAACATAAAACAATCCTTAAACATTAGAACAAAAAAACACGAGCATAAAATCTAAACATCAAAATCTTGAGCAATGACATAAAACATGGCAGTATATAAGGCATAAATCATAAAGGAACATTAATCCTGAAAAATATCATGGGAATAAAACATGTAATTGTGGAAAACCATTAATCACATGTTATTATTTCCATATTATCCAAGGCATTGTTCCCAAAACCATTAAGTGGACAGACTCCACTACTAAACTGGGTTTACTTGCCGTTCCAGCCCGGTATTACTGAACCAAATTTTACATTATTTTCCAGCCATGTTTATATCATGAGATATAAATATTTAACTAATTCATTTTAGGGAGATATATGTCCCACTCATCTCATATTTAAATTATTGTTACATGTGCCAAAAAAATCATAAATCATTCATCATAACATTATGAATAAAATGGGTTTCATAAACATCATCCCATAGTGACATAATCCACCTAAAACAAATTGATATCATTAAATCATTATAATAATCAACCCATGTAAACAAAAAAGAAATTATAATTTATTTATAAACATTCTAAATAATTTCATCTCAGATGGAAAATATTTTTGATAAAACACTTGAAATGAATTTTTGAGGAAACATCCTTCATTTTTCAAAATCATTTTCTTTTTACAAAAATTCATTCAATTTTAAACGAAAATTAATTTGTTGAAAATAATCATGAAATATTGTGGAGGAAGCTTCATAAAAATTAGGCACTATTAAATAGTATCAATCTGTTCATTCCATATAAGTTAAAAAAACATTCTCCTCGTATATTTGTCAGAAAAGTCAAAAAGTATCACGTATGGTAATAAAATAATGATTCCTTCCATAACACATAGTAAAAGTCAAAAAGGGGTAAAAATGACATTAAAAATACAAAGAGTAATAGTAAATACATTATGAATTTTTTTTCTAATACATGGAAATGGATGATAAATATAACCCCAGTAAACACTTATGTATAAACAATCATAGACAAAAATGAGATTGCAATATTATCCCTTACCTTATGTCCAATTTATTACATATGTGTCTGAGACTCCTGTATAATGGGTTTAAAAATATTATTAACTTGTAACAGAAGCATAATAATATTCAGGTTTATATTACATGTTCTTTTGTTAATTCCATGTTAAAGAAACATTTTGGGTAAAATTGTTTCATTTATCGTACGTTTTTGGACTTGTTGTTCTTGATATTTTTATTTATAACATGATTTTAATAATTATATAATGTAAAACATGATATATATATATATAATATATTCAGTATATAAGTATTTATTATAGATTGATAAATGGAATGAAATACGCCGTTCATGGAGAGGGTAGGTCATTCATATGCATGAATGTTGTATTGGTTTCCTTATTGAATTGAATGGAATTAAGTAAATGAAAGATATATGTACATAAATATAGTATCATTATTATGTCATATATTTCATGATTACTTATTATATATAATTTAGAATCATTCTTGAATGGTTATCATGGAGAATGAATCTCATCACGTCATGGAGACGGTAATTCGTACGTACGCACGAGCGATGATATCCTTCCCATAATTTTTGAATGGAATTAGAGTGGATGATATAATATCTCATAATAATTATGATGTTAAAATAACCATATATTATTATTCATTACTCCATTATACCCATCCAATTAGGGTGGTGGTGGAAAAATATATTTCACCACGCCGTGGAGAAGATATTCTGTATGTATGCAAGGGTGGTGATTTAATTTTTCGAAGGATGGATAGAAGGTGAAATGGGGTTGTTTTAAATTTTTAATATCATATCAGTATATTAGTAATACTTATGTTATTACTTTATTATGAAACAATAAAATAAGAGGAGGAAGAAGAAGAAATTAATATGAAAGAATCAGTAAAGGATATTACCTCTTCTTCGATGTGCCTCTTCTAAACCTCCTCTTAGGGCATGAAAGTTGGTTTTTTGAGAATGCCAGGACCTCTAGTATGTATCTAGGGAAGTGGATAATAGAAATCAGAATTGTTTTTCTAATCTTGAAGGCCCAAAAATGGTGTGAGAAGGAGAGGGAGGAGGTTCCCTTTTATAAGGGAGGATAGGGGCACTTTTGGAAAACTCTAAAATATTAATTTATAATAAATTCAATCCCTTCATAAAAACCTGCATGAATGAATCAAATCCGAATATTATATGATATAGGGTTGTAATATTATCAAAAAATAAGATTTATACATGTTGGTAATTTATTTTAAACCTTACAAACTTGATTTATCCTTATTGAATCTATTTAATTTTATTTGTTGTAATAATATTCTGAATTTTAAATTATTATAAATTCTTACTTATGTGATGTGAATTTTCCATAATTGGATACATTATAAATTTTTAGACCATATAAATTTAAAATTAAGATTTTTAAATATTGTTGGGATTTTTAAACAATTTTATAATATGTTTTTTTATAAAATAACAATATTGTCAATTTTGACAGTATTCATTTATTTGAATTTATATAAATTTAAAACAGAAGATATATTAGAACAAAAATATATAATAGACTCATAAAATTTCATATTAATCAATACAATTTGTGGAGAACATTAATTACTTCATATAATATTTATTTGAATTCTTTTAAAATCATTTATTTGATATTTCTCATAATAAAATAAATACAAAATCATTTTGTTCTAATTATTTAATATACATATTTTTGTATAAAAATTAAAAAAAAATATTATGATGATGATAAATATAATATATTTTATAATAATACTTTTAGTAAAATTTATCTTCTAAAACAAAAAGCATTAAAAATTTTATCTTTATTAAGGTATGAACGTGACAACTTTGACATCATTTAAAATAAAACATATAAATTCCCTAATATTTTTTATAAGTATCAAAATTGTCCTAAATTTGACCCTTTGTTTTTTAGGGTATATATATACACTACCAATATGTTTTGGTCATGTTTATGTTCCTTTTAAATGGTAATATTATTGTAATAAAATCTATATTAATGATTTTTCTTTAAGTAAAAAATTTCTGCATCATTAATGTATAAGCTATTAAGTAATTAATTATTTTTTAAAATTTAAAAGTAAATTACAATAACAAATAAAAACATTTTATATATAAAATTAGTATTTTAAATCAAATTTATATTCTGTATATCCTTATATTAAAAATACTTTAATTATTAAAGTTTGAGTGAGACATATTTCACTTTCTTAAAAATAAAATAAATTAAAGGTCTTAATCACATCGAAGTGGGTTTTAATGGATTCCATTTTGACAAAAATATGAATTAAGACAGAATATAATCATCCAATTATATTAATACAAGTGTTAGAGTAATTTTATTATATTATATTTACACTTAATTACCCGATTTACCTTTAACTATGGTAAATAAAATTTACCATAGTTACTATTCATAGTGGCCAAAAATAAAAAATTAGCCTATTAACATAATTTCGACCTACTGATTCCAATTATGGAATCTATTTTTTCTAATTTAAATCCCAGAAGTTTCATAAATTAATTTAAAAATTATCATGTTGTTAAAAAAATGAGTTTTTTAAAGTTAAAACATTGTAAAAGATTAAAATGATTTTACCTATTAATTCAATGTAAAATAAATTATAATTATAACCATTATATTAAATGGTTGAATTATATTATATTTATACTTTAAAACTATTCAATATTATTATTTAACCTTATAAATTATTACGATGAAAAATGTTGTTTTTAATATAGCGTGTTTTGACTATTCATTAAAATATGAAAATTATCAGAAAAATATGAAAAATATATCCAAAGTAAATTTTTATATCCATATTCCCAAGAAGAATAATATTTTTTTCAAACTGAACTTCTAAACATGTCAAAAAATAGATTTAATGTGGGTGCGTCATCAAAAGTTTTGAAAATTGCATTTTTTTTAAAAATACTTATTTTAACTGAAAAATTTATTTTGTTCTCATACCATGTTCTAGAAAATGTGTAAGATGAATAATAAATTTATAAAATTAAAACATTAGTTAATAATATTCATAACGACTAGTTCAAAAAAATATTATGTTAATATATAGTTGTTTTGTGAAAAAACCTGAAATTGCGTACTATACACCCAATGAAGGACGGCCGCAATTGCATGTAATGAAAGCCAAGTCAGGGATGCGTGTGGTTCATGCTCAAATTGGTGTTGCATATAACATTATTCAATCTTATTTCATTTATACATTAAACAAAATCTATACTTAATGTTGTGTAGAATAATTTCTACAAAACGAACATGAAATTGTGTGTAACAAGAGCCTAGAATACTGTTGCGTATACTGCAAACTAATACAGTGTTGCATATAGTACAAGATAATTTTGGTTTAGTGTACAATTGAATACATCAAAGAAATTAAAAATAATTTATCTCATAAAATCTTTGGGTGTTACATTCTACCCCCCTTAAAATGAATTTCGCCCTCAAAATTTGTCAGGGGTTATAAATCGTTTACTAATTGAAAGATTCATTCATAGAAACCCACATCCTAAAAAGGAATAATACAACATAATTTTAAAAATTTATGTAAGAAACGTAATGATTAACCAAATTAACTCATCATTGTGTTTCCACATAGGAGAACATATGTGAAAATATGGATTTGGAAGAGAAATATAACCCTCAAATTCTGATGAAGACTAGTAGAGGACATGGCTATGAAAAACACAAAAATCACAAATCCATAAATTTTTTATGATCTATGGTACCATCTGATTAGTCAGATATGAGGGCACTTGGACAACATTTTTGGTTCTCATGATCTTTTCCCAAATGATGATGAATTTTTGAATTAAAAGAAATACTTACATGATTTTGGTACATTCTCACCATTGCTCGCGCCATGAATAATTTCCACTTCATATCTTAATGAAATGAAGTTGATTTTGTCATTTGTGATGTGTTAGAATATCATGAGATAGAATGATATGTCATTCCATTAGTCTAAAACATAACGTTAGACAAAGTTATATACATAAGTCCATATATGGTGATATTAATCATATATGGTTCCAAAAATGGACTTATACTTCATCTATCATCCTGATTAATAAAATAAAACTAGTTTCTACTAACCAGGGACATTTTATAAGCAAGTGGTAGGTGATAAAGGCATGGCGCACTTTTGTTTTGGGTTCAATTCCTGCAATCTTTTCTAACGCGATGGGTTTTCGCGTGTTCTGTAGGTTGTACCTTTTCTTAAACTATACTATTATAACATTCCAGAAATAAAATCAAAAAAATTTCTAGCCTTAAACTATACTATCTGATTTCCAACTTAATCCATTCCATCCTTAAGACTTATCAAAAATACTTCTTTGCAAACACATTTTATAAAGAGAACGATTACTAAAGAGGTAATATAACAATCACATGAATACCATCATTTGTACCTCATATATCACAAGATATATCTTGTTTGTTACATTCCAAACATGTTATTACCTTAATCATGTATTTTCTTGAAACCTGAGTTACTATAGAACCTTAGTGAAAACATGAATGCTGCCAAAACTTATCTCTTTCCAAATACCAAAATCCCAAAAATACTATATACTCAAACCATGATATCACTTTTTCTGTATTTCAATAATGAGCTCATTAATAATATCCAACATATTATTTTCTCCTTATCCATTCATTATGCACATATCATATGCTTTCCAAAAATATCTGATTAACCTTTAATGGTTACCAGTACCATTCAAAGTATACTTTCAAATACTCAAGGAAAAACAATAGTGTAACATTCCTTAGATGTTTCTTTATTCCATAGTATCATTAAATTACCTATACAACATTACTCTTGATAAACATAAAATCATTACACTACCTTCTTAAACCATTAACCGAGCTTCATCATTTTATTCTTCAACACTTATTTCGTATCATATTTCATTTTTAGTCTCCTCATCATCATCAACATAAATTCTACCCATACGACCATGATGATTCTCTTCATGAGACTTTCCCATAGGGCATTGGTTTTCATAATTCCCATACATTCCACATTTAAAACATTTAACTATTGTTGGTGTCTTAGAAATACCATTATCCTTATCTATAGTGTTAAATGAACCCTTTACATTACAATTACTAGCTTTGTGTCCTTATTTTCCACACCCAAATCATCTTCTAGTTCCTTTGAAACATTCTCCTTGATGTCTCTTCCCACATGATTTACATGAGGAATATTGGACTTTCTTTCCTCTATGATTATCATGAAAATCATTCTTTCTCTTAGGTTAGTGTCTTTGGAAACTCGAAACAAAATCTTCTAATCATTGTGAAATATCATTAACATCTCCCATAAAGTTATTCCCCTTTTTATTACCTAAAACCTTTATTTATATACTTAGGAAAATAAAACATAAAAAGGGAGAGCTCAAATTCTCAGTAAGGGTAAACATAAAACAATCTATAAACATTTGAATGAAAAAACATGAGCATAGAATCTAAACATCAAAATATTGATCAATGACATAAAACATGGATGTAAATAAGGCATAGATCATAAAGGAACATTAGCCATGAAAAAATATCATGGGAATAACACATGTAACTATTTAAAACCATTAAAAACATGTTATGATTTCCAAGTACCCAATGCATTTTGTCCAAGACCATCATAGTTGACAAAGTCCATTACTGAGTCGGGTTTACTTTCCATTCTACCCTTGTATTACTGAACTCGGTTTTACTTTCCGTTCCAGCCATGTCTATATCAATAGATATAAATATTCACCCAATGCATTGGAGGGATATATAGTTCCCACACTTCTCATAATGAAATAATTTTTACCTATTACACAAAACAATCATAAATCATTCATCATAACCCAATGAATAAAACGTGTTTCATAAACACCAACCCATCGTGACATAATCCATATAAAACAATTGGATATCATTTAATCATTATAAAAATAAAACCATTTAAACAATAGAGACATTATACCTGAAACATAAACATGATAAATAATGTCATCTTAGATGGAAAATAGTTTTGATAAAATACATGAAATGAATTCTTGAGTAAATATCTCTTCTATTTCAAAATCATTTTATTTTGACAAAATGACATACAATTTTAAAAGAAAAGTATATCATCAAAAATAATAATGATATCTTGTAGAGGAATCTGTATGAAAATTAGGCATTATGAAACCGTAAAAATTATTTCATTCGTTATAAGTTAAAATGACATTATCCTCGTACTTTTGATAGAAAAGTCAAAAAAGTACCACCTATGGTAAACAATAGAAAGATTCCTTCCATAACACATATTAAAAGTAAAAAGGGGGTAAAAATGACTTTAAAAATACATGTAATAATAGTAAATACTTTATTAAGACATTTCTCTAAAACATGGGAATGGATGATTAATATAACCTCAATAAATACTTACGTATAAACAATATTAGATAAAAATGTGATTGAAAAATTATCCTTTACATTATGTCCAATTTCTTCTATATGTGTCTGAGACTCCTGTATAGTGGGTATAAACATATTATTATCTTGTAACAGCACTATAATAATATTTATGGTATAATATATGATTCACTTATGACTTTATATTACCCGTTCTTTTGTCAATTCCATGTTAAAGCAATAGTTTGGGTAAAATCGTTTCATTTATCGTACAAGTTTGGAATTTTTTTCTTGATATTATTACGTACAACCTGATTAACATTTTTCAAGAATTTAAAATGTGATTTATAAATATATATAATATTTAGTATATAAATTTATATTATAGATCGATAAATGGAATGAAATACACGGTTCATGGAGATGGTAGGTCGTTCATACGCATGAACGCTGTATTCGATTCCTTATTGAATTGAATGGAATTAAGTAAATGAAACATAGATTTACATAAATCAATTATAATTATTCTGTCATAAATTTCATGATTACTTATTATATATACTTTATAATCATTCTTTAATGGTTAACATGGATAGTGTATCTCATCGCGTCGTGGAGACGGTAATATGTATGTACGCACGAGTGATGATATTGTTCCCATAATTATTGAATAGAATTAGAGTGAATGATATAATATCTCATAATTAATAGGATGTTATAATAACCATATATATTTATTCTTTATACCATTATACTCATCCATGTAAGGTGATGGTGGAAAAAAATATTTCACCACGTTGTGGATACGATGTTCTGTACGTACGCATGTGCAGTGATTTCGTTTTTCGGAGGATGGACAGAAGGTGAAATGGGCTTTTATCATATTTATAATATCATATCAGTATATTAGTAGTACTTATATTATTAATTTATTATGAAACAATAAAATAATAGGAGGAACAAGAATAAATTAATTTCAAACAATCAGTAATGGATATTACCTCTTCTTCGACACACCTCTTCTAATCAACATATTAGTGCAGTAAAGCTAGACTTTTGATAAGACCAAGACCTCTATAATGTTTATAGGGAAGAGTAGAAGAGAAATTTTTTGGGCTTTTCAGAGCATGAAGGCTCAAAAATGGTGTGATACGGAGAGGGAGGATGAGTGTGCTTTTATAAGAGAGGAGATGGGCACTTTTGGAAACCTCTAAAATATTAATTTATAATAAATTGAAACCACACATAAAACCTCAAAATATGACTCAAAACCGAATCATAGATGTGATAGGATTTTAATATCATCATCAAATAAGATTTATACATTTTGGTAATTTATTTTAAACTTTATCAACTTCATTTATCCTTATTTAATCTATTTATTTTTATTTGTGGTACTAATATTCAAAATTTTAAGTTGATATAAATAGTTACTTAAATGCTGTAAACTTCCCATAATTGGATACTTTATGACATTTTATACCATATAAATTTAAATTTATGATTTTTGAATAATTTTGTGATTTTTAAAACATTTTATAATATGTTATTTTTATAAAATAATATTAGTGTCAATTTTGAAACTATTCATTAAATTGAATTTAAATTAAATCCACAAAAAGGATATATTGGAACCAAAATATTTCATAGACTAATAAAATGTCATATTAATCTAGAAAACTTGTGGATAACATTAATTAGTTCATATTATATTTATTTTAATACTTTTGAAATCATTTATTTGATATTTCTCTTAATAAAATAATTACTAAAACATTTTTTGTATAATTATTTAATATATTTATCTGTTGCATAAAAATTAAAACTAAAATACTATGATGAATATAAATATAATAAATTTCATAATAATACTTTAATTCTAACTTATATTCTAAAACAACAATCTTTTAAAATTTTATCTTTATTAAATTATGAAGGCGAGAACTTTGACATCATTTAATATAAAATAATATAAATGTCCTAATCCGTTTTAGAAGGATCCAAATGGTCAAAAATTTGACCAATGGATGATAATGGTATATATATACTCTAAAAGTAAGGTTTCGTCAAGTTTCTGGTTTTTTATGGGTATTATTGTTGTAATAAAAACTATATTTTTGATTTTTCAATAAGTAATTAATTTCTGCATCATTAATGTATATGCTATTAAGGTAATTAAATATTTCATAAAAATAAAAAATAATTCACCATAACAAAGAAAAACATTTTTATATTTCAAATGAGTATTTACAATCTAATTTATATTTTGTATATCTTTATATTAAAAATACTTTAATTATTAATGCTTGAGTGAGACATATTTCACTTTATTTATAATAAAATAATTTAAAGGTGTTAATCCCATCTTAGTGGGTTCCAATGGATTCCATTTTGACCCCAATATACCTTATAACGAAATATAATCATCCAATTATATTAATACAAGTTCTAGGGTAATTTTATAATATTATATTTATCCTAAATTACCCGATTTACCTTTAATAATGGTAAATAAAATTTAACGTAGTTACTATTCAAAGTGTCCAAAAAAAAGTAGTTTATTGACGTAACTTGGATGTACTGATTCAAAATATGCAATCTATTTTTCAAAATTAAAATCACATATGGTGCATAAATTAATTTAAAATTAATCTCGTTGATAAGAAAATGAGTTTTTAAAAGTCAAAACATTGGAAAAGATTAAAATGATTTTACCTATTAATTTAATGTAAAATAAATGGTAATTACAGAAATTATATTTAATGGTAAAATATATTCTATTTATACTTTTAAACCATTCAATATTATAATTTAACCATATAAATTATTATGATGAAAATTTTTGTTTTTAAATATAGCATTTTTTATATTCATTAAGATATAAAATTTATTAGAAAAATATGAAAAATTTATCAAAAGTAAATTTTTATATCCTGATTCCCAAGAAGAATTATATTTTTTCAAATTGAAATTATAAACATGTCAAAAACTAGATTTAAAGTGGGTGTGTCATCAAAAGGCAGATAAAACTACATTTTAAAAAAAATACTTATTTTACCTGAAAAATTTATTTTGTTCTCATACAATGTTCTAGGAAATTTGTAATATGAATAATAATGTTATAAAATAAAAAATCTAGTTAATAATATTCATAACGGCTAGTTTATAATAATATTATAACAATATATAGTTGTTTAGTGAATCCCGGTATTGCGTACTACACACGCTATCGAGGAAGGTTACGATTGTGTGTAATGCAAGCAAAGTCAGGGATGCGTGTTGTGAATGCTCCATTTGGTGTTGCGTATAACATAATAAAAAATCATTTCATTTATACATTAAAAAAATCAATACATAATGTTGCGTAGAATAATATCTACAAAACAAACTTGAAAATACTTGTAACTGGAGTGAAGAATAGTGTTCCGTATACTGCAAGCTAATATGGTGTTGCATATAGTACAATCTAATCTTGGTGTAGTGTACAATAAAAGACATCAATGATATTAAAAATAATATATCTCATAAAATCTCCGGTTGTTACATTTTTGAACTTCTAGGTTTATACTTGTAATGTCCCGGACCGCTCTGGTCCATTACATTGTGAAAATCTGGTGTTTGAGGTGTTCCAGGAGGTCATGGTGACTTATCCCCAACAAATTGCCAAATTTTCAGTTATGTGAACAATGTTTCTAGTTTTATGAACAGTATCGGTAGGTGAACAATGTTTCTATCAGTGAGGTTCAATGAACAGTGTTTCTATCGGTGAGGTTCTATCAGTGGACTTCTATCGGTAGGCTTGAACAGTGTTTCTAGAATGGTATCCTTCTATCTGTAGGCTTGAACAGTGTTTTCAGAATAGTAACCTTCTAATGGTGACCTTCTAATAGTGACCTTCTATCGGTAGGCTTGAACAGTGTTTCCAAAATGGTAACCTTCTATCGGTGGACTTCTATCGGTAGGCTTGAACAGTGTTTCCAGAACGGTAACCTTCTAATGTTGTCCTTCTATCAGTAGTCTTGAACAGTGTTTCCAGAACGGTAGCCTTCTAACAGTGACCTACTATCGGTAGTCTTAAACAGTGTTTCCAGAATGGTAACCTTCTAACAGTAACCTTATAACGGTATCCTTCAACAGTGTTTCTAGAACATTAACCTTCTAACGGTAGCCTTGAACAGTGTTTCCAGAATGGTAACCTTCTAACGGTGACATTCTAATGGTGGACATGAATAGTGTTTCCAAAACGGTAACCTTCTAACGGTGGACTTGAACAGTGTTTCCATCTTCCTACAATTTTTCCCCATTTGACGTTTTGTATGACATAAAAAACAATTAATGCCTTGATTTAAGGACTCTTAAGGCCGATTCAAATGCCATAAATCCTATATTAATTATTCCTAGGCTAGGATGTATTTACTCAGTCAAACCAGGTGGTTTAATGCAGTCTGTTTTTAATGGATAATTAACCGGATCTTAAACTATCGCCTCATTAAATCTTCATAAAGGGACGAGATATCATTCTCCCATGTTTTTTCCATTTGCTCTCAGCTAAGAGACTCTAGAACCTTTCAATCATTCCCATAGGAGCCCACAATCAATCTTTACTCCTAGGATTGGTTCTTCTCTTTTTTGGATGCAACCGAACTATGTCGGTCAATCATCCCAATATGGAATTCTTTATCATTGTTCTTTTTGGGATCATCTTATCTTGTTTCTCCCTTCCAGATTATAAGATGCAATTTCAATGATTCTAATGGGGTCTTCTTGGGGTTGGTTGGTACTGCCGTACTGTGGTATCCTCTGGTGGATGCAGTTGTCGTGAGAGGAGGATTTTGACCCTTTCTGTGGATAAAGGATGTCAAGAACTCTTCTAGGTAGGGGATTCATGGATTCTCTAATTGTATATGTGAAATTGTAGAATTGGAATGATTTGGCCCTTTGGATCACAATGATGTTGACCAAATTAAATACTTGAATCAGATTAAATGAATTGTTTGATCGCAAGTTGATGCTTTATACCGTGATAAGGGTTTTGCCTCATGTTTTTATAGATAGAGTGATATCTATGATTTCTTTGATCTATTGTTCGTTCTAGATAGAAATTGATAATGAACATAAAGCTGGAATTAATTGTAAATTAATTGGATAATGATAAAGAGGCATGTAAATGAATCTGGTTGTTGTCATTGTTGTAGATGTTCTAATTTGAGGTTAGTAAAATTAAGGATTCAAGCATGGTTATTTAATTGTGATATCTTACTGATTATATATCTCGTAATTAGAACCTATGAATAGAAAATCTGCTAAACATATTGTGTGAGAATTGCTTAAAGGGGTTCTGAGATACCCTCTTGGTTGTTAAAGGGCCAAGATCCCATTGATGTGTTTTTTGTCTTCCTGCTACTTGTGCTGTGATGTGACCCTGGAGGGGTGTTGTGATATGTGGAGGCATGGAGGCCTTGTGATTGTGGCAGCAGATGACGCCTAGGGTGGCGAGATGCATCAGCTTATGCATGTGGGTGTCAGGGAGGACACCCAGGATGATGGTATGGGATGAATGTGATGGCTGAATGTTGGTGGTTTTGTTTGGTTTTTTATCTGCTTTACTTTTCCCCACTGCTTAGGCAGCTGATCTTTCTTACCCTCCTTCTAAAGGAGGTGAAGACAGGCGGGGTATGCCACGTGCTTTCCGTGTTTAGACACTCAAGGGAGAACGGGTCTATGCTCTTGCTATAGGCGGAAAATACTCGACTGGTTGTATATCTACTCACCGTGTTGAACCCACAGTGTGTTTAGTAGTATAGGATTCCTTTCTAGAATTCCCGGGAATATGGGAACGTAATTCTATAATGAATGTTTGATTAAATGGTGATAATCTATGAGGAGGGAAATACTAGAATTTAAAGGTGATGTGAATCTTAAAAGGAGCAGTTTATTTTTTTTGGGTGTGATGCTAAAGATGTTTAATGTTAAATTATTCATGTTTAATTAATGTTTAAATAATTAATTAAAGTACAATGTAACTGATGAAATGAGAATGGAGTAATCTAATAAATCTCTTCAAATTTTTGTGTGCTAATAGGATACCTAGTCTTAGAAGTAACAACCTGGAGTCTGAGAGTTGTTAGTTTCAGATGTATCTAAGACTAGGTAATGCCCATAGTGTGGATGTGAGTTATATATATATTTTGTACTTTTTTGTTTCTATACGCTACTCCACCCTATCAGTAAGGGAATATGACACCCTGAGGATTTTGAGCCCTGGGGGGTGTTTTCCCCAACATTCTGATGGGAGGTCGAATGGTTGACTACCCCCTTTGGCCCCACTCTCTTCTTTTGGTAGATACATGTTCTAGCAGGCACAACAGTTAGTTTCCCAATATATGCGTGTAGAGGGCTGTAATGGCTTTTGGTTTTTTCACACACATATATTCGGGATATATTATCCTTTGGACTACTATAGGTGTAACGTGTATAGGCTGTGATGGCTTGGGGATCCCTACTCGGTGTATGGGCTATAATGGCTTGAGGTATAATACCTGATGTATGTTACACGTCATGCGGGTTGTGGTGGCTCCCAAAACATACCTGGTTACCTTTTTTGTGAGGACGGTGTGTTTCTTCGCTCTGGTGTCTGTGAGAAAGCCTTTGTGGTGCACGAGGTGCAGATTGTGGAGCTTAGCCCATGTGTCTGCGGGAAAGCCTTTGGAGAGACATGCACATGATGTATATCGTTCGGGAAAAGTGGAAAACTAATGGGGAAGTAGTAGCGGGGTACCCTTGATAATATTTACTATATTCTATATTCATGTATGCGTTACTTGGAGAGAGTAGCCATGGTGAGGTTGGGAACTTAGTATACATGTATAGGTGATGAGTTAGTTTCACTTTTTGTTCACTGGGCTTTAGCATGCTTTCTTTACTTTTGCACGAGAGGCTTGGGGAGGATCGTACTGAGTATACTGTTCTACTCACACTATGTTTATATAAACTGTTTTTCATGTCACATGGAGCAGGTTGGAGATCATGCTGGTTACTACTAGCTTGTGGTTGGAGGAGGAGCTGTTCTGGCTTGTGGTCCTGCCCGTTTTAATTTATTTTGGTACTTTTTGTTTCCCATTTCAGTTTTATTACTTTTTCATGACATTTCATATATGTACTAGTATTTCTTTTATATTTACGTTCTGGGTTGAAGTTGATTGGAGTCTATTATATCTCTCTGTTTTTCATGTGTTCTCTAAGAGGGTAATGCCTCCCATTTGTGTGTTTAGTATACCCTCGGTGCTAGTCGCCAACCCGGGGCCTACTGGAGGTGTGAATCGGGGTTCATTATCTCTCTCCTCACATTTCCTGCCCAAGAGGGGTACACATGTTGGGAGGGGGTCATGACAGAGTGGTATCAGAGCTCTGGTTGAGGGATAGGGTGGAGTTTGGAGTTAGGCACAGGTGAGGATGCATGGGATGGTAGGGAAACGGTGTCCATCATGTTTAGTAAGTGAGGTAAACCCTAGAGACAGGTAGAGACATATGCGTTTAGGGCCCCCTATGATCTGTTGCACGAACCATTATGTTTACGATGGCAACTAAATAAAGTGATACTGGTTGCAGGGTAGAGACCTTGGAAAGTATCATGCATCATTTTTCTTTGCGCCTGTGTTTGAATGGGTAGACCTCGGGATATGTTAGCCTTAAATTAATAAAAGAAAACAATTAATTTATTAATTTTGAGTCTTCCATATTCCAGGAATATGAGCGCTAACAGTTCTTATTTTACAGGTATGGCTCCAGGTCGATGTCCTCATCAGGTTTGCGCCGAAGATATCCAGTAGGATGTTCCAGCAGATTTCCACTCGGTAGAGGTTGACGACGATGTCACTTGGAGGAAGACACTTCGAGAGTTTCAGCACCAGAGTCTACAGAAGTACGAGGGCTCCGTATCAGATGCAGTCACAGAAGACTGGTTGGATGAGGTCGAGATAGGCTTCAGTTCGATTCGTGCTCAGAAAAAACACTAGGTGTCCTTGGTTGTGAGGATGC
The DNA here is from genome assembly GCA_963277665.1 of Viscum album. Lineage (NCBI taxonomy): Eukaryota > Viridiplantae > Streptophyta > Magnoliopsida > Santalales > Viscaceae > Viscum > Viscum album. Next base: position 1,274,355,693 of record OY728146.1, read on the forward strand.
TGCGTGGAGCAGCGAGGCAGTGGTGGTTCTTGTTCCTTGGGGATCGTGAGGAGTCAACGATCTCATGGGAGGTGTTTGGAGACAATTTTAGAGTTGAGTTTCTTTCTTCAACTATGAAGGTGTCCAGTCGCCAGGAGCTTCATACACTTTGATAGGGGAGCTCCAGTGTTTGAGAGTTTGGAATCCATTTGAAGAACCTTCTACGATATGCTTCAGACCTGTTACCAGATGAGGAGGCCAGGGTGAGGCATTTCGAGGAGTCTTTGTATCCAAGGATCTATCACCAGGTCACCCCATTTTATGTTAAATATGTATCTTGAGGTGTTGGCGAGGGAAGAGGTGGTTGAGAGGAATTTGGCTAGGACCAGATCGTCACGAGAGTGGAATAGTCATGATTCCTCACGAAGAAAAGTTTTGGTCTGGGGATCTTGGTTTTTAGGGAAGAAGAGTTTCCGTTCACCTGGGTGTAGGTCCCATCCCTTCCCATCTCGTTTCTCCAGAGGTAGAAACTCTATGGCCTATGCCAAGGGATCAGGCTCTTGTTTTTCTTATGGTGGTCATGGTCATCAGCAGCGGGAGTTCCTGACTTTTCAGAGTAGTCATCGTGCACTGTGTTCTCCTCTCCAGGTTCCTCCGTTGAGGTAGTTCCATCCAAGGAAATAAAAAAAGGTTTCACTAGCATTGGATCACCAGAGGGTAGATGGAGCAGGAAGGGGACAACCCCATGACGCTCCTCGTCCTCTGAGAGCAGAGTTTGGTCGTAGTGGTGGTCATCATCAGGGTCAGAGAGGCTGTGGAGGAGGTCGTGTTCAGCTTCATGCTATAGCGTTGCTATCCCCAGGTGAGCCAAATGTCATTCGAGGTACCCTTTGCTTGTTTTCTACCTTGGTGTATGCCTTGTTTGATTCAGGAGCAACACACTCCTTCATATCACCTACCCTTATCCATGCTTTGGGAGTTGAGGTAGAGAGGCTTCCAGTTCCCTTGGTGTTGACTATACCAGTTGGAGGTCGAGATGACTTGTTTGAAGTATGTAGAGACTATGAGCTAGTGTTGGGGCAACACCGCTCTTGGGGAGATTTCCTATCATTATGAATACAACTATATGATGTCATACTCGGCATGGATTGGTTGTATTCAGTGTAGGCTATTATGGATTTCTACAGGAACAAGGTCATTTTCATTGATGCAGCTGGAGAGAAAGTGGTGTTTGTTGGTGAGCGAGATCCTCATATGAGTCATAGAAGAGTTCCATCCTTATCATCCATGATTTCTAGGATGATGCTGAGTTCATCAGAGGTTCAACATTTGGCGTTTCCAAGGGTCGTAGAGGAGTACCCTGAAGTCTTTCCTGAAGAGGTTGTATCCTTACCCCCTCTATGAGAGATCGTGTTTGGGATCGAGCTACAGCTAGGAGCGTCTCTTATCTCTATATATCCATATTGGATGGCCCCTTCTGAGTTACGAGAGCTACGTATTCAGCTTGATGGTCTGTTGCAGTGCGGTTTTGTTCGGACAAGTGTGTCACCATGGGGAGTGCAAGTTTTGTTTTTGAAAAAGGCTGACGATAGTTTGCGGTTGTGCGTCGATTATCCTCGATTAAAAAAAATGACAATAAAGAAACTCTATCCTCTCCCGAGGATTGATGAATGATTTGATCAACTGAAGGGTGCAAGTTGATTCTCAAAGATCGACTTGCAGTCAGGATATCATCAGATGTGTGTAAAAGATGAGGATATCCCGAAGACTGCATTCTGTTGTCGTCATGGGCATTATGAGTTTGTTGTAATGTCATTCGGCATGATGAATGCTCCAGCTATTTTCATGGGGCTGATGAATGATTTGTTTCGTGAATTCCTGGACAAGTTTTTTGTGGTTTTCATCGACGACATCCTTGTATACTCCACATCTACGGAGGAGCATGCAGAATATCTACGAGATGTTTTGGGAGTTCTTTGTCAACATCAGTTGTTTGGGAAGTTGTACAAGTGTGAGTTTTGGGCTCGATAGGTCCGTTTTTTGGGGAATGTTGTGTCCCAACAGGGAGTAGCTATGGATCCGTCGAAGATAGAAGCAGTGCTGTGTTGGGAAACCACAAAGACCGTGTCAGAGGTGTGAAGTTTCCTTGGACTTGCAGGCAATTATAGGAGTTTTTTATCCAATATCTCCAGAGTTGCGACTCCTCTGACATCTTTGACCTGGAAGGATCAAGCGCTCATATGTATTGTTCAGTGTCAGGAAACATTCAAGTATCTAACTGAGAAGTTGGTAAGTGCTCCATTCCTTTGTCTTCCAGCAGAGGGAGTCTAGTTTGATGTTTTTTGTGATGCTTTATATCGGGGGCTAGGCTGTGTTCTCATGCAGCAGAGGTCAGTTGTTTCTTACGGGTCTCGGCAGTTGCGTCCCCATGAACACAATTATGCCACCCATGATCTTGAGTTGGCAGCTGTGGTGTTTTCTCTGATGTTGGGGAGACATTACATCATTGGTTAGCACTTTGTGGTTTTCACCGATTATAAGAGTTTGAGGTATGTTTTCTGCCAACGTGACACGAACTTGAGGCAGCGTCCGTGGATGAAGTTATTACAGGAATACGACTTTGAAAAATCGTATACACCTAGAAAAGGGAATGTTGTAGCTGATGCACTGAGACGAAAGTCACGTAATTATGTAGTGCATGAATCTGGTGATTCTTGGGGAGTAATGGAAGAACTATCAGCTTTGCATCTTGATATAGGAAATTTTGGGGGTAGAGGTTGTCTTTTCCAGATGACAGTGCAGTCATCCCTGACGCAGAAGTTGGAAGAATCTCAGATGGGTGATCTAGAGGTGGAAGTTTGGAGAGATAGATTTGTTTGTGGTGAGGCCCCTGATGGTTGGTCGGAGGATGAACAACACCGAGTGTTGTATCATGGCAGGATTTTTGTTCACATTGTGATGCACGAGACGTTTCTCTATGATTTCCATAGTTGTCCCTTGGCGGTACATCCTGGTGTAACCAAGATGTACCGATCCTTGAAGAGTCGGTTTTGGTGGCCTGGGCTGAAGCGTGTGGTTGCAGAGTGTGTGTCTCGATGTTTAGTCTGCCAGAAGGTGATGGCCGAACCCTGTGTACCTGGTGGTCTTCTCCAGCAATTAGAGATTCCTCAGTGGAAGTGGGAGGACATCTCAATAGACATTGTTACAGTTTTACCTCAATCTCCGGGAGTACATGATGCTATATGGGTTGTAGTGGATCATTTAACAAAATCGGCCCACTTCATAGTGATCAAGTAGTCGAGCTCAGTGGAATTTTTGTCGAGGAAGTATCTAGAGGAGGTGGTGAGACTTCATGGAGTACCTAGGACGATAATTTATGATTGAGATCCTCGTTTTACATCCAGGGTGTGGAGAGGTCTCTAGCATGCTTTTGGATCTCAACTGTGCCTTAGCACTGCTTTTCATCCTCAAACGGATGGTCAGACAGTGCGAACCATCCAGACTCATGGAGACATGTTGCACTCTTGTGTTCATGATTTTGGAGGTTCATGGAAGAATCACTTACCCTTGGTAGAGTTCTCTTACAATAATAGTTTTCACTCTACCATCGGTATGGTGCCATTTGAACCCATGTATGGCCGGCCATGCCGTTCTCCGTTGTGCTGGACTGGGGTCGGAGAGTCATCAATTCTAAGACCAGAACTAGTGTAGAATACAACAGAGATGGTTCAGGTGATTTTTGAGGGGATGAAGACAATGCAAGATCGTCAAAAATCATATGATGATAAAAGAATGTTACCCATAGAGTTTAATTTTGGGGATCATTTTTTTTAAAGGTGACTACCTGTCGTGGGAAGTGAAGGGTTGGTCGCGGAAGTAAGCTTTCTCCCCGGTTTGTTGGGACTATCGAGGTGTTACCTCATGTTGGAGCTGTGGAATATCGAGTAGAACTTCCCCCTCAGAAGAGTTGGATACATGATGTTTTCCATGTATCACAGATCTGTCGTCATCTTCATGATGAATCTCATGTTATCGATTGGGGATAGATTGATATTGATGATGATGAAACCTTCTAGGAGCGACCTGTGGAGATCCAAGACCACAAGGAGAAGGTGTTGCATGGGCGTTCTATCCCCTTAGTTTGTGTCTTATGGAGACACGGTGTAATGGAGGAGTGTACCTGGGAGCGTGAGTCAAAGATACTTGCTCAGTACCCAGTTTTGTTTAATGTTTAACTCCTTTCAGGTAATGATGTTTCCCTTGTGGTTTGACCTTTCATGTTTTATTTATGTACCATTGATGTGATGTTATGATTGAATTGTTTGAATATGGATGGTTTGTTCCCATTCTCTCGGATGTCGTAGTTTTGTTCTAGCTTTCGAACAACTCATGGTGGTTTTCCCCTGAGAGGTATCTTGTGGGGTGGTTGTTCAGAACCCACTTTTCTTCTGGGTTTATTTTTAATTATCAAGGACGAGAATGTTTTTAGAGGTATCTAATGTAATTCCCCAGACCTCTCTAGTCCATTACATTGTGAAAATGTGGTTTTGGAGGTGTTCTGGGAGGTCATGGTGACTTATCCCCAACACTTTGCCAAATTTCTAGTTCTGTGAACAGTTCTTCAAGTTTTATGAACAGTATCGGTAGGTGAACAGGGTTTCTATCAGTGAGGTTTAGTGAACAGTGTTTCTATCGGTGAGGTTATATCAGTGGACTTCTATCGGTAGGCTTGAACAGTGTTTCTAGAATAGTAACCTTCAAACAGTGACCTTCAATCGGCTGGCATGAACAGTGTTTCCAGAACGGTAACCTTATAACAGTGACCTTCTATCGGTATGCTTGAACAGTGTTTCCAGAACGGTAACCTTCTATCGGTGGACTTCTATCGATAGGATTGAATAGTGTTTCGAGAATGGTAACCTTCTAACGGTGACCTTCTATCGGTAGGCTTGAGAAGTGTTTCCAGAATGGTAACCTTCTAACTGTGACCTTCTATCGGGAGGCTTGAACATTTTTTCCAGAATGGTAACCTACTAATGGTGACCTTATAACAGTATCCTTGAAAAGTGTTTCCATAACGGTAACCTTCTAATGGTGACCTTCTAACGGTAGCCTTGAACGGTGTTTCCAGAACGGTAACCTTCTAATGGTGACCTTCTAATGGTGGACTTGAACAGTGTTTCAAGAACGGTAACCTTCTAAAGGTGACCTTCAAATGGTGGACTTGAACAGTGTTTCCAGCATCCTATAGTTTTTCCCAACTTGACATTTCCTTTGACGTAAAAAACATTGAAATCCTTGTTTTAAGGACTCTTAAGGCCGATTCAAATGCCATAAATCCTATATTAATTATTCCTAAGGCCAGGATGTATTTACTTGGTCAAACCGCGTGGGTTAATGTGATCCGTTTTTAATGGAGAATTAACTGGATCTTAAACCGTCGCCCCATTAAATCTTCAAAAAGGAAAGAGATATCATTCTCCCATGTTCTTTCCCTTTTGTCTCAGCTAAGAGATTCTAGAACCATTCAATCATTCCCATAGGAGTTGCACAATCAATTTTTACTCCTATGATTGGTTCTGCTCTGTTTTGGATGCAACCTAACTGTGTCAGTCAATCTTCCCAATAAGGAATGTTTTATCGTCGTTCTTTTGGGGATCATCTTCTCTTGTATCTCCCTTCCATATTATAACATGTAACTTCCATGATTCTAATGGGTTTTTCTTCGGGTTGGTTGGTACTATCGTACCATGGCATCCTCTGGTGGATGCAGTTGTCGTGAGAGGAGGATTTTGACCCATTGTGTGGATAAAGGATGTCAAGAACTCTTCCAGGTAGGGGATTCATGTCTTCTCTAATTGTATATGTGAAATCACTGAATTATCATGATTTATCCCTTTGGATCACAATGAAATTGACCTAATTAAATACTTGAACTGGATTAAAAGAATTGGATGATCACATGTTTATGCTTTATACCGCGATAACAGTTTGCCTCATGTTTTGCTAGATAGTGTGATATCTATTATTTCTTTGATTTTTTGTTCGTTTTTTTATGAAAATTGATAATGAACGTAATGTCAGAATTAATTGATAATTAATTGGCTAAAGATAAAAAGGCATGTAAATGAATCTGGTTGTTGTTGTTATTGTAGTTGTTCTAATTTGAGGTTAATCAATTTAAGGAAGTATCATGGTTATTTAATGGTGATAGCTTACTGATTTGATATCCTGTAATTGGAACCTACGAATTACAAATTTTCTTAACAGATTGTGTGAGAATTTCTTAAAGGGGTTCTGAGTTACCCTCTTGATTGTAAAATGGCCAAGATCCCATTGATGTGTTTGTTGTTTTCCTACTACTTGTGTTGTGATGTTACCCTGGAGGGGTGTTGTGATATGTGGAGGTGTGGAGGCCTTGTGGTTGTGGCAGCGGATGATGCCTAGGGTGGTGAGATACATCAGCTTATGCATGTGGGTGTTGGGGAGGACACCCAGGATGATGGTATGGGATAGATGTGATGGCTGCATGTTGGTGGTTTTGTTTATTTGTTTATCTGCTTTACATTTCCACAGTGCTCAGGCAGCTGATCTTTCTTACCCTCCTTCCGAAGGAGGTGAAGACACACGGGTTATTCCACATGCTTTCCGTGTTTAGCCACTCGAGGGAGAATGGGTCTATGCTCTTACTATAAGCGGAAAATACTTGACAGGTAGTATATCTACTCACCGTGTTAATCCCCCTTTGTGTTTAGTAGCATAGGATGCCTTTCTTTAATGCTTGGGAATATGGTAATGAAATTATGTAATGAATGTTTGATTAAATGGTGATAATCCACGGGGAGGGAGATACTGGAATTTAAAGGTTATGTGATTCTTAAAAGGAGCAGTTGATTTTTTTTGGGTGTGATGCTAATGAAGTTTAATGTTAAATTATTCATGGTTATTTAATGTTTAAAGAAGTAATTAACGTATAGTGGAACTGATAAAATGAGAATGGAGTAATCTAATAAATCTCTTCAAATGTTTGTGTCCTAACAGGATACCTAGTCTTAGAAGTACCATCCTAGAGTCTGAGGGACGTTAGTTGTAGATTTATCTAAGAGTAGGTAATGCACATAGTGTGGATGTGAGTTTTATATATATTCTTTAATTTTGTTGTTTCTATACGCTAATCAACCCTGTCGGTAAGGGCAACTGACACCCCGAGAATTTTGAGCCCTGGGGGGTGTTTTCCCCAACATTCTGATGGGAGGTCGAATGGCTGTCTACCCCCTTTGACCCCGTTCTCTTCTCTTGGTAGATACATGTGCCAACATGCACAATAGTTAGTTTCCCCATATATGTGTGTAGAGGTTTTTAATGGGTCGTGGTTATTTCACACAAATATATTCTAGATATAGTATCCTTTGGACTACTTTTGGTGTAACATGTATTGGCTGTGATGGTTTGAGGATCCCTACTCGGTGTATGGGCTATAATGGCTTGAGGTATAATACCCGATGTATGTTACACGTTATGCGGGTTGTGGTGGCTCCCAAAACATTCTTGGTTACCTTCGGTTCGGAGGATGGTGTGGTGCTTTGCTCAGGTGTCTGTGGGCAAGCCATTGTGGTGCACAAGGTGCAGATTGTGGAGCTTAGCCCATGTGTCTGCGGGCTAGCCTTTGGAGAGTGATTCACAGGACGTATGTCGTTGGGGAAAAGCAGAAAACCAGGGGAGAAGTAGTAGCAGGGTACCCTTTATAATCTTTACTATATGCTATATTCATGTATGTGTTACTTGGAGAGAGTATCCATGGTGAGGTTGAGAACTTAGTATACCTTTTAGGTGATGATTTATTTTCACTTTTTGTTCACTGGGCTTTAGAAAGATTTCATTACCTTTTCACGAGAGTCTTGGGGAGGATCCTACTGAGTATATTGTTATACTCATCCTATGTATATATAAACTATTTTTCAGGTCACTTGGAGCAGGTTGGAGATCAAGCTGGCTACTACTAGCTTGTGGTTGGAGGAGGAGCTGTTCGGGCTTGTGGTCGATGCCGTTTTACTTTCTTTTGGGTATTTTTAGTTTCCCCTTTCAATTGTAGTATTTTTTCATGACATTTCATATATGTAATTGGATTTATTTTATATTTCTGTTCTGAGTTGGAGTTGATTGGATTCTATTCTATCTCCATCTTTTCATGTGTTCTCTCAGAGGTTAATGCCTCCCATTTGTGTGTTTATTATAACCTCGGTGCTAGTCGCCAACCCGGGGCCTACTGGAGGCGGGACTCGAGGGAAATTATCTCTCTTCTCACATTGTCGGCCCAGGAGGGGTACACCATTAGGGAGGGGGTCGAGACAATACTTTTCACCAATCACATAAAAAATAAAATAAAATACATTTTAACCATAAAATTGGAAATTTCATCAATGTAAATATATTTATTCTAACCAAATCAGCTAACAAAGATTCTATCTCTATATCATGACAATGATTTTCCATCATTTCCATTTATTTTTTAAAACCACATGTTCTTGAGTGGATTTTTTCTTTATGGTAACTCCCTAAATCCAATGTGAAATTCTAGTACAAGGATCTCTTCTCCCCTAGCACTTACATTTTTTCCCCATCTTATAAGGACTCATAAATTCAAATTCAAAATTATCTATCTCTCCCACATCTATGTGAATAACATATTCAACTGGTGAGCATATACAACTTTATTTTCATTCCCTAATCAATATTATTAACAATTCATTGGGAGGAAGGTATTCTGGAATATCATTTCATGGATATATATTAGAATACAATGATATATTACGTAATAGTGATCAATCCTTAGTTTTATGTATCTATATCAAAATAGTTGGGACTATTGGAGTTGAGAATAGTTCATTATTTATTGTAATTTCATCATAATATATATTTTCATTATTTTCTAGCTTCTAATGATCATCATTCATTTGATCATAATGGAAAAAGACATATCTTATTCAAATTATCCTCTTACTGATGTGATCACCAATTTAATATCGAAACTCCTCAAGATCATATTCAAAAAAGATACACTACATTTTGTTTCCATCTATACCCACTCACAAAACATTTAGGATATGAGAGAATTGTTGGAAACCAATTACTCGTAATTTTATATATAAAAAGTATTTACATATTAGCACCCTTTCTAGACCATCATTTTTATGTGGAACAGGGAGATACTGTTTTTTAATATCCATTAATATCATTATTTCCTCCCCTTAAAAAAGTATTTGGATTCATTGGGTTTGATATATTGAACATTATTCTATCTTAAATTGGTCAGTTAATCTTATTAGCAACACCGTTTTGTTGACGTGTCTTCAATACTGATATTACCAACCTGATATCCAGACTCATATAGTACTCCTCAAATAAAGCATGGTACTCTCCACCATCACCTTCTCACAAAAACTATAGCCATATTATTGTTTCCCTTTCCACCATTACATGAATTTTATTGAAAATGTCATACACTAGAATAATAGTTTTAAAACAAAATTCCACAAATTATCTAAAATGATAGTATACGGTGGTAAAATTATAAAATCACATTTCATTGACTATGTTCTCATCATCTAGACATCAGTGTGTATCAAATATAATATATTTACATCTATGAAAAGTAAATAACCAGGAAATTGTAATCTATGTGATTTTATCCTAATATACTCAATATAGATTTTACAAATGTGTATCTTTTATAAATAGGAAGAGATCCATCCTAGATGTAATTTTGATTCCACTCTCTCTAATGTTTCCAATATCTGTGTTACAAATATCTTTAAGAAAATCAATTCTTGCTATTTTATATTACCACCACATGGTCTATAGTCTATAGTATAATGATAAGTATCATTCATTTATATATCAATTACAATGTTACATTTCTTATGATTTAGTATCCCATCACAAATGGAACTGTCATATACATAATTTTTAAATATTTAAATTGATATCATATTGAGGAAAATTTCAAAAAAAATTCTCACATCCTTCATAAGTAACCAACATTCAATATTAGTCACTAAAAAATTATTTCCAATAATTTTTATTTTAGATGTACCATCATTTCTTATCTTCATATATCTAATAATTCCTGATGTGTAATATGATAAAAAAACTCTTCTGGTTGTGACATGGTAGTAGGTGCCTGAATCAGTAAACTTAGACATGTATTTCCTTACAATATTGACCTAATTATGTTATTGGAAAACAATGACCACTTCATTGAAAAATAAAAATCATTATTTTTTGTCTTAACATCATGATTCCTCTTGTATTATTTAGCCTCCTATACTCCCATATGATTCTTATAGGCATTCCATAGTGGCTTAAAATCTTGTCAAAACATGATTGAGATTTTGATCGCTTTATACATTATAGGTTTTGGTCACATGTTTATTTTAATTTCATTCTTCCATATATATTTATTATTCACTTTTATTTTAGTGAAAAGATCTTCTGATTTAGTTTTACATCCCTTATCCTTCCTTCTGAATTATTCATTCAGTAATCCTTTTTTTCACTATTTCCACAGTGTGACTTCCATCTAAATTTGAATTTCTAAGTGACACAACTATTATGTACCACATCATTGGTTAATAAATAAACATCACCAACGCCTTTAATTCATTATAATTCATCATTTTCATGGAATTAAACTAATAAATAGATCCTTGTAACTCACTCATGTTCTATGATATGTTGGTCCCATCTTTGTACATCAAATTGAAAAGTCAAAATATTATGTTTCCATTGATATATAATGTTTTAATTTCACAAATTATAAAAACAATTAACCATATAATGGAAGAATCATGTTCAATTAAAAAATAATTGATGATATTCTTATCAATCTAATGTCTGTTATTGAGAACACAATTCATATTGAGTGTGACCCAGCACACATCTACTAGCTGGGTACAATATAGAATATTCATAATGGATTAAAATCTAAAAGCCTATTTATCTTATTTTAGTGTAATGGTCCTCTTGGCCTCAAATAATATTTTACGTAAACTAATAATATTATAAAGAACCTCAATATTGGGTCTCTAGATAGAATGCTTAAAATAAATGATTTTAATTGTACTACTGATATTTTATTTTACTGATGCATTTATAATTATAAAAATATAACCATATGGATATATCTTGCATTGTCCAAATATATGGAAATGACTTATGGATCTATGAAAATGAACTATAAATATCCAATTTTAATAAAAAAAAGGGTTTTGATGGTTTTGATCGGCCGATGAGGTGAGGAAAACAAGGATTTCAAGAATAGTGGATGAATACCAAAAAGGAAGATTACAATAGTGTGAATAGTTCCATCATCACCATAAAAGAGGAACTATTTCACCCATGGATTGACTGAAACTTTTACCACCTCTACCAAAATCTATATCAACTCATATTGTGATGTATTTTTCCCCATTGGAATCATTTCAAGGATATATTCACTAATATGGCATCGGTTTTTTATTATGAATAAATTAAATTTTCTACTCAATGGTAAAACCTAACTAACTACTATCGTCTTGTCCTCAGTTTATTTGATACCATATTTTTGGGGTTTTATAGCTTTTAGGTGACAAAATTGAACAAAAACACAAAAATAATATGTATGAATACAACTTTCTTATGTGGTTCACCAATGGTAGTAGACATCCATGGAATAAAGGCTGAATGATTCTATTATTATCATCCTTATATGAAACATAGGAGTACTCCAAAAATATTACATGCTATATGAGGTTAGATTTTATTTTATAAAATTAAAAAAATCAATATTCCATGGTGGTTAACCAAATTCAAATTCCCTATAGAATACTTTTGATGTGGGGTGCTTCCACAATCCATGGGTTTTCATACAACAAAGATAAAATAAATCATATAAATTTATTTCAAAATTTATTTCCATGACTTTGTTTTCATCAACACTCAATAATTGACTCACATAATTTGGAGTGGCCCGATATTTTTAAATACCATACTCTATTTTGATATATAATGATATAGGACATTATTAATACAATACTTTTCTAAAACAATATTAATTATTATTTGTAAATGTTGAGGAAAATGAATTTATGTATTGAAAAATAAAACATCACATAAATTTGTATTAAGATATAAACAATTGAATATTTTAAAAAAAAATTCTAGTAATCTTGATAAAAAATCGAAAAAATATGATTCAAATGAAAAATCCATAGGTGTAGAAAAAAACTGGTCCTTAAAATATTCATGGATTATCTCAAATATTTATCAAGAGTTTATTCTCTAAAATATAATTTTTTAAAAAAAATAATTAAAATTTGCACTAAATTAAAGAAATTTAATTATATATAAATTAAATCATTTTAAATGTAAAAAAACTATCACCATAATGAAAAATGGTTTAAAAAATTAATTGAAATTTATCCAATTCCAATAATCTAGTCATTTTATGCATGGATTTTGATATGGTTCCAAAGCACTCAAATAATATACAATCATGATTACTACATCTAATTTAAAATCCAGTAAATTATAACCTAATAATGGATTACTGTAAATATACATCTTAAAATTAATATTAAGACTAGGTGATTTTGAGGTATATGCATTGGGAAACTACATTGATTGAGAACAGATAATGGAAATATAGCCTTTAAGGATGACCTTAGATCGGTAGACATTAAATGTAATGCCACGAGGGTGAGAAATTATTCTTATAGGGAATTTTTGGTCATTTATGTTACATATGGTAATTTCATGGGAATATTATTATCATTTATGTTATTTAGGGGATGATACTACCCCCCCCCCCTCCCCACACATCATAAAATATATACTAGCTATAGAATAACATATAAAACATTTTAATGATAATACTTTCACATTTAATCAATTCACTTTCTAAATGGAGGATAGTAAAATAAATTATTTCTTGATATTCAATGTTCTATAATCATATATATTTGTATAATGAGTAACCCATTTCTCAAAAGATTCCATTTATGGGTATCCAACCACTTCCCCTTAGGTAAATGTTATGTTTCATGAGGAAATGACCAACTATAGTAGTTGATTATCTCTTAGAGATGATAAATATTCATGACTTTTTTATATATTACCCAAACCATTATTGTATTATACCCTTAACATTATTTTCCATATCACAAGGATAAAATTGTGTTAATTAAATAATTTTCCATAAGACTTTTCATTCTTTTATGTTTTGAAAATCAAAAACACATTTTTCCAATGGAAATTATATTTCTATAAGAAATTTTTTCGTAAGGAAAATCTTTTTTATATAAGAATGGTTTTGTCCATACCCATGGTTTTCAATGCCTTGTCTAATATTTTCCTAACTAAACCTAACCATATTATCAATAAGTAAAAAAATAAGATCCTTATATAACTCAAAATATTATAGTTCACGTGACTCCAATTTCCTCTCAAATAAGACTCTGATTTCTTTTAAAATAATACTTTGATTCCTTTAGAAATGAAAATCTAGTTCTCTATTATTTCATTTTTCATTTTTCAATATTTTTATACTTTATTATTCACTATCTTAAAATTATGATGAATTTTTTTCTTACAGTTAACAAATTTAATTACTATAATGTTAAATTTTACTGGATCAGAAATGTGAAAATGTTTCTTAAGCGTAGTACTATTTCTTATAGTTTTTTATTCCAAATGATGTCATCCAATCTGTTTTTTCTTAACAATTTCTTGAGTGCCACAAGTTCATATCCACCAAAATTTTAGAAAAAACATGACCATTCGAGGTGAAGGTGACTATTTTAATTCATTCAAATAAATTCGAATCTATATCAACATTCAAAATATAATGTATTAGTTGAACTCTATAATGAAGTGATACTCTACGTGAGCTCTGCTCAATTCTACCTTGTGGAACTATTGTGAAAAACATGTTCAACATGAGAACATATTGCTCGAACTACCTAATACAAATATGATTATTTCTATTATCAATCCAGGGAATCTGAAGATGGGAGGATAAAGGTTCCAATTAAATATTTTATATAGGGCTTTTCGGGATATGAAGACAGAGGTGTTGATTACCTACTTAATTTAGGGCTTGTGTGGGTAGCAAGATAGATACTGATCTTTATATCAAGGGAAAACCCTGGTGTAGTTAATATAGATTTTCTTGAATTTATAAATAAAGAGACCCTTCTCCAAGATTGTTGGATACCTTTCCCTTTCGGTTAAAATATTTATTATTCTTTTTTTACACTATGTTTTTCTAATTATTATTTCCAATACATTTTGTAAAATATAGGAAGATTAACTTTCATACACATTCCTATTCTTGTATAACCTTACATAAATATGATTCTACATCTTTTATGGTAGAATCATTACCTAAGGAAACATTTATTAATTTTATTTATCAAATCCATATTATTGGTTCCTAGGAAAGATAGTTTTTTTATTCAGAACTAAAAAGGGTTTGTGAATCAATATAATTTAACTTTTTTAAACATGGTTATTAATAAGGATTAAAAAAAATGTTTTAAATTGTATAATTCATGCCACCAAATTTTAATTGATTAACATAAATATACATTTTGATCTTATAATTGGTTTCAGAGGAGCTCTATCAAATACATATATATTAATATAATTTTTTGTGATCTACATTCATTTCTTAACTTTACTCATTCATGTTTTTCATAAATATTTTCTTTATAAAATCATTTCATATAAAATTTTTCTACTAATATATCTTCTAGAAAATAATGTATTTAATTAATGGATAAAACAAACGCTAGACCAATAGAAAATGTAAATCTTACTAGACCCCCAGTTTTTTATGGGAATTAATATGAATATTTGAGAGATGGGGTGAAGACATTTATTATCTATATAAGTGTGGATGATTTTTTTATATTAAATAGAGACTAAAATATTCAAGAAAATGAAATCGGAAAATTCATTAATCAAGAAAAAACAAGAGTATCCATTTAAATTTAGATATGAAATACTTTATTATATTCTATTACCGAGAATATCTATATCCAGATTTCTAAATTTTAAGATTCTAATAGTATCTAGAAAAAATTAGATGTTATAAATTTTTACAAATCCCAGGTCAAGGAAACTAGATGATTTATTCTTAGAGGAGAATACCATTGTTTTATTTTTCTTTATGAAGAACCTATCTGAAAGTTTCAGAAATGTTTTATTACTATCAACAATGTTTTATTAATGTCATCAACAACCATTAGTATATTGGTGAGAACGGACTTGATTATGAGATTATTATTGAATAGACAATAGATATTATACCAAATTTGTGGTAATCTTAAAGAACAATGATTTATGAGAATTAGAAAGTTTCAAACATAACACTTGATGAGTTATTCGGGAATATTCTATAACATGAACGTATAATGAAGGGAGATATAAAGATCAATAAAAAAATAAAGGAAATGGATGTGTTTCATTCACTACTAAATCAATTCATATGAAAGGATAGACTCCTAAAGGAGTTACTTGATCAAAATCCAAGTAAGCTACTATTATATCTGAATCAAGTGATAGTTATCAATCTAAGAATGATCTTCCCAATATTTCTCGAATGATGAACATGATTGTGCGCAAGTAAGATATCCAATATATATACAATAAAAAGGACACAAAGGACAAGATGGACTCTGAAGTGACTTGTTTTTAATGCGAGAGGTAAGTTCATATAAGAACATACTATCTAGTGCTCCAAAGGAAGGAATGAAAGGATAGTCATTGAGAATGAAAAAAAGATGTAATACATGTTTAATTATAAAAATTTACTAAAAGCTAATGACACCTCATATGCTAGTGGAGGTGATTATTCTAATTAATATTATAATATTGAACCTTTTAAAGAGAAGAATATTAGACTAATAACTATAATTCATTCTAAAAAAAATTTCACATGGCTAAGGTAGATACTTCTAAATCATTATAAAATATTTATTTACTTTATAAGCATACTATTGAATAATATTATGAATCATCAGATTAAGGATTTTTTTCATCAGAAGATAGCACCATACATTATTTTGAATAAGAATATAGGTTTTCCATGTTACTTTAGAATGTAAATAGTATGATAAATATGAAACATGTTAACAGAAATCCTATAATATCTATTTTAACAGAAGAAGTATCAAATAATTAGAAATTTATTGATTAGAGAACCCTTGATTTTAAATATATTTCTAAAAACATTATGGAATTAAATTTTTAAAAGGATAAAATTTATATAGATATTGAAAAAGTTATTTCTATGAAAAAAAATTTAGAGACAAAATAAAATTCTAATACTAATGACTATAAGGATAATAATTTATACATTAGAGTAAAAACTGATAAATTTTCCTTAATGAAACATTTATCATACTTTACACATGTGAATAAAAGTTTTTAATAAATGTATTCAAAACTTAGTCCTATTATATGTAGATTTGGATTTTTTTTTATTCTCTTTCAAAACATATTATTTGTTATAATTATTTTTCCCAAGGTGATCTTTTTTCAACTAAGTGTCAATGTGTTGGAAATTTGGTGAATAATTTTTATTTTAATAAAAAACCAATCCTTAGGTTCTCATAAATGCTATTTTTTCTATGAAAATGTGGATACCTATGATTTAAAATTCTATCATTTGTAAATCCATGAAATTTTGGATTCTGAACGTTTAACTGTATTAGATTCAGTAAAAAAAGAGTGTGCCAACAACAATACAAGGAACATTGATAGTGGATGTTTGTGACACATGACTAGTAACAAAAACATCTTTGAAATTATTATCATGATGAAAGGTTCAAAATTATATTTTGGAGACAACGTTGAAGGAAAAATTATTGGTATAGGTAATATTGTAATTATTGGAAAGTCATTAATTTCAATTGATTTATTTTTGAAATGTATTAATCAGAACCATAAAAGTGTTAGTTATTTATGTGATGATGTTTACCTTTTATATTTTAATAATGATAAATTACAAGTACACAATTACTAAGAAGATTTTATTCTCTCTCTCCCATTGGAATGAGAATGTTTATACACATCACATATAATAACGTATGAGCCATGGCATAACTTTCCTTAGTGACATTGAATAACAATCACTATTATGGAATAGAATACTAGGACATTGTAACCATAGAAACAATTGAAAACTCTAATTGAATATACTTATTAAGGATCTTCCGAGGCTTATATTTTATTCTTCAAAAGTATGTGATTATTATTAATATGGAATGAAACATATGAAAATATTTACATAATTTATTGAAGTATCAAAATCATATTCTTTAAATCTAGTGCGTATGGATCATTTTATTCCAATAGAAAATTGAAGTATTGGAGGCAAATAGTACGTATTTTTTTAGTCGATGTTTACAAAATATTTACATGCGTCTAACTTCATGAAATTTAATTTAATGACATTTATTACTATAAATATTTTTCAGAACATGTTAAAAATTAGAAAAACCTTTAATAGAAAACTATTCGTAGTGATAATAGGGGATAATTAGAAAACATAGATTTTAAAACATTTTCTAGTAAGAAACAAAATACTTATAACTTCTCATCTCCAAGAACTCCACAAAAAAATAGAACTGTTGAAAGAAGAAATATTATTCTTCAAGAGGTAACAAGAAGAATATTTAATGAATATAATATTACTAATCACTTTTGGGATGAAGATATTAGTTCTGATTTTTTACTATAAATCATGTTTTAATTATTCCTTTTCATAATACAACACCTTATGAAATATGGACTAGGATAACACCTAAATTTTCTTACATCAATGTATTGGGATGAAAATTATTCATCTTGAATACTAAAGATAAATAAAGTAAATTTAAAACATGATACAATGAAGAAATTTTATTAGCCTATTCTACTTCTTCTAAGGCTTATAAAGTTTTAACAAAAATTATTGTAGTATTGAAGAAATAGAACATGTTAAATTTGATGAAAATGGAAATTTTGTTTTTAAACAACCCCAACTGACATCTTCATATGTGTTTTCAAAAAATTATTATCATCCTTTGGTTGAAGATTATTCTAATCATGAAAAAGATCAAGAAAATGATTTTGATGTATTTACCCTAGAATATGTTTTATCTTATGTTGACGAATAGGTTTTAAAAACCCAAATTAGTTAATCCTAGAGTATAATTCTTGTTATAGTATCATTGGTGATGTAAATCAACCTATAAGGACTAGAAATTATTTATGAAATAATGTAGATAATTTATAATTTTATTCCCAATTAAACTGAAAATCCCTAATGAGGCTTTAGATAATGATGATTAGATTATAGAAATATAAGATGGACTTAATAATTCAAAAGGAAAAATGTATGGACCTTAGTGGAAAGTACTAAAGAAACACCTATTATTGGTGTAAAATGGGCCTTTAGAAATAAACGTGATGAAAATGGAATCACTGTCGGAAATAAAGTAATATTAGTTGCTAAAGTCTATAATCCAGAAGATGTAATAGACTATTATGAATGTTATTATATAATAAAAAGACAAGAATCTATTTCTATTCTTCTATACTTTGTAGCATTTATTAATTTTAAACTTTTTCAAATGGACATAATGTGTGATTTCCTTACCATATATGTTCAATATAATGTTTATGTTTTGCAACCTTTTGTTTTGGAAGACATAAAACATCTTTAACATGTTTAGAAACATGCCGAGAATTTATATAGACTTAAAGAATCTCTATGATTCTAGAATGAAAAACTTATTGATATTTTGTTATAAAACAATTATGTAAATGGAACTAATAATCGAACCATTTTTTAAAAAAATAAAAGAAATATTTATATATTTTTTAAATTTATATTTATGACATTATATTTAGAAGAAATAATAAATACATAACAAATTCATTTGTGATTATAATGAAATCTGAAATTGAAATTAGTATGATGTGTGAGTTAACCTTTTTTCAGGATTTTCAAATTTCACAAAATTCAGAAGAAACTTTTATATCTCTACATAATTATCTTAAATATATTCTTATGAACTATGGATATGACAACATTAAAATTATAGGTACTGAAATTCGTACCTCAAATAATCTAGATCATAATGAAGATGGGAAATGTGTGACTGAAACACCTTTTAGAGGAATGATATAAAGTCTATTAATCATAAGATCTATTTTTTCAGACATAATATTTTAAATATGATTATGTAAAATATATCAATCAAATCAAAATAATACAAATTAAAAGTATTGAAATTAATTTTTTTCTATTTTAAATGAACCATGAATATAAGACATTTCTATACTTCGGGGAATGATTTTATTTTAAAGATAATTTCATATGCTAACATTGGTGGTTGTAGAATGTATTGGAAATTATATCTAGAACATTTCATTTCTTCATAGAACTATTAGTTTCTTGGTCATGCAATAAACAACAACCCATATTACTTTCCAATAATTAAGCTGTATATATAGCAGCTCGAAGTTGTTTTTCTCAAGTGTTGTAGATGCAACAAATACTCACTGATTATGAAATGATTTTTTTCCAAAACATAGATAATGTGAGATAACACTAGTTCCATTTCCCTATAGAAAAACCTTACACGTCACTCTTTTGAAAATCACATATACATACGACATCACATTATTAGAGATCACACACTTAATGTAGATGTATTTTTTCAATTTATCGAAACACAAGATCAACCTTATAACATATTTAAATAATTTGTACCATTATTTATATTTTATTACATTAAAAAATCTAGGAATAATAACCATAATTTAATAATCCATATAAAATTTTTATTGAAACCTAGTTCCTAAAATGAAAATAAATATTTTCAATAGGGGAGTATATTTGTTTATTATTTTTTAAGTTTTTTTCCACATATCATCTTAATTGCAACATTCTTTATTGGTCTTTTAAGTTTTTCTTTATGAAAATATTATTTGAATATTTTTTTAAAAAATATTATATTTTCATAAAAACTCAAATGATCGGAAACTATAAATCATTTTTCACCATTAATATAATCTAGTAGATCTGATTAAGAAAATCTCTACTATTGGATTGACCCAGGAAGATAATCCGTGACCAAATAGACTATATATAGTTACCGCCTCCCCTATTAGCATCCCACATAAATTTTCTCTAATTTTTTGTACCAAATCCCTACTACCCATCAACGTTTGTTGTTTAGTTTGACACTTCTCTTTAAAATCAAAATGTATCTTACAGTTTGCTCGCAGAGTCAAAAGAAATCAAATAAGAACCTCAAATAGTGGATAATATTCATAGAATGATTAATGGACCTGAATTTCATTTCATGGTATGGCCCCTTGATTAAAAATTCATAAAGAATAATAAATGGTAAATCCAATAAATATCCAATTAGAAGATTTCGGACCTGATGTATGCTTATTTGGTAATATAATTATATGATACAATTCATTTTTAAGTACGATGATGAAAATAAATGTTTTCTTTTAAGAGTTATGGAATGAATTACTCAATATCATATAATAATGGTGTAAGTATCCTAGATATACCCTAATCAGTAGAAGAAATATTTTGTTCACGTAGATTGCCTGATAAATATTTTTGTTTTTTGAATGTTACTGAAATTGAATGCCTTGGTCTTAAGTGAGTAAAGACATCAATGATCTATCATCATTCAACCAAACAAAGATTGGTAGACCTTGGGATGAATGGATTTCTGATTTTGATGAAGGGAGATAAGGATTAATTATCGATATTTGATATCATTATGATGGACATCATGGTGAATGTAAGAAATATAAACATTGTCAAGTGAATTATTTTTACAATAAAAAAAATTCATAATTGAACTATCATGTCCCAAATCATTATGTAACTTGCGATCCTATCTATGATTATTGTATTATGCTTAGAATCCTTCCAAATATAGTGTAACTCAAAGGCCGAAACCTTCGTGATCATGTTGTTAAGTGATAATACCCTAATAATAATGATGATAGGAATCAATGTTAAATACAAGGATTTCATTGAACTTTCTGATAAGGATGATCAAGCTGTCATCAAGAAAGGATTATTTGGAGAAAGATCAAATTAACCACTATGAAAAAAATCCAATGATGTTGGAATGTAGTAATAAGCACCTGTTGTTGAAGAAGTATCTCCTCCAACTAATCCTAAAATCCAAAAAATATTTTTTTATAAAGTTGTAGCTAAATGGAGAGATATCAAAAATAAAAATAATGAATGTGATGTTGTTTTTGGTTTACACCCAACCTAGGATAATTCCTTAAAAATTCATGGAGGATAATATCTTGAGAGGAATACTAATAAAATGAATCTGAATAAGAAAATGTCAAAACCTGAAATCATTTAAGCATTGTTAAGAGATGCCTAGAAGGATTATAAATAAGTTTACGTACCACAATCTCTCTTGAAACAAGAATCTGTAACTGAGATATCAACAACACTTAAAAGAACGAAATATATTTCAAATATAGAACCATTTGTTGAAGAATAAATCCTACAATAAGAAGAATAAGAATAGGATGACGAATGTTATGATGTGATCATAATGGTGGAATATTATGAAGACAATGAGATCCCTTCTAAAAAATATTATATAAGAAATTCCCAAGAAAAAACTAATAGTATAATTTTATAAGGACAATATATTCATAAATAAGATGTTTCATAGGATGATGTATGTATTATGGATGATATTATTCAATATTTTTTTGATGAAAAAGCCAAAAATATTTCTAATAAAGGGCACGATAAGGAATTTCATGTTGAAGATGATAAAATAGTTCATGTTTTTAATAGTGAGTATGAGGTTCAAAATTTTAAAAAAGAAATATCTATGTTGTATGAAGGTATAAAATTTGATTCCTATTTGATAAGGAAATTTATTTTTGAAATAGTCAAGAATGATTTTGTCAGAAAACAAAAAATGAAATAAAACATGAATGTTAAAAAAGAAATATCTATGTTGTATGAAGGTATAAAATTTGATTCCTATTTGATAAGGAAATTTATTTTTGAAATAGTCAAGAATGATTTTGTCAGAAAACAAAAAATGAAATAAAACATGAATGTTAAATTTCCCTCATCAACAAAAGGATATATCATGGAGTCTAATAAAGGGCACGATAAGGAATTTCATGTTGAAGATGATAAAATAGTTCATGTTTTTAATAGTGAGTATGAGGTTCAAAATTTTAAAAAAGAAATATCTATGTTGTATGAAGGTATAAAATTTGATTTTTATTTGATAAGGAAATTTATTTTTGAAATAGTCAAGAATGATTTTGTCAGAAAACAAAAAATGAAATAAAACATGAATGTTAAATTTCCCTCATCAACAAAAGGATATATCATGGAGTCATCATCTTCTCTAGGATATGATTATCTTGTTTAGTCCTTAGAAAACATGTGTATTCTATTTTGTTCATTCCATGTATTAATTCCATATGTAAACTGCTTCAAGAAACAGTACGTCATAAATTAGATTTCAAAAATATTGTTAGGGAAATTTTCATCTAACTAGAACCATTGTTCAATACTTTTCAAATTAAAAATAATTCTCAAACAAGATCATGCAATGAAATCAATAAATAGTCGAAGTTACTTATATATGGCCATAAATTTTTCGAGATTTCATTTACTCATTTAAAGATTCATTTGATAAATATAATGACATGATGATGAATTTCTCAACAAGTTTTTCATATAAACTAAGGGATGTATAAACTAGATACCTTCAATAAGAAACATATCTGAATAGGAAAATGGATTGTGTCGCTCTAAATTTTAAAAGGGAAAGTGGAATATGGGAATTGATGGCTGAAAACTCATTGATCAAGAATATTTGATCAAGTCCCAAGATAAAATAGTCCAGTATCAGGAAGACATAATCAATTATCTGAAAAGGAAAAATTATGATCAGGAATAGTTGATCAAGAATTTCGAAGATGATTATAATGAATTGATTAATTTGAGGGAAACCATAAAAAGGCTGATAACGAAGGAGAAAAATAAGGATGCATATTTTATATGAAATTCGATCTTTTGTTATAAATTTTTTTGTTATCATAATAAATTTTTTTCCTATTTTTTATCCTTTTTTGATTCATAACATTTTAGGTTATTTTTTTTCTTTCCCTCTATTCCTTTTTGAAAAACACAATAGGGTAGAATCTAGTGTTAAAAAAAATTAAATTTATAGGTAGAAAATTAATTTGGGAGAGATTACATACAAAATAAATTATTAAGTATAGAAGAAGATATTTCTCTAATACATAAAAGAATAAAATTCATAGGAATTTCATAACCTAAGGAGGAGTTAGTCGTATTCACCCTAATCCATTAACAAAAATGGAGATCAGTGTTTCTTTTATTCTTAAAAATGAAAATCGAAGTCCTTTAAATTATTTTATAAATATTATTTTGTACTTTCTAGAAAGTGGGATATTATTGATTCAATAAGTTTCTTTATAAATATTTACATTACTTTATGTTTTTGTAATTCATAAACACATTTTTTAGGTAAATTTATATTTCTCTAAGAAATATTTTGTTACGGAAAATTTTATTTCTCTAATTATGGTTTAGACTATACAAATGGTTTTTAGTGCCTTATATCATGTTTTCATATATAAAACTAACTTCAGTTTCTATAATTAGAAAAACTGGATCCTTATCTAACATAGAACCATATAGTTCCTATCAATCTTATTTATTATAAAATAAGACATCAATTTATTTTAAAATAAGATTATAGTTTCTTGAGAAATGATAATCTAATTATTTATTATATTTATAACTAATTGTCAATATTTCTAGAATCCTTTATTCACTATCTGAAGAATCTCATAATTTTTTTCCTTATAGTTTCCTAATATTCTGTAATGTAACATTTGATTTTACTATATCCTAAATGTGATAATGTTTCTTATGTATAATATTGTTTCTTATAGATTATTATTCAAAACAATGTTATCCAAATTGTTTTAATATAACCCTTTCCAGAGTGACATGTGTATAAGTCCCTCCAAAATTTAATGAAAAATATTACCGTTGGAGTAAAAGTTGACCATTGAAATTAATTCTTATAAATACACATCCATTTCATCATTCAGAAAATAACGTATGAGTTGATCTTTGGAATAAAGTGTTACTATGTGAGAGCTAAGATCAGTCTTTCTGTGTGAGAATGGTGTGAACAACTTTTCAAGCTGAGAACATCTTGTTCCACCTTCCTAGCGAGAATACAATTGTTTCTCTTATCAATAGAGTGCTTCCATGGATAGGAAGATAGAGGTGATGATTTCCAACTTAATCAAGAGCTTGCAAGGATATCAAGACAGCTACGATCTTCCTATCGAGGGATTACCCCGGTATGGGTAAGACTGACTTTCTTGAATGTATAAATCAAGGGACCTATTTCCAAGGTTGTGGATATCCTTCACTTTGTGATAAAATATTTCTTATACATGTTTACTTATTTTTGTTACAAATTTTATTTTGTTATATTTTTAGAATGTTAGGATGTGTAACATTCTAACAAATTTAAATTCTTGAATACTCTTATATTTATACAATTTCAATATGATTTAATGTAAAATATTTCACGAATTAAACTTTTTTTAAGTTTATTTATGGAATCCATATTACTAGATCCTAAAAAATTTAGTCTCAACATAATGAACTAAAGAGGGTGTGTGAATCAATCTTGTTTAACTCTTTCAAATATAGATTTTATTAAAAATAGTTATAATCATTTTTAAACCTATAATTCACCCCTCCATTATAAATGATAATTATATATTTACATTTTTATCCTACAATGTTAACTTACGTATAATTCGTACCTAGAGTCGAGATCCACTTATTAGTTTCCAAAAAAAAATTATTTATCTTTATATTATTGGATTCCTATAAATGTTTGGGTATAGATCCACCAAATTATTTGACAAAATATATTTAGTTGTTAAAAAAATCAGGGTTCCCAAATTACTATGAGTTTAGAACCTCATATATTTTCCCCAAATAGTTATATTCATGATAATACCCTTCATTCCCAAAATACTTTTTTTTAGTTCATTTTCTTGGAATCCCAAATTTCGTGAGTTTTGATACACTTATTTGTTCCCAAATTATTGTGTTGAGATAAATACCTTGGATTCCTAAAATAACATGAGTTGAAATAAGCCCATTTCTTCCCAAGACACCCTTGGTTGTGATTTTTTATCATGGTTTCCAAAAATACCGTAATTTAATATAATCTAATTGATTTAAAAAAATCATTGATTCGATATCCACATATGGGTTTCCTAAATATTATTAGGATATGAAACCCTTTCTAGTTCCCAATTTATATTATACTAAGATCCACATATTCATTCTCCCAGATACCTCGAGTCAATATACTCTTCTTGGTTCATACAACACCATGATATTATATCTATATATTAATTTCAAAAAAAATTTTTTGTTCATATAGTACACTTAGTTCCAGAAATTCTCCAACAAGAGAAAATATATTTGGTCAACAACTATATATTATCTTGGATCACATTTGATATTAAACCATAATGTTTTTAATGAATATGTCCCACATAAAATAATTTCAATGAATATTTTAGATTGTAATAAACTCCACATGAATCTAAACATATTCTAAATAGTCTTTGATACATTACCATAAAAATGAATCCACTTTTTATAGATGAATGATATTTAAATTAACCATTATGGTCCTTTTTTTATGATATCAATGCTATGACATGTCTCATTAAATATATTTTAACTATATGGGTATTTATTTTGATCATAAGTAATCATAGTAAACTCTTTTTGTGGTCTAAATTCATCCTCTATTACACATTCTTGTACTATGGATAGTTATAATCATCAATATTCCTTCCTATTTATATTTAAACTGTTATGTGGTTGATAATAAGAAATAATTACCAAAATTATTATTACCTCATGAAGTTTAACATTTAAATTAATTAGTTTAAATCAATCATGTTTACCAAAGGGTAAATTTTAATGAAACCATAGAGGATTTAATAAATATAGATTAAATATATATGATTTTCCCAGGTAAGGAAATATGCTCCCTAGTGATTTGTTTAAATATCCAATATTTTCATCCAAAAAAGATTTCATTATCACCACCCAATGTGATTAATAGGCTTACAAACATTTTACATGGATCTGAGATAGGAATGAATTGGATCCTAAAATATGAAAGGACTCAAAAACATTATCCATAATTTGTTTAATGTTCTATACCAATGTATAAACACTTTTTATCCTTTGTAAACATATATTACTCCCAATAATATTCATTCTATAATATAATGGTAGATTTTATTTTAGAAATAAGGGCTTACATAATAATATAAATGTACTGTAAATAGTTTCTCTTCCTTATTTCATCATGAATAACATGACCTCTTCCATATAATTATCCGTGTTTAGTTAATTATTAATCTATTCAATAAAGCATGTATTTCCCTATATGAAATGAAAAAACAACTAAATTATCTCTTATAGAGGACACATATACACATCGACTAGTTTGGAATTTCCTAGAAAATGTTAAAAGGAATCCTCTTCATACACATACTAACAGTTTTGAGATTGAGACAAAACATAATTTATTTATTCTTATATACTGAAATCTGAAGAATACCATACCCATATAAAAGATTAATATTTAACAAATTATGTATATCAATATATCTTTGTAAATATTTTTTACTACACAAAACTCTAAATTATTGATTACTTAAGTCTTGTTAACATCTGTTATTGAAGTTATTATCAAACATTGATTACAACTAAAATTTTGATAACATTTTTTGTAAAAATTATAGTTAAAATATATATAAATTTCAAATAATATTGATTTATTATACATGTATCCACCCTCATTTTAATCCAAAATAATTCACATGATGTATTACATATATATTTTTAGACACATAATAATTTCCTAATGGATTATTTCATTGTTATAACCTTTTGATAAACATAATGAAAGTTGAATTATTTATAACAAATGAGATTGATAATATAGATTTTAAAAAGGGAAGTGGTGAATATAAGACTTATATAATCGAATTTAGGTGTTGGATCCCACATGATATGATCATATAAGGACTAATTAATTATATGATACCAAAAAACCATATATATATCTTGATTTTGAATGCTAATATATAGATAATAATTTTCCCTCATAAATGTGAATAAACTCGTAATTGTTTTATAGGAGACCGTCATATGTTTTTTCATATATTTCATTATTCAGATGTTAATCTAAAAAGTTAATTATCTCTATAGATGAATAAAATGCATCTAAATTTATTTAAAAAAACAATTAATTAGATATTGTTAATTATAAAGATGAATTTGAGATCATAGGTTTTCCATGAAATAAAAAAAGAACCATTAGGCTCACCTAGAAGTAAGGAAAATATTGATTTTCAAGAGTTATAAAAATAAAAAAAATTCATGACTAAAATATATGAGTAAAAAAGTTGGAATAAATATGGTTGGAGTTAATGAAAAAGAAAGATGCTACCAATTCCTTGGAGGAAGGGAAACTATTACCACCATAAAATAATATCATAATAATGAAATAAATTATTCAATGATTTTTTTTTAAAATCATAGTGTGAACTATCATTTCATTTTACTATTTATTAATAACATATTAAAGAAAATATTATCATTTATTTTTTTCGCAATACCACATTCCCACATAGAATGATAATATATCTCTTCAATATTTCATCAAAATAAAAAATCCAATCATAATATAACGAAATTAGTTATCATAAATAATGAATGATATTATTAAGAGTCATCTCCCATCAAGTCTTTGAATTATCATTAAAAAATATAATAATTAAAAGATAATAATTGAATAATTTAATTAGATCATAATTGAGAAACAGGAAACGATTTTTAATAATAATATTACAAAATTAAAATAATAATAATTTTATATACCTTATATATATATTATATAGATTTAGAAATCCATGATTAAAATTACATGTAAGAACACCACACCCACACTACCCAATTCAGTGTCAAATACATAAATCATTTCGTAATATAACTGATACAATGTATAGAAAAATTATTTTAACAATTTATAATTAAAACATCAAATAAAATTATTGAGATACATACATATTGAATCCCATTTTATATTTAAATATATTGATATAAATAAATAAATATATATATATTTAAAAAAAATTATATAGAAAACCATATGTCATTCTCAAAAAATAGGAATTTTTCCAATTATGAGAAAACTTCTTATTCCTTAATCTGACGTTAACATGTACCTAAAAATTTTCCACAAATGATACACTTCTAGACATATCTTACATAATATAATTCTTCATAATCTATTGAAATAAAAAAATATGAACGGTGACCTAAAAATCGTATTAAGGGTAAAATAGAGATTAGTAGTCAATGTTTACATGTGACAATACATTGATCATATGATTTTGAAAACATGATTATATCTTTTTAATACATAACCAAATATTTATATACTGTAAATAATGAGTTATAGAATATTGTAAAAAGGAACTGAGCCATAAAAATTTGGAATAATTAATAAAAACAATGATTCATGAGAGCATATCATAATCATAAGATATATGATTGTGGAATATGAGGATGATATAATCAAATTTATTGATGATCAGTTCATTATTTAAGGATCAATTTATAGACATTCTTATGAGATAGATTCTCATGGTGTATTACAATTACTTCACATTAAAAAAAATAAATCGTGTTTCATGATTTATAATAATTAAATTCATCATATAAAGTGATTTGGTTAAATACACATATACCTTTTGAGATTAGACTACTCACTTGTGTGTCATCTTGGTATTCAGAAAACATTATATATACCCACTCCAAGCATCAACTAATCAATAATTTACCTTAGTATGTCTTGTGAAAATCTATGATATAATCCTTTTTCATGAGAATTGAAAAATTATTCAATGCATTAGAATGTTATAATGGACCCACTAGACATATAATAATAAAACACTCAAAAAATTTACATAATAACTTGAAATCATTAATTATCCCTTTAAATATTATTTAACCAATGATAATGAAATGAGATTCTTGATTAAAAATAAAACAACATCATCATAATACATAATATGAAAGGATGTGGATGGTATCATAATATTATAACCCTAATAAAGAATAAAAATAGTTACTGTAAATTTACACAGGTGATAAATATTTTTATATAGATAAAAAATATTATTTCAATATCAAGAGACAATGAATTTTAATTTTATTAACATATAGAAAAAATTAAAATAGAGATTTAATTTTCATTTTAATAAAATAAAAAAATGAAATTGAATATTTATAATTTATAATGGTCATCATGTTGCGAAATTATTCCCATATAGTAAACATTTTATAGAATTTTTTTACACTTTTTTAAAGGAATACAAAAACATAATGAATTTGGAATTTTAAAATTATATTAATTATAAATTATAGATAAAAAACTAATGAGAGTAAAATAAATACCGTTATAAATATTTTAAAAGAATAAAATAAAATTCATAAAACAATTGTGAAGAAAATATATATAAAAAAGGGAAATATTCCTAACCAAAATCATCACAAAAAAAAGTAAATAGATATTTCTAATAATTGAATGAGGAATCCATCAATGAAATAATAATGTTTACAAAATAAAAATCCAAATAAAAAATTTAAAATACAATATCAAAAATTATATCAGTTAAATACGAAAATAAGTTCATAACATGGACAATGAATAAGTGATATAACCTTATGAATTAAACTATATTTAAAAGTATCATTAACTCATAAACTCGTACTTTTTTTAGCTGAAAAGACTCTAAATACTTTATAAAAAATTCATACTTATAATTAATATATAAAATAACAATATTAAAAATTATTTCAACATATATCATTAACCTATAATTTTATATCATTTAATTGACAATAATCCTTTATTGAAATCATTTTTTTGGGTTAAATATTTTATTTTTTAGGCAATTTCTAATTAAACTTTTCTAGTCCATGCACCATTTTCAGAGTTTCATCGCTTAATTAATGTTCATGAATATATAAATCGCACCTTTTATAATTTTATATATTTTCTTTATTACACAATGTAACATATTTTAATGTATTATATGAGATATTTATAAATTCACATTTTTATTTATTATTGAATATAAAAAAGAAATGAATTTATAGATAAATATTCAGTTGAATTTTACAATTTACACATTATGAAAAAATATTAAATTAATAGTTATTATATAATATTACTGGTACATAAAATGCCTTAATCTTTTATTATAAAATCATTATAATAATTTTCATGTTTGTGGTAAAAACATAAAAAATAAAAACATTTTAAAACAAGAAAATTTGAATGAAAATGTTATGTTCTAACCATAGTATTACTTTCAAAATTATTATTTATGTTTGAAATATCTTATATATTATTAATTATATTCATTTTTTAATCATCCTTGTAAGGAGGTTATTAAAAATGCATCATATCAGATTGTGGTAGTGAATCTATACATGTATGAATAGGAGGTGAATCCATTTGTCAAAGGAATGACAATAAGGTAAACAAATATATATTTATAAAATAATTAGTATATAAAATATATGAAACATAATAACTTTATATATTTATATTACTATCTATGTATGATGATAATACAAAATGGAAAATATTTATTAATGGAAGTGGTTGCATACATGTAAGCATGAGAATGGTTTTCATTTTCTAATATATGTATTGGAGATAACTAATAGTTGTAGCATTAACATAACAAAAAATTTTTATAGTAAATATAATTATTTAATATTGAAATTATTTTTATAGAATATTAGGGGAATATTTAAAAATAAAAAAACCTAAAAATGGTCGATAAAAAAATATACCTATTTCTTGGAGAATATCATTTAAATAACATTGGTGATCCTTGAATGGGTCATTTTGGAAGAAAATAATCATTAGGAAATTAGTATGAGATTCAAGATGGTGTTTGGGAAAAATAATTGTTGAGATAAAGTGCTCATGTTTTTGTATAGAATTTATTATAGGAGGATCCCTTTTACCAGCGAGGGGATAGGAACCCTAGTAAAAATACCTAAGGATATTAAAATATAATAAATGTCTTTATCATCGAAATTGGATCTCATTTAGTCCCATTTGGAATATAAGATGATGAATGGTCTAAATACCCTCAAGAAAACTAATTAATAATTTTTTTGACATATTTTAATACTTTTCTATTAGGTTAACCCCCATCAACACTTTTAACTCGTACTGTGGTAACAATATTTTTATCATAGTATAAATTAATAATGAATAAAAAATGAAAAGTAAAATATAAAATGATTTTAATTTTTTGATAAAAATATTTCAATTAATTTTAGAATATTTTATTGAATAATTTCTAAAAACTAATTTTAGTATATGTTCCCAAAATGAATTGTAAGTTTTTTCTAAGACAAAATTATATTTTAATAATAAAAATGATTTTATGTAAAAATAAATTTTATTTTGGATCCACCTGGAAATAATTTTATTATTAATAAATATTAAGACTTATTTTACATTCAAAACAAATAAAATACAAAATGAAACATGTGAATTCCCTATTACAATAGTAAAACTAAAAATAATTAAATTATAAAATCTTCATAGATTTCATATGTGAAAACATTTAAATTTGTTTATGAAATATGATAAAACACATATTTTTTCTTTGAAATGTTTTCATAAATATACTTATCTGTATTATATCATGATAATGTCATGATATTATGGTATTTTCAAAATCATAATTTTTTACAATGAAAATATCAAAATATTTTTAGAAAATAACAAACATTTTCTATATGAATATTAAAAAATTTAGTTAATTTTTTAAATTTAAATTAAATAATTTAGAAATATAGAATAAAAATTTATATATAATACACAAAATGTTCTCCACAAAAATTTATTTATTATTAATTAAATTTAAATTATTATATTTTATAATTTATTATTTAAACATAATGAATAAATTTTATTAATATTTATTATAATTTCTCAATTATATTTTATTGATATTTTTTTATTAAATGTAATAAATTTAATGATATTATATTATACAAAAATACATTTAGAAATAGTCTCTTTAGAATCAATTGTATTTTGTTATATAAATATTTTTCTTTTTTAAATTTTTTTCATTTAAATATATAATAATTGACATAGTTTTTTATACTTTTAAATAATTATTAACTAATGTTAATTATTTTGTACATCAACAGCTATTAAACACATATAATTTATTAAATGAAAAAATATTCTAAAATACTTAGGTGTTACATTCCACCCCCTTTAAATAGATTTCACCCATGACATTTTTTATCATGTAAAAATGAAAATATCTATGGTTATCCCAAATATAGTGAACACATAAGTTGATATATTAGTCATACAATCATTGATAAGACTAGGAAACTCATATTTATCCTTACAATGAAAATTTCTAGGAATTAATGTTTCACCCCCAAAATTAGACCTATATACCTTTTATAATGATATATTATGACTCATATAATGGATGCAATTTCATTGGGTATTCAAACCCTTGAATAAATAAAAATTAATTTAAATTATACATTCATACCATATAAATTGATATAATATCTTTAATGAGGGATATAATCTATGAAAATAATCACATTAAATTGTAATAAATAAATAGTAGTATGAATTATAGGAATAAAATTCAAAAAAACTTATATTAGAATTTGGTTACACTCATAATATGAAATCATCAAACAACTATAATGTTTCATACATAATTAGGTGTTTATTAATTTTAATTACTATTTGAAACCCCAAGAAAACACTCCATATATAAAGGAGTCAGTCAATATAGAATCAAATACGAAATTAACAGTTCTTCATTGAATTATGAGTGTAATACACAATACTTTTTCATCATGATCCAATTTTGAATTTTGGATTTATTGATCATTCCATTGCTTCTTATGATTATGTGGTTTTGGACATTGACTGTCTCCCTTAAACTATTCACAAGGTACACTTGTTTTCATAATTTGCATACTCTTTACAATTTAATCATTATAGTGTGAGTGGTAACTTAAGATCGCCTATTACACTTTTCTGTTTTATTAATTTTTTTATTTATATCTTCTCATAATTCACTATCTTGATGACATTATCATCCACACTTGAATAGTTTACATGTTAAATGAAATATTTTACAGTATGCTTCGAAAAGTATTATTTAAAAAAATTCTTTTCATTTGTGGAATCATTCGAACTTATGTAAAACTCAACTGGTATATTGTTTGATTTTTTTGAATGACTTAAGGGGTTTTTGTTATTGGTTATATCTCAAGATATATGGATATGAATAAATTGGATATTTTCATTATAGGTACTGTAGATACCCGAAGCTTGACGTACATGAACATTACATTACTTTTTCGGAATACATAGTACATAACCAAAACACACACACAAGGATCGTAATAGTTTAGTGTCTTTGGAATCTCGGAATAAAATCTTCTAATCGTGGTGAAAGATCTTCAAAATCTCCCATAAAGATCTTCCTTTTTTTACCTAAAACCTTTCTTTATATTTTGGGGAAAAGAAAACATAAAAGGGTGAGCTCAAATGCTCAGTAAGGGTAAACAAAAGAAATATCAATCACATCGTATTCATAAGAACATAACATTTTGGAAATCATAACCTGCAAAAGAGAGCATAATTTCATAACATGGGATAAATCATGGTAGTGAAATGTAATCACAATAATCATAACTTAAAACATGAAACATTGTGTCATTCACACATAATCATAGAGAATCATTTCTTGTTAGTCAAGACTCATTTCCAAGACTATCTTAGTGGACAAAGTCCCTTTCTAAATCGAGTAACCCTCGTTTCGGCCCTGTTTCATTCAACCGGTATAACCTACCATTCCAGCCATGTCTATCTCATGAGATATAAAATCATTACCCAATGCATTGGAGGGAGATATAGGTCCCACCCATCCCATAATGATACCATTTTAATGTGTGCCACAAAATCATAAATTATACATCATATCATAACCCATGTAATACAATTGGGAATCTTAAACGTCATGACATCATAAAATAATTCATATAAGATAAAGGGATTCATAAAAATATTTCAATCACAACATAATCAAATCCATGTAATAATAGGGATATAAACAGAACTCAATATTATCTTAGATGGAAAATAATTTTGATAAAACACTTGAACTCCATTCTTGAGGAAAATATCCTTTCTACTTCAAAAACACTTTTCATTTCTTAACATGTCATTAAATTTTAAACTAAAAGATTTTGATTAAAAATAAACATGAAAACCTGTAAAGTAAGCTTCTTGGAAATAATGTTTTAGAAATCCATTCATCCCGTATAAGTTAAAAAAACATTCTTCGTAATTTTGTCGGAAAAGTCAAAAAAATCACCTCGTATGAAAAACGTCAAAAGATTCCTTTCATATTTTATACTAAAAACTCACCGAAGGGTAAAATTGGATTTAAACAATTGTATTTGGATGGAAATAATATTAAATAATGAGGAAACATGGATTTGGATGATAAAATACACCCCAGTAATTACCAAAGTAAAAACAATCTCGGATAAAAATGAGATTGTGATATTTTCCCTTACCTTAGGTCCGATTTGCTTCGTATGTGTCCGAACCTCCTGTATAATGATTTAAATAATGTCATTGACTTATTACAGAATCATATTCACTGTTATGATATCATATATGGTTCACTTATGACTTTATATTACCCGTTCTTTTGTAAATTCCATGTTAAAGAAGCGTTTTGGGTAAAATCGTTTCATTTATCGTAGGTGTTTTGACTTGTTGTTCTTGACATTATTATTACTTATATCATGATTTACTTACTTCCAGAATATATAATATGATTTATATATCATATATATTCAGTATATATATATATATGATAGATAAATGAAATGAAAAACACCGTTCATGGAGACGGTAGTCCGTACGTACGCATGAACGCTGTTTTCCTTTCCTTATTGTCTTGAATGGAAGTAAGTAGATGACATACATATACATATATACATAAATCTAGTAGCTTTATAATGTCATATATTTCATTATTATTTATTATATATACTTTTTAATCATTCTTAAATGGTTAACATGGAGAATGAATCTCATCACGTCGTGGAGACGGTATTCCGTACGTACGCATGCGCGGTGATTTCATTTTTCCGTAGGATGGATAGAAGGTTAATTAGAGTTGTTTCATATTTATAATAACATATCAGTATATAAGAAATACTGATGTTATTACTTTATCATGAAACAACTAAAGAAGAAGAAGTTGAAGAAGAAAGAAATTGTAAAGATCTGTAATGGATATTACCACTTCTTTGAAACGCCTCTTTAAATCCTCCACATAGGGAACTATGATTGGTATTTGAAGAAGACCAGGACCTCTAGGATTATTCTAGGGATTTGGTGAAGGGATTTTGTCAGGGGTTGGCCGAGCTTGAGTGCTCAAATTGGTGTGAGGAGGAGGGTGAGGAGGTACCCTTTTATTAGGGAGGAGAGGGGCACCTTAGGAATCTCTCAAAATATTACTTTATATTAAAGTCAAAATAGGTTTATAATGGTTCCAAAGGGTCTTATTTAGAAGCTAAAGTGGGGAGGGGTCGAAATCCTATCATCCAATAAGATTTAGACAAGTTTAGGGTATTATTTTAACCTTATAAATTAGATTAACTCTAAGTAAAATAATTTATCTTTTACCGTGTTTTTTTGTTTTCTTTCACTATATGGTTAATACACTTACTATAACATGCCAAACGAACCCCAAATTGTTTATTATTAATATATATATCCTTATCTATGTCATTTGGCCGAACCTTAGATTTTTAGGAATAAAATAACAATTAATAATATAATATTTTATTTCAAAACTATTTTCTGTCAATTTTGACACTATTTGATATATGATTTTTGTGAAAGTCATAACAGAATTATATGTTCTAACCAAGTTAATTAAATCAACACTAATATATCATAGTAACCTAGAAAATTAGTGGAATTCATAAAAAGTATCAAATTACATTCATTTGATCATTTATAACATCAATTATGTTAATATTTACTTAAAAGGGTAATTACTGCATCATCGTTGTGTCATAAATAAATTAATTTATTTAAAGTCTAAAAATTATAAATAAACTATCATTATGTAGGAAATATTTTTATCTTTCTATGGAATATTTATAGTTGAATTTATCTTCTGTATAACCCCATATTAAAAATGTTTTAGTTATTAAACTTTGATTTTAACTATTTTAACTATTCATTAAATAAAATAATATTAAATGTCATAATCTAATCCAAGTGGACCTAAATGGTCATATTATATTCATAAAGTTGTTTTTGGTCGAATTATACTTATCCAATAGAATTAGGACATGTTTTAGGGTAATAGTAATATCATATTTACCCTTAGTTACCCTATTTACTATTAATCGTGGTAAAAAAAAGTAAAAAGTTACTATTCACCAAAAATTATTTTCATCTCATTGAACCAAATTTTAGTCCTTGATATTAACCGTGTCTGTCGGATTTTCGAAATTCCATTCACAGAAGCGGTAAAATTATGTTTTATGCAAAATTCAGTTTTTAACCTACCACTTAGTGGTTTCACTATTAATCAAAAATTGAAAGTTTTTAGAAAAATGCCAAAATTTCATCCTAAGCTATATTTCATATTCCGAATTCAAAAATGAAGTCTATTTTACCAAATTCATAAAATAGAAATTGCATTAATTAATTTTATAATTAAATCCCACTGTTAAAACAAATAGCGTGTTTTTAGGAAATAATATCTATCAAAAGATTGACACTTGATTATGTCTGGTTTAAATGTGAAATTACATCCAATGACGAACATTGTATTAAATTGTAAAAATATATTATAAATATACTTTAAAACCACTCAAATTAATGATTTATGGCTATTAATTATTTCGATTAAAAAAGTTGTTTTTAATTATAATTTAGTAATTTTCACTATTCATCAGAATATGAAAGTTATCTGAAAAGTACCAAAATTTCACCTTAGGATAAATTCGATACTCCGAATCAAAAAATGAAGTCCATTTTGAGAGCTAAAATTTCTAAAATTTAAAAAGTGGTTATTACTATTCATAACGGCTAGTTTTAATAATATTTTAATAGCATATCGTTGTTTCGTGAAACTCAGTATTACGTACTACACACGTTATCGAGGAAGGTTGCGATTGAGTGTAATGAA
The DNA here is from genome assembly GCA_963277665.1 of Viscum album. NCBI lineage: Eukaryota > Viridiplantae > Streptophyta > Magnoliopsida > Santalales > Viscaceae > Viscum > Viscum album. The sequence goes on from OY728146.1 coordinate 1,274,393,202, forward strand.
AGGCAAGTCAAGGATGCGTGTTGTGCAAGATCCTTTTTGTGTTTCGTACAACACAAGACATTAGTGAAATTAAAAAGAATATTTTTCATAAAATCTTGGGCTGTTACATTCTACCCCCATTAAAATGAATTTCGCCCTCAAAATTCGTCGGGGTTATAAATGGTTTACTATTCAAAAGTTTCTTTAATAGAAACCCACATCGTAAAAAGGAATGCCAAAACCAATATTTTAAAACAAAAGTATGAAACTTAACGGTTACCCAAATAAACTAATCATTGGGTTTCCACATAGGTGAAAATATGGATATGGAAGAAAAATCTAACCATCGTGTTCTGATGGCGAGTGGTAGAGAACATGGCTATGGAAAAGACAACAATCATAAATCCATAAATATGTGACGATCTAAGGTACCATCTGATTCATCAGGTATAAGATCACTAGGACAACATTTTTGGTTTTCAAGATCATTTCCCTAAAGTTGAAAATTTGAAATATAATAAATACTTTCTTTATTTTGGTACAATCTCACTGTTGTTCATGCCTTGAACAATTTCCAATTCATCTCTTAAATAAATGAAGTTGAATTTGTTATTCGTGAAGTGTTAGCAGATCATGTGATAGAATGACGGGTCATTCCATCTATCTCAAACAAAAGGTTAGCAAAAATTTTATACATAAGTCGATCTATAGTGAGATTAATCACATATGGTTCCTAAAATGGACTTATACTTCATATATCATACTGCTTAATATAATAATACTAGTTTCTACTAAACAGGGACTTCCTGTAGGCCAGTGGTAGGCGATAAAGGCCCGTCGCACTTCGGTTGTGGGTTCGATTCCCACAGCCTTGTTCGAAGCGATGGGCTATCGCCCGTCCTACTGGTTGTCCTTTTTCTAAAACTACATTACTATAACATCCCATCAATAATATCGAAAAAAAACATCCATCCTTAAACAATACTCACTTATGTCCAACATAATCCATTTCAATCTTTAGGCTTATCCATAATACTGCTGTCCACTCTCATAACATAGTGAAAACGATTACCAGAGATTTAATACCATCGTTGATCCCCATATATCATAAGATATGTTTTCTTGGTCACATTCCAAACATTCAAATTCCTTAATCATGTATTCTCTTGAATACCTTAGTGAAAACATGAATGCAGTTTAAAGTTAACACTTTCCACATACCAAAATCCTCAAAATTCTATATACTCAAACCATGATATCACTTAGTCCTTATATCAATCATGAGCTCATGAATACTATTAAACATTTCATTTTCTCGTTTTCTGTTAATTATGCTTATATCATCTTATTTCCAAAAAATTTCTCAATCACTTTGAATACCACATCAATAAATATTCTAATACTCAATGATACAACATTATTTTGGAATCCCATTACATAAACACTTAATCATTCCACCACATCGTTGTCATATTCAACATTGCCAATAGTGATCGCATGTGACTTCCCATTGTCCTTTGCCTTCAGTGGTTGCTCATGTTGATCATCACCAACCCTTGGATTAGGGCATTTATTAGCATAATGCCCCATTTCCTTGCACTTGAAGCATTGAAGTGTTGGTGGTGCGTTCTCTGCAGTGTTTGATTTATTCACATCATTAGAAACCCTTTTTCCATTACTTCGACACTCAGCTCATCGATGACCTTCTTTTCCACACTTAAAACATTTTCTAGTCCCTTTAAGGCAATCTCCACCATGCTTCTTTCCACACTTTGTGCATAAGGAAACATTCATCTTATTTTCACCATTATTCTGAGATTTCTCCTTGAACTCCATCTTTCGTTTCTTGTCAAAACCGTGAGATGGATATGTAACACCAACTTCCATTTCTACCTTGATAGCACAACGCACAATTTCATTATAGCTACTGAAGTCTCTTATAGCTAATGCCCTTCGAAGACTTGGTTTTAAGCCACTGAAAAATCGATCAACTTTACTTTCAGGTTGGATGATAATGCCAGATGCATACCTTGAAAGTCTTGTAAAATTCTCTTCGTATATACAAACAGATTCATCATCCTTTTGCTTTAGTTCAAGAAACTCCTTATCCATCTTTGTTCCTAGAATACGAGGGAAGTACTTATTGAAAAATACGTTCTTGAACTCGTCCCATTCCATGGACTCAATTTCATCTCTTTGCCTTGTATTCTTGATAAGATTCCACCTTTGATCAGCTTCACCTTCCAAACGATATTCTGCTAAGATGACTTTATCATGTTCAGAACATTGAAGAACTGAAAATATCTTTTCAGTGGTACTGATCCATTGTTCAGCAATAAGTGATTCAGAAGACCCGCTGAAAGAAGGTGGACGTTGCCTCATGAAGGACTCAATAGAATATTGTTTCCTTCTCTACTCATTTGGAAGTCCAGAATGATTCATAGCTTGTGTAAGTATAGCAATAAGATTTTTCACTCCATCTCCCATAACATTTGTTTGTTCAGGAGGTCAATCATTGCATTGCCCATTGCATTGATCAACACGGTTCTTTGGGGTTCCAGCCATCGTCTAAAACCCAAAAAGAATAGTGTGAGAGGAAAAAATCATGCTAGGGAAAACAACATAATAAAAGTGGAGTATCCTCAATATCTAACATCTTAGGTTAAATTCTATGATCGTTACCATAGTTCTAGGACTGTATCCTATACGTATACTAATCCTTAGGGACATCCCTAGACATACCTTATAAATATCTCTAGGGATCTTACTAAAGTTCTGGCATCCTAGTTTCCAAAGGATGACTAAACCTTTCCTCTGAAACCAATTGTAGACACCCGAAGCTTGACGTACATGAACATTACATTACTTTTGTGTAATACTGAGTACATAACCAAAACACCCACACAAGGATCATAATAGTTTAGTGTCTTTGGAAACTCGGAATAAAATCTTCTAATCGTGGTGAAAGATCTTCAACATCTCCCATAAAGATCTTCCTTTTTTTACCTAAAACCTTTCTTAATATCCTGGGGAAAAGATAACATAAAAGGGTGAGCTCAAATGCTCAGTAAGGGTAAACAAAATAAATATCAATCACATCGTATTCATAAGAACATAACATTTTGGAAATCATAACCTGCAAAAGAGAGCATAATTTCATAACATGGGATAAATCATGGTAGTGAAATGTAATCACAATAATCATAACTTAAAACATGAAACTTTGTGGCATTCACACATAATCATAGAGAATCATTTCTTGTTAGTCAAGACTCATTGCCAAGACTATCTTAGTGGACAAAGTCCCTTTCTGAATCGAGTAACCCTCGTTTCAGTCCTGTTTCACTGAACCGGTATAACCTACCATTCTAGCCATGTCTATCTCATGAGATATAAAATTTTTACCCAATGCATTGGAGGGAGATATAGGTCCCACCCATCTCATAATGATACCATTCTTATGTGTGCCACAAAATCATAAATTATACATCATTGCATAACCCATGTAATACAAATGGGAATCTTAAACATCATGACATCGTAAAACAATTCATATAAGATAAAGGGATTCATAAAAATATTTCAATCCCAACATAATCAAATCCATGTAATAATAGGGATAGAAACAGAACCCAATATTATCTTAGATGGAAAATAATTTTGATAAAACACTTGAACTCCATTCTTGAGGAAAATATCCTTTCTACTTCAAAAACACTTTTCATTTCTTAACATGTCATTAAATTTTAAACTAAAAGATGTTGATTAAAAATAAACAGGACAACTTGTAAAGGAAGCTTCTTGGAAATAATGTTTTAGAAATCCATTCATGCCGTATAAGTTAAAAAAACATTCTTCATACTTTTGTCAGAAAAGTCAAAAAAAGCACCTCGTATGAAAAACGTCAAAAGATTACTTTCATATTTTTTACTAAAAACTCACCGAAGGGTATAATTGGATTTAAAAAGTTGTATTTGGATGGAAATAATATTAAATATTGAGGAAACATGGATGTGGATGATAAAATACACCCCAGTAATTACCAAAGTAAAAACAATCTCGGATAAAAATGAGATTGTGCTATTTTCCCTTACCTTAGGTCCGATTTGCTTCGTATGTGTCCGAACCTCCTGTATAATTATTTAAATAATGTCATTTACTTATTAAAGAATCATAATCATTTTTATGATATCATATATGGTTCACTTATGACTTTATATTACCCGTTCTTTTCTAAATTCCATATTAAAGAAGCGTTTTGGGTAAAATCATTTCATTTATCGTAGGTGTGTTGACTTGTTGTTTTTGACATTATTATTACTTATATCATGATTTACTTACTTACAGAATATAAAATATGATTTATATATCATATATATTCAGTATATATATATATATAAGATAGATAAATGAAATGAAAAACACCGTTCATGGAGACGGTAGTCCGTACGTACGCATGAAAGCTGTTTTTCATTCCTTATTGTCTTGAAAGGAAGTAAGTAGATGACATACATATACATATATACATAAATATAGTAACTTTATAATGTCATATATTTCATTATTATTTCTTATATATACTTTTTAATCATTCTTAAATGGTTAACATGGAGAATGAATCTCATCACGTCGTGGAGACGGTATTCCGTACGTACGCACGCGCAGTGATTTCATTTTTCCGTAGGATGGATAGAAGGTGAATTAGAGTAGTTTCATATTTATAATAACATATCAGTATATAAGAAATACTGATGTTTTTACTCTATCATGAAACAACTAAAGAAGAAGAAGTTGAAGAAGAAAGAAATTGAAAAGATCGGTAATGGATATTACCTCTTCTTTGAAACGCCTCTTTGAATCCTCCACATAGGGAACTAAGATTGGTCTTTGAAGAAGACCAGGACCTCTAGGATTATTCTAGGTAAGTGGAGAAGGGATTTTGGCAGGGTTTGGCCGAGCTTTAGTGCTCAAATTGGTGTGAGGAGGCGGGGGAGGAGGTACCCTTTTATAAGGGAGGAGAGGGGAACCTTAGGAATATGTCAAAATATTATTTTATATTAAAGTCAAAATCGGTTGATAATGGTTCTAAAGGGTCTTATTTCGAAGCTAAAGTGGGTATGGGTCGCAATACTATCATCCAATAGGATTTAGACAAGTTTAGGATTTTATTTTAACCTTATCAATTAGATTTAACTCTAAGTTAAATAATTTAAGTTTTACCGTGTTTTTTTGTTTTTCTTTCACTATATGGTTAATACACTTACTATAACATGCCAAACGAACCCCAAATTGTTTATTATTAATATATATATCCTTATCTAAGTCATTTGGCAAAACCTTAGATTTTTAGGAATAAAATAACAATTAATAATATAATATTTGATTTAAGAACTATATTGTGTCAATTTTGACACTATTTGATATATGATTTTTGTGAAAGTCATAACAGAATTATATGTTCAAACCATGTTGATTAAATCAACACTAATATATCATAGTAACCTAAAAAATTAGTGGAATTCATAAAAAGTCTCAAATTACATTCATTTGAGCATTTATAACATCAATTATGTTAATATTTCCTTAAAAGGGTAATTACTGCATCATCGTTGTGTCATAAATAAATTAATTTATTTAAAGTTTAAAAATTATAAATAAAATATCATTATGTAGGAAATATATTTATCTTTATAATGAATATTTATAGTCGAATTTATCTTATTTATAACCCCATATTAAAAATGTTTTAGTTATTAAACTTTGATTTTAACTATTTTAACTATTCATTAAATAAAATAATATTAAATGTCATAATCTAATCCAAGTGGACCTAAATGGTCATATTATATTCATAAGGTTGTTTTTGGTCGAATTACACTTATCCAATAGAATTAGGACATGTGTTAGGGTAATAGTAATATCATATTTACCCATAGTTACCCTATTTACTATTAACCGTGGTAAAAAAAAGTAAAAAGTTACTATTCACCAAAAATTATTTTCATCTTATTGAACCACATTTTAGTCCTTGATATTAACCGTGTCTGTCGGATTTTCGAAATTCCATTCACAGAAGCGGTAAAATTAAGTTTTATGCAAAACTCTGTTTTTATCCTACCACTTAGTGGTTTCACTATACATCAAAAATTGAAAGTTTTCAGAAAAATGCCAAAATTTCATCCTAAGCTATATTTCGTATTCCGAATTCAAAAATCTAGCCTATATTACCAAATTCATAACATAGAAATTGCATTAATTAATTTTATAATTAAATCCCGCTGTTAAAACAAATAGCGTGTTTTTAAGAAACAATATCTATCAAAAGATTGACACTTGATTATGTCTGGTATAAATGTGAAATTACATCCAATGACCAACATTGTATTAAATTGTAAAAATATATTCTAAATATACTTTAAAACCCCTCAAAATAATGAATTATCACTATTAATTATTTCGATTAAAAAAGTTGTTTTTAATTATAATTTAGTAATTTTCACTATTCATCAGAATATGAAAGTTATCCGAAAAGTACCAAAGTTTCACCTTAGGCTAAATTCGATACTCCGAATCCAAAAATTAACTCCATTTTGAGAGCTAAAATTTCTAAAATTTAAAAAGTGGTTATTACTATTCATAACGGCTAGTTTTAATAATATTTTAATAGCATATCGTTGTTTCGTGAAACTCAGTATTACGTATTACACACGTTATCGAGGAAGTTTGTGATTGCGTGTAATGAAAGGCAAGTCAAGGATGCGTGTTGTGCAAGATCCTTTTTGTGTTGCGTACAACACAAGACATTAGTGAAATTAAAAAGAATACTTTTCATAAAATCATGGGCCGTTACAGGTACCTTGTCATTTGGTTATACATGATGATGATTGTTTCATTGTTTATAACATTGGTTGTTATGGAAATAACCTATGGTTCATTCAATCGACAAAAATGAAAAAAAATATTATGATCAAGAAAAAATAATCAAACTAAATAATAATATTTTAAGAATACATAATCCAATGGTGTCTTATCTAATTAAACCATCATTCTAAAACATGTCATAATCATTGTAATTAGGAAAATTTTACTCAACATCCATTCAACATATATTGAGTTATGTTTTATCGAATTAATTTTTCATGATATTTTTAACCATGTTCTAAACACAAAAATCATTGAATCCTATACCCATAAAATTAAATACATCCTTTTCCCCAAACATCATTGAACATATACCAATAAAAATATACCTTGATTGTGTAAACATCCAAAACATATTAATAATTTCCCAAATTAATATAAATATCATATACCTATATCAAAATTAAATACCCAAATTAATTTGTACTTATTAACATACATTTGAAAAATCGATTAACACATTGTACAAATAGAACATAATTTGATTATCATCAAATGAATTGTTGACCTTAATGGTTATGTATTCCCTTCAACAAATATCCCTAACAAAATTATTCCTAATATGTAAGAAATTAGTGTAAGATAAGATTGGATAATCTATTTAAAACAAATCCAAAAAATCCTTAATAGTTTTAAAATCAAATTACATAAATCCTAAAATGGTATTTATTCCTATAAATTTATTAAAAACCATAGAAATATTAAATCATGATTGAAAAAAAAATTAAATTATCATAATCTAATAAAATTTTATATTTCAATTTTCACTTAGCGATGATATGATTCCAAAGAATATATCTGAAGAAAAACACATTTAGATGTCGTGTAGAAATTATAAATCATTGCATAATAGAAATATCCTTGATTATAACCACCAATTTTTAATCATCAATAATTAAATAAGAAAAAAAGTTAGTCACATACCTAAGTCTTTTTTATGTTCATTAATCTATGAAAAAATGGAATAAATTACTTATAAATGCCGATGAAATTGTCATAAAATGTCTATTTTCACATTATACTAGGATACTATTATTTCCCAATAACTCTTCAATATCTAATATAAAATTATCTACACAAGATACCCTTTTATACATATCTAATATAATATAATTATTTATAACCTATGAAGCATAAAAATAATAAGGTTTATCTAAAATGATCATTAAGGGTAAATATATTAATTACAAATTGAATATCAAAAGTTAAAATAAAATGATCATTCGAATTTGAGAAAATTATTCTATCTTATGGAAATATATTAAAAAAGTCATATTCCATAAATCAAAATTCCTGTCACAATAATTTCTCATAATAAATTCCATGAGTCATGATTTTACTAAACCATCAATAATAAATCATTATCTTTTATGGAATATATTACAAATATGATATATGATAATGGAATAAAAGTGTGTCACAAACATAAGAATATATAATCAGTTCATTTTTCTGGAATCCGTACTATGAATATCGTAGTGGATAGATTCCCATATTGGATTGGTGTCACTATCCATTTATATAAACATGGAAATCATATTTCATGTTTAACAACCACAAAATTCTTCACCTAGTAATATTAGGATAACTACCAATATTGCATCTTGGTTTGTTCCAATTTCCTGGGTATCCTCTAGGTAATTGGAAACCCTCATGTGTGACCAAATTAGGAATTGGTTAACCCCTCATGTTCCCTCTTTAGACTTGAAACACTATCCTCTTTACCCTGTGAGATCATAAGATATGACTCATTATGAAATGAAATGATGGTTTACAATGGAATCATACATCACATAAAAATAAACTATTCAAATACTAGACATAAATATATGAACAGATTCATGACTCCATGAAATCTTAATTCACCCATGATAATGAAATAAGATTCATGAAACATCCTTAAAGCATCATCATCAGAATCCAACCAGGGATATAAAGTTGATGGTATGATATGATCATATACCAATTGAATAATTGTAATCTTAAAATGAAATTTATATTAATGAAAAATACATTTCCAAAATAAATAATATTATCCATTGAAAATCAAGAGAACACATTCTTATATTTTGATGTTTTTTTAAAACATTTTAAAATATTTGGAATATTTTTTCATTTTTAAAAACATGAAAATATATAAATGAATAATGATAAATAATAATGAGAATGTTTATAATAATATTTTTAATGATGAAAACATATAAAATAATTATTTTAACACCATTATAAATAATGTAAAAATTGTATCATTTGGAAAATGAAAATAATATTCCTTAAGATTATTTCTGTACAAATTAAAATATAGTTTAAATAATAATGTTAATCGTATTTTAAAATTATATAATAACATATGTAATTTTTTTTGAATAACATGGATATGGTTGAGAATTATTCCTTAATAAAATGGTGAAATATTTTCATCATTAAATAAAAATATTCTCGCAAACTGATATTGTGCCAAAGTGTAAATATGGAAAGATTACTTCAAAACACCAAAAATAACAATAGTTTAGGAAAACACATGTATTTTATTATAAATAACATATACATTCCCAAAAATGGGAATTGAAAATAATAATTCAAATAAAAACCCGATTATGTCATATACTGTTAACAATTTAGTAATTTTTTAATAAAAAAAATAGAGAGCCGTATATGGATTTTTAAATCCCAATTTATTTAATGATACAATTACTAAATTATATTCATGGTTATTAAAAATAGAAAATAATATTAATTATGTAGTTAATATGTAATATGTATTAATTAAATAAAATTGATATGAGAAACTATTACGAAGTTTCATAACATTTAAACTATGAATACACATATGAAATGATTATCCTAAAAAAATGTAAATAGATATAAAAAAATGAATATAAATAATAAAAAATCAAATTTATTACACATATTATCTTGGAATAACATAGTCAATGGATATGTTGGGAAATCCAACGAATGGAAATTGTGATAAAATTATCCTTATCTAAGAATTCTTATTAGTATTAGATGTTCTAACATAAAATATAAAAAATTAATAAATATTATAAAAATATAATTTAAAAAAATTAAATAAATTGTAATATATATCATTCCATTATAAATTATTACTAGCAACCTAGTAGTTATTCTTTGTTAGAATCTAAATTTTTCTTTAACTATTCAATTTCCACATATGTATTATTTCAATTGTTATATTCCTTAAACCATGATCATGATTTCTTCCTATCAATAGAGTTATTTAATAAATAAATATTAGGTTATAAGTGGTTCAATTATGTCATGTGAAATATATCTGACTTACGTGTACATATCTCATAAAATAATTAAAAATTCCATTTTTCAGTTATTATAGAATTTATGAAAATAATTGATGATATTTGTAAGTATAATATTTAACATTAATACTATATAGTATGAAAACATAGTAAATTATTTATTGTTACAAAATATTACCTGTTTGTAAATTTCATTTATAATTAATGGAAAAAAATATAATAATATTCAAGTATGTGGTAATACCGAACGAAACAAAATCACATTATAATAACTATATCAAAAATAAAATGTTTTAGTATGATGATAATTTAAAATTTTCAGAATCATAATAAATATATATAGATATATATATATAATATATTCCTTATTTGAATTTTTTGAATCATCAATTAAAGGAGGTAAAAAAATGAATCACATCACTTTCTGGTGACGAGGTTCTTCATTACGCATGTGTGATGTTTCAATTTTTCAATGTAAGGAATGAATTAAAGTTAATCATAAATTTGTCTTTTAAAAATAATTAATATATCATAAATATTTTATTTATTTATTAAATCCATCATTATAACCACCTCTTATATATGTTACTGAAAATTAATAGTATTGATTCATAGAGGAGATAATCGGTATGTATACGTGAGAAATGTTTATATTTTCTATTAGATGGAATAGAGATAGAAAATTTTTTTACCATTAAAATTAAAAAAATTATACATAGTAAAGATAATGATGTAATTTTGTTAACATTATAACAAACGCATACCAAGACATTGGGATCTAGTTCTAATAACATAAACATTACATTGCTTTATTTGATACCAATAAATGTGACAAAAGTTTTTTGCTTTAAAAAAAATTAAAATTTAAATAGAAATAGAAGATCACTTACATACTTAAGGATGTTTTTTTTTATTTTTATAAATTAATAAAAAATATTATAAACATTGATTCATAAATAACTAGTTTCTAAAGATCTATGTCATCTCCCATAAACTTATCCACACATAAGACCCTAATAGACATAATTATTTAGGATCATACATCATAACATAGGGAAAAGGAAACATAATAATGGTGATATAAAATTAAAACTAAGGGTAATCATAATAATTAATAACCGAACATATTCAATGATCGAAATTTGGTCATAAAGTTATTTTGAAATATAAGAAATAATTTATACCCATCAACATGTAGATTATAAAACGTTAAACATTTTGTAATTATTTTACATAGGGAATAGTGATAGGAATCTATATTCACAAGCCATGTGATGTCAATATTTGTCAAAGGAATCATTATAATCACATATAAATCATAAATAAATAGTTTGGGTAGTTTGGAAAACTATCATCATATAAACCATATAGATTACATTCAATTTTAAAAACAATATAATCATCTTCAAAACAATTCTTACTTAATATGATGGACACATATCATGAACCAACCGTTCCTTGATTTTTTACGTAACCACACATCCTTGGTTTATAATGGAACCACCCTTCTTTGATTTACAATGAAACAACATATCTATTGTTTATAATCAAACAAACCGTCATGATATTCAGTTTTAGATTGCTATGAAATGAATATAGTACATCGAGAATAAATTTTATCAAAAATTTCACAAGGAAAATCTTTATTTCATTTATAACATGAATAACATGTGAAAAATAACAATTTATATGACAATATATTTATTTTAAAAAAATTACCATCAATAGAAATAATGAGGATTTAATATTTCAAAATATCCCTGTCATATAATATTTTCTATCAATGGATGTTGACATTAATTATTGGAAATACAATTTTAAGGATAGTAAAATAAAATTTATGGAAAATTCCCTTTTCACTCTAGAAATAAATTTTAATAAATTTCAATTAAAACAATTGATAAAATAATTTTCCTTAAAAATAATATAGAATATTTATATATGAATAATAAAATAAAATAATTTTTATAGTGGAAGGAATATCCATTTAGGTAATAAATATTTCAAAAAAACAATCTATTCCAAAAATTTATATAGATAGTCAAAAGTGACCAATTTGGAAAATAAAAAAAATAACATTTAACAAAATTAAAAGAATGTTGAGTATCGTGTAAAATATGTTTATGAAATTATTTAGGTTTACAGATTTTTTAGAAATAATGGACATTGTAGAGTAAAATAATTGATCTAAAAGAAGATAAAATATCAGTATAACTTTTCAATAATTTTATAGATGATTTATTAAAGAATAATGGTAGAAATATATATTAAATTTTTATTATAAATTCCTCACTATTGAATTATAAAATATATGTGGTTTATGATTATTAAATAATATGAATTCATATGAATTAATCATGAACATAAATAATCTAGAAAATAATAATGATAGTAACTTACTTCCTTTACAACTTTTGTATCATTTGAATCAACAATTATTTATATAATGAGATTTATATAGACCTTGAAATTCCATTATTTTCATAAAATAATATTCAAAAATTATATAATGAGGTAGTGTATACCCCCAATAAGGTAAAATAGACTATATAACATGAATAATATCATTGAAAAATTACATTGAGATAAAGAAAATGCTTTCAATTAACATTGAAAAGTTAATTAATCAATGGTTTGACTATATATAACTAATGATAATTAATATAAAATAATTAAAATACATTAAACAATATATATTTAGATTAACACAAAATCATGTAATAACAAATTCAATAATGAAATGTTATAATATAATAAATGGATATTTAATTAAGATATTCTTTACCATTTGCAAACATTCATGCTAAATACCCATGGATAACATTTTTTAAATTAAAACTAAAAATACAATGTAGAATGAATTATTTTTGTATATAAAACTGAAATGGGGAATTATATACACCATATTAAAAAATTTAAATGTATATTAGTAAATCAAACCCCAAAGAATGAAAAATTGAAACAAAATCTCTTACTTGGGGTCCAGAAATTAAATTTATTCCCATCTAATTATATTAAATAAAATCATTTAAATAATATAAGTTATGAAGAAAATATTATAGTTTTAATCCCTTATCATTAACTCATTTTTTAAATTAATTTTAATAAATAAAATTAATATTTAATCAGTTTAGTGCAAATTGCATATTTTGATGGTGTTCAGTTCATAATTATAAAAACAATTCTATCTGTTAACCATGTATGTAAGAGTTTTTATTTAATAATATCAAGAATCATAGAAATTAAATAATATATTTTTTATAAATTTATTATACATTTAAAACCAATAATTAAATATGTTTATGACAAAATAATTATTTAACAATAATGGTGAGGTCGGTCGTATGTTAAGAGGAGTAATGTTTCCATTTTTCAACAATCACAATAAAAAGAATATATTTTTTACATTATAATTATATAATAATATTTATTTTGTAAATATGATATTATTTATTTGAATATAATTTTATAAATAATCCATTTTCTATGGTGTTTAAATATGGGTCACATCGCTTCATGGAGGTGGTAGTCCACTCATATGAATGAATGATTTTATCATTTTTAAATGAATTTAAAGGGAAAAAATAGGTGATGTAATATCTTTTATAAACTAAAAAATTTGTATTATTATATTAATAATACCACTATAAATATTGGAGATATTTTAGAATGGTATTTAGGCATATATTCCGCAATCCAAAAGGATTTTGAAGTGTCACTAAATGGGGAGAAGAGTACCCATTTATAATAGAGGTAATGGGAACTTTGGGAATCTCCTAAAATATTAAATTAATATAAATTAATTAAAATTTTAAAATGATTAAAATTTTTTAAAGTTTGAATATACTATTATTATTTATCTATGTCCTATAATATAATAAATTTTTGACATGTTTAGATTATTATTGTACACTTGTATTTTGTAGAACCCAGGAGAACCCTCTTTGATTAGAACCATGATAAAAACATTTTTACTTATTATGGGTAAATAATAGTTTCTATAAAAGAAATATTTCCCCTTAATTGTTTTATGGTTTCCATTTTAATCTTTAACCCAATCACTTGGTTATATATAAGATTTTTTTGGAATTTTAAATAATTTAATAAAATATTATTGTCTATAAAATTAAACTTATTTCAATTGGGAAACTATTAATTTAATTTTAATTTAAAAAATAAATAATAATATGATATAAGTATATAATACTTACACATACATAATAAGTTATTTTTAACTAAAAAAATAATATCCAAAAATTATTATTTCAAATTATATTCCATTTTATAATTTAATAATAAGTTATTTATTTTTTCACTAATCAAATTTATAGTTTATGTTTAGTTCATAATAATTTAATGTAATTAATTCATCACTATCAATTATACATAAAATATCATGATAAAAATTCATTTATCATTCAAATTTATATTTTGATTTAAATATAACTTATTATTATCATTATATTAAAATTTTTAAAAGCATAAAATATAGGGAATGATATTTTTTACATTTTTATACATAAAATATTATATGTCTCAAAATCATGGAGAAATTGAAATGAGAAAATATATTATAACAATGGATGATTATGTAAAATATATAATTTTGATATAATATTGTGACATATTTTAGGATGATTTTTAGTTATTTTAATATTATATGACCCTCAATTAGTTGATTTACCATTAATACAGGGAAAAGAATTTATTATCGTAACTTTTCATAATGAATAAAAATAAAAGGGTCCTATTTAAAAAAAATACCCTCCAGATAGAAAATATTTATTACATTTTTAAGGATTGAAAAATTGAACTTGTATATTTTATTTTTAAAATAAACTAGATAAATGTGAGGAAAAAATGTTTTTCAATCAATTGAATTTTTATGTATAAAAATTCATTTATAAAAAATTCAAGTAAATGATAATTTATAAATTAAATAATTTTATTTTTTATAATAAAAATAATATAAATAAATTTTAAAAAAATCCAAAATAAAATATTTATATGAAAATTAATAAAATAAAAATACAGTTTTAAAATAGAAAACTATTTTTAACTATTTTTTTAAAAAATAACATTTTTTAAACATTTAAATATTTTACTATTTGATAATTTTGATAAATGATTTAAAAATTTATATTTATTTTATAAAAAAAATTCTAAAATTATGAATTTTGAATTATATAATTCAGTCATAACAAAATATGAATCCCATTTCTCTTTAAAAATATATATAGATAACAAAATGAAATTATTAATAATTGTGTTCTTATTTAAAATGAATTAATAAATATATTTTTATTTATTAGAATATTTTTATATATTTAACAAATTACATAGGCATATTAACACCAACCAATTTAATATCATGGTTATAAGATACATATTCAAATAATAATCTTTCCTTGATCAATTTAGGTTTTGTGTAACATGATGTATACTCAATAAAAAATATTCTCATATTAAAATATTATGAAATTGAATATATATTTATTGAATATGTGAAGGTCGTTTATTAATAATAAAAAAGAAAATGTCTGCTAAGAACAAATACCTATTCCATGGAAAATCTCTTTTAAAAACAACATAAGGCTTATTCGAAAGTTATTCTGGGATAAAAATAATCTCTATGACATGAATAGGAGAGTTTCATATATATAAGTGTAGATATAGGCCAAGATGAAGTGATAAAAATTTGTCAATAAGGGAGACTATTATTCCTTTTATATGTGACTTTTGTGACATCCTTGAAAATATTTTTAACATTAAAATATATCAATTGTTTTTATTATAGAAGGTAGTTCCTATTTAGTCCAACTTCAATGATATATTTTTTTATTCTTGTAACTCACATAACCAATAAGTAATGGAAATTTTTAGATAAATTTGAAGGTGTATCCCTTAGTTTAATCACATTGTCATACATGTTATCCTTTATCATGATAACAATATTTGTTTATGGTAATTATTCCTTATTCTCTGAGAATAAAGTCCATCTTATTAAATATTTTGAATATTATGATCCAAAATATAGAATATATGTTTCAGTATTATGTTTCTAAAATTTATACAAATTCTATTTGATTTAATTTATCAATATATAATGAAAAATTATCTTTAGAAAATTGAAAATTTTATGGATAAAATAATTTTACAAAAAAAACATGTATAATTTAATTACCATTAAATGAGTTTGATTATGTTTAATAAATAGAATCTTATATTTCTTAAAACTGAAAAAAAAACTAAATTTAATCAAATTTAATAGTAGATTAAAATATAAGATCCAAAAAAATATTCAAATAATAACTTTACATCGATTTATTATTTGACAATTATAGATTTCAATGTTCAAACTTATATTTTAAATGAATTAGATATCTTTTTTAATATAATTTTAGTATTTAAAAAATGTTTTATAAAAAATATATCCATTATTATATCATTATAATGTCATAAAATGACTCTATTTATGGAATATATATTTTATAATTTTCATATAATATTTTTAGAAAAATAAAAAAAAATGAACAAATGAAAATTTTGAAATAAAAAATTATAAAAAAGAATTAAATATTCAAATATTCAAATTCGACAATTTATTACATTATCTTTCAAAAAAAAATTTTTACATACAATGGAAATAATATTTTTATAATTTTGGTATCTAATTATAATTAAATTAATATCTATTATAGAATCATAAAAATAATTTACATGTTATTAGTTTATATAAATAATCATTATTTTAATTTTAGAAACTTTTTTATTGGTAATAGTTTTTCAAACATATCAAAATAATTGAAAATTAAAAATTTAACAAAAAATATCATAAGATCCTCTCTATAATCAATTATTTGTCCATAAGTGATTCTGATACCTTTTTACAAAGTACATTCATTTAATTTTCTGATAATGTCATTATTTTTTTATAGCATTAAATAATTATCCAATTTTTATTTATTTTGTATACATAATAAATTATTTAAAAAATGAAATTCAATAAATATATTATACTATAATACATCATAATGTCAAAGAAAATAAATTTTTTCTTTTAATTTTATTTTTTTATTACAAAAATATATTTTATATTTAATAGGAAGACCATTTTTTGTGTTTCACATGATTGGATGGATAATCCCATATATGTTTCTAGACTAATGGATAGTGGAAAAAATATATTTTTTATTAATTATACACCAAACCTTCTATTATTCCCTACAGATGATTCCCCCTTCAAGAAGCCATACTTTAAATAGAGTAGAAAATTATCAACACAAACTATGATATTTTCATGATTTAAATCACTTTTAGTGTAATAATAATGTGGTATATATTTAATGTAAATATTTTTAATATTTTATCTTAATCCTTAGAATCAGAAATTAGGAATATCAAATACCCTCATAAATATTTAAAACCACATATCTTATACATGACTAAAACAATAATGATCCATCCACCACCCTATATATAAAATAAAGTGAAAATATGATATCTAATGATTTACATAAAAAAATGAATACAATTCCACACCCTAGATATTTGGTTCATTTCACATTACCAAATCAAATAAAGGTGCATATCTCTTTCATAGGGATTAAATTCATGGAACACCCCGGATAGTGAAATTGATTACAGTTTTAATCTAAAAAATATATTTATCTAAAAATATTATATGTCTATAAGTATTCTCATCAAAATGAATAAAATATCCTTATAACACTTTTTAAGTCAAACATGCTAGTAAACTTGAAGTATCCTAGGAGTATACTATTCATGAATTCTATTTTAGAATGGGGCTTATTGGTATCTTATCGCATGGAACCTATACAAGGTATGCGTGATGTAAAAATTAAAACCAATAGTAGATAAAGAAAAAGTAGAATATTTTAATTTAATTAGTTGATTCTACTAGTATCAATATAGTGTATACAGACAATCTAGTTTAAATATCATACCAATAATAATTTTCTATTCCATGAATAAACACCTAAAACCATTTGAATGTAATCTACTAAATTCATTTTTTATAACGATGTTAATATAGGTGGGGTAAAATTATTAGTGGATAAATGTCCAAACAATAGTAGTATTAATTTGTAATAGTGAATTTAAAATAGAAATTATTATAATAGTATATTTATTAATATAATACATATATTAAATTTTTTATTTATGTAAATTAGAATCCTTAATTAATCAATCGGTAAGGTCAAAAATCTTATATACTGGGAGACCACCACCACAACACATGTTCCCCATATTACATATTTTATTAGAATGTTATAAATTAATTCTCAAATAATGATGAAATTGGTGGAAAATTACTAATTCATTGATTAATATTGAAAATTTTCTATTATGATTATATAACTTGAATCATATTATATTTACATGATAAAAATAATCATGTATAGTATAATAATATGATAAAATATTCTCCATCCAATATCATGTTCTACGTATATTTTAGTTTTTAGTAGTATTAAATATATTTCATGTGCCATTGATATAATTAAATTTAATAAAAATAATGAAACCAAAACATCCCCAATTCACATTAATCAATGACCTAAATATAATTAACACATTTCAATCTTATAGGAGCCTTATATATTTTTATCATGGATTAATTAATATAATTGAAGTACAATTTTTTCCATTTTTATGTAAAATTAATGGTTATTTATCCCAACATCATATGGATCTCATTAAATATAAACTATTTCAATATTTTATATATACATGTCCTGCATAATTTGATGAAATAAAATTATGGTTAAAATGAAGATCCAAGATAACTAGTTCATAACTCATGTCATTTTGTTATCTCTACCTATATTTATTTTAATCAATAAAAGAAAAAACCATATAATGAGTAATAAAAATAGATCCTTCATAAAATGAGGCATTAAAGTAAATAACCTATTTCCTTCCAATATTACACATGTAAAATATTAAATTTATGAATAATCTTTTATATTTCAATACTTCAACATCACTAATTACTAATAGATTGAAATAAATAATGTTTAACAACTATCTCACACTATCCCAAGAGGTTTTAATAATTATCAACAATATATAAGGATGTGTCATAGATAATATATCATGAATTTAAATATTCTAGTTGATATTATGTGTGGCTAGATGACATTACTATAAATAAATAGATATTAAAACATTCCATGAAACTAAGTTAATTTTCATGTCACTAATCATTGATCATAAATCCAAAACAGATTTAAATTCCTTGGTTAACATTATTTCATAAAAATCTCAAAATGAAAGGTAAAGATTAATTTATAAAAACATAATTAAATATCTCAACATCCCATATTTTGATTATAATGACATTTGAATATTTTGTAGTCTTCCACAATTTCAATAAACTCTAATATAACTAAGAGTTGAAATAATATTATTGAAAAAATATATATTCGTGTGCAATTACACAATCTATACAACATGAAGTAAAATGAATCATGTATCCTAAAGCATGAATATATCATAAATGTGTATAATATTTCTATTATCCAATGATGACATGGTAGTTTCTTCACCTCAAAAATTCATAGATGATTAGATATAAAACTCATCACTATATTATCTCACATTCATCATATTAAAATCCAACCGTGACTTATTTTATAAATAAAATATCAGTGTCTTTAACTACCAACAGTAAGGAAATTAAACAATAGACATGATGATAGTATAGCATCTCATTCAACAATTTTAATTATAGAACACCTGGCACAACCTATAAACACCTTGATGAATGTCTGACTATAATTTTTTATCCTCGTTTAAAACATTCCATAATATTTTTTATGAAATAAACGATAAATTCCATGGGGGATTATGATGCTCGATATATTTTAAGTAAATTTTTTTATTTATTCACTTATATAAATTAGGTTATATTTGGAATCATAATCAATGAATTTATTGAATTAATCTACAATAAATAAATAATTGTGTATTTCATTAACATCAATTTCAATCTTTCGATAACATTACCTTCTATCATGTCCATGTACAAAACAAAAACTTATTTAGTAATCTACATCACAAGTGAAAATTATATGAAACTATCGAGTATTACAATAGTTATCATTCATCACTAGTTGATGAGAAAATTTCAATTGACCAAAATTCCTCAACATGAGGGAAAAAATTAACCCCCTAATTTCAAAAAAACTTAACTCACTGACTGTGATAAAATTGGTGATCGCCCATAAAAATTTATGGAAAACTAAAAAATATCATAATGCTTAGTATGATAACCACATTAATTAGATCATAAATTAATAGTAATAAGTTGATATTAACATGGTAATCATCATTACTAATGCAGAATTTACTATCACGATGGTCGTGTAACCAATGAAAACTTCTACATACAGTCATAATAAACACACTCCTCCTCTAACCATACTACTCAAATAGTAAACTAGATTTCGAGGACCGGTACCACTATATATAAAGTGGATGCTAATATTTATATCTAGATAAAAAACCTCTACATCAAAACCAATGAAAACTCCAA
This sequence comes from Viscum album, assembly GCA_963277665.1. NCBI lineage: Eukaryota > Viridiplantae > Streptophyta > Magnoliopsida > Santalales > Viscaceae > Viscum > Viscum album. The sequence continues at coordinate 1,274,413,941 of OY728146.1, forward strand.
TTAATCAAATGAATTTAAACATAATGAATGATCAATTTCCAACCAATATTGATCAAATACCACTACATTAATTGGTTTATTAAAATAATTAAAATATCTAGTAAGAAATAATGAGTAGTAATTCATCATTCAGATTATAAATTAATATAAAATGAAATTTGGAGTGATATAAATTTTAAAAAATATAATCTATATGAGTAAGGCAGTACATGTAGTTCAAAAAATGATATGATTCTAAAAAAATAATGTGTAATTTAGTAAATGTCTTTATCCTTATTGTATTAATAAAAATTTAAAAGTTTTAAATTAACCATATAATGAAAATAAACATTTACTCAAATCATGATGTTATTTATATATTAGATGGAATATAATTTCACAAATAATGGTCTGTGTATAATCAGTCCATCCTTATAACCAATGTCTATATCATACTAAAATATATTAAAGATCCACCTCTAGGACATGCATCATGTTTCTTATACAAAATTTATCACTATAAATGACCTTCTATAAAACTTTATATAAATATAATTACAAAAAAATATTTTCAAGTAATAAATAATATTACCAAGGGATGAATCCTAGTAAGGGAATCCATGTTAGGGTTTTTAACCAATCATCAAAATCACTTATATTCATGGGTATCATATAGTGTTTAAAAAATGTAATCTTTGTATAAAAACATATCATTCTACCTATAGTTATATAAATATTCAACATGTAATTCAATTCATGTTCTTTATACTATGTTCATCAGAATAAATACTGAATATCTTCATGATCAATATTAGGAAATACTTTGATATGTGATGAATCAATCAACCTCATATAAAACATTCAAAAATAAGTTCCCAAAAAACTTTGTATCACATTTTTATTGAATATGAAATACTTTCATAATTAACTATGATACAATGATAAATAATCATAAAAAATGTTTAAAAATTCATATCTATTTATTCTAGAATAGTTTTTCCAAATATGAAATAATTCATATAAATCATTATATTAATATTATACAGCTCATGTACCAACATAACATTAATTTATAATTCATCTTATAATGTAATTTATTGACCCAAAGACTGCATCAACAATGACTGGAGTTAGTGGGTCACATGACCTCAATTGCGCCTACCCATACACCCTAAGTTAGTGACTGATATATAGGGTGTGATAGTGGTATAGAGGGGAGACTATGCCCTCTAATCAAAGTGGAAAAATGTATACAATAGATAACAATATACAAAAAATATGATAATAAAAGCATATATAAATAGGAAAAATATATAAAAAGCGTATAATTGTTAATAAATGAATAACTGATATTTGTACAATTGTTAATGAAGTATTTTTAGATACATGGATTCATGAAATGTGGATATAAATAATAGTAATATGGAATAATCATAAAATAATTCTATACACAATTTATAATAACGTAAAAATCGGCTCTATTAGCATCTCCACTTTATTCTCAGTTATATGCCCCTATGATCCACTAATAATTAATAATATCAACAACTTTTAGTTGGGCACTTTCCCTTATCTAAAACAATATGAATATAAATTTCCCAGGTGCCAAATGCATCTCTTTTATTGTATGAGATAAAATATCAGTATGCCACACCCAAAAGTTTGTAGAAGTATTCCAAATAGTTCATGTAACTAAATAATGTGGAATTTAAAATTAAATAACAAATAAATATGAATAAAAAACTTACTTTTTATGTTTCTATAGGACCCATGGAGTCTCTACCTTCAACGGATCAAATAAGGTATGAATTTCTTATTAGCTACTATATATAGTAATAATATATATATATATAGTATATATATATATATTGAATCCGCCTATATTAACCATGTATATGTAGATATAAGTGTTAATATCAATAGAAGACTTGTTTCTAGCTAGATTGTGGTGTAACAAAGAAATCCATGACAAGTGTAAGGAGACCATAATCTTACAAAACATGGTAGAATCCCTACATCTCAAAATGTGTGGTTTATGTCAAGCTCATCACTTTTGATGGTGATTTTTTCATCATGTCCTCACTATAATAAGGGACATGGAGTATAAAGACGACAATATAACTAGTTTAAATGGTGTTGGGTGTCATGCTAACCACAAAACGTATGGTATCATGATAAATTCATGATCAAGTGAACCCTTAACCTCTCTCCATAATAATAAAAAGGTTTAATTATATACATAATATAGTCATCTAGAATTTCAAATCATATATCTAAATATTAAAGAACAATTCTATTATATCATTACAATTCATATAAGCATTAATAAACCATAAGAAATAGGAATGGTTTGACAACACATTATAGAACAGTTCATTAATTAATTCTATTCATTTAAGGAAAATCAAACAATCATGTTTCAGCCATCCTATATAACTAAATCCATAAGATTAACTCACCATGGAATTTCAATTTCAATTTCGAAAGGATTAATTTAGTAAGGTTCCATGGTAAAATAAAATAATTTCTAACATATAACATTCTAATTTTTGGTTTTTGCAGACACCAATAAGATTCATTGTGTTCTATTAAACAGTTGTAGATCAATGAAAAATCCAATTAATATTTTGGAGGAAAAATTAAAAGAAATTTTTGTCAATTTAACAATTAAACATTTAAGGGAAATGAATTTTTCTCATCCAATTTTTGGACATTAATCAGATCTACAACCTCTAAACAAAAAAACAAGGCTCAAGAGTAGTTTATCTAGGTTAAAGGTTGAATTTGATATGAAAGAATCAATTAAACGGGTTTTCACATCAAAAGACTGTGTGAATCACAACTACATAGATTTGAATCACGATAACGCAAGGAAAGAATAGCGGGACCACCTACCTCAGGGTTGTATATGAATCCTTGCTTGATATCCGCCTCTGATTAGTATTAGGTTGGAAGATATATAATAAATACTCTATCACCTAAAATATAGGTAAAACAATACTATACCTAAATAGAATGGTGGATGTAAAAATAAACATTTATTGAAGGTAAGAGACTTAAAGAGTTTATCGAGATGGATATAATACTTTTAATGTATTATGATTTGAAGATAAGACAAAGAACATATCCCAAAACCTAGATTGATGTGTTTAGAATATCAAAAGATTAATATATATGAAATATAAATTGTCTAAGGGAAATAAAAAATTTATTAGAGTATATGGGTTACATAATGGATTTTCAGACTCTTCACCCTCAAAATAGGGGGCACATTGTTTTGCTGCAAGGTTTGAGAAAACCATGCACAAACCATGCTATATTCATTTCATTGATGTGGAACATCTCATAGATTGGTGTATGGTTTGTAAAACAATGTGCATTGAATATATAATTTCTCTATCCTAAACCAATATAAGTCCACACTAGTGTAATCATGTGGTCACATGATTGATGAAAAACCATGTGGGCACTACTACCCCATTGTCTATAAATACACATTCATGGAAATAGTTTGGGATGTGAAAAAAAATTTCTGAAAATATTGTGGTGTGATATATTCTACCAATTTTAGGGATATGGTCTCTTAATGATCCGCATATGCAATATATCCCTCATTGAGTTGATTAATAATTATTACTAGGTTTGTTTAAAACAGAAATAACCCAAAAAATATAATCACCTACAAGATAAACGAGTCATTACAACCCCATCATAAAGACATATGTTCCTAAATTTTCCATTGGAGTGTAAATAGTAATAATCATCAATCAGTTCTAGACACTAATCTCATACATCATCTTCCCATTTCAAAGTCTCAACATGAATCCAGTCATGCTTCCATTGAAACCATACCAAAGGCACTGAATTTCCTCAGAGTGAATTCACAATCTAACCCTCACTATGAATATGATAATCCATGATGATAGAATCCACATCAAGCCCAACCTTATCAAGATGAAATATTTTTTATAGGGCTATTTAGTATTATTTATGTTGAGATACATAAAAACCAACTTTATAGACCATTATCTATGAGGAAGTTAAAATAGGTTAGACACTTGTCCAATCTATTTCACTAACACAAAGGGTCCAACAAATATCAAAGATATCATACACTTATTCTAATGAAAAATATTTTTAACCTAGCACATAATTATATGAAAATATGGTCTATGTCTTTTAAATTGAAATGTTTCAGTGTTTTTTTCATATAATAATTATATTGACTGAGGTTTCATCATGCGATTTAAGATCAATAGGGTTGGATATATAGGATGTGGTCAAAGCATAGATTCCTCCACAACCTCCATCTAGTATAGAGGTGATCAAAAAGGCCTATTATATATTTATTAAAAAAGATTCATCTCGATGGTATCCTAAAATATTCTATTATTAGTGAACTCGGTGAGGGGAATGTGTTTCTCCATTTAACTCCATATTTCAATGACACATCCATGGAGAATGTTCTCTAAAACCTGAATAATACACTATATAGTTCTGTTGGTCTGTGGGTGATAGTTCATTCTCCAATCAACCTATATACCTTAGGACTTCAGAAACCCCAACCAAAATAATTTGGTAAATTGAGTGTCTCTGTCCAAAATGATAGAATGTGGAGCTTCATGAAGATGTAAAATATCCTTGATGTAGAACCATCATAGATCATATACCAATAATTTCTCTTACATAAGTGTGATATGTGAGAGATTTTTCATGAAATCAATGACAACCAACAATATATCATTTCCATGTGGTAATATTGGCAGAGGACCCCTAAAATCCATTGAATAATCATCCCATTTCCACTTGGTAATGGACAATGGTTATATGGGATCATTCAGATGCTATTGTTCTACCTTTATCTGCTAAAATGGGAAACATTTATTGATTAATACATCATTCTACCATTGTATACCATGTCCCCAAATTGTTTTGTTGTATGTTCTTATACATTTTGGTGACATCAGGGTGAACATCTCATGTTGAGGTTTTGATTTCCTACATATTCTCCCCTTTGATATATGTAGGGAACCATTCACTACAATTGAATAGTAAGGAGTCCTCCCCATTATTGGTCCTTCCTAAGTATGTATCATCTATTCAGACACTTCTTGTATGTAGTATTCCTTTGACATTGGATTGTCTCTTCACTAGTAATCATTCTTAAATTTTAGAGGTCACTACTGAGGTGGAGAGGATAATCTATCCATATTCATCCTGATCCCCAATGTGAATCTATGAGAATCTGGATAAAAAATTCCATTATCTACTATAAAACTAAACTATATAGGCTTTAGTCTTCCTTCTTGGATCCTCCGCCAAAAAAATTCTATTACGTGGAATGTAGGAAATCACACAATCAAATGATTGTAGGTACTCTAAAAACTAATGTTACCAATGTTACAGATCCTGCTATGTGAAGATACACATGACACATTTTCAATCAGTTTATAAACAAAAATCACCTTGAAGATAGTGTATCGAAAATAATAAGTCATGTACAATATTAGCAATCTTGAGGGCATGTGTTGGGTAATTCCACTCTTAAGTCCGTAATGGATGCAACCAACATGTTATGTCTTGCTTGTACTGCATTATATATTCTCCAAGAATGATACCTAATGTTTCATGGTATATAGTATAGCTACTTCCAGGATCTCTTAGATTCATTATTCCTAATAAATTAAAACATCCTTCCACCTCAGGATATGCTTCTTCACAAGAGTCTATATATACTAATTTCAAAAAATTGTTTGTGAATCATATTAGTGGTGCTGCAAGATGCGAGAAATCATTGATTATTATTATATAATATTAGAATAACCTAATTATCTATGGATTTGAAATATGTTCTATGGTTACTTAAAAGAAACTACATCTTTCACTTTCTATAGTTCTAATGAATATCCTGACTACGATGAAATGTGACCCAGATATTGGGCTTTACGGATCCATAAGTTGAATTTACTAATCTTAGAGTAGATATGATTCTAAATCAATTTACTCAGATCTTCTTCAAGATAATTGGAATGATTTTGTCTAGTGAATGAATAAAATAAAGTATCATAAAAAAGAAACCACAAATTTATATAAAATATGGATGGAAACAAGATTCATAAGATACCTAAAGAAAACAGGTGTGTTAAAAAGTCCAAACTGCATAAGAATGTATTAATATAAACCATGCCATCTCTTGAATGTAGTGAGTGTTTTTTAGAGTATATTCCATGGACTTGATGAATATTAGACCTCAAATATATATTTTAAAACAATGTCACCCCTCATATGTGATCAAGGAAGTCATCTATTGGTCGGAGTGGACACTCAAGAGGGGGGGTGAATTGACATCCAATTAAAATTTCTGTTTAAAATCCTTTACTAGAATCCCCCAATTTAAAATACTAATTGAATTGTAGTGAATTTGGACTAAAGAAAACATTCAGTTAGTTTCTCAATTGATTGATTAATTCCCAGTTAATCTAATCAGAAGATCATATTAGCTTTTGAAACTAACCTAATGATTTTCAAATAATGCAAACACTTTCTAATTCAATTATCAGAGTAACATTAAAGAAAGAGTTTAAATTTTAAAGCACATAGCAGCGGAATAAAAAGGATTTAGATAGAACTAAATAAATCACAACAGATATAACCAAGAGGATCAGTCTCAAGCCGCAAAATATTCCTCTCAACAATTTATATAAATTTGATCCACACCCTGGATCGGGGTTCACAATAGTTTACAACTGTCCAGGTCAAAGACCTATACCACAGTTCTACATGGGAAACAAAAACAACAGCAAATGCAATTGTCCAGGTCACACACGACCTCTACCACTATCCATAGTGGGAAATAGAATCTATAAGGAGTTTGAATGAGGATTTACAGATCCTCCAGTTAGGTTCATGAGACAGTGTGTGTATGAATTAAAACAGATGATACACACTGCTCGTAATGTAAATAATAAATCACTAAGCAGGATATAGAGTTTATAATGTCTCTAGTGATTATAGTGTAGCATTGGACTCCTTTAGATTGATCAGAAATGGTTCTGAGTCCACTTCTGGTTTTTCTCTGGAAAACAGAGTGTTGTTTTCTTGACATCCAGGTTCAGAGATAGTGAAAAGTAGTCGATGAAGTTATTCAAAATCCTCTTGAATGTACACAGCTCTTCTTGAGTATGCGTGAGTTTTTTTGAGCTTCTGTGTCTTCTTGGTCATGCATGTCACTTCTGTATATTCCTTGTATATTCCTCGTGTGTTGTATATGTGTCGTCGTCTCTTTTTTGTAGTAACATGGACTTCTTATATTTATAGAACGAGCTCCGGAAAAAGAAATGATTTCTTTTTGCAGGTACGAGATACGGTTCCCTGAAATCCAACAACCTTCATTAAATAAAAGACAAAGAATTAAAATATACCTAATATGACCGATGGTTAGATTAAATAAAGATAATGAAATAAAGACAGCGTCTGATTCTCTCGAACGGTAGATTTGGATATCGGTAGCCTTGTGTAACGGTAGGTCTTTGTATCGGTAACCTCTTGTATCAGTAACATCTTGTATTGGTAACCTCTTTTGTAACGGTAGCATCTCTATTGATAGACTTCATGTCTTTCGGTAGACTTGATCGGTAGTGGTAGACTTAATGTACCGTTGACCTTTCGTGTAACTGTAACTTGTCTGTATCGGTAGGATTGAGTAACTGTGACTTGTCTGTATCGGTGACCTTTACATATCGGTATACTTTTTTATATCGGTAGTCTTTCACGTAATGGTAGAACTGATGTATCGGTAAGATTCACATATCAGATGACTTGTTCTATATCGGTAGGCTTTCATAATGGTGAACTTCACATATCGGTAGACTCATTGTGTAATTGTGGCCTGTCTGTATCGGTGACCTTCTCATAACGGTAGACATGTTGTACCTGTGGCTTGTCTGTATCGGTGAACTTCTCGTAACGGTAGACTTGTTGTACCGGTTTCCTGTCTATATCGGTGACCTTCTCATATTGGTAGACATTGTTGTATCAGTGACCATCATGTATCGGTAGGATTTGTTGTACCGATGGACTTGATGTATCAGTAGAATTTTTCTATAACGGTGACCACTTGTCTGTTTAAGCATTCTATTGGAAGATTTGGTTAAGATATAATATATAACCATCCAGTAATGGAATTCTCTGAGGATAATATAAATATTTTAATATATAAATATGTTCATGGTGTACAGAAATACTGAATTAAGTAATTAATAATTAATCACTATAGGTATTATCAAACCATAATTGAGCATAATTGGGATTATCAAAATATGATTGAGCATAGTTGGGATTATTAAAATATTATTGAGAATAATTGGGATTATAAAAAAATATGAGTTCAACTAATTCTCTCAGAGGGCTCAACAATCTCTCCATTTTTGATAATAACAACTTATCACAACTTATGCCAAAGTATTAAGAAAATTAAAATTGAGTCAGAGGAAAAATTTCCTAAGAGAAAAAAACATTAAAACAGATTTCTCATTTTTTTCTCCCCCTTGCATTCTTCCCCTTGCAATTTCACTCCCAGTTCTCATTAGATTCATTTCATTTTCTCCCCTTTTTGTGATTAACAAAATAGAAGTGTATAATCAGGGAAATGTAGAGACTAAAAGAGAAAAGATTACACAAAAACATAGAAAAGTATATAATGTAAGAGTAAGTTTCCATTAAATTACAAAAGATACAAACTGATAAAGTCAGTATTACAAAAAAAACACAAGTGAATCCTATCAAAAACATCCATAATCACTCAATCTTCCACTGGAATAGGAGTCTTTCCCTTTGTATCAGAAGAGGGTGCAGGGTCAGACTGAGTAGATGGTTTGGGAATATCTGAAAGAACAACTGGATGGGTAGCCACTAAAACTGTACAAGATCTGAAATCTGTGCTCTTCTAGGGGATCATAGGGGTGATGCTTCGAATATCCTGAACTAGAGTCAACTGAGGTGTACTCCCAGAGGCAGAGTCAGGAAAGGAATGAAGTACAATCACAGGTCTGGCATCCACATGTAAGAAGGGTAGGAACAGGTTCCTGAAATCTATAATAATACTGCTTCCCCTCTCCATTGCTAACACAAAATCATCTCAGTTTTAAATGAATTTATCCAAGCCAAGTGTAAGCTCCCTGAGCATACTAACCTGTTCTCTTAAATCTTGTGTTGCTGGAGGCAACATTATATTTTCCATCAAGAGTTTGAAATTATTGGTCATTTGATGCATGCTAATGACTGTCTCAACGTAAGCATCCACCTTATTCTTAATTGCCTCTTGATAAGAAGTAGCTTCCCGTAGGTGATCATGAACAAAACTACTAACATCCATGGTGGTAGAAATGATCTGAGTATCCGAGGTTCCACTGGTACTGGCCTTAGCCAACTCTTCCTGGATAACAGTTCTGATGTGGTCAAGGTTCAAAGTGGAGCTGGATGAGGGAAGGGGTTTAACTGAGAAAGGTACTGTCTATTTGAAAGACTGTGTCAGATTACTAACCACCTTCTGAACAAGTTCATCTTTACTATTCAAAAGTTCTTTGACTAATTTCTTAAAAGCCTCAAAAATTTCCACAAATTGCTTGACTACTTATTTGATATATTTGATATCAATATTCACTTGGGTTTGAGTGATGTTCATAGCAGTCAACGAAGCAATAGATTGTCTTAAAGAAACCACAGCTCATTTCAAAATCTCAATCTGAGTATGAAATACTTTAACTTCATCCATCATTTCATTCACTAGACTAGAAACAACACATCCCATATACAGCTACAGGTTATGCACCACACTCCTCATCTCTTCAACCAGGTTTTTCTTCAAATCTACCAATGAAACTCTCAGTGCCTCTTTCATTTCGGCCTTTATGGACTCAAGGTCCTCCTTGGTTGCCAAATTTTCATCCACATCAGGTAGGATAACTGATTCTCTTTGGGGATGGTCTTCATCATCCGAATATCCATAATTAAGTCCAAGAACCATATATCCTGGATCTGATATCCAACCTTAAATGTCATACAACACTGATAATGAACCAAGATGCTCCACCTCACATAGAGCATTCACCTAAGGATTCTCCTCTAACTGTTCTACTCGAGGTAATTCTATAACTTCCTCTGCAACTGCAGCAGATTCAATATCCAATTGCTCTGATAGTTCAATGGTGGGGTGATTCCTATCCTTTTCTGAGTCATCAATGACTCCCTCAATAATTGTAGTAGGTCCCACTGTAGCTTCCTAATCAGGCACTAACTGGGATGTAGTATCTATCAGAGGGATCAAATTGATCTCTTCTTCATTTTCCTCATCATCTTCTTCACCAGCTGACTCATTTTCTTCATGAGCAAGCTAATCTGATTTGGTTGATTCATCCTCTTCAGAGGTGTCCTTAACAACATACCGATATGCTTTTTCTTCTTCTACTTCTTCTACGGTTTTAGTATCACTTTCCGTCAATACAGATTCTCTCCTTGGTAGTTCTTTTGGAGGGCTAGCTGCTCCATAGAAAATATTTTGGGGGAACAAGACTTGGAGGTAAATCTGGGTCTCCTCCTTCCTCAACTGATGTCTCTTCCTCTTCAGCTTCAGCTTCAATATCACTGTAGATCGATTCAACTGATGAGAAAGAAAACTTTAGACCATTAATATAGGAAATAATCCTATTGACCTCTTATAAAGTCTCAAAATAGACAAACTCATTAAACTCTTTAACCAGTGCCGGATAATATGGTCCATTATTGTTCATAAAGTATTCGAGCAATCCTTGTTCTTATAAAACCTTAAGAATCAAGTACTTTCTTTCCCGCAGCCATTCCACACATAACTCATTTTCCACAACAATTTCTTGGCTTCAATAAATTCGGATTCACAGGATTCCTTCTAGAATCATCTCCACTATCCCACTAGCACCAAAATTGGTTACTTTCTTCTTCTTAGCTTGTGGAGCATCACACCGTTCATAAACTGAGGGTCACTTCACACGGGCCATTTCAGATTCTGAGGCATAGGGTTTTGCGAGCTTGAGAGGTTTAGGTAGGAGAGATTCTAATAGATGGGTTCACGGTGATTGAGTGATGTCTAGAGTTGGGTTTAATATCCTTAGGATTCACATATAAAATAAATCTTATATTAAAAAGAAATTCAAAGTCCCAGCCTTAATACCAAAATTTAAAACTGCGCGAGAGATGTATTGGTGAGGTGTCCTTAAATGGTGAGGTTCTTCCTAACGGTGAGGTTCATCCTAATGGTGAGGTCTATCCTGACGGTGAGGTTTATCCTAACGGTGATGTTTACCTAACAGTGAGGTTTATCTAACGGTTAGGTTTATCTAATGGTGAGGTTTATCTAATGGTGAGGTTTATCTAATGGTGAGGTTTATATAACGGGTTTAAGAGTAATTTATCATTCCTAATTCCTGTCTAATGAAACTTAATCTTTCTGAACATAAAGGCTTAGTGAAAATATCAGTTAATTCGAGTTCAGTGCCTATAAATTCAAGAGTTATATCACCAATTAGATAATGATCTCTTAGAAAGTGGTGTCTAACATCAATGTGTTTGGTTCTATAGTGAGACACAGGGTTCTTAGAGATTTTGATCTCACTAGTGTTATCAAAATTAATTGATACATGTTTAAAATAAAATCCATAGTCCAATAAAGATTGTTTCATCCACTGAATCTCTGCACAACAACTACCAAAAACTATATAATCAACTTCAGCAGTAGATAATGCAACTGAGTTCTATTTCATACTACACCATGATACAAGGGACTTTCCAAGTAAATGACACGTTCTTGATGTGCTCTTTCTATATAACTTTCATCCAAAAAATTTAGCATCAGAATAACTTATTAAATCAAATGATTGTCCTTTTGGGTAAAACAGTCCCAAATTAGTAGTATATTTAAGATATTTGAAAATCCTTTTATCAAAAATTAAGTGTGACTCTTTAGGGTTAGCTTCAAATCTAGCACACATACATACAATAAACATAATATCAGGTCGACTAGCAGTAACATAAAGTAAACTCCCAATCATACCTCTGTAATTATGTTTTATCCACTAGTTTCCCAGTTTAATCAATATACAATTTGCAGGTGGTACTCATAGGTATATCACTTTCCTTAATACTATCTATACCAAATCATAATAATAATTCCTTAGAATATTTACTCTGATTCAAAATAATACCATCTTTAATTTGAAAGATTTGAAATCCAAGAAATTACTTAAGCTCTCCCATTAATCTCATTTCAAACTCATTTTGCATAACCTTTGAAAAATCAGCACATAGAGAATTTTTAGAAGATCCAAAAATAATATCATCAACATATATCTGTACTGTTAAAAAATATTTTGAATTTATTTTTATAAAAAGAGTGGGATGAGAAATTCCTTTTGTAAATCCTTTTGTTGTAAGAAAATTTGTAAGTCTTTCATACCAAGCTCTTGGAGCTTGTTTTAAACCATATAAAGCTTTAGAATGTTTAATTACATGATTTTGAAAGTGAGGATTTCAGAAACTAGGTGGTTGTACTACAAAAACATCTTCAACAATAAAACCATTTAGAAAAGGACTTTTCACATCCATTTGATATAACTTGAAATTCAGATGTGATGCAAAGGAAAGTAAGATACTAATTGCCTGTAATCTAGCTACAGGTGCGAATGATTCCTCATATTAAATTCCTTCTTCTTGATTGTAACCTTGTGCAACTAGTCTAGCTTTATTTCTAATGATGTTTCCAGATTCATCAACTTTGTTTTTAAACACCCACTTTGTTCCTATGGTCAATGTGTCCTTAGGTCTTTCTACTAATTCCCAAACATTATTTCGTTCAAATTGATTATGTTCTTCTTGCATAGGCATTACCCAAAATTCATCATTGATAGCATCATTGATATTTTTAGGTTCTAACTGTGAAACAAAAGCTTGATGTTCAACCTGATTTCTTAGAGAAGCTCTAGTCTGAGTTACTCTATCTGGATTACCTAAAACAACATCTAAAGGATGGTTATTTAGAATCCTATTTAGTCTTGAAAAGGTAGGGCTAGAGATTTCAGGTTCATCAACAGGTTGAGAATCAATATAAGGAAGTTCTAGAAAATTCCCTGAACACGATGTTTTAACTATAGGTCCACTGTATTTATCATTAAGGTTCAAAAGAGAGAGATCATCTTCAAGATTTTCAAGAGAGCTCTCAGGTTCATGTGGATCAGTTTCATCAAATTTGATGTTAATAGATTCTTCCACACATTTGTTTCTCTTATTGAAAAATTTATAGGCTTTACTAGAAATAGAATAACCTAGGAAAATTCCTTCATCACTCTTGGATGAAAACTTGTCATGATTATCATTGGTATTAAGAATGAAGACTTTGTAACCAAAAACTCTGAAGTAGTTATTCATAGAATTCATATGGTTCCACAACTCATAAGGGGTCTTCTTAAGAACAGGTCTGATCAAAACACTATTGAAAATATAACAAGCTGTATTGACAACTTCAACCCAAAAATAAATAGGTAGGTCATATTCATTGAGAATGGTTCTGGAAATTTCCTGAAGGGTTCTATTTATCCTTTCTACTACACCATTTTGTTGAGGTGTCCTAGGGGCCGAGAAATTGTGACTATAGCCATTGTGTGATCAGTAGGATTCAAACTCATGATTCTCAAACTCACAGCCATTATCACTTCTCAAGGTCTTAATCATAAGTCCATTAAGGATCTCCACATACTTGGAATATTTAAAAAATTAAGAACAATCTTCACTTTTGTGAGCTAGAAAATATACCCATGTATACCTAGAATAGTCATCTACTAGAACATAGACATAGTGCTTCCCATTTAAACAATAAACCCTAGAAGGTCCAAACAAATTCATGTGAACCAACTGAAGAGGTTGAGAAGTTTACACTTCTGTCTTTGATTTAAAAGAATCTTTATGTTGCTTCCCCTTTTGACAGGGATTACAAACATTATCTTCTGGGAATTCATGTTTTGGTAGGTCTCTAACTATGTTCTTCCTAGTATGTTTTCTAAGTGAATGTACATTGCAGTGTCCGAATAATCTGTGCCAAATCCAAAACTCTTCATGAAAAGCATTTAAACAAGTAATATTTTGCATCGATAGATAATTTAAATCAACAGTATTGACATTTTCATTTCACAATGTAGAAAATACTAAATCATTTTTTGAATTAAAAACATTGCAAGAATCATTTTCAAATTTAACATAAAAACAATCATCACTTAATTGAGAAATACATATAAAATTATACTTAATCACATAAAAATAGATCTTTAGAAATTAATAATGTGTTAGTGTTATCAATCTGGCCTAATCCGATGTTTTTTCCTTTAGAATTATCACCAAAGGTGACAAAACCTCGATCAACTCTAACTAAGAATTTAAAGCATGAGAAGTATCCTGACATATGTCTTGAACATCCACTGTCCAAGTACCAAGTATTTCTATAGGATAACATTAAGCAGGTTCCCTAAAAATATATTTAGATAGGAAATGATTTTGGTACCCGGATGTTCATGGGTCCAGACAGGTTAGTCAAAAAAAATTTAGGTACCCAAATTTGTCTTATGGGTCACATAAACTTTGTAGAATCAACAGATTTTGAAACATATACTTTATTAGATTCTTAACTATGAATATAACTAGTTGAACCATATTGACTTCCAGAACTAGAACTATCTACATTCTGTCCAGATTTAGAAATAAATCTAGTTTTGGTAATTTTTCTTTGTCCAGGATGGTATCCTATACCAGTAGTATATCTAGGTGCAATCTGCTTACCTAGCATTTGGGTAATATTATCATTTCCATTTGTGAACTTTTATAAATCCTTCCTAAGTTTCTCATTTGAAAATTTCAGTTCAGTGGTTTCTTTAAGAAACTGAGCTTTCTTTTCCATTTCTATGTCAAGATCAGATTTATGTTTAACAGTTAAAGCATATTGTTTCTTTAAACCTTCTTATTTTTCTTTCAGCTCATTATAGGTTTCTTCTAACATATTACAGTATTCAAACAGTTCATATTTTGACATATTTTCAGAATTGGAATCATCTTCATAATAATAAGAATTTAAAGTAGGAGTTTCAGATGTAACCTTAGAAGTGTTATTCATAAAACACATGTTTTCCTTTTTTCAGTTTTCAGTCTCAGAAGCTTTAGATTCACTGGAGATATCATCAGAAGCACTCCAAGTAGCCTTTATGGATTTCTTATACTTATTGTCCTTATACTCATACTTCTTCTTGTATTTCATCTTTGTACAATCATCTTTTATATGTCCTTTTCTTTTGCATTCATATCAGACAACTTCATCAGATTTGTCAGATTTCTTCCAGTCCTTTTTCCAGTGTCCCTTATTGTCATACTTACCTTTGTAATTTTATTTTCTTAAAAAAAATTCTTCATATAAAACTTCTTAAATCTTCTATCTATGTGAGCCATTTCATCATCACAGTCTGATGCACTTTCACGTTCTTCACAACATGAGCTATCACTTATAGCTTAAAATTTCTCCCTATCCTTATTCCTTGAAGTAGACGTCTTGAAGGAAACTGACTTCGTTTTTGGTTCATCATCTTCTTCTTTGTTTACCATAATTTCTTCTTCGTGCATCATTAACTTGCCATTAAGTACTTTAACTGGCAGTTTACCAATATCACAAGATTATCAAATTAAAACAGAAGTGTCCCTCCATCTTTTACGTAGGAATCTCAATATTCTCATGATCTTCTTCTTTGATGAATCATCCTTTCCCAGTGAGATCATTGTATTGAAAATTTCATTAAACCTGAGGTACATATCAGAAATGGGTTCATTAGGCTTCATCTTAAAATTATCAAATTTAATAGTATAGGTATTCAATCTCATTTCAATTTAACATTAGTTGTTTCTTCATGAGAAACACTTAATGTATCCCAAATTTCGTATGCAGTCTTACAAGCAGATATTATATTAAATTCCTCATCTCCTAAAGCATAATACAGAGAATTCATAGCTTTACAATTATTTTTGTAAGCAGTCTTTTTAGGTCCATCCCAAGTGGATCTAACTGTAGTGGGAATATTATATTCTGATTCTATGGCAGTCCAAATATCAAAACCCATGCTTTCTAAGGAATTTTTATATTCAGCTTCCATTGAGCATTGTTTTTTCCATTAAAAATGGTGGTCTATTAGTAGCAACACATTCAAGTATGTTATCCATGATAACTAGGTTGAAACAAAAATTTTAATGAAATTAAAATTTAGAAATAACAGAAATTTTAAGAACTTTAAAATAAAACTAAATTCAAAGTTGAAAAAACAGAGTACTTTAGAAAATATTTTAAACCTGTGATACCAAATGTTGATCGGAGTGGACACTCAAGAGGGGGGTGAATTGAGTTCCAAATAAAATATCTGTTTAAAATCCTTTACTAAAATCCCCCAATTTAAAATACTAATTGAATTTTAGTGAATTTGAACGAAAGAAAACTTTCAGTTATGTTCTCAAGGGATTGATTAATTACCAGTTAATCTAATCAGAATATCATATTAGCTTTTCAAACTAACCTAATGATTTGAAAATAATTAAAACACATGCTAATTCAATTATCAGTGTAACTTAAAAAAATAGTTTAAATTTTAATGCACTTGGAAACAGAATAAAAAGGTTTTAGATAGAACTAAATAAAGCACAACAGATATAACCAAGAGGTTCAATCTCAAGACGAGACATAGTCCTCTCAACAATTTATATAAATTTGGTCCACACCCTGGATCGGGGTTCACAATAGTTTACAACTGTCCAGGTCAAAGACCTCTAGCACAGTTCTATGTGGGAAACAAAAACAACAGCAAATACAGCTGTCCAGGTTACACATGACCTCTACCACTGTTCACAGTGGGAAATAGAAGATGTACGGAGTTTGAATGAGTATTTACAGATCCTATAGTTATGGTTCAGGAGATAGCATGTGTATAAATTAAAACGGATGATACACACTGGTCGTAATGTAAATAATAAATCACTGAGCATGATATAGAGTTTATAATGGATCTAGTGATTTCAGTGTAGATCGGGACT
This sequence comes from Viscum album, assembly GCA_963277665.1. Taxonomy (NCBI): domain Eukaryota; kingdom Viridiplantae; phylum Streptophyta; class Magnoliopsida; order Santalales; family Viscaceae; genus Viscum; species Viscum album. Next base: position 1,274,431,056 of record OY728146.1, read on the forward strand.
CCTTCAGATTGATCATAAATTGTTCTGAGTCCTCTTCTAGTTTTTTTTCATGAAAACATGGTGTCGTTTTCTTGACATCCAGGTTCAGAGATAGTGAAAAGTAGTCGATGACGTTCTTCAAAATCCTCGTTAATGTACACAGCTCTTCTTGAGTAAGCGTGAGTGTGTATGAGATTTTGTGTCTTCTTGGTCGTGCATGTCACTTCTGTATATTCCTTGTATATTCCTCATGTGTTGTATATGTTTCGTCGTCTTTTTTTTGTAGCAACATGGACTTCTTATTTTTATAGCACGAGATCCGACAAAAGAAACGATTTCTTTTTGCAGGTACGAGGTATGGTTCCCTGATATCCAACAAACCATCATTAAATAAATGACAGAGCATGAAAATATAACTAATATGACTGATGGATATATTAAATAAAGATAAAGAAATTAAGACAGCATCAGATTATCTGGAACGGTAGATTTTTATATCGGTAACCATGTGTAATGGTATGTCTTTGTATCGGTAACCTCTTGTATCAGTAACCTCTTGTGTAACGTTAGCCTCTCTATCGGTATACTTCATGTCTTTCGGTAGACATAATCGGTAGCGGTTGACTTAATGCACCGGTGACCTTTTGTGTAATAGTAACTTGTCTGTATCGGTAGGCTTGAGTAACGGTGACTTGTCTGTATCGGTGACATTCACATATCGGTAGACTTTTTCTTATCGGTAGGCTTTCATATAACGGTAGAATTGATGTATCGGTAACCATCATATATCGGTATACTTGTTCTGTATTGGTAGGCTTGCATAACAGTGACCTTCACGTATCGGTAGACTCATTGTGTAACGGTGGCATGTCTGTATAGATGACCTTCTCGTAACGGTAGACTTGTTGTACTGGTGGGATGTCTGTATCGGTGACCTTCTCGTAATGGTAGACTTGTTGTACCAGTGTCCTGTTTGTATCAGTGACCTTCTTGTAACAGTAGACTTTGATGTATCGGTGACCTTCATGTATCGATAGGCTTTGTTATACCAGTGGACTTGATGTATCGGTAGATTTGTTCTGTAACGGTGACCACTTGTATGTTTAAGCATTCTATTGGAAGAATGGGTTATGTTAGAATATATATCCATCCAGTAACCGAATTCTCTAAAGATAATATAAATATTGTAATATATGAATATGTGCATGGTGTACAGAAATACTAAATTAAGTAATTAATCATTAATCAGTATAGGGATTATCAAACCATAATTGAGCATAGTTAGTATTATCAAAATATGATTGAGCATAGTTTGGATTATTAAAATATGATTGAGAATAATTGGGATTATCAAAATAAGAGTTCAACTAATTCTACCAGAGGGATCAATATCATTTATTCTAGGAAATGCAAAAAAAATCATTACTGTGAGATGGTTCAGTTGAAATTAGTCCACAACGAACATTAGGGTATTATCATCTTTCTTTTAATAATGAACCAGTGAACCCCAAGGAGAGGTATAGGAGTGTATAAAGCGTTTAGCCTTTATATCCTCTACATACTTCTTAATTTACATATGATTTCATGTGTCATATTGTACGATTTAATTGTCACTAGAGTTGATCTAGGAAGTTACTCAATGGTTAATTATACATATTTCACTAGAGGTTGACAAGAGAAGTCATCAGTACTATATTCTCTAAAAGTTTATAATAAAAGATCTAAAATAGAGGGCCATATCCCATTTTCATTTTGGAAAATAATTTTGATTTTATATGTAACACATCACATCCTATGTTTATAAGACCCTTATATAATTGCATAGACACCCCATTCTCCTTTATGCATGTGTCTAATCCTCATTGGTTATGTAAACATCACCCTCCTATAATAGAAGTCAACGTGGGATTGGTAGTGAAATAATCAATATGTCCCAATGGTTTCATCAAATCTCATCATGTTGAATAAATAACGATTCCATAAGAAAATATATAGTCCTGTTGTAGGGAAAAATTCATAAAACATCAAGCACCCTTTGATCTAATAAAAAATGGGGTATCATGTGTCACAACACCATAAAATTTTTTGATCTCAACGCATATATATTCTATAAAAGTCTTACATATAAAAGTAAGAGACACTTTTATGTTATATACAATAGACACTAAAGTGGAGGTAACTAGACTAGTACCTTGAAAAATTTATGGGATGGTGACCAGCCCGTCCTATATAAGATAGAATAAATTATCATGTTTATAACATGGCCTTGTGTCACTATTTGACTGCCTTAAGAGAGACCGATATACATTCACTGAGAGTCATAATCTTTACTACCTCAACCTCAACCTCAATATTGACCTCGGCCTGATAGGCTAGTGGTTTTAAATCATCGTTCCTAGCATGATCCCATAATCCTTGCTCTTGATCATCATGTTGGAGTAGATTCCCACTCACTATGTAATATTCGGAATGTCTTGCTGATGTGTTTGATTTTCCTAATGCTTACACATATTACGCACTCCAATATTTCTCATAAACATTTTGGATTTCTGTTTCCTAGATTCCTGAACATGTGAAATGTTATAATGTTATCTTCACAAGGTTCATGACTGCATCTACTTCTATATGTATCCACAAAACATCATTTCCACCCAGAAAGAGAAATATTTGTTTCTCTATGTGACAAAAATAACTGAATCACACCATAATCAACCATCAAGTTTTATTCTATTATAAGGTCATGTAAGATGATATTTAAAATGGTATTTAACCATCAAAGGTAGAACTGCAACTAGATGGTGTATACAATCCCATCCTTCAATTTTCTAGATATTATAAGGAAATCACCTGATAGAGTCTGATATATACACTAATGATAAGTAATATGATAAGTGTATTGTTTGACCGAAAAGACCCCCTACAGTAATTTCATGAATTCACTAGCTTTCTAATACCTCTGAATAGAGGGAATGAAATCATCATAGAATAAGTCCTAATACTCTGCCCAAAACATCTCATGGTGATTATAATATTTGGGGATAACGACCCACAATATCTTGGTATAATCATTTAGAATATATGTAGGTAGTTTGACCCTCTACAAAAGAGGAGTACTTAGATGATTAGATATGGAGAGAATGGCTTCTAGCCTTGACTAATTAGCATGTGGTCCTCCATACCCAGATATGGTCTTAGGATTCTACTACTAGAAATCATTAGTCAACCATTCCATGCACAATGAAAGTCAAAAAATCCTTTCAGATACTGGATACTACATAGAAATATCTCTTGGAACTCAGAATCAGTGACCATATCAGGAACTCAACGATGTTTTACAGGTGAAAATGTAGGAGGAACCACTGGCAGCTGATGGCCATCCTCCCCAGGAACATGGTCGTCACAACTTTCAAGTAAATACGACTAAAGGTTGTTTTGGAGGCATATTTCTATAAATAAAATCAAATTGCACCAAAAATATATTAACAAAAAATAATGTTTCAGATAGAAAATAAAGAATTAATAAATAATTCATAAGAACAAACAACACCCATCTTCCAGCTTGTAGATCCTAGTCAGGATAAGAGATATAAATAACATGGAAGGGCATAATAATGAAATAGATAACCCAATAACAACTAATAATATCTGATATATGTCTAATTATATGTGTAAATATGTGTAAGATATCAAATTTTACATTAAAAACTATATTGGTTTTATAATTATTCTTTCTCAACATTTAAAATTCTTTAAGATGGTTGAATTGTGTGATCACTATTTATGATAAATAAAAAAACTGACACCATATGAAACAGAATTTGGAATCAAATTAATCAATATCAGAATACATTCCATATCGTGAGACCAATTGTCCAAGGATCAACATACCATAAATTTCTTGTTTGAGGTGTCTACTATAACTTGTTTTAGAAAACAATGTTAGGTTAAGGTGACTAACATAAGTATCAATTATGATTTCCAATTCCTACAATAATTTTCAAAAAAATTAAATACATTTTAAGGAAATAAAAATATGTAACAATAAAATTCATGTTGAGTATTGACATCACATTGAATTATTGATGACATATTAGTCTTATTATGTATATGATCATGCATGTACTAATGCATTGTACTCATCTTATTGGGCCATAGTAAATAAATTATCATTTCAAAAATACTGACAACAATAAAATCATAATAATTGTGAATCATACAAAATAAAATTAGTATCACCCATAGAAAGTGAAAATAATAATAAAAATTACCAAACCCATTTAATTTGGGATTCCCCATTGTATGTGTTAGTTATGTACAATAACAAGTCCATTTCCAAATTCTTTAGCTTTTATTCTCCGATCTATAAAAAATATAAAAACAACGAAAAAAACCACTCTATTTCCAAATTGTAATTTCCTATCCTAGGTTCCATATAAACCATCCAATGATCTGGTGGGTTACATGGCCTCTAAATCACCTCTCTATATTCGAGAAAGAACCATCTAGAAGTGAGGGTGCGACATTGGTATGGTGGGGTGACTATACACTGTTATTGGAGTAAAAATAGATATAATATGTAATAATCAACTAAAAATATAACAATAGATCATATTTAAAAAATAAATTATTGTAGAAGTGTGAACAAATAAAAATTCGATTGTAATGAAAATTCAATAGAGGTAGTGTTTTATACATAGATGCATGGCATACTGATAAGAAAAATGGGAAAAGGGGAAAAACAATCATGCTATAAAAATGTTTAAAATGAAAAAGATATTATAAAAAAGAATCTCGGGCATATTCCCAGTCCTCTACTCCTAAGATCAAATTATATATAATAATTTCAACAACCGCAGCATGGACTGATCATTTTTTGAACATTCCATCAAATAATCTACTTGAGTACAAAAAACATATATAGTAGGATATGAGTTAAATTTTCATTCATCGACCACCAACGGTGTATACAATTATTCTAAGTCAATATTTTGACTAAATAAAATGAAGGTATAAATGAATTGAAAAAAACTAAATAAATAAACAGCTGCCAGCTCAAGTTCCGACAGAACACCTAGAAGCTATACCTACTATCTCTCATGGATGGGATTAATGTTTTATCAGTTACTATATGTATAGTAATAATATATATATATATATATATATTAAATATTTATATATTATATCCACATATATGATGTTGGTACATATAGATGTATGTGGCCATATACCTAGAAGACTATTTGGTAACTGGACTGGGGTATAAATCATACATTCATGAATAGCCAAATGAGCCCACATTCTAAAGATGTATGGTACAAGACCTAGATCTCATTATGAGTGGGATACTATATGATCATCACATGATATGGTGTGTGTTATATCATGTCAACACCCTTACAAGGTAATTTTCATACAAATCCCATTGTCTGACTAGTTTTATTGGTGTGTGATTTCATTCTCAACAAACAATGTAACAAAGCATGATACTCTCATTATCAACAGAACCCTTAATATCATACCCGATCCATTACAAGGAATTATCATATACGAAATATAGGAATTATTAATTACACTCATGCATCTCAAAAAGAATTTATCTTCCATTACGACATTATAGTCTTTATAAGAAATTATAAATCATAAGAAATAGGTGTGGTCCTACAACCCTTTATAACCCATTTCATTAATTCATTAAGTGCATTTAAAGAAAAAAAACCAATATATATAGTTCATCCTATATAACTGAATCCCTTTAATTCATTCAAAAAGTCATTTCAGTTTACAAAACTAATAAATTCAATTGGTAAGGTTCCATGGTATCATAATGAAATTTACAATATTTGAAATTCTAATTATAGGGTTGTACACACACCTATAAGATGAATTAGAATCTACTAAACACTTATATATGACGGTAATTTCCATTTAAAATGTATATATAAATCAATGAATTCCTTTCCACTATACTAACATCTAAAAAATTATGGGAAATTAATTTGTCACCCTGATGGGGTGACCATTAATGATATCAATAAAATTTAAACTACAAAACAACGATATATAAGAGTCTTTCTTTTTGAAAATTTCAATTTGATACAAATTACTCAATTAAAAGGTGGAACTCTGTAAAATATGGCATGGGAAAAAAACACAGATATAAAGCATTAAAACTCATGGCAAAAATGATGAGACAACCTACATAAATACCATAGATGAATCCTCTCTAGATATCAACTGTATATTTTAATTTGGTTGGAAGAGATCCATACAATGCACCTATTCCTTTAATATTGTTAAAATTGGATTAAAACTAAATAGAAATGTGTATCTATAAATATACATAGATCGAAGGTTTGAGACATTGATAGATTATCATTATGAATCTGAATCCTCAAACAGATAGTTATTTTGGATTCTGAAAATAGAACATATCCTTAATACTTGGTTTAGTTTTTCAAGAGGTTAAATGAGGAAAAAATATAAAACATCAACATGACAAGGGATGGAGAAAAAATAAATAAGCATATAAGGGTTTCTCAAGGGATGGAGAAAAAATAAATAAGCATATAAGGGTTCTTTTCCCCCCAAAAATTGGGGTGCACAATTTGGAGACATGGTATGTTCAATCCATGGAAAAATAGTGCTCCATTCACTTCTTTATAGAGGAATAACATATGGTTTTGTGATTTCTAACTATGAAAAAGCCCTATGAAAAAACTCTATCCCAAAACTATAGTATTTCATAAGAGAATTCACCTACAGTCACATTGTTTCTGAAAAACCATGCATCACCTGCTACCATACTATCTACAACCACATTGTATGGGGAAATCATGGGGGATGGGATATATAGTTTCTTTTAACCAGGGGAACTGGTCAATTCTCCCAATTTTGGGGCTCCAGTATTTGAATGATCCCTAGATTCACCTGATACCTCATTGACCGGGTCATGAATCATTACTATGACCTTTTAAAGGAAAATTATTGAATACAAAATGATATGAACCATTATGAGAATAAATGTCATTACATATTAGGACATGATTTGATAATTAAAAAATATTAATCTATTTCTAGTAATATGTTAGCCAGCACACTATACGACCATCCTCACTGTCCAAAATAAGTAAACTAAAATTCAAATAACATAATCAGGATAATTTTACTAAATAATATGCTAATTGTTAGAAATCTCTAAACCACACCCTTGTGGAAAATGCCTTATAATTCCACTTTGACATATCATAACCCACTGAGAGCCTACTAAATTTTTTGACAAGGAGATGAATGCATCGACAATCCCTTCTCCATGAGGATTGGGGTGAGTGACTAACATTAATAGGGATGATACAAAATTTTCGATGCATTTACCAGTGAAACCTAGAATGAATAACCACAATAAACTTACTCGGAAACAATAAATGAATGAGAAAAATTAAATATAAATTCATTATATAATAAGCTATATTTAAAAGATAAATATAATATTGTTGTAAAAAAATATTATTAAAACCATTGATAATAGTTATTGCTTATTTTTTTATTGAAGTAATTGAAAACATTATCTAATTCAAAATGTTTTATCAATAAATCATTTCTGTTTAACATCAAAATTTTATAGTTAGATTAGAGTGTCACAAAATTTTAAATTTTATTATTAATTTTTTTTGTATTGTGTGAAATTGTATTAATTAATTATTAATTCACACAAATTTATTACATATTTCTAAATTATAGAAATACATATATTAACATAAATATTAATTAATCTTTATATGATAATAATTTTTTTTTATAATTACTAGTTTTATATTAATTAATAAATGTAATTAATATAATTTTATTATTTAATTTATAATTATTAATTATTAACTATTAAATTTATCTTATTATTACATATGATAAAAAAATTAAATAGATTCTTTGTGGCTTAACTGAGTGTTAAATACTGGGCATAATTTTATATCATACCTACATCCAAATCTAGATAGTGTAAAATTTTAGTGGTATTATAGTATTAATATAAAATTAAATTACTGTTGGTAATGTGGAAGGTACTATAGGGTGGTAATATAAGAACTTTATTATTTATCTATAATATGCTTTTAGGATATCAGATGGGCCTTCGTGGAACTTGGAATTTATAGCATTTTTTCTGGGCGTATGGTCTTGTACTAGCATTTCTCTAAACCTAGTGGAACCCCAATATCTATTGTAGGATATTCTCTAACATATTTATGAATTTAATTAGTCCTTTCATGTTGATCTACCAAAAGAGTGGTTGTTTAGATGATTCCTCTAGAAGGTTTTCTTCCTTAGTTTTTAATATCTGATTTATGGGTAATACCATCAGTGGATGAAGTCGGTGCACGAGTGTTCATCATGAAGTCTCTAGTGGATCGCTAGGAGTGGATATAATATTATAAGTAATGAAGGTTTAGTGTGTTAATTTTTCATGCTTCTCATTGAATTTGTGCTTCTATGGATACATACATTATGTCATTACTTTTATTTTTTATTATGGGACATCGAGTCATGTATGGTATCCCCCCCAACCGTGATGAAAATAGTGATTTTAAAAACTGGGAAAAATTAAATGCCTTGGGGATATGTTAAATAATTATTAATTACAAATTTTTTACAATCATATATATATATATATATATATATATATATATATATGTGTGTGTTTGTGTGTGTGTGTAAATATATGTAAATGTTTAAATATACAAATAATAATTATTTTTTTTAAACTAGTAAATTTTCAATGTTACCTATTTATTTTATCATTTTTAGTAATATTTATTATAAAAAAATATAAATAATAATTTTATAAAATAATATATATATATATATGGAAATATATATACATAAATGTATGTATGTATGTATGGTGTAATTATAAAAATATATAAACATTAATTTCTATTTAATGAAAAAAATATCTTATATAAATGAAAATAAATTTCTTATTATTTAATATTTATTAATTATAATTTTTTTATAATAAATTAGGAAAAATTTAGTGGATATATGTGTGTGTGTGTGTGTGTGAATATATATATATATATATATATATATATCTTCATGTGTCTTTGAATTCTATTAGTTATTTATATATAGATCATAATATATATTAATATTTAAAATATACACTAATTAATAAAAAATACCAATATAAAAAAGATATAAATATATATATATATATATATATCAGATTAATTACTTATATATAGATGTGTTGTTTTAATATAATTTTTATACATAATAATATATTAATAATATCAAATATTAATAGATACATTAATTAATATTAATAATAGGTAAATAAATAATATATACTTTATACATAATGTTTAATCAATAATAATTTATAAAAATTAACTATTAACTAATTCATTCAAATATAATATATATATATATATATATGTACACAAATATATAAATATGAAAATGTAAGTATATAAATCCACAATTAATATAAAACCCCTAGTTTCATGTTCAATACCCTTTTTATGTTTTCATAGCTTTATAAATGATCGTTATAGTTTTGGAAGTTCCAATGTGTTTTTAAAAGTGTTTTAGTGATAGTTATAGTTGTTTGGTAAGGTTGCGACATTGAGATTAGTGATGTGGTGTATTCTTATGGTTTCAAAAACATATGGGTGTGTGTTTGGTTCTACCATACTAAGAGAGTTATTTTGGAGCTACTACCCATTTTTGGCATGGATGCACCAATGAGAAGGCTGATAGTGTAACACGATTAGGCTTTGTGCCATGAAATTGGTTTATAGTTTATGGCAGGTTTGGTGGTGTGGCATGGATTTTATGGTTGTGCAGTAGTACCCCAAGATTGATAATTTGATGGTACTACCAAAATGGGTTGTCCGACAGTGTAATAGTTTGGTTGTACTATAGTGTAACCCCGTATAAAGTGTATATTCATATTGGAAGGTATCGTAGTTCGTGGAGGGTGTGATAGGTACTGCTACCCGAAATTATCGGTAGGACTTTGGCATGGTCTGAGAGTTTTTTTCCATAGAGTTCTTCTTACTCCATTGTGTAGTGATTTTGATCACCAATTTTTTGTGGGTTTTATTTACATAATGGAATGGAACCCTCATTAATGTTTTAATATTACATGGTCATTAACTCCTCCATCTCATTATGATTTAGAGACAATTCCATTTAGTTCAGATGAAACACTTGGATAAATCAATGTGTATTTATGATAAAAAATCCTTAGGAAGCTAATGTGTTCCTGAATGTAGATTTTTTACTATCATTCTTCAATTTCATCTCTCATCGAGTGGTAAATGGCCTATCACTCACCTCCAATGTTCTATAAAATGGAAAAAAAAATTAAATGTATTTTGTTGAATTTTATTAGGGAATCATGAATTTATTTCATGAATGAAAATTTTTTTGGTTGGTGTTTTTGAATTATATAAATTTGTTTTGATTTGGAAACCCAAAATTTTATATAACATTAAAATTAAGAATTTAAAATTGTAGAATTATATTTATGGAATAAATTTATTTGATGAGATAATTTAATGGGATGAAATTATTTATGTGGAATCATTTGATGTGATATAAGATAGTGGAATACAATGTTATTGTATGTTCAATTCTATTGGATGTGACAAAGATCATGGGGTGTGAACTCTTGAGAAACCTAGAGATTGGACAGATAGTGATGGCTTTGTGGTTTGATGAGTATCTTCTCTTGAGGGTCTAACTTTTCAATGGAATGAATACATATATATCTGTGTGTGTGTAAGTAAGTAACATATTTTGGTATGCCTAGTGTAATAGAAATTAAACTAATGTTGATTTAGTTTGGTTTTATTTAATATATTATATTTATTTTTGATAAATTGTTTTCTATCATCTACCAATTATTTCTTTTATTTCATTATAGAAAATATATTTTTTTAACATCATTAAATAATATGTAAAAAAAGTACTTATCATATAGTGATGTTTTTGGGAACCTATTTAGATTTCCTACTAAATTTATACTCACATCCTATTTGGGAAACATTGAGGTGTTTAGAGATATTTTATACCACAACACACAAATGTAAAAGGTATTTACTTCATTGGTTATTCATGTTGATACCATGGGAATAATAGGTATGGTTGGATCTTGCATATAATTTTTGTGTTTCAGGGGATCTTATCATTGGTTTTATTTTATTCATGTTTTCATTTTTTTGGTTTTCTTATATTACATTTTTTGTTTTCACGTTGATATTTTTGTTCTATATGGTTTTTATTTTAATTGAATAATTTATAGCCATGAATCATATAGTTGATTTGTATGTTTATGTTTTTTGTTTTAATGATTTATTTTATAGGTTAAATCATCCTCAAAATTTATTTTAATCCCATATAAATAATTTTCAAACATTTGTGTCATTGGGATATCACATAATGGTTGTGGCATCTTCCCCTCTTCCATGGACAATAGTTGAGGGGTAGTATGTTACAAATTTTATAAATCATTTCAGGTCTATATATCTCTTCCGATGGTAGCAAAAAGATAATTATTAAAAAAATAGTGATTTATATCTTAAAAATATATAGATAATCTTTTTATTTTTATCATTATGTTAATAGTGTTTCTAGGTAAAAATGTGATATAACCCACGTGTAGTTGATTTTGGCATTTCATCATCATTATTTTATCTAATGACTATTTCCTAACTTGCATGGATAGTGTGACTTTACACTATGAAAATATTCAACATTTTTATATTATTGATTTAGAAAAATATTGAAAAAAATATTTCAGAATCTAATGGTAATAATTATATTATTTTTTCGGGATTTTGAAAACATGTATAAGAGTAATTTTTTAGGGATGAAAAAAGGGGTTCTTTCTAGTCATAATGCATTTATGCAAGCAGATGTTGTAAGAATTAGTATGTGGGGGATAGTTAATACAAGGATTCACCTAATCCATATGTAATTAAGAGTTCATGTCAATCACCATTCAGTCATTTAATACATATAAATAGGTAATATTAAAAATGAACCTCGACAAGTAGACCACTCCATCAAGTTTCAAATGTAGAAACCACCCATCTTTCTAGATGATTTCAACCATAATAAAAATTATTTTTGGATGAATATTTTAAAAAAAATAGTTGAATAATTGTTTCGAACAGATGAGTGAAATTTTATTTCTTAAACTTATTTGTTTGAAGATATTACAACTGAATTGTGGTAATTAGCTATCATAGATAAAGGTGATCAAGCAATCCTGTTTGGGGACATTGAAATTCTTGTTAATAAAAAATTCATTCATGAGACATTCATAATTACACGAATAATTTCTTTCTTATTTTTCAAGCACAATAATATATATTTAATGAAGTATGAATAAATCTTCAATAATATTGTCCACATTTCATTAGATGATTTAACTAGAGTGTACTTTATAGAAAACATCAATGATTTTAGGATCCATGTTATCATTCTCTTTAAGATTGTTATTCATTGTATTATAGTGAATTTTAATATGATAAATATACTGTGAATGAATGAAATATATATTTCTTGTAATCTAGTTGGATTATCTATGTTTTCTCCACAAAAAATGTTTGGTATCTCAACTATTGGAAATGAAATCCTGAGGGTAACTTACAAACATTTTAATGGAACCTCTCAGAACTAAAACATGAGAGATGTTAAAATTACTCTGAGGCCAAAGAGTAATCATGGGTGACTTTTCTGAGGTTCTATTGATATATCAAAAAAATTTATTACACCACCTATATCATGTCATCAATATAAAACAATGCTAAATCACAAATGTTATTATTATATTACTCCAATGTCAAGTGAGGGGGATGCATCACATGTTTCCAAAAAATCATATTCTTCTATGTTGCAATCTATTAATAATAATTATCATCCTCATACGAGATAATGTTATGGTGATTCTAGGAACACAATGACTCCTCTGGTTATTCAATGCCATCATGGAAGAAAGGATCATGGGGGAGCTGGTAAGAAGCTATATAGTATCATGCTGATGATTATGGATATTAAATTAGGTTCTTCAATTATGCATTATATGATTATTTTTAATTCAAAAATTATTTTAACCAATATTTATATTTGAGAATATTACCGTTTTATCAATTCTAATCTTGGGGATCATATGGGTTTTCAGGATGAAATGATTTCTGTAGAATCAAAACAACAAACATGTCTGGGATAAAAACTATGTCAAGCCTTTAAGTGTGTAACATGTTAGAAAACAACAAATACAACTAATTTGGACTGGGATTTCACTATTTTAACCATTGATATATATGATAGTATTTTATGAATGTATTGGATGATGGATTTTATGTCCCATATCAATTTATATTCTTGGAATGTTGGTTTCAGATATTTTATATATCATTAACTATCTCGTTAAAGGATGGAATGTTGTAAATACATGTATATAAAGACTAATATCATTAGTGTTCAAAATATATCGTATTAATGGTTTTTGGTTCCTTTATAATTTCTTCATTAGATCAAAAATATTGAATTTACAATCATCATTGATCAGTTTATAGATGTTTTTCCAAACAATTTCTCTAGGTTACAACACAAAACAGAAGTGGACAATATGATTTATCTCTAAATTGGGAATAATCCAGCTAGACTATTATATTTTAAAACGGTAACTATATAATTGAATGAATTGAATTTATAATTGGATGGGTTTGAAAGAAAGGTGTTTATTTGATCGAGAATGACATTGTAGGAAGAACCCATTTTTAGAGAAATGAGATGTAAGTAATAAAAACATAATGGGTTATCATAATCTATATCATGTTTTGATAAATATTTATTTTTTTATTATGAGAATGGAATATTTCGATAAATTTATTGGATCCTAGTAGTTAACTAAATTTTATTTCTAATTGAGATATCAGTAACTATGAGTATGGATGTAAGAAATCGAAAATATACCCTTTAACATTAATTATGGTCTCTATGTGTATGTAGTAATACATTTAGGTTTATTTAATTAAAAATATGTAATTATTTAAATTTTAAATATTTTATTTTTTGGGTATATTGAATGATATGTAGTGGGGTTTGTTGATGATATTGTTTTTTATTCTCAATCAATGTCCAATCATGAGAAAGAAATGGCTATAGTGTTGGGTATCTTTTGGGAATATCGTATTTAAGATAATCTATCATGGTATGATTAAGGATACAAAAACTAAGTTTATTTATTTATCTCATTTATCAAAAATAGTTTTATATTTATAGTGGAATTATATAAGGTGTTATGACATGAAAAACACTCAATAATGTCATTGAGATATTTTTCTTGGAATTATTGGATATTACATATGCTTTATTAATGACAATTCATATCATACCTCACCATTAATAAAATTTTTAAGTAAGGGTATTCTTTTCTAGAGGAATGATTAGTTCTAAGAATATTTTGAAGAGATCAATGATCATATTAGATAAAAACAATCCTTATGTTTCTATAATATATACCTGATTATGTGGTCTATTACGATGATTTGGATCTGGGATTGGATAGGTTCTCAAATAGGTTGGTCTTGTTGTTGGTTATGAATCACAATAGTTATTCATACATGATAAAAATGTCCCAACACATGATTTTGAATTTGTTTTTGTAGTAAATTCCATAAATACATGGAGTTAATATTTTTTGGTTGGAACTTTATAACGTTCAGAAGTCATGAGAGTTAAAAAACATTTTCTCACAAAGAGATTTAAAATTACGCTATCTGATATGGATGTAATATATGTAGATATATGACATTGAGTTAATGTACAGTTCAGGGAAGGAAAATTTTGTTGTATTTGTGTTGAGAAGGAAGTAATATTATATGTTGGATAAAGATAACTAATGACACTAATTGATAACATCATTCAAAGAACATTTTCATCTAGATTATGTAGAAAATGAGATTATATATTTTTCATTTTAGTTTCCTGTGTTCCAAATTTTTGTGTGAAGGTAATAGATGCTTAGACATATAATTCTTAATGTTTGACTATGATGTCAAAAAAATGTTGTGGATTCTAGTAACGAATTTGATCTAGATGGTAAATCTATACTACATTGTGGTTATTGTATTATATCCCCTATAAACTATCAAGAATACATTCTTTCTTTCTATCACCACTTGATATGTGATTTTCATTTGGTAAATAGAAATATGTATACTGAATTAAGAGAATTTTTTAATTAAGGAAAAAACTTTAATGGGAAAAGTGAGAAACCAAAGAGTCCAACAAAACACCCAAACAACACCAAACAGAAAAGGACTGAAAGAAGAAAGATCACCTCATTCAATCCACAACAACAATTACCGTCCCCATGCAGGACACTCGGCGATCCCATGCAAACATGGTCCCTCCCGATGTTGCCATCCCTCCCAATCAGCCGTATCCCAAATGGCCTACAAAAGTGGAGGCAGATTGCTCTTGCCCAACGAAAATGTGCATACTACACTTCCCAAATCAGACAGGTGGAAAAGCCTCATAAGAGAAGGAAAAATTACCAAAACGTTTCCTTAGCTTATTACTGCTTACCTCCCTATAAAGATTCCATTTCATTAGACATACCATAGCATCAGGATCTTCCACAATAATATCTTCCAAATGGTCCGCCATTTTGTCCCATGTTCGGATATATTCTTCTTTGCTGATTTTCCGATCATTGAAGCATCTCATTAATATCAGATCTTATTTGTCAATCCACTTAGCCTTCTCATTGTTGACCTCCACTCTAATAGCTCTTCTCATAATGTTAGCGTCTTCCTGTGGAATTTCAATATAGAGAAACTATTCTACCATATACTCCTCGAAAAAAAGGATGGGTTCCATAATGTTTTTTAACTTTTCAGTAGGTCTTCCCATTTCAGTGGTGTTTCCCTTAAATGAAACCTGAGAATCCTCCTCCACCGCGCTGGGCAATAACACCGGTACCTTTATCACAGAGTGGGTCTGTAGAGGAGGGGGAAGTGAGGAGTAATCCTTCTTCCTCTTCTTCTTTTTAAAACACATGTTTCCCTTTGGATTTGATACCTCTTCAGCCGAGTGATCAAGTTCTCCTTGGTTGGCTTCCTCCAAGCCAACCTCATCTCCCTCACCTGGTGCAATGAGCTCCAAAAGAATATTATCATCTGACATGCCTTAAAATCTGTGACATAGGGGAACTGGCGGCAGAATCATGCCCAGACCCCTGCTCTCATCCATAATTTGCAGCTCCCTTCCAGAGGTAGAGCCACTACAACTCAAGTTTATCTTCGGAGTGCCCAAACCAGCCTCCTCAACAAACACAATTTGACCATGTGCCTCAGTCTGGTTATCCTGTGAGAGGCCACGCCCCATGAACTGTTGATTCCTAAACGTTTCCACTGATGTCACATCACAGTTTGCACAAAAAACGTGCTCCTTAGACCATCCCTTGTTGAAAATTGGTTGATAAGCATCTGCATGTTTGTCCTGTCCAGACCTGCCAATTGCATTTTCAGTCGGAACAGAAACAGACAGCGCAAGAGGGTTCTCCGACCTCTCCTGAAGACTCACACCTGCAGACGTTGAGCCAGGGCCAACTGACAGAAACGTGCTTCTTGTACCTCTTGGACCGCACCAACAATCTGGACCCCGCAGGCAAGGCCAGAGTCCCTGCCTTCAGGGGGTCTGTTGAGGGTCTCTTCACCAGAAACATCCACCAACGAATTCCCCGCCATGCGGTTCTCCGAGGTGCTGCGAACATCAGCCCTCACATTCCCAGAGATGCTACAATCACCCTTGCTTGAAATCCTCTAGTAGTTAACATCCCTTGCCATCCTTCTGCAATTCTCCAGCGAATGGCCAAGCCTTATGCACTCCGAACAAATATTAGGCCAAGATTCATAAACAACAGGTTGATTACACCAGAACTCTTCACTGACGGTGATCCAAACGAATTCCAACAGAGCCTTTGAGACATCCAACTCCACACAAATTCTAGGATTAACCGGGTGAAAGACAGCCATGGTCTGACTATCAGAACATCAAAATCTCCCCAGTGGGTTCCCAAGTATTCTAACAATTGATGGATTTTGAAAAGTTAAAGGGAGATTCGGAAAACTAACCCAAATCACCATGGAAGGTAAATCACGATGCATATGGAAATCGTATGACTAGCAGAATAGATAGAATCGCGGTCCATTGCAGATGCGAGGGACACTCGACCAGGCCCTAATCAAGTCTTCATCTGAAGAAAACCGAATCCAGATGTTCCTGTTTTCTAACAAACCTACCGTTTCTTTCCCTTGCAAACCCCAAGAACTAACGAAAAATAGATCGAACATATCAACTGAGGGTCTTCTCTTCCAAAAACGGGTAACCAGCATCAGACAATGAAGATCCACAGCTTCGTTATACTCTGAAACTGAGAGCGGGAGATTAGGACGTCCATCGCGTAGATCTGGAACCATAGGGATCAGAAAGATTCTGCGGAAAGGAGGAAGTATGTACGGGTTGGAGAAAGGGAGAAAAGGGCCTTCCTCTCAAGTGTTCCATAGCGTGGGTCCCCCCCCCCGGAGGGGGAGGAACCCGTACAATAGCCACCACCATCACCGTTGTCGATCAGGAGACAACACAAACCCGCAGAACCAAAAACCAACTAGTACATTTCATTCTTTACTATGTAATGTATGGGAATGGCAGAAAATGGCTACAGAGTTTTTTATATTTCTAACAATAATGGATTAAAAAATCCATATGGGTGATTTTGTATTGACACACGAAGTCATCACATAGAATCCCTATTCATAAATCTAATATAGTATATAAATAAAACAAAATATAAATTATGTAATATGTAAATAGTATTTGTGTTTGAGACTCGATTGTATCTGACTAGGAACATAGGTTTGCATCTTGTTTTTTGGAATTACATACAAAAATTCCTTGGATCACAACAGAATGTGATCAGAAATTTTCATTATCAAATGGATTGAAAATCAGAACAGATTATCCAAATATTAAAAAAATTATTATACCTAACATAAGGATTTTAAGGAATAATTGGGGGATAATATACCATTGGTTGAGTTTTTATACTATAAAAATATCATTCATCTATAAATGTGAATTATTTTGAAATATATTATTGTTTTTCTTAATGTTATCCAATTTTTTTATTGAAAGAGTTGAGACATTACTAAACATACCTAGACTAGTGTATTAGATAATGGATAAGATTCAAAATATCTGAAAGATAATTTTGAAATATTAGTGTATCTAGAAATATTATTTGGATTAGTTTTGATGAGTGTTTTCTATGGGGTGGTTGATTATGTTTTCTTGTGAATCTCATTATGGACAAGGAATAGTCATTTTGGGAAGCATAGAAATCTATATCCTGGATACATTCTCCCTGTTGAGATACTATAATTATGGGAGATATGTATTATCATTTGGATTTATTTTAAATGTTCCATTTAATTAAAAAAATGAGTTTCATTTATCTCAATTGATGAAGTACTTGCATGATCTGGTCCATGTGATTTAATGAGACCATTTGGAACTTCAACCCAATTTGATATTGATTCATGTGTGGAATAAATTTCTGATAGGAAAGATAACCAATTTCATGTGAACATAATTGGAATAGAATGAGTATTATATAAACATAGTCAAATTAATTATGTGATATAGAAGTGTTTAATAGAATTTATTGAGCATCAAGAAGAACACATCTATAATAACAATGATTATTTACTTTTCATTGAAAATAAGAAAATTCTTGAGAGAATTTAACACTGATGGCTTCTTGAACATTATCATTATTTTATATTTTTTTACTTATAATTAGTGAGTTTAGTTTAGGAGTTATAGTAGGTTTTTATGATTTTTTAAAGAGATTTTTGGTAGTTCTGGATACGATACACTATCGATCTTGGGGTTGAATTGTATTAATTTTTTGTATTACGTACAATTATGAGAGATGGATTGTAAAGATACATCCCATTTGGATATGGTTTCATCATTGATAAGATCATTAAAATTATATATTCAATAATTGTTTCTTGGATAATGGAGGTTTCATAAGTCAATCAATTTATATGGATTGGATTTTATGTTAGAGTTGTAGTGACTCAAGATGTATAATTTGGTTGTTCAAAAAAAATTAAAACATTGTGTGCAATAATGGTTGGTCCACAGCATAGTGAATATAAATAATAAGTGTATATATTCAATAGTTATCATAGGATTAGACAAGGTATGATACATTGTACTCTATGTTGGATTGTTCCATGGTTTGGGCTATTATAATATAGTGATATAGGCCATCTCTAGATTTTGTATTTCATAGATCGACAATTTTTCCATCGTAATTTATATTAATGTCAGAGACCCCCATTAGACTTCTAATATACTATGGTATATGAATCATATATTTCCAAAGGAAATGATGAAAATTCTCTTTCATTTAAGGGTTACATTTAGAATAATCAAAGAGATATACAGATCCACAATCTTTTAGAATTTGATGAAACCCATATATAGATGTTTTAGTGTTAATTTTTTTTCATCCATTGAAAGGAAGGTGTCTTATCACTAATCATAAATATTATATTACATGATATATTAGTTTTCATAAATGGATTTGGATGTATTTTTATAAAATAATTATTTGATTTCATAAAACAAACAATTTTTTGGTGTTTTTTAATTAAAAAAAATTAAGGATCATTAAAATCCCATATTGGTAGTAATCTCAAAATGAATATTATAAAGTTATGGATTTATTTTTATCAAAACAATATGTATTATAAAATAATTTTAAGGGATTGAATTATTTAAGTGAAATAAATTACTGTGTTTTATAGTATTGGAATAGTTTTTTGTGAATGTTTATTTAAATTGTATGTCACACTGATCAATGGGTGAGTTCCATTGGGGAACCATGAGATTGGTAATCTAGTAATGACTTGGTTAACCAAGGAGTAATCACTCATGATTATGGAACTTTCTGTTATAATTTATGTGTTTTTTGGTTTGTGTGTTTAATGTGGATGCGTATTAGAATTTAAATGGAATGAATGGATAAGTTTATTTATATCAGTTGTTTTCTATAAAATATTTTTCTTGTGATAATTGTTTTTTGTTTTTATAGCATAGATTTATTTCATGTATTTATATAATTCATGATTTTCCAACCAATTCATACAAAATATTCTACCTATTTCTTATCTTAGGGGCATGTGTAGGGAAGACTATGTGGAATTCCCAATATGATTATAGTCACCCCATGCCTACTATATTTTTTTGGGTTTGTAGATATTTTATACTCGTGTAGAGTAAAGGGGATTGTATCATAATTATTTACTGATTCATCTTGATAAAATTTTCATGCTATGTGGGGTTTGAGATTATAGATGGTTTTGGTAGTTCTTTGGATATTTTCATTGGATGTAGTTGAGTCATTTTTTATTTTGTCTATTTCTTTTTATATTACATGTTCTGTGGACAATGATATTTTTTCCTATTCAATATTTGATTGGGTTGTATTATTTTTACTATGTGTCGTATAATTTGATTTTATATTTATTGTTGTTGTTGTCAGGTTGTTAAATTTTATACGAAAAATCATCCTCTAAATATTTTCTATGTTGTTAGCATTAATTCTCATCCTTTGGGACCTTGGAGATGTCACCTATGTTTAGTAGTACCTATGCCTCTTCTAAATCCAATGGGTGAAGGGAAAGAAATTATATATAATGTATAACAAGAAGTTAATAACAATTCATTTTTAATTTATAAATATTAATTAATAATTAAAACTAATATTTAGAAACTATTAATATATATATATAAATAAATATATATATTGATAATTATATATATTTAGATATGTGTTATTTATTATTATGTATATTCATATATATAAGTACACCTATCGTTTTATTTCTATTTGTATACTTTTATTCTATATATATATATATTAATGTTTATTTATTTGTAATTATTATTATATTTATTTATTTATTTAGTAAGGATTAATCACTAATTATTATTTATAAAAAAGGAATAAATTAATATACAAATATATAAATAAAAAAATATTTATATGTATATATGTATCGATGTATGTATTTAAATGTATTTATGTTTATTTATATATGTATATCATAGTCCAATTATAGTTCATGGTTTAGTGGTGAAGGGTTTTTAACAAAATCCAAAGTTAATGTCGTTAAATCATATTAAGATTATATAAACAATTTTTTTTCATGGTGGTCCAGGAATGCCACAGTGGACTAGTCCAGGTCAGGCCATGGTGGGCATGGAAAGGTCCATAATAGGATGTGAGAAAATAATAATAAAGCTTTCATAACAATATAAATTTTATAAAATCAAGAAATAAATATTTAACAAATACCAATTGTTAGATGATTATCGATGGGTTATTGCAGCACTATACAAGCAACCCAAATATTAAAAAATCATCACGATACATCCAATACAAATTTATTATTAGTACAATAATAAAAAACATGATTAATAAAATGCGATGAAACATTTAGTGAGAGATTAAACGTAACACCCCCAAAGAAGTTAGATAAAATGAATATTTTGTATAACAACTTTTATAGAACAGAACACAAAACATTAAAATAATAGTGATATACATAAAAAATATTAATAATTATAAAACTGAACATTATAAATTATCCATTAAATTGGTGTAATGAATAGTTATAACCAAATTATGAAAAATATGTATAATCATTAGTTATAATGTATTGATTAATTATTAAAAACTAAATGTTTTGAAATTTTAATTTTTGATTCACAAAGATGATTTCGTCAAAAAAATATTTTCTATAGATTTTCTACTGAAAATATAATTAATTGATTATATATAATATGATTAATTTCACAATAATAGGTATTATGCTCCATTTTTTTAAGTTGATTTATTTTTCTAGATACATATTTTTCAAAAAATTATTTTTCATTTAATTTTATAAAATTATAATAAAATTTATTTTTTTCTCTTCATGAAATTTAATATTGAAAAAATTATTCCATATTTAGAGTCAGGAAGATAAAAAATGGTAAACAATCCCCTTTAATTTTTTATATAGTAATAGTAACCGTAGTAAATATTTTTCACCTCAGTAAGCGTAAATAATGTAAAACAAGATTAAAACTGTGGTTGAAGACATTAAAATCACATAAACCTATAAATCATTTCATTGATTTAGCCTTTTTACCCCTCCAGTATTCCAAAATGTAAATATTTCTTTCAAATTTCCTTTTAGTTTAACATTTATATTCTTTTAAGTAAACGACAATGTCCAAAATCCACTCTCTTGATTTTAATATCAAAAATATGTATTGACTTGGACATAAAAAAATTATGTTTACTTATAAATGGTTATATTAATTATTAAGGGAATTAATTTATTTTGGTAATTTATTTTTAATTTTTATGTGATTAAATGATTACCGTATATACATACAAAACAGTGACATTGGGTTTGTATAAGTAATATAAAATCAGGAAAAATGTATTAAAAAAATTAAGAGTAATATATTTTGGATAAATTATTGTGTTAATTTTTTTTTTGTAAATATAAAATATTTTTTATTTATTAAATTTCTATATTCTAATAAAATTAATTTCCTTATATTTTTTAAAGTAAAAATTTTTAAAGTCCCAAAAATGAATTTAATCTTGTAAAAAATAAATATTACTTTAATAAATGATATATAATTTAAATAATAATTATATTTTTACAATTGAATGGGAGGTGGTCTATAATATCTTCCTTTATCCACAAATGGTATGATTTACTGTTTATTTTTTCCTTTCATAAACATTAATGATTAATGAATATTTTTATCATTGTAATCATTATAAGGGATAACCGGAGGATAAAAATAAGAGATAAGGGACATAAAATATTAACTAAATTTTCTAAACTTCTTTTTTATCATATCAATAACACTTATATAAATCCTGAATTATATAAATAACAATTTTTATTCAGTTGACTATTTTAATAAGTTTATACTAATTTAATACATTATGTCATTACAATAATTCGCATCTCTCCCTTATATAAGAACATCACCAATCCTTACGTCATCACACTTTTCAAGCCACATATGTTTGTATAAATGACTAAAACACAATATTTTATTACTTATATACATTATAGAGGTTTCTAACATCTTAAAATTCTATATCTAGTGTCCTAATGTAGATATCCAACAGAGGTTCTTCAAGGAGGTGGTAATTCTCTCAACTGAGCAATTTCATTATTTATTATTCCAACTCCTTAAATTATATTTTATCCATTTAAATATAATGAAATAAGTATATTTAAAATACTTATATATTATTATTTTAATTTAATAGACTTATTCATCTGTATTTTCTATCAAATGGGTAACATATACATAATTCATGCATACACATTGACTTCCACATCCCCAAAGCGATGTGATTCATTTTCAATTATCACCTCACATTAATATTTATAATAATGTATTTAATATATATATATATATATGATATTAATAATATAATTTTTATTTTCATGGAAATTTGATGATTTAATTTCTTACCCTTACTTCTATTAGAAAATGATTACGTCTTTTATGCATATATGTATATTACCACCTCCCTAAAATAATGAGATCAATTTTTAATGTTTAAAATTCATATATGTCATTATATTATTTTTTTGGTATAAACATTATATTTTTTTGCAGATATTTATTTGGAATATTATGAAAATTGATCATTTTTACTACGATTTACCTATCAAATCCATTTTATAATTATAAATTGAACATCCTCACAAAACCTAATACAAACTGATCCTATTATTTAATAAAAAATACCATAAAATGAAATGAAATAGATGGTTTCATTATAATTTAATAATATTGAAAAACTTTTTTAATGAAGTAATTAATTAATATAATTTTATAATAATGTTTTTCAAAAACAATTATATAAAGTTTGTACTTGAGGTAAGGGGTTTCATAACATAATTTCATTACATTCAGTTATATTATATCATCATAACCTACGTTATTCTAGGATTATTTGTCTCATAGCATCATTTTATATTTTATATTATATAATTTTTTTAATTTATTTACATTAATTAAGAATAATAATTTTATATATTATTTATCACTTAAATATTAACATGTTTATATGTTTTCGTCTTCTCACTTTTTTTCTGTGATCCATATACAATGATTGATACATGATTCAATGATATAGTGTTTATAATATTCTATATTAATTTATTTTCATTAATAAATTTAAATTCTTGTTGTTTAATGTTCCATTTGAATATGTATCTTTTAAGGGATTAAGATTTAAATGATACCAATGTAGTAATGGTTTATTCCAAAATATGATTTTTTATTTTATATTTTAATCATTATGTTTTTATTGATTTAAATGGAAATATTTTTTTCTTTTTAAAAACCATATATATTCTTATCTTTTTTTATCTATATATTTTATATGTTTTCAATTCATTTCTCACTCACATGTACTTACTATTAATGGTAACATGTTTTTTTTAAAAACTCGACCATATTTTCACTTGTTCCACAACATTTTTCTTACATGTCAATGTATTATAAAAATAATCAAATAGTGTAATTATTTTAATTTATATGGTTTTATAAGTTCATATTCAATAATATTGCATATTATTTACAATGGTTTAAAAATAATATTTTAAACATTTCTTATATAGAACATATTGGATTTCCTAACAATGTGAAAAAATGATTTTTAACAATTATACATTGACCCCCTTTTTGGCCATAATGACTATTATATAAATAAAATATTCATTTAAAATATTCATTAAATATTTTTATGGAAAATACTTTTATCAATTTTATTGAATTATTAGTTTTTTAATGGAACTAAAAGAAAATTTTATTTTCATGAATTATAATATAAATAATTAAAATGTTCTTTTAATGGTATTTTCATCTATGTCGTCATGATTTAATGATTCCTCTATATTACCTAGATTATAAAATTATTATATAAGTCACATTATTTCTTTTTTATAGAATATGATTATTTTTTAAAAGAGATTATCCTCGAACACATTCCATTTCCCCCAGTAAATCATTCTATAATAGAATACAATACATTTTTAATATATTGATGAATAAAATGTACAATTATATAGAATATATATATATGTATGGAACATTGAAATTAATGACGATGATGGGTTAGAATTATATATTTCATGATGATGGGTGATATTAATAGAGATTCAATTATAGGTGTGGACAATATATCTCTTTGGTTCATTGGTTAGTGTCTATTATATAAAAAGGTAATGAGGGAGTTAATCTCGGAAGATTCACATATCGATTTAATAAGGGGCCTCTTATTTCTCACACGAGTGAGATTGGGTGATGAAGATAATGTTAAAAGAAGACAATATGTTAACTCTATTATCTCCTTGTGTTTTATATATTTATTTTAAACAAGATTGAAATTAAAAATATCTTGATTATTGGTTATTATTAAAATTTCATTTTCAAAATCTATATTCAATGTCACGTGTTACTTAATCAATGTTTTTATGGTAATTAATTATCTAATTTTATTCCCATTCATTTTTATTGTGTCATCATTTTCTTATGAACACATTATTTAAATAGGTGATATTAAATTGTTAATTTATATATTTACCCATATTGTGTGTTTCATTTCACCCTTATTATGATTCCATTTCCCAAAGTTATGTTGAATAATTTAAAATGAATTATTTAATGAATGGTGTCAAGTTTGAATAATTATATTTGATATACTTAATACTTTATAAAATAATAATAAAATCATGGTAAATTTGGTAATATAAACACATGAAGACCCAAATATTATTATTTAATAATATAACTTAATTATATAAATAGATTAACCTTAAATTTCATTGTGTATAAAAGTGATCAAACATTTACATTTGAGGATGATTTTTTTGGATGAATAAAAATATTCCATGATTATCATTATCAAATATTCAAATGCCAAGAGAAGGTTTTTATCTCCACATAATAAATTTAAAATCATGAAATCCCATTAATGTTTACCCTATCAACATTATTATTTAAGTATATAAAATAAATCATTTTAATGTTGGAAAAACACTTTTCTCAAATAAAACCATTAAACCCCATATCATGAAAATGGAAACCCTTATAGGAATATTAGAGTGTTATGTTCATAAACATTGTAAAATAATGTCAAAAATAATTGGAGACCAATAAAATACAATGTAAATGCCTCCTATATTATAACCATCTCTATTTCATTTTAGTTCAAGGAAAAAAACCAATTAGTTTGAGAGATACATTAAGCTCACATGTCTTATAAGTTGTATTTCTCTCACCTATCATATAGGCTATATGGGGATTGAACATCATTATATATACTTTTCATGTACCATAACATTAAAAAAATTATTATGATTATATATACTCATCATAAATTTACTGATAAATGCTTTTGAACCCATATGTCGAGAATATTAAATTTTCATATAAAATTGGTATGAAAAACGTCATTCCTTTTAAATTTTTTTTATAAAAATCTCAAAGTATTTATTTAACTATTTTATATGAAATATAAAATTGAAATATATAAATGATTATTCTAATTAATTAAATTTAATAAAGGTGGAAAATTTTATTACACATTAAAATTTATTACAATGTTTCCATTCACATCTTCTTGTAAAAGTATAATAGTTAGATAATTAAAAAAATCAATTTTAACCATTAAATGAAATTAAAAGGAATTTTAAAGATAATTTTTTC
Source organism: Viscum album (assembly GCA_963277665.1). NCBI lineage: Eukaryota > Viridiplantae > Streptophyta > Magnoliopsida > Santalales > Viscaceae > Viscum > Viscum album. The sequence goes on from OY728146.1 coordinate 1,274,457,927, forward strand.
CTACTTTTACATATATATAATATGAATATTGAAAATATGAAATAAAATGAACATGGATTAAAAATATTTTAAAGTAATACATTGAAACATGGTATTAATGAGAAACCACTTAACATAAATAATATCTTGAATCATGTATTTGTTAACTCACGAGTAAAATATTATATTATTTGAAGTTAGAGTTTATATTAGTGGTAGACACCCTATAATTTTACATCATGGATGGGGTTCAAAACCCATTGGTTTCCCCACAATAGCAACACTATAACGGTACAATAGTAGAATTGTTGCAGCAATGGATGTAATGCCCCGACCCCAGTTACCCAGAGTCAGTTCATTATTAAATAACTTTGGAATGATACATGTAAATCATGTCCAAAAATATCAATCAGTATAGTAGCCTTGAATATACTAGATACATTCATATGGTCAACATTACAACTTGAAAATATAAACAACACTAAATTATACCATTGGAAACATCCCAGCTTACTAGATTATGCCTGCAAGTCACTCATAACTAAATTCATCACATACTAGGAAAAATAAAACATAGAAAGGGGTGAGCTCAAATGTTTAGTAAGGATAAAAATATAGCGGAAACCATTACAAATAAAAATAAACATTTAAGGAAATTAATAAATAAAACAAAATCCTTTTAAACTTGAACTTCAGCATAATAAGGCAATAAAAATGAAATAATGAAATTTACTTATTCACATGGATATTATAGTAGTCGAATAATCACATTCAATATCAATAACTACTTTTATAATGATGTAATGCATAATTCTAGACTCTCATGACCACATAGTCAAGGCCTTGTGCCAAGAATACAAATTGTATTTTGTCACGGCATTGTGCCAAGACACTAGTTTGTCTCATGATACCTACTGATGCATCAAGGAGCTATAGTGGGCTCCACCCGTCACTTACTAAGTCCAATTAATTCATTATATGAATAGTTTTAAACATAACATAAACATTCATATTAAAAAAAGAATAAAAAATGTCAATTTTTTATCCACAAACCGTGAATGGTATAAAAATAAAACATCCACAGTAAAACCTAACTCATTCAATACAATATGGAAGATTGTATTGTAACATATGAACCTCAATAGAGAATATTGAAGGAAATTGACATAGATTAGAATAATCATCAAAACTATTTGAGAGAAATATCCCCCTTTTTCTTGAAAACATTTGAAAGTAACACTATTTGTGAAGAAGTCGTTTAAAGATAGATTTTTTAATCAATGTGTCCTATACCACTTTGAAAAATTTAAAAGGAAATTTAATTTTAAACCATTAATGTCCATATAAAAAACTCTTAAAACCATTTTTAAAACTTGGACATTAACAAGAATGATTTAGAATAATAAATATTTAAAACATTTAAAATTATATTTTAGTTACAGTTTATAACCAAAAGAGAGACACTTGAATAAAAATAATTGAGTTAATAAATACTTTGTAATATCTTGAGAATAAATTGATTCACGATCAACTAGGTCAATGCACATTATATACACCATATAAATGTGATTTGGGGTATAACAACAATGATTTAAAAATGGAATATAAATTGAGATGAAATATCTTATAATGACAGTATCATTAGGTTAAAGATAAATCAACGACATTATTACATGTGAAAAATATAAATACAATAAAATAGATTGGATATTCAGTGTAAATCAATCTGAGGACATTCACATATATTCTTGAAAAAAAACAACAATGAATTGGATATTTAACTCAACAAATAGATATTGAGTTAAAATTACTCTTATCAAGTTCATATCGATGATTTGAGAATTTATCAATGGAGTGATTATGTGTATTAGATGTATATCCACTGAAAGGTGAGTTGAAATTATGACATAAGAAAATGAATACTGATTCCACACATAATCTTGGAGTAAAATAATCAATGATGTCTGTGTAAAGCCGAGTGAGTGGAAATTGAACATTTAAATTCCCTTATCGATTTGGTAACTTACGAAACATACACCCAATGTAAGAAGGATCATACAATGATGATGTAAATATCCATAAATTAAAGTATATTATACAATTAAATCAAGAATGGGCAGTACACACACCACATGAAATAAATAAGTGATGAACAATGGAAATCTCATGGAATTAAAAGTGAGATAAGAAACCCCTTACCTCAAGTATGAATTGTCTTGTGTGTTCCTTGTTCTTATGATATAATAAACAAAGCTAATTTATACTTTATTAAGAAAACTTTTCATTTTTATTATTCCTTTTAAATCACTTATTACCTTTCTATAATAATTAGTTAATTATTTGAGTTCATATTGGATATTTTATTGATGTTCGGAACTTGATTAAAAAATGAACTTCTTATAATTACAATTTGTCCATGTGGTCAAAAGTCCATTATCTCAGGAAATATATAAATTATATAGATATAATATATATAATATATATATTATATATATATGTATTTATAACAGTACATAACATTTGGAGATAAAAATGAAATGCACCTTTCATGGAGACTATAAGTCGTACATACGCATGAACGCTACTTTCATTTATATTTTTTTTAATGGAATTAAAACATAATTATAAATAGGTATATTATAATTACAGTATAATATCATATGATATATGTTTTTCATAAATAAATTAACTCTATCTTTTATACGTTCCATTAATGTCATAAACGAATCATATCACATTGAGGGGGTGGTAGTCCACACTTTCTCAAATGAAAATATCGTGGTCACACATATTGAAAAGAATATTTATTTCTTTTTAAATTAAAATTACAGAATAATAGAGAAAAAATAAACATAATAAACATAATATATAAATATAGTTCCATCATAATGGCCACCATAAGAGGTGGTAGGAGATAATCGAACAATCATCGTTTAGTGAGGTGTTAGTTTTCCATCCACAGAATCATTATGTTCTTCACCCATTAGATGGAGGTGTGTGTAATTATAGTTTAAATAATTATTATAAAAACATCCTTGTATATATAATATACTAGTTTTTTTACAAAATAAATTAATTAAAATAGTTCATGGGGTTGGATAAGTAAAATAAAAGAAATGAATTTATGAGAAACTATTACTATTAATTTGGGTAACTCCCTTTGGTTTGAACCAAAAGGACTTCTTGAAGTGACTTCTGCCTAAGGTAAGGCTTCTAGGTGGAAGAGAGAGATATAGGGAGATTAATTGGCCAGAGTTTTGTTGATCCAAAAGGCTTTAGAGGTGTAATTAATTGGTTGTATGTGGTCTCTTTTTATAAGGGGGAGGAGGGGCTCTTTAGGAACGTGTGAAACTATTATTTTATTATAAACATATATTCGGTCTCAAAAAGTCAAAAACACATTAAATTAGAATATGAGATGACTAATACTTGAAATAAAATCATCCAATCATAATTGGACATGTTTTGGATAATATTTTAATCATTATAATCTTATTTATTTTAATCATTTATTAATGAGGTAAACACGACATTATTATTTTGTCATAAATAATTTAATTTATTTGATGTCTAAATATTATAAAAAAATACCATGATGTAGGAAATAGTTTTATCTTTCCAATGAATCTTTATAGTCTAAAATATATCTTATATAACAAAATTTGAAAATTATTTTACTAAATGATATTTGTTTGTGTCATTTTTGACTTTACTGTAAATTAATTACTCTAAAGATTAATTGTCACTATCAAGTGGCTCCATGGGGTCCCAAAATTGGCCCAAGGATTCCAATGGTCGGCCATGACTCATCTAATAATATTATGACAAGTGTTATGGTAATTTTGTATTATTATAATATAATTTTTACCTAGAATTTCTCTATTTACCGTTAACGGTTGAAAAAAAACTCAAATATTACTATTCACCAAAAATTATTTTCATCATATTTATCCACATTTATCTTCTTGATATTAACCATGTATCTCATATTTTTTAAATTCAACTCACAGAAGCGGTAAAATTTCATTTAAATGTAAAAGTCACTTTTTTAACTACTATTTAGTAGATTCACTGATCACAAAAAATTGAAGTTTTTCTGAAAAATAACAAAAATTCAGTATAAGATTTATTTGAAATTCTGAAATAAAAAATGATGATGATTTTTCCAAATTCAAAACATAATGGTGGAACTAATTAATTTAAAATTAATTCCTGTTGTTAAAACAAATAGCATGCTTTTATAAATAATAACTATCAAAAGATTGACACTTGTTTGTGTCCAATTTCAAATTGAAATTAATTTCAATGACCAACATTGGATTAAATGGTAAAAATATATTATAATTAAACAGTAAAACAAATTAAAAATATAATCTAATCATGTAAAGAAATTAGATTAAAACACATTTTTGAATTAAAATACAATATTTTTCACTATTAAAAAAATGAATTTTATCAGAAAAATACAAAAATTTTACCCAATGTAAATTTTGATATTCCGATTCTAAAGAAAAAATTTATTTTGTAAAATAGTACATATAAAAAGGAAAAAAAACTATATTTAATGAGGGTTCACCCTCAAAAGGCGGTAAATCGACCCTTTAATGAATATTAGAGTATTTATGCTTAAAATTGAATTCTTTTCTTATTATAAACCTATAAAATTTATTGGATAAATGTAAAAACATTTAACAAACATTTATAATAATATTTTAGTTATTTCTATTCATTTCAACAATAAAATGGTTCGGCGTTATGTTCCATTTAAAATAATAATATTATATTATTAGTGTGCAACGTAATATTTCAAAGAAACCTATTGTTGTGTATCGGGTAAGCCATCAAACATAGAATCCCCTTTAGATTAAAATTAACATTTAATTCAAAAATATTAATAAATATGAAAATGTATTATTCTTTATTTACACAGGATGTTACATCCTTCCCCCCTTTTTGGAATTGGGTCCTCGCAATTTTAAAATTGGGCTCAGAAACTTCATTGAATGCCCCATATCAGAAAAATAGTCAATAACAATATGACATTAAATTAAATTAAGAGAAGTAAAAAAGGATACGTGAGAAAAAAGATACTTGGATTCTATGAAAACATGGATATGGAGGAGAAAAAAAGGGGTCATGTTCTGATGGAGAGGGATAGAAAACATGATTAGGAGAAAGTTTACAATAAGAAAATCACAAACTTGTTATGAGATAAATAGACATTAGTTTTACAGTAGGAAAAGTAAATGGATAAATTTTATTTTGTTTTAATTTCCATTTATTAATGTTGAGGAATTTATTTATGAGATTGACTATGAACATAAATAGATATACCTACTTTTTATGTAGAGTTTCATTCTTTAATAAATTTCTACCACCAACTCATATTTTTTTTCAAACGATGAGTATTCAAGATGACATAGTGACACCAGAAGAGATGGAATCAACTCCTAGAGAATAAAATTATCCAAAAAAGATAAACAATATATTTACATTGCCTTTAGAGATTAACCACCACCAAAATGGTTAGTACAAGATCAGATGATCCCCAAAAAGGATAATCCTATAGAGAAAGAAATGATAATATTAATTTCTAAAATTAAACCATTAATTCCCAAAGTTTAATAAATACCATTCAATAAAATGTTGTCCTTAAAATCCATCAATATAATCTAAACTAATTTTGACACACAACACATAGAATAATTTGACTAAATAGTCTTCCACGTTATATTGCATGTCCAAATGACATCAAATACTCTTAAAGTCACATACTTAAAATTAATTAACCTAATCACATATTCTCTATTATAGGATAATAATTTCCATAAATTACCCATATTACTATAAATAGACAATAAAAACATTGATAAAAATACACCATTACTCCTCAAATAAAATCCTATAGTAATTTATTTTCCATGGGGATATAGTGTCCCAACAAAGAAAATGTCTTCCAGATAACATTTATCACTTAATCACAAATCATATTCCAATACTATGGTTTTTCATTTGATAAGAAATAAGATCCAAAATCTACTTATTATTTATTATTAAAATCATTTATTTTAAAATAATTAGTTACACTAACCAGGGACTTCACGTAGTCCAGTGGTAAGCAATAAATCTCAATTGAACTCTGGTTGTGGGTTTGATTTCCAAAGCATTTTCCGATGTGATGGGTTGTCACAGAGTCTCTGTGTTATCATTTTTAAATAACTATATTTTATAACATTACCAAAATGAGAAAAATTCCTCAAAATATCCATTACATAATTTAACCACAAATGTTATCTCATTCCTTGAATTTTCACCACAAAATATAATAACTTGTAATTGTCTCAAACCCAATTATCATATAAAACCAAATGGATATTTATAACTATATCCACATGAGAAAAGATAATTCTTCCTCAAATATTATTTTCACATGAAAAACTACAGGGATAAATATACAAGAGAAAAATATTCCAAAGTAATCCCATCAACAAGGAGTACTAGTACTTTTAAAAATTTCTCCAACAATTTAATTCCACATAGCTTCTTCTTTGAACAAGAAAATATCCAATAGAATATGGCATTAATTTGGTTATTTTCTTGGTCCCCTACATTAATGGCAAACAACTGTAAATGGATTCTTGGGAGCATTTTTATTTTCATCCATAGTACTCTTCATTTTTTCTTAGAAATTATTATAATTATGTCCTTCTTTCCCACACGTAAAGCATTTATTTTTTCCATTAAGTCACTTTCCTAGGTGTCTCCTTCCACATTTACTGCATGATGGAAATTGAGGATTCATTTATCCATGGTCTCCACTACTGTAGCTCTTATCATTCATCACCTTTCTCTTCTTTGTTGATTCATGGAGTTGGTTAATATATATGTTGTTGATCATATTTTTGAAAAACTGATTTGGGATGAACATGATATCTTTTACGCCTATCATTATTCCATTTTATTCCTCATTTTTTCCATTGTTCCAACCATGTAAATCATTCTAAAAGTTACTATTACTACCTTCGAATCGAGCCATTGCCTAAAACCAGAAAACATTTTCTGAGTACGAATAGTCATAAAATTATTTTGAAAATATCATCACACCTTATTTTTAATAAAAAACACACTAGTATTAACCAAGGTTATTTATTCTCATCTTAAATTAAAATACTTCAAATAGTTTTTTCAAGAAAATTTAAATTATTCTAAGCAAATCCCCCAAGAGTTTCATAACCAAGAGTGTAGCAAGGCCTGTTGTTGTGAACCTTTTCCCGTTGGAGTCTATCTCAAAGCGGTGTTTTCAGGTTTTACCCCTAGGTAAATCTGTTCCAGAGCCGCCTCTACCTACTCGTATCCAGACAAGGATGTATTTCATAGAAAACTAACAAAATCTATATAATACCAATTTTTTAGAATGTTCTTCTATACTAGTTCTCAAAGACTCTCTTAGGGATATGTACTCTAATTAGAGTTTATCTAAAACTAAATTCCAAGGACTCTTCTAAACTTCCCCTGATACTAACTGTAATGCACTGAACCAAGTTACCTAGAGTCGGTGCATGAATAAATAACATTGGCATGATACAAAGAAAATCATGTCCCAAAGTATAGATCATTTTAGTAGCCTTTTAAATACTAGATACATTCATTAGGTCAACATTACAGCTTGAAAAGAAAAACAACACTAAATTATTCCATTGGAAACATCCAAGATTCATAGATTGTGCCTTCAAGTCACTGGTAACTAAATTCTTCACATCCTAGGAAAAATAAAACATAGAAAGGGGTGAGATTAAATGCTCAGTAAGGATAAACATATAGTAGAAACATTCACAAATAAGCATAAACATTTACGGAAATTCATAACTGAAACAAAAGCCCTTTAAACTTGAACATCAGAATAATATGGGAAAAAATGAAATAATTCCATTTACATATTCACATGGATATTCTACTAGTTGAATAATAACATGCAATATCAATAACCACTTTCATAATGATGAATGCATAATTCCACTCTCATAAACACATAGTCAAATCCTTGTGTAAAGAATACACGTAATATATTGTCAAGGCCTTGTGCCAAGACACTAGTTTGTCTAATGAGACCTACCGATGCATTGTGGAGATATTACGGGCTCCACCAGTCACTTAATAAGTCCAATGCATTACTCATTTGATTTTTTTGAAAATTAACATAATCATTCTTATTAAAAATAGCATACGAAATGTCAATACATTATCCACAAACCATGAAGGGTATAAAAATAGAACATCCACTTTCAAACATAACTTATTAAATACAATATAGAAGATTGTATTGTAACATATTAACCTCTATCGAGAAAAATAGAAGTATATTGACATAGATGAAATAATCATCAAAATTATTTGAGAGAAATTTCCCCCTTTTTCTTGAAGACATTTAAAAGTTAAACTATTTGTCAAGAAGCCGTTTAAAAGTAGATTTTTGAGTAAAAGTGTCCCATACCACTTTGGAAATTTTAAATGAAATTTTAAATTTAAAACATTAATGTCCATATAAATAAATACATAAAACCGTTTTTAAAACATGATAATTAATTAGAAAGATTTAGAAAAATAAATCTTTAAATCATTTAAAATGATATTTTAGTTAGAGCTCCTAACCAAAAGAGAGACGTTTGAATACAAATAATTGATGTAATCAAAACTATGTAGTATCATGATAATAATTGGATTCATGATATATTATGTCAAAGTACATTATATACACCATATAAAAGTGATTTGGTGTAGAACAACAAAGAGGACTCGATGGAATTTATATTGAGATGAAATCTATTATAAAGACCCTTTCCTTATGTTAAGGATAAATCAATGACAAAATTACGTGTGACCAATATAAATACACTCAATATGGATGGATATTTAGTGTAAAACAATAATAGGACATTCACACATAATATTGTAAAAACAACACTAATGAATTTGATATTTAACTCAACAAATGGAGATAGAGTTAAAATTACTATTATGAAGTTCATATTGATGACTTTAGAATTTATCAATGGAGTGATTATATATATTTAAAGTATATCAACTGAAAGGGGAGTGGAAATTTTGACATAAGAAAATGAATACTTATTCCACACAGAATCATGGAGTAAAATAATTAATGAAGTATCTATAAAGACGAATGAGTGGAAATTGAACTTTAAAATTCCCTTATCGATTTGGTAACTTACGAAACATACACCCATGAAAGAAGGATCAAACAATAATGATGTAAATATCCATAAATTAATTTATATTACAAAATTAATACAATGATGGGTAGTACACACACCACAAGCAATAAATAAGTGCTGAACAATGGAAATCTCAAGGAATTAAAAGTGAGAAAAGAAACCCCATACCTCAAGTCCGAATTGTCTTGTGTGTTCCTTGTTCTTCCTAAATAATAAACATAAGTTATTTTCTACTTGAGGAAGAAAAATATTCTATATTATTATTCCTTTTATATCAATTATTACTTTTCTATAATAACTAGTTAATTATTTCAGTTCATATTCGATATTTTATTGATGTTCGGAACTTGTGTCAAAAATGAACTTGTTATAATTACAATTTGACCATGTGGCCAAAATTACACTATCTACAGAATGATATAAATGATTTAGATATCATATAAATATTATATATCCAGTATATATATATTTATTTATATATGTATTTATAACAGTACATAACATTTGGAGATAAGAAATGAAATGCAGCTTTCATGGAGACGGTAAGCTGTATGTACGCATAAATGCTACTTTCATTTCTATTTTTTATTTTAATGGTATAAAAACATAATGATACATTGGTATATTATAATTTCATTATAATATCATATAATATATGTTTTACATAATTCAATTACATCTATCCTTTATACGTTCCATTAATGTCATTAACGAATCATATCACCTTGAGGGGGCGGTATTCCGCACTTCCTTAAATGAAATTATCATGGTCACACCTATTTGAAAGAATATTGGTGTTTTTTTAAGTGAAAATTACAGAATAATATAGAAAAAAAACTTAATATACATAATATATAAATGCAGTTCCATCATAATGGAAACCATAAGAGGCGGTAGGAGATAATCGAACAATCATCATTTCGTGAGGCGTTAGTTTTCCATCCACAGAAACATTATGTTATTCACACATTTGATAGAGGTGTGTCTAAGTGTAGCTCAAATAAATCTTATAAAAACATAATAGTATATTTAATATACTATTTTTGTAACAAAACAAATTAATAAAAAGATATCATGGGGTTGGAGAAGTAATATAATAGAAATGAATTTAACAAAAACTGTGACCTTTAATATGGGTAACTCCCCTTGGTTTGAACAAAAATAACTTCTTGAACTTCCTTTTGCCTAAGATAAGGCTTCTAAAAGGAGGATAATGATGTAGGGAGATTAATTGGGATAAGGTAGGATGATTCAAAAGTCTTGATAGGTGTGAATAATTGGATGTAAGTGGTCTCTTTTTATAAGGGAGAGGAGGGGGTCGTTCGGAAAATGTGTAACTATTATTTAATTATAAAAATATCTTTGGTTTCAAAAGGTTAAAAACAAATTAAAGTCAAATTTAAGATGACTAATATTCAAAATAAAACCATACAATCATAATTGGACATGTTTTGGATAATATTTTAGTCCTTATAATATTATTTATTTAAATCATTTATTAATGAGGTAAACACTACATCATTATAGTGTCATAAATAATTTATTTTCATTTATGTCTAAATTTTTTAAAAAAATACCAAGATGTAGCAAATATTTTTATCTTTCAAATGAATATTTATAGTCGATAATATAACTTATATGACCCCATGTAATAATTAATTTACTAAAAGATATTTTTTGTGTCATTTTTGTCTTTACTTTAAATTATTTAATCTAAAGAGTCATTATCACTCTCAAGTGGCTCCATGGGGTCCGAAAATCGACCCAAGGATGACCATGGTCGTCCATGACTCATCCAATAAGGTTAGTACTACTGTTAAGGTAATTTTTTTATTATAATATACATTTTACCTTGAAATACCCTATTTACCATTAACCGCGGTTAATAAAAGTCAAAAGTTACAATTCACCAAAAATTATTTTCATATTATTGAACCACATTTTTCTTCTTGATATTAACTATTTCTCTCGGATTATTGAAATTCAACTCACTATTGCGGGAAAATTTCATTTAAATGTAAAAGTCACTTTTCTAACTACTACAAAGGGGTTTCATTATTCATCAAAAATTGATGTTTCTCAGAAAAATACCAAAACATCATCCTAATATTTATTGGACATTCCAAATTAAAAATGATTTTTATTTTTCTAAATTAAAAACATAAAATTGGAATTAATTAATTTTAAATTAAATCACGTTGTTATAACAAATAGCGTGTTTTTAAGAAATAATAACTATCAAAAGATTGACACTTGTTTTTGTCCAATTTTGAAGTGAAATGAATTACAATGACCAACATTGGAATAAATGGTAAAAAAATATTCTAATTATTCTTTAAGACAAATTAATAAGATAATATAACCATATAATTAAATTTGAATAAAAACAGTTTTGAATTGAAATACAATATTTTTCACTATTCATAAAAAATGAATTTTATCAGAAAAATATCTCAATGTAAATTTTGATTTTTCTATTCTAAATAAGAATTTTATTTTTTCATATATGACATATATAAAATGGACCAAAACTATATTTAAATAGTTTTCACCATCAAAAGGCGGTAAATAGGCCCTTTAAACATTATTTGAATATTTATGCTTAAAATCTAATTCTTTTCTTATTCCAAGCCTCAAACTTTTATTGGATAAATATGAAAACATTTAACAAACATATCTAATAATATTTTAGTTTATTCTATTCATTTATACCAACACATTGGCTCGACGTTAAGTACTATTTAAAAAAATAATATTATATTATTAGTGTGCAACATAGGATTTCAAAGAAACCTGTTGTTGTGTATCAGGTATGCCATCGAACATAGAATCCCCTTTAAAGTAAAATTAACATTTAGTTAACAAATATTAAAAAATTTGAATATGTATTATTATTTATTTACCCAGGATGTTACAGTAGAACTGTAGCATCGATGAAACTGTAGTGGTGGTGGACATTGTATAAAGTACTGTAATAGTGGAAGTACTTTATAAGGAACTAAATAATCCTAAGTAATGTATCTATACAATTTAATGTTTGGCTATTGGGATGAATAATTTGGCCTTATAATCTATTTAATGGTATATAATTATAATAGGGCCTATGGGCCATGTAACGAGTCTCATCTTCAAAAAAGTAGGTTGTTTTTTATTCAATAACAAGCATGATTCAACCCCAAAATTGAATAATATATAAATAAATATTATTATATAAGTTATTTAATTTATTATGATAATTTTTAATTTTCACATCATTACCATTATCCCATTTATTTCATTTATGTCCATGTTTCATTTATTCAATCAGTCTGTTATGTTTATATTGGATGTTTTGAGAATGTTTGGATCATATAACAAAAACAGATTCTGTAGTATTACCATGTTTATAAAGGGTCATTATTAAATAATATTAATAATATTAATCATGAAATAATTATTATAATACAATAAACATAGTTTTGAAAGCATATATTATAGTATTACATGAGAAAAAATCACATCACTTCATGGAAGTTGTAGACCACACATATATATGAACAATGTTATCATTTTTCAATGGATAGAATGGTAAGAATGTAAATGATATATAATATTAAGTATTGTTTTTTATTTCATTATTATAATATATATTAATTATATCCATCACAATAAACATCCTTTTCAGGTGGTGATGAATAATAAAACACATCGCTTCGTGGATGTGACATTCCACGCGTAATCATTATCAATGTTTTCATTTCACATAGGATTGAAAAGGTGATGAAAAATGATTAGACCAAATAATTATAAACTTTAATTATATTAAATATTCTTATTTTATGAATTCGTTATGGTTAATTATGATTAGAATAAGGAATAATTAGAAATAAATGTGAAATAGGATTGTCAGGACTAATGCATTCTCCTCATTTTTTCTCTTTGGATTAAACATTATGGATTTTATTATTTGTATTTGGTTGAAAGAGAGACCAATTAGAATATTTATGTGATTATAAGGATATAATTAATAGGTTTTTAAGAAACGTATACTCAAAATGTGTGAGCTACATAGTAGAGGAATATCCCATTTATATGCATCGTGAGTGGAACCCTGATATTTATTTAATGTAAAATATTAATATAAAAATTATCAATATTCAAGTGACCCAAAATTGTCAGACATATATTATAGGATGAGTTATAGTCTAAATCCTATCATCTAATATTATTTTGACAATTTTAGTAGTTTTTTTCACCCTTATATTTTTTAAATACCTATATATATTTTGATGATTACTCTAATATCATGGTTTTTACACAATATTTTTCATCAAATATAAGATATATGACATGTTAAATAGATTGGATAATGGTCGATATTATACAAATTTCCTATTCACTTAAAATGTATAGTATTTTCTAAATTTTAAATAATTAAATATAATATTATGTAACAAAATATAAGCTTAAATTGATTTTCAATACAATTCAAAAAGATTGTATTTGAAGAATGTAATATAGAAATCAAATTAAAAATATATAATTTTAAAACATAATTAATATGATATATTTATCTAATAAATTCATTTAACAAAATTATTCATCAAAATTTTATAACATTTATTTCTTTTGAAATTGTTTACTGGATATTTCTATTACTTGACCTATCACATCTTCAGGGATTTTTAAGCACATAATGTAATTATCCCACCATGGAAAATTAAAAATAAACTACTTGGATTAATAACAAAACTCATTTTTCAAATATCCAGTAATAACTTAACATTTACTATAAATATATGGGATTTTATTACATAAGCATGAAATAGTTTTTCTATAATACTTATTTCATACAATAAATACATGCCTAAGAACTTTAATTTTTTACTTCCTATGGAATCATAGAAACATAAACCCATGTCTATAGGTGATATACGTAATCTTTTATGATGTTTATCAAAACTACCATCATCCATTGACATATAATACATAATACATATCTTCATACCTCGGGGGAATGAAACATAACAATGGTTATCTCCTTTGACTAGTATTAGAAAACAGTAGTAATAAGTAATAATAACATGAAAATGAGGGTAGAATAATAGGATAATAACATTTGAATAAGATACCCAATATACCAATGATCATAATCAAGAATTAGGGAATAAATATTGTTAGTTCATAATACAAGAGTCAAAGGGAAATAAAATAACTTGATCCATGAGAGAATATAACATGGAATATGCCACATATGAATATGAATAGAAAATAATATTCATATTAGTCATGGAACACGAATATACCATCATCATAAACAAATTCATTTAGTGAATTAGTTTGACTCCCTATTCTAGACTAATATTACTGGACTGGGTACACATCCCATTGCATTACTGATTTACTGAACCGAGCACAATACTCATTCATGTACAATCTATTTCATGAGATATAAATCATTTCCCAATGATTTTTCAGAGATATATTTCCAACCAATAAAATAATTAAAACCATATTACACTGTTAAATACAATATTAAATATTCATCATATCTTAACATGTGAAATGAAATGGGTATCATAAACTTTTCCCCGTATCATAACACATCAAATGAAATGGGTAGAATAGAGATTTAATAACATAATAACCTATAGAAAATATATAAGTTTAATTATAACATCATCATAAAATATCCATTTAAAATAACTGTATTTGTCACGACCCGCCCTCGGGGTCCGTGCCGTGACTACCCCAAGCCCGCCTTCCATAGGCCAGGGGCTGGCGACTAGCACCAAGGCGTAAAATCCCGATAACTGGGAAGGCATTGCCTTTATAAAAGAAAACAAGCACCACAGAGTACAAGCGGAAGTAAAACACTAAGTAAAAAAGAAGAACTGAAAAGCAAAAAGGGGCCGGAAATACAAGCCCAACTGTAAAGTACAACTCGAAAGGAAAAACAGCAACTGAAAAGTAAAGCTGCTACGCTGAGATGTCCACTGGAAATCCCACCTGAAGGGTGGGTACAGATAGCTCCTCTGCTCCTCGGGTCCCGCCATCCGCTCCGAGTATATCCCGCCCAGTGGTCCACCTCCGGTTACCGCCTCGTCGTATAGTCCACCTCCAGGTACCGTCCAGTCCTCGAACACTCGGCCTCTGTCAGCACTGTCTGTCGTCTGCAACCAACACAACGAGGTGCGGGCATAGCCCGTGCAGGGGTGAGTATAACGATACTCAGTAGGGACCCCGAGACCCTCAAAGTCTCACTAAAACCAACAAGGATAAACACAAGAAGATCTCAACAGATAAACTCTACTTAGGTGTATGCCCATACATATACCTAAGTTATCAAGTAACCCATCTCAATCATGAGGAAACACAAGGATTGTAAAAACGACGGATAACCACTACCCGGGTATATGCCCATACATATACCAAAGTTAGCAAGTGACCCATCTCATTCATGAGGTAAACACAAGGTCAAAAGTCTCAGCTCAAACCAGGATTTTCATTATCGAAACCGTAACTGCTGAAGAGCTCCGTCTCTAGAGTGAACAGTGGTCCTGTCACGACTCCGAGGCTGCCGCTCACTAACCTAGGACTGCTGAGGTACTCCTCCTGTCGAGTACTGCGGGTTTGCGGCCAACTACCGGGCGCTCCGTCCGCTGAGGGTCTGTCGCCAAATACCGGGCGCTACCCAGATAGCCTGCTGAGGTACTCCTCCTGTCGAGTACCGCGGGTCTGCTGCCAACTACCAGGCGCTCCGTCCGCCGTGGGTCTGCCGCCAAATACCGGGCGCTCCGTCCACTGGGCTAGTCGACTCACTCCAAGTCGAGTCGGTCAAGCAGTCGTCAGGTCTCAGCCGGCTACACGGTCTCCGTACTCTGCACGCTCGTCACCACCGTCGCAGGTCTGTCGCTACAACCAAGCGCACACACTCCGTAGAGTAACGCGGGTCCGCCGCTACAACCAAGCTCTCCACCGCCAAGGGTCTGCTGCTGCATCCAAGCGCACCACCACTGTCAAGTACCACGGGTCCGCTCCACGAGCTACTGGTCGATACTCCAAGTATCACAAGGTCCCGCGAAGAAGTGTCTCAAAGGTCCGTCTCGTCACAGGGGTCTCAACGCAACAGACGGCGCGTCGATCGGACGCCCGGTCTGTGAGTTATTAGCCATTTCGTCCCAGGGGCCCGATTGGTTTCGTGAGCGAAACCAATCCCGGCCGTATCTCAACTGTACCCCGATCTCCCATAGGGTAAACTCAAAGGGACCGTTACTCAACGTAACCACCAACGCCGCTGACGGCTCGTCAAGCGGACGTCCTGTCTGAAAGATATCAGCTTTTCCGTTCCAGGGGCCCGGTTGGATTTCGGGTACAATCCAACCCGGCCATACTCCGACTGTATCCAAAACTCGGGCGGAGTATGTCAAAAGTTCCGTCTCATCAAGAGGAAGTCAACGAAACAGACGGCGCGTCAATCGGACGCCCGGTCTGTGAGTTATTGGCATTTTCGTCTCCGAGGCCCGGTTGGTTTTTAAGGAAAAACCAACCCGACCGTACTCCACCTGCGTCCAAACCTCGGGCGGAGTATGCCAAAAGATCTGATTCACTAAGAGGAACACAACGCGACTGACGGCGCGTCAATCGGACGTTCGTGGCTCGAGATATGAGCGTTTCCGCTCCGAAGGCCCGGTTGGTTTCGTGAACGAACCAACCCGGCCGAACTCAAAGTAACCCGAAACCTTGATTGCGATATATCGAAACGACCGTCTCGATGCAAGGATCGCGTTGCCGCAGACGGTTCGTCATTCGGAGGTCCGAGGCTCAAGTTATGAGCCAAAAACCAAATCAGGTTCGAAACGGGGGGTCCGGGTCCGGGCCGACCCGGCCCGACCCCCCCCCCCCCCCCCCCCCCCCCCCCGGGGGCGGCGCGGCGGCTCGGCGGCCGGCGGCGGCGGCGACGGCGGCGCGGCGGTGGCGGCGCGGCGGCGGGCCGCGTGGCGGCGGCGGCGGCGTGCCGCGCGGCGGCGGCGGCGGCGGCGGCGGGCCGCGTGGCGGCGGCGGCGGGCCGCGCTGGCGGCGGCGGGTGCCGCACGGGGGGGCAGCACGCGGGGCTCAGCCCCGCGATTCCTTCAAAACAAAAAAAAAACGGCGCGGGCCGTTTTTTTTTTAAAACCGCCCCCCCTCACGTGGGGGGGCCTGCTGGCGCCGAACCAAGGGGGCCGGATGCCCCCTTCCCTCAAGAACCACCCCCTCTCTTAAAGAGGGGGTTTTAATGGACCGACCGGGGGATTTAATTCCCCCGGTTTTATGACAACCGGCCGGCCAGCTGGCCGGCCGGTTTTTACCAACGGGACCGGAAATTCCGGTCCCGCCTTCGACTTCCGACGCCGGCGGCCCTGCCGCCGGTCTGCTCTTCCGCCGCGGCCCGGAACCGGCCGCGGTCTCCTCGTCCCGCCGCGGCCCGGAACCGGCCGCGGTCTTCTCGTTCCGCCGCGGCCCGGAACCGGCCGCGGCGTTCGTCGTCCGGCGCGGTGCGACGGCACCGCGCCCCTTTCGCCACACGTTAATTTCTTTCAACGCGGCGCGACGGCGTCACGTTCTTGATGTTCCTTCCATGGTGTGCGCGCGACGGCGTTGCGTAAAATAAACGCACGATCATCCACGTGGTGCGACGGCACCACGCCTCTTGCTTCCACCCGCAAGAACAAACAAGATCGTTGGAGGGGGTTCGGCCGTGTTCGTGCGGTCCGGCCCCCCTCACGTTAAATTAATAACGCATCTTAAAATAATCAACATCCCACGTTAGTTATACGAACCACGAGAAAAATGAGATAATTAAATATTAAATCAACCACCCCTACATCTGGTTTGAGATTCAAAGAATCTTTTACGTTCCGCGGAAGACGGCGTCGCGGAAGTCGGGCGTCGCGGTCGTCGTTCGTCAAATCCGTTGACGAAGAGTTACGTCCGATGCGACACGTTGTTGGCGGATCTTCGTTTTCCGACGAAGAAGGCCCGAGGAGGATGCGGCGTTCCCTCTTGTTGACACCGAGGACGAAGAAGAGAGGCGTCGTTCTTCGTCGGAGTTTGAGCGTTCTTCGTCAAGATGAACGTTCTTCGTCAAGATGAAGAAGATGGAGAAGGAGCTCTCAAATGAAATCCACACAAGTTGGCTAACAAAATAAAATAAGGTCTCTCCTTATTTTATTTACCAAGCCTAGGAATTCAAAACATCAAAATTCAAACATAACACTTAATTAATTAACATGTCATGTGTAATTAATTTGATGTTAAGTTTACAAACAATTAAGAGGGAGAGAGGGGAGTTTAAGGGGGAAGTTGAGAGGTTTAGGTTCGTGTGGGTCCCACCACACTTAATCCTCTCAAAGTAGGTTAAGTGGGTGTGGGTCCCACCCCCAACTCCTTTTGAGAGGAGTTAACCTACAAAAGTGAAATAAAAAGAATCCACATTTTTTTTTATTCAACTTTTTATAATTCTCCCAAAAACTAACTTTCGTCTCGCAACAAACGCAACTCCCGAAAGGGTCTCTTTAAGCGAATATCGGCGTTGCGAGTTCATCGGTGCCCTCAGATTTCAATTCCGAGCACCGAATCAAAAGTTAGGAATTCCCGCTCGTTCGTTCACTGAACGTACCCGAGCCGAACTTCGGAAATTAATTCCGGGCACTCCGGGCCTCGGAATCAGGTGCCGTCTGAAACCGCGCTCTTGTAAAATTCTAAAGAAAATTAAGAAAAAATTTTCCTTGAATTTTACGGGTCTTTACATTACTCCCACCTCAGGGCTTTACGTCCCCGTAAAGCTTCAACTCACACTTAAGGGAAACAAAGTAGTACTGAGCACGCAACTGAGCTTTATGCTCCCATATGCTCACCTGAAGATCTCGTGCTACCCGAGAAGCACCCCAGAGGAAGCAACCGTTCACGTAGAACCTACTCCTGTCGATCCTCAATCTCTACTAGAATCTCTGTGCTTATCGCCCTGTCATCGACGTCCAACTCCCCGGGGTCGATGACGTGTGAAGAAACATACACGTATCTCCACAGCTGAGACACGTGGTGGACACTATGCACCCGGTGCGACTGAGGTGGTAGGGTTAAGCGGTAAACCTCCTCGCCTACCCTGCTGAAGATAAAAAGGGTCCATCGAACTTCGGAGATAACATGCCGCCTCGGCCACATCTCCGAAACCTCATCGGGTTGAGACCGTATAAGAACGTGTTCGTCACCCTCGAACTCAAGAGGTTTCCCTTTTTAGGTTAGAACTGAACTCAAACTCCTGCTGTCACAGGGGTAGGGTTGACCAACTCAAGAGTGATCGGTCACACCCTCTTATGTCTGAGTTTAACATGAGCTGCCCAGGGTTTCCTTTTCGCCGACCAAGGAAAACCCATTCTGACGTTTGCCTAAAACAGTCAACCGGGGTATGATTTGTGAATCATACCCAGATCAACGTCGTAAGGCCTCTACGCTGCCACCAAGAGATTCCAACCGAAACTCTCGCCTCGAGGTCAAATCACACCGTCGGCGTAAGTGTGATTATCGAGTCTCCTCCCAAAGGTATCTCCAGACGTGAGGGTCAAGTCTACGGCTTACCCGGAACCTCTAGGTCTGGGACATGATTCGTGGAAGGGTAGAATGATTGGTTCCTATGTCTATAGATATGGCAGCTCGTAGTAGACATAATTCGTACCCCGAATCATTCTTAGAGCTCCTGGGTCACACTCCTTGACCGCAATGCAGCTATTCTCCTCCCCAGCCCTCCTGCTCCCTGAGCCTGGCGGGGACTACTAAGTCGGGTGGTCGTAACATGTCGAAATGTACACCACCACATGCTGCTCTCCAAGCTCTGCTTCCACGTCTGCTACCCTGCAGATTCATCTGTCCTTAGCACTTCCTCCTCCTGAAACATTTTACACGCCCGAGTCTCTGAGACTGGCGCTAGTCTCCTGCCTTTCACTGCTAACATTCACAACCACAAAGGTTCTCTCTAGCATCCTAGCATAGGTAGGAATGCATAGAGGAAAAGAAATGGTTCGGATGTCCTTTAGACACACTTCGCTCAGAAGTTCGAGTCTAAAGAACTGATCACAACGTAACCAACGATTACCAAGATTGATTGGTAAGCCACGTTGAGTGCTCTGCTTCCGACATGTCGTACTGTCGAAGCTGTATTAGCTCCAGAAAACTCACAACCACCTCCTCAAGCCAGTCCTCAGCCGCCTACGAGTCAGGCTCACTTCGAAACTTGAGGGATATCTGATGCTAAAACATAAGTAAGGCACTAAGCCTGTGAGTCTCTGCTACCGGTACCGCCGGTAGTGTCTGCTGATCAACAGGTAGTGACATAGCTGGCGCTCTACCCGTAGGTACTAATCCAGGTATCGGTTCGCGTACCGAAGCCTCGTTACTATAAGGACCAACCTCATGGTCACTCTCTGGAAACACCTGGAGCTAAGATCATCATCCGCTCTACTAGTATCCAAGCTAGGCGTAGAACTCTAGCATTCGTCTCCATCCAGTCCACTGCTGCCTGGGAAATCTGTCTCGCCTCGTATCCTCAGAGGCCTCTACTGCTGGAACTCGTGCATCGCGCTCTGCTAGCGTGCACCGTCAGCTAGTGGCATCTGCTGCCTAACGGGTGGTGGTGCTGCTGGTACACCACCCGAAGGTGCCAACACTGAAAAAGGGCCCTGCACTGGAGTCTCGCTGCTCGGTGGGCCATCATGAAAGAAACAACGTAACACGATCAAACGATTATACCTGGTGAGCTGACCTGGTTTGAGCTGTTTTAAGGGAAAAAACCTTTGAAAACACACACGCAATCAGTGTTTTCGTGCACAAAGTCGGAAATCAGTTGTCAGGGTCCTGGTGTATGGATACGTCGGCCGCCCGCACCAACACTGGACTCCCTGAACTGAAAACCACACTCGGTACTCTCAACACTATTGCTTCACAGAAAGAGACATCAGAGTTATAAGTTCTGCGGTAGAACCGAACTCCTTTGATACCAATTTGTCACGACCCGCCCTCGGGGTCCGTGCCGTGACTACCCCAAGCCCGCCTTCCATAGGCCAGGGGCTGGCGACTAGCACCAAGGCGTAAAATCCCGATAACTGGGAAGGCATTGCCTTTATAAAAGAAAACAAGCACCACAGAGTACAAGCGGAAGTAAAACACTAAGTACAAAAAGAAGAACTGAAAAGCAAAAAGGGGCCGGAAATACAAGCCCAACTGTAAAGTACAACTCGAAAGGAAAAACAGCAACTGAAAAGTAAAGCTGCTACGCTGAGATGTCCACTGGAAATCCCACCTGAAGGGTGGGTACAGATAGCTCCTCTGCTCCTCGGGTCCCGCCATCCGCTCCGAGTATATCCCGCCCAGTGGTCCACCTCCGGTTACCGCCTCGTCGTATAGTCCACCTCCAGGTACCGTCCAGTCCTCGAACACTCGGCCTCTGTCAGCACTGTCTGTCGTCTGCAACCAACACAACGAGGTGCGGGCATAGCCCGTGCAGGGGTGAGTATAACGATACTCAGTAGGGACCCCGAGACCCTCAAGGTCTCACTAAAACCAACAAGGATAAACACAAGAAGATCTCAACAGATAAACTCTACTTAGGTGTATGCCCATACATATACCTAAGTTATCAAGTAACCCATCTCAATCATGAGGAAACACAAGGATTGTAAAAACGACGGATAACCACTACCCGGGTATATGCCCATACATATACCAAAGTTAGCAAGTGACCCATCTCATTCATGAGGTAAACACAAGGTCAATAGTCTCAGCTCAAACCAGGATTTTCATTATCGAAACCGTAACTGCTGAAGAGCTCCGTCTCTAGAGTGAACAGTGGTCCTGTCACGACTCCGAGGCTGCCGCTCACTAACCTAGGACTGCTGAGGTACTCCTCCTGTCGAGTACTGCGGGTTTGCGGCCAACTACCGGGCGCTCCGTCCGCTGAGGGTCTGTCGCCAAATACCGGGCTCTACCCAGATAGCCTGCTGAGGTACTCCTCCTGTCGAGTACCGCGGGTCTGCTGCCAACTACCAGGCGCTCCGTCCGCCGTGGGTCTGCCGCCAAATACCGGGCGCTCCGTCCACTGGGCTAGTCGACTCACTCCAAGTCGAGTCGGTCAAGCAGTCGTCAGGTCTCAGCCGGCTACACGGTCTCCGTACTCTGCACGCTCGTCACCACCGTCGCGGGTCTGTCGCTACAACCAAGCGCACACACTCCGTAGAGTAACGCGGGTCCGCCGCTACAACCAAGCTCTCCACCGCCAAGGGTCTGCTGCTGCATCCAAGCACACCACCACTGTCAAGTACCACGGGTCCGCTCCACGAGCTACTGGTCGATACTCCAAGTATCACAAGGTCCCGCGAAGAAGTGTCTCAAAGGTCCGTCTCGTCACAGGGGTCTCAACGCAACAGACGGCGCGTCGATCGGACGCCCGGTCTGTGAGTTATTAGCCTTTTCGTCCCAGGGGCCCGGTTGGTTTCGTGAGCGAAACCAATCCCGGCCGTATCTCAACTGTACCCCGATCTCCCATAGGGTAAACTCAAAGGGACCGTTACTCAACGTAACCACCAACGCCGCTGACGGCTCGTCAAACGGACGTCCTGTCTGAAAGATATCAGCTTATCCGTTCCAGGGGCCCGGTTGGATTTCGGGTACAATCCAACCCGGCCATACTCCGACTGTATCCAAAACTCGGGCGGAGTATGTCAAAAGTTCCGTCTCATCAAGAGGAAGTCAACGAAACAGACGGCGCGTCAATCGGACGCCCGGTCTGTGAGTTATTGGCATTTTCGTCTCCGGGGCCCGGTTTGTTTTTAAGGAAAAACCAACCCGACCGTACTCCACCTGCGTCCAAACCTCGGGCGGAGTATGCCAAAAGATCCGATTCACTAAGAGGAACACAACGCGACTGACGGCGCGTCAATCGGACGTTCGTGGCTCGAGATATGAGCGTTTCCGCTCCGAAGGCCCGGTTGGTTTCGTGAACGAACCAACCCGGCCGAACTCAAAGTAACCCGAAACCTTGAGTGCGTTATATCGAAACGACCGTCTCGATGCAAGGATCGCGTTGCCGCAGACGGTTCGTCATTCGGAGGTCCGAGGCTCAAGTTATGAGCCAAAAACCAAATCAGGTTCGAAACGGGGGGTCCGGGTCCGGGCCGACCCGGCCCGACCCCCCCCCCCCCCCCCCCCCCCGGGGCGGCACGGCGGCCGGCGGCGGCGGCGACGGCGGCGCGGCGGTGGCGGCGCGGCGGCGGGCCGCGTGGCGGCGGCGGCGGCGTGCCGCGTGGCGGCGGCGGCGGCGTGCCACGAGGCGGCGGCGGCGGGCCGCGTGGCGGCGGCGGCGGGCCGCGCTGGCGGCGGCGGGTGCCGCACGGGGTGGCAGCACGCGGGGCTCAGCCCCGCGATTCCTTCAAAACAAAAAAAAAACGGCGCGGGCCGTTTTTTTTTTTAAACCGCCCCCCTCACGTGGGGGGGCCTGCTGGCGCCGAACCAAGGGGGCCGGATGCCCCCTTCCCTCAAGAACCACCCCCTCTCTTAAAGAGGGGGTTTTAATGGACCGACCGTGGGATTTAATTCCCCCGGTTTTATGACATCCGGCCGGCCAGCTGGCCGGCCGGTTTTTACCAACGGGACCGGAAATTCCGGTCCCGCCTTCGACTTCCGACGCCGGCGGCCCGACCGCCGGTCTGCTCTTCCGCCGCGGCCCGGAACCGGCCGCGGTCTCCTCGTCCCGCCGCGGCCCGGAACCGGCCGCGGTCCGGAACCGGCCGCGGCGTTCGTCGTCCGGCGCGGTGCGACGGCACCGCGCCCCTTTCGCCACACGTTAATTTCTTTCAACGCGGCGCGACGGCGTCGCGTTCTTGATGTTCCTTCCATGGTGTGCGCGCGACGGCGTTGCGTAAAATAAACGCACGATCATCCACGTGGTGCGACGGCACCACGCCTCTTGCTTCCACCCGCAAGAACAAACAAGATCGTTGGAGGGGGTTCGGCCGTGTTCGTGCGGTCCGGCCCCCCTCACGTTAAATTAATAACGCATCTTAAAATAATCAACATCCCACGTTAGTTATACGAACCACGAGAAAAATGAGATAATTAAATATTAAATCAACCACCCCTACATCTGGTTTGAGATTCAAAGAATCTTTTACGTTCCGCGGAAGACGGCGTCGCGGAAGTCGGGCGTCGCGGTCGTCGTTCGTCAAATCCGTTGACGAAGAGTTACGTCCGATGCGACACGTTGTTGGCGGATCTTCGTTTGCCGACGAAGAAGGCCCGAGGAGGATGCGGCGTTCCCTCTTGTTGACACCGAGGACGAAGAAGAGAGGCGTCGTTCTTCGTCGGAGTTTGAGCGTTCTTCGTCAAGATGAACGTTCTTCGTCAAGATGAAGAAGATGGAGAAGGAGCTCTCAAATGAAATCCACACAAGTTGGCTAACAAAATAAAATAAGGTCTCTCCTTATTTTATTTACCAAGCCTAGGAATTCAAAACTTCAAAATTCAAACATAACACTTAATTAATTAACATGTCATGTGTAATTAATTTGATGTTAAGTTTACAAACAATTAAGAGGGAGAGAGGGGAGTTTAAGGGGGAAGTTGAGAGGTTTAGGTTCGTGTGGGTCCCACCACACTTAATCCTCTCAAAGTAGGTTAAGTGGGTGTGGGTCCCACCCCCAACTCCTTTTGAGAGGAGTTAACCTACAAAAGTGAAATAAAAAGAATCCACATTTTTTTTTATTCAACTTTTTATAATTCTCCCAAAAACTAACTTTCGTCTCGCAACAAACGCAACTCCCGAAAGGGTCTCTTTAAGCGAATATCGGCGCTGCGAGTTCATCGGTGCCCTCGGCTTTCAATTCCGAGCACCGGATCAAAAGTTAGGAATTCCCGCTCGTTCGTTCACTGAACGTACCCGAGCCGAACTTCGGAAATTAATTCCGGGCACTCCGGGCCTCGGAATCAGGTGCCGTCTGAAACCGTGCTCTTGTAAAATTCTAAAGAAAATTAAGAAAAAATTTTCCTTGAATTTTACGGGTCTTTACAGTATTTCATAGAATTTTATCATTGTATAACTAATGGAAGAGGAACTGGTTTCATAAATAATTATCATAGTAATCCTAAGCTATTTAAATAATGTATAAGAATTTTTCCATTAGATCATATCCCAATTAAATAATAAATTATATAAAATTATTTCATCTTATATGGAGAATTGTTTTGAAATATCTGTCGTAACATTTCCTAATGAAAATAATATTTATTTGAAAATAACTTTTCAAAACCTAAAACATCCTCAAAATACTTTTCCTAAAAAACTGATGTGAAAATTGATAAAGGATGATTTTAAAATTATTTAATAAATTATTATAGAAGATTTCCATTTAACCATTAAAGAATATATTTAAAACATGAAACATTTTAAACAAAATATTATATAAAAAAATCATGAAAACATATAATTTATGATTTAAATTAATGTATCATTACTAAAAATATAAAATTGTTTTTATGTTGTACAGAATAAAAATATTGTTCATTCGACAAAGCATGTAGAATATAATTGAGATTTGTTTAAAATAAATTATTGTTAATTTAGTATAGTTTAAATAATAAAATCTGGGTAAATTATTTTTAATGAAATCATAATTGAATAATAAATAATTTTTTAAAAAATTTTTTTAGGAAAAATGTTTTCTAAAGAAATTATATTTTTGACTGGGGAAAATAATATTGTTGGATTTTAAAAAAACATTTTAATAATTACCTAAATTAAAAAAGAGTGAAAATATAGTACCATTATAGGAAGATATCATGAATAAAAATAGGACAATAAAAATCCTGATAATTATTCAGAGATGGATCATAATATTTTATCAAGGATAGTCTAATCATATATAATACTAATAAACTATGGGATTATAGAGATAAAATCTTATAACAAGATATTAAATATTTATTCCAATAAATGAATAAATAAACCATATCAATTCAATATCATGAATATATGGTGATTTTTTAAATAAAAGTTCAATGGTATAGTATATACACCTCGTAAAATAGTATAATTTTATAAAATAACATGAGTCTTTGAGAATGAAAATTGAGACATAATTCCCTTACATATTTGGTGACTTTTAAACTATAACCCCATGAAATATATATACTCAAACTGATATGTATATAAATAAATTTTAAAGTATAGTAATCATAAATTTAATTAATGTATAGTATAGAAACAACCTGGAATAAATAGTTGGTAAATATAGTAATTGTCTCACAAAAGTAAAAAGTGAGACAAAAATTACAATACCTTAAGTCTTGATATCAACCATGCTTGTTCAAAACTCATTTATAATAAATATATATTTTTTATAAATATATAATAGGAAAATATTCTTATATATAATAACATATATTATTTTATTATGAAGCCTTATTACCCTTTGATTAATTTTTCAATGTTAAAGATGCGTTTTTGGTAATAACCACCTTCTATTTATTGAATTTTAAACGAGTTATAATTTTTGTTATACTGAATTAATACTGATTTATTAACTTAATTAATGATAACCATGATATTAATATAATATAAATTTAATATATATGTCTACATAATAATATGTAAAATGATTAAATATGAATTTAAAAATATCATTCATGGAGATGATAAGTCAGACAGATATATGAATATTGAATCCCTATTCTTGTCAAATTGAATGTAATAAAATTATATAATATATTATAATTATAAAATAAATTTATGTCACATATATAACATATTTTTATTATAGTTACCCTTAATACATTCCATGTAGGGCGTGAATCAATCACATCGAATAGTGAGAATGTAGTATTCTGTATCGATGAATGGCGTTATCATAATACAAAATAAGTAAGGAATTATGGTATATGTGATATAAAAATTTAAAAATCCAAACTAACTAACAATATAATATATATAATAATCACACATTTTTTGAATCATTATTCCCATCCTTTATAGGTGCTAATGAAAAAATGAAAGAAAACGGTTCGTGAGGCAGTAGTCTGTCGTACCAATGAATGAGGATTATGTTACCTAATTGGTTGATGTTTATATAGTTTATTTTCATACCATAAACAGAAAAATATATTATTATATTTAATATAATAACAATATTATAGAATAAGTATTCAAAAATAAATAATTTTTTTATTAGAAATAAAACAAAAATACTAGTTGATGAACATTGCCTCTTCTTCAGGTATCTCCTTTTATTTTATACGAATGGATTTCATTGGTAGGATTTATTCATATATGTTTGACATGTGAATTAGATTATTTAATTTGAGATGATATTTGTAAAATTATTTTATGGTCCCATGGTTTTTAGAGGATTAAAGAGATGACAATATGAGATTCCCATTTATAAGGGAGGTGAGTGGAACTCTTGTAATATTTGGAAATTCTAAATTCCACCCACATTTTTACCATGTCATGTGGCTGGAATAATTGAAAAATATCACTAATAGAATGTATAAGGTATAAATATTTCAATAAAATAGCTTTTTGACAATCGTGTTTGTCATTTTTTTCCATATGTTTAATGTTTTGTCCCTCAAAAACACAATTTTTCAATTAATATTCGTGATTTCTTTTAACAGTTTACCCTCGTCATTTTGGAAACAAATTATGTTGGACTTATTATAAATATATATTATTTTGGTTCCTACTACTATATCCATTTTTCCAATATCAAATCATAAAATTGCAGAAAAATATTTTAAACTATTCTTTCATTTTTTATGTGAAATTGGGTTGTTAATGTGACGAAAAAATTATAAAAAGGTTAAACTGTTTTTATATTCAATTTCAATATAAAATTGATTCCAATGAATAAAATTGGATTAATAAATGTATAACTAAAATAAATAAACATTTAATCCAAATTTAAAACGTTTTTAACAATATATATAAACTATAAAATGAAATTTTTAATTAAAAATCAAAAAAAGATTTATACAAAAATTAAATTTTTCAAAAGAATAAAGATAATTCAGCTAAATAAAATATTTACACTTCAATTTAAAAAAATATTTTTAATAGAATTAATTTTCTAAAACTGTAAATGTAACACCTTGATATTTTATGAAATAAATTAATTCTGGTTAAATTTGATTATTTAATAGATTATGTTACACACCTTACTTATTTTATATTTAATCACATGCAACACCCAATTTATCATTCATTTAATATGAAATGGGTTCAAATTTACAACATATGTTACAAACATGGATGAGTCTTATCTATCAATAATATACTATTGAAATTATTATTTTGTATAGATTTTATCACCAAACAGTTATTTTTTCGTGTATGGTTATGAATAACTATATTATTATTACACAGGTAAATAAAATTTTTTTACACACATCCATTAAATTTTATATGGTTAAACTAAATCTAATTTTGAGAAAACAATTTGTATATTAATAAAATGATGTTTTATATCATTTTGTGGTAACAACAAAAATGAATATAATTTATGAAAAATTCTGACATTTTATATTAAAAAAATAAATTTCATTTTTTAAATTTGAACATTAATTTTATCATAAGGTGAATTTTTATAATTTTAGAAGTATCATTTGTTGGATTAATAATAAAAAATACTACATTATAGAATAAATATCATTTTCTTTTAAAACATTATTAACAATAATTTATATTTTAAATATATTTTAATGTCACAAGAGATGAATTATATATCTAATAATTTGTTTTAGGTCATTTGAGTCATTTTTATGTTTAATTTAGATATATATATTTCATTATCATTGAAGCATTTTCACATTGGAAACACTCTTTCTCACAATATTTATGAGATTATCATAAAAGTTTTTTACCACTACTTTGAATATAATTTAAAAAAATGGAAAAAACGGTATTAATTGGTATAGAATTTATATTAAAATATTATGAAATTTGTTTTTTACAAAAATTATTTGTAAATGTAATTAAATTAATCACCCCTATTAAGGTAAAATTAAGCATAATAAGGGACTAACCCATAATTTGAAGGTCGAAAATGACCTAGAAACGTGTCGAAAATCCATTGGATACCAATTGTATCACCATATCCCCTATTGGTTCAAAATTTACGATTTATTTGAACACATGTTCATTAAATTGACCCATATAATATATTAAATAAGGTAAAAACAAAAAGGAACATACAACACCTTTAACATTTATAAATATTTAGAGAATGTAAAAAGATACTTAGTTTTATTTAGACTATATTTGGAATTATATATGAATTTTTTTCACTATATTTTGACTTTACTTTTTATAAATGATATAATTAAATTAAATTCCCTACAAATTCTAACTGAAGGATTATTTAGTTAATAATTATATTAACTAAATGGTGCTAAAGACATTAAAAGTAATGAAAATTTAATAAATTATTAGGTTAAATAATTTTATTGATAAAAATGATATTAATTAGATTTTATATTTATATATTTTTATTCCAATAATTTTTTCATATTTTTAGTTAAAATATAAATAAAATGATACTAATTTTATTTTAAAATAAATTTTATTTTACTAAATGATTTGAAAATAAAAAAATCTGAACATTTTCCTAGTAAATTTTATGTATTAATAACTATTAAATATGGTTCATTAGGGAACAAATTTATCTTTTATAATCAATATATTTACCCAAATATTTTTAAAACATTATTATAATGGTCTAGGTTAATGAAATGTTTTTATGTATTACATGCACAAGTTTTAAAATTAACTTTAAAAATACAGTATTCTTATTTTTTAAATTTTTATCATATTTATTATTTAGTAAATATATATATTATTTAATAAATTTCATCTAAATTTATTCTTTATGGTTAAATTACCAAGATTAGAAAACTTGTTACTTTAAAAATACCAAAATGATAAAATTTGGGAAACATAGAGGTTAAGGATCAACATTATAAAAATTAGCATTTTTTGTGTGGTGGATCGTTTTCTCTACCAAAATTTAACATTAATCCATTATTTTCTCTATTTTTATTCATATGAGTTATGATAAACATCCCAATAATTTATTCCAATTTGGATATACATGAATTCTCCTCCCCAACCATTATAAAAAGGCATTCAATATTTCCCTTCCTCACACAAATCAAGCCATGTTGGATAATAAAAAATATAATAAAATAGTATCCCAAAATCCATAACATCAACATTTAAGCCTCACCTTGTGAATAATTCTAAAAAAAAGTCCTTTTGTTCAATACAATAATAGTTACCCGAAAAAAGATGTACCATAATTCAATGTGACTTTAGTTTTACTTGTTTCTACAGTCACATAATTTCCTATTTTTCCTTGAATAGATAATAATATAAGTATAATAATATACTGATAATTTTTAATTTAATTTTTTATGTACACTATCACATAGCTCCATCAAATGGGTAATGAAATTACTATTTTTGTATGGAAAACTGCAGACTCACATTATGATGTAGTTCATTTTTCCTTTAACAACCCTCGATG
Organism: Viscum album; assembly: GCA_963277665.1. Classification (NCBI taxonomy): domain Eukaryota; kingdom Viridiplantae; phylum Streptophyta; class Magnoliopsida; order Santalales; family Viscaceae; genus Viscum; species Viscum album. The sequence continues at coordinate 1,274,488,717 of OY728146.1, forward strand.
TTATGAATTATGAATGACACAATATTTTTATATTATATACATATGTATATATTAGATATTTATATTTTCTTCATACTTATGTAATTTTTATATAATTCATCTATTTTCATGTTCCATTTTGGTAAATATTATATCATCATTTGTCGACATGACTATCTCCTCCTCCAAGTGATGTGATACGTTTACAAAATTAATGAAATGTATTAACTATGTTTTTAATTAATTAAATTTTTTTAAAATAAATGAATTATGTATTAAATTCCTGAAAATATTTCATTTATGTTAATATGATGTATTATTTTTATTATTACCCATTCAAACATATCAAATTTTATAACATCTTTATTGGACATGTGGACTACCGCCTCATCGATAAGATGGGATTCCTTCGACATAAATAACACACACATATAAATATATAATATGATTAAGTAATAATTTTATTATGGTATAATTTTCATTCTAGAATGAAAATTTTTACTTGCATTATTTTAATAATGATCATTTTTAATGGTAATGTTACTCATGTGTACATACAACTTACTACTTCCATGATTAAATGTTGGTTTATTTTTCATAACTATCATTCCAGATTGGTTATAAGAGAATAATTTATTTAAAAAAATTATAATTCTGAAATTATTATTATTCTCCATATTTTTATGTAATGACCACATTGGCCATAGTAAACCTACCGATATGAATTTTTAGAAATAAGACGAATATAGCCAAAATAATTAATATAAACATTACTGATTATATAAATATATACAACACAGTTATATGTGAAATAAAATTAATGACTAACATATAATGAGTTATAGATGATGTATATAATTAACATAATTATATTTTTCAATAATGTAAAGAAAATGAATGAAATGTCAAACTCATGGTAAGAGATTTTATATCATTTTCATTTCATTGAATAATATTTTGTTATTATGAACCTAGTTACATTTATATGGCTTGTACACTTATCAATTTTTATTTATTATATAATGAATCATTTTATATTTATTATATATAAATGTTTAATTTAATAATTATTAATTTCACAGTGTTTAGGGTTTTAAATTTCCAATGCGGTAATTGAACATGGAAAAAAATTTCCTTCATTGAGTTATTTGATATGTTATACACCTATATTATTTTATGTGGATTATAAAATTCACTATTGATCTTTTATATCGTGAATATAAATATTCTAATATTATTTTATGTTTCATTTATTGTACGTCCATTCATGGGGATAACGGTTATAATGTTTCAATGTGATATGGGACAAATTGAAATGTTTAAAGATTATTTTCCACTAGAATGTTTTAATGATAATTTAATGGTTCTTTCATTCAACAATGTCCATATCCATTTTTGATAATTATCCTCCACTAGTGTAAATTTTTATAGATTCCATCTTCAGTAATTATTTTGATGAATTATGTTTGTTTCAATGTGATTTTTACTTAACAAATTTCTTTTCCATGTGTTAAACATGTTTTAAAGATATTGATATTGAACTCATTTCATTTCAATTGGTTAATAATGTTTCAAAGAGATAATCATTTATCCACCTGATTTTTTATGGGTAAATCATTTTTCAAATATTTTTATATTTAATCTATTTTTTTTCCAAGGTTTAATTATGATTGAAATAATTTTTTATTTAACACATTTATTTTAGAGGGGTTAATCATGATTCAACGATATTGTTATTTAACACACGTCCTTTACATGGGTTATTCATGTTTCAAAGAGATTGTTGTGGAACCAATTTCCTTCCCATTGGTTAATTATATTTTGAGAATAATAAAGATTCATTGAATTATTTTTTATGAGTTATATATGTATTAGGTTGTTGGCCAATATAAATTATGTTTTCATATAGATAAATTATGTTTTCCAGTTATATATTATACGATGGGTGTTACCAGATAAATATTGGATTCATTGAGCACTTTAGAGATGGATGTCTTACATATTATTTATTCTATCTATACAGGTTATGCAAGGGTTCAATTATATAATGTTCTTTGATACCAAAATGTTTTACAATTTCTTGTTATGGGTTTATTATATTTCTAATGATTGATATTATTATGACATGGTTGATGATTATTTATACTGATGACTACAACCATTTCCATAATTTCATATTTTATATTCCATGTTTGGATGGGTATGAGTTCTTATATGATTCTTTCATGCACTTTGATTATATTAACACACCCTCGTGCAATCTTATTCTCATTGAAGACATTTAGGTGTTGATTATTATAATTACCCTTACGAATAATTTGAAATCACGCATGTTATGTTTTTTTCTCGTGGTTAGAAATAATAAGGTTGGAATATTTATGTCTATAATGTAATTCAAATGGATAATGAAGATGACATATTGTGAAATAAGAAAAGTTGTGTTAAAATAGAGGAATACACTTTTTTTCAATTTATGAGTCCTTGTTGATATAGATTATTTCTGTTAGAGTATGTCTTAATTCTCAAAAAATCTAATCTTAAAAGGTCCTCCAGTATGAAAATGATCCATTATTTTTTTTATAGTTTTGATGAAAAAATGTGTGTCACAATTATCAACATCATAGTCATAAATGTAAATCTTTGGATTTCATTACGACATTAAATAGTACATTTTTGGGTCTGGTATAGTTGGATTGAAATACATTTTAGATAACATTGAAAATTAAGATGTTTCCAATAGAGTATATATTAAGATATATAGATACAATCACAGTTGAATAAGAATAATTATGATAAAATTTTCAATGTATTAAACACCCCAATAAGGTATTGAGCAATGAGATCTTAAATTAATTTTTGGTTATGTTTTTTAACGATGATTTATTTTTAAACCCTATAATAATAATGAAATGTTTTAGGGAGGAATTGGGCTTCATGTTTAAAAAAGGGGATAACCCATATTCTAAGTGACAACTTTTCATATTCCTCATGGTAGTGGGTATTAAACCCAACCATGGAATTATAAGGGTCGAATTTACTACTATTATCCTACATTACATCTAGGTTCACATGAATTTTTTTCTATCTAATATTATATAAAAAACACATGAGAATTTATTAGATTAATAATGGTTGATTTATTAGGGATAAATATATTATTAATTCTGATTAATTTTTAGGGTTCAAAGATAGTAAAAAAATGTGTGAATAATTTCATATATTTATATTTATGAAATAATTTAGTTTAAACATTTGTGTTTTCAATTTAATTTTAATTATTTATATATCATATCAAGGTTTACTCATATTCTTAATTATCTTGCTATATGCTGAACATTTTGGTTTTGGTTAATGTCTAAAGACCGATGGAATAAATTTATTATCTTATTTATGTTTATGTAGTTTAAAATAAATATTTATGTTATTAATGACATGATAATTCATCTTAAATAATCATCATTTGTAGAAAAAGATGAATTTTTTTTAAAATTGACTAATGGATGATATTATAATCATCAAGTAAGTATATAATTTATTTAATATTGATCTAGATAGTCATAGAATTATTTAAATATAAGATAAGGATATTAAAACAAAATTATAATCCGTGTACCATCAATTATGATGAACTTATGGACAATTCAATCATCAAATATTTATTTTTTTTATGACATTAACTATCCATTGATCATCCACTTTTTGGTGATCAATGACTTTAATCTCTATCTATAATTATTAAAGTTTTCTCTTCCATTCCCAACTATATTCTCCCTATGTGAAATCTGATTTATGTTTAACTTATGCTGGCCATTATGTTTCCCAATTTTCAATTTTAATAGCTCTTTTTGTAAACTCTATTTACGATGTGGGATAAAATTATTTAATTATGTAAATGCTAATAATTTGATAACGAAGATGAATTTTGAGGGAAGATTTAATTTTAAGGTGGGTATGATATTACACCATGTTATTTTATGAAATATATTCTTTCCAAATAATTTTAATTTTTTAATCCATAATGATATAGTCAATAAATTATTTAGCTTTCATCACATTAAAAACAATTTTTATCTTTCCTTCATGTGATGTCCTCTCACTTTGATAACTTATATAATTCACAAGGTTGGGTCACACTGAACAATAATATTATATTGATATTATTATTAAATATGGATGTTTTCACCTATCCATTAAATTGGCTAGTTTTAATATAACTAACTATGTTGTTTTTAAAAAAAATTTATATTTTGATTCATCTAATGAATTTGATAAGGTTAAAATAAATCCATTTTTAATCATAAAAGCTGTATATTTTTAAATGGTAGTCTTAGAGCCTTTTAATGGTAGACCTAATTTGAATCAAAAATTTTATAATTTTATAATTCTTATCAGAAAATTAAATATAATCAATGAAGTTGGTGTATAAAAATTTACATAGGATGAGGTTTCATTATTTTTAAGAGAAATTTAATTGTTGGATAAACAATGAAAAATTAAATATTTTAGTTGAAAATTTTATTTCTGAATTCATAATTATTAATTATAAAATGTATTTTAAATTTTTTAAAAGAAAAACTAGAAAAATAGATAATTATTAATCCAATTTTTGTTATTATAATAATAATTATTATTAATTTATATATAAATAACTAACAAAATTTTGAACAATTTCACTTTAAAACCTTCTTTCTCACTACACCTTTGGGATTAGCTTTAAACAATATAATTCACCTTGTATGACTTGAATTTTTAAAAATGGACAATAATGATTTTAATTATAAAAATATTTATATTATAATAATAAACTCATATATTTTGATAAAAATTATTATTAAATGTAATAAAAATTAATTATGTCGATTATGGTAAAATTAAGCTTAATTGCAGAATAAACCAAAACAAAAGGCCTAAAATGGCCTATAAACTTGTCCAAAATCCATTGAATACCAATATTCAAACAATATCCCCTATTGGTTTTAATTTTTTGATTTATTATGAAATATGATCATTAATGTGACCCTTATAAAAAGTTATGTAATGGAAAAGACAAAAATGGAACCTTCATTATTATCAACATTTATAAGGTTTTAGATAATAGAAGAAGCTACAATGTTTTGGTTATAAATAGTATTTTTAAATCCAAAATATTTTTTTATCATATAAATTTAACAGTAATTTTTAGAGATGATATAATTTCAATAAACTATTAACAAACACTAATGAAAGGATTATTTTGTTAATCATTATATACAATAAATGATACTGAAAACCGTAAATATAAAGTAAAATTATCTAATTATTGTGTTATATATTTTTTTAAGATATGAATATCATGTGAAAAATATGAAATTAATATATTTGTACTCCAATATTGTATTTATATTTTTAAATTACAACTATAAAAATTAGCATTAATGTTAATTTACAATAAATGATATTTCTTTAAATGATATCAATTTACAAATTTTTTTTATTATACTATTTAAATTTTTAGTGTTAATGAATATAAAATATTTTCCATTAATTAAAAAAAATTTCTTATATAAGTATGATATTGGCACATAGATATATAACACATTTCTGGCATGGTCTGTGTTAAAGCCATGACTTTTTTTGCGTTATGTGGACATATATTAAAATTAATTTCAAACAAAAATTGTATTTATTTTGGTAATTAGATAAAATATTTATTATTCAGTGATCTAATATTTTCATGTAAAAATAAATTAAATTTATTATTAATTTCTAAATTATATTTCTTATAAAAATAGTTACATTAATTAAAACAAAAAATTATAAAATTATTGAAACATAGAATTTATAGATAGAAAAAACCAAAATGCACATATTTTTATGTCATGATGGTTTTATAGGCCAGAAATCCCCTTTAATTCATTATTTTTTAATTTTTTATTCACATTAAGTAAGTTATACCTCCCAATAATTTATTGCTTTTGGTATTTACATGAATGCCCCTCATCCTCCATTATAAAATGTCATTCATTATTCTCGTTAATGACACATATCAAGCCACATTAGATCATTCATAATCCACTCAGTGTGTCCTATAACATCCATCCATGAAATATAGAATCTTATCCATGGGAACTAATCCAATAAATATGTCCTTTGGTGAAAACCAAGGGTAGTTACCCAAAAAAAGAGGTAACATTTTTTAATGTGAATTTATGATTTATTTATTTCCACACACCAATAATTTAGGAGTATTACATTCATTTATAATAAAATTATTATCATATATATACTTATATTATTATATATTATGAATTTTTTCTTACACATACACTCACATTCATTAAATGGGTAATGAAATTGTCATTCATGGACGAAGAATTATCGCCTCACGTAACAATGTTATTCGTTTTTTCATTATCACCTCTCAAAATTGGAAATTATGATTGAAAAAATATTTATAAAATATATATATATTATTTATTTTTTATTAATAATTATTTAATTTTTAGATAAAACACACCTTTATGCATTCCATAGGGTGTAAATATGACAACTTCATTTATGGACGTGTGGACTACTACCTCTTTAATGTGATGGAATACCATCACACATTTTATGGAATGTATTAAGGATTATTTTAATAAAAACTATTGGAAAAAATTAAATATATATTATATTAATTACATAATTTCATTTAGGTAAATATAATATTTCATTATCTATATTACCCATTCACAGACAGAAGAAGTGAAAAGTTGTTTGTGGATGTGTGGACCACCGCCTCCTTGATGTAATGTGATAAATTTACATAAACTTATATAGATATATATATATAAGTATGAACTATTATATAATAATGTATTTATTATATAATTATCAATATGGAAAGAAAAATTTTGTGTTCTTTGTTTTTACAAAGATGGTTGAAAAATCGGAATGTTTTTCTTGTGTATATCTTGCCTGTTATCTCCATGATTGGAATGTTGGTTCATTTTTTATAACCATCCTTCATGGTTGGAATTAAAAGTATAATTGTTGTATAAATATTATTATAATTTCATTATTATTATCCTAGATAGTATTATATAATTAAATCAATTAATATAGTCAACCTAACAAAGTCTATTTTGACATATATCCTGAATATAATCAAAACACATGACATAGAAATTACAGATTAATAAAATATATATACAATTGATAAAAATATGTAAATATCATAATAAAATTTAAATTTATTATGAAGACATTATATAATAAAAATATGATTATTAATCATGGATATATAGAATAATAATGACCAATCGAACATAGGGTAAGGGATTTTTTTCGCAATTTCATTTTATTAAGGAAAATTTTAATTTTATGATCCTTGTTAATTTTTCATAGTTTATATAATACCCATTATAATGTATTAGATCATGAATACTATTATATTCAGTGTATTTAAATATTTCATTAAATAATTATTCCACCACGTGTTTTATGGTTTAGAAGATACCAATCCAGTAATGGGATTTTGGTCACAATTTTTATTCTTTGAGGCATTTAATATCTTATAAACCAAACATATATTATTATGTATATAAAATTTTCCATTGAAATTTTATTTCATTATGATCCTTATTATTAAGATATTTTATGTTCGATTTTTTTCAATCACAGTGTTAATGGATTAAATCATTCAATGTGTTAGGGGATACTTTGGATTATTTAACGGTAATTTTCCTCATGAATGTTTTAATGATAATATGAGGGTTAAATTCATCTATGTCAACAAACATTGTTGTTAATTATCCTCTATTGTAGATATGTTTTATTCATACCATCCTAATTAATTTTTGGGATAGATTAAATTTTTTTCAATGATATTGTTATTTAACCCATTTTTTTCCATAGGTTAATCGTGTTTCAAATATATTGTTATTTAACTCATTTCATTTCCATTAGTTAATAATGATTAAAATAGACTATTATTTATCCAAATACATTCCCAATATTTAATTAGGTTTCAATGATATTTTTATTTAACACATTTATTTTCCATGTGTTTATCATTATGAAAATAAATTTCTATTTAGAAAATTTGTTTTCCTAGTGTCAGTCATGATTCAAATATATTTTTGTTTAACCCATTTACATTCCATTGGTTATTTTTGTTTCAATGATATATTTATGAAAGATATTTCCTTTCTATTTTTAGTAATATTATTAAAACAGTAATTCATTTTCCATTTATTTTTGAGGACATATATTTGTATATAGTTCATGGACATTATAAATGATCGGTACACACAAATAGCACCTGGTGAACCCATTATAGCTTCTGTGATGGGTGCGCATAAATAGATCTTCAATGTATTAGGTACTTTGGGAATGAAATTTAGTTATATTTTATATTCCATTTATAAGGGTTATGTATGGGTTCTATAATGGTTTAATGATATATTGATCCTTGATACCAAAAATTTTTATCTTTTATTTCAATCAGTTTATAATATAGGTAATAATAAATACATATATCATATGGATCATGATTGTTGATTAAGATGACTCACACCATTTCTATGTATTCATATTTTATATTCTAGGTCATGATGGGAATTAATTCTACTATAATTAGATCATGGAATACGATTATTTCATCATACAATTATTCACTCTTATGCTCATTGATTGCATTTAATTGATAATTCTTATGCTTAACCTCAGTAATAATTTGAGCTCACAATTATTATATTTCATTTTAACAAAGTTCTAATGAATGATGATCAATTATTTTTATATATCAGAGATTTTTTATTGAAGATTGTAATTACCTATTATGAAATAAAAAAATCTAGGTTAAATGGAATGAATTTTATTTAGAAAAATAATGATTCCATGTTGATATGATTTAATTATGTATGATTTTTTCATAATTATATATTACTCTAAAGATACAAAATCCTCCAGTTTTTTAGTGATCCTAGTGTTCATATTGATTTTCTATGGTTTTGATGGAAATATTTGGGTCACACATTTCAAAATGATAGCCAAAAATGAATTGTTATGGACTTAACCATAAGATATGAGAGTGCGGTTTCTAGTTTGTTATAGTTTAAATGATTTTTATAATCTTCAAAGAAACAATAAATGATTTTTTTGGATAATTAGTGTTTACACATCCATTAAATTCTTTTTAAAAAGATATTGATTTTATCATAAATATGTTTTCTTTATAAAATACATTTATTTTTAAAAAAATATTCCTATTACTATTACTGTATTTAAAGAAATAGTTTTAATGGCCAAGTTTATTTTAATATGTTAATAATATATCAATTTTTTAAACTGTGTGTTATTTTTGACACATGATATGTTGGTGTTTCATGTAGCGCATTGTTATCATGGTATAATGTTCAACAAAATCCTTCAAATAAAATTAATTTATAAAAAAATATTAAATTATTGTGTTGTTACATTCTACCCCCATAAAATGAATTTATCCCTACAAATTTGTATCATTGATAAAAATAATGTTGATACTTATGCCTCAACATTCCCCCATGTTCCAACATAGATTCCTAAAACTAGTGGGTAATCTAAAAAATATTGATTGTGGATTATTATTATTTGATAGAACATTCTATATATGATCTAGAATCTCCATAAGTTTTCATCATAATAATGATCTTCCTCTAGTAGTATAACCTCTTAATTAATTACATGTTAAGGATCCTTTATGTACTTATTAATGATTGATATGTGGAACAGATCATTGAATTGTGAGAGTTTTCATTGAAGAGACTAGAAATAAGCCACCATCCAAATACAATCTGTAATTTCCAATAAACCAATATACCTTATGATTAGTTTCAGTTTCTTCCTCAATCTCATAATCTTCTTTTATATATATATTCATAGAAACACCTTGTCACCAATTTTAAATTCTTGATCACATCATTAATTATGTGCCTGAATTTTGTACCATCATTAATATATGCTTATGTGATCTTGAATGGATCTACCCTTCTTTTCCACATCTTCAACTATCTCAGGTCCCAATGGCATCTGTTATCCAACATTATTCCATCTTGTGGAATCTCTAATTTAATTTCTATAATATGACTTATTGTGATCCATATGAATTATTGAGTTGAAAAACATTTTTTTTCTGAAAACTAAAATAAAGGAAGGTGTTTATCCCATGAAAAATTGAAATCCAATGCACAATACATCAATATATAAATTAAGGATTTAATTGTCCTTTCAATCTGAAAATATATATAAGGATGATTAGTAGTGATGAAAATCAATTTTTTTACATGGTCTTGTTGGTGAATTCCCACAAACATTTACGTAAACCATAAATCATGATAAAATTCAATGGATTTTGTTACAACATGTATCATAATATCTTCTTTGATGTATTTCCTAGCAAGGTTATCTATAGATAAGAGTTCTATGATAGTTATGAGGTATAACCATATAGTTCGGTTAATGATTATAACCCATATATCATTACATTCAGTAGAGGTTATGGAGAGTCCAATTACAACATCCATGAAGATGATTTCCCAATTTAATTCAATTATATTTAATGAATGCAATATTCCCTTAAATATTTTAATTTTTATACTTTATATATTGAAAAACTAAGAGTTTTGATTAAATATCTGTTATATATCCATTTATTCCATAGCACTATATGGATTCTTTCAAATATCGACACATATTATGACATCTATTTTGAATAGATAATGAATAAATATAATATTCATATAAAATGTCACTATTCATGTCTAATATGGAAGGAATTAATGCAAAATTCCTGATCCTTATCATTCTATAATGATCATGGATAAATATAAGAAAATTTATATAATTAATTTACAGTATTAATTATTCCTTCTACTATTCTTTAATCTTTATAAGGATTTATGATTAACTATTCAACTGAGAATGATTATAATTTTCCACTTCCAACAATATTTCCATACCCATCCTTTAAAAATTCTTAAATATTGGATTTTATTTATATGCTTATCTAGGAAAAGATTTCATGATCCTTTCAAATCAAAGCATCATCTACCGTGGTCACTTTCGTGGGGTGGTACTTTACTTAGTAGTCATAATCAATAACCACCACTAACCATATTATTTGGATCATATCTAAATAATAATTATTGAATATATACTTTAATATTTTATTATTATTATATATCTCAAAGATTTATTTATAAATACATTTCATCAATATATTTAATGAAACAATTGCTACAGCTAACTCCAAATCCTGAGTATAGTAATTATGATCATGATTATTTAATTTTAGTGATGTATATTATATAAGAACGTATTTTTGGGAAGTAAATATTACTAGTAAATTATTTTATTTATCAATATTGATTAAAAATACTTCTCCACAATAATGTAATGTTGGCACAATTATGCTGAAATCCTTTTCTTCAGTTCCTTGAAAATTTCATCACATTTAATTGTCGAGAAAAAAATAGCTCCCTCTTAACTGAACCAACTGAATTTATTGCATATATATTATAAATTACCACAAAACATTAAAAATATATAGTTAAATGATCAAAACTATAAATCTATGTCACTATTTTTTTTCTTGGCTAACATTTAATATCTTCTATCTGTAATGGATCTACCGATATACCCTCTCTTGATATTATGTAACCCAAAAAATTAATCATATTATGAAAAAATATACACAATTTATATTTTTCATATACATTATCTTTACATAGGGTATTTATTATAATTATTAATTGATATTCTTTATCATTATTTTTTTGATTAGATATGAATATCCTCTATTAATAATGTAAAAAAGTGATCAATGTAATTTTTAATGACTTTTTTTTAATTAATAAAGATAGATCGGACATTATTTCAACCCAAATACATTACTATATATTCATAGTATCCATTCCTTGTACATAATTCCTTCTTATGTATAACATTTATATTGATATTGAAATGATGGTATCGAAAATGAAGGTCAATACTATGAATGTATAGTTGATCGAAAAATTCATCTATAAAAGTAATAGGATTAATGTTCTTAATTTTTATCTTGTAAAGAACCTAATAAAAAATGTCGAGTTACATTGATCCATCTTTAATTTTCAAAAAATGTTGCAAGGTGAGAAACATGCCTATATGAATCCCTTTAAATTTTTCGTAGAGTTTCCTAATAAATTCCAAAAAATCACATAGGTTCATATTGTAGAGAGACGTGCAAATTATTATTGAACTAGTTATCTATTCTATTTTGAAAACAAAATCATATTTTGCTCTAAGTCTAGAAAAATAATCTGGAAATACATCATTAAATTTCCAAAAAATAGTCATATAATCAATATTGATATACTCTCTAACCATTTCAGAATAAAACCCTTTCTTAATGGTCCTTAATACTCATAAAATGGATGTAATATCTATAATAAATTCACACTTATCATCATATAGACATTGATTCATAGTTTAGTCTAGAATAACAAACATAACACCCCTTAATCATAATTTGATGTAGGATTTTATATATATAGACAATCCATACATTGGATGAAATAAATTTCAACCAATGGAAATGATTTGTAAGCCGCACATTTCCCTCAATTTCAACTAGAGAGGAATCATAGACTTGAGATATGATAACAGTACCATTAGAGGTTCAAACTACTAATCCAACATCTTATCATTTTGGTGGAATCTATATGCCCTTATAAATTCTTTTGATATGAAATAATGGGTCAATCTAGATTCAAAAACTAATTTAATAGTTATAGAGTAGATAATAATTGTACCAGTCACCACATCATTATCACACCCTCATCAAAAACATTGTTTAAATGGGATTTCCTCTAGTCCCTCGTATTAAGAGGTTCCTAAAATTGATATTAATATTTTTTTTGTTTAGGTTCTCAAAAATTTCATTCTTATTAATGTTGAATCAGAGATATGTGTGAGGTGCATTTTGGGATGATATCTACCTATTCACATCATTATCTAACTTCTTCGTATCTCATAATAAATCAATTTCCCAATGACCTTCACTTCTATACATAAAAAATTTATAATTTCCCCTAAGAATATATTCTCATTGATTTTTTCAATACATATAGAATAATGAAGTGATAATATTTTTATCTCTATGGTTCTTATTTTTTCCTTTGAAGCCCATATTCATTTTCTTATCAAATCCACGACATTGATACCAAACTAAAAAATCCATTTCAACCTTGATCTATGTTTTAAAAATATATTTATATCTAATGTTGTCTCTCAATTATAATTCCCTTATAATAATTGGTTTTAATTGTTTTGAATTATTAATCAACCGTACAATCATGTTGGTTGATATTATTGGAAGTTTACCTCAAAAGTATTGAAACATTTTCCTCATAGGTATCAATAGAATAATAATCCATTTTTCATAACTAAAGTAAATTATTCCTCATATTTTAAGAATAATATGTGGAATATAGTTATTGATAATGATGTTCATAAAATCATACCAATCAATTGAGGAAATTTCATACTATTGAATCATATTCTTTAATTGATTCGCCATTATTCTATTTTACCACCCAAACTGTAGATAGTAAAAATTATTTTCTCATGTTTGAACACTGGAGAATGGAAAATATATTTTAAGTGGTAATGATCTATTCTCAAGAAACATGTGTGTCAAAATAACCACTAAAATAATGTGGATATTTCCACATGAAAGACTCATCATAATGTTGCACCATCCATTGTTTATTTTGAATTCCCTAATGATTCATATTATAATAATATTATTTGAGATGGAGAAAAAATTTACATTCCATATCTCATAACATTTAGATTCATAAGATTAAAATCATTTTAGTTTCAACCTCATTCATTTTTAACGTGGTTCCCTTGGGTTCTATTAATTTACTGAACCCAAAAGAAAAGAATTAATTTACATTAATCATAGTGGGGAACCAGAGAATCAAGAAAATATGTTATACGATGTTTATATCATTACAACTCTTCCAATTTATGAAAAGAAATGTTTATCCAATGTAATTTATATCTATCGTCCATTTAGATCTTATATGATGGTTCATGATTTTTTTGTGAATATTAAAAGTATATCTATTATGAGTTTTAATACTAGAATGGTGCAAGGTTCATTATTATGAACCTATTCCTGGTTTAGTCTAGCCTAATATAGTGTTTTTAGGATTCTTATCCCAAGGTAAATAAAAAAATTTTCCATATCAAATTATATTATCAACATAAAGATGTATTTATAGAAAACCACTATCTATATCCTTTTCCAAAATTCAAGGATATATTCTTATACTTTGAGACATCATTAGACTTATCCTTATTCATTTACATAGGGATATCATAATGATTTTCTCATTTTATTTTTTAGACGTTATTTGACCCTTAACTCTGATACCAAATATAATGACCCAAGCATTTCATACATATCCAATACAACAATTTTGTGGAATTTTTATTTCATTACCTAAATACATGCTATAAAACCATAATAGTTTAGTGATTTTATAAACATAGAAACATAAATCCAAATCTAAATTGTGATATTTAATCTTTCAAAACATACTTCATAACTAAAAACCCTCTTGGTCATAATATATACTATACACATCACCATAACCTACGGAAATTAATTATATCAAAGGGTAATATAAGATGATCTGTAATGAAAAATGGTGGATAGATATGAATAACCTGAGAATATATGTTTAAGAACAAGATAATAATAGTTGGAAACGAACCATACATATCAATGATCATAATCATTATTCCAGTCACAAAGAATTTAATATCATAAGACCTGAGCCAAAAGGTAATCAATGGAAAAGAAAAATGAGATAATAAGAAACTAAATTATTTTCATACATATAAGCCAAGATTATAATTTACATACAAGTCAAGTATCACTTCCAAGACCATCATAATGGAAAAAGTAATTTACTAAACTTGGTTCACTCTTTATTCCAGTCTTGTATTACTTATTTGGGTTTTCTTCCATTTCCATCCTTGTATTATTAAACCATGTTTACTACCTATTCCAGTCATATATGTCTCATGAGATATAAATATTTACCTAACTTATTGGACGTAGATATAGGTCCAACCCATAACATAGTAAAACTCAATTTTATGTTTTAAAAATGTTCAACAACATTAATAGTATCATAAACCATGAAATGAAATGGGTTTCATAAACATTTAATTATATAGTAACCAATGAAATTAAATTGGTATCATAAATATTCAATCATCTTATAACATGTGGAGGGATGGGGACATGAGACCCTTTATAAGCACTTACATTCCACATTCATAGCACATTCCACTCCCATACCTCCAACACACACTCTCCATTACTCATCACAAGAAGGCTCCCCAAATACCAACAGAAGATGGCATTACATCTTCGGTTGTCCCTTAAATATATGGATTCCATTCACCACAATATCATTCATGTTTGGTTTTATATTTTATAAAATTTTATTGATTTTTATATATATTGAACTATGGTAAATATATAATTATTTTTATTAAAATATATTATATATAAAAATTAATTTATATATATTAGAATATATATATATATATATATTAATACACCCACATTTTTAAATATCATCATTATATATAAATATTAATAAATTCTTATAATATAAATAAAAAAGATATTTTTATATTGTAAATAAAATGTATAAAAAAGATTTTTTTATATACTTAAAAATACATTTTAATGTAAATATGTTTAAATAAGTATTCATAAAATTGATTTTTTAAATGTTAAATTAATAAATTATGAATATAATTAATTGTAATTAATACAACATTGTTGAAAATAATAAAATTTCAATACCAAAAATCACTATAAATGTAATCCCTAAAAATAAATTCAGTACATATCAATGAAGATAATACTAACCCCTTAAATAAGGCTATAACTACATAGAATATTGAAATATTTGGATACCGTAACTAAAAAAATTGTTTTGGAGGACCTATGTTCCTTTTTAGAACAGAAAAAAGGGACTGTTGTCTCTCCCAGATTATTAGGGAGTATATATCTTTTCATTTTTTGATTTGATATATGGTAGATCCCAAACATACACTCCAATGAAAAGTTATATCTATTTTATGTTCAAGTTTTGTTTTCAACGTATCATAGACCATTAATTAATTCATTTATTTTGAATGTCATCCAGTTGTTATTAAATGACTATTAATTAATAATAATTTTCAAATTTGAAATTAAAATTATATTTTAATTATTATATAATATATATTTTATTAAATAACATATATATTAAATGTAAATTTGTATTTAAAATTTTCAAAATTATATTGTAAATAAAAATTATATTTTTATCAATATAAATCTAATTATATATTAATATAACGTTTAAAATGAAATGATTTTATTAAATATACCATTAATCAGTGCTGGAAAAATAATTTGATAAATGTTGGACATTATAAGATCATTTTTACATGTATTGATTAACCCCTCCCTCCCTTATCCCTATTAATAAGTGCCTTTATGTTATCCCATATAATGGGAACCGCATTATCAAGGGAATTATATTAGCACTGATAAAGGATGCCTTTATCAGTATTTTTTAGAATTGAAAAAGTCCCCCATTTTTAGTGATTTTTTACACGGATAATTCCATATTCTGTTAAATATATAATATGTAGTACCTAATGAAATACATTAGCAAATGTGAGATAAGATGAAAAAAATAAATAAGGGATATGAATGAAATAAATCAATTAGAAAATTGAAAAATATGATAACCATAAATTGTTTAAATTTTCCATTTTATTATTTTAGTTTCTAAAATAAATCATATCAATGCGGATAGCCTATTTTTTATGAACAAAACCATTAGACCCCATAATAAGAAAAAAAATCCATTACCAGAAAATATTTAGAATTAAATGCATAACTATGGATCAATCGTGTCAAAAATTACATAATCCTAGAAAAAACAATAGAAGGAAACTCCGTGGTAAACACCCTTCTATTTTTCTCTAAATATAAAAAACATTACACAATATATTGGAGATCTATATCTTGATCAACCATCATATAGACCATATCAGGCCCACTAGTCACATAATCTATATCGGGGCCAACCATGATATAATCATTTTCAGGATCACTCAACATCAAATATAATTCCAATTTACCATAACATAAACAAAAAAATTTCCCAAAATAATATCCTTATGTATTTTTGAAAATTTCATTTAACCCCATTGGCAATGCAGATCCATTTATTCATAGGAAAAGGGAGAAAAACTCATTTCATTAGAAATTTTATTAATGTAAAAAAAATATTTTTGATTTGATTTAATTTGGGAATGATGATGAAAATATTTAGTGAAACCATTATAATAATGAGTAGTCATGGAGGTAGAAAATTCAATTCATGTTGTAAAAGTTGGTGGAGTGATTTCTTTTACACCACTAGTAAAATTAACTCATCTGGAAAATAACAAAAATATATACTTTTATCCATATAGATAATGATAAAGGTATTTAAAAATTAAATTTAATAGAATTTTGAGTATACATAGTGAAAACCATGAAAAATTTAATGAATATAGATATATAAGTAACATATATGATAGGAATAATCTAAAACATGGCTTTAATGAAAAATAATTTACCTTAAAATGCTTCATGGCATTCTATATTGTTTAACTATTCAATAATAAAATAATATAGGTGCCGACTTTATTAAAACCATTTTAATCTACATTCTGTTAACATTATCGCCTTTTTTACATTTATTACTGTGTTTTGTTATGTTAATTATTCAATAAATTTTTCAACAAACATTTTGAGGATGTTATGTTTACAATCCAAAAATAGTATTCACAGGATAACAATAGAAAGAGGGACAATTTTAAAATAGTAATAATAATATAAATCACTACATGAATAGAATTTTTATTCATTGAATAAAATTTTATAACCATCCAAGAAATTCATATAGAAAATAAAAATTATAATACTTTCTGATGGTGGTGGTCCACATGTATGAATGAATTATGTTATTATATTTAAATGGATGTAAAAGTATGAAATTGAATGATATATTATCTTTAAAATAATAATAATTTCATATTATCATATATAATAATTAAATTAATTATAATAACCACCCTTCATATGTTAAAGAGAAATGAAACACATATCATAGGGGATTTGATAATCCCCATTTATGCACGAGCTATGTTTTTATCTCTCGTAAGATATAAAAGGTTTTCAAAAGGGTTTCACCATAATAATGATATCATTATAGTATATCAATGATACTACTATTGTTATTTCAACATTTTGTAATATATATTTTAAAAGGGTATAAGATGATGTAAGCATGAAATAGGTCAGTTGGGACATAAACCTTCTCCTCATATATCCTCATTGGCCAACATAATTATTATTCACTATTAGGTATTTTGGTGAAACAAGGACCTAGAATACATGGTAAGAGATGTTTATGAGATATTTTGTAATATTTTTTTACAATATATTGTTCTCAAAAGGATTAAATAATAGAGGAGGGTAGGTTCTTGTTAATAATTGAGGGGATAGTAACCAATGGGATTATTTAATGTATTAATTTAATATAATTATATTTAAATATACATGTGACCCAACATTTATAGATTTTTTGAATATGGTTGGGATGATTCAAGATATTACCATCTAGTAATATTTGGAAATTTGAGGGTTAATTTTAACCCTTCTATCATAGTTTTAAAACATTATTAACCATTTTGAGGATAACTGTAATATAAATTTTTTTACTCTATAGGAGACAAGAGAGATAGAATAAAATTAAAAATAACCTATAAGTAAGAAAAATTTTATATTTTAGACCTAATCCAATTCACATTACCAAAGATAATAATTTCAGGAAATTTCTATCACTAAATTTAGCATTACATATTATAATAAAACCATTATGTCATTTACAAGACTATTAGATTAGTTTGACTTTAAGGAAATAAGTATAGAAAAAATTTGAATATATACTTCTAACATATAAATAATATTTTAAATTTATTGAAGAAAATTGTAACTCTATATTTCATCAAAATTGTTTTACTATTTTTGTTTTCTAAAATTAATATACTTGTTTTATCTATTACAAGAACAAGATCTATGTATGAATTTCATATGAATTTAAGATAATTTTTCCATCATTATAAAATAATAATAAAATTTATTAATAAAAATAATTAATATTTCAAATAACTCTTCTGAGCTAAAAATATCCACTTTTTAACATTATATCCAAAAATAAAATAATAAAACATAAAGAGTTAAATTATTTGATTTAAAATTTATTTAAAATTAGTAGAAAACTAAAATGAAAAATTTAATTTTTTTTATTTAATATATGGTCGAAGAAAATTTCCAATAAAATATTAATGATTTATATATATATTTTTAGGTTATTTCTCAATGATATAGACATTATTTACCTGTTTTACCCTTACAAAGGTGAATAATATTTACTATGAATAATCTTCATAATGAGAAAATGTAAAAGGTATTTATTTTATAATTTTGATCCTCAAAATTTCTAATATAGAATCCAATTATCACATTTGACTTTATATAAGATTCAAAAATAAGTTTTCCTATGTAACTGTAAAACACAATGAAAAATATTTTTTAGGAAAAAAATGTTTTTTTAAGAACAAAACTGAATGTATACCCAAACCATGTATAATATTTATTCATATAAAATTAATTATATTATTTATAATTAAATGAGGCTTATGTAAGTATAAGATACATTAATGACATAATTTTAATTTTAATTTATTTTATTCAATGAAAAGAAATTCCATATTTAAAATTTTTGGTATCTTTCAGTACTCACATAAAAATAATTATTTTCCAAGAAATCTATAAAATAACATCTATGATAATGTAGTCTTGATGATTTAAAAAATTCGTATATATTTTTAGTTACAAAATATAATGTTTCGAAATTAATCCTTTAAGTAAAGAATATTATATATGAAAAAGAATTTGTTAAGAATATTGGATCACTTATTTATCCAAAGATTCTTATGGTTAAATGTTTTTTAGAATTAGGTAGTCTATAAAAAAATCAACAATTTACATTGGTGATCTGGTTTCCAAGTAGACCCATATTTTCTTATTTCACTAAAAATATTCAAAATCTACCCTGAAATTTTCCACACACAAAACATTTCTAGGTCTAATTTAGTTTATTGTCATTCCTTATAGGTAAGGTAAATGAAAAAAAAGAGATCTTCAGCCCAAATTCCTAATAAGGGTAAACGAATAGACCCCAAATCCAGTATCATAGAGTTATTGATTAATTTATTTTATTGGTACATGATAAAATGAAAAAAATCCTATCTATTAGAATATTTTAGTTGTCTTTGTAAATTAGATACATACTTGAATATTAAATAAATTTGAAAACATAAAATAAAAAAAATTGAAAACAAATAATATCCATCCTTTAACTCATTAAAAATATTCCTTCTCCACATCATATTGAATGGAATGAAATATGTGAGATATTATATGACATGATATAGTTACATACAACAGAATATATATTGGATCAATAAAGAATAGTAAAAATATAAAAGTAAATAATTGAAATC
Organism: Viscum album; assembly: GCA_963277665.1. NCBI lineage: Eukaryota > Viridiplantae > Streptophyta > Magnoliopsida > Santalales > Viscaceae > Viscum > Viscum album. The sequence continues at coordinate 1,274,509,381 of OY728146.1, forward strand.
ACATTCCATTTAGTCAATAATGTGAGTTAAAAATTCATCCACGAATAATATCAATAATGTTGTCTCACGGATAATGAAAAATAGTTTTTTAACAAATAAATTATTAATATTATATTTCATGATTTAAGATATCATGATTTCTATAATGTAAAATCCTTGTTTTGTGAGGGTGTTATTGATAGTTTAGTATGGAATATAACCCCATTTATTTCAATCTTACACATTTTTCTCATGAGACTTATTGATGAATCGATGGGATAACTAAATCTATAACCCATAAATCACTATATGTCTATTGAATTTGTCACATATTTAATGATCAGTTTTATTAATGAATTATAATCTCTGTCAATAAATATTTATAATAGGTAAATAATGTAGACTTATCAATATCTTCCACATTAAATCAAATAATATTAACAATAAATCACTATATAAAAAATATTTATATTTTTTAGATAATAATAATATATAATATATGAATAATATGGATATTTTAGGAAAATGTAATGTACAATTATGATATTAAATTGAATGATTCAAGTGAAACTTAATTACTAAAAATGTAATAAAGAATGTTAATTTCAATACTTTCCCTGGTTAAGAAAATCATAAACCATCGAAATAAGAAATAACGAATGTATCATTAAAAAATATCCTCAACGGATTATATTTATTATAATGATTTATTTTTGACGATGAATACAAATATATTGAAAATATCATTAAAATTATTTTTCATAACACTACCATTTTCATTTTGAATTCTACTTGTAAAAAGTAACAAACTTGTAAATAATATATTTTTTAAAAATAACCATAAAAATTTTTAATGACTCATTAAATTAATAAATGGTGATGAAAGTTGGAAAATTATTTTCAATAAGATATTGATAAAACCAAAATAATTTTCTTATTTAGAAAAATTCAAAAATTAACTTTTTCAAATAATTACAGTATGATTCCATTAAAAATATATCATAAAATTGAAAACATGGGTAAAAATTTCTTTAAAAATGATATAATATTATTAAAAAAATATTGATATTTTTAGGAAACATATACATTTCAAAAAAATCAATTATAACTGAAAGTAATAATAAATCTAGACTTTATTTAAGACATTTTATTTATAATTTTATGTTCCAATCGAGGAAAAAATAAATACTATATAAAATTTTATTGAATAAATAAAATATATTACAATAATATCAGTTTATAATATATTAATCTAATAATTTCCTTTAAAACATATTTATGTATAAATTATCCCGATTAAAATCTTATTAAATAATAAACTCATATTGCTATGGTAATATTTGAATCATACCACCATGAAAAAAGATTACATCCATTGGTACATTAAAAAAAATGGTTAAAATTAAATTCGTGACATAACATATCAATGTTTCATTATATACACATCCCAAAAATAAATAGGTTATTATTATTAAATATATTACAATGGATTTGAAATTGAGATAAAAAGTCTTACAAAGATAATACTGGTGAGGTGTAAAATTAGTCACTATATTGATTTTTTTATTAAATGTAAATAAAAATAAAAAGACTGTAATCTTAAAAAAAATAGAAATTAATTACATAAATAATATTTTACTATTATTGATAATGAAAACATAATATAACAAACTAAAATAAAATAGAGACGTCAAACACATAAAAAATAATAAAATTAAATTTATATCTGCATATATGAAATAATATGAATTTAAAATTAAATATACAATTAGTATCAATAATTCATGTTATAAAATTAAAATTTTAATTTTATACCCAATAAAATAAATTTTGTTCATAATAATAAAATATGGATCAACGAATGAAATTTTAGATGAAATCACCAACTATAGGTTCAACTTGTCATATACATTCATTATATTCATTAATAATAAACATATATTAATTATTTAACTTATTAAGAAACATTTTCATGTTTTTATTTATTTTATTTCTTTAATTACCATGTTTTACTCATTTACATACATAATTATGTTCACGTTAGACATTTGGACGATATTTGACTGATATGTCCAAAATTTCATTAGTAGGTTGACTTTGTTCAAAGAGTATATCATTTTAAAATATCTAGAATAATAATATTATAATTTTTTTAATTTTTATACATAAATTATATATTGAAAAATATCCACGAAATATGGATATCAAAATATAACTACATTGCAATCATAGAGACAGTAAGTCATACAGACATATGAGTACTGATTGACATTTTTCAACGATCAAGATGGAAATAATGAAAATATTATTTTATATTTTGATAATTATAATTATATCATAAATTCAATAATATTAAATTAAATAAACACATATATATATATAATCAATCTAATCCAGAGGGGAAAACGAATCACATTGATTCATGACGGTGGTATTCCATATGTTTGCATGACAATATTATTATTTATCAATGAATGGAAAGTTTATAAGATATATGGAATATTAATTCTGTATGATGATAAATATTTCATTAATAATAATATATATATTTATATATATATTAAAATAATTATTATATCTTTCAATTACTGTCAATGATGAAAATTTAATTACAATGGTTCATGATAATATAGATATATTTACACATAATCCATGGTTTTATTTAACATTTTATGAAATATGAGAACAATTTAGATTGTGAATTTAACATAAAAACATCTTATTTTGGGAGAGATACTTATTATATTATATTATTATGGTTTAATAGTATTCTAATGAGATATAATAATAAATAAAACCAAAATGATCGGGTAAGAATAATGTATATTTTCCTGACAATATATTTAGAATTATATATAAATTATTCCTAGATTTGATATTTAATTAAAAAAATGCCCCCATTATATAGTTGTAGATTTAAGGGATGGATTTGAGTGTTTAAAAATTATAAAAATACAAATATATATGGGATTAATTTTTGTGAGGATCTTACCTTTTATATGTGAGTGGAGGGACACTTCTTAAATTTCATGAAGTATTAAATTAATATATAATATTTTCATATTATAATTTTTAGTATGTGATATAATTGGCATACAGAAATAATATATAGGATAATAAAGCTAATAAAATAAAATTTGGAGAAGTTTTTTTAGTTATCAACATTATCATTTAGTTTTAACCTTTAATAAATATTTTTGACAATTACTTAGTATAAAATTTTAGTAACATTTAATTTCCAATAATGTTAAGGGAAAAAATAAAAATGAACCATTAATGTGTCATGGCTTATTTTTTAAACTATATAACATTTAATTAAAGTAATATATACTTTTATCAATTTTAAATCATATAATATAATTTTATTCATTAGAAACTATCAATAATGTTGCTTTTGACACTGTTTATTTTATTTGACATTAAATATATCAGGAAAATTGATATATTCTAAAATAAAAAATTAAAATATAAAAAACATGTCATATAGATCTATCAATTAGTGGGAAATATTTATTCAATCATATTATATCACTTTTCATATTTTTAATATTATTTATTATATTCTTCTATAAATTTAATAAATGTAGTGTCAGTGTCGTGTAAGAATTTAAAGATACGATTTCCATAAAAATCGATATAAAGTCTATGATAATAATAAATTATTTGTTTTTAAAATAAATATTTAAATTTCTACAAATCCATTTATTATAATTGTTTTAAAAAATAAAGATAATAAAAAAAATAGAATGGCATTAGTAAAATTTTTACGTAAAGTAATATAATGGTGAAAATCACAACTATATTGAAACATAAGCTCATATAACATCTTATGGAATTTTTATGGATCACATATATTCATTAAAAGAAAATATGTCATGTTTGGGAGTAATTTTCATGTTCTTATCATATTTTTTTATCCTTAAAAACCTGGTTCACCTTATCATGATGAAAATTATTTAGTATGGTTACTATTCATAACGGTCAAATAAAAATTGGAACTATTTACCAAATATATAACTCTTGATTAAAAATGAGAAATTCATTTATTATTTTAATTTTTATTTATAATTTCCCTTAAATAATTAGTTTTTAATACAAAACATGGAAAAAATGTTTCTTAAAAATGTAGCATTTTAGTGTAAAAATGATTTTTTTACAAATTCTATCAAAAAATTTCTTACAATGAAATTATTTAGAATTTTTATTATAAGTTAATTTCATTTACATTAAAATTATTTTAAAATAATATTAATCTTTTTAAATTCGTGGATAAAAAATATAGTATTCAATAAATAATTTTATTTTTCACCATCAATTTATAAATAAAAATTATCGAAAAAAATAAAAACCCACCCACAATAACATAATTTTAGGATGATGATTCCAAATTTTATTTTAATTTATTAAACTAAATTATATAATTGTGGAAGAAATAATTATTTTATTATCTCATATAATGAAATAAAAATTATTTTTGATGAAAAAATAATTTTTAAGAATAAAATAAATTTACAAAAAATCGAGTATTTACCTTCAAAAAATTAATATATAGTTTTTTATTTATTGTTTCCTTCATATTTATTTCATAACGACGTTATTACTATTCAGAAAATATAATTCCATATTTATTTTATAAATTTCATTTTTATGTAATAATGCTTTGTGGTTCAGTTATGCTCAGTGTTATGTGATATATATGCTATCAATTATATTGTTCTATTAAAATATACATGTTTGATAAAAAAAATTATATTAATCATTTAATTTAAATGTTGAGTATAAGACGAGTATACGGGTATGATTACATAATCAAAGAGCATGATAAAAACATAAGACAACACATACCCATCAAAAGAATGATCATAAATCATTATGCATGGTATAATGATTTAAAATAAGACAAGATTCATATAATTCAAAATCTACTATCCATGTCAAAACAATACATGGTTAAATAATCCATTATATGTCACAACACATCCTTGGGGCCCGTGTTGTGACTACCCTAAACCCGCCTTCAATAGGCCAGGGGATGGAGACTATCACCAAAGGTGTAAATCTCATTAACTGGGAAGGCATTGCCTTTATAAAAGTAAACAAAACACCACAGAGTACACGTGGAAGTAATTTACTAAGTACAAAAGAAAGTGCTGAAAAGTAAATGGTCCAGAATACAAACCCAACTAAAAATTAAAGCTACAACGGAATGAAAGTACAACAGAACAGACAAGCAGCAGGAAGAATAGAAACAACTCATGGGTCGTCCACCTCGGATCCTACCTGAAGGGTTGGCACAGATAGCACAACACTTGGATCGCCCACCACGGATCCTACCTGAAGGGTAGATACAGATAGCAACCACAACTCTCTCACCAATCTACATCCTCTGAGTATCGTATCATCATGAAGTACACCTCCGGATACTGACTCTTCATGAGTTCCACCTCCGGGTACCGTCCATTCCTCGAACACTCATCCTCTGTCAGCGTTTCCCGTCGTCTGCAACCAACACAATGAGGTGCGGGCATAGCCCGTGTAGGGTTGAGTATACGATACTCAGTAGGGATCCCGAGACCCTCAATGTCTCACTAAATCTAACAAGGATAACCAAAAAATTATCTCAACAGATATCCTCTGCATAGGTATATGCCCATACATATACCTAAGTTATCAAGTAACCCATCTCAATCATAAGGAAAACACAACGGTTATTAACTCAACTCAAACCAGGATTTTATTCATGATGTCGAAACCACGACTACTGGAGAACTCCTCCTCTGTCATGTACAGTGGGCCTGCAGCGACAATCAAGAGTGCCCCACTATCCTTGGACTGCTGAAGTACTCCGCCTGTTGAGTACTGTGGGCCTCCCGCTGCAACCAAGCGCATCCCACCATGGGTCTGAAACTACAACCAAGCGCACCCCCTCATAGCCTACAGTGGTACTCCTTCTGTCGAGTACCATGGGTCTGCCACTACAACCAAGCACACCTCCACCGTGGGACTACTGCTACAACTAAGAGCACCCCACTGGGATATCTAAATCACTCTGAGAAGATAGATCAGCAGTCATCAATTCTCAGCCAGCTACTAGGTCTCTTCACTCTACTAGCACGTCACCAGGAGGGTCCGCTCTATGAGATACTGGTTGATACTCCAAGTATCACAAGGTTCTATGAAGAAGTATCCCAAGGGTCAGCCTCATCATTGGAAACTCAACACAACAGACGATGCGTCAATTGGATGCCCGGTCTGTGTGTTATTCGCATTTTCGTCCCAGGGGCCCGGTTGGTTTCGTGTATGAACCAACCCGACCATATCTCAATTGTACCCCGAACACTCAAAGGGTATACTCATAGGGACTGTTTCTCAACGTGATCACCAACGCCGCTGACGGTTCGTCAAACAGACGTCTGGTCTGAATGTTATCATCTTTTCCGTTCCAGGGGCCCGGTTGGATTTCGGGTTCAATCTAACCCGACCAATATCCAACTACTTCCAATCCTCAAGAGAATTATTCCAAACGTTCCGTATCGTCAAAATTAATCCAACAAAGTCGACGACACTTCTATCGGACGTCCGGAGCTCATGTTATAAGTGATTCCGCTCCGAGGGCCCGGTTGGTTTCGTGACCGAACCAAAACGGCCGTAGACAAAATTCTCCGAAACCTTTAGTGTAATATACCGAAACGAACTTATTGACACAAGGATCGCATCGCAACAGACTCTCCGTCGATCAGAGGTCCGTAGCCCATGTTATGGGATTTTAAGAGAACATGTCCGGTTTTATGGGGTTTTGGGCCCGGACCGACCCGGCCCGAGACCCCCTGGGTCGGCCCGAACCGGGTTGACCTGACACGGGTCCAGGTCCGGCCCACTAGGGCGCAGCCCGTGTGGCCAGACTCCTCGGCTCGGCCGAGCTGTCGCGGAAGGGGGGGCGATGTCCCCCTGATTGACAAACTCCGGCCCCTATGTGGCTGTTCCTTTTTCCAGTCAAGAATTACGACCCCTAGTCTCCCTCCTGAAACGGTCGGCCTGTTCCGGCCAGCCGGTGCTGCCACCGCGGGACCTCGCAGTCCCGCCCCTCTGAGGTGCCGGCGGCCGGCGGTTCCGGCCACCCCACCTTGCACTGCCGCTGCTTTGAGCCGCGGCCTTGTCCGACCGGCGCGGACCAACGGCGCCGTGCCCCACCGTCGTGGCCACGCTCCGGCCGCGGCCCTTCGTGGTTCTCTGGCATGGTGTGACAGTGCAGTGTCTCTGTTCAGCCACAACGGTGTGGCATGACGGTGTCGCGCTTCTTCGCCCGTTCACTTTGTTTCCGTGCGGTGTTGTTTCACCATGATACCTTTGTTCGTGCCGCGACAAACACATCATCAATGGGGGAGGTTGGTCGGTCGTGTTCTTGTGGTCCGACCTCCTCCCGTTAATCTGATAACAGGCGGCCATAAAATAAAAACGAGGAACAACAAAGAAAAATCCACGAACATCAAGTTAACCCCTACCTGTATATTTGATGTCGCTCGTCGGGCGTCGCGGAGAAAGGTGTCGTGGGGGTCCGACGTAGATTCTGTGGACTTCAGGGTGTGTCCGACGAGGAAATGACATCTTCTCACTCTTTGCAGAGAAGAAGAAGAATGGTACGTCGTCCTTGGACATGATCACCGCGGTCGGCAACTTCTCCCTTGTCGTGGAGGAAGAAGATGATGAAGAACTGTGATTTTTGAGCCGTTGTTCGTCGTCAGAGCCTTGGCGTTCTTCGCGAAGAAGATGATGTTCTTCAAAACCGTGAGAGTACTCTCCTTTATTCCACACAATGAAACAACCACAATAAAATAAGACCTTGTCTTATTTTATTCACACACATACGTGTCAACATTAATTTGAAATTCAAAATGAATTCACTAAATTAATTAACGTGTGTTCCCCAATTAATTAGGTGTTTTATTGGCATGTATTTAATGTTGAAGAAAAACTGCTTGAGTTGACTTGACATTAAAATGGGGGAGCGGGTGAGTTACGAAATTTAATGTGAGAGGTTGATTAATGGGGAGTTAGATAATTAAAAGGTGGGGGCTCATGTGGGCCCCACCCAAACTAACATACATAGTTGTTAACCACAAATTAGAGAGAAATTACATTGTGACACAACTTAATTTCACGTAAACCTCCTAGTAAAGAAATAAAAATAAAAATAAAACAATTATATTTTTTTCCTCACTTTTTTAACATCACCACCCGAGAAAACGCACCTTCAGAAAAAGTATTCCTAAGCAATTAACCACCCTACGATTTCATTAGTGCCCTCATATTTCAATTCCGAGCACCGGATTAAATGTTAGAAAAACCCTCACATTCGTTCACTAAACATACTGAAGCCTAAGTTCAGAAAATGATTCCGGGCACACCGGGCCTCAGAATCATGTGTCGTCAAATACTGCATACTCGTAAAATTCCAAAGAAATTATGAAAAAAAATCCCTTGAAATTTCTGGGTCTTTACATTACTCCCACCTCAGGGATTTACGTCCCCATAAAGCTTTAACACAAACTAGTGATACAAAAGTGGTATAGAGCACACATCTGAGCCTTCCGCTCCGATGTGCTCTCATGGAGGTTCCAGTGCTGCCAAATAAAGCACACAAGATGAATCAACCTTCTCCATAGGATCCTCTCCTGTCGATCCTCAACCTCTCCTGGAACCACGCAAAAGTCACCCCATCGCCCGTGTCCTGCTCCCCGTGGTCGATGATATGTGTCGGGTCAAGCACGTATCTCCTCAGTTGAGATACGTGGAAGTCGTCGTGAACCTAGTCCAACTGAGGTGGAAGGGTCAAGCGGTAACCCACCTCACCTACCCTGTTGAGGACCTTGAGGGGTCCGATGAAGTGCGAAGATAACATGCCCCCTCGTCCAAATCTCCTCAATTCAACATCGAGGTGGGACCCATAAGAAAAACGTAGTCTCCATCCTCAAAATATAGTGGTCTCTACCACCTGTCGGCAGAAGACTTCTGTTGGCTCTGAGTTGTCCTCTTCCACTCCTGGATGACCTGGACCTTCTCTGTCGTGGCCTCAACCATCCCTAGTCCCACATGAGCAGATAAGTATTCTTCTTTTTCAAAAAGAGAAATCTGATCTCATCCCCTGGATGAACCACGTTCATTGCCTAATATAGTCAATCCTATCATGAATGATACAAATCCATTCCATGGATGACATCGTAAGGCCTCGACGCTAATACCAAGAGATCCAACTGTTACTCTCACCTCCAAGGGTTGAGTCACACTCTCGGCATCAGCGTGAGGTAACTGGGTCTCCTCCAGTAGGAATCTTGAAAGTGGGGGTCAAGTCAATAGTTTTAACCGAGACCTCTTAGTACAAAAAAAGGAAGGATGAAAAAGTCACAAGGACAACTATCTTTGATTACTGCAGCTCGAAGCACAAAGACAAACAAAAATGAAAACAAGGAAACTAGAAGAACCAAGATCAAATGTCCCATGCTTGTAACTAGTCCCGCTCTTGTCTGCCAGCATCTAGAGCTCCGTAGTCATATGCTTATACTGCCTGATGCTGAGCTCTCTCATGTCCACATGTTCCCTGTGGTTGGGGTGGACCTCCTAGTGGTGGTGGTGGCAACACATCGATGCATCATCCACCTCCAGCTTCACAGCCAGATCCCATGTCTCAGTCTCCTGTTCCTTGCATTCCGCCTTGATCAAACCAAAGCCTCTGCCTAGGAGGTCCTTCATTTATCTTCTGGTCATCTGTATAGTGGGTCGGACAGTCACATTCCATGTGACCAACCCCACACCATGAGTAACATTGTCTTCTCCTTGTAAGTCTCTACTCACCCCGGGTGCCTCACACACACGATCTTATGTCATGCGGTCGACCACCTGTAGGTCTGGTCCTCTTAGACCTCTGCGTCATCTGTCTACTGCCCGATGTAGAAGGCTTGGCCGCATGCCAGCTAGTGGTGGGTCCTGCTGCTGGAGACTACTCAGCAAGGAAATTCTCCCCTAAGAGGTATTGCTCTAACACCCCAGTTTGCGTCGGGATGCTATGAGAAGCAACAGAAGCTATAATCTCCCACTTGAGCCCCTACTCGAAGGTTCGAGCCCTGAAAAACGGGTCCTGTACCATATCTGTGGAGTAGCGCGAGAGGTCTGTGAACCTCACTGAGTAATGTGCCACTATCATGCTACCCTGATGTAGATGCATTAGCTCCTGTATACACACCGCTTGAAAGGTGGCTGGTACAACTCTGCCTGGAACATGCTCTCGACGTCTGCCCATAGAAGTGTCACCTCGTCATGAATCTAGAGTACCAAGCTCCACCATCTACCTTCTACTGCCTGAAGGAGGCTGGCAGAAAAGATCACCATGATGTATTTTGGCATCCCTACTAGCCTGAAGACTCTCACCACATCCTCCAGCCAATCCTCATCCGCATGCGGGTCCGTCTCTCCCTTGAACCTAGGTGGCCTCTGGCGCTAGAACTCGTGTCGTGTGCTCAAGTGACGTGCACTCTCTGCTGCTGGGGTTGGTGGAATCGGTGGCCTAATGAGTGGTAGTACCGCTGGTGCCTCCTCTGGTGCCTCAACAAGAAGAGGGCCCTATACAGAGGCCTCATCACTTGGCGGGCTGTCTGTACGTACAACTCTCGGGGCTCTAGCAGGTCATCCGCAGGGAGCCATCCTGAAAGAAACAAACATGAAACGGTCAAATGATTTATACCTATTGAGATGACCTGGTTTGAGATGACTTAACATTTGGAAAAACAAATGCAATCAGTGTTTTCGTTCACAAAATCTGAAATCAGTTGTCAGGTTCTTGGTGTATGGATATGTCGGCCGCTCGCACCAACACTAGACTCCATTAACTGAAAACCACACTCGTTTCTCTTAAAACTATTTCTTCACAGTAAGAAAATATCTGAGTTATAAGTTCTGCATTAGAACCGACTCCTCTGATACCAATTTGTCACGACCCGTCCTTGAGGCCCGTTTCGTGACTACCCCAAACCCACCTTCCATATGCCAGGGGCTGGAAACTAGCACAAAAGGAGTAAATCTCGTTAACTGGGAAGGTATTGAATTTATAAAAGTAAACAAAACACCACAGAGTACAAGAGGAAGTAATATAATAAGTACAAAAGAAATTACTGAAAATTAAATGGGCCAGAATACAAACCCAACTGAAAAGTACAGCTCGAACTGAACGAAAGTAAAACAGAAAAGACCAGCAGCTGGAAGAATAGAAGCATCTCCAGGGTTGTCCACCTCGGATCCTACCTGAAGGGTAGGTACAGTTAGCGCAACACCTGGATCGTCCACTATGGATCTTACCTGATGGGTAGTTACAGATAGCCTTCACAACTCTCTCGCCCATATACCACCTCCATGTATCGTCTCGTCGTGAAGTACCCCTCGAGATACTGACTCGTCGTGATGTCCACCTCTGGGTACTATCCAGTCCTCAAACACTCGGCCTCTATCAGCACTGCCCGTCGTCTGCAACCAACACAACGAGGTGCGGGCATAGCTTGTGCAGGGGTGAGTATACGATACTCAGTACGGACCCCCAGACCTTAAAGGTCTCACTAAATCCAACAAGGATAACCACAAATAATGATCTCAATAGATAACCTCTACGTAGGTATATTCCCATACATATACCTATGTTATCAAGTAACCAATCTTAATCATGAGGAAATCGCAAAGGTTATTGAATCAGCTCAAACCGTGATTTTATTCATGATATCGAAACCACGGCTGCTGGAGAAATCCTCCTCTGTCGAGTACAGTGGGCCTGCCGCTATAACCAAGTGTGCCCCACTAACCATGGACTACAGAAGTTCTCCACCAGTCGAGTACCGTGGGCCTGCCGCTGCAACCAGGCGCATCACACCATAGGTCTGCCGCTACAACCAAGCACACACCCTCATAGCCTAAAAGGTACTCCTTATTTCGAGTACCACAGTTATGCCTCTACAACCAAGCGCACTTCCACCGTGAGTCTGCTGCTACAATCGAGCACACCCCACTGGGCTATCTGAATCATTTTGAGACGATCGATCAGCAGTCTTCAAGTCTCAGCCAGCTACTAGGTCTCTGCACTCTGCTAGCTCGTCACCGGGAGGGTCGGCTTCATGAGCTATTGTTCTATACTCTATGTATAACAATGTTCTACTAAGAAGTATCCCAAGGTTCAGTCTCATCATATGAAACTCAACACAACAGACGGCGCATCAATTGGATTCTCGGTCTATGTGTTATATGCATTTTCGTCCCGGGGTCCCGGTTGGTTTCGTGTACGAACCACCCCGACCATATCTCAACTGTACCAAAAACTCTCATAGGGTATACTCATAGGTACTTTTTCTCAACATGATCACCATCGCCACTGACAGTTCGTCAAATGGACTTCTGGTCTGAATGTTATCAGCTTTTCCGTTCGAGGCGCCCGGTTAGATTTTGGGTTCAATCCAACCTCGCCACTATCCAACTGCGTCCAATACTCAGGCGAAGTATGCCAAAAGTTCTGTCTCATCAAGAGGAATCCAAAAAAGTCGACGACATGTCTATCGGACGTCTGGAGCTCATGTTATAAGCATTTCTGCTCTGAGGGCCCGGTTGGTTTCATGCTCTAACCAACTCGACCGTACCCAATGTTATTTGAAACCATGAGTTTAATATACTAAATGAACATATCGATCCAAGGATCGCATCACAATAGACGGTGCATCGATCTGAGGTATGAAGTCCATGATATGTGCTTTTAAGGGAACCTATGCTGTTTTAGGGGGTTTTGGGCCCGGACCGACCTAGCCCGAGACCCCCTCGGCCGGCCCACTAGGGCCTGACCCAACTGGCGCAGCCCGACCTAGCTTGGGCAACCCGGCCCGGTCTAGAGCGTCCGTGGCCCATGTGGCCAGAAAGCTTGGCTCGACCGAGCTATCGTGGAAGGGGGGGCGATTCCCCCCTGATTGACAAACTGCGGGGCCCATGGGGCTTCTTCTGTGGCCTGCCAGGGGTTACGACCCCTGGTCTCCCTCCTGAAACGGCTGGCCCGGTCTGGCCGGCCGGCAGTTCCGGCTGCCCCTCATTGCTCCGCCGGGACTTTGAGCCACGGCCTCGTCTGACCAGTGCATCCTGACGGCATCGCGCCCCTCCGTCACGGCCCCGCTCTAGTTGCGGCCCTTTTTGGTTCTCCGGCACGACGCGATAGGGTCGCGGATTTGTTCAGCCTCAACGATGCGGCGCGACGATTCCGCGCTTCTTCTCCAATTCATCTTTGTTTCCACGCGGTGTCATTGCACCGTGCTACCACTGTTCGTGTCGCGACAAACACATCATCAAAGGAGGAGGAGGGTCGGCTGTGTTTGTGCGGTCCGACCTCCTCCTGTTAATCCGATAATTGGCGGCCATAAAATAAAGACGAAGAACGGGAAAGAAAAATCCATGAACATTCAGTTAACCCATACCTGGATATTTAACGTCGCATGTAGGGTGTCGCAGAGAACGGCGTCGCAGGGGTCGGACGTAGATTCTGTGGACGTCGGGGTGCGTCCGAGGAGGAAACGAGGTCTCCTCACTTGTTGCAGATATGAAGAAGAAAGATATGTTGTCATTGCTGATAATAACTGCGGTCGGAGACTTCTCCTTTATCATGGAGGAAGAAAAGGATGGAGAACTGTGATTGCCGAGTCTGTGTTCTTCGTCGGAGCATTGGTGTTCTTCACGAAGAAGATGAAGTTTTTCGAAACCATGAGAGTTCTCTCCTTGATTCCGCACAACGAAACCACCACAATAAAATAAGAACTTGTCTTATTTTATTCACACAGATATGTGTCAACTTTAATTTAAAATTCAAAATGAATTCATCAAATTAATTAACTTGCGCCACCCAATTAATTAGTCTTTTTATTGGCATGTATTTAATGTGGAAGAAAAACTGCTTGAGTTGACTTGACATTAAAACGGGGGAGCGGGTGAGTTACGAAATTAATAGTGAGAGGGAGATTAATGGGGAGTTATAGAATTGAAAGGTGGGGGCTCGTGTCGGCCCCCACATCAACTCCCTTACGTGGATGCTAACCACAATGTAGAGAGAAATTAAGTTGTGACACAACATAATTTCACTTAAACCACCTAGTAAAGAAATAAAAATAAAAATAAAACAATTATATTTTTATTCCTCACATTTTTTTAACATCACGACACAATAATATTCACCATTAGAAAAGGTGTTCCTAAGCAATTACCCGCCCTGAGATTTCATTGGTGCCCTCAGATTTCGATTCCCATCACCGGATTAAAAGTTAGACAAACTCGCTCGTTCGTTTACTGAACTTACCTGAGCCTAACTTTGGAAAATGATTTCAGGCACACCGGTCCTCGGAATCAGGCACCGTCAGATACCGCGTACTCGTAAAATTCCAAAGAAATTAAGAAAAAAAGTTGTACATGAAATTTCGGGGTCTTTACATTATAACTCATATAAATCATTGAAAAATGATATTGGTATCTTGGAATAAAAAATTCTTAATGGACCCACCTATCCTGATAATTCTAAAAACTCATAGGTGTAACCTATAACTATTAAATTCTATTATCTTATACTAAAATTATAATTAATTAAATATGCCATCACTTTAGTGTAACATAAATCTTACATCTCAAATGTGTGTCATCCATCTAGTTAACTATAATAATCCATATTTTCACAAGACTCTCCCTTTTGAAAATATAATGTTTGAGGTGTTATGGGAGCTATTGGTAACTCATCTAAAAAGTTTTCAAAATATATAGTTTTTCAAATTTTCATATCGGTGACATAGGGTGCCGGAATTCGCATTTCAGTATCTTAGAATGTCAGTGTGTCAACATGAAAATGTTTTATCATGCAAGTTCATTAGCGAGCCATGTGGTGTCGACATCGGTGAGTGAGGAGTGTCGGTTTTGGTTAGTCAACGATATCAGTGTTGGTGACATAGTGTGTCTCTAGGTCAAGGATTCAGTAGTACTGGGCATCATTAGGTTAGTGTGTCAGTGGGTATGGGTGTTGGTATTTCAAGGTGTCAGTAGGTCGAGTTATCTGTAGTTTGTTGCGTCAGTATCTCAACATCGTTGGATCGGTGTCGGCAGGTCGTGTCAGTAGTTTACCTTTTGTTGCCTCTGCATTAGTGACTCACTCAACAATATGTCATTTGTAGTTTTCCATGATTTTCCAAGTAATCCAGTTTCACCTCTCTTACATCATATTTTATGTAAACCAGGTTTAATGCCTTTTTGGTCGTTTTTAAGAGCATTTTAAATGATATTAAATATACCATTACTATCATAACATTCTGGGGGATTTTAGATACTTAAACCCTGTAATCATTACCATGATCCCACATTAATGATATTAAGAAATTGTTCCCCCATTAATATAGAATCAATCTCTTCAAATTGGGATCTCCCCCACCTAGTGTGTTTCCATTTTATCCATGGTGCATTTACTGCATTCCTCCCAGATGAGTCTTGTTCATGTTGTATAAATCGTCATACTATGTTTTCTCAGAGTTCATCCCTACTACTTGTGTGATCCCTTGTTCTTGGAACAAGGATGAACTTTGATCTTTTTATCATCCAATGGGGGTTTCTTTTGTCTATCATTAATTATGCATCATGCGGGGTGGGTGTAATAATGATTCCTTGTGAAAAAGGTTGAATCCATTTTTCCAAGTAAAAAAAGTGGGATGGGATGTTGATGATAAAATGATAATAAAACCAATTATAGTAATGGGCATAAAATTGAAATGGGATGACAAGGATCACTTATTTTATTTGTTATATTTGGTTCTTTTATGGTTTTTATGGTTGTATAGATTATTAAAATCATGTTCATTGGTGGTATTTTCTTACGCACTCATGGTGTTTAGTTTTTTTAATCGTGATGTTTGATAATTATCCATAACAAGAAATCTGGTTAAACACGTACACTGGTTAATTGAAATGGATTCCCCATGATGAAAACCCTTGTATGATCACCCATTATTATTAAGTGGATTAAAAAAATAGTGTTACCAAATCAGAATTTATATACACAATGATGATAGTTGTGGCTTAGTTTTTTGTTCTATTGTGTTTTGTGACTTTGTGTGAGTTGTGTGGTGCAGCTACTGGGAGCACGATTTTGGGTACTTGGGTGGGCAGTGGATTTGGTTCTATGAGATGGGAGTGGTATTTGTGTGTAGTATAGATGTGGTATAATGGTAGTTTTTGTAGGCATAGTGCATGGGGTGGTATATGTGGTGTGTTGGACTCTAAAATTGAGAGACTAATTGATTGTGGAATTGATGGACTTGTAGTCAGTGGAACAACCTTTGTTTTTGCTAATGTTGTGAACATACATTAGACAGTGGGACAACATGGTTGTTTTGAACTTTTATGTATGGGGACTTCATCAAAAATATATTAGGAATGTGAGGTATAACATTGGATGATAATATTTAGTAGTGGATTAATAAGAGAATGTTGTGGGACTACAAATCTGGTTATGTTGTTTTTTTGATATGGTTGTGGATTATAGTTTTCCAATAGTTTAGGAATAAACTAAATAAAACCCCTAAATAAATAAATCGAAACTGGTTAAATGAAAAGGGGTTAGTTTATGCTTTGTAAGTGGTTTCTGTGTGGGTGTGCATATAGGGGTAGCATCAATGAGGTACTATATGTGTTTGTTTTCTGTTGTGGGGACCTATAGGTTGGGCTCAGTGTTTTCTTACCTATACATATATAAATTTTAGTTCCTTTAGATTTCTAAACAAACCCCACAACTATTGAGCACCATGTTCTAAAAAACCACATTTCATTGGGGATGGTCTCTTTTTTAAAATACTCATTGGATAATGGATGGGATGTTATTGAATTTGTTCCTTGAACCCTATTTCATGTTCTTACACCTCAATCATTACTGAGAAGGATATAATGTCTTGATGCTTACCATTGTCTGAGATCCTTTGGAATGGTGTGTTTATTATAAGAGGCCAAGGTGTCTTCGATTTAGGATTGTTTTCCATATTTTCATCAGGATGTGGTCTATGTGTCATTGGGCAAGAGGCATGGTTGTTGTGGCCTAGGTGTCCGTGGGTGGGATTGTGTGAGGTTTTGGGACCAGAAGTGTGCGAGAAGGATGTGACAGTGGGACTGCATATGGTAAGAGTGGTAGCATTAATACATTAGCCATCATGAATGAGCAGTTAACCAGGAGAAGTTGGTACGGGGTACCCAAATGTCGATGTTCTTATCATATTAACTTACTTGACTTCCATTATTTTGTTAGAATGCATTGGTGAGCATAGGATAGTTATTACTCCTTGGTAGTTTCATTAAGGTTCTACTATTTTATCACATGTACATTAGAATGACCCCCCACTTGTTCACGAGTTTCATTAGTTTTACTAATAATTATACTTGTATATTAACCATATGTATATAAAATAGATTCCATATTTGTATGTGAACATCAAGGACTGTGTTGGACTTTAATAGATCATGCATCAGGATTAGTTGTTTTGATTATTAATATCTTTTACTTTTTTACATTTTTTAGTATTTTTTATGTAATTTCTGTCATATTTACTCATGAACATGCTTTTGGGAATGGATTATGGTTTTACTTATACTTTAGTATTTTCTGTTTCTTGGGATTAACCATATTATCTCCTGATATTGTATAAATAAAATGTAATGCCTTCCATATTATGGGATATTATATACCCTTGGCGTATGTCACTAATCTATGTACTATTGAAGGTGGGAATGGGGGTCATTTTATCTACTTTAGTGTGTGGAAGGAAGGGTGTGGCACTTTTTCATCCCTGCCCTCATCTTAAAGAAGGAGGGTCATGAAAAAATGATATTAGAGAGAAAGGTTTTAGATGTTGTGTGATGGGATGATTTTCTGAGTTAGTCATAGTGAGTATTGCATGGATGGTAGAAAAATTGGGTTAGGTAATCCTGATATGTGAGATAAGCCAAGGAAGACCAACTAGTACTTTAGATTATAGGCCACCCATGATCTAGTGCAATTACTGTAGGCCTAATGGCTGGCCAATTGCGGCTACACCGGTTATTTGGAAGAGACCCTAGGAAAGGTACATGAATCATAATGACTTTTGTTCTTCTGTGTCTTGGGTGTTTTAAAAAATTTAAAATATATGATGATCTAAAAAAAATTTAATAGAAAATTTCCAAAATACCCAGACATAGGTATTCCTTGTTTACTATTTCATTAATGGTACCCAGATGTTTTCCACGTGTGGGATGAGTAGTACATGCCCATTATATTGACATGGTTGATAATCAGAGGTCTGATCGAGATTAGGATGATGACTAGTCTTAGAAGATGTTTTGTGACATCCTGTGACAGACACTAGGAAAGAACGAGGGAAATGTCTTAGACATAGTTATGGAGAGCTAGCTCTAGGATATGGTGATTGCTTTCAACTTGATCTGATCTTTGATAGAGTACTAGGTTCCTCTATTAGTAATCTAGATGAGGGGAGTAGTGCGTCAGTGGTGGATGTGTTACATCGAGGAAAGAATGGAGAATGATGTTTTGTGAGTTGACTTTGAGGAGTAGTTTTGGTTGGAATTCCATTATTCCGCGATGAAGGATATGAAGTGGCTGGAGCTACTCTCCCTCTAGAAGAGTATTATGTTTGTAAGGGAATTGGGGATAAATGTCAAGGATCTCCTATACATTTCACCATATCTCGTCCATATGAGGAGTCCTAAGTGATATGCATATAAGATCTACTCTGACCATCTCTTCATTATGCCATCCCACCCTTTACTAATGTGGCATACATAGAGGTTAAGAATAAGGATGGGGTAGTGGAAATTATATACTCACAAGTATATGTGTCGTGAGAGGGGATCCATCCATGTTCATAAAAGTGGAATGTTTTCAACAGCAGTTCAATGTTGTTAGGGCCTTACAAGATTCAACCAGTGGGATGTTGGCCTCAGTAGTTGCAGTTCTGATCTCATGGTAATCACCCTTTCCCCATGGGAATGGAACCAGGGTAGTTTTTATATGGAGATCATGGACATCTTTAGAACCAGTTCCCAATTAGAGAATAATACTTTAGGGTGGGTAGGTTCAATGCCAACCCGAGTAGCAGTAGTTATAGGTCAGGACTTTCCAATAGTAGGGGAAATGAGCTCCTTACCCACTGAGGGTTGATAGTGTTCAGGGAGGATGAACTTCGGGTGCTTCTCAGGGACCTTGACCAGGGCATGGTCAGGGAGGAAGTCAAAAAAAGGGGTAGAGGAGATGGGTGTGGGAAGTTACATGCCATCAAGGCAGTAGTTCCAGTAGGATTGAAGTTTGTTCGATGTATGACCAGTCTGTTTAGTTCTCTTTCGTGTTGTTTGTTTGATTAATAAAATTCACACTCCTTGGATGAATCCAGTCTATCCCATTCCCTGGGTATATACATGGATACACTTTTTGTGCCCTTGGTTTTTATTACGCCAGTGAGATTTCATACCAATCTATTTTTTATGTTCCTAGGATTTAGACTACTGTCATTATTGCATCTGTATAGTGGGGATATTTTTCTTCTATATATGTATCCATATGATGTCATCCTAGTCATCGAATAGTTATTTTTTGAGCACATAGTTATCAACTATTTCTACACGAGAGTTGTGTTCAAGAATTATTATTAATTTCTTGGATATCTTCTTCGGAAGGGTTGTGACTCTAGCCCCTTGACATGATGTTGAGTTCGAGATATTCATTAAACCCAATTACTATCTGATTTCGATGGATTTCTATCATATGGGACCACGTGAGTAGCTGGAATTACGAATTCAGGATGATGATCTGGTGAAGAAGGGTTTTATCTGGCCGAGTGTGACATCCTGGGGTTCTACATTCTTGTTCGTGAAGAAGGAAGACTGTGTATAAACTACGAGAGGATAAATCATTGGACGGTCAAGATCATTTACCCCATTCTGAGGATAAAAAATCATTTCGACCAATTAAAGGGAGAATGTGAAGATCAACATGTAGGCTGGATATCACCTGTTGAGGGTGAAGGTGTTTGAATTATATAAGACATCTTTCTAATCTATGAATAAGAACTATTAGTTCATGGTCAATCCCTTTAGCGTTACGAATGCACCATCTATGTTCATGGAGCTCATGAACTCTATTTTCCATGAGTTCCTATACTAGTTTGTCATCATGTTCATTGATGACATGCTAATCTAATCAAAGTCAGAATAGAAGCATGTAGAGCATCTAAGGAATATCTTGGAGGTCATATGACACCTTAGGATCCACAAAATATTGTCCAAGTAAAAGTTATAGACGCGAGAGGTGAACTTTGTTGGACACATGGTGTCTCAGCAAGTGATAGTAGTGGACCCATCAAAGGTTAAAGAATTTGATTCTTATGTATCACCAATAATATGGTATAGGATCATAGCTTCTTGGGTCAAAAAGGATATTACTAAATGTTTATACCTAACTTCTCTCTATTTCTGGATCTTTTGATGTCTTTGAATAGAAAAGACTTGTCCTTCATGTGGATTGAACTGTTTCAGATAGCGTTCAAATATCTCAAGGGGAAGATAGTCAGTTCTTCAGTCCATCAGTTTCCAAATAAGGGATGCTATTTGAGGTGTTTTGGGATGCTTCGAGACTAGGCATGGGGTGTGTTCTGATGTAGTGGTGGTGAGCGATCTCTTTTGGTTCTAGGTAGTAATGTCCTCACAAATGTAACTATTCCACCCATGTTTAAGATATTGTAGTGGTCATGTTCACATTGATGTTGTGGAGACGTTACCTTATTAGGGAGTGAATAATGATCCTCACATGTGACAATAGTTTGATGTATATCTATTCCCAACATGAATTAAAATGGTGACCGTGAAGGTGGATGAATTTCCTCTAGGACTATGATGTAGATATCTCTTACACCTCAGAAAAAGGGAATTATTTTGTTGAAGCATTGATAAGGATGATGTAGAATGTGGTTTTTCATAAATACAATGATGCATTGAAGGAAAATAAGGAGTTCTCCTCTATGAATCTAGATGCGAGAGACGATGGTGGAAGGGGTTTTTTATTTTAGATAACAGTGTTGCATTCCTTAATGTATAAGGGGGAAGAGTCTTGGTTGGGAGAATCATAGACTGAAGTGATGTGTGATCATGTTGCCTTGGTGATTCTCTCGAGTGGTGGTTAGAGGATCGTTAGAATCATATGTTGTTTTGTAGGAATCAATTTGTACCAGTAAGAATTCATGTGGGACTTGACCATGATTTCCATAACTCATCCATGGTGGTATTCCCAAGAATTTCATTGATGTACCAAGGTCCGAGGGAATAGTTTTGGTGTCCTAAGGAGAGATGGCCAGTGGATAAGTTTGTAGTAAGGTGCCTAGTCTGTCAGCAGCTAAAGGTTGAGCAATGTTTTTATGGTGGTCTATTGCATCACTTAGATGTTCCTGAGTTGAAGAGGGACAACATATCGATGGATTTCATCAGGGTACTACACAATGCTGGGGGAGGCTGTGATTCTATCTAGTTTTTAGTTGATCGATTGATGAAATTATCCACTTCGTAACGATCAAGGAGTCGAGTGTAGTGGATTCCATAACACAGAGGTGTGTAGGTTTGGTGGTGCGGCTGTATGGAGTTTAAAGATATATTGTATCGGATTTGGATACAGGTTTTATGTCGTGATTCTAGAGGTTATTATAGCATGATTTTGGCATGCAACAATGCCTCAAAAATTCTTTCCTCCTACAACTGAATGGCCTGATAGAGAGAACTATCCAGATGTTGGAGGATATTCCACAAGTGTGTGTCTTAGAAATTAGTGGATCATGGGTATGTAAAATTTTTCTGGAAGATTTTTCTTATAATAATATCTTTCACTGAACCATTGGTATAACACCATTTGGAGAGTTGTATAGAGGACTATTTAATTCACCAGTATGCTCGAAAATGTTTGGTAAGCATCCCTTATAGTGACAGAGGTAGTGTAAATAATTACATTGATGGTGCAGATTGTGTGTGATAAGATGAAGTCGGCTCAAGACTGACATATGTTGTACTCCAATCTTAAGTAGAGGCCCTTATATATTGATGTTGTGTTCAATGTTTTCTTGAAGGATTCCAATCAGCGTAGGCAGTGGACCTTTATAAGAGGAATAAAGCAATATCCTAGGATCATCAGACCTTTTGAGGTGTTGGTATGAGTTGGCGAGGAGGCATATCAGCTGGTTTTCCACTGCAGTTAGAGAAGATCCATGAAATCTTCCATGTATCTCATCTCCATCAGTTTATATATGATTAATTCCACATCCATGAAAATGGAGAGTTGGCTATTGAAGATGACATGATGTTTGTGGAGGGATCAATAAGAATCGAGGGTCATGAGAAGAAGGTGTTGTCTATATAGACCATTCCGTTGGTTGAGGTGTTATGGAGTCATAGAGGCCTCGAGGAGAGTACATGGGAGAGAGAATCATAGATTTTTTCCCAGTAACTAGAGCATTTTTTTGAGTTTGGATTCTTTGTTTTAATTTGTTTCTTAATTCTATGATGTCATGCTTCGCCCTGTTCGTTATTTGATGAGTCGTTTCTATGTTCTGTTAATTCATGTGAAAAGTGTTGACTATGGGGAGATGATGACCTAATCACTATTCAAGTTGCATTAATATAGATGGAATTAAACCCATGTAGGTGAATCAGTGCTACCTAAATAGGATAGTATCCGAACATGGTGGAAGTTGATCAATTATCCATGTGTCTAGACAATGTGGCCTTTTTTTGTGTGGTTTTTGGGGAATTAGGGCCTTAGTGTTTCATAGTTTCTCAAGAGATATACATCAAGGATGTGTCCATGGGATGTTGAGATTTTCAATCCATCTTTATAATATCAGAATGTGGTTTTACCCTAAGAGGTATCTTATGGGTTGTTTGTTCGGACCCCTTTTTTAGGGGTTAATTTTAAATGCATGAGGATTAGAATAGTTTGAGAGGTATCTGATTTAATGACCTGAATTTTACTAAGCCTCTAACTTGTTAAAATATTATGTTTGATGTGTCCTGGGAGCTTTTGGTGAGTCATTTAATTATTTTTCCAAATTTATATTTTTTCCAGTTTTTTCATCGGTGACTCAATGCGTTAGCATCAAAATATCAGTGTGTTAGAAAGTAAGTGTTTCAGCATTATAATGAGATATAATGTCAGTTCATTAATGAGTCAGGGGTTTTGGAATCATTGATTCATGCGTGCCTATGCTGGTGAGTTGCGAGCGTTAGAGTCGGCGATACATGGCGTCAGTAGGTTTGGGAATCAGTAGGTCGGGTTGTTTGTAGGTCAGGATGTCAGTAGATCAGGGATTATGTATGAAATTCGTCAGTAGCTCAGTGTCGGTGGCTTAGCATTAATAGGTCACGTATGTATGTCACTTTTCAGTGTATCTGCATCGACGACTCTCCCAATGGTGACTCATTTATAGTTTTCCCAGTTTTTTATAACATTCACATCCGCCCCTCTTATATCTTTTTTGACGTAAACTGATTTTAATGTCTTTATTGGGAATTTTTAAGAGCTTTCTGAAGAATATTACATATATTTTTTAATATCCTAACTTTCTAATAGAATTTAGTTTTTCAAAATGCATAATCATGACCATTATCCTGCATTAATGACTTTTAAAACTGTTCGAACATTAATATAGGATTTGTCTCCTCAAAGTTGGGATCTTCTCCACCTAGTGTGTTTTTATTTTCTCCTTGTTGTGTCTATAGAATTCCACCCTAGATGAGTTATGAACCTATGAGAGATCCCCTCTTGCTCAGTTTTCTTTTATTATTCCCAACAATTTATGTAATCCCATGTTCATGGTGCAAGGAGGATCTTCGATCAATTTATTATTCAGTAGTCATTTATTTTTTCTCTATTCAATTGTTCATCATGTGGGGAGGGAGTAATAATGATTTATTATGAAGAAACGTTGAATATTATATTTTTAAATGTAATAAATAATTGTCGGGAAGTTGATGATAAAAATATTATAAGACCAGTTATAATAACGAGCATTAAATTAAAGAAGGGTTAACATTGATAAATTGGTTTATTTGTTATATTTGGTTCTTTTATTATTTTTATTTCCATATGAAATCTGAAACATTATGGTCCTTGGTGGCGTTTTCTTTCTTACTGGTGGTGTTCTATTTGTTTTCATCATGATGTTTGATAATCGTCCGTAACATGAAATCTTCTTAAACAGGTACACTTGTTTAATTAAAACAGATGCCCCAGGATGAAAACCCTCATATTATCACCAATTTTTATCTTGTGTAATAAAGGATAGTGTTAATACATATATATATATATATATATATATATATATATATATACATCGGGTTGATATGTGTTGTTGAGTTCTCTGTTTTGTTGGGTTTTTTGACTTTGTGTGGGTTTTGTGGTGTTGTTGTTGGGAGAATGGTTTTTGTTATGGTTGTGGACATAGGAGTTGGTTCTGTGAGAAGGGTGTGGAAGGTGTGTGCACCAGGGTTGTGGTCTAATGGTAATTTATATGGGCTTGGTGCATGGGGTGGTACCTGTGGTGTGTTGGAGTCTCATGTTGAGAGACTGATTGATTATTGAATGGATGGACTTGTAGGAAGAAAAAATACCTTTTTTTCATGTGGTCATGGATATATGGTGTGAAGTGGGAATGTAAGGTGGTTATGAATTTGTATGTAGTGGGAATACATTAGGAAATATTAGTATTTTTTGGAATAACATTGAAGTATTATAGTTGGCAATGGTGGAAAGGGGGCATGTAGTTGGACTAAAAATCTAGTTTTGTTGTTATTTTGATATGGTTGGGGTTGTTAGTTTCTCGGTAGTGAATGAATAAACTAAAGTGAACCCCTAAATAAATAAATTCATGTGGCTAAATGAATAGGGGTTGGGTTATGCTTTGGTATTGCCTATTGTGTAGTTGTACATATAGGGGTAGTAGAAAGTGAGGTTATGTATGAGTTGGTTGATCGTTGTGGGGACCCCTAGCATGGGATGAGTGTTTTATTACCTATACATATATAAATTTTACTTAATTGTGATTTCTATACTCACCCCACCCTTTTTTGGAACCATGTGCAGAACACCCCCATTTCATTACGGCGGGTGTCATTCCCAAATGCTGGTGGCGGGATGGATGGCTCGTTACTAACTTTCTTCCATAAAACTGTTTCTGGATCATATCACTCGATGATATCTAGGAAATATGTAATGTATTGAGTCATACAATAATCCTATATCCTTCTGGTAGGTTTTTTGTGGATGAGAGTCCTAGGTGTATGTGGGCATGTATTCCTTTCCCAATTGTCTTTGGGATAATGCACAATTGTCTTCAGGTGCAATTCATAGTTATTGAGGCCTAGGTGCGTGCGAGCGGGATTGCGTGTGGTTTGAGGCCCAGGTGTGTGTGGGAAGGTTGTAGAAGTGGGACTACATATGGGAAGTGTGGTAGTGTCAATATATAAGCCATTAGGAAAGTGAATATAACTAATGGGAAAGTGATTCAGGGTCCCCGAATGTTGATATTCTTATACTATTATTTTACTTGACTTGCATTATTTTGTTAGCGTACCTTGGTGAGGTTGGGATGGTTAGTACCCCATGGTAGGTGATTTAAGGTTATACTATTTTTTCCTAGAGACATTATAATTTTCTCTCAGTTGTGCATGGGTAGATTTAGTTTCCCTATTGGGTATACTTGTGTACTCACGCAATATATGTAAAACTATTTTCAGTTTTCTAGTAGAACTTGGAGGACCATACTGGTCTTTACTAGCTTGGGTATTACACAACATTATTTATTTTATTGAAGGGGCAAGCAGAGGAAAACGTTTAGGGGGCCTAAAATGATGCAGGCTAAGGGAGTCCCCAATTACAAAATAAGCACATCATCAGGGGAGGGTACCAGTTCTGGAGTACCCCTTTAGAGAAGAGTCGGAAGGCGCCTTGGAGGCGAGGAAGTCATCTACACTATTCCATTCATTCCATGTGTGACTAATAACCATCCTGATGGTGATGATCTTCTTCCAATTACGGATGAAATAAGAAATCTTCCACGGGGTGGGAGAGAGACCCTTGAGAGAGTCGCAGATAATTTTGGAATCTGATTCAACGACCGTTAAGGTGATTCCTTTAGAATGACATAGGTCATGGCCACTGAGGATGGAATTAGCTTCCACACCCAATGAATGACATTGGCCATAGTAATAACAGAAAGCAAGATGCATAGATCCATTGAGATCATGGACAAGACCTCCACCCCACATGATGTTTCCACCACATGAGTCATCCGTATTGAGTTTATGGCCGTAGCACGGGGGGAATCCAATGGATCCAGTGGCCAAGAGGACAGTCTGTGGGAATAGAATTCTTATTCAACACTATATTATACAAGGAAAGATCCTTGTACCAGCATTTCAATAAAACCGAGAGCTCGGAGGCAAGGCATCTGGCTCTAACGATCAAGGGAAAACCTGAGGACGAGAAGTTATTATGATGAAACCAGTTGCGCGCATCCCAAATACACCAACAACCCACCGAAAGGAGGAGAGAACGCGCATTCCGTTCAGTCGAGTTGGAACCGGATCCGTTGAACCATTGGAGCAGAAACTTGTCGAGCCTGTTCGCAGGTGAGGAGATACCATAGAATTCCCCTAACATCATCCAAAGTCCGATCGCCCAGTCGCTTTGAAAGAACAGATTCATGGTGGATTCTTTCTTGTGATCCTGGTAGAAATAGCACCTAGAAATGAGACAAACACCCTTACCTTTCATAGCCATATCGGTAGAGATGGCCTGCTTGCGGATGCGCCAGAGCAGGAAGCAATATTTGGTAGGGAGTTCTTTTCACTAAAGGATATCTCCCCACATATCATTGTTGGAGGAATCATAAAGTGATCTCCTGTAAGCCTTGGCGGAAAATATTCCCTGAGAAAAGCCCGAGAAAATACACAAGTCTTCTGTGTCTTCCATGCTAATGGTATCAAAAAAACAATTTTTAGTTGTGGTCCAATACAGCTTGAATGAAGTATGGGTAGCAGCTAGCATCCTAGAAGGACAAATCCAGAGCCGGACAACCCGGATAGCACAAAATTTAACCCGCCCAGTTTTGGTTCCAGAAGCTAATATCCCCCCTCCCAACAATCCAGCGAGAAATATTCTCAAGAGTCGGGATGTGCCTTTTATGGTTCTTCCAAATAGGGGATTGTTTTCCTTTAGGTGAATTCAGGTCATCTCTATAGTTGTTGATGATAAATTTGGCCCAAAGGCAGCAGACTTAAATCACTTCCCACGCCATTTTACCTTGTAAACAGGTCATCATTTCCACAATATTCCTTACATTTATGATGTCATTGGAAGGGGACAGAAAAACCTTGCTCCAAGAAGCCCAATGGCATCTACCATCATCATGGGCGTCCCAAATGAAGGAGTTCATGAGATTCTCAATATCATGGAGAATAGCCTTGGGGACATCGAGAATGGAGAGAATGTACATCGGAATATAGTTCAATACACAATTAACCAGGGTGATTCTTCCTCCAATGGAAAGAAAACGATTCTTCCAATTTGAAATTTTGTTAGAAATCTTGTCAACCTCAAATTGAACGTAACGAATGAGGATACGTCCAGGAGAAATATGGGATCCCAGGTATTCCATGGGGAAAGACCTTCTACTAATACCGAGAATGTATTCAATATGATTAGCACGCCGCTCTGAGCAGGAGGAGGAAAAATAGACAGAGCTCTTATCAAAATTTATGACTTTCCCACTCCATATCGAATATTCTCCCATGAGATTGATAAAGCCTTTAATGGAAGCACATCACCCATTAATAAAGAACACCATGCCGTCAGCAAAAATGAGGTGATAAACCCCGTCGAATTGGGGTCTACAGTGAAAGGGCCTGATGTAACCAAGAAGTATGAAGTGCTGAAGGTATTTTCTAAGGGCATCCTGCACCATAATGAAAATGCTGGGAGAAATGGGATCTCCTTGCCTTAGCCCCCAAACTGACTTGAAGAAGCCGCACGATTTTCCCATGAAGATAATCGAGGACCATAGTGAATTATAGCAGTGAAAGAGAATGTCAAGAACATATTTTGAGAAACCCATATGCCTCAACACACGAATAATGAAATTCCACTCAATTCTATCATATGCCTTGTCCATATCCACTTTAATAACGATATTAGAACCCACTGTTTTCTTTTTAATGTCCCCTATCATTTCTTGAGCGATGCCAATTGCGCCTTGAATGGATCTTCCCTTGAAAAAACCATGTTGTTCGCTTGACACCCATCTGTGAATGTGGAGAGAGAGCCGTCTGTTGATAATAGAAGCCAGGAATTTGTAAGGGAAGTTACACATGCTTATAGGTTTGAACTGCCTTATGGAAGTGGACTTGTTAACTTTCAGAATGAGGACCATTGTTGTGGCACATGCTACCCGAGGGAGATGACCACCTTGAAAGAAGTCATGAATGTCTTGAATAAGGTCAATTTTTACTAATCTCCCAAGAGTTCATAGAGAAGGATCCTAGAAATCCATCTGGCCCAGTGGAGCTTTCTGGATTGAGAGATCCAATAACTTCACAAATTTCGTTCTCATTCAGAAGGTTCTCTAATGTGTGGTTGGATTTTGGTGAAATCACATTCGGGGTAGAATTGAAGATGTCACATTGCTCATTAGGATAGCCATTCTGCATAATAATTTTAGAAGAACCAAGAAGAGACTTGAAATAAGACTCAACCATACCACCCACAACCACCGGGTCATCGGAGTAGGAACTGTCATCTAGACGAATGTTGGTAGTGCAGCCACGATGCTTTTCCTTTAATCAAGCAAGAAAGTATGCAGTGTTTTTGTCTCCATCCTTGATCCAAGTGGCTTTGGAGCATTCCCAAAACAACCTCTATTTTTCCAGCAACATATCATTATGTTTTTTCTTCTTAAGAGCAGGAGAAGCAAAAGTATCTGCATCCCACACATCTTCCAGATTAGATTATCCTCTGGCTATATCCACTTTGAGAGAATCCAGATGTTGGGAGGTGAAAGGCCGAGAGCTATTCCATGAAGATAGATTTATTTTTAGGCATTGTAGCTTATTGTGAAGGCCAATCCAGGGTCTACCATGCATGGGTTTAGTCCAATAATCCTACACAGTATGATGATAACTGGGATAATGTGGCCAGTGGTTGGAGAATAAGAAACAGTCACCGCCATCTTGCCTTTCTTTCAGAGTGAGGAGTAAGGGGGAGTGATCCGAAATGGCATGATCCAAATGGTGAACTGTGTCATTTGGGAAGGATGAGATAAACTGTACATTGGAGAGGCATCGGTCAAGCCGACACCAGGTGCGGAGAATGCCTTGTTGATTGTTGCACCAGGTGTACCTATCTCCTGTGAAACCGAGGTTGAGATGTTCCGAACGGGCAGAAAATGAGGAAAAAGAAAGCCTGCCTTTTTGGGAATAGGGACCACCTCCATTCTTCTTTGATGCATCCATTATAGTATTAATGCCACCTCCTACCATCCAAGCCAAACCACCGGTGTCGATGGATTCCAGATCGCTCCATAACATCTCCCTTAATATAGCCTCGCACTTTGCATAGAAAAAAGAGAAAAGGCATTCCGAATAGCCCAAACAGACCTTCACAGGGATGTGCTGCTCCGATGAGAAAAATTTTACCACTGAGATAGAATACTTCTAGAAGATCCAAACATGGTGGTTAACAGGATCTCCATTAATAGAGTAACACAAACCCATTCTTTTGGAAAAAACATCTAACTTGGAGGAATCCTTCTTTGGCTCAAGCACTGCAATAAGGGAAGATTTGTGCCTGGAGATCTCACAGGAGAGGAAGTCGGTCATTACTCTGGCACCAATGCCCGAAGCATTCCAAATAATGCAAGAAATCATTGAAGAAAGGCGCGCCTGGCTTTGGCCGCAGGTGCGTGATGGCTCTTGGCAACTGAAGGAGATCGAGAAGATAACAACCTGGAATGAGATGTGGTGCATACGCCATTCGTGATGGAAGAAGGAGCAACAGGAGACCGAGGGTCGACATCCAAAAGATAGGACAGGGTTTTGGTAGGAAGATAGGATGCGGTTACGGGAGAGGGAGGGGGACTGATGAGCACCTGGGATAAAGCACTGAAGCTGTTAGAAGTGGGGATCGAGGAGAGCGAAGATGCCCCAGGAAGACAGGCGGGAGGAAGACATGGGAGGTGGCTGGAGGGGGGCAGAGGAGGAGCCTAGAAAGAAAAACTGCTAGGGAAAGAGGAGATTGGAGACAACCATCCATCCCGAGGAGACGAGGAGACCAGCGGTTGAAACAACACCAGCACCAAGTAGGAGGAAGATGAGGGAGTGACTTCTCGAGACCGCCGCTCAAGATAAGGGGGGGGGGGAAGGATCTTCCGGGATAGAGGTACATAGAGGGCAAGGGATGGCCCCACTGGAAGCTACCGAAGATCCGGAGACTCCATCCGCCGGGAACAAGGAGCAGCCATCTGCTGCCAGCTCTGAGTGATGCGAGGAACTAGGAAAGTACTTCAGCTTTCTGCAAACGAACACAGAATGGTCGTGGATGTGAAAAGACACACAGAACCGTGGCAGAAAAGGATAAAATAGGGGCTTCCAACATTCGAGCGACCCTTCCACTCTGAGAAGCATGCGTGAAGGAGGGGAGACTTCTAGGTCAATGGCGATACAGATGCGAGCCACCGACGCCTCCTGAAGTAGAAGCATGCGTTCATCCACACACAGAAATTCTCCAAGGGAGTCTCCAATATCCCTAAGGAATGAGGGGATATGAAAGGGGAGAGGGAGGCCTGGAAGGTTGACCCAAAAAGCCGACTGAGTGGACTCCCTTCCTTGGTGGACAACCATCGACCACCAAAAATTATAGAAACACCGATGATTGAAACACCGGGGGCTCCTAGACCAGGCGGCCACAAAATCTTCTCTGGAAGTGAGGGATATGCAGAAGGATTTCCTGCTTAGTTTAGAACTCTGTCCAAACCTGTTAAACCACCAGAATTCAAGAAGGATTGGAAAATCCCAAGAGGAGTCTAGTCCGCTCCAAAATGAGCAACCAGAGTCCATGAGAGGAGGTCTGAAGCATCCATGAAGGAAGAGATCGGGAAATCCAGGACCGGAGATCCATCCACTAAACTAGGCTGAATAGGGTTCAAGGGAACCGTTGGGATCTGGGGAGGAAGGGGGGACCGAGAAGTGATGGCTGGAGGAGGACATCATTGAGAGACCGACTTGGAGGGGGAGCATGATCAGGCATCCGAACATGGGGATTCATGTTTCATTATTGTAAAGACCAGTAAATTTCAAGAATTTTTTTTCTTAATTTCTTTGGAATTTTATGAGTATGCCGTTTTTGACGACACCTGATTATGAGGCCCGGTGAGCCTAAAATCAATTTCCGAAGTTTAGCTAGGGTATGTTCAGTGAACGAACAAGTAGGTTTTCATAACATTTGAACCAGTGCTCAGAATCGAAATCTGAGGGCGCCGATAAAACCGCAGCGCCGATAATCGCTTATGAAGACTTTCACTAGAGTTGAGTTTGCTCGGGAGGTGTTATTAAAAATGAATATCTTTATTTGAAGAGTGAAATAAAATAAGTGTTACAATTATATTTCTACTCTATGTAATTATAACATATGTGTGGAAGTTGAGGTGGGACCCACTAGATCCTAACTCCTCTTGATAGGGTATTAGTGAGGTGGGACCCACACGAGCCGCACCTTTTCAAATTCTTTCAACCTCTATTAATGTTTGAAAACCCTCCCATTAATTTGCAACTCACCCACTCTCCCTCTTTAATTGCATGTCAACTCTCTCATTAAATTGATTAATTAAGGTTATTCAATTAATTTAATTTGAGTTTTTTTATTTTTGATGATTTGAAAAAGCATGGCATGTGTTAATAAAATAATAAAGCCCTTATTTTATTTGGGGGTTGTTTAGTTGTGTGAGGAGATTGGGAGAGAATACTCAAAGTCTTGAGGATCATCATCTTATTCGTTGGAGAATGAGAGGAACATCAAGAACTCGACAAAGAATTCAATCACCGCAAGGAGAGATCGATGTGCCGTCTCTTGTCCTCTCCATAGCCAGTGTGTGACACCTTTCCCGAAGAATGACGACGCACCCTCTTTCGATCTTCTTTCCGCGTCAATGGATGGGGGACGCCGCACCTCCTCATACATTCTCCAACAACATAAACAGAGCCTCACCCCGCGATTCCATTTTCCCGTGACGATCATCGTTCGACAACTTCATCGAGGTAGGGGTTTGATTTTACGTTTGTGGTTATTTTTGGCATTCATCATTAAATAAATATCCGCTTGTTATTGAATTAACGGGAGTAGGCCGGATCGCATTAACACGGCCAACACTCCTCCCCCTTGTTGTTGAATTTTTCTTCATGGTTTAGAACAGAGGCGGCATGGTGCAACGGCACCACGCTGGGACTAGGTAACCGCGACCGGAGCGGGCCGCAGGGGAGGAGCGTGGTTTCGTCGCGTCACGCTAGAGCATCAAAGGGGCCGCAGCCGGGGCGGGATGTGGAAGAGAGTTGCGGCGCCATTGCGCCATGCCAGACGGGCAGAGTCGCGGCCCTTGGCCGCTACGGTTGAGCAGGGAGGCGACCAGACTCAGCCGGCCGCCGGCAGATAGGGGGGCGGGACCGGCTGGTCCCGTGGCAGCAACGCCAGTCGTCCTTAATGGCCTGCCATTACCTAATCAAACTGGGGGTTTCAACCCCGGGCCAGCGCAGCAAGGGTATACCCCCACAGGTCCGCCGTTCGGTTCGAATGGGGCGGCGGCCTCCCCCCCCCCCCTTCCGCGTCCGCTCAGCACGCGGGCGCTCGCACCGGCCCCCCCGCGCTGTGCCAGACCTTCGCTCCGGGACGGGCTGCACTGGCTGGGCTGGGCCGCGCTAGCTGGGCCGAGGTGCGCCCAAGCAGAATAGACCCAAACCCGGGTCGGGTCGACCTAGGGGTATCGGGCCGGGTCAGACTGGGCTCGAACCCCCTGTTTTTCGGACATATCTATTCAAACACCCATTTCTATGGCTACAGACCTCCAATTGATGCACCGCCAATTGAGTAGAGACAATGGGATCGAGATGGTCGTTTGGGTATATTACACTCATGGTCTCGGAGATCTTTTTGTACGTCCAGGTTGGTTCAAACACGAAACCAACCGGGCCCTCGGAGCGGAAACACTTATAACTTGAGCTCTCGACGTCCGATTGACGCGCCGTCAACTTTGTTGGATTCATCTCAGTGTGATGGTTCTTTTTTATTACTTCACTTGAGGGTTGGACGCAGTTGGAGTATGTTCATGTTGATTTTTGACTTAAAAACCAACTGGGCCCTAGGATGAAAAAGCCAATAACTCTCAGACCGGGCGTCTGATTGACGCACCGTCTATCACGTTGAGTTCCTTTTTCGAGACATAACCTTAGGATACATCAACTCCGGACTACGTTTAATTTGATAGATCGACCCCCCTTGGCTCGTGGAGAGGACTCTCCTAAGAATTTAGCATGCTATGTGCATGAACCCTAGAGTTGGCTGCGACTGCGACAATGATGACGACTGTACTGGGATCTTCAGTGGGTTCGGCAGCGACGACGACCGTACTTGGATCCTTTATGGCTTCGGTAGCGATGACAACCGTAGTGAATTCCTCTGTCAGTTCGATGACGCTGACTACTATTCTTGTATCCTATGTGGGTCTAGCAGTACTCGACTACTGTTCCTATATCATTTGTGGGTCCGGTAGTATTTGAATCTGTACTTGTATCCTACGTGGGTCCGACAAAGTAGTTGGTCTTGTATCCTTTGTGGGTCTGACAAATTAGTTGGTCTTGTATCCTATGTGGCTCCAATAGCTTAGATGAATCAGTGGCTACATATGATCATCTCTATCTCCTTACAAAGAAGCATACCTGTGTGAGCTAAGTCTTGAATTTTAATCAATATCTTCGATATGATTGACTTTCATTCCTGTGTAGATTGGGTGGTGTTATCCTGTGTGGATTGGATTGTGCTATCCTGTGTAGACTAGATCGATCTTATGATAATGTGCTGGAGTCGAGCTGGAAATGATGACTTACGTATATGTATGGGCATATATCTAAGTGGAGTTGGTCATTACTTCATGATTGTATCTATCCTTTTTGGTTTATCCTTCGTGGATTCTGGGAATCCTTCAATGGTATCGGGGTACCTACTGAGTAGCATATACTCACCCCTACATGGGTTATGCCCGCACTACGTCTTGTTTGATGCAGACGATGGACAATACTGATCGAGGTGAGAGATTGTGGAGATGGACGGTACCTGGAGGTGGATCACTGGACGAGAGATACTCGGAGCGGACGACTAGAGTCGAGGAGAAGAGGAGGCTATATGTACCAACACTTCAGGTGAGATTTCCAAAGGACGGTTTGGACTCGCTGTATTACTTTACTGTTGTTTTACTCCCTTTTCAGTTGTACATTGCTTTAAATTGGGTTTGTATTCTATCCCATTTACTTTCTAGCACTTACTTTTGTACTCAGTATCCTTAGTGTTTACTCAGCTTGCGTACTCTGTGGTGTTTGTTTTCATTATAAAGGCAATGCCTACCCTTTTTATCAGGATTTACGCCATTGGTGCTAGTCACTAGCCCCTAGCCTTTGGAAGGTGAGCTTGGGGTAGTCACGGTATGGGCCCCGAGGATGGTTCGTGAAAATTATCTCTCACTCACCGTGAGTAAGGAATGTAATGACACTTTGTTGTCCCTTCCCTTATCTTGAAGATGATGGTTCGTGACTTTAACTCTATATCATTACACAATAAAATAGAGGGAAATAATAGAACATCCCCATCACATATCAAAAAAACTATCATTGGGATTTGGGTTCACACCTGAATAATTCATTCATCAATAATTTCCAAGTATGTTATCATGAATAAAACTTCAATTATTTCATTTCATCAAAACTTTCATCGATTTGTTTTTCTATGGAAATATATTAGCAACTGTATTATAAATAATTTTCTGAAAGGTAGTGACTGATATCACAGAATTTTATGTCCAAGGAAAAATTAAAATCATTAAATATTTTTTAATATATAAAAAATACATTTAATAAATGTATGTTAGAATTAAATAGTCAATGAAGTAGATGTATAACCCAATGAATGTAACTTGAGGTATGAAAACCCATATCATGAGTCCCAACATGATATGAATAACTCATGTATAATAAAATAATATGAATTATGTAATTTTGTAGTAAAAAATTACATGTTTACTATGTTATGATACAAATATGTATTTCAGTTTCATATTTAATTACATGGTCATTTATGTCCATGTTAGGTGATTTTAGGATGTTTAGTTCATAATTGAGAAACATCTTTGGAATATTGAACATGTTATATTATTTCAGTGTTACATAATATATAGAATAATATTAAATTAGTAACTATCATTATTGTATATAAAATTAAATTTTAGATTCCTCCATGAATGGAGTATAGGAAAAAAGAATCATATCACTTTGTGAAGGTGGAAATCATCACATACTCACGACCGACGTGATCATTTTCCCACAAATTGAAGGGTATGAAAATAGATGATAAATTATATTTTATGAATGATATTTATGTCATTTATATCATATATATATATATATATATTAAATCTATAATTCTAAATATCATTGAGAGGCAATCATGGAAAACAAAACACATCGTTTTGTAGAGGTGTTAGTATACATGTATGTACGGAATATGATTATATTGCAATAATGATTTTAAAATGAGTTTAATTGGGTTATGGAATTAACAAAATATCTTATCAGTATATGATGCACATTCATTTTTTATATATAAATGGTTGTGATAGAATT
Organism: Viscum album; assembly: GCA_963277665.1. Lineage (NCBI taxonomy): Eukaryota > Viridiplantae > Streptophyta > Magnoliopsida > Santalales > Viscaceae > Viscum > Viscum album. The sequence continues at coordinate 1,274,545,399 of OY728146.1, forward strand.
AAAGGAGGTATATGAAAAAGTAAAATAAAGACACTCATTTAAGAAAATCACCTCCATTACATCCCTCTATAAGGACCACATGGATGGTATTTTAAGAATTAGAAAAAAATAAAAAATGTTGGTGGAGATTTTAGAATGTTATTTGGGTAGGTATTTTTTTTGATAAGTGGGTCTTTATATTAGTAGAATATATGAGATTTGGTGTCCCTTTATATGGTAGGAGATGGGATCTCAGGGAAGTTCTCAATTTATTAAAATTATATAAATTTGTTATCAATTTTCAAATAGAAAAAATATATATATTTCTACGACAATATGTATAAATATATATACTCTTTATTTAAATGAAATTTCAGAATGTTTAGGTTATTCTTTAAACCTTATATCATAGTATTAACCCCCATTAACACTTTTAGTGATTATTGTAATATTAATGTTCATAACCCTTTCATGGAAAATAATGTTATTATATTATGAAAAATAACCCACAAATTGAAAATATATTATATTATAGACAATATTATATTAAATTAGGAAATTTTAACTCTTTTATGAAGTTTAAATAATTTACTTATTATTTTAATATAAAATTACTTGAAATTAATTTTCTGGGATATTTACATAATTTGACTAAAAAATATTAATTAAGTAGATTAATTATGATATAAACTTTAAGAAAATAAAATATACATTTTATTTATCTATAAAATTCATATAACACCATAACTTACATAATAAGTATTACTTTTTATGATTTAATAAAATTTATTTTATTTTATTACTACTTACAGAAGCACTATGTTTGTGTTTCATATGTATTTAACATAATTATTTAATCAAAAAAATTTAATTAAATTTCAATGATAAAATAATCCCAAATTATTAAAATAACCACTAATCACTGAATATATACTACTTTGATCAAAATGAATTAATTTTATCATCATTACAACAAAGAAAGTGAAATCTTGTATTTATTATTACTTAAAAATATATAATGCAATTATCAAAGAAAAATGGCCCCAAAGGGAAATTTATTTAATATTTTATGGGGGTGGTAGAAAAAGATCATATATTATTAATAAGTCTTTTTTTATTTATATTTATAAAATTTTATCACATTATCCTTAATATTAATTACCAAATTTACCCTTATCAGGTCAACAAAATATACAATGGTTTTTGTTCTAAATTAAAAAAACATAAATTTAACCTAATTACTAAATTTTTACATGATGAATCCAAATATTAAATAAAATTAATAAAATGAAATCCCTCTATGTGTAATGTTTTTTTTAAAATAATCCCAAAAAAATACAAAATAACGATCTTCCCAAAACATGCATTTTTAATTAAAAACAAATATATATAAAAAATAATGATATTTATTTATTTGTAATTATTTTTATTATTTAAAATAAAATATAATTAATGATATTTTAAAATCAATTATTTTTTTTCTTTGATAATACAGAAATGTAATGTATAAATTTCTAGAAAATATGTTTCTTTACTATTTGCAGAAAAATTAAATTTTTAAGAAAATTTCCAAAATTAGACATTAAATTATTTTTTATATAATTTTTTATAAAATTATATGAATCCTAAAAATAACATTTAGAAAATTTGAATAAATTAAATACAATATTCACTCACAAAAATAATTAATAATGTTGTTCGAAGAAAATATATTTTGAAGTATAAGAAGTCATTTAAATTTATTGGGTGCTTATTTACTATACATTTATCTGTAAATTTTATTTGAGTAATACCATTATATATATATATATTTCAGATAAATTTTAATCCAATTCTTACCCACAAAATAAATTTGTATTTTATAATGGATATCTTTAAAAAATAATATTTCATAGTCTTTAAAAATTAGGGTTGTGTGTCTTGTATGTTATTGATCATTTTATTCTTTAAAAATTTTCATAGAGTTAAATTATCCTTAAAATTAAAAAATTATGTCACCATAATTTTATATTTATCTAATTTATTATAGGGTTCAGTATTTTTAAATACATTTTTTGAAATCCATCTTAATGAAAAAGGTTAATAAAACATCTATTGATTCGGGGAAGTGAGAAATATAAATATAACTGAGATAAAAAATAATAAGGTAAAAATATATTGATAATAATAGTAATTCGTAAAATTATCTTCACGCTGGAGAAATTTATTATTCAAATAATAAAGGGGAGTGATATATAACGTTGATAAAAATAAAATTAGTGATCAAGATAATTTCAAGGAACAAAAATACTATTAATAAATAAAGAATTTAGATGGTTATTAATTCATCAGAATGCATGCAAGATTAATTTTTTTTTATTTCATGATCCTTTTCTTATGACTTAGTAAATCATTTACCTTCATGAATATGAATATAATTAAACACAATTGCGTTATCTTCTTCAATTACATCAATGTAATTTCATAATATTTTTTATTCAAACTGTTTCCTACTTTATTTAATCACTTACACAAAATTATGACTACCCATGATGATTTAATATTTTTTCATAAAGTTGAAATTTTAAATAACTCCATTATATAGTCATATAAAAACATAATAATAAATTATTAATTAAATCCAAAATAATTAGAACACGATAATGAATAATCCATCACATGAATAATGATACATTTAAGACCAACATTGCCACAATAATACAAATGGATCATCATAGATCGTTCTATAAAAAATAATCTTATATCCCATATAACCTCAATAACCAAAACATTAATGAATATTTTAACCTCATTGTTCATTTTATACCATTCATCTTGTATCATGAAAAATTTAATACCATTATTAATAAATAATACATAACATTAAAACTACAGGATTCAAATTCATTAACCCAATAAAACAACAACAAAAACATCAATAATAACCTAAACATGCCATCATGTAGAACATCAAATGTGGTGTCCCCGAACGTGAAACTATTATCACAATTAAACACACAAATCTGTTATAATACCCATAACTCTTAATTTAACTTCACATTTTAAAATCATAGTATATAATTTTATATAAACTTTTCTCTGATAACATCTGTAAAAACCCTAAACCCACACTCCCAAATACAGTGTTAAAAAACAAATCATTTCATTTTAGGTTTGGATGTCGATAAAAATGATTTAATATTATATATGAAAACATAAAAAATTCAAAATATTTGACCAGTTACTTACCCATGGACCTTTTAGGGTTAAATTTTTTGAGTTTTAGGATAATATATTATATAATAATACCCACACATTTGAAGTGAGAATTTTCTTCAATTCATATATTTTATTATTATATAGTAAATCTAAAACTTCTCACAAATAATTCATTAAAGATAAAACATTTATAAACCAAATACATGAAAATTTATTAACAATAACATGGGGAAACAGAAACAATATAATGTTTTTTATCTAAATATTAGAAATTCTAAATTTCAGAATTAGAAATTTAATATCATCTGTTAATATATGATGAGTATAATGGTACGGTCACAAAATCATTGTTCAAGAGAATAACATAAGGGAATTCATACCAATCAAATTATGGGTTGAAAATCATGATACATGAAATAAATAATTATCATAGGATGAGATTAAAATTATTCTCAATCTTGTGATTTGAGAAAACAATCCTTGATCAATAGAAACACTATATTTCAAAACAATCATTGAGAAAATATGTAGGTATCTTGGGAATGTAAACATTAATATGGGAATCAAATAAATAATATATTTCCAAAAAAATATATTATGGGTAACAAACTTCAGTCAGATATATCATATCTTTTATGTTACCAATATTAGTAAACTACAGTCACTATTAAGAGTATCATAATTTCATCATCTCATAGGGTTAACCTCGATCCAATTGAATTAGTCTCATTACCCAATGATTTGGAGGGATATAACAGACCCAACGATAATGTATTAGATAGTTTAAATAGTGTATTTGGGTTCACTAGACCATCTCCAATTAATTAACAACATATAAATACCATATCATGATGAAAAACACATGAATTATTACATTTCCTATCAATTTTAATAGTTTTATTTACCCATGTGAAAATAAGATTTTTATAAATCTCATTAAATCATATTCAAAAACAATTATGATAGATGAATATATATATTTATCATAAAATTAAATCCTCAATGATGTATATAAGTAATTATATTATGTTTACATAGATAAAAATTCCATTAAGAGAACAATTAAATTTTTTTGGAAAATATTCTAAAATACCATTTTCATTCATTTACTTTTAAACAACATTCCCAAAATATTAATACTAATGTTTTATTTTGAAAATAATCATGTAATATTTTAAAATAATCATCAAATAAATGAACTAGAATAAAATAGGGAAAATTAAACCATGCCATATATTTTAAAAATAATCATTCTTTTAAAACATGTGTAATGAGTGTCAAAAATGTCCCGTGAATAAACATTAAGAAATTTCATATTAAAAACCACAAGAATGAAGGATAAAAATCATGGATGAAAAATTTAGGAAAATTTTATATTTAAAAAATTATATTTATGACAGAATATAAATAACATGGAGCAATATTTTGGATAAAACATTATAACACCAATAATGCTACAATTTTAATGGAAAACTAATTAGAAAATTTTTAAAGAAAAAAACATTTGTAAGAATGATTATAATAAGGAATATAAAATTAAATTAATATATAATGAGTCATGATATTTTCTTTCATGTATCATTATATCTACCATATAAATGAGTATATGAGCCTCAACAAAAACTTATTATAATGTAGTATGTTTTAGATGAGAATCCCATACAAATGGTGTATTGATTTAGTCAAACAATATATTTGTAGAAGTAATATAACATGATTGAAAATAACAATAATTTTCCTTAAATTATAATTTAAAAAACATTAATGAGTTACTAATTACACCATAAAAAATAATCAATGGTACATAACATTAATAATTTCTCAAAAAAAAGAATGTTATAACAAAAAACCCTTTTTAAATTTATATCACTTGAAAAAATATATCATAAATGGTAAAACATAATAGGAATTCTTATTATCATGTTAAAAAGTAATTTATGATATAATATCTCAATATGAATCTTATAAACCTTATAAAATGAATTATTTAATAATATTATACTTGTCTGATGAAATAATATTGAGATGAATAATGTTTTAATGAACTTATCATTGAAGTAATAATTAATCAACGATGTTATTATGTGTTAAAATTGTAAAACAGAAATAATAAATTTAAATAAAATAAATACGTTAATATTTCATTTAAAACAAAATAATGGAAAAAATAGTCAATGAATGTGACGACTCGCCTTATTCAAGAAGAGTGAAGGTATGGAAAGATGTCAAGACCTTCATTCCTCATGATGAAATATAGATAATGACCCCCAAATCCCGCCTCCTATAGGCCATAGGGTGGTGACTCGAACCATGGGTAGGTAAGAATTCACAAAAAATAGTTGAATTACACTTTTTAATAAAAATATTATCAGTAGATAATATATATCAACCTCGTACAACTCCATGACACATATATATACAATGAAACCAAAATCTATCCCATATGCATGTTTAACGTAGAACATCTAGAAATACAAAGAAATCTCAAAGCATGTACCAAAAAACTAAGTGGCAACACATAAATTGTCCCCAATGTCTTATCTAGTGAGGTCCAACATGTCTTCATAATCTTCCTAGAATCCTAAATATAGTTTCATTTACATAGGGTGTGTATACAAGTATAAAAAGTAGAAAAAACCAATATTAACAAATAGAAATGGGAGAAACATACTAATATCCAATTTGAAAACAATATAAACTAATAGAACCTATCAAGGATTACTAACTACCCAACCTCACGAAGTAACACACAGTATGTATCAAAAATCATGTAGTTTAATATAAAAAGCACATCTAAATTTTGGTTCCCCGAAATACTTCCCAATGGTTTACTGGAACATTCTGACGCATCTACCACATCCACAATCCCCACTGTCACATCCTGACCATACAAACCTAGGATAAAAACCGCACACATCCTACCAATACACATCTAGGCCACTACCACACTGAAATCCTACCCGCATACTCCTAGCCCTCACCTTGAAGACACTTGGGAAACAAACCACCATTCACACCTCTAATATCATAAGTATTCTATTAAACCTCAATTCATCATAGCCAGCCTGAATATGTCATGAATAAAAATATACCACAAACCATTATAGCTTCTATAAATAATCCATTGGTGATAAATACCTATAATAGAGAGAATAAAATATCCAATAACCCTATATTCATCCTCCCACTGGGATGTTAGGAATGACACCCTCACCCATAGCAATGGTGGTGTTCGACACACAGTGCTCAACAAAGGTGGCATGTGAATAGAAAACACAATGAACTACATGTATATATATAGCTACCAAACACTGGAACCAATATATTAATTTCAGAGTATATAACTAGGTCACTCAAAACCACTTTTGTTGTTACCAATACATGCGCAACCACACAACAACCACAACCAAAACCCACCCCTATCCATTTTACTAAAACAACTCCCGTTATACATTTTAATTTCACTCATTTATTTATTCATTCCCATCCCTACCCGGGAATCTAACAAGCATATCATCTAAATATGTTTTTAGAAGGATAAAAGCCACTAATCACTACAAATTCAATAAAAGAAATAGGGACCAAGGTAAGGAATCCATTTTAAACCCCATTCATTAAAACAACACAGAAAACTTGCTTACAGTACCACTGCACTCCCCCTTTCTTGAACACCCATTCATCCACTTCCAACAATCATTTTTCAATGTTATCCGGCTCAAGTCAATCCCCCATAAATAAACATGGAATCCCCACTGCACAAAAACACCACACCCAACACACCCATAAACATGAGATTATGAAACAACCCTATCATGTTTCCACACATCCCAGTCACTACCCGGATTATATCCTACTACATAACAAGTAGATACATTCCAAAAAGAAACATTCATTTATTTTGAGATACCATCAAACCGCATGAATCACCTCATACACAAATCCCAAAAAACTATCACTAAAACCAGATCCATGTCACAAAAACATACGAATACAACTCACAAAACCAACTCCTCTTACCAACCATATACCCACAACGTTTCTCCCAATAGCAGCACCACAAAACCCACAAAAGTCACAAATCCCAATCGAACACAACACACATGAACACCTTTCAAAAATTATGTTTTTTGATTTGTTAAACACTATTCATTAAATCGACAATGATAAATCATGTTGATCACATAAGGGTTTTCAACCTAGGACATCCATTTAATTTAATAGGGTATACATAACTAATCAGATTGATATTTACATCAATTATTCACAAGTAAAATTCACCCATTCATATAAAAAGACCACAAATGACCATGATTTTCAGAATACATATTGTCAAAAGAGATCACATCATCAATAATGATAACACATAAAACAGGTGGTCAACATCAATCTACTCCCATTCTGTTATCATATTCATATAAGAAATTATATTTTTAAAAACAATATATTCGTAAATTTTCACAAAATAACATTACTAAACCCACCAATAATGATAAGAAATTTAAAAATAAATGAGGGAAATCACTACCTGGAACAGCAGACGATCATCAACTCTTCCATGCATAAATAAAAGATCACGCGAGTAGTAGGGAAAATTCCAATGTAAAACTATAAGGAAAATATGATTGATGTATATTGAACACTAGGATACACTAAATTATGGAAATTATTTAGGCATTCCACGAAAAAATAGAAACACCTGGGAAATACAATATTTTGGTTCAGAAAGGCCAGATCCTGTATTAATGGAATGAGAAATGGTTTCAAAATACATTAACATGGGATGATGTTAAAGATAATTTGGTATGAATATCTCAAATTCCCCCAAGAATTAGGATGATGAATATATAATTAATATAATTTTAAACAACCATATAAATTCCCAAACAAGGCTTTAAACCTAATTTACATAAAAAAATGTAAGATGGGAGAAACTTGAAAATCTAGGAAAACTGGAAATGATTCACCGATGAGTGAGTCACCATAAATGACACAAGACACCATTGTTAAGAAACCGATGGGATATTCCAATAGATAACTTACTAATGACCTAACTAACTAATATTCATACCCTAAGTCACTAGCAGCAACACCCTGACTCACTAACACTAACGCTATGAGTCACCGACACCAACACTGTAACTCGGTGACAACGACACCCTGACTCACTAACATTGATGCCCTGAATCATGGAAACTGACACCCATACTCACCAACACTAATACACTAGATCAGGATACTAACTCCCTAACTCACCAAAAAAACCAAAAAATTGGAAAAACAAATGAAAAATCTTGAAATGAGCTATCGTTTTCTCCAAAAACATAAAGAACACTGTATTTTGACAACATAATTGACCATAGAGGTCTTATCCATTACATAAGATACCTCTAGAACTATTCTAGCCCTCCAGACATGAAACACAAACCCATATGAAATAGGGGACGAAATAACCACACTTTAAGATACCTCTCTAGGAAAAACCTTATACTGTTGTTTAAAAGTAGAAGTGAAACCTCAACAAAAAAGAAAACCTCCTCCTATATCTTTTAACCCAAAAAACATCAATATATTCGACACAAGAAATTTAATTTACACCACACGAACATATTATTAAGGGAACCCCTACCCCGATGTGATGATACTATCCACTTTGCATGGCACTGACTCGCCAGCATGGGTTTCAACACATCTGCATTAATGTATATTGATTAGGGATTAGGTCTTCCCCTCCTCAAGTTTTAGGACTATATCATATGTCACATAATATGGAAACAACTCATCCTATACAAAATAACGATCCAAAAATACAAAACAAATAAAAACACAAAAGAAAAACTAAAAAAAAAACTCTCGGTACTGTGAAAGAATTTGTGTCTCTCGCTCACATGTACTCTCATCCAGGCCAATATGTCCCCAAAATAAGAAACCGAGGGAATGGTCCATCCATGAAACTACTTCTTCAAAATATCTTGTACCTCCAATCACCACTCCATGAATGTTTTTTCATATTCGATATACAACTCACCCAAATCAATGACATGGTCGTCACCCTAAGGATAATGATGAAGTTGTGATACATGATAGACATCTTGGATCCTCTACAACTAGGGTGGAAATGCTATCTGATATTCCGCCTCTCGAACTTGTCCCAACAAATCCAAAGGTCTAGAAAACATAGGAGAAATATTACATCATTTTACATACTTCTGCTTCCCTTATTGAGTAGAAACCTTCAAGAATATGTGGTCCCCAACATTTATCCCCAATGTTTTTCTCCTTCGATTAGAATAAGACTTCTACCGGTCCATTACTGCTTTTATCCTCTCATGAAAAACATTCACCTTCTCTGTCATACTCTAAACCATGTTTGAAAAATGAAAAGATGCCTCCCCAACTTTGGTCCAGTACAAGGGTGAATGAAATGACCTCCTATATAGATATTCGAATGAAAACATACCACTTGAAGGGTGAAAGATATTATTTTATGAAAAGTATACCAAGGGAAAATGTCACACCCAAGATCCACTATAGTCTAGAACACATTCTCATATCATGTACTATAATGTTTGGATGATCCTCTTTGTTTTCCAAATAGTTTGAGGGTGGAAAGCAGTGATGAGTTGTAACTGTGTTCTCAATGAATGTTGTAATCCCCTCCCAACTCGTGATGCGAAATTTTTTTTTCAATCTGAGATGATAGATCTCATAACACCATATAGTCACACCACCTCATCCACATACCAATGTGCTAAGGCATCTGACGTGCTTGACTCATTGATAGTTAAGATGTGAGATGATTTTACAAACTGATCTACCACCACCCAAATAGAATCACAACCTCTGTAAGAAATAGGTAATCCAATGATTAAATCCAACTATATGTTTTCCCACGTACACTATACGATATATATGTGATGAAACAGACCACTAGGAACATGGTGCTCAACCTTCAGTTTCTGACACACCAAGACATTTTCCAAAAATTCTGCCATTACCCGCTTAATGTCAGACCACCAGAATTATTACATAAAGCCATGATATATCATGTAATCATATGGGTGTACTGCTATGTGTGATCTAAAAAACATAATGAGAGCTTCTTCATGTACTTTATTTGTAAATAATAGATTCTTATGGAACACAATATGATTCTTACCATTTTCTAACCATCCCTTAGGAGCGTCACCCTCATCAAAGTGATCATGAATCACCTCCACCTATGATTCTCCCCATTGAGACTCCTCCACCTTATGATAAAGGGATGACTATACCATCATTTGAAACATGAATCTTCTACCACTGTCCATTCCTTCATCTAGTTGAAGGCATCCAACTCCTTGATTTCTCTCCCAGCTTCCACAGACATCCATACTACCACCTTCTTTGGCTTTTCGGCTAAAAGAATAGACCAAAAAATTTCACATCCCTATGTTGTAAGAGATCTAATAATCATTATTATGGAGAAATCCCATCCACCTTCACTGTGTCATGTTTAGATCTTGCAATGAAATCATGAAAAATTTCCTTCTGTGATCTGTTGGGAACAAAAAGTACTCCCCATTTAGGTAATGTTTCCATAGTATTAGGGAAAACACAAACACTTGTAGTTCTAGATCATGGGTAGGACAATTATGTTTATTGGGACGTAACTTACTGAACCCATAGGATATCACTTCATGTTGCTACATCATCACACACCACAAACCTAAACAAGAAGCATCAGAAAACAACTCAAACATCATTTCTTCCTCTAACAGACTAATCATTAGAGCACTAACCAACTTCCCCTTATATATCCAAACAATTACTTAAAATACTTGCTCAATGAAAAATACTTTCTTTCCTTTATTAGAGCAATCAAATAATCTACTACCTGAGATTAATCAGGTACGAATCTATGGTTGTATACTATCATATTGGGAAAACTATGAACCTATGCCACATTCATGGGTGCTACCCAAGAAATGACTGTCTTGACCTTAGATGTGTCCACTAATACACCTTTCTGAGACCCACATGTCCAAGGAAGGGACCTCCCATGTACAACACTCGCACTTGGATAGATTTCCATAGAGATGTTGGTTCCGAAGGGCCTCTAGGATAGTATTGAGATGCTCAGTATGATACTACTCTAACATCAGGTAGATTAGGATTTCATCGATGAATAAAATGAAAAACAAATCTAGGAACTCCCAGAAGATATTTTTCATGAGACACATGAACACAACTGGAATAATCATAACACCAAATGGGATAACAATAAACTCTAAGTACCCATAGTTTCACTGGAATGAAGTATTTGGGATGTCACCCTTCTTCTCCCTAAACTGGTGATATCCAGACCATAGTTCGATATGAGAAAACCAAATTGCTCCCCTCATATAGTTAAAAAGATCATCTATTCTTAGGGGAGGTTAACAGTTCATGATCGTTACATGATTCAGTCTCTGGTAGTCTATGAAAAACCATAGGCCACCGTCCACCTTCTTTTTAAACAAGACCGGGGCACCACATGGAAACACATTGGGTCAGATGAAACCATTATTCATTAAATCATCAATGTGAATCCCCAAATTCAAAAACTCAAAAGGATCCATCCGATAATGATCCAAAAAAACTGGATGAGTGTCAGTTTGTAAGTCTATCTCGAACATAACGTCACATTGAGCAGGTAAATTAACAACCTCCTAGAGTAAACACCTATAAACTCTCTTAAAACACCAGGAACCTCCACCATCTCAGCATCCAATGATCACCTAAAGATCATAGATAACAAGGAATGAAGGGAATCCACATGTCGGATGTCCACCTGACAGCTACCCTCGCAACAAAAGCTATACACATTACTTTCACATATAATAACATAACTCTTCTTCAGAAGCAATAAATGACAACATGATTAGTGTAAAACCAAAACATTTCAAGGATTGCATCATATAGATGCATCTGTAGAAGAAATAGATCCCTGCTGGACTGATGTATCCCCATCAACAGTCTACATCCCCAAAAAAACATCAAACATGATGGTCTGGCCTCTTTATGTTTTACTCAAGACCAGGGGCACTAAAAGTATCTCTATTTCTTGTCCTAAGTCATGGAATAGAATTATTTCAACTACAGAGTGTGGTACTATTGAATCAAAAAAGTTACACACATGTGCACTAAAAAAACTAATCATACCTAGAATGATCTCTTTCCCTGCTATAATTATGGACTCTATAATATCTAATTGCCCATGCCTAGATTCACATCCCCTCAACTATTTCTCGCCTCCCAAACAATGCCCTATAATAGGTCCCTAAAGATCACCCTTATGTCATCCTCCTCCTGTATTGTCCTCCCTTAGTGGAGTAGGGGCATGTTGACACTACTTCTACAATGGACTAGGTAGAAACTGCTATTGAGTTGAGTACTGAACCTACCCACATCTTTTATACTATACTCGATTCAAGAATTGTCCCAGGTAGTGATCTTGGCCCTTGTAAAAAAACCCTAGTCCCTAGGCCCATGAGAAAATGGGAAAGACCAGAGGGTTGAAAGTGAAACTACTAGGGTCGGATCCCCACTGGCTGAAAACTGGAAAGCCAGGATGCCAGAGACTTTCTACTGATGGCCTTTCCCTTTTAAGAACATATATAATTTCCCTATAATACAATACCACAATGCAAGTGCATCCTTAACATTACTCCAGGATTCGTCTAAACCTCTATGTATGTCAGTAGAGTGAAGGGAGTAAGTTCATATTGAAGAGAAGGATGATCTGCCTCTTCTAAGAACCTCACCTGAGACTCCCCATCTAGAAAAAGATCCAGGGATATGTGTAGGAGATCCTTGAACTTGATATCCAATTCCAATACCAAAATACTCCACTAATGGAGGGAGAGTATCTCTTACCTTTTCTCCGTATGGATCATGGATGAATGGAATTCCACTTAGATTTCCTTCTCAAAATCAGCCCACAATACATCAGTGTCTATTCTCCCCCCGAGATAAAATTTCCACCACTGATGAACTGCTCCCCTAATATGGAACACCAATAGAGGCATCTAGTAATCTATCGGAGACTGAATAATGTTTAAAGTGATCACAATATCCTTAATCCAACACTATGTCTCTATGTCTAAGAAACTACCCTCGTATTTTCCCATGTTCTTTGGCAGGAAATCATGATTTGTCTTCTGATGTTGATTATCCTCCTCCACTGGATTAACCCTCCACCAGTCTTCTAGGTCATCCGGTTGAGCCTCCACTTCTCTTACCACATGTGGGTGACATCCATCAACCACATCTGAAATGAATGAAAAGAACTCATATGCCCGGGTAGTATATAATTTGTTCAGTATTCATTTTAAGTAATTATTTATTTCTATTCCCATAAAACTCTATAAAGAAACATGAATACAAGTCATCATGATGCACGTAACTTTCTTGGGGTCACTACCCTGAAAGAAATGTAGCCTCACTTAGTGTTTGGTAAGCTCATAGTCCTTGCAGCATATCACGGGGGCCCCAAAAATCATGTTTCCTAGCTGGTCTTCACTATCCTGTGTCAGGATCCAAGATCATTTAACACTATTTCCATACTGACCCATGTAATCCTCACTATTCCTAACTCCAAAATCCATCATATCTCTCATAAATAATCTCCAATACCATTCAGTAACAACCCAACTTATTCAAGATTAGGGTAGGGTTGGGAAGATTCCATGAACATCTTTCTTTCAGATGAAGTAGAGATAATGAAAACCTGAGTCCCACCTCCAATAGGCCCCAGGGTGGTGACTAGAACCAAGGGTAGGTAAAAATTCCAATAAATGGGAGGAATTAACTTATTAATTTAAAACAGGATCGGGAGATATGATGTATCAAACTCAAAAAACTCCAGGACACACTCACTCCCCCCCACATATATATAATGAAAAAAATAATCCCATAAGCATGTTTAATGTAAAACTGCTATAAATAAATAGAAAAGTCCAAGTAAGTACCAAAATAAAACTAAGCAGTCACACAAAAAATGTTCCCAACATCCAAGCTAGTGATGTCCATCATAGTCCGCGTAATCTCCCTGAAAAAAAAACTATATTATATATATAGGATGAGTATAAAAATACACTCAATTGGAAAAAAGAATGTCACTCATGCACAAGTGGGAGAAGAATACTAATTCCCCTATGGAAAAATAATTGAAACCAACAACACATACCAAGGAATACTAACCACCCAACCTCACCAAGGCACACTCACCAAGTCACAAAAATCATGTAATGTAATATAATGAGCATATAAATATTTTGGTAGCCCACACCACATACTACTTGTTAATTGGAACATCATGATGCATCTACCTCTTCCAAAAGCCCTATAATCATAACCTGTAGGTAAAAACCCAGGCTACACACCAAACAAATCCTACCCATAGACACCAAGTCCATTACCGTACAATAATATTTCCCAAAGACACCTATTCATCATTTTAATGAATCTGAGGAAACAAACAACAAATCAAACCTCCAATACCATAAGTCTTGTATTAAAACTCATGCCATTATAGCCTGCACAAATAGGTCATGGTAAATAATATACATCAAGCCATTAAAACTTACCCAAATAGTCTTTGGAGGTAAATTCCAATAAGAGGAAGTAGAGGAGAGCCAACAACCAGTGATCCATCTCCCACCTACATGTTGTGAAAGAAACCCTCCCCCGGAGAATTGGGTGTGTTCTACACAATTTGATCAAGACAGATGGGTTCCGTATAGAGAACATAAAGAACTAAAATTATAAATATTAACCAAACCCTAGTCCCAAACATTGGGTTTCCTAACATAAATCTAGACCATTGAAAACCACCTTTGATGTTACCCCTAGATGCACACCCACACAACAATGACAACCAAAAAACACCCACCTTCCAGTTCTCTTAAACAAATATCATTCTACATTTTAATTTCATTTATTTATTTATTTATTCTAACCATACCTAGTCAAATAATATAAAAAACAAAAAATATTTTTAGGCGGATAAAACTCACTAAAGACTACCATGTCAAACAAGGAAAGAGGGAATAAGGTAAATAAAATATTTAAACACCAAATTATAAAAACAATATTGGAAAATAGCTTGTTGTCCCACTGCACAATCCCTTTCCAAAACACCAATTCAAACACATCCTATTTTCATTCTTCAATGTTATCCCAGTGTTGTCATGAACTCACAACTAAAACTGACATCCCCATTGAACAACAACCCCACACCCAACACACTGATAAACATGAGATTATGTCACAACCCTATCCTAAGGCACTACGGCCCAACCACTACCCAAATACATCCCCAAAACATAATTATTTAATATATTCAATAAAAAATCAATATTTCATCCTGAGTTCCCATCACACCTACTACACCACCTCATATACAATTCCCATTGCAACCACCAGTAAATCATAGCCTTTCTGCACAAACATATCAAACCAACTCACAAAACCAACTAATATATCGACCCCTATACCCACAACTATGATCCCAAAACAGCAACACATAACACACACAAGTCACAAAACCCAACAGAACACATCACATTGGAACACCTATAAAACATGATGTATTCGAGATAGGTAATAAATGTTCTTTAAATCCACATTGATTAATTGGGGAGATCAATCAATGGATTTTATCCAAGGTCATACATTTCATTTAACAGGGTATGCATCATTATTCAAATTGATTTTTACAGGAATTAGTCACTAGGGAACATCACCCATGAATAAAAAAAGACCACTAATTTCCATTATTTTAATAATCCATAGAGACACTATATATCACATCATCAACAAAGTTAACCAATAAAATAGGTGAACAATATCAATCCACACCCAGCATGTTAACGAATTTGTATTTGCATTCATATTTTTTTTAATGTTAGATTTGGTAGTTTTTACAAATGAAAATTACTAAGACCACCCCACATGATACAAAATTAAATGAAAGAAGAAGTAAATTAATATCTAGAATTATAGACAATCAAAAACATCTCCAATTGTAAAAAATAGAGGCTCACGTGAGCAGTAGGGAAACATTCAATGGAAAACTCTATGGAAAACATGATCGATGGATGTGGAATAGTAAGAGACTCCATGGGGGGAAAAGCTCTATGAGTTACAAGAAAAAATAGTAACACAAAGGGAAAAAATCTCAGTCTAGAAAGGTTAGATCCAATGTTAGTGGAATAGGAAATGGTTTCCAAAGTCATTAAAATGAGATCATGGCCAAGATTATGTAGTTTGAATATCTAAAAGTCCTTTAAGTGTTAGAATATTGGGGTTATAATTATTATCTAGTGAAACACTCATTAAATGCTCAAATAATTCATTAAACTCGATTTACATCAAATAAAATGTAATAACGGAGAAACTAAAAAAATGGGAAAACTGGAAATGAGTCACTAATGGGTGTGTCACCAACACAAACAGTGATTCACTAACAAAAATACAATGATGTTGATCCATCAAAGGGAATTATTGACACCTAACTCAACGATGACCCGAATCACCGATACTAATACCCTGAGTCACCAAAACTGATGGCCTAACTCCCTGAAATAGTCACCCTAAGTCATTGGCATTGAAACCATGACTCCCCGACACCGATGCACTGAATCACAGACACCAACACCCAGACTCACCAACACTGACGCCCTATGTCATTGACACTAATTCCCTAACTCACTAACACCTACATCTTTATCCACTAATACAAAAACCCTGAGTCACCGACAGAGCATAAAAACTATAAAAAAGAAAACTCTTGAAATGAGATTCTGTTGTCTCCCATAACATTCCAAAAACATGTTTATGGAAATGAAATGGACCACAATGGTTCAGTCCAATACAATGATGTATAATTATAACACATTGAATGGAAATTGAGGTAATATTCCCCTTACATCAAGTCATAACTTACTATAGGGATATTTTAACTCATGCATAATAAATACATATTAATTATTTACTTATTTTAACCAATAATTTGTTAATTAATTTATTGATAACCCATTGATTTAATTTATTTCAATGTTTTATTTAATTAATTAGTATTTTAACCCACTTATGTTGGTTTGAGGATGTTCATTTCATAATTGAAAAAAACATCAGTATATTGAATTTGGTAACTGATTACATTGTTCCATAATATTTAGAATATAAATAAAGGAAAAATTATCATTTATATACATAAAATAAAATTTTACAGTCTCCGGTGAAATTATGGCATGAAACAATAATCTTATATTTTTATGAAGGTGGTAATGAACATGTAAAAACAAATGACATTATTATTTTCCAAATGAGTGAATGGTAAAAAAATATATGATATATTATATTTATATATTCATAAATAAATCATCAATAATATATGAATAAACACGTTAAATCTACCATTATAAACAATAATTAGATGTGGTGATGGAAAATAATAAAATTCTCTTTGTGGATGTGGTAGATCATATGTACACATGAAAGAAATTTTAATTTCTAATTATATTAAAAATGATATGAATAAATTTATTCCAATAACAAAATATCATATAAATAAATTGTACATAATTATGTTATTTTTAATAAATTTTTATTGAAAAATTTCTGTTGAATATGATGTTAAACCAAAAGAGTTGGTTGAGATGATTACCTCATATTTGAATAACCACAATTATATATTTCCATAAGAACTATATGGATGGTATTTTAGATTAAGATAAACTCTAAAATGTTTGGAGGGATTATATAAATGGACTAGGATTGGTATGTTCATGATATAAGTCTTTTAATGTGTGAGTAAGAGAGATTATGTGCTGAATCATTATAGGAGAGGAGATGGGGATTGTTTGAATAAAATAATGTAATAAATAAATATAAATTATTTTTTAAATTAATGTGGAACCAATATGAAATATTTCTAATATAGGATGTATAAAAATATAAATCTAATAAAAAATAGTTTTTTTTATTTTCTGTATTTATTGATATTTATTTTTCAGATTTAAGCCCATGATAATCTTTTTAACAATTACTATGATAAAAATAGTTTTACTTTATAGGGGGCAAGAATGTTACTATATAAGGGAAACTGGCCCATAAATGGAAAATGGTCGGTATTATATCCCATATCCCATTCACATGGAAAAAGATAATTTTTTTAGAAAATATGAATAATTCAGTAAAATATTATTTAACAAAAAATTCCCTTAATTTCATTTTTCATGACTATTTACATGAAATGATTTTTAAAAAATTTCATGATATTAATTTATCTTGAATATAACATATTAAAATATCAATAATACATTATATATAGATAAAAAATTCTTTTAACACAACAAATATGCCATAAAATAATACATTTTTTCTTATTAAAATATTTCATTTGATTGTTCTACAACTTGCATATACATAGTTTTTGCGTTTTATATGAATTTAATTTAATTATTTAATCACTAAAAGTTAAAAATAAATTACCATGATAAATAAGATAATTACTATTTAATATAATAATTTATAACTAAAAATAACCAATTTTAACCAATAATAAATATACTATAGTTAATACAAAAATAATATGACATTTTGTATATATTTGTCACATAAAATAATATAATGGTATCTTAAAGAAAAAATGGAACTAAATTATAGTATTTTTAAATATTAGAAAAAATTTAAAGAAAATAAATCATATAATATAAATAATTTAGGTTGTATAAATATTTTGAAAGCCATATCAAATTATATTTAGTCACAATTACCTAATTTAGCCTTAATCAGATGGAAAATATTTACCACAGTTACAATTATTAATGGGAAAAAATAATGTTTCCAAATTTATTAAATAGGGATATTTTTATTACATATATTTAATAAAATTTATAAAATTCCTTACCGGGTTGTGGATGTAATTACTTTAAAAATAAACCCACAAAACACAATGAAAAATGATTTTTACAAAACAACTATTTTTACATATAATTTTGTTATCTGAAAAGTAATCATAATTTAAATTTCTGCAACAGTAACGGGATTATAAATAATTAAAAAATAAAATTTATAAAATCAGTTTAAAAAATAAGAAATTGTAAATTCTAGAATTGAAAATTAATATTTCTATAACATCATTATAAATCACTATTCACTAAAAAAGATCTTCTCAAATAAAGTGAAATTTTTTACCATAATATTAATTATATATAGTGATATAAAGAACTAAATTATTTTTTAAGACTAAAATTATTATAATTAATATAAATTAATTATTATATTATCACATAAAAAACAAAATAAACTTTTTAAAAAACATATTTTTAAGCATAATATTTAATTAATAAAAATTGAGAAATTAGTTCCTAGGAATTTATAAAAAAAATTAGTAGGACCACTATATGTATATATTTAATAATAAGATTACATATATTCACACCCACTAATTAGATGGCATGATTTTAGTGGTTAATTTTGATTAATATAAAATCATAGTCATGAAATCTCAGAGTTGTGTGTCCTATACTATATTGGACATTGTCTTGTCTTATAAATATCATGGTATTAAATACTCCACTAATTTAAAAAATTTAATACCTAAAAATTATATTTATATTATAATTTAAATGGATTTATATTTTAAAATAATCTTATTAAAATTCAACATTATAAAAACAGTTATGAACACCTCCCTATTTAGGGGGAAATGAATAATGGTTAGATGAAGAAACAGATAATGAGGTCCCCAAATAAGGATAGAATTAGTGGGAAGTTAAAATGTCGAAATATTGGATAAGACAAAAATCAAAATGAATATTTTAGGGACATAGAGAATTGATCGAAATAAATTTAATGAACATTAAAAGTTCAATGAACATAAACCAATATATAATCAATAGATTACGAAGAACATTAATTCAAGAAAAATGAATCTCACAAGATTGATTTTTTTTATATCAATTTCCTAGGATTTAGGAATTACTATACAATCTAGAACATGAATATAAGAAAATAAACTTACATTATTATCCAATATTTCTATTTAAATTACAAATTTTTAATATAGATCATTCCATAAATAAATAAACATATTTTCCAAATAACACCAATATCAAAAACATTAATTAATTTCTTATCCTCAAAGGTTTATTCATTTATTTAAAATATCATTGCCAAAAATATAATATCTTTATTAGGAAATAATAATTTATTTTAGACTTATGGGTTTTATTACCTCAATATAACAAAATATCCCTTCAAATATCTTTAACCCTATAAATATTACATCACATAAATCAAAAAATGGTTTCTATATAAGGCCACATTCTTAAAGGTAACATAATCTTGATTTATGTTCAGAATTCATAATTTCGATCATTTTAGATTTATTGTTTTAGTGAATTATTACATAACTATTACATAACAACTGAAATATTAATAATTGCAATCTTATACTCACTATCCAAATTTTAAAAGAAATGACTCTTTGAAACTTGATTTGATTATTTATTTATTGAAATATTGATAACATTTATCTAGAATTATTTATTTCTATTAAAAATCCATATACCCTATGGAATAAATATCAAAAATATGGGGTGAGCACAGAAAGCTTGTAAGGGATATAAAATAAAGAATAAAATTGTTTTTCCACAAATATTTTAAACTCCTGAACGCATTTTCACAAAATCATTCTTTTCACACATAAAAAATATTTTTATTGTCATACCTTATGAAATATTAATATTCGTGAAAAAAATTAAAGCAATCATTAATAATAAAGGTAACTTGTGGACTGAATATCATACTTACATTGTAGATTTGATGGATATAATGGGAGTAACCTTCGTGGTTGTATTTGGAATATCAATCACAATATATTCACTAAATCTTATAGGATATCCCTTAATGTTTAACTCTATTTCATTACCCAATATAGTGGAGATATATCATGAGCTTACCCACACTAGATTACAAAAGAACAACCGATATAAATAATAAATTCCCCTAAACCATAACAAGTTCATTAAACATAAAATTGACAAAAAGGAAGAAATTATACGTCCACAGTGAAATCACATTTAACTTTTACAACACTACTCACTCATAAATGAAAACAAATTATTTGAAAATAAGATTGTAATCATATAAATGAATTATAAAAACATTAATCAAAAATAAAATTATGAAATTACATTATTTATATATACGCAATTATACATTACAAGATATTGAGATAATCAATCCTTTTTAAACCCCATTTTTTATTGAAAAAGAATATTATTGAATCAATGTTCCCCATACCATTTTGAAAATGTTGAAAGGAATTAAAAGTTTTAAACCATAATATATATATAAATAAATATGTATAATCATTTTTAATACATTAAAATTAATGAGAAATATTTATATGAATAAATATTTAGGACATTTAAAATTATGTCGTTGTAAATGAGTTCCTTACCACTTGAAAAACACACATAAAAAAATAATTAAATAATTACATCTATAAAAACATTAAATTCCATGATAATATATTTATTCCTGATATAAAATATCAAATATATTGTATATAAAAATTATTTGATAATAAATGTGTATTACATCAATATGTGCCTCAATTAAAGGATATTGAGACGAATTCCTTTACCTCGTGTACAATATGACTCGTACATTCATTATATTACTAAATTATAAATATATTTTTAATTTATACTTAATTGGGAACCTTTTTCATGTTTATTATTCCCCTTATATATATTATTTAAAATTTTATAATAATTAAATAATTATTTAAGTTCATGTTATATGTTTTTTCAATATTCAGTACTAAAGTTCAAACTTGTACCTCGTAAGATTTAAATTTTACTATATGGACATAACTATGTCATCACCAGAATAACAATAAGGGAAAAATAATACATTTTGTATATAAATTATAATATTAAATGAATTCATTTAATATGGATATGAAAAATTAACATGGTTATAGTCATAAAGACAGTAATTCGTACGTACACATGAGTTAATTTTCATTTTTCATTTGTCATTATGAATGTTAGGTAATTATTATATTATATTTCCATAATTATAATAATATTTTTAAAATAAAATAATAATTTATATACACTTTTATATATCTCAAATAAATGTTATGTGGTGAATAAAAATGATTTACATCACTTCGTAGAGGTGATAGTTCACACGTACACACGAACCAGGTAATCAATTTTATGTGCATTAAAAGTAATAAAATAATTCATATATTATTATATTATAATTTTAAATATTTCATAAATATCATATATAATCATTAATTACATCACTATGACCAGTATTGAGAGATGAAAATAAGAAAAACTATATCAATTCCTGAGGGAGTAGTCCTCCATACACATTAACTAAAAGATCATTTCCCAATTGATGATGTTGTTGATGGATTTACGTAATGAAATTAAAATAATAAAATAATAGTATATTTGTCCCGACCCGTCCTCGGGGCCCATCCCGTGACTACCCCAAGCCCGCCTTCCATAGGCAAGGGGCTGGCGACTAGAACCAAAGGCGTAAATCCCAATAACTGGGAAGGAATTGAATTTATAAAAGTAAACAAACACCACAGAGAACAGGCGGATGTAAACACTAAGTACAAAGAGAAAGTGCTAAAAAGTAAATGGGCAAGAATACCAACCCAAAAGAAAGTACAACTGCTACTGAATGAAAGTACAACAGAAAAAGACAAACAGCTGGAGGAAGGAAGCATCTCATAGGTCGTCCTCCTCGGATCCTACCTAAAGGGTAGGTACAGATAGCGCAACTCCTGGATCGTCTGCCACAGATCCTACCTAAAGGGTAGGTACAGATAGCCTCCTCAACATTGTCCTTCTTCAACCTCCTCTGTGTGTCGTCTCGTCGTGTAGTCCACCTCCGGGTAATGACTCGTTATGTAGTCCACCTCCGGGCACCGTCTAGTCCTCGAACACTCGGCATCCGTCAGCACTGCCTGTTGTCTGAAACCAACACAACGAGGTGCGGGCATAGCCCGTGCAGGGGTGAGTATAACGATACTAAGTAGGGACCCCGAGATGCTCAAGGTCTCTCTCTAAAACCAACATGGATAACCACAAAGAAGATCTCAACAGATAACCTCTACATAGGTATATGCCCATATATATAACTAAGTTATCAAGTAACCCATCTCAACCATTAGGAAACACAAGGATCATGAAATCAACGGAAAACCACTACCCAGGTATATTCCCATACATATACCTAAGCTATCAAGTGACCCATCTCAATAATGAGGTATACACAAAGGTCAAAAGTCTCAGCTCAAACCAGGCTTTTCATAATCGAAACCATAACTATTGAAGAGCTCCGTCTCTGGAGTGTACAGTGCTCCTGTCATGACTCCGAGCTAATTCACACTACCCTAATACTGTTGAGGTACTCCTCCTGTCGAGTACCGCGGTTCAGCCACCCAAACACAGTAGTGCTTCCCGCCATGGTATGTCACCCAAACACAGTAGTGCACACCCCATAGTAGCCTGCTGAGGTACTCTCCGAATGAGTACCGCGGGTCTACACTGTCACACAGGTAGTTCTCTGTCCGCCATGGGTCTACACCCAAACAAAGTAGTGCTCCTTCCACTGGGCTAGTGGACTCACTCCAAGTCGAGTCGGTCAAGCAGTCGTTAGGTCTCAGTCCGCTACATAGTCTCTATACTCCGCACGCTCGTCTCTGGGAGGGTCCGCTCCATAAGCTACAGGTTGATAATCCAAGTATCTCAAGGTCCCATAAAGAAGTATCTCAAATGACTGCCTTGTCATATGGGTCTCAACGCAATAGACAATGCGTCAATCGGACGCCCGGTCTGTGAGTTACTATCCTTTTCGTCCTAGGGGCCCAGTTGGTTTCGTGAGCGAACCAATCCCAGCCGTATCTCAACTATACCCGGAACTCTCATAGGGTATACTCATAGGGACTATTCCTCAACGTGATCATCAACGCCGCTGACGGTTCATCAAAAGGACGCCCAGTCTGAAAGATATCGGCTTTTCCGTTCAAGGGGCCCGGTTGGATTGCGGGTGCGATCCAACTCGGCCACCATCCAACTATATCTAAAACTCGGGTGAAGTATGGAAAAAGTTCCGTCTCATCAATAGGAATTCAACGAGATAGACGGCGCGTCAATCGGACACCCGGTCAGTGAGTTATTGGCTTTTTCGTTCTAGGGGCCCGGTTGGTTTCGTGAAAGAACCACCACGACCGCACACTGATGGCATCCAAACCTCGAACGGAGTAAGCCAAAAGATCCTTCCCACTTAGAGGAATCCATCAAATTTGGAGGCACGTCAATTGGATGTCCGGAATTCAATATATAAGCGTTTCCGCTCCGAGGGCCCGGTTGGTTTCGTATCTGAACCAACCCGGCCGAACACAAAGTAATCAGAAACCTTGAGTGCGATATACCAAAACGACCGTCTCGATCCAAGTATCGCGTTTCCACTGACGGCGAGTCGTTTGGAGGCACGTATCCCATGTTACAGGCATTTGACTAAAAGTGATCCGAAACCGTGGGGTCTGGGCCAGGCCGACCCGGCCCGACCCCCCTGGGTCGGCCGAATCGGGTCAACCCGACCCGACGAACCGGCCCGGTTCGGAAAATCCGGCATGGCCGGCGGCTCGGCGGCGTGGCCTGGGCGCCGCATGTGCGCCGCGCGCGCGGGGCAAAGCCCCCCCTTTCTTTCAGAAGGCTGGTGCGGCATTATGCCGCGCCTTTGGAATAAAACGCCCCCCTCCACGTGGGGGGGGGACCGCCTCTACAAAACCGGGGATTTCAATCCCCGGTATTTTAAGATCACGGACGGCCTTAGGCCGGCCGTTTTTATCACACGTGGGACCCACAGGTCCCGCCTCCTTTGAAAATCGCCGGCCGACACGGCTGGCCGCCTTCCACCACTTCGCCGTGGCCCGATGGTCGCGGCTCTCCTGATCTCTTGCGGCCGGCAAGGCCTGCCGCCTCCGGTTGCTCCGCCGCGGCCGTAGGGCCGCGACTCTTCCTTATCCGTCGGCAGCCGATTTTCCGGCTGCCCCTTTTAGAACTGTCGTGGCTCAAACAGCGGCCCTTGTTTGATTGGAACGGCATGGTGCGACGGCACTGCGTCCCTCCGCCGCGGCCCCACTCTAGCCGTGACGCCTTTGTTTTTCTTCGACGCGGCGTGACGGCGTCGCTTTCCTAGACTTATTTCCACGGCGCGGCGCGACGGCGCCGCGCATTTCCTTCTGCTTGAAACCGTGGGGTGCGACGGCACCGCACCTTCCCGAACCAAACCACAAAGAACCAATATGAAAAGTAAGGAGGAGGGTCGGCCATGTTCGTGCGGTCCGACCCCCTAAGGAAGAAGTGTACCTGTCGTTGGTGGACGGGCGTTCGGAGGTGACGTCGTCATTGACGAAGTTCTTCGCATGCGATGTCTTCTCCTTTGACGCGGATGAAGGTCGTTGGATATGTCGCGGGCGTCGCTTCCCTTTCCTTGCCTCGGTTGAAGAACGATGAAGAAGATGGCATCATCGTGCCTCAGTGGCGGAAGAGACGATCTTCGTGTTCTTCGTCGTAGAGAATGAAGGAGTCAGGATTTCCTATGCTTTTTCTCCAAAGGCTCCCAATCAACTAAACTCCAACCCAAATAAAATAAGTTCTAAACTTATTTTATTAACACAACAAAGAATTTTAAATTCAATTGTTTGAATTTAAAAAACCTACATGTAACTCACCAAATAAATTACAACAAGTTGTCAAATATTAAAGAAGGTGAGTTAATGGGGATTTGGAATGTGAGGGGTTAAGAGGGTTAGGGAGTTTAAGGAATTTGAAAAGGTGGGGGGTTCGTGTGGGCCCCACCCTTTCAAATATCCACACATGTGAAGTTGGATGGTTGTGGGCCCACCACCAACTTCCCATGGGAAAAGTTAACTATACAACATGAAATAAAATTGATTCATCAATTTTATTCATTTTATTTAATTAATCCCCTAAAATTAACTTCTTCTCCCGCACAAATTCAACTACGGTAAAGGTTCCCTTAAGCGATTACCGACATTGCGAGTTCATCGATGCCAACAGATTTCAATTACGAGCACCGGTTCAAAAGACAGGAAAAATCGCTCATTCATTCACTGAACGTACCCGAGCCAAACATCGGAAATTGATTCCAGGCACTCCGGGCCTCGGAATCAAGTGTCGTCAGAAACTATGTTCTTGTAAAATTCCAAATAAAAATAAGAAAAAAAATTCCTTGAAATTTCAGGGACTTTACATTACTCCTACCTCAGGGTATTACGTCCTCGTAAAGCTTTAACACAAACCTAGGTTACAAAAGCCATATAGAGCACGCATCTGAGCCTTCATCTCCCATGTGCTCACCCGGAGGTTCCAGTACTGCTAGAGAAAGAGCACCCGAGGAATCGATCATCCTCGTAGGATATTCTCTTGTCGATCCTCGATCCCCACTGGAACCTCCGTGAAAGACACCCCATCACTATATTCCAACTCCTAATGGTCGATGATATGCGAAGGGTTGAGCACGTATCTCTTCAGTTGAGATACGTGAAAGTTGTCATGCACCTGGTGCAACTGAGGTGGATGGGTCAAGCGGTAAACCACCTCCCCTACCCAGGTGTGGACCTAGAGAGGTTCGTTGAACCGCAGAGTTTACATGCCTCCTTGTCCACAATTCTGTAAACTTCATCCAGGTGAGACCCGTATAAGGACGTGATCGACAACCTCGAACTCCAGAGGTCTCCATTTTCTGTTAGAACTAGAACTCGAAACGACTTCTGCTACGAGGGTAAGGTTGACCGAATCAAGAGTGATCGGTCGCACCCTCCTGTGAAAGAGTTTATCCTATGCTGCCTGGGGTTTCCTTTTCGTCGACCAAGGAAAACCCATCCCGACGTTTGCATAAAACCATCAATTTGAGTATGAACAGTTATTGCCCATTCCATACCCAAACTAACGTCGTAAGGCCTCGACGCTGCCACCAAGAGATTCCAACCAGAACTCTTGCCTTGAGGGTATGACCACACCATCGGCGTAAGTGTGATTTTCGAGTCTCCTCCCAAGGAATCTCCAGACGTGAGGGTCAAGTTCATAGCTTACCGGAAACTCTAGGTCTGGAACAAGATATGTGATAGAAAGAAATGATTCATATCGACGTCCATTACTACCGCAGCTAGTAGTGGACACAGACTGTCCCTTGAATCATTTCTAGAGACATTGGGTCGCATTCCTGGACCGCATGCAGCCGTATTCTTCCTCCGCCCTCCAGCTCCCTAAGCCTGGCGGGAATAACTAATGCGGGTGGTTGTACCGTGATTGTATGTGAACCACCTCATGCTGCACTCCTATCACTGCCTCCACGTCTGCTGCTTCGTACACTCATCTCTCCTTTAAGCTACCTCTTCTTTAACAATTAACACACTCGAGTCTCTAAGACTGGAGCCGGTTTCCTACTTCTTACTGCACTGTGCAGTCTTCATCCGCTCCTGGATGATCTGCACCTGCTTTGCCTATGACTTGAAAGAGCTACTAAAATTTCCCTTTTTCCGAAAAGATAAACTCGGTCTCATCCCCTGGATGAACCACGCCCATTGCCTAATACAGTCAATCCTGACATGAATGACACATTCATGCCATGGATGACGTCGTAAGGCCTCGACGTAACTACCAAGAGATCCAACTGTCACTCTCACCTCCAAGGGTCGAGTCACACTGTTGGCATCAGTGTGAGGTCACTGGGTCTCCTCTAGTAGAAATCCCGAAAGTGAGGGTCAAGTCAACAGTTTTAACCAGGACCACTCAGCATCAACCAAACAAAAGGACAGTAAAGAAAACAAAGATAAGTGTCTTATTATTATTACAGCTCATAGTACAAAGACACGAATACAACAACAGCATGGAACTAGAAGTATAAGGGACGTATCCACTAGTTCCGCTCCTGTCCACCTGCTTCCGGAGCTCTACTTCCTTGTCCACTGCTCCGCTATTTCTCAAGCACTCATCGCTGCTTCTGCCTCGGTGGCTCCTCCAAAGCCTGCAGATCAACTGTACGAGGAGTCGGAAAGTCACGTTCCAGGTGACCCTTTCCGCCGGATGAGTAACACAACCTGCTTCTGGCACGCCCAGCTATGTTTCCACCCTGGGTTCCCCGCACCACCGGTCCTAAAACCCGAGATCGTCCAACTGCTGGTCTGGTCCTCCTGGACCTCTACATCATCTGTCTACTGCCCACAGATGACTCGACTACTGATCGAAATCCTTGAGGCAAAGGAAGAAGCTCCTGTACATGCTCGGGGTGTAGAGCTACTGGAACAAACTCCACCCTGAAGAAGGTCTTGAAGTCTTCCCAGGCGAAGACCACCCCGTCGCAAAACTGAAACAAGTGGCTCCACCACCTGCCTGCTTCTGCCTGAAGAAGGATGGCATCAAAGATCACCATGAAGTCTGTCGGTGTCCCCACTAGCCTGAAGACCCTCACCACAGCCTCCATCCAATCCTCAGCCACCTGTGGGTCCATCTCTCCCCGGAACCTGGGTGGCCTCTGGCGCTGGAACTCGTGCAGTGCACTCAAGTGGCTTGCCATCACGTACTGCTGGGACTGGTGGCATAGGTGGACCAACGTATGGTAGTACCACTGGTGCCTCCGCTGGTGCCTCAACTTCAAGAGGGCCCTGAACCGAAGCCTCGTCGCTCGACAGGCTGTCAGCACGCACATCCCTCTCGGCTCAGCTGGTCTTCCGTGAAAAGGCATCCTGAAATAAACATCTTGACACGGTCAAATGTTTATACCTGGTGAGATGACCTGGTTTGAGCTGTTTTAAGGGAAAAACTTTGAAAACACACACGCAATCAGTGTTTTCGTGCACAAAGTCGGAAATAAGTTGTTAGGGTCCTGGTGTATGGATACATCGACCGCCCACACCAACACTGGACTCCCTGAACTGAAATCCACACTCGGTACTCTTAATACTAATTCTTCACAGAAAGAAAGAGTCATAGTCATAAGTTCTGCAGTAGAACCGAACTCCTTTGATACCAATTTGTCATGACCTGTCCTCGGGGCCTGTGCCGTGACTACCCCAATCCCACCTTCCATAGGCCAGGGGCTGGCGACTAGCACCAAAGGCATAAATCCCGATAAGTGGGAAGTCATTGCCTTTATAAAAGTAATCAAACACCATAGAGAACAAGCAGAATTAAACACTAAGTACAAAGAGAAAGTGCTGAAAAGTAAATGGGCTAGAATACAAACCCAAAAGGAAGTACAACTACAACTGGAAGAATGTACAACAGAAAAAGACAAACAACTGGAGGAAGGAAGCAGCTCCTGGGTCATCCTCCTCGGATCCTACCTGAAGGGTAGGTACAGATAGTGCTGCTCCTGGATCGTCCGCCACAGATCCTACCTGAAGGGTAGGTACAGATAGCCTCCTCAACGCTCTCGTCCGTCAACCTCCTCCGCGTGTCGTCTCATCGTGTAGTCCATCTCCGGGTACTAACTCGTGTAGTCCACCTCCGGGTACTGACTCGTGTAGTCCACCTCCGGGTACCATCCAGTCCTCGAACACTCGACCTCCGTCAGCACTTCCTGTCGTCTGCAACCAACACAACGAGGTGCGGGCATAGCCCATGTAGGGGTGAGTATAACGATACTCAGTAGGGTCCCAGAGACGCTCAAGGTCTCTCTCTAAAACCATCAAGGATAACCACAAAGAAGATCTCAACAGATAACCTCTACTTAGGTATATGTCCATACATATAACTATGTTATCATGTAACCCATCTCAACCATGAGGAAACACAAGCATCATGAAATCAACGGATAACCACTACCCAGGTATATGCCCATACAAATACCTAAGTTATCAAGTGACCCATCTCAATCATGAGGTATACACAAAGGTCAAAAGTATCATCTCAAACCTGGATTTTCATTATCGAAACCTTAACTGCTGAAGAGCTTCGTCTCTGGAGTGTACAGTGGTCCTGTCACGACTCTGAGGTACTTCTCACTAACCTAAGACTGCTGAGGTACTCCTCCTGTCGAGTACCGCGGGTCAGCCACCCAAACACAGTAGTGCTTCCCACCGAGGTATGTCACCCAAACACAGTAGTGCACACCCCCTAGTAGCCTGCTGATGTACTCTTCGGATGAGTACTGCGGGTCTGCACTGTCACATAGATAGTGCTATGTCCGCCATGGGTCTGCACCCAAACAAAGTAGTGCTCCGTCCACTGAGCTAGTAGACTCACTCCAAGTTGAGTCGGTCAAGCAGTCGTCAGGTCTCAGTCGGCTACATGGTCTCCGTACTCCATGCGCTCGTCTCTGGGAGGGTCCGCTCCATGAGCTACAGGTCGATACACGAAGTATCTCAGGGTCCCACAAATAAGTATCTCAATGGATCACCTTGTCATAGGGGTCTCAACGCAACAGACATCACGTCAATCTGACGCTCGGTCTGTGAGTTACTAGCTTTTTCGTCCCAGGGGCCCGGTTGGTTTCTTGAGCGAACCAATCCTGGCTGTATCTCAACTGTACCCTGAACCCTCATAGGGTATACTCATAGGGACCGTTCCTCAACGTGATCATCAACGCCGCTGACGGTTCGTCAAACGAACGTCCAGTCTGAAAGATATCAGCATTTCCGTTCGAGGGCCCCGATTGTATTTCGGGTGCGATCCAACTCAGCCACCATCCAACTATATCCAAAACTCAGGCGAAGTAAGACAAAAGTTCCATCTCATCAAGAGGAATTCAACGAGACAGACGACGCATCAATCGGACGCTCGGTCTCTGAGTTATTGGTTTTTTCGTTCCAGGGGCCCGGTTGGTTTCGTGAGCGAACCAACCCGACCGCACTCCGATAGCATCCAAACCTCGATCGGAGTAAGCCAAAAGATCCGTCTCACTTAGAGGAATCCATCAAATTTGGCAGAAGGTCAATCGGATGTCCAGATCTCAAGATATAAGCGTTTCCGCTCCGAGGGCCTGGTTGGTTTCGTATCCGAACCAACCCGGCCGAACCCAAAGAAATCTGAAACCTTGAGTGTGATACACCGAAACGACCATCTCGATCCAAGGATCTCATTTCCGCTGACGGCGAGTCATTTAAAGGCCCGTAGCCCATGTTACGGGCATTTGACTGAATGTGGTGCCAAACCGGGGGGTCTGGGCCGGGCCGACCCGGCCCGACGAACTGGCCCGACTCGGAAAATCAGGCCCGGCCGGCGGCGCGGCAGCGCGGCCTGGGCGCTGCATGTGCGCCGCGCGCGGGGGCAAAGCCCCCCCTTTGTTTCAAAAGGGTGGTATGAAATTATGCCGCGCCTTTGGAATAAAACGCCCCCCTCCACGTGGGGGGGGGCTGCCTCTACGAAACTGGGGATTTCAATCCCCGGTATTTTAAGATCCCGGCCGGCCTTAGGCTGGCCGTTTTTATCACACGCGGGACCCGCGGGTCCCGTCTCCTTTAAAAACTGGTGGCCGGCACGACCGGCCGCCTTCCACCACTTCGCCGCGGCTCTCTTGATCTCCGGCGGCCTGTGAGGCCAGCCGCCTCCGGCTGCTCCGCCGCGGCCGTAGGGCCACGACTCTTCCTTATCCGCCGGCATCCAGTTTTCCGGCCACCCCTTTTAGCACTGTCGTGGATCAAACCGCAGCCCTTGTTCGATTGGCACGGCGCGGTGCGACGGCACCGCGTCCCTCCGCCGCGACCCCACTCCGGCCACGGCGCCTTTGTTTTTCTTCGACACGGCGCGACGGCGTCGCGTTCCTAGACTTCTTTCCACGGCGCGGCGCGACGGTGCCACACATTTCTTTCCGCTTGAAACCGCATGGTGCGACGGCACCACGCCTTCCCGAACCAAACCACAAAAAACCAACACGAAAAGTAAGGAGGAGGGTCAGCCGTGTTCATGCGGTCTGGCCCCCTCACGTTATTCGTTATTATTTGGTTTTAAACCACGAAGATCATCAAGTCAGAAATTCACGAACAAATATAAACAATTGAAACAAACCCTACCTTGTAATTGTCGTTCGTTGAAAATCTCGGAAAAAGAGCGGATATCGATTCCTCGATTGTTGTGTTCGTCACACACTCCCAAATCTCACGCTCATGCATCAGAAAGGAAGAAGGGTACTCGTCGTTGGTCGACGAGCATTCGGAGGTGACGTCGTCGTTGACGACGTTCTTCGCAGGCGACGTCTTCTCCTTTGACACGGATGAAGGTCGTTGGAGATGTCATGGGCGTCGTTTCCCTTTCCTTCCCTCGGTTGAAGAACGATGAAGAAGATGGCATCGTCGTGCTTCAGTGGCAGATGAGACGTTATTCGTGTTCTTCGTCGTTGAGAAAGAAGGATTCAGGATTTCCTAAGCTTTTTCTCCAAAGGCTCCCAATCAACTAAACTCTATCCCAAATAAAATAAGTTCTAAACTTATTTTATTAACACAACAAAGCATTTAAAATTCAATTGTTTGAATTTCAAAAACCTACATGTAACTCACCATATTAATTACAAAACGTTGTCAAATATTAAAGAAGGTGAGTTAATGGGGAGTTGGAATGTGAGGGGTTAAGAGGGTTAGGGAGTTTATGGAATTTGAAAAGGTGGGGGGTTCGTGTGGGCCCCACCCTTTCAAATATCCACACATGGGAAGTTGGATGGTTGTGGGCCCACCACCAACTTCCCATGTGAGAAGTTAACTATAAAACATGAAATAAAATTGATTCAACAATTTTATTCACTTTATTTAATTAATCCCCAAAAATTAACTTCCTCTCCCGCACAAACGCAACTACGGTAAAGGTTCCCTTAAGCGATTACCGGCGTTGCGAGTTCATCGGTACCATCAGATTTCAATTCTGAGCACCGGTTCAAAAGATAGGAAAACCCGCTCGTTCAATCACTGAACGTACCATAGCCAAACTTCGGAAATTGATTCCGGGCACTCCGGGCCTCAGAATCAAGTGCCTTCAGAAACTGCGTGCTTGTAAAATTCCAAATAAAATTAAGAAAAAAATTTCCTTGAAATTTCTGGGTCTTTACAATATATAGGATATTTTATTTATTATCACAACATGGTTTGAGGTTATTCCAAGTATGTCTAAGAAATAATAAAATATAATCACTTAAAAAACATTACATATCCATCAAATGATCAACTTTATTTAAAACTGAACACCTATAAGAAGGGTTTATGTCTAAACTAAGGACTCAATAATGTGGTAGGATAAATATATTAATGTATTGGGTTATATAATGTCTAATAATAGAGGTTTTTTATGTGTGAGGAATAGTTAAGAATAATGCCTTTTATAGGAGAGGGGAGGGTCACTCTTGGAATTTTTAAAATTATTAAATTAGTATAAATTCATTTTCTATTATAAATTGGTTAATGGTGATTCCATTAAAATATCAAAATATGATTGTTCTAAATTCATTCATCCAATAAAAATTATTCAATTTTTTGATATTTTTTTGTCTTATCTTTATGTTTTATCCCTTCTAACTCATACCATTTATTAATTAATTTACAGTTTGAGAGTTAAAATAATTACCCAATCTTTCCAAACAACAAATGAATATGTAATTGATGATATTTTGAGAATTAGAAAAATGATTTGTTTTATTATTTTATTTTTATAAATTTAAATTCATTTAATTAAATATTTAATAGTTTAAAATATGAATTATGTTAATTTTGACACTACTCATTACAAGATATTTTACAAGAAACATAATAGGATGACTCATTTGAGAAAAGTTTTTAACATAACTATAAAATGTAAATGTAAACAATAAATTTATTTATGGAATAAAATATTTCAAATTAAATTTATTTTAATATTATTAATATCATTTATTTGATTCTTCCTTTAATTAATATTTTACTACATCATCATTATATTGTAATTAAATTTAATTATCTACTGTATAAATATTATAACTAAATTATCATTAAGTTGGTAAAAAATTAAACTTTTTCATGTACAATTTATAGTCCAATATATCAGTCATATAACCCCATATTAAATTTTTTTTAGTAATAATAGACAGGTTTATGACATAATTGTTTTTACTTTATATTAAATGTTATTAATGTTATAATCACACTCAGGTGGATTCTAATTGACACCAATTCGGAACATGTTTTGTATTGGTCGACCAACAACTCATCCAATAAAATTTTTACATGGGATAAGGAAGTTTTATATTGTTTTAATATTATTTTTACGTTTTAATTAAATAATTTAAATTTAATTGTAGTAAATAAAGTAGTAATGATTTTGTTCATCGAATATTAATTTGATCCAATTTTATATCAGTATTCATACTGATTAGAACCCTGTATGAAATTTTTTAAATAATCAATTCACCAAAATTACTAAAATTAATTAAAAATATAATACTGCAGACAGATTGAGGAAGCAGGGTTTTAATGTAAAAATGTTGAAATGTTCATAAAAGTTGTATATACAATTTCAATTTGAAATTGATTCTAATGAACAAAATTGGATAAAATGTAAAAAAAACATAATGAAACTATACATTAAATATAATTAAAAGTATAGTCTAAAAATATTATTTGAAATTTTTTTTTGAATTAAAACATTGTACTTTCACTATTCATTAAAAGATGCATTTTATCAGAAAAAATCAAAAATTTAAACAAAATAAATTACTATGTTCCTCTTCCAATGAAGAATTTTAATTTATCATATAAAATTTAAAGAACTATGAAAATATGTAATTAAAAATGGTTCTCCACAAAAAATCTGTAAAACAACTGTTTAAAAATATTAGAATATTATATGCTTAAAAGTGGATTTATATTCTCATTTTAAGCCTATATAACTTATTGAATGTGTAAAATCCTAGGTATTTATAGAAAAATTATTTTTAATATATGTTAATATTTTTTATTTTAATATTAATTTTAGTTTAAAGGGGAAACTATGTATGATAGGGTACCCGACACACAACAACAAGTTTCTCTAAAATCTTAGGTTGCACACAACATTAAGTTATACCGAATTATGAAACAAAAATATCATTTTTATATTAAATTTTATTTAATGATAATCCATTGGATTAGTGGTAATGGACATAATTTTCTATATTAATATTTTTCATATTTTTTAAAGGTTTATACATTTATCCAATGAATTTTAGAGGCTTAAAATTAGAATGAATCCAATTTTGACAAAAAATACTCCACTATTTTTTGAAAGGTTACTTCACCACCTATTAATGGAAAACCCTTTTTAAAAATAGTTTTTTCACTTTTATATATTATATCTGAAAAAACTATGTTCTTCTATAGAATAAGGAAATCAATATTTACATTGGATAAATTTTTGGTAATTTGATGATAAATTTAATTTTTTATGAATATTGAAAAATATTTCACATTAACTCCAAAACTATCTTTTTATCTAATATATATATATATATATTTTTTCCTTTTAAATTTTTTATGTGTAATTATATTGTGTTTGTATTACATAATCCAATTATGATCACCGGATGTAATTTCTAGTCAAAATTAGACATAAACACATGTCAATATTTTGATAGTTTCGATTTTGTAAAAACATGATTTCTAGATTTAACAATAGGAATAAATTAAAAATTAATAACTATAGTTTTTTTAATTTAGAAGTTTTTTTTTTCAATACATGGAATCATAAGGTAAAAATTATGTAAATATGCACATTTTATTTTTAGAGATTATGAATAGTAACTTTAGTAATTGTTTTTTATTAATCATTGTTAAAGGGTAAATCATGTAAATAAGTGTAAAAAATAGTATAATATATATATATACCATAACACATGTCCTAATACTAATGGATGATATATTGTCAACCATGGGAATCAATGGGTCATTTTAGGACCCCATTGAGCCACATGGTTTTGATAATGACCTTTTATAATATTTATTTTAAAGAAAAGGAAATATAACATAAATATGTATTGTATACCTAATAAATTTTAATATTAGGTTATATAACTGACCTCTATGACTATAAATAGTCATCATAAATCTAAAAATATTAATACATAAAGATATATTATTTTAAATTTTTATATATTAGACAAACAAATGTATTTATGACACAATGATGATGTAATAATTACCTTCATGATTGAAAGATTAAAATAAATGAATTTAAAAATATTAAAAGAAATGTAATTTAAAAATTTTGATACCATCCAAAAATTATATGGACGACATTGACTTACTAGAGATGACTTAATCTATTTTTTAGAGTAATAAATTATTATGACTTTATAAAAAATCAATTACCAATTAGTGTCAAAATTGACAAAAATAAGTTTTCAAAAATAAAAACAATTTTATTAAAAGATATAATAGTCCAAAAAATAAATGACTTTGAAATATAATTTTTATAATGTTAAAATTTTCATTAATTATGTACTATTAGTTCTACTGGCATTTTATAGTAACTATAGTTACTATATATTACGAAAATACCAAAAGAGATGGTAAGAATTAAAGTTTTTATCTAACGCTTAATGCTAAATGAGAAGGTTAATTTTATGACCTAAACATGTATAAAACATATGTTTTTGGATTATATAAACCCATAATCATATTATAATCTAAATATATCATTTTGGAAATATTATAATTATAAAAAAAATAATATTAAAATACTTTTTCAGGATTTTCCTAAAGTGTCACTCCTCCCTCTTATAAAAGGACACCACCCCTACCCACATAGTAACACATATCAAGCCCTTTATCTCATTCAAGGTGTTCTTATATAAGATAAAAACATACCTCACTTCCTTATAGATTCCAAAATTTGGGTATAAATCCATTCACAAGTAGTCCTTTTGTGAAAATCAAAATAAGATACTCGAAAAAGAGGTATTTTATTATAAACTCTATCAAAATAATATTATTCTTCTACATACTATTATTAGATTGTATATATAATAATGTAATAAATCCATTGTCTTCTACATATTTATATTTTATTATAGTTATGGGGAAACCTTATTCTTCATGTTATCCGTTATCTGAATAACAATATCACTATATTTGCATACGTACGGCTTACCATATCTACGTGGTGGTGTAATTTATTATATAACAACAATTAAATTGGATCAGTATAATTATTAGAATAATGTATAGTCAATAATTAATATAAAATTATAATTATTCTTTATAGTTAATATACCATCCAATTTTATCGCTTTTAACCATAAAGTGAATGATATCGTCGCTCTTGCATACATACATCATATTATCTCCACAATGCGATGTGATTCATTATACTTGATCTTCATTAAACCATGATTATATATATGAATTGAATTAATAAATAAATATTATATTATATATATTATCTCTATGTTTCTTTATTTTTTATTTACAACATACGTTTAAGCATTCCATAATGTCTTAATACAATAATTTCATTTGGGGATGTGCTGACAACCGCCCCCTCAACGTGATATGACTCATTAAAGACATACATAGAACATATAAAGGATATAATTGATGAACTTATGTAATATATATAACATATATTTTATACTATAGTTAAAATATACCTATGTATCATTCAGTTTTCATTCCTATAATATGACAAAGAAATGAAAGTAGCATTAATTTGTATTACGACATAATGTCCCCATGAACAATGCATTTCATTTATTATATAAAATTGTTATGGAATATTATAAATACATATATAATGT
This sequence comes from Viscum album, assembly GCA_963277665.1. Taxonomy (NCBI): domain Eukaryota; kingdom Viridiplantae; phylum Streptophyta; class Magnoliopsida; order Santalales; family Viscaceae; genus Viscum; species Viscum album. The sequence goes on from OY728146.1 coordinate 1,274,583,403, forward strand.
ATATATATAATATTAAAATCATGAATAATATTCTCGAGATGATGAAAATTTTACTACATGGACAAGTTACATCCAAACAAATTCATTTAAAACTCAAGTACCGAATAACGAAAAAATGACTGAAATGAACATAAATAATTAGGTAATTTTTATAACATTGTATTAATTGATATAAAATAAATAATTAACATGAAAATGTTTATCAATAATGTATAAATTAACCTATTTTTATAATTCAGGATGATAAAGAATGAATAAAAAAAGATAGACTCAATGTAAGGGACTTCGTCTCAATCTCTATTCATTGAATTATATTTCTATTTATATATGACCATATTTTATACAAAGTATAATAAACCCATTTAATTTTAATTTCATTAAATTGTTTTCAAAAGGAATATTTTTTTATGAAGTGTATTACAAAACATCCAAAAGAATGTTTCTTTTCATCGTATGTAGTAAGAATGACCTTTCTTCCACTAAAATAATTATTTAGTATTTGGATTCCACTATAAATCGTAATGTTCTTAAAAAGATAAGTATGTAAAATATTTTATTTTTAGTAATTTTTGTGTTGAAATGGTTTTGATACTGAATTTATTATATCAATATCTTGAAAATAATTCTTATGATGGCAATATAGAAATATTATTTTTCTTTTATGCGTGCTCATCTATTATGATTAAGTTATGGTTCTAGTGAATTTCAAATGCATGTAGGTGGTTCCGTGATAAACCAAGGGTAGGTGATCCCATGATTGATCTCTAATGTATTGGAAAATGTGACAGAAGTAAACATTAAGTTTTATACTAAGTGATATAGCGAATATAATATGATGCGTATTCCAAACATTATCCTGAACATTACTCCTTATATAGATGTGAAATCTAAAATTTAGGTATGTTATGGATGTAACATGTTACATCTATGAATTATTATTTCTATGATTTATTCATAAATAATTTGGTTTCATGAGGTATGTTAATGATATTATGTTTTATGTGTGAAAAGTAATATTTTATTGTTTTTTTTTGTATTCAATGACTATGGTTTTCATTAATTATTTTATAACCCTCACTAATAATTTTATGCACATACCATGTTTTTGAAGTGTCTCTCACAGGGTATATTGAAGGGTAACTGAAAAAAATAATTCTAGAATATTTTTTGGAAGAAAACAATTCTTATTTTATTTATAGAGTTTTATATTTGTGAAAAAATGAATAGAGTAGAAGTGTCTAGTTTGTAATATTTGAGATGTAATTTATTAAAATGGACCAATTATTTAAAAATATAAACCTAAAAAGTTCCTTAATGTGAATTTTGGACATAAATAAATATTATGTAATGTTTAAGGATGGGGCCATATAGTTGGAATGAGAGGTCGGTTTAGATAACTTTAAGGGTCATTATATTGTTAATAGAATATCCACAAAACATTTTTACATTATTTTAAAATTGAAATTTCATTGGAGGATTTCCATGTTGTTTTATATAAGATATGTCTATTCAAAGATATTTTCCATTGAAGAAACTAGGAAAATTTTCTAGGACAACATCCAGAGGAAAAAAACCTTCCAAATCAGCAACTAGAGTTATTCATAATCGGAACATAATAGTTTCTTGTATTAATGATGATGTTGACTCAGGATATAAATGGTGGTGGTATCCATTCATGATAATAGGCAGATCATCCTTAGATGAACATGTTGGTAGTGGAGCATTTTGTGAGGAAACCTTTCCCATTATTCATAGGATCATCCAAAACTATGTTATCTTAAGGGTCAATTAAAGAACATGAAAAGAATTTCGATGTCATGGGGTGTTTAGAACATCAAGTGGTTAGTCTTGCTGTTTACTATTTTGAATTTTAATCTTATCAAGTGTTGTAAATTGTTAAAAATATCATGGATAGTGAGGAGATATATTCTATTGATTGGGATGAATTCAAAGGTACGTTTCTTCATAAATATTTTCCTATGGAAGTTCCATATAGAATGGAATATAAATTCTTCGAATTGAGGTAGGATAATGACTTAGTGGATTCATATGAAGAAAAATCCCCTCGAATGGCAAGGTATGTTAAAAATTTCATATGGGATCTTGATAAAAATATCAATCATTTTTACTCATGATTAAATAAAATTATGGAATGGCATTAGCATATTATGAGATCAAAAATTATGAAACACTTATTTGATGTTCAGAAATGGTGTAAATAGTGTTTGACAATGATCATGTATTCTTTAACAAATAGTAGAATAAAAGGAATTGGTGGCATAATAAAGGTATGAACTCTTCAAAAAAGTATGCTGGTAAGAAACTGATATTTACAGTTTTTGAAAATTATGTTAAAAAACACTATGAAGTGCCTTTTAAAATTCTAGAAAGAACATCTGATGTGGTAAAATGAGACATAAGGATTGTAATTTCCCTAAAAAGGATCATGGTAGTGGTACAAAAAATCTGATTTATTTTTATTAAAATGTTTTAAGTGAAATGATAAGGTTCATTGTGGAAATGAGTGTCCTAAGAAGAACTCAAATAATGGAAAGCAACTGAACTATAAGTAGAAAGGAAAGGTAGAATCTTTTTTAATTACTTCAGATGATATTGGGACATAAAATGAAGTAGTATCAGGTACATTGTTTGTTTAGTCATATTATTCCTATGTGTCTTTTGATTTTGGGTCTAAAAATTCTTTCAAATAAATTTTCTAATAAATTAGGAATTTTATCTGATGAAATTTATCATGAAATTGTGGTAATAAAATGGTGGAAATATTGAGACAAAAAGAAATTAAATCAATCTTCCAATACTTATATTTGGAATAAATTCACCTAAAAACCTTTATATTTTTCCTCTAGTAGAGTTTGATGTTATTTTGGGTATGTATTTCTTTCCCATTTATCATAGAAAGACTGATTGTAGTAATAAAGAGGATTATTTTCATAAAGAATTTCAGTTTGTATATAATAATTAACCATTAATATTGATAACATATCATAAATCTAAAAAACTAGTAAAAGATTGAAATATATGTTACCTTGCATATATTTTTGAAAACAGAGGATCTATTCGTATTGTTGATATTCTAGTGGTAAATGAGTATCGTGATGTATTTTCAGAGGGGTTTCTAGGTATAATACTTGATCGGGATGTTGAATTTACTATTGGATTGATTTTAATGCTATAACAATTTCAATACCCCTTATTTAATGGCTCAAAAAGAAATTTTAGAGTTAAATAAGAGATTGAAAGAGTTTTTAGATAAAGGATTCATCTGACCAATCACATCACTATGGGGTGATCTTGTATTATTTGTTAAAAAGAAATATGGTTAAATGATGCTTTTAATTGAATATATATCCTTGAATAATATGACTTTTATGAATAAGTATCATTTTCTTCTTATCATTTTTTTAACGTCTCCACGGATCTAATTATATTTCGAAGATTGACATGAAGTCAAGGTACCATCAATTGAAAGTAAAAGATGTCGACAGTCTGGATACCATGTTTTATAATAGATATTATAATTATGAATTTTAAGTTATTACTTTTGGGTTAACCAATTCTCTTGCTGTATTCATGGATCTTATGAATATTATTTTCCATCAGTTCATGGATAAGTTTTTTATTGTGTTTATTGATAATATATTGGTATATTATAAAAGAAAATATGAGAACAGAATTCATTTAATAATAATCTAGGAAACCATAAAATAAAATAAACTATATGGGAATTCAGTAAGTGTGAGTTTGGGTTACACAAAGTTTTATTCCTTGGTCTCAATATTTTTAAAGATGGTATAACTGTTGATCCTACTAAAACAAATGTTTTTGAAGACTATCCAAGACCCAAAAACATTATAGATATTTTTAGTTTCCATAGTTTAATAGGTTATTACCACAATTTTTTATAATTTTTTTCAATGTTATCTATCCCAATAACTATGTTAACTTGAATGTTGCTATGTTCGTCTGAAAAAATGAATGTGATGAATGTTTTTAAGAATTGAAATAATGATTGGTGAATTCTTCAGTTTTGGAACTATCTTCCAAAAATGGTGAATTTTTTATCTATAATTATGCTTCATTTAAAGGAATTTGTTTTTTCCTAATGTAGAATTATCAGGTAATTTCTTATGTTTCACATTAGTTGAAAACTCATGAGTTAAATAACCCTACACAGGATTTGGAATTCGCTGATGTTGTTTTTTTGCTTTAAAAATTTAGAGTCATTATCTGTATGGTGTTAAATTTGAAATATATACTTACCATAAATGTTTAAAGTATATATTTTCATGAAAGGAATTGATCATGAGATAGAGAAGTTGGTTGTAATTACTCAAGGATTATTATTGAATGATTCATTACCATCCTTGAAAAACAAAAAAAGTGGTTGATGTTTGAGTTGGAAATGTAATTCTTCATTAACCATGTAACTTTTGGAACAAGACCGTTTGAATAATTATTTGATGACCCTTGGAATGTATATTTTTGGTGAGGGAAATTACATTGTTTTATTTTATGTTACCATGAAATCCTCTATATTAGATAGAATAAATCATCTATAATGGAAGACAATGAGTTGCTGGAAAAGGTAGAATTGGTTCAGAAGGGTAATTTACCTGATTTTAACATCGATAAAGATTGTGTTTTTGAGGTTTGTAAAGTGATTATTTGTGCCTATTGATTCAACATTTAAGAAAGTATTTTTATTTCAAGATTACACTTCTCTATTTTCTGTTCATCCTAAAAGTAATATGGTGTACAAAGATCAATGACAGTATTTCGGGTGGGATGGAATGAAAAGTGAAATTATTAACTTTACCTTAAGATGGTTGATTTTTCTATAGGTTCAAGAAGGGTGGAAGACTACAAAGGGGATGCATGAGTCTTTGGAAGTGCCGAAGTGGAAATGGGAAATGTGTCCATGGACATTATATTGGTATTAACAAATAATTCTTGAGGTAACAATTTGATCTAGGTTATTATTGATCATTTCACTAAATATTCTCATTTTCTTCCTATTTGAGATACATAGTCACTAGATCACCTCTCTCAATTGTATATTAAAAATATAGTGAAGTTATATGAAGTTTCTATCTTCATTGTATCTGATTGTGATCCTAGGTTCACTTATAGCTTTTGAAAAGTCCATTATAATTCATTGGGCACTATATTAAATTTTAGTACAGATTTTCATCCTCAATCATACGGGCATTCATAATGAACTATTCAGTCCTTAGAAGATATATCGAGCTCTTGTTCAATGGATTATATGGGTTTTTTGATCAAAACCAATCTTTGGTGCAATTTTATTATAATAATAGTTTTCATTCTAGTATATAAATGGGAAAATATGAATCCTCATATGGAAAGAGGTTTCAAACTCCACCTTTTTATGATGAAGTAGGTTAGAGGAAGTTGATGGGACCAAAATTCATAGAATATATATCAAAAAATGGTCAGTTGATTCAGAAGCACATTAGAATAGCTCAGAGCAGGTAGAAAAGTAATGTGGATAACCGAACAATGGTAATTTCTTTTGAGGATGTTGATCATGTATTTCTCAATGTTTCTTTATGAAAAAAATGAGTGACTCATTTTGGTAAGAATTGAATGTTGAGTCTGAGGATCATTTGACCTTATCAAATCCTAGATAATGATGGATCATTTAACTAGAGGGTGACTTTACTTCCATGTTTATCCATGTTACATAATGTTTTTCAGGTTTCAATGTTGAGAAAGTATATGTCAGATCCATCCCATGTTTTGTGTCCTGAGGTAGTTCAGTTGGAAGAGAATATTTCTTTTAAGGAAAAACTAGTACAGATTCTGTACCAAAAAGAGAAAGTGTTGGGGAATCAGGTGATTCATGAAGTAAAGGTTTTGGGAAAAAACTATATGGTTGAATAAGAAACATGGGAATCTAAAAATTATATGAGTGATAAATACCCCCTTTAATTTTATAAGGTAAAGAATTTGTGAGGACACAATTTCCAACAGTGAAGAATGATATAACCTCAAAGGTATATATAGAAAAATACATTTTCACATCTATTAATATTTTTGAATTTAAAATTAATTTTAGTTTAAATGGGGCACTATGTATGATAGCATACCCAACTCGCAACAATGGGTTTCCCTGAAATCTTAAGTTACACACAACACTGAGTTATACCGAAAAATAATATAACAATTATATAATTATTTTAAATGGTATTTAATTCCTAACCATTGTATTGATGGGGATGAACATAATTAACTATATTATGATTTTAAATATTTATTAAATGATTTTACATTTATCTAATGAATTGTATAGGCTTAAAAATAGAATAAATCTAATTTCAAGTATAAAATACTCTAGTATTTTTTTAAACGATGTTTTACTGCCTTTTGTTGGAGAACCCTTTTTAAATGTTTTTGTCACTTTTATATGTTATATTTTACAAAATAAACATTTTATATAGAAAATGGGCATTAAATTTTACATTGGGAAAATATTTTTTAATTCTCGGATAAAGTTCATTTTTTAATAGTGAAAAATACATCCTTTTCATCAAATTTATTTATATATTTAGATTATCCTTTTAATGAATTTTAATGTGTAATTAGATTATTATTTTTATAATTTCATCAATTTTTGTCGTTTTATGTAATTTTTCATTGAATTTTACATAAACACATGTCAATCTTGTGATAGTTTTGACTTTTCAAAAACCACCTTTCAGGTTTTGTCAAAGAGAATTCAATTTATATTAATTACTATAATTTTTGTGTTTTGAATGTAGAAAAATGGTTTCTGTATTTGGATTAGATGGTCCAAGTTGGGTAAAAAGGTACCTTTTATTTTTAGATATTATGAATAGTAACTTCAATAATTAATTTAATTTACCATGTTTAAAGGGTAAGTCGAGTAAATAAGGGGAAAAATAATATTATAATAATATAAAACTACACAGGCATGTGTATTAATACTATTGTATGAGTTATTTCCAACCATGGTCTACTTTGGGTCGATTTTAGGACCCCATGGATCGACTTGGGTGTGATAATGACCATTAATAATGCTTATCTTAAATAAAAGGGAAATAGAAATAAACATGTATCTTTTACTAAAAAAATTAATATATGGTTATATAACTAATATATATGGAAATAAATTGTCATTATAGATCAAAACATATTTTATACATCTTGGTATTTTATTTATAATTTTTTTGTTAAATAATAAATTTATTTATGGCACAATGATGATACAATGATTACATTATTAATGAAATATTCAAATAAATGAATTTATAAATATTAAAATAAATGTAAAGTGAATATTTTCATTAGATAAAAAAATTTGTATATAAAATTGACATATTAAGGATTATTTAATTAATTTTTTATGTAATAATGTTTTTATTACTTTAATTAAAATAAATTACTAAAGTGTGTCAAACTTAACATAAATAGGGTTTTTTAAACAAATATTGTTTTATTAATGATATAATAGTCCTAAAAATATATGATTCTAAAAAATGACTTATATAATGTTAAAAATATAATTAATGATACAGCCTTGTTTCTATTTTCATTTTATTTTATCTATATTAACAATATATTATTAAAATAATACAAGACATGGTATGATTTAATGTTTTTGACTAAGGATTAAAGATAAAAGAAAAGTTTAATTTTATAACCTAAACATGTCGAAAACCTATTGGTTGAATGGATTTTTACCCCAAATCATCTTATATTATAAATATATTACATTTTTATTATTATAATTTTACATTAAATTTATAATAAAATAATATTTTAAGACATTATTAAAGTGCCCCTCCTACATATTATAAAAGGCCACCATCTCTACCCACTTACTGACACCTCTCAAGCCCCTTTTCTCACCCAACATTTACTCAAATAATCTACCAAAATCCCTCCCTTAATCCTATAGTCCACATATTTGGATGAAATCTGTCCTATAGAAGCCATATGTGAGAATCAAAACAACATACTCAAAATGAGGTTTTTTTATCACATCTTTCAAAATTATTTTCTTCTTATACTTAATATTCATATATTTTTTTCATACTAAAGTATAAAATATAATATATTTTACATATTTTGATGTTATTATAGTTATTAGAAATCCACACACCACATATTATCCATCATATTAATAATAATATCACCATGAGTGTGTTCATACGGCTTACTGTCTCCACATCGTGGTAAAATTTTTTATTCTACAATATATAATTTTTATGGGTATAACGATGATTATAATGGATGTAAATAATTAATATAACATTATAATTATTATTTATTACAAATATACCATATAATTCTATAATTTTTAACCATTATATGAATTATATATTCACTCGTGCGTACGTAGGGCCTGCATTCTCCACGATGCGATGTGATTCATTCTACTTGATCTTCATTAAACCATGTTTATATATATAAAACGAATAAAGAAATATGATATTTATTATATTTATTTTATATTTTCTTCTTTAATTTTTATTTACATCAAACCTTTTTAATTTTTATTTACAATATACCTTTATTCTTTCAATAATTTTTAAATAAGATAATTTCATTTGAAGAAGTACGAACTATCACCCCCTAAAAGTCACTTGACTAGTCCATGCCATACATGGAACATATAAAGGATAGAGTTAATGAAATTATGTATCATATATAACATAGATATTATAATATAATTACAATATACTTTTGTATCATTTATTTTTCATTCCATTAATAAGATAAAGAAATGAAATTTGTGTTCATGCATACATACGACCTACCATCTCCATGAACAACACATTTAATTTCTTATATCCAAATGTTATAGAATATTATAAATACATATATAATGGATATATATAATATTTAAATCGTTATTATGATTATGTAGATGATGGAATTTTGACTACATGGACATGTATTGTCAAAACAAGTTCATTTTCCACTCAAGTACCGAATATCGACAAAACAACCGATATGAACATAAATAATTATGTAATATTTATTACATTCTAATAAGTGATATAAAAAGAATAATAAAACTTTAAAAGGGTCTCAAGAAAGTATAAATTAACCTATGTTTATTATTCATTAAGATATTTAATGAACCAGAGTAGTTTGACTCATGGTAAGGGACTTCATCTCAATCTCCTTTAATTAAGGAATATTCTGATTTATATATGAACTTATTTTATATATAGTATAATAAAACCCTTTGAATTTCAATTTCATTCGATGGGTTTGAGAAGGAATCTTTTTTTAGCAAATAAATTTACTAAATTACAAAAAGAATGATTCTTTTTAACATTCTTGATGTCAATGTCCTTTCTGCTTCCGCGCCCATTGTTTGATATTTTTATTACTATACAAACTATAATGTTTTTAAAAATATAAGTAAATACCTTATTTCCTTTTTATTAACTTTGGTATATAAATTATTTTTAAATTGAATTTATTATATCGATATATTAAAAATATTTCTTATAATGGGGAAGTGTAAATGTTATTTCTCCTTCATGCATATTCATGAATTATGATTATATAATGGTTATTGGGAATCTATTATGTATATGGGTAGTTCCATGATAAAATAAGGGTGGGTGGGCCCATTATATCTCTCCAATTCATCAGGTAAATTGATAGAGTTAAACATTAAGGATTCTCTTAATATATTTTCAAATATACTATGATGGTTATTCTAAACATAATCATGAGGGATACTCCATATGTAGATTTTAAAGATACAATATATGTGAATTATAAATTCCACAAGTTACCATTATGATTTATCATTTCTATCAACTATTCATATATCTAAGGATTTTATGAGTAATGTTAAAGTGTTTATGTTTTATTAGTGAAAATTAGGATTTAATTAATATATATATATTCATGGACTAATGATTTCTTTCATTATTTTATAACTCTTACTGATATTTTTATACTCATCCATGTTAATGAAATCTTTTTCACAGGGTATATGGAAGGGTAAAAGAATGTAAGAATTTGAGAATATTTTTATCATGAAAAGAATTATAGTTTTATTTAAGGAGTTTTTTTACTGTGAAAAAAATTGAACAAAGTATATGTGTGTAATTTGTAATATTTGAGATGTAATATTTTAATAATTTCCTAATTTGTTAAAACTATAAAAATGAAAAGTTATTCTATATGAATTAATGTCAAATAATTGACTTGTCTCAATATTATGTTAAATTTTAGAGATGAGGCCTTATAGGATTAATGTAAAAACATTTTATAAACATGTCTAAACATAATATAGTTAGTTATATTCATTCACGCCAATACAATGGAAAGGAGATAACATCAAACAAAAAAATTATTTTAAAAATATATTATTTTTTGGGTAAAACTCAGTCTTCTGTGAAAAAAAAAATCAGAGAAACTCATTGTGTTGTGTTGGGCACACTCATAGACATATTTTCTATTTAAGGTAAAATTAATACCTAATTCATAAATATTAAAGGGTCTTATTCAATAATTACATGATATGATACATCCCTTCCCCATTTTAGAAATTTTTTCCTCACAATTTTAAATTTGTGCTTGGTTACAAAGGTTTTACTTTTCGAAATTACGTCATTGAAATATATCATTAGAAAAGTTTTCAATAAATCCTACACATTAATATAAAAATGGTGAAGTATGAATTTCACCCGAGATAAAACATTATAGGGTTATATGTTGGAAAATATGGATATAAGAGGTAAAATTAACCATCACATTCCAATGGAGGGTGATATGAAAAAAATTTTATTTGAATTTTAAAACTAAAAATTATACAAATATTTTACGAGTTAAATTGTCTCTGATTTTGTAATATTAAAAGAAATGGAAAATTGTTTTTATGATAATTTGAATATAGTTTATGAATAATTTACTAATTAGAATATGTACCTAAAAAATAAATATAATTGGAAATTATAGAATCATTCTTTAAAAAAATTCCACTACAAACTAATATCTTTTTTACAATGATGAGAATTCTAGAAGAAATTGTTTTACATGTAAAGCACAAGAATAATATTCTATAGGATCACAAGAACCAAAATGATTTAATATATATTTACCATGTGTTTATAAATACAAATGAACCAATAAGGATAAGATTTCATAAAAAATTTCTTCATAGTGAATAAAACATTGGATGAAGAAAAAAAACTTTAAATCTATAAAATTAAACTATAATATCAAAAGTTCAACATAGACCATTCAATAAATATTTATCCTTGAAATACCTCAAAATAATACAAATCATGTTTGAAACCCAAAACTTTAAATAATTTTATTACATGGTTTTTTAGATAAATTTTTACATTTATCAATATATAATATCCACCACTCTAAACTAATCATAACAAAAAGTTAAAAACATAATCACATATTCTACATTATAGGTTAATAATTTTCTTAAATCAAAAAATTCACCATAAGGCCACAAATAAACTCATATATTATTCTAAAATATAATTAAACCATTACTCCTTATTTAAAATCCCATAATATTATGTTTACCTTAATCAAATAAAGTTCCCAAAATAGTGAACAACATCCAAAATTACATTAATCAATAATCATTTTCCAATATCAAAGATATCAATTTTATAAATCATAATTTCCAAAAATCAACTAATTATATTCTATAAAATCACTTAGCTAATATAGATTCATACTGACCCAGGACTTCATGTTGGATAGTGGTAGGTGATTCACATTTATCGCCCTTCGATTGTGGGTTTGATTCACCTTACGTTTCCAAATGCAATGGGTTATCACCAATCTTATTGTTTATTTAATTCTATAAATCTAAAAATGAACATAACATGTTTTAACCTCAAACGATGTCTTGTACCTCTCATTTTAATCCTAAATCATAATTAACTCAACACCCTAATTCATGAATTTATATATATATTGGAGTTTTTTATGTCATCTCCATATGAGCCAGTAAAAATTTTCCCAAAAGAATGAACACCAAACCATGATCATGGTGTCAAAATAGTTTCATCATCATTTTATAACATAATTGGAAGGTCTATGTATTTAAACAATGATATATAGATTCTTTAAAATCACCTTCTTGCTTTTTCCAAATGCACCTTGTACATATTGGGTCTCATGGTTGATTTGAGAGAAATAATTTTGGAAAATAATTTTTTATTAAATAAGGTTTCAAAACAGTAGATAAGATTATATTTTTATAAAACATTGGGACCAAGTTTTTGTTTAAAATTTTCGTTCAAGGTACCTTTTAAAATTCCTTAACTATGTGCAAAAATAAAATATGATAAGGAAAAATATAAATGGAATTCATAAGGGTATCCTCCTTTAGAATATTAATAAAAATTAAAATATGATTTAAAATATTCTGATATGGTAAAATATCTGAAAATTTATTTAAAATATTTACCTTTTTTGAAAATATGATAATATTGGGAAAATAGTATTTTATTAAAGACAACCCATGGTCCATGTTGGTATCGAGGTGTAGAGGAGGGTTTTGATATCTCAAACAACCTTTTTCAAGTGATTTGTATGTTAGAAAAGTTTTCACCATGAATTCTTTCTTTCACTAACAAATTCATATACCCTATGATAAAAAATTCAAAAAATAGGGATGGGAACCAAAATCAGAAAAATTGATATAAAATGTGGAATGAAACTATTAGTCCTTTAATATTTCAATATCATAAAAATATTTTCATAAAATCATAAATTTCCCAAAATAAACATAACTTCATTAACAAACGTCATAAAGTACTAGGATTCCTATAAAATTTATAACAATAATATATAATAAAGCTAACATGTGGAATCTATATCATACATACATTGTAGAATTCATGGAAACATAGGTAATATCATTTGTGGTTACTTTTGGAATACCCATCACATTATATTCCCCAAATCTCTTTATAAAAACCCTAAATTTCAACTTTATATCTTTATATAATTAATTTGAGAGCTATCATGAGCTCACCAACCCTTAGTTTATAATAGAACCACCCCTATACTTAAGCAATGACCAATAACCACAACATAATCATAACACATAAAACAACCAATGATAAAAATAACATTTACACTTTGATATATCATTTCATTTTTAAAAATCCCAAAACTCATAAATGAAAACAAATTATTTGAAAATAATATGGAAAATATAGTGGAATAATAAAATCATTAAATATATATAAAATTACATAACAATTTTCATGAAATATATGTAAATAAATAGTCTATGATATTGAAATAATCATTTCATTTTTGAAAAAAATATACTATTCTAAATTGATGATTATTGTATCAAAGATTACAAGACCACTTTGAGACATTTGAAAGGAACTAAAATTGTAAAACACTAATTTAAAAATAAATAAATCCATAAATATATTTTTTAAATAATGTAAATTAATGAGAATAATTTAGAATAATGAATCATTAAAACATTTATAATCATGTTTTAGTTAAATATTTCCTTACCAGATGAGAAACAATTGATTAAACATTATTAAAAAATAACATCTAACCAAATATTAAATATAATGAGAATATAATAATTCATTATATAACACATCAAAAGGTTTTTATATACACCTTATAGGATAATAAATGTCCATTAAATTTATATGTGCCTCGATGAAAGAGGATTGTGGCGAAGTCCCTTACGTCAAGTCCGACTTGTCTCATACATTGTTAATATTCCTAAATAAAAAAATAAAAAAATAAAAAAATTATTTAGAACCTTTTTCATGATTATTATACCATTTACATAAATTATTTATAATTTTATAATAATTAATTATTTATTTAAATCTTCGTCGGGCTATTTGTCAATATTTGGTACTTGAGATCAAAAATGAACTTGGTGTGATGTAAATTTTTAAATATGATCATAATTCAATCATCTCTAGAATAAAATTAATGACATAATATTTAATTTTATATATCAATTATGCATTTATATTCATTCATTTAATATGGATATTAGAAATGAACAATGCTCTAATCGTGGAGATAATATGTCGTGCGTACGCATGAGTGGCTATTGAATTTTTCATTGATCATTACAGAAATAAGGTATTTATTATTTTATCTTTAGAGAATTAAAATAATATTATTAAAAACATAATAATCATATAAATATACAAAAATATATATCATTCTAGTTATGAGGTTAATAAAAATTACTCACAACACTACGTGGAGGTGATATTTCACATGTATGTAAGAACTATGTTGTCATTTTTATGTGCGTGGAATATAAGATTATAATTTATATATTATTGTTTATAATGATAAATATGTCTCGAATATCATAAATTAACATTACATAAACCATTATTACCGGTCTTAAGAGATGTTAATAAAAAACTATTCAATTCGCAAGGCGGTAGTCTACATTACACATGAATGAAAAGTTCATTTCCCATTTTATTAAATTAGAGATAGAATTATTTTTTGATATTAACATATTAAAATCTCAGATTATTTACGATACTATATTTATTATCTTATAATGGATTAATGTCATTTAATGGATTTTTAATAAGAAATAAAATATAAACACAAAAATAATAATATTGGCTTTTTGTCGGATGATCACCTTTCGTAACACCTTAAAACCTTTAAGAATGTTGTTCTGCCAAAAATAAGACCAAAAAATTAAGAGATTTAATATATGAATGATTATAGGTATATATTTTATAAACCAATTTTTTTAAGTGTAAGTAATAGAGAAGAACATTGACTTTTAAATATTATATGGTAGGGGAACACTTGGAATTATCAATATAATTAAATTAATATAAATTCATGTTATTTTACGAATTTTTAAAACATGAATTAGTTAAAATATATAATGTGTATGGGTATGAATCCATTAATTAAATATAAATTAGAAAATATTTGGATAATTATTAATTTGTATCTTTATGTTTTAACCCTTTTAACTCCTACTATTTTATTAAGTAATATACACTGTGAGAGTTAAAATAATTACCATACCATGTCAAATGACAAATAAAAAATTCATTAATGATAATTTTAAAAACTATACACTTATTTAGTAGAATATTTTCTTTTTAAAAATTTTAATTCATTTATTTAATATTAAATATTTTATAATATGAATCATGTCAATTATAAATTATTCATTTAAATGAATTTGTAAAAAATCATAACATGAATCATTGGAAGAAAAATATTTTAACCCAAATATTACATGTATATGTCTCTAGAAATTTCGTGGATGGAGTCAAATATATTTTATTATAATTATTTTAATATTATTAATATCATTTATTTGATTCTTCCTTTAATAAATCTATTACTCCCTCATGATTGCGTCATAAATAAATTTGATTATTTAATATATAAAAATTATAAATAAATTATTATTATTTGGGTAATATTTTTCTATTTTTATATACAATTTATATTTAAAAATATCACTTATATCATTGTGCATTAAAATTTGTTTAGTAATAATAGATATGTTCGTGACATCTTTGTTTATACATTAAATAAAATGTTATTAATTTCATAATCACACCCATGTGGCTTCAAAATGAAACAATTAAAGATAAATTGTTTTATTAGTAGGATATAATTCATCCAATAATGTCTTAACATGTTTTATTATAGATTTATATTATCATATTATTATTTTTACCTGTACTTACCGGATTGACCTTTAGTTACGGAAAGTAAAATAATAATGTTACATTTCACAAAGAAATCATGATCCTATTAGATCACATTTATCATAATTATTAAAACCATGTATATACATTTAAAAAAATTCATAGAAGTGAGTAAAATTAATTTTAAAATTAATCATGTCGATGGATTGAGGATACTGATATTGAAAATAAAAATGTTCAACAGTTCACAATGTTTGTATATCCAATTTCAATTTGAAATTGTTTATAAGGACATTTATTGGATTAAATGATAACAGCATAATATAAATATACATTAAAAATATTTAAAAGTATAATATATCAGTAAAAATAAATTAGATGAAAAAAATATTCAAAATAAAACATTTAATTTTTCACAATTGACTAAAATATGAATTTTATTAGAATAATTAGAAGAATTACCCAATATAATGTTTTATGTCCCACATAAAAATAAAATGATAATTTTACATATAAAATTTATAATACTCTCAAAATTCTTAAATAGAACAGGTTCACTTTCTATAGGTGGTAAAACAACCTTTAAAAATATTATAATATTATATGATTTAAATTTTATTTTTTTCTCTATTTATGTTTATAATATTTATTTGATTATTATAAAAACATTTAATAAAATTCTATAAACACAATATAGTTAGTTATATTATTTACCACTGATAAAATTTATATAAAATAACTACCACATAAATAATAAAATTCATAATATATTATTTTTTGGTATAACTTAGTCTTTTGTGCAACATAATATTTATAAGAAACCCATTGTTGTGTGTAAGGTATGATATTATTCATAACTTCCTTTTACTCTAAAAATTATTAATATAATTCATAAATACTAATTAATATTAAAATTCATTATTCTATAATTACCTAGGATGTTAAAGACTATGTATTTGAACTTATGATCTACCATAAACTTATAAACCTATTATTGTGTACATAACAATTAATTTATCCATAAATGAAAAAATATTAGTCTATATAGTCATTTTAAAACTTATATGGTACCAATTATAACATCCCTAAACCTGAACTCCTAGAGCAGATGCTAAATATATAGTCATTTCATTTTAAGATTCGATACACAGAAAAATGACTCAATATTATCCATTGAAAACATACAATATCAAATGGATTTATTGGTTGAATTAAAATCATAAGGGATATTTTAGGTTTATGGATTTAGATGGGTAGTAAAAAAATTAGCATTACAATACATATGTATTTTAAGTGAGAATATTTCTATTATACAAGGATTTTATTAGTTCACAATAAGTATTCAACATGTCCAAAAAAACTCTTCACACATAAAACATTCAAATATATAATCCATTTATCATCGTTTAATATAACCTAGGTATATAGAATACACAATAAGGGTGATCTAAAATTCCATGGGATGAGTTACATAAAAATTAATAATTTAATATCATTATTGAGTATAATATATGCCTAAGGTGATGATGGAATAATCAAAGTGCACGAGTATAATATATGAGAATTCTTACCCATAAAATTGTAGATCACAAATACTGAAATATGTAATGAAGATATAAAATAATACAATATTCATATAAGCAAACAATAATGATACATGTTTTAAAATTAATTTCTTAATGAAAATAATATACCTAATAACAAGATTTGAATAATTATGTTGGTGTTGTGTGACATTATCGATTCATTAAAGAATCCCATTGATAATATAATTCCAATATTATATTTTGATTAATAAAAATCCATTAGTTATATTATCTCTTAGGATTTTAAAAAATATTTTATATATAATATCTCTAAGGAGTAAGGTTACTTCTTCATCTCTTAGGATTAACTTACTTCCAGTTAACATTCCCTCATTACCCACTACATCATTGTTCTGTAATAGAACCACCCATATCATATTAGAAAAATTACCATAAGGTATTTGGTTATATACCTAATTAAACCTTGATAAACAATATCAATGTCCCATATCACCATAAAAACATATATATGCTTGAATTTCATCATAACTATCATAATATGTTTGAATTGTGACAATTAAATGGTTTCCTAAAAATCGCATTAAAACGTTTTCATAAAATGTTATGAGAAATAAAATTTATGGTATCATAATATCCTATCCCAATTAATAATAGTAATCATTAACATATGTTAAAATATATTATATTTCAATTATAAGTATATTTAAAACTATTCTTGTAAAATAGGGGAAATACCCTTTTCTTTTCGAAGAATTAAAAACTAAAATCATAAACAATATTGTTAAAAATAATTTCCATTGAAAATAACACTGTAAAATTGAAATGGAATATTTAAATAAGATAATTTTTATTTTTTTTCTAAATCTATTAATTATTTAAATGTTAAAAATTAATCTTATTTTCAAACTTTTTTTAAAAGTGTCAAAATTGACTTGGGTGGAAAATGTTGTGAAATATAATTTTTAATAGAATTGAAAATAACATAAATGATCTTGGGAAATAACATTAACAAATAATTTATTCATTGAAATGGAAATATTTTAATGTTGTTATAGAAAATTATGGAAGAATTTGGGTAAAATACATTCAAACATTTAACGGAATGTTTCTAAGGGAAACTCATTTACGACCTTTTAAAACAAAAATCCCCTTTGAGTATATTGAAATATGAAGGAAAATAAAATTACATGTGTATAAAATGATTCAATATAACATTTTTTTGGAATTATTATATATATTATATAAATTACTATAGTTGTATTAATTAAAAATTATATCAAATGGGGATGTATGAGATGATAAGACCTTAAAACACGATTAATCATTGATTAAAATAACCATTGAATGAATAAACATAAATTTGATTGGTAAAAACCATAATTTTAAGAAATGGATTTCATAAAATATATTCCTAGGGTATTAAGTAAATCATATAAAATAAGTAATGGTGAATAATATCAATTATGTCTTAGTGAACTGAAATTTTGATCATGAAAACATTTTCATCTTTTATAAAATTTCAATAAATATATAATAATAGCTCAAACATGAATAAAATGTTATATATAATGATCACAGAAATATTCATGATATAATAATTTAATATAAAGAATATAAACCATATAAAACAATATACCAACATAATACAAAAAATTATAAAAGAAACAATATTTATATAAGTAATCCTTACAATGATCATATCGTTAATGTTAGAATTAATCAATGAATATATTATTTGAAACAATGCTAACAACACACATAAAATAGTAAATAATTCCAAATAAAATTAGAGATCATTTCGATCATAATATTGGCATAACATAGACAATTAAGAAGAGTTATAACATAATTATTGGAAATTTAGTTAAGAAACTTTTTACCACAAGTACCAATATGATATGTATATCATTTAATTAATATAAATTATATTTATATTAATTATTCACTTGTGTAAGAATCATTTACATGTTTCTTACATTATCACTAAATCATTTATTTCATTATTTTCATGTCACATTCAATTATATAATTACTTATTTCCATATTTGGTGTTTTAAGGATGTTCATTTAATAATTGAAAAATGAATTTTCTATTTAGACCATAGTAAAAGGGGTTATGGTTCCATTAAAATATTTATTAATTTATGAATATCAATTACATATCAATAAACATGTTCCCAAATGATCATTTTTCTACGATAGTTTTTTTTTCTTATTTAAAAATATGTATTCAACATATCCCATTACTTTAGAAACACGTGAAAAATACTAGACATGTTTAATTTAGAATCATTCTTCATAACCTAGGTGAATGGAAAACCAATAAATGGTTATTTATAATTCATATGATGGTTAATTTTAAATTTAATAACATCGATATAAATTAATGAGTATAAGGGTATAATGATATAATCATAGTTCATGTGCATACCATAAGATAATTCATACCCATCAAAATATGGTTTATAAATCATGTGACATTTAGTAAAGCATTAACATAATACAATAACATAAAATTTAATAATCATTAGCCATTTGAAGATAACCCTTTAGAAAATGTTCCATTAGAATATATGAAAAGGCTCAAAAATTTTGTCTAGTATCATGGAATGTCAAACATCTATCATGGAATTAAATAACATGAAAATTTACATATATATTATGGGTAAAATATAATCATAAAACTTCATTGCCTCTTAAGAGTAAGTTATAATCAGTTAACCATGTCGTTACTTTGGAGGAACATCAATATGTCCTTACCTAATGAATTAAAGTTCTATAATTGATACTAAAAACACATATTGAGAAAAAACCCTTATGTATCATGGTTCACTCACCAATCCTATTTTTATGAAAAATTTAAAAGTAATAAATCATTAAATAAAATAATTGGATTCTTGCAATTGTTCAAAACTATCATAGCTTGATTTACCCATGAAATAAATGGGTTTACTGAAAATAATATGAACAAAATATCATAAATCATTATGATAAATTAATTGAAATTTATCACCAGATTATATCACCATTGAAACATATAAATAATTTAATTATTTTTACATCGATAAAAAATAACTTTAGAATATCATTTAATGATTTCTTTGAAAGAATGAGAATATAAAAAATTTATTTTGATATATTATAAATATAAAATACCAAAATAATGATAATTCCCTTTTATATTAAAACAACCATCTAAAATTGTAAAAATATTTGGAAATAAATGAATTTTCATGATTGTAGGAAAATCCATTCATTCCATATAGGATAAAAGAAATCATTTTTTCTTGTTTTTGTAAAAAAAGTAAAATTGTCATATTCAGAAAATTCATGAAGGATTCCTTTTAAATAAATTTTAATTAAATAAAATGTTATTGAAAATGGAATCTTTATATCTTTTCATGTATATGTATGAACTTACATAATGAATTTTTGAATACAATTTGCATGAAACAAAAATTATTTCGACCAAAGTGGATAAATGTTTACATTTTCTTTAAGAACATTTTCTCAATCAATTTAACTACCAAAAAAGTAAATAATGGTAACAATACTTCAAAATTAATATAATAAATATATGATAATAGAATATATTTCCTATAAAGGATAATATTTATAATATTTGTGTTAATAATATTTTCTCAATGACATCTAAAAAACATATGAGATTGTAAAATAAATCCTTAAAACATTAGTAAAATTTAAATCAAGTGTAATTGAAATAAAGAATATAATATATTTATTTTAATCCCATGAACAATATGGATTAATCAATCAAAATTAATTAATGGGATATCAAGAAATTCATATAAAGGGAACAAGGTTCATGACATGAAATATGTCTCAATAAAATGAGATTGAGATATTGAAAACCCTTACAAAAATCATAATATTTTTAATGATAATTAATACATGGTTTGAATATGATAAAATGTGTAAATCTAAATAAAAGTGGTTTAAGAAAATCATTAAAAAAAATTAGACAAATTCCTATGTAATAAATTCCTAATAATTTTAATGAAGAAGAGTTATAACTTAATGGAAGGAAGATGTGTAATGACCCACTAATTCTCATTGGATTGAAAGCACGATAATTTATTACATGGCCATAAGTTACATCCCCATTATTCCATAGTCTGAAAATAAATGCATAAGGGTTTAAAATAAAATTGTGTGATGATTTAGACTTTATGAGTAAAACTATAAAACAGATAGATCGCTATATGATTCATGAACAAATGAAAGACAACTCAAAAACATCATATATCTCAAAACCACATCAATGTGTAAAATAGTGGAAGACCAAGAAAAATTCAATTTAAATCGTTTTTGAACAACTTGAAACTCTAAAAATAACAAAAGACTCAATTCTCTCCAATATCCAATCTCCATAATCACATAACATCCCATGTTTTATGAGGTTGTCCTAAAAATATGTGATAATTTACTTTCACCCATGTTTTAAAAGATTGAGTCTACAAAATCACCAAAGATCCAAAGTAAGGGTAAATATAAAACTCAGTGTTTTTCCCCAATTAATTCCCTAATCATTAAAATAGGATAGAAGAGTTTACATCATTTAAATTAATTATTTTATAAAAAACAATTTCTCGAAACACTTTATATATAAATATAAAGAAGGTTACAAAACCATTTATAACCGAGAATTCATGTGAAATTTAAACCAATTTTATAGAAAGATTATTTTTCGAGAAATATAACTGAATGAATAATTCAAAACATTTCTCAATATTCCATTGGAACCCCCTATCCATTCCACACCTCCACACAATATACCATGGGTGCTATGTGATGACAGTTCCATACTGGTGAGTGGTATCTCATCAATCTACCAAGTCATCACAAATTAATTATTCCACATGTTCCATTTGACCTTTGGCACCAAGAATAAGGTCATATTTCAACCAAGACATATAAATATAGCAAGAAAACACCTACTAAATGTTCCCAATGATAATTCCAGAAACACCCATTATATAAAAAAACTTTTTTATAGAAAACCATTTCCATCAAAACCATTTCAATGAAAACCATTTTTAATACAGGAAAATTTTTATAGAAAAGTAATTTTTTCATCAAACCATTTATAAATTCTGAAAAAATATTAATTTAAAATTATCATTTTCAATTCTAGAATGTAAATCCCTTTTCAAAATAATTAACCAAGATCACACAATTTCACCAAAACCATAAAACATCACTAAATAATATTTCTTCATTGATTTTCACACACAAAAATTCATTCAAATAAACCAATTGAAAACTAATCCAATGAATTCTAGAAATAGGAGTTGAGATAGAATCATCCTACATCAATGTTTTGATAAATACCAATGATGGATGCAGAGAACTATAGAATCTGGGTTGAAACACCCCCGAAATAGACTTAGATATGTTTTATTACAATCAAAAATCCCATATTTCATCATATTTGGTATACCCAAATATAGATATACCCATATTAGGAATTGATATGAAAATTAAATAGGTGAGAAGAATTAGATCTATGTAAATCTTTAAGATAAGACAACAATGAAGAAGAACATCACTTACCATAAGAATCGTCCATGAAAACGCCAAGGGACGGCTCTAAATGGACTTCATGATGTTTGGGAGAGGATCTACTACCTAAAATAAAAGTGATTCTCATGTTAGGGATTCATAAAAAAAATGAACAAGTAGGTGAAATAAAATAGATGCTAAAAAATAGGATCTCACTTTTCACCTTCGCATTGTTAGACCGCATTGTTATAAAAACAATGTGTGAATTCTGTATTACCTACTACATTAAGAAAGCCCATGTACGGCTTCCATCCATGTCCTCCTTAACCATGACAAAACCGTGTTAAATCTACTATCTTAAAATTAAAATAATGCATGGTTTCTCCTAGGATATGCACATGGATTAGAAAAACGGTGTGCAACCTATGTGCTCCTACATTTTCCCCAAAACATATTTAGAGGTCACCCAAGCCTCAAATCCTTCACCCTTAAACTTTACGACAATGAAAAGAATCATTTAAGGGATAAATAAAAAAATAGGGGTACTAAATTCTCCCCATAATTTGTCATTCTGTCATTGAAATGTAGAAACACATTTCTGCCCTGAAATATTTTCGGCCATTGATTTTTCATTTCCATCTCATGTTACCTAGTATCTTCCTAATTCTGACAATGTTTCCATAAAACTGACAATATGATGATGATTTCTCCATGAAATACTTTATGTTCTTTATCCACAACCCCCACTAGGATATTTACCAACAAAGTATCTAGTTGTAGGTCAGCGTGATCCCATTTGATAACATGGCCTGGATCAGAATGACACTTTTCAACAGAGATATGTGGAACAAATTATGTACAGTATTTAGCCATGGTGGCAATGCCAACCGATATGACACAGCTCCAACCCATTACAGTATCATTAAATGGACAATGTATTGACGATATATCATGGAATGCATCCTAAAATGAAGTTGTGTAAGAATGGTATAGATCCAAAAAAACCAATGATCACTCACATAATATGACAAAATCTATCGATGATGATCCGTATAAGATTTTTGACTATTCAGAGCCATCTCCATATTCTTTCTGATCAACTGAATCTTCTCTATTGTTTCGTAGTCAAGGATCACTCCAATTAGTGTGGTCTCTCAGGATTCTACCTAACAATGTGTATAATGACAAGGAATGCAATACAATTATTCAAATGGAGTAATATATATCAAGGCCTAATAGATTATATTATACGAAGACTCAACTAATGGGATGTTATCTTCCCCTAAGCAACCAAAATTCATTATAGAAGCCCAAAATATGTCTCTTAATGTCTATATCATCCATTAAAATTTCCCATTTGTCTAAGTATGAACAACCGTACTCATAATCAACTATGTTTCCATGTATTTTTATTGGGATTTCCAGAAATGATATATGAAACTCGGATCTATTTCTATGATGATTGACTCTGGTACTCCATGTCTTATTAGGACCTATTGGATATATATTTTGGATAGATCCTCCACCATATGAGTTTCATGAATTGGAATGAAATTGTAAGAATAAGATAGTCGATCCACTATCACCCATAAGTCATATTGTTTCTAAACTAATCATGGGGGGACCATTAACAAAATCTACAATTATATAATCATTTTTTCACAATAGGATGTGTATACACTATAATATAACCACTGGTCAATGATTATTTTCCGTAACATGATGACAAGTTAAGAACATTCAAATGATCTCAACCACTTTTAATTACATGCCACTTCACCAAAACTGGTCCTTTAACGCATTTTAAATATTTATTGTTCCCTAATGTAAAGAACATTTATAATGGTTGTAAGCATGGAAAATTTGATTTTGATAAGATAGATGTACGACCCTCCAATCTCAGAAATAAAAAAATAAACACCCATTATGATTCTATCCCTCAATAGTCTCCCTAGTATTGAATTTTGAACTCATAACTAGGAATTCTAAATATGATGTCCATGCCAATTTGATCATATTTATCAACTCATGAACAAGAGTATCTGAAAATAAAAATAAAACATCTCCTTGGTCTTCACATTCCACATGCATATCGTCATGGACCGACATCAACTTCCATTCATCTGTGGTTCCTTTTCTTAACTACGCATATGACTTTATGGTTAATGCATGTTCCACTAAATTTACTTTTCCTTCAATATACATCAAGTCAAATTCAGGCATATATATATACTCCATCAATCTCCTTTTCATCAGATATAAATATCATCATGATAAAATGTGTTTCAATCATTTATGATCCAAAAAAACAATGTATTTTTCACCAAATTGATAATGACTCTAGGACATAAAAGAATAAAAATATGAAGCTAACTCCAAGTAATTTTTTGGTTAATTCCTTTAATGAACTCTAAAATTATTTGAACCAAAAGTCACAAAATGGTCTCCTTGAATAAGAACACATTCCAACACTGATCCTAAAGAATCATTGTACACTTGATATCCATATCTTGACTCTAGAAAAATATATATAGGTGCCTGAGTAAGATGATCATTTATCTCATGGAATGGATTATGGAATTCTTTAATCAATTAGAATAGAGAATTATTATTTTTCAATGTTATCATTGGAGATTCTATCCATGACAATTCATGCAAAAATCATTAGTAGTAACTATATAGAACAAGAAAATATCATATCTCAAAGTCATATTTTCAGATTTCTAAGAGGTTAAATTCTATATCTCATTAAGATCCCCAAAAAATCGTTTTTTATAAATCGTATGGATAATAAATTTTATATCTTGTATCCAAAAGACACACATAGATAATTTGGCATACAAATGAGGGTCTCTCAAGATTCCTAACAGTGTCACCAAGTACCGTTCATTCTCATCTCTTGTCCTAGAATACACTAATACATCATCAACAAAAACCACAACAAAATAGTCTATATGTATATAAAATATATGATTCATTAAATCCATAAAGACTAATGGTGCATTTATATGTCCAAAATAAATTATTAAATATTAATAGTGGTCATATCTACTTTGAAAATGTTTTCTTCATAATATATTCCTTCCAAAACCCCAATTACTGATATCCAGATCACATGTCAATTTTATAGAACCATTGATCTCCTCTAAATTGATCAAACATATCATTAATGTGTGGATGTGTATACTTGTTCTTTATCATTACGTGGTTATACTTTCAATAATACACACACATCCTTAGATTTTATTCTCATTTCGTTATAAAAATGACAGGTGCTTCCTATGGAGACACACATGGCCTAACGAATCCCTTACTTCCCAGATCCACCAACTACACCTTTAATTACTGTAACTCTATTGGTGTTATCCTATAAGACATAAAATAAATATGGCTAGACTCAGGAGGTATATCAAGTGAAAACTCTACTTCAATTAGAGATGGTAACCAAGTTATGTTTTTGGTAAATACATATGAAAATTGATCTATAATACTAGAAAACTATCTTCTTTGATCTCTTCCATTGTCGGAAAATTCCGTACTAATAACTGATAAGAGATCATTCCCACGGTTGGTGCTAACTAACTAGTTTCACATTTCTTCAAAAAAGATTCACCTTTGATGAGTTGATCATCACCATCCTCAGTCAAGAAACTACCTTTCCTTCTAAAATAGTCGATGTGATTCTTTAATGTGGTTGTCCAATGCATACCCAAGATAACATAATAAGAATCAAACTATTACACTGAGAAGTATCACATAATTTAAACTCCATTAACAGTTATATAACATTATCTACACACGAAGTCTCAACATTATATTTCACCAATATGAGTATGAAGTTTTATCATAGAATGAATAATCTCAAGTTCATATCATAGCATGTAAATATATCAAGATGCAACGATAGAATTAGACGCACCAGTATCCAACAAAACATTCATAAGGGTATAATTGAAAAAAAACCATACCTCTCACCATAAAGAGTCCCACCCGATCATCCACAGTCATCAGCAAAACTCTATACAATTTCTTCATCGCTACACTGTGCTCTTTATTTCCTTGCTGAGACTACCCTTGTTGAGAAGTCATGTTATTATGAGTATCACCATGTCTAGCTATACACTACTAACAAGATTGAGTTTTTTGGACTCTTCAAGTTGAATCATGTGATGCTTGCGATGCCTATGAAGTGTCTTGAGCACCTAAGCTCGTGGTACTGCGAAAAAATATCTTAAGATGTCGCATATTGTTGAAGATATGGAATCATCAAGGTGGTTATTTACATTCCCACTTTATGTGGTCAATGGACCGACATTGGTAGCATCCCTCTTGGAAATTTGGTTGTGTTGGAAGACGTGCTGATCTAGCTTTCTTATTCTGATTGCTACTCCCACCTTGGAAACATGTGCCTCTCTTTCAATTTCTCCTAGAATTGGAGTTTTCACAATTTCTAATTGGGATTATCATAATCCATTCACCTATAGATCCTAAGATGTCTCTATCATCCATCATTTCTTTGTTCACCATCTATGTATAGTAATTAATATAGATAACCACAATCATCGATCAAATTTCCAACCCTAGCCCTGATTCAGAGATGCGTGCTTTTTGGGACATACTCTCAATGACATCTAGTGAAAAGTATACTGAATTCATGAATTTATCTACTTATTAAGTGATAGAGAGATTATTTTAATTTAGGATAAATAATTATTTTATCCCCAAGATCCTGAATGTATAGTGATATATTTTTTGCCAAAAAATACCTCTTAATCATACCAACGAACACCGTGATCCAATTTACCATTCAACACCAAATCCCACAACTACAGTGTGAGATCCTATCGAATATAATTCACTAGCATGGATTTCTGCATCAATGGTGTGCTGATGATATCGATGATATGATTCATCCTTTTTAGACACACATCATTTTTTCAGGATCAAAATCACCACAGAAGATAAGAGAATTCTTCTCTAAGAACTGGAAGGAATGATCCACATTCCTTGGCTCATCCCTCTTGTTTCCCATATACATAGATTTAAATGAATGAATGATTTTTGGAACCCTCTCTTTGTTACCATGTGTTCTTGGTGCAACCAAGTTTTTCACAGATTCTTTTAGTTGGTTTATATGACACCTATCAGGTGCCATTTTCTAAACCAACAACAACCTCGGTAAGTATCACTCCCTTGAAACCGATGAACTAGAATTTAAAATTAAATTACATCAACTATCACATCCTTTTTTTCCAAACATAGTCATTTCCACATTCAACCATTTTTGAAAAACCATTCTTTCTTTTGAAAATCATCCCATTTTCAAAATACATATACCATCCATATTTTTAATAGTCTTCATTTGAAAATAATTTTTTCATTTTTATAAAATTTACATGTTTACACATATCACAAATAATTACTCCAAATTTAATATGAAACCATAGTTGGTATTCATTCCTCTACAATTCATGAATTTCTTATCTAATTGGATAAACCAATGATAATGAGATTATTCTCTCCTATATGTGTCACCAAAATACACATATACCCAGCACCCTGGTAACTTGAAGTTCAACACAAATGGGTTAGCTACATTCTTTTTTGCTGTAAATTTTACGTCCCAACAATCCTAATCCCTTTTAATATCACCTCCCATGGAATAGATAACGTTGAATCAACTCCATGACCAGTTGTAATGACTGGCTAATTATTATTGGTTTGAGAGTACGGAAAATCATTACATGGCCTTAAGAGACATCCTCATGACTCAAAATGCTGGATATAAATTCCAAAGAAATTAAGATACATGTGTAGGTGGATTTACCCTTTAAGAATAAAACCATTGAACAAACATCTCTCTATATGATGCATGAAAAAAATGAAACACATCTCAACAACATCATATATATGAAAAACACATAAATGTGTGAAATAATTGAAGACCAAAAAATATCATGTTCAAAAAGATATAAATAATTAAATAATTTCAAAATACCACAAGGATCAAAGCTCTACAATCTCCAAGCTCCACAATCACAAAAAATCACTCCTCTCATGAGCTGGTGGTAAAAACATACGATTCTTTACTTTTTCTGATATCATAGAAGACATATTTTGCAAAAGAACCATAGTTCCAAAGAAAGAGTGAGTATAGAACTCAGTAGGTTTTCCCTAATGACTTCCATAATAATACCACTTAGATATAATAGTTAGAAACATTTATATAAAATGTTTATATACAATATTTTCTAAAAATAGTTTATAACTAAATAAAAAATGTTTACAAAACCATTTATAACCAAACATACAATTTAAATTGAAACCAATAATCCCCCAGGATACTTTTCCTGATAAATAAAAAAACAAATCTCTAAAACCATTTCAAATAATTCTTCTGGAATCAACAATACATTCCATACCTCCACACAATATACCATTTGTGATACACAATGAGAATTCCATACTAATGAGAAGTTTTTCATATATCTACAAATTCATTAAAAGGTAATTACTACCCATGTTCAATTTTTAATTTGGAACATAGAACATGGACATATTTCAACCAAGCCCCATAAATATATCATGAACACACACACCAAATATTCCGAAGGATCATGCCAAAAAATTCTTTCATTAAAAACACCCTTTTATTGAAATTTATTTCCTTGAAAACCATTTAAATTACAAAACATATCAATAATACACTATTTTTACTGAAAACCCCTTTTACAACAAACCACTTATCAATTAAATAAAATCCATAATTCAAAACCATCATTTTATATTGAAGAAACTAAATCAATATTCACAGTAATAAACCAAGATCACACAATTTCACAAAAACCATAAATCATCACTAAAAAATATTAATTACAAGATTTTCATAATAAATTTCATTCAAATAAACAAATATAAAACCATCCAAATCAATTCTAGATATTTGAGGCGAGGCAAGATCATCCTACCTCAATGGTTTTGTAAAATAACCAACAATCGATAACGAACACTCAAGAAACCATGTTGAAACTCGCAAATCATGACCTTAGTTTTCTACTTCAACCATCAAAGAACCTAGATATAATAATATTTTACATCTCCAAACATATATCTACGCTTAACATGGTAGATATAAAAAATAAATATGAGATAAGAAGTAGATTTGTTTAGATCTATGAAACGATACACAAATGAAGAAAACATCACTTACCATAAGAAGCAGGCATGAAAATTCCAAGTGATGGCTTTGGATGGACTCTAAAAGGATTTTTGGAGGTTATAATTCCTTCAATAAAGATAAATAATTATTTACAGGTGCATAGGAGAAAAAATGAGGAAGCATGAGAAAAAAATATTAAGATCATAAAAAATAGGATCTTACTTTTCCCCTGCACATGGTTAGACCGCACGATTAGACCAACTGTGATCTAACCATGTGTTATCTACTTATTTATGGAAACCCATGTATGGTCTTCTCACACGGCCGACCAAACCGTTTTCATACCATGTCAAATATACTACCTCAAAACTAAAACTGCACACGGTTTCTCCTGGGATATCCGCATAGTTTATACAAACTTTGTGTAGCCCTTGTGCACCAACGTTAGACCAAAATTTATTTAGTGATCACAAAACTCAACCATCCTTTACCCTTATACATTAATAACAATTAAAATCATCATTTACGGGTTACATACCAAAATCTGTTGGTACTACAAGTTGAGTTAATAACTCCCTTACAAAGATCAAAATACTTAGAAGATAATAAATCAATAAAGTGATTATGTGTTATAAATTTAAATACAGATATAAAAATTTAATATATGAAAAAATAAATCACATTCATTATAGACATAATTTTTTAAAACCATATATCCTGAATTATTAGTGTAACTAAATAAATAAACTGTGTTATGAAATCCGTTATAAAGAGTCCATACATTCTATGTATATACTTTAACTCAAATATAATAAATTTATATTGATTATTTACATATTTAATAATATTTTACATATTTACTAATTTATGATTAAAACATTTAATTTATTTATAATAAATAATTATTTTATTAATTCAGTAGTTAAGTCCACATCATGTAATTTGAGAACATTTAGTTTATAATTGCATGTTTAATTTTATAGGTTGGTTGTGGTCAAAGGTTTTGTTTTTTCTATAATATCAAAAAATAAATATAATTTAATTATAATTATTTAATATGAAATTAAATTATAAAATCAAAAATGAATGTTGTATATGAAATATAAGAAATTTCACTTCCTAGAGGTAGTAACCCAAACGAACAGATGAAAAAAATTGTCATTTTCCAAAAGATTAAAGGGAAATTATAGAGATTATAAACTATAGTTATGTAATTAAAATTATGTCATAAATAATATATATATATGTGTTAAATAAATCATAATAAATATCTACTAGTGGCAGTGAAGTAAATTGAAACACATCACTTCGTATAGGTTTTAGTATACACATTTGAAAAAAATGACGTTTGTGTTCCATATTTGATGGGAAAGGAGATGAATAGAGTTATTAATTTAAAATAATAACAAAAAAATATATTTTATATTATAATGTAACATCCCAATTAAGTAATGAATAATAGATATTTTTATCTATGTCTATTAATGATTAAGATAGTGTTTTAGAGGCTTAAAATGGAAATAAATCCAATCTTAAGCATGGAATACACTAATATTCTTAAAAGATTGTTTTACTGCCTTATAATGAAAAACCCTTTTTAAATCTATCTTTTGACAATGTTATAAACTATGTTTTTTAAAATAAACTTATTCTTTGTGATTGGGACATCAAAATTTACTTTGGGTGAATTTTTGGTATTTTTCTAACAATGTTCATTTTTTAATGAATAGTGAAAAATACTGCATTTTACATCAAAACTACTTTTTAATCTAATTTATTTATATGATTAGATTATGTTTTGAATTGGTTTTGAAGTGAAATTAGAATATATTTTTACCATTTTATCTAATGGTTGTCATTGTAATCAATTTCACTTTGAAATTAGAATTAAACTGCTGTCAATCTTTTGATACTTATTGTTTTGTAAAAACACGCTATTTGCTCTGGCAGCGGGAATTAATTATTAAATTAATTAATGTGACTTATATGATTTTAATTTTGTAAAATAGACTTCATTTTTGAATTCGGAATATCAAATATAGCTTAGGGTGAATTTTTGGTAATTTTCTGAAAAACTTCAATTTTTGATGAATAGTGAAACCACTAAGTGGTAATCAAGCAAACTAATTTTTCAGTTAAATGAACTTTTACCACTAATGTGTATTGAATTTTGAAAATCTGACATACATGGTTGTCATTAAGAAGTAAAATGTGGTTCAATGGGATAAAAATAATTTTTTGGTGAATAGTAACTTATTAAGTTTTTAATCGCGATTAGTGGTAATTAGTGTAGTTTAAGGTAAAAATGATTTTATAAGAATATGAAAACACCATGACACTTGTCCTAAACCTATTGGGTGAGTCATGGCCGACCAAGAAAATCCATGGGCCAACTTGGGGACCCCATGGATCCACTTTTGTTGGGAAATGACATAAATTACTTTTTATTTAATGTTAAAGTGAAAATGACACAAACATAATATGTTTTACAAAAACAATTTTTAGGTGGGGTTATACAAGTCCAAATTTTGATTATAAATAGTCATTGGAAAGATAAAAAGATTTCATATATCATAGTATTTTGTTTATAATTTGTAGACATTAAATAAATTTAATTATTTATGACATAATAATGATGCAGCGATGACATCATTATTTGACGATTTAAATAAAATAGAAAGATAATCTAAAATCTATGAACTACACATGTCCAAAACCCATTGGATGAGTTGGTTTAGAACCCTTATCACCTTATCCACGAATTCTATCAATGTGGGACCTTTTAAAACCGAAACACATTT
This sequence comes from Viscum album, assembly GCA_963277665.1. Lineage (NCBI taxonomy): Eukaryota > Viridiplantae > Streptophyta > Magnoliopsida > Santalales > Viscaceae > Viscum > Viscum album. Next base: position 1,274,616,143 of record OY728146.1, read on the forward strand.
TCAAGTAAAGTAATATTTATTTACTTTCCAAAAGTGCCCCTCCTCTCCTCTTATAAAAGGCCCCCACCTCTACCTCATTTCACACACTACTCAAGCTTTTGGCTCGGCCAAAACCTGCCCATTTGCTCTCTCCACATCCCTCTCCTCATCCTAGAGGATTCCCTTTGGGCAGAATCCTTTCAAAGGAAGCCTTTAGGCTCAACTCAAAAGGAGTTACACTTTTTAAGGTAATTCATTCTCTCATGTTCGTTTGTTTTATTTTGCTTCTCCAACCCCCTAAACTCTTTTTATTTACTTCTTTTGTAACAACACCAGTGTCTTCAATATACTAGGATGTTGTTATATGATTTATTGGAGCTACACTCTCACACAACTACATCAAATGGTTAAAGAACATACGGTTTCCGTGGATGGCGAAATTCTGCCTCCCGAAACGATGATTGTTCAACACTCATTTAACACCTTCAAAGGTGGCCATTATGATGTAACTATTTTTATATATGATATATATTATGTTTATGTTTTCCTTAAGCTTTTGTTTTTTCATTTTGGGCATACCTTTATGGTTTCCATTATGGGTAAACACGATATCTTCATTTTAGGAAGTGCGGACTACCGCCCCCTAAAAGTGATTTGATTCGTTAATACCATATGTGGGATGTGTAAAGGATAAAGTTAATGATATTATATATGTTATTATACTGGAATTATAATATACTCTTATATCATTATGATTCCATTCTAGAAAATATGAAATAGAAATGGAAGTAGCGTTCATGCGTACGTACGGCTTACCGTCTCCATGAACGGTGCATTTCATTTCTTACCTCTAAATGATTATGTAATATTAAAAATGCATGTAAGTACTGGATATATATGACATATATGATATCTACATCATGAATACCATTCTGGATATAATGAACCTTTGACCAAATTAACAACATGTAAGTGTAAGAAGTCTATTTTTGACTTAAGAACCAAATACCGACAAAATGAACATTATTAACTTAACTGATTACATGATGTTCATAACATGGTATAAAAGGAATAATGAACTTGAAAAAGATTCATAATCAAGTAGAGATTAACTCAAGTTTATTATTCAGGAGATTAAAGAACGGTCGGGTCAAGTCGGATACGAGGTATGGGACTTCGTCTCAATCTCCTTTCGTTGAGGCATATTTTATTTTATACACAACTTTCTTTTATACGGTGTATAAACCCCTTTGACTTTTACGTTTATTCAAAAGGAATCTTTTTTATACGAAGCATTTACTAAACGACAAAAGGGAATGTTTTTGTCGTACATATGCCGCGACAACGACTTCTCCACCGTCGTAACCGTTATTTGAGTTTCGGCTTCCTCTACAAACCATACCTTTTTTTAAAAGAAAAATAAATACCATGTTTTACTTTGGTATTGAAAATGGTTTTCAAAATGTTTTTATTATATCAAAGTGTTGTATTGATATCTCGTGATTGAAATTTGGAAATGTTATGTTTCCTTTATGCATGTTTTATGTGATATGATTATGTTATGGTTCTTGGGCATTATTATGAAGACGGGTGGTTCCGTGATAAACTAAGGGCGGGTGAGCCCGTTATAGCTCTCCAATGCATTGGGTAACGCGAAGGAGTGAAACGTTAAGGTTTCTCCGAAGAGATTTTAGGGAATATACTGTGATGGGTATTCCAAACGTAACCAAAAGGGTTACTACCTACGTAAGAATGTTATGAATGCCTCAAGTTACCTTTACGTATTATGATTTTTATGATTTATTCATGATTTTATGAGGTATGTTAAAGTGCCTATGTTTTATGGGTAAAGTATGATTTCATTCTTATGTACATATGAACTCATGTTTCCTTTCCATGTTTTTTTTATAACCCATACTGAGTTTTTATGCTCATCCCACGTTTTTGAAATGTTTTTCACAGGTCAAGGGAAAGGTACATGATAAGATGATAAAGTCAATGATGTATCAAGAAATAATCCATGTTTTATTTTAAATGTGTTTCCATTGATGGGAATGAAGAATACTATCTTTATGTAACCACTTTGTTTATATGTGGAATGTAATGCAAGTTTTATGATCTAATTCTCTAAAACTCTAAACCCGAAAAGATCCTCAATGTGTAATCTTGTAATAACTCAAGATTAAGTAAGGTTTAAGGCTGGGGCCTTATAGTTGGTATCAAAGGTCGGTTTAGATAACTTTAGGAGTTATAATTCTATTAAATGATTATCCAAAAATATTTTTTTTCCTAAATGATATAGCATTTAAAGATTACCGTGTTGCTTCATCTAAGACATGTTTGTTCAGAATGGTTTTCCGCAGAGGAAACAGGGAAGCAGTGCTGGGAAGGCATACAGAAGGAAATAACCTTCTGAATCAGCATCCAGAAATGGTCGGAATTGGAACTGAACAGTTTGTTGCAGTAATGGCGCAGTTGACTCAAGCGATAAATGGCGGTGGTATCCATGCACGAGATCAGCCAGATCAACCGCAGAGGAACATGTCAGTGGTGGAACATTTCCTGAGGCAACATCCACCATCATTCAGAGGATCATCTGACCCTGTGCTAGATGAAGGGTGGATTAAAGCACTGGATAAGATTTTTGATGTCATGGGGTGTTCAGACAATCAAAAGGTTAGTCTTGCTATTTACCGTTTGGAGGGAGAAGCAGATCAGTGGTGGTCTATGGTTAAACATATCAGGGACGCCGATGAGATTGATGCTCTTGACTGGGATGAATTCAAAGGTATGTTTCTTGAGAAGTATTTTCCTTAGGCTGTTCGACTTAGGATGGAAAAGAAATTCTTGGAATTGAGGCAAGAGAAAGACTCAGTGGCTGCCTATGAAGAAAGGTTCACTCGATTGGCAAGGTATGCTCCAAATTTTATCCGGGACCTTGATAGTAAAATAAATCGTTTTTACTCAGGATTAAAGCCAAAATATCAAAGGGCATTAGCTTCTTGTGAGTTTAAAAGTTATGAAAAGCTTGTTAGATGTGCTGAGAAGGTGGAAATGGAGTTTTCCGATGACCAAGTTTTCTATAACAACCAGCAGAAGAAGAGACCGAGGTGGCAGGAGAAAGGTAAGAATTCTTCAAAAAAGTCTGATGGTAAGAGAACTAAGTTTCCAGTTTGTGATAAATGTGGCAAAAGGCATGCTGGGGAATGTCTTATGAATTCTGGGAAGTGCTACTGATGTGGTAAGATGGGACATAAGGCTCGTGATTGCACTGAAAAGGATCAAGGTGAAGGTAAAAACAAATTTGATTTACAGTTAGTGAAATGTTTTAAGTGCAATGATGTAACGCCCCGACCCCAGCTGCCCAGAGTCGGTGCATTACTTAGTAACATTGGCATGATCACAAGAAAGATCAAATCTCGAAAGATCGATTGGTTTAGTAGCCTTGGAAACACTAGATATATTCATAAGTTTTACATTACATCGTAAAATGAAAAACTACAACAACAACATAAATTTTCCACAGTCCACACTATAATCCCCTCATAATATCCCTGCAGGTCATTCATAACTTACTTCTTCACATCCTGGGAAAAATAAAACATAGAAAAGGGGTGAGCTCAAATGCCCAGTAAGGATAGCAATATAGCGGAAACTTTCATAAATAAGAATAAAATTTTAAGGCAATGTATAACTAAAACAAAAGCCTATAAAACATGAACTTTCAACATGGTATGGCATAAATAAAATGAAATAATGCCATTTACTTATTCACATTGATATTCTACTAATCGAATAATCACATGCAAAAATCAATAACCACTTTCATAATGTTGGAATGCATAATGCCAGACTATCATAACCACATAGCCAAGGCCTCGTGCCAAGACTACAAATAAGATTTTGTCAAGGCCTTGTGCCAAGACACTAGTTTGTCTCATGAGACCTACCGATGCATCGAGGAGCTATAGCGGGCTCCACCCGTCACTTATTAAGTCCAATTCATTCCCATATGAAAAGGTTTAAACATAACATAAACATTCGTATTAAAACTAGCATACGAAATGACAATAATTTCACCATAAACTATGAATGGTATAAAAATAGCACATCCACAGTCAAACATATCACAAAACCTTCAATACAATATAGAAGTTTTGTATCATAATAAATCAACTTCAAATAATCTTAAAATCCATCAAAGGATGTTGACATAGATGAAATCAAAATTCTTTTTAAAGAAGTATCTCCTTTTATTTTGAAATCATTTAAGATTCATATAAAATAAAACATTTTCTTTGAAAATTTTCTTATAAGCTTGTAAGGAAAGCTTTGAAGATTTTATAACGGCGTAAAATAACCGCACCCGCCGTATAAGTTAAAAAAAAACATTCTTACCTAAATTCTGTCGAAAAGGTTAAAAAGGACCTTGTTTTGAAAACGACGGAAAGATTCCTTTATAAACCTCTTATAAAAAGTCAAACAAGGGTATAAATGAATTTAACCCATATTCTTGTAAATAGTAAAAATGTTTTGAAATACATTTTTAAGAAACATGGATGTGGATGATAAAGATATCCCAGTAGATCATTACGTATAAACAACCTCGGATAATGAAGAGATTGTGAAATAACCCTTACCTTGTACTTTTCCTTGGTTGGGGTAGGTTAACCTCCTGTATAATGGTGAAATAATTGTTATTAAATTATACAAGAATCATATATATTAATATGATATCATATATGATCTTTTAACATTGATTTATTAATAATATCTTAGAATTATCATCGTTTCGGGTGTTAACTTACTCATTTTCTTTTATATGTTTTGTTACATAAGCCATGTTTGTTGTATCTTATTCATATCCAGAATGATATTAACATTATTTTTAACCCCAAAATGAGAATAATACTTGCATGGATATGATGGAGAATGAATCTTATCGCGTTCGTGGAGACGGTAGTCCGTACGTACGCACGAGCGACAATATCATTCTTTTGATATTAAAATAATATATAAATGAATGGTATATCATATATACAGAATCATTAACATGTTATATTTATTATTTTCATGAGTTACACATCATTATTAACCCCATCCAAATAATATTATATTGAATAACAATTACACCACGACGTGGAGACGGTAAGCCGTACGTACGCACGTATGGTGACATGTTATTCAAAGGGTGGATAGAATACTGAATATGGTTGTACCATACTTATAATAACATCACAATATATGTGAGATACTGGAGTTATTATTTTAGAATGGTAATAACAAAGGAAGAAGAAGTGGAAGAAGAAATGAACTTAGAAAAGGGTGGTGAAATCATTACCTCTTCTTCGGGTTCTTCCTTTTGATTTGATCAAAAGGGCTCCTTAGGTTGGCTTTCTGATCAAACTAAGGCCTCTAGGTTGTAGTGAGGGATGTTGGGAGAGTATTTGGGCAGAGTTTGGCCGAACCAAAAGGCTTTGAAGGTGTGAAGAAATGAGAAGGAGGAGTGCCCTTTTTATAAGAGGGGTGAGGGGCACCTTTGGAAAAGCTAGAAATATTAATTTATAATAAATTCATATTCGGTTTCTAAAGGCTCCAAAGTTGACTATTCAAAGTATGAGGTGGGGATAGGTCTAAAACAACTCATCCAATAGAATTTAGACAGGTTTGGGTACTTATATTAACCTTATCTTTAAGTATTAACTCTAAGTTAATTAGTTTCACTTTTACAATGTCTCTTTGTATTTTTATATAATATGGTTAATAAACTTAATATATACATCCAAGAGACCCCCAAGTGGTCCATCAATGATTAACATATCATAATATAAGTCTCTTGGCCGAACCTTAGATTTTTAGGAATTTAATATCAATTAATAATATAATATTTGTTTTAAGAACTCTTTTATGTCAATTTTGACACTATTCAATAGTTGATTTTTGTGAAACTCATAACAGATTGATTACTTCGAAAAAAGTCAATTAAATCAATCCTCATATATCATATTATCCTAGAAAATTAGTTTAATTCATTAAAAGTTTCATATTATATTTATTTGGGTATTTATAATATCAATTACGTTAATTTTTTACAATTTTAGTAATTACTGCATCATCATTGTGTCATAAATAAAATAAATTATTTAATGTCTAAAAATTATAAATAAAACATCATTATGTAGGAAATCTTTTTAGATTTCTAATGAATATTTATAATCGAAAATCCAACATGTATAACCCTATGTAAAAATTGTTCTTATAAAAGATGTAAGCTTATGCCATTTTTATTTTTACTTTAACTTTATTAATATAATGTGTCCCTACCACATACAAGTGGCTCCAAGGGGTCCCCAAATTGACCCAAGGATGACCATGGTCGGGTATGTGTCCACCAATAAGGTTAGGACACGTTTTAGGGTAACTTTGTATTATTATAATATTATTTTTTAACCTTTATTTACCGGATTTACCCTTTAACCATGGTAAATAAAATATTTACCGCAGTAATTATTCAAAATGTCTAAAAATAAAAGTTACCTATTTACACAATTTGAACATCCTGATTCCAAATATGGAATCCATTTTCCTAAATTCAAAACACAGAAGTGGCAGAAATTAATTTAAAATTAATTCCTGCTGTCAAAACAAAAAGCGTGTTTTTAAGAGATAATAACTACCAAAAGATTGACACTTGTTTATGTTCGGTTTAATTGTAAAATTATGTCCAATGACCAAAATTATATTAAATGGTAAAAATATATTCTAAATATACTTTAAAACTACTAAAATTCATAATTTATCACTATTAATTATTTTTATTAAAAAAGTTGTTTTTAATTAAAATTTAGTAATTTTCACTATTCATCAAAATATGAAAGTTATCCGAAAAGTACCAAAATTTCACCTTAGGCTAAATTCGATATTCCGAGTCCAATAATGAAGTCCATTTTCAAATATAAAATATATATTATTTCAAAAATTAAGTATTACTATTCACAACGGCTAGTTTAATTAGTTGTGGTGTGTGTTAGAACTCGAGGTTGCGTACAACACACGCTATCACATTATTCAAAGGGAAACGTACCGTAGAAGCTTGGGGTGTTACATTCTCCCCTCCTTCAAATAATTGCGTCCTCGCAATTTCTAGGGTATTACTGCATAAAAAGACTCGGGTGGTTCTTCATCATAAGTTCCTCGGGTTCCCACGTTGCCTCTTCCATCTTATGATTCGTCCACAAAACTTTTACCAGACGCGTCGTCCGGTTTCTCAGCACTTGTTCTCTCGTATCAAGAATCTTGATGGGCTCTTCGCAATAAGACAGATCGGGTTCCAGTTCTAAATCTTCATAGGTGAGTACATGCGTTGGGCCAGGCATGTATTTCCTCAACAGAGATACGTGGAACACATCGTGAACTTTGGAGAGACTTGGCGGCATTGCCAATCGGTAAGCTACAGCCCCAATTCGTTCTAGAATTTCGAAAGGTCCGATGTACCTGGGACTCAATTTACATTTCTTACCAAAACGTATGACTCCCTTCCACGGAGATACCTTTAGGAAAACATGATCACCGACTTGAAATTCCAAATCCTTCCTTCGATTATCGGCATAGCTCTTCTGCCTACATTGAGCTGCTTTGAAGTGATTTTGGATTGCTTTCACCTTTTCCACCGTTTCCTCCACCAGCTCTGGGCCTACAAGTTTTCTTTCACCGACGTCATCCCAACAGGTTGGTGTACGACATCTCTTTCCGTATAACGCTTCATATAGTGCCATCTGAATACTCGAATGGAAGCTATTGTTATAGGAAAATTCTACCAGAGGTAAATATTGATCCCACATACCCTGAAAGTCAAGTGAGCAAGATCTCAACATGTCTTCTAAGGTCTGAATAGTCCGTTCTGATTGTCCGTCTGTCTGAGGGTGGTAAGCAGTGCTCAAATGAAGTTCAGTATCCAGGGATTTCTGAAGACTTTTCCAAAATCTTGAAGTAAAACGGGGATCACGATCAGAAACAATCGATAGGGGTACTCCATGAAGTCTCACAACTTCATTAATATATAGTCTTGCTAGACGTTCCAGGGGTAGATCTTCTCTTATAGCAAGAAAATGTGCTGACTTGGTAAGACGATCAACAATAACCCATATTGCATCGTTCCTTCTAGGAGTCTTTGGTAGCCCCATGACAAAGTCCATCGTAATATTGTCCCATTTCCACACCGGTATGGGAAGAGGTTGCATGACTCCTCCAGGCTGTTGCCATCCAACTTTGACTTGTTGACAAACCATACATCTTGATACAAAATCAGCAATCTCCCTCTTCATGTTGTCCCACCAAAAATGTTCCTTCAAATCTCTATACATTTTGGTGCTCCCAGGGTGTATAGAGAAATTGGAACTATGAGCATCATCCAGCAATTCCCTTTTTAGATCAGGTATATTGGGAACACAAAGTCTCTTCCCGAATTTCAAAATTCCACCTTCATACGCAAAGTCTTTCAATCTCCCATCATTCACAGCTTTAATCTTCTTTTGGAATTCTTCATCATCAGTCTGAGAACTCTTAATCCTTTCTAGTAAAGATGGTTTGGCAACCATTTGAAAAAGCATTGATGTTTCACCTTCCCTGGTTATTCCCATGTCCATCTTCACTAGATCCATGAAAATTGGATCCCTTTCAATTCTCATCATGTTCAGAACTCCATGGTCTTTTCTGCTCAAAGCATCTGCTACTTTGTTTGCCTTCCCCGGGTGGTAGTGTATCATGCAATCATAATCCTTGAGTAATTCAAGCCATCTCCTTTGCCTCATGTTGAGTTCTTTTTGTGAGAAAATATACTTCAAACTCTTGTGATCAGTATAAATCTCACATTTTTCACCATAGAGGTAGTGCATCCATATCTTCAAAGCAAAGATCACAGCTGCTAACTCAAGATCATGAGTAGGATAGTTTTGTTCATGAATTTTCAACTGTCGTGATGCATAGGCAATAACTCTATCATTCTGCATAAGGACACAACCAAGTCCTTTCTTTGATGCATCACTATAAATAACGAACCCATCATTCCCCAATGGTAGAGTCAATATAGGAGCATTGACCAATCTTCTCTTCAGTTCTTCGAAACATTATTCACACTCTTTTGTCCAAACAAATTTAACCCCTTTACGTGTGAGCTTCGTTAATGGGTTAGCCAATCGGGCAAAATTCTGGACGAAACGTCAATAATAACATACCAAGCCAATAAAACTACGTACCTCAGTTATACTCGTAGTTGCTGGCCATTCTTGGATTGCCTTGGTCTTATAAGGATCAACAGAGATTCCATCTTTAGAGACAATATGGCCAAGAAAAGAAATCTCCTGAAGCCAGAATTCACACTTGCTAAACTTTCCATATAATTCATGCCTCCTCAGAGTCTTCAAGATAATGCGCAAGTGATTTTCATGATCTTTGTAGGTTTTGGAGTATACCAAGATATCATCAATAAGTACCACCACAAATTCATCGAGATACTCCTTGAAAACTCTATTCATCAGATCCATGAATACAGAGGGTGCATTAGTCAATCCAAATGGCATTACAGTAAACTCGTAATGCCCGTACCTGGTTCGAAATGCTGTTTTCGGAATGTCTTCCTTCTTCACACACAACTGATGGTATCCAGATCGAAGGTCAATCTTTGAAAAGTATTGAGCTCCATGCAGTTGGTCAAATAAATCATCAATACGAGGTAGGGGATACTTGTTCTTTATCGTTATAGCATTGATCTCCCTGTAGTCGATACATAACCTCATAGATCCATCTTTCTTTTTAACAAAAAGAACAGGGGATCCCCATGGAGAAACACTAGGGCGAATAAATCCCTTATTACTCAATTCCTCTAGTTGTTTCTTTAGTTCGACTAATTCTACAGTGGCCATTCTATAAGGGTTCTTCGATATAGGCCTTGATCCAGGAATCAAATCAATAGAAAACTCAACTTCTCGTTCTGGAGGATGTCCAGGTTAATCTTCCGGAAATACATCTACAAATTCTTTCACAATAGGTACATCCTCTATTAAAACATTCCTTTCCTCACCGACAGTTATTTCATTCTCATCCTCCCCGATAATTGAGTTAAGTTGAGCTATAGGGGGTGGATCTAAATAAGAATTAGGTGGTGACGATTCTGCTCTAAAAATAAGGTGCTCCTTATCATTATCATCAAAAATCGTAACCTCTTTCTTCTTACAATAAATCTTCGCATCATAGTCCGAAAGCCAGTCCATACCGAGGATTATATCAAACTCAATCATAGGTATGACGATGAAATCAGCAGATAAAGAAAATTTATGTGCTCTAATGGGGACTGATTCACAAAACATTGTTGCAACGATACTTCCCTTAGGAGTTTTAACTGACAACTCCCTTATTAAATCAAATTGGAAATATCTAATTTTCTTAGCAAACTGGGAAGATATGAAACAATGCGATGATCCAGAATCAAATAATGCATTTTCTAAACTTGAGGAAACCATTAAATTACCTGCCACCACGTCTTTCGGAGCTTCTACCTCAGCAGTAGTGATAGCATAAGCCTGGCCTTGATCCCTTGGCCTTTTCTGAGGTAAGTTCTCCTGACGCTTAGGACATGCATTTGCATAATGCCCCATCTCCCTGCAATTGTAGCACTGAACGTTGGTAGCTTCCTTCTTCCCCTTGCAATCATGAGCTTGGTGGCCTTTTTCACCACACTTGTAACAGACTCCCTTTCCCTTCAGGCAAGCACCGGGGTGTTTCTTCCCGCACTTACCACAAGATGGATATTCAACCTTTCCCTTCTTCCCCTTATTTCCATTCCCAGATTGATCAGCAGGTCTCTTCTTCTCTTGCTTTGCTTTAAAGTCATAAGACTTAGAGAATTCCTTTTCGGTCTTGATAGCACATGAGACAATGACTTCGTACGATGAAAAGGATTGTGAGACTAATGCTCGACGAAGAAATGGTTTTAACCCATCAAAGAAACGATCAATATTACTTCTTGGGTTGCGAATATAATCACCAGCGTACCTCGCTAACCTTGTAAAGTTAGCCTCATACTTTGTGACATTCTCATCCTCCTTTTGTCTCAGACTCAGAAATTGTCTTTCCATATCTGCTCGATGGTCGCGAGGAAAGTATTTTTCTAAAAACAGATCTTTGAACTCCCTCCATTCCATGTTTGATACTTCATCATCTTCCTTCATGTTTTGAATCAATGACCACCATTGATCAGCATCTCCAGTGAGGCGGTAAACTGCCATGGTAACTTTTTCCCTTTCACTACTCCCCAAAGCCTGAAATATTTTCTCTAGGGAAAATATCCATTGCTCAGCTACTAAGGGATTTGTACTCCCATTGAACGTTGGTGGTTTTTGTCTCATGAATCGATCTAACATTGATCCTCCACGCTGCGGATCAGGGTGCTCCATACGGGTAAGGTTATTATTCATAACCTGAGTAAGTTGTCCCAGTACGGTGATTAGCTGATCAGCACCAGTTGCATCACCAGCCCCACTATAATTATCTTGAGCAGGAGGGCAATTCCTACATGGAGTGCGTGCATTGATACGGTTTCCATTTCTTCCACTAGGCTCCATTTCTAAAAAATGGCATAAACTAGATCAGTTTATGAATCAAAATACATAATCCCATACTTATAAAACACTAAACATAAATTGAACTATCTATGGATATAATCCATAATCATAAATATGTTTTCTTTGAGGAAGTATATACTCATAAACCCTTCATAATGATTTGTAAAGAAAGTGAGAGTTATCCTAAGCATATCCCCCGGGAGTGTCGTAACCAAGAGTGCAGCAAGGCCCGTTGTCATGCACCAGTTCCCATTCGAGTCTAGCTCAAAGCGGTGTTTTCGGGTTTTACCCCTAGGTACATCTGTGCCAGAGCCGCCTCTACCTGCTCGTATCCAGACAGGGATGTATTGCTCGGAAAACTCACAAAGTCTCTACAATACCAAAATTCTAGGAAGTTATTCTATACTAATCCTCAAAGTTCATCTTAGGTCTATGTGCTCTAATCAGAGTTTATCTAAATCTAGCTTCCAAGGTTTGTACTAAACTTCCTCTGATACCAACTGTAACGCCCCGACCCCAGCTGCCCAGAGTCGGTGCATTACTTAGTAACATTGGCATGATCACAAGAAAGATCAATTCTCGATAGATCGATTGGTTTAGTAGCCTTGGAAACACTAGATATATTCATAAGTTTTACATTACATCGTAAAATGAAAAACTACAACAACAACATAAAGTTTCCACAGTCCACACTATAATCCCCTCATAATATCCCTGCAGGTCATTCATAACTTACTTCTTCACATCCTGGGAAAAATAAAACATAGAAAAGGGGTGAGCTCAAATGCCCAGTAAGGATAACAATATAGCGGAAACTTTCATAAATAAGAATAAACTTTTAAGGCAATGTATAACTAAAACAAAAGCCTTTCAAACATGAACTTTCAACATGGTATGGCATAAATAAAATGAAATAATGCCATTTACTTATTCACATGGATATTCTACTAATCGAATAATCAAATGCAAAAATCAATAACCACTTTCATAATGTTGGAATGCATAATGCCAGACTATCATAACCACATAGCCAAGGCCTCGTGCCAAGACTACAAATAATATTTTGTCAAGGCCTTGTGCCAAGACACTAGTTTGTCTCATGAGACCTACCGATGCATCGAGGAGCTATAGCGGGCTCCACCCGTCACTTATTAAGTCCAATGCATTCCCATATGAAAAGGTTTAAACATAACATAAACATTCGTATTAAAACTAGCATACGAAATGTAAATAATTTCACCATAAACTATGAATGGTATAAAAATAGCACATCCACAGTCAAACATATCACAAAACCTTCAATACAATATAGAAGTTTTGTATCATAATAAATCAACTTCAAATAATCTTAAAATCCATCAAAGGATGTTGACATAGATGAAATCAAAATTCTTTTTAAAGAAGTATCTCCTTTTATTTTGAAATCATTTAAGGTTCATATAAAATAAAACATTTTCTTTGAAAATTTTCTTATAAGATTGTAAGGAAAGCTTTGAAGATTTTATAACGGCGTAAAATAACCGCACCCGCCGTATAAGTTAAAAAAAACATTCTTACCTCAATTCTGTCGAAAAGGTTAAAAAGGACCTTGTTTTGAAAACGACGGAAAGATTCCTTTATAAACCTCTTATAAAAAGTAAAACAAGGGTATAAATGACTTTAACCCATATTCTTGTAAATAGTAAAAATGTTTTGAAATACATTTTTAGGAAACATGGATGTGGATGATAAAGATATCCCAGTAGATCATTACGTATAAACAACCTCGGATAATGAAGAGATTGTGAAATAACCCTTACCTTGTACTTTTCCTTGGTTGGGGTAGGTTAACCTCCTGTATAATGGTGAAATAATTGTTATTAAATTATACAAGAATCATATATATTAATATGATATCATATATGATCTTTTAACATTGATTTATTAATAATATCTTAGAATTATCATCGTTTCGGGTGTTAACTTACTCATTTTCTTTTATATGTTTTGTTACATAAGCCATGTTTGTTGTATCTTATTCATATCCAGAATGATATTAACATTATTTTTAACCCCAAAATGAGAATAAGACTTGAATGGATATGATGGAGAATGAATCTTATCGCGTTCGTGGAGACGGTAGTCCGTACGTACGCACGAGCGACAATATCATTCTTTTGATATTAAAATAATATATAAATGAATGGTATATCATATATACAGAATCATTAACATGTTATATTTATTATTTTCATGAGTTACACATCATTATTATACCCATCCAAATAATATTATATTGAATAACAATTACACCACGACGTGGAGACGGTAAGCCGTACGTACGCACGTATGGTGACATGTTATTCAAAGGGTGGATAGAATACTGAATATGGTTGTACCATACTTATAATAACATCACAGTATATGTGAGATACTGGATTTATTATTTTAGAATGGTAAGAACAAAGGAAGAAGAAGTGGAAGAAGAAATGAACTTAGAAAAGGGTGGTGAAATCATTACCTCTTCTTCGGGTTCTTCCTTTTGATTTGATCAAAAGGGCTCCATAGGTTGGCTTTCTTATCAAACTAAGGCCTCTAGGTTGTAGTGAGGGAAGTTGGGAGACTATTTGGGCAGAGTTTGGCCGAACCAAAAGGCTTTGAAGGTGTTAAGAAATGAGACGGAGGAGTGCCCTTTTTATAAGAGGGGTGAGGGGCACCTTTGGAAAAGCTAGAAATATTAATTTATAATAAATTCATATTCGGTTTCTAAAGGCTCCAAAGTTGACTATTCAAAGTATGAGGTGGGGATAGGTCGAAAACAACTCATAAAATAGAATTTAGACAGGTTTGGGTACTTATATTAACCTTATCTTTAAGTATTAACTCTAAGTTAATTAGTTTCACTTTTACAATGTCTCTTTGTATTTTTATATAATATGGTTAATAAACTTAATATATACATCCAAGAGACCCCAAAGTGGTCCATCAATGATTAACAAATCATAATATAAGTCTTTTGGCCGAACCTTAGATTTTTAGGAATTTAATATCAATTAATAATATAATATTTGTTTTAAGAACTCTTTTATGTCAATTTTGACACTATTCAATAGTTGATTTTTGTGAAACTCATAACAGATTGATTACTTCGAAAAAAGTCAATTAAATCAATCCTAATATATCATATTATCCTAGAAAATTAGTTTAATTCATTAAAAGTTTCATATTATATTTATTTGGGTATTTATAATATCAATTATGTTAATTTTTTACTATTTTAGTAATTACTGCATCATCATTGTGTCATAAATAAAATAAATTATTTAATGTCTAAAAATTATAAATAAAACATAATTATGTAGGAAATATTTTTAGATTTCTAATGAATATTTATAATCGAAAATCCAACATGTATAACCCTATGTAAAAATTGTTCTTATAAAAGATGTAATCTTATGCCATTTTTTATTTTTACTTTAACTTTATTAATATAATGTGTCCCTACCACATACAAGTGGCTCCAAGGGGTCCCCAAATTGACCCAAGGATGCCCATGGTCGGGTATGTGTCCACCAATAAGGTTAGGACACGTTTTAGGGTAATTTTGTATTATTATAATATTATTTTATAACCTTTATTTACCGGATTTACCCTTTAACCATGGTAAATAAAATATTTACCGCAGTAATTATTCAAAATGTCTAAAAATAAAAGTTACCTATTTACACAATTTGAACATCCTGATTCCAAATATGGAATCCATTTTCCTAAATTCAAAACACAGAAGTGGCAGAAATTAATTTAAAATTAATTCCCGCTGTCAAAACAAAAAGCGTGTTTTTAAGAGATAATAACTACCAAAAGATTGACACTTGTTTATGTTCGGTTTAATTGTAAAATTATGTCCAATGACCAAAATTATTTTAAATGGTAAAAATATATTCTAAATATACTTTAAAACTACTAAAATTCATAATTTATCACTATTAATTATTTTGATTAAAAAAGTTGTTTTTAATTAAAATTTAGTAATTTTCACTATTCATCAAAATATGAAAGTTATCCGAAAAGTACCAAAATTTCACCTTAGGCTAAATTCGATATTCCGAGTCCAAAAATGAAGTCCATTTTCAAATATAAAATATATATTATTTCAAAAATTAAGTATTACTATTCACAACGGCTAGTTTAATTAGTTGTGGTGTGTGTTAGAACTCGAGGTTGCGTACAACACACGCTATCGCATTATTCAAAGGGAAACGTACCGTAGAAGCTTGGGGTGTTACAAATGATATGGGTCACTATGCAAATGAGTGTCCGACAAAGAGCTTGAGTGATGGGAAGCAGTTAGACTACATGCAGAAAGGAGTGGTGAAATCCTTTGAAACTACTTCAGTAGATGTCGGGCCATAAAATGAAGTTGTATCAGGTACTTTGTTTGTTTTTTCAGATTATGCCAGTGTGTTGTTTGATTTGGGTTCTACACATTCTTTCATCTCTGAAACCTTTTCTAGTAAAATGGGAATACCATCTCAAGAAATGACTCCTGAACTTTTGGTAAAAACACCTGGGGGAAGTGTCTAGGCAAAAAGAATTTATAAGAATCTTCCTATCCTTATCTGTGGAAAGAACCTACTTGCAAACCTTATTGTTCTACCTCTAGTAGAGTTTGATGTTATCCTGGGTATGGATTGGCTATCTATTTACCATGCTAAGATTGACTGTAGAGCTAAAGAAGTTTCTTTTCAGAAAGACTTTCAGTTTGTTTACAAGAATGAACCCTTACTTTTGATAACATATCAAGAGGCCGAGAAACTTGTAAATGATGGAAATGAATGTTACCTTGCACACGTCGTTGAAAATAAAGTAACTGTTCAGATTAATGATGTGCCAGTGGTAAATGAGTATCCTGATGTTTTTCCTGATGAGTTGCCTGGAATAATACCAGATCGGGAAGTTGAGTTTACTGTTGACTTAGTTCCTGATGCTAAGCCAATTTCAAAACACCCTTATCGAATGGCACAAATTGAACTTTTAGAGTTGAAGGAGCAATTGCAAGATTTATTAGAGAAAGGTTTCATTAGACCTAGCACATCACCATGGGGTGCTCCTGTTTTATTTGTTAAAAAGAAAGATGGTTCTATGAGACTTTTCATTGATTATAGAGCCTTGAATAATATCACTGTTAAGAACAAATATCCTTTGCCTCATATCGATGATTTGTTTGATCAGCTCCAGGGAGCTCAGTTTTTTTCAAAGATTGACTTGAGATCGGGGTACCATCAGCTGAAGGTTAAGGAGGCAGATATTCCGAAGACCGCGTTCCGTACGAGATATGGCCATTATGAATTTGTAGTAATGCCTTTTGGGCTAACCAATGCACCTGCTGTATTCATGGACTTAATGAATAGAATTTTCCATGAGTTCTTGGTTAAGTTTGTGGTGGTTTTCATTGATGATATTTTGGTGTTTTCTAAAAGTAAAGAGGAGCATGAAAAACATTTAAGGGTTATCTTGCAAACCTTAAAAGAAAAGAAACTGTATGGGAAATTCAGCAAGTGTGAGTTTTGGTTGCAACAAATTTCTTTCCTTGGTCACATTGTTTCTAAAGATGGAATAACTGTTGATCCTTCAAAAACAAAAGTTTTGGAAGAATGGCCAAGACCAACAAATGTAACCGAGATTCGTAGCTTCCTTGGTTTTGCGGGCTATTACCGAAGGTTTGTTAGAAATTTTTCACGGTTATCTAGTCCAATGACTAAGCTAACTCGGAAGGGTGTTAAGTTTATCTGGACAAAAGAATGTGATGATTGTTTTCAGGAATTGAAAAGAAGATTGGTGAATGCTCCAGTTTTGGAACTACCTTCCAGGAATGGTGAGTTTGTTATATATAGTGATGCTTCATTGAAAGGACTTGGTTGCGTCCTAATGCAGAATGATCAGTTAATTTCTTATGCTTCACGACAATTGAAAACTCATGAGGTAAATTACCCTACACATGATTTGGAATTAGCTGTTGTTGTTTTTGCTTTAAAAATTTGCAGGCATCATTTGTATGGAGTAAAGTGTGAAATATATACCGATCACAAAAGTTTAAATTATATATTCACTCAGAAAGAGTTAAACATGAGACAGAGGAGATGGCTATAATTAATCAAGGATTATTATTGTACAATTCATTACCATCCGGGAAAAGAAAATAAAGTGGCTGATGCTTTGAGTCGAAAAAGTAATGCTTCATTAACTATGTTGCGGTTGGAACGTGATCCTTTGGTTAAAGATTTGATGAACTTTGGCATAGAAGTTGTTGGTGTAGGAATTCCTTCTGTTTTGTTTCAGGTATCAGTGAGATCTTGTCTATCAGATAGAATCAAGCAAGCACAGAATCAAGACAGTGAGATGCAGAAAAAGGTGGAGCTGGTTCAGAAAGGTATGTTGCCTGAATTCAACATTGATAATGATTGTGTATTGAGATTTGGGAAGATATTGTGTGTGCCTTGTGATTCACAGTTGAAGAGAGAGTTGTTATGTGAAGTTCATAGTTCTCCGTTTTCAGTTCATTCGGGCAGTACTAAGATGTATAGAGATCTGCGGGAGTATTACTGGTGGGATGGAATGAAAAGAGACATTGCTGATTTTACTATGAAGTGTTTGACTTGTCAGCAGGTTAAAGCAGAGCGGCTGTTACTGAAAGGGATGCTTCAGCCTTTACCAGTGCCAGAGTGGAAATGGGAGAATATATCCATGGACTTTGTTGTTGGATTACCGAAGACATCTCGAGGTAATAATGCAATCTGGGTTATTGTTTATCGCTTGACCAAATCTGCTCATTTCCTTGCTATACGAGATACTTTCTCTCTTGATCAACTTTCCCGTTTGTGTCTTAAAGAGATAGTCAGGTTACATGGAGTTCCTCTCTCCATTGTATCAGATCGTGATTCCAGGTTTACTTCTAACTTTTGGAAAGGCCTTCAGAAGTCGTTGGGTACTGAATTAAATTTTAGTACAGCTTTTCATCCTCAATCAGATGGGCAGTCAGAACGAACAATTCAGACATTGGAGGATATGCTACGAGCTTGTTCTATGGATTATCAGGGTAGTTGGGACCAACATCTTTCTTTGGTTGAGTTTTCATATAATAAAAGTTTTCATTCCAGTATACAGATGGCACCATTTCAGGCATTATATGGGAAGCGGTGTCGAACTCCAGCTTTCTGGGATGAAGTGGGTGAAAGAAAGTTGATGGGACCAGAATTGGTAGAAGAGAAGGCAGAAAAAGTTCAACTGATTCAGAAACAAATGAGAACAGCTCAGAGCAGGCAGAAGAGTTATGCGGATAACCGGAGGAAGGATCTATCTTTCGAGGTAGGTGATCATGTTTTTCTCAAGGTTTCTCCTTGGAAAAGTGTGATGAGATTTGGTAAGAAAGGAAAGTTGAGTCCAAGGTTCATTGGACCATATGAAATTTTAGAGAGAGTTGGATCAGTTTCATACCGAGTGGCTTTACCTCAGAGTTTATCTCAGGTACACAATGTTTTTCACGTTTCAATGTTGAGAAAGTATATGCCAGATCCATCTCATGTTTTGAGCCCAGAGGTAGTTCAGCTGGAAGAGAACATATCTTATGAGGAACAACCGGTCCAGATTCTTGACCACAGGGAGCAAGTGTTACGGAATAAGGTGATTAAGCAGGTAAAGGTTTTGTGGAAAAACCACATGATTGAAGAGGCAACATGGGAATCTGAAAATGCAATGAGGGGGAAGTACCCCCATTTATTCGATAAGTAAATAAATTGCGGGGACGAAATTTTCAAAAGGGGGGAAGGATGTAACATCCCAAGTAAGCAATGAATAATAGATATTTTTATCTATGTCTATTAATGATTAATATAGTGATTTAGAGGCTTAAAATGGAAATAAATCCAATCTTAAGCATGGAATACACTAATATTCTTAAAAGATTGTTTTACTGCCTTATGATGAAAAACCCTTTTTAAATCTATCTTTTGACAATGTTATAAACTATGTTTTTCAAAATAAATTTATTCTTTGTGATTGGGACATCAAAATTTACTTTGTGTGAATTTTTGGTATTTTTCTGACAATGTTCATTTTTTAATGAATAGTGAAAAATACTGCATTTTACATCAAAACTACTTTTTAATATAATTTATTTATATGATTAGATTATGTATTGAATTTGTTTTGAAGTGAAATTAGAATATATTTTTACCATTTTATCCAATGGTGGTCATTGGAATCAATTTCACTTTGAAATTAGAATTAAACCGGTGTCAATCTTTTGATACTTATTATTTTGTAAAAACTCGCTATTTGCTTTGGCAGCGGAAATTAATTATTAAATTAATTAATGTGACTTATATGATTTGAATTCTGTAAAATAGACTTCATTTTTGAATTTGGAATATCAAATATAGCTTAGGGTGAATTTTTGGTAATTTTCTGAAAAACTTCAATTTTTGATGAATAGTGAAACCACTAAGTGGTAATCAAGCAAACTAATTTTTCAGTAAAATGAAAGTTTACCACTAATGTGTATTGAATTTTAAAAATCCGACATACATGGTTGTCATTAAGAAGTAAAATGTGGTTCAATGGGATAAAAATAATTTTTTGGTGAATAGTAACTTATTAAGTTTTTAATCGCGATTAGTGGTAATTAGTGTAGTTTAAGGTAAAAATGATATTATAAGAATATGAAAACACCATGACACTTGTCCTACACCTATTGGGTGAGTCATGGCCGACCAAGACAAGCCATGGGCCAACTTGGGGACCCCATGGATCCACTTTTTTTGGGAAATGACATAAATTACTTTTTATTTAATGTTAAAGTGAAAATGACACAAACATAATATGTTTTACGAAAACAATTTTTAAGTGGGGTTATACAAGTCCAAATTTTGATTATAAATAGTAATTGGAAAGCTAAAAAGATATCCTATATCATAGTATTTGTTTTATAATTTTTAGACATTAAATAAATTTAATTATTTCTGACATATTAATGATGCAGCGATGACATCATTATTTGACGATTTAAATAAAATAGAAAGATAATGTATCATCTATGAACTACACATGTCCAAAACCCATTGGATGAGTTGGTTTCGAACCCTTATCACCTTATCCACGAATTATATCAATGTGGGACCTTTTAAAACCGAAACACATTTTCAAGTAAAGTAATATTTATTTACTTTCCAAAAGTGCCCCTCCTCTCCTCTTATAAAAGGCCCCCACCTCTACCTCATTTCACACACTACTCAAGCTTTTGGCTCGGCCAAACCCTGCCCATTTGCTCTCTCCACATCCCTCTCCTCATCCTAGAGGATTCCCTTTGGGCAGAATCCTTTCAAAGGAATCCTTTAGGCTCAACTCAAAAGGAGTTACACTTTTTAAGGTAATTCATTCTCTCATGTTCGTTTGTTTTATTTTGCTTCTCCAACCCCCTAAACTCTTTTTATTTACTTCTTTTGTAACAACACCAGTATCTTCAATATACTAGGATGTTGTTATATGATTTATTTGAGCTACACTCTCACACAACTACATCAAATGGTTAAAGAACATACGGTTTCCGTGGATGGTGAAATTCTGCCTCCCGAAACGATGATTGTTCAACACTCATTTAACACCTTCAAAGGTGGCCATTATGATGTCACTATTTTTATATATGATATATAATATGTTTATGTTTTCCTTAAGCTTCTGTTTCTTCATTTTGGGCATACCTTTATGGTTTCCATTATGGGTAAACACGATATCTTCATTTTAGGAAGTGCGGACTACCGCCCCCTAGAAGTGATTTGATTCGTTAATACCATATGTGGGATGTGTAAAGGATAAAGTTAATGATATTATATATGTTATTATACTGGAATTATAATATACTCTTATATCATTATGATTCCATTCCAGAAAATATGAAATAGAAATGGAAGTAGCGTTCATGCGTACGTACGGCTTACCGTCTCCATGAACGGTGCATTTCATTTCTTACCTCTAAATGATTATGTAATATTAAAAATTCATGTAAGTACTGGATATATATGACATATATGATATCTACATCATGAATACCATTCTGGATATAATGAACCTTTGACCAAATTAACAACATGTAAGTGTAAGAAGTCTATTTTTGACTTAAGAACCAAATACCGACAAAATGAACATTATTAACTTAACTGATTACATGATGTTCATAACATGGTATAAAAGGAATAATGAACTTGAAAAAGATTCATAATCAAGTAGAGATTAACTCATGTTTATTATTCAGGAGATTAAAGAACGGTCGGGTCAAGTCGGATACGAGGTCTGGGACTTCGTCTCAATCTCCTTTCGTTGAGGCATATTTTATTTTATACACAACTTTCTTTTATACGGTGTATAAACCCCTTTGACTTTTACGTTTATTCAAAAGGAATCTTTTTTATATGAAGCGTTTACTAAATGACTAAAGGGAATGTTTTTGTCGTACGTATGCGGCGACAACGACTTCTCCGCCATCGTAACCGTTATTTGAGTTTCAGCTTCCTCTACAAGCCATACCTTTTTTTAAAAGAAAAATAAATACCATGTTTTACTTTGGTATTGAAAATGGTTTTCATAATGTTTTTATTATTTCATGTGTTGTATTGATATCTCGTGATTGAAATTTGGAAATGTTATGTTTCCTTTATGCATGTTTTATGTGATATGATTATGTTATGGTTCTTGGGCATTATTATGAAGACGGGTGGTTCCGTGATAAACTAAGGGCGGGTGAGCCCGTTATAGCTCTCCAATGCATTGGGTAACGCGAAGGAGTGAAACGTTAAGGTTTCTCCGATGAGATTTTAGGTAATATACTGTGATGGGTATTCCAAACGTAACCAAGTGGGTTACTCCCTACGTAAGAATGTTATGAATGCCTCAAGTTACCTTTATGTATTATGATTTCTATGATTTATTCACGATTTTATGAGGTATTTTAAAGTGCCTATGTTTTATGGGTAAAGTATAATTTCATTCTTATGTACATATGAACTCATGTTTCCTTTCCATGTTTTTTTATAACCCATACTGAGTTTTTATGCTCATCCAAAGTTTTTGAAATGTTTTTCACAGGTCAAGGGAAAGGTACATGATAAGATGATAAAGTCAAGGATGTGTCAAGAAATAATCCATGTTTTATTTTAAATGTGTTTCCATTGATGGGAATGAAGAATACTATCTTTATGTAACCACTTTGTTTATATGTGGAATGTAATGCAAGTTTTATGATCTAATTCTCTAAAACTCTAAACCCGAAAAGATCCTCAATGTGTAATCTTGTAATAACTCAAGATTAAGTAAGGTTTAAGGCTAGGGACTTATATCTAATGTTGTTATATTTGAATGTTTATGATAAAATTTAAGTATATAGATGATGATATAAATTGAAAACACTCGGTTGAGGGAATTAAATTATCATTGAAGAACCTCCTTTAGATCTTTCCTTAAGGAAACTACGAAATATATATTAAGTATAAAGAACATTATAATGAATATAAGTATGTTTATAATAGTTTGGGATGGTTTTTGATTAGAAAAATGGATTTATATGTTTGGAAGAGAGTATATGTGGTGTCCTTGTATAAGATAGGAGAGGCACGCCTTAGGAATTACCTAATGTATTAAATTTTTATAAATTAATTATCAAATTTAAGTGAATAAAAGTTAATATATTTAAAATATATTATGGAAATATTTATAAATCCTATAATATAAAAAACATGTTTTTGAAATTTTAAACCTTAATCATTCAATTTAAACAACCCAGTAACCCATTTGATGATTACCACAATATCAAATTTTTTTATCATTTAGGGGTAAATAAATATTCCATAAAAGAAAAATTTGCCAATGAGGAGAAATTGGATAATATTATTGAACATATTGCTTAGACTTGTAGATTGATAAAAATACTATAAATTTAAATCATTTAACAAAATATTATTAAAATCAAGTACAATTAATTTCATTTTCTGGACTCTTAAAAAATATAAATTTTAATAATTAAATATAGTAATTTAATTAAAATAAAATATTTCAAAAAACCACTTATACATTATAAATTTTTTGGATAAAATATATTATGCCCCGAAATAAAAAAATAAAATATTCCATCTAGATTTTGGAATATCATTTACTTGATTTCCCTACTATGTGCACAAGCACTATATCGGTGTTACGTATGACTTTATGGTAATAATTTTAGCCCAAAAAATTAAAAAAAATAACAATTAGAAGAATAATTAATGACTAAAATAACCTGTTAGAACCAATCATATATAATTTTTTACCTGACTATAATATTTTAGAGATTTTAAAAAAAATATGAGTGGAATTTTGAAGTTATTATTTACATAAAATAATATTAAGTACATTATCAATTTTAATATAAAAAAAGTCACATTTATTCAAATATAGGATTATAATGAAACAATAATAATCATCTAATATAAATATTGTTTGTTTTAGAAATTTATTTAATGCATTATCTCTTTATGTTTAAGATTAGTTAACTGATTTTCCTTTATCAAGGTGAACAATATTTTCTACAGGTTCTATTCATTATGACCATAAAATAAAGTTAAATTAGTAACCAAATTTATATGTTTTTATTCAAAATAGTGAATCCTTTTTTTCAAATTAAATCCATATACGTTTTATAAATTACATTTAATATAAACCCGCAAAACAAGATAAAAAATTGTTTTCCATGAAAATGAATCTGTAAGTAAACAAATGTTTTTATTCAAAAGAAAAGAATACTGATGGTTTAAATTAGCTTAATTAGACTATTTTATTTCTATTAAAACTATTTAAATATTAAATTCAATTGAAAATAAGGATATTGTTTTTAAAATATAGGATGTAAAATATTATTTTCTATAAAATTGGTATTTTGTTATGATTCAAGTTAAAAATTATTATTTTCAATAATATCTAAAAAAACATCCCTTAAATAATTTATATATTATAATTTGAATATATGTATACTATTAATCAAATAAATATCTAAATGTGTAATGAATTAATTATAATATCCTATCATAAGAAAATTAATAATAGTTTTTTTTAATATAAATTTTTTTGAATCATTAAATGGATTTACAAAATATTAATTCATTATCAATAATTTATATAAAAAATATCCATTTTTTATTATTTAGATATGTATTTTATTATGACCAATTTAATTGCTAGGTTATAATGATCAAATTAATTAATTTATTTTTCAATTTTATATCATAAGATTTTCAAATTTCATTTTTTCATTATAAGCAAGATATCAAGCATAAAATTTCATTAAATAAATTTTTTAGGGCATCAAATTCTAAACCTTTTAATGAAATTTTTTCCTACTAGTTTAAAAATGATTCCTATTAAAATACAGTTTAAGAAATTGTTTTAAATTAAACCCCAAGGAGTGTAAGAAAAAAACTTCTAAAAATGAAATGGAAGACCTTATTAGTATTTAAAAATACATTTGTTGAAAACTAAAATAAAAAATCATATAATTAAAGTTCTTTTTGAAAGTAGAAAAATAGAAATATTAATCTCACCTATAATAACACATAATATGGTTAATTGGTAATGAAAAAATCAACATGATCTGAAAATATGGCCAATGCGAGAAAAAATAATGTCCATGTAAACATTTATATTGGTGGAAAACAGGGCCAGGAGAATGTTTATTACCATAAAACCATAAATCATTAAGGGGTAATAAAGTCCATTAATACATCATAAATGAAGGTATATGGATAATAATTGTATTTTTTTGTCCTTTCAATATAGTTTAGTGATCCATTAACTATCATGATATAGAACATTAGATAATATACATAGATATTATCTTATTATTTCATAAAATATTTTTATACTTTATTTCATTCAATAATATTCGACTTTATATCATATCATACTATAATAAATGATTGTTTGAGAGAATTTTTTTGGAATAAATCAGTATAATAAAATATTAATTGATTAATTTTTTTTATAAAAAGATAAAAATTATTCACCTAATCACTAGAAATTAGTCAAAAAAAATTATTATCATAACAGAATGTCCAATATTTATAAAAATTCATATAAATAAAAAATATATTAATATATAATTACTCAATAATAAAATGTAAATATGAACATATAGAATTATATATAATATTTAACATTAAAATTAGGCAAAATATTTCTAAAAAAATATCGAATATCATTGATTGGAATGATTTGATCAGATATTTATACATGATAAAATTAACAATTTTCACAAAATAACAGAAATCACTCATAAATTCACATATGAAAAATGAGTATCTAATAATCATAAAATCTCAAAAATATTCTAATCATTCAAAAAAATAACATGAATCACCATAAATCCACAATGAAAGAATATATTCTTTAAAAATATAATTAATCCTTTATTCCATTAATAAACTCACATATTGTCAAATAATATACCCCTTTAACATAATTATATAATATTTTCAATATAGTTAAATTCATTAATAAATACTATAATCACTTATTCCCAAATTAATATTTCATCCCCATGGATTTCTACGTGATAACGCATGTGTTACAAAAATATAATGGACCTTGTAACCTAATTTTCTATTATTAAGTCAACATCATAGATCATTTTCACTCCAAATATTATCAATAATACTTATCTTATTTAAAATTAATCAAAATTTAAACATAAGTGTAACATAGAGTTTAATCATTTTTTAAAACTCAATAAATGTATCCAAAATTACATTTTAATATGATTCTAGGAACAAAATATTGACATTTAATGATTTGATATGAGTAAAAATGACCCAAATTTATCCTTCCAATATATTTAAAATTAAAAAAAATATAATGAGTCAATTTCATATCCAAAGATCATTTGGGCTTATATATTATGATAGTTCGGAAACAATGTTACATATTAATACCAATGTATTCGTGTTATCATTTTTAATGTTAGGACATTAATTTTTTAATTCATAGTATGTATTAAATATATTTAAGAAATTTCCACATAAAATATATCTGGAAATTGTTTATTTAACATCATTCAACATATTCTAGGTAAATGTAAAAAATCATAATGTTGAGCTCAAATGCTCTGTAAAGGTAAACATAACCAATAAAAATAGAATGTAATCCATTTTCATATGGTTATCATAAGTTTATGATGAAATATTCAAAGTGATTTATAATAAAATAAGATAATTTGGAAACATAAAAACCATGATCATTAAACACATAAAACAAAATTGTTATTTTAGAATGAAATGAGTTTTATGATTCTGTAATAATAACCGATTTGATGTCAATCATTATCAATGTAACTATTAAAAACTCATAAAATGTATCGTGAAATTATGTTGGGTTATTAGAACAATATGTTCCTTAACCATGACCAGTTATGTTACAAAGAACTTGATCCCCTTTAAATCCATAATAGAAACCTCTATTGTTAACTCTATTATTATTTTCATAATTAGGAGGAACATTATATAATGCCTTGAGGAACTATATTTTTATCACCTCCCATATAAGTTATACTAGGATCACAAATCACCATTAATAATTTCCTAGTAAAGTACATGAATATAACACTTGGAAGATTAAATTTTTATCATCAATATTTTTGCAACATCTTTCACTCTTTTATTACTAGATTTTCACATGGAAATGAAATGATTTTAATAATAATATTTTAATGCAATAACAATATATCCAAAGAAAAAATTTGGACAGTATAACTATTTAATAACCCCATTAGAGTATATATATATATAATAATGGATTTTTTCAACGATAAAAATACCTTTAGAGTAAAATTTATGATAATAATTTTAAAATATTAGAAAATTCCCTTTTTTAAAATATATTAAAAAAATTCACAAAAATCGGAAAAAATATATTCACTTTAATTAAATATAGAATAATGTAATGTAATATTTATTGTAAACAATGGTCATAATTGTGAGAAATTATTTCTACGTTGAAAAATTAAAAAATAATCATTCTTTTAAAATATTTGTATAGAGAGTCAAAAGTGACCCATGTAGAAAATGTCATTAAATTTCCTTTAAATAAAATTTAAAAGAACACCAAAGATAATGGAATGTAAATATAGAAATATATATATATTTTAATAATATAAACTTATTGAAATAATTTTAATAAAATTGATTGATATTTTTGGATAAATGTCATTAAAAACACTAAAATAATGTTTTAAATGAAAAAAACATTTATAGACATATAAAACCAAGAACCATTTGATAGAAAGATAATATGTAATAGCATAAAATATCATGAGTATAAAAAGATTCAAGATATTATATTTTAATATTTAGTGTATACACTTTTCAAATTAATATTTGTGAAACAATTTAAACATTTTTCACATAAGGATATTTTAGATGAGAAACACATACAACTCGTGTAATGATTGAATACAAATTACATTGAATGAATGAATGTAAAATGATTCTCTATAAGCTATAATATCATATATATATATATATATATATAATATTTTAAAACAAATTTATGTTTTAAAAATCACACTAGATAAAAAAATCATGGATTTTAACATGAGTTATGTCTTAACGAATTGAAACTAAGACCATGAAACCCAATGAATCATTTATAATAGCTTAATCAATTTCTCATGAATGATAGAAAATAAAATGAACATTAAATATAATTATTAATGGTAAATTCATAATATAATATCTCTATAGACATCATATTCCCCATATAAAAGTATGTATGTTCATTATAAAAGAGTAGTCTCAATGAAAAAAATAAGTCAAATAATGTTAGTAAAGACAGTATCATATAAGAAATAATTATTTAATTAAATGATTATGTTTAAAAAAATTAAAACATGATAAAGAATTTTAAAAATAAAATAATAAAATAATATTTCTTTAAACAAATAATATTTTAATAACCTGTTTAATTAAGTAAATTTATGACCCAATTAATCGAAATTGGGTTAATAAATCACTTACCTTGAGTCCAAGAATTATATCTATGTACATTAAGTACAATATAATACACATATATTAATTTTTTATTTGTTTAAGTGATTTTTCAGAGTTTAATAATTTATCAATAAACTATTTATTTGATTTATTTCAATGACATATTTTGTTTCTTAATTTATTAATTCAATTCCATGTACTTTTATTATTTTGGTTCTTAATTTTAAAGTGACTTTGTTAGGCTGACCATAAGTCAAAGGGTTCATTATTCCATCATCTATAGAATAATAATAATTAATTAAATATATAATATATATATAATTTATAATCATTCATGATATTAATATATTAAAAATTAATCCAATTGATTCATAGAGGTGGTTATTTAGGTATTTGAACAAGCAAAATAGTCATTTTCTAATTGATGGAAGGGTAATAAAATAAACTATCTATTCATTTAAATAATAATAAATATTTTATCAATATAATATATATTTATATATTAATTTTATTATTATAATCATCTATGAGTGGAGGTGATTGAAAAAAACAAATCACATCGTGGAGGTGGTAGTCAACACATACACCCAAATGATGTTTCCATTACCCATTTGATTGTAGAAGAGATGAATAAGGTAAATATATACTAATTATAATATCTAAATATATTTTGTATATTTATATTCTTATATTAATATCATTAATATATAATTTAATGATGTTGTAGAATAAGTTAAATTAAAATGTTCACTTAATATTATTATCTCATCCTCGAAGAACGTCCTTTGAATATCTCCTTAAGGATCATATGGATTGTATTTTAAAAATAAAAACACCAATAGAATTTAACTAATTGTGTTATGAATAGATTTTTGTAAGGTTTAGTTTACATAAGTGGCCCATGAGTGTGAGGATGATTATATAGGTGGTGTCCCTTTATAAGATATGACATGGGTATCCTAGTCATTTTATAAATTATTAAAAAATATAATGTAATTTTTATGAACATGTGGATAAATATTTATATTTTTTTATTCAATGAAGTAGATATTATGAATTAATATAATCCAATAATATATATATAGGTGATGTTTTAACTATTATATCTTACTTTTTACCAATATTGGCTATTTTGATATTACCATGATATCATTGTTTTTACCACATTAAGTGTAATGAAAGTTAATAAAAAAGGATTTTTTTCCCATAAGTTAAAAATGGTAGATATTCTATATAATAAAAATTTTCATTATATTAATATAATATTTTTCTAAATTTTAGATCATTTAATAAAATAGTATTTATCATGAGATACCATTAAAGACATTTTCAAGACTATTCACAAAATGACTGTGTAAAATAAAGAGAGAAATTTAATTCAAATATCAACTATTAATACATATTTCATATATTATTTATATTTATTAACATCATGAAAAACAAAAAGTAAACATATTTTTTTATTTTTTTAAATCATTTACATGTATTTTCTCTCTTCAACGTTCATTATATTAGTGTTATGTTAGAATTTATGATATCAAATTCAATAATAATAATTAAAAATAAATTAATATGATGAAAAAAATTAATTTCTATTTCAAACACCCAATTATAACTGATAAAATTGTTTTTTAGAGATATGACGAAATATTAGATCTATTTAAACCGAGAGAGTAGGATTTTATATTTTCTATTTACATTAATCATATTAAGGTAATTATCAATAGAAAATGGAACCTCGATTACATATATTATAATATTTTATTTTAATTGTTGAAAAAAAACATAAAATAGAAATAAATTAGGTGTTACATTAATTTTTAAGGCCTTATCAAAATATTTTTAAAAACAATTACATGATTTACCTTACAAAGTTAACAAATATTTATCTTAAATAATATTCCAAATGAGAATAAATAAATTTTAATTTTTTTATGAAATTTGAAAATCATTATTATAAATATGGATTGAATATTTTAATATTACATTTCTTGTATTTAATGTAACCAAATGTAATATATATTTATAAAAAGGAAAGATAAATAATTTTTATAAAATTGCTTATTTATGATCAAATGTGGACTTAAACCAAAATCATGTAAATTTTGTTTTACATAAAAATAATTAGAGTCTATATAATTAAATATTACAATTTTTAATATAATGTAAAATGTAAATAATAATTGGAATTTTATATTTCTATATTTAAACAAATGATAAGACATTTTTATAAACAAAAATTACCTTTACACTTAAGGAAAAAAATTTAGACATAATCTCAAACATTGAAAATAAGATAATTTTGAAATTATAATTTTAAAATTGATACTCATTTCCAAATATAATACTTCTAAAAATTATTGATATTAATTTTTTTAACACACATAAAATATAATAAAAACACATTTTTGATGAAGGCATATTATTTATGTATAAATTATCATTACTGGTTTTTGAGTTCTAATGATTAAATAAATAAATAATATAAAACATTTTATCAAAATTTTAAACTTGTTGATTTTAATATTCATTCATCCAATTTAATAGGTATCTTTTAAAGATCACATTCAATAGCTAGAAGGGTTTTCATGGACTCAATTTCAATTCATTAAATCATAATTCAATTGATGTATAAACATTTATTTTATACTATGTACTTATTATTCCATTAATTTTTGTTTGAAATGATGCTTAATAGAAATCATGGGCTTTAATTAATATTTTTAATGTTTATTTATTATATTAAATTTTTATTCATGCATTTCCCTAGTTTTAAGGGACTCTCTTCTAAAATATCAATTTCGGATACATGTTTTGATCAATACTCTTATATTTATTTTTATTTCACATACAGTGAATTTGGACATATAATATCATGACTATTTATATAGTAATTGTATTTATTTTCCTTATTATGTTCTTTAATTTAAATTTATTTTGGGTTTAAAAAGCTTTAAATGTGTTCTATATAAAATATTTATTTAATAGTTTTAAATACATTAATCTAAAATCTACCACCATATTATTTATCAAATTTTATGATTTATATATAATAAAATTAATTTATATGCAAATTTTCTTTTCCATATTTTTTTACCATTTTTGTGTCTCAAAACCAATTTTTTTTTTAATTTCCACATGGGTCACTTTTAACTCTATTTAAAACACATTGAAAAAATGTAGATTT
This sequence comes from Viscum album, assembly GCA_963277665.1. NCBI lineage: Eukaryota > Viridiplantae > Streptophyta > Magnoliopsida > Santalales > Viscaceae > Viscum > Viscum album. Next base: position 1,274,647,963 of record OY728146.1, read on the forward strand.
TTATCATTTATTATTGGAATGGATTTTCTCACCATTGTAATTATTCGATTTATATTATATTACGTTATGATTTATTTTGTTTTCTCAATGAAAATAAATTTCTCAATATTTAATTACTTTATAGTTTTTAAAGGTACATAAATTAAATGGTATTTTTTATTGTTTTAAAACAAATGTTTAAAGTGTTATTTTAAATGGTTTCTAATATATTTAAACATAATTTAATGAAAAAACATTATTCAAATCATTTTACAACTTATGGATAACAAAATCCTCATTCTTGTGTATGAGTGGACTACTAACTCCATAAATTAATGTGTTTCAATTTTCATCATCATCTCACAATACTAGTTATTATGATGAATTTAGTAATTTTTTTATGAAATTCACGGAAAAAATTATTTAGTAAATTTCAGATATTATGTAACTTCTTACCTTCCGACACATTAATAAATTATAACGTTGATCTTCAGTACATGTTGAATACTACCTCCCAGAATAGATGTGATTAATTTAACTGATACATATTTCTTGAGTTACTATAAAAATGCATTTGATGTATAAAAAGGATAATTATTTAATGATAATTATTTTATTAGGGAGGGAATAATGATCACTTAGACTATTGTTATCCTACCAAAATAAATTTTCAATTGTGAAATGAATGACCTAAAAACATGAAATACACTTAACCTATTAATAATTTAAATTTTTCATTGAAATATATGAAATAAGTTTTTTAATAATAAAGTAATAAACAAAGAAAAAGTAATAAAATAAATTATATAATAAGAATATGTATTTTATATTAAAGGTAAAAAGGACATACATAGTAATTCTGGACTCAATGAACATGGATACATAATTCAATTTCCATTCACTGGGTTATATATAAACATTATAGACTATTTTATCTGATGATTATGTACTAAAAGAATAGTAGTTATATTATGTTTTATTTCTTCATGTTTTTTGTTGTTTTAAAATGATACACATAGTCACATTATTGATTAAATTATAAATTCAATGATATGGTCTATGTTAGGATTAATCATCATAATATTGTTTCCTTGATACATGCCTTGTATTATGTACCTATATATATTTTTAAATGATTTATTTTCTTCATATTGAGTTATTTTATCATAAGTTACTCTTTAATCAAGATATTTAACATTCTTTTACTATCGTCTCTTTCATGATACATTTATTCAAATGTTATAAAGATTGAGAGGGTTTTTATGATCTCAATTTCAATTATTTAATAAAAAATTCATGTTATGAAATATGATATATTTTATATGGTTTATATACTACCCTAAGAATTATTTTAACATATTATCTCATTGAAATTAGTTGTTTTCCAAAATCGTGAATTTTTTATTGATTCAATGGAAGTTTCATTCAAGGAAAACCTACATTTAATGGGTTTCTCATCTCAAACATCCTTCTTTGAAACATATTTTGATTGATTCACCTATATTAATTTACATGATTTATATAATATATCAAGAAGTATAATATCATGACCCTTTTTGTAATCATCGAATTATATGTTTCTTCTATTATTCTTTCTTTCACATGGTTTTTAGTCTATAGAGTTTGTTGATGTTTTTTCTTTATATAATTTATTTATAGTTTTTAAATAATTTTATTTGAATTATTACCCCTTTTATTTATCTTCATTCAATAATGATCTTCTCTAAGAATATATTATTTAATGACGATATTTTCCATTATCATTGAATCTGACATACAAATACACGTCTTTTTTCTCAATATGGATTATGATGATTGTTTTAAGGATATTTTTTGGAAACTCTTTTTTTTATAGGAAAATAAAGTAATAATGAAAATAAATAAATTATTATAACATATTGATGATAAAAATGATATCTTCCTTGTATTATATTCATATATGATTCTTGCAAATAATTCTTGATGAAGAGTGAGATAATATAGAAAATGATTATAAAAATATAGATATAGATTATATTCATGCATGCTACATAGGAATTTTTGATCTTTGACCTTATTTTAACATGGTAATTTATTTTTATTTTTTAGTGATGGAATAATTACCTTAAGAATATAAAATATACAGATAATGTTCATTATTAAGTAATAGACAAGTAAAGTAAATAATTTTGTAAAATATAAATATAAATATAATTTGTAAGAATCATTGAGTTACATGAATTTTTTAGATAAATATAACATTACAGTGATATACTAAATTTTTTATTTTACTCTATTAATATCTTTCATTCATTAAAGTAAAACTATTTTTTCATGAATATAAAATTAATAGTAATTTATGTAATTTTTTATGGTAGGGTCATTATATTTGGTATCCATGGAGGCTTTAGATAATTTTAGAGAGTATAATTTTTACATGTCATTTTAAATTAAGAGTTATATATAACATTATGGGTTTATATATTTAAGCCTGATCATATTTTCAAAGACTTGAAATACCCTATGCATGTATTTTTTTAATGGTATTTTATTCTTATTAATGGTATTTTGGGAGATGTTTTATAAGGATTATGTACACTTAATTCTTATATGTATAATTAAATATAAAATGAAGAATTATTTTGGAATAATTATATTGCATTTTTTCAATCTCAGGTAAATTCTATATGATAAACATTGAGGTTATTATATAATTTATGAATTTATTTACAACATATGGTAAATTATTTATGGAATTATTAAATTTTAAACATGGAAGGTTTTGTTTAATTTTGGAAATTAATGTATTATTTCTTTTATATGAAGGCTTATTCATTTTGGGTTTTATCTTACCTTATATTTACTATTTTGGTTTTAGTTATGAAAAGAAGGAAAAAATTCAACTTATTATATACTACATGGGTAATCAAAACATGTTTATAATTCATTATGAATTAAATATTCATACACATATTTTGGAGTAAAATTTGAGATAAATTCAAAGACGGGTTGCGTAAAGGCCCAAACCTCTCTGGTCCATTCCTTTGTGAAAATATGGTGTTTGAGGAGTTCCGGGAGGTCAAGGTGACTCATCCCCAACACTTTTCTAGTTTTCCCTTTCTATGAACAGTAGCATCGGTGACCCTCGGTGAACAGTTCCAATGCTAGACAACTGTGAACAGTGCCAACAATGAGGTCTCATGGTAAACGCTCTTTCCTTTGAAAAATTTCCAATTCTATGAATAGTTCCATTAGGGAATAGTTATATCATAACCTCTGATGGTAAACTCTCTTTCTTATGCCAAATTTTTAGTTCTGTGAACAGTTCATTTAGTGAACAATTATATCAGTAACCTCTAACGGTTATCTCTCTTTCCTTTTCCAAATTGCTATTTCTATGAACAGTTCCATCATTGAACAGTTATATTAGTATCATATAATGGTAACCTCTCTTTACTTTTCTGAATTTAAATTTATATGAATAGTTTTATTGGTGAATAGTTATATTAGTAACCTTTTAAACTAACCTTTAATTTCTCTTCCAAATTTCCAATTATATGAATAGTTCTATCGGTGAAGAGTTCAATTGGTAACCACTAACGGTAACCTCTCTTCCCTTTACAAAATTTTCTTTTCTATGTATACATTCTTCAGTGAACAGTTCTGTCGGTAACCTGTAACGGTAACCTCTCTTTCCTTTTCCAATTTTCCAATTCTATGAACTTTTCTATCGATGAATAGTTATATCAGAAACCTCTAATGGTAAAATCTATTTCCTTTTCCAAATTTCCAATTCTATGAACAATTGTATCTGTGAAGAGTTCTATCGTTAACCTCTAATGGTAACCTCTATTTCCTTTTTCCAAATTTTCAATTCTATGAACAGTTCTATCGGTGAACAGTTCTATTGGTAACCTCTAACGTTAACCTCTATTTCATTTGACAAATTTCCATTTCTATGAACAGTTCTCTCGGTGAACAGTTGTATTAGTAACCTCTAATGGTAACCTATATTTCGATTCCCAAATTTCCAATTCTATGAATAATTATATCGGTGAATAGTTATTTTGGTAACCCCTAACAGTAGTTGTACAATGTTTCTATAATTGTAGGTTCACGGTGTTCTATCGGTGAGATTCTAACGGTGAGGTTCATGAACAGTGTTCTAACAGTGAGGTTCATGGACAATGTTCTATCGGTGAGTTTCATGAATAGTGTTCTTACGGTGAGGTTCATGAATAGTGTTATGATAGTGAGGTTTATGAATATTGTTCTATTAGTTTGGTTTTAATGTTGAGGTTCATGAAAAGTGTTTTTCATTTGGAAAATTTTGAGTGCGTGAATAGTGCTTCTATCTTCCTACATTTACACCCCATTAGCATTTTCCTTTTACGTAAAATTAATTTAAAGCCTATATTTAAGGAATCTAAGGATAATTCAAAGGATATATCTCCTATATTAACTATTCCTATGGATCATGATATTTTCTTACTTGATCTAACCACATGGTTTAATACGACCCCCTTTTATTGGGAAATCAAGCGTATATTAAATTTCTTCTCTATTAAATATTCTAAAAGGATGAGATATATTCCTCCCTAATTCTTCCTCTTTATTCTCGGCTAAGAGATGCTAGAACTTTTCATTCTATTATATAAGAGTTTCATAATCAAACTTACTCATATTATTAGTTCGCTCTGTTTTTTATGCAACCATGAAGTACCGATCAATCTTCGATATAAGGTATGTTTTATCATCGTTCATTTGGGGGTCATCTAATCATGTTTCTCCTTTCCATGTTATAGCATTTAATCTCAAATATTCTAATAGATTTCTCTTGGGGTTCAGTTGGTGTGGTCATACCATGGCATCTATGGGTGGATGTAGTTGTCGTGAGAGGAGGAGCGTGACCCGTTGTGTGGATAAAGAACTCCAAATACTATTTGTGGTAATAGATTCATTGCTTCTATTTTTTATGTGAAAATGTATTATTAGCATGCTTTATCCCATTAGAGGACAATTGAATTGACAAAATAAATATTTGATGCAGATAAATAAATTGATATCGATCATATTTTAATACATCATGTTTTGCTAGATTGTGTGATTTCTATGCTTGCTTCGTATATCTATTCTTTCTTCCCGGAAATTGGTAAAGAACATTAACCGTAATTAATTGATAATTGATTGGCTAATGAAAAAGAGGCATTTAATGAATCTATTTCTCCTTGTTGTAATTTGATGTTAATCAAAATGGTGCAGTAATAATGTTTAATTATTTTTGATAGCATATTGTTTCGGTTTCCAAAATATGGACCTACATATAATATATCGGATAATTAAAAATGGATTTTTTTTTTTATAATTACATGAAGGGTTCTGAGTTACCTTCTAGATTATTAATGGGCCAAGAGCCGAATTTTTAATGTAACACCCTGAGATTTTATGAAAAATATTCTTTTAAATTTCATTAATGTCTTGTGTTGTATGATACACCAAAAGGAGCTTTCACAACACGCATCCCTGACTTGGCTTTCATTACACGTAATCACGACCTTCCACGATAGTGTGTGTTGTACGCAATACCGAATTTCGCTAAACAACGATATGTTATATAAACTAGCCATTATGAATAGTAATACCCACTTTTTGAAATTTTATAAATATTATCTTTCCAAATGGACTTCATTTTTGGATTCGGAATATCGAAATTAGCCTAGGGTGAATTTTCGGTATTTTTCAAAAAACTTTCAATGTTTGATTAATAGTGAAAACACTGGGTTACAATTCAAAAACTGACATTTTATTTAAATAATTATTTATTTTATTTAAATTTATTTTAGGTCAAAATTGTCACATAATACCAATATAAGTTCAATGAAATTCATTAGAGTCATTTTATAATAATTTTAGAAATATAAAAATATTATTGAACTTTTGACCGTCTTTTACCCACCTCCTAGGAGAATTTGCAAATTTTCATAAAACATAATTTTACCACTTTTGAGAATGGAATTTCAAAAAACTGAGAGACATGGTTGATATCATTAAGTAAAATGTGGTTCAATGAGAATAAAATAATTTTTGGTGAATAATAACTTTTTACTTTTATTTATCGCGGTTAAAAGTAAATAGGGTAATTAAGGGTAAATATGATATTATTATTACCCTAACACATGTCTTAATTATATTGGATAAGTTTAATTCGACCAAAAACAACCTTAGGAATAATATATCACCATTTAGGCCCACTTGGATTAGATTAGGACATTTATTATTAATTTATTTAAAGAAGGGTTAAAATAGTTAAATTCAATGTTTAATAAACAAATAATTTTTAATATATGGTTATACATAAGATAAATTCTCCTATAAATATTCATTAGAAAGTTAAAAATATTTACTACATAATGGTATTTTATTTGTCATTTTTAGACATTAAATATTATAATATATTTATGACACAAAGATGATTGAGTAATTATCTTATTAATGAAAAATTGACATAACTGATGTTATAAATACCCAAATAAATGTAATTTGTGACATGTTATTTTTTTTAGAAAAGTGGTGACATGAACTAGTTTCCCAATTCATGCCCACTAGAGAAATTTATTAAAATCAAAAAAAGTTGCGTTACAAAATCGAGGTGTAAAGAACTTACACGACCAGGGAGTAATCGGGGGTACATGATAAAGAAACTCAAATATACCAAAGCAAAATGTTGCAGCCAGCCAGTAATAGATCTCCAGAAAAATGTAGAGCCTTCAATCAAGATCATCCATTCTGGCGTTGACTCCAATCCAAGACTTCAGCAGCCTCATTAAACTGATCATCAACCAGAGCAAAATGCATATCATTTCCAAGCAGCATCCAGATTAACACATCATGCTCGAAAGAAAACATCCATTTCGAAACAGCATGCTAGAGATTCAAGAAGAAATCCATCCAAACATCATCCAGATGCACTCATAATGCTTCAAGGAGTTTCAAGTAGATGACCGCATAAACAAACAGAAGATGAGCAATCTAATCTTCAACAGCCAGCTACCACAAAAAGTCAAACATTAAGATCTTTAAAAACATCTCATCAACCAAGCTGTCCCGCAACCACAGGTGCAAAGTAAGTCCAGCATCATTGAAACAGTATGGCGCAAGACAGTAACAGAAATAGCAGAGAAGCACTGTGGATCCATATCTGGATTCTGTATCCTTCTCCAGAACCTGAAAACAGCATGAATTACAACCATGCGGAGCAGGGTAAAAAAGTAGAAAGAGGTCATCTTGCTTCTATAGTATCCTTTCCATAGCCGTCAAATATACAAAAGGCATACTGATCAAACCAGGAAATCAGAAAACTTAATACCAGCACTATAAGCAGATAGAGAAAATCTTCAAAATCAACTAGTGTCCAGGCAAGAACAAGCTGGTGGTTTAGAAAATCCAGACCTTGTGGAGTGTTAACAGTAGGATAGGGAGAGGTTTTAAGGACCTCACTTCTCAACCATTCAACATCAGTCATAAGGAACAACAACTTCAGGCCAGTACCAAGGAATTCTGTACAAGCCTCAGCTCATACTCAATCAGAATGCCATTAACCAGAGCAGAACCGGTTCCATGAGAGAAGATAAAACTCAGTAGCTCAGCAGCAAACCAGAATAAATAAACCCAGGACAACTGCAAAAAAACTGAAATAACAATCTGCAGACCAGAGTAAAAACCCATTAGAGAATGATCCATGAATGTGGCCTCAAATAGACCAAAAGAGAGCAACCTCTTAATGAAAATCCTTTGAATTGATGGCAATCAGTAAATCTGGAGAAAGAGACAGAAAACTCCAAAACAGGGTTAATGAAGACAAAAGCATCAAACAGGTCAGATTCAATTTTATTTGCTGTTCATCCTTGAATTTTCAATGGAGATGGATCTTTTAATATAATGATATTGCTCCTTTGAAATCTTACCTTCCTGAAGCTCCTATTGAGCAATCTGCTGTTGCGTATCCATATGCTTGATCCATTCCTGAAGATCATGTTCATCAAAATGTGGCGAAAACTAGTACAGAACAGTACTAGAGAGTGATTCTTGAGGCTTATCCTGAGGATCATTAGCAGGTTCTGATTTGGGCGTCTCAACTTGAGTATTCTCTTGGGAAGTTTCTACATGCTCACCTTTAGAGATGTCCACTGATCTAGTAACAATGGTACGTTCTATGTTTGAGTAGTCTTTGCGTCTTCTAGTTTTTCTTGGATGTGGAGTGATGAAACCATCCTCATCAACCAAAGGTTTTTTACCTTTTTTATCCATATTATTTAAGAAATATTCTTCCATCTGAATAGGTTGGTCAGCTTCCTCAGCAATGGAGTCTAATACATCATGATCCTCTTCCCCTGAATTTTCATTAGGTACAGCGAAATCCTTTTGTTCTTGAAGGGGAAGGGGATTCTGAGGTTCAGTTTCCTTATAAGCACTAGAGTGGTGGGATCCAATAGGTTCAATCCTAGAGGGAGTAATCATATTTTCAATAGCCGCATTAGTAAAATCTGGAAGTTGATTTACAGAATTGTGAGCATGATCCAATCCACTCGCGCAAACTTTTATATCAACTAGAGCCTTATGTCCTTTTGCAACCCAGGTAGGTTTTTTCACCTTGGGGCAGCCCTGATTCTTGCTACAGAAATTAGGGGGATGGCCAAGCCTGAGACAGTTATGACAATAATCTGGAAATCTCTCATACAGAATCTCCTGAGAGAAACCAAGTTTACCGCTCTGAATCCAAATATGTGAAGGCAAGTGTTTTGAAACGTCCACTTCAACACAAATTCTTGCAATAGAAGTCCTAGAAAGTGACTTTGTGGCAGAATCAAGTCTCATTGGATTACCAATGAGCTTAGCAATAGGAAACAAAGCATTTTGGTTAAAGAGGTGCAATGGCAGTTCAGGAAAACCCAACCAGAGTGGCACAACCGGTGATTCGATGTGCGGATCAAAATCTGGATCCCATTTTAAAACTTTCATAAAACAACCACCAAAATACCATGATCTATGGACCCATAATCTATAATATTCCACTTCAGTCCGGAATCTAATGATTATATGAGTAGAGTTTAGGAGCCCTAAATTGAAACCCGAAAATCCCATGGATTCAAGCGCAGAACGAAGATATTTCAGAGAAGGCTTTCGATTCGTGAATTTGCCAATGAGGGAAAAGCGCAAATCTAAGGTTTGGCCAAAAGACTTATATAAGGTTATATATATTAATAATAAACAACTTGGGCTTCGTTTGTCTTGTTATAGTAAGTTTATTAACCTTATAGTGTAAGAACACAAAAAGACACGGTAAAAGTAAAATTATCTAACTTAAAGCTTAATCTAAATGATAAGGTTAAAATAGTAAAAAAAACCTGTCCAAATTCTTTTGGATGAGAGTATTTCGACCCATCCCCATATTTGCTTCAAAATAATTCAATTTGGTTATATTTAAAAATGAATATTGATTTATAATAAAATAATATTTTTTGTTATTCCAAAGGTTCCTGTCTCCTCCCTTATAAAAGGGCACCTACACCCTCTCTTACTCACACCAATTTAAGCCTTTAAGCTCAGCCAAACTCTGCCCAGTTTCCTTCTAGACATCCCTAGAAACATCCTTGAAGTCCTGGTCTTCTTCAAAGACCAATTTTAGTACCCTAAGCGGAGGATTCAGAGAGGCGTGTCAAAGAAGAGGTAATATCTCTTACCGATTCTTTCAATTTTATTTCTTCGTAAACAAATTATTATTTAGTTTTTTCATTATGAAGTAATAACATAAGTATCCCTCATATTCAGATATGTTTTTATAAATATGAAACAACCCTATTTCACCTTCTATCCATCCTACAAAAAACAAAATCACTGCGCGTGCCTACGTACGGAATACCGTCTCCACGCCGTGGTGTAATCTGTTTTCCACCAACACCTTACATGGTTGGGTATAAATGGTTTAAATAATAACTATATATGTTTATTATAACATCATAATTATTCTTATATATTATACCATCCACTACAATTCTATAATAATGGGAACGATATCATCACTCGTGCGTACGTACGGACTATTGTCTCCACGACGCGGTGATATTCTTACTCCATGTTAACCATACATGAATGATCATAAAGTTTATACAATGAATAATAATGAAATATATGAAATAATAATTCTACTGGATTTATGTATATATATATATATATATATATTTTTATGTCATCTATTTAGTTTCATTCAATTCAATAAGGAAACGAAAACAACGTTCATGCGTACATATGACCTACCGTCTCCATGAAAGGTGTATTTCATTACTTTTATCGATCTATAATATATATGTATATGATGAATATATATTATATATAAATCATGTTTTACATTCTGGAATTATGTAAATCAGGATATAAGTAAAAATTTCATGAACGATAAGTTGAAACACATACGATAAATGAAATGATTTTATCCAAAATGCTACTTTAACATTGAATTTACAGAATAACGGGTAATATAAAGTCATAAGTGAAACATATAGGATATCATAACAATGAATATGATTATGTAATAAGTCAATGGCGTTATTTAAATCATTATATAGGAGGTTCGGATCCATACGAAACATATTGGACCTAAGGTAAGGGATAATTTTGCAAATCTCATTTTTATCTGAGATGGCATATACGTAAGTATTTACTGGGGTTATTGTAATCATCCATGTACATGTTTTCTAAAAGTGTTATTATGTATGTTTAAAGTACATTTTACCCATTTATACTTTTACTACATGGTATTTAAGGAATCTTTCTTTTATTTACATTACTAGGTACTTTTTTATCTTTTCTGGAAAAAGTACAAGAAGAATGTTTTTTTTAAATCTAATACAGCATGAAAGGATTTTTACAGTTTTTATAAAGCCTTATTTTTATGATGATTCCTCTATAATACTTTATGAATATTTTCAACAAAATACTTTTCATTTAATATTCCATGGAATTTTGTGAAAAGAAAATGATTTTGAATAAGAAAGGATTTTTTCCTCAAGAATTCATTTCAAATGTTTTATCAAAACCATTTTCCATCTAAGATGAAATTATTTTCATATGTGTATGTTTCAAGTATAATTTCTCGATGATTTTAATGGTTTCACTTTTCTTATGATGAAATGTTATCCATTTTTTTATATGGATTGTGTTATGATAGGATGATGTTTATGAAACCCAATTTTATTCTTTGGGTTATGATGAATGATTTATGTTTATGTTGTGGCACAAGTAAGAATGATTTCATTATGATATGGGTGGGACCTATATCTCCCTACAATGCGTTGGGTAATGATTTATATCTCATGAGATAGAAATGGATGGAATGGTATGTTAATCCGGTTCAGTGTTACAGGACTGAAATGAGGAGTGAACTCGATTCAGAAAGGGACATTGTCCACTGAGATGGTCTTGGCAGCAATTCCTTGGCTACTATGGAAATCATAAAATGTGCTGAATGGTTTCCAAAATTACATGTTTTTTCCCATTATATTTTATCATGGTTTATGTTCTTTTATTATATATTCCTTACGTACTTCCACGATTTATGTCTTTGCTCAAGATTTTGATGTATAAATTTCATGTTCATGTTTTTGATTCCAAATGTTTATGGATTGTTTTACATTATCTATGTTTTCCCTTACTGAGAATTTGAGCTCACCCTTTTTATGTTTTATTTGCCCCAGGAAAAAAAGAAAGGTTTTAGGTAAGGATACAATAAGGGGAAGATCGTTATGGGAGTTTTTGAAGATATTTCAACATGATTAGAAGTTTATATTCCATGTTTCAAAAGACACTAAATTATTACGGTCCTTATGTGTCTATTTTCATTATGTATTAAATATTCCGCAAAAGTAATATAATATCAATGTACGTCAAGCTTCGGGTCTCTACAGTTGGTATCAGAGGAAAGGTTTAGTCATCCTTTGGAAACTAGGATATGAAAATGTTAGTGAGATCCCTAGAGATAATTATATAGTATGTCTTGGGATGTCCCTTAGGATAAGTATACATATAGGATATAGTCCTAGAACTACAGTAACGATATTAGAACTTAAAATAAGATGTTAGATATTGAAGGTACTCCCCCATTATTAAGTTGTTTTCCCTAGCATGATTTTTTCCTCTCACACTATTCTTTTTGGGTTTTAGACAATGGCTGGAACCCGAAGGAACCGTGTTGATCAATGTAATGGAAAATGCAATGATTGTCCTTTTGAACATACAAATGTTATAGGAGATGGAGTGAAAAATCTTATTTCTATACTTACACAAGCTATGAATCACTCTGGACTTCCAAATGAGCAGATAAGGGAACAATATTCTATTGAGTCCTTCATGAGGCAACATCCACCTTATTTCTGTGGGTCTTCTGATCCACCTGTTGCTGAAAAATGGATCAGCACCACTGAAAAGATATTTTTAGTTGTTCAATGTTCTAAACATGATAAAGTCATCTTAGCAGTATATCGTTTGGAAGGAGAAGCTGATCAATGGTGGAATCTTATCAAGAATACGAGTCCAATAGATGAAATTGAGTCCATGGAATATGACGAGTTCAATAACTTATTTTTCAATAAGTACTTCCCTCGTATTTTCGAAAAATGATGTAGAAGGAGTTTCTTGAACTAAAGATAAAGGATGATGAATCTGTTAGTATATACGAAGCAAATTTTACAAGGCTTGAAAGGTATGCATCTATCATTATCATCCAACCTGAAAGTAAAGTTGATCGATTCTTCAGTGTCTTAAAACCAAATCTTCGAACGACGTTATCTATAAGAGACTTTAGTAGCTATGAAGAAATTGTGCTTTGTGCTATCAAGGTAGAAATGGAAGTTGGTGTTATTTATCCATCTCATAGTTTTGACAAAAACAAAAGATGGAGTTTAAGGAGAAATATCAGAATAATGGTGAAATGAAGACGAATGTTTCCTTATACTCAAAGTGTGGAATGAAGAATGGTGGAGATTTTCTTAAAGGGACTATAAATTAATTTATGTTCGGAAAAGAAGGTCATCGAGCAGCTCGGTGTTGAAGTAATTGAAAAGGTTTGCTAATGGTGTGGAAAAGACAAGACTGCAGAGAATGTGCCACCAACAGTTCAATGCTTTATGTGCAATGAAATGGGGCATTATGCTAATAAATGACCTAATCCAAGGGTTAATGATGATCGAAATGAGAAACCAATTAAGGAAAAAGACAAAGGGAAGTCACATGAGATCACTTATTGCGATGTTGAATATTACAATGATGTGGTGGAATGATTATGTTTTAATGTAATGGGATTCCAAAATAATGTTATATATAGTATCATGGAATATTGGAATATTTATGTATTTGTATATTGTGGTTTTCAATAATTTTATGGTACCGGTAACCATGGAAAGTGATTGAGATATTTTTGGAAAGAAGGCGTTATGCGCATAATGAAGGGATAAGGAGAAAATGAAATGCTTGACAGTATTCATGGGCTCATTACTGATATAAGGTAATAATTATATCATGGTTTGAGTATATATAATATTGTGGTTTTGGTATGTGGAAAGAGTTAACTTTTGACAACACTCATGTTTTCACTAAGATTCAATGGGTATTCATTTCTCAAGAAAATACATGATTAATGCCTTTGAATGTTTGGAATGTGACCAACAAGACATATCTCATGATATATGGGGATCAACGATGGTGTTAACATGTTTGTTATATGATCTCTTTGGTAATCGTTTTCACTATAATATGAGATGGGACAACATTATTTTGGATAAGCCTAATGATTGGAAAGGATTATGTTGGAAATAAGTTAGTATTGTTTAAGGATAGACCATTTTTAGATATTATTGATGGGATGTTATAGTAATGTAGTTTTAGAAAAAGGAAAACCTGCAGGATGAGCGATAGCCCATCGCGTCGGACAAGGCTATGGGAATCGAACCCACAACCGACGTGCGACAAGCCTTTATCGCCTACCAATGGCCTACAGGAAGTACATGGTTAGTATAATCTAGTTTAATTTTATTAATTGGTATGATAGATGAAGTATATGTACATTTTGGAACGATATACGATAGATGGACTTATGTATATAACTATTGCTAACCTTTTGATTAAGACAGATGGAATGACCCATCATTCTATCACATGATCTGTTAACACTACACGAATGACAAATCCAACTTCATTTCATTATGAGATAATGTGGAAATTGTTCAAGGCACAAACAATGGTGAGATTATATCGAAATAAAGTAGGTATTTCTTCTAATTCAAAATTTTCATCTTTAGGAAAATGATATTGAAAACCAAAAATGTTGTCCTAGTGCTCTTATATCTGATGTATCAGATGGTACCTTAGATCATCACAAATGTATGGCCTTATGATTTATGGCTTTTTCATATCCATGTTCTCTACCACTCTCCATTAGAACTTGATGGTTAGATTTTTCTTCTGTATCCATATTTTCACTTATGTTCTCCTATGTGGAAACCTAGTGATTAGATAATTTGGGTAAGTGTTACATTTCATACTTTAGTTTTTAAAGCCATGTTTCGGTGTTCCTTTTTACAATGTGGGTTTCTATTAAAGAAACTTTCGAGTATTAAACCATTTATAACCCTGACAAATTTCGAGGGCGAAATCCATTTTAAGGGGGGAAGAATGTAACACCCCGAGATTTTATGAAAAATATTTTTTTTAATTTCATTAATGTATTGTGTTGTACTATACACCAAAAGGATCTTTCACAACACGCATCCCTGACTCGGATTTCATTACACGCAATCACAACCTTCCACGATAGCATATGTTGTATGCAATACTGAGTTTCGTTAAACAACGATATGTTATATAAACTAGCCGTTATGAATAGTAATACCCACTTTTTGAATTTTTATAAATTTTATCATTCGAAATGGACTTCATCTTTGGATTCGGAATATTAAAATTAGCCTAGGGTTAATTTTTGGTATTTTTCTAAAAACATTCAATTATTGATGAATAGGGAAAACACTGGGTTACTATTCAAAAATCGACTTTTTATTTTATCAATTATTTATTTTATATAAATTTAATTGAGGTCAAAATTGTCACATAATACCTATATAAGTCCAATTTAATTCATTGGATTCATTTTATTACAATTTTAGATATATAAAATTTTTATTGAACTTTTGACCGTCTTGTACCCACCTCATAGGAGAATTTGAGAATTTACATAAAACATAATTTTACCTCTTTTGTGAATGGAATTTCGAAAATCTGAGAGACATGGTTGATGTCAGTAAGTAATATGTGGTTCAATGAGATGAAAATAATTTTTTGTGAATAGTAACTTTTTATTTTTATTTACCACGGTTAAAAGTAAAAAGGGTAATTAAGGGTAAATATGATATTATTATTACCCTAACACATGTAATAATTCTATTGGATATGTTTAATTCGACCAAGAACAACCGTATGAATAAAATATGACAATTTAGGCACACTTGGATTAGATTAGGACATTTATTATTAATTTATTTAAAGAAAGGTTATAATAGTTAAAATCAAAGTTTAATAACTAAATCATTTTTAATATACAGTTATACATAAGATAAATTAAACTATAAATATTAATTAGGAAGATAAAAATATTTCTTAAATAA
The DNA here is from genome assembly GCA_963277665.1 of Viscum album. NCBI lineage: Eukaryota > Viridiplantae > Streptophyta > Magnoliopsida > Santalales > Viscaceae > Viscum > Viscum album. The sequence continues at coordinate 1,274,663,628 of OY728146.1, forward strand.
ATGTATTTTATTTGTAAATCTAAGACATTAAATAATTTAATTTATTTTTGACACAAAGATGATGCAGTAATTATCTTATTAATGAAATATTGACATAATTGATGTTATAAATACCCAAATAAATGTAATTTTAGACTTTTTATGAATTACACTAATTTTCTTGGTTAATATGACATGTTAGTATTGATTTAATTATCTTTGTTAGAACTAATAATTCTGTTATGATTTTCACAAAAATCAATTACTAAATAGTGTCAAAATTGACATAAAATAGTTTTTAAAACAAATATTATAATATTAATTGTTATTTTATTCTTAAAAATCTATGTATCGGCCCAAATGCTTAGATAAGGTTATATTTATTAATAATAAACAACTTGGGGTTCTTTTGGCTGGTTATAGTAAGTTTATTAACCATATAGTTAAGAACACAAAAAGACACGGTAAAAGTAAAATTATCTAACTTAAAGATAAATCTAAATGATAAGGTTAAAATAGTATACTAAATTTGTCCAAATTCTATTTTATGAGATTATTGCGACCCATACCCATATTAGCTTCAAAATAAATCAATTTGGAGCTACTTAAAACCGAATATGGATTTATAATAAAATAATAATTTTTTTTATTCCAAAGGTGCCCCTCTCCTCCCTTATAAAAGGCCACCTCCTCCCTCTCTTCCTCACACCGATTTGAGACTTTAAGCTTGACCAAACCCTTCCCATTACCCTTCTCAACTTCCCTAGAAACATCCTAGAGGTCCTGGTATTCTTCAAAGACCAATTTTAGAACCCTAGGAGGAGGATTCAAATAGGCGTGTCAAAGAAGAGGTAATATCTGTTACCGATTCTTGCAATATTCTTTCTTATTTATCTTCTTATTCTTTAGTTGTTTCATTATTAAGTAATACCATAAGTATACCTCATATGAAGATATGTTATTATAAATATTAAACAACCATATTTCACCATCTATCCATCCATCAGAAAACAAAATCTTTCGCGCATGCGTACGTACAAAATACCGTCTCCACGCCGTGGTGTAATCTGTTTTCCACCAACACCTTACATGGATGGGTATAATGGTGTAAAGAATAACTATATATGGTTATTATAACATCATAATGATTCTGATATACTATATCATCCACTCCAATTCTATAATTATGGGAACGATATTATCGCTTGTGCGTACGTACGGACTACCGTCTCCATGACGTAATGATATTCATTATCCATGTTAACCATACATGAATGATCATAAAGTTTATATAACGAATAATAATGAAATATATGAAATAATAATGCTACTATATTTATTTATATATATATATATGTATGTCATCTATTTAGTTTCATTCAATTCAATAAGGAAACGAAAACATCGTTTATGCGTACGTACGACCTACCGTCTCCATGAACGGTGTATTTCATTCCTTTTATCGATATATAATATATATTTATATGATGAATATGTATTATATATAAATCATTTTTTACATTCTGGAATTATGTAAATCAGGATATAAGTAATAATATCATGAACGACAAGTCGAAACACATACGATAAATGAAATGATTTTACCCAAAACGCTACTTTAACATGGAATTTACAAAAGAACGGGTAATATAAAGTCATAAGTGAAAAATATATGATATCATAACAATTAATATGATTATGTAATAAGTCAATGACATTATTTAAATCATTATACAGGAGGTTCAGATCCATACGAAGCATATCAAACCTAAGGTATGGGATAATTTTGCAAATCTAATTTTTATCCGAGATTGCTTATACGTAAGTATTTAATGGGGTTATTGTTATCATCCATTTCCATGTTCTCTAAAAGTTTTTTTATGTATGTTTAAAGTCCTTTTTACCCATTTTTACTTTTACAACATGGTATGTAACAAATCTTTCTTTTGTTTACGTCACAAGGTACTTTTTTGACTTTTCTGGAAAAAGTATGAGAAGAATGTTTTTTTTAAACTTAGACGGCATGAACGGATTTTACGGTTTTTTATAAAGCATTATTTTTATGAATATTCCTCAAAAATATTTTATGACTATTTTCAACAAAATTATTTTCATTTAAAATTCCATGGAATTTTTTGAAAAGGAAATGATTTTGAAGAAGAAGGGATATTTTCATCAAGAATTCATTACAAGTGTTTTATCAAAACCATTTTCCATCAAAGATGAAAATATATTCATATGTGTATGTTTCAAGTATATAGCCTCTATGATGTTAATGGTTTCACTTTTCTTATGATGAAATGATATACATTTTTTATATAGATTATGTTATGATGAGATGATGTTTATGAAAACCATTTTTATTCTTTATGTTATGATGAATGATTTGTATTTATCTTGTGACACAAGTAAGAATGATTTCATTATGATATGGGTGGGGGCCTATATCTCCCTCTAATACATTTGGTAAATATTTATATCTCATGAGATATACATGGCTGGAATGGTAAGTTAATCTGGTTTAGTGTTATAGGAATGAAACAAGGAGTGAACTCGATTAAGAAAGGGACTTTGTCCACTATGATGGTCTTGGCAGCAATGCCTTGGCTACTATGGAAATCATAACATGTACTGAATGGTTTCCACAATTACATGTTTTATTCCCATTATATTTTATCATGGTTTATGTTCTATTATGATATATGCGTTATGTACTTCCACGATTTATGTCTTTGCTCACGATTTTGATGTTTAAATTTCATGGTCATGTTTTTGCTTCCAAATGTTTATGGATTCTTTTACGTTATCTATGTTTTCCCTTACTGAGCATTTGAGCTCACCCTTTTTATGTTTTATTTGCCCCAGGAAAAAAAAGGTTTTAGGTAAGGAAACAAAAAGGGGATTATCGTAAGGGAGTTGTTGAAGATATTTCAACATGATTAGAAGTTCATATTCCATGTTTCCAAAGACACTAAACTCTTACGGTCCTTGTGTATCTATTTTTGTTATGTATTAAGTATTCCGCAAAAGTAATGTAATGTTCATGTACGTCAAGCTTCGGCTATATACATTTAAAAAGATTTTTTTTCATAATTAGCGTGTTGTGATGTGCTCATGGTGGGTTGTTGTGATATGTGGGGCATGGAGACTTTTGGTAACTGCAGAAAATTACACCTAGGGTGGCGAGATGCACCAGTTCACGCATGTGGCTATCAGGGAGGACTCCAGGGAAGATATAATGGGATGGGTATGATTGTGGGATGCATGTAATTTATTTTTTGGTTGATTATATATTTTACATTTCCCCACTCCCTAAGGTAGTTGTTCTTTCGTACCCTTCTTCTAAAAGGGGTGAAGACACGTAGTCTATTCTAGGTAATTTTTGGGTTTAGCTTCTCAATGGAGAATGGGTCTACACTCATTCAATAGGTGAAAAAGACTTGACGGGTAGTTTATCTACTCACCGTTTTGAGACCCCTTGTGTTTAGTATCATATAATGTTTTTGAATAATTCCTGGGAATTTGGAAATGTACTACTATAGATAAATAATTAAATAAATGATTTTAACCCATGGGGTAGAATTTTTCTGGAACATAATGATAAGGTTGTAATTTTAATGGTATAGTGGACTTTGGGTGTGATGATAATGAAATTTAATATGGAATTTTTATTAGTTAATTAATGATTAATGAATAAATTAATTTAACGTGCAACTGATAAAAAGGGAATGAAATAATGTATTAAATATCATTAATAGGTTCTGTGATTATAGGATATCTAGTCTTAAAAGTAGCATCCCAGAGTCTGAGAGATGTTAGCTGGTGTTGAGTCTATGACCTAGTTACTACCATAGTGTGGTTGTGAGGTATATTATATTCTATAGTTTTTGTGTTTCGATATGATACTCCACCCTTTTTGTAAGGGAAACTGACACCCTAGTGATTCTGAGCCCTGTGGGTGTTTTCCCCAAAATTCTTGTGGGAGGATGATTGGCTGACTTCCCCCTTTAAACCTAATATCTTCTATTGAAAGTTACTTTTGTTGTTTGACACATCAGTTAGTTTTATTTAATATGTGTGTAGAGGGATTTAATGGATTATGTTTATTCACACACATATATTCTGGATATAGTTTCTAATGGACTAATATAGGGGTAACATGTATAAGTTGTGATGGATTATGGATCCTTTCTCGGTGTATGGGTTGTAATGGCATTAGGTATAATACCTTATTTATAATACACATTCTCCGGGTAGTGGTGGTTCTCAAAAACTACATGGTTAATTTTCTTACATGGACGTGGTGGTTTTGTTGCACGAGGTCCATGTTGTGGTGCTTCATCCTGGTGTCTGTGGGAAAGCCTTTTTGGAGATAGATGCCAAGGAAGTTTGACTTTTGAGAAAACAAGAAAACTAGTGGGGAAGTAGTAGAGAGGTACCATTTATATTATTTATTATATGATATATTTATGTATGGGTTACATAGTGAGAGTATCCATGGTGAAGATGGGAACTTGGTATACATGTTTAGGTAACGAGTTTGTTTCAATTGTTGTTCACTGTGATTCAACATGCTTAGTTGAATTTTTCATGAGAGTCTTTGGGGAGGATCCTACATTGTAGATAGTCATACTCTCCCTTTGTATATATATAATCTGTTTTCAGGTCACTTGGAGCAGGTTGGGGATCTGGATGGTGTTTAGTAGCTTGGGGTTACAGGAGCTGTTCGGGCTTGTGCTTGCTGCTATTTTACATTCTTTTTGGTACTTGCAGTTTTTTTCCATTTAGTTGTAGCAGTTTTGCATTAAAATTTCATATGTTTACTTTTTATTTCTTTTATCATACTGGTTGATTTGGAGTTGGTTAGGGTCTATCTTATATCTCTCTTCTCTATGTGTTCTCATAGAGGGGAATGCCTTCCATTTCTGTGTTTTTTGTACCCTCTGTGCTAGTCTCCATCCCGAGGCCTACTGAAGGCGGGACCCGGGGGTCATTATCTCCCTTCTCACATTGTCGGCCCTGGAGGGGTACACATTGTGGGGATGGGGTCATGAAAGAGTGGTATTAGATGTTGTTTGTGGGATATGATAGAGATTGGAGTAAGGAAATGGTGAGGCTTCATGGGTTGGTAGGGAAATCATGTCATTCATTATTAGAAATTGATGTAAACACTAGAGACTGGCTGAGACATAGGCATTTAGGCCCCCCTATGATCTGATGTATGGACTTTTTAGTTTATAATGGCTACTAAACAAGGTGATACTAGATTCAGGGTAGAGACCTAGGATAGGATCATGCATCAATCTTCTTTGAGCAGAAAATGTCTAACAGTTTGTTCCAGAATATCACCGCAGAGTAGAGGTTGAAGACGACGACACATAGAGGAAGACACTCTGAGAGTTTCTATACTAGTTCATGTAGAAGTGCGAGGAATCCATTTCAGATGCAGTCACGAGAGACTGGTTTGAGGAGGTTGATATAGGATTAAGTTTGAAATGTGCTCGGAAGAAGCATTGGGTGTCCTTGGTTGTGACGATGTTGCGTGGAGCAGTGAGGCAGTGGTGTTTCTTGTTCCTCGGGGATTGTGAAAAGTCAGCGATCTCATGGGAGGAGTTCTAAGACCAGTTTAATGTGGAATTTCTTTCTTCAACTGTAAAGGCGTCTAATTTCCAGAATCTTTTACCCTTCAACATGGGAGCTCTAGAGTTCAAGATTTTGGAATATGTTTCAGAAGCCTTTTATCATATTCTTCGGACCGGTTTCCATATGAGGAGGCCAGTGCGAGGCATTTCGAGGAGGCTTTGAATCCAAGGATCCATCTCCTAGTCACCCCATTTTTGTTGAAGACATATCTTGTGGTGCGAGTGAGGGCAGAGGTTTTATAGAGGACTTTGGATAGAACAATATCATCGCGATAGGGGAGTCATTGTGATTCCTCACGATGCAGATCTGTGGTCCGGGGTTCCCAGTTTTTAGGGCAGAAGAGTTAACATTCAGCCAGTGGTAGGTCCCAGTCCATAACATCTAGTTTCTCCAGAAGTAGCAACTCTGAGGCCTATGTCAAGGGATCAGTCACTTGGTTTTATTGTGGTGGTCGTGGTCATCAACAGCGGGAGTGCCCGAACATTCAGATCAGTCATTGGGAACCAGGTTCTATGCTCCAGGTTCCTCCGTTGAGGCAGTTCTAGCTGAGGCAGCAAAAGAAGGTTGCACGTTCTTTAGATCATCACAGGGTAGATGGAGTAGGCAAAGGACAACCCCATGTTGTTCCCCATCTTCATAGAGCAGAGCGTGACCGTGGTGGTGGTCGTCATCAGGGTCAGAGAGGTAATAGAAGAGGTCGTTTTCAGCTTCATGCTCTAGCATTGTATGCTCTAGGCGAGCCAGACGTCGTTTGGGGTAACCTTTTATTATTTTTTTACCTTGGTGTATTACTTGTTTGATTTAGGAGTGATACACTTCTTCATATCACATACCCTTGTCCATGCTTTTTGACTTGAGGTACAGAGGCTTCCAGTGCCCTTGGTGTTTACTATGCAATTTGGTGGTCGATATGACTTGTTTGAAGTATGTAGAGACAGTGAGCTAGGTTTGGGGCAACACTGCTCTTGGGTAGGATTCTTATGTTTACGAATACAACCATATGATGTCATCCTCAGCATGGATTGGTTGAATTCAGTGTAGGGTATCATGGACTGCCTCAAGAATAAGGTAGTTTTCTTTTGTGCGAATGGAGAGTCGGTATTGTTCATTGGCGAGAGAGATCCACATATGGGTCATAACTGTGTTTTGTCCTTGTCATCCATGATGGCCAAGATGATGTTGAGTTCATCAAATGTTTAGCTGTTGTCTTATATTAGGGTCATAGAAGAGTACATTGATTTCTATCTAGAAGAGGTTGTAACATTTCCCCATTGACCAGAGATCGAGTTTGGGATCAAGATACAACTAGTAGTGTCTTCTATCTATATGTCTCTATATAGTATGGCCCCTTCTGAGTTACTAGAGCTACGTGTATAGATTGATGGTCTGCTACTGTGCAGTTTTGTTCTGCCATGTGTGTCACCATGTGGTGCACCAGTTTTGTTCGTGATGAAGGATGACGACAGTTTATGGTTGTGTTTCGATTATCATCGCTTAAAAAAAGTGTCAATAAAGAATCCATTTCCTCTTCCACAAATTGATTATTTATTCGATCAGCTGAAGGGTTCCAGTTGGTTCTCAAAGATCGACTTCTGGTAAGGGTATCATCAGATGCGTGTGAAGGATGAGTACATCTCGAAGACTACATTTTGTGGTCATCATTGGAATTATGATTTCGTCGTAATTCCATTCAGTGTGACGAATGCTCCGGAAGTGTTCATGTTATTAATGAATGTTGTGTTCTGCGAGTTCCTAGAGAATTTCTTGGTGGATTTAATAGATGAAATACTTATGACTCCACATATAAGGAGGAGAATACAGAGCATCTACAAGCTATTTTGATATTTCTTCATCAACATAAACTGTTTGGAAAGTTGTCGAAGTGTGAGTTTTGGGTTCGAGAAGCCTGTTTCGTGGGGAATGTTGGGTCCCAATAGGGTGTAACTCTAGATCCATCGATGATAGAATCAGTTGTGTCTTGGGAAACCCCCAAGACAGTGTTAGAGGTGTATATTTTTCTTGGTCTCTCATGCTACTACAAGAGGTTTGATTCCAATTTCTCATGAGTTTCAAATCCTATGACCAATTTGGCCGGGAAGGATCTGACATTCATATGTACTCATCAGTGTCAGGTAGCATTCGAGTATCTGAAGGAAAAGTTAGTAAGTGCTCCAGTTATTTGTCTTCTAACTGACGGAGATCAGTTTCATGTTTTTAGCGACGATTCGCATATAGGGTTATGTTGTGTTCTCATGTAGCAGAGGTCAATTTCTTCTTATGGGTCTCGGAAGTTTCGTACCCATGAACGTAGCTATGCCACCCATGATCCTGAGTTGGCAGCCGTGGTGTTTGCAATGAAGTTGTAGAGACACTACCTCATTGGTGAGCGCTTTTTGGTTTTCACTGATCATAAGAGTTTGAGGTGTGTTTTCTCCCTACATGACTATAAATTATGATAGCGTCAGTGGATGGAGTTCTTAAAGGAATATGACTTCGAGATATCATATACTCCTGGAAAGGGGAATGTTGTAGCTGATGTGTTGTGTCAAATGTCACGTAGTGATGCTGTGCATGAATCCTGTGATTCATGGGGAGTAATGGAAGAACTATCATCATTACATCTAGATATGGGAGAAGTTGGGTGCATAGGTTGTCTTTTTTCAGATGACGGAATAATCATCCCTGATGTAGAAGGTCTAAGAGTCCTAGTTGGGGGATCTATCGGTGGATGTCTGGAGAGATTGTGTTGTTTGTGGCGAGGCCCCTGATGGTTGGTCTGAAGATGAACAACATTGAGTGTTGTATCGAAAATGTATATTTGTTCCATTGACAATGTGTGAGATGTTTCCCAAAGAGTTTCATATTTCTCGTTTAGTGGTGCATCATGGCATGAAAAAGATGTACCGAGACTTAAAGAGCCTGATTTGTTGGCTTGTACTGATGCATTCAGTCGCAAAATTTGTTTCTTGATGTTTGGTTTCCAAGAAGGTGAATACTGAACACAGTGTTCCTGGTGGTCTGATCTAGAAAATATAGATTCCTCAATGGAAGTGGGAGGACATCTCAAGGGACAATGTTACTTGTTTACCTCAAGCTCTGGGAGGACATGATGCTATTTTGGGGGTAGTGGATCGCTTAACAAAATCCTCCCACATTATAGCAATCAAGGAGTCGAGCTCGAGGTATGTTTTGTCAAGTAAGTGTTTAGAGAAGGTATTGATACTTCATGGGGATCCACAAAAGATCATTTCTGATCAAGGTCCTCGCTTTACTTTTAGAGTGTGGAGAGGTCTCTAGCGTGATTTTAGTTCTTAGCTATGTCTTGTCACCACTTTTCATCCTCAAACTAATGCTTAGACAAAGTGAAACATCCAGACTCTTGAAGACATGTTACACTATTGTGTTATTGATATCGGAGGTTCATAGATGAATCAATTACCCATGGTGGAGTTTGCATACAATAATTGTTTTCACTCCACCATTGGTATGTCACCATTTGAAGCCTTGTATGGACAAATTTTCTGTTCTCTGTTGTACTATACTGGGGTCTGAGAATAAGCAATTCTCAGACTAGAACTAGTACAGGATACAATAGAGATGGTTTAGGTGATTCGTGTGTAGAGACATAAATCTTTACATACAAAGACATTATATTACTTTTGCAGAATACTTAATACATAACAAAAAACAGACACCAAAAGACTGTAATAGTTTAGTGTCTTTAGAAACATGAAACATAATCTTATAATCATGGTGAAAGATCTTCAATATATCCCATAAAGATCTTCCCATTTTTTTCTTACCTAAAACATTTCTTTATATCCTGGGGAAAAGAAAACATAAAAATGGTGATCTCAAATGCTCAGTAAGGGTAAACAAAGAGAACATTAAACAATCCATAAACATTTGAATTCAAAAACATGAACGTATAATATAATGATCAAAATCATTGGAAAAGACATAAATATTGGAAGTACAGAAGGCATATATCATAATGTAACATCAATGATGATAAAATAGTATAGGAAGAAAATATGTAATTATGGAAAAACATTAAGCACATGATATGATTTCCATAGTATCCATGGAATTACTTTCATGACCATCATAATGGACAAAGTCCCTTTTTAAATCGAGTTCACTCCTCGTTCTAGTCCTATATCACTGAACCAGATTAACATACAGTTCCAACCATGTCTATATCATGAAATATAAATCTTTATACAATGAATTTGAGGGAGATATAGGTCCCACCCATCTCATAATGAAATCATTCTTATGTGTTCCACCAAATAATAAATCATAGCACAACCCATGTAATAAAAATGGGATTCTTAAACATCATGCCATCATAAAATAATCCATATAAGATAAAAGGAAATCATAAAATTAATTTCATCATAACATAATCAAATCAATATTAACATAAGGATAGAAACAAAACCCTATATTATCTTAGATGGAAAATAATTTTGATAAAACACTTGAACTCCATTCTTGGGAAAAATATCTGTTCTACTTAAAAAACATTTTATCTTTCTTAAAATGTCATACAATTTTAAGCTAAAACAAGATGACTAAAAATAAACTTGAAAACTTGTAAATTAATATTCATGTAAATAATGTTCTATGATATCATAAAAATCCATTCATGCCATATATGTTAAAAAATATTCATCTCATACATTGGTTGGAAAAGTCAAAAAGTACCTCGTACAAAAAAAGATTATTTTCATATATTTTAATAACCAAAGGATAAAATTGGATTTAAAAAATTGTAGTAGGATATAAATAATATTACATATTGGGGAAACATGGATGTGGATGATAAATATTCCCCAGTAAATTATGAAGTATAAACAATCTCGGGTTAAAATGAGATTGTGAGATGTTCCCTTACATTAAGTCTGATATGCATCATACTAATCCGATCCTCCTGTATAATGACTTAAATAATGTTATTGACTTTTTACAGAATCATATTCATCATTATGATATCATATATGGTTCACTTATGACTTTATATTACCGGTTCTTTTGTAAATTCTTAGTTAAAGTAGCGTTTTGGGTAAAATCGTTTTATTTATCGTGCATATTTGGAATTATTGTTCTTGATATTATTATTAATCATATCATTATTTACATAATTCCATAATGTAAATAATGATATATATATCAATATATATCAATTATATATATATAATAGATACATAAATTAAATGAAATACATCTTTCATGTAGACGGTAGACCGTATGTACGCATGAATATTGTTTTCCTTTTCTTATTGACTTGAATAGAAGTAAGTAGATGAAATATATATATACTTAAATACAGTATCTTTATCATGTCATATATTTCATTATTATTAATTATATATACTTTATAATCATTATTTAATGGTTAACATGGAGAATGAATCTCATCACGTCGTGGAGACTGTAATCCGTACGTACGCACAAGCGATGCTATCGTTCTCATACATATTGAATTGAATTAGAGTGGATGATATTATAACATAGAATAAGTATGATATTATAATAACTATATATAGTAATCCTTTACACCATTATACCCATCCATGTATGGTGGTGGTGGGAAAACTGATTACACCGCGGCATAGAGACAGTATTCTGTACGTACGTACACGCGGTGATTTCATTTTCCGTAGGATGGATAGAAGGTGAAATAAGGTTTTATCATATTTATAATAACATATCAGTATATAATCAACACTTATGTTTTTACTTTATAATGAAACAACTAAATAATAATAATTTGAAGAAGAAAGAAACTTGAAATAATCGATAGAAGAGATTACCTCTTCTTCAGCACAGCTTCTATTACGCTTACTTTTAAGGGACAAGAGTGGGTAATTTAAGAAGAAAAAAACCACCATAATGTTTTTAGGGAAGTGTAGAAGATAAATGGACAGGGTTGGGCCGATATTGAAGGATCAATGTGTTGTGAAGAGGAGAGGGGGGATGTGACCTTTTATAAGGGAAGAGAGGTGCAACTTAGGAAAAACATAAATTATTTTTTTATAATAATGTCATATTTTGTTTATAATATCTCTAAGTTGATTTATTTAGAAGATAAAGTGGGTATGGGTAGAAATCCTCTCAACCAATAGGTTTCAGATAAGTTTAGTTTACTATTTTAACCTTATGATTTAGATTTAACTCTAAGTTAAATAATTTAACTTTTACCGTGTATTTTTGTTTTCTTACACTATATGATTAATAAACTGACTATAACAATCCAAACGAACACCAAGTGGTTCATTATTAATATATATTACCTTATATAAGTCATTTGGCAGAACCATATATTTTTATGAAGAAAATAAAAATTAATAATATAATATTTGTTTTAAAAACTATTTCACGTCAATTTAAACACTATTTGGTAATTGATTTTTTTAAAACACATAACATCATGATTAGTTCTAAAAAGGGTAATTAAATCAATACTAACATAACATAGTAATCTATAAAATTATTTTAATTCATAAAAAGACTCAAATTACATTTATTTGGGTATTTGTAATATTGATTATTTTAATATTTCATTATTTAGGTAATTACTGCATCACCATTGTGCCATCAATAAATTAATTTACTTAATGTCTAAAAATTATAAATAAACTACCATTAGGTAGGAAATAATTTTATATTTCTAATGAATATTTATAGTCTAATTTATCTTATGTATAACCCTATATTGAAAATGTTTTTGTTTGTAAACTTTGATTTTTACAATTTTAACGCTTTTTTAAATAAAAATTAACAAATGTCCTAATCTAATCCAAATAGAAGTAAAGGGTAATATTTTATTAATAAGTTTTATTTTGGTCGAATTAAACTTATCCAATAGAATTAGGACATGGTTTAGGGTAATAATAATATCATTTTTACACTTAATTACCCTATTTACTTTTAACCATGGTAAATAAATGTAATAAGTTACTATTCACCCAAAAAAATTCTTATTGAACCACATTATACACCTTGATATTAACCATGTCTCTCATATTTTGGAAATTCCACTCACATAAGCGGTAAAATTATGTTCTATGTAAATTTTTAAATTTTTCTACAAGGTGAGTAAAAGAAGGTGAAAGGTTCAATAAAATTTTTATGTATATAAAATTATTATAAAATGAGTTAAATGAATTAAATTGAACATATATAGCTATTATGTATCAATTTTGACATAAAATAAATTTAAATAAAATATATAATTATTTAAATAAACAGTCGGTTTTTAAATAGTAACCCAGTGTTTTCACTATTAATCATAAATTGAATGTTTTCAGAAAAATACCAAAAATTAACCCTAGGATAATTTTGATATTCTGAATCAAAAAATGGAGTCTATTTTGAAAGATAAAATAAATAAAATTTCAAAAAGAGGTTATTACTATTCATAACAGCTAGTTTATATAATATTTTAATAACATATCATTGTTTAGTGAAACTCAGTATTGCGTACAACACACTATTGTGGAAGGATGCGATTGTGTGTAGTGAAAGCGAAGTCAGGGATGCTTGTAGTGAAAGATCATTTTGGTGTAGCATACAACACAAGTCATCATTGAAAATAAAAAGAGTAGTTTTCAAAAAATCTCAGGGTGTTACTTTGTACCCCCCTTAAAATGAATTTCTCCCTCGAAATTCATCGGGGTTATAAATGGTTTGCTACTCAAAAGTTTCTTTAATAGAAACCCACCCCGTAAAAGGTATTACCAAAATTTATCTATAAAAACTAAAGTATGACTCTTAACGGTTACCCAAATTAACTAATCACTGGGTTTCCACATAGGAGAACATATGTAAAAATTTGGATATGGAAGAGAAATATAACCATAATTTTCTGATGGAGAGTGGTAGAGAACATGGCTATGAAAAATCCAACAATCACAAAGCCATAAATTTTTTATGATCTAAGGTACCATCTGATTCAGCGGATATAAGGGAAATAGGAAAACATTTTTTTAAATATCATTTCCCTAAAGTTCAAGAATTTTAATTAGAATCAATACTTACTTTATTTCGGTATAATATCACCATTTTTCGTGCCTTAAACAATTTACACTTCATCTCTTAAATAAATGCAGTTGATTTTTTCATTCATGAAGTGTTAGCAGCTCACGTGATAGAATGATGGGTCATTCCACATGTCTCACACAAAAGGTTAGCAAAAGATATCAAATATACATAAGTCCATCTATGGTGAGGTTAATCGTATATGATTCCAAAAATGTACTTATAATTCATCTATCATACCGCTTAATAAAGCTACATTCTACTAACAAGGGACTTCCTGTTGGCCAGTGATAAGCGATAAAGGCATGTCATACTTCAGTTGTAGGTTTGATTCCCACAACCTTGTCTGACGTGACAGGTTGTCACCCGCCCTGTAGGTTGTCCATTTTTTAAACTACACTATTATAACATTCCATCAATAATATCAAAAAAAGTTATATCCTTAATCAATACTAACTTATGTTCAACATAATCCATTCCAATCTTTAGGCTTATCCAAAATACTTCTTTCCAGAATCTTAGTTAAAAGATAACGATTACTAAAAAGGTCATATAACAAGAACATGAATACCATCATTTATCCCTCATATATCATACAATATATCATGTTGGTCAAATTACAACCATGTGAATACATTAATCATGTATTTGCCTTAAAAATGAATACCCATTAAACATTAGTGAAAACATGAATGATTTCAAAATTTAACTCTATCCACATACCAAAATCATAATATTTCTATATACTCCAACCATGTTAACACTTTGTACTTATATCAGACATGAGATCATTTCATTTTTTTCTTTATCTATTCATTATGTGCATATCATCTTCATTCCAAAAATATTTCAATCACTTTTCATGGTTACCAGTACCATATAATTATTGAAAACCAATACATAGATATTCCAAAATTCCACGATACCATAAAGGAGATTCCAGGATACTATTTTGAAATCCCTATATATAAACACTTAAACATTCCACAACATCATTGTCATACTCAAAATCACAAATAGTGATCGCATGTGATTTCCCTTTATCCTTTTCCTTAAGAGGTTGTTGATGTTGATCATCATTAACCCATGGATTGGAGAATTGGTTAGCATAATGCCCCATTTCCATGCACTTGAAGCATTGAAGTGTTGGTGGAGCGTTCTCTGTAGTCTTTTCTCTATTAACGTCATTAGAAACCTTATTCCCATTACTTCGGAAGTCAGATGACTTGTGACCTTCTTTTCCACACATGAATCATTTTCTAGTACCTTTTTGTCAATCTCCACCAAGATTCTTTCGACACATTGAGCATAAAAAAACATTAACCTTCTTTTTACCATTGTTCTGAGGTTTTCCCTTGAACTCTATATTTCATTTCTTGGAAAAAACATGGGATGAATATGTTACACCAACTTCCAGTTCTACCTTGACAGCACAACGCACAATTTCTTCATAGATACTGAAGTCTCTTATATCTAATGCCCTTAAAAAACTTGGTTTTAAGCCACTGAAGAATCAATCATCTTTACTTTCAGGTTGGATGATAAAGTAATATGCATACCTTGAAAGTCTTGTAAAATTCACTTCATATATACCAACAGATTCAACATCCTTCTTCTTAAGCTCAAGTAACTCCTTTTCCATCTTTGTTCGAATAATACGAGGGATGTTCTTACTGGAAACCATGTTCTTGAACTGGTCCCATTATAGGGGTTCAATTTAATATTGGGGCCTTGTATTCTTAATTAGAGTCCACCACTGGTCAGCTTCACCATCTAAACATTAAACATCTAAAATGAATTTTTCATGTTCTGAATAGGGAATTATGGAAAATATCTTTTCAATGGTATTGATCCATAGTTCAGTAACAAGTGGATTAGAAGACCCATAGAAAGATGGTGGAAGTTTCCTCATGAAGGACTCAATAGAATATTGTTCCCTTATCTAATCATTTGGAAATCCAGAATGATTCATAGCTTGTGTAAGTATAGCAATAAGATTTTTCACTCCATCTCCCATCACAATTGGTTTCCTGGGAGGACAATCAATGCATTTTCAATTACATTGATCAAGAAAGTTCCTTAGGATTCCATCCATCGTCTAAAACCCAAAAAGATCAGTGTGAGGGGAAAAAATCATTCTATGAAAACAACATAATAATGGGGTAGTACCTTCAATATATAACATCATAGGTTTAACTCTAATATCTTTTCCATAATTCTAGTACTATAACCTATACTTATACTTAACCTTAGGGACATCCCTAGGCATACCTTAGAAATATCTCTATGGATCTCACTAAAGTTTTCATATCCTAGTTTCCAAAGATTAACTAAACCATTCATATGATACCAACAGTAGAGACCCAAATCTTGAAATACGTAGACATTACATTACTTTTGCAGTATACTTAATACATAACAAAAATAGACACCAAATGACTGTAATAGTTTAGTGTCTTTGGAAACTTGGAACATAATCTTCTAATCATGGTGAAAGATCTTCAACATTTACCATAATGATCTTCCCCTTATATTTTCATAACTAAAACCATTATTTATATCCTGGGGAAAAGAAAATATAAAAAGGGTGATCTCAAATGCTCAGTAAGGGTAAACAAAGATAACATAAAACAATCCATAAACATTTGAATACAATAACTTGAACATAAAATCTAATCATCAAAATCTTCAGCAAAAACATAAATTTTGGAAGTATATAAGGAATATATCATAATGGAACATCCATCATGATAAAATTGCATGGGAAGAAAAAAAGTAATTGTGGAAAACCATGAAGCAGATGATATTATTTCCATAGTATCCAAGACATTGCTTCCAAGACCATCATAGTTGAAAAAGCCCCTTTTTGAATCGAGTTCACTCCTCGTTCCAGTCCTGTATCACTGAACCAGAATAACATACCATTCCATCCATGTCTATCTCAAGAGATATAAATAATTACCCAATGCATTAAGGGAGATATAGGTCCCAACCATCTCATAATGAAACCATTCTTATGGGTGCCACAAAATCATAAATCATAGCATAACCCATGTAATAAAAATGAGATTCTTAATCATCATGCGATCATAACATAATCCATAAAATATAACAGGACATCATAAAATTAATTCCATCATAACATAATCAAATATATGTAAAAATTGGGATCGAAACATAAACCTATATTATCTTAGATGGAAAATAATTTTGATAAAACACATGAACTCCATTCTTGAGAAAAAATATCCTTTATACTTTTAAAACATTTTACCTTTCTTATCATTTCATAGAATTTAAAACTAAAAGAAGTTGATTAAAAATAAAATTGAAAACTTGTAAAGGAATCTTCATAGAAATAATGTTCTATAAAATCATAAAAATCCATTCATGATGTATAAGTTAAAAAAATATTCTTCTCATACATTGGCCTGAAATGTCAAAAAGTACCTTGTACTAAAAACGAAAAAATATTTCATTCATATATTTTACTTACCGAAGGGTAAAATTGGATTTAAAAAATTTTAGGAGGATAGAAATAATATTATATATTGAGGAAAATGTATGTGGATGATAAATATTCCCCAGTAAATTCTGAAGTATAAACAATCTCGGATAAAAATGAGATTGCATGATTTTCCATTACCTAAAGTCTGATATGCTTCGTACATTTCAAACCTCCTATATAATGATTCAAATAATTTCATTGAATTATTACAGAATAATATTCATTGTTATGATATCATATATGGTTCACTTATGAATTTATATTACATGTTCTTTTGTAAATTCCATGTTAAAGCTGCGTTTTGGGTAAAAATATTTATTTATCGTATGTGTTTGGACTTGTTGTTCTTGATATTATTATTACATATATCATGATTTACTTACTTTAATAATATAAATTATGATTTATATATCAATATATATTCATTATATATATATATATATAATATATAGATTAATTAAATGAAATACATCGTTCATGGAGACGATAGACTGTATTTACTCATGAACGCTGTTTTCCATTCCTTATTGACTTGAATGGAAGTAAGTAGATGAAATATATATATACATAAATCATGTAGAATTATAATGTCATATATTTCATTATTATTCATTATATATACTTTATAATCAATCTTTAATGGATAACATGGATAATGAATCTCATCGCTTCGTGAAGACGGTAATCCGTACGTACGCACGAGCGATGATATCATTCCTAAACATATTGAATTTAATTGGAGTGGATGATATAATATCTCAAAATCAGTATGATGTTATAATAACTTTATATAGTTATTATTTATACCATTATACCCATCCATGTAACGTGGTGGTGGAAAAACTGATTACACCACGGCGTGGATACGGTATTCCATACATATGCACACGCGGTGATTTCGTTTTCCGTAGGATAGACAGAAGGTGAATTAAGGTTGTTTAATATTTATAATAACATATCAGTATATAATTAATACTTATTTAATTAAATTATAATTAATCAACTAATGAATAGGAATTTTAATAAGAAATAAACTTGAGAGAATCAGTAGAAGAGATTACCTCTTCTTCGACGCACCTTCTTTAATCTTGCTTTTAAGGGAATAGAGTTGGTCTTTTGATAAGACCAGAACCTCCAGAATGTTTCTAGGGAATTGGATAAGATAAATTGATAGGGTTTGGATGAGCTTGAAGGCTAAATGTTTTGTGAATAGGAGATGGAGGAGGTTCCCTTTTATAAGGGAGGAGAGGGGCGCCTTAGAAAAAACATAAAATGTGTCTTTATAAAAAAGTCATATTCAGTTCATAATAGCTCCAAATTGATCTCTTTAGAAGCTAAAGTGGGTATGGGTCGAAATACTCTGATCCAATAGGTTTAGACAAGTTTAGGTTACTATTTTAACCTTATCATTTAGATTTAACTCTAAGCTAAATAATTTAACTTTTACCATGTCGTCTTGTTTTCATAAAATATATGGTTAATAACCTTACTATAACAAGACAAACAAACCCCATGTGGTTCATTATTAATATATATAACCTTATCTATGTCATTTGGCCTAACCTTGTATTTTTTTGAATATAATAACAATTAATAATATAATATTTGTTTTGAAAACTATTTCATGTATAATTTGACAATATTTGGTAAATGATTTTTTGTAAAACTCATACAGCCTGATTAGTTCTAATAAAGCTAGTTAAATCAATACTATCATGTCATAGTAACCTAAAAATTTATTTTAATTCCTAAAAAGTCTGAAATTACATTTATTTGGGTATTTATAATATCAATTAGTTTAATATTTCAATATTTATTTAATTACTGTATCACCATTGTGTCATAAATAAATTAAATTATATTATGTCTAAAAATTATAAATAAACTACCATTAGGTAGGATATAGTTTTATATTTCTAATGAATATTTATAGTAGAATTTATCTTATGGATAAACATATATTTAAAATGTTTTAGTTATTAAAATTTGATTTTAACTATTTTAACTCTTTTTTAAATAAAATAATAATAAATTTCCTAATCTAATCCATGTGGACCTAAAGGGTAATATTTTATTCCTAAGGTTGTTTTTGGTTGAATTAAACTAATCCAATAGAATTAGGAGATGCATTAGGGTAATAATAATATCACTTTCACCCTTAATGACTCTATTTACTTTTAACTGTTGTAAATAAATGCAAAAAGATACTATTCACCAAAAATTATTTTTATCTTATTGAAGCACATTTTACACCTTAATAATAACCATGTCTCTTGGATTATAAAAATTCCTCTCACAAAAGCGGTAAAATTAATTTTCAAGTAAAATTTTAAATTCTCCTAGGAGGTGGGTAAAAGACAGTGAAAAGTTCAATAAAATTTTTATATATCTAAAATTATTATAAAATGACTCCAATGAATTACATTGAACATATATAGGTATTATGTATAAATTTTTGCCTAAAATATATTTAATAAAATAAATTATTATTTAAATAAAAAGTCGGTTTTTAAATAGTAACCCAGTGTTTTCACTATTAATCAAAAATTGAATGTTTTCAGATAAATACCAAAAATTCACCCTAGGATAATTTCGATATTCCAAATCCAAAAATGAAGTCCATTTTGAAAGATAAAACTTATATAATTTCAAAAAGTGGGTATTACTATTCATAACAGCTATTTTATATAATATTTTAATAACATATCATTGTTTAGTGAAACTCAATATTGCGTACAACACACACTATTGTGGAAGATCATGATTACATTTAATGAAATACATGTCAAGGATGCTTGTAGTGAAAGCTCCTTTTGGTGTATCATAAAACACAAGACATCAATGAAATTAAAAAGAATATTTTTCATAAAATCTCGGGGTGTTACATCGTGACAACATGAAGAGAGTGTAAGATCGTCAAAAATCATATTTTGGCCAAAGTAAACGATACTTAGAGTTTAATGTTGGGGATCATGTGTTTTTGAAGGTGACTCCCCATCTTGGTCATCCATGGTTTGTTCTTGGGAGTGTGATTTATCCCCAGTTTTTCGGGCCTTTTGAGGTGTTAGCTCGTGTTGGTGTTGTGGCGTATCTACTAGAACATCCCCTAAAAATGAGTAAGATACTTGATGTTTTCCATGTTTCACATCTCTGTCATTATCTTCATGATGACTCTCATGTCAGTAATTTGAGAGAGATCGATGTTGATGGTGATTTTTCTATCAATGAGAGACCTGTGTAGATCCAAGACAGCATGGAAAATGTGTTGCGTGGGAGTTATATCCCCTAGGTTCATGTCTTGTGGTGATACAATGACATGGAGGACAGTACCTAGGAATGTGAGTCACATATATGTGATCAGTACCCAGTGTTGTTTGGTGTTTAACTCTTTTCATGTAATGATGTCCCATTTTTGGTTAGACCTTTCATGTTCATATTATGAATTTATTTTTATTGATTCTTGGGTCTTTCTCTCTTTTGAGATGTATCTCGATGGGTGGTTGTTCGAACCCTGTTTCATTTTCTCTTTAGGTGGGAATTTATTTCTCAAGGATGAGAATGTTTTGAGAGGTATCTGATGTAATGGACCAGACCTCTCTGGTCCATTCCTTGGAAAATTTCTAGGCTATGAGGTGTTATGGGAGGTCATGGTGACTCATCCCCAACACTTTTCCAATTTTCCCTTTCTTGGAACAGTAGAATTAGTGAACCTTGGTGAACAGTACCAATGGCAGACAGTTTTGAACAATTCCAATGGTGAGGTCTAATAGTAACCTCTCTTTCCTTTTCCAAATTTCTAATTATATGAAAAGTTCCATCAGTGAACAGTTCTATCGGTAATGTTTAACGATATCCTCTATTTCCATTGAAGAATTTTGAGTTTTGTGAATAGTTCCATTGGTGAATAGTTCTATCAGCAACCTCTAATAGTAACCTCTATTTCATTTTCCAAATTTCCAATTCTATGAATATTTCCATTTGTGAACAGTATTTTTGGTAACCTCTAACAGTAACCTCTCTTTACTTTTCAAAATTTCTAATTCTATGAAAAATTCTATAAGTGAAAAATTCTATCAGTAACCTCAAACGGTAACCTCTATTTCTGTTGCCAAATTTAAAATTCTATTAACAGTTCTGTTGGTTAACTGTTCAATCTGTAACCTCTAACAGTAGCCTCTCTTTCCTTTTCCAAATTTCCAATTCTCTAAATAGTTCCATCAGTGAAAAGTCCTATCAGTAACTGCTAACGGTAACCTCTCTTTCTTTCATGAAATTTTCAATTTGATGAACAGTTATATCGGTGAATCATTTTATTGGTAACCTCTAACGGTACCATCTATATCATTTCCCCAAATTCCAATTCTATGAACATTTATATCAGTAACCTCTAAAAGTAACCGTTACTTTTCCAAATTTCCAATTCTATGAAAATTTCTATCGGTGAATAGTTCTGTCAGTAACCTCTACCGGTAACCTCTCTTTCCTTTTCCAAATTTCTAATTCTATTAATAGTTCTATCGATAACCTTTAACGATAACCTCAATTTCCTTTTCCAAATTTCCAATTCTACGAACAGTTTTATCAGTGAACAGTTCTCTCGGTATCGTTTAACGATAGGTTTATAATGTTTCTAGAATGATAGGTTCCTAGTGTTCTATCAGTGAGTTTATAACGGTGAATTTCATGAACAATGTTCCAATGGTGAGGTTCATGAATAGTGTTCTATCGGTGAGGGTCTAATGGCGAGGTTCGTGAACAAAGTACTAATAGTGTAGTTCATGAACAATATTCTATTGGTGAGGTTCATGAACAATATTCTATCAGTGAGGATCAGAATGTGAGGTTCATGAATAGTGTTTTCCTATGAAAAATTTTGAGTTCTTGAACAATGTTTCTATCATTCTATAGTTTCACCCCTTCAGTATTTTCCATTAATGTAAAATGCATTTAAAGGATCTTTTTAAGGTATCTAAGTAATATTCAATGGTCATAACTCTTATATTAATTATTCCTATGGCTTGGGATGTTTTTTTACTTGGACAAACTGTGTGGTTTAATGTGATCCTCTTTTAATGGGAAATCAAGCTTATCTTAAACTGTCGCTCAGTTAAATATTTTAAAGGGACGGGATATCATCCTCCATAATTATTCCTTTTTTGTTCTCATATATGAGATGCTAGAACCATTCATTCTATTTTATAAGAGTTTCATAATCAAACATACTCCTAGGATTAGTTCCTCTCTATTTTTTATGCAACCAAGATGTATCGATAAATCTTCGATATAAGCTATGTTTTATCGTCTTTCTTTTGGGGTTCATATTCTCCTATTTCTCCATTCCATTTTATAGCATTTAATATTTCTACTTCTACTGGAATTTTCATGGGGTTTGGTTGATGAGGTCATACCGTGGAATCCTCGAGTGGATGTACTAGTCGTGAGAGGAGGATCATGACCCGTTGTGTGGATAAAGAACGTCCAAAACTATTTTAGGTAGCAGATTCAACGATTCTCTTTTATTTTACATGCAATTGTATTGTTAGCATGCATTATCCCACTAGATGAAAATGGAATTAACTTAATAAATATTTTAACCGGATAAATAAATTGATATCTAACATAAGTTATTGCCTATTATTTTCCTAGATAGTGTAATGTATATGCTTGCTTCGTATAGTTGTTCGTTTTTTAAAAAAACTGTAAAAGAACATAAACTGGAATTAATTGATAATTTTTTGGATAAAGATAAAGAGGTATGTAATTGAATGAGGCTATCCTTGTTGAACATGATGTTAATCAAAAGGGTGCAGTAAGCATGGTTAATTATTTTTGATAGCTTACTATTTAGGTTTCCTGAATGTGAAACCTATGTATAATAAATCCATTAATTCAAAACGAATTATTTGTTTGATAATTCCTTAAAGGGTTCTGAGTTGATCTCGTGATTGTTAAAGGGCCAAGAACCCAAATGTTAATATGTTTGTTTTCATACTTCTTATGTTGTGATGTGAGCAAGGAGGGTTGTTTTGATATGTAGGGGAATGGAAAATTTTGGTTGTGGAAGTAAATGACACCTAGGGTGGTGAGATGCATCAGTTTATGCATGTGGGTGTCAGGGAGGACACTAGGGATGATGGAATAGAATTGATGTGATTGTTGGATGCTTGATGTTTTTTGGGTTGATTATATTTTTTACTTTTCCCCAATATTTATGGAAGTTGGTCTTGCTTACCCTTCATCCAAAATGGGGACAATGCGTGGGGTATTCCACGTGTTTTCTGTGTTTATATTCTCAAAGTAGAATGGGTCTAATCTATTGCTATAGGTGGCAAAGACTCGACAGGCAGTTCATCTACTCCCCATGTTGACCCCCCTTCTGTTTAGTAGCATAGAATATTTTTCTAGAATGCCAAGGAATATGGGAATGTAATGCTGTAAATAAATAATTTAATAAATGATGTTAACCCATGCGGATGGAGTTTACTGGAACCTAATGATGAGGTTGTAATTTTAAAGGGATTGTGGACTTTGGGTGTGACGCTAATGAAATTTAATGTGGAATTGTTATTGGTTAATTACTATTTAAAGAATTAATTAACGTAAAATGTAACTTATAAAAAAGGTAATGAAATAATGTATTAAATCTGTTTAAATGGTTGTGTGCATATAGGAAAACTAGTATTATAAGTAGCACCTTGAGTCTAAGAGACATTAGATGAAATTGAGTTTAAGAGTAGGTTATGACCATAGTGTGGTTGTGTGGTATAGTATATGCTGTAATTTTTGTATTTTTATACGCTACTCCACCCTGTCAGTAAGGGCAACCGGCACCGCAAAGATTTTGAGCCCTGGGGTTACATTACCTATCATTCTGGTGGGAGGATGAATGGCTAACTACCCCCTTTGGCCTCGCTCTCTTATCTTGGTTGTTACTTGTGCTGGAAGGCATGAAAGTTAGTTTTCTATATAGTTTTGTTTAAGGATGCAATGGCTTGTAGTTATTCCCACAAAATTATTATGTATATAGTTTCTTATTGACTACTATATGTGTAACGTGTATAGGCTATGATGGCTAGAGGATCCTTAGTCAGTGTATGGGTTGTAATGGTTTGAGGTGTAATAACTGATGTATGATACACAATATGTGAGCAGTGGTGGATCTCAAAAACTACCTGGTTACTTTTCTTACGTGGACGTGGTGGTTTTTTTGCACGAGGTGCATGTTGTGGTGCTTCACCCAGGTGTCTGCGGGCAAGCCTTTTATGCGAAATACGATTTGGACGTGCGACGTTGGGGAAAATCAGCAAACCAGTGGGGAAGTAGTAATAGGGTACCCTTGATATTCATTATTATATGATATATTCTTACATGTGTTACTTTGTGAGAGTAGCCATGGTGAGGTTCTTAACATAGTATACATGTTTAGGTGATGAGTTAGTTTCACATGTTGTTCACTGTGATTTAGCATGCTTTCTTTACTTTTGCATGAGAGGATTCGGGGAGGATCCTATTGAATATACTATTATACTCACACTATGTATATATTTAAACTGTGTTTCGGTCAATTTGAGCAGGTTGGAGATCAGGAGGGTGTTCAATAGCTTGGGTTTGCAATTGCTTTTTAGGCTTGTGGTTCCTACTGTTTTACATTCTTTTGGGTACATTATATTTTTTCCCTTTTAGTTGTAGCATTTTTTCTTGAAATTTCATTTGTGTACGTTGGATTTATTTTATCTTACTGGTTGAGTTGGATATTTTTGGTGTCTATCTAATCTCCCTCCTCTACATGTGTTCTGTTAGAAGGTAATTCCTCACATTTGTGTTTTTTCTATACCCTTGGTGCTAGTCGCTAACCTGGGGCCTACTGGAGGTGGGACTTTGGGGTCATTATCTCTATTTCTCACATTTCCATCCCATGAGGGGTACACTTTGTAGGGAGGGGGTCGTGACATATTGAAACACATTAACTAATGATTAATGTTTGTTTATATATTTGAATAAAATCAAATATGTTAGTTTCATGATGTTTTTAGTCATTATGTTATAATAATTAATCAACTATCTGAAAATTCTCTTCAAATAAAATTCTTATCTCATTCCCTTTCTTTTCGTTGAATTTTTTCCTTTTGTCACCTCATTATTATATTTTATCATTATCATATAATTTTTCATGATCAATCATTTTCTTATGACCAATGTTCTCTTTCACTCTCCATAATTATTTGGATATTGTTTATTTATTATATGACAATATTTCTACTTCCAAATAATTTTCTCCAATTTGGAAATCAATTATGTGTTTTTACAAACGAACAACATATTCCCTTTTCCCTCATATCAAAAAAAAGTTTTATTAAACCTTAAAATGATATGGGTAATTAGAAAAGGTATTTATAATTGATAAACTAGTGATCACTCATTTCCAGATTAAACTAAGAGGATGTTATTTATTAAAGAGAGTGGTGGGAAGAATTCAATATTCTAAGATTATAAATTAACACTATGATTGATTTCATAAACTACATAAAACACATATCTTGAAAAAACCAAGAAATGTTATTATTTAAATATGATCGTTATAACTTATAAATTGAATTATTAGATATGAATAAATATCATAAAAATAATATTTATATATATATGTATGTATGTGTGTCAGAAAAGATTCAATTTATTGATATATGAGTATAACATTATTATAAACTTTTTAGTAAATTAATTTTATGATTTAAAATAATGATTTTGATTAAAAACAACTTATTGATTTTTAAAGTAATGTTATAATAAATATCTACAACATGTGAAATTTTAATTTTATAAAAGATTAATTTTTTAAATAAATCATATCAAAATTATGTTTGTAATATTTTGGTATTTTTTATATGATTGATTATTGGGGGAGTACATAAAATACTAATATTCCCAATTCTATAAGTTTTATGGAATTATTAGTTTTTATGAATTCCATAATAAATTTTGAACTCATATTCTCAAAAAAATATACATTAAATGAGTTAAATAATGTTTTGTGAAACACTATGTTGATTTTTCGAACCCATAATTTGATTTTATGAAAAAAAAAGTATATATAATTAATATTGAAAGATGTTACTGAGACTTTACATTTAATGTTATATTAGGATAGAGATATACAATTTTTTTTTGAAACAATAATCTAAAAAATTTATTTTCTTATATATGTAGAAAAATTTGGGGACATAATCTTATTACTTTATTTCATTATGATATGTTTTTTATTCTTCAATTGTTCATTTTTCGAAAAACATTTCTCATGACTTGTTCATTATTATATTAAACGTAATTTATACAGCTTAAATATTTTTAATTTGAAAAAATTGATTCGATATTTGGAATCATTGTGTATACATTTTATAAAATTTTCAACTTTATAATTACTTATAATGAATAGTAATCATCAAAAATATGTGTCACCTTAGTAAGGGAAGATTTGGTAATCACGGTTATAAATAATTTCTTATGGATTTGTATATATATTCACCACGTTACTTAATATTCATAGGTGAGTTTATTTTGACCAGACATGCATATATTAAAAAATATATAATGTTGGTTCCATTTTTCATTGGAAAATTCCTTTATATTATTTTAAGTAAAACTCAAAATTTTCAATCTACTAGTTTTAATTTCTCATATATGATAACATATGGAATATAAAGTGTTGTTAAAGAATACCTTAGTTATTTTTAAACTAAATATCTTTTTTATGATGGTAATTTGTTTTTAATAATTATTGATGGTATATTTATCTTAAATTATTACACAACATTGACATCATTCTTGTGAAATTAATATAAAAATAAATGTAATTGATTTTTAAAATGAAGAAAGTAATATTATTTGGATGGTTTATACTATAAAATGAATCTTATGGTTCAAAATAATGTATTGTTTTTTTATAAATATCCTATTATCTATATTCAAATCTCTATTTATGTATTTATAGTCCAAACAAGTGAATAGTTCTTAAAATAAAATTAAATGATATATTATTTTAAATATTAAATTATTAAATGATTAAAAAATAATAAATATTCTTAAAGAGTATAAGGGGGAAGGTAAATGGTCTCAAATTTCATCCCTTGATCATTTTGTGTCACGTTTTACAAAATGTAAAAATTTATTACACATTATTATTGAAAAAATTATTAACATGGTTAAGGGTAATTTTTTTCAAGGAAGGATTTATAATCATATATAAAGTTTAAAATTACTTATAAATTGGTCCCAAATTTTTTAGTTCACATTAATTAGAAAATAGGTGATCATAAATTCAATTTTTAGAAACATGTTCCACATTCAAAAATTAAAAATAATTATTTATATTTATATATTTTAGCTAATTATATGTGGGTGAATTTCTTCACTATAAATGGACACCACTTATCCACTATTATTCACATCACCTTGAACAACATAGAGTGACCAAATATAGACTACTTTTGAATATTATTATCTAATTAATATAGTTTCTAGTATATTAATAATATAATTCTTACAGATATTAATAATAAATCCAAATGATCTATCTAAATGTTAACGTAATCATTTGAAATGTTATATTTCATTTCAATCTTTCTTTTACCCACTTAAATTATAAAATAATGTTTTTATAATATTAGTGATTCGGATTTTGTTAATAGTTCAAAATTTTTTGTTGTAATTGATGTTGATTCATCAGTAATTATTATTTATTCATGAGGAAAACAGTTAATAAATCATTCTTGATAATGAATATTTATAATATCAAAATATTTTTGAGCTAATTTCATGTTATATAGAAAATGACACTCTAAGATATGAATTGAAGAACATCGGTGCTTATTTTCATGAAAATATTGACATTTAATTTTTATAAAATAATGATCAAGTCCATAATATATGTAAAGACTCGTGTTACATAATAAAAGAGAACTTCCTAAAAATGATTTAATAAACGTGGATGTGATTGGGGCTAGATAAAAGTTAGTTGAAGATGTTATATGTTAATTTGAGTGAAATATGGAATATATCAAATTCATGTATGGGATTTTATCATGTATCTAAATATATACGGCTAAATCATTCACATTACTAAATTTCCCATATAATCAAATCTGCGACATAGAAGAGTGTAGTTATATGTTATTGAATGATAGTAGTAAATATGCTAATTAGGGGTTTGGATAGAATCTTGTAGCGAAAGTGAGTGACATGGAGGATTTTTATATAGATGATGACAACCAAGTAGCTAATTATGATAAATCTGATGTGATACATGTATCTGGTTGTGATGTTATTGATTTCTATGATGTGTCTAATTTAATGAAAACATTATAATATTAGATGTTTTTAAAGAAACAAGATCTGAGGAAATTTCTTAGAAATATTTTATATATATGTCACATTGAAAAATAAATACTGACTCATTGGGGGATTTTTATTAAAATTTGATAAATAACTCAAATGAGTGTAAATGTGATATTAATTGAGAATTAGTTGAAAGGTTTAAATTATATAATCGTGCCATTAAAAATTATAGAGTTTTTATTATTCAAATACGTAAACAATGATTGTATCATTTTTAGATTCATGATGAGTTTTTGTATATAAATATATGGTGTAGGTATTAAATAAATGTATCTTAGATTTGAGATCTCTTGATCTCATCATAAGACCATCTAAGAGGAAAATAATTATATTATTAATGAGAATAATAAGGAGAATTAATTATTAAAGTCTCTAAATAAGATATGAATGAGTATTCTATGAATTTGATTATAATCATGATCACAATAGATAATGAAGTATACTCAAGACTTGATAAATTGTTCAAAGAATCAATTAAATTTCATGAAGGGATTTATTTATAGACCTTAAAACACATTTTCTCATGGAGGAATATCCTATTTCCATGCAGTGAAGAAGAAACTGATGGGGATAATGAGATATTTGTTTTTTAAATACTCCTCGAAAATATAATTATACCATCTATTGGGTGATATAATTAAATTAACCCAATAGGACGTTGAATTGATCAAAATGATGTATTATGTGGTTGTAATAACCTATTTGATAATGAAGAATCCTAGTGGCAGAATAATCAAAATAATTATTATTATGGCATTATAATGAAGCTTTTAAATAACATGTGATACACACTATAATATTACAACATCAAAATAAGTGATATTGATAGATAAAATTTTGTAGATCAATAACCATAAAATAATCAAAATGTTGAATTGGAAAATGTTAATTTGTAAAAAGAGACAATGGATACACCCCACCCACTCTCTATGGTCTATCATGTATTGGAAAAATCAATGGTTGTCTAAGGAAATATCCAATATAATGACCCAATATGATTTTTGAGAGATCAATAATCTTAATTCATTTCATATCTGAGGTCTTCCCACATTGGATGGGAATAATTATTATATAATGATGAATTAAATGATATGATATCTTCTATAACATGGCCTATATGTCATAAAAGACACAACAATAGGTTTTCCACCATTGGTGATTATTCACAGACAAGACAAGATAATAAGATAAATTTAGAGATTTATTTAAATTATCGGTATTCAATATTAATGTCTCTATTATAAAGTTTCTACACAACAGTCATAGTTCTCCAGACAAATAAGGAAATCGAGGAGAAATTGAAATATAGCTATTTCGTAAATTTCAAATCCATAGATTCTAAAAATCATGTTTGTTGGAGATAATATTAGGTTATATATATATATGATTATAAGGCTATCAATGAATATTCTACTAGGGTATATGATATTTTGATCTATGTACAAGGATTTTGTGAGAATCTAGAGGATTCAACCATTTAAAAAAAACTAATGAGAAACTATATATGTAGGTTTGATTCAAAAATACTAGACTTGTAAAAAAGAAGAGACTATAAAATCGACGTTCTTAACAATATAATAATATATTTTGACATGATATTGGCACCTAAATTTATAAATAAAGAAATTTTTGAAATCGATTTTGTGTCCATGTGAAAATGAGATGTTATGGAAGATGTTTTTAGAGAATATAAATATTTTGAAGATGATAATGATAAATACATTAATGAAATTTTTTTATCTTATATACTATCTATTTATAAAAATGTTATGTGAAATGGAAAGTGCATGAAATCACAAACGTTCATAAACTATGGTGACTCTGGTCATTTTTAAAATAAATCCAAAGAAGAAGTTTGAATAATTAGAATCATATTTAGATTATTATAGAACTCACAATAGAAATGTGTTTTGAAGAATAATAATAAAATCTAGAAGAAGAAATAGATTTTTATTAGAAAAAAAATATTCAGCATAGTATATTTATTTAGAGGATGAAGTTGGATAAATCATGTTTCTAAAGAAACTAATTCAACTAGTTGTAGCAATGATGGTTAAGAATGTGTATAACATAAGTGTGATCAATAATAAAATTAAGCATTACATCTGTGACATAAAAAATTAGTTATGAATTTAAATAAGAATATTTTGAAAGAAAATATGTTTTAGATTTATAATAGGAATGAATTATATAAAAGAAGAAAACAATATTTATCAGATCAAGAATTATAGATATATAAGAGAAAAATATAAATAATTTTCATAGATCACATAATAGAAATGGATTCACTTGAAGAAGAACTAATGGAGACATAGTCAATACCTATCATAGAAAAATATAAGTTGAACATGTACATATATGACTTAACTATTGTGAGTGAGGTCGGTAGATATCATTATCATTTTAATGAGATTAAATGTTCATATTTATAAAGAAAACTACAATTAATCAATTTTTTAATTGAAAAATTCAATTTAACAGTTCAAATATGAAAAAATGAGGATATATTTCCCATCAGATCAATTATCCAAACTTCCATACAAAATAAATTTAATAATATTCCTAAAAAATTCCTGACCCACCATTACATGAAAATTATTATCTTTTTTTCTATATGAAAAAATAAACACAATTGTTGGTAGAACTATAACCAATATAGAAGAACAATGTTTCAAGTGTTGTACTATTATTTTGGTATGAATGGAAGAAATATTATTCCTTTTATTTTAGAATTTATTTGGAAGGAAAGAGTCATCAAATAAGGGATAGTTTTAGTAATAATATGAGAATAAAATCTGATAGGAAAAAACCATTCACCAAACATCACCTCAACTATATAAAAAATAATAATTTCTGATTTTGGAAGATGTATTTGAAAGATATGTCATGAATGGTCACATGGATGAGGTATACATAAATAAGTTTTAATAAATTGTTCTATATTCCATTAAATATATGTTGTTTCTAATGAAATATATTGGCAAGTCTTGTAAATATTCCAAGAAGACTGATATTGTTATGAAATAAAGTGTAGTATTTTAATCCAAATCAATTAATATTGGATTAAAATTGGGGGAATAATAAAATATAATGAGGTTGTATACATTAAAGTATTTTCATAAGGTAAGGAAAATTTTGATGATTATTTATCCACAAATAAAAGCATTAAGGATCAGAAGACCGAGGATGAGAAATATATTCTACATAAAAAAGATATTCAAGAGGAGCACCTAAAAAAACAACCACTGTAAATATTTAAAGAATGGATTGTCCCATGTTTAGAGGAATCTATTACAATGAATATTGTTTCTAAAAAAATGAGGACTATATTTATAACATATTATTTTATGCATTTTAAACTAATATGCATTGAATTCGAATAGAAAACATGAGGTTCTCTCTAATGGGTATCTTGTTGAGATTATACTTCATGGTGTCTACTGAATTCCTTGAAATACAATACGATTGGTGTATCCATTAAGGGGGAGAATCAATGAGCGTAATCAATCATTATAGATAGATCCAATGAAACTGTAAATTTCATATATATTTCAAAACAGAAGGTTAAGGAATGAGAATAACACTTACCTCCCTTTTTTAAAGTCATATTAAATAAAGTTATTAATGGGGGTTGTTTGTTATCATTACATGATAAAAGGGGTAAGTTATATTACATTTACAGGAACTATTTTTATGGTTTGTTGATATGTATGGGGGTTTCAAACATCATTGTAAATAAACTGTTTTTATACATAATGGTGTTATAAATTATAAATTCTGATCATTATATCACATACATTGTATTGTATAGACAACACAGAAAACTTTACATGTATCTCTATTTATTTCAACACCGGATTTTCCCACATAGACATATAGTAGACCTAATAAAGGTTATTTTTTAACTGTACCATGTGATACTATCCGTATCTCCAAAAAATGGTGATTTCGTCAAAGAAAACATATTGATATTGAGGATTTAAATTTCCAATAAATTAAATTTTAGGGAGATTATTGTGCCCAAGTAACTATTTCATTAACATTCAATATTTAAATATGTGTTCAATAGTGTTGATGATGTGGCTTGGAAACTATTTATTGATTATTGTGGAAAATTATTTTGAATTAACTTTAACTAGAGAATTGATATAATCTTACATGATTATTGAGGTGATACCATGTTGTATTGAAAAAATTCATTAGGGTAAAACTTGAAGAAATTGATTGGAGAAGTTCAAGAATTGTTTTATTAGAAAGGTTTCCCGATTGATGACATAATCCTAAAAATAAGTAACGATATGTGTTGGTGGAATATGAAACACTATTCATAATAATGTGAACATTCTATAAGTTATTGGGTTGTGATATAAGATTAATAAAGAGTTTAAGAAGAAATACAATAGGAATATGAAATATCTCATATTCATTTAATAACTTCAAGGACATATAAAAATATATATTGGTAAATTATTTACATATATGAACCTAAAATATTTCCAAATATATGATGTATCATAGTGAATTTCCATGTTTTAGAATCACAATGATGAATATTCTATGTTGGAATTTTGGACATAATGACATAGCCAAATTGAGTGACATAGATTATTTCTACATAAATAACGAGAACCAAATATCCAATTCTGATGTAGCTGATGTGAACAATGTAGTTAATTTTGAAAAATAAAATTTATGTGATATACATATTTTCATGACAATATCGTAATTTCATTTTAGTATGAAGTCATAATTGAGTAATTTGATGTGAACATTGATATTTATAGAACACATTGAAGAAAAAATATGGATTTTTTAGAGGATAAAAATATATATTGGAATAGGAATCCAAATTAAATTAAATTAGAGATAAATAAGGAATTAGTGGACTAGTTTGGTTAAAATGAAAATACTAAAAAAGATCATGGTGTTTCTCTAATTCAAATACTAATTCATTGACTATGATATCTTATGAATAATTTTTATATTGACTTTCTGTATTTTAATATGTTTTATAATTATTGAATAATTTTATCTATGAATTGGAGAATCTTATTGTTGGAATCATCTTGTTTTATTCATGATTTAATGATCACAAATCTTGTTACTCATGTTTAATCAATCGCAAATCATGTGTACAGATGGTTGGTTTTGTTATGATTTATATAAACATAAACAAGATATTAACTCCCATAAATCGTGTTTTATTATTTTAAACTATATTTAATTTATTATATATGAATGATCAAGTATAATTCATTCTGTGAATATGACTACTTAAGTCTATATACAGATATTTGGCTTTGTTTGAGAAACCGTGAGTCTGCCATCGGTTCTAGTTTTATGGAAAGTGACCAAGACATCATGACCCAGACACCATGAACTAGACACTGTGACCCAGACACAATAACAAGATTCAGAACTCATGATGTTCGTGACACTGGTTTTTTTCTACAATCACTAAGACACCATTCAATATTTGGAAAAGAACCCGACATCATGATCCTAACACTGCATTTATGCTACTGGTTCCTGATTTCAATAAAACTATGAAACCATTACTATATCAATGATTATAATAAAATAAAAATCCATCACTTCCTAGTGACAGAATTTACATGTGATACTGTGTCTAGATAGACAGTTACACTATTCATTAAATTTTCTGTCATTTTCAATATTATTTCTAACGGTCATATTTGAGTAATTTAAACGCACTATCATCATTAATATTTCTCTATAGACATGTCACCTGACAGTATGAGGTAAGAGGTTTATAATACATGAAACATGTTAGCACCAACACGTGCACTCTAAAATAAAAAGAAAAAAATTTCTCTGGAACAGAGATGAGAAGAAGCATGAGAATTTTGAAAAGTGAACTGATAAAAGAAACAAGAAACATCTGAAGAGAAAACAAATTATTCTTGAATCAAAATGATGGACTACAATAGATCAGAGCCAAAAAAATATTCAAAATACAATCATCATGAAGAACTCAAGATAATATCTAACTAAGGCCAGAGAACATGACTTATGATACTATTTTTTTCATAATAGGACTTGACACTTTCATTTTTCATCCTACAAGTCTAGAGCTCCATAGAAAAACACTCAGTGAACTTATAACCTTTTAATATCATCAATTATATATTGTGTATTTATTTATCCTTACAATAGTGTATGTGAGTGTCTATATTAAAAAACACACTATCTCCTTCACTAAACTGAAGGATACAAGATATCCGTCTTCTCATTACAATTTACATATTTTTACTCTGAGAAATAAATTTGGAAGTGTTCATTTTGTGACCTAGTAGTTTATACAATTGAAGAATAGATGAAGAGACCGTGTGACCTGGACATTTTTATGCACTGTTGTTTACCCCGATCCATGGTGTGGATAATGTTAATTAATATAAACATCTTTGTGGTAGGTGATTAGAAAGTGGATTGGATTAGTTATCAGCTTGAGACTGAACCAATTATTTTATCCACTGTGTTTTTAATTTAGATTCTCATTATTTTACTATATATTTTAGACATCACTAGATTTGATATTTATAATTAATCTTGGATAGAAGTTATAATTGTTTTGCCTTATTAAAATGGGTTCAAAAGTAGTATCACTAACTCAGATTGATATTACTGAGAATTAATCAATATTCAGAGAGGTTATTTGAATAGCCAAAATTTTATAATTGTATTACATTGAGTTACTGGGATGTAATTTATTTTTATTTGTAAACATTTTTAAGTAATATTTTCAACAAAAAAATATATAGAGACTAAATTTACCCCCCCTCTTGAGTACTCTACTCCAACCAAAATTTTGGAATCAATGTATTTTGTATTCCTATTAAGAATCTGTTTTTAGAACTATTCGACTGAGATATTAGTTATACGTTAATGCTTTGTAAAATTATTTTTAATTACAAATTTATAGATCATTCAATGTATTTCTTTATTATAGATAATAGAATAGACGGGGATGTAAGAAATAGGCCACCATTTTTTAATGGAAGTAATTATGCCCAATGGAAAATTAAAATGAAAATGCATTTTGAAAGTATGGGATTAGAAATTTCATCTTCAGTTATAATTGAGTATAAGATTTCTACTACTGATATAATTACTTGGGATGACCCAACCATGACTGCTTAAAATAATAATTTCAATTCCAGGAATGGTTTATATTTCTCTTTATGTGATGATATATTTAACAGAATATCTATATGTAAAACTACCCATGAATTTTGGGATACCTTGTCTAATTATCATGGAGAAACATCTAGTGTTAATGATACAAGACTCAATAATTATACTATTAAATATTATTACTTTAAAATGTAGCATGATGATACTATTTCTGACATGTATCTTAGGATCAATGAAATTTTCAACCAAAAGATTTTTATTGGATGAGAAGTCAATAAAAAAAGAACAAATTATGAGGATTCTCATATGCCTACTTGATTGATGGAGAGGAACCTCGGTCTCTACAGGAGAGTCAAGAGACATCAAAAAATTTCCTCTCAAAGAAATCATTGTTATAAAATGATGTATGAAGAGGATATGAACGTCAACATGGAAGAGGAGGATGAACCCAAAAAAAATTGTTGCATTCAAGAATACCACCTCTAAACATAATGAAAAAGAGAAATTTTATGTCTTTGTAGAATCGTCCAATAGTGAAGAATAATAACATGATAGTGATGAGTAGATGGCTCAATTATCCAAATGATTTAAGAAATTTTAAAAAAGAAATAAATTCTTCTAAAAGCATAACTTCAAAGAAAGAAATTATCATATGTGTAGCTGGAAGAAAGATTGGAAAATAAATGATAAGTCTGATGAGATAATATGTTATGAATGTTAGAAAAAAGGACATGTAAAATTTGAATATCCAAAGATCAAGTATAAAAATATATATAAGGAAAAAATATATTATTGATTAGACCCATTCTTAAAATAACTCTGTATGAGTTTTCTAACAATATAAAATCTGAAGTAAGCAACTTTAATGATTTTGGTTGCAATGTTTATATCATTTATAATAAGAAACATCTTAACAAGTTTGCATTCAATAGTGGTGGATGAATTTTTCTAGGATATTCAATCTCTAGTAAATCTTATAGAGTATTTAACTAAAGAACTAAATGTGTGGAGGAATCTATCCATGTCATGTTTGATGAGACAAATCCACATGATCCTAAGACCTCTCTAGAGAACATAGAGGATGATATGTCAATTTTTGACATCAATAATAAATCCTTTAACCATTTTTTAAAATAATCTATGAAAACTTATAGTTCGGTAAATTCTCCAGTTTCTAGTCATAATGAACTTCAACCAGTTGAAAACCTGAAATCACTAGACCCTCTTTTTTAGAGCATTTTGAACTCTTAAAAATGATATTTTAGTTTATATTGCAGGGGATTTATATAAAGGAACTCAAACTAGATCTTCTCTCAGAAATCAAGTTTAATGCCAAGATTTCTTTTCACAACATGAACGTAAAAAAATTAATGATTCTATCAATGATGAATTTTGGGTGATGTATTTGTAAGAAAAACATAATCATTTTAAAGGAACATATTTTGGAAACTTGTTGATAGACCCAAATACACATTTACCATAGGCACGAAGTGGGAGATTAGAAATAAGGTATATGAAGATGGTAATATAGTTAGAAAAAAGTCTAGATTGGTTGTACAAGGCTATTGTCAAGAAGAATGAATTGACTATGAGGAGACCATTTCAACAGTAGTTGGACATAAATCTATCAGAATCCTTCTTGGTTATATTGCACATTTGAATTTCAAAATATATCAAATGTATGTCAAAAGTGCATTCCTAAATGGATATATATATGTGGATGTATATGTTACACAAGCCACTGGTTTCACAGACCCTCACATTCCAAATCATGTTATTAAATTATCCTACCCTTTGTATGGTTTAAAACAAACTCCAAGATCATTTTATGATATATTAAGTACTTTTCATATTTACAAAGGTTTTACAAAAGGTATAGCTGATCCTACCCTTTTTATAATATGAATTTCAAATGATTTTTTATTAGTTCAAATTTATATAGATGATATAATTTTTAGATCTTCAAAAAATTACTTATGTATTGAATTTTCTAAAATGATTCAAAATTAATTTGAAATGAGTTTAATGGGTGAACTAAAATTCTTTTTTGGATTTTGATCATTTAAAAATAAATATTGTATTATCTTAAATCAAATAAAATATACTAAATATGTTTTAAAACTTTTGGTCTTAGATATAACTAAAAGTATTGATACTGCAATGAGTACTACATGTAAGTTGAATCTTGATGAAGATGGAAAATTTGTTGATCAAACCACTTACATAGGAATGATTGGAAGATTAATCTACTTAACTGATATCTGACCTAACTTTATGTTTAGTGTATCTACTTGTGCCCATTTTCAAGAAAATTATATGGAATATAATTTAAATGTTATTAAAAGTATTTTAAAATACCTCAAATATACACTTAATATAGGAATTTTCTATCCCTAGGATAATTATTCAAGATAGTTAGATATTCTGATAGTGATTTTGGTGGTTTAAAGTTAGATTGAAAAAGAACATCTGAATCATGTCACCTTTTAGGAAAGTCTATAGTATCATGGTGTTGTACAAAACAAAACTGTATTTCATTATCTACTGCCAAATATGAATACATAGTTGTTGGTAGTTGTTGTGCACAAAATTTTTGGATTAATCACACTTTACTAGATTGTGGATTTCAATTCAAAAATGTACCAATATGTTGTGACAATAAAATTGATACTAAGATCTCAAAAATCATGTTTCACACTCTAGGAAAAAATATATTATTGTAAGATATCACGTATTTTGATACCATTATTAAAAAAGTGAAATCACATTGGTATTAATTGGAACTGAATATAATATTTCCGATGTATTCACCAATATAATTATATTATCAATGGATATATTAAATCATACAAGAATTGGGGATGATAAATGTAAAGTAGAATGTATATTTCTTCAAAATTTACTATCTGATAGCTTACTATTTCACAATTTATAGTTTCACATGTCATTTTATTAGAAGTACTATGTCACTTTGAAAACCTTGAATTTCACTGTCTTGAAGTTGTTGTTTCATGTTTACGGTCTCACCATGAATATATGTTATTGTCTCATTATTACAATTTGTTCTGATCTCACCGTGAAAGTCTGTTCTGGTCTCATTGTAGTAACACTTTTCTATATATTTATATTTTATTAACAATATATCTCTGTTAATTATATTTTTATATTAATCACATGATTTTGAATTTGTAATGCTCAAAATCCCAAATTTTCCATCCCATATAGGTCCTCCTCCTTGTAGTTTTTTTTGTTTTAGAAGAGGCATTGGGAAGCGTGAAAGGAAATAAAAATGAGAGAATATTTATTGTTGCTGAGTTAGATGGTGAATTAAGGTTACTGTTCACGTTTATTCAAAATACCATTAATATATGGAAAGGATAATTTTCAACCATAATGTATCAAGATATATTTTTGATACATTTTTGGAGGAATGTGAACAAGATTAACCTATGAAAGTATGTTATACTTCATATGTGTGAGTTGATGAAGACAACCACAAAGTCTACCTCCTTGTTCTACTCAAGGTTAATCTCTATTATGTTGTATGCTAATGGTTGGTTGGACCAAAGGAATAATTCATAAAGGACTTTGAATTATATATCTAAACGGTTATAGACAAAATAATGGAAATTAGTTTGAATCTGTGGAAAAAGAATTGGGTGGAAGATAATGAAAATATCAATGAAAATTTTAATATGTTTGAAAATCAATTAAGACAATAGAACATATCTAATTTTGGTTTTTAAATAGACGAAATATTTGACAATCATTTTGAATTGGAATAAGATTCTATTGTTGAACCTATAGAAGAAAATGTCTTGGATAAAGAAGGAATTTGACCTCTTCTACAAGATAATGGTGAGAAGGAAACACCTGTTCAAAAAAGAAGTATTATTTTTGATGAAGAACCTACTTATAGAATTTAATTAGATATTAATCTATATGAAAAGGATTTTTCGGATAGAAATTAGAATAATTATTATCTCTTGATAAATACGTTGTGGTTGAAGAACTTTTGTAAGCACAAGCTAATTCTGATGTTATCTTATCTGATGAGAAAATAATGGAACATGACTTCTAACTAGATCAAAAATAAATGTGTGAGAGTATTGAATATGATCTTTTAGAACCAGATCAAGGAACTGAATATCTTAGTCCTGTGAGAGATTCACTTGTTGAGGGGTATCATCACTCTAGTCTATAAATTGATTAAGTTCCAAATATTGTTGCCTTGATCACTATTGTTACATGGTATAAGTTCCCTAGCTACATTGATGTGGATGATGCCCAGGAAGCCTTAGTTAATGGTATAGACCTGTTTACTATGTTTCAATTGAATCCAACCCCTAATCTTGAAGTAATCTTTACCAAAGAACATATTCCTGTCTCAATGTATATTCTTAAACCTTCACATAAACCACCTAAATTTGAAATTCAGAATGATTTTAATGGATTTGGATCTACATAATTAGATAGAGTTGAAAATATCATGAATAAACAACCTGGTCCTATAAAAATCCTATGTGAAAGAGATACTGCCTTGCTGTTACATAGTATAATATGGGAGATTTAGAAAAAATGCTTCATGAAATTCAAAAGGTCATAATTGAGAACACATAGTTGAGTGATGAAGTGATGTTTCTTTGATCGATGGTAGAATATTTGAAAAGTGTATTGCAATCATGAAAAGTTCATGTTGCACATCCTTTTTGGGATGTTAGTTGTCAGATTCCATAGGAAGTTGCCACTCTGATTCAACCAAACTTGACTTCATTAGCTGACAGGGTAGCTGAGAGAATCAAGTAGATAGTCCAAGATATTTGTGATCTTGTTATTGGTCTAAAAAAACTGACTGATGAGTACTAGTGATGCCTATTGAAAGTTTTGAATCATCTCAAGTCCCTCAAATCAGTTGATACAACCTCTAGTGCCTCTGGACGGTCATCTCAAACCTATGATATATATCTACTCAGAACTATTGTTAAAGAGTAACAATAATCAATTTCTAGTGGATTTAATAAAAATAATCTATCTATAGTATTCAAGAACAATTAAAGGGTACCTTATTTGTTAAGTATTCACTTAATTATTTTAAATTAAGATCAAGAATAAATTACTATGAAAGTGGACTTCTAATTTAATAGGATTTTTTCTAGGCATGATATAACCAATAATTTCATGTATCTTGTATAGAAAATGAAAATATGTCATGTCACTCAAGCCTTCAAGACTCAAGTTTAAATGATGAAAGTTTTCCCTCCAATATTGGACACTTTCATGGATAAAAAAGATGGTTTTGAGAATGTAATGTATTATGGTGGTGATATTATTACTGACTTCATTCAGTTGTTGAAGACTTATCATAATGTGTAGAGAACTGCTATTGTGGCTCCTACTGCTACACCCTTGTTTCATTGTTTAACTCATTCACCATCCATTGCCTTTGAATCTACATTAATGTCTATATTTCAAGCTCTGAGTTAGATCCAACCTCTTATCCTTGACCAAAACGTGACTTGGTCTTCCACCAAACCTACTTTGGAACCCTCTATTTGTAAAGTACTCCCTCTTCATTATCAGAAATTTGTCTCACTCCCTTCTTCAAATTCTACTTCTTCTCTTGTGGCTCTTTCTGATCCTACTTCATTGGGAGAAGAGAATAAAATTGTTGCTAAAGAACCAAGTTAATTGTATCTTGATAGGGGTATTTTTTAATTTTTTTCATTGTTTTTAATGACACATTTTTTTCTATCTAATGAAATTTGGCCTGATGTTGTTGATTATCTTCTTTACATTCATTCATTCTTTTTCTCTTAATATTTTTGATAATACCAAAATAGGGGGAATGTGGTGGTGGGTACAGCAGCACGTACTGTAGCAGCATGGGTACTGTAGTTGTACTGTTCACCAAGGGGTCCTTTGGGCCAAAAAAAGGGCTCTCAAGCTTTGTATTCAAGACACTTGGCCTTGGGACATCATGATATGGATTGGGTCTCCCTCTACCCACACTGAAGAGGTCTTTGTTATAAATAATAAATTAAGGCTACAACCCCTACCTTAAAAAACCAAAAGTGGGAGAAAAGTTCCCTAAGGGATAGACAACATATTAAGAACAAATATCTAATTCACTTGATTTGTGGTCATAAAAAAGGGGGATATTTTTGGACACCTCATGTTTTAATCTTTTTTTAATGATATAAAATTATGTTACACCTATTTAATATATCAAAAATAATGTGTAGATATGATTTGTTTCTTTATTCTTTAAATAAACTCACCCATGATCTTAATTCATATAAATCATGTTTTATTATTGTATACTATATTAAAATTATTCTATATGAATGATATAGTATAATTAATTCTGTGAATATTACTACTTAAGTCTGTATATAGATATTTAGAAAAGTGTGAGAAACCATGATTATGCCATCGGTTTTGCATTTATGGAAAGGGACCAAAACACCATGACCCAAACACCATAACCAGTTTCAGAACTCATGATTTCTGAAACACCAATTCCTTGCTTCCATAACTATGATGCCATCCAATGCTGGGAAAATTACAAGACACTGTGATCCTAACATCGCATCTATGCTATCGGTTCCAGATCTCAATAAAAATATGCCACCATGACTTTCTCACTGTTTAATAGAATATAAGAAGACACTATTTCCTGGCCACTCCTTTTCTATGTGATTCCATTTTTAGAGTGAATATGACACCATTCTTTAATCAGTTTTGTAATTTTCAATTTAATCTATAAAAGTAATATTTGAGTCATTTAAATGCACTGAAATATTTAATATTTATTTTTAGACATGTCACATGATAATACAAGGTATGTGTTGTAGAATACCTGAACCCTGCCAGCTCCAAAACGTGCACTCTAAAATAAAAAGAAAAATGTTTCACTAGAATAGAGACGAGCATAATCGTGAGAATTTCTGAAAAGTGAACTGATGCATACAGTAAGAATCATCTGATGAACACACAAAGCATTTTCAAATAAAAAGGATGGACTACCATCGATCAGATCCAAAAACACCTTCTAAATACCAACTCCATGAAGAACACAAACTATTATCTAAATGGAATCTAGATATATATACTTACGATGCAATATTTTTTACAAAAGGACTTGATACTTGCATCATCATCATCCTAAAATTCCAAAGCTTCGTAGAATAACACTCTGAGACCTTTTAACCTTTTCTCATCATCTTTTTTTTGTTGTGTATTGTTTTAGCCTTCGAGAAGTGTGTCTGTGTCTGGGGGGTGTATTAAAACACAAATTGTTTCTTATACTAAACTGAATGATACAAGATATCCTTCCTCTCATATCTTTTCAAATTTGTTTGCTCACACAAATTAGTGTGGAAGGGTTCCATGTGTGACCAGGTAGTTTATACCAACAAAAAACATTGGAAGAGGTCGTGTGACCTTGACAGTTCTGTGCACTATTGTTTACCCCGATCTTGGGTGTGTATCATGTTTTTTAATACAAACTGCTTAGGGGAAGGTGATCACAAAGTGGAGTGGATTAGGTCTTTTCTTGAGAATGAACCACTTTTTTTTATCAGTTGTGTTGTTTAATTTTAGTTTTTCACTATTATAAGTGTATATTTAAGAAATCCCTGGATTTGAATTTTATTTTCAATCTTGGATAAATGATAATATTTTCCTCCCTTATTTGGATAGCTTCAAAATTAGTACCAATAACTCATATTGATATTTCTAAGAATTACTCAATATTATGAGTTTTTTTTAACACTCAATATTTTATAATAGTATTACCTTGATTTACTAGGTTTTATTTAATTTTTATTAAAAAACATTTTTAAGAAAACTTTTTAATATAAGTTATTCTAGATACTCAATTCACCCACCTCTTGAGTACTCTCCTCTGAACAACACTTATTCTTATCATAGTATTAACTATTAGAATGTTACCTCTAGTATCATAGTGGATAATAAGGTAAGTAAAATCTAGTATTGCCCAATGGGGATATACATCAGTGTTCTATAAAGTTAGGGGAATCTAGATTTCACCAAATCCAGAATAAGATTGAAGACCAATAGAATTATTCTAAAAATATTCTTATGATCTTAAATTGGTACATAAAAATACATGATGATCCATATTCTCATGGAGGAAGATCATATTATAATGTGGTTAAAAAATGGATGTGAATGGAATATTTATGTTT
Source organism: Viscum album (assembly GCA_963277665.1). Classification (NCBI taxonomy): domain Eukaryota; kingdom Viridiplantae; phylum Streptophyta; class Magnoliopsida; order Santalales; family Viscaceae; genus Viscum; species Viscum album. The sequence goes on from OY728146.1 coordinate 1,274,707,557, forward strand.
TTGGATCCTCGTTGGAGAATAGATTTACATCATATAATGGGTTATGGAAGTGGAGGTGTATAATTGGACTTTGTATTTATGAGACTCAGTTTTCATGGTTGTAATCACTTAATTTATAGTGAATAATCTATGTTGGATGGATAATAATAATAATATGGTGAGTTCCATTAAGATAAACATTTTAATGAATGTATTATTCTCTAGTATATATTAATACTAATAGTGAGGTTATATGGAGGGATATTATTAAGTTGATAGAGAACCATAATATGTTCATGATTGGTATTTTGAATAAGAGAATTTGATAAAATAGATCTCTGATTCATCTCCCCCCCATTCAATAGCCCATCTACCCTAATAAACCTCACCTAATAATTCCAATATAATAAGACCAGTATCTAAAATATAAGGTTATGTTACAATTTTAATAGATAAATGTTATTCATATATTTTTACATCATAAGGGGGACTTAATCCACATTCGTTTGCATATATGGACTACCACCTCCACAAAAATATGTTATTAATTTTTTATCTCCGCCTCATATGGATGTTTATTATGATGTATTTTAGAATCATATATATAAATATTCTATTCATGATATAATTTTTATTTTTGGAAGAATGGGATATTACATATAGTTATAACCATATACCCATTAAATAAATAGAATTTCACACAATAATTTGTGAAGAATATAACCTCTATGAATTAATGTGGGTCATTTTTTTTCTTAATTTAATAACAAGATCTAAAATTGTATTTTTTTTAAAATTTATTTTTTATTAATTATTATGATTTGAGAGATTATGGAATAATTAAAAAAAATACACAATCAATCTAATAAAAATCATTCTTCAGAGATGATCAGAACATCCCCAAAACACATGATATGGACTTAATTGATTATGTAATTAAATATTTACTTGAAATTAACTATTTAATTATATTGAAATAAACCTAAATAATAGTTTTAAAACAAGTAAATTATTAATATAATTTTGTTATATTGGATTTAATATACATACATAGAATTTATATACACCGGCAAAGGGATTTCTGAACTAATTTTACATTCATTTAGTAATATGTATACTTCATTGACTATGTTAAGAGAAATTTATTTTTTAAATTTCCTATAATTGTATTTTTTTATTCCATTTTTTTTGGTATTTTGAAATTTTTAGAAATAAAAAATATATTGATTAAAATATAGCATCAATGATACAATATTTTTATTAATTATTCTCCTCAATATTATTTCATCAAAAAATTTCTTATATTTTTCACATACTTACTTTTATATGGGTTATATGCTTAGAATTGGGATATTTTATCATAAATGAGTCTCTGATACTGATATTTAGTTATCCTTTGACCTAAAATCTATCATAATATATTGATTCAAATGTTAAAACAAATTAAGGGTTTTTCAAAGTATTAATATCACATTAGTAAGATATTATTCTATATATAAAACATGATTTATTTTATATTGTGTAATTAATACCTGATGAATGTATATTAAAATATTTTTTAATATAAATTATTAAATTTAATGTACCATGTTATGTTCATTCGTTAAATTAGTTTTGGTTCAATTATTACCCTGGTTGGATGTTTTTCTCAGAAAAAATCCTTATTTGAGACATGTTATTATTATTTCTCATATATTAATTTATAATGTTTATTTAAAAAACCATGAAATATAATATCATAAAACTTTTTATAGACATGTATTTTTATATTTATCGTTATTCTATTAAAAATAAAGGGGTTTGTGGGTCCAATATGATTTTTTGATGATCATTTGTGCTAGATGAAAACCCAAACACATGTGATCTATTATCAAGTAATTAACATGTAAATAATAAATATAAAACATTGTAAAAGGATAACAAAAATATTAGCATCCTAAATTTTTATTGGTTAAGGAAACTGAAAGATATTGATCAGTAAAAATTAGTGAATGAATATACCTTACCTCCAGGGAACACCGAACAATGGAACCATGAATAATTTTTGAGGATACAAGAAATCCAAGGGGGTGTTGGTGCCTTCCCAATAAAAAATAGTTCTTTAAAAGGAATAAAATATGTTATAAATTTTTTATTAAACACATAAATAATAGGATATAATCCTCTTTTATATATGATTTTTGATGATTCCCCAACATATTATCTATGTTTCTTCTACTTGGGTTATAATTCATTGAACAGTTTTAATGAAAAAATGAAATACGTTTATACCAAGTAACTTCTTAATAAACCATCGGTTGAAAATAAATAATATATATATATATATATATATTAATTTATATAATAAATGATTAATATATGAGTCCAATACATATATTGATTTTTTTAACAAAAATCCAATATATTAAATATAAATATACCCAACGCATCCTATTCATATTTAAACACATTATATAATTTTATATTATAGTACACATCCAATAATCTATAACATTATATAATCTCTCATATGTAATTTGTAAACAACATCACAACTATTTACAAATCCATAAAAACACGTTTGGATATATATTATCATCAGACACTATTTATTTTACACAAACACTTCTTCCAAAAAAATATCATAACATAAGAGACTAACTATAAGGAATCAAGATTAACCATTATATAATATAGTTCCCTTGGACCATAAATCACTTTTTTTGTTCTCGAATATGTTTCTAGTTTAGTGTTATGATACTTTTTTCATTAATCATACATAAAAAATATATATTAAAAAGTGGAAACTTCTATTTAGTATACACCTTTCCAAAAATATAACACATTTAAAATAAATAAATATTTATTCTCATAAAAAATCTTCATGACTTTTAACATGAGTTGTTCTTTGTACTTACTCTTCCCAAAACCCAATTAAAAACTTTCTTAATGTGGAATGAGAAAAAATAGATCAATAAGGGAAATAAAATAAATCAATAAATCAATGAATAAAAAATAATAAAACCAATAAAATATTTACCTTTTTTCCAATATTCATTATGTGAATGAAATAAATCAAAAAATCATGAAAAAAAAAATATTTTATCAACGAAAAATATTAAACATGATTGTAAGAAAATTGAAACCCATTTTGAAAAAATATATCATTATATTAATAAACTATATAAAAATAATGTTGAAAATAACTGGTCCTAGTTAACCATATCTGGGAAACCTCCCAGCTCAACTCCGACCTTCTTTCCCCTAAAAATAATGAGAATTTCCCAATTTATTTGATATTTATAATGGAACTTTCCCTTTAAATATGTTTTATCATGCCCACCCTTCAAATAAGTTGTTTTATAGTCACACATAATCATTTATAATTCAAAATTACCACATAATAGATAATTATATTTTATTATTGTGTCATATTATTTTAATCTCTTCAGAACACTATTTGATCCAAGAATCCAAGATGTTTCAGATGTTAAAATACCCATTCCTTTTAAGAAATAATTATGAAAAATAAGGTACCATGATATAAGGGAAGTGTGGACTTTATTTTACAAAATCCTGAAATATTGTAAATGATGAAAAAAGTTACATAATAGTTATAGTTATTGAAAATAACATTAAAGGATTATAAGTTAAAATAAAACATTATATTACCCTTTTATTAAAAGAAAATATTTCACATAAAATATAATAAATTGATTATTTTAAAAATAATTTAAAGAATGTAAATATGGATATAAAATATCATTTATAATTAATTAATATCCATAAAAATCCATCCATAAAAAATATATTTTATGATCATGGAAGAAAATATTTAGGAAATAAACAATAAATACAATTAATATGTTGTTTTAATGTAATGTGTCCCTTACATCGAGTCTCACTCATAATACCCCTATTTATATTCATGAATAAGAAAATTATTTTAATTTTTTAATTTATAAATAAAATTATTCATTTTTATTATACCTTTTTTATTTATTTTAATATTATATACAATTACTTATACCGTAAACTTTACATTTGAGATTTAGATGATATTCACATCATATGTCTAAATAGAATTCATTATTTTTACTAGGGTCAAATTAATCATTAATAAACCTTGTATACAATAATAATATTTATATAATTTAAATTTTATTCATTAATTATATTTATAGAATCGTGAAATATGGTTATTAAATGTTAATGACATCAGAATCATACAGAAGGTAGGTCGTACATACGCATGAGAAACATTTATATTTTCAAGGATCATATTGGAAAAAAATTAAGTATTATTCTAATATAAAAAGATGATGAATATATCATAAAATTCATATTATATCTTTAAATAATATTATATAAATCATTCATGTATTGTGATGATGGAATTAATCGCATCTTTTTGTGGAGGTTATATTACACGTGTACACATGAATTATATTATAATTTATAAAATAATTGAATGGTAAAAAATAAAAAATATATTAATTGCAAATAATAATAAATAAATCATTAATTTCATATATATACCTTAAATAAATCATAATAACCATTAATGAGAGGCACTGTTGATAATAAATTAGAATAGTTCATGAGGTAGTAGTTTACTGTACATAAGAATGATGATTCTATTTTCCATTTTATGGAATAAGGTTATGAATATAGGCTATTTACATAAATTAAACTCATAGAAGTTCTTGAAATATAGTTGTGTTATTAATTCATAATTTTTTAAGATGATTTGAAGGATAAAAAAGATGAAATAAAAGAAAAATTCTCAGTAATGAAAAGGAATGTTCATTAGATAACCCCATTAGGAATAAAACTAATGCCCTACCAAGATGGATTCATGATTAAAACAGATACTATAGGATGTATGGAGGGATTAAGGGATGTTATTTTATATAAGACTGACCTAACCAAAATTATCTTAAACATTGGATGGGAGAGGAATGTGATGTTCATTTATATGTGGGGGAGAAGACACAATTGGAATTTTAAAAAAGAATAAATTAATTTAATGCCTATTCACAAAAAAATGGATCAAGAAATGATGATTTGTTATTAAAATATTATATAGTATATAAATATGTACTTATAATATAATTTAGATATGTTGTTTGGTTATTTATTCTCTTACTCTTTAGTTTTACCCATGTTAAACTTATCTCAACAATAATAGTGGAAACAAATATATAGGGATTGTTAATATTAATTATGTCGAAAAAATAAAATAGACATGTTATTTAACTATAATTATGGTTATTAAAAATATGGAATCCATTTTATCAAACTGAATTCACTGATGTGTATGAATTTTACATAAAAGTGATCTTATAAAACAAGATGAAATATGGTTTTCAAAAAACATAATTTTAAGTATAAAAAATCATTATAAAATAATAATAAATAATTTTGATTATAATGAAAATAATTTTATTATTATAAATTTAAATGTCCTAAATTTACTTTTAATCAATTTAAATTAAATATAACCTTTTAAATAATTTAATTTAAAATATATTTTTAAGTAAAAAAATCAGTATATCCACTATTGATTGAAAAATATTTTTAAAAAAAATTATCAAAAATGAATCCTATTATAATATAGATATGTTGAATTAAAAATTAAAGATAATTTTTCTAAATATAAATTATATGATTTGAGAATAAAACATTTAAATAGATCTATATAATTCATGAAATACCAATTTTCTTAAAAAGAATAATTTTTTATTTTGACTTCATAATTACATAATAATTTTAATATAATAATGATTATATAATTCACATTCATAAATAATAATATGGAATGAAATTTGTTGAAAATTAACAATACCTGAGTTGTTTCATTAGTCAACCTTTTAGAAATAGCAGCCTTTTAATTTTAATTATATATTAATTAAGATGAATTAGTTAAACTCTATAGAATTTTTATATTATCTTGTTACATCCTCTAAAATATAGTTTATACACAACATATCAACCCAATGAAAGAATTATTAGCTTAAAACTTTCTCTATTTGACCAATAATACGAAAAGGATGTTCATCAAATGAGAATATTCTATCCTACTGAACTACATTAGGGATCAAAACATGTGATTCATATGTCATAAATCATAATTACAATTAAAAATGTAATATTTTATTTTCCTTTGAAAAACTCATATGAAAGTGAACTCCATAGAAAAATAATCTATATTAAATAAGGAGTTTATGTGAAATAATGAAATGTGGACAAAGCTTCCATTTTTAACCAAAAATAATACCACCACTCAATGAAAAATAGTTTAATAAAAATATGGACACCTACCTCAAAATAGTGATCTAATCCCTTGTTATTTGTATAAATTTCTTTATAGTATGAGTTTTCCTCATGTGCTACTAACCCAAATTCACCTTCTCTGTCATTTCTTCTATAAATTCATATTCCAACAACAATATTTCTCCAACTTTATGCTATCAAGTTGGAGTCCTACACAAAATTATATATTCATATTCAAATGGAACCATTTTTAAATTGGAATGAAAACTGTTATTATATATAAACACCTAGAATGAATGATCTTGATCCCAAATTCCTTGGTAATCTATTGAATGTGACTGCATCATGTCTTACATGGTTTGAATTGTTATCTCTGATAGTCTATGAAATTGATGGTAGAAAATTGTTTGAAAATTTAATTTTAATACCTATAGACTTATAAATGACTCTCTAAAAAATTAGAGTTAACTAATCCTAAAGGTATGATAAAATAGATTGAGGAACTCCATTTTACATTATTATATAGAGGATATATATACATGAAATAAAATCTAAAATATATAATCACGAAGGAAAATTAAATGAATAGATTTAGTTAGTCAGTCAATAAAAAACAAATAGAATTAATACCTGGAGAAGTATTTGGTAACGCCACCGTGAAATATATAGATATATTTTATTATTTACACTCCGACACTTTAAGGGGTAAATGAGTCCCAATTGGTAACTTTCGGTCTGTTTGAACATAATGGAAAGTAAAAAATTTCATCGAAAGCATAGTAATATCTCATTTTATTTAATCACTCATGTAATATAGCAGAATGTATCCTTATATTTTATGGAATCAATGATATACATAGAATAGAGAACATTGATCTTCAGAAAAAAATTCTCTCTTAAACCCGAGACCATAATAAAATTATAATCTATTTGTAAATCTAAAAAACTATTGTCATCAAAATGTTTCCTATGAAACAAACCTTTCTTAATAGATTCTAAAATTTCTTGTAAAAATGATCATCTTTATAATATTAATTATTTATAATTGATATAAACGGTTGTAATAATACCTAATATAATATAATTTAAGTTCTTGTATGCATAATTTCAAGAACAAAATTTATCAAACCATTAACCACGGTGGAATGTACTAAATGTAACATATTTAACATTGATTTAAATTTTTTAACAAAATAATCAGACATATTATTTTCTTTTTAGTGGTCGAAATTAATCATGAAATCATGACACTTAATCAGTTCCATCCATCTTATCTACCTCATGTTCAACACTTTTTACACTATCTATGTGGTGATATGATTCAATAATTTATGACTAAGATAGTTTATTTAATTTAATCCATATAAATGATTCTAATAAATATTGTATAAAAATCATAACAGATAATACAAGATCACATGTATGATAATTTAACTCAAGAGGCTTTTGTTGTTGTGAATCATAGAGAATTACTGGATAATTAATCACCTGATCAAAACCAAGTCCCTTCAATTAAACATTCTTATTGATGAAAATTTCACTATTTTTAAGGGACATGGAGAAAATTGGATAATTCACCCTTCATTATTTCAATTCATAGAAAATGCCATCACACTCTTTCAACCATTTTAATTTAATTCCTTTTCAATATATCATATTTATTGTGATATAAAACATTGAAATTTTATAAAAAAATCGATGGTAGTGACCCAATAATCTAGGAAAACAAAAAATATCTATTTTTTTCCATTCGTCAACTAATTTAGTTTTGGGAGGGTTAACATTTATTCCATATTGGAAAAGATATGACTATGGAAACTGATATTTTATAACCAAAATTAAAAAATACTAAATTTTTCGTATCAATAATTTTAAATTAAGGAATGAATGAAATACGTTGGTTAATATCATTTTCATCAAGATTATTATAATTTAGCATTATATCATCAATAAACATAATCAAAGATATATCTAAATATTCATGGAATATTCCATTCATTTGATCCATGAACACAATTGTGGAATTTCAAAACCAAGAGGGAATAATTAAAAAATAATAATAAAAATATATTTTATAAGATATTTTCATCATAATATCTTCATATGTCACCTTCAATGGATGCTACCGTGACTATAAATCAATTTACAAAAAATAATAACCTCCTTGGAGTTGATCAAAAAATTAATTAATATTAATAAAATGATTATTTTTCCTAAAAATAATGTTATTAATGTCTCTTTAATCAAGTAAAAGTCTCTATAAACCATATTTAATTTTAAATAAATAATAAAATAAGACCCAAAGGTGTTATACATGGATGAGTGAATCCTTTATCTAGAAATATGTGAAACTGATTTTTCAATTCCAAAAGTTTCACTTGATCCATTATTTGGTGATTTTGAATTTAATATAGAATTAGGAACAAAGTAAATAGTAATATCAACCCTATCATTTGGAATGACACTAAGAAAATAATAAATTAATATTTATATTCATTCATTATGGATGCATAATTAATATTAATAATTCATTTATTTTCTAAAAAATTAGATATGTAAAATTAACATCCATCTCTATTAAATTTATCACCTTATAGATATGTTATCAATGATATAAAGTCATACAATATAACATTATAGAAATTAAATAAATCTAATCATCAAAAACTGAAATCCAATACATTCCAAAAACAACATCAAATACAACTATGTTTTGTTCATTCTGATAGAACGAACTTCCATTCCAAGGATAAAAATAAAAATATTGATATTTTGAATCATAGATTTTTCCAACATTTCTCTCTTCTGATCATGTATTCATATTACCATATCACATGAAAATTTAATATAAATTAAATAATTCCAAGATCCAGAGTTAAATAACGTTTAAAATACCTTCAATTAACAATGTAATGTACTTTTCAACAATTCACTATGCATACAAACATCATCCATAGTGTTATAAAATAACTATAACACAATATTTTCTTTTAATCTTCGTTATTTCAACCCAAAGTAACTTTCTATATCCACACATTAAAATAATTATAGAAATTTTTTTTGTTTAAATGTCATAACATCTGATAGATATATCTAAACCCATTTTTTGATTTTATAAAAAATATTCATTGTAATCAAGAACCACGTGAGAAAATATACCACTTCATTAACACGGTTAAGATCCCATCAAACATTTCAAAAAATTATTTTTACTATACTTGGAATATGTTGGGTGATTAACTCTAGGATTCCTAGTTGAGAATTTTTTCATTTATTTCTAACTTGACATTTTTATTACACTTTTCATCATGTGGAACATAAATTTCATCCAAAACCATTTAATCTTCTTCATAATAAGGAAATACATAAAAATATATTATAAATTATTATATATCTGAAGCTATTTATAAACTTGGTTTCAATCTGGAATAAAATTTAATAATTCCACTATCAATGCCTTCAATAAAATTTGGAATGTTTCTTGATAGTATTGTAAAATTTAATTCCCACATGAAAACAAAATATTATACTTTTATCCTAAATTCAATTATTTTTTTAAAAAATTTAGTCGAATTGTCTTATGGAATATTTATCTAGTATAATAATATTAAAAATATCCCACTCCATATGAATCTTGATCTTCTCTCTCTTTTATTCTTAACCAACATCAGCCATCTAAGAAAATCACCTTCAAAATGGTTATATCATATAGTTACATTTTTAGATCCTTAACATTCAAGGAATTCAAATAATTTCTACAAATCATTAATCCACCCTAATTATTACACTATACCACAGATTCCAATGATTATTGGAGGGTGTTATTTCATGTAATTCTCAACTATCGACATGTACTTCCATAAAAAATATAATTTCTTTTAACATGGATTCCACCACCATTTATCACCACGGTCAACTAATCCATCAATGAAACAAATTACTATGTTCTAATTCAATCAATTCTAGGATATTGATTTGGGTGAATATTTTATTTTCAGATACATTCCAACTCCGTATTTCATAATTATATTATCGAAAACCATAATTAATAGAAAAATATTAGTTGAATCAATAATCTAATTATCAAGTAATAGATCATTTAAACATTAAAATAATGTATAATCTCTCTACGTTATTCTATCAAAATTATCAATACCAATATAGTTTTCTAAACTTGTATATGATACCAACTATAATGAAATGTCATTAAATATTACCTAATAAAGTTTCTTAAGACTAGAATTCTATTTCATCCATTCCAAAATATATTTTTTATTTTTAGTTTAAAGTGATATTTCATGAATTTTATATAAAAACACAAATACTAGAAAGAGTTCAATTTTACATAGTATTCAATTTCCCCAAAATATAAAAAAAAAATAAAACACATCTTACATTAATGAAAAATATTTATCACATTAAAATTGAATTATTCTTTGATCTTACATATCGATAAATGTAGTGAAAACAATTCATATATGTGGGAATGGATGATAATCATTCGAAAGGGATATTAAATAATGAAATATATTAATCTAGTGAAAAACCTAAAACCCATTAAATATTTTCCAATATATCTATTATTTTTTATTGTATGAAAAAAATCATAAAAATAGAAAAAAAAAATTATCTCAATGACAAAATTTAAAACCTATACTATGAAAATAGAATCCCAATTTATGAATCTTAGAGAATTATATTGAAATACCATGTTAAAAATATGTCAGAAATTACTAGATCGTAGTAAATTTTATTAAAGAAAACCCCATATTTAACTAACACCCTATTTTATATGAATATAAGAAAAATTATCAAATTAATTAGATAGAATAAAGGGGCTCAACCATTATATAATCAGTATCATGATTACCCATCATATAATCTATATCTAGATCACCCTTCATAATAAATAATTCTCATGAACCATATCACAAATAATTTTGTTTCTTGTATTTTTTTGTAATAAAACACATGAAAAGATCTTTTTAATCACAAACCATTACATTTTCAGATATCAAAATACCCTATACATTTAAAATCCCATTTTAGAAAATAAAATATCTTGATCAAACGGAAATGGGGGTTTTATTTTAAGAAATAATTTATTCTAATAATGGATGAAATTTATCATATAAATTTTAAGCTAGAGGGAAATTCAAATGAACGTTTATAAGTTAAAATTTAATATTCATTTTTTATATGTAATTAAAGTAGGTAAATTTCTTATATAATAAACAATAATATTCTATTTAAAAGGTGTGGAATGAATTTCAAAATAGACACAAAAAGTAATTTTATAGTTCATTTATTTTAATATAAATACATTCATAATAAAATATAGATTATGGACATAGAATAAAAAATCTAAAAAATAAATCTTAACAATAATTTATGAATTTTTGTTACATAATATGTTCTTTAAAGTGACTCTGAATTGTTAAAAAAGCTCTCTATCTTCTTGAAAAATAAAATTATTTTAATTATTTAATTTCCTAAAACCATTTTAATATTTATTATTCCTTTTATTTTTCCCATGTTTTTTTCATTTAGTTAATCATTGATGTTCACATCATATGTTTTGAGAATATTCACCTCATTTATCAATTATGTCTTTGGTAAGTAGACTATGATCAAAAATATCATTATTAAATCATATAAATAACAATAATAATAATAAAGTTATTTTTTAATGTAATTATAATTTTAAAATAAAACATGACTGTGTTTTGTGAAAGATAAATTAAGTTACAATCATGAATATTGTAGCTCATACCAACACTTGAGTAACATTTAAATTTTTAATGATCATAATATAAGGAAGGAATTTGATGACATTATCATTACAAAATGATTAAAATATTATAAATACAATATTATCAATTTATATAAATAGATAGATATATATATATATATCATCAATGTGATGTGATGATGAAAAAATAACCACATAGATTTATGGATGTGTTAGTTGTCAAACCCATGATTTATTTTTGAGGAATTTTTATTTTTATTTTTGAAATAAATTTTCCCTTTGGGGTTTCATTTATTTCGGGGAGAAAAATAAAAAAATGGTTAATCAATAGGTGGTGGAGGTTTAGAATACACCTTTTTTAATAGTGTGCCCTTACCCTGGTATACATGTGTCTAGGTTGTGTTTTGGATATAGGTTCATCGCACAGTTAGCACATAGTTAGTAAACCATATAGGTGAACCATGAATAATGTTCGTATTTTAGAGTAATGGTCCATGGTTTCTGATTTATTTAGAAAACCCTATGGTCTAACCATGTGGTCTATCTAAGTCATTACAAATTCAGTTTTTTTTAATTTTCCCTCTATCTAGATTTAACCACAAATCACCCATATTCTTCCCCATTCCATATTTTCATCCCTATTCAACTCCCTTTATTTAACATTATCCCTTGGACCACCATTCATTATGAGGATTTTATGATTATTCATCATGACTCTCCAAGAAAGTCTCGTCTTCCCTTAATTGTTTACACCTTTATAGGGTTTAGCTTTGTTTTTCTTAGGATTTTATATTTCTATTCATTAGGGTGACCTAATTAATGTTATATATTGATTATTTGGGTCCAAATCAATTATTTTTGTTTATTGATGCCTTTACATGGCTCTCCATAGGTGATCTTGTGGGTTTCCATTAACTATGGAATTTCTAATTCATGAGGTAAGAGGTTCTATTTTTAAAAATTAATATGTTATTTTAATTTTTTTTACTTTTTTATGTCTTATGGATATTATATTGGGTGAAAAAAGTGTTTTTAAAATTATTATTTGTTACATGGTATTGAAAATGAGTTTTGAATGGAAATAAAATATGTTTAGTTTATATTTCACCTGTTCTCCTTTTGTGTCTTGAAAGAACATGAAAAAATTTATAGATGATGTGAAAATAATTTTTAAATATTTTTCTTATGAATTTACTTTCATAAAGGGTTTTTGATGTGACAATTGGATTTTATCATGTCTGTTATGATGTTTTTCTTATGTATATTTGAATGTGATGTTCAATGTGATATGTGATATGAGAATTGATCATAAAAGGAATCATTGGTGACTAGGTGGGAAGACTAGGACTAGTATGGGAGTTGATTTAGATGTGGAATATCCTTATTTCTTCTATAAGGATTGACGATTACAACACTAACCACTTATTGATGGTGATTAGATACCACTTGGACTAAGGTATGTTCCCACCTAGTGGATCGGGCAGGAGAACACAATTTTTTTTGGTTACTGTACCTTGTAATACTAAGATAAAATGTACCTAGTGTCCCACATAACCTAGTTCCTATAGAGATCTTCCATGATATAGTGATCTCTTGTGATATTTTTCATACAATCAACATTTGGTATACTTAATTTTTTTCTATAAAAAACCATGTTTTCCATAAAAAATCATTCTCTTTAAAATTTTTCTTATAAAAATATTCTCATTTTTTATAAAATAAGCATATTGGTTTGTTTTATAATGTTTTGGCATGGAATATTTTTTAGTGGTATCCTACTAGACTATTTCACACACCCTACACACAACTCTAGGTGTGTGTAGACATGGTTATGTTTGAAACAGTTAAGGGGATTTGGTTTGTATATAGTGGTTTGATATTCTAGTGGTCTTCCCTTCTAGGTGTTGTAGTGGTGCCTTGATGGAAATTATCCTCTTATTTTATTGTGGTTTTTAGGATAGGGTCTTATTCCTTTTTTTTGTACCCACTTTTTTAATTTGATTATATTTTTTAAAAATTGAATCTGAAAAAATATTATGCCTCACATGATATTATTATTTTTGGTTGATTATGGTTATATTTTTGGGTAAAATAATTACCAAATTCGATTATGTATACCCAAACACTAGATTCTAGCCAATAGGGATCAAGAAATCCATTTCATTTCATACCATGGACTCGGTTGGGTGTTTGGTTCGATTTCACCCAAGCTAGGTTTGTTGAAAAATGATATTATAGTGGATCATGCACTTTTTGGATCATTTTGTCTATGATGATTCTAGATAGATAAGTGTTAGGGTTTCCAAGACATAATATTTTGGTTGAGAGTAGGTTGTTTGGAAATCACACCTCAGAATAGAACACAATTCACTATGGAAAATTAATATTTTTGTTTGATTTCTCATTTATGTGAGATGTATAGGATAATGATTTTATATAGATACTAGGTTGAGGTAGATTGGTCTAGTTTCTAAATGATTATGATGGAATTTTTTTATATTTGTTGAATGTTGGTATTTTATTTTGGTTATGAAAATTTTCAAAATTGATGTATGGATAGTTTCCTTGCGTTATTTCTACTTGAATAGAAATTACTCATCAGAAAATTCTTATGAGAAAGTGAGATGATGTCGAAGAGAGCCTTTTATTACAAATTGATCACAGACTAGTGGATGATGTGGTTTTTTTGTTTAGGCTTGGGGAATTGGACCTGATCATGTTCTTTCTCTTATTTGAATGCTGAATTTAGTCCTAAGATGGAAAAAGATAATGAGTTCCATAAAAACAATCCACCTTCCTTCTAAGGTAGTTTGAAACCTGAGGAAGTAGAATAGTGGATTGAGATGATAGAATAAATGTTTTAATTTCATGAAAGAGATAAGTAAATTAGTGTTAAATGTTCCTTTTTTCAAGAACATCTCATTTAGAAGTACTGGGACTTAGTGGTGTAAGATGGAAATAATGAGCAAATGAACATGAAAGACTACTTGTCTATTTTCAATGATTATAATTTTACTGAGGTTTTATCCTACACCAAAACCTTAATGTTTACAGATATTTTTTTAGGGGATGAGTCCATGAAGATGATCTCCAACATCTTTGTTGAGCTAGTTTGTTATAAACTAGAAATCATTTCCAATGAAAAGATGAAAGATCAGTGGTTCAAATAGGGATTAGTCTATATACTTATTCCCAGGCATTTATGTCAAAGTTAAATACCTATGATGATATGGTTGATCATTATTGTTTTGTAGAGATTGACCACAACCGAAAATTTGGTTCCTCTAGTTTAATGTCATTAATAGTAAAAGATGGAGTGAGATGAATATGTAATTAATGGATGTGGTAGTTCAGGATATCCTTCCCAAAAGACTTCATCTATGGCCTCTGATGTTGGGTCGGTTGTATTCAATCATTGTAATAATTTAGTACACAATCATCATGAGTGGGAATCTCCTTCCAAAACATTCCATCAGTGCTAAGCTGTGAGATAGGTGAAACTTTTTGAAAAGTGAAATGCACATATCAGAGTTTCATATGATATTTATATTTTAGAATGATTACTATTCAGATATAGTCATCCAAGATGGTGGTATCTTGATTCGGTGTTCATGGTAGTAGATCTATACCGTGTTTTGTTTCCAGTGAGTTTAGGGAAATTCCAAAGTTCAGTATTTTCAACCAAACTCATTTAAAGAAAACGCATCTCCATGTTGTGGACCATGTACCTACGAAACTGGATACATGTCCTTGGAAAGTTTTATGGACTATTTTGATTGAATCACCCATAGGTACTATTTTGTTTGATAATGGTTCCTCTGTTTAATTTTTCTCTATTTTTATTTTTGAACTATTTAATATTATAATCGAGATCAAGTCAAATAAGATAGTGTTAGTAATTCCTCTTAGTATAAAGTAAGTGAAAGGTCTTATGTGTCTATCATGTGCACTGAATATGTTAGGGGTTGAGCTAGAATGGTATTTCTGAGTATTAGATATGGACATCTTTTATGTATATATTGGTATGGATTAGATGGCGTGATTTCATTTTCAAATCGATTAATATAGGCGGTTAGTGAGTTTCATGGAAACATATGGATGTCCCCATGTTTTTGATGGAGAATGGGATCCTCGGTCTGGTTATGTTGGACCACCACTATAAGAATTTTCTATTAATGTTCATCAATTTCCATCACCTGTGTTAGAATACAATGGTTTCTCAGATGAGTGAAGGTTAACTATAATGGTGTTTGAATTTACAATGGTTTTTCTAAATGATTTTATGGGTTTTCTTCCAGATCAGGACGTAATGTTCTTGAATTATTTAGCATTGGGGAATCAACCAATATATGTTTCCCCATATCATATAACCCCCACAGATTTTATTGAATAAAATCTACAACTAGATAAATTTAATAAAATGGATTCATTCACCTGAGAATCTGTAGATGGGTCTCCCAGGTCATGTTTGTAAAGATGGGTGATGGATCCCTCTAGTTGTGTATTGAATTCTGGAAATTGAACATGGTTGCAATCAAGAAAAAAACATCCCTTTTCTATAATTGACAGCTTTTTTACCAATTAAAATGGTATAAGTGTTTATTCAAGGATGATATGTTTTTTTTATGTCACCAAGTATTAGTGAGATTGGAATATGTCCTAAAAATATCATTCTGAAGAAGATATTTCCATTTTTGGGTATTCAGTCAAGACGTTCATGTAGAATAATGATCCATTGGTTTTCATGACACTCCTGAATAAGGTTTTCTAGCATTATCTTGAATTCCATTTTGTGTTATTAATATAATAAATCCTTGTTTATTCCAAGTTGGAGGAGGATCATGAGCATCATTTTTAGTTCATGATGGTTACTACTTTGGAACATATCCATTATGACATGTTCACTAATATCACCTTCAAGACTAGTGAGTTGTTATTTCTCAGCCACGTGATCTCAGATCATGGGATTTCAGTGGACCTCAAGTTGATCAGTGTAGTGATTTCATGGTAGTAGATGAAGAGTATATTTGTTATTATGTTATTCTTATTCCTAGTCAATTATTTCATGTGGTTGTTTCAAGTTTTATATCATCTTGCTTCATCCCTGACAATGTTCACATAGAAATAGGTGATATTTTTATAGATCCAAAAGTGATAGGAATATTTGGAGGAGATAAAGTTTCAATTGACTACCGCTCCAATTTTGATCATTACAAAATATAGAAAGGGTTATGTGGTCTATTGTGATGCATAAAGTATGTCTCTAGGTTTCTGGATTATGCAAGGAGACCATGTGGAGGCATGTGGTTCTCTGCAACTCAGACCACATGGAATGAAATACGCTTCCCATGGACTCATGTTCGTGATAATTATGCATGCCCTAAATACATGGTTTCATGTTTATGGAGGAATGTTTTGGTTTATTCTGACCATATAAGATTTTCGTAAATTTTCGTCCAAAAATATTTGAATTTGAGGAAATTTTGATGGGATGAGTACCATCAGCAGTTTGATATTGATATAATCTACACCCTAGGTAAAATAAATATCATAAATTATTTCTTGAGATTGAAGGATCCAATTAATGCATTAACAGAGTCTAGTGATTAGAGGACCATGGTTTGTCAATTTATTCATATGCATATAGAAGCCATGGTGCACATCAAATGTGTGTTCTTGGCATGTGATAATCTAGATCATTCAATTCGAGATTTTATTTGTGGGGACTACCCTAATGATGTTTTTTCCATCATTCTATTTAGTTCATTCTATGAGGGGAGATGATTTGTGAGGGGTCTTTTTCTATAGAGGGAATCTTGTGATTTCAGAAACACTTGATGGTGTTTTTATCTCTCAGAAGGGTGGTGATGTCGGATATTCACTAGTAAGAGAATCCCATTCATACTGGTGATAATATGATTTATATCAATGTATGTCAACATTTTTGGTGGCTGGTATGAGACGCACTATAAATGACTTCGTATCAAGATGTTATATGATTCTGCTGATAAAATCAGATCACTAAAGGGACTTAGGATTGCTTTAGACACTACACATTCCTACCTTGAAATGGGATAAACGTTCCTAGGACAATATTTTTGTAATACATCAGATAACTTGGGGAAGGTATTCTATTTGTTCGGTGATTTATTTTTCAATCAAAAGTTTCAATTTCATTTTGATTAGATATTCATTTATGGTTGATTACTATGGTCAATATTGCATTAAGTATGTAGTGATTCTTCATGGTGTGCCATTATTAATTTTTTCAAACAAAGACCCCTATTTACGTCTCCTATCTAAGGAGGCATTGAAAATCCATTATGGTTAGAAGTCAAATTGAGCACATCATTCCATCCTCAAACATATTTTTAGACATAACGAGAAAATCTTATTTTTGAATACATTTTCTCAGCAAGCGTCTTTGATTTCATATTATATTGGGTTTTCCATTTGAGATTGGTAGTGTTTTCATAATAATAGATATAGATCCTTGATTTTAATGGAACCTTTTTAGGTGATATATTGTCAACCATATCGATCCCCTCTATGTTGGGATAAGGTTGGTAAAACCACATTATTAGGAATGAGTATAGTGCAAGAGATATCTAAGAAAGACATGTTTAAAAAAAATGGATTGTGAACAACTCAGAGTCTCTACAAATCTTATGTACATCATAGAAGCTGATATCTATAATTTTTTGGGGGTGATCGAGTGTTCTTGAATGTGGAACCTCACATGGGTCATCAATGTTTGGGTAAGCAAGGGATGCTAACATTGTGGTATGTTAGACCATTCGAGATCATCGACAAGGTTAGAATGATATATACAATATATATTTTCCCTATCAGTTGACATGAATTCTTGATATGTATCATTCCTCCTAGTTGAAGAAATATATCCCAGATCAGTCTCATGTATTGAATTGGGAAGTGTTATAAATCAAACCTGGTTTATTAGTGATTAAAAGGATAGTGTGAATTGTATATTCTAAAGAAAATATGATTCCTGGGATGTATTTACCACTTGTCTTGGTTATTTGGTAGCATGAAAATGATGGAAATGAGACTTGGGATCAGAATTCATGGGTTGAGAAAGAGTATTCGTTTCAATTCTATAAATAATCATTGTGTTGATTTTCTAGGTGTAGAACTCTTTCATTATGAAGATAACTATCACACCTGTTATTTATTTTTTAGAAATATTTATATTTATTTTTGTTCTAGATTTTCTAATTTTAGTTTCCATTCAGATTTTTGTGAGAATAAAAAATATTGTATAAAAGAGGTGGCTCAAGGTTGGCACACTATTTGGATAAGTGTGACACCATTCCTAGGTAACCGTACTTCAAGAATCTATTTTAGATAGTAGATCATCACACTATTAGTGCATAGTTTTTAAATAGTGATGAAAACCCATTTGGTATGTCCTAATTTGATAGTAAGGGCATACAGTTGCTATACAATTTGGAAAAGCATGCGTGGAAACCGTAAGGCCTTTCTAGGACATTAAATATTAAGTTTTGACCTTTTTTCATTTAAATATTTAACCCCAAATCACCCATTTTGATCCCCACTTAGGATTCTCAAAAGTTTATTCCAACATCTATTCTTATTTCTCCCATAGACCTCTATTTTTTGTGTTTATTTGGTGTGATTTATTCAATATTCTTCATGTATTCCCACTTCTCAAATGATTTCTTACACTATTCTAGGGGTCCTCCTCCCATTTATAGGGTTAAAATATTTCTATTTGGTACAGTGACCTATTTAGGTTTATATCGTGATTATTAATGTAAAATATTGATGTTTATAGTTCGATATGTCTATTATAGGGTTCTCTTGTGGTGTTTTAGTGGTTTTCCATTGTATTCCCATAGATTTTATGATTGAGGTAAGTGGTTCTTTTATTAATAATTGTTTGTTGATTTTAATATTCTTAAATTTATTCTTTCTTACATTCTATGGAGTTTATGTGTGTTTTGGTTATTTTTTTGAAAATATTAAATGTTACTTAGAATAAAAAAAATATTTTGCAATGGAAATGGGTTATGTTACATTTTTATTTCACATTTTCACCTTCTTTTTTTTATTGATGGTATTTTATAAAATGTGTAGATGATGTAAATCATATTTTAAAATGGTTTTTGTGTGTATTTGGTTTCAAAAAAATTTGTTTGGATAGAGAAATGGTGGTTTATCATGTTTTATATGGGGTATAGATTAAATATATGTGAGTTTGATGGTGTATGTGATTACTAAAATGAGAATTGAGCACAATTAGAATCCTAGTTGACTAGGTGATAAATCATGGACAAGTACACTAGTTTATTCATAGGTGGATTTTCCCATTTTCTTCTACAATGATTGATGATTACAAAAATCACTAAATAATGATGATGATTGAAAACCACTAGGTCTGTGGGATGATCCCTCGTATTGTCTTTGAATGAGAACGTAGTTGGTTGTATTTTTTTATACCATGTTTCATAGAGATATTATGAACCTAGTTTCCCTTTTTAACTAGTACCTATATGGATATCATATGACTTAATTTTATCTTTTTATAATTTTTTACCATGATCATATGATACAATTTATTGGTTATTTCAAAAATAATGCATGTTTTCCATTAAAAATGATTACCATTAAAATGTTTCATATAAATTGATTATATATTTTTTATACAACATACATTTTGATTTTTATTTTAATGTTTTGGCAATTTATATTTTTATTGGGTTGTATCATACTGGTATTTTTCTAACACACTATATACATGACTGGTTGTATTTAGACTTGGTTATGATTGACACATGTAAGGGAATGATGTTTGGAGATGGTGTTTCATGATTCGTGTGGTCTTCCATTGTAGGTGTCATGATGGGGGATTCAGGGCGATCATCCCCTTATTTCATGGTGGTTTTTTGGATAGTGAATTTTCCGTTTCTATTTTATCCCATTTTTTTGTATTAATGTTTTAAACATTGAATCTGAATGACTATAATTCCTTGCTTGGTTATGAATTTTATATTGTATCTTTCATATTATATTTTTTTGTTTATGGTTATATTAAGTGGTGAAACAGTTCTCAAATCATATTGAGGATACCTTGACACTAGTTTCTCGCCTGTGGGGATCATGAACTCTTTTTAGGCTATGTGATTGACTAGGTTGGGTGTTGGGTGGGATGGTACTCATGCATGGATAGTGACAATAGTCCACACGTGTAGACGAATGATGATATAATTTTCCAATTAAAGTAAAGGTAATAGAAAAGATTAATTATTATCATTACATAGTATCAAATGTTTCATCAAAATAATATTAATATATTATGTCAATAATTATAACCATCAATGTGTGGAAGTTATAGAAAAATAATTTCATTGATTCACAAGGTGGTAGTCCATCATACACATGGCATATGGTTTCATTTTATATTTCATATAATAAATAGATTGCTATAGGTTACTACATTAACATAATAACTTCTCATAATGTGAAAGATATTTGGGTTATTATTTTTTCATGTTATAATAATATTTAACGAATATAGAATAAGAAATAAAATAAAAACTCACTGTTATGGACAACAGTAGTTTGAACCCTTTAGGTTTATATAAAAAATATCCTAGTTTTTTTGTTAACAAAATGGGGTCTCTATAATGTGGGGAGGGACGTGAGGTATGGATATTGGTTTGATTTAATGTAAAATGGATTTTTAGGTATGTATAGTAAAGGGTATGGGTTTAGTTTTATAATAGGTGAGAGGATACAGTATTATGAATTAGCATTATGTCATTAGTCATGTACCAATGGTTTTATGAAAACTATTGTTATATGTAACTTAGACAGACTATAATGCAATGTTTTTTCTAAAATTATTGGTATAGGTACCATGTAGTAACCTTATACCAATGGTTCTACCCGAATCATATCTATAAGTAGCTTAGTGAGACCCTATAGGAATGGTTTTGGCCAATCCATTAGTAAATGTACTTTAGAGACACCCAAAGCTATTTTTTTTGGAAAAAACGTTTGTATAAGTTCTATAGAGGCACCATATACCAATTGTCTTGAGAGTTGTTAGTATAGGAACACAAATTTTTTCTAATTTATTTTTTCTTATAATATTTATTAAATAAAAAAATTAATTCATTTTTGATATACATGTATATTTATCATATAATGTTTATAAAATACATTATATATCACTGGTTACGTCATTAAAATATATGATGCAGGTTCTGGGATCACAACTAAGCTTTCTTTTTTTAAAATTACCTATACTATATGTTTTTAATTTGTTAGTATAAGTATATAATGATGTAAAATAATCAAAAAACCCTATAATTCATTAGTATAGGAAATAATAATAATTATTACCTAAATCAACGGTTCTAAAACATTGGTATATGATTTAATTATTTTAGTAATAAATTTATAATTTAAAAAAATTAAAATATATTAATGTATTATTCAAAAGAAGGGTTCCAAAATTGACCATTTTAAAATATAATATGATATCCGGTATACATTTGGATAACAAAATTATTTTTAAAAGTGTTTATGTCATTTTGACACTTATTACTTTTGATTAACCCTATATTAACATGTTTTAACCTTACCCGTGGTAGTAGATTATTTTTTCTGTTTTTCTGATTAGTTATGCACAAATTTTGAGTTAAAATTATATCCTAATATTAAATATACTAATTAAAAAAATGAATACTTTTTTATCAAATTTGATTCATATTAGTGGTATAATTTAATTTAAAAGTAGTCCTATAAAACACAATTAAAAACTATTTTCCATAAAAGTGCCCTCTGAAGAATAGTAATGTTTTATTGAAAATACAGATATAATATAGATTATAATGATTAATATTATATAGTTAATATTATAAAAGAAATAATTTTTATCTTAAATTGTTTTTAAAAAATTTAAACATTTAAAATGATTAAAACAATATTACAGTTTTCATTGGAAAATCATATTTTTTCATTATTCTATGAAAAATCTATCATTTTAAAAAATTACCATAAATTTATTGTAAAATAATATTGAAATAAAACTTTCAGAAATATTATAAATTTTGTGAAATTATAATTCTAAAATTTCAAAATTAATTTTTAATATAGCATATAATTCATGAGAACCACATTTGGTTAGAAATAATGCATTTTTCATTAACTGAAAAATACATAATATTAATTTAATACATATGAATATATAAGATCTAATTCATTATTAATAATATTTCTATAAATTTATTTAATATTAAAATTAACATGGTTAATATAATAACTTTTTTCCCTATAGGACCTTGTAGTGTTAATAACAACAATGAAACCTGAATTTCATCGATATAAGAAAAGAGTGGGTTCTAACAGAGAACATGTACCACTAAACCTACTATGGTTATTAGTGTGGTATCCATAAAACAAAATCATATATCTATATATATATTTTTAACATAATATGTAACAAATACATATTTTGTGTCCCATATAATCCTTTTCCCCTGACATCGAATGATCACAACACATGGAATATTTCATTCTAATATATCCCCTAAAACATTTTTAAATCTAACAAAAAATACTAACCATGTAATGAATATATAACATGACATTATTATATAGAAATTTCAAGTTACATTTTACATATCCAAGTTTTTGAACATGTCATATGAGAAAAAACTAAACCTGACATTGAATTTCTTCATTCTAAATCAATTAATGTCTCACACTACGACATTTAATTTGTTTTTATTTATTTAATTCCTAGATTTGGGTTCTCTCGCAATGTCTTGAGATCGGTCCCAGATCAAAGTTGTTGATGTTTAATGTTTTTACTCAGGTTTGAACTAGTGCGCGGTCACTGTGCGGTTGGTGGTAGTCGCACAACCGGCGCTGGTATCGTGCAATTCCTCAATATTATCATTATTATTATTATTACTATTATTATCTTTATTGTTAATAAATTTTCTTAATATTATCTTTATTATCATTATTATTATTATTATTATTTTATTTATTATTATTATTATTTTATTATTAGCATTTTTACTTTTATTATTATTACTATGTTTATTTTTATTATCATTATTATTATATTTGTTATTTGAATTATTATTATTATTATTATTGGTATTATTATTATTATTCTGATTAATATTATTATTAAATTTATTCTATTGTTATTATTATTATTATTATTGTTATTATTGTAATAATATTATTATTATGGAAAAAAACAAACCCTATCTGCCCAATACCCCGCACCTTTTCCCTTGCGGCGGTGCACATGCGCCACTCACCTCTCCCTATAGAGCGCCCCCGCAGCGCCTCCTTTCCCAGCACATGAAGCCCTACCGCACTCCACCCCTGCCTTGTCCCTGTAGGCCCTAGAACCTAGTTCCCTACCTCCCCCATTATCCCTGCATCGCGGCCCTGTCACCCTCCTTCCCCTTCGTCGTTGCACAAGCCCACCCACCCCCCACCCCCCCTTCTTCACCCGGTTCGGTGCATCCCTAGCCCTGCCGACCTCACCATCTTAGCATCCACCCTTCTCCACACGCCATCACCTCCTCGCCGGTTCCAGCAGGCCCCACACCCCCCCTGAGATCCACCGCCCCCTCCATGTTCCCTGCCCAACCAGCAACCCCGCCTAGCCACGCCTCACCTCCGGCCAGACCTTGCTCTGAACCCCTCGTTGTTTCCCATAATTGACAGCCTCAAACCCCCCTAGCATCCTTTCTTCAGAACCTGCCAACCTCATCGCTCCTCTTTCACACATCTTATCCCTCTCTGTCCAGCAGTGTCCCCCACCGGTATATTTAATTTATTCATTTATTTAGTTATTTATTCATTCATTTTTCTATTATTTTTTTTATTAATTTATATTTATATTCATTTGTTTATATATTTATTCCTTTAATTATTTATTTATTCTTACATTTATTGATTATTTATTGATTTATTTTCCTTCATTTCGTTGTGGTGTTTATTTTAAATTTTGATTAATCATATTTCTGTCGCGGGTTGGGTGACGTGTGCGTTTACCACTGTTCATCATGCGCAGTTAGTCTACAAGGGATTTTTCTACCTTCCTTCAGAGTTCTATCATGGTCACTCACCATTGAGGTAGGAAAAACCATTTTTTTCATTCCAACTAAATCCATTTAATGCTTGATTTAATTTACTTAAATATTTGACTTGTTTCATATTCGTGAAATGCAATTAGATAATATTTATAGTGCTTTCAAAGTTATTATTATTGTTTGAAATAGTTTCGAAGTATTTTTCACTAGATAAATTTATGTGTACTTATGGAGTTTTCTAGACTTGGGTAACTTTTTTGACCTAGTTCTAGAATTCTTAACAAAATGTGTAGTTTTATTATACAAAATATTTATGCATTGTTTGGTCGTATTATGAAAAATGTTTAGAAATTGGTTTTCTTATTCATAAATGTATTTGTAAATTTGATGAGTCTTGTTGAAATTTTATTAAGTCGTGTAGTTGGTTTATAAAATTATGTGTAAGTAGGGAAACTTATTTTGTTAGGGAATTGGTGTGTGTTTCCTTTCAAAATAGTATTTTGAGTGTGTCACATTGGTTGTTATGGCATAATGGGTGTGTTAAATATTTTGAGTGGGGGTTGATGTTTCTAATATGGGGGTTGGTGTTATTTCAAATAAGGGGAGTGGTTGATTTTTATTTTAAAAATGGTTCCTGGTTCCAAAAGAATTGTTGTTCTTTTGTTTGTTTTGAAATAAGTGTTTTTAAATGTATCCCTCAATGATTTGGCTGGTTTGGATTTGTAATTTTAAAAGCGGTATTGGTAATTTGTTATGGGTAAATGATTTTAGGAATGTCAAATCAAAGGTTTTTTGGAACTTTCAATTCTAAGGTGATGTTTGGATATTTATGTTGGATAAATTGTCCTTAAAGGCTTGTTTGGCTCTTCAAAGTCATGGGTGGATTTGTGTTAACGCTTAGAACGATTTGTTTTTGGAAATTCCATATGCCTGGCTGGAACATTAAATGTTTTTAGAATAATGATTTAGACATGAATGTAACGTGAAAACCCATTTTTCACTTTTAGATTTAGTGTAATGTTTGTATTGATTCTTTGAAATGAAGACATTTTGAATACTGTATTCCCATTTAACAAAATTAGTATTCTGAAAGGTATCAAATGGTTTTAATGATTTAACGGCATGATGACCTAGTTGGCACTTTGTTAATGTGAAAAGTTTTAATGTGTATTTAGGGGCGCTCCTATCTAGGTTAACCCTTTATGGGCGAACACATAAGAAACATCCCTGTTTGGGGTCGGAAGGTGAGGTGAGATGAGTCACGCCTAAGAGGGCCTCCTACATACACAACATGATTTTAACCACATTGTGTTCCTCGGTGTCTCTTAAAGATCTAGTGATGGTTGCTGATCAACCCCGATTAGACGTGTTGGTACCCCCTAGATTTGTTGTTATGCCAGGTGGGCATTGCCACTAGATTGGTTAGTTAGGGAGCCCTATTGGTTATAGACTTAAGAGCATCACTATATGATTGCAGGTGGTTCTAAAACAGAGTGTGTCCAGGGGTATTCTAAATATGTTTACGATAACCCATGGTTACTGGATCATTTTGATTTCTAGTTTACTTTCTGTGCACTAGTTTATTTGTATCTTGCACTTTTTCTTGTTTTACCCTAGCACAACATTGGTATACTCTATTTTGGATTTTATTTATAAAATGATAAATAGTTTGGGAAAAAATTGTATTTGGTGTGTGTTGGTTTTTTTAAATGGGGAAAACATTTTTTTTTTCAAATTCTAAAAACCTACATTTATAATTGTATTTCAAACCTGCGTTAATGGATTGCTTCAAGAAGGGAGATGTTGGATTCTTTGGTTTATTTTTGTATCCCTACTGAGAATTTTTAATACTCACTCATATATTATCATTTTAGTTGTTGGTTCCCCTGCTCAAGTTTTCGTGGCTGAGTTGCTCGTTGTTGGAGCCAAGTCAGCCTTTGGTCAGAATGTGACCTGAAAGGTCATGTAGGGGTATGTTTAGTTTTTTTCATTCTTTCGACTCCTAGTGATATGTTCATTAATTGTTTGTGTATATATATTTTCTTGTTTATTTTGTTTTTTAATGGTCCAAATCCTTCCCAATGATTAAACATTGTTTCCCATCACTGGTTTCCAGCCTGTGGGGATCGGGAACGGCTTTCAGGCCATGTCGTGGACCCGCTCGGGAGACCGGTTTAGGGTCAACCTAGGTTGGTTCGTGAAAAAATGGTATCTGGGGCATGCCCCTTTTATTTGGGATATCCGGTAGATGGAGATTATCACTATCGCGACTTGAGTGGTAGGTACAAGAATCACTCAATGATCCATCGCCTGATCCACACCTAGAGTCACTAGGGATAGTCTGGGAATTGAGTCCTTTCTTCATTCGGGTTTGTTTTGTTTGAGGGTTATAAATAGAGGAAAACTGATGTCACATCATGATTTCTCATGGATTAGTAACCCATTTGGAGTCCGAGTTCATGGTTTACGTTCCTCCTAGTTTTTGTTGCTTTCTTGGGGCATGACCCACTATCATGTCGCCAGATTAAGCATGACTACTAGTCCCTCACTGTGGTATTTTGATGCAAGTTGTGTGTTGCCTTGGTTCTTGTGGGTGTAAGTGTTCTTTTGAAATTGAAAAGGGTTTTTGAAATTAGAACAATTTCTTTTAACGGGATTTAAAATTTTGAATTGTATTTGTTTTAAAACTGGAAGATCTTGGTCTAAAAACATGGTGTTTTCTTAGAACTGATAGAGATATCGTTTCAGTGCAACCTCAGGTACTTTTTATGAATATTTTCACATGTGAGGGAATGCATGGGAAGTGTGTGTAGGTGTGTATGGATGGATGTGGATGAAGTCATGTGCAATGGTTCATGGTATAATTGGGGTGTGCACATGGAAATAAAGGCTTGACCTCGTTTTTCTAAAGCGATTCTTAAAAGGGAAAATGATTTTTGGAAAATTGAATTTATTTTGGAATGTGGCCTTTAATAAAAGAGGTATTGAAATATAAAATGATGAATGGGATTTTGGTTGTGTTTACTTTTTCTTGTTTATTTTGAGCTGGTTGTTTTGGATGAAGGCCCTTTCGTTGATGTTGCTTCGACCTGATATTGTTTTCGGTTCTATGTTTTATATGTTGTTCAGAAAATGCCACCCAGAAAGGTCCCCAAGGTTTCTGATAAGTCATGCCTATTATTTGGTCCTTCTTGGACATTTCCTACTCTTCACGGTGATTGTGGTCTATTAGAAGCAGTAGAATGGCTTGAATGGGTTGACCTTGTCATCAGGGTTTTGGGAACTCCCAAAGCTGTCAGAGCGCATGCTGTTTTGGGTCTGATTGAAGGTCCATCATGGGATGAATGGGAGTTGGATGCCCCACCGTCAGGGTGAGTTGGCATGACATGGGTTGTCTTTAAATCTGTTTTTATCTGATGGTTTATAACTGAAGAGTTAAAGACGAAGAAAAGTTAAGAGATCATGAGAATTCAACTAGGAAAATGGACGATGAAGGAATATGTTTACCATTTCATGTATATTGTGTCCTTTTGTCCAGAGGAAAAGTAAGAGGATTTTATGGAGACTTCTCTCTTCACCGATAGTCTTCATCCAGAGATCAAGGAGCGGGTCCTCTTTTCTAAGGACCATCATTTCGGGAAGCTCGTTGATGAGGCATTCCTAACTGAGTTGGTCTCTGGAGCACAGGTGCTTGGAAATCCAGTAAATCCTCTTACTCATGAAGGCTACCCATCTGATGAGCGAGGTGTTCTAGAGGGACCAGTTTCTAAGGAGTCTTCTGCAGTGGTTCTGGATTCATGTTAGTCGGACCGTTCAGTGGTGTGCCACCATTATGGCTAGTTAAAGCACATGAAACTTTCATGTCGCACCCCTCTGAAGACATGTCATAATTTAGGATGTATGGCTTATCTAGAGATGTTTTATAGGAAGGGTCACTGGGAGAAGATGTTGTGACAATAGGACTTTCAATGCCTGACTGTGAGGGAGGAGATGCTTCAGCCATCCGAGCCCCAGCCAAAGGATTTGGGGTGAAGCTCGTGCATAGTGAAGAGATTCTAGGGGTTTGACTCCTTGGTCTGGGTTTTGTGTTCCGTTTTGGCAGTGGATCATTTAATGTCTTTTTGTTTTTTATTTTTCTAATGTTAATGTTTTGATGTTGTTGTACATTCATTGATTCGTCATGGAGTTATAATAGACATGATTTTTTGTAATGCAATAGTTTTGTTTGTCTGATCATGGTTTACTAAATCATGTGTTTTCTTAAAAGTGTGTTTGACCCTTAAATATGTTGGTCTTGTTTTGGCAGCATTCGTTTGGAGATATAAGTGACTGCGAAGGAGTCAAAGCTTGTGGTTATACTTGGGTTCACTATTGGGATCATGTTCTTATCATAGGTTTTCCTCCAGTGTTCAGGGTTATTGGTTTAGGTCGAGAGTTCCATGTTTCATCAGAGGTGTTGTATCGCTCATGCTATAAAAGATAGTTTGGAACTATTGGGAGTTACCACGTTTCCCCCCCTTCTCTGGTGGTATGTTTGAAGGTTGAATTTCTACAATAGTTGAATTCTAATGGTGGGGAGACCCGTCTAGTGTTCTTCCATTCTCTTGCGGTGTGGTTCCCTTCAGTTTTAGTCGGTCATGGACTCTTGTATTGTCTATTGTTCGGCCAGGTGACATTCTGGGGGAAAAATGTGTCTGTGGTGGGGATAATTGTCACACCCTGACATTTAATTTATATTTATTTATTTATTTCATAGATCCGGGTTCTCTTGCCAAGGTCTAATATAGGTCATGGATAAGTTTTTTTGACCTTTAATGTTTTTACTGTGGTTCGGACCAGTGTATGGTCACCGTACAGTTGGTGGTAGCCACACAACCAGCCCTGGTGTCATGAAATTTCTCAGAGTTATCATTATTATTATTCTTATTATTATTATATTTATTGTTAATAAATTTTCTTAATATTATATTTATTATTATTATTATTATTATTATCATTATTGTATTATTAGTATTATTAGTTTTATTATTATTACTATTTTTATTTTTATTATCATTATTTTTATAATTGTTATTTGAATTATTATTATTATTTTTGTTGTTGGTATTATTATTATTATTATGATTGTTATTATTATTATTATGATTGTTATTATTATTATAATTATTCTATTGTTATTATTATTATTATTAGTAATATTATTATTGTTATAATATTATTATTATGAAAAAAACAAAACAAACCCTAGCAACCCAATCCCCCGCCCCTTTTCCCTTGTGGCACTGCAGAGGAGCAACTCACCTCTCCCCACAGAGCTCCCCTGCTACGCCTCCTTTACCTACTCCCAAAGCCCTACTGCACCCCAGCCCTGCCTTGTCCCCACATTCCCTAGTTCCTCACTCCCTACCACACACTTTATCCCCACATCGCGCCCCTGTCACCCCCTTTCCCCTTTGCCACTACGTGACCCCCTCTTCTTTCCCCGGTTCGGGGCAGCCCCCATCCCCACCGACTGAAACGTCCCGGCAGCCGCCCTGCTCCCCACGCCAGCACCTCCTCTCCAGTTCTAGTAGGACCTGCACCCGCCTTGAGATCTGCCACCTCCCCTCCCTGTTCCCTACCCAGCCGGAAACCCCGCCTTGCCCTTCCACACCTCTGGCCAGAACATGTTCTGACCCCTCGTCGTTTCCCTTTACTGACAGCCTGACACCCCCCTTCCATTCTTCCTTCGGACCCCGCCAGCCTTTCTCCACCTCCTTCACACATCCTCTCCTGGTCCGGCCAGAATTGGCCCCCTCTGGTATATTTAATTTATTTATTTAATTAGTTATTTATTTATTATTTTATCTATTATTTTACTTATTTATTTATTTGTTTATTAATTTGACTAAATATTTATTCTTTTAAGTATTTTTTTATTCTTGTATTTATTGTTGATTTATTTATTTATTTTTTCTTCCTTTCATCATGATGTTTTTTAATATGGATTAATCATATTTTTGCCGTGGGTTGGGTGACGTGTGCTTTTACCACTATTCAGCATGTGCGTTTAGTCCGCAACGGATTGTCCTACCTCCAGTCGGCATTTCATCACGGTCTCTCGCTATTAAGGTAGGATAAACCATGTTTTCCATTCCAACTAAATCCATTTAATGCTTCTTTGATTTTCTTTAATCTTTTACTTGTTTCATATTCACGAAATGCAATTAGTTAATATGTATAGTGTTTACAAAGTTATTAATTTTGTTAGAAATAGTATTGAAGTATTTTTCTCAAGATAAATTCATGTGAACATATAGAGTTTTATATATTTTGGTAACTTCTTTGACCTCGTTATAGAATTTTTTAAAATAATGTGTGGTTTTCTTATAAAAATTATTTATGAATTGTTTGGTCTACTTATGAAAACTGTTTAGAAATTGGTTTTCTCGTTAATAAAGGTATTTGTAAACTGAATGAGTCTTGTTGACATTTTATTAAGTTGTGCAGTTGGTTAATCAAATTGTGTGTAAGTTTCGAAACATATTTGGTTTGGGCTTTGGTGTGTGTTTCCTTTAAAAAAAGGATCTTAAGTGTGTCACATTGGTGGTTACTGCATAGTGGTTGCGTTAAAATATTTTGAGAGAGGGTTGATGTTTCCAATACGGGGGTTGGTGTTATTTCAAATAATGGGAGTTATTAATTTTTATTTTAAAAATGGTTCTTGGATCACAAAGGATGGAGGTTATTTTGATTGTTTTCAAAGTAGTTGTTTTAAATGTATCCCTCAAGGATTTGGCCCATTTGGCACTTTTAACTTTACTGTAATGTTTTTTTTTGATTCTTTGAAATGACGATGTTTTGATTACTGTATGCCCATTTAATAACTTCATTATATTGAAAAAGGAATCAAAATATTTTAATGATTTCATGGAACTATGGCCCAGTTGTAACTTTATTAATGTGAAATGATTGAATGTGTATTTATGGGTGCTCCTGTGTTGGGTAAACCTTTATGGGTGAACGCATAGGAAGCGTCTGTGTTTGGGGCCGGAAAGTGTGGTGAGATGAGTCATGTGTGCGAGGGCCTCCTACTTACACAACATGATTGTAACCACCATGGGTTCTTGGGAGTATTTTTGAGATCGAGTGATGGTTGCAGATCAACCCCAATTAGATGGGATGGTATCCCCTAGATTTTTTGTTAGGCCACAGGGTCTTTTCCACTGGATTGGTTAGTTAGGGTAGCCAGTTGTTTATAGACATAAGAGCTTCACCATTCGTCAGAAGGTTGTTCCAAAACCGAGTACGTCAAGGGTTCTTCTAGGGATGTTTAGGATCACCCATGGTTAATGGATCATTTTCATTTCTTGTTTACTTTACGTGAACTAGTTTATTTTCATCTTTCACTTTTGATTGTTTTACTCTAACAAACCATTGGTACACTCTACATTGGATTTTATTTATAAAATGAAAAATGATTTTGGAAAAAAATTGTATTTGGCGTGTGTTGGTTTTTTTAAATGGGGAAAACATATTGCATATTTTCAAATGATAAAACCTACATTTATAATTATATTTCAAACATGCGTTAATGGATTGCTTCGGGACGGAAGACGTTGGGTTATGTGGTTTATTTTGGCATCCCTACTGATCATTTTTAATGCTCACGCCTATCTTATCATTTCAGTTTCAGGTTTCCTTGCCCAGGTTTTCTTGGCTGAGATTCTTGTTGTTGGAGTAAATTCATCCTTTGGTCGGAAGGTGACCTGAAAGGTCACGTAGAAGTATGTTTAGTTTTTTTCCTTTATTTCCCCTACTAGGTTTATGTTCATCAGTTTTTTGTGTATATCTGTTTTCTTGTTTATTTGGTTGTGTTAATGGGACAAATCATTCCCAACGATTAAACATTGATGTCCCAAACTGGTTGCCTATCCGTGGGGATCATGAAAACCATTCAGTCCATGTCGCAGACCCACTTGGGTGACCGGTTCAGGGCTGACCCGGTTTGGTTCATTACATAACGTCTTGATGTATTTACATGTCATTCTAGTGAAAAATGCAATCTTGGTTTCACTCCAACCAATAATGGGAACAACGACATAACTGACCAACGCCTAATTATTTGTGTTCATATATTGACCATTGTAGGTAGTGTATTGACCCACGATGGTTCACCAGCTAGGTATCTTGTTAATCTAAGGTATAATGGATTGATATTTAGCATACACCCCTAAATATATATATGGACACATCACATTACATGAGTAAACATTATCTTATTAGTCAATGTACTTTGAATCTACTTTTTTCCTCTTGAATATACTCTTAGAATATCATATACAAACATTTGGAATAAATATATTAATATATTAATGTTATATATTGAATATTATCAAAGCCAATTATACTCCATGATTGTCATTAGATTGGGATAAATAAAAGATTTTACATTTAGGGGATATTTATAATTTGACCATTCATTTAATGTAACTTTTTATTACACATGAATTAAAGATAATTGGAGACTACCTTTATTTTAATTACAGTATTTTTTAATCAATAAAAATTATATATTCATATATTTTACATGAAATTAATTTTATTGGTAAAAAATGGTTTTTTAACATTACATGATGATATAATTCCTATTACATAGCTATTTAACCATTTGATAAAATTCTCACCAACCCATTTAGTGAGTAAAATTTAAGTATAAAGCTGTATTGAATAATGGGGATATATTAATAATTTTTATTAAATTATAATCATGAAATTTTTAATCAAAATATTTTTCATTGATACATAAAATTGTAGGATCGAAATATTGTATGATATGCTCAATATACAAGAGGGGGGGGGGGGGGTGAATTGTATACTTTAAAAATTCCTTTGGAACCTTTAAAGTTAGTTAAGAATAACTATGTTTTCCTTAATTAAAGGAAAATGCTACGTTTAACAAAGATTAAACTAAGAAAATTCACAACACCTCTAACACCGAATGAAAACTAGGAAAGAGATTCCGAAAGAAGGTTCCGGAAATATGGTTCCGGAAAATTGAAACTTAACAAACAATTACAATATGAGATTCTACCTTAAAGCGTATAGAATCTAAATTAATCAGAGTACAAGTAAGGAAGTATAAGAAAGTTATACTTTCCTTATAATACAAAATACAGCGGAATAAGAACAAGTAGTAAAACTACTAGTAACAAGATAAAGTTCTTTTAACCAAAAGAGAAGGGTATCCAACAACCTTGGATAAAGGTCCCTTGATTTATACATTCATGCAAGTCTGTCTTACCCACACCAGGATAAGCCCTCGATATGAAGATCAGAGTCTCTGTCTTGCTATCCCCACAAGCCCTCAACTTCAAGGTAGTTGGCAATCTCTGTCTTCCTCAGCATGGAAGCCCTCGAACTTTAAGGTGGTCGGCACCTCTGTCTTCCTATCCCCGGAAGCCCTCGAATGTAATGACCAAAATTCGGAGTCGCACAAAGCTTTGAGAGTTAATAAGAGACTTTCTCTCTAGAATTCACTTCAACATCATGTATGCACAAAACCATGTTGTTCATCTGTCACCAGTATTCATCAGCACTGAGCTCTTTCAAATGAGCTCCTATTTATAGGTAAGGTCGGCTCCTACTCCAACGGTCATATTTTCCTTAAATACCGGAGGGACCTGTACACGTGTCACTCAGACAATGGTTAATAAGAAACAGAATGGACAACATCGTTTTATAACAAAACAAGTGTAACAGAATGTACGACATTGTTTTAAACTCTAACATAAAAGTTCGGAATGAACACTTCAGAGTGAAGGTTAGGAGTGTAATGAAAATAATAAACAGTAGACAAATTATAGAAATGTAAGCAATATAAAAGTTCGGAGTCTAACAAAGATATTTTTCGGAGTCATAATTAATTCAGAGTGTATAAAACAAAGATACTCAAATTCTGTTTAATAGATGAATTCGGAATGTGAATTCAGAATAGGAATTCATCATCTGAAATCGTAATGAGAATTCATCATCAGGATTCATAATGAGAAGTCATCACCAGAATTCGTAATGAGAATTCGTAATGATAATTCTTCATTAGAATTCGTAATGGGAATTCTTCATTAGAATTCGTAATGGGAATTCAGAATGAGATTTCTTCATTAGAATTCGTAATGAGAATTCTTCATTAGAATTCGTAATGGGAATTCAGAATGAGATTTCATCATTAGAATTCGTAATGAGAATTCTTCATTAGAATTCGTAATAGGAATTCTTCATTAGAATTCGTAATGATAATTCTTCTTCAGAACTCGTATCCTGAACATGGAATAGAACTTAGTCAGAGATCATATCCGGAATTCGGAATGAGACTTCCTTATAGTTCATTATCCAGAATCTGAATCCTAAACAGAATGCTTTATATCAAAGTTTTAATGATTCCGATAAAATGAATCCAAATCTCATACTTAAGAAAAATATGGATGAAAATATGATATGGATAATTTTTCTTATAAAAGCGATTTCTTTAAGAAAGTAATTTTCCTTATAAAAGCGATTTTCCTTATGAAAGCAATTTTCCTTATAAAAGCAATTTTCCTTAAGAAAGCAATTTTCTTAAAGATAAGGTGTTTGTGATTTTCAAAGCAAGAAGGAATGGAAAAGTCATAAGGAAAACCTTATTGACTCAACAATCTCCCCCTTTTTGGAAAGCACAAACATCCTTACGAAAAATCTATTCTAAGAAGAAAGAAAAAAAATATTAAGGCTTATCTCCCTTTGCTTTAAGGATATTGATGAATACGACTAACACCCCCTTAGGCTTGGAAACTCTAAGGATCGTATTCAGATTTCCAGAGTGAAAAAAATAAAAATGTCTTCATTAATGAAAAAGCTCCCCCTTAAACAAACTCTTATTAGAGTTTTTCTTTTTCTTAAACATCTTTTCCTTCTCCCCCTTTGATAAACTCTTATTTGAGTTCTTCTTTTTCTTAAGGATCTTTTCCTTCTCCCCCTTTGTGATTTTCAAAAAAAATTGAAGGGAATGGGAAAACATAACAAAGTACCTGAGATATTAGTAATGACAACAAAAGAAACAAGAAGCACAACTTTCATTAAATTTGTAATCTCGACAAGAAAGAAAAAAAATTACAACAAAAAGATCGGATTTGATTATTTCGGATCTTTTTCCTTTGACATGAGCCCCTTTAGAATAGTCTTGATCTTCTTTAGGTTCTTATGATCCTCTTCAGGTTGCTTCTCTAAGGCAACTATTCTTTCTGATTGGGCTTCAATTATTTCTTCCTGAGCCTTCAACTTTTCTTCCTGAGCTTTCATCTTCTCTTCCTGAGCCTTCATCCTTTCTTCAAAATCGATCCGATGATCCCTTTCATATTTCCAATTTTGAGAAACGGAATTGAGATTCCCATTCAGATCTCTCACTTCCTGAATACGAAAGTTCTTTTCCTCTGTCAACTTCTCTTAAAAGGATGCAGTCAGCTCATTAATCTTCTTGTCCTCAGTCTCAAAGGCATCCTTAACATTATCTTCAAACTCATCGAAAAGCCTCATCTATTCGACAGTCTTCTTAGACCAGCCTGTCATCCTCTTGCAAGATCTTTTATGAGCTTCGTAACCAATAAATAAGTTTTTGAAATGTTCCTCAATCTCAACGCACTTATCCATAACCATGGATACAGAGTCTGTTTTCAGATTCAACGCATGTTGGGGCAACTGGAATCGTGATTCAATACTTGAGAAGGTCGGAATGGTTCCTACCAACTTCTTCAAAGACTGAACAACAAAGTCATGCCCCAGAGAGGATGACTCCGAATCCGAAACTTTGCTAGGAGAATTTTCTTCCTCAATAATCTCCAACTTTCTTTTTGAAGAACTACCAGCTTCCTTCCTCTTTCTTACTTCTGAGCTCGGAGTCTCGGTAAGAATTTTCTTTCCATTATCTTTTTCTGGAATTGAAACCTGTTCCTGAGATCTCTTCTCACTATCAGAGACTTGAACAATATTATCTTCCTCATCAGCAACTTCTATATTTTCCTTCTGAGCAGCATCAAGTAAAAGACGTTCTTCTTCTCTCAGATAAGAAACTTCTTCTTCACCTTTATCTTCTTCCATTGTCGGAGTATCAAGCTTCGAAGATTCAGCTTCAGAAGTTCGGAGCGATAAGTGATCCGAAGGAGTTCCCTTGTACTCATCTACTTGTTTTAACACATCTCATGTCTCACCACTTCCTTCAACATCCTCTTAAACTTGTTCCACTTGCTCTACTTCCTCAGTATTAGTAGCAAGAGCTTGTTCCGGAGCAGCGAGATTTTTTCCTGGAGTCTCAGGTAGAGATTCCAGGGAGAAAGATCTCGGAATTGGAATTGTTGCTGAAACCATTTCATTGAACTTTAACAACGCTTGAACAGCCTCGGCTTCTGACATCTTCTTCTTAAGCTTCTTCTCCTTTGCTTGCTTTTCAAGCTCATCAGCTGTTTTCTCCTTCAAAGCCTTAGCCTCCGCAGGGTCCAATCCGAACTGCAGATCTCCTTCTTTCCTTGTTTTTTTATCTGCTCTCCACTTTGCAACAACCTCATCAGGATAGGCTTTCTTCTTCTTAGGCTTTGGAGGTGCGGAATGGACTTTCTTAGACTTAGGATCTTCTGCTTCTACTTCCACATGTTTCGGATTTCTCTTCCTTACCGGCTTAGAGGATTCCGGATCAGCAGTTTTCGGAGCCACTTCTTCTTGAGCAGGTAGATCAATAAACATTCCAGTATTCTTTTCAAAGGATACATTCATTCTTTTCAGAGTATCATCACTAACCAGCAAGATTTTACACACCCTTGGTTTAGATCTGCAAGCTTCCTTGAAGGATTCAAGGCACCGAACTATCAACTTCAACAAAATTGCTGGGTACATCACGATCTGTGCTCTGAGATTTCCCTTCTGAAGATTCTCAATGGTTATGAGAATATGCTTCATGAAGTTAAACTTCCTTAGATTTATCAGGAAATATAAGATATAGATATCACTTTTCTTCAAGATGTCCGTATCACCTTTTCTCGGTACGATAAGTCCTTACACCCATAATTCCAGAATCCGAAAATTTTTAGATAGACTTGCAATTTTCTGAGCCTTATCATCAGCCAGTCCGAGAGTTTCTAAGGCTTTCTCTTTGTTGAAGCTACCCTTAGAGTCCGGAAAAACTTGAGAAATAAACTTAGCTTCACCTTCATAAGTTAACCCTACCAAGATTGCAGCCTTGGTGTAAAAAAGCTTATCTGTCTTGCCATACGATTTTAAAGAAAGCTTCTCTCTATCATCTTCCTTATAGAAAGAAACTGATTCATAAAATTCGACAAGTAAATCAGAATATACTTCATCTTGATTCCCGGTTTTAGATACCACAACATCCTCCCAACCATTCAACTTGATGTTCTTTGAGATAAGGGAATCATAATTGTTGAAGAAATCCGGATGGAGTAACCTTTCTCTGTATACTAACCACTGAGAAATAGGCTTGGTTGAAGACATTTCTTGAGAAGCTAACTCTGCAGACATTCGGATCTGAAGTCCTCTGAGAAATTCGGAACGGAGTAAACTATGGTTCGGATCGGCCTTAAAACAGAGGGGCCGAGCTTTAGCACGTGAAAGCATGAAACTGATGTGGGACTAGAATTTAGGTCCCCTTTATATAGGCAACGTGATGACGGTTCACCTTCCACGGTTGATCTAACGGTTTAGAATGAACTGAGATCAAATATGACTATTGATAACTTGAATCCGATCTTTTTGAGGTTTTTATTGAAGTAAAGAATTAAGAAATATAAAATCCGAAAATAAAATATAAGAAGCTGCCAGCAAGTAAAATATGATTACGAAAACTTGAGTAAGGAAATCATACCTTTCAGATTAGCTTAGGAAAGTTATTCGTAATAGGTAATATAAAGATGACTACGAAAAACTCAATACGAAAAACTAAATACGAATTTTTTTTTTGAAAATCCAGTATGAAAAACAAACTTAATAAAACAAAAAAAAATCATTACAAAAATTTGAAAACGAAAAACTTATTATGGAAGATTCAGTACAAAAGTTCCGTTATGAAAATACCATTACGAAAGTTTTCCATTCCGTAAATTTTCAATAGGAATAGTTCCATTCCAGAATTATTCTGTACGAAAATATCCATTCTGGAAAATTGTAGTTCCGGAAGTTCCATTCCGTAAATCTTCGTTCCGAAAAGTTTGAAAACAAATTTTGAAAAACATTGTTAACCAAACAATCAAATGTACTCCCCCTATAAAAAGGAGTTTATTACGGTAAAGAGACATTTTCAACAGAATGTTAATTAAGGAAGATTACCTTACGGTTATCATTCCTAACTTCTGTTTAATATATTCAAATCTATCAGAAGGCAAAGATTTTGTGAATATATTAGCAAGTTGATCATGTGTTCCGATAAACTGAAGAATAATATCTCCATTAAGTGTGTGATCCCTAAAAAAGTGATGCCTAATATCTATGTGTTTTGCACGGGAGTGATGTGCAGGGTTTTTACATAGGGAAATGGCACTTGTGTTATCACACAAAATTTGAGTTTTAGTAAAACTCAGGCCATAGTCTGTGAGTGTGTGTTGCATCCACAACACTTGTGCACAACAACTTCCAGCTGCTACATATTCAGCTTCAGCAGTGGAGAGTGCAACAGAATGTTGCTTCTTGCAGGACCAAGAAACTAAAGAATCTCCTAAGAAATGACAAGTTCCGGATGTTCTTTTTCTATCCATTCTACATCCACCAAAGTCAGCATCATAAAATCTTTTTAGAACAAAATCATTTCCAGAAGTATAAAATAATTCTAGATCCATGGTTCCCTTAAGGTAGCGAAAAATTCTTTTTACTACCTTTAAGCGAGATTCCTTAGGATTGGATTGATATCTTGCACATAAGCATACTGAAAACATTAAGTCTGGTCGACTAGATGTTAAGTATTGTAGACTTCCTATCATACCTCTAAAAGATGTTTGATCTACTGGTTTCCCAGCTTCGTCAATATCTAAAGAGTTTGAGGTACCAATGGGAGTACTTATACTCTTAGTGTTGTCATAACCATACTTTTTAAGAAGATCTTTAATATACTTATGTTGAGATATGTAGGTTTCTTCTGGATTTTGAGAAATTTGAAAACCAAGGAAAAATGTTAACTCACCCATCATACTCATTTCAAACTCAGATTTCATTAGACTAGCAAAAGAGTCAGTCAAAGATTGCTGTGTTGAACCAAATATAATGTCATCAACATAAATTTGAACAATCAATACATTTTTCTTATCTTTCTTTATAAAAAGGGTTGGATCTGCATTTCCCTTAACATAGTTATTTTGAAGAAAAAATCCAGTAAGTCTATCATACCATGCTCTTGGGACTTGTTTAAGGCCATACAAATCTTTGTTAAGTCTAAAAACATGATTCAGATGTTTTGTATCTTCAAAGCCAGGAGGTTGTTCAACAAAAACTTCCTCTTGAACATAACCGTTAAGAAAAGCACATTTCACATCCATTTGAAAAAGTTTGAAATTAAAGAATGCTGCAAAGGCAAGTAGAATACGGATAGATTCAAGTCTAGCTACTAGAGCATAGGTTTCTTCATAGTCTATTCCTTCTTGCTGATTATATCCTTTAGCAACAAGTCTAGCTTTATTTCTAACAATGACTCCATTTTCATCACATTTATTTCTGAAAACCCTTTTTACTCCAACAACAGAGGTTTCCTTAGGTCTTTCAACCAAGGTCCAGACTTTATTCCTTTCGAATTCATTTAGTTCATCTTGCATTGCTTTGATCCAATCATCATCACCTAAAGCTTCGTCTGTGCTTTTAGGTTCTAATTGGGAAAGAAATGCTAGATGTTCTACTTCATTTCTTATGAAACTTCTAGTCCTTGCAGGTTGATTTACATCTCCAATGATACTATCACTGGGATGATTCTTAAGAAACACCTGATTTGGGTTTTGTAAAACCTGTTCATCAACATAGGGTAGAAAGTTTTTTGGGGTAAATGTTTCAGAAGTATCTTCTAGAACAATTTCCTTATCAGAAGGTTCTTCTATCAAAGGTTGACAATCAGTTTTTGAAAACACATCTGAAGATGTAAGTTCAGATGGTTTAAAAACAAAAGGATCAGACTCATCAAATTTTACATGTACTGTTTCTTCAACAGTACAAGTATTTTTATTAAAAACTCTATAAGCCTTAGAGGTTGTGGAATAACCTAAGAAAAATCCTTCATCAGACTTTGGTGCGAATTTATGTAAGTTATCTTTAGTATTCAAAATGAATACTTTGCAAGCAAAAACCTTGAAGTAGGAAAGTCTTGGTTTTCTATCATTCCATAATTCATAAGGAGTTTTATTAAGAAAAGTTCTAATCAAAAATCGATTTATAGTATAACAAGCAGTACTTACAGCTTCAGCCCAGAAATGTCTAGCAATATGATATTCACTCAACATTGTTCTTGTTATCTCTTGAAGAATTATATTTCTTCTTTCAACTACACCATTCTGTTGAGGAGTTCTAGGTGCTGAAAAATTGTGAGTAATACCTTTCTTACTACAAAAAGTTTCAAAATCTGAATTTTGAAATTCTCCTCCATGATCACTATGAATAGTTTTCAATGGAAGGGTTTTCTCATTTTTAAGTTGAGCTCTAAAACTTTTCAAATAAGAAAAAGCTTCAGATTTCTTTGCTAGAAAATAGACCCAAGTAAATCTAGTGTAATCATGAACTAGAACAAACACATAGTATTTGCCTCCAATACTTCCAGTTTGTGTTGGACCAAAAAGATCCATGTGAACTAACTGTAACGCATCGGTTGTTGAGACTTCACCGATTTACTTAAAACTAGATTTATGTTGCTTGCCATATTGACAAGGACCACAAACTTTAGAAGAATCAAATCTAAGCTCCGGTAGATCCTTAACATGTTTCTTCTTAGAGAGTTTACATATGATTCTAATATTACCGTGTCCTAGTCTTCTATGCCATAACCAAGATTCATCTTCCATTGCACTTAGGCAAGGTAAATCTTGGCTTCTTAGGTCTTCTAAGTTTAAGGTGTAAACATTCTCTTGCCTATTGGCTGAGAGAATAAATTCTTCCTTGGAATTGTGAACTAAGCACTTATCATTCCTAAAATTCACAAGGTAACCTTCATCACATAACTGACTTATGCTAATGAGGTTGTGCTTAAGACCCTTAACAAAAAAAACATTTGAAATCAAGGTTTTACCTAAAAGAACTATATTACCAATACCAACAATCTCTCCCTTATCATTGTCTCTGAAAGTTACCTTTCCTCCTTTCGTTTTGATAGTCTTTTCAAAAAAGCTTTTGTTACTAGTCATGTGCCGGGAACATCCACTATCCATGTACCATATATTGTTGCTGGTGCTTTCTTTATTATCATGAAATCAAGAAGAAACATAGACTTTCGGAATCCAAACTTATTTGGATCCGAGATTTCCAGACAATAAAATTTTAGGAACCCACATTTTCTTTAAAAAGTAAGCTTTGTGATATCCTAGAGATTGGGTTTTATTTAAGGAACAATTCTTTTCCCAGTGACCACCACATTGAAACTTGGTACAAAATGGGGCACTTTGAGGAACAAAATAATTCTTACTGAAAATAGGTTTTGCATGGGTATAACCAAATCCGGATTTATTTCTTAAAGGTCGTATTTGAGAATACATCTTGTCAAAATTTTCCTTACCATGGGTAAATTTTGATAAACACTTCTTTAAGGAAAAAATTTCGGACTTGAGTTTTACAACCAAGTTTTTATCCTCAAAATCATTAGTTATAGAACTAGAGTTAGGCTCAAAAACATTTTTATTAGAAATTAGTTTTTCTAATTCTTTAGAAAGTTTATTCTTCTCAGAACTTACTTCCTCAAGATTTTTTGAAATACATTCAAAATCAGCATTTTTCTTATCAAGATCTTTAGAAAGATCTGATATCTCTTTAGTAAGAATAGAATTCCAAGAATTTTCCTTATCAAGTTTCTTATTGAGTTTGGAATTCTCAATCTCAAGAAGTTTAGCAAATCTAGAGACTTCTTCAAAAGTAGGTAAAGTATTTTCCTCATCAGAAGATGATTCTTCATCAGAAGAGTTATAATACTTACTATCATTAGAATTTAAAGAAACATTGGTCAAAGATTCAGCATTTCGTACCTTAGCCATAAAACAATGATTATCAATAGGTAATCTGGCTATAAGACCAATATTCTTCTATCCTAAAGATTCATCATCAGAAGATTCATCTGAAGAGTCACCACCACTGGCACTCCAGGTGTCATTAGCTTTGGCTTTATAATACTTCTTTCTGTTCCTGTCTGAATGTCTTTCCTTCATTTCTTTCTTTTTGAGCATAGGGAAATCTGGTCTAATATGTCCAGCTCTCTTACATTCATAACAAGTAACTTCTCCATCTTTCTTATCTTTCCTATCCTTTTTCTTATACATGGATTGAAAATTTCTCTGTCCAACTATCTTGTTCATCCTTCGAGAAAGATTGGCTAATTCATTTTCTGAGACTTCACTCTCACTAGATTCGGAATGGAAAATAACTTTCTTAGACTTGGATCTGGTTACTCTCTCAGGAGTCTTAGCTTTCATCTGATTTGATGTTGTAGTAAAAGAAACAGTACCATTTCCATTCTTTTTCTTGATGTTGTCAGCATCTCTCTTCATTCTGGTTTCATGTTGTAGAAGAGTTCCAAATAATTCATCAAGAGTAATTTGAGTAACCTTCCTATTCTCATCTATAGCTGTTCTCTTGGATTCCCACTCATTAGGCATAATATCAATTATCTTGTCCACAAGAGCTTCATCATCTAAACCTTTTTCTCCCATAGATTGTAGACTGTTGACAATAGTCATAAATCTTTGTTGAACTTTACAGATAGGTTCTCCATAAGGAAAATTGAAGCCATGATATTCAGCTCTAAGCATAGCTCTTCTAGTCTCAATCACTTTAGAAGTCCCGAAGTGTGTAACCTCTAACTTCTTCCATATACAATTAGCTGCTTCACAAGAAGAAATTTGGCTATATATATTTCTGGTCATTGAACATAGTAAAGTATTGCGTACCTTATAGTTGATTTGATATTCTTGCTTTTCCGGGTTAGTAAAGGTTCTGACATCCTTGTCAGGAATTTTATAATCACCAGTAAGTATAACAAAGTTATCTACACCAGTATTGATAACAAAAGTCTTCATACGATCTCTCGAGTATTCATAATCATTACCATCAAAGATAGGTGGTCTTGTAGGATTCAGATTTTCAATTGATCCAACATTAATTCCGGCCATACTAGAAATAACTTTGCACACAAACTTGTTAGTAGAAAAGATTCGTAATCAAAAAGTTCTGAATGAGAAAGTCCGGAATGGATAAATCGGAATGAAAAATTTCGGAATAATAAAGTGAGCAAGAAAAACTTATTCGTGAGTATAAGTATTTCAGAGACCTGCTCTGATACCAAATGTAAGATTGGTATAGAGTAAGAGGTTTCCAACCTTTGATACCAATTGTAGGATCGAAATATAGTATGATATGCTCAATATACAAGAGGGGGGTGAATTGTATACTTTAAAGATTCCTTTCGAACCTTTAAAGTTAGTTAAGAATAACTATGTTTTCCTTAAGTAAAGGAAAAGGCTAAGTTTAACAAGGATTAAACTAAGAAAATTCACAACACCTCTAACACCGAATGAAAACTAGGAAAGAGATTCCTAAAGAAGGTTCCGGAA
Organism: Viscum album; assembly: GCA_963277665.1. Classification (NCBI taxonomy): domain Eukaryota; kingdom Viridiplantae; phylum Streptophyta; class Magnoliopsida; order Santalales; family Viscaceae; genus Viscum; species Viscum album. Next base: position 1,274,752,451 of record OY728146.1, read on the forward strand.
ATATGGTTCCAGAAAATTGAATCTTAACAAACAATTACAATATGAGATTCTACCTTAAAGCGTATTGAATCAAAATTAATCAGAGTACATGTAAGGAAGTATAAGAAAGTTATAATTTCCTTATAATACAAAATACAGTGGAATAATAATAAGTAGTAAAACTACTAGTAACAAGATAAAGGTCTTTTAACCCAAAGAGAAGGGTATCCAACAACCTTGGATAAAGGTCCCTTGATTTATACTTTCAAACAAGTCTGTCTTACCCACACCAGGATAAGCCCTCGATATGAAGATCGAAATCTCTGTCTTGCTATCCCTGCAAGCCCTCAACTTCAAGGTAGTTGGCAACCTCTGTCTTCCTCAGCAAGGAAGTCCTCGAACATTAAGGTGGTCGGCACCTCTGTCTTCCTATACCCAGAAGCCCTAGAATGTAATCACCAACATTCGGAGTCACACAAAGCTTTGAGAGTTAATAAGAGACTCTCTCTCTAGAATTCACTTCAACAACATGTATGCACAAAACCAAGTTGTTCATCTGTCATCAGTATTCATCAGCACTGAGCTCTTTCAAATGAGCTCCTATTTGTAGGTAAGGTCAGCTCCTACTCCAACGGTCATATTTTCCTTAAAGATCGGAGGGACCTGTACACGTGTCACTCAGACAACGGTTAATAAGAAACAGAATGGACGACATCATTTTATAACAAAACAAGTATAACAGAATGTACGACATCGTTTTAAACTCTAACATAAAAGTTCGGAATGAACACTTCGGAGTGAAGGTTAGGAGTGTAATGAAAATAATAAAGAGTAGACAAATTATAGAAATGTAAGCAATATAAATGTTCAGAGTCTAACAAAGATATTTTTCGGAGTCTGAATTAATTCAGAGTCTATAAAACAATGATACTCAAATTCTGTTTAATAGATGAATTCGGAATGTGAATTCGGAATAGGAACTCATCATCAGAAATCGTACTGAGAATTCATCATCAGGATTCATAATGAGAATTCATCACCAGAATTCGTAATGAGAATTCATAATGAGAAATCTTCATTAGAATTCGTAATGGGAATTCTTAATTAGAATTCATAAGGGGAATTCAGAATGAGATTTCTTCATTAGAATTCGTAATGAGAATTCTTCATTAGAATTCGTAATGGGAATTCAGAATGAGATTTCTTCATTAGAATTCGTAATGAGAATTCTTCATTAGAATTCGTAATGGGAATTCTTCATTAGAATTTGTAATGAGAATTCTTCTTCAGAACTCGTATCCTGAACCTGGAATAGAAATTAGTCAGAGATCATTTCCGGAATTCGGAATGAGACTTCCTTATAGTTCTTTATCCAGAATCCGAATCCTAAACAGAATGCTTTATATCAAAGTTTTAATGATTCCGAGAAAATGAATCCGAATCTCATACTTAAGAAAAATATGGATGAAAATATGATAAGGATAATTTTTCTTATAAAAGCGATTTTCCTTAAGAAAGTAATTTTCCTTATAAAAGCAATTTTCCTTAAGAAAGCAATTTTCCTTATAAAATCAATTTTCCTTAAGAAAGAAATTTTCTTAAAGATAAGGTGTTTGTGATTTTCAAAACAAGAAGGAATGGAAAAGTCATAAGGAAAACCTTATTGACTCAACAAAAATATTATATTGTTATCCAATATTATAAATATTCAAGACATTATAATGTGATATTATTTTACCATATTAACTGTAAGTATTTTATGATAATGTGATATTAACTTATTATTTTAACATCAAATGTTAACTTTTTATATTAATATTTTAATATTATATCTGAAAAAGATTTATGATAATGTGATATTCACTTATTTTTGGTATCTAATATGACTTTCTATATTTATATTTGACACTATATCCTATTAAATTTTACGAAACCATATGGTAAAATTTGTTTATTTGTTGGTATTAAACTCTAGGGAATATCAATATTCACTTGTTATGCAAATTAAATGACAATCATTAAATTATTCATTCTATCACATATCCATATATTCATTACGATATAATATTAAAAATCAATAAAATAATTGACATTAAAAATAATTTTGTTATAATAAATATTTACTTTGTCAAGGTAACTATATGAACATATTTGAATGTAACATAACCCATCTCTTTGGGATATTATGCGATGAATAACTAAAACTCATATTGTAATAATATTTTATTTATTAATTGACACATGTTTCATTTAATATGTTTCAGTTTGGTTATAAAAAAATAATAATTACTACTATATAGTAGTGCATAGGGTTCCCAACCCACATGGACTTGATTTATGATTATATAGAGAAATAGATTGAAAATAAAAACAATAAAAAAATAGGTAAATTTTTAATTATTTTATTCAATAAAATTAGGAATTTATGAAATAAATATTTTTAAACATGATAAGGTAGTTAATATTATTGATCAGTGAGAGTGAGAGATGACAATAATAATTGATACAGTGCTTGGGGAGTTTATAAAAACTGGATTATAATTTTTTATTCACTCATTAAAAGTTTATTGAAATTTTATACATAAAAAAGATCTATTAATATCATTTACAAATATATTAATCTCACAATTAGGTAATTCCAAAATATATCAAATTAAAAGAATCAAATCAAGGTCGAGAAATCTGATGAAATTCTATCATAATCAATATCATTTGAATGTTTCTAATGTATTGAAATTAATAATGAGAGTTGTGAAAGAAACTATAGTAAATTTCATGAAGAGTTATAAATATGAAAAAATATTTTACATTATACAAGGAAAATAATAATCCAAAAGTAATTTTAATATTAAAATTTTAAAAAATAATATAATTATTTAAAAGAATATTAAAGAACATAGTAGTAGATAACATATCTCACATATAAAATTAATTATGAAAAGGTCCAACATTTTTTTTCTTCTCATATCGCTCTTCCAAAATATATAGAAGTAAATTTAATAATAATATCTATGTTCAAAAAAATTAATTGTTTTTATTCATTCTCCAAAAAAATCGCCATTTTTTCTTCTACATTTTTGGAATTTACTACTTTTTATAAGAGGTTTCTCCAAATATCTAAACCAATTTAGTTTTATTGTACTCCAATCAACTAAACACATTTTGACTTTCACTTTATTTTTAATATGATTTTGTCTTTAAAATTTTATAATAATCACTAAATTACACACTTGTCCATTATGTTTTAAATAAACCTATTCACACTTCCCTGTTGATGAAAATTCCCCTTGGTTATCATGAATAATCCCAATATGTTCCATAAACATTCAGATTATGTTATCAACTACACATGTCATAGTGCCCTCATATTTCTACTAAAATTTCAATGGACATTATTTTTTATGAAAACAAAATTTTAAATAAATAATACATTAAATAAAATAATTTTGATCACACCATCAATAATAAAATCAAAATTGGAATATTTGATGAATAATATATAAAGAATTTCTTGGGACTCCTCATGTCCACAATAACAGATACTTCCATCCATAAAGGAAGAATTCTAAAATACATTAGGAATATCTTCATACCTAAAAGCATTAAAAATAATTGAAATAAATTGATATCATCATGCCATAAATGAAATATGGTTCAACATCCCTCAAAAAGAGTGATTTTGATTCAATATAATACTCTTGAGACATTAATTAAAATTAAGAACCAATATATCATTTCTTAAAACTCCATCCCAAATATGATTCGATGTTCCTTAATATCGATAAATCCATACTCAAAATTATTTATTTTCAAATAATTATCCAATTTTGACAAATATTATGTCTCATTTTCTCATTTTAATGACATAAAATCCCAAAATCAGTACTTCAAAATCAGTTTGTGTTTAATCAAAATAATAATAAATTGTTCGTTCAAACACCAATATGTATCAACCCTTTTTCTCTGGTAATTAGCAGATACATCTCAAAATCAATTTCAATTGAATATATCACAACCGTTTAATATTATTTAGGGTTCATATTCATCATTTCTCACTCAAGTTATATTTGATCTCTGATCTTATTCATTGTTTTTATATGTTGTGTCCAAAATTGGTTCATCACCTATCACGTGAGAACAGACTCTCAATTCATCAGTCGCTAAAAGCTTCAATAATTACATATGTAATCAATTTGGCTTCGATGGATTGGCTCATCTTTGTCTACATGGTTCAATGATTTTTACACCATCAACTATATTGGTCTCATATTTAGGATTTATTCTTAGACATTATTGTTCAGGAATCTACAACTCAATTTTTGGGGATATGGGGTCTCTAATGATGGTGGATCAGATTTATTTAAACAAAGGGTTATGTTGTGAATTGAATTATATGTTCCTTTATGGTATTTAAAATTGAAATAAATCATCAGGGGTCATAATCAAAGCATTAAATTGTGGTAGAAGGGAATTGGAATTATATTCAATCCAATACTTTTCCTAGTAGAAGGAATTTTTCTTCATAAGGTCAATCCCGCAATTTTGTACAAATAACTAGCATAGTATGTACTCCTTGAGGTCATTCAGAAGTGATAAAATGTGAGAATTAAATCATAAGTTTTCAATTTTTGACAACCAAAATTATTTGATTGTGTAGTTAATGGAATGGTATTGTGGCTATTTTAATGATTCACAGGGTCGATCCTTGACTTTATGGTGATTCATGAGAAGAAAAATTACAAATATAAGTTTCTAAACATTATATTAGTTAAAAATTAATGATTTAAAAAATAAATAAAATAATTAATATTAAATATAAATAATAAATATAATATTATAAAATGAATAAAATGATAAATTAATATATTAACATTTCAAATTGAAATCCTAAAAATAAATGATTATATATTCTGTAAGAAAATTATAATTAAATAATATAAATAAATAATTAAAAATAAAATAAAAATAAAATGTAATAAATATTAAATATGATATTAAAAATAATAATTCTTATTAATTAAATAATATTTTAATATAAAAATAATTAATTCTTCAATAAAAAAATTAACAAAAAAGTGAAATAAAATTTAATTAGAAATTAAAAAAAATTATTAATAATCATTAATGAATAAGAATCAGATAATTTTAAATAATGAATAGAAAATTATAAATTTTTTCCACATTTATGATTTTAACTCTAAATTTACCACTATATTATATATAACCAATTATAGACAAACATAATATTATAATAATAGAAAAGAAACTATGAACGATGCGTCAAAATGCATTAAATAATGTCCATATCAAATTCCACCATAAATAAGAATATCATTTCTAAATGTAATCACATTAAAATATTCATATAAAAAAATAATTCTAAAGATTAAAACGTGATTTTTTAATGTGATTCAATTTTCAGAAATATTTTTTATATGGACTCATTCAAGAAATAAATGATATTTTCTCTTGTAAAAATTGGAGGTTTGGTAAAAAATCAGTTTTGGTTTAATGAAGATTAATGAGTTTTAAAATTTTGAAAAAATTATAATATTCATACATTTTCATTTAACTATGCATTTAAAACTTCACTTAACATCTAGGAGAACCAACCAACATAATTATTACATATAACAATTAGATGCACTGTTTTGATGAGCGAGTTTAATAATTACACACAAGATAAATAACTCATTCCACAAATTAAAGAATAAATGATTGAATGAATGATTATTGGCTCAATTAGTACAGTGATTTTCATTTTATAGCTCATGTAAATGCATATATCTAATATTTAAAACATAGTAAAATGTTTTAATACAAATGATTATTGTAAATCATACTCTTAAAACATAACCAAAAATAATTTTTTTTTTAAAAAATGAAAATAATGGACTCAGTTAAATACCTATAAAAGATGAAAAATTATCCTTCTAAAGGTGGAAATATATATTTCAAAATTCAGAAAAATTTTAATCCAATAGACAATAAATGATTGGAATTGAAAAATAAAAAAGGAATAATTTTATGGTATTTTTGTTGGATTAATTTAAATCAATGTTTATCCAAAATTAAGAACCCCACCACACACATATTATTGAACATTGACCTCAATAATCATTAAATGATTAATGAAAATAATTTTTCATTTTAGTTATTTTTTTTGAAATTTAATAATTTAATATAAAATTTATGTGATATTAAATAATTCAAAAATAATGCTTTCCAAAATAAATATTTCACAAATAGATTAAAATGGCACATGTAATCTCACGAACCAGCCCGAGTCAACCCTGAACCGGTCACCCAGGCCAGCCCGCGACAAGTCCCGAGAGGCGTTCCAGATCCTCCCGGGATGGTGACAAGAAACAAGGGCATCAATAGAGTACACAAGGGAACGATTTCTCCCATATATAAACAATCAAAAAAACAGCGGAAAGAAACGGACAACCCAAAATGATGTTATATAAAAATTGAACTAAATATTATTTGTACAAGAAACTAAAATTAGAACAAAACCAACAAATCAACTGAACATTCCCGATTAAAAAATAACTCCATTGGACACTTCTGGTCACTCTCCAACACAATGATAAAAAGTTTCCCAAGGTGATCGAACTAAAGATGATCCCTGCACAAGGGCTAAAAAAAGAAGAAGACTATAGGCGTGATTATTAAAACTCCGTAGGTTAGCCCGGTATTCTATTCACAATGAACATTACTTTAAAATAAAATAAACATCAATTTATAGTTTTAAATTCAATATTTGAAAGTATTGTTTTCAAATGAGGTTCCATGCTATAATAATTATCAGACAAAAACATGAATGTTTAATAAACAAAAATGAAAGTAACAATTATTTTCAAAGAGGTGAAACTTCAAAATGAAAATAGTTTTCAAGAGGGATTCTTTAAAGAATTTTAAAATTCAAATAAAAAACATATACTACTGAATTTACCAACGAAACACACTGTATGCCGACGGTGAGTACAAAATAGCCAATGAGCACTAGTCACAGGAATACCCCTAGGCACTAGTTAGTTGTGAGCCCCAGGTACCTCGTATCTCGGTGAATGTAACCATAATAAATATCCTTTCTCGTGCACGAGCCACTAGTATGGAACATACCCATAACCTAGTGGTCCCCAATCATCATCATCATCATAGTTTAGTTAGTGTTGTCATCGTCAAACTTGCTACGTGAAACAGGGGCCAACCCCCACAGAATCACTAGCATACTAGTATACGTCCGCCCACCTAGATACCCGAGATTCCATTTACTGCTCAATCATGTTAAACATATTATCAAATACAGATTTCACATCCCCATTCCATTCCCAAACCATAAAAACACAAACATCCCATAATCATTCTTCACATTTCTTACACTAATCAACAAACCGCTAAATATTTTGGTAAAACAATTTCATGAAGTGTATTGAGGCTTTGCACCTAAAACTCTTTCAAAAACACTATTTAAATTATAAACACACATCATAACCAAACCAAATCATAATTAGGAGCCCAAAAAACATTTAATAAAATCATTATTGGACCATAAAACAATCCCAATTTCACAAATTGTTATATACAAGTAAAACACTCCTTCATTTCTAGGAAATGCCAAACGAGCCTTTAATTATTTTTTCAAAACTATCCTTTGACGAAGGTATGAATTTTAATTCTATTAAGGATCTGTATAAACAAAATTTACAGCAGAAAACCACATTCATAAATCTCTTATAATACTCAGGTTACATATTCAAAACAAAACCATTTTCATAAAGATGTGAAACAGTCCATTTTTGGGCAACTCGGGCCAAAATATGTTGTAAATCAAAACCCACTTGATTGTAAAAACGAATTCAAATAGGAAATCCATATAAGTACCCAAAAATACCATTTATCATTATTCCAATTCCTTTATAAATCCAAACAAATAACTTTTAAATCACACATCACAATAAGAGCCAACCGAGTAATTTACCGAACACATGACATGCCCTTTTTAAACAAAACAATTTATTTTAAGTACATGAAAAGGAATAAAACACCAATTGAAATCCATATTTTCATTCAAGATACTGTAACATGTTAAAAATACCATAGAACAGATTATAAACCTCACAAAATATTTGCAAAAGATAACAGAACATTTAAACAAACACTTGTTGAGAACTTTCATAACAAAACAACACTACCGTTCACAAACCAATGATTAAACAACCACTTTGAACAACAATAAAATTATTCAAAGGATTATAAAAATAACAAACATATATATCTTGTGTTAAAAATAATAAAATTATGAGACTTAAAAAATAAATTCATGTGCAAAGGGTATCCTACCTCAAATCTTTGGCGTAATTGAAACGCACACCCGAAATCACCTGCCGCGGGTTTATAAACCATAAAACTATAAATATCAGACCTAAACAAACATAAAACCCATCCAAAAACATGGTATAACAAAACCCTGGGTCGATCAAGACTAGGGTACAATATAAAACCAAGAAATAATGAAAGGAGGGGGAAGAGGAAGAAGAAAGGAGAAGGAATCTCACCTTTCATCATAGAAAACTGTTCATCTTCCATTAGATATGAAGCCCTATAGAAAAGGGAATGGCTTGATAATTCATGGAGAGGATACTATGGTCTGGAAGAACCAGGGGATGAATATTTTTGGCCAAAATAATACTAATTGAATGAGTTATGGGTGAAACAAGTTACCTTCTCAATTCTGGACGTTTTGAGGAAACCAGAGAACATTAGCCCTAATACGGGACTAATATGAGCTCCAAAGAGGTAAAATATATTATGAGGATTAGGATAGGGTTATTGGCTTCGAGGTGGAGGTGGAATCACCGAAAAATAGTAAAATATGAAAAATCTATAAATGAATCCAATTATTATTTTTTAAACAGGAAATGGGCCCATGGGCTGGCCCAATACCTAAATGAGTAACCCAAATTCACCCGGCCTATGAATTTATAATGGGTCCAAAAGGATAAATAAGTTTTAATATATCAGTATAGGACAAGTGGGAAGTTTAATGGGTGAAAAATGATGAAAAACAAATGAGTTATAAAAGAAACAAATTCGGTTTTTAAAACTGGGAATGGGCTCACGGTTGGCCCAAATAATGAATTAACCACCCTTTCTTCAAAAACTACTAAACAAACAATGGTGATCCCAAATTAGGGTGGTTAGACATATATGAAACTTTAAAACTCAAGATATATCTCATCAAATACTCATGAAAAGGATCGGTGTTTCTAATGGGCCGGATCAATACAATGACAGAAAAGTAAAATAAACCGTGTGTGACATGTAATATCAAAAAGGAATAGTTAACATAATTTTTGATAAAAAAATATAGTGTAATGATAATAATGAATTACATATTAAAGATATTTTAAACGTGTATTAATATTTTTTTCAATTAAATTTTCAAAATTATAGAATATATAATGATAAACACCAAATAAATACAAGAAAATAATATAAAAAACAGTTGATGGGTATTACTAAACCCACTACTGACATTACTCTAGGAACATATTTATTAACATAACATCTCAATTTTCACAAAAATAAAAAAAATTAATAAATATAATGTAATAAAAAATTAGTCCCCTTATTTAAAATGTTATTTTTTTTAATTTGAAATAAGTTAAAAATTTCTCTTAAGATATAAAAATTAATTTAAATCAACTGGTTTTATAACATTTAACTTTTATAAATTGAAATATATTACCGTAATAATTCATAATATAAATCAAATATGTAGTAAAAAAAATTCAATTAGGGTAGTATAATATATTATTTTTTCAACATAAAACATCTCAATGACTTGAAGACAATTTTGAAATATTATATTCATTTCAAATCACAAAAAACCCTATTTATGAATAATAGGGGAAAAATAATTAAATATGTAAAAATATAGATTAATTGATAGAGTAAAACAATAATTTAATTTTTAACAAAAAATAAAACACAAAGAAAGAAAATGGGTCCAATCCCATGAAGCACTAAATTTAATGTCCTCAATTATAATTCATTGAAATGTATGTTTTCAATAAAAAATATATTAGTGAAACCCTTTGGATTCGCTTAAAACTAATTTTAACCATATTACCACTTAACAATATGCTTCTATTTTATTTTCCAATTATTTAAAAAATTAATTTTATAACACAATATGAATTGAAAATGGTATAAACCACATAGAATTTAATTATACAAGAAATTTCAAAATTCAATAATTAATGGGAAGAAACTTATATCTAGACTTCAATTTCTTATATTGGATGACTGAATCAAAATAATCAGTATCAATATCAATATAAATTCAATCATTATCAACGTAATCTCTCCTAATATCATCCATGTCATTATTCTAAAGAAATATTCTTTCTCAAGTATTTATAAAAGAAAAGTTCAAAAACATAAAAAAAATTATGAAATGTGATTCAACAATATAATAAAATTATAATATTTACCATAAAACAACTGATATATATTAATAACAATTGGGGGTTTAAAATAAATTATATAAACCCAAAAATATTCATAAATTTTCTAGGGCCTGTCTATCCTATAATAAAATATAAGATTCACAAAAATTCACTTAATAACAATATTAAAATTTCCTATATGTTAACTTGATAGTTGATGGTATAAAGTTACAATATTATGTGGAAACCAGTATTTATACATCAATTATTTGATTCTTTTTATTCGATCAAATAACTTTTAGTATAATTAATTTAATAATTTTGGAATGCCAATACTTGATAGAATATTAATTTTAACGATTTTAATCAAACCAGTTGATTGATTATGGTAGAGTTATACATCCTCGATGGTATTCACAAATAATAAATAACAACCATGATGTAATCATTCCAATGTTAATATGGAAATGGTATTATAAAATCGAATCCCCAAACAAAAAAAATCTCAACATATAAAATATATTTCTATTGTAGGACATGTTTACATCCTATATTACCTATATATAAATTCTATCCCAACCTAAACAAACTAAAAATTATTTAAAAAAGTGTTAGGAAATAAAATATATATTTATTGAATCATTGGTTTTTCCTTTATCCTCCATGATAACGTCGACTATGTGGGGAGTAAAAACCTTCCAAAATAGGGAGTAGTTCTTCATCTATCAATAACCTCCTCAAGATCCCACCCGAACACTTCTTAAAAAATAGAGGATCATACTAGAGATACTACATAATATCTAAATTGAAAATCATTCATTTATTATTCAAAAAATATTTTGGAATGATATTGTATTCAATGTAATTAAAAAAATATTTATACAAAGTATTATGTATAACATAGAGAGTGTAATGTTTCATTGGTAAAGGGTAAATTAATCTCCCCTATATCATCCAACTAGGAATTGCATAATCTAGATATATCGTCTAAAATAATATTCTCAAAACCCTTTTCATCCCTTATTATCATATAAAACTCTTGTAACAAGATTATCCATCTATTGTGCCTAGGTTTGGCCTCCTTCGTAGATGAACGAGTCTTTAAAGAATAATGTTTTAAAAAAACTATAACCTTTTAACATAAAAACATTTCATGGAAATCAATATATAAAACATTTAAAATGAAAATAGATTCTTGGTAGTGCGGTTGTTCCTTTCAGAATAATCTAGTAGTCTACTATCATCATACACAACATATAACATCATATCTCTCATAGGTTCTAAAAAATCTCCATAAACTATATAACTATCATCACACCTAACTTCAAAAGTTTATTTTAAATTAAAGGATGTGATTATGTGTGATAAAGTAATTTTTTAAAAATTAATATGAAAACATTCTAAAAAATTATCATCAATCAGTAATGGTTAATCTTTGATCCCCATTTAATAGAAGGGATTTATAATATTTAAAATATATTCGATAATCCTTTGGTAAAAACTGAAATTCCCTATGAATCATCTAATACCCTTAAATTCATAATTAGGGGGAATTTCTATATTACTTTAGTCATGTTATTTTCTATGTCAATTCTTCTATTAGAGGTTTTATGGACAAATAATAATCGTTTAGTGACTAGAATCTCAAAATTATCCAAATTTATAACTCCATTGGTCTCTCAAAATCTCTTTAAAAAAACCATATTTTATAAAATTCATTCAATATTTATTCATGTAATGGATAAATCACAAATAAATAATTCAATAATCATCTAAATCATGTATTAAAATATTACAATTAAATATATTTGAATTCTTTTTGTCGCACCACATAGTCCAAAGGGAATTTTCCAGTATGGAAATGATAAAATGGTCATGTGAATGTTGTTTTCTATTTTCCTTATGTGTCTATAGAAATTACGTAGTAACAAGAATAACGATCAATAAAATGAAAGAACTTGTTTTTAGCTAACATATAATGTTATTTATCAATGAATGGAATAGTAAAATTAGTCATTATTGTGTAGGAGTTGGCCTATCTGTAATCAATAAAACCACTCAGTTTGGTATATGTTTTTAATATGAACACTTTCAATCTATTCATTGGATATTAAAATGAATCTTCCCTTATGAGGTACTTCACATACTTGACTGAACCAAGCACTATAAGAATTAGTAAAAATAATTCACTCATCCAACATATGAATTAACTATTCTCTCATAACATCATTAACATTTCTATTTAGTCTACACTGATATTCTACACATGGTTTATTTTATATTCCCAAAAGAATAATATATATCCCAAATAAAGGTATAATTCCTTTAATTTCAATAAGGGACCAACATATTTTAGTTTTTATCATCTTAAAATAAATCATTTTTTTATTGACTATTATTCAGTTTAGGAAAAATAATTACAGGCAGTGTTGAAATATTACCTAAAAATGAGTACATTAGGTGTATTGGGAGAAGTTTAAGCTTAAAAGTAGGTTCTAATTCTCTCAATGGTATACCCATGGTTTTAAGTGGTCTAATACTTCAATATCGTTCTTATAATGGGTTATGTAACTAGAAAGAATATGAATTTTATAATATTTTTTAAATTTCAATTCATTTATATTAAAATTAGAAAACCATATTTCATGTGTTTCTAGATCAAAAAATAGAAGATTTATCAAATAAAAATAATCCATATTTTCAAACAACTCTCCCTTATCATTATAAAATAGTTAAACATTTTATGTACAAATTAATTGATATTCAATTTCGATCAAAAATAATTTCTTCTCAAAAAAAATTCATTTTAAACAACAAAAATGATATATGGAATATAATTTATATTCAAATATTATTAAATTTAAAATCTATCAAACAAAGAATATTCAACATTGGTTGAAAGATAATTTTCAAAATTAAATTTAATATCTATGTCAATATTTGTTTTGATATTCTTATAATTATTATAATGTACACTCATATTCTAACTATATTAACCCATACATTTCATAAATATAAAATACACCTTAGTGGGTAAAAACTCCTTATATTTAACTAAAACATGCCTAACCACCATAAAGGCTTCGTTTCATTAGAAAAACTGATACAGAAAAAATGATTCGTGTGTTCAATACATTGTCTCTATACAATTTCTATTTAACTATATCCTTTCTTATAAAAATCGTATATAATACCTTTATTCATAACCAAATGAAAGGAATCATAAGAGTGGTTGAGCTCATATGCTCAGTATGTGTATACAACAGAAATATCAACAAAACATAAGAATATGGGTATGATAACCTGAGATAGGTATTTCGATATTGTAGATTTAGTATTTAATTTTATAATAATAATATATTTAATAAATTAGGGATGTTCATATGTCATGAGTCATAATAGAATCAAATATCATAATCCATGAAATCATAAAAAAGAATCACACATAAATTTCTTGTCATACACCTGAGCATAGAAATAATTTCTTTAGTAGTCATGGGTTATTGAAAAAACTATATTTGTCAACTAATTTTACACCCCAAAAAAATTATTCAAGTTTCACACGTAATACTGTCATAGTAGACCAAGTCTATCATTAAACTTGGTTCAATCCATATTCTGATCTGGTTTATCTCATTATATGTAAATATCTACAAAATACACTAAGGGATATAAATTTACCACCCATAATAAAAAGAAATAAATATTCATTCTATATGTTCATAAAAATCATCATTATTCATTAAAAGGCAATGAGTTTTATAAACATTTCATCATAGAATAACATGGTGTAAATAAATTTATTTCATAATCATGTAATAAATTCATCATAACATAACACATAATAATGAATTATGTATTATAAATATATTTTAATAATAATAATAAACTATCAAAATAAATATTAGGTACTGTATCCTTTATTAATATACCCATTAACCAATAATCGTCATCAATGAATGACATCTTAGAGGGAATCTTATTTTAAAATATTAATTGGAATATTTATTGAAGAAAATATCATATCTTTCATAATCACATATTTAAAATTAATAAATTAAAAAAATATTAATAAAACCATTATAATTAAAAATAAACTTGGGAAAAATATAGGGATATTTAAATAATTTATCAGTTATGACAGTGGTAAATATCCTTTATAATGTAAATTCTAATGTGAGATTTTCATTTAAATTTTCAATAAATTAGTTAATAGAACCTCATTTAAAAAAATGAAAAGTAGTTTTAATTTTTAACCATTTATTAAAAATTAAAAAATTGGAATATATTAATTTAAACAATATTTTGGGAATATAAAAAACATTATTTAAAATATTTTTAGGTAATAAGAATGTATAAGTAAAATGATTTTCTATAAAAGATTATAATATAGTTGTTTTTTCCTAAAAGAATTCATTCAGTCACTTTTGTACATAAATTTTTTAAAAAATAAAGGAAAAAATGATCTAAATAAATGGAAATAATAGAATGACATTTATTATTTTATTGATATGGTTATCATACTATTTCATTATCGAAATCATAATCATAAACAATCCCTCAATATAATGAGATTGTAACATAAAACACATACCACATTATTAAATTTTAAATCATAATAACAGTGAATGATTTAAACATAGATGGATATTTATATCCAATAAATTCATTAAGAATAATCATAATTTATATTGAGGGAAAATATATGAACCACACAAATTAATCTTATGCTGAATATGGAATGTGTCCATCATAAATAAAAGTGAGATGAAAATCTCTAACCTCAAGTATCAACCTTATTTATACATGTTAAAACCTTCTATATAATAAATATATATTAATATAAAACATACTTTATCAATAATCATTTATATCATAAAATATCTATTTTATTTATTACATTTTATATTTTTTTGATAATTCATTGTGAAAATCATTGGTTTGGGTAATAACTACTTTGTTTTAAATGTAATTTTGGGTTCATTATTTTATTACATCCAACTTGATTATGGTTCCATCATATGAAGAATTGTTTTCATGATATAAATATCATTTATATTATTTATATACATGATGTTATACACCCACAAAATGTATAGATATGAATACTGATTCCACCATAGATGGAGATAGTATAATATAAATACGCATGAATGTTGATCTTGTTTTCTCAAAAGATAAAATGAAAAGATGGTAAATATTAATTAACCATTATAGAATTATTTTTATATAATATATATCATATATAATCATTAAATTTATCCTTTTAAACTTACATGTGAATTTAATCTAAAAATGTATCACCTCTCTCTAGGGAGGTTGTAGTCAACACACATGCATGAGTGACATTATCGTTTTCCGCAAATTTGTATGGTATGAATTTTTATGTGATTCTATAATAATAGAAGTATAATTAAGACATAAAAATCACGTATATACTTTTAATCTATAATTATATCAACCCTTGAGAGGCTGCGATGGAAAATTAATTACATTAGTTATTGAGGTAGTAGTTTGTTGTACTCATGATAAACACATTGATACAAGAAGAGATGGAAATAATTAATTCCATTAAAATAATAAAATATAATAATATGTTAGATAATGATTTTATTATATAATCATAGATTAATACTATTTTTTAGGAGGTGAAATAAAAATAGATATTCTAGGTTAATAACGATACCCCTTATTTTCACAAAATGCATAGTTTTTACACAAAGCCTTCCTAAAATGATTTCATAAAAAAAAATATGATGTGCGGATGGAATTTAGAACTGTATTTTTAAATATAATAGGCTATCATATTGAGAACAATAGTGTAGATGTGGGGTACTTTTATTTGTGGGGGAGAGTACATACATATACTTTTAGATAAGAAAAATATATACCCCTGTTTTATACCTCCCAAATGGCTCTCAAAGTGATCATTATCAATAGCTAGATTATGTAAGGTTGAAATATTTTCAAAAAATATGAATTTCAAATGACTTCCATTAATTTTAACCTTTATAACTTTAGTTTAACCTCCAATAAAACCAAATCTACCATTAACAAAGATAATTGATTATTATTGTTTCTACAATTTATTATGATCAAAAATTATGTTGGAATTTTTATATAATATTATTTAAACTAATTTAAAATATCAAATACATTTTAATAAATTAAATTTATATATGAAAACAATTTATTGTAAAACTAAACATATATATGTGAAAAAATAATAGTTTTCCAATTAAAAGGTTTTCATACATAAAAAATGATTGAATATAAAAACTCAATATTAAATTGATTCCAGTGACATAAATTACATTAAAATTAATATAATAAATAAAATTTTACTTTTAAATAATTATAAAATATGATTTAAAAATATTAATTCTTTAAATTAAAATGTAGTATTATATATAAATATGTATTTATTAGTATTCATGGAAAAAAATTTCATTTTAGAAAATTTTCAAAAAAAAATTAACTTAGATAATTTTGATATGTTGATTCTAAAAATGATGTTACTTTTTTAAAATATTTTTTATGAATCTGTAAAAATTAATTTTGTTATTTTTTCCGCACATGAAAAGAAAACAATTTTTGAATGAATATGTATATTTAAAGAAATCTAATATTTTATTAAAAATGAATATATATTTTCCTTATCCAAAACATTATATATATTTTAAAAATTTTGTTTATTTATATCCATACAACCATGAGTACTAGATATGTTATAATTTTCATTATTAAATAATAATATTGTTAGGATAATGTGGATTGTTAAACTTAGGTTTTGTGTGTAACAGAATAGATCAACAAAATTAAATTTATTTGAAAAAATATATCATAACATTCAGTGGTGTTATAATCCACCCTATATAAAATAAATTCATTGTACAATAAAAATATGATTTATATGATCAATATACACGAGGGGGGATTGTGTACTTTAAAAATTAATTTTTAAACATTAAAGATGATATAAAACTTTTGGTTTTCACCTTAAGAAAAAGTACATTTAACGTAGTTAAAAAAGGTAAATTAAAATGAACTATTATTTTAACAAACATGTTATGTTTTAGGAATATGGTTCTGGAAATAAAACATTTGAAAAGTTTACATGGAAAATAATTCTACCTTAAAGTTTATAGAATATTATAAATTAGAGTATACAAGTACAATAATGTAAAAGATAGTTATTCGTTCTTTATTAATCATAATGCAGTGGAAAATAAACTCAAAACAAAACAAGTAACAAGTATAAAATATTTTAACCCAAAGAGTAGGGTATCCAAATAACATGGATAATGGTCCCTTGATTTATACTTTCTAGAAAGTCTGTCTTACCCACACCAAGGTAAGCCCTCAATAAGAATATCGGAGACATTCTTGTTATCCCCACAAGCCCTCGAACTACAAGGAATTCAGGACCACTATATTTCTTATTAAGGAAGTGATCGAACATTAAGGTAGTTGGAACCTCTGTCTTCCTATCCCCGGAAGTCCTCGATTATACACAGCAACAATCGTTCTCGTACGAAGTAATTTTAACAAGATGTTCAGTACGGAAAAAGCATGAGAGTCTATCTCTCTCTCTCTCTCTCTCTATAAATTACTTCTGCAGCATGTAGTCTTTAGATTGTTGGATTAGTAAAGAGCTTATTCAAATGAGCTCTTATTTATAGTAATTTCTAAAAAAATCATCACCCTTTTCCACCAGTCATATTTTTCATTAAATATCGGTGGGATTTGTAAATGTTTCACTCAAACAGTGGTTAATTATAATCAGAATGTACTCAATTGTTTCATAACTAAAACAAGGTTAAGAAAAATATGGATGCTTAACCAAATTCAATATACGGATTCTATGGGAAAATAGTTTGGATTCCAAAAAAAAAATCATTCATAGCCTATATTACATGGATAATTGGAATCTGTTTTTCCAGGAATTTAGAATCAGAAATCTATAGACCGTGGAGTCTGAATTCCAATGGATTCTGAATCATGATTATAAGGCATTTAGAGTATTAATTCTGAGAATTCAGAGCATTAATTCTAAGGAATTATGATTCTAAATTGAAGAGGAATTATGAGTCTAAATTCATAGAATTCAAGAATATGAATTTCATAGAATTCAGAGTTTTAATTCAGAGAATTTGGAATATGAATTCATATGAATTATGATTATAAATTTAGAGAATTCGAAGTCTCTATTTAAAGAATTCGAATTCCAAATTTCCAAGAATTCGGAGTCTGAATTCATATAATTCAGAATCTGAATTTAGATGATTTTAGAGTCTGAATTCAGAGAATTCAGAATTTAAATTTCCTAGAATTCAGAGTATAAATTCAGAAAATTCAGAATCTGAATTCAAATATTTCAGAACCATAATTCAAAAAATAAATTATAATACTCCATATCAATTTATTTATAGGATTCCAAGGTTCTTATATGTGATACCAAATTATTATATTTGGTATAAAAATAATTATATTTAGAGAAATTATACCACGAATAATGAAAACAAAGGTAAGGTGAAAATTTCTGTGGGGAAGGGAAATTTCCTAATTAAGATAAATCTTAGAGGAAATAAAATTTTCGTTGAGATAGAGTGTTTGTGATTTTCAAAACAAAATGGATTGGAAAAGTCATAAGGAAACCTTATTGACTCAATAACCACCCCCTTTTGGAAAGTAAAAAATCATTACAAAAATGAATCTAAGGACAAAGAAATTTTATGGACATGAAAATAAAAACATATCTCCCATTAATTATAGATCATAGTGAATATGACTAATTCCCCCATAGGCTTTGAAATCCCTAAGGATGATATTCTTTATTTTCAAAATAATATTTTTCATTTTCTTGCATTCGAAAAACATCATTGATAAGAACATTCCCTTAGATGAACTCCCCCTTAGATAGGGAAATATTTTTTTACATAGTATTCTATTTATCATTCCTATCTCCCCCATTGTGATTTTCAAGACAGAATAAAGAGAATGGAAAAATTGGTACCTGAAATAATTGTACTAAACAACCACAAACAAAAATATATAATGAATGACAAAAAATTTCATTAATGTTGAAAGGATTTTTACAAGGAAATGTTTATCAAAATATCAGAATTGAAAGAAATTTTCCTTCTTTCTCCTTCGGCATCAGCTTCATCACAATTTTTTAGCTTCTTGAGATCCTTCTGATCCTTTACTGCATGCATAATCTACTAATCATGATCATAAATTTTCTTCTCTAATGCGTTGATTTTTTCTTCCTGACCCTTAAGACATACTGCATGAGCTTTCAACACTTAATGGTTCTTAACAAGCTTCTCATCCATCTCAATTCTAAGATCCATTTCCCTCTTCTAATTAATGGCCACGTAATTAAGCTTCTCATTCAGGTCCTTTACTTATTGCTTCCGAGTAGTCTGTTATAGGCTTAACTTTCCTCAAAACTAACTTTTAGATCCTTTTTCTTCGCATATTCCATGTCAAAAGAATCCTTCTCATTATCATGAAATTAATAGAAGATTATAATTTCATTGATTTTATTCTTTGACCAGATTGTAATCTTCTTAAAATATCTATTTTGAGCCTCATAATTAATGAGGAAAGTTTTAAAATCGACATCTAGTCCGACACATTTTTCCATAACCATGGAAACTGAATAGGATTTTTTATTTATTTTATGTTGAATCATCTGGAATATTGAGTCAATGCTTAGGAATATGGGAATTGTACCAACAATCATTTTCAATTACCGAACAAAAAAATCATGTCAATGGGAAGATGATTTTGAATCAAAGTGTTTGGTTGGGGATAATTCTTTTTCTAGGTCCTCTAATTTCCTCTTTGATAAAGAACCAACATCATTCTTCTTCACAACAGATTTACTAGGTGTATCTACTACCACTTTCATTCCCTTATCAGCTCTCATAATTGTGTCTTGTTCTTTTAGGAGATTTATTTTCACTCTTTTATAGCTGAACAATAGTATCTTCATTTGCTTCTTATCTCTATACTCCTACCTCAACATCCTCTGGCTATATAAAATCATTATTTCTATTTTCTTATTCAGACAATTTCTTCACTTCATTCTCACCCTTCTCATCTTTTCCCGGAGTAGCAAGTTTTTAATTCTCATCATTAGATGTTCGGATTGATAATTTCTTATAAATACATTCCTTCTCATTTTAATCCTATACATTCCTTAACATGTCATCAGTATTAACAACATAATTCTTCATATTACCTCTCTAATAATCAGTATCCTTCCCATAACATATAGGTAGACGAGTATGATTTGGATTTCCAGTCGAACAGAAATTCAATAATACCATCTAAAAAACATATATTTCCATAGAAACTTGTAAATCATAATTTTGTGTAATCAAGGATAAAAATAAAATGCAAAAAAAATATTCAGAACAATGAGAAATTGAGAAAGAAAACATATATGTGAATATAAGTCTTTCAAAGACCTACTCTGATACCAACTGTAGGATCAATATATGAGGTAGACAATAAATATATAAGATGGGGTGAACATAATACTTTAAATTTCCTTTGGAACCTTCAATGATTACATAAAACCTTCATTTTTCACCTTAAGAAAAACTATTTTTAACAATGTCAAAGAGTGTAAATTCACAAGAACCCTTTGTTTTACAAAATTTCTAGGTTCCAGAAATATGGTTCTAGAAATTAAACTTATGAAATGTTTACAAGGAAAAAAATTCTACCTTCAATCTTATATAATATTAAAAATCATAGTATACAAGTACAAGAAAGTATTAGATATTTATACATTCCTTATTAATCAAAATTAAGCGGAAAATAAACTTGAAACAATAAAAGTAACAATTGTAGAATCTTTTAACCCAATGTGTAGGGTATCCAAAAACCTTGGATAAAGGTCCATTGATTTATACTTTCCAGAATGTCCATCTTACCCACAATAGGGTAAGCCCTCGATAAGAATATCCAACTATGTATTGTGAACCCCGTAAGCCCTCGAACATCAAGGTAGTCAGAACCTCTGTCCTCTTTATCAAGGAATTCCAAAAAATTTAAGGTAGTTGCAACCTCTATCCTTCTATCCCCATATTTCATTGATTGTACACAACAACAATCAGAGTCACATGATGCAATCTGAACAAGATGCTCACTATGCACAAAGCATGATAGTCCATCTCTCTAAAAATCACTTCAGCGGTAAGTAATCTATAGATTGTTGGATTTGTAATTTTCATTTTCAAATGTGAAACTATTTATAGGAATTTATCCAGTGGTTGACTTCCTCCTCTAATGGTCATATTTTTCCTTGAATCTCAAAGGGAGCTGTACACATGTCAATCAAACAATAGTTAATTAGAAACAAAATATACAAAATCATTTCATAACTAAAACAAGGGTAAGAAAAATATGGTTACTTACCGAAATCCATTTTTTAGAGTCGAAGGAAAAAATAATTTCGAGTCAAAACAAATAAAAATTTGGAGTTTATATTACATGGTTATTTGGAAATTGTTTTCACGGAATTCAGAATAATAATTCTTTAGACTTAAGATTCTAAATTTCAATGGATTTGAAATCTTTATTCTATGGAATTCAGAGTCTGAATTATGAGAATTTGATGTCTGGATTCTATGGTATTTAGAGTCTGAATTCGGAGAATGTGGAGTCTGAATTTTAGATAATTCAGAGTTTGAATTTGGAGAATTCAGAATATGAATTCAGTGGAATTCAGTGTCTGAATTTAGAGAATTTAGAGTCTGAATTTAAATAATTATGAATTTAAATTTCTGAGAATTCGTAGTCTAAATTCAGAGAATTCAGAATATGAATTCAATGGAATTCGGTGTCCAAATTGAAAGAATTCAGAACCTTAATTTTAGTGAATTTGGAGTCTGAATTCAGAGATTTCAGAATCAAAATTCAGAGAATTGGGAACCTGAATTCATAACCTGAAATTAAAATGAAATATATAAATGTATTTATAGTATTCTAAGGTTATTAGATGTGAAACAAAATTTTACGGTTAGTTATAAAAAGAGTTATATTTATAGAAAATATAACATGAAAAATGAAAACAAATGTTGCAAGACAATTTCCTTCAGGAAGGAAAAGTTCATTATAAAGATAAATATTTGCGAAATAAAATTATCCTTGAGATAGAGTGTTTGTGATTTTCAAAACATCAAGAAATAGAAATGTCATAAGGAAACAATATTGACTCAACATTTAACCCTATAAATTCCATCAATCTGATACAAAAAAATGAGTATACATATGCCTTATCTTATCCTTAGATTCCTAAGTAACTTACTTATATTGGTGGGTTTTACACAACACATTACAATGTGAGTGGTCATGTTTCATTGAACGTTATCTTAGATATCAAGAATATCCATAATTTTTTCTTCAGATTAATGATCATGATCACAAGTTACATTATATGAGTTCAGTATATGTGATGTATTATGTATACACTTACTCAGTAGAGAAACATATTACACATTGTGGACATGATAATGTTTAGGTGGAATCACGATGAGATAAGATACCATCCCTAATATATTAAATTTTTAAAAATGGAAAATATACATAGGTCTCATATTAACTTTATTATAATATATTAGAACATTATTCCATGGATAAATTCACAAAAACACCTTGTCACAATCATCAAACACCAAACCACACAAGTGACTAGAAAAAAAAATTTATTCCGACTATGGGCTATCTTGATATAAGTTTTTATTTTTCTTAATTTCTATTCCATGTCCACTAATATATCAAGTCTTGATAACATTATTTCTACAACTGCATCATATCATGTTAGAGTTATACACTTATTTCCCTTGTGAGATTCATAAGGAGTCAAAATTTCATGAATCTACACAGTTCCTATATTTTATGATATTTGTAAAAACAGAAATCTCTAACAAATAACTAATATTTAAAAACAGATAAACTGCAGTCAATTAAAAATGAACTAGAATATTCCCACAGATTCATTGTCTAGAAGTATTTTTCTTCTACTAGACCATATTTCCCCATATGAAGTAGAAGATATCCAATTCCCATACTTTCCCATTGATCTTCCACATATTAGAATCACACGATGAAGCATTAGTCATTAAACTCTTCAAATTTCAATTCCATTTGTTTGAAATAAAGATATAATGATTTTCACAATTTGTATCCACATGTACATAGAATACAAGAGTGATAAGATCTAATAGATAATTCTCAATGTGTTTTATTTTAAAATTTATAGAAATGAAGGATAAACTATGATGGAGTGATTCTATAATGAGATCAGTGACTAGTTTTTCTACAAGTTTAAACCCTAGAACCTTTAAGTAGTCAACGAAGCCAATGATATTGGCTTCATGATGCCCATATGGGGAGCCCTCTCCAAAATTTCTCAAAAAGGATTCCATTGAAATATAATAATGTCCCATACATTCTCTATTTGGGTAAATACCACATATGTGGTTATGCATTATATATGAATCCTTGTTTTATAGAGACATTATGAGTTATCGATAAATGGATGCAAGTATAATACATTTAATATCAACTACATACCTCAAATGATTATCATATATAAGGAACAATTCACCATACTCCTACTTGATGGGAATATCTATCATGACCTGTCCCAGTGGGGCATGCACCGTCACTCCCCCAGCCCGCCTCCAATAGGCCAAGGGATGGTGAATAGCACCGAGTAGGCATATTACTAACATGGGAGGCCTTGCCTATGTACTTGTACAAACGCACACATCTCTAAGCCCAAAAATTCTGAAATATAAAACACTAAGGAACAAAATGCATGCATACAACTACACACCAACAAATAGAATAAGACAAACGGTAGAGTACGGTAAAAGTAAACTGGGCCAAAAAATACAAGGCCACAAAAAAGCAAGAAAACTAGAGTCTGAAAACTGCAAATTCCAACATGTAAGCACAAAATGTACTGGGGCTGCTGCTCATAGCCGTAGGAACGCATCGAACTATAGGGAACTCAGAAAGATCAGTCTTGTCGTGGTCCGCCCTAGACTTTGTTAAAAGGTTGCTCGTCTGCACAAGACACCAGACGTGCGGGCAAAGCCTGTGCAGGGGTGAGTATTACAGTACTCAGTAGAGGACCCCAAAAACCACAACGTAGTACACAATGTAATGATATAGTTAGCAATACACATTATATGTCTACAGAACATATAAAAAAAACCAGATATACTCAAAACCCAGACCCGTGGTCTAGAGACCAGTCACAAAACTACATACCCCCATTAGGGATTCTATTTGAAGATTCTGTGATGCACTCATTTCGGGAGAACACACTCGACGAGTCTTCTAGCTCTAATGATGTCCATCTGAGAAGTTTAGTTCAACAGGAACATCCACGATAGGTATCTTCACTCATTACGGGAGACACACTCCTGAGTGGGAATGATACGATAAAAGAGAAGCACTCATTATGGGAGACACACTCCGGAGTGGGAAAGATCACGATACATAGATGAGGATCACTACCAGGGACATGGCGGATACAGAAACTCATTTGGATTCATAATTTAGGTGATACAACATCTAGGTAGAGGATCAAAACCCGGTAGATTTGGTCACATCGATTCCTGAATCTACGTAGGATTAGGAATGGATAGAGGATCTTGCTCCGGGCCTCTCGGAGGGATGTCGACTCTATCACAAAAAGTCCAGCTGAAGGGATCATAATCTTGTAGAAGGAAACGATGCCTGACCTTTAGGGAGATGAGAAGAAGGGGAAATATCACAAATGAAATATGTCTAGGATATGTTGAACAAGGGGACCATGCTGTTTTCCAAAAAAGTACACGCCATGTAGAAAATATACATGCCGCGTTAGCTGACCTCGGGTACTGCCCATGTACAATTTCCCATGTCTTAAGCAGGTCGTGTAGTAAATATTATTACACGACATGTAGTACGGTATACATGCCGTGTCTGGGTAACTGGGGTTGGCTTCGTGCACTCTGGTCATGTGCCCATACACGGTCATCAACCCATGTACACCAACTCGTGTACTCCGCACACGGGGTGACTCGCGCTGCTAGCCTCACCTAGTCGTGTGATGGAGTACATGGTCATGTACTCCATCCTGTGTCGGTGTTTCCGAGAGATACACGCCGAGATCCCTGTAGCCACTTCTGTCGCGCTATACACGTCGTACTGCCTAAAGCCGTGTAGCTCATCTCATGTCTGTGTATTACCCATAGTACATTCTGAGTTTCTAGGGAAGTCTAACACGCTGTGTGACTGAGGTCACACACCGTTTTATTCCTCTCCGACCCTGAAACCCTAGATGCCACCACCAATACTAGACATCGTGTTGTTTGGAAGTACATGTTGTGTATCCTTGAAATTTCCAGAAATGGAGCCTTCACCGGCCCGCCTCCCGTGGTGCTCCGATAATCGATCTTTCTTCGACATTTTTGGTCCTCTTATCAACTCCAAAAATGTGTTTCAATCTTCCCTCACGAAGAAATATCGATGAACGCTCTTTCTGGTCCTATTCAATTCGTCATCTTCCATCGTCACCCCACCTCCACACGGTCGTTGTGGTGTCAAACCTTCGACTTGGGATTTTTGCGTCACAGAACAGATGCACAACGACCTGTTGTTCGTCGCCCTGCGAAGAACGTGAAGAACGGGTGAGGAAAGAAGGGGGAAGAAATCCAAAAAAACAAATTGGGGAATGAACCTCCACCGTCGTTCATCCCGGCGTTGATCCTCTCCCATTAATAGGCTTAAACGGAGCAAGAATCAACATAAATAAAAAGCATGGATTAATTCCCCAAAATCATCCCAATGAAAAACCTCCCGCAAGAATGTTCGAATCCTCATGTCAATATGTTCGTGGTTGATCCACATTCCTCGTTTAAACTCAAATACGGGGAAAAGAAATTGAAATAACAACCCCAAGATTTTGAAAGGATTGATCGTTGATGAAGGCATTGCACTGCCATTATTGTCGAGATCCTTCAACATTGTTGGCATAGAAATTCTTGACTTCAATTCGTCATCGTTCGTCACCGACAGTTTGCTCTAACGTGTCGCGGATTTGGAAAAGGTTCCTCTCAAACGTTGCCAATGATCAACAATTTCTTAACCCATTAAAAAGGGAAACATGTTTCCATTTAATTACGCGACAACATTAATGATGTCGACTCGCCATTTTGAAGCTATTATGACGCGCCAATAATTTAGGAAACAACTACACTATTGTCACACTACAGCAGATGTTTTCTTAAATGAAACAAAATAAATATGGTAATTTATTTTATTTTATTTTACTTAAAACGCACGAAAATTAACTTTTTCCCTCGACTTGCGCCGGTCAAGGTTAGCCTCATTCTTAGGTAAAGTCATTGTCCCGAACTCAACGGTGTGTTCAGATTTTTAATCCGGGCATCCATTTGAAGACTGCCACAACTGTGAACATGTGCTGACTTACTTAACTTATAAAGTTTAAACCACCATTCCGGGCTCACTGGACCTCGGAATGATGTGCCTCCTTCGCACCCGGTCTCAAAATAATTCCATACAATATTTAAAAATAATAAACGGAAAATCTGAGATATTACATTCTCCCCACCTTGGGGCTTTACGTCCCCGAAAATCCATAACAGAGGCTACAAAAAATGATGAAGGTAATGGGCACGGATCTGGGCCTCCCGCTCCCACGTGCTCTCCTGAAGATTCTCATGCTGCCACCAGATGCCTAGAAAGGGAATCGATCGCCCATGAAGGATCATCTCTTTCCAATCCTTGATCTCCACTAGGTACTCAACAAAGGTCCCTGCATCCTCGATGTCCAGCTTTCCCAAGTGGAAGTTGTGCGATGGGTCATGTACGAACCTCCTCTATTGTAACATGTTGAAGAAATCATCTACCCGATGCAAATGTGGTGGTAGAGCTATGTGGTACGCCACCTCTCCAACTCAGCACAGAGTCTGGAAAGGTCCTTTGAACCACAGATATAGCTTTCCACATCGGCCAAATCTCTATAACCCTCATCGAGGTGAGACCTGAAGAAAGACATGGTCTCCCTCTTCGAACTCCAAAGGTCTCCATCGTCTGTCATCATAAGACTTCTGCTGGCTCTGTGTAGTCTTCATCCACTCTTGGATGATCTGCACCTTCTCGGTGGTGGCTCTCACTATCTCTTGACCCATGAGTGCTGACTCTACGAGGTCATTCCAGCAATGTGGTGACTGACCGGGTCTCCCGTACAAGGCCTCGAACGGTGCCATACAAATGGTGGAGTGGTAGTTGTTGTTGTACGTAAACTCCACTAGTGGTAGGTTATCCTCCCAGCTGTAACCAAAGTCTATGGTACAGGATCACAACATATCATACAGAACATGAATAGTCTGCTCTGTCTAACCATCCGTCTGGGGATGAAACACTATACTCAAGCATAGTTGAATCCCAAAAGTGTCCTACAATCTCATCCATTATCGGAATGTGAAGCGGGCATCTCAGTCTGAGACATTATTTGATGGGACTCCATGAAACTGAACTATCTTCTGCACGTAGAGGCTTCCCAAGCCCTCTACGGAACTCTGCTCCATGATAGCTAGGTTGTGGGCTGACTTAGTGAGTCGGTCAACGATCAATAAGATGGAATCGTGCCCCTTGGATGTCTGTGGTAAACCTGTCATGAAGTCCATCTATATTCCACCCCACTTCCACTCTGGATCATCCAAGGGTGAGCTAATCTAACTAGAACCTGGTGATCATCCTTCACCTGCTGGCATGTGAGGCATCAAGAAATGAACTTTTTTACTGCTTTCTTCATGCCTGACCACCAGAACTGTCGTCGGAGATCCTGGTACATTATTTCCACTCCAGGATGTACCGCCAAAGGGGATGTATGAAAGTCCTTCAAGATCGCCTCCTGGAATTCCACTGGCACAAAATTTCATCTAATGAAAAGAAGCATTTTCTCCCCACATTGTGAATATCCATCAGGAGCATGTCCTGTGGATATCTGAGCACGTAAAGACACACAGTCGACATCCCCAATATATGCCTCCCTATCTCTCTATAATTGTAGAGGGGTGAAAAACATCAACTGTAGGTAAGATGTATCCTCTCCATCCACAAAGGATAATTGTATCGTGGGAAACTGCTAGGTTGCCTCACTCAACAGTTGTGAGCTCGACTTCCTGGTAAGGGAATCTTCCACCTTGTTCTCCTTTCCATGAGTATAGATGATCTTGAAATCATAGTCCATGAAGAACTCTAGCCAATGCCTCTGCCTCAGATTCAGATCCTTCTATGATAAGATGTACTTGAGTCTCTTGTTGTCAGAGTAGACAATAAACCGCTCTCCCATGAGGTACTGTCACTATATCTTCAATGCGAAGACTACCACTACCAACTCAATATCATGGGTCACATAGTTATTCTCATGTGGCCTAAGTTGGCGTGAACCATAAGTAATCACTGCATAATGGTGCATCAGGACACAACCGAGCCCGGTCCATGACGTGTCGTGGAAAACTGAGTACTCCACACCATCCACCAGAAATCTCAAGATCGGGGGGCTCATCAAACTCTTCCTCAACTACTTAAATTCCTGCTGGAACTTCACCATCAACTTTAAGGGATGCCCCTTCCTGGTCATGAATGTCGTTTGTGATGATATCTGGGAGAAATTAGCAATGAATCTCTTGTAATATCCTTCCATCCCAAGGAAGCTTCGTACCTCCTTCACGCTTCGAGGTGGCTCCCATGTTAACACAGACTTCACCTTGGCGAGATATAGAACTTCTCCATCTGCTGAGATGACATGTCCTAGAATGTGGAACTCCTAAATCTAGAACTGGCACTTCGAGATCCTCCCATAAAGCTGGTCCTCCCAGTGTATGTCCAAAACCATCCTCAGGTGTCTCGCATGCTCCTCCTCCGATGCCGAGTACAAAAGGATGGCGTTGATGAAGACAACTACAAACCGATCCATGTACGGCTGGAAGATCCGGATCATCAGTCCCATGAACACTAATGGGGAATTAGTCATGCCTAAAGGCATCACCAAGTACTCATAATGACTGTAGAGGCATCTGAAAGTCGTCTTCGGTATATCTTCATCCCCCACTCGTAGCTGGTGATAGCATGTTCTAAGGTCAACATTCGAGAACCACTGGTCCCCTCTTAGATGATCGAAGAGGTCATCGATCCTTAACAGTGGATATTTATTCTTCACTATCTTCTAGTTCATGCGCCGGTAATCCACGCACAACCTCAGACTTCCATCTGCCTTCTTGGAAAAAAATACTGGGGCCGCCAAGGTTGGAACGTTGGGTCTCACGAAACCCTTTCTCTCTAAATCCTCCAAATGCACCCTCATCTTGTGAAGATCTGCGGGACGCATACGATATGCTGATGAGGAAATCGGTGTCTTACTAGGGTGTAAGTAGATGTAGAAGTCAATTTCCTAGTGGGGAGGTAATCCTGGAACATCTTCGGGAAAGTCGTCCTCATACTCTGCCACCACGGCTTGGAACTGGAAGCTCACAACATCTACTTCTCTGAGGGTAAGGCTAGCCAACTCAATAGTGATCAGCTGCCAGCTCCTATGCATGAGACCATTTTGTGCTTCCTGGGTTTCCTTTTCACCAAAAAAGGAAAACCTTGTTCCATCACGACGGACACACCGCACCCTTCGCATAAAATAGTCAATCTGGGCATGGAACGAATATACCTAATCCATACCATGAATGATGTCATAAGGCCTCGACGCTACCACCAAGAGGTTCCAACTGAAACTCTCACCTCCAA
Source organism: Viscum album (assembly GCA_963277665.1). Classification (NCBI taxonomy): domain Eukaryota; kingdom Viridiplantae; phylum Streptophyta; class Magnoliopsida; order Santalales; family Viscaceae; genus Viscum; species Viscum album. The sequence goes on from OY728146.1 coordinate 1,274,782,732, forward strand.
GGGTATGATCACACTTTCTGCAAAGGTGTGTGATCATCGATTCTCCTCCTCTAGGTGTCTCCAAGCATAAGGATCGAGTCAATGGTTCTACAAGAATCTCGAGGTTTTATAGAAGAAATGTTGATATAAGGGAATGAATGGAACTTGTGTCTATGAGTATGGAAACTAAGGTAGAAAAGACATAGATCATACCTCGAATCATTCCTGCACCCCATGGGTCGTATGCCTCGACCGCATGCAGCTATCCCTGTCCCTATCCACCAGCTCCCGGATCCTGGTACGGACCTCCTCAGGGTGGTGGTGGATGTAAGTCGAAGCGTCTGCCACCACACATAGCTCTTACTGCTCCTCTTCCATGTCTGCCGCCCGATGGGTCTTCCGGTTCCATTCTCTTCCTCTGCCTCTGTGGTCCATCCACCACTTCCCTGTCACCAGATCGACGAGTTGGGAAATCTCTATCGAGATGTCCCCTACCATCTAATGTGTAGCATCGCTTCTCCCTAGGATGACTGGTTTCATCCTTAGAACCATACATTGTCTATCCCTTATCCTGGGGTCCTTCTATGATGTTTCCCACGTCCTGGTCCCTGGGCCTGATGCCAGCTCCCTGCTGTCGGTGTCTTCACACATGTCTTCGTGCTGCTGACTTTCGGTATTTGTCTCTGCTCCGCCAAGAAACTCTCGATCACCAAGACTCACTCGAGCACTCCAGCATAAGTGGAAATGCATAGAGTCATGACACTAGCTCGGATGTCATGCCGTAGACCTCATTAAAAAGTGAGAGCTCTGAAGTACAGATCCCTTTCCATATCAATTGAGTACCTGGCGAGGTTGGTGAACCTCGAGTAATAGTCAACCACTGTCATATTGCCCTACTGGAGCGGAAGAAGCTCTTGGATGTGCACATATCTTAGCGTAACTGGAGAGAACTCCGTCATTAAGAGTCACTCAAGCTTCGTCCACGAAAGAGACTCCTCGTTGTGAGTCTGTGTGGTCAAACTCCACCATCGTCATGCCAAACCATAAAGAAGGCTCGCTCCTAGGATCACTATATGGTCTGCTGGTGTCATCACTAGACGAAAAACTCTAGCCACTACCTCAATCCAGTCCTCAGCCGCCTGAGGGTCGGGCTCGCCTCGGAACCTGAGGGTCATCTGTCTCTGAAACTCATGGAGCGGGCTGAGCCTGCGCTCCTCGCCAGTAGATACCGCGGGTACCACATGCTGCTCCACTGGTGGTGGTATAGCAGGTGCACCACCTGGTGGAAATTCCTAGGGAGATGGTCCCTGTATCAAAGCCTCGTCACTGAGGGGGGAATCTTCGTGATCGTGCTACTGAATCATAGGGGGTATGTGTCGTGGAGTCATCCTGTAAACAAACAATATGTACTATGGTCAATGAGTATATCTGGATAGCTGACACAAAATGGCATGGAAAACACAACTCATTCTTATATGATGCATATACCTTTTATTTCCCTGTAACCAGTTTTTTTATAAAACGAGTCGAGAAGTAGGTTATAAGAGTCCTGGTGTATGGATACATCAGCCGCCACATCAACACTGGGGTCCCTGGCATGGAATCTGAACCCAAAACGCTTAACACGGTTACCCCAAACCAAACTCATAGACTCTTGGTCCTAAGGTAGAACCGACCACCTTTGATACCACTCTGTCACGAACCGTCCCAGTGGGGCCCACGCCGTGACTCCCCAAGCTCGCCTCCAATAGGCCAGGGGCTGGTGACTAGTATCGAATAGGCATATTACTAAAATGGGAGGCATTGCCTATATATCTGTACACACGCACACATCTCTAAGACCACAAATGCTGAAATGTAAAACACTAAGGAACAAAAGGAATGCATACAACTAAACCCCAACCAATAGAGTATGATGAATGGTAGAGTACTGTAAAAGTAAACTGGGCCAAAAAATACAATCCCACCAAAAATCAAACAAACAAGAGTCTGAAGGCTGCAAAGTCCAACCTATAATAACAAATGGTTCTGGGACTGCTGCGCGTAACCATATGAATGCCTCAGCCAATAGGGAACTCAGAAATCTCGGTCCGATCCTGGTCTTCCCAGGACTCTGTAAAAAGGTTGCTCATCGGCACAAAACAGCAGGCATGTGAGAAAATCCCGTGTAGGGGTGAGTATAACAATACTCAGTAGAGGCCCCTGACAACAACAAAGCAGTACACAAAGTAAAGGTACAGTCAGTTATGCACAATATATGTCTACCGAACATATAGAACAAATTAGATATTCTCAAAGCCCATACCCGTGTTCTAGAGACCAGTCACACAACAACATACCCCCGTTAGGGATTCTGTTCATAGATTCCATGATGCACTCGTTCCGGGAGAAAACATTCCACGTGTCTTATAGCACTGATGATGTTCATCCGAGAAGTGTTGTTCATCGGGAACCGCCATGAGAGGTATCTTCACTCATTATAGGAGACACACTCTTGAGTGGGTGGGTTACGATAAATGAGAAGCACTCATTACGGGATACACACTCCTGATTGGGAAATATCACGATACACAGATGAGGATCACTGCCAGGGCCATGGAGGATACCGCAACTCATCCGGATTCACCAGTTAAGTGATACAATGGCTAGGTAGAGGATCAAAACTTGGTAGAGTTGGTCACATCGATGCTTGACTCTACCTAGGTTCATGAATGGATAATGGATCTCGCTCCGGGCCTCTCGGAGGGATGTCGACTGTATCACATAATGTCTAGCTGAAGAAATCATACTCGTGTAGTAGGAAATGAATCCTGACCTTTAGGGGAATGATAAGAAGGGGCACTAACCCAAAAAAAATATGTCTAGGATACGGTGAACAAGAGGACCCTGATATTTTCAAAAAATTACACAGCGTATAAAAAATATACACACCATGTTGTCTGATCCAGGGTACTACTCGTGTACAACAGCCCGTGTCATTGGCTGGTCATGTAGGAAAACATAGTAAACGGCGTGTATTACGGTATATGTGTCATTTCTGGGAAACTGGGGTGGGCTTTGTGCACTCTGGCCATGTTCCCTTACACAGTCTTCAGCCCGTGTACACCAACCCGTGTAATCCGCACACGGGGTGACCCGTGCTGCTGGCCTTGCCTGGCCGTGTGATGGAGTACACAGTATTGTACTACATCCCATGTCCACGTATTTGCGAGATACACACCGAGCTCCCTGTAGCTGCTTCTTCCATGCTGTAAACAATGTGTCTCCTGAAGCCGTGTAACTCATATTGTGTCTGTGTACTACACAAAGTACACGCCGAGTTTTGAGGGAAGTCCAACATGCCGTGTGACCAGGGTCACACGCCATGTTATTCCTCTCTGACTCCCAATGGTGCTCCTATCATCGATCTGGCCGTCCGATCACTGCAAAACTCTTAGGTTCAGGTCGCCCCGACACCACGAAGCTGCTTCTGATGTTTTCGGGCCTCTGATCAGCTCTGAAAACATGTTCCTATCTTCCCGCAAGATGAACCATCTAAGAACACTCTTTCCGATCCGGTCCGATTCGTCGTCTTCCATCGTCACTGCACCTCTAGAAGGTCATTACAGTGTCGAACCATTGATTTGGGATCGTTGCATCGCAGAACGGATGCACAACGATCCGTTGTTCGTTGCCCCGTGAATAACGTGAAGAACACGTGAGGAAATAAGGGGGAAGAAATCCAAATAAACAAATTGAGGAACGGACCCCTGCCGTTGTTCGTCATGGTGTTGATCTGATCCCGTTAATAGGCTTAAATGGAGTAAGAGTCAACATAAATAAAAAGCATGAATTAATTCTCCAAAATCATCCCAAAGAAAACCCTCCTGCAAGAACGTAAAAATCTGTGTATAAAATTGTTCGTGGATGATCCACGTTCGTCGTTTAAACTCAAATTCGGGGAAAAGAAATTCAAATTACAACCCCTACATTTTGAAAGGATCGATCATTGACAAAGGCGCCACACTGCCATTGTCATCGAGATCATTTAACATTGTTGTCGTAGCAATTCTTGACTTCGATCCATCGTCATTCGTTGCCGAGCGTTTTCGCCAATGCCCCGCGGATTCGGCGGAGGTTCCTCTCAAATTTATCCAATGATAAACAATTCCTTAACCCATTAAAAAGGAAAACATGTTTTCATTCAATTACACGGAAACATTACTTACATTGACTCACCATTTTGAAGTTATTATGAGGCACCATTATTTTAGGAAACAATTGTGCCATTCTCATGCTGCAGCGGATGTTTCCTTAAATGAAATAAAATAAACATTGTTAATATAATTTATTTTATTTTACTTAAAACGTCTGAAAATTAACTTTTTCCCTCGACCTGCACCGGTCGAGGGTAGCCTCATTCATAAGTAATGTCGTTGTCCCATACGCAATGGTGTGTTTAGATATTAAATTCGGGCATCTGTTTGGAAACATCCAAAACCATGCACAAGTCCCGGCTTACATAACTTAAAGAGTTTAAACAACTATTTTGGGATCAAATGACCTCAGAATGATGTTCTTCCTTCATGCCTGGTCTTGAAATAATTCCATACAATATTTAAAAATAATAAATGGAAAATCCTAGACATTACATTATCCCCACCTTGGGGATGTACGTCTCTGAAAATCAAAAACAAAGGCTACTTAAAAAGATGAGGGTACTGGGCCCAGATCTGGGCCTCCCGCTCCCACGTGCTCTCTTGAGGATTCTCGTGCTACCACCAGACGTACACCAAGGGAATCGATCACCCATGATGGATCCTGTCCTTTCGATCCTCGATCTTTATCGGGTACTCTGCAATGGTCCCTGCATCCTCGATGTCTAGCTCGCCCAAGTCGATGACGTGCGATGGGTCATTTATGTACCTCCTCAGCCATGACACGTGGAAGACATCATGTACCCGATGCAACTTTGGTGGTAGATCTAGGTAGTATGCCACCTCTCCAACTATTCACAGTATCCGGAAAGGTCCTATGAACCTCTGATATAGCTTTCCGCCTCGACCAAATCTCTGTAACCCTCGTCGAGGTGAGACCAGAAGAACGACATTTTCTCCCTCCTCAAATTCCAGAGGTGTTCGTCGTCTGTTAGCATAAGACTTCTGTTGGCTCTATGCAGACTTCATGTGCTCCCGGATGATCTGCACCTTCTCTGTGGTGGCTCACACTAGCTCTGGAGCCATGAGTGCTGAATCTCTAGGGTCGGTCCATCAAAGCGGTGACCGACAGGGTCTCCCATACAAGGCCTCAAATGGTGCCATACCAATGGTGGAGTGGTAGCTATTGTTGTACGCAAACAACACCAGTGGTAGGTGGTCCTCCCATCTATGACCAAAGTCTAAGATATAGGATCAGAAAATATTTTCCAGAACATGATTGATCCCTTCCGTCTGACCGTCCATCTAGGGATGAAATGTTGTACTCAAGCGTAGATGAGTCCCAAAAGCCTCCTACAATCCCTTCCACAATAGGGATGTCAAGTGATCATCTCAGTCTGAGACTATAGTCAAGGGGACTCCATGATGCTGAAATATCTCCTTCATGTAGAGGCTTCCCATGCTCTCTACGGAACTCTGCTCCCCGATAGCATGGAAGTTGGCTGACTTGTGAGTCGGTAAACGATCACCCAGATGGAATCGTGCCCCTTAGACGTCCTTGGTAAGCCTGTCATGAAGTCCATATATATTCCATCCCACTACCACTCTGGAACATCCAGGGGGTGAGCTAATCCCACTGGAACCTGGTGCTCAGCCTTCACCTGCTGGCATGTGAGGCATCGAGAAACGAACTCTGCTACTGCATTCTTCATGCTTTACCACTATAACTATCATCGATGATCCGGGTACATCTTTTCCACTCTAGGATGTACCAGCAAAGGGGATGTATGAAATATTCTCTAGACCTCCTCCTGGAACTCCACTAGCACAAAAGTGCTTCCTCTGAAAATAATCACGTGCTCCCCACCTTGTGAATATCCATTACGAGCATGTCATGTGGATAACTGATCACATAAATCCACACAATCAAAATCCCCAAGATTTGCCTCCTTAACTCGTTGTAAGAGTGGAGGGTGACTACCATCAACTGTAGGTAAGCTGTACTCTCTCCATCCACAATGGATAACTATAACACATCTAACTTCTGTGTTTCCTCACTCAACAATTGTGAGCTCAACTTCCTGCTAAGGCCATCTTCCACCTAGTCACCCTTTTAGGGAGTATATATGATCTCGAAATCATAATCATGGATGAACTCTAACCAACGTCTCTGCCTTAGATTCTGATCCTTCTGTGAGAAGATGTACTTGAGGCTCTTTTGGTCAGAGTAGACAATAAAACACTCTCCCATGAGGTAGTGTCGCCAAATCTTCAATGTGAAGACTACCACATCCAACTCGAGATCATGGGTCACATTATTCTTCTCATGTGGCCTAATTTGGTGCGAACTATAAGAAATCACTGCATGTCTCTACATTAGGACACAGCCGAGCCCGGCCCATGATGCGTCGCAGAAAAATACGTACTCGACACCCTCCTCCGGCAATCTCATGATTAGGGTTCTTGTCAAACTCTTCCTCAACTGCTCAAAATCCTGATGGCACTTCTCCGTCCACATGAATGGTTTCCCCTTCCTTGTCAAGACTGTCATTAGTGCTAATATCTAGGAGGAATCAGGAATGAATCTCCTATAATATCCTGTAAACCAAAGGAAGCTTCGTACCTCCATCACCCTTAGAGGTCCCTCCCTCGCTAACACAACCTCCACCTTGGTTGGATCTACAGCTACTCCATCATCTGAGATGGCATGCCCCAGAATTTGGCTCTCCTGAATCCATAATTGGCACTTTGAGAGATTCCCAAAAAGTTGGTTCTCTCGTAGTATATCCAGAACCATCCGCAGGTGCCTCACATGCTCCTCCTCTGACAACGAGTACACATGGATGTCGTTGATGAATACCACTAAAAATCGGTCCAAGTACAACTGTAAGATCTGGTTCATCAGTACCATGAACACTGCGGGGGCATTCGTCATGCTGAAATTCATCACCAAGTACTCATAGTGACTATAGCGGCTTCTTAAATCTGTCTTCAGTATATCCTCATCTCGCCCCCGTAGCTGGCGATAGCCGGATCTATGGAAAACCTTCGAGAACCATTGTTCCCCTCTTAGCTGATTGAAGAGGTAATCAATCCTTGGTAGTTGATATTTATTCTTCACTGTCACCTAGTTTAGGCGATGGTAATCCATTCACAACCTCAGACTTCCATCTGACTTGTTGGCAAACAAGACTGGGGCCACCCATGGTGAAATGTTGGGTCTCACAAAATCCTTTCTCTACAAATCCTCCAACTGTACCCTCAGATCATGAAGCTCTACAGGAGCCATCCGATATGCCGATGAGGAAATCAGTGTCTTCCTGGGGTGTAAGTCGATGCAGAATTCAATTTCCAGGTGGGGAGGTAATCCTAGAACATCATCGGGAATGACGTCCTCATACTCCGCCACCACTGCTGAGAACTGGGTGCTCACAAAATCTATTTCTCTGAGGGTAAGGATAGCCAATTCATGAGTGATCGGCTACACCCTCCTATGAATGAGCCCATTTTGTGCTTCATGGGTTTCCTTTTCTTTGAAAAAGTAAAACCTAGTTCCATCACGGTAGACACACCGCACCCTTCGCCTAAAACAGTCAATCTAGGCATGGACCGAAGATAACCAATCCATACAGAGAATAACGTAATACGGAAATGATGCTACCATCAAGAGGTTCCAACCAAAACTCTCGCCTCCAAGGGTAAGATCACACTGACTGTAAAGGTGTGTGATTGTCAAGTCTCCTTCTATAGGTGTCTCCTAGCGTAAGGATTGAGTCAACGGTTCTACCGGTATCTCGAGGTTTTGTATAAGACATGTGGCTATAAGGGAATGACTAAAACCTGTGTCTATGAGTACGGAAGCTAATGTAGAAAAGACACAGATTATAACTCGAATAATCCCTGGAGCCACTGGGTCATATGACTCGACCACATGCAGATGTCCCCGTCCCTGTCCCCCAGCACCCAGAGTCTGGTGTGGACCTCCTGGGGTGGTGTTGGAAGTATGTCGAAGTGTTTTCCACCACCCAAAGCTCTCCCTTCTCCTCATCCATGTCCACCACCTAGTGGGTCTGCCTGTTCTATTCTCTGCCTCTATATCAGTGGTCCATCCATTGTTTCACTGTCAGCTGCTTGACGGTTTGGGCAATCTCTAGAGAGATGTCCCCTACCGTCGCATGTGTAGCATCGCTTCTCCCTAGGCTAACTAGATCCAGGCTGAGAGACATTGACTATCGATCTCCTATCCTAGGTCCTTCTATGGAATTTCCCATGTCCAGATCCATGTGCCTGATGTCGGCTCCCTGCTGCTGGTGTCTCTGCACATATCTTCCTGCTGCTAACTACCGGTGGCTATGTCTACTCCTCCAAGAAACTCTCGATCACCAAAGCTCGCTCGAGCACTCCAGCATAAGTGGAAATGCAAAAAGGCATGACACTAGATCATATGTCATACCGTAGAGCTCGTTCAAAGTTCCGAGCTCTGATGTATTGATACATGACCATATCCATCGAGTACCTGGAGTGGTTGGTGAACCTCGAGGAATAGTCAGCCACTATCATACTGCCCTGCTGGAGACGAAGAACCTCCTGGATGCACACATATCTCAGCATAACCGAAGAGAAATCCTCCCTAAAAAGTTTCTCAAACTACATCCACGAAAGAGTCTCCTCGTCATGAGTCTGCATGGTCAGACTCCACCATCATCCCGCCGAACCCTAAAGAAGGCTCGCTCCTAGGATCACCATCTGGTCTGCTGGTGTCCCCACTAGACGAAAAACTCTGGTCACTACCTCAAGCCAGTCCTTAGCCACCTAAGGGTTGGGATCCCCTCAGAAGGGCCTCTGTCTCTGAAACTCAGGGAACGTGCTGAGCCTGCTCTCCTCGTCAGTCGGTACCACGGGTACCACTGGCTGCTCCCCTGGTGGTGGTATAGTAGGTGCACCACCTGGTGGAAATGCCTAGGGAGCTTGTCCTTTTATCGAAGCCTCGTCACTGAGGGGGTCATCCTCATGATCATGCTGCTAAATCCAAGCGAGTACGCATCGCGGAGGCATCTTGTAAACAAACAAGAAGTACTATGGTCAACGAGTATATCTGGATAGCTAACAAAAAAGGTCATGGGAAAAATAAGACCATTACTATATGATGCATGTACCTTTTATTTCCCCGCAACCAGTGTTTTCGTGAAACAAGCTGAAAAGAAGGTTATTAGAGTCTTGTTGTATGGATACGTCGGCCATCGCACCAACACAGGGTTCCCTGGCCTGAAAGCCAAACCTGAAACACTTAACACTATTTACCCAAACCAAACTCACAGACTCTTGGTCCTATGGTAGGATCGAACACCTTTGATACCACTCTGTCACGATCTGTCCTAGTGGGGCCCGCGTCATGACTCCCCATGCCTACCTCAAATAGGCTTGGGGCTAGTGACTAGCATTGAGCAGGCATATTACTCACATGGGTGGCATTTCCTATGTACCTGTACACATGCACACATCTCTAAGCTCACAAATGCTGAAATGTAAAACACTAAGGAACAAAATGCATGCATATAACTAAACCCCAACCAAAGGAGTACGAAAAAAGGTAGAGTACTGTAAAAGTAAAATGGGAAAAATAATACAATCCCACTAAAATGAAAACAAACAAGAGTCTGAAAACTGCAATGTCCAACCTGTAAGCACAAAAGGTACAAGGACTGCTACTTGTAGCCGTATGAACGTCTCAACCTATAGGGAACTCATAATGCTCAGTCATGTCCTAGTCCGACCTGGACTCTCTAAAAAGAATTCTCGTCTGAACAAGACACCAGACGTGCAGGAAAAGCCTGTGCAGGGGTGAGTATAACAATACTCATTAGAGGACCCTGAAAACCACAAAGCAGTACACAAAGTAAAGGTACAGTCAGCTATACACAGTATATGTATACGGAATATATAGAAAAAACTAGATATACTCAAAACCATGACCCGTGGTCTAGATACCAGTCACACAACTGAATACCCCCGTTAAGGAATCTGTTCGAAGATTTCATGATGCACTTTTTCTTGGAGAACACACTCCCTGAGTCTTATAGCTCTGATGATGTCTGTCTGAGAAGTGTTGTTCATCAAGAACCACTACGAGAGGTAGCTGGACTCATTATGGGAGACACACTCGGGAGTGGGAGAGTTACAATAAAAGAGACTCACTCATTACAGGAGACGCACTCTTGATTGAGAAAGACCACGATACACATATGAGGATCACTTCAAGGGACATGGAGGATACCGCAACTCATCCGGATTCACCAGCTAGGTGATACTCCAGCTAGGTAGAGGATCAACATCAGGTAGAGTTGGTCAAGTTGATGCCTGACTCTACATATGGCTAGGAAGGGATATAAGATCTCTCTCTAGGCCTCTCGGAGGGATGCCAAATCTATTACAGACAGTCCAGCTGAAGGGATCATACTCCTGTAGAAGGAAATGATGCCTGAACATCAGGGGAACGAGGAGAATACTATATTCCAAAAAAGTACAAGACATGTAGAAAATATACACACTGTGTTGTCTGACCCTGTGTACTGCATATGTCCAACGGCACATGTCTTAGGCTTGTCATGTAGGAAAACATAGTACATGACATGTAGTATGGTATACATGTCGTGTCTGGGACACTGGGGTTGTCTCTATGCACTCTCGCTATGTTCCCGTACACGGTAACCAACCCGTGTAATCCGCACAGTGGGTGACCTGCGCTGCTGGCCTCGCTAGGCCGTGTGATGGAGTACAAGGTCGTGTACTCCATCCTGTGTTGGCATATCCGCGAGATACACTCTGAGCTCCCCGTAGCCGCTTCTGCCGCGCTGTATACACCGTGACGCCTGAAGCTGTGTAGCTCATCCTGTGTTCGTGTACTACCCAAAGTACATGTCGAGTTTCGGGGGAAGTCCCACACGCCGTGTTACCAGGGTCACACACCGTGTTATTCCACTATGACCCCGAAACCCTAGCCACCTCCACTAGTACTACACAGCGTGTTCATCGGAAGTACACGACATGTATCATGGAAATATCCAGAAACGGCGCCCTTCGTCGTCCCGTCTCCTGTGGTGCACCGATCATTGATCCGGCTGTCCGATTTCTGCAAAACTCTTAGGTTCTGGACGCCCCAACACCACAAAGCCTTATATAATTTTTTTGGGCCTCCGATCGGCTCCGAAAACTTGTTCTGATCTTCTCTCATAAAGAATGCTCGAAGAACGCTCTTTTCGATCTGGTCTGATTCATTGTGTTCCATCTTCATCGCACTTCTACAAGTTCTTTGTGGTGTCAAACCTACGATTTGGTGTCATTGCATCACAAAAAAGATGCTCAACAATCCGTTGTTCATCTCCCTATGAAGAATGCTAAGAATGGGTGAGGAAATAAGGGGGAAGACATCCAAATAATAAAATTGAGGAATGAACCTCCGCCATCGTTCGTCACGGCGTTGATCTTCTTATGTTTATAGGCTTAAATGGAGAAAGAATCAACATAAATAAAATTCATGGATTAGTTCCCCAAAATCATCCCCATGAAAACCCTCCTTCCTGAAAGAAAAAATCCATGGATCAACTTGTTTGTGGTTGATCTGTGTTCGTTGTTTAAACTCAAATAGAAGGAAAAGAAATTGAAATAACAACCCCTACCTTTAGAAAGGATCGATCATTGATGAAGGCGTCGCGCTGCCGTTTTCATCAAGATCCTTCGATGTTGTTGGCGTAGTGATTCTCGACTTCGATCTATCGTCGTTCGTTACCAAGTGTATTCTCCAACGCGCCGCGGATTCGGAAGAGGTTCCTCTCAAACATCGCCAACGACCACTAATTTCTTAACCCATTAAAAAGGGAAACATGTTTTCTATTAATTACGTGGTAGCATTAATGACATTGACTCGGCATTTTGAAGCTATTATGATGTGCCATTAATTTAAGAAATAGTTGTTCCATTTCAATGCTACAGTGGATGTTTCCTTAAATGAAATAAAATAAAATTGTTATTTTGTTTTATTTTACTGAAAACGTCCAAAAATTAATAGTTTCCCTCAACCCGTTCCGGTTGAGGTTAGCTCATTCATAGATAAAGTCATTGTCCAAGATGCAACAGTGTGTTCAGATTTTTATTCTAGGCAGCCTTTTGGAAACTACCACAACCACTCACATGTTCCCACTTACTTATCTCAAAAAGTTTAAACCACCATTTCGGGCTCACTGGACCTCAGAATGATGTTCCGCCATTGCACCCAGTCTCAAAATAATTCCATACAATATTTAAAAATAATAAATAGAAAAAACAGTGACATTATAGTCTCCGACAATGAGTATTTTATCATGTAATATTTCCCATCATCATGTATCACAAACTGGATGCATCTAAACAACTCTTAATTGTTACATCATGTAAGGTGGCCTCCTTTATCCAATATTGATCATATGGATAATGTGGATAAAATGGATAGTATATTATTATAAAATAAAAATATTATATTATAAATAATTTTCTTGGTAACAAATTTTGAGTGAAATAATAAATTATTATATTTTATTAATTGTACCACTATTTTTCAAAGCCAACATTCCTCTAACCATTAAACTGAAAACGTTTAGTTTCTAAGACAATATAGTGGAATGGATCACTGGTTATTTTTTAAAAGACATAGATATTTCACTAAAAACTAATGAATCTAATTGGGTAGTCAGTTCTTTCAACTATGGTCTTCTAGCTCCTTGATCTGTTGAGTGGATATTAAAATACTATAATTCTAACATTGATTTTCTCAATAATTTCTACCCAATGTTTTATTAGAAATAATTATTCTATTAAACTAAGAATCATTTTATCTAAATCAACCCAAAACCATCATGATAATTCCTCAATAAAATTATATGAAAAACCAATGGTCATGTACAACATGTAGTTCTATGGATTTCTTCAAAATAATGTTATAGAAGGCTTATTATGACATAATAATTGGTTAGGGTATTTTAATTAAGTACCATTAAATTTTATCTTGTGTTATACATTACAAATCATGTTAATAATTAATGGGTGTTACATTATTAATTAACCATGTTGGATAAAACCTCAATACATATTTCATTTAATTACCCTCTATCATTGAACATGAATTCATTTATTTTTTTCCTCGAGGCCATGAAATCATTAAATAAATAATTACACAGAAAAAAATAAATAAATCATTGAATTTTTTATTTATGATATTTTATTAATATTTTATTTAATGATGAATAATTAATTCAAACTTTGGATTGATGAAACTACCTCATATTTTATATATTATATGTATTTAAATAATTCCAACTTCGCACCAATGTAACTACTCAGTTTGAGACATTATGGTTATATCATAAACCCCTTCCACATTACATGTGATACTCCATTAATTTTATGAATTTATATCTCACATGTTAGTGAGGGGAACCAATGTATTTTTTAAAGGGGAAATGAAAAAAATATATTTGGACACGTACAACTAACATAATAATTCTTGTAGAAATGAATCATAAAAAATCAAAATTAATTTAATTACAAATAATTTAATTCTCATCCTATCAACTAAATAAAATCCTCCAATACATACACATATGTTATAAAAGATCATGAATTATCATTCATTTAATGTATTTGGAATAGTAAATGGTTAAAATTTATTTATTTATTAGTTTAATATTATTTAATTGAACACTTTTACATTAATTAATTAATTAATCAATTCTCATTAATCTTCATCTCTTTCCAAACGATATTGGAGTGAACCAACAAGAAATAATTAGTTGAAAATAAATATAAAAAATATTAGTTTAATTTTTCTTTAAATAAATAAATTGATCCTTTAAAATTATTTTAATCCAATATTAAATTTTCATTACTACAACGTTCCAATATATTAAATAATCCATTATTTCTACAATTTTCAATTTAATTTAATTTAATTTTGAATGTAATTGGTAACTATACAGTGTGACGAATGTAGTTACACATTATGGGCCATTATTTTTATTTATCAGGTTTACACATCTAGATCTTTATCATTTTGAATCGGCCAGACTACATGGAATCTACATGCCAAATGCCCTCTATATATCAAAATTCCATGTTCTTTAGATAGTCGCCACTTCCATGAAAATGTATCTTAGTGGATTAGATAGCATGTAGATTCCATCAACATTCCAGGTGGACAACATTTTATTTTCTAATGAAACCTAATTGAAGGATCAATGAGTTCCCATTAATGATAATATAATTCATGTGGAGTCATCCTTTATGATGAATATCTCTAACACCATGTTTTTAATTATCTCAACATTTATCTCAGACCTGATAATTGAAGAACCACATTCCATGTACATCGTATTCACATTATGTATATCATTAATGTTCAATTTTATTAGTATCATACTTTTAAAACATTTACAATAACCATGTAAATTTATCAATATTTTTTGTTAACCCATGTAGACAATGAAATTTGTACACTAATACACAATGTAGTCTGACAACAACGTTCCATGTATGACGTCCAACACACGGCACACAAATCCCGTAATAATAGTGTGAACTTTCATGTATTATGTGACAGGGAATGGTGCTTCATAATAGGGTACATTACATGTCCTTACATATACAAGTTGTGTAACCCAATCATACCATCCTATAATGTGAGAGTTCTAGAGGGAATATCCAATAAGTCTTAATCTTTTTTTACACTTGTAGAAAAATAAAAATCTGAAAAAAAAATATTATTATATCTATAAAATTTTAATTAAAATTGTAATAAATAATTAATAACATGAAATTTAAATTGAACCATTATTGGTTATAGATCAAAATTAGAATATGTAATTATAAATTTAAGTGTTACATACCTCTTATAAAACTTCTGGGTTTCAAGGAAAGAAGAAGCATTTTATGGTGGGATATGTGTAAATATTTCTTATAAAATTTTAGCTTCCCAAAACCATGGGCAAGGATAAAGCTTATAAAAAATATAATTAATTTATTTATAACTAAATAAATGAATACATGAGATTAGGATAATTATTCAATGTGAATGTTGAAAATCAGAAAAGACCTTTTTCGATTTATTCATTTTATTATGGTTATCCAATTAGAGAATACATATAGTTATGATCCACCTATTCTACTTTTGTCTCCAGGAAAAATTGGATCTCATGGTAATAGTGTGGAGAATTTATTGTCTGTGGTAGGTTGTGTTGATCATTAATTCTTCAGCCATTAAGGAATATCTCATTCATTTATCCTTATTGAGATAGACAGAGGGGTGTTGAAAGAAATTTTTTTTGTGCACAACAATAATATATTTCCAATACAGCGATTGATTTTTTAGACACTACACAATAGACATATACATATATTTATAGATCTAGTGTTGAAGGTTAATATAATTATTTAATTAAATTACATCCTATAAATAATATAATAACCTTAAATAGAAAATAGGAAACAAAATAATAAAAATATTACTATTATTATATTGTCGTGTGTTCCGACATGCGTAATAAAAATTATTATTTAACTATACTATTAATTAATATTTTTCACCAGCCATGATCCAATTCCATTCAATCTCAAATATAAATTATTTAAAAGAAGAATAAATGCATTATTTAAAAAATTGATTCATCATTATATATTTCCATTCAATAAAACATGACTAAATTTATCAACTATTCTTCAAAAAAAAGTTATATCAATTAATCGAATTTATATATAATTTAATCTAGATCATCAGTAACACTAAGTGTGTAACCATCTAGGTTTCTTTCATGTTTTCATTTGGAGGGAATGCTTAAAGATCAACATTACTATCTAAAAATGTGGAAAAAAACCAATGAGAATGAACATAATGATTCAATGATTCAAACCACAAATGAATTCTCGCTATCTTATATAATACCTTTAATGAAATATGTCATCATACATGTTACAAATCAATTCCACCAATCTATCTACAAAATACATCACACATTGACTACCATAAATAAAATTTTCTTACACCATTGATATTTAATTAAATTAAAAAATTCTATTACAATAAATGTGCTAATATATCAATGTCCATTAAAATGGAAAGGATAAATCCATCCTTAACATGTCCATTAATTACATGTAATTGAAACACATAAAAAGAACCTTAATTCACCATGAACTTATATCCTCATAGTTTTAATCATAAAATTTTAATGTGTGTGTCATGACATGAATTAATGATAATGTTAATGTCTAAGGAACTTAAAATTTATCATAGATAGGAAAAATAGATGAAAAAACATTCCATTTTAATATTAGAGGGAATGTTATCCTAAAATCACATCATGGATATTACCATGTTTTAACATCATTAGAGGAATCTTTATCCTCTTGTGCTGACTCATAAATCACATTATTTGTACAATGGTTCCAATTATATTACATTATCAAACCACAAAACATTATTTAAGAATTGCATCCTATCAACCTGGGTTCTCATTATAGTGTAGAAATATTATGACCTTGTCAAAGTGATGTATAATTTATGACCTTATTTCATTATATTCACAAAGAAAAATTAAAAAATTATTTGAAATTTTACTATTATTCAACACATCTAATATGCATGTAATCAATGTAAAAAAATTTGGTCCTTTGACAATAACTCCAATAATATGAAACTCTTTATTGTGGATTTGATCACACCATGTTATTTTACAACCTTCCACATGGTAATATAAACATATCTATAACGCCCTAACCCTGGTTACCTAGATTCGGTGCATTATTACATATCATTGGCATGATCAAAAAATATCATGTCTCGAAAGACCAATTAGTTTAGTATCCTTGGAAATACTAGATAGATTCAAAAAGTTTACATTATATTATAAAATGAAAAATGAAAACAACATAGTCTCCATAGGCCTCACTCATATCCCTTACACTATCCATAATGGTCAATCATAATATACATCTTCACATCCTGGAAAAAATAAAACATAGAAAGGGGTGACCTCAAATTCTCAATAAGGATAACAATATAGTGAACACCTTCATTAATAAATAAATTTTTTTTAAGAAATGTAAAACAAGAACAAAATCCTTTTAAACATGAACATAGGAATAATATGGAAAATATAAAATTAAATAATTCTATTTACTTTTTCACATGAATATTCTACTTGTCAAATAATCACATGAAATATAAAATTGCTACTTTTATAATGATGGAATGCATAATTCCATACTTCATAACCACGTAGTCAAGTCATTGTGCAAAGACTACAAATAAGATTTTGTAAAGGCCTTATGCCAAGACACTCGGTTCCCTCATGAGACTTACCGATGCATCGGGGAGCTACAACGGGCTCCACCCATCACTTACATAGTCTAATGCAATCCCCATATGAAAAGGTTCAAACATCACATAATCTTTTTTAATAAAACTAGAATAACAACTGTCAATACATTGTCCATAAACCAAGAATGGTGTGAAAATAACACATCCACATTGAAAAATATTACAAAACCGTCAATACATTATAGAAGTTTTATATCATAATAAATAAACTTCATTTATGCTTAAAATCCATTAAAAATTGTATACATAGATGAAATCAAACAAAAATTTAGATAATTATCTATTTATATTTTGAAATCATTTAAAATTAATATAATTATTAAATAAAACATTAATTTGGAAGATATTTTTATAATATTTTAAGGGAATAATAGAATATTTTATAAATAAAAAAAATTATGATCCCACCGTATATGTTAAAAAACATTCTTACATTTATTTTTTTGAAAAGGTCATAAGGTATCTTGATTGGAAAATGAACGAATTATTCCTTTCAAACCATTCTATAAATAGTTAAAAAGGGTATAAATTAATTTGACCCATAGTCTAGTAAATAGTAAAAAGGTTTTGGAATACATTTTTAAGAAACGTGTATGTTGATGATAAAGAGCTCCCAGTAGATACTTACATAAAAACAACCTCAGATAATAAAGATATTATGAAACTAACCCTTATATTGTAATTTTCCTTGGTTGAGGGTATGTTAACCACCTGTATAATATTTAAATCATTGTTATTAAATTATACAAGAAATATATACATAAATATTATATCATATATGATATTTTAATATTTCATTGTTATGATATTTCAGTTGTATCATCGTTTCTGGTGATAAAAGATTTGTTTTCCATTATATGATTTATTATGTAAGAAATGTTTTTAATGAATATGATGTATCTTAGTCATATTCAAAAAAATATGAAGTCTTTAAAAACTATTTTTAATCATCAAATGAAAAATATTCTTGAATGGATATGACGGGAATGAATCTAATCGCATCTGTGGAGACGGTAATTCGTATGTATGCACGAAGGACAATATCATTCTTCTGATATTAAAATCATATTTAATTGGATGGTATATTATACATACAGACTCATTATCACTTTATATATATTATTTACATCATTTTTACTAAATATTATACCCATCCAAATGTTTAAGTGTTTGAATAACAGCCTACACCACGATGTGGGGATGGTAATCCGTACATAAACACGTATGGTGACTTTGTAATTTATAGGAAGGATAAAATAATTAATATGGTTGTAAAATTTTTATATTAACATAAATTTTTATTTAATATACTGGATTTATTATTTTATAATGGAAACAACAAAGAATTATTATGTGGAAGAAGAAAAGAACTTGAAATAGGTGATGAAATATTTACCACTTCTTGGGGTTCTTCCCTTTGATTTGATCAAAAGGAATCCATAAGTTGGATTTATGACTAATGTAAGGTCTCTAGGATAAAGGTAGGACTGTTGTAAGGATATTTTGGTATGTTTTGGCCGATCCAAATGGCATTGATGGTGTGAAGTTGAGAGAAGTGGAAGTTCCCTTTTATAAGAGGGGTGAGTGGAACCTTACAAAAAGATTGAACTATTATTTAATAATAAAATACTTTTCGGTTAATAATATCTCCAAAATGAAATATTTATAGGATAATGTAGGTATTGGTCGAAAACCTCTCAACGAACATGTTTTTGATAGGTTTGGGACAATATATTAACTTTATCTTTTAGATTTGACTCTTAGTTAAATAGTTTGATATTTACCATGTCTCTTTGTATTTTTATATTATATAGTTACTAATCTTATAATAAACTACAAATTGAACCCCAAGTGGTTCATTAATGATAAACCTATCATTATGTATGTATTTTGGAAAAACCTTATATTTTTAGGATTATTATATCAACTTATAATATTGTATTTGTTTTAAGAACTCATTTATGTAAATTTTGACATTATTTAACAATTGGTTTTTGTTAAAGTCCTAACAACTCTATTACTTAGAAAAATATAAATTTAATCAACCATAAAATGTCATATTAACCAATAAAATTAGTGTAATTAATTAAAAGTCTCAAATTAGATTTATTGGATATTTATAATATTAATTATTTTAATCATTTATTAATATGGTAATTACTGTATCATCATTGTATCATAAATAAATTTAAATATTTAATCCCTATAAATTATAAATAAAATATAATTATGAAGGATATCTATTTATATTCATAATTAATATTTCTATTCGAATTTATATTGTGTGTAACCTTTTATTAAAAAAAGTTTATTTATTAAACATTGAATTTAACTCTTTTAACTCTTCTATAGATAAAATATTATTAAATGTCCCAATCTAATATATGTGGACCAAAGAGGTTCATATTTTATTCCTTATGTTTTTTGGTCAAATTATACTTATCCAGTAGAATTAGGACAACTGTAAGGGTAATAATAATATAATTTTTACCCTTAATTACCATAATTAATTTTAACCGTGGTAAATAAAAGTAAAAATATACTATTCACCAAAAATATATTTTCATCTTATTATACAAAACATTACTTATTGATATCAGCCGTGTCTCTCAGAGTTTTAAAATTTAACTAAAAAATTGGTAAATTTATGTTTTATACAAATTTAGAAATGCTCATAGGAGATGGGTAAAAGACGGTAAAAAGATCAATAAAATTTTCTATATCTAAACTCATTAGAAATTCACTCCAATGAATTAAATTGAACATATATAGGTATTATGTATCTATTTTTACCTAAAATAAATTTAAATAAAATAATTAATTAATTAAATAAAATGTCAGTTTTAAAAAATAACTCACTGTTTTCAATATTCATTAAAAATTTAATGTTTTCAGAAAAATACAAAAAATACACCCCAAGCTAATTTAGATATTCCAAATACAAAAATGAAGTCATTTTTGAATGATAAAATTTATAAAATTTTAAAAAGTTGGTATTACTATTTCTAATGGCAAGTTTGATTGGTGGCGGTGTGTTAGAATCTCGATGTGGCGTACAATGCAAACTATTGCACTATTCAAAGGGAAATGTACCATGGAATCATGGGGTGTTACATTCATCCCTCCCTCAAATAATTGTCTCCTCTAAATTTGTATAATATTTCTACATAAAAAGATTTTGGTGGTTCTTCATCATAAGTTCCTCGGCTTCCCACATTTCCTCTTCCATCTTATGGTTTCTCCCTAGAACATTAACCAGACGAGTTGTCTTGTTTCTCAGCACTTGTGATATGGTAACAATAATTTTGATAGGCTGTTCAGAATAAGATAGATCAGGTTCCAGTTCAATTTCCACATAGGTGAGTACATGCATTGGTTCAAGAATGTATTTTCTGAATAGTGATATGTGGAATACATCGTGGACATTGGAGCGACTTGCTAGCATTGCCAACCGGTAAGCTATAACCCCAATTAGTTCTAGAATTCTGAATGGTCCAATGTACCGGGGACTTAGTTTACCCTTATTAATGAATTGTATAACTCCCTTCCAGGGAGATACCTTCAATAAAACATGATATCCTACCTGAAATTCCAAATCCTTCCTTCGGTTATCGACATATCTCTTCTGCCTACTTTCTGTTGTTTTGATGTGGGTTTGGAAAACCGTTACCATTTCCATTGTTTCCTCAAAATTTTATGAACCATCGAGATTTCATTCACTAACATCATCCCAACAAGTTGGTGTGCAACATCACTTGTCATATAACACTTCCTATGGTACCATTTGTATACTTGAAGGGAATAGATTGTTAAAGGAAAATTCTACTCGAGGTAATTATTGATCAAATATACCTTGATAGTAATGTGAGAAAGATCTCAACATGCCTTCTGAGGTTTGAATACTCCGTTATAATTGTCCATTAGTTTGGGGGTCATAGTCCATGAAAAAAATAAGTTTAGTATCTAGATATTTCTAATGAATTTTATAGAATCTTGAGGTAAAACAGGGATCATGATCAGAAACAATCGATAGGGGTACTCCATTGAGTCTTATAACTTCATTAATATATAGTCTGGCTAAATGTTCATGTGGTAAATCATTTCTTATAGCAAGAAAAGGTTTTGACTTGGTTAGATGATAAAAAATGACCCATATTGTATCATTCATTCTTGGTGTATTTGGTATCCCCAAGACAATGTCCATCGTAATATTATCCCATTTCCAATTATGTACAGGACGAGATTGCATGACTCTTCTAGGTTGTTGTCTTCCAGATTTCACATGTTGATGAAACATACATTGTGACACAAAATCAGTAATATTTTCCATCATGTTGTCCCACCAAAAATGTTCCTTCAAATCTATATACATTATATTGCAACCAGGGTTTATAGAAAAATTGTATCTATGAGCGTCATTCCACAATTAACTTTTTAGATCAGGTATATTAGGAACCAAAATTCTCTTCCCATATTTCAAATTTTCATTTTCATATATTAAGTCAATCAATACTCTATTGTTCACATCATTATTTTCCTTTTAAAAAATCGTCATCATCAGTCTAAGAAGCTTTTATACTATTTAGTAATGATTTTATAGCAACCATTTGAAAATGTATTGATGTTTCACAATCTTTGATTATTCCCATATCCATTTTCAATAGATCCATGAATATATGATCTCTTTCAATTTTAATCTTGTTCAAAACTCCATGATACTTTCTACTCAAAGAATCTACCACCTTACTTTCCTTCCCCGAGTGGTAGTGTATTGTGAAACCATAGTAATTTAGTAGTTCAAGACATCTCCTTTGCCTCATGTTGATTTATTTATATGAGAAAATATACTTCAAACTCTTGTGATCGGTATATATCTCACATTTTTCACCACAAATATAATGTCTCTATATCTTCAAAGTAATGAATACAGTTGCTAACAAAAGATCATGATTTGGATAGTATTGCTAAAAAATTATTAGCTGTCGTGATGCATATGAAATAACTCCATCATTCTGTATACGGACACAACTATGTCCTTTCATTGATGCATTACTATAAATAAGAAAACCATAATTACCCGATGGCTGAGTAAAGATTGGACCACTGACTAATCTTCTCTTCAGTTCTTCAAAACATTATTCCCAATATTTTTTACCAACAAATCTAAACCATTACATGTGAAATTTATTAACAGGTTAGCCAACTGGGATATGTTCTTGACGAAATGTCGATAATAACATAATAAACCAAAAATATTGTGGACCTCAGTTACACTCCTTGGTGATGGCCATTCTTGGATTGCCTTTGTATTTAAAGTATCAACAAGGATTCCATCCTTAGAGAAAATATGGAGAAGAAAATAAATCTTATGAGACCAGAATTCACACATGCTAAATTTTCCATATAATTCATTTCTTCTTATAGTCATTAGAATATTGAGAAATTTATTTTCATGATCTTCGTAGCTATTGTAGTTTACCAAGATATCATCAATAAATACCACTAAAAATTCATCATGATATTCTTTGGAAACTTCATTCATTAGATCGATAATGATAGAGGGTTCATTAGTCTATCCAAAAGGCATTAATGTAAACTCGAAATGCACGTACCTGGTTCAAAATGTTGTTTTCGGAATGTCTTCCTTTTTCATACAACGAAAATGATATCCAGATCAAAGTTCAATTGTTGAAAAATATTGAGCTCCATGATGATTGTCGAATAAATCATTAATTCAAGGTATGGGATACTTGTTTGTTATTGTTATGGCATTGATCTCCATATAGTCAATGTATAACCTCATAGATCCATCATTGTTCTTATAAAAACCAACAGGGGCTCCCCATGGAGAAACACTAGGTCATATAGATCCCTTATTACTCATTTATTCTATTTGTTTCTTTAGTTCCACTAATTCTACATTGGACATCCTAAAAGGGGTCATCAATATGGCCATTAAACCCAGAATTAAATCAATTGAAAACTCAATTTATCATTCTAGAGGATGTACAGGTAAATATTCTAGAAACACATCAACATATTCATGTACAATAGGTACATACTCTATTTGGACATTCCTTTCTTCACCTACAGTTATTTCGTTCTTTTCCTTCCCTAATAATTGAATTTAGTTGAGCTACTGGAGGTGCTTCTAGATAATAATTAGTTGGTGACATTTCTTCTCTGAAGATAATGTACTCCTTATCATCATATGGAATTGTAACCTCCTTCTTTATATACTAAATTTCTTATCATGGTCTATGACCCAATCCATACCAAGGATTATATCAAATTAAATCATCTTTATGATGATGATATCAACAGATAGAGAACATTTATATTCCCTAATGGGAACTGATTCACAAAACATTATTGCAATGACACATACCTTAGGTGGTTTGACTGACAAGTTCCTTGTTAAGTCAAATTGAAAATATCTAATTTTCATAGAAAAATTGGAAGATATGAAACAATGAAATGATATAGAATCCAATAAATCATTTTCTAAACATGAAGAAAACTATTAAATTACCTTCCACGATGTCTTTCACAGGTTCAACCTCAGTAGTAGTGATAGAATAAGATTTGTCTTGATCCCTTGGACTTTTCTAAGGTAATTTTCCTTACCTCTTATGATTTTCATTTTCAGAATGCCCCCTTTTTCTACAATTGTAGAGTTAAACATTAACAACCTATTTTTTCCCCTTGAAATCCCTAGATTGGTGGCCTTTTTCACCACACATGTAACAGACTCTCATTCCCTTTAGGCAAGAATAGGGGTGATTCATCCCACATTTGCTACAGAATGGATATTCAAATTTTCCCTTCATCCCCTTATTTCCATTTCTAGAGTATTCAATAGATCTCTTCTTTACATTATTTTTTTAAAGTTATAAGACGTTGAGAATTTGATTAACCTTACTCCATGGGTTACATATTTAATCTGATGCATGCCTTCCAAACCTTGTAAAGTTGGCCTCATACTTTGTGACATTCTCATCCTCCTTTTTCCTCAGACTCAGAAATTTCCTTTCCATTTCTACTTGATAGTCATGAGGAAAGTATTTTTCTATGAAAAACTATTTAAACTCCCTCCATTTTGTATTTGATATTTCATCATATTTCTTTGTGTTTTGAATCTATGGCCACCATTGATCTGTATCTCCCATGAGGCAATAAACTACCATGACAACTTTTTCCCTTTTTCTACTCCCCAAAGCGTGAAATATTTTCTCTTATGGATTTTATTCATTGCTCAGCTACTAAAAATTTGTACAAAAAATGAATGTAAGTGGTTATTTCTTCATTAAGCGGTCTATCATTGGTCCTCCATGTTGTGTATCATTGTGCTCCATATGGGTAAGTTTATTATTCATTAGCTGAGTGAGTTGTCCAAGTATTGTGTTAAGATGATCAACACCAATTGATTCACCAGCTCCACTATAATTATCGTGACTAGGAGGGAAATCCCAAATTGCATTTTGTGCATAGATATCGTTTCCATTATATACACTAGGTTTCATTTCTAAATAATGGCATACAATAGATTAATTTATGAATGAAAATACATAATTCCAAACTTGTAAAATAGATAAAGGAAATTGAACAGTTTATGGATATAATCAATAATCATAAAAATATTTTCATTGAGTAATTATATAATCATAAACCCTTCTGAATGGTTTTTAAATAAAATTATAATTATTCTAAGAATATCTCATAGAAGTGTCATAACAATGAGTGCAGCAAGGCCCGTTTTCGTGCACTAGTTCTCAGTCGAGTCTAGATCAAATCGGTGTTTTTGGATTTTACCACAAGGTACATCTGTGCCAGATCTGCCTCTACATGATCTTATCTAGATAGGGATGTATTTCATTGAAATCTCACAAAAATATCTACAATACCAAAATTATAGGAATATATTCTATACTAATCCTCAAATTCTATCTTAGGATAATTTTCTCTAATCAGATATTTTCTAAATTTAGATACCAAAGTTTGTACTAAACGTTCTATGATAAAAATTGTAACACCCCAACCATAGTTACCAAGATTCAGTGCATTATTACATAACATTTTCATGATCACAAAAGATCATTTCTTAAAAGACCGAATAGTTTAGTAGCCTTGGAAATACTAGATACATTCATAATTTTTACATTACATTATAAAATTAAAAACTACCACAACATAGTCTCAATAGGCCACACTCATATCCTTAATAATATCCTTACAGGTTAGTCATAATAAACTTCTTCGCATCCTGGAAAAAATAATACATAGATAAGGGTGATCTCAGATGCTCAGTAAGGATGACAATATAGCTGAAACTTTCATAAATTAGAATAAACATTTAAGGAAATGTATGACTAGAACAAAAGCCTTTTAAACTTGATCTTCAGAATAATATGGAAACTATAAAATCAAATAATTTCATTTAGATATTCACATGTATATTCTACTAGTTGAATAATCACATGAAATATAAATAGCCACTTTTATAATGATGGAATGCATAATACCAGACTTCATAAGCACATAGTGAAGGCCCTGTACTATGACTACAAATAATATTTTGTCAAGGACTTGTTCCAAGTCACTATTTTGACTCGTGATACCTACCGATTCATCGAAGAACTATAGAGGTCTCCACCCATTACTTACTAAGTCCAATGCATTCCTCATATGAAAAGGATCAAACATAACATAAAAATTTGTATTAAAACTAGCATACGAAATGTCAATACTTTCTCCATAAACAATGAATGGTGTGAAAATAACACATCAATAGTCAAACATATCACAAAAACTAAAATACAATATGGATGTTTTTGTATCATAATAAATCAACTTCAATTAAGCTTAAAATCCATTAAAGGATATTGACATAGATAAAATCAAAACATTTTTTAGAGAAATATTTCGTTCTATTTTGAAATCATATAAAAGTCGTATAATTACAAAAGAAAATATTTAATTTGAAAATATTATTATAATAATTTAAGGGAAGCTTTTCCGGTTTTAGAATGATATAAAATAGTTGCACCTGTCGTATAAGTTATAAAAAACGTTCTTACCTTAATTTTTTCGAAAAGGACATAAGGTATCTTGTTTGGAAAATGACAGAAATATTCTTTTCAACCCATTTTATAAAAATTTTACAAGTGTAAAATGAATTTTACCAATAGTGTATTAAATATTAAAAAAAATTTGGCATAAATTTTTAAGAAACATGGATGGGGATGATAAAGAGGTCCCATTAGATACTTACGTAAAAACAACTTCAGATAATAAAGTAATTGTGAAATTGACTCTTAACATGTGGTTTTCCTTGATTTATGGTATGTTAACCTCCTATATAATAGTTAAATAATTTTTATTAAATTATAAAAGAACTATATACATAAATATGATATCATAAATGATCTTCTTATATTGATTTGTTAATAATATTTCAAAAATATTGTTGTTTCGGGTGTTAACTGATTCCTTTAACATTATATGATATGTTATATAAGTAATGTTTGTTATGTATAGGATGTATCTAATTCATATTGAGAATTATATTAAGTGTTTAAACATTATTTTTAATCATCAAATGAAAATTAGCCTTGAATGGATACGATGGGGAATGAATCTCATCACGTTCGTGGAGACGGTAATCCTGACATACGCACAAGCGACAATATCATTATTTTGATATTAAAATCATATACAATTGGATAGTATATCATATATAAATAATCCTTATAGTGTTATATTTATTATTTACATCATTTATAGTCATTATTATACTCATCCAAAGGTTGAAGTGTTTGAATAACAAACTACATCACAACGTGGAAACGGTAATCCATACGTACGCACGTTTGGTGACATTGTCATTTATAGGATGGATAGAATGATGAATATGGTTGTACCATTTTTATAATAACATAAAATTATATACAATATTCTAGAGTTATTATTTTATAATGGAAACAATAATGAATGTGGAAGTGGAAGAAGAAAAGAAATTGATAGAGGTGATGAAATATTTACCTCTTCTTCGGGTTCTTTTTTTGATCTGATCAAAATAGCTCATGAGGTTGGATTTCTGACTAAATCAAGGCCTCTTGGATAAGGTATGGAATGTCTGAAGGATATTTTGGTGGGTTTTGGCTGAGCCAAATTGCTTTTAAGGTGTTAATTTTAGATAAGGGGATGTTCCCTTTTATAAGAGGGGTGAGGGGCACCGTAGGAAAAAATTGAAATATTATTTTATAATAAAATCATTTTCGATTTATAATTTCTCCAAAAACAATTATTTTAATTATAAGGGGGTATGTGCCAAAATCCTCTAAACCAATAGGTTTGATACAATTTGTGTCACTATATAAACCTTATCATTAAGATTTAAATCGTAGTTAAATAGTTTGACATTTACCATGTCTCTTTATTTTTTTATATTATATGGTTAATAAACAAACTATAAACTTCTAAGAGAACCCCAAGTGGTTCAATAATAATACACCATTCATTATATATGTCTTTTGGAAGATAATTGTATTTTTAGGATTATTATTTAAACCAATAATATTGTATTTTTTATAAAAATTCATTTATGTCAATGTTGACATTATTTGATAATTGATTTTTGTTAAAGTCCTAAAAACTTTATTTCTTAGAACGAAATAAATTTAATCAACCATAGAATGTCATATTAATACAAAAATTATTGGAATAAATTAATAGTTTCAAATTATATTTATTTTGATATTTATAATATAAATTATTTCAATTATTCATTAATGTGGTAATTACTGCATCATCATTGTATCATAAATAAATATAATTATATAATGTTAAGTGTGCCAACCCTGATTTTTATTACAACATAAAAATGATTCATTACATAAAACATCACTTGATACAATAAATAATATCGAGATATTTAGTGTCTTTGGGGCATAGGATCAATACATAAAAACATAAAACATGAAATTCAACATCTTTATTGAAAACTTTCTTTACATGACCACTACATTCCTATGTACTTAGCTATGAATGGGATAACCTGAGGACATGCATAAGAAAAGGGTGAGCTATAAATCCCAGTAAGGGAGTACACATGGAATAACATGAGGAGTACAATACATGTTAGACAATAGGAATATCAATAGATCATAAAAGAAACATGAACATAAAGGCATTGTAAAGCATGATAATCATAACATGGAAATGTGGCAACAACACTTAACATGGAATTAGCATGAGCAAGGCCCATTGCACATGGAGCATGAGTAAATACTCATTGAACATAAAGCATGAGTAAACCCTCGTTTCACTTGAATTAGCATGAGTCAACACTCATTGCACATGACGTATAATGATACTGTACGTGACCCAATGCATTGAGCGCTATAAGGGCGCACCCTTCTTAAACATTTCATTTCATGCATAAGTGTGCCACATGGATCATAAAACATGGATTCATAAAACATATTCATTTATTCCACGATAAAGGAATGTGGTATTCATACATGATACTTTACAATCAATATGTAAATGTGGATAAAGGTGAATACCCTTGATGGAGAAATGGGCATGGTAATCACTACACAATGACATTGGCTTAGAAAATCAGTGCGATTTCGGCAGCGTAACGGCGTGACATAAGAATTCATAAAAATGGTTGATGAGAGAGAAATGGGTTCCTCATAATATTACATGTATTGGAAAGTACAGACGTAATATAGATACATTTCCCAACAATTGTAAAGTAATTTAGATTCATGATACAAAAGTATTGCTTGAATGTAAAAGAGGAGAGAGAAGTTCCTTTCGGAATTTCGGCATTGTAATGGGTGTACATGGGAGGCATTTAATGAGAGAGAAATGTTCTCCCATCAATCAAACATAAAGAGGAAAGTATGGGGGAGGTTCAAAAGCATACCCCACAATTTATAATTGAAATTAAAAAGTCAAAACAACATAAAGAAAACTGGACAAAAATGAGAGAGGAAGAAAAAACCCTTACTTGGAAGTGTGCTTCCAAAGGCTAGAGAGAGGCTGGTGAGAGGCTTCATGGGATCATGGGGCACCTTGGGAGGATTCTAGAGAGATTAGGGAATAGGTTGTACGAACTCCAAGGTATTTTAGTAAGGAGGAAGTGGGATATTGGGTGGGTTTATATAGGAAAGGTGAGGGAATTATTTATTATTTAGGTTTGGGTCCCCTTACATTAAATTAATCCAAACCAAAACCATCCCATTGTTATTTCCCAATTGTTTTTGCAAATGGAAGAGGAAAAAAATATTTTATAATGCCCAAGTCCCAACTTCTTAAAATAAAAATTTTTCTTATGTGAAGGTGAGTTACACTCCCATGGAAATTAATTTAAAAAGGCAAAGTGTTGAATAAGTCTTGAGGGGTTCATTAATGCTTTGAAAAGTAAGTAAAACAAACCCAAATCCCCATTATTTTAATGATAAAACATATATTGGCCGAACATAAATATTATGGTGTTTTTATTATATCACCACTGGGTCATTATAATGTCATAAAACACATTATATATTTAAACGGTATTTAATTTTTACCGA
Source organism: Viscum album (assembly GCA_963277665.1). Classification (NCBI taxonomy): domain Eukaryota; kingdom Viridiplantae; phylum Streptophyta; class Magnoliopsida; order Santalales; family Viscaceae; genus Viscum; species Viscum album. The sequence continues at coordinate 1,274,812,833 of OY728146.1, forward strand.
AAAATTTGACTGTCTCAGAAAATTATGAAAATTCACCGTTGGATAATTTCGATGTCCTGATTCCAGAAATGAAATTTATTTTATCTAAAAAATTTCTAAATTTGTTAATTTTCAAATTAAAAATAAAAACCAACATTTATCAAAAAATCACGGGGTTTGACAGAAATGGCTTTCAAACCTTAATAATAATTTTAATTGCATTCATAAATTTATAAGATCATTTATATTTAATAAAACATAATTTAATATTCATAATAATATTTTATTAAAATATTATTTAATTCAAAAATTCCTTAATTTAATAAAATTGAATTCCTAATTAAATAATAACTAAAAACACCATTTTTACTTTAAAAACTATTTGTAATGTATCTAAAATGACTAGAAATTTAATTCATTATTATATACAAAAAATAATGTACATGATCATAGTACAACTTATTTGTTACATAACACCTTAAAACAGCCGCATAAGACCTAAGGGTAAGGTGTGCGATGATGACAGACTCTTGGGGTGGCTCAGATAACATTGCTCGAGTGGTAATTTCAATCAACATCCACTTTTCCCGTAGACGGTCCCGTTCGAGCTTGACATGGTGAAGCTCATCTTGGGCTTGGTCAAGGGCGAACCCCAAGGATGCTACCTCTTTTCTGAGCTCTGAAAAATGGGCTTCGTATGGGGAAATTCTACTTGATGAGTCCATCACTTCCTTTTTCTGAGTAAAAATTGTTTTTGTTAAAGCCTTATATTTATACTAATCATGTGATCACATTTCAATGGCTATAAATGTAACAGTGACAAATCTTATAATAAAACCAAAGAAGTTTACATCATATAAAAAAAAATTTATAAAGGGACATTTAACTGGATGAAGAGGGATTTTCCATTAATGAAACTTTGGGTCGTTACAATATTCTCCCCTTAAGATATTTCTCCATCGAATGTTTCATTTTCCCCCACTAAAACAAATGTGGGTAACTCAGCTTCATCATATCCTCAGATTCCCAAGTTGCTTCTTCAAACTTGTGGTTTCTCCACAACACCTTGACGAGGGGCATTGTCTTATTTCATAGAACTTTTTCTCTACGATCTATGATCTTCACTGGTTGATCCTCATAAGAAAGATCATCTTCCAATTGTACCACCTCGGAAGAGAGTACATGTGAAGGGTCCAGTATGTACTTCCTTTAGAGGGATACTTGAAACACATCATGCACCTAGGCCATAGTAAGTGGAAGTGCTAGTCGATAGGCCACATCCCCAACACGATCATGAATCTCAAAGGGGCCGATGTACCATGGCCTTACACTACTGGAAATAATGGTATTTGCGATGGGGAATTTGCATCGGGATCCCGTCGCTAATAGGATTTTGTGACGGGGGCCCATCGCAAATAGCCCGTCGTGGAAAACGGCGTCGCAGCAACAATTATTTGCGACGGGCCCGTCGCGAAAGGTATTATTTGGGACGGCGATCCTTCCCGTCGCAAATATTAGTCTGTATATTTGTGAAAACTTTTAAATATCATATTTGCGACAGGCCCGCAGCAAATACTAATTGCGACGGGCTCGTCGCAAATATGCATTGTGTCTGGCATGTCGCAATTAGTATTTTTTTAAAAAAAAAAAAAAAAATTAATAAATTATTTTAATGAATATAATAATAATTCTATTTGCGATGGGCATAGTATCCCATCCCAAATACTATAAAAAATAAAAAAATATTAATAAATTATTTTAATTAATATAATAATAATCCAATTATAATAAAAAAATAAAAAAATATTAGTAAATAATTTTAATTAATATAATAATAGAATTATAATTCACAAAAAAAAATAATAAATTATTAATAAATTATTTTAATTAATATAATAATAATAGAGTTGTAATTAAAAAATAAAAAATAATAAAATATTAGTAAATGATTTTAATTAATATAATAATAGAATTATAATTCACAAATAAAAATAATAAATTATTAATAAATTATTTTAATTAATATAATAATAATAGAATTATAATTCAAAAATAAAAAATAATACAATATTAAAAATGATTTTAATTAATATAATAATATTAGAATTAAAAATAATAAATAAAAAATATTAATAAGTTATTTTAATTAATATAAAAATAATAGAATTATTTTACATTCAAATATTGAATTAATTCTAATATTACAAAAAAAATATAACTAAATTATAATATTATAAAATTTTAATATATATATATAATTTAATATTATAAAATATAAATAATATTATTATTCATATTAATATTGTTATTTCCAAATATAATATTATTAATATTTTATAATGAGGTAAAAACTACGAATAGAAAAAAATTCATATTTTGATATAACAAACTATATAACATAAAAACAAACTCTAATCTGAAAGATGTGGGAGGGGGAGGGGGTCTGTAGATGCTGGTGGAGGAAACTCCATCCCTAAAGCATGAGTGAGTCGGCGCATGTACTCCATCTGCTCCTGATGCTGCTGCTGCCACCGACTCATCTGCTCCTCGTACAGCTGCTGCTTGCGTCGACGCTCCTCCTCATGCTGCTACTGCTGCTGACGCATCTGCACCTGCTCCTGTCGAAGACTCTCTATCAGTGCAGTCTGAGATCATAACAGCTCCTCATATTGTGTTGCAGAAGAAGATGCATGAGCTCCTCTCGAGCTGGACGACGACATCGCAACACTACCATAATAATCTCTGGGAGTCAGTCGAGAGTTGATACCAACTACCAGGCCCTTCTCAAAGGCATACTGGGTGGCCTGCATCCATGCCGCCTTATCAAACTGACGGCCAGTGGTCTGATTTGATGACTAGGCCTGACACTCAGGCCGGGTCTGTGATGCTGCGGCCTCATATGACTCCTGTAGTTGCAATTTAAAATTTCAATTGTGAATATATTATATGAATTTAATTTTTAAACTTGAAAAAAAATAATACTGGCCACGATGTGATACTGACGATCACCTCTGAGCTCCCCCAGTAGCAGGATCACTATACATCCTCTGATATACGTCGTACTCTGTAATATCGGGGTGCTCGACAGACTATAAGAATAAATAATAAATTGTTAATATTTATAGTTATATAAAATATATAAAAATAATGTACATACCAAATGCTGTCTATGAGTACTGAAAGTACGACTCCCAGCTCGATGAGTCACCTCTTGTCTCCCCTGATTCTGCCTCCCCACCGATGATCTCCTTTGAAAGGCATCACTCAACCTGTGTTCACATAATCTATCCCATACATGGGATGAAATGTACTCTGGTTGGTGTGATCTACATGACTCGTCAAAAACTGACACTCCTGCTTTCTTCATGGCATCTTTTCTTAAATTTTTCAAAAACTGATGAAAACGATCACGCATGGACACCTCCCACGCCTCGTGGATGGGGTCATGCATGGTATCCTCGATCGGATACCATAAACCCTACAAATAAATCAAAATATCAAGTTAGAAATGAAATAATTTTCAAAATAAAAATTATTTATTTACGTACGTACCAACCAATGGATGAACATGGCCTGCTGCACATCAATGGGAATCTGCTCCCATGTGGTCCAAGGCTGAGAGAAATAGTTGCGAAAAATAGCGCTGACCTATCCGACTGCTATATGCGGAAAAATGTAAAAATAATATACATTTATTATGTGAATAGATTAATGAAATCTTAGTCAAATCCACAGCTTATCACACAGGTTATTACACCTCCGTGTGCGTGGATCAAACCGAAGATGTGGACGTCGCTCGGGGACGGGGTCAGGAATCATCAATCGTGCAAGATCGTGCCCCCTCTATGTACTACCTTGAGCACCTGAAGGCTGAGGGTCATCTTCCAGCAACTCATCCGCATCGAAAGTCAGGTCAGCATTCGCCAACTCACGAAATGTGTCGTCATCCATCTGAAACAGAAAATGCTAATTTTGTTAGCAAATAATTGATAATTACTATTATATATACATATATATTAGTTATGATTGTATATAACTACCGTGGAATTATATCAGTGTTCATCTTCATCATCATCTTCATATATGTCAATGTCATCTTCGTATTTCTCCTCAACATCATCGATATGCATTCGAGTTCCAGTTGCTTCATCTCTTACCATTTCAAATTCATATGTGACAACATTAACATCATCGTCATCACCGACTCTTAAATGTGGGGTGTCGTCATCTATACTGATGTCTCTTTGTAAAAAAAATTTATTTTTAGTACTCTCTTGAAAAACATCAATTCTTTGCACATCAGTGAAAGCACATTCACTTTGACTAAACTAATTGTCTCAAATTTTTATTTTTATTATACTCCACCAATCAGTCAAGTCTCTTGTTGTAGCACCATACTTTGTGTAATAAACATGATTTGCCTGGTGAGCCAATAAGAATGGTTCATTTACTACGAGAACACTTTTATATTTAATATCGATGATTCCATGAGTCGGATGAACACACACGCCTCTCTCTGTATCCTACCACCGACATTTGAACATGGTTATGTAATTTTGTCCAAGATAACAGAGTCCAATGATTTCATCAAGTATTCTATAAAAGTTAAATTCATTTTCTCGATGATGAGATCTTCTCAAGCCAACTCCACTGTTCATTGTTTTTTTCGATTCCCCATATGCATGTGTGTTAAATTGAAATCCATTCACCACATATGCATTATAAGTTTTAAAATGTTTGGAAGGTGGGTTACTCATTATACACAGCCGTTTGTCAACTTTATCAGCATGACGAGACAGCTGAAAATTTGTGAAATAATTATCAATATAGTAAACTATACATTGAATGAGTTGCTAAAAGATAAAAAATTTATGTTACCAGTTTTTGAAACCACTGAGAGAAATTTTTCTGTCGCCATTTTTTGAGAGAAGCTACTGTAATTTGTGGAATTTGTTTCTTGATATTATTATCATACAACCTATAAAAAACAATGATACTTACTGTAACATAAATGATAGAATAAGTGATATAAACATTTACAGTACAACTGATGTCATCTCTTCACAGTTGATCAGAACATACATATGAGCTCTGTGATGTTCATCATCCGAAAGCCAGCGCTCATAAACTCTACCAAAACCAAGCTCTGGCTGGTTGAAAATAGGTAATTGATTTTCGATTTCATCAATATTCCTCTCGTTCAATCCCATTTGGTTGTGTTTTGAAGGATACTTAGATTCAAAATAATGGGAGCAAAAAAATATATTTCCTCTTGAAAATAAGCTTCTGCAATAGATCTTTCAATAGATGCATTGTTACATACTTTTCATTTCAATTTTTGCATGCATCTTTCAAATGGGTACATCCATCGAAACTATACTGGACCTCCACATTTGGCTTCATATGGAAAATGTAACATCAAATGTTCCATTGAGTCGAAGAAAGACATCGGCATTATTTTTTCCTATTTACATATAATTACAACAACATCTTATTCAAGTTTGCATAGAGCATCATAATCTGTTGTAGCCTTACAAATTTCCTGAAAAAAATGAGACATCTCTGTTATGGAATCCCAAATCACAGAATTCAATAGACCTCTTAATCCAATGGGTAGAAGTCTTTCTATTATAACATGACAATCATGACTTTTTAATCCAGTAATATGACCATTCTTTACACATATACCCAAATTGGAAGCACAACTATCTGGAAGTCTCAAATCTGCAATCCACTGACAAAATAATAAATGATTTTCTTTAGACAGTGTATAAGCTGCTTTTGGATTCAGTAACCTTTCTGTTCTGACATTCTCAAACAATTCCAGTTCTGGACGCCTGCAATTTTGGGCAAGATATAAATGTGCATTTACATTGTCTTTGCTCTTTCCTAGCGTATCCAAAACTGTATGAAACAAAATATCAAAAAAGTTCTTCTCAATATGCATAACATCTAACATGTGACGGCCCAACAAATCAGACCAATATGGAAAATCCCAAAATATGCTATGTTTAATCCAATTGTGTTCTTTCCAAAAACCAGAAATTTTCTATTGGTTTATTGTGGGAACAAAAGAGATGGGAGGTAATGAAAATACAACTGATTTTAACTCTGAACCTGATCGAATTTTTGGAGGTCCATCCCTTTCAACTGTTCCTTTTCTGAAATGAGATCTGTTTTTGCGAAAAGGATGATCAGCTGGAAGAAATCTGCAATGAAAATCAAAATAACAAGGTTTCTTTCCATGAATGATCATAAATGGTTTGTTCTCTCCCATACAGTAAGGACATGGTTTCTGACCATGTGTATTCTGGCCAGATAACATCCCATAAGCCGGGAAGTCACTAATTGTCCACATCAATGCTGCTCTCAGTATGAAATTCTATTTCATAGAAACATCATATGTACAGACACCAGTACTCCACAATAATCATAATTTACCAATCAATGGTTTCAAATAAACTTCAATATTCTTCTTCAGATGTCCTGGAATTAGTAAAGTCAAAAAGATATATGGCTCCTTCATCAACATCCACGGAGGTAAATTGTACGGAGTTAAAAAAAAACAGGCCAACATGAATATTGACTACCATAAGATCTTAACGGACAGAAACCATCAGTGGAAAGGCCCAGTCGAACATTTCTAGCTTCTAAAGAAAAGGATGGATGCACTCTAGAAAAATGATTCCATGAATCACCATCGGCTGGATGATTCAAGCTTTTATCGGTTGAAATATTCTCCTTATGCCATGCCATCATTGTCGTTGTATTCTTAGACATTAATAAACACTGAAGTTTGGATGTAAGCAGAAAATATCTCAACTGTTTTACAGGAATCAAACCAGACTTCGCATGTTGCCCTTCTTTATATCTCAGTTGCCCACATGTGGGACAACTATCCAACGACTCATTTTACCCAGAATATAAAATGCAGTCATTTTAACATGCATGAATCTTCTGACAAGTAAGTCCCGAATTTCGAACCAGCCTCTTACTCTCATAGTAATTTGCAGGCAAAACATTTCCTTCGGGTAACAATGTTTTAAGCAAAGAAAATATCTGGTCAAAACAGGTGTTTTACATTTCATTATCTGATTTGATAGACATAAATTTTGCAACTGCTTATAATTTTCTCATCTTGCAGCCAAGATATAATGCATCCTCAGCAGACTTCAACAACTCATAAAATTCAGACGGTGCCAACTCAGGATTTAAAGCTATATCAGCCAAAGTTTTTGTATGTTGAACAGATGAACCTACAACATCATGTAATAAATCTTGAAACCGGGATGGATCTGGAATCAAGTTGTTATCACCTACTCTGGAATTGCGTTCACCGTGTTGTTACCAAAAAACATAATCTGGTTGAAAACTAAAACGGAAGAGATGTCCCCCACTTTTTCAAATGTGTCAAATGTTCTCAATGAACCTTTTCTATAAGGGCATTTTATTTTTCCTTCTGAAACAAATTCTGTATTTTATGCTGCAAATGATAAAAAATTCTCCACACCCTCTACATATACTGGATTTAAACCAGAACCATTTGGATTTCTACGTTGATTTATCCATATGCGGTCATCTAATAATGATTGTTGACGACCTCGTTGTTCCATATTTTTCTATAAAATATAAAATCATTACAGGTTTTGAATAATTTGTTAGAAAAAACACTCAAGCAAGGATAATTATAGAGTTTACATAATACACGACTGACACAAACTTTTTATTGAGATAGACCTAAAAATTAACCATTTAAGAATTGAATATATTGAGAATAAAGAGAAACCTATTACAAATATTGATAATTTTAATGTTATATATTTTTTTTATAATTTTAATAATACTAATATTATTTTTTGATAAATATTAATTATATAATAATACCATTATTACATTATTAGTATATTTTGTTATTAATATTAAAATAATATAATTTTCTATATTATATACAATTCTCCTTTCATCTATGTGTTTAACATTGTGTCTCCACATGTAATATTTGCATTCACATTCACCTCTCCATTGGTGAGTAGGTTGTTAATTTTGAAAAAGAATGCAAATATTATATGTGGAGACAGAAAACCCACAGATGAAAGAAGAATTGTATATAATATAAAAAATAATAATATTTTAATATTAATAATAAAATATACTAATAATTTAATAATGTTATTATTCCTAATTATTAGTAATTATTCTTAATTAGTGGTAATTATTCCTAGTTATTGGAAATTATTCCTAATTATTGATAATTATTCCTAATTATTGGTAATTATTGCTAATTATTGGTAATTATTGGTAATTATTCCCAATTATTGGTAATTATTCATATAATTACCAATAATTATGAATAATAACATTATTAACTAATTAGTATATTTTATTATTAATATTAAAATAATATAATTTTCTATATTATATACAATTCTCCTTTCATCTGTGTTTTTTTCTGTCTCCACATGCAAATATAACATGTGGAGACAGAAAACACACAGATAAAAGGATAATTGTATATAATATAGAAAATTATATTATTTTAATATTAATAATAATATATACTAATAATGTAATAATGTTATTATTCCTAATTATTGGTAATTATTCCTAATTATTGGTAATTATTCCTAATTATTGGTAATTATTCCTAATTATTGGTAATTATTCCTAATTATTGGTAATTATTCCTAATTAATGGTAATTATTGGTAATTATTCCTAATTATTGGTAATTATTCCTAATTATTGGTAATTATTCTTAATTATTGGTAATTATTGGTAATTATTACTAATTATTGGTAATTATTGGTAATTATTTGTAATTATTGGAAATTATTACTAGTTATTGGTAATTATTACTAGTTATTACTAATTATTACTAATTATTAATAGTTATTGATAATTATTGGTAGTTATTGGTAATTATTGGTAGTTATTGATAATTATTACTAGTTATTGGTAATTATTATTAGTTATTACTAGTTATTACTAGTTATTACTAGTTATTTCTAGTTATTACTAGTTATTACTAATTATTACTAGGTATTACTAATTATTACTAATTATTACTAATTATTACTAATTATTAATTCTTATTACTAATTATTACTAATTTTTACTAATTTTTACTAATTTTTACTAATCTTTACTGATTTTTACTAAATATTACTAATTACTACTTATTTATACATATTGTTACTAATTATTACTAATTATTTGTAATTATTACTAATTATTACTAATTATTCATAATTGTTTGTAATTACTGGTAATTATTAGTAATTATTAGTAATTATTGATAATTATTACTAATTACTAGTAATTATTGGTAATTATTGGTAATTATTACCAATTATTAGTAATTATTGGTAATTATTTCTAATTAATGGTAATTATTGGTAATTATTTCTAATTAATGGTTATTATTGGTAATTATTTCTAATTAGTGGTAATTATTGGTAATTATTACAAATTATTGGCAATTATTACTAATTATTAGTATTTATTGGTAATTATTGGTAATTATTACAAATTATTGGCAATTATTACTAATTATTAGTAATTATTGGTAATTATTGGTAATTATTACTAATTATTAGTAATTATTGGTAATTATTTGTAATTATTACTAATTATTACTAATTATTGGTAAGTATTACTAATTATTGGTAATTATTACTAATTATTGATAAATATTAATATTTATTACTAATTATTGGTAATTATTGGTAATTATTAGTAATTATTACTAATTATTACGAATTATTGGTAATTATTACTAATTACTACTAATTATTAGTATTTATTACTAATTATTACTAATTATTGGTAATTATTGGTAATTATTTCTAATTATTAATAATTATTGGTAATTAGTGATAATTATTGGTAATTAGTGATAATTATTGTCAATTATTACTAATTATTAATAATTATAGGTAATTATTCTTAATTATTACTATTTATTACTAATTATTGTAAATTATTGCTAATTATTACTAATTATTGAAAATTATTACTAATTATTAGTAATCAATACGAATCATTGCTAATTATTGGTAATTATTCCTAATTATTGGTAATTATTGCGAATTATGGTTAATTATTGCTAATTATTGGTAATTATTGGTAATTATTGTTAATTATTCCTAATTATTGGTAATTATTCCAAATTATTGGTAATTATTCCAAATTATCGGTAATTATTCCTAATTATTGGAAATTATTCCTAATTATTGGTAATTATTCCAAATTAGTGGTAATTATTTCTAATTAGTGGTAATTATTTCTAATTAGTGGTAATTATTCATAATTATTGGTAAATATTGACAATTATTTGCAATTATTGGTAAATATTGGTAATTATTGGAAAAAATATTGACAAATATTAGCAATTATTGAATATTGGGAATTATTATTAATTATTACTAATTATAAGTAATTATTACTAATTATTGGTAATTATTATAAATTATTAATAATTAATGTTAATTATTTCTAATAATTATTAATTTATTCAAATTAATTTTAATTTTTCATAATTACTGCTAATTAATTGTAATTACATCTAACTATTTTAAATTAATTAGTGTTTAATTGTCTGTAAATACTGTTAATTATTAATACTTATTCATAATTATTTCTAAATAGAAATAAAAAAAATTCTAAAAATTTAAACTAAATAAATATAATAAATAAAATAAAAATGAAATTAAAATTCAGATAAAAACCATAAACTTGATGTCAATGTCGAGCGGTTGTAATTGTAGAACACCACCCACTGAATCCTCGAAGTCGGAAAAAAAAAATTTAAAACTGAAAGTCGTAAAAAATTCAGAGTGAAAAAATGGAATCGGTTGAGAGTTGAGAGTGAAGTGAGGAAATTGTAATGGTTGGCAGTATTTATAGGTTGGCGTAATTACGATGGGCATTTTTGCGACGGGTTTGCCGTCGCAAATAACGCTTTTTGCAACAGGCCCCATCAAAAATAACCCTGACCACATTTAATTATTGGCAGCATTAAAACGGTTATTTGCGACGGGCCTATAGGCCCGTCGCAAATAGTCTTTAACTGCCGCCTATTAGTTGCGATGGGGATAGAACCCCGTCGCAAATAAACCTGACCGCATTTAATTATGGGCGGCATTAAAACGGTTTTTTGTGATTGGTCCCGTCATAAATAATTCCTGCCGTCGGGGTATTGGCGAGGGGACTGCAGTCCCGTCACCAATAGTCTTTAACCGCCGCCGGTTATTTGTGACAGGGTTCTATCACCGTCGCAAATAAACTTCACACGGTTTGGCGCGCATTTCGCGCCAAACTATTTGCGACGGGTTTTTTTATCCGTCGCAAATAATAGATTCTTTGCGACGGGAATTATTCCCGTCGTTAGTATCTCGTCGCTATTAACTATTTTTTCTGTAGTGTTAACTTCCCTTTCTTTCCAAACCTCATGACCTTCTTCAATGGAGATATTCGTAAAAACACCATGTCTCCATCTTTAAATTCAAGGTCTCGTCGACGATTATCTACACAACTCTTCTGTCGACTCTGGGCCGCCTTGATATGCTGCTGAATGGTTTTCACCTTTATCTACAATTTCTTCAACCGTTTCTGGTCCAGGCAGCTTACGTTCACCGACCTCATCCCAACATGCCGATGTTCATCAACTTTTCCCATACATGGCTTCATATGGTTCCATTTGGATGCTTGAGTTGAACCTGTTATTATAAGAGAACTCAACCAGAAGAAGATATTGATCCCATCATCCATTAAAGTCCATTGAGCACACTCACAACATATCCTCAAGTGCTTTGATAGTCCGCTCGGATTGGCCATCAGTTTGAGGCTGATAGGCCGTACTGAAGTTCAGTTCAATATTCAGAGCATGTTGAAGACTCTTCCAAAACATAGAGGTGAATCTTGGATCTCTGTCAGACACAATAGATAGTGGTACTCCACACAACCTTACCACTTCCATGATATATATCTGTGCCAGTTGATCCAAAGAGAAATCCTCTCTAATAGCAATGAAGTGTGTAGTCTTTGTAAGACGATCCACAACAACCCAGATTTCAGTGTTTCCTTTGGATGTCTTTGGAAGTCCGGTGACAAAGTCCATGGTGATGTTCTCCATTTCCATTCTGGTATGGGCAATGGTTGCATCATCTCCTTAGACTTCTGCCTCTCTGCCTTCACTTGTTGACACACTAGGCACTTTGATGTATATTCAGCGATCTCCTTCTTCATATTATTCCACCAAATGTTTTCTCGGAGATCTCAATACATCTTTGTGCTCCCTGGGTGAATAGAGAAATTTGAACTATGTGCATTATCCAATAGTTCCTTTTGCAGCTCTGGACTTGATGGAACACATATTTTTTTCCCAAACCGCACAATTTCTTCTTCATTAACATTAAACTCAAGGGATTTTCCTATTTTGATAGTTTCCACTTTTTCTTGAATTCCCACATCATCCTTTTGAGCATCCATTAACCTTTCCAAAAGAGATAGTTGAGCAATTATTTGTGAAAGGACTGATGATGTTCCCTTCATTTTGATTCCCATGTCCATCTTCATCAAGTCTAAAAAGATTGGATCCTTCTCAATTCTCATTATTGATAGAATCGCTCGATCCTTTCTACATAGGGAATCTTCCACCTTGTTCTCTTTCCCAGGGTGGTAATGTATTGAAAAGTCATAATCCTTTATGAGCTCTATCCATCTTCTCTGGTGCCTATTAAGCTATTTCTTTGTGAATATATATTTAAGACTCTTGTGGTGAGTATATATCTCACATTTCTCTCCTTAGAGATAATACCGCCAGATTTTCAAGGCAAAGATCACAACCACCAACTCTAGATCATGCGTTGGATAGTTTCGCTCATGGATTATAAACTGCCTTGAGGCATAGGATATCACTTTATAATTCTGAATCATCACACATCCTATGCCCTTCTTCGAAGCATCACTAAATACCACCAAGAGATCCCTACTTGTGGGTAAAGTGAGAATGGGTGCTGTGATAAGCCTCCTTTTCAACTCCTTGAATCATTCTTTGCATTCATCACTCAAAGAAAATTTTACTCCCTTTCGAGTTATCATGGTAAGAGGGTTGGAAAATCGTGATAAATTTCTCACAAATCGTCGATAATATCCAGCTAACCCCAAGAAGCTACGGATATCAGTTACCGATGTTGGCTTTGACTATCCCTCGATTGCATCTGTTTTGGAATGATCCACAGATATCCCATTGCTTGTGATGATATGGCCTAAGAATGAGACCTCCTTCAACCAGAACTCACACTTTCTATACTTTTCATAGAGATTCTCCTTGCGCACAGTCTATAGTATAGTTCTTAAATGCTCCTCCTGGTCCTCCTTGGTTTTGGAGTATATTAGAATATCATCTATAAAGACTACAAAAAATTTGTCAAGGTAGTCTCTAAAGACTCTATTCATCAATTCCATGAATATTTCTGGAGAATTTGTGAGTCCGAAAGGCATTACTATGAATTCATAGTACCCATATCTTGTATGAAAAGCAGTCTTGGGGAAATCTTCCTTCTTCACCCTTACATGATAATATCCTAACCACAAGTCCTCCTTGGAGAAGTATTGTCCTCCATGCAACTGATCGAACAAGTCACAAAATCGTGGGAGAGGATACTTGTTATTTATCGTGATTTTTTTAAGTTCATGATAATCGATGAAGAGCCGCATTGACCCATCCTTCTTCTTGACGAAGAGGACTGCTGCACCCCATGGTGAAGCACTTGGGCATATAAAACCTTTATCCAGATTCTCCTGTAGTTGTTTATTCAGCTCTTCAAGCTCAACAATAGCCATTCTATATGGAGTCTTGGATATTGGTAACGCCCTAGGTATAAGTTCAATTGATAACTCAACATCTCTTCTTGGAAGAAGACCATGATGTTCCTCGAGAAACACTTCCACGAATTCCCTCACAATAGGCATTTCTTCAAGGATGGTTTCTTTTTTGTACTCAATCATCTGATCTAGATACGCGTGCTCATAGGGAAGTAATATCCATGCTTGAGATGATGGAGCTAAAGGAGATTCATCTTCCACCTGACACTTGTAAAGAATCGAAGGTCGATTCTCCATATAGAGTTTGATTTCCCTCTCCCGACAATTTATGTTGGCTCAATATAAGGAAAGCCAATCCATGCCAAGAATTGCATCAAATTCCACCAGAGAGAGTATGACTAGGTTCGTCTGGAAATTCAATCCACAAATTATAATAGGGGAGGACTTATATTCATGGGATGCAATGATTTCCCCATTTTCCGTACTCACCGACATCATTACTTCCATGATTTGTGGTGGTGATGATATTGTTCTACTAAACTTTCGAGATATAAAAGAATTCGTAGAACCTGAATAAAAAAGTACATTCACTATTCTTGAATGAATAACTAGCGTACCTGTCACCACTTCATTTTCGGAGTTCACTTCGGCAGAAGTGATGGAAAAAGTTCTTCCTTGCTGTTGTGGAGGTTGTTGGTTGCCTCCTATAACCCTTGGATTAGGGCACTGATTTGCAAAATGACCCGGTTCCTTGCATTTTTAGCATTGAACAATGCGTTGAGGTTAGAACGGAGCGTTCCACTCTTATGTCGCATCCACGGGTCCTTCTTGCCGATAGTTTACAGCTATGTGCCCTTCTCATCCACACCTGAAGCATTTTCTCGTCCCCATAAGGCAATTTCCAGGGTGATTCATTCCACACTTTTGGCAAGTGGGGTGTTAGAACTTCTTAGCGCTGTTGGATTTATCAATCGGACCACTAGAATTAAAGTCTACCTTACGCTTCTTGTCCCCATGATACCACTGTGATTCCCCAATCTCCATTTCGATCATGAGGGCACATCAGACAATATCCTCATAGCTGTCGAAGTCACGGATCGCTAATGCTTTCCGTAAGCTAGGCTTCAGCCCACCAAAAAAGCAGTCAACCTTGCATTCGAGGGTAACGACAAAGCCGGAAGTGTGTCGTGCAAGACTTGTGAGGTTTTCCTCGTACACTCCAATGGATTCCTCATCTTTTTTCTTGAGGTAAAGGAAGTCCCTTTCCATCTTAAGCCGGAGGGTGCGCGGAAAATATTTATCGCAAAACATCTTTCGGAATTCCTTCTATTCCAAATCCATGATCTCCTCCTCAGGCTTCATATTTTCGATCAACTTCCACCATTGATCAGCTTCACCCTTTATACGATAAGCAGCCAGGAGAACCTTCTCTTATTCAGAACATTAGAGGATGAAGAAGATCTTTTCAATGGAGTTGATCCACTGTTTAGTGATCATGGGATCAGATGATCAGATAAAAGTAGGAGGCCTTTGTCTCATGAAGCTCTCGATAGCAACTTGTTCCTTCTAAGGGGGTTTTTACTTTCTAACATATATTTTTAGGTGATTTTTTTTAATTCCCTTAATAAGGGTTCATACTAAGCTTGTGAATTTCTCGAAACATATCCCCTAGGTGTGTCGTAACCAAGAGTGCAGCAAGTCCCATTGTCATGCACCAGTTTACATTCGAGTCTAGCTAAAAGTGGTGTTTTCAGGTATTACCCCTAAGATATATCTGTGCCAGAGCCACCTCTACCTGATCATATCCAGATAGAGATGTATTTGTCTGATAAACCACTTACATAGTATTTAGAAAAACATAGGGATGTTTTTATTATACTTAGTCTTGTATCTAAGGATTTACTAGGGTTTCCTAATCCCAAAAATAACTAAACCAATCCTCTGATACCAACTATGACAACCCTGCTTTTAATTACAACTTAAAAATGATTCATTACATAAAATTTCAATTTATACAACCAAGAAGATCGAGAGGATTAGTGTATATGGGGCTTAGGATCATTACATAAAAACTTAAAACATGAAAAACAACATCTTTATTGAAAACCTCCATTACATGAACTCTAAATTCCTTCGTACATTGCAATGCATGGGATAACCTGAGGACATGCATAAGAAAAGGGTGAGATATAAAGCCCAGTAAGGGAGTACACATGGAATAACATGAGGAGTACAATACATGTTATATAATAGGAATATCAATAGAGAATAAAAGAAACACGAACATAAAGGCATGATAAAGCATTCTAAGCATAACATGGAAATTTGGCAACAACACTTAACAGGGAAATAGCATGAGCCAAGGCCCATTGCACCTGGAGCATGAGTAAATCCTCATTGCACATAAAGCACGAGTAAAACCTCATTGCACTTGAATTAGCATGAGTCAACACTCCTTTCACATGATGTATCATGATACTATACTTTAACCAATGCATTGGACCGCTATAAGGGCGCACCCTTCTTAATCATTTCATTTCATGCATTAGTGTGCCACATGGATCATAAAAAATGTATTCATAAAACATAATCATTTATTCCACGATAATGGAATGTGGAATTCATACATGAAACTTTACAATAAATATGTAAATGTGAATAAAGGTGAATACCCATGATGGAGAAATTGGCATGGTATTCACTACACAATGACATTGGCTTAGAAAATCGGTGCGATTTCGGCAGCGTAACTGCGTGACATAAGAATTCATAAAAAAGGTTGATGAGAGAGAAAGTGGTTCCTCATAATATTACATGTAATGGATAGTAAAGAGGAAATATATATAAATTTCCCAACAATTGTAAAGGTATTTAGATTCATGATACAAAAGTATTGCTTGAATGTAAAAGAGGAGAGAGAAGTTCCTTTCGAAATTTCGACATAGTAACAGGTGTACATGGGAGGCATTTAATGAGAGAGAAAGGTTCTACCATCATTCAAACATAAAGAGGGAAGTATGAGGGAGGTGAAAACCCATACCCCAACATTTATAATTTAAATTAAAAGGGAAAAAAACTTAATGAAAATTTGACAAAAATGGGAAAGAAAGAAAACATCCTTACTTGGAAGTGTGCTTCCAAAGGCTAGAGAGAGGCTTGTGAGAGGCTTCTTGGGAGCTTGGGGAACCTTGAGAGGATTATAGAGAGAGAAGGTAAAATGTTGGAAGAACTCCAAAGGATTTTAGTGAGGAGGAAGTGGGGGCCTGAGTTGGATTATATAGGAATGGTGAGGGAGTTCTTTATTATTTAGGTTTGGGTCCCCATACATTAAATTTATCCAAACCACAAACCATCCCATGGTTTTTGCCCATGGTTTTTGGAATAGGGAAGAGGAAAACAATATTTTATAATGCCCAAGTACGAACTTCATAAAATAATAAGGTTGATTATGTAGAGGTGAGTCACACTCCCATGGAAATTAATTTAAAAAGGAAAAGTGTTGAATAAGTCTTGAGGGGTTCATTAATGCTTTGAAAAGTAAGTCAAAAAAACCCAAAATCACATTATTTTAATGATAAAACATATATTGGCCGAACATAAGGATTATGGTATTTTTATTACATCACCATTTGGTCATATAACGTCATAAAACACATTATATATTTAAACGGTATTAAATTTTTACCCAAAAATTTGACCGTCTCAGAAAATTATGAAAAATTCACTGTTGGATAATTTGGACGTCCTGATTCCAGAAATGAGATTTATTTTATCTAAAAATTTCTAAATATGTTAATTTTCACTTTTAAAATAAAAACCAACATTTATCGAAAATTCACGGGTTTTGACAGAAATGGCTTTCAAACCTTAATAAAAATTTTCATTGCATTCATAAATTTATAAGATCATTTATATTTAATAAAAATTAATTTAATATTAATAATAATATATTATTAAAATATCATTTAATTCAAAAATCCCTTAATTTAATAAAATTGAATTCTTAATTAAATAATAACTTGAAACACCATTTGTACATTAAAAACTATTTATAATGTATCAAAATTGACTAGAAATTATATTCATTATTATATAAAAAAATAATGTACATGAACATAGTACTACTTATTTGTTATATAACCCCTTAAAATAGCCGCATAAGACCTAAGGGTAAGGTGTGTGATGGTGACAAACTCTTGGGGTGGCTCGGATAACATCACTCGAGTGGTAATTTCAATCAACTACCACTTTTCCCGTAGACGGTCCCGTTCGAGCTTGACATGGTGAAGCTCAGCTTGGGCTTGGTCAACGACGAAGCCTAAGGATGCCACCTCTTTTCTAAGCTCTGAAAAATGCGCTTCGTATGGGGAAATTCTACTAGATGAGGCTATAACTTCTTTTGTCTGAGTAAAAATTTGGTTAGTTAAAGCCTTATATTTATACTAATCATGTGATTTCTATTCAACGGCTATAAAGGTAACGATAAAAACTCTTATCATAAATCCAAAGAAGTTTACATCTTATAAGAACATTTTTTATAAAGAGACATTTACCTGGATCAATAGGGATTTTACATTAATGAAACCTTGGGACGTCACAATTAGAAATTATAAAAAAAGTTCAATTATGCAGGAAAGATTTTTAGATTTTTAATGAATATTTATAGTCGAATTTATATTGTTTGTAACCCTATGTTAAAAATTGTTTAGTTATTAAACTTTAAATATAACTCTTTTAACTCTTCTTTAAATAAAATAATAATAAGTGGACTAATCTAATCCAAGTGGACCAAAGAGGTTAAAATTTTATTCCTAAGGTTTTTTGGTTGAATAATACTTTACCAATAGAATTAGGAAATGTGTTATGGTAATAATAATATGATTTTTACCCTTAATTACCCAATTTACTTTTAATCGTGGTTAATAAATGAAAACATTTACTATTAATGAAAAAAATTCATCTTAATGAACCACATTTCACATACTAATATCAACTGTGTCTTTCAAATTTTATAAATTTATCTCATAGAAGCGGTAATAATATGTTTTATACAAATTTAGAAATTCTCCTAAGAGATGGGTAAAAGAGAGTAAAATGTTCGATAAAATTTTATATATCTAAAATCATTTTAAAATGACTCCAATGAATTAAATTTAACATATATAGGTATTATATATCTATTTAGACATAAAATAAATATAAATAATTATAAATAATTATTTAAATAGAAAGTCTGTTTTACACAATATTTCAATGGTTTTCACTATTCATAAAAAATTGAATAATTTTCGAAAAATACCAAAAATTAACCCTAAGATAATTTTGATATTAAGAATTCAAAAATGAAGTCCATTTTGATTGATAAAATTTAAAAAATTATAAAAAGTGGGTATTACTATTCATAACAGATAATTTGATTGGTCGTGGTGTGTTAGATTCTCGAAGATGCGTATATAGAACATATTGCATTATTCAATGGAAAAAATGTCATGGAATATTGATGTGTTACAATATAATTGAATTAATTATAGGATATTATATATGCAATGATAACCATTTCTTGATGTTAATATTTCTCTATTTTAATGTTTTTATTTTAATATGAAAAATAGTATTTTTTTAGTATCCCATAATGGAAAAACTATGTGACACGATGTCTTGTGATCACTTGTGTCATGTATCAATGTAATGTAATAAACTCTAAAATGAGATTTCATGCTTTAGTGTTTTAACTTGAATCATCACCCAATATTATCATATATCCATATTGAAAAACATTTTCCTCTTCCATTCAGTGGACAACCTTTTGGCCATATTTAATTTCAACTTAGACTAAAAAATTCAACTCCAAACATAGATATTAAAAAATGTTATCATAGTGTGTATTTTATTTTCAAATATTATGTAGGGGAGATATACTTGGGATAGAAAATTAATCTATAAATATTTTTTATTAATTTATTATTGAATGGGACATGATCTTATTGGGATGGGTGAGAATGTGAGGTTGGTCAGGAACATTTTTCCCTTTCTAAATTTGAATTTATATGATACTTTAACATTAATATTGGGAATGATATATTATTTATGTGTAACTTGCCTCCCAAAAATATTTAACCTAATATTACCCAGGATAATATTGAATGTTTCTTAATGTTAGCTACATCCCATTAATAATAAAACATGTATGAAAAAATGTTGAGGGACCCCAAAATATCCTTAGGGATAGTTTATAACATCAATGTATGAATTAATCATAAAAAAATATACTAAAAATATTAAATAATAGTTCCATAACATCACATACCAATAACCAAAAAATTATAAATAAAAAAATTTATTTTGTAA
Source organism: Viscum album (assembly GCA_963277665.1). Classification (NCBI taxonomy): domain Eukaryota; kingdom Viridiplantae; phylum Streptophyta; class Magnoliopsida; order Santalales; family Viscaceae; genus Viscum; species Viscum album. The sequence goes on from OY728146.1 coordinate 1,274,832,986, forward strand.
AATTTAATAAAATTAAATGATTCCTTTTAAATAATGATCAATATAAAATACACAAAATAACAACATTGTAGAACAAATACAATACAAAAGGAAATATTTGAGTATATATATGATAAAAATAGAAATATATATTATAATAAAAATAACCCTAGTATTATAGTAACATAAATAATAGATAACATCCTATAAGAAATCTCATCAAATCCATGGTGAAAAGAAAATGTCCACAACACATAACTATTAAATAAGTGTAATATTTCTTTAAAAATCTTAGAGTGAACACATATTACACAAAAAAAAATGTATGTACATGGGTGGTGAGTATAAATTAACAATTTTATTCCTTGATGACATCTAATATATCCCATGAATTTAAAAGTTTAGTATTCTTTTACAATTTTTTTGAAAATGTTTCAATAACATTTTGTATAATATAAAAAAATAAACCCATTTTAAAAATTACCCATAAAATATAAATGAAATTAATTTACTAACCTATAATTTAATAAACCCAAAAATTTAATTGATATCCATTTCAACCCTAATGCACGTTTAATTAATATAGAGATCTCATAGTCTCCTATAACAACATATAAACCAACTTGGTACCCAAATAAAGAATTAAAAATTAAAAATATTTCTTCAAATCACCATTTAACAGTATATATCAATCAATTAATTTCCCCACATGAAGATGTATCCACTGTAGTAATGTGAAAAAAATCTTATTTTTATTCCCTTTTCCAAAATCTATGTGAAAATAACAAAAATATTATCATTATTAAAAAAAACAGAATTCTTGTTAAAAACTACACCTTTCTAATATTTCCATTTTCTATAAAATTATAACCGTCATGGAAAATACATAATTTATTATTTACTATTATCCTCCCATACTCAAATTATTGACAAAATTATATAAATAAAAATCTTTAAATAATTATATTTTATTTTAGGAAAAAATTAACACAAATATAATATTCAAATTACTTTAATTGTTCATAGAAATAGCCTACATAATAATACATTAACATAAATTTAAAATTTGTGATAAAAACAAACATACATGAAAAATATATATCATTATGAGATTAATAATAAAATTTAAATCACACAATTTAAATTTCCATCAATATAATCAATATTCAATGTTTATTTTTCCTAAAACAGAAAAAATTAGAAATGAGAGATATGAAAAAAGAAGATTATTCTTCATACATAATGTTTAGCTATTTAATTATAGAATGAATAATTTTGTGTATGGTTAAAATGATCCAAAATCCACCGATTATATAAAAACTTGATTGAGGGTCAAAATAAGGATGATTGGTTCATATTTTTCAAAACATTCGCATTTTTTGGGAAATATTTTATATGTTCTATGGTTTTCATATATAGTTCAACATCTAATGTATTAGTCAAAAATATTCCCAATAAATTTTTTTTAATAGTGCATGATTGAGAATTATAGTCTAAAAAAATTCATCAACCATGAATCATCCCCATAATTACATTACTAGGATCATGAATGGTATATAAAATTTTACATCGTTAACGATTTTTTCCTATAATTCCCATATTTTACTGATTTCACCTACCAAAAAAGTTCAACCAACTACTTTATAAACTAAATAATAATATAAAAATGTCAAATAGGGATCCCCAGCCCACTCAAACATTATATTGTATATATATGAAATGTTATATGACATAGTCGTTAGTGAAGTGATCTATTTACTGATATCCTTAATAAGATTTATTATCAAGAATATTCTTATTTAATGGTATTATAGAAGCCCAAAAAAATTATATTTACCCTTAATGATCATTTATATGGTTTAATTTTGTAATAAAACATAAATTTATCTATAAATTATAATTAACCTAATTAGTAACATACATGGTGTTTTATTCTTCTTATTTAAATATGGATTGTGTACTATGGTGTGAAAACAATATAATATAGATATAATGATGACCATTGTGTGATATATATAAATCTATTTGAGTTTATTTATTCATTCAATACGTATATATTACATTTAATTAAATCAATATTCATTAAATCTATTATTATATGTTTTATTTAGACACTGTCAATAGTATCAAGCATGATACATGATTTAACTAAAGAAGCTCCACCCACATCATCCAATCAAAGAATATATTGACATGAAAATAATAAAAGGGAATAAAAAACATCAATTAAAATAGTGCATTGAAAACATTATTTTATAAAAAATAAAATAATGGAAGGCGGTTCTACCTTGATCTAATAAAATGAAGGAAACAAATTTTCAATATACCATCTAATACCAATATGGTAAACCTTGGATATCCTTTTATTTTAGGAAGTTATGTAGAAAACAAATTCAATGAAATTCTAAAATCTAATGGTATGGATATAAAAAATATTTTATAATTTCATATAATCTCTATGATAAATGAACACTATTGGTACACAATCCAACAATATCCATTTCTTCACATACATATTTTTGAATTTTTTACAGAGTGAGACTCTTGAAATAGTGTAAATTGAATTATGAGGTGATGATTTTTATGGACACCTAAATGGATAAAACTTTTGACGATTACATTGTCAATGTAATAAAAAATCTATCAAAATATAGTACAATTTCAAAACAATTACAACCAATGATTGTAACATGCATAGTGGACATTAAAACCTTATCATTACCAATTAATCAATGTGTCATCCAAGGACATAATGATTAATGTATTTAATCATTCCCAATTATAAAATATTTCACTACATGAAATTATACCTTTTATATGCACAAAAATATATAACTCAACTTGAATGATGGGACACCTTCAATAACACATATAAAATCCCCTACCCTATAACTCTCTTAGATGGCCAAAAGGGGTTGTTTATGTGAGCTCAAAAATGACTCACCATATTTTAATGGATATCGAATAGCATTGTGGAGTTGTTATTTATAGTTGGGAGATAATATACAGAGGAATAACTTTTCCTAAAAGTATAAATAAAGAATTTAAGAAGAATAAATCACGGTATATATATATTAGAAATCAATAATAAAATGTAAGTGAATAATACAATAAATAATAGTGGAATTATGAAATTATGTGTTGGAATATAACTAAAATCCATCCATTAAGTAAGATAAGAAATATACTTGAACTCCCAAATAAATCATCAATGCCCCCCATACCAAACCACATGTCAGTCCCACATCCATACAATAACCCATCCAGTAAGAAATAATCAACATATATTCCTTTTCATATTTCCAAACATGTATCCAAATAATCTATTTAGGTATAGTATGGTGAAGAAAAAATATGTTGTTAGTATAACATAGTTCTTTGACCCCATCATTTCTAAAAAACCTGTATGATAACCAGTGTATGCAATTATGTGATTAACATAGTTAAAAGTTAATTAATTAATTAATAAAATACAACAACAACCTTCATTGTTTCAGTTCAATAATATCACTGATAATGTCTCACCACCATGCCAACCATATCTATATAACCATTTTAAAATAAACTTCTTGGATGTCACGATTGAATATATCTAATCATGTCTCAAATCCATTACATTCATAACTATAAACAACAAATAATCTCAGTAACTCTAGTCAAATACCTATATGAATTACGACATTAGTGTCAATGCCTTATAAGCATTGCAACATGAGACAGTTCCAATTCCAGTCAATATAATCTTTACTTCATGATACATAGCCAATCACATTAAATATAAGAAATAAATAATGGGAATATGATGAACCCTCCCAATATTATCATAATATCATATGTCTGTGAATTATATATTCCATCCCTAATATATAAGTCTTTCTATAAGGAACTCAAGTCATGTATTAATAGCTTGGAAATCACAATATCACATCATATTACTTAATGGTTAATTTTGAGATTTACTATTTTAATTTCAATTAACATTTCATTTTTATGATAATTAACTAACATTTCAAAAATTAGGATGTAATCCAGAACATAAGGATTACATATAAAAAATCACATATAGTCTCATGTCATTTTAAACATGCATTAAACCATTATCCAATTTTATTATATTTAATGGCTGCCCAACCAATTGTATCCATATTCTAGATAGAAAAAATGAAATCAATGATTTATAAGTAACAATACCATTTATTATTTAATTAATTCATATTCATATTACATTAGTGATATCACATTATTGAATATATTATGAAATTATCAGTCCATAGGGTTATGATATAGCACCAATAGCTTTATCTGGTGATCAACAAATTCATCCAATGAAAAATTCTCATGACGATGATGGTGAAGATGATCACTATACTGATAAAATAATTAAACTAAACAAGATAAAAATAAAAAATTCAGATGGTCAATATATTGAACTATAATGTATAAATAAGAACAATAGAGATGGGAAAATATGTCCAAAACCACATAATGATGATTGAATGAATTATTGGGATATACTAAAGGGAGTTTTGAACTCTAAAGATTCCTGGAATTTTTTATAGGGTTCAGTAGAAGAGGTTGTGGTTACATAAATGAAAAATTAATCCGCACAACATAGTATAAAACATCAGGGTTGGGAAATACATGATATGTAATATCTCAACACAATGAGTAATTAATATAAATTGGATATATTAGAAACCCAGTAACCTATACTGAAAACTAAAAACAACCGAACATCACATGAAATGAAATCCAATTATAATACATTTAAATTCTCACATATGTATTTTCATTCAATTCATAAAATATAAAACATGAACACCCTATGAATCATCTAAAGAAAATAATAAAATGTGAAAAAACATAACCCATTTATACCCAGAATCTATTAATTTTTATAAAAATGAATCTCTAAACATTATTACATTTCCTCCAAAAAAGGATCTCCATGGGTATTCCCTTAATTTTTCTCAACTTTTCCAACAACATAAGACACCATTTTTTTAAAGGTATTGTATTCATGTATAAATATGACAACCAATGTTTAATTATGAGGAAAAAAAGAAAAAAAAGAAAAATATTATTGAAAAAATCAGAGTGAGTGATGCACCTGAAAATTATGGATTCTTAAAACCTCCCCATAATATAACAACTCTACTACACACTACTCCACAAATGACTTTGGGGTATCAGTTAAATAAAACTTCCATTGTTCTCTCATATTATACTCCATCCACCATGTCTCATCTTAAACTCTACCAAGGTGACACTAACAAATGTTATAGTCGTACCCCAAAGATATATATCCATAATATCCATAACCAATATTATATTCTCATAAAGAAATAATTAACACAAATCTTGACATCTTCAATGTCTATCACATTGGATGGGTCTCGATAGTATCCTTGAATAACTAACAAAAGAAACACATTGTGAATAGAAGTTTAGCACTATGGATGGGATAAACATTATTCCACTAGACTATTCCTGTCCACTATCTCAAACTACATCATATATATGGGATCTATCATTGAATATTTTCATATATGAAATTGACTTAATGTTAGAAATAACTGATGGAAAGACTTATGAATATACTTAAATTAAATAATTCTTCTACAATATTAATTATATGACTTATACTTATATGTATTCACCAATAATTTTTTGGATAAATGAACCTAATTTGATGTATTCTACATAAGACTATGTCCAACAACTGCTAAATCACCTTCAACTAGCCATCAAAGATGTGAAAGGTATAACTGGGGAATTAAATCCTAAAAATATTTTATTTCGATAGATTCCTATAAGATGTTAATATATAAAAACTCTATACATTACCTCTGCTTTCTGGTACGTAACCCATGATGATTTTTAGGGTTATAATTTATAAGGGTGATGGATGTGAGAGTTTGGAGAACATTGGAAGTAGTTTTGAAGTAAAATGGAAGTAGTAAGGGTGGTGCACGGTTTGTCTAACCATGCAGACAAAATATGCATATTTATTCCTATTGAGGAATTTTCCACATAGATGGAGCACGGTTAGGAAGATCTTGTGAGGAATCCATGGGAGGTTCCAGCTATGCAGCATCTAAGGAATGGTTAGTGCACGTTTTGTCTAACCATGTGAACTAACTATGAGGATGGTTAATTGTGATTATATAAAAGTAGATCTCACATGTTTTTACCTATATGTGGATATTTGTTTTTCACCTAAGTAGCCATAACAATAGATTTCACTTCCTTGAAGGTAGGAAAACCTCTCACAAGAGTTTAAGAGTCAATCATATGGATTTCCTTGGTGAATCGAAGCCAGATTATTGAGGTATGTGATCATTGCTCTTCATTCTTGATTGGATTCATAGATCTACATAGATCTAATTTTCATCTTCTCTCTATTTGATAGATATATGACTGTTATGGGTATATATTTTTGTGTGGATTTGATATATGATGTTATTTGGACTTGATCTTTCTAGGAGAAGAAATATAATGCAGGTTCTTTTAGAATCGACCTAGTATTCTTATGTGTTATTTATTTGTTGCGGTTTCATTCAACACAATTGAGGTAAGATGATTCTTTCATGAATCTACATAGTGAAACTGATTATATTACCTTAAAAGTTTATGTGTGGTATTTAATTTATTGTGATTTGGATATTATAGGCTTGTTAGAAACCTATCTTGAGTAATGGTTGTGAAATTTAAAAAAATGTGGATTTTGATTGAGTGCTTTGGTTATGTGTTTTAAAATATGGATTTTCAAAAGGGGAGTTTCTGGATTGTGGGAAAATTATTTGGAATATATGATTTCTAATAAAGAGGAATGTTTTATTGAAATTAAATTTTTATTTGAAGTCAGTTGTGCTTTAGTTTTAAATAATTGTTCAGTGTTATTGAAATAGTTTATTGTGGAAATGGAATTATATTGGTATGAATGGTGTTGGTGTGAGTTAATTCTTAACAGACCCATAGTAAGGGATGAGTATGATTGGGTTACATGGTATGTGACCCAGGATCAGGGGTGTGTGTCATTGGGACACATGTTGATTGGATAAGAGACTGCTCATGAGTGTGGAACTATCAAACGAAAAATGCATGGGTGGATGTGTTGTGAACTATGGAATGGGTATGAAAAATGATAAGAAGAATGGGTTTTATGCTTTGATTAGTAGTTTTTTTTGTAAAAATATCCTTCTATAAATTGGTTCCATTTAGTAATTTTTCTGGAAAAATGACTTGCAAGAAATTGGTTTTTTTTGTTTTGTTTCTACTTGGTTGCAAACGGTTTTTGTAACTTGTTTATATTTTGTTATAATATGTTTTATTAAACTGCTTTAAATATACTATTTTATATAAATTTGGAAAACTCTTATATCATAGTGGAATGAGTGGGGATGTCATTGGAGGAAATCCTACACAGTTTTATATTCACCCCTTCTTGGGATCTTTGGTGCTTTTGCAGATGATATCATCTGAGACAGTGAAAAAGGTAATGTTTCCCAAATTATTGGAACTACATCATGATACTTAGGTTGTTCGGTGATTGTAGAGATTGGAGCTAGTGAACCATGGCGTCTTATGGTCTATTGAGATTTCATAGTTGTTTATCTACTATGTAATATGATACTTGTTTGGTCTTCCATTGTTACACACTATGATGTAGTTTTGATATACATGATGTTGTTTAGATGTATTTATTTTGTTCATTCTTCATTTAGTGATTGTTTTAATTATGGGTTGTTGGTTTATTGGTTTATTTCTTAAAGGATGAATCATCCCCCACTTGTATCTGAACCCCTTCAGCATTTATTGCTAGCCTTTGGAATCTTGGGTATGTCTCTTAAGGCCAAGTAATGACTTGTTTTTCTCTCAAGGCAATGGGAATGGGAGGGTCATTATAAAATCAATCATTATGGTCCTTCCTTTGTGGTACAAATGTTATCATCATGTTCATACATTTGCTAACAAGTTTTAATCAATGTTCTTGGTCTTGGATTTCAAATTATTTCTTTTTTATTCTATGTGTTGAAATCATTTACAGGAGTAGGATTGTTATAACATGAAATGTATAGCTCAAAATGATGTAGCTAACCCTTTTATGTTGGACTTAATGTTACGATGGAGTTGGGAATATAAGTTTTTTGGAGATACTACTATAATGATGAAAATAACATTGTCATGGGTTTACCCAATGAGACAAGTATGACATGCATTGTAGAGGAATGAATTCTCACGAAGATTTTATATTTCATTTTGAGTAATGATTTATGATTTGATCAGAAGGTGTAAATTTTTAAAAAATGAATTATTTTTTTTCAAATTTATGATTTTGAAATGAATGTATTTGGTGTATTTTGAAAATGGGTTGGTTTTCAAAAGCATGAATGAATGTTTCAGAAATGGTTGACCATGGAACATGGTTGTTTTTGGAAAACAATTTGTGATATCTGATGTGATATAACTTGAAATTCTAACCCATCAGTTACTAGAGAGTGATATTGATGGAGATTTTTGTGGGTTTAGAAATTAGCACCTAGTACGCATCGTAGAAACCAACCTAAATGAGCAGCAGAGAATGTGGTTTTAGATAAACCATGGGTGAACCAAGAGTAGGTTAATTGTATTTTCCATGATCTTCAATATGTGAAACTGGGGAACTAGAGAAATGATCCAAGTCATGTGAACCATAACATATAGTTTATAATGCAGAATCCACCTAACTTCTGGGGTGATGCTGACCCCAAAAAGGCGGAGGTGTGTCATTGAAGGATAATTCATTTCATTGATTTCATCGACAAACTATGGGAGCTAAAGGTAAAGAAGGAAATGTATATTCTAGAGGATATTTCATTCTATTGGTGGGATTTAGATGTATAGGCTAAATTGAATGATGTCCTTATGTGGGAGGATTTTGAAGAATTGTTCAACAAACAATTCTATCTTCGCAAGTTCAAAATACATAAAACGAAGGACTTATTCAGCCTGAAACAAAAGGGTCTCTCTGTCATATAATATGAGGCTATGTTCATTAATTTACTCAATTTTTAACTAGAGGTTGTGGAATGTACATCCTTAGAGGAATGCATCTTTGAATCTTGGCTATGGTATGAGATTCGATCAAAGATCTTGGTGGTCTATATTACGAATGACATAGAGATGGTGAACAAAGTTACTGTGGATGAACGTTATAAATCATGATCTATGGAAGTTGGTATGATGATACCCACAGGGAATGGTGGGAACTCAAATGATGGGATTAAGTGGAAAACTGACACCTATTTCTTAGGAGTAAGTTTAAATTACACAGCTAGATCAGTGAACCTTTCTCCATGATCCCAGATCAAAGAAGGTTACATTTAATGTAGTTGGCTCAACCTCATAAAGGGAGAGTGTATGAAACAACCTAGAGCATTTCATAATTGCAATAAATTGGGGCATCTTCGGCTCTATTATCATAGTTCTCCAAGGTCTGGTTCTGAAGACACTTTTCATGTGTCGCATGTATCACATGATTCGACGGGGCGAGGACAATAGAACCAGTCTCATCAGTATAGAAGAGTTATACATGGTGATTCGAAGAATACCATGACTCCACAACAAGGGAAATCTCAACAAGTCGATAAATATAATAGTGTAGTGAAAAAGCAATTATATGGAGATGATTATCCGGTTATCGATTATCAACTTGGACTATCTACATTGAGAGGTATGATTCTTTTGAATTCTTCCCTTGTGCAAGTGGTCATCTATACTGGTGTATCACATTATTTAATTGATTCTAATGTTTTTGATTATCTATGTTTAATGTTGGAAATGATTATTCTATCTTATAACAAAAAACCCCACTAGGTTAAAGAGAATGTCAATAATTTGTGTTTTAAGCATGTTCTATAACCATTGATCGAGTTGAGATGAAATGGGACTTCTCTATGTTAGACATGGATGTTTATGATTTAATCCTACATATGGATTGCTTGACAATGTTTAAGGCTCACATCTACTGTTATAGGAGAACATTTAGTTTTATGACTGAGGATGACATCAAGCATCTCTTTAGAGGAGAGAGGATAGTAAATAAAGGTGAAAATAGATTGTTGGAACTAATGGTGGGAACAATCTCTTACCATTTGGTAGTGTTGACGTTAGAATTAATGGATGGTATCGAGGAAATATAATTCCAATGTATATAGATCAATTTCTAAACATATTTCCTGAGAACATCTCAGTGTTACCACCTATAAGGGAATGGAAATTTACGATTGATCTCTTTTTAGGGACCAATATTATTTCACTTCCATATTATAGTATGGAACCAATAGATTTGGGCAAATTGACTGTGAAATTGGAGGAGCTAGAAAAAAAAGTTTTCATTTGGCCATGTGAATCTTTGTGGGCAACATCGTTGTTTTTCGTGAAGAAGGAATATGGAACTCTTTGGTTATGTGTTTATTATCGTATGCTTAACAATGTTAAGATACATAACATATAACCACATCTATGCATTGATGATCTATTAGATCAATTAAGGGGAGCTCAATGGTTCTATAAGATTGAAATGTGATTAGGATATCACCAATTGTGAGTTTAGAAGAAAGATATTACAATGACATCTTTCATAAGCACATATGGACACTATGAATTTTAGTCATGCCTTGCAGTCTAACGAATTCACTAGTAGTATTCATGGCATTGATGAATCAGATATTTCAGCAATATCAAGATTTTATTGTTGCAGTGTTTATGGATGACATCTTGGTGTATTCAAATACAAGTGCTAACCATAAGGAGCATTTGGATATAGTGTTAAAAATATTGAGAGATCAACATTTTCATTTAAAATTATCAAAGTGTGATTTTTTTATAAAGGATGTATGTTTCCATGGCCATATAATTTATGATAAAGGCGTTTATATTGATCTTAAAATGATAAAATCCATTATCTCTTGTAATCCACTAAATAATTCCTTTGAGATACGATGTTTTATTAGTCTAGATTGTTACTAAAGACACTTTGTGTGTGATTTCTCATGACTAGATTAACCAATGAAAACATCGATAAAGAAAAATTATCCATTTCAATGTATATTAGAATGTATGAAGTCATTCCAGGAACTAAAATTTCATCTTACATCGACACCTATCATGATTGTTCCAAAATTAGGATATGGGTATGTGGTGTAATTTGATGCTTCATGATCAGTATTTGGTTGTGTTCTAATGCAAGAAGACAATGTGGGTGCTAATTATTTAAGATAGTTGAGGGTTCATAAAAATAATTACCCAACAAATGATTTGGAGTTAGATTCAGTCATCCTTGGTTTCAATATGTGGTGACATTATCTCTTTGGTGATAAATTCATTGTGTTCACATATCAAGAAATCTTGAAACACATATTCTCATTGTGAGATTTGAATTTGAGGTAAATGTGATGGATGGAATATCTTCAGATGTTTGACTTTGACTTGATGTATACACACATTAAAGGGAACTTCATGGTAGATGGATTGACTAGAAATCCATATACTCAGTTTGAGAAAAAACCATCAGATGAATGGAAGTTGATGTATGCCCTATCTAACATTCATGTGGAATGTGAAGACTAAGGGGATTTTGAAGTTTTCATTTTATCAATCCATGTTCCTGATTTGGTATGTGTGTTAAAAGAGGCACAAACACATAATGCATAATGTCTAGTTATGAGATAAAAACTCAATGGTGGGGACACCATTGAGGGCTGAAAACTAGATGTAAATTTTGTTTTGTACATCATAGATCAGATGGTTAGACCTTTGTCTTGTTAGGAATAATTCCTTCATGATTACCACAACCCAAGATAGGTTGTACATCCATGTTCACAATAGATGTATAAGGAGTTAAAGGTAAAATTTTGGTGGAGCGCATGAAGAGAAACATGGTTGAGTTCATCTTGAGGTGCTTAACATATCAGTAAGTGAATGGAGAGAATTAGAGACCTAAATGTATGTTACAGTCGTTTCCTATCACATTTTGTAAATTGGAGGAGATATATATTTTTTTATAGGTATTCCCCGAACAATCCTAAAACATGATTCCATTTGGGTGATAGTGGATCAGCTTACCAAGTCATCCAATTTTATCACTATTTGATAAACATATATGGTGGAGGTTCTGTCCGAAATCTATATCTATGAATTATTAAAATGGCACAGAGTTCTAATGTCAATATTTTCAAATAGAGATATGAGGTTAACATCTCATTTCTAGAAATCCTTTAAGAAATCACTTAGTACTCCGTTGACAATGAGCACGGTGTATCATACTCAGATAGATGGACAATCTGATAGGACAATATAGATGCTTGAAGACATGTTTTAGGATTTTTTAATGGATTTTGGTGTCTTGTGGGTGGAGAATATACCCTTGGTTGAGTTCTCATACAATAATAGCTATCAGGCCTCGACACACGTGGGTCCATTTGAAGTACTGTATGGGAATCTTTATCATTCTCTACTATGTTGGGTGGAAATAGGTGAAACTTCACTAGTTGGTCTGAGCCTTTTCCAAGAAACAACAGAGATGATTCAATTGATAAAAAAGAGGATTGTGATTGATTAGAGTCCTCATAAATCGTATGCAGATCACCGTCTAAGTTCGTTGTCCTTTTCCGTGAGTGATCATTTTTTCTTGAGGATATCACCAATGCATAGATATTATAATTTTATGAATCATGGAACATCATAACATAGATACATTGTACCTTTTGAGATAATAGAATAAAATGGAGAGGTGGAATATTTGTTATCATTACCACAATAGTTCAGTTCGGTGAATAATGTGTTCCATGTACCTTAGTTGAAAAAGTATCAGCCTGATCCTGACCATGTGATCAGATGGGATCATGTCAACTTAGAGCCAGATGGTTCATTGGTACATATTCTGTTATAGATTGTGGATAATCAAGATAAATTATTTGATGAAAAAAATCATTAGTCTAGTGCGGGTTTTATAGTAGCATGGTCGAATTCAGGAAGACACTTCGGAATGCGAGAAGCATATGAATGAGAAATGGCCCGAACTCTTTTAGATCGATGAGGGTTTTCTACTTTCCTATGATGGAAAGACCAATGGTGGGGAGAATTTAGTACCCCAGTTTCTGTTAATTAACCGTTACTTGATGTTTTTTATGGAAATAATTTGTATGGGTGATGGATGGGAGTGTTGAGAGAAATTTGGAAGTAGTTTTGAAGCCCAATGGAAGCTTCACGGGTGGCACACAGTTTGTCTAACCCGGCGGCCAAACCATGTTTTTTAGTCCTATTGAGGTAGTGGCTCCCATATGTTTGGATAACGGTTAGGGAGACCATGCAAGTAAATCATGCGAGTGTCCACTTTAGTAGTATTTAACTCATAGTTAGTGCACAATTTTGTAACTGGTGAACTAACCATGCGGATGGTTAAGTGAGATCATAAAAAAGTGTATTTCACACATTTCTTCCTCTAAGTGGATCGTTTTTTCTCCTTAGTTGTCTTAACATGGTATTTCTATTCCTTCATGGTAGTATAACCTTTCCAAAACATTTTGGAGTCAATCTGAAGGATTTCCATTTTGAATCAAAGTCAAATTTTTGAGGCACATGATCATTCATCTTAATTCTTGATCGGTTTCATATATCAACGTAGATCTACATCTCCTCTTATCTCAGTTTCATAGATCTATGCCCATTACGGGTAGATCTAGGTTTTGGATGAAAATATGATGGTATTTGGTCATGATCTTCAAGTATATGTGATCCAGGGCAGGTTCTTGGATTATTGCCCCGATTTTCTTGTGAGTTATTCATTCATTGGGGTTTCTTTCAAAACCATCGAGGTAGGAGGATTCTTTCTCAACTCCAATTTGTATAACTGATTGTATTACTGCCAAATTGTATGTGTGGTGTTTAATTGATCCTAATTTGGTTATTGGTAACTTATTGGAAGCCTTCTAGAGTGAAGGTTGTGAAATTTGGAATATTGGGGATTTGGAATCAGTTCTATGGTTCATGGTTTTAAAATGTGAATTTTCAAAAGTGATTTTCTAGGATTTTTGGCTCATGATTGGGATTAGATGTTTTCAAAAAAATGGAATGTTTTATTGAAATTAAATGTTTCTTTGAAATTGGTTGTGCAATGGTTTTCAATAAAATTACAATTTTATTGAAATGGATTATTGTGGTAATGGATGAATTTGGCATAAATGGCGTTGGTGTGATTACATTATTAATAAGACCTTAGTAATGTAAAAGTACCATTGGGGTAAAAATTATATGACCCTTGGTCTGGGCTTTGTTTCATTGGGACACAAGGTCATTGGATGAGAGACCGCTCATGAGTATGGAACTGTCAAATGAAGCATGCATGTGTGGGTGTGTTGTAAACTATGGAATGGGTATGCCAAATTATAATAATAATGGGTTTTATGATTTGATTAGTTATTTTTCTGAAAAAATATCTTTCTAAAAATTGGTTTAATTTAGTTTCTTTTTGAATTGGATGCATACCGTTTTTGTAAGTTGTTTATAATTACTTAAAAAATATTTTGGAAAATTGTATTATATAAACTATTTTATATAAATGATGATAAATATTCGATCCTAGTGGTGTGATTAGGGAAGTCATTGGGTAAAAACTACTATGTTTAATTCTCACACTTACTTTGGAGCTTTGGTGCTTTTGCAGATGGTTTCATTTCGGATAGGGGAATAGGTATTGTTTCCCACGTTTTTGGCACTATCTCGTGATACTTGGGTTATTCGGTGATTATAGAGGTTGGATCTCATAGAGAATGGAGTCTCATGGTCTCTTGAGAGTCTTTAGTTGTTTATCCACTTTGTACTTTGATACTTTTTTGGTCTTCCATTGTAACACACTTTGAATTGGTTTTGATATACATGAAGTTGTTTAGTTGTATTACTTTTATTCATACGTCATGTATTGAATGGTTTGGTTATGGTTTGTTGGATTATTGGTTTATTGGATTATTTCTTAAAGGGTAGATTGTCCCCCACTTCTATTTTAAACACGTCAAAATTTATTTCCATCCTTTGGCATCTTGGAGATGTCACTTAAGGCCATGTGATGACTCATTGTACTCTAAAGAAAATTGGAATGAGAGGGTTATTACACTATAAGAGTGTCAAATGTTTCACACATAAACCACCAAAATAAAAAAAATCATGGAAAAAATCCTCCAAAATATGAATATTACATTCAAATTGACCATCAATATGAGGATGGTAGGCTATGCTGAAGAAAACTTGTGATCCCATAGAAATATGAAGACCCTAATAGAAACATGTTGTGGAATAATGATATCATTCTGAAATAATACTCTTTAGAACAAAATTCAGCCAAAACACATCACACACTTAAATATTTCACCAATAATCAATAGTTACGATCTTTCTGATAGGTAACATGTAGTCTGCCTTTATCAGTCGATCCAACATCGTACGTAAATCATCATTTTATTGGTTTCCGTTGGAATTGATTACATAAAATACATAGTGAAATCATCCCTTTTACAAAAAGGAATAATAAATGGAATAAAAATCATATCTATCCTCTAATGATCATCTTCCAACAACTAAAATGCGAAGCAACTATCCTCAAATCCTTTTCCCTCTTTTTCATTTCTTACCCACTAGTACTAACTATAGAGGTCATGATATATCTTTTTCCAACCAAGATGGACCGGCCATCTATAATCTTCAAACATCATCATCCTCTCCTCATGTAATCCCATAATAACCCATACTCATCCATTGAAAATCATAGAATTTACACTACCAAGAGACCATCCTATTTGTGTCTCCCCACCATATAATTTGTCTCTCATAACTGTTCCCTCAAGATATGATAACTTCCCATTCATCATCTGGTCCAAGATTATCAGTATAACTGATGTCAAAGTCATTTATACTCATCCCTAAAACTCCTAGACATATAGATGTTTGGCTCTAAACAGGTTTTATATTCTGTACTCATCACAAGACACTCATAAATCATTTATCTTTATTATTTGGATTAATAAATAGGAAATGACATTTCCCATTAATTTTTTTATAATTAAAAACAATTTCATAATACTATAGATACTCAAAAAACCACCTATGTTAAATTTTATGTCATGATAAGAAAATATTTACTTACATCTGTTTTTTACAATGTATACCACAAACCTATCACCCATGAGATATTGTCAGAAACATCTCACAGAATGTTCCACCATTGCTATCTCTAGATAATGAGTAGCGTAATTACTCTCAAGAAATAATTGTTACCTACATACAATAGATACCACTCAATCCTCCTACATTAGAACATACTTGGGAAAAACTACTTGCGTATCATAATAAACAGTATATAAATTAACCATAATAGGTCAAATTTTGACTGGTGATGAGGTTATCAAGAATTTTAGCACATGGGATGATATATTTAAGGCATCATACCAAACAAAATTCACACCTTTCATGGTTATCCATACATTAGTACTGAAAAATGGAATATATCATGGATAAATAATAGGAAATTACTATCAAAACCAATTGATTTTTTAATTTTTAAGATTATATTTAGGTTTTTCCAAGATACGATAGTTGTATATTTCTCTCTGTCCACTAACATTTCAAACTCTAATATGAAAAAGCCCATGATGTGATCATTATTAATCCAAAAAATACATTTGGTTATATTATCATTAGGTTAATGATCTATAAATGTAATTAAAATGATGTCAAGTTGTTGGGAATGATCATATTATTAAAGGGAGTTCACTAATATAAAATCGATAAATAACATAACAATCTGCTCCATAAAATTATGAACGACCATATTTATCATGTTCTTGAATATTTCTATTGCATTAGTTAACCCAAACGACATCAATAGGAATTCATACAGGTTATACCATCTTCAAAATCTATCTTGAGGTATGTTCTTTGGTATCACCCCTAATTAGTGGTAGCCTTATCTAAAATATATCTTGAAAATGACCTTATCACACCTCAACTGATCTAAAAGATCATAATCTTGTTGTATAAAATACCGTTTCTTGACTATCGTCTGGTTAAACATCCAACATTACACACGAAAATTCAAGAACCCATTATCATTTTTCTAAAAGTGAACTAGAGAACCCCAATGAGATATAACATTTCATATGAATCCTTTACATTCTAGACCATAAATCTAAAATTTCATATTTGAGGCTTTGATAGTGATATTATATAACATGGGATAGAAATTATATATACTACTAGAACCAAATCGATGATGAAATTGATCTCTCGGTTGTGCAGTAATACATATTACTCATTGGGAAAACAATTTGAGAGTACTGTACCAATAATGAAATGTTATCATTATTCTTTCAATCATTGTTTATTGTGTGATTGGAAATCTATGCAGTGGAAAAATTAAATATTCATTGAATTTGTGTTGCATTGCTTGCCTAAATATCACGCTCACCCGAGTGAGAATTACTTTCTCCTGTTGGAGATAATAAGATTTCTATCCTCTAATAACATTAAATGTGAACTTATTATATATCTAACATATCTATAGTAAGAATATTTTATAATCATATCATTTAAATCATTCATTATTGAAAATATAAATGCTAACCGATAATATTTTGAGAAAACATCTTTATTTTTTTTATATTCTCTGAACTCACACCCTAAATTGTGTTGATGGTCCATATTCCATAAAAAAATTTCCAAAACCAAGAAAAAATCATTTGAAATAGATAATAATTAAAAGAATTTGATTCTTCATATAAAATAATTAGTGGTAAAATGTATATGATACAAAAATCATAACTTGAATTGTAGACTATCATATATCCACGGTAGCCTAAAGAAGTCTGGATAACATGAAACTAACTTGTTCCTCTGCACTAAGAATCATTACTACTACCCTAATATATTTCCATTTCATTTTAATAATACAATGACCAAAGGGTAACATTTACCCTACCTCATATTGAATTTCTAGTATAACTCTAGCCACCAGCCTAAAGAGGGGTAGCTAAAACCTTTCCCAACTCAGGTGCTTGTTCCGATCTCCTAAAAAGTTCCTATAATGGAATTATAACAAGAAAACCTATGAATATAAGTCATTATATCATATATTTGACACATAACTATAGGGTAATGACACTATGGTCACATGTTTCAATAATTACCACACTTATATAACTAAAATGCAGCAAAGTCCTGATATGAATTTAAAATACCATTACTATTATTCCCACTAAAACCTTAGTAGAATACGTTATGGCCTCACACATTTCTAGTTTAGGAATATTTCCTAGTTCTCCCTACTAAAAATACTTTTTTGATGCTCTTGGACACTCTCATATTTTGTCCCATTATATGTTCATGATTCAGAACATCCTAAAAAATTCTATATAAAGAAATATTCACTGTTATCCTAATCTAATAATGAATACAATCATGAAAATTTATCACCTTGGAGATCCCATTAACTTAAAAATATGGGGAATAAAACTCTCGGATATTGTAAAATATCTCTTAGTCTAGCATTAGAATTCCATCATATGTTAGATTCATGAACTCTCAATCGTCTTCTTCCTTCAACTTCTAGGTATAAAAGTTTGTTAGAAATGGTGTCTTGGTTTTCTCACATAATAGATCATCTTACTTCCCAGATTTCTCTAAAAGTTCACAAAAATGCCTAGATGGTCCAGAAAGCATATATGCTTCAAGTATCACCCTATTATACTTAAGTGTCACAAGATGCTTAATGATTTTATGGACTGAATCAATCTATAACTCAGCTACCTAGGGGACTCACTCCACCATGAATATAGGTGGATAGTTCCACTAAAACACTGTCTTTTTCATAGACATAGATTCCATATAATGAACTATCTCAATTCCCAAGGAAACAAATAACCTCACAAATTTATAAAAAACCTAAAAATCTATTTGATTACCAGTAACTATAAGAAGTTACTATTTAATATAATGGGATTATGTTGATTCTAACTCTCATGATGCTCATGTCAAAGACAAATAGGATATAATTTTTCTACAAAATGAATATTTTAGAACATTATCTAACAAGAAGAACATCCTCAATAGGTAAATAAAATAGAAACTAATAAGTCATGGTATCTTTAAGCATTTATCAAAAGTTTTTTAGCAAGAAATTTCAATTCATTTCATTTCACAGTTAAAACAGATATCACATATCATATTCTACATAGGTATGTACGTATGTGAAATGAAAATAAATATGTACTTATATTATAAAATGAATATAAATATATCCCTATGATACTTTTATAATTCATGCATTAACATCTAGTGCAATATCATGACACACATACAAATCTCATGAAACAATAACATGACATAACTTTTGAATCACCCATGGTAAAATATCATCCAACTGTAACAATTATAAATCATAAACAATAATCCCCTCCCTTGGAACATGAATTTTTTATGCATGGGTTTGCTACTCCCATTCACAATCATATTACCATGTACCGAAACATCATACTCTCTTTTTTAGATATCCCATATAGTAATGAAAATGAATGAAATCATGATCCTTTGATACAACATTATAATGCCCCCATATTCTAAACACTCTCATGCAGAAGAAAGTATTTTTTATGAGACATCAAGCATGCCTTCCTATACCCCATAAGCTTCCTACTAGTAGTGAAGGAGAAAAATGTGTTGTGGTAATAATATACCAACTAATTTTAAGTGTCATTGAGGTATAAATAGACCATATAAATGACATAAATTAATGTATAGACGTAGTGGAGACCAAAAATAAAAGGAAACCTTAAAATCCAATAATGAATTAATTAATAATTTATGGATGCAAAAGATCTTAAATACATGTCATTCTATAATTAATTTATAAAAATACTAGATGACTCAAATAATGACTCATGTTCCTCATTCTAAAACCCCATGTCAATCCATCATTCAAAATCTTTCCCATCAAGTAAGAAACATTCTACAAAAAATCCACTTTCCTTATCCAAACATGAATCCATGAAATCTTCTTGTGTACCAAATGGAATCCCAATGAGTGTGTTATTATAACTCAATAGTCCAATATTACCATTTCTAAAAAAACATTTTTGATGAGAAGTGTATTAAATAATCTGATAAAATTGTGTATTAATTAATTCAATAATTAATAAAATACAAAAAAACCAACTTCAACTTCATGAAAAAAAATATTTGAGCATGTCTCTAAACCATTCAAACCACATCCTTATATCCATGATAGAATAATCTTCTTCATTATTATTTTTAAATGTATCTGTCATGTATCAAAACCATAAAAATAATAACCATAATCCTAGAATAATAAAAATATTCCAGTTCAAGATCCTATAATAGTTATAACATCTAGGTCAAGCCCTATAATAATTACATCATGGGACTAATCCAATCCTGCTAAAAATAAGAATTACAACATTAGAATGGACAAATCTGACTCAATATAATAATTACATAAGGAGACTAGTCTTATCCCACTTAATATCAGCATTGAAACATATAATTTTACACATTGTTGGTCCATGCCTGATACATTATAATTTTAGTACGGAACATAATATATGTCCTAATAGCTTGGATATTTAAACATCAAATCATAATCCTCAATGGTTAATAATGAGAATTACAATTTTTATTTCAACTATCATATCATTTATATCACAATTTATCAACAAAAAAAATAATTAGTAAGAAATATCAAAGGGATTATATATGAAGAAATAACCTATGGTTTCATGTTAATAAAAACACACATTTATCCACATTCCAATACAATTATATTCAAGATTTCCTCAACCATGAGTAGCCACAATTCATATCGAAATCAAGTTGAATCCGAAAGGCTCCAATGAATAATCCATTTCATTATTTAATTAATTCGAGTGTATATTTCATAGGTTTTATCATAATATTTCATGTACAATTAAATTATCAAAAAATAAGGTTATGACGTAGATCCCCTACCACTATCCGATGATCAAACAATACATCCAATAAAAATTATTTATGACACAGAAGTTGTCGAGGATTGAAATAATGATCCTAGATCAAAACTGACCAATTTGAAAACCAAAAAATGCACACAGTCAATACATTACCTCGCAATATCAGGATAAACAAGTAAGAGAACGAAAAACTAAACCAAAAAAACTTCCTAATTAATTAATGAATTATCTGGATGTAAAAAGTGTATATTAGAACTCTAAAGTCATATGGGTGGTGCCTTAGGGTCAATAGGAGAAGGCTAAATCGATTTAGAATAAATAATTAACCACAAAAATTACATTAAAATATAATGACATAGAATTACATTATGTGTACTATAGTTACACTTCACATATTTATTTTTATTAGTTTATGATGAAAAAAATCATCACCTCATCTAAATATTAAAAATACCCTAACATTAAATGATTTGAAACCTAGTTATACAGTTTGTACTTTTTTTTGATGGTTATTTATCAATTTTTTTTTGTAAAGAACCCGAACCCCGTATATAATATCTCAACATACCAAGAACCCATGATAACACATGACCCATTAATACCCATTCTCTATTAATTCAATGAAACACATTTATCTTTAAATATGTAATTTTTCCCAAAAAGGATCTTTGAATGGATCTTATTTGGTTTTATCATGTTTAATCACAACCTATGACTGAATTTATTCAAATGATAATTAATCATGATGAAACATGAAAACCAATTTTAAGAGATGATAGAAAAGTCACCTGAAATTTAAAATTAAACAAAAAAAACTCAAAGAGTCACATACCTAGAAAAGATTACATCTTATACCTACTATCATAGTATGGAATTAATAATAAAGAAAACTATTAAAATATGGTAAAACATTGGGTGGTAAATTCTATATTATTGCATGTTCACCATCATTTAGGGTCTTTAATATAAGAAAACATACTTAAGCATATAATATATTCTCCATTAATTAATTCGTCAATGAATGAGGGACTATCATTATTATTATTATAAACTTATCAACATATATTTTCACATATAAGAACTTATTTTTTACTATACATATGATTTTCCTCTAATAAATTTTTTCATTGAAAATTGTATTAATCGATGAAGTCATAAATACAAATGATATATTTACCTATGTATATGCCAACATGGAATTGATGATTTTAATATATTCCGTTTTTTATTTAATAATAAATAAATTTAATGTTATGGGATTATATGACACAATATATATTAATATTCATATAATTTAAAATATTTAGTTAT
This sequence comes from Viscum album, assembly GCA_963277665.1. NCBI lineage: Eukaryota > Viridiplantae > Streptophyta > Magnoliopsida > Santalales > Viscaceae > Viscum > Viscum album. Next base: position 1,274,855,308 of record OY728146.1, read on the forward strand.
ATTTAAATGTTGTCAAGTCATCAATGGATATACTACTAATACACTACTTCGATCCACTGTAAGGTAATTATTTTAATTTAATACCCTCTAAAAATATCCATGATCTACCAAAATTTTGTTGTATAAAATTTATATATAATATTTGCTCCAAAAATATTATGATATATAACATTACAATCACACAATCCTAGGAATATATAAAATGTGTACGATTTAAATCAATGACTGAGCACCTCAAAAGAGCATTCACATTTTTAATTCCAGTAAAATATTATTTCATTCCGAATTAATCTCATTATAGGTGAAGACAATAATAAAATAGGAAATGTTTTTACAATACCATGATAAACAAAGATAATATTAAACATTGAATATATTTTCTACTCAACCCATAATATCATATAATATATCATCCCATATTTGGATGACTTTACACATTTTAAAAAACAATATAAAGAATTAACATCATGTATCAAATAATTAAATATTAAAAACATTTAATATTGTTGATTATGAAACATGATTCTTACTACGATCCACAAATTGTTATTAATTTAATTGAAAAATATGGAATAAAATAATATTTCTATGATTAGTAATATAAAAATGGATCAAATATATCAATTAAATATCTAATTGATCAATTTCATGAAAATTATTATATCAGTAGTAACATAACATTTCACAGAAAAAATATCATAATGTTAATTCAACCATTGAAACGTTATTTTAGAGATATCATATTTTCTTTTATTGATTTTTGATCATCCAATGTCAAATTTTATTTTAAAATACAATATTTTCTTTTAAATAATTAATATTAAATTACGCAATTATGATTATATTTTACCTTGATAATAAATTTTATTATCTTTAGTTTATTGCCATTAATGGGAAAATTATCCTACATAATGATGAAAAGGATTATTCAAGCAACTAAAGGTGAACTATTTGATCTAATAAAATTTTTATTCTCTGTGTTTTGAATTAGAACATTCATACCTAATATTATCCTTGGTAAAACATTATAATAAAATTTTAATAACATAATCATCGTAAGATCAAAATTATAAAAAAATACTTTCATTATAGGTGAAATTATATGGGATCACATATCCCAATATTGATCAACATCAAAAACATAATTAACCCCGTAATTAATCTAAAACCTCGATACATCAATAAAAGTTATAAATTCAATAAAATATTATATTATTTGATTAATATATAATAAATTTTATATTAAATATTTTATACATTATCAGGATTTTAATGGATAATATGTACCTATATTAAGTTTTAGATTCTAATTTGAAAATATTTTAATACTTATTTGTTAAATATTAATTATTTATTATTTTAATATATAATAATTCTACATTTATTCTTTATTTTCGATGATATCAAATGAATAAAAATAACATGAAAATTGTGTTAAAAGAATAATATTCCTGAACTATATGGAATATTCAATTGACCATTCAAATAATATCACTAGATAACTTATATAATATTTAATGAAAATAATCATGATATTTTTATACGGAACCAACTTTATAAAGGTTCCATAACACTTAATATTAATTGTTGATAATTGAAGAGACAAGGATACATGGATTGTCTATGAGAGTGCAATGTAAAACAGTCTAATTCAACCCCACAAATGATACTAAAAAAGATTAATTGATCATGAAGTTCAAGTAACATCATGTTGCTGAAGTATGAGAAGTTTAATTATCGTAGAGTCTTATGTAAGGGTAGCAGTGATTATAATTTTCTATGTAATGATCATCAAAGTCCTGTGTAATAGTGAAAGGGTAATTTAAAGCACATTTTATGTGTATATTTCAATTTCTAATGCTTATATAAGGTAATTAATGTCGATACAGAATGTATCCACTCAGCTTATTAAAAATCATAGAGGAAACTAATGCCCTAAGAAGGATATATTATGTTTAAATTCTATAATTAAATTCACTTTAGAACATTAAAATTGAAATTTATGATTAATCATGTCTTTTGTGATTTTACCATAGAGGCCCATAACTATACCAATATTTAATTATTATCTTCTCAGTGTTACATTGGGGTTATGTTCATCTGTGATAAAGACTAATGAGAACATTTTCTATATATCATGGTCATCCCAATGTCTTAAATTCTACATCATGTTTCCATTAGGGATTAAATATAAATTCCAAAAGTAATAGTAGATTGAAATAAAATCAAAATCATTTAAATATATATGGATATAAAAAAATTTGGATGATTTTCCTCAGATAGATATAGGCATATCTCCTATAGGGTTATGATAATGTTAATGTGGAAAATGTTAATGAATATGGGTTATCAGAGGATCTGAATATGACGATAAAACTATTTAAATTGTTTCAATAAAAGTAAAATCAATATGAAATTTAATTTTATAAAATTACTAATGTTTCAAATTGGAAATATATGTAACTTTCATAGAAACTGATGCTAATGAAAGAAAGGTTCCATGAATCTCTATAAGTCATGAGCCGTTAACAAAATATATGAGTATTTTCCGTAACTCTTTGTAATACATTGGATGCTTTATTGTTATTGTGTTCATTTCTGTTTGCTTTAATATTGTAATAATGGTACACTAGTTAATCACTAGTTGAGAAGATGAAAATTCCCCCATTCTATGTCATTGAATTTTGTTCTTTAATACATAATATTTCCTATAAAAATGTCTAGATGTTTTTTATTTATCAATCCCTCAATTGATTCTTTGAAAAGTTTCTTTTCACTACCTCTTTATTGATTAATGTATTTCAACACACATCCATCTTTTATTCACTCAACTACATTTATATTGAAAAATGGGTTGGTATGGGTATGAATTGAGAAATATTGTAACAACCCAGGTATTTATATAATCATATATATTATTATTATTGTATTACATATTTATATTCATTATGTTTCGTAATTATTAAAATAAATAATTAATTGTATGTTATTTTAGTTAAAACATTAATTTCATAATTATATAATATTAATTTTACAAATCTAATTTATTTTTTGAATTTATAATATTGATATTACCTTAGTATTAATTTTTTATAATTTTCTCACAGAGCTTAATTTGGGTAAACTGTATAAAATAAATTGTTTTTAAAATATGATATTTTTTTGACATCAAAAATAATAATTATGGTGTAAAATATATTTAATTTAATGAAATACTAAAATAAGATTTTATATATAAGGGGCCAGCCTTAAAATATTACATAATCTTGAATTAAATGAATAATTTACATTGAGGATATTTTCATGTTTAGAGTTTTAGAGAATTTGGACATAGCATATTACATTACATCTCAAATATTACAATTTAGACTCTTATACTCAGTATCCATTTTTTATAAAATAAAAACTGAAAAAAGATTCCTTTCTAGTTCAATATTTTAGACATCATTACATTTCCTTGGTCTGATCTTTGACCCTATTCATCACTATGTCCTATGAAAAACAATTCAAAAAATAAACATAGGATGAGCAAAAAAAGCTAATTAAGGGATATGAAAAGAAGAAAAAATGTTAGTTTTTAAAAATAACAAGATACAATGAATACATTATAATAAGTAATACTTTTCACCTTTATAAAGTATTAAATACTCTTGTCTGAATATAAGATCATTTCTTACCCTTTTTTAACCAAAAGATTACAATAAACCCTATAAAAAGAACACATAACATATAACGGGAACATGGGATATAAACACACTTAAATGGAATAAACATACAGTCAACCTCAACACATATTACTAAATGGAATATCCATATGAACAACTCCCATACGCAATACAATTGAGGTTATAATTTAACCACTCGTCCAGGTTTATCACGGCACCACTCGTCATTTGGTTTATCACATTACCACCCATCAAATGTCCAAGTACCATTAGAAGATCATAAGACATAAAATATTGCATCTCAAAAATAACATTTCATTTGCAATCAGAAGAAATCATTTCATAATATTGAAATAATAAATCAATTTCAAACATTATTTTCATTACCAAAAAACCCCAAAATAGAATTAGATGTTTCTTTTTAATTTTATAAACATTAAGGCTTCTAGAGGAAGCCAACTAACAATTATGGTGGTGGAGAGGTCATTGTCGCCGCAAATATTAAAAACATTCCTTTTGTTGTTTAGTAAAATACTTAGTAGATAAATATTCCCTTTAAATGAAATAAAAATTCAATGGTGTTTATACACTATGTAAAATAATGTCATGTATAATGAAAAATATGCCTCAATGAAAGGAGATTGAGATGAATTTCCTTACAAAGATCATTTTGCAGATAAAATAGATCAATTATGTGTATTAAATATAAGTACACATAATGAAGGTATAAATAAAAGATAGGATTTAAATGTTATATCTCACATAATCATAGCACGACATAATCAAAAAGTATAAGTTTATCACAAAGAACAGAAATTGGTTTAAGAAGTTCCCTTACCTCCTGTCCGACTTGAATTTTTTCCTTATTTAATCTCCTAAAAAATAAACTAATGTTAATTTATACTTGATTCATAATTGTTTTCACGTTTATTATTCATTTTATATCAATTAATACAACGTTATAAACATTACAAAATTAGTTAAGTTAATAATTGTCAATTTTTTGATATTTGGTACTTGACTCAAAAATGAACTTCTTATAATTACATGATGTCCATGTGGTAAAAATTAAACTATATCTATAATTGTATTAATGATTTAGATATCATATTAATCATAAATATCCATTATATATATATATATTTATAATGGTACACAATATTTAAAGTTATGAAATAAAATGCACCATTCATGGAGACGGTATGTTGTACGAATGTAAGAACACTAGATAAATTTCTATTTGTTATTTTAATGGAATGAAAACATAATGATAAATAGGTATATAAAAATTATAGTATAACAACATATATAATTTTTTTAACTCCATCCTTTATATGATCCACATATGGCATGAACAAGTCATATCACTTTGAGGGGGCGGTAGTCTGCACTTCATCAAAAGAATTTATCGTGTTTACCCATTATGAAAACCATAAAGGTATGATATAAATTAAAAATACATAAGCATTAAAACAATATGAATATAATATATATCACATATAAATACATTGTGATCATAATGTCCACCATGAGATGCGGTTGGCGATAATTGAACAATCATCGTTTCGTGAGGAAGTAGTTCACAGTCCAGAGAAATAGTATGTTCTTTACCCATTAGATGGAGGTGTGTGTAAGTGTAGTTCAAATAATTCTCATAACAACAACCTAGTATATTTTGGATTCTGTTTTTCTTATAAAATAAATGAATAAAAATTGATTAGGTGTTGGAGAGGGAAGACAAAACAGATAAAGATAAGAAAAGACATTACCTTTAAATCGGGTTACTCCCTTCGGTTTGAACCAAAAGGATTTATTGAAGTGCCTTATGCAAAAGTTAAGTCTTCTAGGTGGAATAGAGGGATGTATAAAGATTAATTGGGTAACGTTTGGAAGATACTAGGGGCTTGATATGTGTGAGTAATGAGTTATAGATGAGGGATTTTTATAAGGGGGAGGAGGGTCTCTTTAGAATAGTATGAAAATATAAATTTATTATATAATAATTTTCATTTTATAAAGGTCAAAAACTCATTAATGTTTATGATAAGATGACTCATTTTAGAAATAAAATCATCCAAAAATAATTGGATAGGATTTGTATATTGTTTTATTATTTATAATCTTATTTATTTAAATCATTCATTAATGAGGTAAACACTGCATCATTATTGTGTCAGAAAGTAATCAATTTATTTGATGACTAAAAATTATAAAAAAAATAACACGATTTAGAAAAAAAATTATTTTTATCATTAATATTTATATTCTAGGAGATAACCTATATTACCCATTGTAAAAATTGATTTAATAAAAGATATATGTTTATGTAATTTTTGTCATAACTTTAAATTAATTAATATAAATTGTCATTATCACTCTTAAGTGGCTCTAGGGGTCAAAAAATAGAGCAAAGGATTACCATGGTCCTAAATTTTTCAACCAACAGGATTATGACACATGTTATGGTAATTTTATGTGATTGTAATATTATTTTTACCTTGAATTTCACAATTTACCTTTAACTGCAGTAAATAAAAGTAAAAAGTTATTATTTACCAAAAAGTATTTTCATCTTATTGAACCACATTTTACTTACCAATTACAACCATGTATGTCATATTTTTGAAATTTAATTCACAAAAGTGGTAAATTTTCAGTTTAATGAAAAAATCAGTTTTTTAACTACTACTCAGTGTTTTGACTATTATTCAAAAATTGATGTTTTTCAGAAAAATTCCATAAATTAAAACTAATATATATTTGATATTCTTAGTTAAAAAATTATTTTTATTTTTAAAAAAAACATTGATTTATCATTAATTAATTTAAAATCAATTCCAGCTCTTAAAACAAAAACCGTGCTTTTAAGAAATAATAATTATCAAAATATTGACAATTGTTTATGTCCAATTTTAAAGTAAATGTACATCCAATGAACTAAATTGGATTAAATGGTAAAAATATAATCTAATTAAACTTTAAAAACAATTTAAAAATATAATATATCTATATAAAAAATTATATTATATTGCTATTTTGAATTAAAATAAAGTATTTTTCACTATTCATTAAATAAATGAATTTTATCAGAAAAATAACAATGAATTACCCAAATTAAATTTTGACATCCAAATTCTGAAGAACAAATTTGTTTCAAATAGAATATATAATAGTAAAAAAATAGATTTAAAGAGGGTTCACCATCAAAAGGTGGAAAATCGACCTTTTAATGAATATTAGGATTTTTATTCTTAAAATTATATTCATTCAAGTTTTAAGCCTCTAACATTTAGTGGATAATTGTAAAAACATTTAACAAACATGTATAATAATATTGTAGTTTTTTCTATTCATTCTCACCCTTACAAAGACTAGGCGTTAACTACCAATTAAAAGAATATTACGTTATTATTTTTCAGTATGACCCAAAGTTGTGTGCATCATCAGATTTCAATGAAACCCATTGTTTTGTATCAGGAATGCTATAGAACATAGAATCCCTTTTAAATTAAAATTTATTTTTAAATAACAAAAATTAATAAATATGAAAAATTATTATTCTTCTTTTACTTGGGATGTTACATTGTAAGCAAATAATTGTATATATGCAATTTAGATCATGTATGGTATAATTTATTTCATAATAAATGTAAATTTTTTTGTTAAAGATAATGTAGTGCTTGTGAAGCATTAGAAATGTGAAATTTGGTTCCTTATAAATAATAATTGAGTGGTAAATATTATTTTCATAACTTTTTTTTATTAATTATTATGTATTAATTATATTTGGATGTTAATTTTTAATTTTAGAGCTAAATTGAAAATGTCTTACCAAAATGCATGTTCTATGGTTGTACAATGCAAGAGAACAAAAAATAAAAAATTTAATAAGTTGTATTGATATGTTTATGAGTGAATATACTTAATGAAAAAATATAGAATAATATTTTGAACTTAATTAAAGTAAATTTATTATAGTGTTTTATTTTTAATTTTTATATCTAAAATAATAAATATTTATGAACATGAAACACTAATGTGGTTTATGTGAAATTATAATAAATAAAAATAAAATGTTTTTATTTAAAATTACGAATATTACTAAATAACCCATATTATTTAGAAATCAAATTATGTAATAATTTTTCAACCATTACTCGTTTTTTTTAATGTGTGACATTTTTGACCAACAAAAATGAATTTAAGGCCTTACTATTATGTTATTATAATGTTAGTCAAGATGTTGACACTATAAATTTTAGTTTTTATAATATTTAAATTTATATATTCCAATATTCTTTTCTAAAAAGTAAATAATTTTTAGAAATATAAAAAAAACATAATGATATTTTAATTTTCATTTTGGGGAATATATATATATATATCTTAAGTGATTGGAAAATAAATATGTAGTAATTATTTAATGAATTAATAAATTAAAATAATAAATTAAAAATAATAAAATAAATATAATTTATTATTTTAATGATAATTCATGATTTACATAGGTGAATATTATAGGTCTATCGTATAACAAAAAAATTATTTAAATGTGAATATTTTGTATGTGTTTAATATCTTAATTATGAATAGTGTTTAATATGAAAAAAAACTTAATTTTCTTGAATATAAAATTTAATTAAATTATTTAAAAATAATAAAAAATTAAAAATGAAAAAATGTTAATATTACTTTGGAAATGTGATATCTTGTGGGTTTTAACCATTTTGGAATACTTTAACCCTACATTAGACTTATTATATTTTAATATATTAGGTAATTTTTAATTTTACCCTAATATAATTTATAAAAGGAGATACATCTAATCATAATCATTCATCACCATGAGCCTTCAATATCGACCATACATAAAAAAATTATCTCCTTCAATTTTTTATCCAAATATTATAGGTCTTAGTTTAGGCTAAACACCATATTTTGGGGTCCTCAGGTAATGAAAAAAGTGAATTTTTGAAGAAAATGAAGACAAAAAAACATATTTAATGACTTTATATCAAGATAAAGAGATTATTTAGAAAGTGTTATTTTTATAATATAAATTTAAATTTTCGTGGAAAATATTTTTTTCATTATTGAATGTATATATGTACATCATCTATAATTTTTAGTAACATATCATGATCTTGTATGATGTCATCTCTTCTAATGTTTATGTCTCCATAAATAAAATTTCATATTGAAAGGTGTATTTCTCCCAAATATCATGATTTTTTGGAAAAATGAGATTTCTTCAATCTGAGTAGTATTAAAATTATTTTATACTATGAACATAATATATTTCATATTATAAAACATAATAGTAGTTTGTGAAATAGAAAAGGTCTTCAAAAATGAATTTTTAAAATTGGACATTTGTGTATCATATGAGATGATAACGTATGGTGTAAACCCATGTTATTAAGGGGATGATTCTCTACAAGTGATACTTCTATTGGCCACTTTGATTTCATAAGATCTACAAAGAATCATTTTTATCCAAAATGTGTAATTATTATCAATTTTTTTTGAAGGATAAATCCATGTGTTTTTCAATGATGATTTTAAAATGGATTTTTAAATTGATATGTATTTTATATGTTTTCAAAATAGTTTTATTATAAATTTTAATGATATAAAATATTGATAAATTATATAAAACGATTTCATTTTGATATAAAATGTTTTTTAATTATTTTTCAGAGTATTTAAATTTGATTTTATCATTGTTTTTAAAATCCATTACTGAGAAAAATAATTTTATCACTCATGTTTGATAATTAATTTTTTACAAGTTCAACAGAAATTATCTGAAGGAATTTTCATCACATATGGAGTTAGAGAACCTGATGACTTTTAGTTGTTTTATTATATTTTAATGCATTGTGGATAATTTTTAGGGTAATTGTATATTATTCAAAACCTAGACTGGAAAATGAAATCTGATATATAAAGTACATTGTATTTTTTCATAATATTTTATTAGAAAATATATATCATGTGTTAGTTACAATATATGGAAGTGTGGGTTTGGGGATTTACATTTGGTTTTAGAGGAATGTTCTAGAAAAAGAAATCTGATATATAAAGTACACTGTATTTTTTTCAGAATTATAAGTAGAATGAAAAAAAATTAGGCCCTAATTCAATTAATGGGTGAGAATTTTACAACCCACATATTTATGGAATCATTTTTAATAGTATTCTTGAACTAAATAGTTATATTAATTATGTCATGTTGTTCTTAGGATAAATAATTTATCATATGGTTACATATTTAAAATATGAATTTATTAATTATAAAAATTTAATTTGAATAAATTATTATCATTTTTGAATTAATCATAATGAACTTCTCTTAGTATGAATTTTTTTAATTTTCTCCAATAGTTAATCTTTTGGTTAATAATAAATAATATAGTATTTTTAGAAAATATTTTATATTTTTGATACATCTGAAGATATAATCATGATGTAATATTTCTTAAATATATTGAGTGGCTATGTTATTATTTTATAATATTAATATTTTATATAAATAATTTAGAACAAGTATGTTATAATTTGCTTCATGATATGTTAAAAAAAATTTCCTAGCAGATGCAGGGCCTATGCATCATTGGAAATGTCAAATTTTGGTGCCTATGAATAAAAATTGTGTGATAAAAAAATTGCATAATTTTTTTAAATTTTTTTATGTATTATTGTTGATTTAATGTTAATTTCTACATTTATAGTTATATAACATATATCTTATTAAAATGTTTTTGAAATTATTGAACAAGGCTATAAAATACAAGATAACAATTTTATGAAGTTTTCTTGATTTCTATATGAGTGAATATACATAATGAATGATTATATAATTTTATATAAAACAAAAATAAATTTTATGGTATTATTTTATTTTTATTTTTTTATATTAAATAATTAACATTAATTCATGTGAAACACATATGATTGTTTTTGCAATTATAAAGAAAATATATAAATTTTTATTAATTAAAATTCAAATAATTATTCCATGAATAAAATGTTTAATAAATAATTTTTTATAATAATTTTTCAACCATTCTCTCTATTGGATTTGAATTTGTGACATTTTGGACCCACAAGAATCCCTTTAAAAATTTTAGAATATTTATTTTAATGTAATTCGGGTTGTTCCAATTTTATATTTTTGTTTGAATAATATTTTAATTTATGGATTCTCAAAAGTTTAATAAAAAAATAAATATTTTTTTGAAATATAATAAAACAAAATTTAAACGAAATTTTATTTTAAATTTCTCGGGAAAAAATAAATTTTTTAATGGCTTGCACAATAATGATGATGCAATAATTAATTAAAAAATTAATCAAACGAATGAAATTAAAAATAATAAAATAAATATAATTTAATACTTTTAAGATAATTCATGAATTTTGTAGATGAACATGAAAGGTATATAATATAATAAAAAAAATATTTGAATATGAATATTTTTTTATGTTTTTATACTCATAATTATTAATAGTGTTTGATTTCAAAAAAAAATTCTAGGATTATAATAATTATTTCATTTTTTAAATCTCAAAATATTAAAAAATGAAAAAAATGATAATATTATTTCAGTAATGTGATATCATTTGAGTTTTATCCATTCTGTAAGGATTTAACCCTACATTAGACTTATAATATTTTAATATTTTATGTAATTACTAATTTTCTCCTCACCTCAATTATAAAATAAGACTCATCTCATCACAAACATTTCAATTCCATGATCCTTCATTCCTGAACACAAACAACCCAATTATTTTAAATAATTATATATCCATCTTCTATATGGATTAGTTTCTGATAAGCACCATTTTTATGGTCTTAAGGTGTTATGAAAATAATATTTCTGAAGAAGAGAAAGATAAAGAAACATCTATCATGAGTCAAAGTCAATGTAATGGTATTATATTTAAAGTGTAATTTTTATAATATGATTTTACATTTTCACGAAAAATATTTCTCTTCCATTCATGAATTTAGATAATGTTATCGTCTATAATTTTTTGTGATGCATCGTGAACTTCTATACAATCATCTATTTTAATATTTATTTCTTCATAAATATAATTTCATCTTCAAAGGTTTATCTCTCAAGAACAAATTTAGTTTTAAGAAAATTTAGATTTTTTCATCATGAGAAGTAATTAAATTATTTTCTTCAATAAATATAATTTATTTCGGATTATTAAAGATTTTTAGTGGGTTATTAATGCGAAAGTAATGTCATCTACAATTTTTTCTCAATATTCAGCAGCAGGTTATCATATGAGATAATAAGGTATGTGGAGTGAATACATGACCTTAATTGGATGATGACCTACGAGTGATTCTACTGGTGTCCATATTTTTTTTCATGAGATTAGTCATATATCATTTTAATCCAAACAGTGTTATTATTTTCAAATTATTTTCATGGAGAAATCTATGTGTGTTTCAAGGATGATTTTAAAATGTGTTTTCAAAATGATAATTATTTTAATGGTTTTGAAAAGTGTTTTCTTATGAATTTTTATGAAATACCATGTTTATAAGTTATATTCATTTTTTTAGTTTGATATAAAATGTTTTTCTCAAATATATTTCAATGTTTTTACAACGATTTTAATGTTGTTTTTAGAACCCCTTATTGACCAAAATAATTTCTCACACCATGATCGAAAATTTATTTTCCATGGGTCTAAAAGAAATTATCTAAAGGTGTTATCTTCCCTTACAGAGTTATAAAACCTGATTTTTTAGTGTTTTTATGAATTTTTCATAATTTTTCATAATTTTTACTGTAATTGACTATTCTCCAAATCCTAGACTAGAAATGTTCCTCTATTTTATAATGTATTTCATTTTTTTCTGTAATATTTTATTAAATGAAATTGAAAACATTTGATTGTCAGTGAACTTGGAAGCACTAGTTCACGAGTTTACATATATGATCACATGGGTATGGTTGGTTAGAAGATATAGTAAATATTTAATCCATTATTTAGAAAAAACCAACTTGTTGAGTGTAATAAATGAAAAAAATATTAGAATATAGAATGATTTAATTGAATAATTATTCAATAGTATATTGGGTGAATAGACTAAAATTAGGCCAATTTATTACAAATATAAGATTAAACCGATATAATCAATCATTGAATATACACTCCAATATCATTAATCATATGAATAAAAAACTAAAAATATCTTATGATCTAGATAAAACATATGTCCCATTATTTCTGAATAAAAATAGGTTTTATAAATTTGTTTTATCAGGGCCCCATGACATGCCTCCCATAAATATGAATCATTTTTAGGTGGTCTGTGTTATCTTATTATTTTATTAAATTATTTAAATTCATTGAATGATATAATTAATATCTTACAAATAGTTTTGATACACATATTATGAAAATAAACATGAGTAATTTTGGAGCATAATAATCACATGGGTTGTGGAATTAATTTTTATCTTAATTAAAATGACTAACTATACATAAAAAATTAAATTTATCCCATTAGATGCTAGTATGTATTAAAAATATGGATGAAATTATTCTTAAAATTTAATAGGAACATGAGATAATTATATTCGCCCACTATTAATAATATTTAATCAAATTTAATAACTAAAAACCCAAGATGGAATCATCCATAGAACTAGAATGATCTGATTCTAAACAAAAATTCACGGTTTATTAGGAAAGCATCCAAACCATTACTTAGGATAGATTTGGTTTGTTTTTAATAAATTATACAATAGTTTATATTTGAAATAAATGGTTAGTTGGATTTTTACCCCATTCTCTATCGATGGATCTATCGTGGGGTGGCTCTTAATCCTTCATCGTTGAGATATCACCATGTGGGATTAACTATATATGTTATTTCCCTAGAAATATTTCAGAAAATTAAGAAATAATCAGATAAGGATTGATATATATAAAATAAAACAAGTAAGTATAGTAACCGTTTAGGTTTTCTAGGAAAAATATGTGATGTTTTAAATATTATGACAATAATCTTACTATAATAATCAAAATAAATTTGTTTTATTTTTCCCAATATTGATGGAAAATTACTAGAACTGTCTGAATACATCCTTTAATAGAGAACTATTATACATTTACATTGTTGAATATAGAGACATGATCATTAATATATCCTAAAATTATTTTAATATATCTAAAAAATAAATAAAAAATAAAAAAATTCATGATGAAATAGTTATTAAAATTCTTGATTTAAAAATGTAATCAGATAACTAATCTATAATATGAAATATATAGTTTTGAATAATTACCTAGAAACCACAGCTTTTAAATATCTACTATATTTCTAGCTTTGTCTCTCCTCAGATAATTACACTAATTGATCCCTTAATGATTATAGAACTCAAATATGTGATGATATATTCCAAAATCCTTACTTTTTTAAACTATCATACATTTACAGATTTAGATAATATTTATGTATCCAATATAGTGCTTGGAACCATCATTCGGAAGGAACGAATTTCTATTAGAGTATCTAAGAAATATTCAATCTACAACCATTTAAAAGAAGTGTATTCCAACCCTATACAAGTTATAAAAAATGACATAATAAATATAAACAGTTATAAAACTAATTGAACAACTATTTTAGTGTCAAATTACATAGAGAACTACTTTCAACACTCATTGATATTCACTAGACAATATTTAATTACTGTAAAAACGTATCATGATAATATCATTGACAATAAAAATCATGGTCTATGAAATCATCCCAATAAGTCAATCCATAATCTGAAATGCAATGTAACATTAATAGGAATCAACGAATAATTATTATCTCATGCTGAATTTATAAGTGGGATTCCAACTAAACTTGATGTCTTATTTAATAAAATATAATTATTAGAAGAAGAAAATGTGGAAAAACACAAAATTATGAAGGATAATAGAAAATTTAGGGCTGAAGAGATACTATATAACCATATTCCCTTTCACCACAATAATAAAACAACCCGTGAAAAAAATATAATTTTTTTTTAAAAATTATCATAGATATATTCAAAATGTTAGTGATCAATATAACATTGATGGAATCCATCTAATAAATCCAAAGGATTGTATTTTTTATTAATAAAATATTCACTCTCAAGGAGAGATTTCAAGGATGAGAAAATGTAAATATATTTAGAACTATATATCCCTATTATAGCATAACGTTTCATTAGAAATAATAGTATACTTAAGTATTCACTATATAATGAGCTATATATTAAATAAAATTTTCATATTCATTATATGATTTTAGATAATCAATTAATTTAATTACTCACTCTGTTTACTAATCATTTTAAGTATGGGATATCAAACTCACATGATTTGTTGTATAACAGGCTAATTAAAACACAACATATCCTATTAGGGTTCATGGGGATATGCTGGAAAGTATGAAAATAATTTATTTTCGATGTTTCCTTATATATTATTTAAACAGATGAAGATATGGGAAAATTAATCCCCCTATCACATTTGACAAGAAAATAGATAATACTAATAAGACAATATTAAATGTTAATGAATCCCAAATAAATAAATTTATAAAAATAGTTACTAATCTATAAATTTCAAGATACAATGAATTATTCTTCAAATTAGAAATATGTGTTTATATTGAACTATTTTGACTTAAAATATTATACTATGGGAAATATTTGGAAACACAAAATTTAATAGATTAAATAGAATCTATAAATAAACATGATATGTAATCTAATTTATCTATTAAATAGTGTATATAAGTAGATGACTCTTATTATAATTATTTTCTCAAAGAATACTGTATAAATTATATGTACATTGGAATGTATCTAGCTTGGATAAAACATTGCTAAAAAATTAATTATAAAAACCAACTAAAATGGTAATAATGGTTCATACTTCCAACATAAATTATGTTTTGCCTAATAAAAATATGAAAATAAAAATATTAATTTAAAATAATTAAAAACCCCCCAATGTGAATCCTGCTCTATAAATACTAAAAAATGATAGAGAAATATGATAGAGCTAAAGAGAAAATATAGGAATTTATCTTTGAAAATTCCTTCAAAAAAATTTCTTAAAAATTTCTTTCAACCCATATGAATTCGATAAATATAATCTTACCAAACGTGATGAATTTTATTAAATATATGAATAGGTACCATTACTAGTTGGAATCACATGCCCCATTAAATACTATAAATAGTTGTGACATACACAAATATTCCTATATAATATTTTATAAGAAATTATACAAAAATTATAAAAATGAATTTGTACCCATAATTGTTCATTATTATTGGAATGATATCATTGATTGTAGTAAAAAATAACCTGACCACAAACTAACAATTACCAAATCACTTTTTAGATCAATGGTTATAAATGAGGGATAATAAATAACAATATAATTTCATTCATGGCTATTTAAGCTATTTATATTTTCATATGTGTCCTACCAATGTGGAAGATATAAAATTCACATATCCATTTGTTATGTTTTTTAATGGAGGATTCTATTTTTATTTTTAATTCACTTTTTCTCATTCAATGATATATTGTATAAATCATTTATATCCTTACTGAGAGATTATTAATGTTATTAATCGATGATTTTACTATTTATCAAATGTTTTTTCCTTATAGCCCTGAATATGTGGAAAACAATTAATGAATTTCCTGGAGAAAATGTTCTTTTTTAACTATAACAAATTTCATTTCAGGGTATGGAACAAAATTTTTTTAGACACATAGTTTATAATTATGGAATTATTATGGATAAGGCCAAAATTTTCATCACATATACACTATCGTGCCACACTACTATGATACATAATATATCTTTCAAAGGAAATGTTTTATATTATAAGAGGATTGTTAAATATGTTATCAAGATTTCATTCCTTCATCTAAACTTATCATAATGGATACTAATATTTTTCATGTTTCATTCATGATATATTTTTATATGTTATATTAAGGTATGACCACAATTCCCATTTTGTGTCCAATTTACATAAAGGAATCGTTAAAAAAAATCTTAATGATTTAAAAACATATATTGGCACTTTAAAATATTTGAAAATTAATATATGCACACTAGTAATAACATAACCTTCATAGAACATTGGAATAATAAAAAAATAACATAATAGTAGAGATTTATTTTTTATATATTTTTCATTTTGTTAAAATAAATGATAACATATCTGTTATGAATAAAAATAAATATGTATCCAAACAATGATGGCTATATAGATTTTTTAATTTATGTTGATGAAATTACAATGTTATTATGTTCAGTTTTTCATTTGTAATATATTTTCAGGCATATCATGGATAAGAAATACTATGAAAATAATTTGGTATATCACATGTATAGATTTCCTCGTATTGAATATGGATAACCACACACTAAAAAAATATACATGACTACATTGCTAGTGAGGAATTGTGCCATGTCACCTAGGTTTTTTAGTATATTGATCTAGTGTGTTTTTATACTAAATAAAACCATTATAATATCATTTTATTACATATTTTATGTCTGGGATAATCTATTTTTTTGAATTTTTTATGTGTATGTAATAAGAAGATGAATCCATAAGGAACTATTTATCGTAATGACATAATTTTTTAATTACATTTCATATGGGGTAAATTTATACCTTATATAGTTTTATATATAATGCACGATGTTTCATTAATTCATAAATTATTATTCAAGAACTCACAATAATTATTTAATGTGTAATCCAAATATGAACTTACTAGTAGAGATTCCAGAAGGGAATTAATGACTAATAAACCTTATTTTTTATGAAATATGTGATTTATTGGGAATATATTTCTTGGTTTAATATCTTATAAAATTTCATTTCTCGTTTATATTATTAGAAGTGGACTATGTTGCAATGTGACCTTATATAAAATCCACACAAAATATTGATTCAAATTTTATAATGGTATTTATAATATGAATTATTCTTATATATTTAGTATTCATCAATCCATAATCATTACCTAGGGAAATCCAATTTTTAAAATAAACATGGGATTCATTATAATGAAAATTATAGTACACAATTACATCTCAATCACATGTCTCTCATTCAAAAACCATCCCTATGAAGTGTTTAGTAGGGATATTAAGTGGATTCTAATGATTATAGTGATACCTACTAGATATGAATGGATAAAGAATTTTTAACGGAACTTTTTTCATAAAAACTACCTAAAAAACCTCTATAAATATTCCCTTATATAATTTTTTTTAGAAATCATTCTCACAAGATTTTAGTGACGCAAAAAATTTTGTTCAGGATATTAAAAGACGAATCCTAGTAATATGAATGTAAAAATAGAAGTGGTAGATAAAATTACCAAATTGAAATTATATTGAGGGAAGTATACAATAATACATTTATGTATAAAGAAGATGTTATTTTTTCCATGAAATACACATCTCGAAAATAAAAATTGAAATTCGACTTAATGAATTATTATTCTCAAGAATAAGACATATTCCATTAAAAAATATATAAAGTTAACTAGATAATATATTATAAGTAATACATTTCATATTGGTGAAATTGAGACTCATAATGAAATCATAAAGAATAACTTTGAAGTGAATTTCTATAAAAAAAATTAGTTAGTCGAAATTAGGAATTAATGAATGGGTGATTCCATAATATTTTATTATTCCAATTACTAATGTACTAAATTTTTGAAAATTAACCATATATTATTTTGGATATAAACTCCTTAAAACAATATTTCCATGATAAATAAATGATGTAATTAACTATAATTCTTATTATAATATGTGTGGGGAAGAATGTTTAGGTAAATATGATATAAATAACTTCTCTACATTCTATTGGTCTTTTTTATGTTTCTTCACAATACCATAAAATAAATGAATGAATGTAAAATTCTAATTTTTTGTATTTCTAAATAAAAAAAATTTATGTTATGTTTGGGATTATATTTAGATAGTAATAGTTTATATGAATTTCTTCATCCCTTATAAAAATACCTTAATATATTAGAGGGTGTTTTTTTCTTAGGAAATAACAATATATATTGGAATTATGATTAAATTTATCTAATATTTTCATGGAGATTTATCCTTGAAATAAATAAAATGAGTGGGATTCAATTTTTTCTAAATAAAATTATAACATGAGAAAAATGGAAACTAGATCCTAATTAAATGTATCATGGAATTTTTGATAGCCAAAACATCTATGAGACATCTTCAAATTTATTTAATTATTTCATTTGAAACAATAATAAATGATAACATTGGTATCACAAAATTAATATCACTTCCATTAACTAATAGGTGTGTCTGGAAATAAAATCCCTTAGTAAATCCAACATCATCATTATAAATAAAAGGCATAGCAAATTTAATTTTTTTTAATTGTTAAAAATATAATCATTTAAGCGTGGAGGATATTGACCCAAATTGTTTTACAATAAATTAAAATAAAAAATATCATTTATGTTTAATTAAGGAATTATATAATATAAAATTGGTATAAAGAACATAGGAAGGATGGAAAAATATATATTCAATTTGTTAAAATTATTAATCGAAAGCAATATTCACATTCAAATTATAGAAACGAAATATTAAATAAATTAAGTGAAGGTAAAATATTATTTCTTATAGGAAACAATGGTATTCATATAATATATGAAAATTGATTTTATCCTTTATTATTAGTGTTTATAATTGTAAATAGAGATATTACTTTGAAATAATTTAATTCTTTTTTTTCATGGTGATAAATATTAAATAATTATAGGAGTACTGTTGGGTAATGATTATAAATTTTTATCTTTATTTTACAAACAATTGAGTCAAAATTTATATAAAACTCATATAAATCACTCAAATTCATCATTTCTATAAAATATGGAATTATTATTTAAATATAAAAAAAATTTCATTACCTATTTTACTAATTCCTTGGATTTTATTAGAAAATTCATTACAATATTGTATTTTAGAAACATTTTTATTGTATTCTTTGTGTATTCTTATGTTTTTAATTAATTTTGATATTAATATTTAATAAAGGTACATTGTGATTTGAGTTTCAATTATATATTTTGAAGATTTAAAAATATAAAATGTTGGTGAGGTTGATACCACACATTAACTAGTTACAATTTTCAATATATAACAATAATTAAATCTTACGCTATAATAGATCAAAGATACTACAAATCCTCAAGAAACTATATGGCTCCAACTATTATGTGAATCTTTATTATCACTATAACTCAATTGACCACAACTGAAGCGACTGTGATCTATGGATCGACCTTCAGACATCCAAGAAACATAACCAAACACACCACACACAATTTAAAAGATGTTTAAAAATTTATGACATAATAATTAACCATAGGATTGATACACTAAAAAAATATCATGTAATGTCCCGGAATTTATGTATAATTTATCAATTATAATGGATTATTAAGAGACTGCAAAAATTATTGTCATATGATTTCGAGGCCTGGAGTGCCAGGAATGATCTGTTGAAAAAAAAATTAAGCATTAAATAGAACAAGTGATTAGTTCTTTTGAAAATGTTGAATAAGATTTAAAATGGTGCCCAGATCATAAAAATATGCAAACTATTGTGTTTAAGATGGCGGGTTTACCCTAGGCATGACTTAATATTAGTCGATGTAGGCCATCAGTGAGAAAACACAAAAATTTAATAAGTGTAAATAAAATAATTAAATAAAATTCTTTTATTTTTCAAATGATTATAACTCAAGAATGGTGACTCAAATTGAAAATATGATACCACTGTTGTGATCGTGTGGTTATACATTCATTAGTCAGATCCAAACATTGGTCGGCGCAGACCAACTATGGAAGTTAGTTTTTGGCTGTAAATAAAATAATTATGTATAAATTATTTTATTGGTAAATCCTTTAACATCTAAACGTTAACTCGGATAAGAAATACGAGTTTACCGTTGAGCTCATGTGGGAATGTTCCCCTTAGGAAGATCCTATCCTTGACCGGCGTGGGTTGAGGGTGACTGTTAATATATATTTTGAACTTTTTTTATGGTACGCCCAGTAAACGTGTGGGAAGAAATTTCTATATTTTTAACCGGTGCTCGGATTAAAAATCCAAGGGCACTGTTGAATTCACAGTACCGGGATTCACTTAGGTGAAGCTTTACTTTGACAAGAAAGGGTCTGACGAAAAATATAATTTTTGGACATTACAAAAAAATAACTCCATGAGTTATTTTATCTAATTTTGTAACTATTGAGTGACGTGGAAAAACCGCATAGTTAATATGTAATTAAATGAATTTACCCTTCTGTTTTGTAACCTCGATGTAGGTTTTTTTAATGTAAGAATAAATTAAGTTCTTTAATAAACCACATTAATTCCATGAAACGTGGTTGGTTCCTCACATCTATTTAAACAATGCTTGGTCATGGTTCCTATGCACTCACGAGAGGACCATTTGATGAAGTGCTGGGGACAACATCAACCAATGTAGAATAGAGCTTCGACGCCTAAGAGGATTTGAACTGGACATCGGCGAATGCTAATGAACATGCTATGAATACGGTCTTGTCTTCCTCATATGCACCATCTATAAACATATTCGATTTAGGGGTTATGTGCTTAATTCTTTATTTTTTCCCATTATTGAATATTATGATAAACAAGGATCAACCGTCCACCGTTTTGATACATGTTTCATTATTAAATATTTGAGGATAATGAAGGCTTTATTTATGGATGTTTTTAGGATTAAATACTCCTTCCCATGTTATAATTCTAATACGGAGGGCGTGGGCCGAGTCGAAAATGGGTCACACCCTCCATTGATTTCAGGTTGGTGTAATTCTTGATGGGCAACCAAAAAATATGGAATCAAGGAAAAACATTAGGCAGTGCGGTGTAGGCGTAGTCCTGGGAGGCCCATAGGCACAGATAGAAAAGGAATTGGACCAATGGAGCTTCATCGATGTCCTGTGGATGCATCGCTGGTGCGGTGGCACCGGCTACTTGAGGAGGTGCGGGCCACAATTGCTGGTCATGCGAAGTTGGCGGTGCTTGAAGGAACCACGATGGAAAAAGGGATGGTCAGCCTTCGCTAGATGTATCAGAGTAGGACAACGCGCAGCAACTACGTGTTGTGGAGGAAAGTCACAGCTTCGATACATAGTGGAGGGTGGACCAATGGTCCATGGGTTTTGTAAACGACTGGTCCAGCAGGACTGGCCAGGTGGTGCAGTGCCAAATGGCACCATTGCATTTAAACTGAGAAGGGACCTCTTCTCGTTCAGGAGGGGATCAGACCCATACGCCCGACCAACGATCCTGGTGGTTCGGTGGCCCGGTTGGCCATACCCAGCTAGGTGGGATGGGCCGAACCCACGGACCAGCATGTTGGACCAAGCCATGGTGAACCGGACCAAGCACAACTCTATTCAGGCCAGACCCATCAGGCCAGGTCGGGCCAAAACCACTAGGTTAGACTAGACCCGGTCCCTTTTTGGCCCAATTACACTTAAATCAGCATAACTGATAAACCAGACATCCGTTTGGTGAACTGTCTACAGTGATAAAACACTTAGGATGAGTCGTTCCTTATGAGATACTCCACTTGAGTTTTAGAGAATGTTGGTGTATGGCTGGGTTTGATTGAATATGAATCTAACCAGGACCTCGGCACTATAATGCCTATAACATATAGATCAGGCGTCAGGTAGACATGTTGTCTGTTGTGTTGTAACCTTTATGACAAGGCGGTTCATTGGGTTACAACTTCGTGTGGATTCGTGCCCGTTTAAATACAACTGATGACATGAGGTTTGGATCCTTGTGGAATCATGTGTGATTTGTGTGGGAATCCAGTGGTTGGTTGTGACGTGAAGAATGAACAATGATCCTGTGTGGGCCAACGCCGAGAGATCCTATGTGAGTCATCACTGAGTGATCCTATGTGGGTCACCACTAAGAGAACATGTGTGGGTCAGCACTGAGAACTCTTCTTTGGGTCACCACCGAGCGATCTTGTCTGGGTCTTCGCTGAATGATCATGTGTGGGTCAACACCAACAGATCAGGTGTGGGTCATCACCAAGTGATACTATGTGGGTCCCCATTCAGAGATCTTGTGTGGGTCAGCACTGAGTGTTTCTGTGTGGGTCAGTATCTAGTCATCCTTTGTGGGTCAGCACCAAGCGATCCTTTGTGGGTCAGTAGTAGAGCCTCTTGATGGAATAATATGATCGAGCTTTAGAACTATTCATATGTATTTTTATCCTTAAGTTATACATGGTGTGAGATTTCATTTTCATTGTGAGTTATTATTGAGATCATACATTGTAGTTTTTTGGTTGTGGAATTCTGAGAGTCCTTTAGGGGTCTCGAGGACCTACTAACTACTATTATACTCACCTGCACACGGGCATCGCCCACACATTGTTGTGTCTTGTGAAATTGACCGACATCTTGACTGAGTCTTGATGAGTCAGTGTAAGAACCCGGTTCTTATATATGAGGTACATGTTTCTTCCTTTCTCTGTTCCTTAGGTGTTTTTGAGAATATATGCAAAATGGAAAAAATCCTAAATTTTGGAAGTACACGCCGTGTAATTTTTCCACACGCCGTGTACTTTTGGCCTTGTTGGAATGAGTACACGGGGTGTGTAGCCATTTTGGAAAAAAAGGGTGTAGGAACCGACTACAAAATGTGTAGTGGTACTTTACACACTGTGTAGTCAGTTGGCAGGCCCAAAACAGTAAGTAGGTGGAGCAACTGCCAAGTGGGCGATAGTACACACCTTGTACTCAAATTTACATGTTGTGTATCAAGTCGATGGTTGAACAGTATAGCAGTGCAGCCATGGGAATAGTTAAATGAAGGAAGTACATGCCGTGTACTTGGAAGTACATGCTGTGTACTTTGTTTTTTTAATTAAAATGTGTAGTAGCCTCCCCAGTTTAGAGGGAAGGCTGAGAATGGGAGAGAGAGCTCGGGAGGGACAACCAAACCTTTGAAGATCTGTCGGGTGTTCGTCTGGAATTCGATTTTTCTTCAGACGGTCTCATTGGAACCGCACAGGTCAGCCATCTCTTCTCTTGAAGTGTTTCTTACCAATATTTCCCTATCGGGAGTTATTTGAGGATGAATTAAATTTTTATTACCTCATATCTGTGTAATTCTTAGACGTTTCGGGAATCGAAGTTCGCGTATATTGTTCGTTGGCGTATAAGGTAGGAGGCTTGGTGTTAATTTTTCCAAATGTCGTGTGTTTCGTGCATTTTTTTGCCCCGAACCCATGCTAGGGTGTCATTTGGCTGTGGCCATTGCTATATTAAATAGCTTGAATAGAATAGGTGATTAATTATGACAATGAAATGTTTGTTGGGATCGTTCCTTGGATCCGGAACCACCCCAGGGGTGGGTTCCACTGTTTACCCATTTGGCAAGGATACCTGAGGGTATGCCATTAAAGTAGTAATTTTAGAATTGCCTCGAGAGGAATTTCTTGTTTACCACATAATGACATGTTGGGCATGGCCCTGTTACCTGTTTAGTATGAGAGAGTTGTTGTGATTATCTTCAGGGCATGATTGTTTTAGCCTGAGGGTGACGTTCTATTTCGCCTGAGGGAAACTTTTCATGCCTAAGGGCTTGACTTATATGCCTCAGGGCGACACTTCGTATGCCTAAGGGAGGGAATTATATTATGCCTGAAGGAAAGATTATGATACGCCTGAGGGAAATTCCTGAGAGCGAGATTCTGTATGGCCTGAGGGCAGGGATCTGGTTGGCCTGAGGTCTTGGTGTTGTTGAGCACAATATGTTTCTAAATTTTTTTGTTAAATGAATAATTAAATGTTTATATAACTGGTAAGTTAGTTACTTTTAGAACTTGTTAGATTTTTGCTTTTGTATTACTTCACACTTATTGCATGCTTTCACGTAGTTGGGCATGGACCTTTGGTGGGTGCCTACTGAGATATATTTCTCACACCCTATTTGGGTCATGCTTTTCAGCACAAAAAGATTACATTTCTACAGGTGTGGATAGGGGAAAGAGTCCCTATACAAGTACTTGACTGTTGCTGAGGAGTATGAGGGCATGGGGCCGAGCCTAGGCTCGTGATGCCGCTGCCCACTGTTTTACTTTTTTTTGATGTACTCTGCATATTGTTTTATTGTATTGATGTATAACATGTTCTTGCTATTTTTACAGAACATGAGTTATGTAGCATCATTATTTATATATTTTTGGTTGTATCCACTAGAGTTTATTTCTGTTTTTTATGGTTTACCGCTTCCGCTATTCGTTGTATGTTTTATTTCATTCCGTTGTGGTACACTTTGACAAATAAGGGCATAGTTTCCCCACTATCAGACCTGATCCCTCACTGCTAGTCAGCAGCCTCTGGCATTTGGGGAAATGTGCTTGAGGTCACATGGTGAACGGGGTTCGGGGCACCCATTGGGTGGCACTCAGAACCGTGATGTTACAGTCAGGGCTAGACGATTCTCGTAGGTGATTGATAGAAGGTGAACATAGGTAACTTATTCATGTGGAGAGCCATAGTGACGACTTGTACATACCCATCATATAGTATCCTTAAAGGATGAAATTAAGAGTTGTTTTTTAATTATATTTCAGTTGATCTTGTCTTCTGGACCCTTTACATTCAGTATATAATTTAACACTCAGTGGTGGTTTTTAGTTGTGGTTGTACCATTTTTATTTTGTTTTGTTTTCCTTGTGCACAGTGTTATTTGTCTGTGTGTGTACAGGTTTTGATGCAATGTGTTCCCAATTTAGAGATATTCATTTCCAGTTCTATTCCCCAACCCCTATCATATGGAAGGTAGGATTCCAGTAGTCATGGAACAATCCCTTGGGAAAGGGTTGTGAAAAAGTGGTATCAAAGTATGTTGGTTATACTATAAGAACTAAGAGCCTATTTTTTTAATATAGTAATAGTGTTATGTTTCTTGAGTTTGGATTTCGGTCCAGTGAGTACAGTAATGTTGCGACGACCAATGTATCCATTCATGAGGACCCTGAATTATGTTTTCATACTCTATAAAAAAAATTGCGTGTGTGTTTTAAAAGTTTCTCTATTGATATCTTTGTGTCAGATCACTAGGTATAACATATTGACCATGGTTCATATTGATTCTCTTTCGAGATTCCTCTACGCAGATAGCGTGCCAGGATTCCAATGCTTGACAATGAGGTTGTTCTATAGTGTGTTGAGACTTCAGTACAAGGAATCTTACCTTATATAGTTCCTACGTGTGGTGTCCCATCAATACGACTGCTCGTTGGTCTGCAGTTACAATTGGTGCTACCGGTAGAGGAAACATATATGCTCAGCGCCTTACATGAATTTTAGTGACAGATACCCCTCAGATTCTAAGGTGAGCCCAACTCACAGGTGGCTAAGGACTATATTGAGGTATTTAATGAGTTTCTATCTAGCCAGGGCTCCACTAGATCAAATTATAGTCCTGGCAGTGATCATTTTATGTGGCTGAGTAGGGCGATGGCAGGGTTTTGATTACCCCTATCATACGATGAGGCGACTTTTTCTGTGGAATGTTCTTAAGAACCCTCTATATTTAAGGGATTCTCCTGCCATAAAAATCTAAGGGGGTTTGTGTTCCCATGATATTCTACTGTTTTGACAAGACAACTTGTCATTAATTGAGTATTCATTGAGGTGTACCAATCATTCCAGGTACTCGATGAATACGATACAACCATTGCTATAAGGTTCAAACCTCCGAGTGAGACATGTTTAGGGACATATGATCCGGAATTATTTCTCTGTGCATTTCTACATATGTTAGGGTGATAGAGAGAAATATTGTGGTTTAAAATTCCTTGTATTAGTAGATGCATCCAGTGAATGTCTGTAGTGGAAAGTAGGAAACCGACGTCAGTCATAGAGATTTAGACTTGTAAAATGTTTTAGGAAGAGGAAGTGATAGGGATTGATGAATCTACAGGGCAGTAGACATTGAAGAGGATCTAAGAGATCAGTAGGAGGTGTTTTACATTTCGACATGTTATAACCACCACCCTAATGTGCTCCCCACTAGGCATAGATAGCTGAAGGAAAAGATAAGGGAGTACCAGTATGTGATTAAGTAGTGTGACCTAAGAGCTCCATGAATGATTCTAGGTATGGTCTGTGTCTAATACTAGATATCAAAATTAATTGACATAAGTACTAATCATTCCTTCTTTTAACCTATCATGTTCAGGATATATTGTTTCTCGTTAAACAGTTGTCTTGACCCATATATCTATATATACATATGTGAGGAGACTCGATAGTCACACATATGCGGATGTTGTGATCCGACCCTTGAGGTGAGAGTTTTGGTTAGAACCTCTTGTTGGAAACGTTGAGGCCTTATGATGTTAGTTTGGGCACAAACTTGTAATCCATAGTTCATGTTCAGATTGACTATCTTAGGAAAAAAGGATTTTATATATCTACAGTTTTGGAATGAGGTTTTACTTGGTTGGTGAAAAAAGAAACCTAGGCAGCACAGGATAAAATCTTATATAAGAGGATGTAGCCAATCACACTTGAGTTGGCCATCCTTACCCTCGTGGCAGCATGTGTTTTCAGTTTTCAGTTCCCAACAGTTGTGGTAGTGTTAAGGAACATCTTTTCTAAATATGTTTCTAGGATTACCACCCTATAAGGAGAGGGACTTATGCATTAGATTATACCCAAGGACGACACCAATATCTATAACTACATATCGAATGGATCCTATGGAGCTCCAATAGCTGAGAGAAAAGTTAGAATACTTTCAGAGGAAGGTCTTACTAAGACCCAATGTTTGAGGTTATGTGTGGATTATCATATCATTAACCATGTGGTTGTGGAGAAATAATACCAACTTCAAGAAGTTCGATGGTACACCAATCAGTTAAATGGGTTAGCCTTTCGTAGGGATGAAAATGTTCCCATAAGGTTTTTAGTAGTTGAGACAATGACGATGGTTGGAGTTCCCCCAGGACTATGAATTTTAGATTATCTATACTTATGGGAAGGAGGATGTGCTGGAAGATTTTCTCAGAAGGAGTTCTGGTCTACAATTGCTGAGTGGGGTGACAGAGCAGCTAGCTGCGTTATAGATATCCATCATGGATAGTGATTGAGAAGCTTACCTCTAGTCTATCACTGTCACTCCCCCAATCCATTAGTGAGTTTGGGAGGCATAAAATGGGGGCACGGATTGCGAGACCCAATGTGCTCATATATATTCAGGACAGGCTCCTAAAAGATTTTCTGAAGGTGGGGAGCATGTCATCGTTTTCAAAGGATGAACCATGGTACCAGTGACTATAAGATGAGGTGATTTAGAGTGTACCACAGATCCCCTTTTGTGGTACATCTTGATGTGGAAAAGATGTGCCAGGACCTCCGGCATCAGTACGGGTGGCCCGAGATGAAGAAAGCGGTGGAAAAGTTCATGTCACGATTCCTCACTTGTCCGCATGTAAGAGATGAACATCAGGCTCCATTATGCATGAGAATATCATTTTTGCCTCAGAATGATGTTTAGACGGAGCATACCATACTGACCTTGAAGGACATGATTTGATCTTGTGTCCTATATTTTGGTCACAATTAGGAGGATCACCTACCACTGGAGGAGTTCTCATACAACAATAGTAATCACTCCACTATCTGCAAGGAATCATTTTAGGCTTTGTACAGGAGACCGTGTAGATAACCTCCATGCTAAACATACCTAGGGGAGCTAGCATTTATGTGTCCAAAGTTTGTATGGTCTACCACTATTAAGATTAATATCATCCAGGATAGGAAGAAGACTGCAGATAGCTGGAATATGTCTTATACTGATAGGAGACTAAGACCCATAGAGATTGAGGAGGGAGACCATGTCTTCTTACGGGTCTCACCCTAATGAAGATTGAAAATATTTGGTTGGGGGTTAAAATCTAACTATTAAGTTCATCAGACCTTTCCAGATTCAGAGTAGAGTTGGTGAGGGGGAGTACATCGTAGCTCTTCCCCACAGATGCACCAGGTGCATAATGTTTTCCATGTGTCGTAGATGAGGAGATGTGTGAATGATCCATCACACATTATCGACTAAGGTGGGATGTACATTGATGATGTTAGGACTTTTAGATAGTTCCTGGTGGAGATAGAGTATCGAAAAAAGTTAGAACACCATGAGAGCACATGGGAGAGGGAGGCTTAGAATCGTGCTTTGTACCATCCTTTATTTATTTGCCTTTATTTTGGATTTTGGGGATGTAAATCCCTATTTTGGGGAGAATTTAATGTTTTGTAATATTCATATAATTTTTTATTAATTATATGGGATTATTACATGATTGAAAAAATTTACAGCATTTAATTCCAAGGCCCAAAGTGCCCATAATGATCTGTCGAGAAAACTGTTACGCATTAAATAGCACACATGAGCAGTTTTTCTATAAAACTAGAATAACCCATAAAAGGGGGCCCGGATTAGAAATATGAGGTCACCATTACATTCAAAATGGTAGGTTTACCCTAGTCATGAGTTAATTTTAGTTATAACAATCCTCTAGTGAGAAAACCCAAAAATGGCATAACTATAAAGAAAATTAGTAAATAAAATTATTTTTTTTATAATTTTTATAACTCAAGAATAGTGACTTAGATTGAAAATCCAATACCACCATTGAGCTCATGAGGGTATGCTTTCCATAAAAATATCCCAACATTGGTCGGCATGGGCCAATAGTAGAAGTTATTTACTGCTATAAATAAAATAATTAAGTAGGAGTTATTTTATTATTAAATCCATTAACTCCTAAATGGTAATTCGGATTGGATATATGGGAGTAACGTTTACCTCTTGAGGGAGTGTTCCCCTTAGGTAGAGACTATCCTCGACTGGCGCATGTTGAGGGTGATTATTAAATTTTTTTAACTTTTTTAAGTTACATTCCGTAAACAAGCAGGTGGAGATTTCTATATTTTGAACTACTACTCAAATGAAAAATTTTAGGGAACAATTGAATTCGCAGTACCGGGATTCGCATAGGCAAAGCTTAACAGTGACGGGAAAGTGTTGGAGAAAAAAAATTAATTTTTGGACGTTACAAAATAATCATAAAATAACTCCATGAGTAATATTATCTATTTTTGTAACCATTGAGTGACGTGGAAATACTACATAGTTAACAGGTCATTATTTTATTTTACCCTTGGGTTGCGTAACCTGATTGATGGTTATTTTAATTTAACACTAAATGTTGTTCATTAATGACCTGATTTAATGTTATACAACAAGTTTGGTTCCTCACATCTATTTAATGAAATCCTGGGCATGGTTCTTGTGAAGTAACATGTGAAATATATGATTTAGTGTCGGTAAAGGATTCCTTCAATTTACAACATAACATTGATGACGTAGAGGATTCGAACCAGACATTGATGAATGCCATTGAACACACTTCGAACACAGTCATTTCTTCCTCATCCGCATTATCTACCAACGTATTCAAGGTAGGGGGTTTGTGGTTAATTCCTCCTTTTTCCTTATTATTCAATATTATGAAAAATATGGATTAACCTTCCAATAAGATGATCCACGTTTCATTCATTAATGTGGGAAGATAATATGAGGTATCATTATTGTGATTTTATGATTAAATAATCCTTCCCATATTATAACGCTAATGCGGAGGGCACAGGATGAGCAGAACAAGGCTCAAACCCTCTGCCGATCACGGGTTGGTGGCGTTGTTAATGGGAGACTAATAAATTTGGACGTATGGAGAAAACACGAGCTGCATGGTGTAGGAACCATATCAGGAGGCCTATGGGCAAAGACAGGAAAAAAATTAGACCACCAGAGCTTCACCGGTGGCCAGTGAAAGCATCGTCAGCATGGCGGCACCGACAGTCGGCTACCACTGGTCGTGAGTTGGGGGCGGTGCTTGAAGATGCCACAACAGAAAAAAGGGCAGTCGGCCTTTGATGGATGCATTAGAGATGGGCGGCGTGCTGTAGAGGCATGCTGCGGAGGAAGGTTGCGGCTTCGAGTCATAACAGATGGTAGACTTGCGCTCTGCGGGTTTAGTAGGTGACCGGTCTCGTGGGACCAACCTGGCGGTGCGGCACCAACTGGCACCACTACTTTGAAACTGAGAACATTATTCTTTCCATTTAAGTGGGGATCATACCCCCACACCTAACTCGTTGCTCAGGCAGTTCCGTAGCTCAGCGGTTCCGCGGCCCGATGGGCCGCGCTCAGCTGGGTGGGTCGGGTCATACCCGCAGCCCTGCTGTCCGGAAAAAGCCAAATAAAACTAGACTGAGCCCATCCCAATTCGCGTCGGGTCCAGCACTACAGGATGGGCCGGTCTGATCTGGTCAGAGGAGACCTAGACCCTTTTGGGCCAGTTACACTTATATGGACATATCTTCTAAACCAGACATCCATTTGACGAACCTTCTACGGTTCTCGAACCCTTAGGATGAGGCAACCCTTATGAGATACTTCAATTTCATTTTAAAGAATGTTTTAGTAAATCTGGGTTGGATCGATTCAGATTTCAACTGTGCCCTCAACACTAAATTGTCAATAACTTATACACTAGGCATCAATTTTATGCACTGTCTATTGCGTTGGAACCCTTATGAAATGGTGATTCATTGGGTGAATTATTCATGGGATTTCATGCCATTCATAATATTACTGATGTCCTAAGAAGAGGATCCTCCTCGAATCAGGCATTCTTGGTGTGGGAATCCAGTGGCTAGCTATGACGTGAATAATTAATAGCTATCCTATGTGGTACAACACCGAGCGATCTTGTGTCGGTCAACACCGAGTGATCTTGTGTGGGTCAGCACAAAGTGATCATGTGTGGGTAAGCACCGAGCGATTCTATGTGGGTTAGCACCGATCAATCCTGTGTGGGTCAACATCTATAAATCTAGTGTCGGATAGCCCCAAGCAGTCCTCTGTGGGTTATA
Source organism: Viscum album (assembly GCA_963277665.1). Classification (NCBI taxonomy): domain Eukaryota; kingdom Viridiplantae; phylum Streptophyta; class Magnoliopsida; order Santalales; family Viscaceae; genus Viscum; species Viscum album. Next base: position 1,274,887,105 of record OY728146.1, read on the forward strand.
ACCTAGGGATCCTATGAGGGCCATCACTGAGGGATCCTATGTTGTCCAGCAACTCGCGATCCTGTGTGGGTCAGTATTGAGCAATCATGTGTGGGTCAGCAGCATAACCTCTTGATAGAATAATAAGATCTAGCTTTACAAATAATCATCTAATCTTTTGTACTTATGTTATATATGATTTGAGTGGTCTTTTTCTTTGTTCTTTGTGATTGATATCATGCTATGTGGTTCCAAAATTGTGGAATTCTGGGAGTCCTTCGGGGGTCTTGGGGTCCCTACTGAGTATTGTTATACTCACCCCAACATGGAATTTTCCTGCACCTTGTTGTGCCTTGTGCAGATTATGGAGAGGTTGACTGAGTCTTCATAAGTCAGGGCTAGACGGTGCTCGGTGGTGATTGACAGATGGTGCACAAAGGTGAACGGTTGACGTGGAGAGTTTTAGTGATGAGCTATGCCTACCCATTAGGTTGGATTCATAGCGGACGACCTCAGGATATTTTTTTCTTTTTACAATACCTCCATTTCATTTGGGATTATATTTTGTCCCTTATACATTATGTACTTACTTTTACACTCAGTGGTTTTTTAGTTGTTTTTTGTACCATTCTTCTTTCATTGTGAATTTCTTGTGAGAAGTGTACCCTATCTGTGTGTGTATTGGTTTTGAGTAAATGCCTTCCCATTTTAGGGAGTTATCTTTCTAGTGCTAGTATCCAACCTCTATCCTATAGAAGGAGGGCTTGGGGCAGTCATGACACAGGCCCTGGGGGACATGTCAACACATATTAGGCATTGGATAGAGATACGTATGAGTACCTTCACATCACTAATACCACATATAGGATATCGAATAATTTCAAAATAGTGTAGGGAACATTTCAAGGGATACATAAGGGTATATTACACAGTTATTATATTATTTAATGTTATAAAACATAATACCACTGGGAATCAATGAGAATATTGGGTATGCCATTGAAATAATTACAATAAAATGGAAACATTATGGAAAAATGATTCTAGGGAAAGGTCATCAAAACATTCAATTGTTATGTATGTGTCATATCAGCCCATGTATGTCTACTCATAAGGCCTCAGATGCTTTGTAAATGTAATGTTAATGATATAAATACATTGTAATTGTGATTTCAAAGAATCATCATGGTCTACTAATCATATTTTCACTATATTAATGTCACCCTTTGGTTTTACATGCTATCTATTTATTCCAATGTATATTAAGTAAAAATTCCTCAATTAGTGTTATAGAACTAAAATAAAAATTATTTATATCCCTCTATTATTGATAAATGGAGTAATAACATATTGTGTTTAGAAAACATCAATAATACAATGGAATAAATAAATGGAGATCAAGGGTATATTTTTAATTATCGTGGTGGATTCATGATGCCCAATTGTATTCCTATAATTTTATACATTGTATAAATAACTAAATTTCAAATCAACATTGAAATTGAATATATTTATAGCGTTTTAAAATATGATTCATTATGTCTCCAAAGAAAGGATAAATAACCTCATGAATGGTAAAGAGATTCTTTATAAATAGAAAACTATTCATACAATAGAGGTGGATTAACATCTTTTATAATTAAAATATCGACTATACATTTAATGTAACAATGTCTATGTAATAAAATAAATTAATGATGAAAGAATAAGAAATTATAGGTGAATCAAAGGATAATTTCATCATTTCCTATTTTTTAATTCTACTCATAAACACATAATATCTCCAACTAATTACGAAAATTATTACTAATTTTTCAATTTATCATTAGTTTCTGTGGACCTTTTTTTTCGACAACTTTTACCATTCTTGGAATTTTACATGATGTAACCCTGAATTCAGTCCACTAAATATTGTGTTGAGTGGTGGTTTCATCTAGGGTTGGCTAGAGACATTTGAAAACTAATAAAGGATATATTATTCTATATAGGATCATTATACTACATTATTACATCTAAAAAAACAGTTATAGTAAAAATTCATATTTTATTTGATTAGAGGGTGATTTTGGAAAAAATGAGAAACACAATTAAATGGTGGAATGAGGGAATGAACTTTGGACATGGGATTATTATTTAAAATATAATTAAAAAATTATTAAATTTAACAAATTATTTCACTAACTGAACCGAACAAGTAAGTGAAGAACATACACAATGCACTCTACACTATGAAGACAACATCATTCCAATATTTTCTTAATTAAATATGGGTTTACAAATCTCATTACTAAAGACCACATTATATAAATATAATCAATGAAGTACTAAAAATCATCTTGATGATAACATAGCTATTTATCAATTATCCATAAAAACGCATCAAACATAAATTCATTCACTGAACCCTACTAAAAAACATCTAATAACCATAACAAGAAAATAGTGTATATATATATATAAACAAATATAAATCTATCATAATTCACGCCATATTATCCTTTAAGTGTAAAAATATCATCATCTATAATGTTAAAAGTTTCATTTCATCAATAACTATTAATGTCTTGATTTAATAGATAAATAAATTACATTTACATAAAGATTTAAAACAAGACTATGTATATGATTATGAAATACTAATAAATTTTTTATGGATTTTAATAATATTAAATGGCATGAACTTATATCACATCTTATTGAACTCTCCAAAAGAAGTATTTATGTTCACTAATTTTTCATCATTATCACCAAATAATCCAAAAACATCTAATACCTATTATAAAATAAATCATTATGATAAAGGTATATTTATAATATCAGAAATAAGAATATATTCATTTATTATAATACCTCGTATAATTTAGGTTCATGGATGATATTTTGGATAATCATGTTTAACTATAAATAATTTTATTTATTAATTCTCATGATGATATTATAATCCCAAATTTAAAGGTTTTTATTTTGATTCCCATGTGGTCACTGTGTAATTTATAAGAAATTATAAAGAATTCTAGGAAATAATCTTCTAAATCATACACTCATGGGTGTTTGATGTATATTTCTATATTGAGAATTTTATTATATATTAATACCTAAGATTTAAATTTTATTTATTGAATTGGTCTAATATATCATAATGATATCGATATGATTTTGGTGCAATATAGTTCTTCATTAGATTACAAAAAATATCAAAACTAAAATATTATTCAAATAATAATTTTTGGGTTCAGTATAAAATGCCTCAACCGTGTGATTATAATATCCTATGGAACCATGATATAATTAATCTCAAATAATTTTTTCCACATCTAATTAAACATAACAAACCTAGTTTATAAATAGTTTTCCACCAAATTTAAACTCTTACATAATTATTTAATATTGTTATAAACAAATTGAGCTACAATATTATTATACCACTATATATCTTATATTAAATTACCCTTTAAAATATCCAATCATTCAATGGATGACTCAAAATTTTATTTTTAGAAATGAGAACCAATAAATGAAACATCCTTTGTATTCATGTTTTGGCATGGTCTTCTATTTTTTTTCAAGAAACATTGTAGATTTTTTGAACTAAAACCATGCGGGGATAATAATGCATTAAAAAATTATAAAGGATGTCCTAATAATTTTTTTCATATATAAATTCATTAATAAATATATCTAATGACTTGGTAGTTATGTCATCTAGAATTTATTTAGTTACCTTATATTTTAATTCAGATGGGGTATGAAGAAATTCATAAATCTAGTTTATCAACTTGATTTAATCATTCAAGGTTCTATGTCTCGTAACAAATAAAATTAGTGGAAGGAATTTCCATTATAACAAAAATTATTAATGAAAGATGGATATTTAGTGTTTTTTATATCCCAATAATATAATAGGAATGAACCAAACCAATACGAAAATTTTTACAACAATTTTGATTATATAGTAAGACTTTATCAGGGATTAATGGGGGGACTCCACAATGGTGTAATTGTAAAATTCCAAAAAAAATACAAAAAATATATAAAAAATATTGTATCGAAGTATAATATATAAAAATGGTTTCATACTAATTACCTAATAAGTCTCAATCACCAACAAGTTATTACACATTCCAATTTCATAATATTGTTTATAAAAATATTTTGTATTAAAAAATTATTATTAAAACATTTCAAAATTACAATTAGTTTAGTTATTAATTTAATAAATACATGATTTAATTACTAAGGAATAATTCAATATGAAATATAATTATGATAAATTTCCATAGAAATTGAAATTCCACCATTAAAACCAAAATAAAATATTTAAGTTGATAAATCATCAATTTCTCTATACAGAATTCTAAGTAATTCATACATTTATATAAATAAGTATCGTATATCTATATTTAAATAACATCATGTTTATTAATACATATTATCTTATTAACTACTTCATAAAAGAAAATGGTACTATTTTTTACATAGGGACCCATCCCATTGATCCAAACACCCTGGAAAAAAATTAATTTTATTGTGATTTTTTTAATTTCATTACTATTGGATTTACATACATTTTTTTGTGATAAATAATTAAAATATTGGGAAAATTTATTACATATACAAATAAAATAAATGATAACAAATTTGTTTTCTTAAATTTTAATATTAAGGGTCTTAAACTCATACATACCTTTAATATATAAATAGATCAAATTTATACATTATAGGAAAAAATAATTCAATGTTAAATGATGCAATTCAAATAGTTCAAAAAAAGTAATAAATGTAATTATGAGAAACATATAAATATTATATAATGAGTCCTTTCAATAAATTAAATTCAATATATCCCCCAAAAAATATAAACTATAATCTACCCACCAAAAAAACATAATATCGCCAAAATATAAAAAGAGAAAATCAGACACTAGGAATCCTAATAATTTATAATGTCCAAAAATTGTATATATAACCCATTTATGTTATATAAATATGTATTTAAATTTCAAGTATCATAAGGAGTAGATTCTATATTCACAATAAGTTATGTCAATATGGGATGAGAAATGATGGAAGGTCATATATCCCCATTGATAACTATTAAACACCATTACCGTATACCTCATATGCTCATATTGTTGTTATAAAAGTATTACCAAACAATTAAATTTGATATAAAAAATGAAAACATTACAATAATAATCAAAATCATTACGTTTTAAAAAAATCACCATTTTATATTTCATAATTTACACCATTTTAATGAAATAAAATATCATGGATTTGTTCATTATTAAATTATTGGGAAACCATAATTTGTGATAATAGAATGTGAACCTATAGGGTTACACTACTCTCAACTAGAAAATTACCCCACCTATATCAAATTTTCATTCAAATTTACACATAATGTTCTCAACTCCCATATCCTATAGTGGCCCACAACACCGTTGTATTAACAATATGGTATACTAATTCGATCAATAAAAACAAATTTTATAAAATCTAATATCTGAAAATTCATTGTAAAATATGGATTTTTAGATTTTATATAGTGATACATACTAGAAAATAATGGATAAAGATGCTTTAAGTGAATTTTTTTCATACAAAACTACCTAACTAAACTCCTCTACATATATTCCCTTATATAATTTTTTATAGAATTAATTGTCCAAAGATTGTAGTGATGAAAAATAGTTGTACAAAATATTAAAATGGAAAACCCAATATTTTAAATGACAAAAGAGAAGTAGAAGTGAAAAATGAATTAATTTAATTACTGTGAATGGAAGTATATAAAAATAACTTTTTGTATATAGAAAATGTGATTTCTATCCATGAAATACAAATCTATATAATAAAAATTCAAATTCAATTTAACAAATTATTATTCTAAACAAAGAATATAATTTCCATTAAAAATACTGAATGTTAATTAGATAATAAATTATATGTAATAAATTTTAAATTAGTGAAATTGAGACCTAGAAAAAAATCATAAAGAATAAATTTTTAGTGAATATATATCAATAAAAAATTTGTATGAAGAAATTTGCAATTAATGAATGGATGATTCCAAAATATTATATTATTATATTTACTAAAGTACATAATTTTTGTAAATTTACCTTATATTGTTTTGGATATAAACTATGTAAAACAATATTTCCATGATAAATACATTATGTATTTTACTAGAATTGTTATTATGATATATGAGGGGAAGAATGGTTAGTGACATATGACATAAATTACTTTTAAACATTTCATTGGACATTTTTATGTTTCCTCACAACAATATAAAATAAATGAATAAAATTTTAATTTTGTTTTTATGGATTTGTAAATAAAAAAACTAACTTAAATTTTGGAGTATATTTATATAGTAATACTTGATCTGAATGTCGTCCTTCCTTATAAAAATACCCTAATAGATTTGAGGGATTTTTTTTATTATGAAATAATATATATATATATATATATATGGGATTTGTGACAAAATTTTTATAAACATTTTCGAGGAATTTATCCTTAGAATAAATAAATTGAGTGATAGTGATTTTTTATTGTAATTATGATTACAATATTTGGAAAATACAATATTGATCATAAATAAATTTATCATGGCCTTTTTTGAAGTCAACAAATCTATGAGATAGCTCCAAATATATTTGATTATTTCATTTAAAATTAGAGTAAAATTTGATGTTGGGGTTACAACCTAAATAACATTTCCATTAAGCATTGGGTGTGTTAGTAAATAAAATCCCTATGAAAATCCAACATGTTCATTTGATGTCGATGGCATGGAAAATTTAATTATTTTTCTTACATTTTAAAAATTAATTTATTTATGTAAGGGGAATATTTAACCGACAATTTTTTACTAGAATATAAAACAAAAATATCTCATTTAAGTTTAATTAAAGAATTAGATTCTAGAATTATGGTTTAAGTAACATAGGACTGAGGGAAAAAAGATATTCTATTTGTTAAAATTATTAATCTAAATATATATTTATATTTCACTTATAGAAATGGAATATTAAACTAATTCGGTGGAGGTAAAAACATTATTTATTATAGTAAACATGGTTACTCATAAAATATTGGAATACATGATTGTATCCATTATTATGTTTGTTTATAATTATACATAGTTAAATTAAATTCAATTAATTTAATAATTTGTAATATCATGGTGATAAATATTAAATGTTTATAATATTTGTTTTTGATAATATCTACAAATATTTATCTATATTTCAATCAAAATTATGTCCAAATTTATATAAAACTCATATAAATCACTGAAATTCATAATTTTTATAATATATGGAATTATTATTTGAATATAAAAAAACAATAATTACATATTTTACTAATTATATGATTTTTATAGTAAAATTCATGATTATATTCTATTTTGTGACACTTTATTAATGTATTATATTAGTTTTATAATTTTTTAATTAAATTTTAAATTAATATTTAACAAGGGTACATTGTTATTCGAGTTTCAATTATATTTTTTGATGATAGAAAAATATAAAAGGTCTTTCAGGTTAAGGCCACACATTAACTAGATTTAATATTTAATATAACACAATAATAATATCTTAATCTATGATAGTTCCAAAATAATAAAATTCATTGAGAAAATATGAGTCTCTAACTATTAATGTGTAGCTTCAGTATTACTATAACTCAATTGACCACAACTGAAGTGACGGTGATGCATGGTTCGACATTGAGACATCTATGAAAAAAAATCAACCACACCACACACAATCTAAAACAAGTAATAATCATTTATGACATAATAATTAACTATAGGTTTGATACACTAGGAAAATATCATGCATGTGTTAGAGATATATATGATTACCTTTGTATCTCTCATACCACATAATGGATATCATATAATTTCATAATAGTGGAGGGAAAATTTCAAGGGTTACATAAGGGAATATTACAAAATAATGATATTAATTAATCATATAAATGATGATACCGATGGGAATCAATGATAATATTGGGTATGTCATGGGAACAATTACTAAGAAAAGTATACGTTATGGTAAATAAATTCTGGGGAAATTGTATGAAAACTTTCAAGGGTTATGTATGTGTCATATAGACTAGTGTAAGGGTACTCATGAGGCCCAAATACTTTTAAAATGTAATGTTAATGATATAAAGACATTGTAAGGGTGGCATGAAAGCATTATCATGGTATACTAATCACATTTTAAATATTTCAAGGTCATACTTTGGTTTTACATGATATTTTATTGTTCCCGTGTAAATTAAGTTAAAATCCCAAATTAGTGTTTATATAAATAAAATAAAAATTATTTATATCCCTCTAATTTTTATAGATTGAGTAAGAACATATTCAATTTAAAAAACATATATAATAAATAGGAATATGTAAGTGGAGATAAATGGATTATTTTCAATGATGGTTTAGGATTAATGATGCCCAATTGCATTCCATTAATTTTACACATGGTAGAAATCACTAAAAGTCAAATAAACACTAAATTTGAATATATTCATAGTGTTTTCATATATGATCAATCATGTCTCACGTGAAAGGACAAGTAACCGCATAAATGGTATTGATAATCTCAATAAATATAGAACTATTCATTCACAAGAGGTGGATACAACATCATTTCTAATGAAAATTTATAGTCTATTATTCATATAATAATGTCTATCAAGTAAAATAAATTAATGATGGAAGACATAGATATTATAATCCAATCTAAGGATAATTTAATCATTTCCTATAATTAAATTTTATTCATCAACACATAATATTTATTACTAATTACTATAATTATTATTAATTTTTCAATTTTTTATTGGTTTCTACTGAACTTTTCTTTTCATAAATCATTTACCATTCTTGAAATTTTAAATGGTGTAACATTGAATTCAGTCCACTAAATATGGTCTTGAGTGGTGGGTTCTTCTAGGGTTAACTATAGACATTTAATAACCCTGAAAGGAGATATTAAGGTATATAGGATCATTATACTGCCTTATTGAAGCTAAAAACATAGTTATAGTCAAAATAATATTTCATTTGATTAGAGGATCATTTTGGAAACAATGTAAATAACAATTCAATAATGGAATGTGGGAATGATATTTGGATAGAGGAATATTTTTTTAAGTTGAATTTCAAACCAATTATTTTTAAAAAATTATTTCACTAACTGAACCCATTAATGATGTGAGGAACATACCCAATACAATCTACCCTTTGAAGAAAACCTCAGTCCAACGGTTTATTAATTAAAAATGGGTTATAGATTTTCTTTGTTGAGGACCAAATTATATAAATCTCATAAATGAAGTCTCAAAAAATCATCTTCAAGATAACCTAGTTATTGATCAATTATCCATAAAAACGCATCAAATATAAATAAATTCCTTGAATCCAAAAAAAATATAATAACAAGATGAAGAAATTAGTACATATATATATATATAATAAAAATATATTAACATTCCTGACATGTTCTCCTTTTAATGTTCAAAAGATAATCATCTAAAATGAAAAAAATTTCATTTCATCAATAACAGTTGATGTGAGGATTGAATTGATAAATAAATTACATTTCTATAAATATTTAAAAATGAATATTTATAATATTTTGAAATAATAAAATATATTTTTGGACTTTTATAATATTGTGTGTCCTATACTTAAATATCAAATTGTTGAACCCTCAAAAAGAATTATTGTTGTGCGTTAATTGTAGAACATTCTCAAAAAATAATCCAAAAACATGTAAATCTAGTTATACAATAAATCTTTGTGATAATTGTATATTGATAATTTTGGAAATAATTATATAATCCTTCAGTGTATTGCTTCATTTTATTTTGGTTCCTGACTAAATATTTGGATGATCATTTTTAACCATAAATAAATTTCCATTTTATTTCTCATGATGAGATCATAATCGCAAATTTAAAGGTTGTTATTTTGATTCCCACATGGTTACTATATAATTAATAAAAAATATTAATGTTTCATGGAAGTAATATTTTAAATCATACATGCTTGGGTGATTGACACATAATTTTGAATTGAGAATTTAATTCTATATTCATACTTTGGATTTAAATTTTGTGAATTTAAATGGTCTAATATACTATGATTATATCGATATTGTTGTGGTGACATATATTTGTTTATTTTTTTTAAATAAATATCAAAATTAGAATATAATTCATATTCAACAATTTTTGGTTCAATATAATATGTCCCAAATATGTGATTATAATAACTTATGGATCCTTGAGAGAGTTAATATCAAATAATTTCATTCCACATCTCATGAATCATAATACACATATTATACAAATGGGTTTCCCACTAATATATACAAATACAATACCCATTTTAACAATAACAACATTATTTAATATTTTTAAAAACAAATTGATGTTGGATATTATTATATCAATATATAAAAAAGATTAAATTACCCTTTAAAATATCTAATCATTCAATAGATCACTCACCTTTTTATTTTTGGGAAAGAGATCCAAATAAATTGAACATCCATTGTATTATAGTTTTGACATAGTCCCTTATTATAGTTCATCAAAAATTGTAAATTTTTTGAACTAAAAACATGTGGGGATAATAATGATTTAAAAAAATTTAAGGCTAGTCCTAATAATTTTTATCATATTAAAATTCTGTAATAACTTATTCCCATGACTAGGTAGTTAATTCATCTATAATTCACGTATTTACCTTAAATTTTAATTTATATGGTTATGAAATAATTTGAACAATCTAGTTTATCTATATCATTTACTCATGTATGGTTCTCTGTCTCATAAAAGATAAAAATATGAGAAATAATTTCCATTATATCTCAAATTAATAACAAACTAAAGGAGGATATTTAGGTTTTTCTTTAAACCACCAAAATAGTTTAAATGAACCAAACAAATATGAAATTGTTTATTAGAAGGTTGATCATATATTAAGACATTCTCATGGTTCAATGTGGGGACTCCCCGATGGTATAATTGTAAAAATCCAAAAATATAAAATAAATAAATTAAAAAGAGTTCATGTAAGCCCAATACAAAAAGTGGGTTTCCTACTAATTTCTCGATAATTATCTCTCACCAACACATTATTACACATTCCAATGTCATACTGTTATTTGTAAAAATATTGTATTAAAAAAGTTATTATAAAGCCATTTCAAAATTAGAATTTGTTTAGTTCTAAACTTAATTAACACATGATTAAATAACAAAGAAATAAATCCACATTACATATAATTGAAAAAAATCCCAATAGAAATTAAAATGCCACGAAAATTCCAAAATTAAATAATTAAGTTGTTAACTATTCAATTTTCATATACAAAATTCTTAGTAAATCATACATTTTTATAAATAGGTACCCTATGTATTTATATAAGTATCATTATGATTATTAACAAATATTATCTTATGATCGAATATCCTATAATAAATGATACTAATTTTAACTTATTGATCTATCTTAGTGATCCCAACACCATTAGAATAAAAATAGGAGTTTTATTATGATTTTTTTGATTTAATTTCATCACCATTGAATTTACATATTTTTTTAGGGATAAAGAAATATAATTTGCAGAAAATTTTTTATAAAAAATGATATTATACAAAAGTTGTTTTCTCAAATTTCAATTTGACGGCTAAATAACATTGACATACTATTAATATATAAATATATCAAATAGATCCAGTATAAAATAAAATAATCCAGTGTTAAATGATTTAGTTGTAAAAGTTCAAAATAAATAATGAAAATTATTAATAAAAAATAAAACATATTATATATTGAGTCCACTTTATAAATTAAATTCAATATATCTCCCAAAGAATTCCAAACTATAAGCTTCCCACTAAGAATTTGAAATATCCCCAAAAAATAAAAAGAGACATGTACTCATTAAAATTAACCACAATTTATAATTTCAAAAAAGTTTATATATAACCCATTTATTTTATATAATGATGTATTTTTATTTCATGTTTCACAATTAATAAATTATACATTCACAAAAGTTATGTTCATATGGGATGAGAAATTATAGAATATCATATATCCACATTGATACATAGTATACACTATGGTAATAATCCTCATGTGATCATATTATTGTTATGAAAACATTCCTTATTAATTCCATTTGATATAACCCAATACAAAAATTTCAATAATAATTCAAATAATTATCTTTTAAGGAAAACTGCATTTTATATTTCATAAATTACACCATTTCCATGAAATCTAATAGCATGGAATTGTTCATTTTTTAATTATAGTGATGCCATAATCCATGATATATACATGTAAACCTATAGTGTTACCCTACGCTCAACCAAAACATTACCCCCACCAACATCAAATATTCATTAAATAGTAGAAAGAATGCTATCATCTCCTATATCATGGAGTGGCCCACCACAAAATTGTATTTACTATATGTTATATTAATTCTATCAATAAAAAAATATTTTATAATATCTAATATCCCATAATTCTTGGTAAAATATGGATTTTTGGAATTTATATATTTTTAAAAGAGATTTGCCTACAATAAAAAAATTTCAAGGTTATTTACAAAAACTCCACCTCCGGTAATACTAAGGATCAAAGAATACCAATATATATAAATATAACTACATATATAAAATGAAATATTATTTTTACAATACAATATTTAAACCAATGATATTTTCTTGAAATGACCTAATATGCCTGATTATTCCTTTATTAAACATGTCTGTACAAAATAAACAACCAGTCATGACTAAAATCTAGCCATAATCAATCATTAGTCCAACTCAAAATTAAAAAAAGGTTTCTTCAAAGTTGTCATCATTTTCAATATAAATCTATAAATTTGTTTCAAAATATATCAATTATAATGGGCCCATGAAATAGTGATAAAAATGATTTATAATTTCCCTTTCACTATTAACAACTAATGAAATACACATATATAGGTAAAAAATAATTAAAAATTTCAAAATAATATCTAATACATTATAAACCACAATGGCTTAAAAGTTAGGATGATTTACCTTGAGTAATAATAAAATAAAAAATCATATATACGGTTTTACTTGTTTCATGATTTTTAGGCATAGTTTATAAAACCATTCATATCATGTCCATAACCACCTTTCCAAAAATTATAATAATTTATGTTTTAAAACGATATTCTTTTAAAATAACTATTTATCTCTTAGTATCTCATTCCTTTATTTTCAATACCCATACACAGTTTATATAAATGTAAATGCTAGAAATTTTCTAGGACCAAACTATTTTATCCAATTTCCTCTCTCAACGCTCAATATATATAAAATACCTAAAAATAATACAAATGTTTTGTGTACCCAAAATGGTGGAACCAAATGATGAGACTAATGCATAAAGGAAAATAATACCAATATCATTGAATATGAGGGTGTCTGTTGTTGTTTTTATTAAACAAAAAAAATTAATGGATATAAAATATGAAAATTTTCAAAACTTCCATACTAATTTAAATTTTATAATAAATATTTATTATTTCTATAATTCAATTTTAAAAAATTATATTGAAATATATATTCTATTTATATATTTATATGTGTGTATTAGTTCAATTTAAAAAAAGTTCAAATATAATATCAATTGTTTTGAAAATATAATTTATTTTTTGTAGTTATTATGAGAAAATTCATTGATTTAAAATATAGTATTAGATTATGTTTGATTGTATAGTTATATAAAATATTTAATTTTGATGACTATACTAACATTAAATATGGTTTTTAGGACAAATAAAGTATTTTTAATAAGATATTTCTTTTACAGATTAAATAAATTATTTAATATGAATATATAAGATCTAAAAAATAATATGGGCATATAATATGTCTAAAATTATTATATATAATAAATTACACAATCATAATAAATTTAATATTATAATGATTACTCCATATCATAATGTATATTTCATATAAAGGATAATTGTTTTTCTATTAAAAAATTTCTACTAGAACTATTAAAAGGTCTATGTATATATTTATTATGTTATAAAATTTTTTAGGTTAATTATTAGAATTAATATTAATATTTTATATTAAAAATAATTTTATGAAGGCATAATGAATTGATACATTTTATCAGTTAGAACCAATTATGTTATATACAAAAAAAATAATTCTCCTTTTGTTATATGATATTATTTAACTATGAAATTTATAAATTTATATATATTAATTCTTTATAATGAACAAAATTTTTTAATTCATTATTAAATAAATATTTTTGAGTTAATTTTTTGTATTTCACTAAAAATAACGATTTTGTGGGGATGAGTAATGAAATACAATTTTTAGAATTTCCAGAAATTTTTTCTCATCACAATGATATACTTACAAAAATTAAATATTATAAAATTTATTTATTGACAAAAAATTTACTATTGATGAAATAAAAAATTATTAATATAATTTTAATTTTAAAAACCTGTGTTGGATAGTTTGGAAGTTAAGTGCTATTTTATTCGAATAAAATATAATATATCCATTTTTAATTAATTATTCCAAATGAATAATTTAATTTTTATATATTTTAATGTCACATAACTATTATATTTTTTACCGAGAATGATAATTTGAATCAATAAAATACTATATTTCGGTATAAAATGAGTTTCTTCTAAAAAATAATTTATCATGAAATTGTTATTGATGTGTTCAATGTATATTTATTTAAATTATTTTTTCCCACTTAAATAAATAAAATATTGTCTAAAAGTTATATTTTTAATCAATATTTTCAAATTAGGTAATAATTTCCATTTCATATTAGGTATTAAAAAATAACCAAGTAAAATTTAGTCAACACTGTAAGGGTGCAATTTTCAAAAATGGTAACTTTAAGGGATATAGTCACATATTTACAAAAAATGCAATTAAAAAATTTGAGTAAAGATGCATTATCTACTGACATATTTTCTAATATCAATTCATATCAATAATATATCAACTTTCCACAATAAGGACTTCATGTTTAACATTATGAATTTTACCTTAAAAAATAGATGCCCCGCTAATCTATCAAAGGAACCCATAAATACCCAACTTCTCCACAAAGTATTAACAACATTAAAATATATAAAACTACATGAAAACATCAAAAAACCTCTTTCTCACATCCCATAGGTTCTTCTCCTAGTGAATTTTTAATCTATAAAGGCATAATGAGATTACTATATGCATAAATACAATGAAAAGAAAAGTATTTTAACTAAGATATTTCCTGATTACATATTTATAAAAATCCTATATATTATTATACACAAACAATTAAATTGAAATTAGAATCAATATTATACTGAAATATTATTATTTTGATTTAATAACCTTTATCTATCACCCATTTATAAATTAGAAAAATTAAATGATTGCATGGGTTAGGTGAAAACTATTACCTCTTCAAAAAATATATTTAATTTATCAACACCAACATAAATGTATGCTTCTAAAAATAAATTTATAAAATTTATTTTATATTTAAAACATGTTATAATTTATAAATATAATTTTATATAATATTAACAAAAAGTACAACAAATTGTAATCTCAAACATTAATTAATAAAACTCACGTAATGAGAAAAATTTTGTCTTTTAAATATATTTTGGAAAACCTATTGAAGTGTATGAATATATTTCTATTAGTAATATATAATATTATTATATTTATTATTATATTATATATATATATGTAATAAATTATTCCGATACAACTTATTATTCCTTAAAATTTAATGAAAACAAGCCTGTTATAGGTATGATCTATAATTGTACCAAAACCTCTACAAAATTTACTCAATAATTCATATAGAAATATGGTAAATCCATGAAAAAAAATTTATAATTATACATATAATGATCTCTTCACTATATATTTTGGATTAAAATCCCTATACTAAAACCGACATGTAACAGTTAAGGCTAATTACAACAACGATGCATATTGATAATAAATTTTTCATAAAAATGTAGTAATAGAATATCAAATATTATTATTTAAAATTATAAGTACGAATTCATTTTTTAAATATGTGATTAATAAGTCCTATTAATTTATAATAAATATTAAAATGCATCCGCTAAAGTGGGAATCCATGGTAAGGGTTTCTTGGTTCCATTTTCAATTTAATGATAATTGTTTAATTTTTTTGAACATGTTTAATTATATATATTTTTCTATAAACCATGAAATTATCATATTAAATTATTTAGGTAATTCATGGGATTCACAATTCAAAATTGGGTTGTGTCTTTCAATTAATTTCGATTTTAGTGTTAAAAATATCGTCATGTATATTGGTCTCAGTTTCTATTTTTTGAGTCTTATTAAATTTTTTGAAACCATTTTCATTTATATGTTGTATAAACGACCTTTTTAATATATTATATGATGAAACTACATATAATCATGATATAGTGACCCATAATTTAATGACTGGTACTAGTGAGGCTCATACTGTTATTGCCCATGCCCTCCTCTAATAGGATAGGGGCCAGTGACTAGAACTGAGTAGGAATATCACTAACATGGGAGAAATTTCCTATATACTAGTATGCACACACACATCTCAAAGACCATCTAATTATAAAATGTAAAAACCACTATGTAATCAATGCATGCATTAGACTATATCCAATAAATAGAGTACGAAGGAAGGTAATGTAAAGTAAAAAGTGAAAAAATTACAGGCCACCAAAAATGTCTATAACAACAATTGAAACCAGAATGAAAAAGGTAATAGGAATTCTATCTATAGCTTCAGGAAGAAACTTTTGTATGTTAATTCTCACAAAGATCGTTTTGGTCTTAAACCACCTAGGACTTTTTCAAAAGGTCCATTGTTTGCACCATACATGACACGTGTGGGAAAAGGCTGGGCTGGGGTGAGTTTAATAATACCCAATAGGACACCTCAAAATGAAAAGGGAAAAAAATAATGATACAGTCACCTCAAAAAAATTATATCTATACATAAAAAATAAAAATAATATCCTTTTATACTCAACCAAGACACCCGGTCTAGAGGTAAGTCACATCTACTTCATAACAACAGATGGAATTCTATTTTAAGAGTACATGAATCAATCATATGAGAGGAAAGACTACATAGTCCAGAAGAATAGATGACATTTTCCCAAGAGGTATAGATCGTCATGTCTCACCATGAGAGAGATACATGGATTGATCAGAAGAGAGATATGATATAATAGATAAGGATTTTAGAAAGGGTTTGGGGTAATACCAAAAACATGTTCTATATTAACCTTCCAAGTAGAGGATTACTACCCAAATAATGTTGGTCACGTTGATAAAAATAAATAAACCTAGGGAATGATGAATGAATAAAGGATACTTCCTCAAGCCTCTTGGTAGATTCCAATAACTCTCTCCACGATGTCATGCTGAAGGGATCATAATTCTATGAGTAGGAAATGATTCATGCCTACCAGTAGTAAAATTATAATGGGATAAACCACTAATTAAACATGACCAAGTTATAGTTTATAGGAAAATCAAGCCATATATATTGGAGTACACAACGTGTACTTGGGTCACACAGATTGTCCCCTGGACCTTGGTACTTCCATTATACAATGGATCCTATCATCAAAAATTGTGTCTTGTGGAATACGGGTACATTGAATGTAGAAGGAGTTAACCATAGCGTTCTTTCATCCAGGTTTAACCCATGTGCTGAGGATGTGTTCTAGTACATTGTGTTATCCTGTGTTTTCCTTTCCATGTAATAGAACACGGTGTAGTCCATGTAACCAGTGTTGGCCATGTCGTGTGGGGTAAGACACACCGGGTCGGAAACCCATATACTATATCCCATTTTCGTGTACTTATAGTGTTCATTAATAGTTTCATGGGATAGGTCATATGCAATGTTTTGGGGTCACAAATCATCTGATCATTAAACATTATCCTAAAACCCTTGTCGTGGAAATGGGTGACCACACGTTGTGTAATCTAGGAATACACTTAGTGTGGTTCACTATTTTTTATAGTTGCTAGAGATTCTTTTATTTTCGTCCTCCACTACTAGAATTAAATCTATTAATCGATCTTCCTTGAAACTAAATATATATTTTCATCGATTCAAGTCATCAACAAAAAAAATATTCCCTCTCCTGATACAGTTACCAAAATTATTAAAAAGGGACATTCTTCATTCTACTGAAGAATGTCTATGAACATGGATTTGGGGATCCACTATCATTTGAGTGACTTTCCATTTTTTCCTCACACCTCTGTTGTGTCATTCCAATATCTGTATCTATGATATCAAATCATTTCAGCATGAATTTAGTGTGGGGAAATCTTTTTGTCAGGATGTGTCAATTCGTGGGCCATTCAAAGAATGCCGACGACGAATGATGAATGGGGGTGAAAATAAGAAGAACCAAATAGAGGGGAAAACTTCAATTAGTGATCATTTATATCTTTATCCATCATCATTAGAATGAAAATTTAATGTATAAAATAATAATAATATCAATCTCCCATAAAAACCCACAAATATCATCCCATCCCACAAGTACGATTAATCCATGGTCTAATTTATTCATTGATTTGTCTGTATTGTCATAGAAATAAATAATGGGAAATAAGAATAAAAATTAAACATACTTCCTAGATTTTAGATTTCTCATTAATGAATACCAGTCTTAGCATTGATTCTATTGGTGAGTTATACCATGAAAGGCATTCGTCGATCTTTGATCTGAATTTTTGTTGTCTCCTGCTAGGGAAGATCTTCTCAATGGTTCCTCTAAATGTCTCAAAATAAAATCCATTATCATGAGACTAACCCTTGATATTTTCTAAATATATTAATTCAAATAATATTTTTATATACATCACTGCATTGACGAAATAAATTGAATTAGAATTTTTTAAATTTATTTTATTCATTTAAACTGCTTATGATAATTTCTACAATGGACCCAGGATGACCAATTTTATGTTATTCATTGTGTAAATTTGTTATTCTAAATGTAAAAATTTCCTTATAATTTTGATTTAAGATCCATTCTATAATGTATTCAATTTATTTTTGGAAAATTTTGTTTGCATGGACTACAATATTTTAATATTTTTACAATAATTATTATGGGATCACTAGGCTGCAAAATCAAACGTCTTCTCCACAAGTATTCTTGAATTTAATCCAAATAATATTTAGAAATAATTCTTGTAAAATATATGACATTAAATTATCCCCACCTTGTGGCTTTACAACCCTAAAATCCAAAAACAATCCTACTCAAAATTATGTCTATACTGAGCATGAATATGAGCCTCTCGCACCAAAGTGCTCTCTTGGATATTCTTGTGATTTCACTAGATTCACATTATATGTATCAATCATCCATAATGTATCCAATTAATCTAATCCTTGATCTCCACTGGGTAATAAATTTAATTTTCTCCATCCATGATGTCTATTTGTCCATAGTTGATGACGTTTGATGGGTCATTTACATACCTCCTCTATTGCATCACATAGAAAACGTCGTTTACCCATTCTAATTATAGAGGTTGGGCTAAGAAGTATGAAAACTCATCAACACTACAATGTATTTTAAAAGGTATGATAATCCTCATAGATAACATTTCACATCATCTAACTCTCTGTAATCTATGTAGATGGGAAACCCAAAAAAACATATGGTCTCCTTACATGAATTCCAAAGGCCTTTGTTTCCTATCAACATAAGACTTCTGAAAGAAATATGTAGTCTACATCTTCTCATAGATGATATCCACCATTTATTTAGTATCTCTCACTAACTCTTAGACCGTGAGTAATCACGCTCATGGGTATGTATAGAAATGTAGTGACCTTCAAGGTCACCCATACATATCCTTGAATGGAGTCATATGAATAGTGAAATGATATTTATTTTTTTGTACATAAACTGAACTAGTGGTAGGTGATTCTCCCAACTATGACTGACGTCTAACATGCATTCTCATAATATTTCATCCACAACCTAAATGGTCTACTCCATCTACCCATCCGTTTGTTGGTGAAATGTGGTGACCAAGCATAACATGGTTCCAAACGCCTCATGTAATATATTCTGTAACTATGATGTAAAGAGAGCATCAAGATATGAAATAATAGTTGATGGAACTCTGTTGTTTTGAAAAAATATTCTGCAAGTATAGGAATCTGGAGCTCTCTAGTAATATTTCGTCTAAGATAGATAAGAATCGGCTTGACTTAGTGAGTCGGTCAACGATCACCATGAACGCATCATGTCCATAAGATGTATGTTGTAAACATATAAATAATCCCATAGATATGCAATCCCAATTCAATTATAGAAACAATGGGGGTTGAGATAAACCTGATTTAACCTTGCACTAGGACTTTACTTTTTACGATGTAAGGAATTGAGAAACAATCACTGCAACTTATTTCTACATCCCTAACCACCAAAATTAGGTTCAGAGGTCTCGGTACATCATTTCCACACATGGATGTAACTCTAAAGTGGGTGTATGAATATCCATTAAAAAATAATCCCAGAAAAATATTTTACTACTATTCCCCCACTAAAAAGAACAATGTTTAACCCACATCTTGAATGTTCATCCGGAGATTTCCCTATGGATATTTGAGCACATAGGGTATCATAGTCAGAATAACCAAGTTTCTCCTCCCCGACTCACTAAAATAGTGAAGGTTTAGAAACCATCAACTATAGGTAAAATGATCCATCTTCATGCATAATTGATAACCACAATGAGTTTAACGTATCTGATTCCTCATTCAGAAACAACAAACAACATATCCAACTAAGATAATATCCCACCAAGTTCCCCTTCCAATGAGTATAAAAAATCTCAAATTAATAGTACTAAAGGTACTCTAGCTATATCCTTTATATCATGTTCCTATAATTTTTAATGATGATATAATTAGGACTCTTATGATCAGAGTAGATGATAAACATCTCACCCATCAGGTACTATCTCCACATCTTCAATGTGAATACTACCACTGATAACTAAAGAACATGAGTCACATAATACTAATGTTGTGGTCTCAACTAGTGTAATACATAGTCAATAAATTCATGCCTCTACATTATGACACAACCAAGGTCGGTTCCTAATGCATCGTAGTACATTACGTTCTCGACACCCTCCTCTGGAAATCTCAACCTCAGAGTGCTCATCATGATCTGCCTCAACTGCTAAAAACCTTATTGTAACTTCTCTATACACATTAATGGTTTACCCATTCACGTAAAATCTATCATAGGTGTTGATATACTTTTGAAATAAGGTATGAATTTCAGATAATATTATTCTTATAGAGGAAGCTCTTCGCCTCCGTCACATTCTTAAGTGGATCCCATGCTAAAACTTCCTCGATCCTGGCCAGGTCAACTATAACTCCATCCACTGAGATAATTTGTCCCCAAAAATAGACCACCTAAATCTAAAAATGATAATTCAAGAGTTTACAATAGATATAATTATCTAAGAGTACATCCAAAAGCTTCTCTAAGTGACCTATAGACTTCTCCTCAGACACTGTGTACATAATGATATCGATTATAAAGACCACTTGAATAGTTCAGAGTAAGGTCGAATGATCTGGTTCATGATTCTCTTAAAAACATATGTGTAATTTATCATACAAAAGGGAATCACCATGTACTCATTGTGAACATAACAATATGAGATGCTCATATTCGGTAGATCCTCATCCAGTACTCATACCCGGTGATAGCCTTGTCTGAGGTCAACCTTTGAGAACCATTGTTATATTTTCAACTAATCAAAGAGGTCATCGATCTGCATTAGTTGATAATTATTCTTCACGGTCACCTAGTTCAAGTGAAAAAATTCCACATGTACCTTCAATATTTCATCTTCCTTTTTGGAAAACAAAACTATGGTTACCCAGGGTGATACATTGGGTCTCATGAAGCCCTTCCTCTAAAATTCCTCCAACTACACCCTAATCTCATGAAGCTCTGTGGGAGTCATATGATATACTAGTATAGAAATCAGTTTCATCCTAGTATGTAAATTATTGAAAAATTTTATCTCATAGAGGGAAGTTAAACCCAGAAATATTTAGGGAAGATATCATCGTACTTCGTCACTATTGTAGGAAACAAGAATCTCATAACATCCACATCACCAAGGATCATGCTATCTAAATAACTTATGAGTAATTTGATGCGCCCACCTATGAATGAGTCCATTTTATGCTTCCTGGGTGTCCATTTCACAAAAATAGGTAACCCTTATTCCCTCACTATAAAAACACCACACCATTTACCTAAAATTGCCAATATGGTCATGGAATGCAGATAACCAATCCATATCAAAAATGACATCATAAAACCTCATTTATACCACTAATATTTTTCTACCAAAACTCTCACATCCAAGGGTCGGGTCAGATTTCCGACATAAGTGTTTGATCATTGAGCCTTCTCTAGTGGGTGTCTCCAACAATAAAGTTCAATTCTATTATTCAACCATAATATCTATGTCTCAAACAAGATATGTGGTGATAAATGAATGAATAACACCTATGGGTATTATTATAGTAACTACAGTTGAAAAGACAAAGATCATATCTTCAATCATTTCGGGATCCCATGGGACATATGCCTTGACCAGATGAAGTTGTAACCTTATCATTCCTCCAGATCCCTGATCCATGTGTGGACCAACTATGGATGGTGGTGGTTTCAAGTCAAACGTAGTCCACATTCTTCTACTTTCCTATCTTATCTTCAACAACCTTCTCTGTATTGATCCTTATGCAATTATCGATGTCTCTACCTCAGTGTTCCATCCACATTCTCCCTATCAGTAGTACAATAGTTTGTAAAATCTCAATCAAGATGTCCCATGCCATCCCATTAATAGAATCTCCTTTATCTAGACTGACTCGACCAACCTTGTGATCACTGATCTACAAACCCTCGATCATGGGAAAACCTTTTAAAACGTTTCCCACATCCATGTCCATGGTACTGATATTGAATCCCTACACCCGAGTTATCTTCCTTTTCATATTGACTACTGACTATAATTATCAATATCTTCCCATCCAATAATCTTTCAACTTCCAAAGTCTACTCAAGAACCCTACTATATTTCGGAATGCACAGATGGAGGATCCTAGATCTGATGTCTCTATGTAAACCACTCTTGAAGGTCCATGCCCTAAATTTCTAATATCTATACATATAAGTCTAGTACGTGTAATGGTTGGTAATCCATGATGAATAATCATCCATTATCTTGTATCCTTTTTGGAGCTATAGAAGCTCATGTATACTCAAATCTCTCAGTGTAACAAGTGATAACTCCTCTCTAAAGTGGCACTTGAACTTTGTCAATGAAAGATTCACCTCTTTGTGTGTATGTATAGACAAACTCCACAATTTTCCCACTAAAACATGTAGAAGGATCGCCGCTAGGACCATCATCTAATCTGATGGTGTCTTAACAAAATAGATAACTCACGTCATCACCTAAATCCAATCCGTTGCCACCTTTGGTCCGAGGCCATTGTGGAATCTAAGGGGTTTCTGTCACTAAAACTTATTAAGTGTTCTCATAATAGACTCTTCATCCATTGTTACTAAAGCTACCATGTGATTCACTACAAGTTGTGGTATGGATAGTGCACCACCTACATGTGATATATGGGGAAATGGTCCCTATATTGAAGCCTCTCCATTGAGGGATCATCCTTATGATGAAGCTTCTAAATCCTAGCTACTATGCCCCATTAAGGAATCCAATACTAAAATAAGATATAAAATTGTTAATGAGTATATCTAGAGAGATGACACAAGAAGGACATTGAAATCCCATCCCATTATTATATTATTCATGTACCATGATTTTCCCTGCTTCCTGTGATTTCATGTACCAAGTCAAAAAAAGTTCATTAGAGTCCTGGAGTCTGGATAAGTTAGTGAGTGAACCAACTTTGGAGTCTGAGGCCTGAAATCCGAACTCAAAACACATAACTCTATCACCCCCAAACCAATTTCTCATATTCCATGTCCTTATATATAACTGACAATCTCTTATACAACTCTTTCATGACCTGTCTGAGTGGGTCTTATATCATGACTCCCTAAGACAACCTCCAATAGGACAAGGCCCCGTGAATAGCACCATGTTAGAATATCAATAACTTGGGAGGCATTTCCTATGAATCTGTAGACACACACACACGTCTACTAGAACACCAAATTCTAAAATGTAAGAACAACTAAGTATACAATCCTTGCATTCCAATATATCCCATAACTAGAGTATAATGGAAGGTAATGAAATGTATACAGGTACAGAATAAAACACCCCCAAAAAGATTTTGTAATCAAAATTCCAACGTGAAATATAAATGTATTGGGATTGAAGCTTTTGTCCGTAGAAACACACCTCAGTTTTTCCAGTCTCACAAAGCACTATCATGTCCTAGTATGCATAGGACTCTTTTAATATGTTGTTCATCTACACAAGAAACAACATGTATAGGAAAATCCCATGTAGGGTTGAGTATAACAATACTCAACATGACTACCCAAAACCATAAACCAATACAAAAATGTAAGATATAATCATGTATAAATATTTATGTGTCTACAACACAAATAACAAGAATATCTAGATATACTCAACCAATACACACAGTCTAGAGGTATATCACAATCTCCGTATACCAATACTAGGAATTAAGCATGAGGATTTCACAAAGAACTCATATAAGAGAACACACTCATGAGTCCAAATCATGGATGACGTCTGTTTGAGAGTTATTACTCATCAGTTCTGTCCATAAGAGAGATACACTGATAGATATGAAGGGATATATAATTCAAAATTTGAGAATCACAACTAGGCACAGGGGGTGATACCAAAAACTCAATCTGGATTAACCTGCTAAGTAGAGTATCAAAAAGCTTGTAGTTTTTGTCTTGTTGATACTACGGAATCAACCTAGTGCATGAACAATGAATAGTGGTTCCATCTTTTGGTCTCTCAGGGGATTCCAAGAACTCTATCCATGAAATATTACTACATGGGTCATATTCCTATTAGTATGAAATGATTCTTACCTACATTTAAGTAAGGGATAAAGGGTACAAACCATAAATAATCGTAGCAAAGATACATAGTAGAAGAGAATAATTTCATTTTGAGAGGGGTATATGACACATACTGGGGTCACACATCATGTCCCATGACCCTGGGTATGACCCGTGTACAACTGCCAATGTCAATCCAAACCGTGTTTTATAGAATATTGGTACAAACTGTGTTGAAATATTCACACATCATGTTTGTCCATCAAACTTCTGATCAAGTTCTCTATTGATATACTAGTACATGGTGACATCCTATTTATGCATGTCGGTGTACTAGAGCATGGGGTAGTCTGTGTAACCAGTTCAGGCCATGTCATGTGGTGTAATACACTCCATTTATTCATCCAATGTAATCAACCCCATGTCTGTGTACTTTTCGTGTACATAATTAATTACATGGGAGATGTCACATGACATGTTATGGGGTTACACATAGTGTTATCATTAACATTCTCTTGAATCCCTATCCACCATAAGGTGGTCCCCGCACATCGTGTAATCCATGATTACACACTGTGTGGTTCACAATTTTCCAGAATCGCTGGAACTTCTACCACATTTGTCATCTACTATCGATCTTTGATCCATTTATTGATACAAAATGTAACTTAATTTACATGTTCTTTGAGCAATTTTATCACCAATACAATGTGTTTTCTCTTCTTATCTGGTTGAAAAATGGATTAAAAATGATCGTTCTTCATTCCACCTAAAAATGACGACAAACGCAGATTTGGGGATCCCCTATCATCTTAATCACTTTATGTCTATTATCACATCTGCCTCATAAAGTGGAAATCTCAGATCATTGATATCAGATCATTTCACTAATAATCAAGTGTGCAACTTTTGATTGATTGGGATGTGTCAAGTCATGAGCCAATCGAAGAATTATCTCATGGAATGATGAACAAGGGGTGTGAAAAGTAGAAGAACAAAAGATAGGGATGATCCTTGATGAATTTATATATATATATATATATCTATGTATCATTCTATTATATAAATGAAATATAATGGATATAATGATCATAAGATCAATCTCTTTTCCAAAACCTTCCAATATCAATGCATTCTACAGATACGATCGATTTGCAGGATAATCTGTTCATGGATTGGTCTGCATTCATCGTAGGAATCAGAAAATTGAAATAAGAAATGAAACAATGCATCTTAAATGAATTTTTTATCTATCTTTTTAAATGATCATTTGTTTCATTGTGTACGTTGATGAGATCTATCAATAATGATTTTTGTCGATCTTTGTTTCAAATTTGTGACATTTAATACTAGAGTGGATTTTCCTAGAGGTTCCTCCCAACTTCTCTAATGAATTAAAGGTTAATTAGAGTAACCATAGATTTCTTCAGAATTTATTTTTTAATGGAAACCCTATCATTGTTTCTTTGCATCAAAAAAATGAATAAAAATAAAATTTTAAAATTTATATAATTCATTTAAACTACTCGTGATGAGTTTACACAGTCGACCTGTGTCGACCAACATTAGGTCATGCTTATTGAAAAGTCAATTTTTTGAATGAAACTATGTCTTTTGATTTTTTTATCCAGGTTCACTTTTAGAATTTACTCAACATTTTCAAGAAAACTATGTAGGCATTTTATTTAATACTTAAATATTTTTCAAACAATTTTTTCTAGCACACCGGGCCTCGGAATCATGCACCATTTCATCTCTTGGTCTCGAATATAAGCCATATAATATTTAAAAATAATATATGTAAAATATAAGACATTACACTGGTCATAGTATCTTTGAGAAATTTTTTACATTATTACATTAGTAGTAGAAACAATAAATCATATACCAAAAAAAAAATATAGTTTAGTAATCCTGTTAGAAAAGATAAAAACTAAAACTCACACCCCAATGGAAAAAATAAATTAAATAATAATATTTTATCTGTTAGAATCATTATATCCCCATTCATAACCATTAATATCAATCATAATACTCTCCTTGTATTCCTTGTACACGAATCAAAATAATGGGGTGAGCTCTAATGCTTAATAATGTAATGCACAAAGTGGAAGATATCATGAAAACATAAGACAAAATCATAATATAATGGTTAGTAACTAAAGCACATTCCATTTAGTCAATAGAATGAACATAAAGAATAATATATAGTAAATTAATGATCATCGAACCATAACATATAATTAATCTAAGGATTATAAAACCTGATCATGGATATTCTATCTAAGAGAATAAATTCATGGAACATTAATATCTTATTTTAAAATTATTTAATACATAATGTTGGACATATGAATCATACAGACAATACATTTCACAAGATAGTCTAAAAATATTGGTATATGTGCATATAAATTTACCGACTCATTAGTCTCATGAGACTAGTAGATGTACTCATCACTTACTAGGTCTGATGAATTACTCATATGAAAGGGCTGAAAAATAAAAAAAATTAATTAAAAAATAATAAATAATTTTAATATCTTCCCCAATCATATAAAAATTATCAATTACTATATAGAGGAATATGGAGAATGGTAATATAATTTAAAATACTATTCCATAATTATCATAAAACACAAAAATAATAAATAATTATGATATCAATAGAACAAATCCCTGGTGGAAAAAAAGTACCATAAATGGTTGACATCGTTGATGAATATAAATATCATAATTAGACCATTAAATCATTTTTGAGGAAAATAACCTTTTTGGTTTGATAATATTTTTGATAAAAAATCAATTAAAAATTATAGTACATTTCACTGTAAATAATATTTTATAGCTTGTAAATTATTCCTTTAAACACTGATTCATCATGAAGGCAAATTTTTTTTTCATGTCATAAATTTTAAATCGATCATTCATTTATATTTTCATTAAATGCCAAGTAAGACTTGTAAGAAATGAAAATTATTATTCCATTAATAAAAATGATAAAAATTTCATCAAAAAATCATTTTCTAAATGTTACAAACAATTTTTAACACATTCATTGAAATCCTAGTATTGGATGAAAAAGGATATTTGACTGGTGTGGAAAATGAAGTATCATTTTCATAACAACATTTTCTCAGCCATTTTATATTAATACCATAAAAAAGTTAATATAAAATTTAAATATGATGAATAGCATGATGATAAGATAATATTTTGATGTTATGTTAAAAATTTCATATAATTTTTCAATGTTATAATTTAACAAGAACAACCTAAATAATGTTGATATTTTGATATAATCCATTACCACATTGGTAACATTTGGATCATAAGATAAATGAAATAAATAAAATCTAATGAAATAATAAATAAAATGATGAAAAATTGATTCTAGAAAAAAAATATGCAATGTTTTAATATATACATAAAAAATGAATAATTAGTGAATATGACATATGTATCACTAAAGTAAAATTTAAAAGATAAACACTTACCTCAAGTTGGACTTCCTTAATTTGAGTCCTAGCCTTATGTATAATAAATATATTTTAAATAAATAACTATTACAGATATATTATTATATATATCATCTTATATATTATTTAATTATACAATTTTACCACCTCTTTATTAACAATTCTTTGTTAAAATCATTGTGTCTAGTGACAATCATTTTTTTAAAAAAAATAGATTTGGAATTCAAGACATTTTAGTTTTATTGTAGATATATAATCAATAAAATATTAAAGATTAAATAAATTTTTTATATACATTATATTATTATTTTGAGTAACCTAGAAATGTCATAGATATAAAATGTATTATAATGTTCATAGAGATGGTAGGTTGTACGTATGCATGTATGTCATATACATTTTTGTTGATGGATAGAATTAAAGTCAAATAAAAATTTATTTACCTATATATAACTATTATTATGTTAATTAATTTATGTATATGAATGAAACCCATTTTCATTAAAATCCATGTAAAAATAAAATGAAAATTATTCCATAATGTTATGTGGAGGTCGTTGTATATACGTACGCATGAGAGACATTATTGTTTTCCAAAATATTGGATGTTAATATGTTAAATGTGATATTATATTTATTGATGTATGATTACATTATAAATAATCTATATATTCATTAAAATTATCATTATATCCTTCAATGTAATTCATAATCGAAAATAGAATCACATATATTCAGGAGGTTTTAGTATGCCATAACTTTGGTTGACGTTATCGTATCCCGCAAAGAAGGAAATGTAGGATGGAATATGAGATATGTTAATTACATAAGTATAAAAATTTAATTAATATTACATACATATGATAAATAAATTAATACATCGATCCGTAAATTTGGTGATGAAAAATGAATAACATCATATTGTGAGGCGGTAGTCCCCCACACACAAGATTGCTAGTTTAATTTTCACATTGATGGATTTGGATATGGATATATATTATTAGAATAAAAAATCTAAATATCAAAATATTGTATATAATAGAATTATTATATTATCATGTTTGAATAATATTTCAATGAGGCTAAAAATAAATTATACAAATACACCCTTTATGAATTTTATCTCCTCTATAAGGAACCCTTTTAGGTTTATATCTAAACAATTCATATATTTCATTTTTTGATGAAACCAAGGACACATGGATATTGGGAGGGGATAAAGGATGGTATTTGGGAAGGTATTGTATGAACCAATGTGTTTTTTAAGAGTGAAGAGGAGTAGATAGTTGGTGGCCTTTTAGAAGAAGGGGGGGGGGGACACACAAGGTATTTTTGAAAAGGTTAAGTGACACACACATTTTTTTCATTAATAAAAAACCCTGAAATGGTAATTATAATACCTTGTATATGATAAGGTCAAAATATGCACATCCAATTAGTTTTTGAAAATTTTTATGTCATTTTTACTGCTTAAAATCATAGATTCCCTTTCGAAAACCAATTTCTTCCTTGACCATGGTAATTAATTTATATGGCACAATCAATTAATTTTTTAACCAAATAATGTTTAACTTTTTTGATAATATAAATCATGTTGATTCCAAATATGGAATCAATTTTCCATGTTTCTTTCATATATGTGGTATAATTTTAATAAAAATTATACTCATACACGTGATGAAAAAAAGTATTTCCAAATAGAAAATTCTAAGTCGTATATAATTAATATAAAAATTTGATATGAAATTGAATATACTATCCTAAATTGAATTTATCATTATATTATTGAACTACAAGTAAATTAAAAAAAAATAAAATCAAAATTAATATTTTAAATTATTTCAATTAAATGATGTTCTCAATAAAAACTATTAAATGTTAATGTTCATCAAACAATGAAACAACTTAAAAAAATAATAAACAATCACCTGAGTATAATTTGAATATTAAGATTTAAAAAATTACTTTCATTTTATAAAATAAATTTTATAAAATTTTACATATAAATTTTATAATAATTGTACAATAAGATAAGAATTATTTTTATTTGAAAAATATGGTTTTTTTACAAATCATTTATTTTACATTTAAACGATTCTTCAATTTATTACTATATAATTTATTACCAATGATAATATATAAATAATATATCCTTTAATAATTTATTTATTCATTTTCATACCCTCAAATTTTAATGGTATGTTGTAATGGAAATGATTAAATAATATTTTGATAGAGTATCATGTTTTTTAACATGGATTTCTGTCTATCACAAGGTATAGAAGAGATTGAATTCACATAACAAAGAAACTATTTTAATGTGTTTGGGTGTTTAGTTATCTTGTAATATTTATGTTTCATTTCATATTCTATATGGAATAAGTTGATACTCTTTTAAAATCGTACTTCATTATATTTTACAACCTTATATAAATTGTGTCTTTTTAGTTAAATTTTGATCAGATAAATTAAGTGGTTGGAATTTTAAAATACCATTATTGTGGTAAAAATCATAAAAATATATAATAAACCATCATCTAGATAATTGATAAATGGATTTATAATGGTCATCTATAATAACACATAACTAGGTATTCAAGTGGGAGAACATTAGAGGGAAGTGATGATATAGACATAAATATAAATCCCAACTACTTATTGATATTGATATAGAAGATTTATCAAAAGAAAGTTATTTATCAATGATATTTTATGGACTTAAAAAAATAAATATGTGATGAATTAAAAAATCATTTTATATATCATATCCGATATATATATATACATTATAACATTTGTTTTTTCCTAATGTTGATGAATTATTTTACTAACATTGTATAGGACACAAAAAAATTAACATACATAATATATTTTATGCATAATTTCATCCTTCCATTATGCTTAGATCAATTTCCCCTACATTTATTAGTCCATGAAATAAATACTCCGCACAATATTTATTTTATAACTAAATATCTAAAACATTCTTTTAACGAGTCAGAATATCTATAAAAGAGTAACAAGTTAATCATCATATCTTTATTAATTTCTTTCCCAACTTATCCAAACTAATATGTTAATTATTTATAACATAATAGTTACTAAAGAAATTCAATCTTATCAATTTCATAACAGGTTAACATTATAATTCAAACAAAATTTGTCTGACCAAATTTATTATTCAAAAATTTGGAAGGGATGTCACCAAATTTAAAAAATCAACAAAAAATTATATTTCTAAAATATAATAATGAGTCCATTAATGTTACATATGAAATATGTGAATAAATTTTCTACTATAAAATATAATGAAAAAAAACATTCATCCTTAAATAAAAATATTGGTTTTTCAAATGTATTCCATTAGTTTAGATATGTTATAAACACCATAAAAGGTAAAATAGATTAGTAAAAATTATCAAGGTTACCTATAAATTCACATAAAAATCCATTATCTTTATTATCTCAACATCAGTCACATATTAAGGGTTATATTTCCTCAGTCATGTGTTTTACATTATGTTTGAATTTCATTTGTATCCCCTTTTATGGTCTTCAGTACCATTAAAAATATGTATTGAAAAAATTATATGAAAAATACCATAATAAAATATTTAAACATTTTATGATTATTGTCATTGATAAAATACATTTAAAATATTATAGAGTAATCATAATACACTTTCACTTTAAAGATTCTACATTGGCCTTGGTAATTTCAATGTTTAAACTAGATACCTAACCATCTTCTAAAGTAAATTCCCAAAACTCTTAGTGAAATCATTTTTATACTACTATGTATCCAAACAATTGTAACACTAAATAAAGAATAATTCATTATTACCCACTAAATTACGATATATGTGCATATCTATGAAAAATTAAAGAAAAAAATCCTTCCATTAGAATATGTACCAGGGTTATTAATTCAACAATTATCACCTGGAGAAAATACTTCTTTATATTCACACCTTTATCTATATTTTCTATATAACCATATTATTCTTTTGAATTCCTTCAGAACCATAATTTATGGATTATTTTTCTCTATCTTAGTAACACATGATATTATATCCTCATATGATTAGAATGTTTGGTAGATTACATACTATCGAATTATCATTTTAGTCCCACCATGGAAATAATTTTTTTAATTAATTGGATTTCATGGGTTCATACAGTTCACATTCCATCAATAAGGTGAAAATTTATAATAATTAATTACTCAAAATTATTTACAAAATTATCTTTCATTATGTATAATAATAAATCTAGTGAAATCATGTCATAAATAGCTAAATTATTTCGTGGTTAATCTCATAATGATAAAAATGGATTCATTGTAAAAAAATTCAAAAATAAAAATTATTTCTAAATCCTTCATAATGGGTTGAGATTCAAGTTTAAATCATTCCAAGAATATCCCTCCATTATGTTAGTCTAGGTCTACAATATGGATGATCATCGTTTTCCATGTAAATCTCAAGTCAATCCCCACATTCCATTTTCAATGATATTACCCATAGGTATATCATCTCCGGAAACACATCCACATGTTTTATCTATATAGGGATATAATTATATGAAAAACAACATAATATCACCTAGAAAAATTATTTTGTTTTATATTATATATTTATACTCAATTTATATGATAGGGTTATATTTCAAAATTTATGCATTCTAAAATATAGATTCAAATTTATCTAATAATCATCCTATGAAACCAACAGTAAACACAACCACCCTAGTAGCTTGGAGTAAGTTTCTACTTTATTACATTGGTACTAGATACAAGGAATCCCATCATAAAGGACCTTATAATATAATAGCCATTAAAAAAAGTTATTCATAGAAATATTACATTATAATTCATATTGAAAAAATACCTCATATTATATTCTTATTGTGATTCATTATTTCTTCTAGTATAACCAAACATATCAATAAAAATACTCATCATGGAATTCTAGTTAAAGA
Source organism: Viscum album (assembly GCA_963277665.1). Classification (NCBI taxonomy): domain Eukaryota; kingdom Viridiplantae; phylum Streptophyta; class Magnoliopsida; order Santalales; family Viscaceae; genus Viscum; species Viscum album. The sequence continues at coordinate 1,274,920,772 of OY728146.1, forward strand.
AAAATAATAATGTAATGACCACTAATTCATGTTATGGGAATATGTATAGTGGAATATATCATGAATATATGAGACATAATAATTATTGAAATCTAAATATATATAATACACTCCATTTAATCAGAAACTTCAAGATGAAAAATAATATGTTAGTAATAAATGATTAACAAATAATTATATAAAAATAAGCACACGAGCTTGGAACATATCGATGGATATTCTAACTGATAGAATAATCAAATAGAACATCAATAACTAAAATTAAAATGAGGTAAGGCATAATTTCTAGCATATGAAACATACTATAATTACCTTTCGTAAGACAATTTAAATATGTGGTTATAAAAACATCTGATTAGACCAATAGATTTTCTCATGATACATATTAATGTGTCCATGGAAAATATATAGATGGGAAAAAATTATCATATATTATTTCTAATTAATTAATCATTAGAAAAGGGTTGAAATATTGTAATGTAAACATTCATATTTGAAAAAATTATAAGAAAAAGTATATTACCTACCCTAAATAAATAAAAATAATTATAAATCATCAATAGAAATATGTTGATGGGTAATAAAATAGTACATCCTCTATCAAAATGTTCAACTAAATCTAAATAAATAAAAATAATGATATCAATAAAATATATCCCAATCTATAATAAGTATAATATTTTTTTCAAGTCAATTATGAATACGAAATTCAATATAGATTGCATGACCACATTTCTCACATATTTTTTTAGAAAGATGAATAATATATTTTTAAATATTATTTCATTCAAAATAAAATAAGAAATATTTTAATAAATTATTTCAATCATTGAATTGTAATAAAGGATGAAAATTCTATTCATTCGATACATGATAAAACAAGGATACCTTTCAGATATTTAGTGAATCCAAAAATTGTTTTTCAAAAATTACAAGATTAATAAAATAATAAAATTATTTAAATAGTTTAACATGATTAAAAATTTCTTTAATAATTATTTTTATTAATGTTAAAAACATTTTTGGAAACTTCTCTTTATAAATCATGGATTTTTAATTAACAATATTTTTAGTTGAATAGAAAAATAAATCATTATTCTAAAAGATCTCTATAATTTTATTTTTCAAAGAGATCAAAATGGTCCTATTACATGATAAATTTCATTTAAAAATATAGTAGAATTAAAAATATTGAGTTTATGATAAAATTATTAAATAATTTCTAAACATGATACATTTTTTCATGATTTCTGATAACACCCCTTTCAGGGGATTAAGAAGAACCCTTACAAGGACCATATGCTTAGAGATTAAATTTCACCTAGGATTTAGAGACATTATAGGTCTCGTAGGTCTTAATAAAACCATACATACTTTGACTACTTGAAATTTCCCCTCTCAAGAAACTACATCGTGACCAGCGCTCCACCATTGCATAATTGTTCAGCTAGCTGTCCTGTGCAGAGATGTAGAGGCCTGGTACCGATGGCAATTGCATACCCTCTCATTCTTCTAAATATGTTTACCCATACTATGGTGATTGTTCTCTGCTCTTAAATCCTCCTATAGAGCAGGGTCCATGAAGAATAATTTCCGGCATTTCTAAATCAGGTGGTAATAAAGGCCTTTGAGGTGGCCTGGAGGCCTTGAGGTAGCCGAAAGGCCTTAAATGTGGCCCGAAAGCCTTACTGGCCCGAATTTCGGGGTGGCCCGAAGACCTTGAGGACTCCCTTCCCAAACCGGTGGCCTAAGGTGAATTTTTATTGCTTCTATAGTATCGAAAAGTAATTTCTATAGTAACTGCTATAGTATTTTCTATAGTACTATCATAGTGCTGCTATAGTGATGTTATAGTACCCTAGAATTATGCCTCCCTTTAGTATTAAACCTAGGTCTCATTGATTAATTTGGAGAGACCTCACTAACTGGGTGGAGGCTCGAGTGATATTCCCCTACATTGTACTTAAACATGTATAATCCCTTATTGAGATGAGATTGTTGAATAAACCATTACCAATTTGGTAATTTTGGATTCATATGGCCCATTAAATATATAAAATAAATTTAAATGTCAAAAACCATGATGATAAATATATTCATTATATGAAATTTTAAAATGGGTATTATATATACCACAAAAAATATTAAGTTGTGAATATAGAGTATTTCTCATGGATATAAAAGTGATATGATAAACCCTTACCTCGGGTTTTAAATCCTTTTAATATTTCTTTGCCTCATGTGTAATAAATATATTTTTAATATGAAATTATTATAGTAACATAGTTATGTATGCGATATCATATTTTATTTACTTATAGTATCATATCACAAATTTATTTTTAATTCTTTGTTAAAATCAATGTTTCATGTGATAATGTTTTTAGTTTTCATGTATGGTTTTTTTATAATTTTTATCACTTTTGTTTGAAAATGGTTCCATAACCACTTAAATTATGACCATGATATAATAGTCATATATATTCATTATATTTGTATTTATAGTAATCAATAAAAGTTAGTGTCAAATATATAAACTACAACCATTTGTTGAAATGGTACGTAATATGTATGTATGGATGTTGTTTTTGATTTATCTTGATAGATGGAATGAAAGAAAAATACATTTTAAATAATTTTTATTGAATCAATATAAATATATATATATAATTAAAATTAATAAAATAAATCCTTATTACTGTCAATTTACAAATAAAATAAATAATCATTCTTATTGATATATAGAGACTGTAGTCCACATGTATGCGCAAATGATGTTATTTTTTTCCAACCAATTCTAAGGTTTGAAGTTAGATGAGAAAATTTATTTTAATATGTATCTACATTTCTTTAATTTCACATATATTTATTAAAAATATACTTACTACATTCCATGTAATACGTAAGTGAGAAATGATTCACACCACATCGTGAGGTGGTAGTCTATCATATACAAGAGATGCGTTATAATATCTTCCACAAAATAGAAATTATAAAATTCAATTTTTATTCAAATTACAAAACATTAATAATTTCATAGATATCATATAAATTTTTATGATAAATCATTATGTCCATCCTTAAACGGAGGTGATGAAAAATGAATTACATTAGTTTGTGAGGCAATATTCCACCATACACATGATCAACAATTTCATTTTCTATTTGAAGGAAGTATAGATAGATATTGGATGTTACATTAACATATTATCATCATACTATAGTTTTTTATAATGGATTTATATATTATCATGACTGAATTAGTATTTAATGATTTAGCTGAGTAAATTAAAAAAATATGCATTTTAAAAATTATACATATTATTTATAGAATTTTTTATGGTTTATATGTCATTTAATATCACCGAAATTTCTGACTAATTAATAAAATAATTTTTTTAACTTAAATAAATTATTTTATGAAATATCCTTTTTTTTTAAAAAAAGTGATTTTATTTAATCACTATAAAATTTGATTATAAGTTGTAAATTATTTAAAAATTTAATAATATTTGATGAAAATTTTAAAAATAAAATTGCCTTGTATTATTTTATAAGTATTGATTGATTAATTTTTTTTATCAATTATACTTTTATGAAAAATATTGTTTTTAAATATTAAATTATAATTTTTTTAAAAAGGTTATTTTTAAATATGATTGTAATTTCATTTTTCATCAATTTTATAAAGTGGTATATTTTTATTTATTTGTGTATATTAATATATATATTTTTTATTATTTTTATAAGAAAAATAAAAAATTTAATAAAAAAAAATATTTATATATTTTTAAGTATAAACATAATTACAGATGAAATATTTTATTTAGATAATTTATGATTTTTATTAAAGACTATATATATTATTATTAGAAAGTCAATTTAATATATAATGTATTTCGATATGATTATCCTTATTATTCAATAACTAAAATTATTATGTTTTGTTTATTTGAAATATGATTATTATATGAACATAGATATGAATTATCATTATATGAAAATTTGAAATTATAACTATAATTAAATAGATTAATAATTGAAACCAATTATAAATATATATATATATTATAATTATGTTAATATTTGTAATTACTTATATAGAATATTAATATGAATATTATTTACCATAAAAATATAATAATAAATTAAAATAATTCAATAAGATAATATAAGGGAAACAAAAGGGTATTGGTTTTAGAAAAAATCCATCATTAGAATAGATTGAGTGTAAATTTGTCTGATAGAGACATAGATGAAATATGTTTTGAGCACGATTCATGTGTTGTTGAAGATTTTTTATCACATGAGATCAATCGAGCGTCATATATCTACACCGAAGGACTCCGAGTGAGATCATCCCTCGACGAGGGTCGACCAAGTTATGTCATTGGGGTCTGAAGTAAAGAAAGGTTCTAATCTTTTATGGAAAAGATAAATCATGGATGAATATATTATTATAGTCCTTGATGGTATGTGTATTGTATTTCTTGTTATATGTTTGTATCTATAATTTTAAAAACTCGTATGTTGATTTTTATTCTTCAATCATTTTCATAAAAAACAATGGAGTGTTCATCCTCTCTTCATTTTCTTCTTCCCTTCCTCATTCCTTATCCATAGTGATCTATTTATGGAATATTTTTTTGACTCATTTGACGAATATTTTCGATTTGATTATAGATCTTGATTAATATCATTTTTCATTCTTAGTGAATCTTTTCCATTCCCAATTAGTTTTATTATGAATCGTCATGATGATGCATTCATCAAATCAATTAAAAATGTTATAAAACTATGAAATATTTATCAGGTATAACTTGGTTTGTATCATGTTCCTTCATAAATGAAAACATATAAACATCCATGAAATATAAAAATATATCATTGGTAGTTGTGTTCCTTATGGATCCTTATCTTGTTAAACATATTTTATTAGGTCTTCATGAAGCATTACCCATAAACCAAAAAATTGAAGATAATAGGGATCCTTACCTAAACATTATAGGTATTATAATAGTGATTTAGGTAATTATAAAATCAATATTTAATATTGATTTACATATAGATTAGTACGAAACCATGAATGATTCAACTATATGAATCTTATGCCACGTACATTAAAAAAAGAAAGGAAATTTTTATTTAAATGAATCATTATTATAAAACAACATTCATGGTATTCTATTAATATTATATAGTAGAATTAAGTCTAGAAATAGGAAGCATCATCGAGAGAGTAACAAAAATATGGAAAAAAATCATAGAGATCGTCAGCCTGTAAGATGAATGGAAGTAGCCCTTTTCTTCATTTTTTTATTTAACTGATGAAGATAAATAATCTCAATCAGCAAGGAAATATTTAACGGTTTATTCCTACATTTTAGAAAAAATAATGGAATGAGAATTATTTTTTAATCATTTATATATTTTCATAATTCTTTTAAAAATGATTAATTATATTTAAAATATTCATGTGTGAGGGAAACCATTCATATATTTATGTAATTTATTATCCAAAATTATATATTTATTTTTTTTAAATAATAACATGTATATGATAATATTTTCATTTTATTCAAAATTTTAAGAGATTTTTTTTCAAATAATGTATTGAATTTTCTAGACTATGGAATAAAGAATCCGTAAGGATTTTCTTTTTATAGTTTAACAATTAATTCTAAATGATATTCTATTTTTACCAAAATGTTTTTATTAATATTTCTATGTAATAAATTTTATTGATTTTTTTATTATTACATATTATTTAATTATAATAAGATTTAAAAATAATAAATATTATGTCATGTGTGAAAAGTACATATACACTCATTAATTTCATTTGTAGTATATGATATGGTCATCATAAATAACTCATGAATTATCAAATATGAATTTGTTTATATATATATATATGTGTGTGTATGTGTGTATGTATGTATTCATGAAATTAATTATATGGGGTTTATTAATGATATTCATGGATGATAATTATTATTTCAATAACATTCCATGAAAATTCTAATTTTCATGGGATTTTATTATTGCAAATCAAGCAGATGTTCTCTTATGGTTATATATATATAAACATAAAAATGTGCTTTATTATATTTAATTTTAAAAAATATAATTTATTGAAATTTTGTATATATATGTATGTCAATATTGATATTTTTTATAAAATTTGTCACTAACATATTATAAACATAATTGGGTATTGTGGAGTAAACCCATCCGTATTGAATGTTGGTAAGTTAGACAATATTCATTGTTTCATGTGGCCCTTCTGTGTTGTTTTCAAATGTATTCATAATGTTTTAAAAAAATATTCATGTATTTTTTTTTAAATCAATAACTATGAATATGTATTTGGAATGGTATTTTACATGGTATTTTCAATTAATGTTCAAAAGTATTTTATAAAAGTTATATTCCAAATGAGATTACATAAATCCTTTTTCAGGGGTTTTAAAACCCCATACTCCGCAATTTTATTCTCATCCTATGTATTTAAAAAATCACAAGTACAAGACTTATTAAAAATGGATTAATTCACATATGGGGTTTGTGCATTGATTTAAACTAGTTGTTTTATTTTATTTTCTTATTACTCTTTTAAATTGATATACATTATCAACTTCACTAGAAACAAGACCAGAAAAGTTCATAGTACTTTAAATTATATTAGTGTTTTTCATTTGTATTGTATAAAACCTATATTGTTTTTTGTATTGATTCTGAAAACATATGTTCATGGTATTTACATTTCATACAAGATAAATGATCTAATTAACATTTGAGATTAGATGTTGTCATTTGAGGAAACAAAAAAATATGATAGAATTTTATTTCAAACTATTATTTAGTTATATTTTTAAGAATTCTAGTGTTTCTAATTCTGAAGATGTAAATTCATAATTTTCTCAGAGTTTATAAAGGAATTGTGAGGCCTCAATTCATTTATTAGGGGTAGAAAGTAACATCCTATAAATTTCGATATAATTAATAAAATAATTCACTTATAATTTAAATAAATTATCCTAGGATTATAACATTATGTGATTTTATTTGGTCAATATAAAATTTCATTATATGTTATGGAAGGTTCAAAATTTAATTAATATGAAAAGAAAATATTAGAAATAAAATTACTTAGTATTATTTTATAAATGTTGATCAACTAAAATAGTTTATAAATTAGAATTTTTTTTAAAAAATGTTCTAAAATATTTTGTTATAATTTTATTAAATTTATTATTATTTATTTATAGGATGTTAGTTTAAAATTAAACTGGATTTATAAAGGTGGTATATTTTTATTGAAAATAATATTATAATTTAAAATTTTATTTTTATTATCTTTTTAAAAAAACAGATTTGATTGAAAAATTTTCATTATATATACTTGATAAGTAATATAATTTTCAATGAAATATATTTTTTATTTCATATATGATATTGAGTAAATAAAAAATTATTAATATCACAAAAATAATTTAATATATAAATTATAAAAATATGAGTATTATTAATTTTGAATTATGAAAATTATTAACTTATGTTTATCAGAAATACAAATATTAAGGTAATTTATATATTAATTGTAATTATATAAAAACATGAGATTATAATTAAAATGTATTAATTAAAATATGATTAAAATTATAAATATTTTATAATTATAATAATACGTGTAATTTTTTATATATAATCGTAATATTAATATAATTTTTAATAAAAAAATATTACAATAAATAACAACTATTGAATATGAGAATATAAGGGAAATCAAAGGTGCTCATTTTTTAAAGTTCCCAATTCCAAGAGGAGGACATGTGAAAATGGGTTCGAAATATATAGAGATGGAAGGGATTTTAAGAAATTTTTGGTTAAAGATGAAGAGTTTTGATTGACATAGAGAAATCGAGCATCATATCTGTTTAGCAAAGGATTATAATCAAGATTAGCCAATGGAGATGGTGGAATGGGTGATGTTGAAGGGGATTAATGTGAGAAAGGATTCCTATCTCTGATAGAAGGAATCAACTATGGATGGCCAACTTTTTGTAGTCATTGATGGTAGAATTATTTCATTTATTGTTAAGTGTCTGAATATATCATTTTAAAGACATGTATGTTGATTTTTATTATTAGATAATATTAATCTAAAATAGTGGCATCTTCATTGTTTATTAATTTTCCTTTTCATGTCATCATTCACTATCCATAGTGATATATTTACAAAATATTTCTTTAATCATTTAATGAATATTACTGGTTTGAGTGTAGAATTGGATTAATAGTAATTTGGTCTTGTTGCTGACTGTATTCTTTTTCCATGTGGGTGTAATATGAAACATTAAGATGAAGAATCCATCAGATCAAAATGAATAGCTTATAAAATTCTAAAATCGTTATCATGTACAACTTTTTCTACTTTATTTTACCCCTTAAATTCAACCATGAAAATCCCAATGAAAAAAAATTCATCTTGTTGCATTGTGTTCGTTATGTCGTATAATCTGGAATAACTTTTATTAGCTATCTATGAAATAATTACTCTTGATCCTCAATATTTTATAATATATAATTCCTTCCCTCGTCTATTTCAGTATACAAATAGAAATTTTTCAAATTATATTTCTATATATAACATTAAAGTACATATAAAGTAATATGAACCCATGATTGATTCATGTATCCGAATATTATGCCAATTACATTCAAAAAGTTCGGAAAAAATTAAATTTAAATGATTAATTAATATAAAATGTTGTACATGGTCTTAATTCAATATTATATAGAATAATTCTCACTATAAATATGAAACTCCATCAAGAGTTTATCATAATCAAGAAAAAAATCACGAAGAGAGTTATGTTTTAAATGGAAGGTTTGTATCCCTTGTCTTGTTTTTAATTTTTCCTATGATGAGAAATATTCTATCATCAAATAAAAATAAAATGTTTGAGTCATATTCTCAAAAAATTATAATGGCATAAGAACAATTTTTTAAGAATTTAAAAGTTTTCAAACTTCAACCAAAATTAAAGGGTTTATTTTAGAACCATTTATGTGTAAGGAAAAATATTCATATAATCATATCTTTTATTATCATAAAAGATGTATTTTTAATAAATAAATTTATATATATATGATAATATTTACATGTTATTCAAATTTGAAATGAAATTATGTTTCAAACTTTGTCCTTAGTATTCTGTATTATGGCATAAAGCAATAACATGTATTTTGTTTTTATTGTCTAACCATTATCATAAAGAATATTCTCTATTTATGAAAAAATATATTATAATATTTTTATGTAAAAAATTATTATTTTATGATATAATTATATGTTATTTATTTAATTTTTTAAAAAATTATTAAAAAATGCCATGTAATGTGTGAGAAGTACATATTCAATCAAGAATGTTAAATTTAATTTAAGATATGACCACATTCTATATCTTATGACATATCAAATATGAAAAGGTTTTAATATTTATATATGTGTGAGTGTGTGTATTAAAAAATGGTATTTATGAGTTTTATGAATGAAATACATGGATGTAATATTTTCTGTCATTAAAATACAATGAAAATTAAAATTATCGTGATATTTTGTTGTTCCGAATATAGTAGATGTTTTCTTCTGTATATATATGTATATAAGCATATAAATATATGTAATTATAATTCCGTGTTTTTCTAAAAAATATAGGGAATAATATACATATATGAAAGGAAATATTAAAATGTTTTTATAAAATTAGGTAAATGAATGTTGTGAACATGATATAGAATTGGAGGGGTGAACCCATCCCTCTTGAAATTGGGTAAACCAAAGTAGCCTTACATTTTATGATTCCCCCCATATGACTTGTTTTGAATATCATTCATACTGCTCCCTGAAAATTACTTTATTTTTAATGTAATTTATAAGCATATTTATTTTTAATGATATTTTAAAAAATGCGCAAATTTATATTTCAAAATATATTTTCAAAATGATATTGGATAAAATTTTTATCACTTGTGTTTAAACCCCTTACTATGATATTTTATTATCATCGAATTTGGGAATAATGTTTTTCACAAGTTGTATAGAAATTCTATAATGGGTGATTTGTTTTATGGAGTTAGCGCACATGAAGAGAACTAGTTGTATTTTTTTATTTTTATACGACTCTAGTAAATTATAATATGTTTTGAAATTCTCCAAAACCTATAACAAAAAAAGACCAATTATGTAAACTTCCCGATGTAATTTTAATTTGTATTTTTTTAAAAAAAATCACATTTTTATAGTCCTGATTTCGGAAGCACAGTTCAATGTATTTACACCAAAATCCTGTATAATATTAATTTATGATCATATAAAGGTATCTAGAATGTAAATTTTCTTATAAAGGGTCTTTGTTTAGGTCTCAACCAAACCAAATGGTTTTTGAAGTGTGAGGTGAAGAGGAGAGGAGTGTCCTTTTCTAAGTGTGGGAAAACACAAACATCGTATTTTTAAATTAAAAATTGATACAGGAATTTTCCTCATGACACAAGAAAAAAAATATCAAATAATATAAGTTATATGATTAAACTATTCCCATAAAATTAGTTTTTTAGAATTTTAGGTCATTTTAACATATTTTTTTAGTTTAACCACCAGGTAAACCTATTCTAACCTTATCATTTGTAATTAATTTATATTGTTTTCTTTCTACACTATGATCTATAATTATGTAGTACCTTTTAGGTAATATAAATAATTCAAATTCAGAATATTAAATCCATTTATAAAAAAGAAATTCTCAAAAGTGTATGAATTTAATATATAATTATAACTATAGTGGAAATGGAAATTCATTTTTTTAAATGGAAAATATAGAAGTATATAATTCATTAATATAAAAAATCAATATGAAATTGAATATTTTTAATTTAATTTAATTTAATAAATTATAATTTTTCTATTTTTACACTTAAAACATTTAAATCATAATCAATCATTAATAATATTTATTCTAATGGGAATTTTTCAATAAAAAAGAATTTTTAATTATTCATCAAAAATGAAACATTTCAAAAAAATACAAAAAAATAACCCTATGATAATTTTGATATTCTCGTTTCAAAAAGAAATGTGATTTTATATACTAATTTTTTTGAAGGCGCTATAAATTTATATTATCGTAGGTTATTAATAAGATAAGATACCATTTCTATTGAAATAATATTGTTTTTCATAAATACAAAATTTCCTTTACATTCAAATTGTTATATATTTTTCTAATCATTAAATAACATACTAAAATATGCAGACAATATTTTCCTCATAATATAAATATTTATTTTAATAGAGTATCATGTTTGGTATATGTCCCATGTTACAAGCATCACAATTCCTTAGAGTGATTAAATTTGTTGGAAAATAAATTTATTATAAGATCATGGGGCGTTACATTATCTTCTACGCTAGATTTTTCATGTCATATATGCTATCTCTATTGGTTTTCCATTTTTAAAATATTAGGGAGGTACACATGGTATATTTTGTTTTTATTCATGTTTTATCTTTCAAGGGGATTTGAGTTTAAAATCTATAATGTGTTTTATTTTTAATGAATAACATATAATTATTGAAGTTTTTTATTAATTTATTTTTCCTCCAATAAATTAACAATTTGAAAACATTAAAATCTACCCATAAATTATTTTTAAAGTCTATTTCCTATTATATTTTTAATTTTTTTGAAAAATTTTAAAAACCTTAAATTTTTTTGTTATCAATATGGCTCATTTATTGATTTATATATAATTTTTTGAAATGAATCCTATTCCACATTTTTCACTTGATTATATTTTCCTTCCATCAAGATTGTTATTTATTATGATGATTCCTTTTCAAATCATCATAATTAACCAATTTAAAATATATCCCCATTATATTATTAATTTTTCATTTCAAATTTTTATCAATTAAAATGACATTTCAATTTATACTTGTTGGAAAACAATATGGTCTAATGCATATGGGTTCAAATGATAATTTTTTTATAATTTTTATAAATAATGATTAACCCCTTTCATTTTTTATTTATGTTGTGTTTATTGATCATTATATATTATGATGTGTGGGTCGTTAATATCCCTCTAATGGATTGGGTTATTAATCTCCTTATAAATTAATTTGGAATTAAAATGTGTTGTTGTATCATTAAATGGGTGATTTTGGGGTCAATTATTAGAGTGACAGGAATATGATTCCCCAGTAACCTATAATTATTATATTTTTTCCATTATATGTTCTTATGAGATGATTTATTACATTATTTTTTGAAATAAAATTTGATTTAATATGTTTTTTATTATTATTACACAATGACTTTCAGTGGATGAGAAAATATTCTTATGAGGTTTCATGTTTTTTATGCAATATTTTATTTCTTTTTATATCAAATCCATTCATGAGAATTAATTTCATAGATAATGGATTCTAAAATTTCAATAAAACACTATATCTAAAAGGTATTGGGTATGAACATGACTCCATATTGGATAGTCATATCATAATTATGGATGTTTATCCATTTCCCATATCAATTTCAATCAAATATATAATGTAAATGATTTTTTGGTATTGATTTTAGGTGTATAGGTTTAGGGAGTCCATGTTGGTGTGAGATAATTATTTAGATAACATCATTGGTTAGGATGTAAATATATGAGGATAGTTTAAATTTTGTGGTTATAATTATGGGAATATAATTTTATGGTTTTTTATAAGTTCATATTTATAGATATCCAATTAGAGGTATTATTTTTGAATTATTAATTATATTTTTATATATTTTTATTATTTTTTAGAATGAAATATGATTCAGGTTTATAGAAATCATTGTGTTGGTATATAATTTTATATAAAGTAAATATAGTTAATTAGGGAATTTGGTTCTTTGATTTTTAAAAGAAAATAAAAAAATAAGACAATATATGAGTATGGTGTATAGGTTTTTCATATATGAAATTATGATTGACTTTAAACTTTTTCAGATAAAATTTATTTTGATTTTGATGGATTATGTGGTTTTGTTTTTTTGAAATATAGGAATCTAATTATTCTTCCAAGTGATGAATTGTATTTTAGTGAATATATTAATAGAAAAATTGTAGTTAAACATATTTAAATATATTTATATTATTGTTTTTCTGATGAATTTATTACTCTGTCATTTGATGGATTATTAATTCATTATTGGCTATTTTAATTACTTAAGAAAACCATTTTTGTTTTTTTAATTTGATATAAATAAGAGTAATAACATGTTTAAATAACAATCACATGTTTAGGAACATTGTGTTTTAGAAAAATATGAAATTTATTAAGTGTTTATTGTGATATAGTGTGACTGAAAAATACATCACAAATGCTCCTTTTTTAATGTGAGAATGAATAGATGTGGAATATTATTGAAACACAAACATAACACGAGATATTGTGCGTATTGATATTAAATTAAATACCCATATTTTCCCATATTTTCTATATTGGAGGTAGAGTAATTCATCAATATCAAACTAAATGAATTTTAAAAATATAGTTCCTTATATGGAAATGACCAATTTACTATTTAGGTATGAATTACCACTAATTTTAGAATAATTTTTATAAGAAAAATATATTTTTGGTTTTGTAAAATTATGTTCACTAGAAAACAATTGGAAAACATATTTTTATTACCATATTATTTATCTACTGTGTAATGCATGATGTAATGTTAATATAATATTGTTGATATTTCTATATCAACTATTTAAATAGTAATGTCTATATATTCTTCATATTAAATGTTAATAATAGTTCCCATAATATATTGAAAACATTGAGATACTATGAGAATAATATTTTTAAAATATCCAATGATGTATACAAATCATTTTTACTATAAAAAAATTATTTCCTGAAAATCAGGTGGTGGAAAATAATAAGCATCGAGTCTTCTTCTCCATAAACTCACACATTGTGATATCAAGTAGATAAGATAATGAGTAAAAAACCATCAATATGAAAAATAAATATATCAATTTTAATTGGTATTTCTTAGATTTGAACATGTGTAGTGGTCTCCTGATATGATATTATTGTCATTATATGATATAAGATCATGTAATTTGATTTGTGTAAAATATTATGTCATTAATTTCATAGTGAGGTGGGTTGTGTATGGTGTATAATTTGTGGTCTTACATTTCTTGAAAATTGATGATGGAAACTATTTATTTCAATGTGTTGTGATATCATGCACCCAATTGATTAGAATGTTAATAAATTAAATAAATCCATGGTCGTGGTAGAATAAGGAATTTTTTTCCAATCATGTCAACGTATAATAAAGAGAGAATATAGAAGGACACTTAGTGTATGTCCATATTTATGAGACATCATGAGACAATGAGGTAATATTACATGATTTGTGTTCATTGGAAGGTTGTCATTGATATGTATTTTCCTTATCTATTTAGATATCATGATGGGTTTCTAGACCCTAATTCTGATTGGTGAATAATATTCATTACTATTGATATAATTTCATATATTATCACCCAGTTAGAATATTCAAAATAATTACCTATTATGATGAATTAGAATATAGGACTTTCACCAAGTGTACATCCTTCTTATTACAACGTTTTTTTAAATAATTTTGGAATTATACTTGGAGACCACAAATCATGAAAGGCATATATAAAAAATGACTAGAAAGGGTTGTCAGCAAAATAGAATTATAATATGTTGTGGAATGTACTCAAATATAATTTTTATTAATGTAAAAAAAGAATGAAAATCGAGTGTTCATTTTTAATGCATTTTTTCCATTTTTATAAAAAATATTATCAGGATTTGCACAATTTTACATGAAAAATATATTTGACATCATATGAAAAAATATGTTTTTCATAAATTTAGTTACTAAAAGAAAACAAATTACTATATAGAAATTAATTTGTAGTAAATCCATATTTATTTGTAGAGTTATCCACAAAAATATATATAATGGCACCTTAGACAAATTCAAAATTATCTATAATTTGAAATTAATAATAAATACTTATTGGGAAAATTTGAGAATGGGATTTTACCGATGGCAGATGGGATAAATATCTTAAATATTACATGTATGGGACATGTGAGGAGATTAATGTTATTAGATAAATTCCATAAACATCTATGACAGAAAAAACACATATTCGATGTTATGAAATATCTATTACATTTCCAAAATTATCATAATGTTAGTAAAATATTAGTTATATCTAAGATAACCACATGAGAAAAAGATAGAAAAATCATAATATTTATGAGAAAGTATAAAAGATATGTATATAGTATGTGGTGAGGAAGTAATACCAGTTACAATGGGGCACTGAAAAGTATTCCTTTATATCAATATTGCGTATTACTATACACAAACTATTTCAATGAGGAGGAAATTATCATTCAATCTAGTGGTAGTTGTATCTATAAATACTGTTTATGCTGCATCTTCTGATGCAACTAATGAAAGAGCTGAGACAATGAAATGATTTTTTCCATTTAATTGAATCAGACCATGTAATTACATCTTTATCATTATTCTAATTATTATAACTACATTTTTTGTTACTATACCATATTACATGTGTTTATAGTTGAAAAAATATATATACTATGGGATATCAACTATTGGGGGATTCTTACTAGAGAGGGGAAATCATAGATATTATAATAGACACATAAAGGAGGCATGGTAGACCAATGACTAAATACATGACTCATTAGATTTATTATTTTAACTGGTTAGAGATAGCAAGTAACCTTATAATGTAGAATGCAGTAAATGTTATAGTTTGGTAAAATTGGGTACCCTAGAAAACACTAAATAAAACTCATCGATTACCATATCATGTATATAATGAGTTGTACATGATGTTCAATTTCCAAAATAGTGTTGATATTTTAGAATAAACTATTTACAGAGTAATTAACATTTCTAATTTGAGGTAAAAAATGGTTATAATAGTAACCATGATATAATGGGATCCTAGAGATAGTTTGACATTAACCTTAAAAATGTCATATATTAAAGTGACATCATTTTGACTAGAAACAAATTATGTATATCTATCTAATGTTAGAGGATCATAATAATTTCTATTTCATCTCCTTATGTTTGAGCACAGTGATCTCAAGCATAAGAGATCATAAGGACTGGCCCATCAATATGAACACCACATGTTTCTTGTGCAATTGAATGTTTCTATAAATGATTTCCACTTATATTGAGATAAGTTATAATGAGGCCACACACATAGTCATACTAAATGTATTTCCTATTCTTCTTAGTATGATTATATGGAATGGTGGGACCCATCAAGGGGTATTAGATATTTTCAAAGATATGTGATTAGAATGTAATAAATAAAATCTTATTATAATTTTTTTTAATAATTGGCATTGATTTTAACTAATTAAATATTTTTTTGTACCTAAACATATAAGGAGGAAGTTTTTCCTACATGGATTAATATAAATTTTGAGTTAATGAGAGACACTATATCAATTCTAAAAATCTTAAATAGAGAAGTTGAAGACCTGATCTTATGATCCATGTTATTCTTCTCAGAATCAATGATCATTATAATGGTGTTTTTTGGGATGTTGAAGGTGTCATCAAATATCTTTACTAGAAAGTGATATGTGATTATCAATATTCCCATAGAATTCTAAATTTTGTTTAGTTGATATATATGGATTCATCATTGAACCCTTCTAGTATTGACCACAAGAATTGAGATGAGGTTAAGGAAGACTTCATATCCAATGTGGTAATTGTTTTATTTAATTTTTTCCACAAAATTCAACATGGAAGATCCTCGAGGTTGTACCAGGGTTGTACTTCACTAGTGATGATGTAGTCACCTTGATTATTTGTGAAAACTTTTAAATCTTAAATCCATATACATCCACATTGTTCCCAAGTAGATTCATATAGTTTGAAAATAAACTTATGATAAATTTAATTTTCTACTAAATAAAAATAATTGTTATATATATTTTTTATCTCTTTTCTATATCATTATTTTATACTCATTAAATATCTTGATATTATGTTGTTATAATAATTTTATATGAATTGATTGTATCTTTTCATCTCTTATGGATTTATAATTCACAAAAAAAACATTTAATGTTATTTTATGAACTTAATTTATCTTTTCATTAGGCATAATTATTCTTTATTGATTATGTTATTAATTTATTATTATACTGTACATTCTATTTCTCAAATTTTATTTTATTTTTCTTTAATATAGAAATAATTTTTTATGATTTCATTTTATTATTTAATGAATTTATATAATTTTGTTGAGAATAATTTACCACATCTACATAAAATATTTTTTCATTACGAACATTCACTGTTTTAAATATTGTTTTCATGTATTGGATAAAAAATATGTATTCCCTTATGTATAATTTAGATTTCACATCTTCTATTTTTATAATAAAATATTTTATTTTATTTTCATTGTATGTTTACGTTATATTTATTAATTAATCAAATAGAAGGTATTTCATTCCAAATATATTTATTCTATTTTATACAAAAAATTTATCTTTTTTATAATTTTCCTTTCATAGTTCCAATAAAGGTTCTGTAATTAAAAATTATGGGTTTTGATGTCCATTTTCAATCATCAAAATTCATTTTAAATATTTCTTAATATATTGATTTATGAACACATAATTTTGGGAATGGATATAAAATTTTAATTACATAACATCATTATGGAAGGAGGAATATGACAATCATGTTATTTTTCATAACACACATAACTAAAATTATTATTATTAAAAAAATTGAATTTATATATATATTAATAAATATGTTATATATGATCGTATCTATTCTTAATATAAATTATATATTCAGTTATACATATATAATATGTTAAAGGTTGTTATATTTACATCATCATAAAAGAGATGTTTTTTAAATGCTAACAAATTTTTGTAACATAATATAATAATTTTAACTATTAGAATAATTTTTTTCTTATTAAAATTTATATTTTTATATATATTTATAATAGTTTAACAAATTCAAATTCATATATATTTATACCAATATTTATATCAAACTGTTAAACAAGGATGTAATTATACATTTGAAAAAATATGTTTCATTTTATATAATTTTTCCGAAAAATTACATGGTTTCATATAAACATTAAATCTCACATATTCATACTATAATTTTTTTAAATGAAACTAATATTTTTATTCATTTTGAAAAAAATTATGTTATTTTTTTTATTTTTGTAAAAATTATGATATTAGGATTAACAGTTAAATTTAAAATCTATAGGAAAACTATAACATTATTAACCACATCTTGATATAAACATTAATTAAAAACATACATAACCTCTCTCTCTACCCATATAAGGACTAACTAAATCATTTTAAAATATTATAATGAATATAGATGTTTATGGTTGTTATTTCTCGACCTAAGGATCGTTTAATTCTAATAAAAAATAATTTTCCAATTTCCATTAATTATGTATTTAAAATTATCTAGTATATTTTTTTTTCTATGAATGTTATAAAAAACATTTATTATAATATGAAAATACTATATATTATGAAAATCAATAGTATATTTTAATATATTATAAAAGTTTTTCTTTTTTTAAAATGATTTTTATAAAAAATTGTTTCTGTTGTGTAAAGTTTAACTTTATTATAATTACTTTTTTACACCTCTATAAATTGATTATATTGAATTATTTTTAATATTTATAATATTAATTTTAAATGGTGTTAACCTATCCATTCTCATATTAATTCATAAAAATTAATTACCACGTTGAAATTTATTCACCTCAATAAGGGTCAAATATTATAATATGGTTAAATTTAAATATAAATTCATAAAATAAAAGATAAATATATCCATAAATTATTGGATACATTATTTCATAGTAGTAAATATATTTATATTAAATTTCAATCCATTTTGGACCCACAATTCATGATATTGGCATTACGTTTTTTAGTAAAAATAACTCATAAATAAATTCCACCCTTCTTCTATAAAATAAACCCATTACCAAAAAAATATAGACATACAAACAGAACAATAGAATAACTGAGGCCAATTAAAATCAGTACCTATACATCATTCACATGTTTTTGAAGTTTTGTTCCCACAAAAATATATATCTAAAAAGGATGAAGAAAATTCCTAAGGGAGAATATACAAGACAAAGGTAATTATTTTAACTGTGTTATTTTACATTCATTTCTTTTTTCAAGTCCACCAAATTTTTTATACCCACCCTAAAATTTTTACATCAATATTTTTATCATAATGTAATGTTATAATGTTTATTTATCAACCGTTATCTACCTCTCTCCTATCCATTAGAAATTGAAAAGGATTTCTGTTTTGTTTAACAAGAAACTCCATTTACACATATAATTACATTTTTTACATAATTTTATATGAAACACAAAAAAATGAATGAGTTGACTTGTATATTTATAATTCTAATAAAATGATAATAGTATTAGAATAAAAAATAGTACATTTTTATTTAATTATCTATAATGGTATCATATACCCCATTGATCTCTTAAAAAATATATGATATCCTGATGAATAAATAGACGAAAGGAGTTAGCCAAAAAACACAATAACAGGGTAAATGTGATAATTTTTTTTATTATAAGTCAGATTAATTAAATAATATAACAAATGATAAGACACATAAATAATCACATGGGATTATAACATAATGAACCTATAATAATAATATCATGGAATCCTAGGAATGTGGTACCAACATAAACAAGACATATTCATATTTAAAGGATAACTTCCAAGATTAGACCACTAAGTGGATAAAGTATCATCAAAGGTTTTGATTATTCATTAATATCATAAATATAGAATATTTTGACATAAACATTACATAATCTATTTGATACCAATCAATGTTCACCCTTCATAACATGTATAATATTATGTGTGCTACAAATGGAAATCTTTATTAATTCATAACAATAAAAATAAAACACAAAAAGAAATTACTTTTATAATCAAATATCGTATCAAATTAAAATGTGGTTTCATAAATATTATAAATATAATAATTAATTAATTATATTTCATGTTAATATTTGAAAGAATATGAATATGAATCAAAATATATTGTTCATTTGAAAAAGAAAAAAGTCATGAGAGTTGGTAGAGAAATTAGTATAAAAATTATCACTGAAAATGGAGGATTAATGATTTTTTAATGAATTCGATTAAAGAATAATGATTTCATTTTCATTGTAAAAAATGTAAAAAATTATATTTATCCATAAAATGTTCCAATAATTATTGAAATCAAGAATGAGAATAAATACTATACAAAGTGTTATATAAAAGTTTTAGGGGATAGAAAAGTTCCCATTAACCATGTTATATTTTAATGAGAAAATTTTAGAAAATAAAAAAAATCCCGTTTTACCTCATAAAATAAAGCTATAATAATATATCTATATGCGTAATAGATAAATATATAAAATTATTTAGAATTCCATATTTTTAAAATGGAGATATTGTGTGTTAATGAGATAAAAGAAAATAACCTAATTAAAAATAGTGGTTTGTAGAGATACCATACCATATGATCCCATGTATTCATACTCAAACTCATAAAATTTTATATAATAAAATTAGATCAATTTATCAATTAATTCAAAAACATTTCCATATATATATATATATATATATATATATTACTATAATTTTAGTTGGATTATTTATTATAATTTCAATGAGGTATAATGCTTGATGTCATTGTTCTAATGGACATTGTTACATGGTTTTATAAATAGATAACTTATGGATAATTATTAACGTCTTTCAAAATTGAAAAAAAAGTATTATTGTGATATGAATAGGTATTTATTTCTATCCATAAATTTAAAATGTTCCAAATATCAATTTTTTCCAAATATAAGTATTTTTTATTTAGTAAAAAAATAATGTTATATTATTATTTCTTTTACGCACATCTATCGACTATCATGAACTAGTTTTATTTTATGTTAATTTTTGTTATATACTAATTGAACAAAATGAAATATTTTATAATATAATTATAATTATCTCTTTAATAATAAAAATATTTTAATATGTTCCAATGAAGTTGGTGGAGAAATAAAATTATGTTGTTCATAGTGGGGGTGAACCAATCATAATGTAGACAACAATTTATATTTAGAATATGATGATGTGAGGGTAGAATAACGATTTACTAGAATAATATTAACATATCATTACATTTATGACACATGTGGAACAATTTTTAGTTGGAAAAAATATATAAATGGGGGTAAAATAATAATAATATTGAAAGAGGGTAGTCATGTATTATACCTCTCCCTTTGGTTGTCTATTCTTAAGAAAACCCTTAATTATATTTGGAATGGTCTTTAGTGAGACCAGAAGAATTGTGAAATGGTATTTATGGTTTGATATGATTGGTGCACTAAAATTTAGTATACCCCAAGGTTAGGAATATGTGTGGATATGTTGTCGTGTTGTGTGGTATTTATAAGTATTAAAGAGGGGTGTTTTTTAGAATTATTATTATTATTTTATTATTATGGCTATATGATACAAATAGCTAACAATATTGGAAACATATATCGTCAATGGTGCATGATATTTCAAACTAATGGTTCCTCACATCATCAATTGGAAAAAATTCATGTAATTATCTATTCGTGTTAAATATTGTATTTTTGTCAAGATTTACTATTCACTAATAATTCAAATACATTTGAAAATATAAAATAATCTCCCAAATAATTTATTTATGGGTATAATCAATAAATGAAACCCATTATTGTGAAATTAATTTAATAAATATGATAAAATTTTATTTTAATTTATATTATTATTTGTATTAAAATTAACAATTTTAATATTATGACCATTATTCTAAACCATTGAAAAATTACACAATTTTTCATAAAAGTATATTATCATTATAAAACAACATAATATTAAATAATAATATCAGTTTATGAATATAATCCAACTTTTAAATATTTTTTTTAAATAATATAATCCATAAATGTTCTATAAAAATATCAACATCTATATTAACAATTTTACAATATTAATATACATGTATCAAAAAATAAATATAATATATGTTAAATTTACATGGTAACTAAATATTATTTTTCACATAAATAGTTGATTATGATATTTTAATTATATATTTTTGATTCCAAATAGTAAGATTTATATTTCAATTGATATGTTATGATTTCGATGGTAAGATTCATAATGGTCATCCGTAGTCCCTAAATTCTATAAATACCATATATTTTATTAATTAATAATTTTAATTTTTTTATATTGATGTATATATACATATATTAATTTCCAAGATGAATGTTTCATTACATAAATTCTTCATTGTTTATATTGTGTTTTTTGTTAGTGGGACTATTCAGGTGGATCAAAAAGAGCTATATTTCATAATTTAGATATATTTTTTATATATTTTTATCACATTATAATATTTTAAATTATTATTGGTATATTTATTTCTTAATTTAAATATTTTAATTAATAAAATATTAATAGTTTTATCACGTGGTATGTTTGAATTAAATAATATTAAATTTCTAAATATATTATTATGACTATATAATCCAAAGGAAAATTCCATTGATAAAATTATAGGTCATCACATTATTCCCCACTGAAAAAGTTACACATTAAAATTTTCAATTTACGTTCTATAGTTAAAAATGATGATGTTAATTATCATTCATTTATTCATCCGATTTCCTTATCACTTCATCATACATATGGTTTTATTATAGTACATTAACAATGCGACTTACCATATTACATAGAACTATTTACCCTTGGTCAATGATCATCTTTGACCACTCCTATTAAGAGAGATAATTTTACACCTATTCCAAAATAGAATAAAACTCATTTGATGGATTTAGTTTGTAATTTTCATGATGGATATATATAATAATTCATGTGTTAGGGAACATGTCAGAAGGAGTTCTATTCTATTGGAAACAACACTAATGTAACAAATAATATCTAATTTTCCTATGTACATAGGGCATAACATTCCATTCATCCCAATTATAATTAATATATTCTATGGATATATGATGAGGAACATCAAATCTATATCCTTAAATATAATTTCTCATCGATTAATGTTAATATTTTTATTTTATCAACCTTAAGAAACCATAACGTTTTCTACTTAATAGTGTTGACCTTTTATACCATTTACATGACCATTTGAATTCATAGATACTATTTTTTTCCTAGAAAATTTATGAATGGAGGTTTTATACATTTATGCTGATTAACAGATACAATCTATAGTGGTGTTCCATGGCGCCTAACCACTTCCCTAATTTATATCCTTTCAATTTGATCATGTGTGAAGTCCTCTCAAATTTAAATGAAATGAAAAGTATTATATAAAAGATAATAAAAAACCCATATAACATTATTTCCACTTGATTTCATGGTATGACTAGTGGAAGAGTCTATGGCGATGTTCTCCCATTTCTATGTATGTATTAGTAATGGTTTCATCATGTTGTTTGATATTTCAAATCACATTTCAACTATTTACATTAAAGGAAATATAATAAATATTATTTGATATTAATTTTTTTTATTTTCCCACTAATAGTCATATCATAGGTCTCTACACTTATTTTTATCCCCATGTGGATGGAGAACTTCAATCGATTTGCATCATTCTGTAGCTCATTCATTGTCTTAGGATTTTATTATACACATATTGATGACCGAAATCATATAACTTATCTTCTTAAATTTTTATCTATATAGATTTAAAATTCTAGGTAGCGTAAGTTTTGTAATTTATTTACAAAGTATCACTTTAATAATCCTATATCCTATCTGAAAGGGACAGTTGATTATTCAGTTTATAAAATTTCTATGTAATTATATCTATTATAATTTTGATTTCCATCTTTTACGTGGCTATAAATATTGGATCATTTTGTATTATAATAAATAATAATTTTTAATGAAAATATCTACATATATAACAATCCATATTATTTATATTTCCAATATGGTATTGGATTGATCATTCATAGCCCATGATCAATTATAATAATATTTTCTATCAACTAGTAATATCATTTTGTGTGAATATGTATTTTAGGATATTATTATACATATAAAATTATCACATCTTTTCATAATGATATTGACAAAATAAAATCAACGTGAAATCACTATAGACAACTCTATATCATATTACTAATAGTTATGGTCATATACATTCCACTTCCATCAGGAGTAGGATACCTATTTATAATTATGCATTATGAAATAGAAAAATACATTCATTTAAGAATCAATATTTAAAAAATAATGTTTCCCACTTAAGGGATGTGTGTGGGATAGTGAAGTAATATACACAATTTTAAATTCCATATATCTATATGTGTATTAATAAGTCTAGATAAACAATAGTTTTTTATAATTTAGTGGGGTTTTTGGGTTTCACAATCACAAGAATATTCTCCAAAATTGTCAGTAATACCTAAATAGTCTATGGAAACCATATATTCCCATTCTAGAAGTTAGTATGTGTCATGACCTGCCTTCTCCAGGAACAGGGAAGGTATAAAAAACATTCGGACCCTTCTTTCCTCCTGTTTAAGGAGTTATAATGACCCCATGTCCCGCCTTCAATAGGACACAATGTGTCTAATAGCACAAATGGTATATAATCTCATATAATATGGATGGAATTTCCCTTTTTATTGAATAATATCGAGAGATAAGATGATAAATCCCAAAAAACTTCAAAGATAAAAATAAAATTAAGTCCCAAAAATCATTTCAAATATAAATGATGAAAATAAAATGATATAAAGTAAAAGAAAAACTCTAAAGGATATTACCAAAAGAATGAAAAGGAGTAATGAAAACTGTCCGGATTCCCAAGATAGTAAGGTCTCGCATGGTCCTCAAATTCATCCAAGAAATATGAAGGAAGTTTTATATACGTAGGATGACTATATATGTTTACTCAGTAGGGAAAACCAATAGCTCTCATGAAAAAGTGGGGAGGCATTCTAATGCCTCATGAGAAAATAGAGGTAACCAAAACACCTAGCAAGGATGTTTTCCACATGTCCTCACTATGGCACACACCCCAAATAATGAATTTTAGGTAAGGTAATAAAAATAACACATCAATATTTGGGTACCTCCCTCCACTTTAAAACTAGTTATTTAGGACATCCTACACATCATAACTCCCCCAAAAGTTACACTATTGTCCCACTAATTCCCCAACTACAACCCCTTGGTAACCAAAACCAAACATCACGCCCGCAGATACATGTGCCAACACAACCCCACAAAACCATGCTCACAAACACCTAGCCACAACAACCACACATAACATCACCCATAGACACCTTGGCCATAACAACAACCTCTATGCCTGAAGGAACCTGTGCCTCATCCCGAAGACACTTGGGAAAGAATACTTGATGTACACACCTAGGCTAACCACCACAACACATCCTACTCGAAGGTTCATGGGCCAAAATTAATCTTATCCCATCACTGCCTATATGAAGAGTCATTGGATTCTTTGGAGAGGGATTAGAAAAGAGCTAATAACTAGCTGCATATAGTAATGTTGGGGAAAACACTCTCCCACCTGAAATGGGGGTGTTCGGCCCAAAGTAATCATCATGGGTGGAATTCCTATAAGAAAAACATGAAATAAATCTTATTAATATAGGTAAAAAATATCTCATCCCAACCTACGGATTTTGAAACCATTAACCAGCTTACACATAACCACATTTTCTTCTACCACTAAATGCACAAGTATAAAATAGCCACAGCAAGAGCACAACTTGTTCTTGGAAAATTGTTCCCCATTTTACCTGTTTTCATTATCAGGTTCAAGTGATTCCATTAAAATATTACTTAACTATGAGGAAACTAAATGGGATAACAACAAGACAAAACAAAAAATTAACGAGAACATCTAAGTAGGTGTTTAAGCATTCACTATCAGTTTTCTTGTAAGTAACAATATCAAAAGGGATCAGTGAGATCCCTTGAAACATTGAAACCAAACCAAGACCCAACATAATAGTCCAAAAAATTTACCACCAAATCCAAAAGAACAAATATTCAAAAATCAACAACCTATCCACTAGATATTCCATTCCACTATATGTCACCCCACTTGGAAACAAACATAATAACTATGCATATTATTAGAATAGATTAATGATGTTTTCAGATTTATCCAACATTATTCATTAATATAATTCTTTCCATTTGGTTAACTGTGGTGATCACACAGGGATTATTATTCATCGGGCATCCATTTAATCATCCATGTATTCAAAATTAAATAGTTTCCATGTTAAATTCATCCAGTTATAGAATTATCTTGAAAACATTGTTTCATTAGTACATAGGAAAGGACCACCAACAACCATAATTTTTATTTGACATGATCAGATACAATTCACAACCTAAAATGTAGGTAAAATAAAACATTATCAGCATCTTTACCACCCTTAATTTTTAAAAAGTTTTTTTATTATCTTTATTATAGTTGGTTTAAAAAACATCTTTAGGGAACATCATCATACCAACCTTACATAGTGTACAATATTGAGATAAAAATGAAAACCCCTTCATGGATGGTCAAGGATAAAATTTTTCTCACCAATAACTGGGGATGATATTAAAGGAAACTCCAAGAAGATCCAAACAGAAGGGATCTTATGCAGGCACAACTCATCTCCTAAAGAGGGACCCCAGGTTTACTAACTAAAAGAAATGGATCTAAGAATAAGAAGATCTCAGTGTAATAAAAGGGATTGATCCTAGAATTACAGGATGCTCAATATCGAAGTGTTTAAAAAACAGATCATGGTTTGACCATGTGTTTTCGATGTTTCACAAATTATAATTAATTTAGATTTTATAATTCTATTCAAATATGTTAGAGAAATACCATCGGATGACTTTGAGTTTAGATATTTTCTTTAAATGAAGAAAAACATGTTACTAGGGTGAAATTGGAATATATGGGAGGCTAGAAAACACAGAAAACTTTGTGATATGCCACACATTTTGGTAAAACATGGTTTTACAGACTCTTGGTGGTTTAAAACATATTTTAGAGGCCTTAAATTTTATTAAAGTGGTATTAGAATACTTTTAATTCAAAATATACGTTACTGGAGTGAAATTGAAAAGTCATGCAGAAACTGGAAATGAGCCACTGATGGGTGAGTCCGCATCACCCTAGCACCATCACCCTCGTACTGATTCCCTAGAACTGTCACCCTAGCCTTGATTCCCTATCAATGTCACCCTAGTAGCGATGAAATGAAACTGATGTAGATCAGTGCCACCAATTCCCTTCAGTGCCACTAACTCTCAACAGTTTCACTGACGCCCATCAGTTACAATGATGCCCATTGGTTCCATCGATTCCCATCGATGAAAATAACTCCCATTAGTTCCACTGATGCTGTTCAGTGCCACCAATTCCACTCTGTTCCACCATTGCTGATCCGTTCCACCACTTGTTCAACCTGAATTTTGGAAAACTCTTTAATGAGTCACCAATGGTCCCCATATTGACTCAAACATCAGTATTTGAAAAATTAAGGGGCCATGAGGGTTTGGGAAATTATATGGGATTCTTCTCAAATTATTCTCACCTGCACGAATTCAAGAATAAATACAAAGAAATTGAGTTGTCCAAACAACCACCTCATAAGATACCTCTCTGGGTAAAACCAACATAGAGTTGTTCAAAATTGGGAACAAGCCTCGACATCTCGAAGCATCTCTCTCACATATATCTTCTGAACAAATGTGGAAACACTAAAAATTATCCTCCCCAAGAAACCACATAAACAAAAACGGTTCACACCATCCAAACACATGGGTTATGAGGATCCTTTGTCCATGTAAATATATTATCCCCTTTGGGTGGCATTGACTCGCCGCACAGGTTTAATTGCATCCACGTTAATACGTCATGATTAGGGATCTGGTTTTCCCCTCCCCATATTAAAGTCTTTTCATGTACACTCAAATAGAAAGGAAAAATCCCATCTCACGGTTAAGAAGGTCTATAATTACATCCCAACCAAGCAAAAAATTTAAAACATCAATGAAATATAAAAAAACAACTCCAATCCGCTCTGGGTACAGGGCACACATTGTTGATTCCCACTGCCATGTAAAATCCTCAAGGCCACTCTGCCTCCACAACACACAAACCAAAGGAATGGTCCATCCATGAAGCACCTTCTCCTAATATCCTCGGTTATCAATGGTCGTTCCATCAGGGTTACGCCATCCTCAATATCCAACTCTCCCCAGTCGAGGAAGTGGGAGTAATTGGGTAGCTACCAACGAAGCTATGATACATGGAATACGTTGTGGATTATCTCTAGTAGTGGTGGTAATGCCAGCTGATATGCCACTTTTTGGCTAATCCCAACATCTCATAGGGTCTAATGAACCTGGTAGAAAGCTTACTCCCCTAACAAACCTATTATTTCCACAATTAGGGGAGACCCTTAGGAACACATGGTCCCTACCCTCGAACTATAGGGTTCTCCTCTTAGGATCGGCATATGAATTCTTCCAGTCTTGAGCTACAGTCATTCTTTCATACATAAGATGAACCTTGTCTTTTTTTCTCTACATCATCTCTAGGCCAAGAAAACATGCCTCACTAACCTATGTCTAGTACACGGGTGAGTGACACGGTATTCCATATAGTGCTTGAATCAATTCCATTCCAATGGTAGAGTGATAACTATTATTTTAGGAAAACTCTACCAGAGGAATGTTTCACACACATGATCCTTAGAAGTCTAGAATACATTCTTGTACCATATCCTCTAATGTCTGGATGGTCCTCTCCATATTCCCATACATATGAGGGTGTAAAACAGTGTTATGGAATATATGAGTTCCAAAAGAATGCTTTAATTCCTTCCAGACTCATGAAGTGATGTCCATATCCTAATCTAATATGATGGTTCTAGGTACTCTGTGGAGCTGCACAACATCACACACATACATTTTTGCTAAGGCATCCACTGCATTTGACTCCTTAATTACTATGAAGCGATCCAATTGTGTCAAAAAACCACCACTACCTATATGGCATCAGAGCCTCCCTCGGCCCTCAATTTTCCTATGAAAAAATCCATTGAGATGTCTTCCCACTTCCACTTAGGAACGTCTAAGGGCTGTAACATACCATTGGGAACACGATGCTCAGCCTTCACCTGTTGACACATGAGGCATGTTTACATAAACTCCACCACTTCCTGCTTCACTTTGTGCCACCAAAATAGACCTCTCATGTCCCAGTAAATCTTAGAGACTCCTAGATGTACTGATAGTGGTGAGCTATGGAACACACTGAGAAATCCCTCATACATCACCTCATGGACAAACAGCTTCCTGTATAAAATAATCTGATTCTGACTATCCTCTGAACAATCTTCCAAATAATCACCTTGGACAACAAGATCACACAACACTTCAACATCTAATTATAACTACTATGACTCATCCACCTATCATACAATGAAAGAATGCATTTTCATAGAGAATAGAAAACCTATACCATTCTCCACTATCATTACCAGATATAAGAATCCTACTCCACAATTGCATTCCAAGCATCCACTATCTCTTTATCCACACCCTTTTATGACATCATGCTCAAGGCATCATCCAACACATTACCCGTTCCTGAGGTGTAGAAAATATTGTAGTCATAGTCATAAAGATACTCAATCAACCACCATTGTTGCATGTACATGTCTCCTTGGGAGAAGACATACCTTAGGATCTTGTGATATGTGAAGACCACGAATCATTCTCTGATGAGGTTATGCGACAATAAATTCAGTGCAAACACAACCATTTCAAGCTATAGTTCATGGGTGGCATAGTTATGTTCATGAGGACGTAACTTCTAGGACCTATAGGACATTACATTCAAATGAAACATCAAAACAAATCCTAAGCCTATCTAGGAAGCATCACATAACAATTAAAATGTTAACCATTCCTATGGAAACCTTTTTATTGGGGCACTGACCAAGATTCCTTCTAGATAACTAATTGCTTCCCGGCACTACTCACCCCATTCAAAAGCGTGGTCTTTTCTGGTCATGGTAGTAAAAGGTGCATCAACATGAGAGATATAGGGCACGAACCTTCGGTAGTAACCTGCCAGTCCCATGAAACTATGAAACTATGCCACATTCTTGGGTTCTGCCCAAGAAGCAACCACATTGACTATTGATGGGTCCAACACTATTTCTTGCTGGGACACCAGGTGTCCAAGGAAGTGTACATATCAAATGCAGAACCGGCACTTGGAAAACTTATCATAGAGTTTTTGGTGTTGGAGGACCTCCAAAGCAATCTAGATATGCTCAATGTGATCCTCTTATGATGTTGACTAGATCAATATTTCATTGATAAAAACGAAAACAAACTGATCAGGATTCTAGAGGAAAATATAGGTCATGAGCACCATTTACATGGCTGGTGCTTTTGTAAAACCGAAAGACATGACCACGAACTCAAAGTGCCCATATCTACACCTGAAATATGTCTTCTTGATGTCACCATCATTCACCCAAAATTGGTGATATACTAACTACATGATGATCATAGAGAATCAACATGATCCCTTCAATTGGTAAAAAAGGTTGTTGATGGTTGTGAGGGGTATCATTTCTTGAACATCACCATATTCTGTCTTCAGTAGTATATGCACAGCCTGAGACCACTGCCTACATTTTTTGAGATCAAGACCGGAGCACCCCATGGTGACACACTTGGTCGGATAAAACCCTTCTTCATCAAGTCATTAACATGAAACTACAACTCCTATAACTCAAAAGGCATCATCCGATAGGGATCCGTCAAAATCGGATTAGCACAGGGTGGTAAGACTATCCCAAACTCAACATCACATCGAGGGGGTAGGGTCACAACCTATTTGGGGAAAATATACATGAACTCAATGGAAATCTTTTGAACTTACACCATCTCTATGTCTGTTCAATCCACGGACAGTTCAAATCACAAGGAAAGAAGGGGCTCCACTCACCGATCGTCCTCCTAGAAACCCCACTCACTGACAGAAGATACACATTGGCCACCCATATCTGTAAAAATGACCCTTTTATGGAAGCATCCAATAACAACATGCAATGAAAATATCCATTCGCTCTCCAGGATGACATCGCATGGTTGCAATTACAGTAGAAACAGATCTCCACTGGACTGATGTGGCCCTAACATCTGTCTGTATCCTCGACAAATATCAAATTTTCTAGCCCGACCCTTAACATGCATAATCAACACTTGAGGAATGGAAAGTCTCTCTACCTCTAGACCCAAGGCGTGGTATAGAATAAGTGCATGCAAGGAGGGTGTAGCTCAGTAATCATACAAGGCACATGAAAGAGTAATAAACCGACATATCCTACAACGAATGACCTCTGGCCCTACTAGAATTGATGCATATACAGCATGAAACTTCCCATTCCCAACTACTATACTTCTTGGCTATCAGTTGTCTCCTCAATCACTCCATGGTTGAGGTCCCTGAGTAGTGCCCTGAGGTCAGCCTCCTCCCGCAATGTCTGCTCTCTAAGGTGTAGGAGACTTCTTCTACCTCTGAAAGGGATTGGCTAGAAATTTTTGCTACTAAGGTGGGTGTTGGGCCCGCCCACCCCCACTGTACTACACATAGAACGATCACTGATTCCGAATATGACCACAACTGTCACTAGAAAAACACCTCAGTCCTAGGCCCATGGTGAAAGGGTGAGGACCAGGAGAATGGAATTTATATTGTTGAGGCTTTCTCCACATTGGTTGAAACCTGTAAGGTCCTAGTTTTGGAGGAAGGCTCCTAATAGCCATCCCCTTTGATGAGATCATCTATTTTTCCTCTCGTAGCACACCTCCCAACATTTTCATCCTCTCCACTACTTCAGAATTGTTCTAAACCTCTTAGTACATTGGTAGAGTGAAGGGATGGATAACATACTATAAAGAACATCACAAAGCCTGCTCAAAGTGTATTTCATGTGAATCCTCATCCAGGAAGAGGTCTGTAGAGAAATGACGTAGATCCTAGAACATGGTTCCCAAATCACTTACTGACACACTCCCTCGATGGAGGGAGAGAATATCATGCCAATTTTTTACCTTCATCGAAGAAGAATGAAATTCCACCCATAACATCTTCTCAATGTTAGTCTATAAAACCGTAGCTTCTTTCTTCTATTAAATATAAAGAGGCCACCGTTGACGTGCCACTCCCCACATTTTTCTCATACCCAGAGGATCCCAGTACACTACTATAGCCTGAATGAAGCTGAAATCTATCACTAGCTCCTCGATCCAGCTCTCTATCTCCATGAATGAGATGCAGTCCTCGTACTTCCCTAGATCCTACAACTGGAAGGCACAAATAGTCTTCTACCACTAGTTATCCACCTCCTCTCAATCATCCCACTGCTGATCAACTTATAAAGACCCAGATATTCTGTGGGAAATTTTTCCATAATTACATGATAATTTTACGAGTCTGTGAAAATTGGAGGTGCATGAGTTTGAGGCCAGGTGTGCCCAGAATAAATTTATGCAATTTTTTTCGGGTGTGTTCAATAAACGTACGATTGGGTTTTTATAACTTTTGAATCAGTGCCCAGAATTGAAATATGAGGACACCATTTATTACACAGTGTCGGTATTCACTTAAGAATACTAACACATCGACGACAGAGGGATGATATTAAATGATTGTTTTGGGGTTTAAAAAAAATTATTTAATTAAACATATAATTTGTGGAAAAATTTTTATCTGTTGGTTAAAAACTCCTCAAGGATGTTTGGAGGTGGGAACACCACACAATAACCTACCATGAGAGGTTATGGTGGTGGGGACCACTCGAGCCTAACCTCCCATGAGAGGTTACGATGTGGGGACCACACGAGACTAAACCCCAATTAATGATGGTAGAGGAAAATCTCTCAACTACCCTATTTAATGTGGGAGTGTCTCTCCACACCCCCACTTTTATTGGTGCCAACTCCCCTAATTTAATGGTGCCAAATCATCTACATTAATTAATGGGGACCTAGGTTAATTAATTACCCATTTTGAATTCTATGCCAACAAATTAAATAATAGATTAAAAATACCTATTATTATTTTGGTGGCAATATTCATTTTGGTGGCAGCTTTGAGAGAAGGATTATTGGGAGAAAACTCCCAACGAAGAATACCATCGACTACAAAGAACGCAGACCTTATTCAACATCATTCTTGATGATTCTATTGACATGGGACATCCTCAACGAACATTCCCTCCACATTTTCGTTAATGAGACGACACATGAGCTCATGATTGAGAGAGAGCAGCGGACGTGACGAATGACGATCTCCTCCATCTTCTTCCCCGAGACTCTGTCGATAACCAACGATCAAGGTAGGGGGAAATATTTGATTTTGTGTAATTTGAAGGATGATGTGGGGTGATTTTTTTGATCTTTCTCCTCTTTTATATTCTTGAGTAATTCTTTGAAATCTCATGAAAATATGAACAGCTTTCTACCACCCTATATGCGGAGGTTGCGGGCCAAACCAACATGGCCCGACCCCTACACCATTCATTTTTGTGATTATATTCAGCATGGCGATGAGGCAACCAGATAATGAAGGAAACAACCACACTACCCATGGCCTCCATGAACCGTGCAGCCGTCATATCGCTCCCTCCGAACTAGGCCCGCTACGTTGGGCCGAACCGCACCGTCCTCTAGCTTCCGAGCTGCAGTAGTCGTACCGCTCGTCGGCCGGGCCGCCCACCGGGCCACGCCGCGCCGGCCTCCCGGCTACCTGGCCTTCTTGTCAGCCACCTTCTGGCATGGCCATGCCCTGCATGACCACCCACCAGCCTGCCTCATGTCCCACCCAGCTGCCTCCCGGCCTACCTGACCACCTCCCAGATCCCGAGCACCTGACCTCCTAAGCCGCCACCAAACAGAAGCAGCACCTTGGACGTGACGGATTCTAAAGCCAGCCTGCGGCCCCCCTCATGGTGCCCTAGATAGACTAGCCCGGTCATGGCCATTGGGAAGAGCCGTGCTGAGTTACATCCTCACGGTGCTCCTGGCCGAATAGGCCCAGAGCCCAGGCCGAACCACCCATGCAGCCGGTTGGGCTGGGCCTAGCTGCATGGGCAGAACATAATAAGAATACCTACCCAATGGGCTATTCCAGACCCAACAGGTCTAACCTGGTCGACCCAGACCATGTCAGACCAGACTGGATTGGACTGGACCCGGGCCCACTAACATCCCTTTACATTCTTTGGCCATATCTTTGGCACCAGATGACCGTTTGACGAACCATCAGTAACAATATTTTTCTTCGAGCTCAACGGTCTATTTGAGAATACCCCAATGGAGTAAAGGGTAATGTTGAGATATTTTCATGTTGGATCGTGCACGAATCCAACCGGGGCCCTAGGACTAAAAGGCTAATAACTCGCAGACCATGCATCTAATTGATTTTTTGTATGTTGCATTGAGACCCCTATGACGTGGCAGACAATTGAGATACATCTACGTGGGACTTCGTGGCCGTTGGAGCATCAAATATTAGCTTGTAGTGTGGATA
Source organism: Viscum album (assembly GCA_963277665.1). Classification (NCBI taxonomy): domain Eukaryota; kingdom Viridiplantae; phylum Streptophyta; class Magnoliopsida; order Santalales; family Viscaceae; genus Viscum; species Viscum album. The sequence goes on from OY728146.1 coordinate 1,274,955,653, forward strand.
TTCTAGAGATGAGTGATCAATTGTGTAGGAACCTAGTAGCCGTCTAAGACCTTACGACTGTTGACTGTTAGATTCACAGTGACTATACTGGCCCAGTGAGGAGAAACTTGGTGTCGTAGCAGACCCATAGTGGGGAGAGAATTGGTGATGCAGCAGACCCACGATACTCAATAGGTGGATTACCTCAGCAAGCTATGAGGGGGAGTGCCTACGTGTGACACGACATACCCACGGTGGGGGCTCCTCTGTGTGACACGGTAGACCCACGGTACTCGATAGGAGGAGTACCTCAGCATTCCAGGGTTAGTTGGACACATCTCTATGAGACATGGCCGATCTAATGTACTCGATATAGAAGGAGTTATTTAGTAGCCGAGGGTTCAGGAGGATACTACGCCTAGAATAAAAATCTTGGCTGAGTTGTGTCAGTAACATTTGTGTTTACCTCATGATTGAGATGGATTACATGATAACATAGGTATATGTATGGGAATATACCTAAGTTAATTTATCTAATTAATTCAAACATTTTGGTTTATCCTTGTCATATTTTGTTAGACCATATGGGTCACTGGGTCCCTACTGAGTATCTTTATACTCACCCCTATACGGGATATGCTCAAACCTCATTGTGTTGGATGCAGACGGTGGAAAGCATTGGCCGAGGCTGATTTTACCAGGACTAGATGGTACCCGAAGGTGAAACATATGGCATGATGGTACACGGAGGTGACAGACAGATGTGGATTGTTGTGCTGGCTATATGTACCTACACTTCAGGTTTGATTTCCCGGTGGATGATCCATGAGCTATTTCACCTTTTTAAAGTGCTTGTACTTAATGTTTCCTTGTACTTTAGAGTTGGGCATGTATTTTTAGCCCCCTTTTACTTTTCATCACTACTTTTGTATATAGTTTTATTTAGTGTTTTGTTTCCTGATCGTACTCTGTGGTCTATGTTTTTCAAGTTAAAAAGCAATGCCTTCCCATTTTAGGTATTTATGCCTTTGGTTCTAGTCTCCATCCCATTGAAAATGGAAGGCAGGCTTGCGGTTGTCACGAGACGGGACCTAGGGGATGATTTGTGAAAAATTGGTATCAGAGGAGTAGGTTCTACTGGAGAACATAGGACTCTGATCTTTTCTGTGAAACAGTAGTTTTAAGGGTACCAAGTGTGGTTTTTAGTTTAGGGAGTCCAATGTTGGTGCGACAGCCGATGTATCCAAACACTAGGCCCCTAATTTCTGCTTTCCGACTCAGTAAACGAAAAAACTGATTGTGTGTGTTTTAAAATGTTTTCTTTAAGTCATCTCAACCAGTTCCAATAACCTGGTATAAATCTTTGACCATGTCGCATTTGTTTCAATCACGTTGCCTCCTCACTGATAACCAGTGAGAGTCTTGACAGTAGTAAACACATATTTCTCACCAAGAGACGAGGCCTTGGTTCAGGGCTCTTTTCTAGTGGAGGCACTAGAGGTACTACGTCATGTTGGGCCACCAATGCCACGATCCCCAGCAGCAGACGATGCAAACTAGTTGAGCACATTTCAGGAGTTCAGCTCCAGAGGCCACCTAGGTTCTGGGGAGAGACGGACCCATAGGAAACTGGAGATTGGCCAGCGGCTGTGGAGAGAGGTTTTCGACTAGTAGAGACATTAGTCGACTTCCTTATGATTCTTACTGCCAACCTTATTCAAGCAACAATGGGAAGATGGTGGAGCTTGATGCTCTAGGTGCACGACAAGATTACACCTTTCTGGGAAGACTTTGAGAGATTGTTTTGGGAGGAGTTTGTTCTAGTGACTCTCTGCGTAGTGCATATATATGATCTACTTCACCTGCATTAGGGCAGTATGATTGTGGAACAGTACTCAGCGAGCTTCATTGACCTCTCGCACTACTCCACTGATATAGTATGAGACCCATTCTTCAGGGCTCAGACCTTCGAGCAGAGGCTCAGGAGAAATTTCTGGGCTTCGATGATCTCCCTCATCATCCAAAAATAGGAGGGGTGCTAGAGAGAGCCCTCTTAGTTGATACAATCCTTGCTATGTAGTCTCCAGCTGTGAGACACACCACTAGTTGACATGTAGTAGAGTCTTCTGTAGTTGGTAGTAGACAGATTTTGCAGAGGTACAAGAGGACCAGACCCATGGTTTGATGACTGCATGACTTATAATTAGTTCTGTTGGGAACCTGGGGTAGAGACATACATGCTAGGAGTGGGCAATGTTACTCATGCGGTGGGGAGGATAACATGGTTCGTGACTATCTGACCTGCCATTCGGATGATTAGAAGATAGTGGAATGGCTTCCTAGGTAGAGATAAAGATTCGATCTAGGCGGTCTACAGGGCATAGGAGGACGTGGCAATGGAACTGGACGAGTAGTAGGTGGTGGGTGAAGTTTAGATGTATTACTGACACCACCACCAGAAGGTCCACCCTGACCGTAGTGAGAAGGTGTACAGGCGATAGCTCAGCTCTATGTAGCTGAGCCATACGATCATGACTCTCTAGAGATGATTTGAGGTATGATCGGTGTTAACATAACCCTGTATATATTTATTATAGAAAAAGTTTTTAGTCACTCTTTAATTGACACTACCCTTGTTCGGACCTCAGAGACTTCGACGGAGGCGTTGCCTTGATCCTTACATCTAGAGACTCTTACATGAGAAAACTTGACGATTACGCACTGGTGCTGCCAATGTGAGCTTACTCAAGGAGTTGAGAGCTTCGGCTGGGATATTCTTGTAGCAGCATCTAGGCCTTACTACCTCATATTGTGTATGGACCTGTTATATACAGTCCATCCTCAGATTGACTGTGTTAGGTGCAAAGTGTGGTGTGTCCACAAAGATGGGTCTAGGTTCCACCTAATTGGTTAGAAGGAAGCCTTTTCATTGTAGGTTGAACATTCCTAGAGGAGAGTACAACTAATCACTCATTAGTTGTCATGCCTTACCCTCGGAGCAGTTTATGTGGAGGGTCTGACTTATCCTGTAGCAGTGGACAAATATGCAGATGTTCTCCCTGATGATGTCCCAAGTCTACCTCCTCACAGAGAGGTGGACTTATACATTGACATGTACCCCAGGATGACACTGATACCTAAAACAACATATCATTTGGATCCCACATAGCTTCATGACTTTCAGGTACAGCTGGAGGACTTATAGAGGATGGGATTCATCATATCCTACTTTTTCTCCCTAGGCAGCACCGATTATATTCGCCATAAAGGAAAACATATGATTGAGGATTTTTGTCGACTACCGTCACCTGAACCTGGTGACAATGAAGAATAAGTACCCACTCCCATGGATTTACAAACCTCTTTGATCAGTTGAAGGGAGAATAGTGGTTCTCGAAGATAGACCTCAGATCAAGCTATTACCAGATCAAATTTCGAGACATGGATGTGAAGATGATAACTTTCTGATGATGGTACAATGTCTATGAGTTCTTGGTTATTCCTTACAGCATAACCAATACTCCAGTAGTGGTCATGGGACTCATGAATATTATATTCTAGCCATACCTCTATCACTTTGATTTAGTCTTCATCGACGAAATTTGTGTCCACTCGACTACTGAGGAGGAGCATGTCTACCATATTCACGTAGTAATGGACACACTCCAAGAGAAACAACGTTATGGTGAGCTCTCAAAGTGATAGTTTTGGATCCCAGAGGTTCACTTTTTGGGACATGTCATAATGGAGGCTGGAGTTGTAGTAGATCCAGTGAAGATTGAGGTGGTACATTCTTGGGAGCCTCCTAGGATTGTGATGGAGGTATGAAATTTCTTGGGACTGGTTGGGTACTACCGGAGGTTCATGACTGATTTATCCAGAGTTGAAACACCACTATCAGCCTTGACAAAGAAAGGGAAACTCGTCATGTGGATGGAGAGATGCCAGTGTAGCTTTTAGGATCTGAGGTAGAGGTTGACTTATTCCCCCCATCATGATACTTCTTGAGGTAGGATTAGGGTATGTAGTCTACTGCGAAACATTAGGTACTGGACATGGGTGTGTCCTAATGTTTGATCGACCAGTGATCACGTATGGATCTCAGCATCTATGATAACATGATTAGAACTACGCTACTCATGAACTGGAGTTAGCATCAGTGGTCTTCACCTTGAAGATGTGGTGACACTATCTGATGGGTCAATGTTTTACCAGGTTATATGATCACAAGAGTCTTAAGTATATCTTCTCTCGGAAGGACATGAGCCTGAGACAATGGTAATGGATTGTGTTCTTCCAGTACTATGACTTATTGATTTTCTATACTCTTGGAAAGGAGAGCATTGTAGCAGATTCACTAAACAAGAGATCTGGTATACAATAGATATAAAAGGCGACGGGGTAGCTTTTTTCTTTACAGATATACTTTGTTGATAGATATGGAGAACATTTCCATTAGTACCTTACAGTCACTCTCCCACATCATCAGAGAGTCAGGGAGCCACAACATGGGGATGACAACGAAAATACACGATGTTCTCAAATATCCACAGGTCAGGAACCTGATGGATTTTTTGAAGGTTGGGAGCACACCATACTATTTAGAGGATGTACTATGGTGCCAGTGTTACTTCCGGGGGAAGTGTTGAAGGAGTTCCACACATCCCTTCTAGTGGTACAACCAAGAGTGGAAAAGATGACAAGTATATTTGGTGACAGAACAGGTGGTCAGGGATGATGAAGTCAGTTGCAATGTTTGTCTCTAGGTGGATCACTTTTCAGCAAGTGAAGGCAGAGCACCATGTACAAGTAGGCTTGGCTCAACATTTAGAGGTCCCAGACTGGAAGTGGTATGCGATATCCATGGACTTCGTGTCCGGTCATCCATGAACATCCAAGCATCATGGCTCAATTTGGGTTATCATCGACTGACTCACCAAGTTGGATCACTTCCTACCAATTAGGGAGTAGTGTTCTATGGAGAGATTGGGACACATCTATGTGCAAGAGATTTTGCGACTACATGGAGTACCTTATCCTATTGTCTCTGATCACGATGCATGGTTTTCTACACAGCTATGGAAGGGGTTTCATGAGGCTTTTGGGACACAACTTCATGTGAGAATGGTGTTCTATCCTCAGGTGGATGGTCAGACTAAGCGGACCATTCAATCCCTCGAGGAAATGTTGTGTTCTATTGTCCTCGACTTCGGTCGTAGTTGGGAGGATCAATTACCTTTTCTAGAGTTTGCATACAACAATGAATATCACTCCACAATAGGTATGGAACCATTCGAGACATTGTACGAGTGATCTCAAAGATCACACTTGTGCTGGACTGACCCTAGGGATTCAGCACTAGTGGTACTAGAGATGGTACTCTCTATAACGAAGAAGGTGAAGATCATCCAAGATCGGATAACGACTTCACATAGTAGATATAAGTCATATGCTACCATTATACTGAGACCTCTAGAGTTAGAGGATGGCGACTACGTCTTTCTACGGGTCTCACCTCAAATAAGTCTACAGGGATTTGGACGAGGTGACATGTTATCTCAATGGTTCATTAGATATTTCTAGTTCCTCAGTAGGGTTGGCGAGGTGGATTACCGCTTAGCTCTTCCACCTCAGTTGCACCGGGTGCATGACGTCTTCCACGTATCTCAGCTGATGAGATACGTGCATGAACCTTCTCAAATCATCGACCATGGAGAGTTGGACATTGACGATGGGGAGACATTTATGGAGGTTATAGTAGAAATTGAGGATATACAGGATAAGGTCCTACATGGATGCTCGATATCGTTGGTGCATGTTCACTGGTAGCACGAGATAGAGCACATGGGAGTAGGAGGCTCAGATGCGGGCTCAATACCCCCACTTGTTCCCTTAGTTTGAGTTATAGCCTACATGGATGAAAATCCCTGAGGTGGAGAGAATGAAAAGACCTGGAAATTCAGTAGAAAAGTTTCTCTTAAATACATGTGAATTTTACGATTCTCTGAAAATTGGTGGCATATGATTCTGAAGCCCAGTGTGTCCATAATCTATTTCTGACATTTTGTTTAGGTACTTTCAATAAACATATGAGAAGGTTTTTATAACTTTTGAATCAGTGCTCAGAATTGAAATATGAGGACACGGCTGAACTCGTAGCGCTAGTATTCACTTATGAAGACTATCAACTCAACGATAGAGGGTCGAGACTAAAAGATATTTTATGGGTTTTTAGAGAATTAATTAAATTAAAATAAATTGTGTGGTTTAATTTTTATTTATTGGTTTACACCTCCTCTGAGAAGATAGAGGTGGGACCACCACACCTTACCTCCCATGAGAGATTATGGTGATGGGGCCCACCAAAACCTAACCTCATGCGAGAGGTTATGACGTATGGGCCACATAGAACTAAACCCCCTATTAATGATGGGAGAGGAAAACCTCTCAACTCCAAAAGTTAATAAGGGAGAGTCTCTCTACACCCCCTCCTTTATTGGTGCCAACTTCCCTAATTTAATGGTTCCAAATCATCCACATTAAGTAAGGGGGTTCCAGGTAAATTAATTCACTAGTTTCATATTTTTTACAACAAATTAAATAATAGTTTAACACAATAAATTATTATTTTGGTTGGAATTGTTCATTTTTGTGGTAGCTTTGAGAGGAGGATTATTGGGAAAAAGCTCCCAATGAAGAATGCCATCGACTACAATGAACACCAACCTTATTCTAATTTTTCCTATGATATTCTATCGACATGGATGTATTCAACCAAATTTCCCTCCACATCATCATCAATGAGCCGACACACGAGCTCAGGATTGAAAGTGTACGGTGGACGTGATGAACGACGATCTCCTCCATCTTCTTCCCCGAGACACCGTCGAAGACCAACGATCATAGTAGGTGGAATTATTTGAATTTTTTTATTTGTGGGTTGATTTGGGGTGATTTTTTTTATCATTATCTTCATTTCTATTCTTTATTATTTCATTGAAAAATCAAGAAAGTTTGATCCTCTTTCTACCAACATAAATGCGAAAGGTGCGGGCCAAACTAACATGGCCAGACCCCTCTGCCATTATTTTTTGTGATGATCTTCCGGATGGAGATGACGCGACAAGATGATGAAGGCAACAACCGCGCTACCCATGGCCTCTGAGAACCGCACTGCCCACTGGCTTCTGTGCCACAGCGGCCGCACCGCCCGTTGTCTGAGCCACCCGTTGGCCTCCCGGCTTCCCGGCCTGACCACTAGCCACTTTCCAGCCTGGTCGCACCCTGCTCGGCTGCCTCCCATCCCCCCGTTGGCCCGCCATCCGGCCTGCTCGGCCACCTCCCTACTCCCAACTTCCCGCCCCCCTGAGCCGCCACCCGACCAAAGTGGTGACCTAGCCTCACCAGCTTCTCGAGTCAGCCCGCGACCCCCCATAAAATGACCTAGCCAAATTGTCTCGGTTGGGCCCTCCGAGTTGAGCCCCATTGGGCCGCACCCTCTTGGAGATCCAAGACAAACCAGCCCCAAGCTCGGGCTGAACCGCCCATGCGGCCGACTAGGCTGGGCCCAGCAGTCCGTGCCGAACCTAATAGGCTTACTCGCCATATGGGTTGGGCCATACCCAACAGGTCTAACTTGGTCGACCCAGATCGGCTTGGCCCCGACTGGGTTAGACCAGGACAGTCCAACGGGGTCGGACTAGACCTGGGCCCACTACGAACCCTTTACTTTCTTTAGCCATATCTTTGGCACTAGATGACTATTTGACAAACCGTCATCGGCATTGGTTTTCTTCGAGCGCGGTGGTCCCTTTGAGTATACCCCACTAGATTTCGGGGTAATGTTGAGATACATTTATTTTGGATCGTGCATGAATACAACTGGGCTCATGGGACTAAAAAGCTAATAACTCACAGACCAGGCGTCTGATTGACGCATCATCTATTGTGTAGAGACCGCTATGACATTGAGGACCACTGAGATACCTCTACGTGGGACTTTTTGGTATTTGTAGCATTGAAAAGTAGATTGTGGACCAGATCATTCAGAGATGAGAGAGGATTTGTGCGGGAACCTAGTAGCTGGCTGAGACCTGACGACTACTAACCGTTTGACTCGGAGTGACCCTACCTACCTAGTGGAGAGCACATTGGTGTCCCGGTAGACCCATAGTGTGGAGCACCTTGGTGATGGAAAATAACCACATTACTCAATCGGAGAAGTACCCTAGCAGACTATGAGGGGGATCACATCTGTGTGATGTGGTAGAAACATGGTGGGGAGTGCCTCTGTGTGAGGCAGCATACCCATAGTACATTGTAGGAGGAGTACCTCAGCAGTCCAAGGTTAGTGGGAAGTGCCTCTATTTGACTCGGCATACCTACTTTACTCGATAGAGAAGATGTTCTTAAGTAGCTGAGGGTTTATAATGATACCACCCCATGAATAAAAATCATGGTTGAGCTTAGTTAGTAACAATTGTGTGTACCTCATGATTGAGATAGAATACTTGATAACTTATGTATATGTATGTGCATATACCTAGTTGAGGTTATTTATTGAATTCATACTTTTTGTTTTATCATTGTTGGATTTTGTGAGACCTGGAGGGTCTTGGGGACCCCACTAAGTATCCTTATACTCACCCCTGCACGGGATATGCCCACACCTCATTGTGTTGGATGCAAATGACAGAAATCGCTGACCAGTGATTAGTTTACTAGGACTAGATGGTACCCGGATGTGGACCACATGGCATGATGGTAGACGGAGGTGACAGATGGATGTGGGGTGCTGCGAAGGCTATATGTTCCTACCCTTCAGGTAGGATTTCCCATTTGATTATCCTTGGGCTGTTTTCCATTTTTCCAGTACTTGTACATTCAGTTTCCTTGTACATTATAGTTGAGATTGTATTTCCGGCCCCATTTTACTTTTCAGCACTTCTTTTGTATATAGTTTTATTTAGTGTTTTGTTTCTAGCTCATACTATGTTGTGTGTGTTTTTCAAGATAATAAGGCAATGCCTTCCCAGTTTAGGGATTTACGCCTTTGGTGCTAGTCGCCATCCCCTAGCCTATGGAAGGCGGGAATGGGGTAGAAATGGAACGGGCCCTGGGGGACGATTTGTGACAAACAATATCATTTTACAGGGACTTGACTTCCCATACTACTCGTGGACATGGTCTGGGTGCCATAGCTGCAGGTAAACAATGAATTCCAAACCCCAAGTACTGTAGAAGTTTTTTTATTAATTTTTTTTAACTATTATTTATTTTAAATTGTCAAAACCCCTACGACACATATGAAAACATGTAATTATGATTAATTTACCTTTACTATGGTATCTACCCAGCAATCAGTGTAAACTCAATTGTTCATTTGGTAGGTCCAGAGTCCTTGGATCAGATCATGGGGGCCCAAAATTATAGTGTCTTAACCTGTCTTCGTGGGTCTATTTCATGGAACAAGACATCTTAACACCATTTCCATTCCATCACATGAAATCCTCACTATTATTATCCTTTAACTCCATCCTATATCTTAACCATTGCCTATGTTTCCATTCTATAATGACCTGCCTTCTCCAAGAAGATTGAATGGATATAAAAATAATAGAACCTTCCTTCCTCTAGTTTAAGGAGATATAATGACCCCCGATTCCTACCTTCAATTCGCCCCAATGTGGCGACTATCACAAATGGTATAAAATATAACATAATATGGAATGAAATACCCTTTTTAGAGAACAAGATTGGGATATAATATGGTACGTCCCAATCAACTCCAAAGAATAAAAGAAAAGTAAATTCCAAAAATCCATTCCCATTTTCATGTTCCAAATAATCATAAACAAAGAACAAGAAATACTCAGAAGGAAATTACCAAAATAAAGAAAAGTAGTAATGGATATTTTCCCAAAAACTAAGCTAGTATGGTCTGAAAGGGTCCTCAATGTCCTTCTAGAAACCTAAAAGTAGTTTTATAGATGTAGGTTGATTATATAGGTATACCGAGTTGGGAAAACTAAAAGCTCTCATGCACAAGTGGGGGGGGGGGCTTATAATGCCCCGTGAGAAATTATAGGTAACCAAAACACCAAGTAAGAAAGATTTCCACCCAGACTCAACAGGGAACATTGACAAAATAATGAATGTTATGTATGGTAATAGTAATAATACATCGATATATTGGTACCTCATAACACTTTCCAACTAGTCATTTAGTACATCCTATGCATTAGACCTCCCCCACAAGTTCCACTCCAGTCCCATTACCACCCAAACAACAATCCCATGGGACACTAGAACAATACATCCCTCCTGAAGACACATGGTCCACCATAACTATACATAACCACTCCCATAGTCACATGGGCCACAATAGAAACTTCCACATCTAAAGACACCTAGGCCTCTTCCTTAAGGCACATGGGATAAAATCCTGCCCGCACACACCTGGGCCAACCACCACAACACAGCCTGCCTGAAGAGACCTGGGCCATAATAATCATTAGTTCATCACAACCAGCTCTAAGAGTCTTGGGCTACCTAGGAGAGGTAGCCTAAAGGAGCTAATAGCTAGGATTCAAAGGAATGTTGAGGGAAAAACCCTCCCACATGAAATGGGGTTTTTTGACATGAAGTGATCAACATGTGTGGGATGTGAATAATAAACAGAAGAACTAAATCTTATATATACAGTTAAATAAGCACTAATCCCAACCAAAGGGTTATGAAACAAACAAACAGACCACACGTGGCCACTTTTGTTGCTACCCCTACATGCACAAGTACACAATAGGTATAACTGGATCACAACCCATTCCATGAAAATAGTTCACCATTGTACCTATTCTTTTAATCATGTTAAAGTGATTCTATTTAAATATTCCTTACCTGGTAGGAAAAAATAGGCATAGCAACAATCTAAAACAACAATTGAAAGAGAATATCTAAGTAGTTGTTTAAGTATTCACTCTTGATTCTCTTATATGTAACAACATAAAAAGGGATATGTGAGATCTCTCTAAGTACTGGAACCAAACCAAGACCCATATTATGGGTCCATAATATTTAACACCAGCTCCACAAGACCTCATTTTCACAAACCAACAAACACTAAACTTGTGATTCCATTTCCCTCTATGTCATCCCATAAGGAATGAAACAGAACAACCATGTGTATCATCAAAATAGAGCAATTATGTTTTCATATTTAGCTGACATCATTAGTTACGTTCCATCTTTCCGTTTGGTAAACCTGGGAGATCACACAAGGATTCATATTCCTCGAGAATTCATTTAATCAACCATGTTTATGTAATTAACCAGTTTCCATGTTACATTCATTCAATAATAATATTATCAATGAAAATAGAATTCATTAGTGTGCTAGAAAGGACACCAAATACCATGATTTTAGGGGTTTGAGCCCATACAATTCTCAACATAAAACGATATTAAAATAAAACTACATCACAATTTTCCCCATTCATCATTATTTAAAAGTTTTTTTATTATCTTTTTCATTGTTGGTTTCATTTACATTTCTGGGGAACATCATCATACCCACCCCGTATGGTGCAAAATAAATAGAGATGATGGAAAAGCCCTACAAGAATGATAAAGGATTGATGTTTTCTCTCCAAGAACTAGAGATGATGTTGCGGGAAACTCCAAGAAGAATTTAATAGGAGGGACCTTACACAGGCATGAATCATCTCGGAAAGAGGGACTCTAAGAACACCAAGGAAAAGAAATAGACCTAGGAAGAAGAATATATCGGTGTGATAAAAGGGCATGATCCTAGAGTTACGAGATGTGCAATCATGAAGTGCCTAAAAAATAGATTGTGGTTTTACTACCCGATTGGGCATTTGAAAACTATATAATTAAATTAGATTTAATAATTCCCCTCGGAGATGGTGTGGATAGACCATGGGATGACTATGAGTTTATAGATTCCATTTTAATGGAGAAAACCATGTAACGGGGTGAAACTGGAGACACAAGAGGCTGGAAAATATGGAAAAGGGTGTGACATGCCACTCACTTTGGTAAATATAGGGTCTCCCGACTCTTGGTGGTTTAAAACATCATTTAGCATTCTTAAATCAATTTTAATGGGTATTAAAACACTTTTATGTCAAAAGATATGTTACTAGAGAAAAATTGGAAAGTCCTACAGAAATTGGAAGTGACTGACCGATGGGTGAGTCACCGATGCCCTGACACTGATATCAATCAGGGCCACTGATGGTCCATTAGTGCCACCAATGCCCATCAGTGCCACCAACACCACTTGGAGCCACTTACATCCCTCAATCTCATTTATGTCCAATTGATGCCACTATCACCCATTTGTTCCACCAATGCCCATCGGTGCCACCAATTCCCATTTGTGTAACAGATGTTGATCAGTGCCACAGATTCCCATTGGCACCATCGATGATGATTAGTGTCACCATTCATTCAAACTAAATTTTGAAAATCTCATTAATTAGTCACTGATGGTACCCAGGGATCCCGGAACATTCGTATTTGGAAATGTAATGGGGTAGGAGTGTCTAGTCCATTATAGTCTAGGACAAACATCAATTACCATATTCTTTAAATGGTCATATTATATAAAATTAATACTGATAAAATTCTATAATAATGATAATTACACTATCAAAAATTCACTTTTATAGTTTTTATATGTAGAACATATTATATTAATGTATTAACAAAATAATTCAAATAATACAAATGATTCTCATTTATTTTTGTGTATATTAGGATATAGAATTTAAGGGACACCAACTAGTTGAAAAAGTAATATTTATATACTATATTGATTATATCCATAAATATGTCTAGAGAATTTTTGAGTTTTAAGGGATTCATTATGATATCATAGTGTCACTGAAATTGTAGAATGATAGTATTGGGAAAATATTCCTTATTTAAAAATAATTGGTTATGTATCAACTGAAGTCCCAACTTAAAGATATTATGGAAACCTTCTAGTTGATTAAAAAACAAATATATCAGTGATAATGGATACCTTATATTTATCCTACTTTTTTGTGTTCAGAATAATAAATGAATTAGAAAATTGCACAATCCTTATTCTTAAAAAATATGACTAACACACTCCATATTGAAACACTCAGGATAATATAACACTTATTAATATTATCATGTATCTTCTTATTAAGTTATTGAAACTTAATAGTGGACATTCGGTTGGGATTCATGGATATGGGATGATATCTAAATATATGATTGACTGCAAACTCCACCGCTTATTTAGGTGGTAGACCACACTACTCATAAGGAATTTTTTTTTGTAATACCTCACAATGGGAATGTCTTCAGGAATGATTCTTTTCATGGTATCAATAATATTAGATAAATATGAATTATAATTATGAAATAATATCCATATATTCTATGAATATTCCAAATGATTTTCATCTTCCTCCATATACATGTACAAAATTGGAGGATGACATGATATTATAAGATTTGTCTCCATATCAAGAGGATTGATGTTTCATTTACTTGATTTCAATCGATCAAATCTCAATACAAAATCAAATTCCAGTAATAGAATTATAGATTTTTTTGGATATTCAGTTCTTAATCATTGTATATATAGATGTTATATACTAGGGATAAAATAAATTCTCATTTCAAAATTCTCAAAAATATCACACCGCCATATTTTGAGGTTGTGATAGAATAATTCTACTAAAAATTAGAGATTTGAATAAATTTTGGAGAAATAATAACAAAATATGTTCTCTTTTATCTAATGAAAAACTAATATACTTTCCGTGACATATGTTTTTAGATCTACATTAGAAGTAGTGAAAAAAAATTTCCTTACATAATCTATAGGCCTTAGAGGTTATTTTCTATAATTGATTTGGAAAACCCTTAACATAGTTAATATAATTTCCTAATGCATGTGTTCATTCAAGCTGGAACAATACACCATATAATGAGTGTTGATATGAACATTATTTCCTTTAATAAAATTTTTGGTTTTCATTACATATCATCAGAATTGATTTTTCCAATGCACAACTTTTCTAAGGTTGAAAAATATAATAGTTCCCTTGATACTATTAATGGATGGTTCTTCTCATATTTTTGACTTGAGGGAAGTTTAATTTTCCTTCCCCATTATGAGTTATCCATTGATCCTCCATAATTAAATTATTTTTTACACTATTATCTCTAGCCCCAGGAGTCCAATAAAGTAAATGATTTCTATCTTGACTATAATGGAACCAAAAAACATCTTCTTTGGTTTTAAAGTATCAGTTTTTTTAAAAAAAATCATATAGTAGACATAAATACACTAAATAATTTTCAATGAGCCCATACCTGAGTGGTAAGGGCTCGGGCTTGGCATCCAAGTGACCCGGGTTCAAAAATGGGTGGAGGCGAATTTCCATGGGTACTATAGCATTACTGTATCAGTAATGTATCAGCCAAACTATTCACCCGATTTGGGCCTTTAGGCCACCGGTTTGGGCCCACGGGTCTCCAGGGGCTTCTGGTTATCAAAGGCCTTCAGGCCACAGGGTCGTCGGGTCACGTACGCCATGGAGTAGCCCAGTTCACAGATAACAGGCCCCAGAAGAGTATCAGAGTAGCAGTAGTAGCAGTCAACAGATGAAGAGCAAACCAGATTAGATGAAAGAGAGGGTATGACAGCTGCCACCGGGGCTAGGCATTGTGCACCTTTGTATGGGGTAATGCTTCCGATCAGCGATGCATGGTGGGGATATAAGGTGATCAATGATAGAAGACGGCGGGGAGGGGTAGTTCTAGTGGACTGGGCCTACGAGTCATGTATAGGCATGGTATGCCTTTGTGCCTTTGGGTCATGTATTGTAGTCCATGTCGATCCATGTGCCTTGGGCCTACGGGTCATGTACGGGTTCCCCTACAACCCTTAAAAGGGGGGGTTATCTATAAAAAAAGGTATTCGGGCCATTCGGGGGAGGAGGACTAAAGAATTGATTCCTATTAATTTCATCATTTATGACAATGACAATGGTATATCATGAGATCATTTTGATGTTTTCCTTGTACACCCCAATAGAAAAATTATTAATTTTATTCAATATGAAGAAATCCCACTCTATTTATTGATTATCAAATTATGGAAAATATTTATTGAATAATATTATATTGAAAAAATTTTATTATGTGGAATTAATTATTACTTTGGATCTATTATTCTTGATTGATTCCCAATAATGAACGACCTATCATCCCACAAAATAAACATCTAGAACAACATTGTCTTATCCTAATAAATTGTGGGGAAATAATTTATTTTGAATGGAGTTCATACATTTTCTATGATTATGTGATTAAAATATCTCATAATGGAATGATTCCTTTTTCACATACTGGATTTGACCACTACCTGATATTATTTCGGATAAATAGGTATTTCTATATGATTCATGTATTTATTCATAAAAAAGAGTAAACAAAGAAATTAATTCCTTAATTTTTATAGATTCTACTTCAATATGGTTTTTCATCATTCAAGGGTTGTAATCACAAAAATTATTGGCATGATTCCTCATAATACCCTCTATTAACTAAAATACAGGAAAAAATATTGTGGGATGAAAATACTCACACATGAAATTATATAAAATTGGAAATGAAAAAAATAAAATCAATATAATATTAAAAAAATTATAATAAATTTAAATTACCAAGGGATATATCTGGTACATCTATAGAAATTTTTCAATTATTATTTCTAAAAAAATTTATTCAATTACATCATAATGGAACAATTTTTTTTGATTTTTCGATAGAATTTCCCGAAGAGTTTCAAAATTTGTTTACAACATGGCGACATTTTCATGAACTAGGTGATTATTATGATATTTTAAAATCACCCTATTTAATGGTTATTTCCACAAGGTATGGAAGGTCTAAATACAAATACACATGTAATATCCTATAAGTTGTGTAATTTATTTCAAACCACTCACTCTATACATCACCAAAATTTATGGATGTTTTCATATAATTATACATAACTATTTATTTCTCAAAAAGTTATTATATTATTATTACCAAAAAAATAAATATTTGTCAATATTTTAACAACTATAGTTTCTGAATCCCAATAAACATATTATTACATGATTTGTAACATAAAAATCCAATTTACATACCCAATGTTTTAGATTCTTTGTGTCTTTGTGAGAATATGTAGAAAATAAAAAAGTTGTAAAAATAAAATAGAACTAACATTTAATTATAAAAAATTATCCCTTATAACATTAATAGCTAATGAAAAAAAACATTATAACATTGAGAATATATAAAAAATGTTTGAGATAAAAAATAAATATATGGGAATAAACATGAAAACAAATCATTTCATTTGAGTCTAATGAAAAATACTAATATAATAAAATGAATGAATCACGAATAATCATATGGGAGAATAACATATGATTAATGAAACTTTAGATAATGTAAACAATGTAATATAGAACAAATATTTAATATAACATTAGTATATGTCAATGCTATTTTCCAAGACAACATTACATGATTGAAAGAGTCCCATTATATATGATATTTACAACCTAATGACATACGTATCATTTAACAAGACATAAATATTAACTAATTCATTAGAGAACTATCTAGGAATGAAAATCAGAACATATACATGTTTATGTATTCTATAATTGGATGTTAAATTCATACCATAATCATAATAATTACCCCTTGAAAAAATGGGCTGCATAATATAATATATTATAACAATTTGTGCTGATTTCATAATGATTCCAAAGGTAATAGATATTTAAATATATTTGATGATAATATATGAATATATAATACTAGGTTCCATGTTATGGTGTTCATTAGGAAAAATATTCCATATTAAAGGCTATATAATTTGACATTGAATTTAACATACGTAATAGTTGTTTATAGAATCATTAATAGTCTATAAATACAGAATAATTATGAAACACTATGTTATAATGAAAGGAAAAATATAATGGTTATCTATATAATATTTCATTATTTATTGAATTTATTAATTTTAATAATTACGTTAAAAGAGTGTTATATGTATTTGTTAAGGTATAAAATAGTCCCTCTTAATCATTTTTGATTTTAGAGAACACATCAGAGAAATAAACATCAATAATGTATTACTAATTTAATAGAAACTAGAATATTCTAGTTATATATTTATGAGACATATATACATTGTATATAAGTATTAAACACATTACAATGGTGATTTAATGTGATTATGGAAGAGAAATGTGATAACCCAATGAAAATATAGTTTTTCATAGTGAACTTTTAAATTAGGTCTCAAAATTATTTGGCACATGCACATAACATCATAGATAATAAAATTGGATGAATTAATTAATTAATTCAAAACATTTACATATATATGTATATATTTATAAGTTATTCAATGTAATTTTATTATGTTACTTTTTGACCAATTCTAATGAGATATAATATTTAAAATCATTTTTGTAAGGGAATTATTTTCCTTTTTCCATGGTTAGATCACTTATGGATAAATATTTTTGTCACTGTAAAATATTATTTCATCACGATAATTAAAATAATATTTTATTTTTTTCCTCCCATAAATTTATATAGTCCTTAATATCCTTATATATTTTAACTTAGGGTTTATTCCTTTTGTAGAAATTATAACATTATTTTATCAATTCATTTTGGTGGATTTAACAACCATCAGGAACTAAATTCATTATATTTAATATAATTTCTATATATTAATTTTATAAAATAATATTAGTTATAATATACCTATTATAATCATATTTATAAATAATAATACTTTCATAACCATCCTTGAATATGGTGGAGAATAATTAAGTATTTTATTCTTAGAGATGTGTTAACCATCAATATAGTAAATAAAATTATTATATTATTCATATAAATAAAAAAGTTTTAAAAATGGATATCCCACCACAATAATAACATATATATTTATTTAGGAGTATAATTTTATAATTTTTTGTTAGATGAAATAAAGAAGGCTTTGTAGAAGATGAATAAAATTTAATGTGGTCAGTCGAGAATTATGAAATTTCATTTGGTTGTCACCTCAAAGGTTATACATGAAGGTTTCTTGAAATTTAATTTGGTGAGAAAATAATCACTAAGAACTATATGAGATGAAATGATACCTAATTGGGTAGAAAATTTGAATGCTATGTAGATTAACTGATGTGTGTGGAAGAGGTTGTGATGGGTGGTGTAATAAGCGGCAGAGAGGGTTTTTCTGTATATTATAAGATCTAGTTTATTATATTGGATCTAGAGAATTAAATTGTATAGATCTTATGACCATATATAGCAAGTGGTGTATCCGATGTTCAAACTACTGGGATCATACATTATCCATGATTAATAAATTCATGCATTTAGCCTATAATTTTAAATATTTTAATTTTATATATTTCTCTATTCACCAAAAAATTTCCATTTTTAGGAAATTAGAAAAAAATAACCCAAAATAAATGATGATTATATTAGAAAAATGAAAAAAAAATTATGATTTGTTTTATATTTCTGATAATTGACATTAAAAATCTATATTTTTTTAAATTAAAAAAGTATCTTTTATGATCACATTTAAAACCTTTTAATATTACATATAATATTCGAAAATTATGTTATTACTATTATAAAATATAATATTAGTTGATAAATTAATTTTATTATAATATAAATTGTTTTTAAATCATTTTAATATTTTAAAATTGAAAAATGAATATAGATATATATATATATATAAATATATATATAAACATTTTATTAAAATATGAAAATTTGTTATATATTTTTTAAATCATTTATTTACATGTATCATGATAAACATATTCCTTTTTTTAGTTTTTATTATAGCTAAAAATTATTTAAAAATTACATAGTTGATGATACTATTATACTTTTCATTTTTTATTCCTAATTATCATATTACAATTCTAGCAACTAGATTCCCATTCAAGAAGTCTAATTCATAAAGATCAATCAGTTAACTAATTTCAATGGATACGTTATATTTCATCGATTTATCATTTACCTCTATTTAAATTCATTGATATATATATTATAATATTCATAATAATTATTTAATTACAAAAATTCTTCTTTATTTCTCTAGTTTTGTTCGTGATTGAAGTTATTTTATTTGACTGTGTAAAAAATATATATTTTAAACATCATTTTTTCTATTTTTATCCTAGAGGTTTATTCTCAAATTTTATGAATATATTTATTCAATTAATGTAATATTTAAATGAATAAAACATTTGTTGTTTCAATCATGGGTTGTGATAGCATTTTATAATACTATATTAATAAATTTTACTCAACAATATAGTCAAATTGGAAATACTATTTATAAAATTTAGTTTCAATACATGTTATGTAAATACTCCCCCTCCAAAAATGACATATTTCATTTCACCTTATTTCTGCACAAGGTCACATTGAAAAAATTATTTAATGAATGATTAATTTATTTTTTACCTCATTATGGTTCTAAAAATATAATTTGTCAATTCAATTAATAATATTAATAATAAATGGTCAATAAAATATTTTAACCCAACAAAATGAGAAATATGAGACACTTTTCATTAGTTTAAAATATTTTATGAATTATGATAAATTATATATATTTTTAATTCAATATGAAATCAAATTCATATTTATATAGTCTTTTATTCATAATGTATTTATAATATTATTTTTTAAATCATTATTGTGATGCAACATGTAGTTAAATATAAATGTCCATTAATCACATCCTACGAAGTTTTGTCTTCAACAATCACAAATAAAATCCATTTTAATGTACATGTAACATCATTAATAATTATGAAATATACATTTAAATAATTTTTATATTATAGAGATAATGTACTTGTGATTGTTGAATGATAAAAAAAATAATGATACTGAATTAGATAAAATAAAATTAAATCCAGTTAAACCAATGGTTAATATTTTTTAAAAAATTTTAATACATATTTAATAAATTAATATCGAATGCTATTTTAACTAGTCATAAAAATAAATATGGTTTTTAAATGATTTATTAATTGATGTTAGTTTTTTATTCAAGATATTAGAATATGTCCGGCCTAGTGGGAATCCAATATAATGTTTTCTGTTCTCAATTTCAATTAAATGATACTTGTTTCATTTTATTCTCCATATTAATTTTTTATATGGATTATTAATGATTTACTATCATAAAAAATTATTTTAAAATTTCATTGTAATTCATTTAGTTTAAAATGCATAATAATATTTTTCATCTAGTTTCTTCATATTCAACTGTTATAGATGTTGTAAGGATTAATTATCTTAAATTCCATTAATTAGACATATAACAATGTTTGAGCATATTTTATTTTACATGTTTTGAATACTATTTTTTTACCTATTACTTTTATTACTCATTATATTTTTTTTCCTTAGAAAATTCATTATTCTATGGGTGTTTTAATTTTAAAAGATATAATGGGAATTATTTTATATAATTACATTAATTATTGTGATTTATTTAAGCAAAATATGTTTCATTAATTCACATATTATTCCAATAATGAATTCTTATATAGTTGAATGATTACATAATGTTAGTTATTATTATCTTTGTATATATATATATTATATGTTATAATGAAATTTTTTACTACTTGTTCTCTACATGACACATTCCTATATTTTCTTCCTTATGATAATTATTTACATTTATTCTAAGTATTTTCAATGTGTATTCAAATACAATTTCTTTTTTAAATAATTACACAATATATTGTTATTTCCTCTTAGTTTTCCTTGATAACAACATAATCATAGTAATATGGGTTAAAATTGATTCTTTTATGAGTGTTGTGATGGAACTGAAACACCCTTTTTTCTTTATTCATGTAATTATTGTTGGATTCTATATAAGATTACAGAATTGTTTTGAATAATAATAATAATGAATTGAAAATGATTTAATTAATAGATATATAATTTTGAAATTAACTAGATATGTAATTCCATTGTATTAATGATTATAAAATTGATATGAATATGATGTACCAGGTAACCTTAATGATTTTTTTATTTTATTATTAATAATGTTATGATTTCTAATATTCTTTTTAAAAAGAGGTTTATTTTATAATTATTTATGTTAATTTTTTATGAAATTATTTTTTCTAAAACAAATACTTATAGTTTTTTATGTTTTTAAATAGAAGAATGTGTTTCCTTTCTTATTGTATCAATTATATAAAATAATTGCCCATATAATGTTCCAAAATGATTTTACAAGATATAAGGATGTCTAAGGACAAAAAAAAGTAATTCATCAAATTATAGAGGCTTTTCTTGAATAAATAATGTGTGTCATAAACAAAATGAATTTTTAAAATTTATATATAATTTTTATCAAAAAAAATTCACTACATGGATATGTTACCTTTTGTTAGTTAATTATTTTTCCTAATACTATAAAACAATATTAACAACACTTATTTAATTTTTAAGTAACTAAATTTTGGTTATTTATATCATAAATAATGATAGTCAAATTTTTGTTTTTTTGTTTGTAAGAAATAAAGTATGTAATGGGTTTTTTAAATTAAATCATTGTGTATGGATACATGGTATCATAGTCTACATATGATTCATAAATTTTTATTAGTGTTGATATTTAATTTAATTATTTGGTGAAATGAAAATTGTATTTCATCTGATTATAATGATGAAATATTTAATCAAAATTATCATTCTGATATATAATTGATTGTAATGTAATTCCTTCTAAAATTTATTATTAGATATTTTTCTAAGATATATATTGTATATTTAATATTATTAATAATGTAATTATGAAATTATAGAGTATGATCTATGATTAAATTATTTTATGAAATGAATATTATTTTTCTGCGAAATTAATCCTAATTGGATTGTTTTTATAAAATGTATCACAAGTAGATGTAAATAAAACTGTTTTAATTTATATTGGATACATGTTGACATATAAATTTTTAGCATAATATAAGAAATTTAAAATATTTATTTAATTTATATATTTAGTTATATAACTACTAAATTTATGTTATTATAAACTATAGATAAATTTTAAAAATAAAAGTTCCTTGAATTTTTTATTGAGATATATATTAATTATAAAAGTATATGGCCTACTGTGACCAATTATATAACATTTTGATATAAATAAAATAATTATTAATTTAACGGAGTATATTATATTATTTTTCATTAAAATATTATTTTAAAATATATGAAAAAATAACTATTAGTGTGATTCAATTTTATAAAATGTTATAATTTCTTATATAATGATATTAAAATAATTTAAACTTCTATATTTTTGATGAAATAAGGTTGTATTGTAAAAATAATGCACGAACATTGAATAATTTATAGGTAATCATACTCTAATGATATTATTTAATCAATTTGGTTTTTCAAAATTATATAATGGAATTTTAATTTTGAAATCTGATATTTATTTTTTATGGGATTATTTCTCAATGATATGATAATTAATGATATTGGTACCAATAATTATTTTTCATTCATTATTTATATTATTTTATATCTTTTTATTTCAATAATTGTTTTCAAAAAAAATGTGGTACTAAAATAATTAATCATATATGATAACTGCATTAGAAGGAAAAAATTTCCCATGATTAGAAGTAAATTAATAATTATCATGGTAAATTATAATATTAAAAGCATTGTCAGCCAAAAAATACACATTCTGCAACTCAATAATTAGATAATATATAAATTTCTAATGAGTAAAATTGTAGGTGAATAAGGATGTACGTATATAAATGAAATGTGGTATATGGTTATTTTTATTAATTTATGTTGTATATGATAGCATGGGAAAATATTTAGGTATTTTTTGGATAATAATTCTATTTTATGTGTTATATATATGTGTTATATGGGGAAAATTATATTGATAAGTTATATGATTGAGTTTATGTGCTATATGTTGGAATATATAAATTACTGAATTTTAAGACCAATAGTATAAATATTTATATCAAAAATGAAACATCAATGTTTAAGGATTAGAATAATGTAATGTTCAAGGAAGGACATGTAATTTTATTCTGATAAAATCAAGTATTGATTCTGATAATTTAGATTTATATGAGTCATGTGGGAATCCTTTACATTTATTGGGAATAAGATTGACTGATTTAATTATAGTTGACTGATTTCCCCAATAATATTGTAATGGGATAGAGTTAGAAAAATGATAAATCCATACCCGTGTAGGAATGAAACAAATTAGTTTAATGCTGATTGTAAGTCAATGTAGTAGTGGAGTTTGATATTAGACGAGTCAATGATTTTTTTGGTCATTCATCATAGTTGGAAAAATATGTTTTCATAGGAATAGTGAATATAATAGATTTTTTCGTGGCTTAGCCCTGTTGGGATACCTTCTAAACTATAAATGTGATAATATATGGACCTAAATGCCCATAATAAAAATTTATTTAGTTTTTTGCTAGAACTAATGTTGACAACGGCAAAGATAAATATAAATAATTTTTTAATAGAAAAATATTTTAATTTATTTATAATATACATGTTTCCAACAATAAATCTTATATATATATATATATTTATGAATATGAATGTTAATTTTATTTATATAATAAAATTGTAAAAATTATTTATAAATAAATTATATATAACTAATATATGTATAAAATGATGATTAATTCAACTGAATAGAAATATAACATTCATGGTAAATTATTCGTCGTAGTTTCCCTTGAAAGTAATTCATCTTAAAATTACATTAAAATTATTGTAAAACATTATAAAATTCAAAATTTATTGAAATTGAAATAAAAAACATAAATATTCATTCACTGATTGGTATGTAAGGAAATATATAGAAATAGAAAATTGTAATGTTTCTAATATATTTCCATTAGACATATAGTCATTTTAAATACGACTATTATGGGAACCCATTATATAATCATAAAAAATAGTACTTCGATACAGATTATGTGACCAGTATGAGGAATAATAAATGAATCATTTAATACCATTTATTAATTATATATAAATATGACACATTCATAACAAGAAATATATTGTATATGTTGGTAAAATGTATTTCTAAAACATTAATTAAAGTTAGAATCTATATACTTATAGGATATTTAATATATGAATATTTTCAACCATTTAATTAATTTTTATCTCTATATATTTTTTCTTATTATTATAATGTTTTAAATAATTCTAGAAATTATAAAAAAGAAATATGATTTTTCATTTGGAAATAAATATATGTTTTTCTACAAATATTATATTTAATGAATTAGGAGACCTTAATTTTTTTAAACATCACCATAATTAAATCTATATTGTAATATAATGAATTTGACATTTTAAATAATTATTTATTCTTTTAGTATAATATATTTTGTAAAAAAATTATAATTATCAAATAAATGGGTTAAATTTCAAATATTCTATATAATCAAAGTTTTTTTAAAAAAATAGATTAAATGATTAATAAAGATATCATTCTTTAAATTTATGTGTTTAATAGTTCAGAATAATTATAATTTTATGTAAATATCATAAAACAATTTGATTTTTTCCATGAATCGGTTTATTTTTAATATCAATAAAGAATAATATTTTTGTGTCTATAGTTAATTTTGATCCATATTATTTTTAAACTATATTGACATGTTTGATTAATTATGATATAAATAAAATATATTAGAATATTTCAGATATAAATCTATTTTAGAATTTAATATACCAATTTTATATGATAAGAATTTGAGCGATTGACTTTAATTATATTTCAAAATAAGTTTTGGTTTTCAAATTTAACATTACAATCCATTATTTGATATAATTTTAATATGTAGAGGGTATATAATTTTTTTTTAAAATATAGATGTTATTATCTTTTTATGGATAAGGGAAACAGATGATGCCTTATTTTGGTTGGGAGGATATATTGCAATAATGGAAATAATTTCTAATTCCAACTTAGTGGATACTACATTCAACATATATCCCTTGAGAGACTTCAGGTTTTTCCATGGAATTTAAACATCTATTTTTATTGTGTGAGTATTTGTCTTATGCATATAACATATTATACACCTTAGTAGATAACATTCTCTAAAAGATTATTTTGGTCATTCAAATTCTTATACAGATGATTGTCAAATAATATCATTTAATATTAGAGTAAAATGTTTTTGTACAGTGTTCTTTGTAACTTGAATAATATGATTCTAAAAAAACCCTATTAAACCACATAGAAAAATCAATAATTATTATTTCCTTATTAGTAAAATGATAGTCAAAATGATTACATGTTTTGATATACCTATCGGAAGAAATATTATTTTTCTTATATTCCATATATAATACAATATTATGTATATATAACAAAATGTCATGGCCCAAACATGTTTTCTATTATAGTTACATTAGCGAATATCTCTATGAATCTCCCAATCTCAAAAAAAAACATACTAACATTGGTTCATATCAACATATAATGTATCATACAACATAAATATTTAAACCTTACCATATTTTATTTTGAATATTTAAAAAAAATTGGGAATCTATCATAAAAATCCTCATATATAACATCATATTAAATACTTTATAAAAATATGTTTAAAACATTTTTGGATAAAATATAACACACATTATGAGAATAAGTTTATCTATAATAATACATAATCCCCATTTAATCAATCAAAATGTATACCCAATGGGGATTTATAGAGTGAACAAAAATTATGAATTCCTATATTTCTAAATATAATAAAAGAACTTACTATAGAAAGGAATTAACGATACATAGGATATAAGGGATCATGTGTGATCCCCTACATACACATGAATCTCTATATATTTTTATATTAGTTGTATCATATAAAACAATTCATTTCCATATAATATTATTTCACATGAAATGTTATAACAATAGGAAATTGTGCAAGAAAATCCTATATAGCTACTCATATGTTATTGATTTTCCGAGTATAGACTAACAAGGATGATGAATACAACACGTTTAATTTACCCTTATAGATAATCATAATACTATCTATTAAAAAATGTATTTGAAAATCAAATTTCATGTCTATATACAGCCATACCCTCCTTAATTTGTTTTATAATCAAGGGATATGATATCAGACTCTTCATAATAGAGTAAAATTACTACATTTTATTACCCTCAAAATATATTATAATTAAAAACATATTAAATCACCCCTTAATAATCATATCCTCCAGGATATTATAATAAAGGTATCATTATTTTGTGGTTATAATGATATGTATCAAACCAACATCATGTACATGAAACTCCCAATATGGACCATAAGATAATAAAATACTAATGAGAAAATGTATAGAAATCAATATGGTATACATGGGAGGTCATCAGACCTAAAAAATCATTTTTAGTATCTTTATAATATTTTTTTATCTCTATATGAAATTATACTTAAACAAACCTTGAAATCTCTTTAAAATATATGACACTGAAAGATCGATATATACTAGGAACAACAAAAAGTCAAATTAATATTGGCCAATTATCATTTCACATCATGGAATTTAATCACGTGATATGAAATAGTGATAATTTTGTAAATATATTATATATAAAAAGATACATTTTTTATTCTAAACACCATTAATTGAACTAAAAAACCATACATAATCACAAATCTAATGTTATTTAATTTATTATAAAATAAGAGAGGGACTATTTTTCCTTATTATTTGAGGTTCTAATAAACTAATTAAATAAATATGTAATTCCCCCACATCCCCATGTTACCATGTTTTAAAAACCTCTCACTAATATTATATTAGTGATTAACATATATGATTTAATTTATTTTCAATAATAGTGATATTTTGGAATCATATTCCCATTGATTAACTAATTTAAAAATTATTCATGCTTCATTACATTGAAATATCAACTACTTTGAGGTTAATAACTTATGTTTCCTATTTATTAATATTTTCTATGTTTATTATTTTCATCATTCATAGAAATTTTCAATCCATCTATTTTATTGAGATCATAGTGTTAAAATTTTGATATTCTATACATTTTTCATTTTAATCATATCATAAACCACATTAAGCTTATAATCTGACAGTAACTTTGATACAGTAACAAAATATTATACATAAGATTTCTCTATTATTATAAAACCAAATATATTTTCTATTTTTGATAAATTATCATTTTGTTTGGACTATGATTATCATTTTCTAGTTAATTATTTAACATTAAAAAATACAGACCTACTACAAAAATCCTCTTAGAAACTATGTTCTTTACCTCTTTATAATATCATGAATTGATAAAATTACTCATTCATTTCAATAAAAAAATTTATTTCCATTTTTGGAAGTATTTAATAAAATAATTATTAATTTCAATATCATATATGGGTTTATATTTTCTAATGTAAATATACTAAAAAAGTGAATGTATTATTAAAAATACACTAAAAATGGGTATTTAGAATATATAAATTATATTTATACATGAATCGGTATAAATTTTTTACATAGATAGAAAATAATTTAATCCTACACTACATTGAATCATTTTATTGGGTGTAATGAATCATAAACAGTTTTTATCAAAACCATAAACTCATATTGTTCATTAATAATTGTATTTAGAAAACACAATATATTTTTTAATATAAAAAATTAGTTAATAATGCACATCCTTTATTTAGATATATTATTATTGAAATATTTTTTTTATATTAAACACTATGATTAAGAATATTGTTGTAACAACATTTACATCAAAACTACAAGTTCTAAAAATTTATTTCATGATAAAAAATTACAGAATATATTAAATAATTCTAAATTATACATTTGGTATTTTTGACTATCAAAATCTAATAATGTAATATATAAGACTAACTAATTACATATAAATTTGTTATATCTTCTCAAAATCATTTTAATATTATGTATAATATCATCCAATTAAAACATTTCCCCTCATTTTGGACTCCCCTCTTATATTGTTACTGACCATGGTTAACTTCCCAATGAAATATATTATTTTTTAATTCATAACTGAAAAAAATTTCTTCTGATTTGATAATTTATATCATTACTATAAATAAAATACATTAACCTGAAAATATAATTTCAAATTTATATAGAAAAATAATTCAATAAGACAACGTAAAATTTTATTAAACTAATTTATATATCATAAAATTTCTAAATATAATTATGAAAACAATTCCATAACTATAACAACCATTAAATAAAATATTTAGTGTCTCATTATCATAATTTTACTCAATAATATTTTATATATTATCAGAGAAGTAGGTTTATGTTGGAACATCAATATAAAGAGATTATTTTGGACATCATTATTTTAATGATCACAAACCATTATAATTTTAGTGAAAATTATTTACATGTTTTCTGATAACATCTTAGATGATAAGATAGGATTTATGATGCATCTCTTAATTATTGAGGTGAGTCACTTCCATCCAGGACCAATAAATAATGATGATCTACCGCAATAAGACTCAATGTTAGGCTCGTAATCGCTAGTCGACTCATCACTGAGGAAGAGATACCCCTTAGGATGAGCTACTATCATGGACATGTTATGGAAAGACTCTGAGTTACCATCATACTCTAAGTCAACATTATCTCTAGCCACTGAATGTCTGAGATATTGCTAGATGTTGATTCGCCACAACTTCATGCTACCATCGCTATTTAAGGAATATTACATTAGTGGACAGAAGTATATTTCTATTCAAGGATGAATGATTACATTTAAATCATTTAATTGAGTCATTAATAAGCAACCAAATCCTGTTTATGGATTTAGGATCTCCTTCAACCAATGATGTTTTATCTATGGGACAACCCATCTTTATTTTTTCATGATACTAACAACATTATAAGTCTATAGTTATATTTTGTGATAGTTTATGAGTACTTATACAAGATTACTAATTCAAATATTGTAATGATCAAAAATATAAAAGAACAAAATCCATTGTAGAGATTGATTGGTATATCAATAAAGATCAATTGGAACATTTTTTCAAATTCATATCAACCTCTGTTCTACTAAATATTTCAAAAAGTAAGAACACACTCCTTCCAAAATATGATTGGAATATTTAAAAAATTCTAGGAATACCATATTGAGCATCAACATTCTCTTTATATTATTTTTATAGATCTTTTTATAGATTTCATCTTTGATTAGTGTGTTGTTACTCAATTTTCAAACACACATTGTCTCATGCCCCTAAACTAGATTATACTTGTTATTCATTCTTTCTTTTTACATCTATTTAACCATGGTTTTTTGGAAGATGTATTTCTTTGGCCTATGCTGTTTTACACCCCACATATAACTATTTAAGATGTATTTTATCCTAGAAATAATTTTTCTGTTATTTGATAACTTGACCACGATTGTGGATCTATTTTATTATTATTTATTCTGATGTTCAGAGTAGCAGATGGTTTCTAATTGGTGGAGTTCAAGGATCACCTTGAGTCTAAACCTCTTGTTTAATGTGTTTTTTATTTGGTTTTGTATTATTTAAAAAGTTTATATTGTTTTTAATATATTGACAAAACTATTTAATTTATTGTTAAACACAATTTTTTTTATATATTTGTTTTCAAAAGTAAATTGGTTTGAAATGTTATGATAATTTCGACATTATTTTAACTGATAAATAATAAATATTTTAGAAATATTTTGAAAGAATATATCCTAAATTATTATATGATTTAAATTATCTTGTCAATTTATTTTATTAATGGAATTTTATTTGTGTTGTATTCATAATAAAAATTTAAATTGGAACTCAATTTACCCCCCACTCTTGAGTTACTCCCTCCAACCAACATTTGGTATCAAATATTTGGAATTTCACTTTAAACTATGCTTTTTTTATTATTATAATAAGATTAAATTAATATCAAATTTAATTTTTTTTTTCAATATATTTAATAGAAAATAATGATCTAATACCAATATACATCATTATTATAATGGTTCAAATTATTCGTAATGGAAAATCATATTCAAAATGAATTTTAATAGTATGGGTTTTTATATTTGTATTGAAATAAAAGATTAGTGTGGTTTTACCCAAAATTTATAGTTACTTGGAGTAATTACAGAAAAAATTATAATAATAATAATTTTGAATCTATGGATACTTTTGTTTTGTGCCTTGTGTGATAATGAATTTAATAAAATATCCACTTTCAAATATTATTTTGAAAAATTGTATTTCTTATCCGTATCTCATGAAGAAACATAAAATGATATTTAAAAGTGAGTAAATATATACAAAATTTAATGTGATAATTTTAAAATGAATTATATTGAACCTATTTCTGATATGTATCTCAGGATTAATGAAATAGTGAATATGACACATTCACTTATGAAATATGTAACATACATGATCATGTGAGGAGATTTCTCAGATCTCTACCATATAGATGGATATGAACATTTGTTCCAATTATAGAATACTATGATATAATTAAACTATATATTAAGGAATTTATATTAAATATGACAATGTATGAAAAAGAGCTTAATTTCGACAATGAGATCAAGGATAAAGAACCCAAAAAGAAAATCAGTAGCCTTCAAGGCTACAACATTGAAAAAATTAGAATACGTACAAGATGAAAATATTTTTGAATAAGAATATCTTGATTATAGTGATGAAGAGATATCACAAATGGAAAAAATATTTTCAAAATTTTAATGGAAAAAAAATTATTTATGAACTAAAATATTCATTGGATATTTTGAGAAGTAGGGAAAGGGGAAAAATATTGGAAATAAGATGATATTCAAAGTTAATTCATACATTATGAATTTAAGTGAAAATAAAATGTTAAATATGACTTTCCATAATAGAAATATTTAAATAAATATTCGGATAAGTAGATATGGTTTAATAAATCCATGAAGGAAACTTTTTATTCCTTAGAGGATAACTCCAATGATTCGGAGTCTAATCAAGAAGATATGTATGAAAAGGAAAATATGTTATTTATAGCATGAACATCTGAATAGTCCTATTTCAATACCTCAAAAAAGAATAATATGGTAATTAGATAGTGGGTATTCCATTCCAATGACTGGTGAGTATTCAAATTAATAAATTCTTACAAAATATGATGGTGTTCTTCTCTGTTTTGGTGACAATGATAATGTGAAAATCATTAGCTATGTCCAAAATGGAATTTCTAATTTTTTGTTAATTTATAATGTTATATATATATATGGATTAAAATATTACCATACCGTCGTCTATCAGTTATGTGATGACGGTTTTTATGTAAAATTTTAAATTAATCTTTTTCATGTATCTGTTGATAAATATTAATTAATTGTTCTATATTAATATATGGTAATATAAATTCTATTGATTTCAATTATTTATCTTCTAAAAATATTTATTTCTTATGTTCCATTCATAATGAATATTTCATTTGGAAAATTAGTATATGCCAATTAAATATTCATTCACTTAGAAAGGTAACTAGAAAGTGGTTTGTTATAGATCAACCAAAAAAATGAATTCTCAAATGACAATATTTTTGGTCCCTAAAAAAATAGATACTACATAAGATTTATTATAATTCTAATAATGATGTTTCAACCTCTTTTATTCTATACTTTATTCATATAGATCACTTTTTACATTGTAGAGATTCTATATTAAAATTAAAACATTATTTTTATGTTTATATAGATTATTTTTCTAGGATTACTTGTGTATTTTTTTATCTCACAAAATAGAATATTTTTTTATTTTATTTATAATTTTATGTATTTAAAAAATCTAAGTTGTCATAGGATTACGAAATTAAGAATTTATAATTTTCCGGAATTTGAAAACCTAGACTATGAATCATTGTGTTCTCAAAATGGTTATAATCAATGAATTTCTACTCTTAAGACAGTATAAAAAATAGTTTTATTTAATAATAAAATTGAACTATTCTATAGGTAGCCTGAATTGTGCTAAGTGAATATTGATTACCTATTGAATTTTGGGAAGAGGCTATTAATATAGCCTGGTATACAATAAGTAGAGTATTAATTAGACCTCTATTAGGAAGAAAACCATATGAGGTATGAAATAATAGAAATCCAATATTTAATTACATAAGAGTTTTTTGTTTCAATGTCTTTATTATATAAACAACTGATAATCCTGAATATATTTATTCCAAGTGTGATGATGAATTTTTTCAAGGAAATTCAACTTATATTAATTATTAAAGAGTGTTTAATAAAAGAAATACAACAATGGATGTGTCTTTTGACATTGAATTTTATGAAACCATCCAAAATAAGCCTAATACAATCATAAAATACCTAAATTATGATATTTAAAATCAGTCTCATAACTTGAAATCAACCTTAAATTCAGTAAAACAAGAATAAAATTCCTCCAGAGAACTTTCATAACCCAAACATAATGAAAATCTTGAGGCATCCAATCCCAATTTTAAAATTTTTATCAGGTTTTATGGATATCATACCTTAGAGACCTAGATAGATGTAAACAATGTAGAGATTCTATTAGGTATTGTACTGAACACCAAGATTTCTTATGTAATATTGAACCAAAGTACAACAATGATGATATTAACGTCAAATTTTGGGTAATAGTTATGTAGGAAATACTGAATCAATTCAAAATATACAGTGTTTGGTATCTTGTTTATAGACCTAAATACACCATAACTATTTTAACTAAATGGGTTTTTAGAAAAAAAGATGATGAATTAGGTAGTATAAGAAAATAATGATCGATTAGTTTCTAAGTGTTATAGTCATGAATATTATATAGATCATCAAAAATAATTTTAGCTCAATCCAGAAATGATGTCATTAGGATACTGATTTCATATATAGAACATATGTATTTAAAACTATATAAAATGAGTGTCAAAATTTAAATCTTAAATGATTTTATTTGTTGATGATTTTTTTTAAATTCTTGGATATCTGTTTCTTCTAGAAATGGGGATGACCTTGTTTGTTTAAGGTTCAAACATTCCAATATCTTTCTAATGTGTTTATACGTAGAACCAGAAACATCCCATGATTATATATCCATTTTTACCTACATTCCAAAGGTAGGTGCTCATTAGATCTGGACCGATGAGGCGTAAGAATTTTCATTGGTTGAGAGGAAGGGAGGCCAGACTCATCTCACCTTTTTGGGGGGAATTATTACCTACTCCGGGACTCTCTCAAGGATTTATGATATGTTCATGAATTGTTATTAATTCACCAACTATGAAAATGAGTTTTCCTTTAGATTTTGCAATCAATGATTGATATGTATAGGATTTAGAAAATATTTTATATGTATTATAGGTTCTTCGTTTATGGACAATCACCTGTATATATTTGAGATAGTTATTACATTGTATTCATAAATACATTATATATAAATGTATTGGTCATTATTATGATCATACTGGTTTTAAATCCACTCAGTGGGGTACTTGAAGTTTATTCTCATTCATAAAGACATGGATTATTTCAGAGTTGGGATCCTACCTGCATATGGTCTACCTACATATCCTTGTTAAAAAGGAATCAAAACCCACGTAGTTTGATAAGAAGGAAATATTTTAATGTCATATGGCACATAAATGAATTAATGAATTATGTGCTTGAACCTCATAAAGGCTTCCTACATACTCTACTTTTAAGGCATAGATCAATGTCCATGTAGTTCGGGTAAAGAAATATGAGTTTTAAGCATGGTTAATGGCCCAACAAGTGATTGTATTATTTCTTTCACAATCTAACCCCAAGTGATTCATGCTCAGTGTGAGAAATAAAGGGTATCAGTAAACTTGAAGATGGTGCCACGAAAGATGCAGTTATGAGAAATGATGTAAGGCTTACATATGTATGACGACCCAAGTAAATGAAGACCGAGACTTAGAAAAGAAGCCCAAGAGAAGGGTCCCTAAAGGTATTTTTACTTTATGGAGATGTAGAATTTTAACATGGGACTTACTCTTGAAAAGGAAGCCCAAATTAAGAGAAACTTGTGATTGGGTTTTATTCCTGAGAAGGAAGCCCAAATAAAAATAAATTATGAGTGGGGCATACCCCTTATAAGAACACCCAATGTTTAAGGAAACAATGACTGGGGCTTACTCTTGAGAAGGAGGCCAAGAGTTAAAGTAAATTATGACTAGTGATTACTCCTAAGAAGGATGCCCAGGTAAAAGGAACTTTAGACTTGGGGCTTACTCCTGAGAAAGAGGCCCAATGTTAAAGTAAATTATAACTGGGGCTCACTCCTGAGAAGGAGGCCCGGGTGAAGTGAAAATGATATTTGGGGCTTACTCCTGGGAAGGAGGCCCAATGGTAAATGAAATTTGACTAGGGTTTACTCCTGAGAAGGAGGCCCATCTTAATGGAACTGAAGACTGGGGCTTACTCATGAGAAGGAGGCCCCTGTTAAGGGAACTTAAGACTGGGGTTTACTCTAGTCAAGTAGTGCCAAACCAAAATATCTTCTCATCTTTAACGGATGAGGATATAGGAAATCGATAACTGTGGTAACATAAAGCTTGTATGTCACGAGTTTTCGGGAGAGGATATCATAGAATTCCTTTCAGATAAGGAAGCCTAAAAAGAACCATTCCATAAATGGCTTTGAAAAAGGTTTTGAAGGCTATACCTTGAAGAGGAGAGGTGGATTTTTGGAAAGGAGGTGACTAGGAAGGGGGCCCACATGTATCATTCTGGCACACAATCCCCGGTCACACAAGTAGTCTTGCGCGACATGAGTCACCTTGGGCGATGAATAATCTATATGGTAATACTTGGGAAACTTTTAACATAAGCCTTTAGTATCATCCCTAGAGGCTACCAAAAGGGTTGCGCACAAGTTACCTTGAGAGAGAAAGGTGGTGTAGAAGTTTCTTCATTTCCCTTAAGGGTTGGAATGTTAGGCACACAATTATTGATGATTTCGTACACTTAGGCCTTATTCTTCCTCTTTATAAATTCTCTTCTAGGTAAAGAATTACCTTTGATGTTTTCAGAAGGCGCCAAACAAAGACTTGGGAGACCAGAGCTTGAGTCTGAGTTTTGGAAAATTTGTTCTTGAAATTGGGGGCCCACAAGGGCTATTTATAGGCCACTGGGCCCCTTTGGAGAAAAAATAATAGGGCATGAAATTGAATTGCATGACCATAAGTGGCGTGCAAGTGAATTGCGCGGTGCGCAGGTAACTTGTGCGACTCCCTTCAAATGGGTTCCCGGTTCATACCTTTTTCAATTTTGATGTTCTTCAAAGGGTGACCCTCATTGTGGTTATGGTATTCCCATTTCCCATTCATTGGACTTTGTGATGGAAAGGAGCGTCATGAAAAGTACCCCTCAGAGTTGGATCCGAAAGAGAAAAGAGGATTTGACTCTAAGGAAAATGAGATATTGGGGTTCATCGGAGCCCAGGTTTTCGGCGTGTGGATTGTAGTGCACAGGTTCTGGGGCGCATGGTTGTAGGATCACATATATATATGGGTGTCACTTCACGCAAACCATCCTACCTCCAATGCTTGTGATCTCTCATCGCGTAAGTATGTTCTTTTCTCAGTCGATCGCTCTTCTTTGTGTCATGCTTGTCCAATAAAGATTTTGACTGGCAAGCCAATACTGGCATGACAAAAATCTCGTGAAAAAACTTGCACGACATGACTTGAGTGCCTCAATGCCTTATCCATTTTTTTGTTTTCTTCACAGATATTTCATAAAAATATAATTAATTAAATGTTAAATGTTTTGATCATTGTTCATATTCCATGGATCCAAAAATAATTGGATAAGCTGATGAGTTGTCTATCAAGAGAATAGATGACATGATGAACGTCATCAGCCATGATTATTATGATATTTGCAATACGAAACTCTCGTATTTAGCTAAGTACATGATGTAATATCATGCCAATTTTCCACAGAGCATCTACTTGCCTTTATATGTCCATGGTCATCTGCATGGATTCAACATTCCAGAGGAAAATAATAATATTCCACATTCCAGGATTTAGACTTACACCAATTTCTCTTCATCAAATGTCTCAGTTTCAGGATCATTTTTCTATGCTGGGAATTTGTGGTTTTGGATATCAATTGATCCATACCATGGTGAAACAATTCATCCTATATAGGTAGAAGGAGAAAAACTCTTGCCAAGATCTGACCAGTGCAAGGTTGCTGACCAATATCAAGGAATTCTAGGCATCGGTGTCCCAAACAGAGGCTGATCATGCTGCAAAGCTAAAGGAGCTGAAGAATAAGATCACAGAGAATGTTTTCCAGCAGATTCACCTTCAGAAACAACTAGATGTTGTTACTGGGGAACTTTACTAGATTAACAATTCATTGGAAGGAGTCCAAATGGATGGTATGAAAGTCATCACAGATGCTAAGAATGCACTCCATCAAGCTGAAAAGAGTAAAGTTAGTTGAGTGAATGAACATCACGTGGCTACTGATGATGCTCAAGATTCTGTAAGTCAAATGATAAGTTATATTGAAATCCATCAGTTATTCTTGAAAAGAGAAGATAATCCAATTTGTGTAAGTTCATATAATCTTGTGCATCAATGAAAAATACATTTCATCATCAATCATTTTACATACAATCTCTTTCTAACAACATTAATTAAATTTGTGTACCTATGTCAATGGGCTTAGTAGGAATAATTTGATATTTTCTAGGATAATACAAACAAACCCACAAACATTGCATATATTTGTTGCTCAATATTTCTTAAATCATACAAAATATACATTTAGTGTGCAGGGACATGACTTTTGTTCAGAGTTCCTTTTAAAGGATCCCAATATAATGATTACCCTGTTTCTTGTTGGCAATTTAACTTCATTCATGTCAGACATAAAATGACTAATGTTTAAGGTTAAATAGTTTTGATCGAATGGATTAAAATTTACCCAATCCCTTTTTAATTTATTTGACAACATATTAACACATTCAAGTATAGAGGAAAACATGTAAACTATGACTTAAGATATTTTGAATATGAGGGATCATATGAAAAAAGGGATAAAATTCATTAGAGGAAGTATTTATTTAGACTGACGTTACCACAATTTCAAAAACTTTTATGAGGGGTTGAATTGTGTACGGTCACCTATGGGCTTTGGCTACATAGTCAAAAAAATATAATCTTTTGGATAACATGTCCATTATGTAGAATAATTATGAAATGCCACATAATGGAAAGTTCTATATAGTCAGACAAAATAAATCTCAGAAATTTTACTTCTCTATTGCTAAAAGCCAGTGAATGTTTATAGAGATTAAAATTACCCAAAGCATTGAGTCTGTTGTATGGAGAGAGGTACATTAGTATGGAGAGGATATTCCCAATCAAGATTTTCCCATAATTGGATGAATGTAACTCTTACGAAGGTATGACCCAAACCTAGGGAAGATAAATATAAAACATAGACTTGAATACTTTCAGATCGTGAAAAAGAGTATGGGACAAATATGTTAAGGATGGCTATTTTTTGTGGATCCTTACATACTATTGTTAAAATAAATATTGACAAAAGGGATTTTTACCTCATGAATGAAGTTACTACTATTTGAGAAACCCATTAGGAGGGATGAATAATTTAGGGCCACCGATGTGCATTGGCTGCATAGTCAAATAATAGAATCTTTAGGGTGATAGGTCCGTTATGTAGACTATTGATGCTTGGACACCTAAGGGCACATGTTCCATGGTCAGGCAAAAGAATTCCGGGGTCTCAAACATTTTGTGACCAAAAGTTATGGAAAGGGTTATGGAGATCTGGAAGTAAATAAGGTTAGTAGCATGACACATGAAAATGGTTATTGTCCATATCATGAAGGAGAAACATAGACCAATTCTGTTCATAATCATGTTGTGGATGTGTCCTGAATTGAGATACTGGACTTCACTACATATCTCATTAGGATGATAATCAATGCATACCTATGTCAGGAAATATAGTTCAATGTCTTGTGGGACGAGAGCGTATGAGATATTATTTTAGGGTCATAGAGCTCAGACCATAATGAGGGAGACACATCGTGTGTTTCTTATAAACTTGATGAGAATAAAGCCAGTGTTTCCATACTACATTAATGTGCTCGCAGGGGGACTTTACAGCCAAGGGACTGAATGAGGAGTTAAGGGTTATTCCCAAAGACTTGGGGCTGGATTCGAGGGATGCTCGAACATTCTTACATATCTCATAGGGATGGGAATCAATCCATACATATTTACTGAAATATCCTCTGTACAGATTTGGTTCGCACATGAGAAAGGTGAAAGGGTAATTTAGTGCAATGATGGTTGGACCCAAGATTAAAGGTTCAAGCATTTCCATCTATGCACGTATTCCATGGAATATGACACGATTGGAGATCAAATTCAAAAATTATTCCCTCTCAACTGAGGGTGTCAAATACTGTTTTAGTTTTTTGTTATACAAGTCAAAAGTGTGAATAGTTTATGGTCATATGCATGGATCGATGCTACACAATTTAGTGTCATGTATCTAGGATATATTTCTATGATGTTTAATGACTTGCGGCGAGGAAAAGGTGGACTATAAAGTTTTACATCATATAAAAAGGATGATGGTGCTGCACATTTTAGTGTCATGTAGAGGGGAAAAAAGAGACGTGCATAGATTAACGTCATATATGAGGATGGTGAACCAATGTGAAGATATTGGTTTCTTGGGGGGAGCTTAACAGATCAACATCGTATGAGATAGATGGGAGCTGACATGAAGATATTGGTTTTGGGCTTGAACTTCGAGAGTTTGACTACATACCAAACCTAGAAGGCAAGGATCAAAGTCCACATTGTTTGATTGAGAATGAACTTGTGATTGAGTTTTACTTAAGGACAATGACCTGAAGATGGTTTTGGGACATACGTGTGGTTAGCGGCCCAAAGAGGGTGTTATAGATGGAGATTAGTGTAAGATCACATGATCCATGCTCAGGGTGAGAATCAGGAGGTAGCAACAACCTTAACAATGCATAGTTTAATGTCATGTTGGAAAAAGGGTGTTGTACAGTTTATCATCTTGTAGCTAGGATGTATGGTTGTGTAGTATAACATATTGCAGTTCATGTGCATAGTTTAACATCATGTAGGACGTATTATGGGACTTTTTCATAGTTTAAATGTCATGTAGGATGAACATGTACATTTTAATGTCATGTAGGATGTATCAGGGATTTTTGAAAGTTTAATGTCATGAAGAACGAAAATGTACAGTTTAACGTCATGCATGACAATGTATAGTTTAACGTCATGTTAGACGAAAAAGGGGATACAGTTTAATGACATTTTGAACGATAGAGGTTCCTATGTAGTTTAATGTCCTACAAAAAGGACAAACAATAGTTTAAGGTCATATTCATGGACCAGTGTTATGGATTTTTATTTCTTGCATCATGGACAATGGGTTTATTCGTATTAAACAAAATACATATTCAAAAATCATGCATTGGTTGGAGTTGTAATGGGTCCTCCATTCATTTAGATTAAAAAATATGCTCAATTGGATTACACCTTATGTATTCAAAAAGGTCCTTCCCTTATTGGCTCAAGCTTGGGAGGTTTCTTTCCGGGTATCATTGGAGTTCTGAGGACCAATTCCAATTCTACTTGAATGAACGAATGAATGTGATCTTTTTTATTTAATGATCATACTATTAGATTCTGATAGACATACAAGTGGTGCAGGGTTGACAATATTTTTACATTTAATCGTTCCAATTCATGAAATTGATTCTGAGATTTTTCATTTGTGGATGACTGATCACAAATGGCTACTCTGAGCGAAGGTAATTGAACCTCAATGGGAAGTACTGCTTCTGTTCCATAGACCAATGAATACGGAGTTGACCGCATTGTTGTGCGGGTGGTGGTCCGATAATCCCATAAACCATTAAAATTTTATCATGCCAATATTTCTTATCTTTATCCACCATCTTTTGCAGTATGATTGAAAGATTCTTATTCAAGGCATCTATTTGTCCACTGGTCACTTCATGATATCTAGATGAATTGTTGGATTTTATTTCATATTCTTGATACAACATTCTCACCTCGGATGAATATAATTTGGTACCATTGTCTGTCAATATGGTATGAGGGACACCAAATATGGAAATGATGTTAGTCTTGATAAAGCTAACAATGCTTTTACCACTGACTTCTTTGAGTGGTATTTCATCTTCCCATTTGGAATAGATGTCAGCAAAAGTAAGAATATACTTATACATCATGGATGTATCTATAGGATAAGGTCCTACTACATCCATTCTCCATGTGGGAAATGTCCATAACTATATAGCTGTATGAAGAAACTATTGGGGTTGATGAATGAAGTTGGAACATACATGGAAAGAATGAGACTTCTTAGTGATATCAACACAATCTGGCATCATTGAAGGTTATAAGTATCCAAAGCTTTAAATTTGACTATAATGTCTATATCCAAAATGGTGGGCCCCACAAACTCCTGCATGAACTTCACTCAAGAAAACCATTGTCTCTTCACCATCAATACATCTAAAGAGAATTCCATCAAAACCTCACTATTACAGAATTTTTTGGTGATATGGAATATCATTAAGAGAAAAATTGACCACACGTTGTCAGACATGTTCTTTCCCTGCTCTGTTAGGTGGGAGTGTTCCATTTTGAATGTACTCCTTGATAGGTGTCATCCAACCTGTAGTATGACCATATGGTTCATAAATGTGACTAATTTCATTGATTTCCTCTGTTATAATATTAATATAAGGTGAAACTATATGACGGTGGGAAATACTGGTGATTGTTTCATCCCGATTTGGATCTTCCAGGGTTGTGGCTACATTATCCAGTGCATTATCTTGGGAATTTTATGATCGCGGGACATAAGAAAATGTCAGTTCTGAAGGAAATTTCACCATTAAATCTGTGATATAATCACACAAAGGGATTTACTCATCCTTTATGATGGAAAAATCCCCATTTATTTGTTTGATTACAAAATTTGAATCACCTTTCACTTTCATGTGATTCACCTATGCCTGAATTGATAATTTTATGCCAATGATAAGAGCTTGATATTATTCATTATTTTTCATACCACCTCCCGACAATAAAAGGAATACAGAAACACTGCCTTCTCTGGGGAAACAATCAAAACTCCTACAACAACATTGTTGAGTTTAGGATATTCCATTCTATTCCCTTTCAGACATTAGGAGGCACTATCGAAATACATTTCCCATGTTTGAGAGTTATCTTTAATAGATAAGACTTATTCATCAGGATGTTCAATATTCAAAGATGTATCATAAACCGATGGGTGTTTAGTAAGGAAATAAGGCAGAGCATTTCCTTTTATTTCCTTTTGAGAGACATACTAGATATCAAACTGATGCAAAATAACTGCTCACCTTGTCGGACATCCTGTAAGCATAGGACGACTGAGGATTAATTTGAGCGGTTTATTGTGAGATACCAATTTGAAATCATGATGTTACAGGTAGTGTCTCAATTTCTAAAATGTAAAGTTTAATGCTAGGCATCACTTTTCAATACTGGAATATCATGTTTCTGCCTCACGCATAGTCTGACTGAGATAGTAAAGGTTGTTTTTGTTCCCATCATCATTCTTTTGGGCATGGAAGGCACCCAATGATTGCTCTAAAGCTATCACATAGAGAATAAGTGGTCTTCCTTCAAAAGGTAGAATTAATACCAGGGGACTCGAGAGATATTTCTTGAGTATATAGAATGCTTCTTGACATTCTTCAGTCCACTGGTAGGTGACCCCCTTCTTCATTAATCTGGTGAAGGGTAAACACATTCCAGCTAAATAGGCAATGAAACACTGAATATATGACAAGTTTACTTGAAGTCCTCTTAATTAATTCAAATTTCTAGGAGAGGACATTCCAAGGATTGATTTTTTCATCCCATGGTCATCTTTGATACCACGTTGTCATACAACAAAGCTGATAAATTTTCCTAAGGTTACCCCGATAGCACATTTCAAGGGGTTCATCTTCAAATTGTGTTGTCAAAGTTTGTTGAATATGATTTCTAAACCATCCAAGTGATTATAACATTTTCTGGATTAAACCATGAAATCATCCACATTACATTCAAAAAATTTCCCTAAAATGGTTTGAAGATATGGTGCATGGCACGTTGATATGTTGCACCATCATTTTTCAGGACAAAGGTCATTAGATGATAGGAAAACACACCTTGAAGATCCATGAAGGCTACAAAATATTCATCTTCTGGGGCCATTTATATTTGATTATACCCCGAATAACCATCCATGATGGAAAGAGTTTCGTAGCCAGCTATTTCATTAATTAAGAGTTCTATGATCGAAATTGGAAAATCATCCTTGGGACAACGTCGATTAATATCTCTAAAGTAAATGAAAACACTAATTTTTCCATTCATCATTTTCACAGGGAAAATATTAGCCATCCATTTGGGATATTTAATTTCTCTGATGAATTTAGCTTTGATTATCTTATCAACTTCGCTTCGATTTTGTAGGAATAAGATGGGTGTGTGCTTCTTGCTGCTTTCTTGAATCCTCGATGTTCTTCTAGAAATCCCAAAGGATGAGTGTTAGCATCTGGATCATGACCTGGAATTTCTGTATAATTCCAAGCAAATACAACTCGATTTTTCTATATAAATGAAGTGTACATTTCTTTCTCTTTAAGAGGAATGTCCGCACTAATTAAAGTGGGGCGTTGATCTTCTTTTGTACCCAGATTTATTTCTCTGACATCATCCACAGTGGTGGAAATACCCTCTTCAAATGCAGGAGGAGCATCCTCGAGATCTTCCTACTCTTCTTAAATATATGGAACTTCTTCTATTTATACATTCATAGTAGATGATAAAGTATAATTTCCATGTTCAAGGGAGAGGTTTCAATTTTAATATCTCTAAGAATAGACCTCCATTTCAAAACCGATTGACGAGGAAGGGTTTTCATAGGGTGGAAAAGAGGGGATGATGGATTGAGAATCGATGTCACTATTTTCCTCTGCTATTGATATAACTTCATCTAGCCTGGTAGATGATGTATAGAATTTTTGGATTTTAGCAGATCAAATGAAGACATTTCCATCTAAGAATTCATCAATGCTTGGTAAATCTATAATTTCTCCCATGTTGTCAGGCTTGATTGATGTAATTGAAGTTATGGATGTTTTTATAAGAGTGTTTAAATTTAGGTCTATCCCATCAATTTGACTGATAGGAAAAACATAATCTGTACTAACATGTATGAATGGGTTTACTAGAATCTTTTCTAAACCATTTGTAGCATTAATTTTGGTGAACTTCGTTGTAGTGGATTTTTCATTTCCCTCCATGTGATAAAATAATTCCTCAATGTATTGATATTTTAATGTTTTGAATGGGCCTGTGTCACCATATAATCTCCAAATTTTACCATTGAAACCATATTTGAGACATTGATGGTATGAAGATGGTATGGCTGCATGTTGAAGTAGCCATGGTCTTTCAAGCAAAATGTTGAAGGTCATATCCTAATGTAAAACCATGAAATCTGAATTAGACCCAAGGTCTCCAAAATGAATTCTGATTGTAATTTCACCTAGATGTTTATGTTTATTCTTATCATATCCTTGGAACATTAAATTAAAAGGAGATAAATCAGATTCGGTGAGGCCCAATTGATGAAGTGTATGAATATGAATGAGATTGACTTCTGATCCATTATCAATGAAAGCTCGTCATATGTCTATATCACTGACTTTACCAGATAGATACAATGGTCTGATATGTCCATGTACAACATCATCTTCATCATCATATTTTAATGATATCACTGCATGTCATTATGCGGGACCATTCTCTATATGGTAGACCTTAGCTATAGTAAATTCATATTCGAATTCTTGGGGACTTGGAAAATCCACAATAATCACCTCCCGTATATCTTTTGATAGATTCAAGGCATCAAGAATTGATAAATTGGTCGGTTCATGGGACAAATGTTTCAGGAAATCATACTTTTGGTCCAAAGGTCTGTGTTTCACAACATGAAAATGCGATTTTGTAGGTGCCTTGGAAGTTGATGCATTGGCATTACATTCATCCCATATCGGGGCAGGAATTTGAAATACTCTTTGCATCGGTACATTAAACCGACTAAGTCTATCTATTTTCTGTGAGGAAGATGGTGTGACCACTAACAGGTTTTCCAAAATAACTATGTCAGGACCGAATCTTCCATGTGTGGAAGCACATTCATGTTCTTGCTGAGCCCACTGAAAGAATTTACCACGAG
Source organism: Viscum album (assembly GCA_963277665.1). Taxonomy (NCBI): domain Eukaryota; kingdom Viridiplantae; phylum Streptophyta; class Magnoliopsida; order Santalales; family Viscaceae; genus Viscum; species Viscum album. The sequence goes on from OY728146.1 coordinate 1,275,000,243, forward strand.
TTTCTTCCTTATATACATTTCTAGAAGGGTTAGGATTAAAATTGCGGCATCTAGAATATACAAGTCTTCCCCTATATCCTAGACCATTGTATCAACCTCTAATTCATGTGTTAGATATAGGAACTTAGGTTAATCATAATCAAATCATTCATTGGCATAATAATCCATTAAATGAATCATATTAACAAAACCAAAGATCAATTCCTAGTCTAATGAAGATTCTACCTAATGAACCAGTTTAGGTTCTGCCGTTTGGCAGGGTGGTGCCCGGGATTTTAAAGCAAATGGAATAAAATCATCCAGAAACCTATACAATGTAGGCTATGACACGAGCTTGTCTACTTATGATAGCTCTTCTTTCTTCAAATTATGTTGCTTCTTTGAAGATTTTTCTTCAGATGAAGTGGGTTTTGCTGAGGTAGACATAGTATAAGAAACAATTTTTTGATTCAATTGTGTTTATAAAATCTCATGAGTTTGGTTGATCATTTTCTTGGTCATCTAATAATCTTATTTATTCACATTTTTACTTTTGACTTCGTGACATTTGCCTTCTTCCTATGGATCAGTAGAAGTAACACAAGATACATGGGCTGCTGAAGAACCTATTAGTTTTACGTGTCTAGTGTCCACCACCTTTTTAGTAGGACTTTGAAACAAAACACTTCTTAATGTGTTTCCCCAACATCTGATGAAATAGGAAATAGTTGGGAAGGTCTTCATCTCTTTCCTTGTTCGTCCATTAGGGACTCGGCATCTAAAAAAGATTGTTTTCCAGAGCTGAGATGAAATAACCCAAAACTTGTTCATTCCAGAAATAATAAACATTGTTCTTTAAATCCTTATAATATTTCTTCCTCTGATCTCTTTGACCATCATGAAGAGGTTGTTGTTATTGTTAATGCTCATGAGGTGGATCCCTTTGATATGATGAATATTTAGAAGTTGAAGCAGGTACATGTTCTTGTGTAAGTGTAATTGTAGCAGTTTTTGCTTTCCCAATTCTCCTTCCTGGAACTGATGGAATTACACGAGTTTTTCCTTAGTCATTGTAAGAGAGTCTTCTATCTGCTGAGCAATTTAAGTAAGGTCTTGAAAACCACATGTGTATTTCACAGGGATCAACGGTGTGCGTAATACATCACCCAGATTTTCTACACAGATTGGCAGAAACTCATCTTGCGGGAGTTCTAAACTTAAGTAATATGTTAATCCCTTCCTGCGAGCAATGAAATATGAAACTCTTTCATTTTTCCTTTTCATACAATTTGTAAAAGAAAAATTTTCATCTTTGGCGATGTTGAGCTAAATTGAGTAAGGGTCCTTTGACGAAGATCTTCCCACTCGGTAATTGACCGAAATTGCAAACTGGTATGCCAGATAAAGGCAGGTCCTTGTAATGACTGCACCAAACACCTGAGCTTAGCTTCTTCTTGTTGTTGAGGAGTTCTCATCATAGGATCACATTGATAAACTAAATGTTTTATGTTTTGTTTTCGATCTCCCGAACCATTAAAAATTGGGAATATGGTATTTGCAATATTTGATGGGGGAGGGATTTCATCCACCCATTCCGGGTATACTCTCTTTTTTGGTTGAACATGTGAACGTTTTCCTTCAATGGCATCTAACTAAGATGTTAATGACTCAAGGGTAGTCATTAATTTTTTAGAAACATCTGGTTGAACATGGAACTTAGAAGGTGCAATAACTGGAGTTTGGATGGGTGTGGCAACCGGTACTGCCACTGATGGTAGTATTGTCGGTCGTTGTCACTTATGACCAATAGGATTGGACCTGTGGGGGTGTACTTTTAAAGGGGGATATTATATATCCATCCTTGTAGCTACAACAAATTCTCTTGATTGATTAACATTAGCATGCTTAGGAGGAAGACTGACATGATTTAGTTTTACGTTTAACCTCCTTAACTCCTTCATTTCTTGTTCTTACTATGAAAACCTTTTCTCTAATGATATTGATTTTCCTTCTCTAGAGGTAGGGTTGAATGTAAAATAAATTTTACCCTTTCCAATGGAATGTTCATGTCTTGGTTATAGAAGGTCATTACCCAAAGGAATGTATTTCCCCTAGGAAACACTTTGTCTTTCGGTACACACACCTCTTTCATTCGTTTAGGTGTGTAGAACTTCTTGAACATTAACTTATTCATCTGATTCTTCTTAGTGGTCCTCATGGTTTGGAGGATCAGTGAAAATAACATTGATGAAATTTGTAGATTCATAACGCATTGTAAAATTTCTATCAGCGCCTCTGTGATAATGTCTTCTTCGATGTCTGTTATGAGACATTGTATTTTGTTTGGTTGATCCATCAAGAAATTTTTTATAATCTTTAATTTAGATGGAATCTCATGATAATTCAGATTTGTGTTCCACTTGTGGTATCATGCATAATTTTGAGAAGACTGATTTTTACTGGGGAATAGATTGAGAATTTAAAAAAGTACCCAGTCCGGTGGACTAGGGCTGTTCATGTTTTTCCACTTCAACTCCTCGAATCCTATCTATTGTTCCTGTGGGTTGGATTAAAAGAGTCCTCAGTCTGGCAAGCTGAGGTGGCTCTTCACCAGCTGCATCTAAAAATTTCTTAAAAGATCTCTTGATTTTGCGTACTTTAGTTCTGAAATTAGATGGATTCATACTCCTACATCCACTCAAATCACCTAGCTCAGATGACCGTTGGATTATTTCTGACACCACTATCACCTGATGATTCACATACTCTAAACGAGAATCCTGTTCGATATTCTCATTTTCTTGATGCAAGAGTAATTCGAAAACTTGTTCTTTATATGCCTGACTTTGGGATGAACTAGTTATGGTCTGTTATTGAGCAAGCCATTGATTACACACAAAACCAGTTAGATGCGGCCATCCATAGGAAATAACATTGCATGAGACCACTTTTGAGAGGCTTTGTTGACTAGGGAGCACAGTAAAATGCAATTCTCTATGAACTCCCCATCCCCTGATATGAATACTATATGGGGAATTGGTAATTAACTGGTGCATCCTTTTTAATGCACCAAGGAATGGACACTAATGGGATCTCTGATGCTATTAAACATTTGGATGTCGGGAAATTGAGATAGATACCAAGTCAATTTGGCATTGCAGCCCTTCTATTATCTTGAAATGATATTTATATACATCATAAGATAATATTTTCTATTTTAGGTGACAAATAGTATTCCATATGTTGAGATGAATATCATGAATACAATCATCTGTCAATGTTTTAGGATTATCATACAGAGAGTCAGCCAAATGAAAAAACATGACTGGTATTTCACATTTCTCCAGTTTTATTTTCTTATTCAACACTTCCTCTTTGTCATTTGATGAAGATTCTTCTACCAGATTAGAACAAAGCCGATGCTTCTTTGTTGATTCATCAGATTAAACATGATTGGTGGAGAATTCATTGGTCAAATTAGAATATGAATGACCCAGGTGTGGTTCGGATAATGACCTACACCTTGGGATATCTTCGAATTGAAAAAGTATTTCATGTACTAGTGGTAAGGCATCAGACATGACTGTATTCGCATTTTCATGTGCCTCAAGATAAGAGGGCTTTCTCAGCACAATATTGTCCACTGAAACATTTTCCAGGCAATGGGAATCACTACTGTGGTGAGGAATTTTTTATTTAAATTCATCATCATGTGGAGGACCACCATGGTGGGTTACAGTAAAAGATGAAACCTAATTCTCCTTGGTCATCGGGCCACACATAGGGTTATCGTGTCTCTCATATGAATATAATACTTCATGATTTGACTGAATTTTAATGAATTAAGCCTTCATGAGGAAGTGTCTGATGAAGACCGTCAAAATCATTCTGATTAATTTTGAAATATGGAAATGAGAGAGTAGAATCATGAGTTGCAACAAAAACTTTTCTGAGGGCTTCAACAACTCCAGCATTTAGCAAGGCCTTATTGAAGATTGGGTCTTGATTTTTCATCTTTGATGGATGAGTATTTTTCTAGGATGCCATCTTACTCACTTTAGAAACCACTTTTTTAAAAAAGTGGTTATTATGGGCAAGGGTGTGTTCCAGCTCAGAAGAAATGGCTAGGTTATGGTGATGATCCTCATTTGAATCGGGTGTATGTGCCCGACCCGGTTGTCTGTATAACATAGGGGAGTATGCACCACAACCCTCCTTGATTGGAATAGAGGTATGTATCAGCTCCGGAGTGTCATTTTGATGAATCACTCAACTAATAGGGAAATATTTATGTTTCTTTCCCTTAGATTCTATTGAACCTATTATAATATCCTGACAAGAATCCCGGATATGAGCAGGTATTTACTTATGCTCTTTCACCATTGACAGAATGTGCATGGTGACTTTAGTTTCCAGGATGGGAATATAAGTCCATTTCGGGTTTTTAGTAGGTGTGTGTGCTAGCTCCTTTCCTCCTTTTCCTGTCAGTGAATTCTGACAGTACTCATGTGTGGGGGTAGAAATTTGTGTATGCCTCATGTTTGTCATTGGAGCATTCCAATTGACATCTTCAGGTGCTACCAAATGAGACTGTTGGTTAGCTTGTTGACCTGCAGGTGTATGTACCTGCTGATTGTTCTCCTCCAAATACAATTGACTATCTTCCTTCAATAATGGTAGATGAGACTGCTTGTAGAATTGATGAGTGTATGTAGGTGTATTTTCCTATTTACAGGTGGTCACCACATTTGATTGGTGAGATTCATTGGATGCAGTCAGAAGAGCCTGCAGACTAGATGATGAATTATAAACAAGTGTATGTGCCTACCTATAGTACATCGCTCGAATTTCCAAGGGGGATTGATGTGTTACTGCCAGCCGAGTCGACTGGGATGTGAAATCAAGACGTACTAGTGAATATGACCGATCATTGTTTTCCATCAAGTTAGATTGATGGACTTCTCTGGAGGGGTAAGAGTTAGGAACATTCTCCATGCGGTACGAATTTCACCTCTTATGATTCGTCTTTCTTTCTCGAGTATGAGGAACCTGAGATGAACTCCTAGATGAGATACCCACATCATATTGAGGGTGCATTACTGCACGAGTCTGGCAGCGATTGTTGATGGGAGTCCTAAGGAAGGACTCATGTATTCTTTAACAGAGGCCTTGAGTGACCTCTTTATTCACCTACATGTAATATGGGAGGGGCTGGTTGTTGTGTTCTATGGGATAATGACCTGAAATGGTTGGAAATGGTGGTTGGCACCATCTGCTTCTTAACCACTGGTCATCGCTATCCGGACAACCAGGGTGAGTGGTTAACATGGATGTATTGTCGAGTGGCCTCAAGTGTTGGGATGGTACCGTGTTGATAGTATTCCCTCACCAATTTATTTGGGACCCAGCATTGAAGAAGATGAGTAGGTGATATCATCCTCAGAGAGGATGAGGATCCAGTAGGAGTAGTGGTCGAGGAATTCACAAGTGTGAACCTTAAAGAATGCATTCTTTGTTTCAGAGAGATCTTGGAAAAGAGTGCCTATTTAATATAGAAGACATAATCAAGATAGGTTTGTCTAGAATAAATAGTTTGTATGAGAACATATGTTATTGACTGCTTTGTTGTCCTTCATATTGATTTTAATAGGGGCCTAAAAAATAAGTAAAATATCATTTATCTTGGATAAGGATTCATGTCAGCTTCACCATTTTAGTTTCTTCTAGAAATTGAGATGAACTTGGTTGTTTATGGTTCAAACTTTACAATTTGTTTCAAATGTGTTTATTCATAGAAACAGAAACATCTAATGATTCTATATCCATTTGGACCTACATTCCAAAGATAGGTTCTCATTAGTTTTGGATTGATGAGGCTTATGAATTTTCATTGGTTGAGAGGATGGGAAGTCATGCTCACCACACCTTTTTGGGGGGAATTATTTCCTACTCTAGGACTCCCTCATAGATTTAAGTTATGTCAATAAATCCTTTTTAATTCACCTAATATGAAAATGGGGTTTCCTTTTGATTTGGAAATCAATGATTGATATGAATAAGATTTAGAGAATCAGTTATATTCATTTGAGGTTCTTCATCGATAGATAATCTTCTCTATTTATTAGAAATCCTAAGTCAATTGTATCCTTCAATACATTATATTAAATATCTTGGTCATTATGATAACCATACTGGTTTTAAATCCACTTAGTGGGGCACTTAGATATTATTTTCATTCAGAAAGGCATGTTTTATTTCAGAGTTGGGATCATACCTGCAGATGGGCTACCTATGTTTCCTTGTTAAAAAGGAATCAGTACCACATAGTTCGATAATAATGATACATTTTAACTTCATATGGGACAGAAAATAATTAATGAATGATGGGATTGAACCTTATAAAGTCTTCCTATGTACTCTACTTTTAATGAAGAGATCAATGTCCACATAGTTCGGGTAAGGAAATTTGGGGTTTATGCATGGTTAATGGACCAAAAAGAGATGTCATGATTACATTCACACTCTAAGCTCACATGAGTCATGCTCGATGTTAGATACAAGAGGTATCAGTAAACTTGATGATCATGCCATGAAAGATGCAGTTATAAGAAATGATGTGTGGATTACGTATGTATGATGATCCAAGTAAATGAAGACCATGACTTAGGAAATAATCCCAAGAGGAGGGTCTATAAAGTTATTTTTAATATGTAGATTTGGAATTTTAATCTTGGACATACTCTTGAAAAGGAAGCCCAAATTAAGATGAACTTATGTTTGGGTTTTATTCCTGAGAAGGAATCCCAAATCAAAAGAAATTACGATTGGGGATTACTACTAAGAAGGAGGCCCAATTTTTAAGGAAAAAATGACTGAGGCTTTCACATGATAAAGAGGCCCAGATTTAAAGGAAATTATGAGTAGGGATTACTCCTGAGAAGGAGGCCCAGGTGAAGGGATCTTGAGACTTGGGGCTTACACTTGAGAAGAAGGCCCAATATTAATTGAAATTATGATTGGGGCTTACTACTGAGAAGGAGGGCTAAGTGAATGGAACATGATACATTGGGATTACTCCAGAGAAGGAGGCATGATTTTAAATGAAATTATGACAGTGGATTACTCCTAATAAGGAGGACCAGGTTAAGTGAACTTAATATTACGTCTTACACTTAAGAATGAGGCCCAGGTTAAGGGAACTTAATACTGGGACTTACACTTGAAAAGGAGGCCCAAACCAAAATATCTTTTCATCCTTAGTGGACGAGGTTATAGGAAACCTCATAACCTGGTGAAATAATGCATGTAATACGTGAGGTTTTGGGAGTGGTTCTTGTAGAATTCCTTCCAGATAAGGGATCCAACAAAGGAACCATGCCATAAATGGATTTGAAGAGTGTTTTGAAGGTTATGTATTTAAGAGGAGAGGTGGATTTGAGGAATAGGAGATGACTAGGAGGGAGGCATGTAAGTATCGCTCTGGCACACAAGTCCTGGTGGCGCAAGTATACTTGCGTGACATGAGTCACCTTAGGTGACAAATATTCTATAGGGTAATACTTGGGTGACATTGAACTCACGCATTTAGTATCATCCATAGAGGCTTCCAAAAGGGTGGCGCACAAGTTCCCTTGAGAGAGTAAGGAGGTGCCCAAGTGTCTTCATTTCCATTAAGGGTTGGACATTTAGGTTCACAAGTATTGATGAGTACTAACACTTAGGCCTTATTCATCCCCTTTAGAGCTTCCCTTCAAGGTAATGAATTACCTTAGAAGTGTTCGGTAGATGTCAGACAAATAAACGGGTGACCAAAGCTTGAATCTATGTTTTGAAAAAATAATCCTCCAAATGGGGGGCCCACAGGGGCTATTTATAGTCCACTGGGCACCATGGGGGGAATAGAATAGGGCGCACAAGTGACTTGCGTAGCGCGTAGGTAACTTGCACGAATCCCTTCAAATCGGTTCCTAGTTCATGACTTTGTAAATTTTTTATGTTCTTCAAAGGGTGACTCTTATTGTGATTAGGGTATTCCCGTTTTCCATTTGTTGGACTCTGTGACAGAACGGAAGGTCAAAAAAATGAAATTCAGCATTTTCCTAATCATGTTTATAAATTTAAAAAAAATATATGGTTTAAAAGAATCCCTTAGATCATGGTATGATATGATAAAATCTTTTATTATTTAAATTTTTTTTCAAAAGATATATCTGATCCAACTCTTTTTATAAAAATAATTTCAAAAGATGTATTAATAGAAAAAATATGATGAGGCTGTTATTTTTGGATGTAAATAAATTATTTATGTACAATTATTTCAAAATAAATGAGAACTGAATTTAAAATGAGATTAATGGGTGAGATCAGAATATTTAAAGGATTAAATATTTTTTAAAATAAAGATAGATTCGTTTTAAATCAATGTTAATATATAAAATACCATTTAAAATGTATCGGCATTGACTATAAAAAAATAATTGATACTACCATGAGTACAACGGGTACACTAGATTTTGATGAAGCTAGGAAATTATAAGATTAAGCTAATTATATTGGTATGACTAGAATCTTATTATACATAACATCTAGTCATCCTGACATTATGTTTATTGTATGTATGTGTTCTTGAATTCAACAAATTCTGAGTGAGCCACAATTATTATCAATTATATGACGTTCAAATACCTCAAATATCTAAATATGGATTATTCTATCGAAGAGAACAACCATTTGATTTAGTAAGATATACATATTATGATTTTGGTGGTTTTAAGTAAGATTGAAAAAGAATCTCAAGAACATGTTATATATTAGGAAAATATCTAGTATCCTGGTCTAATAAGAAACAAAATTTTGTTGAACTAATTACTACTGATGTTGAATACATAACTATTAGAAGTTTTTGTGCATAGATACTATTGATGAAACATATTTCACTAGAAATTGGATACAAATTTAGACATTTCCTTGTAAATTTTATAAAACATGTTCTATAAAAATTTCTAAGAATCTAGTATCTTACTCTAGAAAAAAGGATATTTGTATAGGATATCTCTTTTTGAGAGACCATTTTCAAAAAGGTGATTTATATTTTGAATTTAGTGAATATTAACATCACACTATAGATATATTTTCAAAACCTTTGAATTCAATGAAATTTAATTATATTAAACATGAATTAACAATGATAAGTGTTGGTTGATGAGTCACCATTGATAAGTCATCATTAATGAGACACTATTTATAAGTCAACATTGATGTGTCATTCTTGATGAGTCACCATTAATAATTCACTATTGATATGTCATAGTTGATTAGAAACCATTAATGAGACACCATTGGTGAGTCACCATTGATGGAGTAACCATTGTGAATGATACACCATTTATTTGTTATAATAACTATATTCCAATTGATTAATGTTTTTTTAATTATATTATATAAATTCTTTTTGTCTGAATCCCCGAATGACATAAATCACAATATAAGTCTAATCAATTCAAATAAACCTTATACCATTGATATCATGAATACTTATCTCAGAATGATTATTTTTATTTTTTTCACCTTTTACCTAAACCATAAAATGATCAGTATGGCTTGTGTAAGGAATCCAATAAAATCAACTCCAAAAGAGGTGGTGAAATACAATAAATTAAAAGAATATGTAAGCATTTTGATTGTTGTTTCAGTAAACCCACATCTTGTGGTTAGTGAAATAGATAAAGAAGCTATCAAAGAAGAAGAATAATAATTCTCAATTGAAGTAGGGAGTGATTTGGAGATCCCTAAATCTCTTTCTAATGAATTTTTTTGAGATGTTAGTCCACCTGGTTCTCTAAAAAAGATAGAATCAATTTAAAAAATGATGGTGAAGAAACAAAAGTATATAGAGAGGAATGGTGGAATTCAACTTCCACTAAATAATCAATATACCATAATGATATTCTAATTAACGGAATTGGTAGTGATGTTAATGCTTATAATGAATAATATAATTCTGAGGATACTGACAATTTAGAAGGAGCTAATTATGATCATAGAAATGGTCATAATTGTGGAGATAAATACGGTCATAGAGATGATCATGGAGATGATCATAATGTATGAGATAAAAATCATGGAGATAATCATGATGATCATGATCATGAGTTGGTTCAGTCACATCCATTATCACCAGTGTCACTACTAAAAAATCTTTCTTTAATAGGATTGGTATTTATCAATGCTATAAATAAATGAAAATAAATGGAATATTTATCAGCACTAAAGAAAGTGTCGTTATATTTTGTATTTTATCATTAGTTTTAAGTGTTAATAAATTGAACCACTATCTTCTCTTTCTTTTAAGTGCTAAAAAGGCTTCTCTTTATCAGCCTTTTATTTCTATTTTTGTTATGGGGTATCCTTTAAAGCTCTTTTTAGCACTGATAAATATTTAATTCATGAGATAATATTTTGAGCTGATAATACCCTATATAAATAAAACAACATTTTTAAAAAAAATAAAAAAAATAAAAAATTTGATTATTAAAAAAAATATTAAAAATTATTTTAATTATATATTTATTGATAAAAATGAATATATTTATTATACATTATTAAATATTAAATATTTAATGAATTAGATAATTGTAATAATTAATGTTAATAAATTGTTTATATTAAATATATAGATATATATTAATGTATATAAATTTGATTTATATATTAAAAATTATTTAATAGCTTTATATTAAATAGTCATATATTTATTGAGTAATGGTTTATAATTAAAAATTAATATTAATTAAATATATGGACTAATTTTATAGTACTTGACATATAAATTACTGTCATTTGATTTTTCAATTTAAAATAGATGATATTTTTTTCTTGATTTCAAATATAAGTAATTAATGCATTTTTATATATTACAATTTACATAGACAAATATTTTCCATTTTATCATATTGTTAATGTTTACTTGTTCTTAAATTATTCAATTTCACTCATTTTTAAGTTATATGAAAGAAATGAAATAGATATTCATTAATAATGATTAAAAGATATTTGTAAAAAAATATTTATATAAATAAAAATATTAAGAAATATAAATTTACTATATTTATAAATTTATATACTTATTATTGTAAATAAATAAAAAAATTAATGTATTTATATATTTATAAATAAATAAATATATATCTAAATAATTATTAAATTTAAAATAAATATACTTAAATAATTAATATATTACTACATTTAAATATATATAAATATTTTCTATATATATATATATGTATAATTACATATATATATATATATATATAATGATATAAATATTATTCTTAAAAAATATATCTAATATTATAATTAAATATTTATAAAATTATAATAATTTTATTTAAAATATAATATATGTACTATATTTATATTCATATATATTTATTAAATATATATAAATACTTACAATGTTTATTTATATTTATAATTATAAATCTATTATCATTTCTTCATAAATAAGTACCGATAAAATCATTATTATTAGTGATTTTTAGCACTTTTTTCGCGTCGAGAAAAGGGTCATTTATTAGTTCTTATTTGTATGTGCTAATAAATGGGTCTCTATATATTTTTTAAACCCTTACAATTTGTGAACCCATCACAATATTGAGGATTTCCACAGAGGACACCTACTGACATTGATCCTCCTCGGTGAATAGAAGGTCAAATCAAAGTACTCGATTGCCTACAGTTTCTCCCACAACTCATCTGACTTCTTGTGTTCAATTATAGTTAGGTTTTTTATGAGGGTATAATATTTTCTTCAACCTAGGGAGAACGAACTTATTATTTTATTTGTGTATTTTTTGTTTCATTTTGGATTTATTCTTCCACGATTTATTTATGATCTGTTTTTTATGATTTTTTTGATCCATTGTCTATTTAATGATTTATGCCTTGTTGTTTGTATTTACTACCAATATATGATCTGTTGTTTATATTGGACATTGAACCTTGGATTTATTCATTTTTTTTACTTATATGTTTTATATTTTATTACTAAATAATTTCCATTATATGTATATAAATGTGTTGAAATATTCATGTATATTATTTTTTATGAATTGGGTGCAATTGTGAAAGAAGCACACAATGCGGCAAAGAAAATACAGGTAAACAGATGGGATGGAGACATGACTCGACAACCATACCCAAAACCCCACCCCACCCTTACCACCACATCAAAGATTGAGGGTAAATTTTCATGTATATTATTGTTTATTGACTATTTATTGGAGGAAAATTGGTGGTTCCACAATGATTATAAATATGTTGACACCATTCATGGTCACCTTAGTGGATATGCAGATTTTGATGATATTTTTTAGGAACCAAGTTAGTGAAGTGATGTCTATTTCACTATTGGTTATATTTACCATAAGATCTAGTACCTCATATAATTAACTATGTATCTCACTTTTTTAATGGAGTAGGTAAATGAGGATTAATCACATCAGTCCATCACTTTTTTAATCATTACTATCCCATTATAGTTCATAGTATATATGAACATTAGGTTTCTATATTTTTGAATTTCATATATAATATAAGTTATTTTATATACTGGTGTGACATATATATGTTTCTATATAGCTCTTTCATCATTTATTTCCATACTTTTTTTCTAATAAGCATGCTTATATCAGGTAAAGAAGATATTTGGTTTATATGTCCATTCATCCCAATAGTCATGCTATATTTTTTTGACATCCATTAATAATTGATTCTATTTTGGGGGTACCAAATCCCATATATGGTTTTTTGGACCCAAATGTTAAACCATAATTTAGTGACTTTGAGGTGTGTTAGAGGCCATAACATGATCTGACATGGAATTATTTGTGTAATTCAAGATAGGCTCATTACACTATCCATCTAACAGTTTACACCACTAATTATTATTGATAATATAATTGGATAGATTCCATTATCTCCCTCCATTTTTTCATATTACAACTACCCTTATTGTTTGATTTAAAATAACTAGGCACTTAGATATTCTAGTAGAAGTGATCAATATTTTCATTTTAGAATTTCCTATAGCATTCGATTTTGATAATGAATATATCATGTGTATTTTTTTATATATTGTACAACATTAATAATTTATGAAGCAAATAGGTTGGATATGAACTGAAAATGTATTCATGACAATCTTTTGACAAATGAATATAAAGATAGAGATACAATGTTAAACATGTTTTGAAAGAGAGTGTGTAGATGACCCATCTAAAATCCTCTATCCGTGTTCAGATCATTGTTATTAAGAAATTACCCCTGAAGAGTTGGAGGAATATTGGATTTGTCATGGAATAGATCAAAACTATAAATATTGTACCAAACATGGGGAAAAATTGAATCTTGAAATCATTTATGATGATACTATGGTTTATAAATCATTTAATATTAATACCTTTGTAAAAGTTGATGGAGATTTCATGGAAGAAATGAAAAAAAAATTGAAGATGACCATTGTGATTGTCCAAAGTTGATTGTGGAGTTAAATATTTGTTCTAATAAACCATTGTATAGCGGTTGTACCAAATACAAAACACTGTCATCTGTATTGAAGTTATATAATTTTAAAGATGGAAGTGGATGGAGTGACCTTCATTTACCAAACTACATGGTCTTATGAAATATATGATACCAGATGAAATAGAACTATGATGCCAAAAATATGACTCTAAAATAAATTCTTGTCCATATTATTGCATATTGTCTTTCAAGAACCATGGCTCACTGATAAAATTTACTAAGTTTGGTGCAGATCGATATATGAAAATGAATGAAGTCCTTTGAAATCTGTAGGGTACATTCCTAATATTCCATAGATTATAAGATTATATGGATGTTAGTAAGATGTAAGACAATTATAATGTCATGCAGAAATAGAGTTATATATGGGAATCTACATCATCGAACATATTCTCCTTAGAAGAATAAAATTGATTATAAGTTTTTTGAAATTGGAGATGAGCTAGAAAAATGATTCATCTTGCAAAATGTATAGATGGAATAAATATTTTTGATGTAAAAACTAGTACTCACAGTACATGGCCCATAATATTTGTAAATTATAACATTCCTCCATGATTATATATAAAGTGCAAATAAATTATGTTGTCGCAGCTTATATCTGGACAAACAAAACCCGATAATGATATTGATGTCTATTTTTCAACTTTGATCTATGATCTTAAATTGATGTGTTATATAGGTGTCACGGTATATTATTCTTATAGAAGTGAAAAATTAACATTGAGTGCAATGTTTTATGGAATGATAAATGGAATCATCGCTTATATGAATTTATTAGGCTATAGCATTAATGGATTTTTGGCGTGTCCCATTTTATAAAAATACACATACTCATATCGGTATAAACATACCTCAAATACATTATTTTTAGGAAATCATAAATTTTTTCAACAATAACATAAATGTAGATCCTAGATGATAACATTTAATTGGAATATTGAACAATTTATTATAGTATCTCTAGAAATGGGTGATCGACTGTACAAAATAGTAAAAAAATTGACACTATTTTTGGTAAACCATTTATAAAAAACCATACAAAATCAGGTTTAAATAATAGATCAACTATATATGAATAATATATTAGAATTTTTGGTTTATAAGTCATTCTATTAATGTTATTCATGTAGAATAAATTATATTGTATACTGTTATTAGCACATCAAATAATGATCCTGAAAAAATGAAATATGGCATCAAGGCTAATATTGAATTGATTTAAATTGGGATAAGTGATGCATTGGAACTGGTGAAGGATAAAAGGATGATTATTTGTCCCTTAGCAGATTACAATATATCTAGATAGGAAAAATATTAATTTTCTCTTTTTCCTTACTAGTGTAAATGTTCAATATGTGTATTCATCAAATATCAAGAATGGTGTGTCAATGATTCATTGGAAGTTATAAGGACTAAAATAACATTATTGTTATGTGCTTATATAAAATTTAATGCCCATTACATTTCATTTCATTCTACCTCAAAATGTATGACACACATTAACCGAACACTGCTTCTTTTTTAATAACATATATTGTAAAGTTGTAGATTCGGAAAAGATTCTCATACTGAATAAGGAGATTATAATAATATTATGTAAATTAAAGGTGTTCCTACCAGAATAACTCGTTGATATAATGGTCCAACTGGTGGTTCACTTGGAAAGATAGGTTCAACTATGTGGTCTTGTAAATTATAGATGGATATAACCCATTGAATGGTATGTGATGATTTTTAAATGGTATGTCATGAATCAATGTTGTCCAAATTTTTTTGTTACAGAATGATATATTATTGAACAAGATACCGAATTCTATGTTGATTACCAATCAGATATTTAAATCATTGGTCTCCAAAAATCTCATCATAGAGAATGCATTATGGCCAAAAATATTTCTGGTGGATATGTTGTTACAAATACATTCATAGAGTAAGAGAAATCATATCTTTACATATAACATAATAGTGAAGATGTCGATCCATACATTGAATCCTAGAAATATATTATTAGGGATTTGAATCCATTAATGGATAAAGAAAGGATATCAAATACACATAATCAATAGTTTATTTTATTGTTCAGTGATCAAATTTATAAGGATTAATTTTAAAATAAAAAATCAATTTCTGAATTACATTATTAGATAACCAGAGGATAGAATGACAATGTTATATCTTACATTGGTTTTGTAATGAATGGTTATATGTTCTATATAAAATAGCATGATGACATCATTACAATGAAAAACAATTGTGTTACCCGTGTGGAAAAAGAAATTCACATATCTAATTACAAGGATAGAAATATAATTTAGGAAAATATGTTATATTTTTGAATTATTGAGGATATATATGAGTTATATTATAGAACATTTCAAGTGTCACTTTTTGGTTGCAATTGGGTTGAAAATATCTATGGAGTGAATTCTGATGAAATGGGATTTATGAAGGTGAATTTTGGTGTAGATTGGAAAAATAAGAGTTGTTCATAATGGCATAACAAGTAGTGGACGTATTATATGTCTCTTGTCCAATAAACAAGAATTTATCGATCTTCCAGTTGGAAATAAAAACAAATATTGAGTTGGATGAAAATTCAATCAAGGATGACCCTTTCATTTGGGGCATCACAATCAGTTCATGTCTGTCCCAATGTACATAAAGTCTTGTACATTAGAGACCACAAGGAGGGTTTTTGGATTCTTGAAAGATGAACCACATCCTTAAAACCATTAAAATTTTAAGAGTGTTCAATGAGAAGGTAAAATTGTTTATTAATATAATATGTTTTCCTCATAATATTATATCTTATCTACTGCATTAATATAATCTAAATTAAATGATTGGATACTTGTTCATACAACTTATTATGAACATGATGATGTTACCAATCCTTCAGAAGAACAAACTATAATGATATAGACCCTTTGGATTGATTAAAATGTAATGGTACAATATAATTTCTCTATTTTACTTAAAATATTTATAATGGAACATTGATTTATTTTTTATTATTCATTTCATATTTCATTTAATTTATTATATTTATGTTCATGGGTCATTCCTTTAAAAAAAGAGAGAGGATGTTTTCTCTACTCAATCATAGAAATAATCTTGATGTTTTCACATTAAATTCACTTCACATATATTTAATACATTGTTTCATATTTATGGTCAACATATTTATTTATAGTATAACTCACATAATACTACATTGAATATAGGGGGGGTTCGAGTTTGGTTGATCTATCCAACATTCATGCACCTTTTCCCTAAGAGACTTTTAACCCCTAGTGTGGTGCATTTATCACATTCATTCAAGTTACCTTCATTTCCATTTCAGAAAGGGAAACGATGCTACCTCTGCTCAATTATAGAGGTAATATTGATGTTTGAATAATAATATCATTGTACATATAATTAATGTATTTATTCTTATTTTAGTTTAATTTATTTATTTTTAGTATTACTCACATAGTAATTATTTTCTTATATAGAAGGATTATTTTGTTCAAGTTGGGGTTCTCAGTACATTTTTCATTCGTTTCTTCACAAAAACATCCACATTATTAATCTCCCACAGAACCATTCACTATAGTAGTGTTTAAATTCATCACATTCCTTAATGTTCCCTCAACTTTTCAATCATAGAGGTAATCAAGATAATTTAATAGTAAAATAATTATCCATTTAATTGATATATTTTTTTTATATTTTTGTTTAATTTATTTTTTTTGGCATTACTCATAATAATTTTTTTCATATATAGATGGATTCATTTTTTAGAGTGGATGGTTAAAAAAAATACTCATCCAGTGTTGGCGGTTCGACAAATAATGTTAAAGAAAATTGTGATAACATAGATAGTTATGATTTTTTTTGGAATGCATGTATGAATTTTTATTTATATAATTTTATAAACCAACGTTTTAATTGTATATAGTGTATTAGTTTCTAGTATTAATGTTATAAATTTTATTTCATTTAAATTATGTATTGGGACATCATTTTATTGGATATCTTGAGTCATTATATTGTGTTTATGGTGCTGAAGTGTTCTATTACGACACAATGATATAGTGATGCAGTGTGTTCTAACAACATAATACATTATAGCCCATTATCAATACTTTTAAATGTATTGATAAAGGACACATATATCAGTTATTTTAGAAGCACTGATAAATGGTTCCTCTAGAGGCACCAGATACTATGCATCATTTTGAATTTTTATTCACGAAAATGACATTACATGCACATGGCCCATCAAGGCAAGCTAGGTGAAAAATGGGGCTACAGAGGCCGCAAATGATGGAGATTTGTTTTTTAGTAGTGTTGTATCATGTTCGTTCAAGAATTAGAATATATATTAAGATGGTGAGAGGGATTTTTTACCACATATTTCTATAGATGATAAGGAATATACTAGTGAGAGAGAGAAGTCACCAAAACCTTCAGATCACACATAACCATCAGATCTCACATGACTAGTTCTTATAGAAATAGCTTCCAATATACCTAAACATTTTGATTATTCTATAGTTCATAGAGAACCAACTATTAATCGATATATAAAACCTTAAGTAAGAACATTTTAGGAATATGATATGTTATTTGGTTTTGATAGGAATGGACTAGATTTTAGTGGTTTACATGATGATGAAAAACTTGTAAGAGGAGAAGAATACCAAGTAGAATAAGTTGATAGAGCTAGGGTGTTTCATCCTTCTTTCCCCAAAGGAGTCTCATAGAACACTTAAATTTGATGCTACTCTGCCATATTCTAATAGATTCCATCATCTTTATTTAATAATTATTCCACTAAATGTTCAGAAAAATGTGACATATAATATTTTCAATGAAGTGTGATTTAGAATTTTGAATCCTTTATAAGGTATTTGATTTCATATTTTAAATATTTTTTCAGCTCTAATACATATCTTGTTTCTAGACATATAGGAGATATAATTCAATATTTTCTTTATCTTTTTTTATCTCATTTACGACCAATGGTTCGATTTCATATTAATGGACTATAAGTATTGAATATAATATTATCAAATTAAATGCAATGATTAACGCCCTTAATATATAGAAATGATATATTCTTTCATAGGATGTTGAAATTTTTTTCTCAGATGTTGGATAACATGTCTACTACTGCCTCTTCATCCACTGCACCTCCACATATGTCGGTAAATATTGATTGAGATCTTCTCAGATATATTATAAGGGAAGAACTGATTACTTATTTTGGTGATGTGTTATCCCTTAAAGAGAAAATAAATTATATTCACCATCCCAGAGAATAAATTTATATGATAATAATGGAGTATTCTATAGAACATAGGACCCAAAAGGAAATCATCATGAAAGCTATAAAATATTATAATACAAGTATTTTTGAAAACCATGGGCTGAATTATCATATCAAATTCTTGGATGATAACATGAAAATAGCTCCCTTCATAAGGGATTCATGTAAGAGTTGAGTGAACATAAGTGTCTCACACTAGTGTTGATGATATTTATGGAAGGGAAACAAGATGTCTTCAATTCTATGGGGAGGGGTGGTAATGTTATTATAGAATATATCAACCTAAATAAACAATTTATTCATGTTAAAGATTGCAATAGAGGCCATACTGATGAAAACAGTCCTTTCTTCAGCATCCATATAACTAGTTATATATTGAACTACAAAGATTACTCTGTTAGATGGGATTCTTCCTCCTACATTTTAACCTAATATTTTATCACAAGATGAATGTATTTTCCACTTAGGCACTATTATTCTCTTTGAATCGGTTCATTATTCAAATAAAACCTACCATCACAACCTACACACCTACTGTCACTAATAATTATTCAGTGCATCATGACATAACCAAGGAATAAGGGAAAAAGATAGATTCACCTACACTATCCTTTGAAATTGAGTCTAAAAATATTATGACTATTATAATTATGTTGTGCTTCAATTTTTTCTCCTTTAACAATGTATTAAATCTCTTTTTTCATTCACTACATTAAAATTTATCCATTTTTTAAATCCTTTTTTTGTCATTTATATTTCATCAATTTTGTTTAATCAACAATATGGGAAAAATTAGAGGATTTTATTTGAAAATTTATTTAAGAGATATTAATGAAATGTTTACCGATGATATTTCTTTAAAATTTCATTTATATTTTAATTATTTATATAAAAAATTTATCTTCTAAAATGAAAATATTACTTGTTCTTAAATACATATCCAAAACACTAGTCCTAATTTTCTGTATATATAAAATTCTAGGTTCTGTGATAATTAAAATGGGGGATATTTATGGAACCCTCTTATAATGAGTGTTTAATACTTCATCATTTTAATGATCACAAACAATGATTCTGTTTTCCCTACTAATATACATGTTGTTTGAAATAATTATACATGATAAGATTGTTTTTATGATAAAATTACTATGTATTGAGGAAAGTCATTGCTAGATAGAGGATACCACTAAGAATGAGCTACCACCAATAGAGTCTCCGTTATTCTAGTGTATTATAAATGAGTCACTTCTACGGATGAGCTATCAATGAGAGTGAGCGACCCCTAGGGTCATGTAACTAATAGACTCCTAGTCATTATTATCCTAAGTCACTACTCTTCTGAGATATCACTCGATGCTGAGTCACCTATATCTTCGTGCTTTCATTGATAACCAATGAATTTTATGCTAATGAAGCAAAAAATATTTTTATTAAAGGATGAATAACATGTATTTAATCATGTGACTGGGTTATTAAGACATAGTAAAAGCCTATATGAGGAACGTGGTTCACCTTCTACGAATGATACCTTATCAATTGGAATGGTCGTCTATATTTATATATGATGCTAACTATATGAAATGTGTATGGGAAAATTTTCGGATTGATTCCATGTACATGTAAAAGCATCTGGATTCATATGTAGTTACGGTCTATATCACAAAATAACAATATCCATTAAATAGATTTATTGGGATATCAATAGAGTTCATCATGATCACTCATGATAATTTTTATGATGATCCATTCAGTTACATCTGAGAAAAACACTAAACTCCTCACCAAATCTGATATAGGGATTTCAAACATTCTATGAATACCATACTAAGAATCACCATTCTATTCAAGTTTTCTGATTTCTCTTCTTATTTAGTTTAACTTTGAGTAGTGTGTTGTTAGTCTTTTTTTTCAAATTCATACTATACCATTCACCTAAACAATAGAATAATTGTTATTCTCTCTTCCTCATTACATATATTTACCCACGGTGTTAGTGGAAGAGGTCCTTGCAAGGAATGTACTAGTTTACATCCTATATTTAATTGTTGAATAGGAATTTTAGATTGGAAATCATATTGCTATTTTTTGTTTACATGGTCAATGTTGCTGATTTATTTTATTATTAATTATTTTATTCTTCATAGAAACATGTAGTACCAATGTGGAGGGCACTATCTATCGTATTGAGACCAAAAGTCCAATTATTTCTATTGTGTTATTTTTTTTGTTTTATTATCAAAACGTAGATAGTTTTTAATCTATAAAAAATTATTATATTGATAGTTAATCGTAATTAGTTTTTATATGTTTTTTTATAAGAAAAATTATTTGTAATGTAATTGTAATTATAAATTTATTTTAACTAAGATATATTCATTGTTTCATTAATATTTTTGAAGTAAAAATATTATATTGATCTGTTATTTTGATTAACTAGTCAATTTATTCTATTCATGGTATTTTATTTTAACATTATTTTTAACATAAATATTTAATTTGGATCTCAATTCACCCCCACCACTATTGAGTCACTCTCTCCAACCAACATCTTATTTCTCTATCATGAATCTTATTCATTTTAGAACTTATTTTAATTCTTTTATGAATCCCATTAAATTCAAGGTCTACTTATTAAAAAAATTTATTGGTTTGGTTATTATGTAATGTATTTCTATAATAAAAAAATTCTACATATTTATTAGAAATGATTCTCAATATTCTAAATTATTATAATGAGTTTCTTTTTTTACGATTACTATATCAATATCATTTATCTCAGTGTAATTTATAAATATAATGATGGTATTTTATCAATAATGATATCACTAATCAGATGAGAATAATTTATTCAAAAAAAATAATTAAATATGTTTAATGAATTTGATCCCACTAATATTATGAAACCTTTTACCTAATCATATATGACAGTGGAAAACTATCAATACATAACCAAAATTTGGTACGTTTAGTGTTTCTCCCATCATATATAATTTTTACTTTTCAATCATTTAAATAACATAATATATACTATAGATATTTTATAATACATCAACTAACACAATCCATCATATAGGTACACTTAACTGTATTATTATTGTAACCTAATATTATAATGTCCTCTAATATAATTTTAAAACATAGAAAAAAATAAATTATCACATAATAAAATAATTGTTATCCATTTCATATTATTATAACAAATGATAATCTATGGGAACACACCAAAATCATGACCTACCCTGTTGAATGATCAGTGGCATATGTAGTGTCTACATGAAATGGAATCTTACACATATCGTTATTGAGTACATATTATCTCAGAATGTTATCACATGTTATTCAATTTAAATTTATTCAGGTTTCTAATTATTTTGTTTAGAAGATGATTGCTTCCACAAAATCAATATATTAAAACTATATTAACAAGAATATATTTATATAACTCATTTGTTATATTTTAATCCCATATCAATATTTAAAAATATTCATACATATCCAAATGCATATTATACATAAGGTGCAAAAAATAGTTTCAATTATTGTATTTGGATCATATAACGTCAACAATCCCAATAATTATAACACTAGAGTGATATATAACCTACCCAAATTTTTTAGACATTCCATTATCCTTTAGAAAAACAAGCAATCGGACCTAAAGTCCCCCCAACTAAGGTTACCCTTCAATTGTTGGACCAAAAATCAATCAAAATTCAAACAACTAATATACATGAAATTTAATAAAATTATTCAGTCAAGCACATTAATAAATATAATCCATTGTTATGGTATAATAAAACTAAATAAATTATCATTTATAAAACATATCTCCTTACATTAATATATTACAATTTATAAATTTAATTTAAAAAAATTAAAAATTCAAAAAAAAATTCATAATATAACAATTATAATCTCTTAAAAGGTACAGAGTAATGTAAATAGAATATTAATTCATATATATTAACCTGATTTAAACTATTAGTGAAAAACTTATAAATAAAAAAGAAAAAAAAATTATAACATAGTTATAAATTATGAAAATTATCATTTCCCAAAAGTCACTTTTCGGTATAAATATTATAATTTTTTAACATCTTGATTCAATCATATGTTTGGATCTCTTAGGTGAAACTTCATAGTTTATAATGACTTTTGTGACTCTCCAATATTCATACAAAATTATGGTAAACCTTGATAGTTATCACAAGAAACTATGTATCTTATTTTAGTAGGCCAGAGGAGGGAGCCCAATGGGAACATCGTTTATACAATTCAGGTGTTCTTATCTAAAAACCATGAAAAAAGGGGAGTAGGGTATCTGAATTATTGCTACATATTTTTTCTAACTGTGTGAATTTTTTTAGTTCGAAATGTTTATCTTATAGGTTCTCATGGTTGGCACACGGTTTTCCAATCTATAATGGTGATAAATGTGATGTTTATTGATTAGTAAAAAATATTTTTCTACTTTAAGCACCACTCATTGGACACATTTTACATCTATTGGATTAATATCTTGAAAAAAGAGACTACTATTAGTGATTTTTTAAATTTCATTCATCCTATTATTGATTAATATTGATCTTTAGGTCTTGGATTTCTATTATTATAGGTATATCTTCACTATTCGCCATTACTCTCTTTATTTCATTAATAACCATCATTATCTTGTGTATTTTAATATATTTATGTTATTTAATCTAGATCAATGTTTTATTTTATGATCTAATAATGTATTAACTATTTTAGTCCTTATATGAGGTGGAATTCATTCGATTTGTGTTGATCATTTTATAAACATTTAGATAGCTCAATTATGGAATCTGGTGGTGTGATGGTGGGATAACCACATGGAATGTATAAAGAGAGTTAGTTATCATTTTTAATTAGTTTACTATTGGTTCATGTACTTTTTTTCTTGATTAATTGAAATATATAAAAATTTAAACAATTTTATTTTTTATGAAATTTTTTTCCATCCTCATTATATAATCCATGAAAGATCTTGTATCTAGTTTAGATAAATCATTACCTATGTTTTTAATTTTGTTAGGGTTCTTGTCACCAACCCATGGGGATCATGAATAAAATTTGGGAAATGATGTGGATTATTTTATAAACATGATTGATTGTTGATTATTACTGATTGAATAATAATTTGTATCAGATTCCAAGTTGTGTTCATGATTCCCTATCTTGGAATGCTTGGAGGATTGAAGATATGATTTTAGGAATCATGGGGTATCTTACTATTGAGTGTATAGCTACCTATAATCATACACAAATTTAAGATACCATATTTTTTTGATAAATATTTCTTCTATCTTCGATTGAAATAAAATTACAGTTATTTCATAAATTCAGTTTATTCATACATTGTTTTAGTCCTTCTCTGATTCTATATTATTTATTAATATAATACTATATTGAACAAAGTTTTCCCTATTTTATATATTAAGTAAAATAATATTATTCTCAATAAGATAACCCTTAATTTAAAAAGAACCTAGTTTATACTATTGTGTGGGATGCTTATATAGTGGACCAGTATTTATCCCTTACTCAAAATCAGGCCAGAGTGGTGTAACTAGGACATTAAGGAAAAATGATAATGTCTAAGAATTTATCTACATGAATACTACATAATAACATTGGATGAATTTAACTAAAAAATCATAGGACTGTTTAAATAAGATTGGTTAGATATTTTTATTTCTATAAAATAGAGAATCATATAAGGTATTATATGATATTTTAATGATTGATGGACCAAAAATGTGGTTGATGTAGATGGAAGTATATGAAAATAAATATGAGGGATTGAGGTGGAAAGACTTCAATACCATACTAATCAAGTAGTTATTCCAAAAATCTCTGAATATAGAGATGACTATAATTTATCTCTTATTATTCAAATATAAATAAAATAAAATATTGTCTGTAAATTTATAATAATTTTTTTGGGATAAAAATGAATGTTAAAATTGATTTTTATAAAATATATAATAATAAATAATATATTTTGTAATATTAACAATAAAATATGGAAATAAAGCATCGATTGATTGAAAATGTTGATCGATTTTAGAATTAAAAAAATTTACATGATTAAGAGATAATTGTTGGATTAAAATAATTATTAACAATTAAAAGTGATAAAAAGTTTAAATACTATAAATAAATGACACTAGATATTTTGTAATTAATATTTCCAATATCTCTATAATATCCCATTCATCTACCACCTCACTCTCTTTTGGAATAAATTTATTATTCCCCTAGCATTATTAACTGTAAGGATACCAAAACTATATTTTTCTTTTTATGTTAGAGGAAGAGATATGAATAAAAATAAACTATAGATATTTTGTCATAAATTTAGAAACCTCATGAATAATAGTACCCATCAATTTTAATGTAAGTGGAAATTAAACAATATTTCTATTCATTAATGATAGTGAATAATAAATTTAGATAAAGGACAATGATTAATAGATTTCTAGGAATAAATCACATTGTTTATTGTAAATGATTATTTGAAATATTTTGAAAAATTGATGTATATAATGATATTATTATAAGAGATTGAAATTATATAAAATTTTATAAAACACTATTAAATTAGACATATGATTTAGAAATATATTGGATTAAGAGTAATTAAGAATTTCACCCCGTTAGAATTAGAGATCTGATGAGAAAGTTAGATATTATTGATTTCCAAGGCCACCAAGGTCTCTATTTTTGGGTTAAACAACTTTGGGAGTGATCAATAATGAATTTTTGTTCTTTTAGTTAAATATTTATATATTAGATAAAATTTTACCATAATGATTTATAGTTTTAGAATATCCTAGTCGATGCCATCAGGTACTCACTATCCTCTACCAGGTAGCTTATCTGCTCCATATAACTACATGGATTATGTTTACAACCAAAACATAACATGTGAACCGGTATTGGATTATTATGTTGTGCTAGGGTTGATCATGTATCTATCCAGTGAGACTGCATATCTAGTACTCATTAATCGGGCTATCAGTGGGGTTCTATTTCATGGTAAATCCCAAAAAAATGCATTCAGTTTGATAGTGTTGTATGTGTTCTTATGTTTCACAGAGTTTGTTATACACATTATTTAATGAGACCCCAATTTTATTATATAATTCCTCTATGGATTTTAAAAATTTATTAAAACATGATCAAGGATCCATTAAGGGGTTATATCATGATTTCATCAACATTTACTATACATCACTTTAGTGAAATATGTAAAAACATAAAGAGTGATTGTGAGCATTATAATCAAATGATGATAAGAAGAAAAACAATCTATCCCTTTTATATGATAATAAATATTTAAAATTAAATAAAAATAATATATGTACATAAATATATAAATAGAAATGATAACTATGATATTGATATAAAATTTATTTTTTTCTATTTGAAAAATATTGAAAAATTGTCCACTATTTTCCACATCATAATTTTTTTTAAATAACTAAGAAATTAAAACATTTCTCATCTAAAAAACTATTAAATATTTTAACACATAATGATTCTTTATAAACTCATTAATTTCTCTCCATTTTAGTATATATAAGAGGATTTTAAAAGGGTTAATGATAAAATGGATAAATTTAAAATCTATATTTATGGTTATTAATGTTATTTTGAAAGAGATGATAATAATTAATTGAACGTTTATAAAAATTAACTTTTTTTGAAATTTATATTTTAAAAATAGATCAAGACAAAAAAGGCACATTTTTTTAATAAAAATGATTAATAATTATATAAAAAATTTAATAGGATATTGGAAATGGATATTTAAATATTTTTTGAAAAATAAAAAATTTAAATTAATTTTGAAAAATAAAATGACTCATCTATGATCATTTATATATTAATGATATTATATAACCATTATTTAATTATCTGTGAGAGTTATAAGGATCGTAAATAATAATATGTCCTTCAAAATTGAAATAAAATAGTAAAAAAATATTTTTCAGAAATCATTATATCATTAAGGATTTATAATGATTTTATTAATAATGAATAAGAATTCCTCGAGTGTCTAATTCTTAATTAAATCCCCACTAACCATTAACAATATAGGGAAAGGTTTTATATTACTATAAAAATATTTCTAGGACAATTATCTTATATAATTTATACAAGAACCACATCCACATATTAATATTGAGAAATTATATTTTTTTCATAGAGTATCATACTCTATTTACATTTTCCAATGTTTTGTAAATTTTATAGAACATTAAAATATTTGATATCATTTTTAGAATATTGTTTCATAAAAAATGAAATATTTATAATCATCACGATTTTTATGTGGTTAAGGGACATGAATCGTGGGATAATTATACCCAAATACCCTTTGATGTTGTAAAATTAATCAAGATGATGTGGTTTAGATAATATATCAAATTGAATATGGTTGTTGGAATGTGATTCATGATAATTATAAAAATTTTAAAATTATTAATGTATAAAATAGTTTTTATGTCAATTTTCATTGTAAAAAGAGTGATAGATATGATTTTTATTGATGGATCTCATATTAGTCTAGTAAAACATGACAGGTAGGGAATATTTTGTTAACGTAATGTAAGGTAGAATATTTTTCATCCATATAACATTGGCACAACAACTTCTAGAGGTTACAAATTCCCTTATTATATAAAAGTAATAATATAGTTTCCTTCATAATAATCAATGTGATAATGGATTTTCAAATTATTTTACAAGTTCCACTATAACTTTTCATGTATAATATCCATCCTACAAAATCAACAGTAGAAAAAATAATAATTTTAAAAAGAAATTTCATTTTGATAAAATAATATAATGATTTTATTTATGTGGAAAAAATTTAAAAAATTATTTTTTATGTATTTTTTATTAAGTTCATTTTAATGAATTTAAAATGATTAAGTGGACAACAATAAACATTATGTCAAGATGGATTGTAGTAATGTACAAGATACTTCCAATCATACAACAATAAATCTAATTATCAACTAATTAACCAAATATATCCAATTTATACTTAATATCATTACACATTGTAATTATAATGAATATAAAATGATCCATAGTAATCATAAATATAATATCATTAAATTATTTTACTTGTTCTAAAATAGTTCCATTAGAATTTATGAAATTTCAAAACCATAGAATAATTTATTTTCCCACATAAAATAAATTTAGTCCATTATTCTTTTAATATTAAAATTAATTACTAATATTGTAATAATTTTTTCCAAAACAAACAATATGAACTTAAATTTGAAAAATTCATGATTTATTTGAATGTGTTTTAAGAAAAAGGGTAGAGACAACATTTTGAAGTTATAAATTATTTCCTAAAATAAAATCTTCTAACATCTAATAAAAATCATAGAGGGGTATTTTGAACCAGAGAAATAATTAGATAACTAGAAAAATATATTTGGGAATTCAAGATTTTTAAAACCATGTTTTTAGTCAAAAATAAATAATTCCATAAAAAACCGTTTTGAAAACTAGTTTTAACCTGCATATCAATGTGATTAAAAACTAAAAACTCTGAGTTACAATAAGATTTAATTGATTCATGTCTAAAAATAGGATAAAAGGATTCTCTATAATCTACAACTTTATCTAGATTATAGCATTTATTAAAGTATTGAACTTTTTTTGGATAAAATTTCTTTGTTTTTTTATATTTTTTCCCAAAAAACATGTTTTCAATAATTTGATTAATATTAGTACTTTCTATGAGATTCATGTTGGTCATAGTGAAATATTTGATTTCAATGATATTTCATTATGTGTTTGGATATTTTAGATGAAGGGATGATTCATGGAATATTTTTATTTATTCATTTTATTTTATTGTATTTCACACTTGGGAAATTCTCTCCCTTAAGTCTAATGATTGTTGATGTGATCCAAATTGTGAGGATAACATGTGAAAAGGAATGTGAATATTATTTTACCATATGTTAATAACCTGCAAGAATTATTTTAATACAGAAATGTGACCATGAATTTTGTTTTTACTAATTGAGTATTTGAGTTAATTACTGAGAAAAAAGGGAAAAATATATTTCATAATGTATGAAAGAATACGATAAATGAAGATATGTTTATAGTGATGTTTTTTGTCATAATATTTTATTCCAAATTAATTATAATTTTTTTTTTCTAGTGCCTTATTTAAAAAATATGCCATCCCTATAGAATCAAAGAACACCCCCTATAGAGGGAACATGCATGACTCATTTGGTTAACCACGTACAAGGGAGAGTATCCCTAGAAAGCTCATCAGCAGTATGTGTGGGTGGAAGAGCATGCCCACAGAGTGGAAGTTCCACTACGTAGGGTGACATGGTGGCAAGAGAATCAGTACTATGAGGTAAAAATAGGGGGAGAGATTTTGTTGAGGCTCTATGTGTGATCTGATGTATATAACATATCTATGGGCTATGAATGATTTTATATTGGAATAAAGACATATGTTTACAATTCCTTTGTTTCTTTAATTTTCATAAATAACTGATGTGACATGATCATTTTACCTTGTCTATCCGAACTTGTAAGGATATTGTCACCTTCCATTGGAAATATAAGGAGGTATAACATGGGGGAGTTCAATATGAAAACACATTTAATTGACCCAAGACCACCATGATCATTATATGATAAAAATAAAGTGATGATGGGATCATCTGACCATCATGAGATCATGAATGAAATTACATCTTAAATTCATGTGATAAATTGATGAATTTTATAAATAAATAACTAAAAATGATGTTTTATTTCATTAGAATATGTTTGATCATGAGGATAATGTGATATCATTGAATGCATGTGGACGAAGTCATAATGTATGAATGCCATCTTTTTTAGTGAACATTGTAATAGATCCCGAATGAATCAGAATCCTTGATAGAGTCATTATGAGGCTATTTTTTATAGAAATTTGAATATGATTATTTTATGCTTCATAAAAAAATATCTAAGAAGTGAAAGGGACATGATTCTTTATTATTAAAAGTGAGGTACTAGGCCAAGATGATGTTGCTGATAAAATTAGAGAGGCTTCCATCTCAACAAAAACAGTGAACTGGTAATCCCTCTAGTTCACGAATCATAATCCCTCCTCATGATAGAAATCACTTGAGTGAGAAGTTGATAACATGAGAATTCAATTTTTGTAGCACACTATAGATCTATATCACATTGAAATGTGTTTCTATGATGCATTTTAGACAACACTATATTGAAAATCACAAGCTTTTGTGAAGATATGATATTTTGTGAATCCTTCCTCATTCATGAATGAGATCAATAAAATTTAAAGGTAGTATATATATTTTTGTGAATTTTAAAGAATATGTTGTGAACATAAATTACATAAACCAATTCGGGATAATAGGCAAGGAGAAAATTTGATCTGATTAACGAAAATGAAACTATTTTCCATTAGGGATTTTTATCCACATTTGAGTGAAATGGTATTTACATTATGAAAATTTTGTATTCAAGTTCACGAATACAAATAAATTGAGACACAATATTGGTAGTGTGTGTGTGTATACCTATAAGGTGTGTGATAAGAAACAGAATGTGGACATTGTAGGTGCATACAAGGTGTGTGGGAGGATAAAAAGATGCAATTGTAGTGTATGAACTTTTGAGGCACAGAATAATATCATTAATTATATAACAAATCCATAAAAATTGAGAATTCATGAAGAGATACCCAAACCATATCAAAAAACAAGTATGACTATATCATTATATAAAATAGGGAATAATAGAACATAAAATAATTAGGTGGTAAAAATAGGTGCTAGGATTTTTGTTTCTATGAAATCATTGAATGAAGTTTGATTGAATTGAGAATTATTGAAGGAAGTGGTTTATAGTTTTTTCAAGTATTATTCATTTATAAAATAATAATGAATAATTCATATACATTGCTTACACACAACTAATTGTGGTTAGGACAACAGGAAGAAAGTAGAAGTATCTCGAGTATAGTTGTAGTGAGGCACTTATAACACCCTTAGTTTAAATTATGTAACACTTTCACTATGTATATAATGAATATAATGTGTTTGGCTGATGTTTGATTGGGTTTTAAGGACGTTTTTATTGGTTTTTTCCTTAAGAATCATATTTTTAACACAATTTTTACAACCCTTGAATCTTATATAGGAAACTATGAAAGGTAAGGTAGTGTGATCTAGGAAGTCACATATTTTTTCCAACAATGTAGACACCTAGGTGAATCAATAAATTTGGGGAATGATATATCTCAATGGTTACTGGATGGATTTTTTAACCATTCTCCCTAATCATGCACGAATATAACAGTAGATAAGAAATTTTATGATCTAATTCATATCAGCCTCTAAACCTATTTTTCTTCCATGATATGAAACTAACTTATTTTTCTATTATCCTGAAGACAATGGATACCATTCCTATTGTACCCAGAGTAATCTTCTCGCAAATCATGGTGCGTTGAAGTATGATTTTCATGGTATGTCTCTATTCATTGTGGGTTTTCATATATCTCTTCTTCGTCCCCATCAAGGATTTATAGATATTTTCCATTGGGTATAGATCTATGATATTTGATGACAATAATTATGCAATTTGGATTTTTTAATGTTTTTAAATTCATCCTCATAGCAGTAATTTAGAGTTTCAATATGGTTTGGGTGAATATTTTTTTCATTCTTCATTTTTGCCTTACATTCTTATATACATGTAATCAATCTTCACTCCTATTACTATAAAAAGAAATAAATATTTTAAATTTTATAAATCTCATTAATTTTGTTTTGAAAATGTTGTGAATATCTTTATATGAATCATATCTAAAAACGGTTTGAGAATATACAGAATTATTGTGCAAAGTGCTCATCTGAATGATTTTAAAATCATAATTTTACAAATAGTTGTCTAATTTTATTTGGGGAAATAATTTTTGGAATGTTTTTTGATAAAAATTTAATTTTATCAAAAAACATTATCCATAATTGAGTTTTCCATGATTAGGGAATAATTGCTTGGAATGTGTTCAATTAAATTTAAGTGACACAATGGAATGTGAATTGGACATTGGGGCACTGGTATCTAGTAAACTTGTGATGACATAGTAGATCAATGACAGACTACTCATGAGTATGGAACTATCACATGGGCATGAATCCATGCTTCTGTAGATACATGGAAAAAATGGGTTATGCAAAATCAATTTTGAAATGGTTTCGAAATAATTGTTTGGTTTCGTTCCTTGGTGTGATTTTTGTATAAAAATAGTTTTTCTCAAAATGAAGTTTTATGTAAATTGGTTGAACTGTCTTATATAATTATTTTTTATATTTTCTAACATGTTATATCCAAGTGGAATTACATGGGAATTCATTTAAGGAAAACCTACTGAGATTCATTAATCACCCCTACTTTGGCACTCTGGTTTATTTGAAGATATATTTTTGGGACATATGGAAAGGAATGGTTTCAAATTTATATAGTGATTCTACATGACACCTAGGTCATTTATTTTTGATTTTTATGTTGGAGAATTTTGGAAGCTATAGAGTTTCTATCATATTGTCTATTAGTTTTGTTGGTTTTCCATCCACATTTTCCTACTATATATTTTTGTTATTTGGTAGTTTGGAATTGTTTTTAGCTTGGTTTTACATATAGTGGTATTAAACTTTTTAACATGAATCATATAGAGGTTCTTGGTCTTGTTATAATCGGTTTTTTACATATATTTTTCAAATGAAAAGTTGTCCCCTACTTGTATTGAATTCCTTTTAATTTAATTCTACCTTCTGTCATCTATGGATATATCTTAAAGAAAATTATGAATTTTTTATTATCTCAAGTTAATGTGAAGAAATGGGATGTTAGTAGTGGGATTAATTTGGTAAAAACTTGGATATTGGTTCTATTAGTATTTGAGTTGACAATTGGTAAGGTTTATTCACTATGTTGGGATGGTAGAAAAGTGTATAAATTTTTGAACTATAAATTCAAGGAATAAAAATTTGTAGATAACTAATTTATGATGAACCACAAGTTTTAATGGATTTGGATACATGTGTTTTATGAGAAACTTATTAGATTAGTTATCAAATTTTCATGGGTTTATAAAATAAGAAGAACTTGACATGAATTATTTAAATTAATTCCCACTAGTACAACATATTTAATACTGAGTAATGATTTATGATTTTGTGAAAAAAATCTTTATTTTTAAAAAAGTATTGTAATTTATTTTGAAATTAATTATTTAGAGAAGTCATGATATGTGTATTTTTAAATGTGGATGATTTAAACTTTAACTGAGAAAATTTCAGATATTCGTTGAAAACAGAAAATGATGAATTTGGGAAAGTGATGTTATTATAGCTGTGATATGGTTGAATTTTATTTTCATAAGACTTATATTTCAATTGATTAAGAATTAAATGTTATTTTTTTCTATATAAATTCCACTCTATATGCATAGAATAAACCGACTAGAGGATGATACTGAAAATGCGATTTCAAAATAAACATGAGTGAAACAAAAGCTGGTTAAGAGTATGTTCAATGATATTCAAGTTGTTGATTGAGGGAAATAAAGGGAAGGATCATGGGAAGTGGATAATTTTATTTATTTATAGATATATAATCCATCCATATTTCATGGTGACTTAAAATAATATAATGTAGCGGTGTTGGTGAATAGGATGAATCCAATCATTTAATTCCTTACCACACCAATAGATTTGAATATCAAGTTGGTGACATTTATTCTGGAGGATCATGCACACCATTTGTGAGATTTAGCAGTTTATTTTAAATTGAACCCAGTTATTTTAATGGGGGTATTTGAAGAAATTTTCAACAAAAAATTCAATCCTTACACGTTCATTATTGATAGAAAAAAGTTATTTTTCATCTGTAATCTATATAATATCTTGGTGATAGCATATCTGAAAAAATTTACGATTTTGGAGATCATTCCACCCTAATTTTCTTCGTGTGCATACTTGGAAGAACATATTTTTGAACCAGGTGTTAGGTAGGATATTCACAAGAATATTTTCTTGATTTGTATGAAATATTATTCAAAGAGGGTCAATAGTGTTATGGAGGAATAAAGGTACATCTCAATAAATACGTGTGGATGAATAAGGATGATACCTATGGGAAATAGGGAGAACTCTAATGATGGGAAATGAGGAATAGTGAAACTTATTTACAAGGATATGGGATGACTCAGAACTATATGGATGGATATGTAAATTATTCAGCAATACCAATGATAAAAAAGAGATTATTTAAATGTGGGTATTTTTGTCACATGAAACTACTTTTTACAACACCACCTAGAGATTGTAAAAATTAATACCATATGGGGGAATATTTACTGTTATTTTCATACTTCAATAAGGATATGTGTTTATCACACATTGCATGTGTCTCAATTGTCATATGATTCTATGGGAATTGGGTACAATAAAAAATACCTTCAAAAAATTTAATCTATCCATTATTATCCTATAGATACCATTACTCTTTAGAAAGTGAAATATCAAGATAGAAATTAACAATGTTGTTCAATGAGTGGGTAATTATAGGGAGTTGAGAAAGGGATTGTATATGATCAAACTAGGCTATCGATAGTTAAAGGTTTGATTCTTATGAATTCTTCCATTATTAATTATTTTTTTCTTTTTGGACACATCCCATTATTTTATTTCTTCACCTGCTATTGATTTGAGGGGTTTGAAATTTACGATGTTGCATTCTATTTTTAATATTCAAACATCTCCTGTTCAAAGAGAATGCCTTGCCTTTATATTAGATCACATTCTATAATTTTTAATGGAGTGGAGTTGAAATGGGATTTCTATTTTCCTAAATAGGTGTCTATGAAATAATACTAGTTATGTATTGGTCTATTTTTTCAATGCACAAAACGGTTTTTAAATTGAAGGCTCAGTTTTAGGATTGATGATTGTGTCAAAACTATTTTTAAATGTGATCATGATGTAATGGTATGTATTTCAATTTTTTGGAACCATTGGTTTGATAAATATAATACAATTTAGTAGTATTGAATTCAGAATATGTGTATGACATTGAGAATAGTATTTTCCTAATATTTCTTGACCAATTTCAATATTTTATCTCGAAAATATCACTAGGTAGACACAAATAAAAGCAGTCGAGTTTATGATTTTTCTCTTTCAAATGAAAAGTAATATCTCAATTACATCATACTATATAGAACCCCCATAATTAATATAATTGAATTTATAATTGGAGGGTTATGAAGGAAAATGTATCATTTAGATTAGCACAACTTGGTGTGCAGTGATCATCTTATTTGTGAAAATATGGATAGAAATCTATGGTTATATGAAGATTATTGTAATCTTAACCAAGATAATATAATGAATTGATATCCACAAATACACATTGATGATATGTTATAAAAAGTTTCATTATCCTTGTGTTTCTCTAAAATTTACATGTAGTTAGGATACCACCAATTTCGGGTCTAAAATAAGCATATTCTGAAGATTCCTCTCAAAAGTTGTTATGGCCATTACAAGAATGTGGTTATTCCATTTGATGTAAAAAATGAACCAACAATATTTATGGATTTGATGAATTTTATAATTCAATTATTTCTATATATTCAGTTATGTTTTTTTCGATGATATAATATTATATTCAAGGAAATTTTTGTAGACTGATAAACACAAGGAAACAATGTTGTAAATTTTGTAGGATCTTTGTTTGAATACCAAATTATAATTGTGTTATTTTTTGATATAAAAGGTACATGTCCATAGCCATGTTAACTTTGAAAATGATTTTTCTATGGATCCATTATAGATATGGGATATTATATCTTGGATCCTCCAAATACTATGATTGATATATAGAGTTTCCTTGGTTTATCTAATTATTATTGATGCCTTGTTTGTGACTTTTTATTACTAGAATTCCATATGAAACCTTTGATGATGAAAGGTGTTCCATTCCAATAGAACAATTAATTTCAGAAGTATTTTCAAATTTTTTCATATAGATCATTTAAGTTTTGTATTCATTAAAATAACTACCCAACACATGATTTTTAGGTAGATACTATAGGCCATGAATTGAATATATAGAGTCATTACTAACTTGGAGATAAATTCATGGTGCTATCAGATCACATGATCATAAATATTATTTTCTGAAAAAGTTATTTGAATATCATACAATTATTAAGGACAGATTATCTCCAAAAATTTTCCAATGAACTGATATATACACTAGGAAAAGGCAATTCGTTGGGAAATTAATTATTAATAATTTCTTATTCTCAATTGGGTAAATATTCTTTAGATTAGTGGGATTTGTTTTTGTTGATAAGTGACATGCACATGGATTGTGAAAACCATGGATGTAAAAACAATTATTCGTATATTCATTTCATTTTTATTTTTTGGTGAATTTTAAAGATATAAAGACATAGGATTCATTATGTGTTTCAATGAGGTTGAAAATAAATGGTGATGATACCATTGAGTGATAGAAGATTGACAATAGTTTGTTATTGTTGTTCATAGATCATATGATCATAAGTTTTTGTTGTTTGGAATAAAATCTTCATGGATATCACCATTATAGATATCATACTACTAAAGAAATATAGAATATTTATAAAGCACATAAATCACAATTTTGGTGTCTTGGAACGAATAAAAAAGTAGTTGAGTTTGTTTTGAGATGTCTAAGACGTCACCAGGTAATGGTGGAGCACTAGTACTCAGCGGTTATGTTTCAGTATTTACATATTATAGTTTGGAATTGGAATCATATATACATGTATGATCAAACATGTATCCCAAACACATTTTAGAAACTTGATTTCATATGGGTGATAGTGGGTCAGCTCCCAAAATAATCCCATTTCATCCCTTGTCATGACTCGCCTTCTTAAAGATGAGGAAAGGGACAAAAAAGTTACTTTCCCTACGTTCATGATGATGTAGAAGAGATAATGACCCCTAAGTTATACACTTAATATTCCCCAAAGTTTATACTCGAACCAAGGGTATAAAATATCACACAAAAAATAGAATACATTACCCTTTTTAATGAAAACATGATCAGGAGATAAGACGGTAAAATCGTAAACAACACCAAACATTTATATAATGGAACTGAAAATCCAACCCATGCATGACTTAAAAATAAAATGTTACAAAATAAAAACTAAATCACCAATGAATATACCAAATTAAAGTGACTAACCTGGAGTACAACACCTATCTTGATGCCCGAGCTAGTAAAGTCTAGCACAGTCCTCAAAATCCTTCGTGAAGCCTGAAATTAGTTTTACAATGTATGGTGAGTATACAAGTATACCCTGTATGAAAACAAAAATCCACTTGTGAAAAAGTGGGGGAAACATACTAATGCTCCTATGATAGAATATTAGAACCTCAAAGAACCTTCTAGATATTACTAACATGCCCATACTCACAAAGGAACACTAACAAAAATAATGCAAGTCGAGTAATGTTGTAGTATAAGCACATAAACATTTGGGTACACCACACCACTCTCCCACGGGTTTGAAACTCATTCCAAATGGATAAAATCATGACCCTACCACTATTACAAAATGCAGTCCCATTGTCGTAACCTACCAGAACACACCTGGCCCTCAAACCAATCCCAAATTCCCACCTGCAAACAGCTAGACAAAAACCACATCACACATCCTACCCGCAGACACTTGGGGCACAGAAACCATACCTCTCTCTTGAAAACACTTGGTCCCATCCTGGGCACTCATTGTAAAAAGAATCCTCTCCCAACATCACCTATGAATCTCACAAAATCCAAAACATTCTCGAAGGTTCTTGGGATATTGTAATCCTCAATACATTACTTCTTACCTGGATACACTCACACAGTAGGAACCCATAAAAGGGTGCAATGAAGAACGTCAGTAAGCATCCATCCATCCACCCACCGAGATGTTCAGAATGACACCCTCCCCTATAAAATGGGGCTGGTTAGCACATGGTGATCAACAAGGTTTGGGCTCCAATAAAAATCAAAAGGAACTACAATTTATACATATAGGGAATAAAATACTCAGACCAACCTACTGGTTTCAAACAAATAACCATCCCACACAAAACCACATTTATTTCTACCCTAATATGAACAACCACACATATAGTCACAATGAGGACAATAATAACCCACTTTCATTTACCATGTTCTATTAATTAATTAATGGGACAACATTAATTTTTTACAGCACTACCCAATGAAACTAATAACAAAAAAATATGGAACTATTTTCAGAAGGCTAAATTCCACTAAACACTACAATGAAAAACAAACATCTTGGGACCAAGGTGGATAAATACCTTTTAGAATCCATTCCAAAAATAACAGAGAATAACCAACCTACAGACTCACTACTCTTCACCTTCTTCTTAAACACTTTTTCAACCACTTCCAACTATCATTCTTCAATGTTATCCTGCTCAAAATATTCCTCACAATAAAACCATGTATCACCACTGCACAACAACATCACACCCAACACACCTATAAACATGAAGTCATGAAACATCCCAGTCATACAACCCTACTTCCCAACCACTACCCAAAAGTTGTGTCACTGCACAATAAGTTCTACGAACTCATCATTATCCAAATATAGTACCACTAACTACATGTTTATCCATTACAGAATAAATCAATCTCTCATCCCGAGATTCTATCACACCTCCTATACAACCCCATAAACAAATCCCATATCAAAACACCACCAAAGAGCAACCCCACTTCATGAATATACTCTTACCAATTT
Source organism: Viscum album (assembly GCA_963277665.1). Classification (NCBI taxonomy): domain Eukaryota; kingdom Viridiplantae; phylum Streptophyta; class Magnoliopsida; order Santalales; family Viscaceae; genus Viscum; species Viscum album. The sequence goes on from OY728146.1 coordinate 1,275,039,062, forward strand.
ATAGGACCAACCAATATATCTACCCTTGTAACCATAATAATGTTACCAATAGTTACTTTACAAAACCCCAATGAAGTAAAAAACCCAACAAAACACAACCCACAACCACACAATTAATCCAAGAATATTTAGGTTTATCAAGAGGGGTACATTATATCTACTTTAAATAATATGGGTCATAAATAGTTGGCTTGATCTCAGGGAATCAATTTATTTAACCATGTATAGGTGATTAAATAGACTTCATGTTACAGCAAGTTAACAAAGCATCACAACAAAAACAAAACATCACCAGTGTGCAAAAAACACCACCAATGACTATGATTTTACAAAGGCATACAACAAACCAACTATAAAAAACTATTATTGTAGATAAAAATAAGATCAACATTTACCATATTCAATTCCATACACATTATATTTTAATAATCAAATACTTGACGTTATTTATTTATTTTTTAAGAAAATTATTCACCAATTCTTCACAACTAATACTTAGTACACCCAAACTGCATGATACAAAAATAAAGAGTTGCAAAAAAATTACTACATGAAACTACAACGTCCAAAACTACTCAATGATCCACAATAACGGATCGTGTGAGAAGCATGAAAACATCAAGGAAAAATTTAAGGTAGGATTGATTTATAGATATGACACAACACATGACTCCTCGGAAGGGAAGGCATGAGGCACACAAAGGGAAAAGAGAAGAGAAGAACTCAACTTTTAAAAAAATCTAGATCCTATATCAATGGAGAGAAATAGTTCCAATGGCCATTAACGCAGGATCGTGGTCAAGATCATGCTGTTTGAATATCTCATAGTCCAGGGAGGGTTATTATATTAATTATATCATTAATATTCTTTGAAATTTCCATAAAATTTCTATAAAAGGATTTAAACTCGGTTAATGTCAAATAAAATCTAAGGGGGGTGAATCTGGAAAAACATGGGGAACTAGATATTTGTATAAGGGTGAGACACCATTTCGGTGTTCCACTATCAAGGATACACATATAAGGTTCCACCATTATGGTTAGACCATTTTTTTCCACCATTTTAATGTTCCTCCATTTTGGTGTGCCACCATTATAGTGCCACTATCATGGTTCCACCATTTTGGTGAAACGATTTGGTGAAAATAATTTTTTGGAAAACTAAAAAAACAAACAGTTGCGACCCCCAAAAACACCACAAACATTATATTTTAAAAAAATAACGTCCTGGGGAAATCTGGTTTATTAAATCATATACCTCTCAAACTATTCTTGACACCAATAATTTTAAAACCATACTCCTAAAAAGATGGATCCGAAAATCCGCCCCATAAGATACCTCTCCTGGAAAAACCACCCTCTGTTGCTTGAAAGATGATGTGAAACCTAAAATCCAAGAACATGTATCAAAATGTTACCACCCCAAAAACCCACAAATACCTCAAAGATCACAGTGTCCCGATGCTTAGATTAGGGAGCTCCTTCCACATTGTAATCATATTATCTTACTTAGCCTGTACTAACTTGACCGCATGTGTTTAATCACATCAATGTTAATGCGTATAGATTTGAAATTACGTTTCCCCTTCCCTATATATTGGAACTTCTCAAAAATCATATAAATGGAAAAAACTCATTTTATAGAAATAAGGTTAGGCCTTACAATACATGAAAATCATAAAGAAAAACACAAGAGAATAGCTCAGAACATATCTTGGTACTGAGCACACAACTTTTCACCCTTATCCTATGTACACTCGTTGAGGCCACCATGCCTCCATAACACACTAAACAATGTAATGGTCCATCCACTATGTACCTTATCCTAACCATCCTCTTTTCTTACTTGTCGCTCCATGAAAGTTGTGTCATCCTCAATATCCAATTCTCCCCAGTCAAATATGTGGGAGTCATCAAGTAGATACCGAAAGAGATGAGAGACATGGAAGACATCATGGAATCTCTCTAATCAAGGTAGAATCTCTCGTTAATATTATATCTTCACAATTCATCCCAACACTTCAAAGAGCCCGATAAACCTAGGAGAAATCTTGCATCCCATACTGAACCTCTGATTCCCACATTGTGGAGAATCATTCAAGAGCATGTGGTCCCCATCCTTGAACGTCAAGGGCCTACTCCTATTGTCAGTATAAAACATATACCGATCATGAGTTTCCTTCATCCTCTCATGGACATGATTAACCATCTCTATCATACTTTGTACCACGTTCAGACCAAGAATAGTTTCATCCCCAACATCCATCCATCACAAGAGTGAACAAAATGGCCTTCTATACAAAGCATCAAACAGTTCCATTCCAATGGTAGAGTGATCGATATTATTGTAATAATACTCTACCAGAGGAAAATTTCATACCCACGATCCCCTGATATCCATAACACATACCCTAATCATATCCTATAATGTCTATATGGTCTGCTCTGTCTCCCCATCCTTATGGGGGTGGAAAATAGTGCTCAGAAATAACTGGGTTCAAAAAGCATGTTTCTGTGCCCTCCAGACTCATTACATAAACCATGAATCCCAAGCTGAGACGATAGATCTTGTCACACCATTCAGCTAAACCACCTCATCCACATAACTCCTTTCCAAGGAATCAACTACGATTGACTCCATGATCACCAAGAAGTTTGCCAATTTCTTTAGTTGGTCCACCACTACCCAACTATCATCACAACCCCCCTAAGCCTTGGGTAGTATTGTGAATAAATCCATCAAGATGTCATCCAAATTTAACTTGGGGACATCTAAGGTATGCAAAAAAACCCCAGAGAACACATTGATCGACCTTCAATTTATGAAACACTAGGCACTACGACACAAAATATTCCACTTACCGCTTCACCCCGGGCCACCAAAACTATTTTCTAAAGCCTCGATACATTTTAGAAATAAATGGATGCACTACCATGGGTGAGCTATGGAACTCACAGAGTTCTCCCTCACTCATTTAAGTTAGAAAAACTGCTTCCCAAAGAACATAATATAATTATGACTAACCTCCGACCATCCCTCTAGAACATCACCCCTGGGAAACATGAACACACATCACTTCATCCTCTCAGTCTCCACACTAAGACTCCTCCACCTGCCACACCATGGAAAACTGCACTGTCATATTGAATAGTTAGACTCTACCCCCATCCACTCTCCCATCTAGTCACATAGTGGAAAACACTTCCATTACCTTCCAAGCATCCATGGATTCCCAAACTACCTCTTTCTACAACTTCTATGTCAGGGCATCGACCACCCAGTTCCCCTTTGATATCAAAGTCGTAGTCTCATAGAAACTCCATCCACTTCCACTCCCTCAAGTTTATGTCTCACTAGGATGAGATATACCTCAAGCATGTGTGATCCATGAGGACCAAAAATTTCTCACTGATGAGGTAATCTCGCCACAACATCAGTGTGAATATGACCACTAGAAGCTACAGATCATGGATGACAATGTAACATTAATGAGTACATAACTACTTAGAACCATAAAACATCACTCCCCACTACTGGATCAACACACATCCCAAGCCTAAATGAAAATAATCACCAAACACCTCGAATTTTACCACTTCATATAGAAACCTATGCACTAGAGCATTGACTATCTTCCCCTCCAGGTCGCTGATAGATGCCTAACACTACTCACTCTACACAAAGGCCTGGTTTTTTCATGTAAAAGGTGTCAATGGACCCACAATATGAGATATGTTGGGTATGAACCTCTTGTAATAGCCATCTAGACGCATGAAACTGTGAACCTATTCTACATTCTTGGGTGCTTCCCAATAAACAACCACCTTGAACATTGATGGGTCTACTACTCTCACTTAATAAGACACCACATCTCTATATAAGTACACCTATTATGGATAAAATATGAATTTGGACATCTTCCTATAGAGTTGGTGGCATCGAAAGACCTCCAATTAAGGGACCATATATTTAGCATGATCCTCCTAAGTCCTTGTGTATATCAAGATGCCATTGATGAAGACAATGACAATATAGAATATAAAATCATGGAATATAGAGTCTATCAGTCGCATGAACATAACAGGGGCATTCATGACACTCAGCGACATGACCACAAACTCAATGTTCCCATATGTGCACCTGAAAGAAGACTTCAGGATGAAACCCACCTATACCCTCAACTAGTGGTATACAAACCACATATTGATCTCATAGAACCAACTGTCTCCCCTAAAATTGAAATGAATATGATATATCTATAGAAGGGGTAATTGTTCTTGACCATTACTTAATTTCGTCTCTGATAGTCTATGCATAACGTTAGAAAACCATCCACCTTCATTGAAAACATGAATGGAGCACACCATAGTGACACAATGAGCCAGATTAACCCCATTTGTATTAGGTCATTAACCAGAATCGGAAACTACAACAACTTCAACTGCAACATTCGATAGGGAGGCATCGAAATCATATGGGAACCGCGTTGCAATTCTATTCTAAACTCAACATCACATCACGAGGGCAGAGTCACAACCTCTTTGTGGAAATATTTCAAGAATTATCTAAAAACCCATTGAACCTCCACAATCTCTGTGTATACTAATCCTATTTGATAACTTCGTTGACAGGAAGAGAATAGACTTCACACACTGACATCCCACCTAATAACCCCATATATTAATGTAAACTACATGTTTCCCATCCACACATGAAAAAACAAATTTTCACTTTAATTAGTCGATAAAATCATGAATAGAAAACAACAAGTAGATGCCTTGGATGGCCTCATATGGCTACATATATAGAAAATGATGTTCACTACCAGACGGATGCGGTCCCAACATCATTCTATATCCCCATAAAACAACAAACATACTGGTGTGACCTCTAAATGGCATGATCAACACTAAGGGCATGAAATGTCTCTCTACATCATGTCACATGGTATGGGTTAGACCGAGGGTAACAATGGAGTGCAATTATCCTGATTCAAACAAAGCATATAAAAGAGTAATAAACAAACTGATTGTATCTCAAACAACCTCTAAACCTTCTATATCTGCTACCTCAATGACGTGCAAATGCTCAAGCCCATATCCTCTATCCCTCTATTTTCGACCACCTCCACATCCATTCCATGTTTGAGGTCCCTGAGGAGCACCATGAGGTCAGCATCCTCCAACACCATATAACCTCGGTGGAGCATGATCCCACTTATTCTTCTACTGGAATGGTCGAACTGGAAACTAATGTTGCTGAGGTGGGCACTGGACCTTCCCACTCCCACTGAACTGATCTCAAACTAGGAATTGGAATGTGATGATTTACATGGCCTCCACAAAAAAATATTCTTAGTCTTATGCCCATGGAGAATGGGCTAGGACAAGGAGTTCTGAACTATAACTACCAAGGCCTACATCCCACTGGTCAAAACATGGAAGGACCTAATTCTAGAGACCTGTTGTTGATTTCCTTCCCTTTGATGAACTCGGATGGCTCCCATATTATTGAACACCTCATTGAGAGTGAATCATATCCAATAAATCTATTTTATTATGAAAATATATATATGTAAATGGGGTAAATTGAGTAGAGAAATACTAAATAGAAGGTCAGAGTGCCTCTTCCATGTATCTCACCCATGACCCCTCATATGGAAAGAGATTCTGAGCAAAGTGTAGGAGGTCCATCAATGTGATCCCCAATTCCCCAACTGATATACTCCAGTACTAGAGGAATATTAAATCCCACCTCTTCTCATCCATCATCATCGAGGAATGTATCTCTTCCCAAAACCCCTTCTGAAATCCATCCCATGATACATTAGTCACCTTCTTCTCCCTGTGGTAAATATTCCACCACTGACACGTAGCTCCTCGCATCGAGATCACTACTCGAGGAACCCAGTACTCATTTGGAACATGAGTTATGATAAAGGTGTTTGTTATATCTTCATGCGAGCCCTCCATCTCTATTTCTAAAATTATTCCTTCATAATTCCCTAGGGTCCTTCATTGGAAATCATGAAGGGTATTTTTCCACAAGTCATCTTCCTCACCTTGATCATCCCTTTGCTAATCTACTAATTCATCCTTTTAGCACTCAACTTCTCATAGAAAACTTGGGTTATGTCCGGGTTACAAATATGAAATGTTAAAAAAGGAACACCTGAGCCCAGGTAGAATAAATTTATCTTTTATGATTTATTTTAAATATTTATTTTAATTAAATTCCCAAAACAACAATGATAAATAAGAACACAAGTTATTATGATCCATATACCATTCCTAGGGTCTCTACCTGACAATTTTTTTCCTCAATTGGTATTTCAGTATATCTAAAGTCTTTACATTGGATCATATGGGGCCCTAAAATTAATGTTACTTGCTAGTATTCCTTGGATTGTGTCATGCACAATGATCACCTAACACAATTTCCCTACCATCCCATGAAGTACTCACTTTGCCAAACTCCAGTCACTATTCTACCTCTGAACCATCAATCATTGATACGATTATGTCATGACTCACCTTTTTTATGATGAGGGAGGAGATAGCAAAGTGCCACTCCCTTACATCATCAAGATGATGAAGAGATGATTACCCTGAGTCTTGCCCTCAATAGGACTCAATGTGGCTACTAAAACCATAGGTATGTAATCTCAAAAAAAGGAGGTCATTACCATTTTCAATGAAAATACAATCAGGAGATAAGACAGTAAAATCCAAAACAATGCCCACATTTTTATAATGGAAACCAAAATCCAACCCATGCATGATTTAAATGTAAACAGTGACAAAATTAAAACCCAATAAAAAAATAATGTACCAAAATAAATAGAATAAAAAGCATCAAAACAACTTTGCAGACACCTGAGATAGGAAAGTCCAACATAGTCCTCAAAGTCCACATGGAAACATGAATATAGTTTTAAAACGTAGGGTGAGTATACAAGTATACTAGCTAGGAAAACTAAATCCACCCATGTACATGTTGGTGAAAATACTAAATCCCCTATGATAGAATAATGGAACCTCAATGAACCTACCATGGATTACTAACTGGACCATCCTCGCCATGTCACAATCACTAAAATAACAAAAGTCATGTAATTTGGTAGTATAAGAACATCGACATTTGGACACCTCGCACTGCATTCCCAGTGGTTAGATAGTTATTTCTAATGGATAACATGTTTACACTACTTGTCTTAAAAAATGTAGTCATACTTCCATAACATGCCTGCAAAATCTTGGGCATCAACCCAAAAACAAAATCCCTCCCGCAGACACCTAGGCCACAATCACGCCACACATCCCACCCGCAGACACGTGGGCTATAATCACCATCCATCTCACCCAAAAATATGTGGTCCTCATCCTAAAGATACTGTGGAAAAAAATCTTGGCCTCTGAACACCTAGGCCTCTCACCCACTCCACAACCTTCCAAAATGATTTTCGCTATAGTAAACATCATTCCATTACAGCCTACCCCGATACACGCGAGCAGTAAAAACCTGAAATAGGGTGTGAGGAAGAAAGTCAGTAAGCATCCATCCACCCTCCCCCCAGGATGCTAGGAAGGATACCATCCCTCATTAAATGGGGATGCTTGGAACATGGTTCACAACAAGGGTGTGGTGTTTATAAATATCATAAGAAACTAAAATTTATGCATATAGGTAAGAAAACACTAAACCCAACCTATATGTTTCATGAAAACAAAAATCTCACATAGAACCATATCTATTGCTACCCCTATATTCACAACCATAGAAATAGACACAATAAAACACTAGTCTAACCCTTTTTTATTTTCACAGATTCAATTCATTAATTATGGGGTTCAGTTTAATTTATTCCTGCACTACCTGGGGAAACTAACAATCACAACATATGCAACAGTTTCAAGAAGGCTAAATGGCACTAAAAACTACCAAGGGAAACAAGGATGTAGGGACCAAGGTGATGAAATCCATTTCAACACCCAATCACAAAAAACAGATAACAACCATCATACAGTCCCACACCACACCCACTTTAACAACGTTAAATTTTCATTCTTTATTGTTATCCCACTAAAACATGCCCTTGCAACCAAACCTAGTAGACCCACAAAAATACAACACCTCACCTTGAACACCTATAAAGATGAATTCACAACACAACTGAATCCTTTATACTTGATTACCAATGACTTCCCATAAGAAGTTCCACTACCCAAAATGTTCTATGGACACAACATAAACCAAAGGCAGTCCAACATCCTACATATATTATCTATTCCCCATTAAATAAATCTCTCAATATGATATTCTGTCACACCTCATGTACCACCCCAAACACAAATCCCACAAAAAAACACCACCAAACAGTAGCCCCACAACACAAACATAATCATCCCCATTCAATGGACCAACCCCTTTGTCTATCCCCCATACCCATAACAAGGTTATCAATAGTAACTTCACACAACAACCAAAAACTAAAAAACCCAAAAAAACATAGCATACAACCCCACCATTAATACAAGCATAACATGATTTTTCAATAGGGGTTCTTTAATTCCACTTAAAAAAATTGGGGTGAGCGTAGAACAAGTTTGACCTTAGGGTGTCCATTTGTTTAACCATATATATTTGATTAATCAAATTTAATCTTACCACTATTTAACAAAAAATCAGGAAAAAAAACATAAAATCTGTCCTGATCAATGAAAAACCCCCAACCCCAATGAAATTCCAAAGGCTTATAGCCACAAAAAAACTTTAAAAAGAAACAAAGATAAAAGATAAAAATGATCTATATTGACCATCTCCAGTTACATAACCATTATATTTTAATCATCAGTTCCAAAACATTATTTACTACTTCTTTAAGTAAATTATTCACCCTTTATTCACAAAGAATCATTATTAAACCCACCCCACATGATACAAAAATAAATAGAGACAGAAGAATCCATACCTGAAACAACATGCGTGAAAATATCCTCTATGAACCAAATCATAGGGTCATGTCAGCATTTGAAAAAATCCAAGGAAAACTCTAAGGATGTTTTTATATATATTATACAACATGGTACTACATGGGATGGGAAGTCTATAGTCACACCAATAGAAAATAGAATAGAGGTCCTCGTATTTTAAAAAAATCTAGATCCTAGATCAACAGAAGGAAACCGTTCTAAATGATATTAACACGGGATCCTGGTTAAGATCACATGGATTGAATATCTCAAAGTATCTTAAGTGTTATGATATTATTGATGTACTTAATATCCATTTTTACTCCCTTAAAAACACCTAAACAAGTCATTGAACTTAGTTTATGTCAAAGAAAATGTAAGAGGCATGAGACAGGAAAAGATCCGAAAACTGGAAATTTAGAAAAGGGTGAGAAACCATTTCAGTGTGAGAACATCATAGTGCCACCATTATGGTTCCACTGTTATAGTTCCACTGGTATGTAACCACAATTATTTCCCCACTATTTTGGTTCCACCATTTTAGTGTGCCACTATTTTAGTGCCACCATTTAGGTGGTCCACCGTTATGGTGTAACAGTTTCAATGTGCCACTATTATGGTGACATCGTTTCAGTGTGCCAACATCATGGTGTCACTATCTCAGTGTGCCACTGTCAAGGTTCCATCGTTTCATTGAAACCATTTGGTCAAACTAGATATTTTACAAAATCCCAAAAGAAACCATTGTGGCCCCTGATAACAAGACAATTTCATGATTTTCTCAAAGGAAGGTCCTAGAAAATCTATGTCTTTACATCCCTATTCATTAATTACATTCGGTGATATACTTTTCTAAAACATATATTCAAGAATTTCAAATGTGTCCTGTAATACCATATTCAATTGTTTTAGATCGACATTATAGGGTTAAAACTCATTTCTGGTTATCCTTATAGTACTCCCTTATGAATTAGATTACCGTGCGTATATTGTATCATTATTAGACTGATAGAAAAATCTCATAAAATAATTACAAAATAGGAATAAATTATAATCTATTATTTAACATTTTTTTCTCATCGGTGGGGAATATTTAATTATTGGAGTTCAAATATAAAAAAATTAAAAATAAATTGATACATATTGCTCTATTTGAAGAATTGTATTGGAATTATTGTTGTTCCCAAAACTGTTAGGTGGAAATAGAGGAGATTTTATGGGTTGTACTGAACCAAATACATGTGATAATGGAGAATAATAAACTCATCATGAAATGGTTAGATATGGTACTATGTCATCAGAAATATTATGTGGATCATCACTAATGGTTATTATCTTTTGATGTGAGTGATAATGTGTTAATGATAATATTTATAAGGATTGGGAATAATTTTTATTGAATGTAGGGAAATTTAATTCTGTGAAAAAAAATCTCTTCTGGGATACTTGAATGGGATAAGGAGGTGGAATATCATTATAATTTTCTACCATGGTTCACTGTAGTGAATAATATATCTCATGCGCCTTCATTAAAAGAGTACCATCATAATCTAGACCAAGTGATTCGATGAGATCATTATGACCTAGATCTGGATGAACATTTGTTCTTATTATTATAAGTATTTTTTATGGGAAAGAGCATGAATTTCATGTGTAAATCAAAAGTCTTGTGGGGATTTTTTTGGAAACATAGTCAGATTCATGATGAAATGTGGGAATAGGAAATATAAAGAGTCGATTAATGGATCAAACACTATCTATGAAATTGTGTTTTCTACTTTTTAAAGATGTTAATGGAAATTTTGGAGAGAATGTAGCACCCCATGTTTCATGCATGTAACCCATTAATTCTTTACTTTAATAATGTAAAGTGTTTGGGTGAAGTTTGTGTGGTTTTGAAGGAATTTTTTAATTTTTTGGCGGATTTTATACAGGTGTATAATTTTATAATAGTTAGAAAATACTATAAAACTCGTCTGTAAAACCATAAAAAGGGAGGCAGTCATCTCTGGGTAGGTGGGCAGTTTGGAAAAACTGTGTGTCCACCTATGTGAAACCCTGAATTTTGTGGGAGAGGCATTTTAATAGTTAGCTCACAGGTTTCCTAACCATGTATGGAAAAAATTGATCTCCAAGTTGAGGACATCATTAATATATTTCATTTAAACCTCCCTTATTCTCCATTAGTTTACCAAAACTCATTTTTAACTCATCCAAATTTCTATGGAGACCTTTATTCTTGACCCGGGAGTGATCTGTTTGCAAATATTGGTGCATTAAAGTATGAATTTCTTGGTAATTCTCCATTATTAGTCATTTTTCATATATCTCATATTATTCCATATAATGGATTCATATATCTTGTTTATATGAGACATATCAATGATATTTGATTTAAAAATTTATAGTATTTGGATTTATTGATATTAGGGGATGAAATATAAGGTTTCTTTTTGTATTTTCAACCCAGATATTTTTGTTGAATTTTTTCCATTATTTATTTTTACACTAGTTTATGAGGTATGTGGATTCACTCTTGACAACTCATTCTAAAATGATAAGGCTATAATTATACTTCCATAAATTTATTTTATTTTATAGTGATTTTTTTGTTTAAATCATTGTAGAAAAATTCATTTATTATGGATTGTGAAATTGTGGAATTATTTTACAGTGTGTGTTGTTGAATGTCATTAAAATGAGGATTTGTGACTTGTTGTTTGGTTTGATTTTTTTGAAATGGATTTTTTGGGATAGTTTTCAATAAAAATATTGTTTTATTAAAATTGTATGGCACCACAATGTTTTTCATCATTTTGTTTCAGTTTGATGACATTTGTTTACATTAATTGAGGCGACTCCATGTAAGGGGTTTGTTCCATTGGGGCACTTGTATATGGATACCTTATAAGAAATTGGACGATAAATGAGAACCCACTCATGAGTATATAAATATAGCCTATGAATGTTTGATTAGTTTTATGGATATGTGTAAAAAAGTGGTAATTGCAAATAAATTTTGAGAATCATTTGAAAGATTTGATTGATTTCATTCATATGAGATGGTTTTTGTGTAAAAAGGTTTGTCAAAAAATTGATTAGATTTGATGTAAAATTTCTATCTTGTATTACATAAATTATTTTATATGAATTTTCTAATATGATATATCCTAGTGGAATTGGTAGGGATTTCATTTGGGGGAAACCAATTTAGATTATGTACTCACCAACTACTTTAGATCATTGGTTCTTTTACAGTTATTTTTAATTAGGAAACACATAAAGGGAAGGTATTTAATTTATTTAGCAACCCCATGTGACAATTTTGGAATTGATTTGTGGGGTTGGATAATAGAACATGTTGGGATATATGTATTACTTATTTGGATACATTGAGTTTTTTAGGATTGTCTCCTCATTTTTTACTCTGATATAGTTTGATTTTGGTGTATTTTGTAATATTTTTCAGAATAATTTTAAATGTGGTATTATTACATTTTTATCACGTGTCTTATTATTTTAGTCTTGGTTATAATGGTTTGTTTGGTTTATGATTAAAATTGGTAATTTCCCAAAATTTTATTGAAGACCATGGATTTTTTTCTATCAATTTTTCATTCATGGGGATTATAGATTAGGACATGTATAATTTCATTATCATCATAAAACAATGTGGAGGGGTAGGATGTTAATAAATGATCACTATAGTTGAGAATAAAAATTAATCATGACTAGAAAACATGACCGGTGGTTATTAAGGGTACATGATGTGGTACAATATAGTATTAGATCAGACAATATCATGGAGGAAGATCGAAGAATTATCTTAAAATGGATCAAACCATGAAAAAATTCAAGCTTTTATGTAAGTGTAGGGAGTAGGTGAAGTATTATAGTAGGATCTAGAAGAAAATAGAGTTTCTCAGTTGGAGTCGGAGAAATAAGTATTTTTATTTTAGAAGATATAAAATGGAGTCACTTGCTCTGAACTAGAGCCATTGTAATCACATTGGTATAATCTAAAATTATTGTATAGAATTCATGATGGGGGGGTACATGCAATAGAGTGAGTATTTATGCTAAACCTTTTAAGTACAATTTTTTTTATCATTAATGACTTATTACATCCCATGAGGTTAGTTTGATAGTTAATGTTTTATGGATATAGAACCATAACAAGTTTAAAATGTTAAAATTAAATGAAAAATATTTCATTAAAAAAACTTATTCACCAATCAAATATTGGTTTTTAATCTTTCTTGGGGATCAAAAAGTAGTATTATAGCATAAGTGCCCTCTAAAGATCAAATAGAGTCTTTAAGAATTGATGATTTTTAGAAATGAGTGAGAAAATTTTGATGGAGTTTTCTTCCATGTATTAGTATAATAGAATGAAGATAAACGAAAATAGGTTGAGAAATTTTTTTACTATTAATAGGGAGACACTATAAATTAAAGGTAATATAATAGGTATACCACGATATATTTCACTAAATTGTAAATCTTTTGATAATTCTTAACCATGATATGATGATGATGTATCAAATTGTTTGATGCAGTATTTACTCAAAGAAAATATGAATTATATCCCTAGGGAAGTGGTAAACCATATTATAGAATAAATCTAAGGTTTTAAATAAGAAAAATAATATCTATAAGAAGAATATGATCCCATGGGAAGTTCATTTCATAAATGTTTTGGTAATTCCATCACTCGTACAAAACATGTAAAATAAATAGAATAAAAAATATATCTATGAACTAAATGATACTCTAAAACTAATGAAAAATATAAATTAAGTTATTATGATAAATAATTATATTATGTTGTGTTTCTATAATAATTGCATGTTACTGAAAAACTTCTCAATATTTCTTGGGTTTTCAATGATTCATAACTAGAGGAAAAAATATAATAGGGTAAAGAACTGTGAAATTTATTTTAACGATTCATAAAATATACATGAAAAATAAATGAAGAATTCAAATGGGAAATGGAATGGTGATATGAGAATATTTAATGATGAGAATATCTAGATGAACATGATGTTCATAGAGCTTGTGAAAAGATTAACCAATGATGAATCAATAGAAGTTGGAACATCCCATATTGTTGTAGAAAGAGATATTGTAACACAAGTGTGCTCAAATATTCATGAGTCCAAGAAGAGTATGATATTAGTCTCTAACAAAATGGCTACACCTATCCAGATTAAGGGAGATCATAACACAAAAACAATTTCAGGTTATTATAATGTTTCTTAATCTAGTAAATTTTTTAAATAATTCTATAGGAATGTATGGATGGTAAAGAATCATTGAAATCCACTATATCAATATAGGATGTAAAAATAAATATGAGGAACTATTCCCCAAGAATTTTCTTAAACTATTATGATTTCAATCAGAATAAAAAAGTTTCCCAATATTTTAAATCGAAAAAAATAACCTCAATAGAAATGAAGATGGATTTTAGGATATCATTTATTTATTTTTTGATGTTTTTAATAATGATAAGGAATGATGGTGTAACATGTAAATTCACAAGAATATCATTATTCATGAAATTAATGGGGAAATCAGATTAAAATATAAGAATTAAACCATACAAGAGAATTCGATAGAATGAAAAAGGTAACAATTCATACATGGGAGTTGAGCAAAATAACATTACTATTAAACCAAAAGTCACCATGAATAACAATATGATATCCATCATATATCAAAATGATATTGAAATTTAAATCTATGTGGAAATTGCAATAAAACTATTCATATTTTTAATGAAATTCTCATGATTTTATAGATTATTTAGAGAAATAATGAATGTTAAAATAATCACAATAAAAAGCTAGTGCTAAAGGGAAAAAATTAATATTTCTACATGAAGAGGAAAATTTTCATGAGTGGCTATCCAAAAATGAAAACTCACATATTGAAGATTCTTTTTTTGAGATATGAAAGAATAATGGGAATACTGAAATATGATGTTTTACCACGTTTCCAATAAAAAATATAATCAATAAAGATAAATAATATTACCTAATGATATGTATAAGATTTTATATATAATAAAAGAAGAAATTTTTCACAAAATTATATAATAGGAGTGATGAGATCAATGTTACCATAATATATATTTGATGTGGAAACAAAAAGACTAAAGATAGTGGAGAAACTTGGTTGAAAAGGAATCCCAAAATTCTCATTCACAATTAGAAAAAACTATTGTTCCTAATTAATACCATATATATGAAAGAATTTTTAATAACATGAATGGAATTGAATTAGATGGTTTCATCCATTGAGGGGGAGCATCAGATTGATAAATGTTCAAAATATTCACTACATAGGGAATATGGAACTTTAAAATACCATTATGAAAATGAAAAAAAAATATATAAACCAATCAAAAATTAATAAATTATTAGTAATTTTATTATACACATCAATTTTGGGTGAGTTATTGGTTGATGAGAAAATGAGTTAATGGGGTATTTTTATCATAACACTTGATCTTATTGTTGTATTTGTTGTTTTCTATGTAAGATTTTTCATGAAATTGATAAATATAATAATTCCAAACTCCTTGGTACAAAATTAAATCTTTATAAGCATGATTAAATATAAATGGTTGGTTATGAATAGTATTGACACATTTCCATATAACTCATATTTTAGAAAATAATTTATCCCATGTATACTAAGAGTTTATAAACAAATGGATATTTTCTATAATAACCGTGTTAAATCATCTCTCTCATAGAGGAATTTGAGAAATAATCATCAATGAGTGGATAAAAAGTATTTAGAATAACCCCACTTTTCTTTTTTCATTATTATCTAATATGGTGTGAAATTTTTGAGAAAAAAATTAAATAATAAAATGTTTTCTAAATTAGAATTAACAAAAACATACGATGTGGGATATTGTTTTTCCCTGTGTTGAATTTGTTTTCAATGATATTTCATTATGTTTTTGGAATCTTTTTATGATGTGATGATTCATATATTCTTGTTATGGATTCATTTTATGGAATTATATGTCGCTCATGAATTTGTTTTTGTATAATAGTTTTTGAATTAAGCATAAAATTGAAAAAAACAAGTCTAAATGAGTTTTCACATTTTTTAAAACATTTAAAGAACATAAATGAAGTAAATTCATGAAAAATAATTCCTATTCATTTTTTTATAATGAATGATGACATAATTTCATGTAAATAAAAAATTTGAATATATATTGCTTGATTAATTCATGAAAAATATAATAGGATGAGTAAATATATGTGAATATAGCTTTGAATTTTATTTATGAATATATATATTCAATGTAATTTTTTTTAGGATTGTTACATAAAAATAATATAACCCCTAAAACCCATGAACACCCCCTACTGAGGGAACAAGAATGATCCATGGGGCCAATCGTACCCAGGTGAGAGCATCCATTAAAAATTGCAATGGCAGTCAGGGTTGGTGTAGGAGTTCTCCTTAAAGGAGGAAACACATCCATGTGGGATGGAATGGTGGGAGGAGCATTAGTACGAGGTGGTACTGATAGGGGGAATAAATTTATAAATGGTTCATAACACCATCATAATGATTAATCACTTCCCGTTAATATTAAGGATATTATGTTAGATTAAGAAATCCTCCATAATGGTCCTCTATAACATTAAATTTAAAACATAACTATTGTCTCTTGATCATTTGATCTCATTAGCCGAATAAATAGGGGGTTTCTTCTCCATCCACTAATTACTTGTGGATATCTTGTATACTAGTCTTTAACAAGAATTCACCATTCATAAAACTAACACTACCATGATCATTCCATGATTTAGTTAAAGAGATGATAATGGTGTTCGATTTTCATGAGATCAATCAATAAATCACATCATTCATGAATTGGATAAATCAAATAAAGACCATATTTATGTATATAAAATGATGTTCTATGTCATTTTAATATCATTTTTTAAATCATTAGGATAATGAAATCACATTTCATGCATGTTAGTCAACTTGAGCATTAATAATTCCATCTTATTCAGTATTCAATTGAATATATCTAGAATGACTCATGATCAATAATAGAGTTGTGACATGGTTGTTTTTTTAGATTCTAATTGAGTCAGGGATGTGACATACAAAGAGGATCTATGAATTGAATGTGATTATGATCCTTGATTATAAAAGGAGAGAGACCAAACTAAGGTGTAGTTACTGAGAATTTTATAGAATATTTCATTTCTATAGAAATAGATCACTAAGAATCTCTATAAGTTGAGAAGATTAATCCCTCCTCATGATAAGATTTATTTGAGTGAGAATATTATTTATAGAGCATTAAATTTTTCCAACATACTATTTGGATTCTTAGAAAAGGAATATGTTTACACAAAGCCTTCAAGTCATCCCTATATCAGGCCTCCCTAGGATTCATGAATATCTAATATTCATGAATGCTTCCTATTTTTCAAACAATATTGAGATTATTTCATGTTATTATATACTTATTTTTTGATTTAGGAAGAATAAAATCCACATATAAATTCCTGACACCCTTTAAGGGTATCATGGAAGGAGAAAAGTTGCAGTTCATAAAGAATAAGAACCTGTTATGCGAGAGGGATTTTTTATCATCATTAAAGATAAGGGGTCTTTTCAATCATAAAAATGTGTTTGAATTTACATTCATACTCATTTATTGATAAATAATATTATAATTGTGTGTGTGCATACATGTTGTGCATGAATAAATAGAATTTTGATAGTATATATGGTGTTTGTGAAAAAAATGATACAAAGGCAGTTCATTCACACATGATGAACAAGATAAGACCATGCACTATATAATACATGCATTATTGATCATAATTAATTAATATATTCCAAAATAGTATTTTAGAAAAGTAATAGTATAACTAGAGATAAAATAGTCAATAATAGTATATCAAATAATATGGAAAAACAAAATTAGTGAATGTATTTTGGATGCAAATAATTCCATCCATGAAGTGTGATTGAACTAAGAAATCAATATGGACGATGTTTTATATTATTAAAATTATTATTATTGTATAAAATAATCGTGTCAAATTTGTTTGAACATATTTCACACATACATGTGAGTTCATTACATTAGAAATATGGAACAATCCTCCTTATCATAGTTAAACTGGGCAAGATTATCATTACAGGTGATCTGAATAATTGAGATCGACTAAAACACTCCAGTTTGGGATCTATAGAGGATATAATGTTGTAAATTTGAAATTATATCCTTCGTGTGCATAGAATAATATCATAAAATTATACTACATTTGATCAATCCATTAAAATAGGTGAATCCTTCCGGTCCATTCTTGGAGAAGGCAAATTCTTCGTATATGATCCAGAAGAAAATGGAGTCACTCTGTTGAATTTAGTGAAAAAATCCTTTTGGCTAGATCGAAATGAAAATTAAATCTCTTGTTTTGAGATGGATTCATTTTAGTCACTTGTGGAGATAGTAAAATTATAATTCATAATCAATGATTGAGGGGATAACCTACATGGGAAGGAGTGGGTCTTTATTCCGAACCATATAAATAATGTGTGATTATATATCAGATATTATTAATGCGCAAGAGTAATGTTTGATAGATAATATTGAGTGTATCGAGAACATAAACAAGTTAATTATTTTTAATTTAAAATAAATTAATTTGTAAAAAGAAAAAAAGAATTATCCACACCACTCTTAGTGGTCAATATAGCTTTGGGATCAACAATTACAAATGTTGTTCCTTCTAAATTAGATAAACACTTATTTCCTGGAAAATATAAAATTATCATCAGAAATAGTGTCACCATATGAATGAGGTTTATGGTGATATAGAAAAGAATTATGATTAGCCTCATTCATTACCAGACATTTTGTATGGGTTATGGATTGTCATTCTCTAATTATATTATCAGTAGGATTTTTGTTTTACTGATTTTAATATGTTTGTAATATAGAGGATGGATAAATTAGTGAACCTTTATTGACATTTAGAAATTTGTGTTAGGTAGTTTCAAACATGATTTTCCAACATCATTATCACATTATAGATGTGATTCATGAGTATTCTCAATGAATTTTATGTGAATTGACACATCCTTGGATTTCTTCACATAGTGAAATATATAAATAACTTAAAAGATATTTATTTTCAATTTTTTAATCTATTATTATATATATGGTAACACATCCATTTATTATCATTGGTAATATGGATAAATAATTTACAATAATAACTATAAAGAAGACAACAATTGAAATTTTACCAAATCCCAAGTTCATAAGTGAATTTTACTATGATAATACTTATAAAGAAATGGTTTTGTGTTAAGAAATTGGTATTCATTTCTACAACCAAAATTCTTTTATAATGGAAAAATTCATTTAGGGGATTCCTATAAAATCTAGTGAGCTTCCAATTTTACCTTTTGATAGAGCCATTTTTTACCCGATCGATGTGTGCAAAGGGAGTGGTGATAAAGTTGAAAATAACAACATCATCAAAGTATATTTTATGAAATTATACATTTTGGCTCCATATATGGGAAAATATATATTAAAATTTTCATTTTTAACATTCCTATAAATTTTTATTATGAATTTATTGGCCTCATTTTTCACAGTTATGATGAAAAACCTTGTAAATCATCAAATTCGTCCATAATTTTAAAAGGTGTATTTTCTTTATCTATTAATGGAAACTATAATCAGTTCAAAAAGGTCATGGTGGAGCGTTTTTAATTATTTATAACAGTATACATGGTTTTTTAATAAAAAATATTGTTTTTTTCCCACATTGGAATGGATCATAATAAGACTTATCCTTTAAATGAAATTTCAGTAAATAGAAAACTAGTCTGTTTCTATTGAGATTATAAGAGGGTTAATATTAATATGTCCTTGGTGCTGATTCCCACTCCATGAATTATTATCCTTTTCAGTTATTCAATTAAAATATTTATTCTCAACATATATTAAATCAATAATTTATTTATTTTTAAATCTAGATTTATTAAATATAAGAATTCCATTAGATTTTAAAATTTTAAGAAATCAGTTCATATACTCATTTTGATATTGTTATCACATAATTGAATAATAAATATAAAAATAAGGATTTAATCATTTAACAAATAAATCAAATTTAATTATTGTATAGTAGTATAACCCAATTGTATCTATGCCCATAATTTTTAATTTTGACACTCTTCCAATTGTGACATGTCCTCTATCAAGATCATTAAGGTAATTTAATTTTGAAGGATCACCACACATATTCTATCTAATTAGTTATCCATATAACGTGTATTTTGTTTGATAATAATATTTTTCTTTATATTGTAATGAAACTATATTATTTTTTACCCATATCATGTATCCAATTACGACTTCTAATAATGTATTTATAATCCATGTTTATTTGTAATTAATTTTTTCCATTTGATATATGACAAGAGAGATGAGTGATTTTCTTATTTACACATATATAACTTCTTTAGTCTAATTCATAATATAAATTATGATTTTTCATGGAATAAAAAAACATTTTTGAGAAATTGTAATGATAATTGTAGTATCATTGTATTTTTGGTGGAAACTATATTATCTATAAAAAAAGTAACCATATTGATTTTTAATCAATAATTTTGGGAACTAAAACTCATATATATAATATTCATCCCCATGGGTATCATTATAATTATGCATTTTAATATCATGATTTTGAAATCCTAATTTTTTCACATTTTTTTTGTTCTTTTGATAATAATAGAAACAATTTCTATTAAAATATAATTTTTTTACAAACAACATTTTTATGATTATTTTAATTATCTTGGAATCTTGAATGATGATAAATAAATAAATTTTTAGCCACATTTTTTATTTTTCTAAGATCTATATATCGTTATGATTATGTTGAATAAGTATAAGTGCAAGAATATGGATGACATGGAGAATGTGTAGTTTTAGAGAAAACCATAATTTCATCCTCAACATGTGTCATGAGATACATGGGAAATTAATTGAAATATTAATATGTTGAAAATGTGTCATTTATAGTTCCATATGTGTAGAACATTAGATCTAAAATAAAATTTCTCTAATTTTTCCATGTTTTCATTTTCAATATGTAATCAGGTTTTATGTCACCCTTCATATTACAACCAAATAATGTTTCTAAAAATTAATAATTTAATTTTTGAATTTTTCAGTGGATATTTATTTTTTAGTGTACTTTTACATTATATGAGTCAATATGGCGATTTAATCATCACTTCTAAATGATTCATCATTGTTTTACATGAAATTAATGTTTATATTAAACATTTTTTCCTCTATATCATCCATATGACTTTCCATCAAAATGAAGTATCATATCTCATGAGAAAACCACTTTGTTCATAAATTTACATGATTTTCATTTATTTATCTTCATGGATCATGAGTAATTAGTTTTTCAATTACATGGTAAAAATTTAATTATTTTCTTTAATAATATATTAATGGAATGAAAATATCCCATATTTTTTTCCTAATATAAT
Organism: Viscum album; assembly: GCA_963277665.1. Classification (NCBI taxonomy): domain Eukaryota; kingdom Viridiplantae; phylum Streptophyta; class Magnoliopsida; order Santalales; family Viscaceae; genus Viscum; species Viscum album. Next base: position 1,275,060,629 of record OY728146.1, read on the forward strand.
AATTAGTAAATCGGGCAATAATTTCAATGATAGATTCATTATTAATCATAGTGAAACTCCTAATGTCTTGAGTGATCATATATAAATATTTTTCATTTCATTTTAATGTTAATTTATGAGTTATATATGTAAGATTCAAAATTTCTTGAGCATTTTTTCATGTATAAATATAATTATATTAATTTGGACATAAATCAAAATTTTATGAATTCATACATTTACCATATAATTTAAAATAATAAATGTCTTCTGTGGTCAAATTATTAACATGTTCATCTGTTGTATTAAATCCATTTATAACAAAATTTTATATTTGATCTCTTGTATACCTAAGAAAACTACACATGCATGTTTTCTAATAACTACAATTACTTCCATCAAAAAAATTATGTTGAAATGAAGGATTGTATATTTGGTGAACCATGTGTATTTTGAAAATCCATTTAAAAAAAATATAATTTTATAACCCATGATTATTTTTAAATTACATAATTAACTTTTATTTTATATAAATCAATATAATGAATAAATTCAAAACTACTTTGATACAAAATATAAGTAATACATGAATAGATGGAAGGGGGTTGAATTAACCATTCTAATTGATAATGGTTAAATTTTCCATGTTGAAAACATTATTTATACATTATACAAGAGAGAATAACATAAATACAAGGTAAATTAACAACTATAAAAAAGTAGATAAGAACAAAAAAAATGGTTGATTTTAATGATTATTATTTTTTATAACAAAAACAATCAAATTATTTATAATTGACTAATATTTTGAAAAATAATGATCAATATAAAGATATAATGAATTAAAATTTCATAAATTTATTGATATATTATATTTGTCATATATTTTGAAAATAATACTAATATATACCCTAGACCTACCATCACAATCAATTAATGTTTTTTGTGTATTAGTACATTGGATTTATTTATAGATTGGATACAAATATAATACCATTATTTTTTAGTTATTTAATGAAATAACAATTAACATAAACACTCTAACTCTAATTGGAATGATATAAACCTCTATAATAATATTACCATGAAATTTTTTCCAATAATGTAATGGAAACCATTCTTTTTAATGGTTGTAGTAACTGAATTTATATGAATGAGAAAGAAGAAGTGATTTCTAAAAAGAAATAACTATTTATCATGCTCTAAATTTTATTAATGAATAAGAATAAATTTATCAGATAATTAGAATCATAAAATAGACATAAATTATATTAAATTTAGGTATACCAACTATAAGGACCTAAAATTTAATATATATTAATCTTTGAGACAATTTGGGAAATTGGGAGAACAAGAGTTGGATATTAGATGAGATTGTGAGTTGTTATATTTCTGAGACCATATATTTTCTCTACTTATGGTTTAATAAATATATTTTAATGTTATAGAATATATATGGGGTCATTAAGACCTATATTTATATATTTAATGAAAATTAACTACATTAAATTATAGTATCAAGATAGACTAGATTACACCACTAGTTAACCTATATCCTCTACTAGGTGGAATGTGGGATAACTATAACTCTATGGATTATACCTAATATCAATGGATGGGTGATGAACCATGAATAGATAGAATTTTATCACTTATAGATGAAATATTATCCATCTAATGGTGACTTCTAACCCATGATCCAATATATTGTAACAAATGGGGTGTTGTTGAATGAAGAACACCATAAGCGTGCCATCGACTGCCCATTGAAATATGACATTCTATATGATGCTACCTATTGTGATGTTCTTCACATATTTTATTCTACAAATCCTTCAAAATTGTTTTTATTTCATTAGTAATTATTATATGGATTCATTATAATACTAAAAAATTGTTCAAAAATTATTTTATGGGTTCTATCATGTTGTATTCAATACTCATTACACGTCAATTAATTGAAAAAGTTACACTCATTAAGAGTGATTGGGTTAACAATAGTAAGATAAAGGAGAATTGTAAAATATTTCTCAATGTAGTATGGTTATTCATTAATTAAATAACATACAAATCCTTTTATTTAATAATATTCGTGTGATATTATGGATGCGAATAATAATAAGCTGAAGGCTCAGAGATTATCGATTGGTTTATGAAAAGAAAATAATATACTAAAATTAATAAAAAAAATATTTTCATATATATAGAGGTGGTAGAGAAATAAATTAATGATTTAATTGATCTAAAAGTAATGTTGGTATTGGTTTTAATTAATTCTATTTCTAGTTTAACAATTAGTGGCTCACATGGGTATAAAATCAATTGGACTGTGATATTTATAAGAGGTGTTAGTAGTTATCAAAAGTGGGATGCCACCACAAAATATTTTGATGATGAAAGTGTTCATTTCACTTGAATACATTGTGGAATTATATGTGTGAATAATAATTTATATCTTATGCCTATAAAAAATTCAACTTACTATTTAATATATGTAATTTAAGGAGGATATATAAGGGAACTTCTTCCCCTCTTTATATATCATGTTTATCAAAACCAAATTGAATTATAGAATTATCATAATAATTAATCTCTATATGGTCCCATATAAATGGATATTGAGTGAAAAATATTCATATATTATAGGTTATTGTGGTTGAAGATGATATAGGCCTTTTGATAGTGATAGATATGATCTTTATGGAATTATTTATAGCAACTAATATGTTTGATTCTACTGCAAAATATTACTGAATATCTACCAATTTTGTTTTTCTTTTAAAATTTAAAATGTATATCAATTAATTAATTATAGATATGAAAATAACTATTGGGTTGAAAAATGATTATGGTATTCATTTCTTTATATATTCATTCTCAGTATCTGATGTTCAATTCGATTGGGATTTTCGGTTCTTGACATATATATCTTTAATGTTATCTCTGAGACGTATTGGTTCATTTTTCCTTGATCCTATACCAATTACTATCATTGGTGGGTTCTGTTTACATCAACTGATTGGATAATTTGTGTTTTTGGGTGAATGGTATCTTTTTTTTGTTGATAATGACATCCTGATATTGAATTATAGAATTCAATATCTTATATTGTAGATGATTTTGGTAATGAGTCCAATAATTTTTATTCTCATTTGGGGATCATTGGTTTTCATTAAGTATTACTGCAACACATATATTATTGTGCACCAGAAATGGAAGAATATTTCTGTATCAATATGGTATATGGAACAAAATCACCATATTTTTTATCATATAGTATATCATCAACTAAATTGAAAGAGATGATTTCTTAATTGGGTTATTTAGTGATGAATATTTCTACTAATAATATTTCAGCACATTCGATTCATTATATATTTTTTTATGAAAGAAGATGTAAAAACTATGTTTTTGTTAATTATTGTTATATTAATGGAGGCAGATTAACAATTCATCAACATTTACCTCTATTAATGACCTTTTTGATAAATTAAATGTTGTAAATGTTCTCTCAAATGTAATATTCTAATCTTGATATCATATGATTAGAGTTAAGGAGTCTGATATCATAAATACCAAATTCAGGATACGGTTTAACAAGTTTTAATATCATGTTATTATATTTTTCTAACTAAAACTCCTGTAATTTTAGTGTGTTTTATTAACTTGATATTATACCATTATCTATATAACAACATAAAATTATGTGCACTGTTTAAATTAATTTAATATTTTGGATATTAAATGTTACATGTTACACTGATTTATTCTTGATATAAAAAAATATTGACATTATCATAAATAATGTGAAACACAATGTTTTCTTTTAATTACATGCTTAACCGTGTTATGGTTGAGTGGAACATGACTCTATATTTATCATGTGGTTCATGCAACATATAGTTTAAATAAAATGTGATATTATATTAAAATATTAGTATATTAGGAATCACCAATACTAGTGAATCTATTTTATGAATAATATTAAATAAATTATTAAAATACTATATTTACACAAGTTAAAAATATTAATTCTTCAGTTAACAATGAATTAGAAATGTAAACATGCACCATTTTAAAAGTATAGAAAATTATTTTCTCGAAAATAATTTTTATGTGAACGAACGATTTTATCTAAATAAAATAAAATAAAAACGATTGGTGAATAATTATAATAAATATTTCTTATTTTATATACAATATATTTTTTTATTAATATAATCCTTTCCTAGAAAATAGATAGTAATCAATCTGATTTTACACTTACAAACTGCATTTTTTCTAAATAGAAAATTTTAAACATTAACACATTTATTTTAATAAATTTTTTCAAAAATGATGAAACTTATTCTAAATTATAACCTTAATATTTTAATTCATAATTCCAACATTATTTTAATATTATTTTTTTATTTTTTAGAAATGATACATTTTTTGATGTTTATTGAAAAAAAGAATGAATTTTAATTGAAAAATACCTTTTCATTTTACTTATTTATAAGTTAATATTTTATAGTATTTTTTAAATAAATGTTAGTTTAATTATAAATTAATTAATTTAATTTATCCCAATTGAATAAATTTTATTATTATTTTATATATAACAACATTTCAATCTCTGGAAAATTTTCCTTTTAAACACCCTCTTTATCATCATGGTTGTGAGATTATTTTTAAAATACATTTTCCACTTATTTAAATGTAATTTTAAAAAATGGATTCAATATTTTTAATCAGAATGATTATTGTTATATGAAAATTTATTCAGAAATTTTTTCCAAAATCTTTACTATGAAAAGTTACAATTATTTACCACGGTAAAGGTAAAAATTGGTATACTAGGGGTTGAACTAAAAAAATAAGTGATAAGAAGAAAAAAAATATTACTTTTTTTATTGAATTTTCTATAACATATAATTTTTAGGATCATGGATATTATAATTTTATCTTTTTCACATGAAGAAAAGTTGGTTGGAATTCATCAATTCAATAAAATTATAATTTTGGCACTTACCTAAATTATAGAAATACGCCAATTATTCTCTCTTATAGAAAACAAAAAAATATTTTATTTCTAATAATACTTGAATAATGATTTTCCTAACTAATACCCTGTTATACTATAATATTTATTTTTTTAATGAAATACATTCAATGAAGGATTTGGGGAAAACATAAAAAGGATACATTAATAAGATATAACGTTCAAAAACAATCATTTTTGTTTTATTTATCCCAACATATTATTTAACTTTTAATATACCATGATGATTTAATAATCATTGTATCTTCCACATACATAAAATATTTTATGTTAAGGTAATTACCTATAACCATCTCCACTTCTACAAAATGTGTTATGAATTCATCTTTTGTGTGTATGACAGACAACCACCTGGCAAATCGATGCCATTATTTATTCCATTACCTACTCTCATGGTCAAAAATAATGATGGGTTTATTGATTATATAATATATTTATGATATTATAAACCATTTAAAATTATTATATCACACATACCTTCTCTCATTCAATTTTTTTGGGAATACGATAATGCCGCTCGAGTGTATGTAAAAATACTACGTCGTGAAACAATGTGATTTGTTCATGATCTCATAGAAGGTAATAATAATGTGTTATATAAAAATATGTGATATATATGGTATATAAATTATTATTTAAAAACAATTTATCAGTTAACATTTTTTGTTTTAATATAATATGAAAATATAAACAACATTCATGGAAATGTACGACCTATAGTCTCAATAGATAATACTTTTAATTTTACATCAGTATGTTTTATAGATAAATATAAATAAATTTATAGTATATATATATATATGATAATAATATAATTTATAAATATTTTAAATTATTAAACCATGAAAAATTTATTAAGAATAAATTTATAAAAAATAAAAACATATACGGAATATGAAGTGATTATTTAAAAAAATGTAACTATAACATGTAATTGATAATAAATGGGTAAAAAGGGTAATAAGAAAAATAATATGGTATGATAAATATGTATTTTTTTCATTAATATATGTATAATAAAATTATATTTATAATACAAGATTATTGAATGTGTACAATGGAGATCAATACAAAAGGTATAGGATTTCTAGTGTCTCTTTTATTTATGGGAGACATATGTTAATTCATCAGTCATTAATTTGTGTATTATATATACATAAACATTGAAATTTTTTATAATTAATATAATTATTCTCATGATATTTAACATTTCATTTGATGTCATTATTTATTGTAGATTATTATCCAAAACATCAATATAGTTGTAAGGGGTTATTGTCTCACTTTTCACTAATATAGCGCACATTACAGATTTACCATCCATTTATTTTTGTGTTTTATATATTGAACAAAAATTTATTTAATGATGATTCAATTTAAAATTTTTCTTATTTACATATACATTTTTTATCTTTATTTTAGAGGGTTTACGGTACAAATGTTAACAAATTGATAAGTTATTTTTTCTCAATTTTCCTTCTTAGGGGTATTAGTTGTGTTATTAATCTATATTATTCCATGTTTATTATATAATTCACCATTATGAAGTTATATCATTAATGTCCTTAATTTAATTATATTTTATGATATATTTAATAATATTATTTCTTAGGGATTACAATTCAATGTTACCAATGTGGTAATACTTTTAGTATAAAATATCATCATTTGTAGGGATTGTTTAGGATCGTTAATTAAATAAAAAACATTTTATTTTTCCCTTAAGAAAATCATGAATTTTCATATCCATTGGTTGTGTCATGAAAATAACTTTTCCTATTATTTGTTCTTCCATTCTGTAGTTAGGGTTTAGATGATTTTATTTATGAAAAATCATCATTTTTTTATAAAACTATTTCACATCAAAATATATCATTTAAAAATAAAATTAGAAAATGTTTGTAGAATAAAAAAGGATACATTATTCCTAAAAGGTTTTAACTGATTTTATTAGATACCATTGTAATCATTAAATATTATTTTCATTGAAATTGATTTTCTAAAATGGTTTATGTTATAATTAACTGATTTTCAAAGAGAGACATTTTCCTCAAAAATTTTATAAATAATTTTTCAAATTTATATTCTATATAAGATTAGATCTGTTTTTACCTATAATTTACTAGGGATTGGAATTAATGATACCATTATTAATCATTATCTATGTTTTTCATTTTGTGGAGATGCTTATGTATCATCTTTCTATTACATGGTTTAAAGCATGATAATAATTTTTTTGAATCCTTGTTCTATTTTCAATGTGTATGCATTTATGAACTGATGAAATGATTATAAAAAATATATATATTTCATATGTTTTTATATGATAAAAATTTTGCGTAAACCATTTCATTTCATGTATTATAATATGATGGATGGTTTATGATCATCTAGAAATAATATGCATGATTTTTATTATATCATGTTTGGGACCAATATATCGATCCAATGTTGTAGGTATTGAAATATTCTATATGATAATATAGTGTACACATGTAGTTACACCAATATATAAATTGAGGGTACATAATTAGAAATATGAACGAACAAATATGGTATATGAGAGGTCATTTCAAGATCAAAATAGATTATAAGTGAGGTTATCCTAATCCTAAAGTAGATATATGGGTGGTTAACAGAAGCTTAAGAGGACATGATTTCCTTTGAGGGTATCCATGATAAATTATTTTCTATAAATATGTGTATAAATCAATTCCATGTATTATACCTATTTTATGATATCTTGGATCATGTTCAATGATTTTAATATGATTACGGTCTTAAAATATTCCACCAATTATGCCATATCAAAAAATTATAATCATTAATATATAGGGAATGTTTTTAAAAGTCATTATCATGTTCTCACACACTTAGTTTCTTGTTGGGATTACCTATCTCCCTTAATTACCCATAATGATCATATAATCTCTCCCATTCTTATATTCCATTTCATCAGATTGTGAAGAAATGTTTATGTATTGTATGATCAAGAAGAGTAATGAAGAATATTATATTTATATAAAACATTGAATACCTTTCAACCAATTATAATATATTTTTCCTATTCTCTACTGAGCATGAAATATTATGGTCCTCATGCATGATTTTGTTTAATGAATTGAATATTCAACTAAAAATACTTAATATCTAAATATGAAATTTTTTGGTCACTATATTTTTTATTATATGAAAGGTTTAGATAAAAATTAATATAATGATAGTAAATAATAATTGAAACTCTTAAGGTTATATATATTTATATATCTATGGATGTCTATAAGGATAAGTCAAAGGAAGATTCGTCATATAGAAAAATATTCTATAATTATGGTGAGGGAAATAGAATGTGGGATCAACATAATTACATACCTTTTTTATTAACATATGTGGATGTATCTTAAGAAAATTTTTACATTAGGATGATAACTTCTGACCTGGAACATTAACATGGGATCAATCATTACCTGGTGCATGATGAGAAGCCTCAATGCCCACCTGGTTTGAAACTCCTAAGGGATATGCTTTGAAAATTTATAAACTCAATTAAAACAATCAAGAAGGATTAAAATATATATTGATCAAGGAAAACCTAGGTTAATTAGATGGTGTAATATATTTAATATTATTTCTCATCACATAGACATTCATTATGTTATTTTTCATTATATCATTCCGTCCAATAATTAATAATGTTTCTAATACTATTCATTCTTGATTTAGTAATTGGATAAAACATGAAGGAACCATATTAATGATGAATGATATGGATAATTCTGTGATTCTAATACTAAACAAAAAAATGTTATGGGAGTTAGGATGATAAATATTATTTCTATGATGAAAAAATTGTCTCAAATTTTTAATCATGTTAAAATTATAAATTATAAAATGGGGGAAAATTATGTTGAAACCATCATAAGGTAATTCCCACCTAAATTTAGTGTTTTTACTGATCCACTAGACACTGATTAGTGTATATGTATCACAAAAAAGATATTTTCCTTTTTCTAGTGTTCAGAACATAAACACATCGGTTTTATTGACATTAATTAAGAATTTGAACCAAATAAATGGTTTAACCATATTAAGAATAAGAGTTTAGAGGAATTAATTAAATCCATGTAATTCAATGAGTTTAATAAGATATTTTTAATTATGTACTTCTGCCATATTATGTGAAAATAGGATGGAGAAGGGACTTTTTTATCTCAAGTAGAAGGATGCTGAATCTATTTGTACCTATAAAGATAATATTACAAGTCATTCATGGAATGGTTATTGTTTAATTTTATATACAATATGAATAATTTATTAGTTATTTGTTGTATTAATACAAATTCTTCATTTTTATTTCAATATAATATAATTTAAAATCTATGTAGATGTCATTCCATGTGCAATGAATGTTGACATATAAATTACATATTTTGACCATTACCATGGTTTTGATAATAAATGTAAGATATAGATTCCTGATAACTAAAATAAATCATGTGGTGTAATAAAGGTGATTAAAAAATAATCAAAACTTTCACTCACCTCAATTATAAAAGACCACAAATTATCATATCGTCTTGAAAAATTAAATCACCTTTTTAGATGATGCATACACAAATAAATTCCTAACTCCCTCTCTCATACTCTAATCCTTTTTTAATTTGAAATCTAAATTAGGAAGGCTTTTATGAAAAAATAATAAGTATTCCTAAAGGATAGGTAATGTTTACAAATGAACATTTGTTTTTTATTTATACTTATACCTCATTAAATTAAAAATATTACATAATGAATTAATAAATTCAGTGTCGTATATATAATGAGCTATTTATATATTAATTTCATGACCTGCAACAATCTACACATCCATAAAATAGGTTACAAAATCATTGTTCGTCTGTTTAGAGGACTAATGCCTCACGAAATGGTGTTATTAATTTTTTTAATAACACCTCTCACCATTATTAATAATTATGAATTTATTTTTCATATATGTTATTCAGATAAGAATGATGTTTTATAAAGTATTATATCACACATACCTTAATATATTCCATTTTGCGTGAATACAAAAATAGTTCCCATGTGTACAATAGAGAACGGTCTCTCAAAAGTGATGTGATTCGTTGAAGCTTTATATGGAATGTAATATGGATTATTTCAATATTATATGGGTTATATTTGAAAAATTATACCATAAGGATACTAAATCACATAACATTATTTATTTCAATAAAAATTGTAATTGAGAAAACATTCATGTATATGTACAACCTACCAACTTCATGAATTCTATATTTCAATTTTCATCAATAAAATTTATATATTATTCTAAATATAATTATATAGAAAATTTATATGATATTTATATCATTTTTAAAATATTGGTGATTATGAAATCAAAACTAAAGTAAGAGTACCAAAAAAAATTACAATCAAATCACATATAAAAAACAATTAACAAATTATCTGAATCATAACATTAACATGGAATTGTTAATAAATGGGTAACAATAATTCAAAATAAAACCATATATTGTATGATATAAATGAATATTTTTTCATTAATATATGTAATATGTCATAATAATAATTAAAAATGAGGTTTAAATGTCTACAAAATATTTAATACTCAGTGGATGAGATTTCTAGATTCTCTTTTATTTAATAGATACATATGAAAATTCCACACCCCTTTTTTTGTGTGGTGAATATACTATAAAATTGGCATGTTATAACATTGAAATAATTATTTTCATTTAATTTAATATTTCACTGGTTGTTATTCATTATTGGGTCTTATGATTCAAATGATTACTAAAGTGGAAATGGATTATCACCTAACATTTTATTTCTAGGAGAGACTTGTCATATTCCACACATATTTCATTTTTGTGGTTTGTATACTTCCCATGAATATAATTTAATATAATTCAACATATAATTATGAGTATTTAAATATAAATGTTATGAACTCTATTTCCATGTGTTTGAGTTTCAAAAGTTAACAAATCGATTAATGATTTTCGTCTACAATTTTCTTCATTGGGACATATGTTTTTTATGAACCAATTATCTTATATGAGTTGTATATTCTCCCCATTTTCTATGCTATGTCATTAATATCATTATTATAAATATATTTTAATATAAAATCAATTTTATTATTCCATTGTGATTATGATTCAAATTTACCATTGTGGTAGGTTTTTTATGTTAAAATTCAATTATTTATAAGGGTTTTCTATGATTATTCATAAAATGAGAAAATAATTTTATCTATATCTCACTATTATCATGAACATTATTTTCTTCTAGTTATGTTATAGAAATACATGGTTTTCCCATTATTTTCTAGTGTTTATGTAATCAGTGGATCAAAATAATGTTTTCATTGAAAATCATCATTTCAGCTACAAAAAAAATTTCATCCAATACTACGTTATCTTAAAAAAATCAATTTTTTTCATATTATAAATGATAAATTTCTAAATGATTGATTTAAATTATTTTCAAAATCATCCTTTCTCATATTTCAATTTTACTTTCAATGAAATTGACTTTCAAAATTGTTGTATGTTTTTAGAAATTGAATATCAATGGAAAAAAATTCCTCATGAAATGTTTGTAATGATTATCAGAAAATATTTTCGATCTATGATGACATCACATGATGATACATGTGAATTACTAGTGGTATGAACTGATGAAATCACTCATAATTATTTGTTATCAAATGTTTTTTATGAAACACGTTTCCCGTCCATGGGTTATATCTCGATATTATTTATTATGAAACCCATCATTTTAAATATTTATTATATGATGAAATAATGATATAAATAAATGAAGAAATAATCTAGAAATATATCCCTTTTCCAAATGTTATTAAAAAATTAATTGTTTTTGGAACCCATTCTATTTATTTTTTTGGATATTACGGATATTTTATGATACTGGGGCACAAATATTTATATATTTTATTATTTTATGGGTCTGATCTATAATACCCACTAATGAATTGGTTAATTATAAATTATCCATGAGAACATAGGGTACACTTGTTGTTATTCCTCTCCCAAAAAGGAGGGTACATGTGTGGTTATAAAAATACTGAAATAAGGTATATAATAGGTTACCCCAAGCTAGAAAGGGGTTACACAAGAGGTCATCCGATGAATGAAGATGGTACATGAGTGGTTAGACCAATCCAAACTTGTTATTAATGTCATAATGGGTATCCTTGAAATAATATTTTATGTTATTATATATATGCCACAATTCAATGTCGTATTCAAATTTTATGATCTCATACACCATGATATTTTACATCCATCTAATTAGTGTCTTATGAACTAAAAATATTTATTAAATGATAGATTATTCCAATCAGTTATATGTTTGGTAAGATTTTCATATGGTTTTTATAATTATCTCATATGCGTAAGTTTATTTTATCATTATGTATATTCCCTGTTTATCCTTACTTAGCATATGAGACCAACCTTTATTTTGTTTCCCTTCCCCTAGTTTTGAATTAAGGATTCATTAGTGTTTTTTGTGAAGTGTAATGGGAATATATATGTTCTTGAAATTTAAGACAATTTAATAAATTTGAAATTTTTGTGCCTAGTATTCAATTGAACATAACTATTATGGTACTCAGGAATATGTTTGTGAAATAATTTGAATATTTATCTAAATATATGTAATATCTATGAAAAAAATCAAGAGTCACTATAATATTGACATCAATATTGTTGTATTTTTTGATGATATCCAGTTTCATTCAAAATATTATAATAAACATGAAAACCATCATATACATGTTTTTGGAATCATGATTAATAACTGTCTTTTATTGTGTTATAAAACTATGTCTTTTGGATTATGGAAGTGAAGAACTTAGGAAATGTGGTTTTAGATCATGGAATATCAAGTGATGTTGGCTTTTTAAGGATGTAATTTCATGGGATTATATATATAATGTCTATGAGAAATGATTATTCTTGGGATTACCTAGTTATTATCACTGATTTGTGAAATATTTTTCAAAACATGCATCACCATTGACATCTCTTATAAATAAAGGTGTGAAAATATTATGGGATGAAATTTTTTTTTCATACATTGATTAATTGAATTTACATATGATTATATCCCCTATAGAGATTTTTGAATAAGATGGACTAGGATATATTAGGTCTTGTGATACATTGGGTTAAGGTCTTGGTAGTATATAAATGTAGGGAGATCAACTACCATCATATGGCTCTCATCAGCTTTAAAAATAAATATAATTATCATAATGATAATAAAAACACTCTATAATTATTCATGAAATAATTTATTAGGGACCATAACTTTTAAGGATACATTTACTATATATTGTTATTAAAAGATTTTAGGATATATCCCTTAAAAAATAATTGATTATATGGATGAGATAATTGATTGAGTATATTTATATTTTTTACATTGACATTTCAAATACCCATTGAAAGAGGGAGGTTGTTACTAATTTCCATATAAGGTAATACCCATAAAATTCAATCATGTAATCTATGTGGGAATTGAATATCATGTGAATCATTTATCAAAATCATTTATTGTTGAGTGAGGATGAGAAATGTATGATTATAGCTAAGGATCAATTCAAATAATTATTTCTAGGTTAATTTTTTTGGATCAGTAGTAGGATGATGAATTTTGGGAATTAAATGGATACATATATAGTGGTGGGACCATTTATAGTTGGTCTCTTTATTCAAATGGGATTATTTTCATCTTGTGAAATTTATTATCCTTGTATGTTTTATCGATACCATGATTCATTAATATCATAATTCCTCTTAGGTTGGTCACCCAGCAGTAAAACTATATGTTATGGAATGAATATTCTTCTCTATTGGTTGGTAAAGAAGTGTGCCATTTCTCAATTTCTATCCCGTTTTTATACCTCCCTATATATTAATGGTGAACCCCAAAATAGCTTTTTTATACTTCAACCGCTTTCGATTGCAGTTTAGAAATGGTACAACATATCCATGAATTTGTTTCATTATTATACAATAGTATATCTTATGTAAAAACAATATATCGGTATTGATTAATTTGATGAATAAATCATACTACACATTCCAATATTGGACACTGTTATAGTAAATGATTTGTGAAATTTTTATATGATGGAGAATTCTTATTTACATGTGTTATCATTTATTATTATCTCATACTAGTATCCTATATTTATGTGCTAATTCTGTATTGGAATCTTTAAGGGAATGAAGAATCTAGTTTTATTGTTTCTGGGTATTCATTATTTAATATATAGAAATATAAAATTTTCTATATAGATCAAGGATTATATTATCTTATCCATCATTATAATTTTGAGGACAAATGGATATTCCTGAAGGAAAATGTGATTTATCTTATAAAATTACAAATTTTTCATCTATCTTTGTGTATATTTTTTAGGCTCTATATGGTTATTTCTATATGTCTTCCCTTTGTTGGTAAGAGGAGAGAGAGGTTTCCTATAACAACCCCTACCCCATTATCCTATATCTGATAGATTCATTATTACAATGGAATTTATACAATGGATAATAACACTATGGATTTAACAGTTCAGTAATAATGATGAACAATATAAATAAATTTTCTGAATTATTAAATTTTTAATTAAAATATTAATATAAAATGGAAATTAAACTGAATAATTAAACATGTTATAATATTTTCTCTTCAAAACCCAGTTAAAGTAATAAAGATGAAAGGATAATGGAAAATTCATATTATGTGTTACAAAAACAGGAATATATTATGAGCTAATTACTATTGATTCATATTCAATAACTCCAATTTAATAATGAATAATAAATATTTATATATAATTGATTTCATACACATTGAATTTTATAAATTAATTGAGAATGAAATGAATCCAAATATAATATCATTGTCAAAAAATATTGGATAATAATATTATAATTATATAGAAAAAACATAATCATTGGATCTAATGTCTTAAACACATGATAAATATTCCATCATGAGCATTTAAAGGTCGAATTAAAATTTTACATGTAGAAAACCCTTTAATATGGACAACATATTGGACTCATTAGACCTACCAATTCATCTTGAGGGTATATATTAATGGTGCCCACACATCACTACCAGTCCAAATATTTCCTCATATATCCAAATAATAAATTTAATTAATGAATATATCTGCCTCATAATAAAATATTTTTATTTAGTAAAGGATATTGATTTATCAATATTTAAATAGTAAATCAAATAACATTCAAATTAATCACCATATAAAAAATGTATATGGATTATGAAATAATCATATCCAAGATATAAATAATTGGAATATTTAATATAATTGTATGTTCAAATTGAACATGATTTTAAAGGTTTAATATATAGACCACATAAAAAAAGAATAGCATTATAATATCAAAAATGTCTCAATGATGTGAAAATTGAGAAGAAAGTTTTTTAGTCAAACATCCTATTACATGAAAATGATTTAATATCATAAACAATGATTTTAAATTTGTAATTAAATTATAAAAAATTGGAAATAATATTTATAAAATCATTTAAGATCCTCTTATACTATTTTATCATTTGTTTGTTAATAATATATCATTATTTCACATGTTTTAGATGCTAGTTATATTTTTTTGAATGAATGTTTTCTAAAGTATGTTTTGGTTCATTTAAATTATATGTAGTCAAAAACTATAAAGAATAATATTAAGGATATATTTAATATTTTTTCATTGGGTAAATTTTTAGAATCATTCTTAAAATATGGACCAAAAATAAATTATATCGCGTCATGGAGATTGTATGTTTTTCATACACACAAGATATGACATGTATTATAAAGGGATGAATGAGTATGGAATTTGATGAGAGATTAATTTTCTAGAATAAAAATCATTCCATAATTATCATTTATTTCCAACATTATAACATTACATATAAAGTGGTGATAAAAAACAAATAACACCACTTTGTAGAGATTCTCTGTCCCACGAAAGCACATGTTGTGATTGTTTTTGTCGTATGATTGATAAAAGATGGAATAATTTTGTTCTATAATCTTAATAATATCATAGTATATCGATAATATTTAGGTTATTACTTTACCATGGAAACAAAACATTATTAAAAATTAGATTAAGAAATAAACATGAAAGGGTCAATATAGACAATGAGTAAACGTCTATTATATATCTACTTATAGATAGTAAGGTTATTATTTTTAAAGAATATAAACCTATAAATCATTTTTTAGTATTTTTTAATATAAATTAATATTTTTTTAGATCTATATGGTTCCAAGTGGTGAAAAGTGATGAAGTAATGGGTCCCAATTTAAATTGATGTGAGTGGCACTTCCAGAATTTCTCAAAGAATTAAATTATAATAAATTATTTTATCATTATTAATAGATTAAAATGAAATTTTATCAAAAATATAGTAGGATAAACATATAATTCCATCAAAAAATAGAATTTAGAAATGTTTGGTATCATTTAAAACCTCATCCTTTTGATTAACCAATGGGTTATTTTTTTATTACCATAATTATGGTTACCATAATTTTATCATAAATGGTTAAATATATTATGTTAAATGGAAAAATGTCTAATAAATGGAATATTTATGAAATTCTAATCTATATAAAATTCACATTTATTACGTTTATGTTTTTATAATTTTTTAGTAATTTAAGAAAATATTATTTCAATAAATTACTATTAAGGTTTATTTTTAACACTATTCATTTAATTTGAAAACAAATGCATCAACACAATTTCGGTAATATAATTTATTTCTATAACACCAATATAACATGTAATATTGACCTATGAAATTTATTACCCAATTTAAATAATTAAATTTATATATATATTAAATTTTTTAAATAAAATTATTTTATTTATTTTTCATTTAATTAAATAATGTATTAGCATTTCACAAGAATTTAATATAATTATAAAACTTATAAAAAATAAATATAAATTTCTATAATGATAATATTTTAATTAATATAATATATAAATTTAGGTTTTTTCAAATTTATAATTCATCCAAATGGGGACACATAAAAGATATCAAATAAAATTAGAGTGGCATCTTTCAACTATCATTGAATTTATAAATAGTATTCATTTTACTAGAGTAGTGTCTTCTAGAATTATCAAATTCAAACATAAGGTATAAAAGATAGAGTATTATTTATCAAATAATTTTTCTAGACAATTTATGGTCATGGTTATACCCTTAATGTTTGTTTTTAACCCCTGTTTAACCCATTTAACTCTTACCATGACAACATGGATTTTTACGCTTAGTAGATTAATATTGATACTATAATATTACAAAGGACCATAAATGGATTAGTAATAATATTTAAAACCATATATATATTAGTTGTATGAATTTAACATTTTTTATAACTTTATATCAATTAATAAATTATTTGTTACTATAAAATAATCATTATATCAAATTTAGTTACTATTCATTATATTGACTATTATAAAATAAATTCAATAAGATAACTTCAACATGATTATTTTACTATATACCTAATATTTGATTCTAATCTATAAAATTCAGTTATGACTAGAGTTATCTATAATTATATTAATTTTAATATTTGTAATATAATACCACTTTTTCAATTAATTGAATAATTACTTTACCACTTTTGTGTAGTTAGTTACTATAGTTATTTCTTCATGAAAAATTTTAATAATACATAATGTTGATAAATAAATTAGATTATATAGTTATACTTATTTTAAATGATACTTTTAATATATCACCATTTCAAAAGTGTTATAGTTATTAAAATCATGAAAGTGACATCTTTTACTTTTCATTAAATATAATATTATAACTATCATAATCAATTCATAATAGAATCAAATGGTTATATAACTGAACATAAAATACTTATAGTTAAATATTACCAATATATAAAATTATACCAATAAAAGGTATAAGTATAATTAAAATGTAATTAATTAGATTATATAAATATATAGATTAATTAATTAAATATTATAATTGATAAAATATTGATGTTAATTTTTAATATAATGAAAATGACAGCTTTATAAAAATTTGTATACTTCACTACTCACTAGAAAAATAATCTTTTAAAAGAATCACTAAAAAATAATCATAAGATAATTTTAATATGATGAATTAAAAAAATATATTAGTTTTATTAAATAAATTTTATAGTACTTCCAAAATTAATTATAATATAAACTTATAAAAACCATGAAATCCATTTTTGATGAAAATGTAGTCTTAAAGAATAAAATGATTTTTCTATAAATTACTAGCATATTCATAGTGAATTAATTATAACATTAACAATGACTTGAAAACTTATATTTTCTATAACGTGTTTAATAAAATTCAATCATACTATTTTATTTACTAGTTTAAAATAATCAAATAATAATTCTTCATTATTCATTTATGGTTGTTGTTTCATGATTATTATTCTATTCAAGAGGTTAAATTTAAAGTGAGAGACACCATATAATCATGGGGTGTTACATTCTCCCATCATTAAATAATATTTTCCCTCCCAAATCGAAATTTGACATTCAAAAATAAGGGTTGATATATTAAAATTATTTTTTGGGAAATAGACATATCATATATAGCTAAAAACATCCTCTTAAAAATAGGGAAATTAAAATATCAAGGCCACCACAAAACATGGATTTATAATAGGATAACATTAACACGAAATGAAAATATGGACATAGAAGATAAATATAAAAAAAATTCAAATGGAGAGTTATGTGAAAAATGTTCATTAGAAATTTAACCACAACAAAATAATAAACATGTGATTGGTTAAATTACTATTGATTTCATAGATGGAAATGTAGGAACAAAATTTTTTTATTCCAAAATATATTTCTTTCGGTAAATGGATTCCTTTACAATGAATAAAATGAACTCAAAAATTAATCTAAAATTATTTCATTCCTTTTCATAATCCTAATATTAACTTTTTTTGGTTCTTCTATATATCTACACTTAATTTCATACATTTGGATATTCTTATTCAAAAGATATTTTTATGCATGGATTATATTTGCCAAAAAATCAACAAGTTATTAAATCATCCATAAAATATTTACCAAAAGTAAAATGGATATCACATGATAACCAATATAATAAATCCTACTTTGAAATCAATCAATAATATCCCAACGTTCAATAAAATTCATACCATAATTAGTTAACATTAAGACTCATCCAAAATACATCAGTAAAAAAATATGAAAGGTCACTAAATTTCCCAAATCAAAGTAGCATCCAATTTCTCCCTAATATCATAATGAATATATTATATTCAAAAACTATATATGAATAAATTTTCACCATTACATATTAATTATTAAATCCATTCTTCCAAAAATAAAATATCTTATAAAAATCAAATTTCCGAATGTATTTCATAAATCCAAGAAAATTTAGTAAACTCCATCAAGAATTACATTATCATGTATTCACCATAAATTTTCATGGCCACCTTTAATATCACATAAACAACCATTTATCAATTTTATCTCCACATCATGATCATATTTAGAGTTATATTCCCCCAAATAACATGTTTTTCAAATGGCCAACTTTCTACAGTATCACTTCTCATGGATAATAATACTATTCATCAAAACATCCAAATCACTAAAGAAGAAGTAATCATGTATAATCATTATATATTTAATTATTACATGATAAAAGAGTTTTAAATAATTATTATTAAATCTTAATAATGTGGAACATTATTAATTCAGTTTCATTCATAAACACTTAACTATGCTTAATATATATTTTCTTTTCAAATGACACATGTAGGCTCTTCATCATCTGTAGTATAAACAATACTCATAATATATTATTTATTATATCAATATATTTTCCCATATGAAATTTATTTTTATGAATTACATACTTCCCATATTAAAAACATTCATCCTTCCATAATTAAATTTGGAGAAAATTATTCCAAACATTTTATTTTTCACTACAAATTAAATTAGTTATATCCTTATTTTCTACACGCAATGCATCTTATTATTCCTTTGATACATTTAATTTATCATTTTATCTCATGTAATCAATATATAAGAAATTTAACCATATCTCTTATTTGGATTCATCCACCCGAGCTCTAGGATAACTCCGTCATTTTCTTATTTGGTGGGACTAAGAATAGTTCACATTCACATTGTTAATCAAATATCACGATATATGGTTATGAATAATTAAAAAATTCTTCATCTTGGTCATCATCAAAATTAATTTATCATTATAAAATATCAATCACATTTATCATGAACCTGGTTCATTCTAGATCCATCCTTTGGTTAAATATAAAAAAACATTATGTGAGAAATACTAATCATATTTAAAAATTACATAGTCATGATAAATCATTTCTAGGATTTATAACTTATAAACCATTATATATATATGAATCCTTAGGATAGACCTAGGTTATCGATTATCATTTACAAAAATATAAGATGATATCATATAATTAGAATTATCCTCAGTGTCAGTCAAAAGATTATATTCCCAATATAATACATTTTAAATATAATTTCCCATGATTCTACTAAAGTATATGATAAACAAATAACAACTCCAACCCCAATATCCCAATGTTGGAGTATTATTAATTAAAATGTCATAGATAAAATTGGTCACATAAAAATGGGAAAATAATATTAGTAGTCTTGAATAACTTTATATATATATAGTTTTCCTATTACATTGATAATTATATATATAATAACAATGGGAAGTGATGTTTTTCTTTGAAACTCATAAATTTTTTCATCCTCATAAAATAGGGAAAGGGATAAAAATAAAAGGGTGATAAAAAATTCTATGTAATAGTTACACACATTGGAATATATAATGAAACAACAGTATATAAAGTATATTATATAAGTCATAATTAATAAGTCGTAATCAATATGGAAAAGTAAATAACAAGAAACACATTACATTTAACCAATAAATTGATATTGTAATTCATTTAGATATAATATCATTTTCATTCCCTTATAGAAATTAATATCATTATTCTGAAATAAATTGTCAATAATTGGTAATAATGTATTAGGAATATGATACCTCTAGCATAATGACCTTTCAGAAGATAGTTTTATAATTTACATGTATAATCCCACTTAATTTGGTCATTTAATTGGTCTCATGGACCGACCGATACATAGAGGGTCTATATAATACCAGACATCGACCTTAACATCAATTCCAAAGCATTAATTATATACAGAATAATATATTTAATTAATTAATTCATATGATTCATCATAAAATATCCTTATTGACTAAATGATAGTGATTTATCAATATTTCTTTACAAAATTGAATAACATTCTATATAAACACAATAAAAATGGAAAATGGAATAGGTTTACTCATATCCATGTTATAATGAATATGGATATTAAATTTATGTTTGATTTAATATTAAAAATGATTTCAATGTGGTATTATGTAAACCAAATTAGCTTTTAATGATATCACGATACCAAATTTGTCTCAATGAAGTAGAAACTGAGCCAACGTCCCTTCCCTCGTGAATCTCTTTATAGGAAGATGATTAAATCTCATGTATAATGGTTTTAATTTTGTTTTTAATAATTTATACTAGAATAAAATTCATATTTTTTAAATAAAATATAAACCTATTATTTTATTTTATTAGTAATTTAATAATAATAGTTCATTATTACACATGTTTCGTGTTTTAACTACTTCCTTTTCAAATTCATTTTTTTAGTATGATCTGGTTCTAGTTAATTCTATGTGGTTAAAAAGAATCTATAATGATATTAATTATATATATATATCATATTGATGTAACACCCTAGGTAAATAAAGAATACGACATTTTTATATTTATCCATATTTGTGAATAAAATATTAATATTACTTTAAAGGGGAAGCTATGATCGATGTTGTACCCAACATGCAACAACGAGTTTCTTGGGAATCTTACGTTGCACTTTGATAATAATAAAAATATTATTTTAAATGGTAGTTAATGCCTAGATTTTGTGATGGAGAGAATTAATAGAACTGAATACAAAATGATTTTATAATTTTGTCAAATATTTTTACGTTTTACAATAAATGTTAGAGGATTAAAAATGCGAATGAATCCAATTTTAAGCGTAAACATTCTAATATTCTTTAAAAGGTCGATTAACCGCCTTTTGATGGCGAAACTATTTTAAATACACTTTTTGAAAATTTTATGTGTTATTTTTGACAAAATAAAATTCTTATTTAGAATCGGGACATCAAAATTTACTTTGTGTAAATTTTTTGTATCTTTCCGATAAAGTTCATTTTTAATGAATAGTGAAAAATGTTGTATTTTAAATCATAACATCTTTTTAATCCAATTTATTTATATTATTAGATTATCTTTTGAATTTTTTTTAAAGTAAAATTAGAATATATTTTTACAATTTAATCGAATAGTGGTCATCAGAATTAATTTCACTTTGAAATCAGACATAAACTAGTGTCAATCTTTTGATACTTTTTGTTTCATAAAAACACGCTATTTGTTTTGACAATGGGAATTAATTATTAAATTAATTAATTAAACTTATATGTTTTTAATTTTGTAAAATAGAAATCATTTTTGAATTCAGAATATCAAATATAGATTAGGGTGAATTTTTGGTAATTTTCTGAAAAACATCAATTTTTGATGAATAGTAAAACCACTAAGTGGTACTTATAAAAACTGATTTTCCGTTTAAATGAAAATTTTCCATCTTTGTGTTTTGAATTTCAAAAATCAGACATACATGGTTGTCATTAAGAAGTAAAATTTGGTTCAATGGGATTAGAATAATGTTTTGGTGAATAGTAACTTATTAAGTTTTTAATCGTGATTAGAGGTAATTACTGTAGTTTATGGTAAGAATAATGTTTTAATAAAATGAAATTACCTAGAAACATGTCCTAACCTAATTTTATGTGTCATTTCCGAAAAAGAAAATCCATGGGTCATCTTGGGGACCCCATGGAGCCACTTTGGATGGAAAATGACATAAATACCTTTTTATTTAATGTTAAAGTAAAAATAACACAAACATGAGATGTTTTACTAAAGAAATTTTCACAATGGTTCATACAAGTCATATTTTATACTATAAATTGTCATTGAAAATTTAAAATGATTTCTTACATCGTAGTATTTATTTTATAATTTTTATATATTAAATAAATTAAATTATTTATGACATCATGATGATGCAGCGATGACCTCATTATTTAATGATTTAAATAAAATAAAACAATAATGAAAAATATAAGACCTACACATGTCTAAAGCCTATTCTATGGGTGGATTTTGAACCCTTATCACCTTATACCCGAAACACATAAATGTGGGACCATTAATATCCGAAACACATTCTAAAATAAAGTTACATTTCCTTACTTTCCAAGAGTGCCCCTCCTCTCCTCTTATAAAGGGCCCCCACCTCTACCTCCATACCCACACTTCCAAAGCCATTGGCTCAGCCAAACCCTACCCATTTTGTCTCTCCACATCCCTCTCTTACTCTTTTAAGCCTCACTTTTGGCAGAAGTCTTCCCAAGGAAGCCTTTGAGCTCAAACCAATGGGAGTTACCCGGTTTTAAGTTAATGTCCTCACTTGAGTCCTTTTGTTTTATTTTGCTTCTCCAACCACATAAAATCTTTTTATTCATTTCTTTTGTAACAACTCCAGTATCTTCAATATACTAGGATGTTTTTATAAGATGGATTCGAGCTACACTTACACACTCCTTCATCTAATGGTTAAAGAACATATTGTTTCTGTGGTTGGCGATTTTCTGCCTCACGAAACGATGATTGTTCAATAATCTTTTAACACCTTTAAAGGTGGCCATTATGATGTAAATGTATTTTATATATGATATTTATGATATTTATTTTTACTATACGTCTCTGTATTTTATATTTAAACCCTACCTTTATTCTTTTCATGTTTTGTAAATGCGATAATTTCATATGAGGAAGTGTGGACTACCGCCCCCTCAAGTGATGTGACTCATACATGCAATACATGGAAAGTATAAATAATGAAATTAATGAACATATGTGTCCTATATAACATATATATTATACTGTAATTATAATATATATATATATATATCTCATTTATTTTTAATTCCATTAATATGACAAAGAAAAAATGAAAGTAGCGTTCATGGGTACGTACGACCTACCGTCTCCATGAACGGTGCTTTTCGTTTTTTATCTCCAAATGATATGGAATAGTATAAAATGAATATGTACTAGATATGTATGATATTTTAATCATTAATACTATTCTGGAAAAATTGTTAACTTATAACTACATGGACAATCATTTTTCAAACAAGTTCATTTTTGACTCATGTACCAAACATTGGAAAAAACATCTGATATCAACTAACATTATTAAACAATTATTATAAAATTATAATATGTTATATGAACTGAATAATAATCTTTAAAGGAGGTAATTAGGAAATTAAAAATTGACCAAAGTTTATTATTCAGGAATATAATGAAACAAACAAGACAATTCAGACTTGAGGTAAGGGATCATACTCCTCTCTTTCTTTTTAAGTACACTCTTTTATGGAAATCCTTTTAAAGATCATATTTCTTGTTATTGGGATGTTATTTTATATTACCCTTACTGTAATTTTTTTGTTCATATGATGAGAGACCATATTCTATCTCATCAATCCATTTTTGAAGTTTTGAGTGGCGCCGTTAGGCTGCCGAATTTTCGTAAGAGATATAACCTCTCTCTTTATTTTTATGTACTCTCCTTTATGTCACTTCTTTTAATCTCCTCTTTTTTATGTTGGGGGATGTTCTTTAATATTACTATTTCTGTAAAATTTATGTTAATATGATGAGAGACCCTATTTTCTCTCATCAATCCATTTTATAACTTTTAAGTGGCGTCGTTAGGCTGCCGAGTTTTCGTAAGGGATTTTTCATCTCACTTTTATTCCCGTGAGATTTATTCTACATTTGCAACAATTTCCTTTGGGTGGTGTATGTAATGCCCATTATTTTACTCATTATGCAATATAATTTCATTTATGAGTATTTACATCAATTTTGTATTGTCCTTCTTTCATGGGGTGCATGTCTTGAAAGATACCCATGTCGGTAAGGGAACCTTTCACCCTCCTATTTTTAAAAGACTTATTTTGTTATGTCTTTTAATTCACATAATATTATGTTGGGATATGTTATTTTATATCCTTATTGATTTAAATATTAGGTTCATCTAATGAGATACCCTTTTTATCTCTCATCAACTCATTTTATGAATTTTGTAGTGACGTCGTTTGGCTCTCAAATTTTTGCAAGGGAACTTCTTAACCCAAATTTGATTCTTTGGTATAAACTTGTACTCCTTGAATATGTCATTATATGAATATGTGTGAATAACCTTTGATTGTTTTACACTTAATATCCACCTATATTTCATGTATTAATTTGTCACACATAATTATTTAATTCATTTATCCTTAATCTAAGGATATCGTCTTTGTATGTGACTTCGTCTGAATCTCCTTTCTTTGAGGCATATTGTGTTTTATACACAACATTATTTTATATGGTGTATAAACCCCTTTTAATTTTATGTTTATTAAAAAGGAATATTTTTTATATGAAGCGTTTAATAAATGACAAAAGGGAATGTTTTTGTCATACGTATTCGGCGACATCGACTTCTCCGCCGCTGTAACCATTATTTGAGTTTCGGCTTCCACTACAAGCCATACCTTCTTATTAAAATAAAAATAAATAACATGTTTTACTTTTCTTTTATTTTGGTATTGAAAATGGTTTTCATAATGGTTTTTATATGAATGTTTTTTATTGATATCTTATGATTGAAAGGTGGAAATGTTATGTTTCCTTTATGCATGTTTTATGTGATATGATTATGTTGTGGTTCTTGGGAATTATGATGAAGACGGGTGGTTCCGTGATAAACTAAGGGTGGGTGAGCCCGATATAGCTCTCCAATGCATTGGGTAACGCGAAGGAGTGAAATGTTGAGGTTTCTCTGAATAGATTTAGGGAGTATACTGTGTTGGGTATTCCAAACGTAACCAAGAGGGTTACTCCCTACGCAAGAATGTTATGAATGCATCAAGTTACCTTTTGTGTCTAATGATTTCTATGATTTATTCATGATTTGACGAGGTATGTTAATGTTCCTATGTTTTATGGGTAATGTATGATTTCATTATTATGTATAAATGAACTCATGTTTCCTTTCCATATTATTATAACCCTTACTAAGCTTTTTATGCTCATCCCACGTTTTTTTGATATGTTTTTTACAGGTCAAGGGAAAGGTACATGATATGATTATAGTGTCAAGGAAGTGTCAAGAAAGAATCAATTATTTATTTTTAAATATGTTTCCATTGATGGGAAAAAAATGAATACTATATTTTATGTAACCAGTTTGTTAAAATGTGGAATGTAATGCAAGTTTTATGATCTAATTCTCTAAAACTCTAAACCTGAAAAGATCCTCAATGTGTAATCTTGTAATAACTCAAGTTTAAGTAGGGTTTAAGGCTAGGGCCTTATAGTTGGTATCATAGGTCGGTTTATACAACTTTAGGGATTATGAGCTTTTGTTAGACACATGATTAGTCCCTATATCTATTATTTCAGTTAAATTCTTGTTTAATAGATTTTTCAGGTTAAGTAAAGTCGGTTACAAATGGAAGGAGAAGGATCTGAAATGATATTCCTATCTCTTCCTGATGACATGATTCCAATAATTATTGAAAAGTCATGTTTGGATGATTGTGAAAATTTTTCTAGCATACAACTCACTTGAAAGCTGTTGTTTGAGATATCAAACACCTCTACTATACCTCGTTATCATCATGGAACATGGTTTGTTTTTAGACAAATACTATTTCCACAATATTCTAATATTTTCAAGAAAGATAAATATTGTCAAGGTATTTTCAAATATTTTACCTTATCACAAGAATTTGAAGCATATTATGATTTTAAAAATGGTGCTGAGGAAGGAGACCCATGCACAAACTATTTATATTTTCATTTAAAATATAGTCTCTCAGCACATACTTATAGTATTATAAAAGGAACAATAATAGAATGTTTCAACTCAAATTATGTCCGAATATTTTATAGAAATCATGTTTTATCAGATGTTTTGGAATTACATGTCATACATGATTATTTTCCAAAAATGTTTTTCTGTGAACACCCATATGACCCATGTTGTACAAGGTGTATTTGGATGGAGGAAGAAAATGATATTGAAGGATCTCTAAATCATTGATGTAATGCATGGGACATATACCTACGTGAACAAGATGACGATGAAACCGAGTGGACTCCATGATTAAGGTATGATGTTATTCATTTTGAGAATCATTTTATTTTATCTTATGGTGGTGAAATAAGACATTAAGAATTTAGATGTTGAGATCCTAACGAATTTGGATGAAAATGAGAGTTATAAGGAAACAATTGAGGTTAAAACATGTTAGGGTTATTTTTGGATTTTTATAAAAAGGACAACACGCAGACCGTGTGACAACCCGTCGTGTCGGACAAAGCTTCATGAATCAGACCCACAACCAAAGTGCGACTAGTATTTATCGCCTACCACTGGAATACGTGAAGTCCCTGGTTAGTTTGACTGATTATTTTAGGTTATATGATTTTATGAATTAATAGTAAGTTGATTTTGGGTTATCTATGGAAATTTATTAACCTACCATGGAGGATATGTGATTAGGTTAATTACTTTTCAATACGAGACATTAAGAGAAACTGATGTTATTTGGAGATAAATGTTATGATTTAACTTGGAAGACTATGTGACTAAATCCTTCAAATATTTGGGTTTCAATCTTAGTTTGGTTTACTTTAATAATTTTATGGAAAAATTGTTTATCGAATGGTCCTCATTGAACATTGGGTTTTGTTGGACAATTTTTGGATATTAAGAGTAGATTTTCTTTTTATAAATTGTTATCTTTTTCTGGATTATCTAATATTGTACTAACCTTTTTGGTTTTGTTTTTGGTTAATGTCAAAATTCATGGAAAATATATTATTCTATTTTATGGATTCGGTGATTCTCTAGAAGTTGATTATAGTACTCTTAATGTGAACATGTCTTCCTAAATACTCGTCTTTTGGAGAAAATATGAGTTTGTGTAAGGAATATAATAAAAGTTGAAAGTCAACATGATAAGTGATTATGTTTCCTTATGAATAAATTCCTAAATAAAAAGTAACATAAAACAAAAATGTTGTCTATTAACTTTTCCTACCGGGGAATCGAATACCGTTTAACCAATCACAAGTTTGTGATTTTCTTGTGGTTAACTTTCTCCTATACATGTTTTCTGTCACTCTCCATCAGAAAATGACCCTATGTTTTCTCCTCCTTGTCCATGTTTTTCTACATTGAATCCTAGTATGGGTTAACTCGGGTGACCTCTGAACTTATCTTTCTTTATTTTTAAAGTGATTGTTTTACCGTCTCTTGTTCCGATGTGGGACTTTCAAGGATGTTTCCAAGCACAATTTTAAAATTCCGAGGACACAATTCCCAAAAGGGGGAAAGGATATAACACCCCAAGTAAATAATGAATACATCATTTTTATATTTTTCCATATTTGTGAATAAAATATTAATATTACTTTAAATGGGACGATATGATCGATGGCGTACCCAACACGCAACAATGAGTTTTTGGGAATCATACGTTGCACTCTAATAATAAAATAATATTATTTTAAATGGTAGTTAACGCCTATATGTTGTGATGGCAGGAATGAATAGAACTAACTAAAAAATGATTATATATGTTTGTCAAATATTTTTACATTTTACAATAAATGTTAGAGGATTAAAAATGCGAATGAATCAAATTTTAAGGGTAAACATTCTAATTTTTTTAAATGGTCGATTAACCGCCTTTTGATGGAGAACATCTTTTAAATCAACTTTTTTTTACAATTTAATGTGTTATATTTGACAAAATAAAATTCCTATTTAGAATCGGGAAATCATAATTTACTTTGTGTAAATTTTTGGTATCTTTCCGATAATGTTCATTTTTAATGAATAGTGAAAAATGTTGTATTTTAATTCAAAACATCTTTTTAATCCAATTTATTTATATGATTATATTATCTTTTTAATTGTTTTTAAAGTAAAATTAAAATATATTTTTACCATTTAATCCAATATTGGTCGTTGGGATTAATTTCACTTTGAAATCGGACTTAAACTAGTGTCAATATTTTGATACTTTTTGTTTCATAAAAACACACTATTTGTTTTGACAGTGGGAATTAATTATTAAATTAATTAATGAAACTTATATGTTTTTAATTTTGTAAAATAGACATCATTTTTGAATTCGGAATGTCAAATATAGCTTAGGGTGAATTTTTGGTATTTTTCTGAAAAACTTCAATTTTTGATGAATAGTGAAACCACTAAGTGGTACTTATAAAAACTAATTTTCCGTTTAAATGAAATTTTTCCATCTTTGTCTTTTGAATTTAAGAAATCCGACATACATGGTTGTCATTAAGAAGTAAAATGTGGTTCAATGGGATGAGAATAATTTTTTGGTGAATAGTAACTTATTATGTTTTTAATCGCGATTAGAGGTAATTAGTGTAGTTTAAGGTAAAAATAATGTTTTAATAAAATGAAATGACCTAGACATATGTTCTACCCTCATTGTATGTGTCATGGCCGTCAAAAAAATCCATGGGTCAACTTGGGGACCCCATGGAGCCACTATGCTTGGAAAATGACATAAATACATTTTTATTTAATGTTAAAGTAAAAATGACACAAACATGAGATGTTTTACTAAAACAATTTTTACATTGGGTTATACAAGTCATATTTTTGTCTACAAATAGTCATTGAAAATCTAAAACGATTTCCTACATCATAGTAGTTTTTTTATAATTTTTAGATATTAAATAAATTAAATTATTTATGACATCATGATGATGCAGTGATGACCTCATTATTTAACAATTTAAATAAAATAAAAAGATAATGTAAAATCTAAAACCTACAAATGTCCAAAACCTATTGTATGGGTGGATTTTGAACCCTTATCACCTTATACCTAAAACACATCAATGTGGGACCATTCAAATCTGAAACACATTCTAAAATAAAGTAACATTTCCTTACTTTCCAAGAGTGCCCCTTCTATCCTCTTATAAAAGACCCCATCTCTACCTCCTTACCCACACTTCCAAAGCCTTTGGCTCGGCCAACCCCTACCCAAAGCCTTTGTCTCTCCGATTTTATGGTAATGTTTTCACATGAGTCCTTTTGTTTTATTTTACATCTCCAACCCCCTAAACTTTTTTTATTCAATTATTTTGTAACAACTACAGTATCTTCAATATACTAGGATGTTGTTATAATACGGATTCGAGCTACACTTACACACACCTTCGTCTAATGGTTAAAGAACATACTGTTTCTGTGGTTGGCGATTTTCTGCCTCACGAAACGGTGATTGTTCAATAATCTATTAACACCTTTAAAGGTGGCCATTATGATGTCGCTGTATTTTATATATGATATATATGGTATTTATTTTTACTATATGTTCCTGTATTTTATATTTAAACCATACCTTTATTCTTTTCATGTTTTGTAAATGCGAGAATTTCATATGAGGAAGTGTGGACTACCGCCCCCTCAAGTGATGTGACTCGTACATGAAATACATGGAATGTATAAAGAATGAAATTAATGAACATATGTGTCCTATTTAACATATATATTTTACTGGAATTATAATATATATATATATATATATCATTCATTTTTAATTCCATTAATATGACAAAGAAAAAATGAAAGTAGCATTCATGCGTACGTACGGTCTACCGTCTCCATGAATTGTGCTTTTCATTTTTAATCTCCAAATGATATGGAATAGTATAAAATAAATATGTACTGGATATGTATGATATTTTAATCATTAATACTATTCTGGATATTATTAACTTATATCTACATGGACAATAATTTTTCAAACAAGTTCATTTTTGACTCATGTACCAATCATCGGCAAAAACGTCTGATATGAACTAACATTATTAAACAATTATTATAACATTATAATATGTGGTATGAACTGAATAATAATATATAATGGAGGTAATTAGGAAATTATAAATTGACCAAATATTATTATTCAGTAATATAAAGAAACGAACAAGACAAGTCGGACTTGAGGTAAGGGATCCTACCCCTATCTTTCTTTTTAAGTACACTCTTTTATGTCATTCCTTTTAATGCTCATCTTTGTTGTTATTGGGATGCTATTTTATATTACACTTACTGTTATTTTTATGTTAATATGATGAGAGACCCTATTCTCTCTCATCAATCCATTTTTGAAGTTTTGAGTGGCACCGTTAGGCTGCCGAATTTTCGTAAGAGATCTAACCTCTCTCTTTATTTTTACGTACTCTCCTTTATGTCACTTCTTTTAATGTCCACTTGGTTATGTTGGGAGTTGTTCTTTTATATTCCTATTTCTGTAAATATTATGTTAATATGATGAGAGACCTTATTTTCTCTCATAAATCCATTTTTTAAGTTTTAAGTGACGTCGTTAGGCTGTCGAGTTTTCGTAAGGGATTTTTCATCTCACTTTTATTCCCGTGAGATTTATGATACATTTTCCACAATTTTATTTGAGTGGTGTATGTAGTGCCCATTATTTTAATCATTGTGTAATATAATTTCATTTATGAGTATTTACATCAATGTTGTATTGTCCTTCTTTCACGGGGTGCATGTCTCGAAAGATACCCATGTCGGTAAGGGAACCTTTCACCCTCCTCTTTTTAAAAGACTTATTTTTTTATGTCTTTTAATTCAAATATATTTATGTTGGGATATGTTATTCAATATCCTTATTGATTTAAATTTTATGTCCATGTGATGAGATACCCTTTTTATCTCTCATCAACTCATTTTCTGAATTTTGTAGTGACGCCGTTAGGCTGTCAAATTTTTGAAAGGGAACTTCTTAACCCAAATTTGATTCTTTGGGATAAAATTGTACTCCTTGAATATGTCATTATATGAATATGTGTGAATAATATCTGACTGTTTTACCCTTAATATCCACCTATATTTCGTGTATTCATTTTTCACATATAATTATGTAATTCATTTATCCTTAATCCAAGGATATCATCTTTGTATGGGACTTCGTCTCAATCTCTTTTCATTGAGTCATATTTTGTTTTATACACAACATTCGTTTATATAGTGTATAAACCCCTTTTACTTTTATGTTTATTCAAAATTAATCTTTTTTATACGAAGCATTTACTAAACGACAAAAGGGAATGTTTTTGTCATACGTATGGGGCGACATCGACTTCTCCGCCGCTGTAACCATTATTTGAGTTTCAGCTTCCTCTACAAGCCATATCTTTTTTCTAAAAGAAAAATAAATACCATGTTTTACTTTTCATTTATTATGTTATTTAAAATGGTTTTCATAATGGTTTTTATATCAATGTTTTTTATTGATATCTTGTGATTGAAAGGTGGAAATGATATGTTTCCTTTATGCATGTTTTATGTGATACGATTATGTTGTGGTTATATGGCATTATTATGAAGACAGGTGGTTCTGTGATAAACTAAGGGTGGGTGAGCCCGATATAACACTCCAATGCATTGGGTAACGCGAAGGAGTGAAACGTTGAGGTTTCTCTAAAGTTATTTAGGGAATATACTGTGGTGGGTATTCCAAACATAACCTAGAGGGTTACTCCCTACACAAGAATGTTATGAATGCCTCACGTTACCTTTTATGTCTTAATATTTCTATGATTTATTCATGATTTGATGAGGTATGTTAAAGTGCCCATGTTTTATGGGTAACATATGATTTCATTATTATGTATATATGCACTCATGTTTCATTTCCATATTTTTATAACCCTTACTGAGCTTTTTATGCTCATCCCATGTTTTTTTTGAAATGTTTTTGACATGTCAAGGGAAAGGTACATGATATGATGATAGTGTCAAGGAAGTGTCAAGAAAGAATCCATGATTTATTTTTAAATATGTTTCAGTTGATGGGAAAAAAATGAATACTATATTTTATGTAACCACTTTGTTTAAATGTGGAATGTAATGCAAGTTTTATGATCGAATTCTCTATAACTCTAAACCTGAAAATATCCTCAATATGTAATCTTTTCATAACTCAAGTTTAAGTAAGGTTTAAGGCTGGGGCCTTATAGTTGGTATCAGAGGTCGGTTTAGACAACTTTAGGGATTAAGAGTTTTTGTTAGACACATGATTAGTCCCTATATCTATTATTTCAGTTAAATCCTTGTTTTATAACTTTTTTCAGGTCATGTAAAGTCAGTTACAAATGGAAGGAAAATGATCTCAAACGACATTCCTATCTCATCCTGATTACATGCTTGCAATAATTATTACAAAGTCATGTTTGGATGATTGTGAATCATTTTATATCATACAACTAACTTGCAAGAAATTTTTTAAGATATCAAACACGTCCACTATACCTCGTTATCATCATGGATCATGGGTTGTTTTTAGGCAAATACTATTTTCACAATATTCTAATATTTTCAAGAAATGTAAATATTATCAAGGTATTTTAAATTATTTTACCTTATCACAAGAATTTGAAGCATATTATGATTTTACAAATGGTGCTGAGGAAGGAGACCCTTGCGCAACCTATTTATATTTTCTTTTAAAATATAGTTTCTCAGAAAATACTTATGGTATTTTAAAAGGACCAATAATAGAAAATTTCAACTCAAATTCTGTCTGACTATTGTATAGAAATCACGTTTTATCAGATGTTTTGGAATTAAATTTCATTCATGAATATTTTCCAAACCTTTTTTTCTGTGAACACCCATATGACCCGTGTTGTACAAGGTGTATTTGGATGGAGGAAACAAATGATTTTGAAGGATCTCTAAATCATTGTTTAAATGCATGGGACGTCTACCTACGTGAACAAGATGACCATGAAACTGAGTGGACTCCATGATTAAGGTATGCTTTTATTCATTTTGGGAATCATTTTATTTTATCTTATGATGGTGAAATAAGACTTCAAGAATTAATATGTTGATATCGTAACGAATTTGGATGAAAATGAGAGGTATAAGGAAAATATTGAGGTTTAAACATGTTAGGGTTATTTTTGGAGGTTTATAAAAAGGACAACACGTAGACCGTGTGACAACCCGTCGCGTCGGACAAAGCTACAGGAATCGAACCCACAACCAAAGTGCGACTGGTAATTATCGCCTACCAATGGAATACGTGAATTCCCAAGTTAGTTTGACAGATTCATTTAAGATAGATGATTTTATGAATTAAGAGTAAGTTGATATTGGGTTATCTATTGAAATTTATTAACCTACCACGGAGGATATGTGATTAGGTTAATTACTTTTCAATACGAGACATTAAGAGCAACTGATGTTGTTTGGAGATAAATGTTACGATTTAACATGGAAGACTATGTAACTAAAACCTTTAAATAGTTGGGTTTCAATATTAGTTTGGTTTACATTGAAGAATTTTATGGACAAATTGTTTATCGAATGGTCCTCGTTGAACTTTGGGTTTTGTTGGACAAATTTTGGATATTAAGAATAGATTTTCTTTTTATAAAGGGTTATCCTTTTCTAGATTATCTGATCTTGTACTAACCTTTTTGGTTTTGGTTTTGGTTAAAGTCTAAAGACATGGGAAGTATGTAGTTCTCTTTTTTTGGATTAGGTGATTCTCTAGAAGTTGATTATAGTACTCTTAATGTGAACAAGTATTCCAAAATACTCATCTTTTGGGGGAAATATGAGTTTGTGTAAGGAATCTAATATAAGTTGAAAGTCAAAATGATAAGTGATTATGTTTCCTTATGAATACATTCCTCAATAATAAGTAACTTAAAACAAAAATGTTTTCTATTAACTTTTCCTACTGGGGAATTGAATACCGTTTAACCCATCATAAGTTTGTGATTTTCTTGTGGTTAACTTTCTCCTAAACATGTTTTCTATCACTCTCCATCAGAACACGACCCTTTGTTTTCTGCTCCATGTCCATGTTTTCCTACATGGAATCCTAGTATGGGTTAACTTAGGTGACCCTTGTACTTATCTTTCTTTATTTTTAAATTGATTGTTTTACTGACTCTTATTCTAATGTGGTACTTTCAACGATGTTTCTAAGCTCAATTTTAAAATTGCGAGGACGCAATTCCCAAAAGGGGGGAAGGATGTAACACCCCGGGTAAATAAAGAATACAACATTTTTATATTTATAATATTTGTGTATAAAATATTAATATTACTTTAAAGGGGACGCTATGATCGATGGCGTACCCAACATGCAACAACAAGTTTCTTCGGAATCTTACATTACACTCTAATAATAAAATAATATTATTTTAAATGGTAGTTAACGCCTAGCTGTTGTGATGGCATGAATGAATATAACTGACTAAAAAATTATTATATATGTTTGTCAAATAATTTTACTTTTTACAATAAATGTTATAGGATTAATAATGCGAATGGATCCAATTTTAAGCGTAAACATTCAAATATTCTTTAAAAGGTCAATTAACCGCCTTTTGATGGAGAACCTCTATTAAATCCACGTTTTTGAAAATTTTATGTGTTATATTTGACAAAACAAAATTCTTATTTAGAATCGGGACATCAAAATTTACTTTGTGTAAATTTTTGGTATCTTTCAGATAAAGTTCATTTTCCATGAATAGTAAAAATTGTTGTATTTTAATTCAAAACCTCTTTTTAATCCAATTTATTTATATGATTAGATTATCATTTGAATTGTTTTTAAAGTAAAATTAAAATATATTTTTACCATTTAATCAAATAGTGGTTGTTGGAATTAATTTCACTCTGAAATCGGACTTAAACTAGTGTCAATCTATTGATACTTTTTGTTTAATAAAAACAGGCTATTTGTTTTGACAGTGGGAATTAATTATTAAATTAATTAATGCCACTTATATGTTTTGAATTTTGTAAAATAGACATCATTTTTGAATTCGGAAT
Source organism: Viscum album (assembly GCA_963277665.1). NCBI lineage: Eukaryota > Viridiplantae > Streptophyta > Magnoliopsida > Santalales > Viscaceae > Viscum > Viscum album. The sequence goes on from OY728146.1 coordinate 1,275,096,977, forward strand.
GTCAAATATAGCTTAGGGTGAATTTTTGGTAATTTTCTGAAGAACATCAATTTTTGATGAATAGTGAAACCACTAAGTGGTACTTATAAAAACTGATTTTCCATTTAAATGAAAATTTTCCATCTTTGTGTTTTGAATTTAAAAAATCCGACATACATGGTTGTCATTAAGATGTAAAATGTTGTTCAATAGGATTAGAATAATTTTTTGGTGAATAGTAACTTCTTAAGTTTTTAATCGCGATTAGAGGTAATTAGTGTAGTTTAATGTAAAAATAATGTTTTAATAAAATGAAATGACCTAGACACATGTCCTACCCTCATTGGATGTGTCACGGCCGACCAAAAAAATCCATGGGTCATCTTGGGGACCCCATAGAGCCACTTTGTTTGGAAAATGGCATAAATATATTTTTATTTAATGTTAAAGTAAAAATGACACAAACATGAGATGTTTTACTAAAAAAAATATACATTGGGTTATACAAGTCATATTTTTGTCTATAAATAGTCATTGGAAATCTAAAACGATTTCCTACATCATAGTATTTTTTTTATAATTTTTAGATATTAAATAAATTAAATTATTTATGACATCATGATGATGCTGTGATGACCTCATTATTTAACGATTTAAATAAAATAAAAATATAATGTAAAATCTAAGACCTACACATGTCCAAAACCTATTGGATGGGTGGATTTTGACCCCTTATCACTTTATACCCGAAACGCATCAATGTAGGACCATTCAAATCTGAAACACATTCTAAAATAAAGTAACATTTCCTTACTTTCCAATAGTGCCCATCCACTCCTCTTATAAAAGGCCCCACCTCTACCTCCTTACCCACACTTCCTAAGCCTTTGGCTCGGCCAACCCCTGCCCAAAGCCTTTGTCTCTCCGATTTTAAGGTAATGTCTTCACTTGAGTCATTTTGTTTTATTTTTCTTCTCCAACCCCCTAAAATATTTTTATTCATTTATTTTGTAACATCTTCGGTATCTTCAATATACTAGGATGTTGTTATAAGAAAGATTCAAGCTACACTTACACACACCTTCATCTAATGGTTAAAGAACATACTATTTCTGTGGTTGGTGATTTTATGCCTCACGAAACGATGATTGTTCAATAATATATTAACACCTTTAAAGGTGGCCATTATGATGTCACTATATTTTATATATGATATATATGGTATTTATTTTTACTATATGTTTTTGTATTTTATATTTAAACCATACCTTTATTCTTTTCATGTTGTGTAAATGCGAGAATTTCATATGAGGTAGTGTGGACTACCGCCCCCTCAAGTGATGTGACTCGTACATGAAATACATGGAATGTATAAAGAATGAAATTAATGATCATATGTGTCCTTTATAACATATATATTATACTGTAATTATAATATATATATATATATCATTTATTTGTAATTCCATTAATATGAAAAAGAAAAAATGAAAGTAGCATTCATGCATACGTACGGTCTACCGTCTCCATGAATGGTTCTTTTCGTTGTTTTTCTCCAAATGATATGGAATAGTATAAAATGAATATGTAATGGATATGTATGATATTTTAATCATTAATACTATTTTGGAAATTATTAACTTATAACTACATGGACAATCATTTTTCAAACAAGTTCATTTTTTCCTCATGTACCAAACATCGGCAAAAACGTCTGATATGAACTAACATTGTTAAACAATTATTATAACATTATAATATGTAAAATGTACTGAATAATAATATTTAAAGGAGGTAATTAGGCATTTATAAATTGACGGAAGTTTATTATTCAGGAATATAAAGAAAGGAACAAGACACGTCGGACTTGAGGTAAGGGATCCTACCCCTCTCTTTCTTTTTATGTACACTCGTATGTCATTACTTTTAAAGCTCATCTTTCTTGTTATTGGGATGTTATTTTATATTACTATTACTGTAATTTTGATGTTAATATGATGAGAGACCCTATTCTCTCTCATCAATCCATTTTGGAAGTTTTGTGTGGTGCCTTTAGGCTGCCGAATTTTCGTAAGAGATCTAACCTCTCTCTTTATTTTTAAGTACTCTCCTTTATGTCACTTCTTTTAATGTCCACTTGGTTATGTTGGGGGATGTTCTTTTATATTCCTATTTCTGTAAACATTATGTCAATATGATGAGAGACCCTATTTTCTCTCATCAATCCATTTTTGAAGTTTTATGTTTCGTCGTTAGGCTGCCGAGTTTTCGTAAGGGATTTTTCATCTCACTTTTATTCCCATGAGATTTATGCTACATTTGCAACAATTTCCTTTGAGTGGGGTATGTAGTGCCCACTATTTTACTCATTGTGTAATATAATTTCATTTATGAGTATTTACATCAAATTTTGTATTGTCCTTCTTTCACTGGGTGCATGTCTCGAAAGATACCCATGTCGGTAAGGGAACCTTTCACCCTCTTTTTTTAAAAGACTTCTTTTGTTATGTCTTTTAATTCACATATAATTATGTTGGGATATGTTCTTATATATCCTTATTGATTTAAATTTTATGTCCATGTCATGAGATACCCTTTTTATCTCTCATCAACTCATTTTCTGAATTTTGTAGTGACGCAGTTAGGCTGTCAAATTTTTTCAAGGGAACTTCTTAACCCAAATTGGATTCTTTGGGATAAACTTGTACTCCTTGAATATGTCGTTCTAAGAATATGTGTGAATAATCTCTGAATGTTTTACACTTAATATCCACCTTTATTCATGTTTTATGTGATAGGATTATGTTGTGGTTCTGTGGCATTATTATGAATACGGGTGGTTTCGTCATAAACTAAGGGCGGGTGAGCCCGATATAGCATTCCAATGCAATGGGTAACTTGAAGAAGTGAAACGTTGAGGTTTATCTGAAGTGATTTAGGGAATATATTTTGGTGGGTATTCCAAACATAACCAAGAGGGTTACTCCCTACGTAATAATGTTATGACTGCCTCATGTTACCTTTTATGTCTTATGATTTCTTCGATTTATGCATGATTTGATGAGGTATGTTAAAGTGCCTATGTTTTATGGGTAAAGTATGATTTCATTATTATGTATATATGAACACATGTTTCATTTCCATATTTTTATAACCCTTACTAAGCTTTTTATGCTCATCCCATGTTTTTTTGAAATGTTTTTGACAGGTCAAGGGAAAGGTACATGATATGATGATAATGTCAAGGATGTGTCAAAAAAGAATCTATGCTTTATTTTTAAATATGTTTCCGTTGATGGAAATAAAATGAATAGTATATTTTATGTAACCACTTTGTTTAAATGTAGAATGTAATGCAAGTTTTATGATCTAATTCTCTAAAACACTAAACCTGAAAATATCCTCAATGTGTAATCTTGTAATAACACAAGTTTAAGTATGGTTTAAGGCCGGGGCCTTATAGTTGGTATCAGAGGTTGGTTTAGACAACATTAGGGATTATGAGTTTTTGTTAGACACATGATTAGTCCCTATATCTATTATTTTAGTTAAATCCTTGTTTTATAACTTTTTTCAGGTCATGTAAAGTCGGCTACAAATGGAAGGAAAAGGATCTCAAATGAAATTCCTATCTCTTCCTGATTATATGCTTGCAATAATTTTTGCAAAGTCATGTTCGGATGATTGTGAAACGTTTTCTAGCATACAAATCACTTGCAAGCAATTGTTTGAGATATCAAACACCTCCACTATACCTCGTTATCATCGTGGATCATGGGTTGTATTTAGGAAAATACTATTTTCACAATATTCTAGTATTTTCAAGAAATGTAAATATTATCAAGGTATTTTTAAATATTTTACCTTATCACAAGAATTTGAAGCATATAATGATTTTAAAAATGGCGCTGATGAAGGAGACCCTTTCACAACCTATTTATATTTTCTTTTAAAATATAGTCTCTCAGAACATACGTATGGTATTTTTGAAGGACCTATAATAGAAAATTTCAACTCAAATTCTGTCCGACTGTTATATAGAAATCATGTTTTATCAGATGTTTTGGAATTAAATGTCATTCATAATTATTTTCCAAAACTTTTTTTCTGTGAACACCCATATGACCCATGTTGTACAAGGTGTATTTGGATGGAGGAAACAAATGATTTTTAAGGATATCTAAATCATTGTTTTAATGCATGGGATGTCTACATACGTGAACAAGATGACAATTAAACTGAGTGGACTCCATCATTAAGGTATGATGTTATTCATTTTGGGAATCATTTTATTTTATCTTATGGTGGTGAAATAAGACTTCAAGAATTAAGATGTTGAGATCGTAACGAATTTGAATGAAAATGAGAGGTATAAGGAAACTATTGAGGTTAAAACATGTTAGGGTTATTTTTGGAGTTTTATAAAAAGGACAACACGCAGACCGTGTGACAACACGTCGCGTTGGACAAAGCGGCAGGAATCGAACCCACAACCAAAGTGCGACTGGTATTTATCACCTACCTCTGGACTACGTGAATTCCTTTGTTAGTTTGACCGATACTTTTATGATATATGATTTTATGAATTAATAGTAAGTTGATTTTGGGTTATCTATGGAAATTTATTAACCTACCACGAAGGATATGTGATTAGGTTAATTACTTTTCAATACGAGACATTAAGAGCAACTGATGTTGTTTGGAGATAAATGTTACAATTTAACTTGGAAGACTATGTGACTAAATCCTTCAATTTTTTGGGTTTTAATCTTAGTTTGGTTTACATTGAAGAATTTTATGGACAATTTGTATATCGAATGGTCCTCATTTAACATTAGGTTTTGTTGGACAAATTTTGGAGATTAAGAATAGATTTTCTTTTTATAAAGGGTTATCCTTTTCTAGATTATCTGATCTTATACTAACCATTTTGGTTTTCGTTCTGGTTAAAGTCTAAAGACATGGGAAGTATATAGTTCTCTTTTGTGGATTAGGTGATTATCTAGAAGTTGATTATAGTACTCTTAATGTGAACAAGTCTTCCAAAATACTCGTCGTTTGGAGGAAATATGAGTTTGTGTAAGGAATATAATATAAGTTGAAAGTCAACATGATAAGTGATTATGTTTCCTTATGAATAAATTCCTCAATAAAAAGTAACTTAAAACAAAAATTTTGTCTATTAACCTTTCATACTGGGGAATCTAACACCGTTTAACCCATCACAAGTTTGTGATTTTCTTGTGGTTAACTTTCTCTTAAATATGTTTTATATCACTCTCCATCAGAACACGACCCTATGTTTTCTCCTCCATGTCATTGTTTTCCTACATGGAATCCTAGTATGGGTTAAATTAGGTGACCTCTGTACTTATCTTTCTTTATTTTTAAAGTGATTGTTTTACCGACTCTTGTTCCCATGTGGGACTTTCAAGGATGTTTCCAAGATCAATTTTAAAATTGCGAGGACACAATTCCCAAAAGGGGGAAGGATGTAACACCCCAGGTAAATAAAGAATACGAAATTTTTATATTTATCAATATTTGTGAATAAAATATTAATATTTCTTTAAAGGGGACGATATGATCGATGGCGTACCGAACAAGCAACAACGAGTTTCTTGGGAATCATACATTGCACTCTAATAATAAAATAATATTATTTTAAATGGTAGTTAACGCCTTGCTGTTGTGATGGCGAGAATGAATATAATTAACTACACAATGATTATATATGTTTGTACAATGTTTTTACTTTTTACAATAAATGTTAGAGGATTAAAAATGTGAATGAATCCAATTTTAACCGTAAACATTCTAATATTTTTTAAAAGGTCGATTAACAGCCTTTTGATGGCAAACCTCTTTTAAATCTACTTTTTGACAATTTTATGTGTTATATTTGACAAAATAAAATTCTAATTTAGAATCGGGACATCAAAATTTACTTTGTGTAAATTTTTGGTATCTTTCAGATAGAGTTCATTTTTAATGAATAGTGAAAAATGTTGTATTTTAATTCAAAACCTCTTTTTAATCCAATTTATATATATGATTAGATTATCTTTTGATTTTTTTTTAAGTAAAATTAGAATATTTTTTTACCATTTAATCAAATAGTGGTCGTTTTAATTAATTTCACTTTGACATCGGACTTAAACTAGTGTCAATCTTTTGGTAATTTTTGTTTCATAAAAACAAGCTATTTGTTTTGACAGCAGGAATTAATTATTAAATTAATTAATGAAAATTATATTTTTTGAATTATTTAAAATAGACATCATTTTTTAATTCAGAATATCAAATATATCTTAGGGTGAATTTTTGGTAATTTTTTGAAAAACATCAATTTTTGATGAATAGTGAAACCACTAAGTGGTACTTATAAAAACTAATTTTCCGTTTAAATGATATTTTTCCATCTTTGTGTTTTTAATTTCAAAAATCCAACATAAATGGTTTTTATTAAGTAGTAAAATTTGGTTCAATGGGATTAGAATAATTTTTTGGTGAATAGAAACTTATTAAGTTTTTAATCGTGATTTGAGGTAATTATTGTAGTTTAAGGTAAGAATAATGTTTTAATAAAATTAAATTACCTAGACACATGTCCTACCCTCATTGTATGTGTCATGGCCGACCAAGAAAATCAATGGGTCAACTTGGGGACCCCATGGAGCCACTTTGGTTGGAAAATGACATAAATACCTTTTTATTTAATGTTAAAGTAAAAAACTACACAAAGATGAGATGTTTTACTAAAACATTTTTTACATTGGGTTATACAAGTCAGATTTTTGACTATAAATAGTCATTATAAAGGTAAAAATATTTCCTACATCATAGTATTTGTTTTATAATTTTTAGATATTAAATAAATTAAATTATTTCTGACATCATGATGATGCAGTGATGACCTCGTTATTTAACAATTTAAATAAAATAAAATGATAATGTAAAATATAAGACCTAAACATGTCAAAAACATATTTCATGGGTGTATTTTGAACCCTTATCACCTTATAACATAAAAAAATCAATGTGGGACGATTAAAATCAAAAACAAATTCTAAAATAAAGTAACATTTCCTTACTATCCAAGAGTGCCTCTCCTCTCCTCTTATAAAAGGCCCCCACCTCTACCTCCATACCGACACTTCCAAAGCATTTGGCTCGACCAACCACTTCCCATTTTTTCTCTACACATCCCTCTATAACTCCTTTAATCCTCACTTTGGGATGATGTCTTCCCAAGGAAGCATTTGAGCTCAAACCAAAGGGAGTTACCAGATTTTAAGGTAATGTCTTCATTTGAGTCCTTTTGTTTTATTTTTCTTCTCCAACCCCCTAAACTCTTTTTATTAATTTCTTTTGTAACAAATCCAGTATCTTCAATATTTTAGGATTTTTTTATAAGAATTATTAGAGCTACACTTACACAAATCTTCTTCTAATGGTTAAAGAACATATTGTTTCTGTGGTTGGCAATTTTCTGCCTCACGAAACGTTGATTGTTCAATAATATTTTAACTCCTTTAAAGGTGGCCATTATGATGTCACTGTATTTTATATATGATATATATGGTATTTATTTTTAATATATGTTTCTGTATTTTATATTTAAACCGTACCTTTATTCTTTTCATGTTGTGTAAATGCGATAATTTCATATGAGGAAGTGTGGACTACCGCCCCCTCAAGTGATGTGACTCGTACATGCAATACATGGAAGGTATATAGAATGAAATTAATGAACATATGTTTCCTATATAACATATATATTATACTGTAATTATAATATATATATATATATATAATTTATTTTTAATTCCATTAATATGAAAAAGAAAAAATGAAAGTAGTGTTCATGCGTACTTACGGCCTACCATCTCCATGAACGGTGCTTTTCGTTTTTTATCTCCAAATGATATGGAATAGTATAAAATGAATATGTAATGGATATGTATGATATTTTAATCATTAATACTATTCTGGATATTATTAACTTATAACTACATGGACAATCATTTTTCAAACAAGTTTATTTTTGACTCATGTACCAAACATCGGCAAAAACGTCTGATATGAACTAACATTATTAAACAATTATTATAACATTATAATATGTGATATGAACTGAATAATAATACATAAATGAGGTAATTAAGAAATTATAAATTGGCCAATGTTTATTATTCATGAATATAAAGAAACGAACAAGACAAGTCGGAAATGAGGTAAGGGATCCTACTCCTCACTTTCTTTTTAAGTACACTCTTTTATGTCATTTCGTATAAAACTCATATTTCTTGTTATTGGGATGTTATTTTATATTACTAATACTGTAATTTTTATTTTAATATGATGAGATACAATATTCTATCTCATCAATCCATTTTGGCAGTTTTGAGTGGCACCGATAGGCTGCCAAATTTTCGTAAGAGATCTAACCTCTCTCTTTCTTTTTAAGTACTCTCATTTATGTCACTTCTTTTAAGCTCCTATTTGTTATGGCGGGGGATGTTATTTTATATTACTCTTTGTGTAAACTTTATGTTAATATGATTATAGACCCTATTTTCATTCATCATTCCATTTTGGAAGTTTTAAGTGGCGCCGTTAGGCTGTAGTGTTTTCGTAAGGGATTTTTCTTCTCAGTTTTTTTCCCATGAGATTTATGCTACATTTGCCACAATTTCCATTGAGTGGTGTATGTACTTAAAATTATTTTAATCATTGTGTAATATAATTTCATTTATGAGTATTTACATCAATGTTGTATTGTACTTCTTTCATGGGGAGCATGTCTCGAAAGATACCCATGTCTGTAAGGGAACCTTTCACCCTCCTCTATTTAAAAGACTTCTTTTGTTATGTCTTTTAATTCACATAATATTATGTTGGGATATGTTATTATATATCCTTATTGATTTAAATATTATGTCCATATGATGAGATAACCTTTTTATCTCTCATCAACTCATTTTCTGAATTTTGTAGTGACGCTGTTAGGCTGTCAAATTTTTTTCAAGGGAACTTCTTAAACCAAATTTGATTCTTTGGGATAAACTTGTACCCCTTGAATATGTCGTTTTATGAATATGTGTGAATATCCTATTATTGTTTTACACTTAACATCCACCTATATTTCGTTTATTCATTTGTCACACATAATTATGTAATTCATTTATCCTTAATCCAAGGATACCGTCTTTGTATGGGACTTCGTCTCAATCTTCTTTCATTGAGGCATATTTTGTTTTATACACAACATTCTTTTATAAGGTGTATAATCCTATTTTACTTTTATATTTATTCAAAATGAATCTTTTTTATTCGAAGTGTTTACTAAATGACAAAAAAGAATGTTTTTTTCATACGTATGCGGCGACATCGACTTCTCCACCGCCGTAACCATTATTTGAGTTTCAGCTTCCTCTACAAGCCATACCATATTTTTAAAAGAAAAATAAATACCATGTTTTACTTTTCTATTATTTTGGTATTGAAAATGGTTTTCATAATGGTTTTTATATCAATGTTTTTTAATGATATCTTGTGATTGAATGGTGGAAATGTTATGTTTTTTATGCATGTTTTATGTGATACGAATATGTTGTGGTTTTTGGGCATCATTATGAAGACATGTGGTTCCGTGATAAACTAAGGGCGGGTGAGCCCGATATAGCTCTCCAATGCATTGGGTAACACGAAGGAGTGAAACGTTGAGGTTTCTCCGAAATGATTTACGGAATATACAATGGTGGGTATTCCATACGTAACCAAGCGGGTTACTCCCTACGCAAGAATGTTATGAATGCCTCAAGTTACCTTTTATGTCTTATGATTTCTATGATTTATTAATGATTTGATGAGGTATGTTAATGTGCCTATGTTTTATGGGTAAATAATTATTTCATTGTTATGTATATATGAACTCATGCTTCCTTTCAATATTTTTATAACCCTTACTGAGATTTTTATGCTCATCCCAATTTTTTTTGAAATGTTTTTCACAGGTAAAGGGAAAGGTACATGATATGATGATAGTGTCAAGGAAGTTCCAAGAAAGAATCCATGCTTTATTTTTAAATATGTTTCTGTTGATGTTAAAAAATGAATAATATATTTTATGTAACCACTTTGTTTGAATGTGGAATGTAATGCATGTTTTATGATCTAATTCTCTAAAACTCTAAACCTGAAAAGATCCTCAATGTGTAATCTTATAAAAACTCATGTTTAAGTAAGGTTTAAGTCTAGGGCCTTATAATTTATCTATTAGAAAAATGTTATTTATCATTATTCAATGATGAACATAGAAAATAAATCACATCACATTATAAAGGCGGTAAGCCATATATATGCAAAATTGATGATATAATTTCTAAATGGATGAAAGGGTAAAGAATGAGATAATATATTTATTTTACACAATTAATATAATTTCATGGATATATATTTTATAAATCATTATAACCCATATTTAATGTGGAGATGAAAATAAAATTACACCACCACAATGAGATAATAAGCTATACATACACACGCTCAATGCTTTTTCTTTTTGTATGATGGATAAAAGGTAGAAAATGGTTTTCTAGTTATCATAATAAAATATCATCTTATATAGGATTTTTTATTAATATACCATGTAAGAAACACATTTAATGGAATTATATGAATAAATAAACATGAAATGTATGGTACATATGATTATCTCTTCTTCAATGAACATCCTTTAGAACTCTTCTTATGGACACTAGGGTCATACATTTGAAAGGACATACACATCTATAAAATGGAAATGGATTTTTATAACAGAAATGTGTAGGGATTCTTAAATATATATTGATCACTTTGGTGTTAATAAGTTATGTAATGGGTACACTATTATCACTGAACTGTGGGGCACCTTTTGAATTTCTCAATAAGATCTAAATATAATATATTAATTTATCATTCAAAATTTCACCAAATGGAGATTTATTCAATTATATAACAGAATCAGAATATAATCCCATAAAAATATAGAATATTAAAATGTTCTAGTGTCATATTAAACATTTTTCTTTTGATTACCCTATTGGTTAATTATTTCTGAACTCAATCATTATAACAACATTTTTTATCGTAAAGTGTTAATAATATTACAAAAAATATACAAAATACTCATAAATGGAAAACCTAAGGGTATTCATCTATATTATATTAACATTGATTATGAAAATATTTTTTATTATCTTTATTATTTTTAATATTTTAATGGAATATTATTTTGATAAATTATCATTAATGTCAATTTTATAATTATTCATTTAATTTTCTTTATATACATAAAGAAAAAGTGATAATTAGAATATAATGTTTTAAACCATATATATTATATCATATATTTATATATAATTCATTTCACATATTTACACAATCATATTATACCAACATTTATTTATTTAATGTAATTTATTTTATTTTTAAATTATTTCGATGAATAATGTGTTTTCATTCAAAAATAATTTATGGAAGTTATATAATTTTTGAAAATAAAATATAAAATTTTACCATGAAAATTATTACATTATGTCCATAAATGATATTTATTTCATTCATATCTTGATTTTGTTCCATTGTTGACTCATAAAAGATATTAAATAGAGAACCATTTATTTTTTATAACTATCATTGATTTAAAAATTATATAATTATCTTTCAGGGACATGCCTCCATTAAAAAACTATAATTATAACCTAAGTTGATAATTGGTGAATAATTTTTATCATTATTTTTTTGGTCATGTTTAGGTCATAGATATACCACTATATTTTGGGATAAATCTTTATTTAAACCCTTTAACACTTACCATGAAAACAAGTAGTTTTTTTATTGGAGGGCTATTATAGTAACTATAAAATGATAAAAGACTAATTAATAAATAATTAATTATATTTTAATTATTATTAAAATAATTTGGTTGAAATTTTTATTTTATTATTTTTTTATAATTTATTAAAATATAAATTACTTTGAAATATTTATAATTTTAATTTTAAAGACTATTAATTACATTTTCATTAATAAAATCAATACAATAATATATATTTGAATAAAAAAATTAATAAAATTAAAATATTATAAAAAATATTAAATTCATGGATGATATTAATTATCCAATGTAATATTAATTTTAATATTTTGAATATCATTCATTTAATTTTTCCATTATTTATATAATTATTACATCATTGTTGTGTAATTTTTTAAGATAATCATTTCTCCTCTAAAAAGTATAAATAAATTACCATATTGAATCTGGAATGATTATTTTTATAAATAATATTCATATTAGTATATATATTCATGATATAAAAATATTAAAATTTTATGATTTATTAAAATCATGAATGTGACATCTTTTACTTTTCATTCAATAAATTATTATAAGGGTTATAATATCATCTTAATGGATTAAAATGGTCATATATGTGATTTTTAAATACTTATTGAAGAGTATTTATCAAAAAAATAAAATTTGTGTAAGTCTTGGGGTTATTGTATATTTCTAATCATTTTATTTTTAACATAAATTATCAAATATACACATTAACATTGTAACAATAATTATCAAGGTTACTATTCATATTGGTCAGAAATAAAATGAAACTATTTGAAAAATTTTTGACTTCTGAATCCAAATACGAAATAAAAATTTTAAAATTTACAAATATTGAAGCTCAAAAATTGAATTTAAAATTAGTCACACAAAATGCAGTGAAAATAGTTTTCTTGAAGAATTTATTTGTAAACCTAAAAATAATCTTTTACCAAAATAATATATAAAAATGATTATAATGTAATTAATTAAATCATACCTAAAATATATTTAATAAGTTAAATTTATATAAATTTGGAAAATAATGTGAATTTTTAATAAAATGAAATTGATTTTTTTTAAAAACTGTATTTTTAACTATTCACTATAAAATAAATAATTTTTGATATTAATAAAATTTCAACATTTGATAATTTGAATATTACTACTTAAATATGATATAAAGTTTACAAAAAAAATTATATAATTGACACAAAATGAATATAAATTTTATTCATAAAAATCATGAAACCCATTTTCTAAGAAAACATGTTTTTAGTGAATAAAATTATTGTACTACAAATTAATAATTTATCAAAAAAGTAATAATTAATATATTAAAACATATTTTGAAAATTGAATATTTAATATTATGGTTATGAATATTCATTATTATAATTTTAGTTAATTCGTTATGATAATCACATAATGATATTTCTTTCTTTGTTTATGCTTGTTGTTCCGTGCAACATAAGATATCAAAGAAGTTAAATTTTAAAAAATGTTATATTGTGAAAAAATGAGGTTCTACACATACCATATGGGACTAATTTTTTTCTACGATAATTCAGAAGTAATCAGATTATACGTTAATAATTTCATATTTAATAGAGTCGTTATATGTTATAAAAGGATAGAGGGTGTTGTCCATTAGAATTATCAGTTCGTGACAAAGATTTATTGATTTTATCTCCATGAATATGTAATATTCATCTTGGGATGATGGTTATGTTAGCTAAATTGTTATCATTACCATTTATGATCATTTATGATAATTTTACGGTGGCCCATCAGTTGGAAATATCATTTTAGTTGATTTTTTTCCTGATTTTATCAATATATATCATCTTAAGAGACATAATTCAAATGATAATAAGGAATTGAGTTTTGGGAGATTACTTTGACAAAAAATTTCTATGGTTTATGATCTGGTGTATAAATTTTTTTAGTATCATGGAATGTACGTTCGATTACTCTATGTTTTATTGTGGAATAGAACATATTCTCCTAAGATAGCGGACGATGAATAATTAATGAGTCATATATGGATTTATCTGATTTTGGATCATTATTTAACAAGTTTACAATATATAGGTGTAATGTTATATGGGGGTATAATTGTATAATACTGAATTAAGTTTAGTTGCAAATAATGTTTCTATTACCCATCACTTGTTTCATAATTTTCTTATTTTTTATAAGGACAATGCCCGGTGGATATAATTGTATACACACCTTTTCACATGTGGAACATGGCATGGGAATACCAAAAAGGTAATCATATGAAACATTTTAGATTGGTTTGGAATCCAGGAGGAGTGAACATGATGGGAATAAGGTTAAGAAAATCAATGTGACATTATCCTAAAACTACGCTATATGAGATAAAGGAATTTAATAATGTTTGGCCACAATTTGTCAAACGATTTTTCCAAACTGTACTACTAATCTAGTAGCCCTAAAGGGTATCCACTATTAATTCATGGTTTTCCATAATGTATGATTAAATAAAAAAATTATCTAAATATATTATGAATTATTTTTAAGACATAAAACAAACCTGTTTGGAATTATTCCTATTCCATTTTATTTAGATATAAATGTTGGAAAATATTATAATAATTTATCTATTCTTTCCAAATGGTGGTCATTTTAAATACATCTATGGGTATTAGAACTTTATATTCAATGGTTTTTATTTTTTCACCATCTTTCCTCAATATTCGTCTATATATATCTTCAATTAATTGAGATAAACTATGATCAATGATTTGATAACTAGATATATGATTCATTTAATAATATAATGATCAAAAAATTAGATTGGTCATTGATTATAGTGGACGTTATTGGATACACATGGATTGATGTGTGAATCATTGAGTATCTTGGGTTTATAATAGGGTGGTGAGATGGTTTTATGTTTCCAACATAGAAAATGGGAATATTGGTCGTTTTGATTTTCACATAGACTAATATATGTTCATATTCCATTTTTTATTATTTTGAACATTTTTCATACAATATCATTTTTCTATATATATTATGGATTTTTATACATCCTTATCTTTTATTTCATGTTTTTTTGTTGTGTCTAGTTTGATGAAATAATTTATTAGGTTATTCTAGTTTCATAGGTTCTTGTCGGCATCCACTAGGGATTCAAAACACCCTTTTGGTGTAGTGGTGGATCTATTAGAATACTAGAGTTATGGTTTACCCAGACTGGTTCGTGATAAAAAATCCATAATAAAATAAATACAAACACATTATGTTATTTTAAAATATGAATCCTTAATATTTTTCTTTTCATATGAAATTTTACATAAATATAAGACATTTTAATTAAAAATATTAGAACAGTTCATATATTATATTTATAATCATCATGTCAAACATTTTATTTTAATTTGACCATAATCATATGAATTTTCAAATCTCATTTTTTACATGACAAAAATACATTCTCAAATATGTAATTATATTTGAATAATTCATTTTAAATATTATAAATAATTCATAAAAATAAATAAAAACACCATTATGTTGTCAATTATTTTTTAATTTATTAATATAATATAAATTATACTTATAATTTCTATATAATCAATTTAAAAAATAATAATATTCTATTTAATATATATAAAATTATTTAATATTGACATTTAATAGTAGGGATTCTTATTTCTGAAATGTTTCACACACAATTGTTCAATTAATATTTTCCAATTTATAACTAAATAATGTACAAACACCTTCAGAAATATTATAATAAACATTATATACCTATTATTTATATTTTATAAATATATTATAAATTATATAACACAATTCATAATGAAAAATGATGAAAAATAATTTTCTTATCACATTAAATGATATAACCCATATCACAATCCATCATACAATATCAATTTATATGACTAATGGTCCATGGCCTATAATAAAAAAATATTTTATTATATATAATGTTATATGGTATCATCTATATTGTATGATATGTGAGACATATCATGACAAGTGATATGTTCAATATCACATTTGCTATATGGAACTCTATTTTCTTCCATGTTCTTGAACCCATTGATAATTAAAATTTTGTATAATATGGGATGTAGCACACATAATTTAGGGTAATTATCACATATTTATGTATTTTAAGTATATGTAGTGAATGAGCTAATTTTTGGAAGGATTAAAGAACATTTAGTGTGTTTTGGGTCATATTTTTAGGTGCATGGTTTGGGATAACTATTAAACACCTAAAAGAAACCATGTATAATGGGATATAGTATAATGGAAGGGACAAGGGTTGTGAACAGTTTTTGTAAACCATGGAGAAGTCTATGAGAAACTCTGTTATATTGTAATGTGGGATTTGGAATGACTAGAGAAAATTTTAGAAATTTTGTGATCCAACCATGTGAGGTCCAACCTTGAGGTAGTGGCTAATTAATGACTAGTGCACAGCATGAATAACACTACGACTAATAGGGAACATGTTAAAAGTGAAATCCTAAAATTGAGGATCTCACACCTTTTACACTATAACTCTCATTTTTTCCTCCAATGTGGCCTAAAATCAATGCTCACTATTACCAAAGGTCAAGGAAGGTGTTTCCATTGATCTGGAGGCCATCTAAAGGATCCCCTTACTGATTTCATGCTAGATTCTGACAGTATGTGATCATTTATTGTAATTTTTGGTAGTTTTATTAGATGTAATTATCCATATATCTCAGTTTATTAGATCTGCAACCACTGTGTGTATATCTAGGTTTGTGTATTTCAAATATGATTATATTTTCTTATTTTATTATAGTGGAAGAGATCTAAGGTGGGTTCATTCATATTTAACATGGTTTCCTTAATTTTATTCATGTTGTTCTTCTTTTTCACAAAAAACATGATGTAGGTGGCTTCACTCTCGAAATGTCTATTTTAAAAAACAATGTTTATTTTTGAAATGGTTTCATTTCTTGATTTTTATTATGAAATGGTGGTGAAAATCATGTTATATATCATATATATTGTTGATTTTTTTTATTTGTGGATATTGTGGAATTAAGGTAATTGGTTTTGAAACTTTAATTGGTTTATTTATTTTAATATTATTATATTAGAATATGTTTTTTTGGATTTTTGAAATGTCTTATTATAAAGTTTTTCAATAAAAGTATTTTTTATTGAAATGGTTTAAATTGGTTTGTTTAAATTGTTTTTGGCATACATGGATTTTCTTGTTTGAGTATATGTTTGACCATCCTCTAAATAAGGGATGTGTTATAAAAGGGTACAAGGTATGGGACCTTATATTGGGGTCGTGCGATAGTGTGACACAAGGTGATTTGATAATAGACTACTCTTGGGCATGGACCATTCAAAAAAGAATGCAGATGTGATTGTGTGGTGAACCATGGAATGGGTATGAAAAAATATGATTTTAAATGTTTTAAATATTTTTTAATTCACTTTCTATAAAAAATATTTTAGTGTGGATATTTTTCATATTTTTATATAAACTATTTTAGATTTTTTAATATAAATATTCTAAAATTTCCTATCCTAGTGGTATGAGTCGGAAGTCATTGGAAAAATCCTACAGAGTTTTAGTACTCACACAAGATTTATAACATAGATGATTTTGTAGATATCATATATCATGATATAAGAAAATTTAATTTATCAAACATCATTAGTAAAAAATTTTGATACAAGGGTTGTTTTGTTGAGTTTGATCCTGGAGCATGTGGATTTTTGGATTCATGTGGTTGTCTATGAGTTTTATTTGTTTTCATCTACTGTTTACTTTATTGTTAGTGTGACTTCCACTATACTACTCATCGGTTGGTTTTGAAATAAATGTAATTATTTATTTTTCGTTCATTTTAACATGCATCATATAGTGTTTTATATGGTTACGGTTATCATTTTGTTTTTTATTCTTAAATAAAAAAATGTTCCCCACCTATAATGAAACCCTTCATGATTTATTACCAAACATTGGAATCTTACGGATAACTTTTGAGGCCATGTATCCTTCAACCACCTTATCAAACAACTGACATGGTTTTGGATGTTACATGCGGTATCATCTTGTCCCTTCCAAATAACTTTCAAGTATAAGTTGTCATAAACATGGTATTGTTTATATGTCTTGTAGTTGAATTCATTACATTATATTCCCTGAGTTAAGATCATATAATGGAGTAGGATTGTTGAGGCATGAAATGGAGAGCATAAAAATTCATAGATAACCATTTCTACTAAACTTCAAATTACCACGTATTTTGGTACATATGTCTTTTGGAGTCGCTTATAGGATTTGGAAACACATTTTCATGGGTTTATCCAATAATATGGACGTGGAATGCAATAGTTGAATGAATTCCCACAATGATCACATATTTCATTTTGAGTATTGATATATAATTTGGGGAAATCTGATGACCTTTTATAAATGTTGAAATTGTTTTCAAATGAAATATTTAAAAAAAATATCTTGGTTGTTGTTGTTTGAAAATGGTTTTATTTTCATAAGAAATTGAAATTTTTTTAAAATCGTTATTAAACATGGTAACATATGATTTTGTAAAGCAATTTTATGGTATTTTATGTGGAAAAATTAGAAATCATTAAACCTTCATTTAATATAGTGTGATACTTATGGCGTTTGTTCTCTACTTAGAAATGTCACTCGATAGGAATCTATGAAAAATCATGGATGAAGCTATAGTGAATGTGGTTGCAACTGAGCCACATGTGTACCTAAAGATAGTTCAAAGTATCAACCATTCATTTCAGGATGTGGACATAGGGAACCAATGGGATGATCCAAAATAAGTGGATCATTTCATCAATATATAAATGTAGAATCAACCCATCTTTTTGGGTGATTTAGAATCATAAAAAAATAGAGGTGTGGATGAATAGGAAGAATCGTATCATCCATTTCATCAGTACACATGAATAGATGAAATTCAAGGCACTGTAATATATGCTAGAGGATCATTCATGTTTGTGATGAAATCTAATGCATGATATTTTTGATAAATCCCTTATTTGGGAAGATTTTGAATAAATTTTCAATAAACAATTTTGTTCCAACATGTTCTAGATATAATGAACGACATATTTATTCATCCAAAAGATAAAAAACACTCTATCTCCGAGTATGTGACTAAATTCATCAATATAGTGAATTTTTCATCTGAGGATGGTTCTAATACACCCTTTAAGGCATGAATAATTAATTAATAAATGAAACAAGATATTCACTCGAAGACATGTATAAAATGTATTATGGACTATACATAGATAGTTAATAGAGAAAGAGTGGATGAACAAAACATCTAAGGATCTACAGGAGTAGTAAATATGTTGGTACCCATGGGAAATTGTGGTAAATCTAATGAAAAGATCATGTGGAATGGGGAAACCAATTTCCATGATGGAATTATAAAACAAATTAAAACTATAAATTCGGTGAAACATCATCCATGTCCTAAGAACAAGGTATGATGTTTCTAATGTGGTTAGCATGACCACACAAAGTGAGATTGTATGAAACATCTTAATAATTCTATAACTGTAATTAAATGGGGCATCATCATTGGTAGTATTGTACTTCTCTGAGGTAAGGTTCTTGGGACACTTCTCTGGTGTCACAGACATCCTATGATTCAACGAGGTGAGGGAATCAAAATCAATCTCTTCATTAGAATATTGATAGCCATGCAGATTCTAGGAATAAAATGAATCCTTAGGTAGGGAAATCTCTGTATGGAAACAAGGATCAGATTATTGTTAGAATGAAATTATACATAGCTGAGTAAGTAATGGTGGTTGAATAGTCTATACCATCAATGATGAGAGGTACGAATGTTTTGAATTATACCCTTATTCAATTTATTTTTGATACTGATTCATGGAATTCCATTTTTGGTTCCTGAAATATAAATTTTCTACGTTTAAATGATGATATGATTCTTTTAGTTAAAAAATATAAAACACTTATTGGTCAAAGAGATTGTGTACCCTTTTTTGGGTTTAGAATGCTCTATAACTGTTGATGGAGTTGAGATAATATGGGATTTATCTATTCTTGAGATAGTCATATTTGATATAATCTTAGGTATGGATTTGTTGATAATACCCATGGTTCACACCAATTGTTTTATCATAATAGTGAGTTTCGTGTTAGAGGATGGTGTCGAGAATAACTTTAGAGGATAAAATAATTTAAAGAAAAGTTAAATACCCTTGATAGAAGAAATAGTTTTTATGATCAATTAATAGTTTGCATCATTTACATTGGCATCGATGGAAGAGATCGAGAATAAATATTTCCCAGCAGTGGTGGATCTATTTCTAGGAGTATTTACCAAAAATTAATCTTATTTACTACTGTTAAGAGAAGTGGAGTTTACAATTGATATCTTCATAGGGATAATTCCTATCCCACTTCTATTTTATAAAATTGAAAATAATAATTAAGGGAGCTGAATGTGTAGTTGGAAGAGTTGGAAGGAAATTTTTTCATTTGGTCATGCACATATCTATGGGAAGTAATGGTCTTGGTTGTCATAATGGATGGTTAACACTAAGGTTGTTTATTGATTAATGTATGATTAATAATGTTGCGAAAAATAATCAGTATCCACTTCCAGGCATTAATGATATGGTTGATCAATTAATAAGAGGTTAATGGTTCTTTAAGATTTTATTATGATTAGGATATCACCAATTTCTAGTCCAGAAGAAGGATATTTTGAAGAAGGATTTCAGAAGTAGAAATTTCCATTATGAATATGTTGTAATGAATTTTGGTTTTATAAATTAAATAGAGGTATTTATGGAGTTAATTAATTCAATATTTTAGCAATATTTAGATTATTTTTTGGTTGTGTTTTTGAATGCCATCTTATTGTATTCAAATTCAATGGATAAGAATGAGAAACACATGGGGATAATGCCGGAATCTTGATATGTCATCTGTTGTATTCCAAACATTCAATGTGTGGTATTTCGATAAAAGACTATCCTTTTCATGTCCATTGAATTTACAAATATTTTTATTAATTTATTTTTATATGATAGAAGTAGTTATGTATTGGGAATCAATGAATAATATATTTGAGATATTGTGTTTTCATGGTCTAGCTAGTTATTACAAATGCATTGATCATTACATATAATGAATTTACTCGCCTATGAAAACATTAAAAAATAAGGAAATTCCATTCCAATGGATTGTGTAATGCCAAAAATCATTTAAAGAGATCATTGTTTTACTTTAATCCACACTAATCATGGATTTTCTAGAATCAGGACAAGGGTTCGTTGTATATTGTGATGATTTGGGATCCAGGTTGGGGTGAGTTCTCATGCACATAGACAATGCTGTTTCTTATGGGTCAAGGAAGTTAACAGCCATGAGATGAACTAACCAACATATGATTTTGAGTTATCTGCAGTAACCCTTGCATTGAAGGCTTGGTGTAATTACTTCATTGGTTATAAATTTTTTATGTTTAAGGATCATAATATCTTGAAATATTTTTTCTCACAAAGCGATTTGAATATAAGACAATGAATATACATAGAATATCTCCAATTTTTTGACTATGAAATGATGTATATAGTGGTATAATGCAATTTTGTGGTAGATTCATTAATCAAATTGATATTCCTAATGAAAAAGGAAGATGCATATGAGTGGCAGTTGGTGTCGGTCCTAAACAATATGAGTGTGTAATGTAAAATCATAGTTAATTTTTCGGTATTAATTTATATTTTTTGTTTCCTTATCTATTGAATATGGTTAAAGAGTCATAGAAGTCCAACATAGAAAGTGTTTATATTAGTTCAAAACTTAATGGTGGGGAGACCATTGAGGGGTGAAATTTGGATGAGAGATCAGTGTTTTGGTAAAAAAGTATATTTTTATTCTTATGGATTTTCAAGAACAGCTTCATCAAGCTTTCCACTATTTTAAATGGGGTATTCATCCTAGAACAAACAATATTTATGAGGAATTGAATGTATAGTTTATGTTGGGAAACATGTAAATAAATGTGGATGAGTTTGTTTCAACATGAATAACTTTTAATCAAGTTAAGGTACACCATCAATGTATTTCATTTAAGGTATAATCTTTACCCATATCAGGTTAAAAATGGGATCGAATAGCTATAGATATTATAATTTCTCTCCCATAAATTGTTTATACACACGATTCCATATGAGTTATAGTAGACCATCTCTCGAAGTCATATCATTTCATTCCTACTCGTAAATCACATCTGATGGAGGACTTGTCAAAAAAGTATATATGAGAAGTCGTAAAGAGGCATGGAATAATAGTTTCAATCATATTTGACAATGATTTGAGGTTCATTTATCATCTCTATAAATTGTTATAGAAATTAATCGGGACTCAGATAACCATGAGTTTAGCGTATCATACTCAAAAGGATTGGAAGTGTGAAAGGGTGATACAAACATTTGGACATTTTTTGTGGGCTTGTGTGATGGATTTTGGTGCCTCATGGGTATAGACTGTGATGTTAGTAGATAATTTTTATAATAATAGTGATTAGTCATAGATAAAAATTCTTCTATTTGAATCATTTTATGGATTTCTTTGTAATTATCCACATTATTGTGAGGAAACATGTTATATATCACTAGTTGGTATGATCCATTTCCATGATATAACAGAAAATATTCAGTTGATCAAGAAATTGATTGAAATGGTGCATAGTCATAATAAATACTATAAGAATCATGTTCAACATCCATTTTCATATATTGTGAGTTACCATGTGTTCTTCATGATATATCCAAGTATTGTACATATTTGTTTTGCAAAATAGGTAAAGATATATCATCGATACATAAGACATTTTGAGATACAAGAACATTCTATTGAGGGGTATATCATTTTTCACTCCCACCATTGTTCAGTGTGCTGCATAATGTGTTTTATGTATCTCAGTTGGAAAAATATAATCCTGCTCCGGACTGTGTGAACAAATGGGATAAAATTTACCTAGATATAGATGATTCCTTGATGCATATTTGAGTTCTTATTGATGATTTGTAAGAGAAATTATGGTGGGGAAAAGCATACATCATGTGTTGGTTTTGTGGAAACATGGTTAGATTCATGAAGAAACATAGAAACAAATATGGAAATGAATGAGTAATGGCTAGAAAATTTTCAAAACATTGATGGTTTTATACTTTCTAATGATGGAAATACCAATGATTCGGAGAATATGGTATCCCATATTAAGATAATTAAGCATTTTTTTAAATTTTAAGTATATAATGTGTTTGGGTTATGTTTGGAAATGTATGAAGAACATGTGGAATGTATTTGGGATTCTATATAGGTGAATGATTAGTTCATGGTTTGGGAATACCATGAAACACATATAAGAAACCATGCATAATGAGATAGGGGATAAAGAGAAGGCACACGGATGACACACAATTTGTGTAAACCCTGTAGAAGCCTAGAAAAAACAATGATATATTGGAAACTGGGATATGGAATAGCTGGAACATGGTTCAGAAACTGTTCGAGAAATCATGTGAGTCCCACCAATAAGGTAATGGATAATTCGCTGTTATGGCACAATTTGACTTAATGTATGGCTAACCGTGCAATAGTTAAAATTGAGATCCTAAAATTGTGGATCTCACATATTTTACCCTTTATCTCCCTCATTGTTCCACATATATATCCCTAAATCATTATTATCTCATCCCAATGTTCTATTATGGTTCTCCCATCAATCCAAATGTGATCTTAATTCTTCCCTTGGTGAAATGAAGTCAGATTAGCATAATATGTGATTATTCATGGTGGGTATTAATAGATTTATTTATCTAACTCTCATTTTCTATTCGTTTTTAAGATATATACCCACTATGGATAGATATAGGTATTTTGATTCCTTGAATGATTAGATTTTGATTGTTTTATGATAGAGGAAGAGATTTATGGTTGGTTTGTGGTGATTTAACCAAGTTTCATGGATGTTCTTCTTATTTTTCTTGAATTTCACCATAAAACATGTGGTAAGTTGATACACTCTCAACTCCTATATTTATAAAATTAATTTTTAGTTTAATATTGGGTTTATTGTGAAATTTTAGTGATAATTATTCTATAAATCCTCTTTAGTAACGAATTGTTTTTTTTAAATTGTGGAATAATGGAAATTGGTTGTGAAAATTACGTTGGCTTCTTGATTTAGAAAATTTTATTTTATAATATTTCACTGAAGTATTTTTTTTAAATTGATTTTTTTTAAGTTTTTTAATAAAACTATGTTTACTTGAAATGGTTTGAAATAGTTTTTTTGAAATGTTTTCAGCATACATTGTTTTTTGGTATGAGTGCTTGTTCAATGTGCCACTGAATAAGGGACCTATACCGTTGTGATACATGGTACGTGACCCTGGATCAAGGGAATATGTATGTGGGACACAAGGTGATTAAAAGAGATATATATCATGAGTATGGAACTATTAAACAACCATTCATGTGTGGGTGTATTGTTTACATAGAATTGATATGAAAAAATTGAATGATAAAGGATTTAAGGATTTGTTTTTGACATTTATACAAAAAATATATTACTCTGTATTATGTTAATTTTATGAAATAAATTTTTATTATAAATATTTTTATAGAAATTTCCTCACATGTTATATCATAGTTGAATGAATATAGATGTCATTGGGGAAAACCTACAAAGTTTTAGAAATCAACCTTTCATTGTAACTTTGGTGTTTTTTAGATATTATTTATTAAGATACATGAAAATGGTAAAGTATCAAACATCATTAGTACCACATCATGGTACATGGGATGTTTGGTGGAGTTGTAGCTTAGAGAATGGAGATATTTAGAGTCATGTGGTTATGTTTTAGTTTTAATAGATTGAATTATTCTCTTTACATTAATGTTAATGTGTCTTCCTCTGTGATAATATTTAGTTTTTCTGATATAAATGACATGTTTCAGTTGTCTTTCATTTTATCATGAATAATGTAGTGTTTTATATGGTTTCGGTTGTTAGTTGGATATTTAATCTTTAAGGAAAAATAATATCACACCATTATTAAAGCCATTCGACATTTATTTCTAGCCTTTGGTGTTTTGGGGATGCCTCTTTAGGCCATGTAACCAACCATCGCCTTCACATGCCAATGATAAGGGAAGAAATGTTATAATTTCTATGATTTATTGAATTGTGATGTATTTAACTATGATGATGGATTCAATATACCATAACTTAGGATTTGATCATATCACTTACATTTTTATTATTTACAATAAAACTTTTCATAGTTCATATAATATTATTATTTTATATGACAAGAAATATGACATCAATATGATATTTGATTTTTTTCTAAATGGATATTAAATGACATAGGAATCCTAGTGAAACTTTTAAAGCATTAATAGGTTTCTATATATCTATGTACACTTATATATGAATGTTGATGGATATAGATATTTCATTCCAAATATTGAAATGTTATGAAGATATAAAATCATGTACAACATAAATGATGACCTTGTAACATTCATTGTAGTTAGTGAATCCTCTATTATCAATAATAAATAATTCATGAAGGTCACTAAGGAATAATTTAATGTCTTTTATCTCTATATACAATGAATAAATTTTATATAGAACCTAAATATTGAGTGGGATCGTAACTATCTCTCATTTTATACAAGTATTTCATTAAAACAAATGAACATGATAGAAGATTGATTTTGGAATGGAGGATTGAATTGAGTTAGGAAACGCATTCTAAATACATACTCCATATATAATTTCACTTTAATATAGTAAAGAGGACACTCATGATACTTCTAAAAAATTTACATATATTTTCATAACATGGGGGTAAATTATATTATCATTATAACATCATGAATACCCCATTTGATAACCTTATCCCATGAATTTATTTTTTTAAATGATTTCTATGTATAGATGACTTAATAATGTTTCCATTTTACATTTCTATATCAATGTTAATTATAGAGTGTATATTTAAATAGTACTACATGAATATACTAAAAAACATCCATACCAAATAGATCAACCATAAATTACCTAGTGATTTAATGATACCTGATATATTCATATTCATGAATTATATTTTTCCATATAAATATAAAATGTAATTAAATGTTTTCTATGTCTAGTAGAATAATATGTATACAAATTGTATAAAATGTTATATCCAAAACATCATATTCTATATATTTTATTTAATTGATTTAATTATCCAAATTATATGAACTCTATAAAATATATGAATATGATATTTAAATATTACAATTGGAAGATGAAATACCTCTAGTATGGTAATTATTCCTCATGGTGGATACATTTACTATTATAATTATATATAATTTAAAATAAATTATGGCTAAGTATGGTAATTTTAAAAATTAATGTAATTGTAGTAATTGTTAAATTAAATAAAACAATATGGTATGGAAATAAAATATTTTAAATAAATTTACAAAAATATTATTTTTCATATTTTTATTGTATCCATTCTATATGTAAATCATAAGGTTATTAAAATTATTACCAGTAAAAATAAAAAATTTACAAATTATTTAATTTTTTATGTAATAATATTTTGATGATGAAATTTTAACAATGAAAAAGAATTCCATGATTATGGATAATATAAATCCCAAAAAATTATTTAAAATGTACTATTGAACACATTATTTATTGTGATAAAAATTCTATTAGAGTAAATTTATATGATTCTATGATAATTAGAGAGTTATAATCATGAATACCATAAACTGGGAAATGAACATTTAAATAAATGTAAAATTCTAATTAAATAAATATTATTATTATTTTAATGTTATAATAAAGTATAATAGATCCAAAAACAGTTTGAATATATAGTATGTCACAAAAAATAATTTATGAAGAATGTGTGTTGTATTTTAAATTTTTCATCTACTATTTTCTAATCATAGGAGATATTTCTATTAACTCACTGTCAAATGATATTTAAAATATCCATTTTAATATTAGAATGTAAATAATATCATTTCTATAAATTTTTTTTATAATTTTCATTATTTTTCATTTCAATGGGGTATTATTCAACCCATTATATTTCGTTTATTTTCAATAATTGGTGTTATCATTGATTCTTATACATTTGGGATGAAATGTGTGATCTTATGTGTTTTATTCATTATGATATGAATAGAAAATTTATATAAAGTTGTTAGGGAATTTAGTTATATATCCACCACACAATATTGGGAAATTATTCATCTATGTGAGATGTTATTTTGGATTTAACCAATTATTTTATTCCATTATGGGATATTACAAGTGATTTTAAGTGATACAAAAATGAATTTATATGGAGAAATATTGGTTATTATATTGTCTACATTGTATGAAATGGTTTTTATGACCACATTTAATTATATAGATATGAAAAAATAATATATAAAAAGTATTATATTAATATCATAATTTAATACAATTTCTATCATGATCTATATGAGTTAACTATATCATCTTATACGATTTATATTAACAACATTCAACATCATGATATTTCATGTATCCAATATACTAGTGATGTTAATATTTTTTTCTTATTATATATATTTAAATGATCATTTAATGTTATCTTATGATATCAATGTTTTTATAAATGCGCAGAAATGGTAATATAGTGAAACATCATTACATTGATGTTATTATTTGGGAACACAAGTGTACAATTTATAAACATGGTTTATAGAAACTAATGAATTTTTATTTAGATTAATATTGTATATTTTTTATATCGGGTAATGTTAAGGATTTCCTAATACACCGAAAAACAAAACATAATAGTAATTTCAATATTTTTGTTGCAATATTTGAAAAAAAACATTTTATTATGGGTGAATTTTTTAAAGTTCCTTACACAGTACTTATTGATATGAAAAAAATAATCATGTATAATAATAATGTATAACTCCAATGAAAAATACATCAATAAGGTATTGATAATGTATTTCAAGACTTATAAAAGAATAATAATGTGGATAATTAACGAAAAAACCAAAAAAAACAATCAATAATACTATAATGGTCTAATAAATCCACTACAACTAACAACATCTTTGTTTATAAATATGAGGATGAAAAAAATCAACAAAAAATATATCCAGATATTCTAAAATTAGAATATATAAAACTCAGATCAGAATATGAATATAAAAAATTTGTTCCCCCTAGAATATTCATGTCTTACTTTGAAAAATAAAATAAATTAATTATTTAATTAAATAAAAAATCTTGGAACGTAGCTATACTTAAAGTAAAATTAACATTTAATAATAATAATATAACTCATAATCACTAAAAATACCATCATAAATATTTTCATAAATCCCAAAATTATAATTAAAATAATCCATCTTGTACATTAGGATTATCAAATAATTATGTCATTGTAATGATGATGTTAATAATAGTACTTATGTTTCTATACACAAATAGGGGCCCAAACTATTACTAGGTATCCATTCATTGGGAACCTAATAAAAAATTCCCTGTGAAAATATTTTTTTTTCAATTACACACTAAGAGGAACATTAATTATTGTGATATATGCACTAGAAATGACTCTATCCACCTTATACCATTACCATTTCATCATAATGATTGGTTAGTGATCTACCTATTTTGATGCTAAATGATTTTTGATGTATACCCATTGGGGATATCTTCATATCAACCGTTATCATCTTCAATATATTAGTGTTGAACATTAACACCATTACCATCATCCGATATTTTGTTTATAAAATGCTTTTCCCACTATAAACCTATAAAGAAAATTAAAATTATAGAATTTACACCTATAAGAACTCTCTCCACATCACCCTAAGACATTACCACAACACTTAAAATGTGTGATTAAATTGAAAATTTAAACAAAAAAATACTTATATTACAACACAAACAACACTATATATTTACCAAATAACCCAAAACATTATCAATGAATTTATAAAAAGGATTTAGAATCCCAATATGAATTTTTTATCCACATTTACATAACTAGATTCCCCAACTACTGTAATTGGATTAAAATACCCACTAATGAGTTTAACAAAAACCTAAGATTATCGATAATAAAAAGTTTATTCTATAAATAATTACATCAACTTGTTATACCACAATCCCCCTTGGTCTACCACAACCATGATAATAGGGATCTAGTCACCATATATCTATAATTCATATCATTCAATTAATAACCTAATTACTCATCCTAATCAGTAGTAATATCAAATCCTAATATTCCTTCAATTAATCGACTCTTTTCATAAAACAACCATAATCATTATCCACTTTCAATTCCCATGAGAGAAATTTTCAATTGAATTATTTTTGAAGAATCTTCATGCTGATATGGAAAAGACCAATTCCATTATTTCAAGGATTATATAAAAAATACACCAACTCTATATATATCATCAGAAAAATATATATTTTCAATGATATTCCATTGTCATAATATAACCCATTACCTATTAACAAGACAATATACTATCATGTTGGAGGAATTTCATAAAATGTTGTATGGAACATATGATGATCCTTCACATTAATTCCAATGTTTATAAAACATGTGATCTCTCCACATAGATTTTTGTTTATAATATATAATATATTCCTATATATTATCACTTCTAAAAAATACCCAAATATCCTTATATCCATAATATATAACTTCACCACTAATATCTAATATAAAAACCAATTAAAAATGATCTCACATTTATGGGATTTCGTAATTGAATATTATTTTCGAACTCAATACCATTAACTAAACATAGATAAATGAAAATGTGTTTCATAGATTTACGTTATTTTAAAATGAATGATTTCATTTCCAAAATCAATTTTTTAAAACCAATAATCATTTGTACTATCAATTATAATCATATCAAAATCCTATATTGATTATTTATTTCAACAATATTATATCAATTATAACATAATTGAAATCTTCTATCAATATATTTATATTAATTTTTTATATATTATTTGTAATAAATTGATGAAAAATATCATGATAGGTTGAAATATATTAATAAAATTATATATATCTCTATTAACATACATTAAGTGAACATTGATCATTAATTTACATTCTCCATTAATCATAAAACTAATTTTTTTCTCCATCAAGAATTCTCTAACTCAACACACTACGATAATTTTATTTGTATTTTACATTACATAATAAATAGAATGTGGAATAAAACCTATCAATACTAATATAAATTAAATTATAGTTCCTATATAATAATCAAATTAAAATTTTCAATAACACCAAATAATTTCTCATTTTAATATCCTATCCCAATTCTACCGAATACATGGTAACTCATATCATTTACATAATTAAATATCCATTATCACCTCCAATAAAAATTCCATGTCGATTATAGCGCATTGTTTAAGTCAATTTTTATGAAACAAATTTCCACTGATACTGACATACATAAATAAATGAATAATCTTCACAATTAATTTTTTTACAAAAATATTATACCAAATTAAATATTTCATAAAAAAATAGTCATGGGTTAAAATCATATCTATATTATAGAATATTGCTTAAAATTTTATTATAACAATAACATAATTAAAAAAATTAATTTCATAGTTACAAATTCTAATATAACATCAAGAGTTTTACAACACATAAAATACTTACTCTATTCCCAAAATTTTTATAATGAACCCATAAATTGGAAATAACTATATCATAAATAGTCTTCTCTAAAAAATAAATAAATATATATAGAATTATAAAAAAATTCATATACTCATCAATATATAATGAAATCCTGTGATAAAATCCATTGAAATAAACCTCTATTTCATAATAGAATGTCTATTGGATGAATAAAAAGATTTATTGTCTGATTCTCATAATTCACCTAATGGAAAAGAATAAATATGAAAACAAATATTGTCCATGATGTCTTTATCCCATGCCACCATGTTATCATATTTAAATAATGTTAAAACATTTTATTATTTGGATATACCACCCCATATATACATTAAAAATAGATATAAATAATATTTTAATAAACATTACAGGAAAAATTAAATCAAATGGAAGGATATAATATGTTTCACATTATATTTTTTTAATATTAGGAAAAATAATAATCATTATCTATTTTCCCCACACAGCTTCTTCAAATGATTCAACTTTTGTCTCCTCTACACATCACACCAATAAGGATGACACAATAATTAGATAAATGATATAAAAATAAAACATCCATTATTTTTTATTCAACTCTTTCATGATGGTAAACACTAAAATATAACATATGAATCACGGTTTCAATTACCACATTACCCTTTCCATTGAAATATGGGATTTTGATGTCATAATAGTGGATACTTCTATTCGCAAATCACTACAACTAATCGAAATCATTTTATGGAAAGATGTAGATACATATGTCATGATATTAGTAAACAAAAAAAGTCTTAAATTATATGTAATATCATTAAATATTAATTTATAACACCACTTACAAAATATAAATATCTTATGTTTCATATAAACTTTAATAAGGGGAAATAAATATTGATTTCTATTTAATAATTTCTATTAAATGACATCATGGATAATTTAAATCATTGATGATATATTTCATAATTTACCATATATTTAAGAAACATTTTATTTTTTTTAATATTCATATCACTTTAAACATTTACACTAAAAATGAAAAATAATATTTACAATGAAATATTCATGGTAATATATTACCTTTCACAATCAATTCTATAAATTTATTTTTTATTCATGAAATACTAGAAATTATAAACCTATAATAACATAAAAATAGAAAGACAATATTTAAATTAATAATATTATATGTTTAGTTATATGTGATTATATCATTTTCACATATGTGTTCACTAGTTTACTATTAATGGAAACATAATGAAAAATAAAAAGAAACTCATATGTTCATAATTAATACATAGATATCTTCATATATAACAGATCTTCTATTTCAAACACTAACAACATACAATAACGATCTACATTATTACATTATAACATAGAATGAACTGAGATAACATCATTGAAGGCTATAAAAATATAATCATGAGAGGGTAAAAAAACTATATTCATAATCCCCACAAAAACATATAATTCATTCATACCTATATAAGATATTACTGTAAACTGAAAATATTTAGAGAGTTAATAAATAATCATAAATTATATCTTCATCATTTAAGGTCATATTATGATAAAAATATCATAAATAAACAGAAAAAAATTAAACATTACCATTTAGAATGATCCAACAATTATTCTTGTATAGGTATTGAAAATTGATTCTTTGACATCACATTATTCAGTTGATTGAAATGTATAAATTATAAAAAAATATATTTAAATTAATTTCTAAAAATAATGGATAACCACATAGTGATAAATGATACCGATTGAAAACTCAATGAGAATTTTCATTACTTATAATACTCTGATATTAAAGCACCACTTTTGACAATTCCTATAATTCAAATACAATAAGGGAGATACATAGGTTTACATATGTCCCAATTTTTGTCTCCCATATCAATGGTGAAATAATAATTTCCAGTAATAATTTAGTGAAATAAAATCATGGAGTTTAATAAATTTGCAAAATTTATTCCTTTATTTTATGAAGAATCAAATTCACTATTTGGGATAAAATAACCTATATCTCAATTCACTTATTCCCAAACTATAGAATAATTTTCAAAATGATGACTATAGAATATCTATCAATATATTAAAAAATAATTCATGAATTACATCAATCAAAAAAAAATTTTATAAACAACAATTAAAATTGATGGGATCATATGGTTTCATCTAATATTAATATGTAGTTTTATGAAAACCAATATTTTTCCCATAACCAGCTCATAGGAACACACCTAAAAAAACATAACATGAACACCCACATTTGTAGTCAATTTCAATGGCCTCTTTAGATTTTATATGGGATTCAATAACCATGATTTTTTTAGGGAATATAAATGATTGGAATGATTAGGAATTAATAAAGGGAGAAAAAAATGTAATAAATTTAATACATATATAAATCATAGTATAGATCCTGTGAATTTTTAATATACATATCTATATTTTATATATGTTAACTCTTATTTCTATTAATATATACTATTTAACTCTACTCCACCCTCACCAACTCTTTTATAATAAGGATATAGAGTTTCTCTGTAATTCTATCTCCCAATAGAAACCAATGTTTGTGTTCACAAACATCCTATGTCTGTTTATTACTAATGTGGTGCCATTGTTAAAGGGGATAATTTTTCAGTGATCACACTCTCCATAGGATTCACATGGTACTTAGAATATTAAATAAAATACATTAACAATAAACCATACCAAGGAATTTTAAACATATGATACACTGGTCATCACTAGAAAAAAAGGAAACCAAAACAAATAAGTGGAGTATGTTAACCCCAAAATCCAAAGACCATTTCTGATCATTGATTCCCATAAAAATTTTGGGCTTCCTCCTATAACATTATTATGTTCTTATTCTTATTAAAAATATACCATCCAGATTTTAACCAGGATATAAATTATCATTTATCTCGGAATTTTCCAATGTATCGAAAAATAACATAGGTAAAAAATCATTAAAAATATCTTGATCATGGATCTCAAGTACCTATAAAACATATGATCAAAAAGAATCTCGTCTGTCAAACAATCATGAATATAACATAAAAAATTTATAAACATAACACCAAATTATTAATGATATGAAATAACATATCATTTCAGGAAGACATTAAAGAATCACATAACTCGAAAAGACTCAAAAATTATCCCTTTCATGAATGGATCCCAGAAATGAATCCATAAAATCATTTGTACATTATAATATTCCAAAAAAGAATATAATACTAACACATTATCATTCCAAATAATATCTAAACTAATTTATTATTGTATTTATCCATTAAATGTAAACAATACCTCATGTAGCTATTAATATTTGATGTTAACAATTTTTATGTTTTCCTAAAAAAATTGTGTTTGGGATTTTTCTTATTTTTTATTGTCCCACCCTTATTGTGTAGCTTTCATATTGTGACATCATAGTTTTTTAAATAATATAGATAAATAATACATAAGATTATAATTTTAAAGGATTGGTTCTTTCATGAATTTTTTTAAACAGTAAGAGAACAAATACATAGATGGAGTTTTAAAACTATATTTTATACAATTTTAGTGTACGTGTTTATCAGATTTTTTGCTGCTAAAATTACAAGTATCAATGAAGATCATTAGTAGTACCAATTTGTTTGTATTATTAGTTATACAGTTCACTAATTATTAATAAAAAACATATAAATAATTATCTATCTTGACAAAGTACATTTTTATGGTTGGTGGAATGTTTTTTTAATGGTTAATCGGAACCCATTATACATCACATGTTTTAATAATATTAATTTTATGATTCAAAATTCATGATTTTAAAATTATCTACATTATTTTAATACCCTCCTTTGGTTGACCAGGAGACTCATGAGTGGGAGCTCTCCTCTTCCTCCTCTCCTCAATCAAACCCCTCATCCATTATTTCTAATAAAATCATTCATATTGGGACCTAATTCTTATATGTTGCATCTTCTTTCTCATATATTTTCCATTATTCATTATGTTATTATTCTATTGCAACCCATAGGTATGTGTAGTTTTGGATTTTTGGTTTGGAATGATCCAATAATTATTAATTTCATTGTTATAGATTAATAATTATCATATCTTATTCTACAAAATTTTGTCAATGGAAGCAACATTTGAAATGAATTTTTCTAGGCTATGGTTGGTGATTTTTTTAATTTTAATTATTTGGAATATCATCTAATGTGTGAGAGTTATAAATATTTAACATAACATTTGACACATTGGTATAATTTTAAAAGAATTTTTTTTATATTTTTGAATTTATTTTTCAATTTTAATATTGTGATAATAAAGGGGTTCTAATTTATTAGATGATATTTCAATGATAAGTGTCCATAAAGGGTTGCATTTGATTAATTTTAATGAAATTTTTAGTTAAATTTTATTTTCTCCTATTTGGGTCCATAACTAATTAATGGGATGGTTTTCAATGAAATGATCCAAATGGTTTAATGTTTTTTTAAATAATAGTTAAAATTATTATTTTCATGGGAAATAAGTTACTTTAAATAATGATTAATTATTTTAATAAGTCCCATTTGGTACATCAATTTCTATTATCAAACTTTATGGATATTAATGGAATACTTCGTCCCCATAAATTATAATCCATGATGTTGTCTGTGACTTCTGAGAGGTATCTTGTGAATTATTTTGATATGGATGATTTGAAAAGGCATATTTGGGAATATTTTGAATGTGTGTGGATAGTTATTTTATAGTTAAATGTTTTATGACATGGTTGATTTATCACTTCCACTTATTTAGGTCATTAATATACTATTATCTATGGTAGATGTCAATATTTTATATACAATATATAGACACACACCACTAATTTCCCACAAGTTTTGTGATATGCCCATTATGGAGGTGTTTTTACCATGATCATGCATGGTATAGGATGGATTATTAGTTTTTATGATAGGATGAAACATATTTCAATAGTTATTATCTTTTTTATTTTACTGTATGATCTTATCACATCGTGAATTATTTTGAATTTCTAGGATACTAGATGATACACATTTTGGTAATTCATCCTTTGATTCTTTGAAGCACAATTGGAATCCACTAAAGTGTATATCAAAACCTATTTTTTATATTATTTTATCTATAAAAGTATACCCTTTCATGTTTTTTATTTTCTTTTTTTTCATTTAATTATCGAATTGATTATAAATTTTTAAAATTTTTATTTATAAAATTTATTTAAAACATAGAAAATGAATTGGTGTTTTAGTAAAAGAGACGTCAACTAATGAAATTTTAACAAATACATAAATTTCATTTATTTAAATTTAAATGGAAATATTATAAATTATTCATGGATGTGATATTTGATTTTATATAAATATATATACTTGTGAGTGTGTGTTATATTTTAAATTTTCTTTCAAACTATAATGGATAATATTTATTTTTAAAGTAGTAACTCGTGTTCATAGTTTGGTTCCTACTTGGATTTGTTTCTCACAAACCTGACATATGACATTCAATGTATTTGGGTCTTATGTTTTCACATAGGGTCCCAATACATTGGTCTTCTCTATGTGGGGTGATTATTTACCAATAGATGTTCCTGATGAGATTCAAGGAGATAATAAGGGTTAAATTGAGATAGAAAGGTTTTTATTTAGTTCAAAATTTATTTTTATTTTTTAGATTATTATGTACATGTATTTAATTAGAGTATATTAGAGAATCCATTTATATATAATATATGTAATTATTTTTTATCCACCATATGAGATGTTTTATAATTTTAGGTTTATATTATTTTCTATATTTTTTTACTCATATTTATAATAATAATTTTTACATTACAGGGAAATTTCATCTATTAACAGTTTTATTGATACCCTTGGGCATGTCTCCATAATAATTAGATTGAGAAACCATTTGTGGGCCTCACCATTGGATGGTTTGAGTATCTAGTTTTAAGAATAAATGTGTCAGTCAATTAAAAAATTGATACATAGTGCTATCATATTATTTGTTGTGCCTCTAAATTGATATGAAATATGGAATGTGTTAGGATATATGTGGATAACATGAATGAAGTGAAAGGATAGATTTCATTCACACTAATCTTTGAGTTTCCATGTGTGGTTGGGATTTGAAATTAGATTGTTAATTTTTTTAGTAATCTATTTTTGTTTATTTTGATATGTTTTGATGAATTTTTTTATCCGCATTGACTATAATGGTAGATTTTTGGGTATTTTTGAGTTTTGGAGAAGCATATAAGGAATAAACTAGGGCTGAATGATTAGATTTTATGGTCTAAAAAGCCATATAGATATTATGAGGATTTTTTAAAAAAAATATCATGTTTAAATTTTGGATAACGTTTCATTATCCTTTTTATCTAAATAGTCTATTGTGTTTTTTCTCCACTATAAATTTCATATTTACATCCTTCAATTATAAGATGATATTGTGGATTTTACCATTGATATTCAATAATTTAAGGGTATTTAGAATGGAATTCATATAATTGGAATTTTAAATTTTTTTTCTATTAATAGCAGTTACATTAATTTTTCACCTTATTAAATTGATCAGTGTTTTGGATGATTAGATTTGAGAAAAAGAAAAAATAATTTGTGAAAAAAAAATATTTTATAAATTAAATTTTTGGTATTGGTGATGGGATATTTGTGCATATGAAATTATTTATAGGAAATTTTAGTTTTATAATTAATTTGGGAATGTGTTTTGTAAAATTTTTTTTCCAGGAATTTTAAAATTGATTAACATTCATTGAAGTCAGTATTTGTTTCAAGGAATTTATGATATAGAGAGAAAATACAGTGTTTGAATAAAATTCTTTAGTAGTTTGGTTTTGTAGGGGGATTGGATATGTTTTTATTAGGTTATATGATTAAATTTTCATTCATATTAAGGTTGTATTATATAATTTTATTTATAGAAAATATAGTATTTTAAAATTATGAAATTAGTATATAGATTATTCATATCTACGATTCTAATAACACTTGATATTTATTTTGTAGTAATTGTAACATACCTTGGATTTAAAAATAAATTGAAATGATTGAAAAAACGATTCTCTACATAATGAAACTTTATTAAGGATATAATTTTAAATTAACAATTAATTATAAATATTTTTCTTCTATGATTTGAATATCAAAAAACAATCATATATGGTTGCGATAAGTATGTTATTTCAAGTCTGATAGAACAAGCTTGTCTTTATTGAATAGTAACATACCATTATGAATAGTAAATAATAATAATAATTTATTGTACTAAGGATATATGAAAATTAGTCCTCGAATAAATTTTCAAGGTGTTTTAAAGTAAGTTATTGTTTTAAAATTGTTATTTTTTGGAAAAAATATGATTTTATTATAAAATTAAATTAATAATATTTAGATAATTATTTTAAAAAAACGGAGTTTGTTTTTGAATTCTAAACATTGAAAATGGTTAGGGATAATTTTTGGGATTTTTCTGAAATAATTGAATTTTAGGTGAATAGTGAAATTCGGTAAATATAAAATATGATAAATTAATTAATTTATGTGTCATGCCTGATTAATGGATGATTTTACTGGTCATTAGTTAAAACTCACATAAATATATTACTATTATTGGTCACATGATTTATTAATATTCATTGTATTGGGAAAAAATAATAAACTAGAATTTTAAAATAGTGGAAGACACATCCTCTCCTCCACTATAAATACAACCCTTATCCCCCTCTCCCTCTCATACCTCTCAAAATTTTACGATTCTCTAAATTCTATCAAATAAAATTTCCAAGGATCTTCCCCATATCAAATACCTACTAGTCTCTACAAAAGTCCAAAACTAAATCCCTTTAGGATGATCTTAAGCAGAATATATCAAGAGGTAAAAATCATCATCTGTTTTCATGGGTTGTCTATTCAATTATTTTTTTTCTTATAATCTCTTCACCTCTCATTTTACAAGAGTTATGAAAGATTAATTTATATATATATGATATTTTAACATCTTTATGGATGAATTCATCATCATTCTTCAACTTCTCAACCAATTATTCTAAAAAAACATCATTTGTTTTCAATCGGTTTACCAATATCATAGATGATGTGTATTCAATTTCTATTACATCCATTAGATATGGTTCTAAAACCATTTAAATTGTTGAAATATATTTTAATGTGTATTATATGACTTTTATTATGTTTTTTAATTAAAATATATTTATAATATTAATTTTGTATAATGAAACAGGTTTGTGGTTATCGAAAAAACGCCAAAATGATCTAAACAAATATCATTAATGATGTATCTAATGATTCATCCGTGTAAAATATATCCAAATTTAACTATGGAATAATTTAATATTGTAGAAACATATTAATACCATTTCATTCCACTTATATGGTATCTTTTCTATTGGTTATGAAAATCCTTTACGAACCAACCATAGAAATCATGTAAAGCACCCAATCAAAACAGTGGAAATAAAAAATTATTATTATTAATTGGGTCAAATGATGTTATAAAATGATCATATAAGGTGTTATAAATAATATTATTCTTCTTTTAAATAATAATAACACCCTTTCTAAACATTATAATTGAGATTTATGAAATTTTTAAGTAAAACGAACCTGAGGTAAGTGAATTCTTAACCCAATTTCCATTTTTTGTATAAACCTTCCATTTCATTTATTATCATTTAATAAGAAGATTTTTTTTTGTTGAATTTTAATAATATTATGGTTCATTATGAGTATTTACATTTTATACCCAAATTATTTTCACTATATCACATCTCATGTCCATTAAATGTTATTTTAACAGGACATTCCCTAAAAACTCATATTTTAAAATTCTATTTTATAGAATTAAATAGATATGTTTTTATAAAATTATTCATGTCCTATGAATATGTTCTGGTTATTTGGAATGGTTTATTATGACGTTTAGGATATATTTCTTCCTCTATTGCATTGGTTATGAGTAATTTGGAGGTCAGTCGTACTATTACTCCATGTGTAACTGTGATGGTTAAACTATATGGTAGGCAGGAGGGTTATATTATAAGGTAGTCATCAGAGTTACAAATCAAAAGGCTTTCACAAGGGTTACAATATAATTATATAAATACCCAAGTTACCTTAATGGTTTTATATATGGTCTATAATGTTTTATGGAAATA
Source organism: Viscum album (assembly GCA_963277665.1). Lineage (NCBI taxonomy): Eukaryota > Viridiplantae > Streptophyta > Magnoliopsida > Santalales > Viscaceae > Viscum > Viscum album. Next base: position 1,275,136,882 of record OY728146.1, read on the forward strand.
TCCAAATTCAAAAAGTAAGAATATATGGGTGAGAAGTGTGTCATTGTGAATATGATTTCATATATTTATCAATATTCATTGAATACTGGCTTATTTACTTCTTTTTACATCCATTATTATGATTCCAATATTTTTCATATGATTTTAATTGATTTGCATAGGTTATAAGGTCGTTTAATAGAAGAAAATGTGTCATGTTAAATATTATGATGATTTGTCAAAGTAATCATGTTGTTGTCTTATGTAATAAAATTTATTTTTTAAATGCAATGGATATCATTTTAATGGAACCAACACCATATTATTGTGGGTTGGTATGTAATATTTTTGTCCAAAATTTTTAATAATCTAAAATATATTTGGAATAGTTATGAACTAAATCTAGTTGAAATATATATATTTTGTAATGTTTATGGCCAGAACATTATAGTTATTATTAGAGAATTATTTATATAACATTATGAGTTATTAAGACGTTAATATTATTACATAAATTATTTTTACCATATTTTTATATTTAAATGATATATAATTTAAATATTAACATGTTTATTAATATAAGATATGTATTTTTAGAATGGTTATCTTCAGAATAAATAAGGAAGTTGAAGTTGAATGGAACAAAGAGGCAGGTATCATTCTGAATCTACAACCAGGAATAGTGGGAATTCGAACAGAGATATTGGTGACAGTAATTTATCAGATTATGTATAAAATAAATGGCGGTGGAATCCATGCAATAGAACAACCATAGCTCCAAGAAAAGAAAATGATGATAGTGAAACATTTAATATGTAAACACCCTCTTGATTTCTGTGGATCTTCTGACCTAGAAGTAGTTGAATGGTGGTTAAAATTGACTAAAAATATTTTCAATGTTATGGGTTTTTCAAATAATCAAAAGAATAGTCTTTCTAGTTATTTTTTTTAAGGTTAAGCTGATTAGTGGTGGTTAATAGTCACAAATATCAGGTATAGATGGGACATTGTAGCCATATAATGGGATGAATTTAATTCTTTTCTATGAAAAATATTTTCCCAAGGTGGTTCGACATAGGATTGAGAATAAATTCCATGAATCAATGAAAAACGAGGTATATTCAATAATAATGTGTGATGTATTATTCACCCAACTTTCACGTTACACTCCAAATGTTATTAAGGATATTTAGGTAAAAACCAATAGCTTTTACACAAGATTGAAGCTACGAAACTGATGTGAATTGACATCCCGATAATTAATAATTTATGGGAAACTTTTCTAATGTGTTGAGAGTGTAGAGATAGTGTTATTTGATGATCACTTGTACATTGAAAATAGATAGAAGAAGAGGTACATATGAAAATCTATGGTTGAGAATCAATCAATGAAATTTGATGGTAAGAATTTTCTATTTCAAGTTTGTAAAAAGTGTGGTAAAAATAACAGTGATTAATGTAATACAAAAATTGAGAAGCGTTTTTGATGTGGTATGTTCTGACATATGGATCGAGATTATAATGAAAATGATCATCATATAAATTTTGATTAGAAAATTATAATGTGTTTCAAAATAGGTGATATGGGTCATTATGCAAATGTATACACAACGAAATATCTGAGGGATAAAAAGTATCCAAACTACAAGAATAAATGTGTAGTGAGATCTTTTGTGACTAAGTTAGTAGATATTGGGCTATCAAATGATGTGTTAATAGGCACTTTGTATATTTATCAATGTTTTTATTTATTAATATTTATTATGGGGTCTATATGTTCCTTTATTTCTGATAATTTTTTTATGAAATTTGAAATTTTCCCCAATGAAATAAGATAGGAACATATGGTTAAAAAAGGGGAAATGTTACAATAAAAAGGAATTTCATGAATCTTAATATTGTTTTCTATGGAAATAAATTAAATCACGACCTTATTGTTTTGACTTTAGTACATATTGATGTCAATCTAGGTATGTAATAGATTTTTTTATGAGGATAATATTTATTAGATAGCTAAAGAAGTTGTTTTTTAGAAAGGTTTTTAGTTTTTTTTTCATGAAAGAACCCATATAATTAAATAAAAATCCAGATGTTGAGAAAATGATGAAATATTTAAATGGAATTAATCATGCTCATATTGATTAAAAGAAGGGAATTGTTAATATAAATGATGTTCGATTCGTAAATGAGTACCTTGATGTTTTTTCTGATGGGTTTTCCACAGTTATACCTAATCAAGAAATTGAATTCATAACTGAATTAGTTCCCGATTCTAATCCAATTTCATACACCCCCTATTCAATGTAACAAATATAACATCTTGAATTGAAGAATCTATAGTGGTATTTTATTGATAAAGTATTCATTCATCCTATAAATTCACCATGGGGATGTCCTATTTTGTTAATTAAAAAGAAATATGGTTCCATGAAATTTTCATTGATTATAGAACTTTGAATAACAGTACTATTAAGAATACATGTAATTTTCTTCACATATATGACTTGTTTGACCAGCTCTAGGGAGAATAGTACTTTTCCAAGATTTACTAGAGATCCATGTACCATCAGATGATGTGGAAGGATGATGAACTTCCAAAAACATCTTTTTTAATTAGATAGGTCCTTATAAATTTGTTGTTATTCCATTTGTGTTAACTAATGAACCTATTGTATTCATGGATCTTATGAAGTGACTATTTCAATAGTTCTTGTATATGTTTATGGTTGTGTTATTGATGAAATTCTGGTATATTCTAGAAGTAAATAGGATCATGAAAAACATATAATAGTTGTTTTAAAAACCTTAAAATAAATGAAACATTATTTAAAATTCAGAAAATATGAATTTTGATTGCAACAAATTTATTTCCTTGGTAATATAGCTTTGTAGATTGTATAACTTTTGATACTTATAATATGAATGTTTTTTAATAATGGAACAGTCCCACTAATATTACTAAGATTCATAGTTTTCTTGATTGGGTAGGGTATAACTATATGATTAACGAAAACATTGCACAATTATCTGAATCATTGTCTAAGTTAAATTGAAAATGAGTCCAATTAATATGGAAAAATGAATGTGATTATAGTTATTCGAAATTGAAAAAACGATCGGTGAATTTTCTAGTTCTAACACTACCTCCTAGAAATAGGGAGTTTTTCATCTATAATTATTATTCATTAATTATACATTGTTGTTTTCTGATGGAAAATGTCCTGGTAATTTCTTATGATTAAAGAACACTAAAATCACATGAGTTACATTTTCCCACACCTAATTTGGAATTCTCATTTATAGTTTTCACTTTTAATACTTGGAGACATCATTTATACGAAGTAAAATGTAAAATATATACAGACCAGAAATGTATGAAGTAAAAATTCGCTCAAAAGGAATTAAACATGTGTAAAATAATATGGCTTGGATTGAAAATGATTATTATTTCATGATCAATTACCATCCAAGAAAAGAAAACAATGTAGAAGATGCATTGAGTCGAAAAAATCATGCAACATTAGCTTTGTTATGACTCGAACAAGGCCCATTGATTAATGATTTAATTAATTTTGGATTGAATGTTGTTTTACCACACAATTATTCTATATTTTACGAGGCATCAATGTAGTTATCTTGGTCAGGTAGAATTTATCATGTGTAGAAGGAATGTGTGGAGTTACAGGAAAAGTTATAATTGGTTAAAATGGTGAAGTTTCTAGAATTTAACATTGATAAATATTTTTCTATGATTTTTAAAGATATTATGTGTGCCTTGTTATTATGATTTGAATAAATATTTTTTTTGAGAAGATAATAGTTCTTAATTTTTAGTTAATCCTTGTTGCACAAATATGTTCAAGGACCATCAATATTATTATAAGTTGGATGGAATGAAAATAGATATTGAAAATTTTACCATGATATTTTTGAAATTTCTATAGGTTAAGTAAGAGTAACAGTTTTTGAATGGGATACTTCATCCCATTCTAGTTCAAGATTGGAAATTGGAAAATAAACCAATGGACATCGTCGTATGAATACCAAATACTTCTCGATGTAACAATACAATCAGCGTTATTGTTGATTGACATACTAAATCTACTCATTTATTTCTTATTTGAGATATTATGACTTGGTGTCTACATTCTTGATAGTACCTTAATGATATTGTTAGGTTACATGGACATCCTCTTTCATTGTATCTGACCGTGATCCTAGGTTAACTTCTATCTTTTGGAAAGGCCTTCTGAATTCATTTGGAATAAAATTAAATTTCAATTTAACTTTTCATCCTGAATCTGATGGTATGTCAAAATAGATGATTTAAACATCGGAGGATATTCTTTGAGATTGTTCAATGGATAACTATGGAAGTAGGGATTAGAGTATTTCTTTAGTTAAATTTTTGTTTAATAATAGTTTTAATTCTTGTATATAGATGTCACATTTTGAGGCATTATATGGGAAGTGGTGTCAAACTACATATTTATGGGATGATGTCGAGGAAAAGTAGTTGACGGGACCAGAATTATAGAGGTTGTGTCTAAAAAAGTGAAGATGACCTTACAAAAAATATGGAAATCTCATAGCAAGAAAAAAATGTTATACAGATAACAGGAGGGACATACTTTCCATTAAGGTATGGGATCTTGTGTTTCGCTAAATCTAACCATGGAAAGGTGTTATGTTTTTTGATAAGAAAAGAAATGTTAGTCCATAGTTCATTTGACTAGTTTAATCTTGGAGAAATTTGGATATGTTGTTTTCCAAGTAGCCTTTTCACCGATTTTATCTCAGTTACAAATTTTTTTAATTTTTTGATGTTGAGAAAGTATGTCCAACATTCATTGAATGTTTGGAGACATGATAAAGTTAAGCCGGAAATGAACCTTTCTTATGAAGAGAAAAAAATTTATATTCTTTATTTAAGTCAAAAAAGTATTTCAGAATAAGATAATTCTCTAGTTAATTCTTTTTTGGAGAAAACACATGGATGAAAAAGTAACATAAGAATCAGAAAATTTTATGAGGGAAAGGTACCCTCGCTTGTTTAATAATTAAATTAAATTTTGAGGGCGCAATTTCTAGAATGTTGGTAGAATGTGATACCCCTAGGTTTTGAAAATAAACTGAAATGCATGAAACGTTGATTCTATACATAATGAAACTTTTCTTAAAGAGATATTTGTAAACTATTAATTAAATATAAATTTGTCGCTGCTATGATTTGAAATTTTAAAAAATGGACCTCTACAATTGAGATCATTATTTCATATAGGGTCTGATAGAATCAACTAGATTTTTTATTGAACTATAGCATGAACTTATGAATAGTAATATGTCCCTTATGAATAGTAAAATATTTTATTGTTTTATTTCATTATGGTTATAAGATAATTAGACCTCGATTAATTTTTCATTTTTTTATAAAATCAGTTATATTTTATAATGTGTTATTTTAAGAATAAATTATAATTTTATTTAAAAATTAAATTATTCATATTTATAAAACTATTTTTTTTTAAATGGAGTTATTTTGTGAATTTTAGACATGAAAAATTGACTAGGTTGAGTTTTTGTGATTTTTCAGAAATATATGATGTTTTGGTGAATATTGAAATTCTATAATAATGAAATATGTTAAATAAATAGATTTACACATCCTTCTAGTGTAATTGATTAAATAAATGAAAAATTGGTTCAACCTCACATGCACTTATTACTGTTTTGGGTCACATTAATCATGACTATTAAAATTCATGTTAAAAAATATAAAACTAATGACTAAATTAACGGAAAACCATCATCTCAACCACTATAAATACCTCTATCAACCCCTCTTATTCTCACACTGATCAAGCATTTTGTATTTTCTAAATTATTCCTAGTCACCATACCATGGATCTTTCCTATATCCAAGAGCTTCTGGTCACACAAAAAGTCCAAAACCAAAGTCTTTATAGAGGATCTCAAGGGGATGATATCAAGATGTAAAAATCCAATTTCATTTTATTGTGTTTTCAGTAAAATTAATTTTTTTTCTTATAATATCTTCACCTCCCCATATCCATTAAAAACGAGAGCTACATTATTATTTATATTATGGGTGTTTATCAATTTTATGAAAAAATTCACCATCATTATTCCACTTATTCTAAAAATAAACATATCGTTTGTGATTTGTTGATTTACAGACATTGTGGACAATGGGTCTTTAATTTACATTACTTACTTAAGTGATGGATGTAAAACCATTTTAATTATTGAAGCAGATTTTAAACATTACATTATTAAATATATTATATTATATAATGATCATATATACATAATATTAAAGGTATATGTTGAAAAAAGATTGTGATTATTAAAGAACCACCAAAATGATCTAAATAAATAACACTAATGATTTGTCTAATGATTCATCTTTATACAATATAATGAAAATGATATATGGAATAATTTAACGTTATAGATAAAATTTAAGACCATTTTGTTCTACTTTAATAGTTTATCTTCCATTCGACATGAAAAACATTTACGAATAGACAATGGAAATATTGTAAAGCACCCAATAAAAATAGTGCAAATAATGAATTGTTATTAATAAAAAGGTACAAATATGTTATAAATGATATTATAATGTGTTATAAACATGATTATGATTCTATAAAATAATAATAACACCCTTTTAACAATTATACATTATTTTTAAAAAGTTTTGATGTAATACATACCTATAGTAAGGGAATTATTTACCTAGTTTTCATTCTTTGGGTTAAAATTCAATTTCATTGATTATGTGGTACTAAGAATATTTGCGAAATGATTTTTTATATTATTTTTAATTATTTGGTTTTATAGTGTATATTTTTATTTATTTCATTCTATTATTAATCAAATCAACTATGTTATATTTTTATAGGACGTTCCTTTAAAAATCCACTGCTAAAATTCTATTTTATAAAATTCAAAAGCAATGTTTTAATGAAATTATTCTTGTTTTAGGAAAATGTTATGGTTCTTTGGAATTTTTTATGTTGATGGGTGGTACCTATGTATCCATAAAATTCATTATGTACAAGTATGTTTGAGGTTGGTAGTATAGTTACTCCATGTGTAACTATGAATGTTACACGAAAAGGTAGTTATGAGTGTTACATTGTAAGGTTTCCACGAGGTATAAAAATTATAGAGTAGCCGTGAAGGTATCAATATAAGTAAGAAATTAAAAATGACACATTTATAGTTTAATATATGATATCTAATGTTTTATTTAAATCAACATTTTCACAAAGTAATTATATATGGGTGAGAAGTCTGTCTTTGTGAAAATGATTTCATAAGTTTATATGTTTTCATGGACTAATGGTTTCTTTACTTATTTTTTTATACCTTACTATGATTTTTATTGTCATCCCATGTTCTTAAATGTTTTTTCATAGGATACAGTGAGTTTTCAGAGAAGGAAAGAAGTCATGTTAATATTTATACATATTTTTCATAGAAATCATGTTGTTTTTTTGTGTTAAAAAATTTATGTTCATAAGATATAAATACTATTTTAATAGGTCACACATTGTATGATTATGGGTTGATATTTATGAGTTTTGTCGAAACATTATAAAACTATGAACTAAAAACATATATGGGATTGTAAAGAAGTTAATCTCATTGAAATAGATTTATTATTTAATGATTAAGGCAAGATCTATATATTATGAATTACACGAAATCCATTAACATCATTTAGGAATATCATATTTACTCATCAAAACTACATATTCTCATAATCCTTTTGTGGTGTTTGGATTTTATTTCCACATATATATTTTATGATAAAAATTAATTTTCTTTTAAAAATATTTAGTGGGAACCTTAGTAATTTTAATGATATTTAGTGGATGAAAATGTTTTAAGGAGTCTTCAAATCTCATTGAATTCTTGAAAATTCATGTGTAAAATCCAATAATTCCATATTTTAAGGATCCATCAAATTATAGTGGGAGTATTTAGTTCCATATCAGCTGTATGAATGAATTTGTTTTGAATTCCTAAAGAAATTTTATAAATAGTAATATAAATAGGATGTAAATGAGGGTGGTGCCATTTGTTTCATTGGTCTATTATAGAGTGTCCAGTTAACGATGATACATGTCAATAAATTCTCAAATATAATTCAATATCATTCAAACTATCATATTGTACAGCCTTAAATGATCATTCCATTATGATAACTTTTTAATAGATTCTTGGATATATTTTTTATTATATTATTTCATCATTTTTGGATGTTTTCTCAATATCCATATAAGTGGAAGCAAGTTGGGTTTCCCATTCTCAAGTATGTGAGATTAATGAATATAATTATAGTTGGGGGGGTTCTGTATATAGATAGAAAATGAATGATTATGTGTTGTATTCAATTTAATTGGGAAAAGGGGAAGAATAATGTTTATTTTCTGTTTGTAGTTATTGTACATTACAAAACATCGTGATTGGAATGTACGTGGGCTTATCATTGATTTGGACATTAGTTACTACATCATCGGTTTTATAAAATAAAATTTTAAAAATATTAGTTCTTGGTGTATCATGGATTTTTTTGTTGTATGTTTTTATAATTTTATCTTGTATGTAATTGGGGTTTCCTGAGATTACATTTTTTGAGTGGATTATGGTTTTGTGTATACCTTATTGTTTGTGTTATATTTTAATGTGGGTGTGAACCCTATTTTGGATGTTGTATGGTTGGATTCATGGGGTTTTATGTGTGAAGAACCATGGTCCTGTGCCTGGATGGGTAAAAAGGATATTATAATTTAATTATTGAGCACATTATAAAGCTATGTTAATTTCATAGGGTTTTCAATAGGATGGTTTTCTATGTTATAAGTCCAAATTCACCAATTATGTATTGTGAAATTGGAATAAAGACCATATTGGATCTTATTGCTACATTAGTTCCTTGATTTTTTTTCAATAGATGCATAGATGAACGTGGTGATATTATTAATTTTATTCATGTTAGGTTTTATGTTATTATTGTTCTATTTGGGATGAAAAGATGGGTTTCATTTATGTTTAATAGGTGATTTATATAATGCATTGTTTTTTAGTGTTCTTTATAATGGTATTTACTCCATTGTTTCGTCATTTTATTAAACATAAAAATTGTTAGGATAACATTAGGTGTTTCCTCCATTTCAAATTGCGCCTCACGATAGTGGAATAATTATTCATTAACATATTTTTTATATGTAGTATTTTATCATTAATATTTAATGATATAGTTTATTATTTGGTAGATTTACCTTAAATATCTTTTCTACATGAGTACCCTAATAAAATAAGGTTTTGAAGTTAATTTTTATCATCGTTTTGTTCATCATGGACTCCCATTTTGGAAATTATTGGTGATTAAAGTGGCATGTTCTGGAGTTTTAAATAGCCAGTGTCACTTTTATATTTTTTATATGTTATATTATATTTGGGATTTTAAATTTTTATCATTTTTAGGAAATAAAATATATGGTTTTAGTGTTTTTACTGTCTTCTATAATTTAGATATGGTTTCTACATTATTTTCTAAACATTGAGTGTGACCCATACAAGATATTCTTATGGACTACTCTTGTGTTCATATTTTATTGTAAAACATGTGATGAACAATTCATATATGGAGTAATAGAATGAACAAATAGGGCATGCTTAGCCAGTGGAAGACCGAGCCACCATAACCCCAAGCCCTTATGCAACACACTAGGGGATTACCAAAAGAAAAAAGAATGGCTAATATAAAATGGGATTCCATATCATAATGTACATGTTTTCATGAACCCAATCAAATCCATGAAAAAATGAAGAATAATATATAAGATAGAGACATCTAGTGTGTATACAAACATAAATAACCTACAATAAAATAGAATGAAGTGTGAAATTATAAACCAAAGTGAATGGGTAAAAACACACAGATAAACATAAATGATGTCCCAACCTACCAAAAACAATAATAAATTAAAACTTATAGGGATCAACTATTTATTTCCATGTCCAGACCACACCATACAGTCAATGAACCAATGTGTCCCTAACCACTACGGATGTCTCTATTGACCTTCTAGTAACTTTCCAACGACACTACATGTTCTATAAAATCCCACATATGGGTGAGTATATATAATCTCAAGGAGATTTCCCAAAACCCAGGAAGGGAGAAAAAGAAAAGAAATACAAATGGTATGCTCAACCCTTAAAAAATTTTAAATTAATGCCTTCATAGATATTTACTCATAAAGAAAAATTAATGAGATATAAATGGGATCTCCATTTATTATACCATGTAAATTATATGCCTTTTTATATAAATCCAAAAACCTATCAATTATTCGAAACAACAAATCAAACCTACCCAAAATCTATTCTAAGAGGCCTAATAATCATACCACTCTCTATAGATGAGGTAACTAGACCTCCTGTGTGGAATAATCACACCACTAGAGCTCAAGGATAGTGGAGTAACACTCTGTAGTGAGAGTAATTGTTCCCAATAGTGGGGAGTACCTAATTGACTTGTATAATGATATGTGAGAACCTTTTTCCTAGTGTTACAGGGAATTACCAAGCTAGGAATGTCTTTGATGGTCCAACCTGATCACTTCCATTGACAAGAATCAATTGAACAAGAATCATTCTCCAAACACTTCACATTATTTCTCAGACATCAAACCAACAACCACAATCACATTTGACCTTGAAAATTACATAATATAGGATACTAGTGGGCCTAAATAATATAACCAAAATAGGATATATGAGATGATGAAGGTTTGGAGGGAATACATAGTGTGTATGTAGGTTCATGGAATTTATGACCCCACCCGTTTCATGTTCTTGTTCTCCACATGATATGGATTGGGATTCCTATTCATATTATATGCTTTGTAAAATTGGTATAAGAATTGTATCAGACACCCTATTACTTCCCCAGTTTCCATGGTGTTCCCATCTACTTAGGGTCATTCTAGTTTAAATTTTTGTATACATAGCCATCCTAGTGTATGATGTGACTCCCATGAAACACTGGACATGGCCATGTACTATCATCATACAATTGTTTTCTTCGTACACAAGGTCCTGTGGGTTTTTAATTCGAACATGACTTAAATTCCCAGGTAGGTTTAGATGGTGTGTGGTCTTCTACTACATGAAGTTTTATCTTAAACTCAATTAAAAACCCTATCTACCGTAAAATATGAAGATCACAACATGTGTTCTTACTCACTATATGCAGTTTTGTTCCTTTATTCCAGTACAATATAGATAATTGAGGTTGCTTCTAAATCCTCATTGACATTATTCAAATACATTGATTGGCCTCCCAAAATTGATGAAAAATTAATTTTACAATTGATTCCCAGCCTTCAATAGATGTGAATAGAAATATGATCACACTTTGGGTTCATTTCCCAAACAGTCTTGTTTGGAATTCTAAAACCCAATGTCATCAACCACAACTACAAATCCTGAATGAACTGTACCTATGTCACAAATCCATTCATTTTTTGAATCACCATCACATATTAGCGGGTATAATCATGTTCAAACATAGCCCAACATATTGAACCATGTCCACATGGTCCAACTTTGGGGAATGTGAAATATTATTGGGAATAAATTAACATGAACATAGGCGAATCCTTCAATTTTAATGTTTTCTTAGACAACATTTAAATTTTTTATTACCACTATGAGAACAAGAAATATCATGATTAAATTAGATTAATTTTTTTATTATAAATTATTCCCATGAAAATAATGTTCAATAACTATTATTAAATACCAATGATAGAATCATTGTTTCAATATTTTAATCAAGAAGGTCTAATAATTAAACAATGACCCACAACCCGATTTACGGTCGATCATTGGTGAAGAATGAATTTTCCCACATATATGATAACCTATTGAATTTAATTCCACTCAATCCAACTTGATCTAATATATTAGTGTCCTCTAATATGTCTCACAAATGAAGAAAATTCATTGATACTATCATTTATCATAGGGTTTTATGGAATGTTATGGATAATTTCTATGTAATTGTATTTATATAAGAATTTATGTTGTAAAATATTATAATTAAAAAATATTAAATTATTTAATGTTTCATCCAACAAGTGAAATCTAGAAAATTCCCAACAATAACCAATGTAAAATCAAATGTCCCATAAAAATGCATGTCTGTGAATTAATGTTTATTATAATTTTAAATAAATAAATTCTAAGCATCTTGAGAAACCCATCCAATTAAATGAAATCGTTGGTAAACCTAGAAATATGATTTTAAATAGTAAAATAACTAATCAATTAAAAATTAAGTCATTATATTCTTAATTCAATTATGGATATTCATTTATAGCATAAAAATATAAAAATAATTGTGGGGGTACTAGGCCTACATCTAGTTATCACTCTCCAAAATGTTCTCCCACATGATCCTTTACTTCCAAATAACACAAAACAAAATGATATTACATCCATAGAGAGTCCAATCTTACCATTCCATGATAGCTATTGGGTACTCCATGTAGGTGTTTCTTACCTCAATGTTCATCCCACTCTAGTCAATAATGTTTATTATATCCAGAATATACCTCCTCTATGGAAAAACAAGTATGTTATTAGTAATGTGCTCCAACTATTAGGGAAATGTTAATTTATATTAATCCCCTCCAACAGACAATAGAACCTAAACTATCTCGATAATGATTATAGATATTCGGTCTCCCAAAAAACATTCAAAATACTCATCATGGGGGGAATCAAAGGAAAACATGGACTCCCTAATATGACTACATGGGTATACGATGTCTATTTGTTTAATATTATTTTAATATAATGCATTTCTTATCTGATAGAGGATCACCTATAACTTCTCTATCATCAGTTGCATTATATATAGCCCAAATAAATATGTATATAAAATATCTTTCATGCATAATAGTGAAATACAAGGTCTCTTGTTAGGAGACATTAAAAATTAAATGATGATTCTAGAGTGATAAGTGTTATGATAAGAAAACTATACAAATAGATGGTTATACTCATTGCTCTAGTCAAGTTCTATCGCAAATTACCTCAGCATATTCTCCAACACTTTGATAGTCTACTCAGTCTGCCGATCCACATGGGTGTCAATCCATGCACTCATCCTCAATTGGGTCTGGAATTCCTTCAAAAATCCACTCTAAAACCGTGATTTAAATCAAACATCATGATTAGTGAAAAAATATCAATGGTACCCCATGAATATAAACAATATACCACCTGTACAGCATCCCCAAAACCCTCCATCAAACTATGGTATATGATTTAGAAAAAGTTAACCAATATGATAAGTCAGTCAAAGATCTACTAAATATCATTTTGGAAACTCACCTTATATGTAATTCAGGTCACGAATTCCTTGGATATATTTTCTTATTTCCACTGCATGATCTCAATATGATTAGTAAAACCTTCCAGAACTTGATTCTCATCTTTTACCCATATGAATGTGATACACTAAGAAAAATATTCAGTGACTCTCTACCTCATACCAACATAATAAAATTTTCAATTGAGGCCCTTGAACATATTTTCCACATCAATATGTACATCCAAGGGGTAAATTTTAAACATTTTTACAAACATGTCACACAATGTGATATGCAGCACCATTCATCCCTCGAAAACGGTGACATTATCATCTCCTTCTAAAAATCTATCTCGTGTTTCACTTGATGATATATGGTCATATATAGTCTCATAGTCAATTTATACAAATATTTTCTCTCTCAGAGAATTATGTAGTGTAATATTCACTATTATCGACTAAAAAAGTGAGTCAACCCTCTCCTGCTCTCAGTTTTGATAAAAAGACACCAAATTCATAGAATCCTCCACCACCAAGAGAGAAATGACTCCTTGATATGGGAATATACAACAAAATTTCACATACAATGTGTATATACTATCTCGATGACATTGTCCTATAGGTACTCTGACCAATGAATTTTTTATATGTTGTTATCTATCTGAGTAAAGATGTGCCTAAGACACTGGTGGTTAGAGAAAAAAATAAAACCCTATCACATAGTACATGGAATCCAAATATAAATAAATAACACTATTTCTACCAATATCATGTCATAAATTATATAGTTCTTATCAAGGTGTCAAAACTCCCTTGACCCATATATGATCATTTCTTACATATGCATTATCATGAAACTGACCCCAAGTATAGTGGAATCACATAACACAATGTAATCTTTTCCCAACATCGATGGTTTCCACATAGGAGAACTAGTTAACATCAACACCAACTCCTAAAAGTCTCAATTATACTACTCAATAATGATAAATTCCTTCCGCGTAAATATTATGATGTTCAAATAGGCTATATTCCTAAATAAGTCCACCAAAAACTGTTTCTAGTAACCTATAAATCCAAAAACATCTATGCCCCTCTAACATAGTTGTTGATTTTACCACAGAAAGAACCAAATTATTATTTTCTAGATCCATATATTAACTATACGCATAAATTAAATGCCACTAAAAATTGAATCTTATAGATCCAAAATAAGAACATAGAGATCTTACAATAATAATGTTTCTCCTGAAGAAATTCTATGATGATTTATAGATGGTCTCTATAATCCTTCTATGAATAAAATTAAATTAGTTTGGTAATCCTTGATAAAAATAAAAAATAATTTCATGTATATCAAGATAATCTGATTCATAAGGTCTGTAAACACAACCAGGGAATTCCTGACACTGAAAATCATCTTTATGAACTCATAATGTCTATAGAGATATCATATTGTTGTCTCCAAAATATTATCTTCAAAAACCATTAACTAGTGGTATATGGAACTGATATCGGTCTTTAATAACCAAATAACATCTCACAACATGTCAAATATATCATAAGTCATCAAAAATTGTTACTTGTTATTTATTTTTCTAGTTTAGGTGATGAAAATCATTAAAATTTCTTAAGATCGTGTTTTCTATTTTCATGAAAAATACTAGACTTATACGGATGTACATAGTAGGTCTGATGAAAACCTTATCTCAATGGTCCTCCAATTTCACCCTAAACTTCTGAAGCTCAATAATAGCCATATGATATGCCAAAAAATATATCAGTTTTGTACCAGGGCTGAAATTTAAGGAAGAACAATATATTCCACCTCTATGGTAGTCTCAAAACATCCATATGGAATATATCCATAAATTTATTAACTATAGAAGGAATCTATATCATTCTTGATCCCTAAATGATAAGGGATAAAATCACTAAATGGTGGGTGATGGGTTGAATCTTCCTACACCAAATATCAACACACTCTACCATGAGATCAACACACCCAAAAAGTTGAATCATATCCCATAATACAAAATATATGTAACCATCCTCTGATAATAGTAATTATTGGCCTAAAATATGGATAATAAATTCAAACCCATGATTACATCATATGGTTTCATTGTGAAAACCAAAAGTGATGATGGGAAACAATATTTATTGAATGCCAACATGTACTACCATCAGATATGTGATATCAATGAATCTTTCCCTACAAATACCATTAGTTTTTTCTACCACGTTAAAGCATAAACTAAATACTAAATACCATGAAATAGGGATATTGGCATTGTATAATTAATGAATCATTTGTCTACATGTATTAGGTAAGGAGTATAAAATACAAAAAATCATGCCTTGAATCACCTCATGAAATGCCTTATCATATCTGGCATATCTAATAACAGTACACATATTAAATTTTTATATTCTTGATCCTGGCCAGGGATATGTTGTAGTAGTGGTTAATGTAACTAATATCATCATCCATCACTAAAATTTTCACCCTATAGAGATCTGAATGCTATTATATCTTCATCATATCCGTAAGAGATTACCTGACCACAATTAGATGATCCATGATCATAGAAAATCCTCTATCGTGGTTTCCAATAAACAATCTACATATTTGGATCTACACAACACATATGGAAAAAAATTTCAGTGGCCTCGTTCTGTCACAAGATTAACATTTTACCTCAGTTGGATATATGGATCCTATATGGGTTTCGTAATCTGCATATCCACATGTTTGTGTCCATGATTGATTATTCCTCCTATACTAAGTCACAAATTTATAAATCCTATTACCTTGATCATTTGAATATAAAAAATTATTTAATACACCATATTCAATATCATAATTTTCCTATACTTGGATTTTATCATTCTTTAGATATCACTCTAGCATTCTATCATTAGCGGAGGGGAATACAGATTACACAGATTCTCAAATATCACTATGTAGAGACATATTTAATATCATTGATTGTAATATTTTGTCACAAACCATATCAAGGGAGTGATGTGTGAGGTATGTAATCGGTACAACATAAAGAGAAACTATCATATTACTCTATTGTATCTCATTATTATCCAATATATGAACTTAGAATAAGTATGTGAGGCAATACTCCTCACAAAAAAATTTCTAGAAGTTAGATCTTGGTAGTGTCATATAATCATGGTTATGTGTGACAAGAATCCACTAGTTCCCTGCAACATCATGAAAATATAGGATTATAATGTAACTATATAATTGGTCAGGTTTTAAATAATCCTGATTAATCAAAACAACAATGCTTCAAATCCTCTACTCTATAGGGATCTGGATCATCATAGATCATCATTAGTCTCTAATATTAGAAATTCAAAATTATATCAATCCTATATACATCATAATCTTAAAAATATGGTATCGTGTTATTCTCAATAGGTGATAGTTCTTATCATATACTTCCATGAAGAAACACCTTAAGAGATCACTATGAACTATGTCATCATCACTCCTCAGTCATGTTCATGATCCTAAGTCGGTAAACTAGATGGTTTTCTTCACAGAGGCATTCAAAAAGTGATAAATAATAATAGTGATAGATGATTATATATATATATAAGGATATGAATCACTATGTTTAGTTAAAATAATCAATCTTATATGATCCATGAAACATTGTTCCTTGTAGCCAATGAATTAGTATGACATGTGAACATGAAGTTAGTCAATGTCCTAGTCAATGGATACATCAGCTATTGAACCAACACTAAGTTCCATAGAATGAATGAAACAATAATGAAACATCAAAACCATTTCATTAATACAAAACAATTAAACATTTGGGGGAAATTCCTATAACATACCCATTTAATTAACTATATTGATAACAAATTATAACAACTCATCTTATTGTTCCCATTCTATAAGGTGGAAGGTTGTGCCTCCACAACCCCAAGACTGCCTCCACTAGGCTTGGGGTATCCATACACAATGGGAAGGAATAATATAGAAGGAATCTATAACCAAATTCACGTATATGCATGTTCAAATCCATACACATGAAAAAATTAAAATGAATATAAAACAAAATAAAATATAGAGTGTAAACATGTAAGAAATAAAATCTAATAAAATACTACAATTTATGATAGTATAAATCAAAATGAAATGAAAAAATAGAACAAAAAACCTTAAATGAACTCCAAACCTAAAAAAAATATGAATAACGAATATCTGAGAGATATCATCTCATGGTATCCATGTACCAACAATTTTACATTGTAAATATATCAAATTTTAGCTAATAAAATATAACATCTCTTTTTCAATATTCCTATAATATTCAAAAGAAATGACACCTATACGAAATTATAGTGCATGGTTGAGTATATATATACATTGTAGGATTCACTAAAATTCACAATAGAAAAAAATAATGATACTATAGATTTAATATTAATACATTATTATAGGGAAAGAAAACCCATAATAAATATATTCCTATAAATAAACATAGATGAATAATAAAGGGGATATCTATCTCATACCCTTGAAAATGTATATAAATCTTCCAAAAGCTCCAAAATACCATCTCTGAATCCCAAAATTCATGGAAACCCCAACAGAATCTCTATAGAGGTTCCCTCTCCATGTTACATCACTCCACAACCCAAGGATCCACATCTCTCATTGAATACTTGTACACAACAAAACCTCAATGATGGTTGAGTACCACTTTCTAGATTTATGGATCACTCCTAGTGTAAGGGTGTACCGAAATGACAAATATAATTGTATGGTGGATCTTTACCAAGGAGAATTATGGTCGTACCAATCATGGAATCTCTCTGATGATCCTTCCCAATCATTGTTATTATCTGCAAATATGAATGGATAGTCTTGATTTTAATACAAAAAAAAATATTTCATATTACAAAATAAAAGAAAACATCATTTTATATGTGAAACAACACCCCGAATAGGTTTCATGTGTTAAAAAAATTAGCCTGTAATAAGTATATACATTAGGAATATTTTTTAGAGATAATACAAGATGTGTATGGGGCTCAAAATTGTTGGTGAAATAGCCTAATAATATAGTCATGTTCTTTTATGGACATTGGTTGTAAATTCTTTTCATATTACAGAGTGTGTATAGGTGTATATAATGTTTCTCATCCATGATAGGCTTGCCTATTTACTCCCATATGTGACCATGTAAATAATGTCATTCTAGTGTACCAGTTAATCTACCTGGTCATTTTTGGTCATTTATTCATTCTTGTATACCCCTAGGTATTATGTATACTTCGTGAGTACACAACTTGTATTCTCATATGCGTACCTGATCTTGGGATATTGGAACACGTCTTGGCTTCCAATGTAGGGTCACATAAAATGTAGCCTTGACCATACAGTGTGTGATTCTTAAAACATCTTGAAACCCTATCCTTAAAGAATCCAAAGAACACCCCAGGGGTTCTTCATCACTATAGAACATGTTTCCATTATTTATTGATACAGGTTAGATCATTCACATAATATTATGAATCCCCATTACCACCTTGAAATATTCCATTTCATCACACAAAATCAACGGAAAATGCCTATAACAAATGATTGTCAGCCTCTGATGGCATGAAATTTAAATCTGATCACTCACTGGGATATCAATTCATTAATTATAACTATTAATAGTTTTGAAACCCAAATCCATCAACTCCACCTATAAATACATCATGATAAAACAACTAGTCTTCCTGCCTTATATCATTCGGATCAACATCATGTATCCATGGGCTCAATCCTGATTGAATGCAATTTGAAATGTAGAAATGCAAATAGTCTAGAAAAAAAAATTTTGATGAATTATTATGGATAAATAAAAATTAACAATGTTAATTCCATAATATGAACGTTTTCCAATCTACTGATTAAAAAGTAGGGTATTACATGTGTATGGTCATGACATTTTAGATTTAATTGGTTTAAACCTTTTAATATTTATATCATCCTCATGTGAATAAAATGTGATCACTAACCAAAAATAAATTATAAAAAATCCATCCATTAAAAATTCAATCAATATGGAGGAATACATATATAACGGTCCCAACATTGATTTAAGATCAATCATTGGTGTTGAATGAATTCTCTAGTGATGAGGATGATCTACTATGATTGTACCTCTTGATCTACCAAGATTGAACCTCCAAAAATCCTATGAAGATTTATTTCAATGAAGTATCCCCAATACGCCTCTCAATTATCAATTTTTTATACGGATAACCCTAGATAACTTCAATAGAGTTAAATTTATAGATTATATTAATATTTAAAATAAGTAAATATTATTATATAATTTAATATATCTACCAATGAGAAACCTCCTTCGTGTTTCCAATACCAACCAATGTTAGTTCATGCTATCATAAAACCTTTGGAAAAGAATCAACCATGGTCGTAGATTTTACATATGTGGTCCTAAGAATTATGAAATCCATAAACACTAAAAATATGCATGTGTGTGAAAAAAAAGAATATTTTTATATATTAATTAGTGGGGTCTTGAGATACCAAATAATGTTTCATCTCTAAGCATAAATCAATAGATATACATAGAAATAATGAAATGACTCATCCAAAAAAACTAAAATCATTAAATAGGTTGTTTCCTACATGGGAAACACATATTGTGGTGATAAATCTATAGTTATAAATGGATACCTTGTGGGTTATGAATATGTGTTGATTGTTGGGATCATGGGTTGTGCATAGTCAAGAAAAACTATGTCTTACTTTTTGTATTAGGTTATGGATATCTTTAACTATTTGAGCATTGGTCTTTAAATAGTTCATCTAACCAAGTCAGATAAATAGTTACCAGTATTTATAATTTATAATTATTCGATTACTTGTTTTTAATAGTTTTACCCTCTTATGTATACCCTACTACTTTGGCTATGACTGATATGCATAATATTTAGATCTCCCTATACAACACATATCAATTCATAGACTCATCAATATTTACCATGAAAATCTCTCAATATGATCCACTAATCATTCTTGATTCTTCTTACTTTTCCTATGTCTCCTTTTCCCATTCGGTTTCATCACCCACTAATAACCATAGGGCCATATAGGGTATGATTTTGAATCTAGGAAGTTCTATCTATCGAGGTTTTGGATTTTAGATCATATAGAGGATTCTTCCCTTGGTGTTTGAAAAATTTCTAATGATGGAGTTTACGTTAGACATGATTTTATTTTGATTGTAAATTTTTTAGGTTTCTCTATAATTTAGCATAAAATTTGATGTGTGGGGGTTCAGAATTTATAACATATATTTATATGCCTATATATATATGTAACAGATGTTTTTTAGAAGATTGAAATTGATTTTTTACATGGAAGAAGGTACATTTATGTGGTATTTATATGGAAAATGACATATGACTGTTATGTTGATGTCAAAGATTTTATTTGTATTTTTTATTATATTATTGTTTTAATGGTGTTTGACCCTGTTTTGGTTGTTAAATGTGAGATTGTTTGTATTTCATTGAAAAATTACAATGTTTTTTAAATTCTATGGATATAGTTATTTTTTTCCGAAAATAGTTTAAAAATTAATTGTTAATGTAAAAATGTGGAAAAACATAGAAATATGGGGTTTTAGTAAGGATTTTTTTTGGCATATAAAATTATTTATCCATAATGTGTGGAAATGTGTTACCCTCATAAGAACATTATTTTTTGTGATTTTTATTCTCTTATATCTAATTGGTCGATTATGATGATTATAATAATATGGATGATGTTAATAGTTTTGTTACATGTGATGATGTTATAGATGAAATGACATTTATTTAAATATAAAATTTCATTTATGTTGTTAATTTTAAACCAATACTATTTATTTTAAAGATAAATTAGAAACTAAGTGAAAGGAATTAAATTACGTTATATTATATACACACACACTATTAGTGTCTCCCTAGTTATGTTATAGGTTAGGGATAGATGGTTATATTCCCGATCATGATATGTACAGTTAAAATGGGAGTTTAATATGTATGGAAACAGAAAATTTCCTTAGCATATTCCATGATTAGCAAGGTCCAACCCGTCTCTCTTTAGGACATACATCATTTTAAAAATATATTATATTGTAGTCCATAGGGGAGTTATATGATTAAATTTATATATCATTATTTTAATCTAGTCTACTATGTTCCATTGTATCTAAATGATTATATTCATTCACTAGTGATTTGGTTCCCTAGTGTGGTGTTTTATTTTCTTTGTCCATGTGCTATTTTATCTATGTTTTTCTAATTTATTTAGAAAAGAATATTTATAAGAAATATTTTTGAAATTTTAATTGAAATTGATGTTTCATTGAAATATTGCATGGTCAATAAAATGTCAACCTATATATTTTTTTCACTGAAATAAAATACAAATGAAAACATAAAAATTATACCTAGAAGTGTAAAGGAAATATATGTACATAATAATGTAAAATATATTTTATATTTAATTTTTATCTAAGAATGAATTAACATTATTTTAATTTAAATATACATATTATATGGTGGGAACATATAAGACATGGATTTTCACACACTCATCATACACCATTTACTGTATATAGCTCTTATATTTCCTTTCATGTCTTTGAAATTTTGTCTTCCACATATGGGATATGGATTTTATTGGTGTTTTTCAAGATTAAATGTATAGAGTAACTGAGTGTCCCAAGAATATTGGGGGGTTTTGATTCATTTCACATTTTATTTAATTTTCTAGGATCCTTATGTGTCAATATATTCCTAGATTTAATATTATAGCTGCAATTTTTTTGTGAATATGGATAATTATTTAAATAAAATATTTGCAAAGATTAACTGAATGTCACTTCTTCCTATCCCTAAAAGATGGATAATGCAAATTTGTATTATACATGGGACGAATCAGGAGTATGGTTTCAAGATAATTGTAGTTAGTTCATGATACTTGATTAAATAAAAAAATATTTGAATATACATTAATATTTGACTACTCTCATAGATAAAAATTGTTTATTTAATACATTGAAATATTTTCTTCTATAAATCACTCACTAATGTATTCTATGCCTCCATTGCCTTTATGTTTATCATCTAATGAACAAAACTCATAGACTTCATTAACCTCCTTTTGATGACTTATTAAATGGATTATAAAATATTAATATATCCATTTAGATAATAAAAAATAATCATGTTGATATATAAAAATATACATGATAAATATTTGGAAACATTTCCACGTATTTCCTCCAAGCAAGAACCAACACCCCAACAGAACACATAAAATATTTTTGGACTGATGATATATAATTCCTTAATTATAATGTCTATTAATACAATAAATCTAATTTCTATTTTCTTAATTATAAATTAATGGGTTATAAATTCTTATCCAAGATAATTGTGGTGATTTTATCGTAACGTCTCGGACACTAATGTCACCCAAATTGGTGCTCTTTACCTAGTTGGCTCCATGGACTGAAGCATATATCCCCACACACCTAAAGATACCAACTATTAGTGTGGGCCTACATGAGTTTGTGGGGATACTATTCCCTCATTACAAAAGTATCATAGTTGATGTCAAACATAATAAATAGCAGAAGAGAAACAAACAATAGTCAACTGAAAGTAGCTAAGACAGGAACACATATCAATAACCATGAAAGTCTCACATAGAAAATGATCCATTTGATACGTGTATCTAGAAGTAAGGGAAATTAGTAAATGGAGATACATTAAAATACTTATGACCATAAATAACAATTGACCAAAAAGTGTAAGTATCATCATAAGACATAGTTTGGATATATTCTCCCCCACTCTAAATCCAGAATCAATGACCTGTATCAGGGTGATTTCCCATATCATCACCTACAACCATATAATTTGTTTAGATCCTTGAGGAGGCCAAAATAGGGTATGAGATAAACATCTTAGTAGGAAACCACCTCGGTCATTATAGTACTAACAAAAAACAAATATGTGCTAGCATGTGTATGGAAAATAGTAAAGAATATTATATTATTATGGAATAATTCTACTGCGGTAAGTAAAACTAAATAACCTCTCAAGGAAAACTCAAAGAAGAGTCATATCTTAAAAATTCATATATACAAAAAATTAAACATGTCCCATGACCATTCCATATATCCATACATATCTTTTAATCCATATCCACAATGTATAAAAAGTTGTATAATTCCACGTCCATGCCATATAGTTAAGACTATACGACAAGGGTCATATCCATGGTGTCATGTACCAAAAAATCCATGAAATAAATCTAGACAAAAAAGGGTTAGATCCATGAAACACATCCAAGGAATCCACACCATTTCCCATTGTTGACCTAGTTAAAACATGGTCTAGGCACTAGTAGGATTCTTAGGAGAATGTGTATCGACATGATCTATGAGATTCCAAGAAATCCAAATCCCTGGTGTATGAAGGCTCATGGAATCCCATAGAATCTAGGCCTAAGCGGCAGAGTCAACCCAAGGCATCCACTATGTAATTCCATATCCAAGGAGATCAGTCCATGGAATGTATTTAACAATTAATTCAATAATTCTATTTAAAAAATTCCAACATCATGTGATTATACCCTCACACACAATAAATTATAATCCATGAGTATAACCACACATGTATTACATTTATCAATGACCATTCATTTTGGCCTTCCCTCCCATATTCCCTATATTAAATGCCATTAATCAATTCATATATGTATACTCAGACATAAAATCCATTTAAAAATACCATCTAATTATAAATAATCATGGCTTATCAATATATCACTTAGAAGGGATGAAATACAACTCTTACGTAGATATTCTACCCCATTAATGAATCGAATGGATTCCTATAACACGAAAATTATATGAACACATCCCTTGGGTGGTTTGAATAGAAATAACCTATCAATTCCTTATGTTTCACCCCATGGGTTACCTCATAATAAAAACGGGTGTCAAAGCACCTAAACAAAACCGTCATTCATACTCACTAGGTCCTACTAATCCTAATACAAGATAATTGATTAGAAAATGAGACAACACTAGGATGTCCAATGGGTGGAATATCAACTGAATGCCTAAAAAACACTAGAATAGACAAAGAACATTTTAGACCGCCAACATATGCTCAATAGTAGATATCTTCTCTAGTATTGAGTCCAAATTGATCCGAGATTTAGCAGAGATTTTTAGACTAGGTGAATAAATGGATATTACTGCATATGATGCTAAAATCAAATAGAATATCCATTGTTCCAAAAACCAGAAAACTACTAAAAAGGAATCAAGTAATTACCATTGTAGATATGATGAGACAAACCACACTCGAATCTGAGGTCGGACGACAAATCAAGATAGATTTCTAGATTAGACTCCCACGAGATCTTTTCTCAATTGCTCACCTCTATCCAATAAAATTAAAATTGGTTTTAGGTTTGAAATGGTAAAATTAAATATAATTATAATTTTAAAAAAATACCAAGAAGGCTCATGTGGTTTATCCATAGGGTCTCAAAAAATATGTGGAAGCCATGCTCATCTCACTGTCTCCATGGGGCACATCGCAGGGTTACCTCACACAGTATGACTAACCCTTCGGTAATCAAGCGAAAACTGTTTGTTAAAATCTGCCACATTTTAAACATCCCCCATAGTCATGCGGCCAATTACATAAGGATTCCCAAAACTCTATGGTAGTTACTTCCACTACTCGCATTGTTAGAATAACCATGTGGCCTACCCCGCATGGTTTCTCCTAAATGTGCCCCATGCCTAAAACACCACTTAAACCTGCTTATAGAATCCAAAAGAGCCCCTAAAACTACCAATATAATAATGATCACAATGGGTACATATATAAGGCCATGGAATGAATTTAAACTAAATGAAAATGCATTCGTATATCTTACAAAACTTGGGTTCTTATAATATTCCACATTATAGTAATTCGTCCCCAAATTTACCTCTAAAGGGTAGTAAAAAATCTTTTGAGAATAGTTCTGGCCAACGAGAATGTACACTAGCCTTCCGCTCGCATCTCTCATCCTCGAAACAGTTGTGCTCCCATAGAACCCAAAATAGTGGAACTGAACGGTGACAAAAAGCCTTCATTATCTTCTCAATGATACAAATCAGATGCTCCTCAATGGATGAATCAATGAAAAGCTCAACCTCATAGGGCTAAAAAACTTTATAAGAGTTTGAATGATAATGTCACATCTAAGATACATAAAATACATCGTGTAATGCTTGGTACCTCAGAGATAACAACAACTGAAAGGAAACTGACCCAACTCTCTCCAAAATCTCAAATGGTATGGAATATCTTACTAAAAGATAACCCTCTATCTTGATCCACATGTTCTCCATCATCGGTAAAATGCACAAGAAAACAAAATCCCTGACCTCAAACTCTAGAGGTCATATATACATATCATTATCATATTTTCTAATGAGACTTCTCTATATCCATCTTCTTATGAATCAACTGGACCTTCACATCAGTCTCAGGAATGATATACAGTCCTAGTGAAGACATATAACGTGCCTCCAACCATCATAGGGGATAATGAAATGGCCTACCACCAAAATCCTCATAATGATCCATATATGTCATCACCTCATAACTATTATTGTAATATAAATAAGCTAGTGGAATATGACCCTCCCAGGAGAAACTAAAATCAATGATACATGCTTGTAGTCTGTCTTCTAGCACCTGTGTTGTATGCTCTGACTGGCCATTGACCTAAGGATGGTTTGATGTTCTCATAAGTACATTTTTACTCAACTCCCCCTGAAATATCAACCAAAATGAGATGTAAATAAGGTTTCTCTATCTAAAATAATAGTTCTTAGGACCTCATTTAGTCATACCACATCTAGGATATAGAAAATTTTGATCTTAGCCAAACTGAAGTTCTCCTTGATCGGCATGAAATGAGTGACCTTTGTAATCTTGTAAAAAATAAAAAATAAAATATCATCACCTATAGGTGACCACAAAATCCCAATCATGAAATACATCAAGATGTCATCCCTTTTCAACTATGTGATAAGAAACTATTTTAAAAGCATAATCAGCCGCTGTTGATTCACTTTCACCTACTGACATGTGTGACACCTCATAAAAAAACAATATACCACTCTCATCATACTAGAACACCAATACTAATGACATAATTCATGATAAATATTGGTGACATTGAGATTAATTGTCCATGATGAAGCATTAAACTACCATATACACCTATCTCGTATATCTAATCAAACCCAAACACATCCATGGATACACAGGATTTCATGATCACCTACCATCCAAATAGGAGGAGGGTCATTACCTTCCACACACACTCATAGATAAAGGCCCTCTGAATTTGATATATGTAATATCCTAGCTCTATCCAGTAGTTTATAGGTTATATATATGGATGAAATATAAATATTAACTTTTCTTTCATTCACCTACAAATGCATCTCTGAAAACAACATGATGAGATGCCACTCACTACATACCTATTATAGTACCTATATCTGAGTCCTCCTACTCAGTGCATTATCCAGTGCATTTCCTTTAATAAATTTTTAGGCAAGCACTATGTCAAAGGACTATTGGTAATACAACCACCTTCATTTCCTCATATTTAGATCATGATTCATAATCATATACCTTTGGATTTTTTTGTTTTTGTATACCACAAAATGCTCTCTTAGTAAATAATTTCTCCAATAATGTAAGACATGAACAACTAAAGCTAACCCATTATCATACATAAGATAGTTCCTTTTGTGAGTCCTCCACTACCGAGACCCATATTCCATGATTCAGTTTCCCTATATTAGCGCATCCCACATCCCAATAAATCATGCATTATAGTAAACCATGTATTTTTTTCCTTACTCTATAACTATATAGGATGGTTCTAATTTCAACCATCCTTTCATACCCACAATGGATTACATTTAATATTCTCACCATACAAACATCACACCCTTATTATTCATGATGGTCAGTGGTTCTATTAAGAGTGATAAGTCCTATATAAAATGAATTCAGCAACCAGATAGCACCAATAAACATCGAATGTGAAAAAAATATTGGGATGTTCCTAGGAAACAATCGGTCTCACATTCTCTATGTCCACATACACTCTTGTATTTGAGAGTATGTGACCCAAGATGTTAATATAGTCCATCCAAAAGTAGAACTTTTTGAGAATATCATATAAAAATGATCTCTAATTATATTTAAAATGATCTCAATATGGCTGGAATTGTCGTGTTGATTGTGATAATATACAGAGATATCATCCATGAAAATGAAAACAATAGTGTCTAGGTAAGGATAGAACACTTAGTTCATCAGCCCCATGAAAATCGTTGGTTTTTTTCATGGACCAAAAAACATAACATGATACTCTTATAACCAATACATTCAATGAATTGTAGTATGAGGTATGTACGTAGGTCAAACATATAACTGGTTATATCCTAACCTCAAATAACTCCTTGATAGCACTCAATATCATCAATGCTGATCAAATAGGTCATCTATCTATGGAAAGGGATATCAGTTTTTAAACATTAGTTGGTTTAGTTTTCAATAGTCCACACATAGCCTAATAAATCCATCATAATATTTCATAAAATGGATATTTGAACCCCGTATATAAGTACTGGGTTGAATAAACCCATTCGCCTCCAAATCATTTAACTACCTCTTGAGATCCTGATACAATATTGAAGCAATCAATTAAGGAGGAATGAATAATAGTGAAACACTTTCAATTTGATAAATTGAGAAATTAACCTATATCATTGTAGGTAACCCAAAAAATACATCTGAAAGGAAGTCCCTAAAGAAATCAACCACTGGATGGAATTCCACCTTACTCACTCCTTGATCACCCAAAAAAAGAATATGGGTTGTCATACCACCAATCCCAAAATTATCAGGTCTATCTTGGCTCCCCTAAACATTCCATTCTCTATTGTGAGAACACATTTCACCTTCTAGTGATGTGAAATACAAAATTTGGTGATATAAGTCAAGGTATTCTAGATAATATTCTAACCAATCCATCCTGAGAACTATGTCAATCCAAGTAATCTCTAGGAAATAATGATCCCAAATGAAC
This sequence comes from Viscum album, assembly GCA_963277665.1. NCBI lineage: Eukaryota > Viridiplantae > Streptophyta > Magnoliopsida > Santalales > Viscaceae > Viscum > Viscum album. The sequence goes on from OY728146.1 coordinate 1,275,165,516, forward strand.
TAAAACCCTTTGAAATCAAGGGGAAACTCCATAAACGGGTGAATATCATGTGTTCTAACTCCCAAAATTGTTTCTAGCATCTAGATTTCACCAGAATGTAGAAAAACAATCCTGAGGAATTTAACCACTGGTGTAGATATAAATCTATGTGACACACCTGTATCGAGAAGAGTATATGAAATATTAGAAGCTACTATGATCATACCTTTCACATTAGATAGTCTAGGATACTTCATCTTTTGGTTCGATTTCACAACATATGTCTGGCCTATAGTGTTTCCCTATGACACTACCTAACCACCCTGAGTTAATCCAGCCAACTATCTCTGAGAACCTGGTGCCTGGATACCATGACCCAACCACCACTACATTGTCCTCACTATCCTAAAATTCTACATCTCCTACTCTAATATAGATCTGATGAACATGAAACTAAACCTGATGTTGTAGGAGACACCCTACTTGTCACATCTGGAAGTATAGTCAACCAAAACTGATCCATGATCCCCATACAAAAGCATTCATGACAATCTATCAGGTCTTGGTCACACTAATATATCATGTGGCCTCACCTACCACACTTATGAAAAAACACCAAGCTACCTACCCCCAAATCCTAACAAGCACTAACCTCACATAATGCCTCATAAGAACTCGTCCTTCAAAAATACAAATACCTGCTAGGGTGAGAAAAAACAATTCTCTACTCAATAACCCCAGCTTTCATTAGGTTTTACTATTTGATCAGTGCCTGATTCACAATCTCTATGAAATAGTTTTACCTAAACAAAATTTCTTGATATTTGAAATCATGTTTGAGACCATTCTAGGTGTGTCTCCCACATGAAAACCCATAAGTATGATACACCAGTGCAAAACACTACATATCTGTAAAGTGTGATTAGAATTCTATAACTTTCATCCTACCATGCTATAGATGCATGAACACACTATTCATCTCCACTCATAGAGTCACAGGGTAAAATTATTCATAAAACAGGTTTTGGAAATTAGAACAACACATATCTCACATCCCGTCATCATGGTTAAAAACATCACACCATCGCTTCACCCATCCACATAGAATATAAGACGCAAGCTTTACCCTCTTCTCAGGAGTCATCTCTAGATGCTAGAGATTCACTGATGTGGTCTCTAGCCATTTCTATATAGCTTTTCGACCTCCATCCCCTAAAACATGGGATAATGATACTACTAGATGACCAATGTCATCTAAACCATAGTCTTTTTTAGATGTAATGCACCTTATAATGTCTGCATAAAAATGAATGAAACTCTCGCATAACTATTCTGAAACACTAGTCTCTAATAGAATAGCTAATTTCCTAGGTGGCACTAAAAAAAGATCATTCGGTATCCCATGGACCAGTATCTATGATGTTTGTTCATTTCCTCCTTTGTGGTGTACCACTACAGGTATTCATGGTCGAACGTCTCTTCAATGCCAAACACACACCTCAAAAAAGAACAACATTGAAGTGAATAGATCAAAAGCATAGTACATGTCAAAAACCTCTTATAAACAATTTAAATAACACAACCTGCTCCAAAATCTTGGACTGTATAAAGAACAATAACTGAACCACTAAAACCTATGCCTCTTGACCACTCAAAATCCAAGTCTAGGTCAGGTTTCCATCATCATTCCTAGTTTCAATTGTCATTTCACATTTAGATATCAAATAAATTCAACACATGGTTAACCAATTCTGAATCCATGAGGACCCATAATGACTCTTGAATCCAAAACATGACTCATATTCAATGAATACATGTAAAACGTTCATTTTTCATTTTCATTTCATTGGTGCATAATTTACCAATTCATAAGGGCTTGTACTCCTTATGAATTAAAAGATGATGTCACTCCCCTATTGACTACACCAAAAATATCACAACTATTGGTACATCCATCACAAATACTATCAAAACACCATTAAATAAGTTATTCAACAAATATGGATTGGAATAATTCATGGGATATGAATTCTAAGAAATTCTTTGTTGACGCATGAGATATAATACCCTTATGTCATCAGGATTAAACGGAAATAAAACTCTAAACTAAATCAATAGTAAAAACATAAATCATGTGTGTCACCCAATAGTGAAATTGAATCAACTATAATAGTCAAAATCCAGAAGTTGACAATTTTATTCAAGGATGTTTGGATTTTATATGTACGTGTGGAGGCTACTCTTGGGTAATGTTTATTACCAAAAACTATTTCCTTCTTATCCTAGTCTAATGTCCCTAAACATTATGTCAAACAATAAATTAACCGTTCTGATACCACTATGTAATGTATCAGACCTTGATTCCACCTAAAACGATGCTCTAGACCTGGTTGGCCACACGACCTCAAATGCATCTCCCCTAATGCCAAAGGCTTCCGACTAGAAATGATGACATAGGTGAGTAAATGGGGAGACTATTCCACCATTACCCGATTATTATAGTAGAATCCAAACATAATAAAAGGCAGAAGCGAAATAAAAAACAATCAATAGATAGGAGATAAGACTGGGACACATATCAATAAATATGAAAGTCTCAAAAACAGAATGATGCGGTTTATACAAGTATCTAGAAGGAATCAAAATAAGTAAGTGAAAATAAAATATAGTACATGTAACCAACAATAAAAAATGTTGAATAAGTTTTCATAGAATCTCAAAACCCGAATTGGTCATATTGTCCCCTACTCCAAATCCACAGTCAATAACAAGTACTAGGGAGCTTGCACCTATCATCACATTCAACCATATAACAAGGTGTCAGGTACCAGGACATCCATGTAATAAATCTAGATCATAAAGGGTTGGATCGAATGAACTCTTACATGTAATCCGTATTAAGTCATATGGGTGTCCCAGTGGAAACTCATTCTAGGGACTAGTTGGAGTCCGTGGAGCATGTGTACTAATATGTATTATAAGAGTTTAATCAACCCATATCCACCGGGTAGCAAGGAATGATATATCCCATGGAATCAATTCCAAAGGGGAAGAGTCAACCTAAGGAATCAACTACCTAATTCCAGATCCATGGAGAGTAGTCAATGGGATCTATCGAACCATTCATTCAAGAATTCTATTTAAACAATTCAAACCCCATGTTAGTATAACCACTCACACAGCCATGTTCAAGCCATGAGTATACCAAACCATACATTAAATTTATCAATCCCCATTCATATGGGACTACAATACCATATTCACCATTTAACATTCCATTAATCAATTCATATAGGTATACCCACCAATAACATCCATTTAACATTACAATCTAATCAACAATAAGCATGACATATCGAGATATCATTAAGACAAAAGTCATTACAACTCCTAAGAAGATATTCAAACCCATTAAGGCATCTATTTTCTTCCTCTAACAAGAAAATAACAAGAAGACTCGACATTTGGTGGTTTAAAAAGTCATAACACGTTAATTCCTTATGGTGCACCACAAGGGTGACCTCGAAAAAAGAAATAGGTTTTCACACACCTAAATGGAGCCTACGAGCATTCTTATTAGGCCCGATTGTGATTACTACAAGAAAAATTATAATAAAACAAGATCATTCCAGAAATTTTTATGGGTGGAATATTGTATGAACATGAAGAAAAAACCTAGAAAAGTCAATGAAAAGTATAGACATCCTACGACAGATCATTAGTAGATAGATTGTTTAGTATGGAGTCATAATTCATCCTGATTTAGGAGAGATATTATTGAAGGAAAAGGATGGAATATTAGGTCATATTAACCAAAAATAAAATAGCACAAAAATTATTTAAAAGAATCAATAATGGATAAAAAGAATTTAGGCCTTATCATTGCAGATTTGATGAGACAAGCCATGCTCAAATTGGAGGTTAGACAACAAATCAGTATTAATTCCTAGAACATGCTCTCTTGAGATCTTTTTCCAATATCTCTCTTCTTTCTGTTGAAACCGAATAGTTTATGGCCAACAATAGGAAAAATCAAATCAATAAATATTTGAAAAAACTCACACAACATGCTACATTGTTTATCAATACAGTTTTCAAAACCATGTGGAAACTGTGATCATTTCACTATCTCCAAGGGGCACATCATACGATTACATATCATGATTTGACTAACCATATTGTAACAATTAGAAAACCATCATTAAAAACCAGCAACATTTTAGAATCTCTACACATTCAAGAGACCTCTACCATATGGTTTTCTAAAATCATACAGAAGCTACATCCTCTGCTCAGAAAATTATAGTAACCATGTTGCCTACCCCGCACGACTTAACAAAACCATGTGACAGGCCTAAAACACCCCTATAACCTTGTTTCAGACTATGAATGAGCCCCAAAACCATCCAAAACATCAATTATTGAAAGGGGTACATTTATAAGGCCAAAATAAAGCAATTAAACAGAAAAGGAATGGATTTTTACCTCATAAAAACCTACTTTTTCAAATTTTTTATTTCATAGGTTCTCTAAACTACTTAACATACTAGGATCATGTTATATGATTAACATTACAACCATTAAATCCTTAACATTTCTTAATCCAAATTCAATACACATGAAATATCATTTATACTACTCAATAATTAAATTTAACTACATGGACACCTAAAATTCTAATAATGTTATCAACCATCACACCCAATGTACACCTTAAATAGATTATGTGTATGATACTATCACTAAAATTAATAATAACACACAAATATGTAAGGAATTTATCTTCAGATGCTATATATTGTATAATTACAGTGGATAATTCCATTGATAAAATCAGATATTATCTATAAAATATTATTGAAATGTAATACATAGAAAAAATATTTTGTGAAGTATACACAAAAATATATGGATCATTTGTACATCCCACAATAAAAAAATAAATTCAATACAACCAATTTTATTCCTGTGACTAGATATAATGTCACAAAGTGTCACCTCTAACACAATCTGGATAATATAATAAATATGGTATATTTTTCATGAATGATCGTATATATATAAATAGTACATTTCCTTCTTAGAAATATCATGTTTCCATCTAAATGAAGAATAACAACTTATATTGAATTAAATAAAAAAATATGGACATGAAATAGTTATCACAAAATGTAAATTTCAAATATAAAACCAACTCATGAATAATAATTATACAATTTAACATAATAAATAATAATATTTATCTCCCAATTATAATTACATAAATAATAATATTTAACAAAATAAATCCACCTTTTCTTTAATGGAAACATTAATTATTTCATAGTGGATGGTAACTGTACACCCATTGAAACTATCACTACAAAAAATCCTTGTCCCACATTGAATTTTTTAAATCGTCAAATTATTAATTATTTTCCACATATAGGGAATATATTATTATATGATTTTCTCCACTATGGACTATCAGAACAAAATAATATCACCACTAAACTTAATGGTTGAGAATTTATCCACCCCTAAAGACTCTATATTTCCCAATTTCAATCTATAGGGACTATCTACCGATTAACAAAAACAATATTTTTTTCATTTAACATATAAATCATCAATATCATCACAAAATTAATGAATCGTGATGGTTATTTGATTGTCTATCCATATATTAACTCGTTGTTGTGGGGTTTCTACCCATTTTAACAGTCTCTATATAAACATAAAAAACACTTATACACCATAAAATATATTATAAAATTATGATATCAGAAGAGAAATAACTAATTTATAATTAAAAAAATCTTTTCACACTAGCCACATCATCAATTTCATCATCATTGATATTAAGAAATTGATTCATACCCCCAAAATCCATTTGTTTTTTAAAAAACTTCAATATGATCACTAATTAATAAAAATGGACTGAAGGCCATCTATTTCATTATATAACATGTCTATGTAAATTAATCCTAAAAAATTACTTATTGAATAAATTACCATAATGTGGTTATTTAATTTCACCACGATAGATGAAATCAACTAATATATTAGGGATTAAATGATCACATCTACAATATTCCTTGAATTATGTGAATAAAATTCATCAAAAAACTCATCACAATAGAGTGAATATTAAGAATATTTGTCCACTAAGTTCCTCCATATCAAAAATTTCCATCCTTGTAAAAATCTATCAACAGATATTTGAGGATAATATCATGTCATCAAATTTCAAAAACCACAAGTTGATGTGGAATCACATTCAATATATGTGTTATGAACCATATAAAAACAACACTATCCATATAGATAATATTTTAATAAACTCAATCATTACCTAAATGTTTCATGGACCATTACCTCTATGGAATTCCCTCTTTGAATAGAATTACCAATTATCTAAATGTTATACAAAAACATCTCGTGCAATACTCAAAGCATATCCAATATACATTTTCATGGATATATGGTAGTTGATCTAAAATTATATAGTCCTCTTAAAAATATATAATCTATTAATACCCATTTAATAAAAATACATGACCAAATATTTATATATCAATAATTAGAAACCCACTAGTTATTTCTTTAATTACAAAAATTTCAGGATATATTTATCTTTATAAAATGTAATATTTTTTCAGAACTTCAAGATTTACTGTAGAACAACTATAAAATATCAATTAATCTATATAAAAAGTAAATTTAGTATAAAAATATTTATAATATTTCATTAATATAAATTAATAATAACCACCAATATTTATTCATATCACCATGTATAACCATATATAAATTTTCAATAACAAAATTAATAAATCAGTATAATATTCAACTTAAAAATATTTTTATGTCATTTATTAAACATTATACTATATAATAATTTAATACTTAAAAATACTGAATAAAAAAAATCATTATAAATTTATATATATAAATATAAAATCACAGTATCAATCTGTAATGTCCCGTAAATTCGATATAATTTTTCTAAATTATTTTGGATTATTTTGATTCCTTGAAAATTGATGGATTTTTATTCTGAGGTTTGGTGTGATCAGAACGGAATTTTGATCTTTTTTTGAGGTACGTTTAGTAAACATGCAGGAGGCGATTTCTATCTTTTGAACTGGTGCTATGAATTAAAATTTGAGGGCACTGTTGAATCCAAAACTTATAGATTCGCTTAAGGGAAGGTTAACTTCGACCATAGTAGGTTGGGTGAAAATGTTTGTTTTACATCATTTTAAAGAATAACAAAATAACAACAAACTATTATTGTGTTCTTCCACAAACGGTTGAGCGGTGGTGGTAGGACCGCTGATTTATCAAGCCTTTTAATTTATTGACTCTTCTATTTTGTAACCACACCATTAAGAGTTAATAGGTTCATTCATTAATGAATCTCATTAATCTTTCGATGCGTTAATCACCCTTCCCCTCAATTTAAATGAGGTTCGAGCTTGAGTTTTTGACACAGAAGGGAGGAACCTCTGACCAAGTGTTGTTGCATCTTCCACAAAAGAAGAATGGATTATTGGACAAAAACATTTGAGGAATTGATCCGGAATAGACAATCACCAACAACTTTATCAATGGTGGATTCTTCTTCCACAACCATGACGTCTCCTCCGATTTTGAGATAGGGGTTGTCTATGAATAAATTCATGAGAATTTTGTTTCTTTTCCACAATCGTGAAAATCCAAATGAATCGTGGAAGTATTGAATTGGTTTTAGTTTATTTTTGATGATTTAATTATTACTCGCTTGATATGATGCTAATGCGGAGGGAGCAGGATAAACAAACATGGTGTGGATCCACTACAACTTCAGTTTTTTTCACATTCTTCATGGAAAAAGTTTAAAATCAGTGGAACTTGAATTCGGGAGCCATGTAATGATGAAATCATCCCGAGAGGCTCATAGGAACAGTAGGAAGGGAAAATGGATAACTGAAGCTCACCTGGTGTCCCGCATAAGTTCCGCTCAGGGCGGTCAGCATCTGCTGGTGCCCGTGGATGAAGGCGGTCTGCAGTCGGGCACCGCAGAGGGATGTCACAACGATCAGTAGTGGCGCCCAACACTTTGCTGACCACGTTGGAAGAAGGCGGGGCACCGTCTCATGCCGTGTAGAAGATTCGCAACATCGAGCCACAGTAGAGGCGACCCGTGTTCTACAAGTCCAATTGAAATAACGGTGGTGCCCTGTGGCACCACTGATTTAATAACCCGAACGACTTTACCGTTCAAGATGTGGGTGGTCACCCGGATGGCAGACTGGTCTAGATACCAGGCCGGGTCTCCCGGTGGTGAGCACACAGCCAAGGTGGGTTGGGCCAGTTCTTTTCCCAACGGGTGGAGCCCACCATGGCTCAGCCCACTCAGGTCGGACCATCAGTTCCGGGACGGGCTGGGTCAGATTTGGGTCAGGTTGGGTTGGGTTGTCTGTGTCGGCTGAGACACATACTATTTCTGGCCCAGATATGCTTAAAAGGACATATCACACAAACTAGATGTTTGTTTGACGAACTATATATTGAACTAGAATTCTTGGAACAAAACATTTATTTTGAGAAACTCCACCTTGGTTTTGGAGGAATTTGGGGTATGACCGAGTGAGATTGAACCTAAATCCAACCGGGCCCTCGGCAATAAAATTCCTATAACTCACAGACCATGTGTTCGATTTCTGTGTCATCTGTTGTGTTAGGATTATTATTACAGGGAAGTCCTTTGGGTTACTCCTTTGTGGAATGTCATGGTAGTTGAGGCTTGACCGATATCTCAAGGGGAAGATATTATAGAACTCAAGTACACCGAGTGCGAGGAATCCTATGGCTGGATAACAATTGAAGAGATACCATGTGTGGATCTGCATCATTGATACCCTGTGTGGAACAACATCATAGAGACCATATGTGTATCCTCATTGTAGAGACCCTACATGGATCATCATTATAGACACCTTATGTGGATCTACATCATAGCGACCCTATGTGGATCAACATTTTAGTAACCCTATGTGGATTAACATCATAGCGACCTGACGAGGACCAGCCTTAGAGTGGCTCATCGTGGATCAGTGAAATATGACCAATTGTGGATTACCAATAGGAGAACTCCTTCATAGATCAGTTTTGGAAACTTCCTAGATGAATAAAATGATATAGATTAAGACCTATAATCTTTATTCCCAATCATTGAGTTGTATACCTAGTTTGAGATGAGTCATTTTCTTTGTGCATTGTGATTGATATCATGCTTTGTAGTTTTCCTTTGTAAAATTTTGAGAGACCATCAGGTGTCCTGAGGTTATTTCTGGGTATTATCACAGTCACCCCTACATAGGATTCACCTTCACCTTGTTGTGTCTTGTGCAGACAATGAGCAGCTTGGCTAAGACTTTAGGGAGCCAGGACCAAGCAGTACACAAAGGTGACCGGTTGATGTGGTGAGCTATGGAGATGAGTTTCACCAACCTTTCAGTTAGGATCCTTAGTGGATGATCTCGGTAGTTGTTTTCAGTTGTAGTGGTATCTTTTTAGTTGGGCTTGTATTCCATACCCTTTACTTTTAGTAGGATCTATTACAACTACAGTTTAACTAAATGGTTTGCATCTGGTCATGTTCATGGTATGTGTGTTTACAGGATTAAGGTAATGCATTCCAACATTCAAGGACATACCTTTTCGATTCTAGTCTCCAGCTTCATTCCTATGGAAGGGGGGCTTGAGGTAATCTCAACATGGGCCCTGGGGATGAGTTGTTACAAATTGGTATAAGAGGATTCAGTTCTACCGAAGAACTAGGACTCCGATATTTTCAAAGGATTAATAGTGCTAAGTGTTTTGAGTGTGGTTTTTAATTCAAGGAGTCCAGTGTTGGTTCAGCGGCCGAAGTATCAATACATCAGGACCCGGAATTCTAATATCTATCATGGTTCAAGAAAACACTAATTGCATGTGTTTTGGAAATGTTTTATTATGACCTATTTTGAGTCAGCTCACCCGGTATAACTTATTGACCCTCGAACACATATTTCTTTTCAAGATTCCTCTATGTATATTTCTATCCATGAAACTAGAGAGAATTCAAAATGACAGCCCACCAAGTGATGAGGCTTTAGTATAGGTTAGTCTTATACCGATAGCACCTTCAGGTGGTGAACCGGTAGATCCACTACCTAATAGGTGGATGTTTCCACCAGCCCCACTGGCTGACAGTGCAGGCTGACTGAGGGCATTGCACAAGTTCCAGCTACAAAGGCCTCTATGGTTCTGAGGTGAGTAGATCCCCAGGTAGCTAAGGACATGATAGAGGCTATAGCTAGTGTTTTCAGCCTAGTTGGGACACTAGTAGAGAAGATGGTGATCATAGTTTCTAGTCTTTTACAGGTAATGCTATGAAGATGGTGGATCCTAACACTCCAATTACACGACGAGGTGACCCTATCCTGGATGGACTTGGAGATCTTCTTTAGGGCAGTTTTTATTCCAGTGGCACTGTGCACTGTGCGTATTTAGGAGCTCCTACTCTTACAGCAAGGAAACCTGACAGTAGCCCAGTTCTTGGTGAGATTCATTGACCTCTCGTGCTACTCCATCGACATGGTACAATACCCTTTTTCAAGGACCGTAATTTTGTGCAGGGTCTCCGGTGGGAGATTATAGCATCGATGATATCACTCAATATTATTTTGTAGGTAAGAGTTCTCTAGCATGAAAAATTGGTGGATAACTTTTTATCTGAGATGGCATCGATGGTGAGAGCCACCAAAGATGACTGGTAGCTGAGTCTTCTATAGTAGGTAGTTAGTAGATTATGCAGAGCTCAAAGTGGGAAAGAACATCTAGAGGATGATGCTAGGATATAGGTTCAAAAGTGTGGTGCCACCAATGTAGTGATTTCTAGAAGAAGTCATATTGTGATTCATGTGTGGTGGGAATTTCCACATGGCTTGCGACTTTCGGATGCACCATACCGATGATCAGTAGAGGGTTCAGGGACTGCCAAGGTAGAGGTAGAGATTCGAGTGAGAAGGTACACAGGGTAGTGGACATGGAAGAGGAGTAGGCCATGCAATAGGTAGTGGGAGTCAATTTGAGATTCAACTTCCCCCACCTCTAGGTGGTCCACCCCTACCTCAGAGAGCGGGTAGACTGGGACAAGCACAGCTTCGAGAAGCTGAGGCCTATAACCATGGTTCTCTAGAGATGATTAGAGGTATGATATGTGTCTACTCCACCGTAGATGAAGTACTTATAGACACAAGTTCCAGTCACTCTTTCATTATAATGAATCTCATTTGGAGCTCAAAGATTTCAGAGGAGACATTGGATCGATCCTTACGATTAGAGACTCATACGAGAGAGGATTTTATGATTACACCATGGTGTCGACAGTGTGAGATTGCTCTTTGAGGTGAGAGCTTTTTGTGGGATCTCATAGTAGTAGAGTTGAGGCCTTACGATTTCATCATGGGTATGGACTAGGTATCCACTGTCCATGCTCAGATTGACTGTCTTATGGGAAATTTGTGGTGTGTGTGTAGGGATGGGATCATGTTTTCCTTCATTGGAGAGAATGGAACCTTTGCAGCTCAAGATGGATTTTTTCGGAGGAGGGTGAAACTAATCACACATCAGTTGTATAGCCTTACCACCAGAGCAGTTGATGTGATGAGTCCATGTTATCCAGTAGTGGTGGACCAGTATGTTGATTTATTTCTTGATGATATTCTAGGACTACCTCCATGCAGAGACGTAGACTTCTATATCATCCTATACCCCGAGGCAACACTAATATCTACACCAACATATTAGATGGCTCTCACAGAATTTTGTGAGCTGCTGTTATAGTTGGAGTACTTTCAGAGGAAGGAATTCATAAGGCCCATGTTTTCTCCATGGGAACCTCAAATACTGTTCGCCAAGAAGGCAGGTGGGATCTTGAGGCATTGTGTGGATTATCTTCACCTGATCCAGGTGGCTATGAAGAACTAGTATACATTGTCAAGGATTGAAGATCTCTTCGACCAACTGAAGGGATATTAAGGGTTTTCAAATATAGACCTTAGATCATTCTATAATCAGCTGAGTGTATGAGATGAGGATGTACATAGGACAACTTTCAGATGTCTGTATGACTATTATGAGTTCTTGTTGATTCCCATTGGTGTAACCAATGCTCCAATAATGTTCATGGGACACATGAACATTATCTTCCAGCCTTAACTATATAACTTCATGTAACTTCCCAGTTCCAGAAGCCGCCTAGAGGCGCCCTATACCCGGTTGGTCACATGGCCTCAAGAACATTTCCCCAAATTTTAGAGGCTACCAACTAGCAGCGAGGGCCTTGGGTGTGATAGTGGGGAAACTATGACATCATTGGCAGAGTACTCAGAGGAAAAAAACAAAACATGCAATAGCAGAAGTAGTAAATATCCAACATCAATGCACAAGTAAACAACAGACGACTAAAGAAATAAACCACTGGAGCACAGATGTATATATGAAGTGATTCATGATACATATCTAGGAAAAAATCCAAACAGGTCACAATGCTAGAAATACAAACAGTACCAAAACAAGTACAAAAGAAAATATAAATAGATCCTCAGCACCGTAATCCTAATATTGGTCCCATGCTCTCCTACTCCAAAGCAATCAAGTACATGTAGTAGAAGGGAACTTTCCCTTGTCTATACCTGCAACAACATAGTCAGTTTAGGCCCAAAAGCATGGCACAAACATGGTGTGAAACTAACTCCCAGTAGGCATCCAGCAGAAGATATGTGCTTAACAGTCAGTGAGCATATGGCAGGTAGTAGTACAGTAGGCAGTAAAAATTAATAGTAAACAGCATGCAATAATCATTAAGCAGAAACAAGATGATATGCAATAGTTACAAATCTACAAAACAACTAGAAGTAGTGAATCAAACAGTTAACCACAACAGTAACCCCTCTAGTATGTACATGCACCCAACCCCTCTGGTTCTATCGCAGATGTTCCCACAACCCTTTGGGTAGTGCACTCAGCCTAACCCCTCTGGTTTGGTCATAATAAATTATAAGAATCTCGAGGGATTCTCTCTCGGTCAATTCCCCTTATAGTCTAGGGTAGTCATGGACTATCTGAGGAAGATCATGTGTTCTAACCCACTTATTTCCCAATGGACTAGAAACTCTTTGACGAATCTCACTCGGTCAATTCCTCCAATAGTATTAGGTCTATCACAGAATCTCTAAAGAAGCTCACTCAGTCAATTCCTTCTCTATCCTGGAAAGGTTTAAATGAAATTTAAACAAGTAGAGACTCTCTGAGGAAGCTCACACGGTCTACCCTCCTTTAGTATATAATATCCTAGACTCTCTTGGAAGATGACATGGTCTATCCCCTGTATTCTAAAATGTCCAAGACGATCTGAGGTATCTCACTCGGTCTACCCTCCTGTAGTCTATAATATCCAAGATTCTATGGGGCACTCACTCGGTTTATCCCTTATAATCTATAGCACCAGGTTCTCAGGGTCATGTTCATGTCAGTGCATAATAATGATAAAAGGTCAATGTACACATATAAAGCTACTTGGATAACCAATGTTCACCTATAGAGCAACTTGGGTAACCAGTCTACAGCATCAGAAACATGACAAGAATTATCACTCCATCCTATAGTCACAAGGCATGGAAACAAGCATAACTACCAAAAGCTAAACAAGACCCAAAGGGTCATAAACATAACAAGTCATGGGAAAAAAATCCAAGAACAACAAATTATCATCACACATGATCAAATTACCTCTACAAAAGCATACATGTAGGTAAAAAACAACTGGGGAAAAAAGGTAAACATGCAATACCCTGTTCAAGGGTATTGGTGGAATTTGAACAATAAACTCAAAGATTTCGAAAGGTAAGGCACAAACCACCTACCTTGTTTCTAGGAGATCAATATACTAGGACCACGAGGCTTGATTCACTATAGAATGTCATATATCTACAAAAACGCAAAAAAAATTCAACCCATGTTATCCTGGGAAAAATGGAAAATCATGGAATAAAGCTCAAGAAGAAGAAGGAGCTCACCGTTGTGGTTCCAACACAATTGACATCAGTTGATTCTGAAAACAGAAGAATGATCGGGGGCATAGAGGATGTTCATAGCCATACAGATGCTCCCGATTTATAAAACTGGAGAAGAAGGTGTTTCTGTTGATGAGGTGTTACCCTGGTCCATTTAATGAAAAAAAAAGAAACTACACGGCGTGTACTTCTGGGGTACAAGGCGTGTACTAAGCTTTTCCGTACACCACATCAACTGGACTCCACATTTCTCTTACACACTATGTGTGTGGCCCGTACATGGCTAGCACACAGCCCAGAGAAGAATCAATGTACACAGCGCGTACTTATAAAGTTCTCGGCGTGTACTTTGAATGTTTCCAGATTTTTCTCTCTTTCCCAAAAACGACCATAAATGTATAAACATACCTGAAATGAAGATCTGGGTTCTTACAAACTCCCCCCTTAAATAAATTTGTCCACAAATTTCTCTAGTGAGGCGTAGAATAAGAATCCTCGAACAACTCTGGCCACTACGATCGTACATCGGCCTCCCTCTCCCAGGTCTAATCATGTACTCACCCATGTTGCCATATCACTTATACTAGAGGAACATACCGGCCACGGTGGACCTTCGTACAACGATTTACAATCCTGATGGGATTTTCCTTAAATGACGCGTCTGTTTCAAGCTCAACCTCCTCCGGTTGAAAGACTTTATACGTGTCTGAAAATTAATGTCGGAGCTGAGAAATGTGGAATGTGTAGTGCATAGCCTAGTACCTCTGAGGTAACTGCAACCAATAGGCAACCAGACCAACTTTTTCCAACTCCTCAAAGGGCCCGACATACCGTTGTGAATGCTTGCCCTGTCTCTGAATCCTCTTGTATCTCATCCTCGGTGCGACACGAAGGAAAACCTGATCCCCGACCTCAAACTCTAGAGGTCGTCTCTTCTGATCAGCATAAGTCATCTGTTGAGACTGTGTTGTAGACATCCTCTTCCTAATCAACTCTATCTGCTCTGAGGTCTCCTAAACAAGACAAGGTCCCCGAAAAGAAGTCTCTTTTACCTCCATCCAGCACAAAGGAGATCGTCATGGCCTACTGTACAAAGACTCATAGGATTCCATCTGAATAGTGGCTTGAATTCTGTTTTATAGGCATACTCTACAAGAGGAATATGTTATTCCCAATATCCACCAATCTCTATAATGTAATCTCATAGCATATCCTCGAGAACCTTGATTTTACGCTCAGACTGGGCATCTATCTGGGGAAGGTATGTTGTACTCAAATTTACCTATGTACCCAAATCCTTCTAAAGCCTCTTCCAGAACTGAGAAGTAAAACGCGCATCCCTATCTGAAGCAATAGAGTGTGGAACTATATGAAAACGTACAATCTCGTGGATGTACAACCACCCTAGCTCATCAACGATGAAGATCTCCTTGATCGGCATGAAGTGAGCGACCTTCATAATCCTATCGACAACAACCCAAACACCATCACTCCCTCGAGGTTACCTCAGTAACCCGGTCACGAAGTCCATCACGACATTGTTCCACTTTCACCCAAGAATGGGTAACTTCTGTAAAAGATCCACTGGTCACTGATTCTCCACTTTCACCTACTGACAAGAAGAACATCTCATGATGAACACTATGACATCTCTCTTCATACCTGGCCACTAATACTAGGGGTGTAGATCATGATACATCTTGGTGACTCCAGGATGAACTACCCAAACTAAAGAATTAAAATCAAACATCAGATCCTCGTGTATGTCTATTGGCACCCATACCTGTCCCTAGAAACTGAAGATCACATCCTTGACCACTTTCCATCTAGGAAGAGGGTCCTCTCTTAACACACTATCCCAAAATACTAGGCCTTCTGAGTCTAATAGATGCCTCATCCGTACCCGATCAAGAAGGGTAGAGGTAACAACTACAAAAATATAGAAAATTATCACCATTTATATCATGCACCTCCATGTGTATCTCAGAGAACAGAGCCATTATCTACCACTCACTACTGACCTCTTGAACTGCCTGAATCCGAGTTCTCCTACTCAATGCATCAGCCACTTATTTTACCTTTCCCGGTGTATAAGCAACATCAATGTAGAAGGACTAGTGATACTTGACCACCTATGCTATCTCAGATTCAGATCACACTGAGTGAAGATATACTTGAGACTCTTGTGGTCGGTAAACCCCACAAAGTGCTCTCCGAGAAGATATTGTCTCCAAATTCGTAAGGCATGAACAACAGTTGCCAACTCGAGATCGTGCGTTGGGTAGTTCCTCTCGTGTGGCCTCTACTACCACGACCCATAAGCAACAACTCCATCTCCCTGCATAAGAACAGTTCCTAGACCGACAGCTTAAGCATCACAATAGAATGTATATCTCTTGCCCGGATCTGGAAAGAATAGTATTAGTGCTGACGTCAACCTCCCTTTCAGCTCCTGAAATGATGTCTCCCAAGAATCTGACTATAAGTACTTCTCCCCTTTCTTGGTCAGACTTTTTAGTCGTGCTGCAAGGAGCGAAAAGTCCTCTATGAAACGCCTGTAGTATCCATCCTGCTTGGGAAAACTCTACACTTCAATGACAATCTTCTATTGCAACTAGGAAAATACAACCCTCACTTTCTCTAGGTCAACTAAAACGCCCTTATCTGAGATGACATGACCCAGGAACTGAATCGGATCCATCCAAAAGTGGCATTTCAAGAGCTTTGCATATAACTGATGATCCCTTGGTGTAATCAGAACGATCTCAATATGGGTATCATGATCATGTATAGTGTGAGAGTACACCCATATTTCATCCACGAAAACATCCAAGAAGGAATCCGAGTATGGATGGAACACTTTGTTCATCTGTGCCATAAAAACTGCAGGCGTGTTCAAGAGACAGAACGACATGAATGTATCTTTTTATAGACCATACCTTCTCCTGAAGGATATAAGAGGTATAACTGATGTTCTACCATGCAACTGATGATAACCAGACCTCAAGTTGATCTTTGAGAACACCCGAGCTCCTCCAAGCTGATCAAAGAGGTCATCGATCCTCGGTAATGCATATCGGTTCTTGACCGTCAACTTGTTCAACTTCCAATAATCCAAGAAAAGCCTACGGGTGTCATCTTCCTTCTTTGAAAACAGGACTGGAGAACCCCATGGAGAAGTATTGGGTGGATGAAACCCTTTTCCTACATCTCCTCCAACTACTTATTTTGCTTTTGAAACTCAGGTGTAGTCATCCTATAAAGAGGAATGAACACTGTTGCCACTCTTGGAATATGCTCAATCGAGAATTCTACCTCACGCTCCAGAGGAAAACATGAAAAGGCCACTGCAAAGACATCTCTTAAATGATCCACCACTAGAGAAAAGGATAACTATGAAGTCCCTTGGTCATCCAGATAAAGACTTGAAATATGTGCTATAACTCCTCTTATCCCATGATGATATGGTCCATCTCTACCCATCTGGACATCCCACTCGCCTCTATGAAGAAATGATCTACCCTCAGGTGATATGAAACTCACCCTGCGACGATTGCAATCAATGACTGCCTGGAAGGGAACTAACCGGTTCATACCGAGAATGACCTCATAGCATGTCATCTCTAGGACAAAGAGGTCCCATAATAAGTGACACCCTGCAACCTCAAGAGGGAACTCTCTGCACTGACGTATGCTAGATGTGATCATTCCCAATAGTGTATCAAAATTCTACAAGTTGGCTGACAAAAAGATAAAGTGCCCATGCCTATCCACAACAGAAACAGAGATAATGCTATGCAAAGAACTAGTATCAAAAAGGGCTAAATATAAAATTGAGGCTACTAAGTTCGTACCTCAAACAGTGGAAGGGTTGGGATCGTCTCCTGATGGGTCTACTCCACCGTCAATTTCCGACCTGAATCACGACCCAATGCCCCTAGCTGACCACTCTGAGTTGATCCCATCTTTTGTAGCTAGTAACCTAGTGATTGACCCCCATGTTCATGACCTCCACCTCGGCCGAACGACTAGAAGAACTCCATTTCTTAGACTGGCGAGAAACTGGCGATACATCTCCTGCACGTGGGGTTATAGAAGAACCCCTACCACCAGCTGTAGGTGAATAGATCTGACAGAAACACTGAAGATACCCATCTTGCCGCAAGATCGGCACTCCATCAGGTCTCTCTGACACTGAGGCCTAGTATGACTACTCCTACCACACTAGTATCATAAAACATGGATTCTATAAGATACATTTTGCCTACCCTGATATCCTCTAGTAGACTCCCTACAGCGTTTCCTGCTATCAGTAGAAGGAACACTGACTCTGGATGTCGAACCGCCCTGGCCCACTGCTCCAGAATCTCTCAAATTGTACTCAGTGATCAGTGTCTGGTTGACGATATATGATATCAATGTAAACCTGAAGATATTCACCTAGGAATAGATCTCCTTCCTGAGGCCATCCTCAAACATCCTAGCAAGGAATAACTCATCACCTGCTAGAATCGGTGTGAAGCGCTGCTGCTCAGTAAAGCGAGATGAGTACCCCATAACAGTAGGAGTACCCTATTTGAGACTCATAAACTCTCAGGCTCGGTCATCCCTCAGGGTCTCTGGATAAAATTAATCATATAATATGTCCTTAAACTCATCCCAAGTCATACCATTATGTCTCCATGTTTGTGAGATCACCTCTCACCACCTCTTGGAGGTGTCTCAGAGCATATAAGTAGAAAGCTTCACCCTCTTTTATGAAGGTATCTCCAGATGCTCGAAGATCATTAGCGTGGCCTCTAGCCATGAATTTTTAGCCTGTGACTCTCCATCCCCTGAGAAGGTAGAAGGAATATGCTGCCGGAAAACCAGCATCCACTCAGCCATTGATGGGGTAGGAGGCAGCACTCCCGGAAAGGTCTGCATCATCCTCAGGAAGTCATCCTTTGTAACGACCTAATGTTTTTAATAGAATTTCTATTCTTGTATATATTCAATAAAATAACATAATAATGAACTAATAAGTGATAATTGACCTTTAAAAATATGTTTTTCACTTCTGTGATTAGTATTTCGAAAATCCGGCAAACACGGTTGTGTTCAACATGTTTTTTGGAGTCTAATAAAAAATTAATTTTTTGGTGAATAATGACCTAATCTATTGAATAGTAACACACCCTTATGAATTGTGATATACCCTAATGAATATTAACCTTACCTATGGTTGTATAAAAATAATATTCATGTTTGATGTTCAATATACTAATAGTTTAGAATGAGTTAATGAATGCTTTAAAACTGGTTTTGATAATAAATTATTATTTTATTAAAATAATAAAATAATAATATTTAAAAATTATTTTTGAAAAATGGACTTCATTTTTAGATTCTACAGGTCGAAAAATGGTCGGGGTAAATTTTTGGGATTTTTCTGAAATACTTGAAATTTTCATGAATATTGGAATACCGTAATTTACAAAAATAAGCTAAATAAGATAATTATAGAGTCATGTGTGCTGTTATGCTGATGTAAGACCAATTGGATCGGGATTACATAATAAAATTAGTATACTTGGTCATGCAAGACTCATTATTCCTTTTCTTTTGGGGAAATAATAAACTAATAAATTTTATAATAAGGAAACCCCTCCCTCCTCAAATGTAAATACCCTCTCTCCTTACCTCTTTCCCTCACACACTCTCAAGCCTTGTTCCTAGCCCAATATCTGGCCAAATTCCCTCCCAAGAACCTTCCCCATGTCCAAGTATTTCTGGTATTTCCAAAATACCAAAACCAATGCCCCTAAGAGGAGTCTCAATGATAGGAGATCAAAGGGTAAGAACCCTATTTTGTTTTCAGTGTTTTGTTTTCATTTTCATTCTTTCCTTATACCATCTTCCCCTTCCCTTATCCAGAAGGCATGAAAGCTCCAAAATATCATATATTCTGGATTATAATCACGTTTATGGAAAATTTCAAGCATCATTCTTCCCCTCCTCTCCCTCACATTCTATAATTAAAACAACGCCCGTGATGTGTCAAATTACCAACATCATGGATAATGTGTTTTCAAATTCATTTATCATTTTGATTCTGGTCATGAAACTATTTATTTTATTGTTGAACCAGATTATTATATAGGTTAAATGTCTCATTTTAGGTTCTTTAATCCTCATACACTCATGATATAAAAAAATATTACAAAAAAGGTCAATTATGGGGAAAATCGTTAAAATTCATTCAAGTGTTTATCATTAATGTTTAATTTAATGGTTCTATTTCACTCTAATTAACCAAATTAATTTTAACCATGTAACCTATTGGATGCCCACTAATGTTATATAACATCAATTCTGGAAAACCACTTTCATCTTACAATTTATTTGAACCTAAATACAATTGAACCGATCATTAAACACATGAAACAAACGGCCCTGAACAATGAAATTGGACATTGTAATCAATCAAAATGGGTATAAATGAACTTAAAAAGGGTATAATGAATCTTTTAATTTTATATAATTTTCTGTAACTATTGATTAATAAACCTAATTTGACTATTCATGTCATTAATATCAAGTGGAAAACACCAACAAACCTAAGGTAAGGGATTCTCTCAATTTCACTCTTATTCAAGATTGTTCACTATGTTAAGACATGTCGGGTGTAATTATTAATTATGGGGTATGATTTTTCATCTCCCCCATAAATCCCTATTTATGTATAAGTGATTATAATTCCCTTTCTTGTCTCAATAAGCCCCCTCAAGTACTCCCGATACCATGCCGATAATCCGTAAAGAATTCTACCTGAACCGCTTTTATTCCTTCGGGTTGTATTATCTACCTTTCTACCAAAATGATGTTATCTTATCTTTTCTTGTTCATACTCTAAATGTTGTGTGTAATGACCCGAGAAACCGTGCTTTCAGTAATGACAAGTTTGTTTTACAATGCCACCCGTTAAGTGAATAAACAATCATCTTATTAGATAATAATAATAATAATATAGAAAAACACATCAAATTAATGAAAGGCCCTTTTATTCAAATGAGTAACATAAAACTCACACTGATCGAACAAGAAGTTATGATAACCAAAAATCTCAATTAAAAACCCGATTACAATTATAGGGAGACCACTTAAAACCACCAGGACCCCAAGAAGGCGGTAACAGTTTCTGGCATCCATCAGAATAAACATGAGGATGGACGAAGCCACTACAACCGTGCTGAGCACCAAGGGAATCACACGAACCATCTCCTCCTTTCTCCTTCATTCACCTTGAGTGAGGGATACCCTGAGACTAGACTCTTTTTAAGAACACTAATTTGACAGTTGGACCCTAACAGCTATAAATATAATCGTTGGATCCCTATGATTCTCCTATCAACTAATGTTTTATTTTGGACCGTTGGAGATAAAATGGTTTACACCCGAAAGGTTCAAAAAAACAATTATGTAATTTACTTTAATATTTTTATAATGACATCAATAATAATATAATTTATTTATTTCTTTTTTCCCCAAAATGCGAATTATATTTTATGTTTCAAAATGGTGAAAATTAATATTATTTTTTTCCAGTAATTACTATACATTTTATTAACTTGAGCAATTAAACTTTTATTTTGTAATTATATTGAATCTTTTGGTTTTTTACTTTGTCTAAGAAAGTATGTACTCAATATCTTGAGTTATATATATATGTTTCATCAAACCTTAAATTAAATGTATTATATTTATCTCTAAATTAAATATAAGTAATAATATTAATGCGACTGTTTATAATTTGAATTAACAGTTTTGAAAACTATGTCATGTTATGATTTAATTTACCTATGTGTTTCATAATGATAATAGTTATATCAACGCCCTCTTATGTGTGATTTTGAAAATAATTATAAATGTAGTTATGTTTAATGTTAAATTTTATTAATCATATTAATCTTTAATTAATGTAATTAAGATAATTAGTTAATAAAGGAAAATAAAAAATAATAATAATATGTTTTGATAAGTTGGAATTAATCAATGTTTTTTTATATTAAATGAACCATTGACCTTTCATAATATAATATTAAGTGATCAATAATTTTGGATTAATAATAAATATAATATAATAAGGTTAATAAAATTATTGATGTTTATAAAAAATATATATATAGATATATATATGAAACCGCGGGAGAACCGTGTATCTTCTTTTTTTAAACCTCACCCATTGGACCGTCTGATCTTTTCCCAATCCATCTCATCCGTCCGTTTTTTAAGCCACACCACTCCTAAGCTGCACGATAACCTCCCGTGTAATCCCAGTTGTTCCTTCTTTATTTGGTTTTCTTCTTCCCCCACAGCCTTCTACTTCCTCCTGCAGCTGCACCAGTAGGTTAGGTGGCTCATATTATTCTCGTTGGCCAGCTAGTAGACCCAACATTTCCCCTATTTTCCAAGGGTTGGCACCGACTCCCCACAGATACCTGCTCCATGTAGAATTGAGTCCTCTGTTTTTCATTTTTTTAAACCTCAGTCTGTACCGAAGGCCGGAAGCTTTGCACCGAAGCTCCTTGGATCTCCGACCATCAGACCGGCCTCGTCGCTGCTTTGTCTTCCTCTCCTCCTCTCCGAGAAAAGGTATGGGACATGTTTTATTTGGTTTTTTTTAAGCTTCGATATATATATATATATACATGTTATATATATATTTTCTGTTTGTATAAACCCGGTGCAAACACAGACCATGAGGATCTTCCTTTTAGCTTGTAGAACCCAATAGGGGTAAAGGAAACTCCTCTGCTTTGTTTCCTTCAGTTTCAATAAGATATACATATTTATATACACTTTTTATATAAATATGTAAAGATATATATACAAGACCATATGAACCCTTTTTTTCTCTTCCTAGGATCGAACCTGAGTAAGGGTGGTCTCCTTGTTTTAATTATTCATCTTCTTCAGTTAATATATACGGTTATATATATGTATATACACTTCATTCATATGTGTGTACATATATATTTTTATTCATAAATATATATATAATGATACATGCATATGTACACCTTTCATTCACATGATTATAACCCTGGTTTCATTCTACCCTATGAAGAATAGAGTTTACGGGTAATATTATCAACATGTAATATTAAACAAATATATAGAGCACATAGATATATATGTACATGTGATTACAAAATATGTACATGTACATATATGTGAAAATATGAGGACAATATTATTTTTTTCTTTTAAAATTTACAACAATATTAGATAAAGGTTTATTACAAAATATATGTACCCTTTATGATTATTAATTTAAGAACAATACCCAAAACTATTTTTATACATTTTTATATGTATGATGAATTTTAAGGGTAAGTTTGATTTCAAAATAATTCTTTCTATTGAAAATTTTCATTTAACATCATTCTTGATTAATCATGATTTTATTTTATGAAAATGGGTAGTATGAATTCCTTAAACATTTACAAGTGTATGCATGTATTCATATATATACGTACACATATTTATGGACCGACCATGTGGTATGCAAGAATTATTTTATTCCAATAAGGTTTTTATGAAAATTATATTCACTTCTTTTTATGTAAAAGAACCCCATTCGGTTTTACCAAACATTAATTTTGTTTAATATATAACTTGAGAAATGTTATTTAGTATTTTTGTAAACCAATGCACATGTGTATATGCACATAATTTTATATGTATATGGGTATATATAACCATGTTTCAATACGTTGTCCTCAAATACAAGTTCTTCCTATGCTGTTTGCGAGCTTTTCAAAGGAAAGGTCATGTTATTCAAAGTGAAAATGAGTTTTTACACAACTATATATATATATTCATGCAGTTTTTATACATATATACATGACTTCTCAAGATGGGCCTAATTTCACCCTTTATATCCCTAAATATAAGTATATTCATACTGTTGTAATTAAACAACCACAATACCCGTTTATCAGAATGTGTATTAGTTATGAACGACCTTGTTTTAACTTTCTATTATGATTCTTTGAAATGTTAAAGTGTTTATGTTCATTTCCTTAAAACCCATGTTTTCAATTGTTAAGATAATTCCTTATGTGTACGAATTTTCATCATGCATGTCTTAGTTTTATTAATGATTGAATTGTCTTCATGTTATGAACATGTATGTGAAAAGGGGGTTTGATTAAGAATGTATGAATGAAACCCAGTGAATGAAAGATCGTGTCAAGATATGTGAGCGATTTATTGGACATAAATGTGAAGGGTGTGCCCGGAATTATATAGTGCAATATGAATGATGTGACGTGTGCACCCGTAATAATACAGTGCTCCAATGCATTGGGTAATGTATGAGTCTCATGAGACGTTATGTGCGACTGTCTTGGTAGTTATCCTTGGCTTGTGCTACCATGGAAATGAGATTGGCGGTTACCCCTGACCCGTTAGGTATGATATACGGTCTTAACGCAAGGTCTTGACGAAGTCTGGGATTATACATTCTCTCTGCATGTGATGATAAATGGTCAACCAGGGGTTAGTTCAACTAACATGACATCCCCTAGTTGAAAATTCCCATGACTATGAAAATGTAATTATGTGATAAGAATTTTATTTCATGTGGTAAGATGTTATAAGAACTTTATGTGCCCATGAATCATGTTATGGATGTTTTCCTTGCTTACACACAGATTTTTCAGAACTGAAGTAATCTTGGTTGTAAATTAGGAATTATCTATGTGTTGAGCTCTCTGATCATGATTAATTTAAAGTTAATTTTATGTACGTACTTCTTCTCTGTGCAAGTGTTTTTTTTTAAATGCTGGATTTCATGTTTTAAGAAAAGATAATGCTTTGTTATTAGTGATGTGTTTTATTCTCTTCAAAAGGACTGCTTTGAGAAAGAGTTTTCTTAAAATGTTTTTTTAAAACCCCTTACTGGGCATATTTTCTCACCCTACATTTTTGTTTTAAATTTTTCTGGTAGGGTTTGTACTAATGCAGTTTATCAGAAGCTTTGGTTTCCCAGAATCCTGAGCCTCACGATCTTCTGTAGTAATGGTACATGATATCTAATTTGTAAATGATGTAATGAAATGATAGTATATCAAGTCTCATAGGAACCCTGGGATCGGGTTCGCTACAGTTGGATCAGAGGATGGGATTAGTAAAATCTGGAAAACCACGTGGTATGAACATATTGCTATGATTGACTAAGTAAAACTGTTATAACATTCAGATGGATGATGAAAATGTACCTACCGACCTTCTGTCACTTCCCACTGAGGCTTTGTAGAACATTATATCTCTATCTAGTCGTGAGAACTTTCTAAATTATGACCGAATTTGCATGACATGTAAGAACCTGTTTGACGTGTCAAAATCGCCTAGGGTTCTTAGTCTCCACCAGGTATTGGGGATGGATTATCTCCTAATGATGATGACCCAATATCCCTCTTATGCACATCGAGTAAAGTATCACGAGGGACTCTTCCGAGTGTTCACAATTGGCGATGAATTTGGCAAGATGCTTGATAACCCCTTTCAAGAAGTTACTGCTGTCGGAGACCTCCGAGCTACTTACCTATGACATATTTTGCACTACAGCTTCTGGGGCCAGTTAATGGACCTTGGAGTGTAAGAAGATGAGTCCACCCGATTGTCTCTTATGAAAGAGGTGTATAATGATGTTTCCCAACTCCATACCCCTCACACTAAAATTAGGAGGCGTCATAGATGTTCCAATGTGTTTAGTCCTGTCTGTTCATCATGCATGTGGTTTGAAGAGTTAGGGAGTTTTTCCACTCTTTGTGGTGTACGTTTAGTAACCTCAGGATTTTTCATATAAACTTTTTCATAAATGACAGTTTCATGTTTCCTTTCTTACCTCTACCTTATCAATGTTGTTAAGAGTTTCCTTTCGAATGTTTTTTTACAGATGGCTAGTCAAACGAACATTTCAACACTACCCGATGAGTTACTAGAGGTTATCATGATCAGGGCATTCACGGTGGATTATCCATCCTTTCTCCACCTGTGAGGGTCTTGCCAACGTCTGCTAGATCTAGAAAATAGTCTTTAGATTCTTCGTTTATGTCAAGAGGACGATCATGTTTTTTACCTTATCCCCACTTCTCAACTCCCCTGTTATAGGCGAAGGGGAATGTACTACGAAGGTCTCTTCCAGTGTTTTACTCTGGCACAAAACTTCTCTGCCAGAGCGTGCTTCCTCGTAGATACTCAGGATGGCCACCTTAGTACAGCCTATATGTTCTAGGTCTTGAATTTTAGTCTCCTCAATCACATCATTCCCCTCAACTACCTCGAGCGTGATGTGGCCCGGAGATTTATCAGGGATTTTATCTACTCAGAAGTTTCCGAGGTTTTCAATGCACGAGCCTCCCTTTGGATGCCCATGTGCAGTACGCACGAGCAGGGGTTCAAGACGTACTATTTGAAGTGAATTTGGGATAAGGAAACAGAATAACAATATGCCAACTTTTTTATTCTGTTATCCAAGCCATATCCACTGTTTCGGTAATGTTGTACGTGTGGGGTTTTAGTTTTTTATTCATTTTTATGAATAGAATTGAGAGGGAACAATTATTTGAAGGGGGAAGTAATGTAAAGACCTGAGAAACTATGTTTTGAGTAATGACAAGTTTTTTTTACAATTCCACACATTATGTGAACAAAAAATCATCTTATAAGATAATAATATTAATAAAATAGAAAAACACATCAAATGAATGAAATGCCCTTTTATTCAAATGAGTAACATAAAACTCACACTGATCGAACAAGACGTTTATCTAACCAAAAATCCAAATAAAAAACCTGATTACAATTATATAGAGACCGCTTAAAACCACTAGGACCCCAAGCAGGTGGTAAGTGTTACTGGCATCCATCAGAATAAACATGAGGATGACCGAAGCCACTGCAACCATGCTGAGCACCAAGGGAATCACATGAACCATCTCCTCCTTTCTCTTTCAGTCACCTTGAGTGAGGGATTCCCCGAGACCAGACTCTTTATAAGAACACTAATTCGAACGTTGGACCCTAACGGCTATATATATAACCATTGGCTCCCCATGATTCTCCTATCCACTAATGTTTTATTTTGGACCATTGGAAATAAAAATGGTTTACCTATAAAAGGTTCAAAAAGTTAATTATGTAATTTACTTTAATATTTAATGAATGACAGCAATAATAATATAATTTATTTATTTCTTATTTCCCCAAAATGCGAATTATATTTTATGTTTCTAAACGGTGAAAATTAATATTATTTTTTCCACTAATTACTATACATTTTTTTAACTTGAGAAATTAAACTTTTATTTTGTAATTATATTGAATCTGATGGGTTTTTACTTTGTATAAGAAACTATGTACTCAAACTCTTGATTTATATATATATGTTGAATAAAACCTTAAATTAAATGTATTATATTTATCTCTAAATTAAATATAAGTAATAATATTAATTTGACTATTTATAATTTTAATTTACAGTTTTAAAAACTATTTCATGTTATGGTTGAATTTACTTATGTGTTTCATAATGATAATATTTACATCAACTCCCTCTTATGCGTGATTTTGAAAATAATTATAAATGTAGTTATGTTTAATGTTTAATTTTATTAATCATATTAATCTTTAATTAAGTGAATTAAGATAATTATTTAATAAAGGAAAATAAAATAATAATAATATGTTTTGATAAGGTGGAATTAATCAATGTTTTTTTATATTAAATGAACCATTGACCATTCATAATATAATATTAAGTGATCAATAATTGTTGATTAATAATAAAGTTAATATAATAAAGTTAATAAAATTATTGATGTTTTAATATATATATATATATATATATATATATGAAACCGCATGAGACACATGTATCTTCTTCATTTTTTTACACCGCACCTGCTGGACCATTCGATCTTTTCCCTCTCCATCTCAGCCGTCCATTATTTTTAAGCTGCACCACTCCTATGTTGCACGATCACCTCCCGAGTAATCCTAGTCTTTCTTTCTTTCTCCAGTTTTCTTCTTCCCCTGCGGCCTTCTTCTTCCTCGCGCAGCTGTACCAGTAGGTTAAGCGGCTCATCTTCTTCTCGTAGGCCGGCTAGTAGACCCAAATTTGCCCCTATTTTCAACGGATTGGAACCGAATCCCCTCGGATACCTTCTTCATGCGGATTTGAGTCATCTGTTTTCTCTTTTTTTTAACCTCGGTTTTCACCAAAGGCTGGTAGCTTTTTAGCGAAGCTCCTTAGATCTCCGACCACCGGACCGGCCTCGTCGCTGCTTCGTCTTCCTCTCCTACTCTCTAAAAAAAGGTAAGGGACAAGTTTTATTTGGTTTTTTTTATGTTTCGATATATATATATATATGTTATATATATATTTTCTATTTGTATAAAACCGGTGCAAACCCAGACTGTGAGGATCTTCCTTTCAGCTTGGAGAACCCAATAGGGGTAAAAGAATCTCCTCTGCTTCCTTTCCTTCCGTTTCAATAAGCTACACATATTTATATACACTTTTTATATAAATATGTATAGATATATATACAAGACCAGATGAACCTTTTTTTTCTCTTCCTAGGATCGAACCTGAGTAGGGGTGGTCTCCTTGTTTTAATTTTTCATCTGCTTCAGTGAATATACACGGTTATATATATGTATATACACTTCATGCATATGTGTGTACATATATATTTGTATTCATACATATATATATATAACAATACATGCATATGTACACCTTTCTTTCCCATGATTTTAACCCTGGTTTCACTCTGCCCTATGAAAAATGGAGTTTGCGGGTAATTGTATCAACATGTAAGATTATAAAAATGTATAGAGCACATAGATATATATGTACATGTGATTATATAATATGTACATGTACATCTATGAGAAAATATGAGAACAAGCTTATTTATTTCTTTTAAAATTTACCATAATATCACATAAAGATTTATTAGAAAATACATGTACCATTTAAGATTATTACTTTAGGAACAATACCCAATACTATTTTTATACTTGTTTATATGTATGATGAAGTTTAAGGGTCGGTTTGATATCAAAATAATTCTTTCAATTAAAAATTTTCATTTATCATCATTCTTGATAAATCATGATTTTATTTTATAAAATTGGGTATTATGAATTCCTTAAACATTTACAAGTGTATGCATGTATTCATATATATACGTACTCTAACTTATGGACTGACCATGTGGTATGCAAGAATGATTTTATGCCAATAAGGTTTTTATGAAAATTATGTTCACTTCTTTTTAAGTAAAATAACCCCATTCAGTTTTACCAAACATTAATTTGGTTTAATATATAACATGAGAAATGTAATTGAGTATTTTGGTAAACTCATGCACATGTGTATACCCACCTAAATTTATATGTATATAGGTATATATAAACATGTTTCAACATGTTGTCCTCAAATACAATTTCTTCCTATGATGTTTGAAAACTTTTCAAAGGAAAGTTCATGTTTTTCAAAGTGCAAATGAGTTTTTACACAACTATATATATATTCATGCAATTTGTATACATATATACATGAATTCTCATGATGGACCTAATTGCACACATTATATCCCTAACTGTATGTATATTCATACAATATGAATTAAACAACCACAATACCCATTTATCATCATGTGTATTAGTTATAAACGGCCTTGTATTAACTTGGTATTATGATTCTTTGGAATGTTAAAGTGATTATGTTCATTTCCTTAAAACCCATGTTTTCAATTGTTAAGATAATTTCTTGTGTGTACAGATTTTCAGTATGTATGTATTAGTTTTATTAATGATTGAACTATCTTCGTGTTATGAATATGTTTGTTAAAAGGGGGTTTGATTAAGAATGTATGAATTCAACCCTATGAATGAAAGACCATGTCATGATATGTGAGGGATGTATTGGACATAACTGTGACGGGTGCGCCCTAAATTATATAGTGCAATATGAATGATGTGATAGGTGTGCCCAGAATTATTAATCCCTCCAATGGATTGGGTAAAGTATGAGTCTCATGAGACGTTATGTGTGACGCTCATGGCAGTTTTCCTTGGCTTGTGCTACCATGGAAACGGAATTGGCGGTTAGCCTTGACCCGTTAAGTAAGTTATACGATCATGACACAAGGTCTTGACGAAGTCCGGCATTGTACATTCCCTCTGCATGTGATGATAAATGGTCAACCAGGGGTTATTTCAACTAACTGGACATCCCCTAGTTGAAAATTTCCATGACTATGAAAATGTAATTATGTTATAAGAACTGTATTTCTTGTGGTAAGATGTTATAAGTACTGTATGTTCCCATGAATCATGTTATGGATGTTTTTCTTTTCTTAAACACAGATTTTCAGAACTGAAGTAATCTTGGTTGTAAATTATGCATTATCTATCTGTTGCGCTCTCTGATCATGTTTACTTTAATGTTTATTTTAATCACGTACTTCATCTCTATGCAAGTGCTGTTTCAAAAATTTTGTATTTCATGTTTTAAGAAAATATAATGCTTTGTTTTTAGCGAAGTGTTTTATTCTCTTCAAAAGGACTGCATTGAGAAAGTGTTTTGTTAAAACGTTTTTTTACCCCTTACTGGGCATATTTTCTCACCCTACGTTTTTGTTTTAAATTTTTTAGGCATGGTTTGTACTAATGAAGTTTATCAGACGCAGCTGGTTTCCTAGAATCCTGAGCCTCGGGATCTTCTGTATTAAGGGTACATGATATCTAATTTGTATATGATTGAATGAAATTTTAGTATATCATGTCTCATAGGCACTCTATGATTGAGGTCGCTACATTGTGTACATGTTCCAAGTCAATTTATCAAGACTCTTTCATCACTTTCTTTCGGGGATATGCATTATTTTAAGTGACTCTCTCCTCATTACTTCCTGATAAGTGAACCCGTATTAAGTGAACTTCTTGAATCCTTTCCTATTATCAAGTGTACTCTATCATATGTTTTAAGTCACCTTTGTAATTATAAAATTAGTCTTTTTATTATGAAAACCCTCCTGGTTTACTTCTGGTTTTATAAAAAATATTATTCCGCTTTTCATTTTAAGAGATATTTGATGTTTTGACTCAAAAATTACTAAAAACTTTTATTAAATGTTATGACTTCAGTTTGTTATCTCTTCTCATGATTTATTCCTTTATTCATTATTAATTCTTATTTATGATTTAATTCCATTCTTTCATGGACGCTTGTAAGTTATGGCCCTTTTTATTATGCTTCACAACGTGATTGTGTGCCCATTCCTTTCCTTGGGTACTCCTATGTTTATGTATGATTGAGGTTTTCTAAGTGGAAAGCATATACATTAATAAGCTTAGATGGGTGTGCCCAGATAGCGCTCCAATGAATTGGGTAAAGTTAATGTCTCATTAGAAGATTATGGGAAAATGGTCTGGACGGTTAGCCTTGTCTTGTGCTACTATGGGAAATGAGATTGGCGGTTAGCCTTGATGCGTACTAAAGTCATGTTTAAAGATGCTTCCACCTCTATAAGAAACTATGCTTATATAATCTCATGCTTATATGATCCCATTATTATTTTATTCCATGTTTTAATTATCCCATGTTTATATGTTATGATTCCATATGTTCCATGCTTCTAGTATCATTATGTCAAGCCTCATAACTCATGTTCTTATGGTTTATTCTTATGTTCCTTCCCTTACTGGGCTTTTTAACTCATCCCTTTGTTCATGTGTTCCCCAGGTCACCCTATGCAGATGTAAGGGCTCAAAGTATGTTAGGAGCCCATTATAAAGATTAAATAAAAGTGTTTTTCCCATGTTTTATGTTATATGTACCTAGTCTTCCAAGACACCAGACTAACGATCCTTGGCTTGTACTATGATGATGAATTATGTTTAAAATCATGAAATGTTATGTGTAAAAGGCTAGGGTCACTATATTTGGTATCAGTGTATGGTCTAGTTATTTTTGGAGATTAGGAATAGAGCATCTTAGTTATAACCTTAAGGATGAGACTAAGTATTAGAAAACATTTCCAAAATTGTGGTCAGTATTGAGTAAGTGGTTTATCAAGCAAATACATCCATGTATGGATACGAGCAGGTAATGGTTGATCTGGCATATATGTATCCTAGGAGTATAACCCGAAAACACTTCTTTGAGCTAGACTCGAACAGGAACTGGTGCATGACAACGGGCCTTGATGCACTATGGGTTACAACACTCCTGGGGGATGTGCTTCGGTAGATTCACAAGGCTAGTAAAAACCATTATTAAGGGGGAAAGACCATAAGAATATATGTTAAGAGATATATTGAGGATAACCTAGATATAAACCTAAGGAATCAAAAGTTAGGATGTACTTCTTCTTTATAAGTTTGTCCTTTAATGTTCAATGTTTTCTTTCTATTCTTAATAGCTAAGTATTAAAGACCTCTAATTATATGTTCTTTCTCTTAGTTAATGGAGGGAAATAGAAGAACACATACCAAAATCCAACATGATAAGAAATTTGATGATTTCCCGAATGATATGCCTGAGGTGATGGAGTCAGGTTCTCAAAACTTCATGGTAGTACTTGCTCAGCTAGCTCATGTTATGAATAATAACTTGAATCAGGTAGAACGTCCTCCTACTCCAAGGAATGAGAATGTTTTCATGGAGTCCATCAGGCAGCAAAGGCCTCCCATGTTTAGCAGATCTTCTGATCCCCTCCTCAAGGAACAATGGTTTAAGTCCATTGAGAATATATTCACCATCCTTCAGTGCTTGGAAGAAGAGAAGGTGGTACTGGAAGTCTACTGTTTTGAGGGGGAAGCTGATCAATGGTGGAAGCTGATCATGAATTCAATGTCCCAAGAGGAAATCGATTCCATTGATTGGGAAGAATTCAAGAGGATTTTTTTCAACAAATATTTTCGTCAAACCCTCCATCTCAAATGGAAAGAGAATTCCTTGGACTCAAGCAGAAGAAAGATGAGTCCATCAGGGCATATGAAGAAAACATTACAAGGATTTCTAGGTACCCCTCTGGCTTGGTCATGAACACTGAAAGTAAGGTGGATCACTTCTTTAGTGGACTAAATCCAAGTCTATGAAAAGTGTCGAGATTTGAGACTTCGACATCTATGAGTAGTTTTCTGTTGTGCCCTAAAGAATGAAATGAAGATTCGAGACTCTCAGTGGTCTGATGGGCCCAGTGATATGAAGCGAAAGATGGAAAATAACATGGGTGGTCCATCAAAAAAAAATCACAAGATAGAAAGAATCCCAACTTTCCAATTTGAAAATATTGTGTGAAGAAGAATCCTGGTAATTCTCTGAAGGGAACCAAGAATTGCTTCAAATGTGGAAATTTTGGTCATGTGGCCAAGAACTGCTGAAGGGGTATGACAAATACCACTATTGTTGAAGAAGAAAAGAAGGTTATGATCAACACTTACCCTGTAGTTCAGTGTTATAACTGCAATGAGCTTGGGCATTATGCAAACAATTACCCTAAGCTAAGGGTTGTCGGGGGAAATCAGCAACAACCTCCAAGGCAACAAGGCAGGGCTTATGTTATCACTACTATTGTGGTGGAGCCGAAAAACGATGCGGTGATAGGTACGCTAGATATTCATTCAAGAATTGTGAACGTACTATTTTTTTCTGGTTCTATGCATTCATTCATATCTTGCAAGTTTAGTAGAACTATTCAAACACCACCTAAAATTAGGAGAAAAAGGTATATGTGAGAACCGAGAATGGGGGAATTATTTCATTAATGGTTTATAACTCCACCCAGGTTAATGTTTGTGGGCCGAACCTCCCAGAAAATCTTTTTATACATCCTTTAGTGGAATTTGACACTATCATGGGCATGTATTGACTATCTTTGTACACGGCCAACATCAAATCTTGGGAAAGGGAGACTACTCTCCACATCCCGAACAATCCTCCTATTCCCTACATGTGCAAGGAGGAAGATTAATATCCTTTAGAATATTCGTCTCATGTTTGGATATTGCTTATTTATGAGAATGATTGTTTAGCTCATGTGATTGTGACAAAAGAGATAATCTTGCTTGAAGATATTACCATCATGAGAGATTACACTGATGTGTTCCCCGAAGAGTTTCTTGGTCTTCCTCCTGACCGATAGGTTGAGTTCCCAATTGAACTTATCCCTGGATCTCTGCCAATCACAAAGACACCTTACAGAATTGCCACCGTAGAGCTGGAAGAACTGAAGAAGCAGTTACTGGAGAATATGGAGAAGGGTTTTATACACCTGAGTGCTTCACCGTGGGGTGCTCCAATACTCTTCGTCAAGAAGAAGGATGGATCAATGCGCCTCTGGATTGATTATCATGACCTCAATAAAATCACGATAAAGAACAATTATCCCCTTCCACTGATAGATGAATTGTTCGATAAGCTACGTGGGGCCAGTTATTTCCCTAAGGTGGACCTTTGGTTGGGGTATCACCAACTAAAGGTTAGGAAGAACGATATTCCCAAGACTGCCTTTTGAACGAGGTATGGACACTATGAGTTCATAGTGATGCCCTTCAGACTCACTAATTCTCCAACAATTTTCATGGATTTACTGAATAGATTCTTTAGAGATTTCCACGACAAATTTGTGGTAATCTTTATTGATGATATTCTGATTTACTCCAAGAGCAAGGAAGAACATGAGAGGCATTTGGAAACTCTGTTAATGACTTTGCGAAGGGAGAAGTTGTATGAAAAGTACTGTAAATATGTGTTCTTGATGGAGGAAGTATCATTCTTGGGGCATGTTATCACCAGCCAAGGGATATCTATGGACCCTTCCAAGATGAAGGCAATTGAAGAGTGGCCTAGACCAACTTCTGTAACGGAGATCCGCAGATTTTTGTGTCTAGCTGGGTATTATCGGCGATTCGTGAAGAAATTTTCATGACTGTCAAACCCAATGAACAAGCTGGCGTGGAAGGGAGTAAAGTTTGTCTGGACATAGGAATGGGACGAGCATTTCAAAGAGTTGAAAAAGAGGCATATCACTATACCGGTACTCAAACTTTCTACTATAGGGGAACTCTTTGTGGTGTATAGTGATGATTCTAAGAAGGGATTAGGCTATGTGCTGATGCAAAATGATAAAGGTATAGCCTATCTTTCAAGGCAGTTGAAAATGCATGAGAAAAACTATCCAACTCATGATTTGGAGTTAGCAGCTATGATCTTTGCCTTGAAAATCTGGCGGCATTATCTCTATGGGGAGAAATGTGAGATATATACTGACCACAAGATTCTCAAGTATATATTAACATAGAAAGAGCTTAATATGCGCTAGAAAAGATGGATAGATCTCATCAATGATTACGACTACTCAATCCACTACCATCCTGGTAAGGCAAACAAGGTGGCATATGCTCTAAGTAGAAAGGATCCAGCATTTTTATCAATGATGAGAATTGATAAGGATCTGATCTTCTTAGATTTGCAAAGGATAGACATGGGAATCATTAAGGGAGTAACATCGTCAATCCTTTCTCAAATGAATGTTCAACCATCCCTCTTGGAGAAAATAAATATTTCTCAGAGAAAGGATGTGGAAATTCTGAAAAGGGTGGAAGCTATTAAAAATGGGAAATCCTATGAATTAAAATTTGATGACGAAGGAGTTGTAAGATTTGGGACACGATTTTCCGTATCATCTGATCCTGAGATAAAGAAAGAGATATTGAATGATGCACATAGCTAGACCTTCTCTATCCATCATGGGAGTTCCAAAAAGTATCGTGATCTCTGATAACACTTCTGGTGGGATAACATGAAGAAGGAGATTGCGGAATATATACCAAGGTGTTTGGTATGTCATAAAGTTAATGCTGAGAGAAAAAACTCCAAAGGTATGATGCAGCCATTGCCTATACCCATGTGGAAATGGGAAAATGGTACTATGGACTTTGTCACAGGTCTCCCGAAGATGTCAAATGGAAATAATGCAATATGGGTTGTGGTTGACCGACTCACCAAGACATCCCATTTCATCGGTATTCAAGAAGATCTCTCGCTTGAAAAACTTGCAAAGATATATGTGAAAGATGTGGTGAGGCTGGACGTTGTTCCACTCTCAATTGTCTCTGACCGCGATCCAAGGTTCACATCTAAATTCGGGAAGAGTCTTCCACATGCTTTGGGTGTTGAATTAAATTTCTGCACGGCCTATCACCCCCAAACTAATGGCCAGTCTGAAAGAACTATTCAGAAACATTAAGAGATGATTAGAGCCTACTATATAGAATTAAAAGGTGTATGGGATCAAAATCTCCCATTAGTTGAGTTCTCAAACAACAATATCATCCACTCGAGTAATATGATGACTCCATATGATGCTCTGTATGGATAGCGATGTGGAACTCCAACCTGTTGGGATGAAGTTGGGGAATGAAAGCAACGTGGAACCGATCTTGTTCAAGAGATGACAGAGAAGGTTCAAGTCATCCATAAACACATCAATGCTGTTCAAACTCGAGAAAAGTGCTATGCTGACAACTGTCGAAGGGATTTGGAGTTTGACGTTGGAGATAAAGTCTTCCTTAGAATATCTCCATGGAATAGAGTCATGCGATTCGAGAAGAATGGGAAGCTAAGCCCAAGGTATATTGGCCCCTTTGAGATCCTTGACCGCATAGGAGTCGTGGCCTATCGGCTTGCACTTCCACCGCATATGGCTCGATTTCATGATGTTTTTCCTATATCACCCTTGAGGAAGTACATACCTAATCCCTCACATGTACTAAACTCAGAGGTGGTGCTGCTGGAAGATGATCTCTCCTATGAGGAGCAGCCAGTAAAGATTCTGGATCAGAGAGACAAGGTTCTACGCAACAAGGCAACCCATCTTGTCAATGTGTTGTGGAGAAACTATAAGTTTGAGGAAGAAATATGGGAGCTGGAGGAATCAATGATTGAAAAGTACCCACATCTGTTTTTGGCTTAGAATGTAAAATGATATTTCAAGGGCGAAATTTCTTAAGGGGGGAAGAATGTAATGACCCAATATTTTTAATGGAAATTCTCTTCTTATAAATATTCCATAAAATCACATAATAATGAACTACTAAGTGAAAAGTGACCTTTAATCATAATTTTTTCACTTCTGTGTTTGGTATTTCGAAAATCTGGCATACACTGTAGTGTTCAAGATGTTTTTTGGAATCTAATAACAAAATAATAATTTTTTGGTGAATAGTAACCTACTAAAATCAATAGTAACACACAATTATGAATAGCGACATTCCCTAATGAAAGTAACTCTACCTATGGTGGTATATAAATAATATTAATGTTGGAAGTTCGATATACCAATAGTTTAGAATGAGTCGATGAATTCATTAAAACAGGTTTTGATAATAAATTATTACTTTTTTTAAATATTAAAATAATCATATACAGAAAATTATTTTTGAAAAATGGAATTCATTTTTGGATTCTACACGTCAAAAAATGGTTGGGGTAAATTTTTGGTATTTTTCTGAAATATTTGAAATTTTGATGAATAGTGGAATACCGAAATTTACAAAAATAAGCTAAATAAGAAAATTATAGAGTCATGTGTGATTTTCTGCTGATGTAAGCCCACTTGGTTCGGGATTACATTATAAAACTAATATACTTGGTCTTGCAAGACTCACTATTCCTTGTCTTGTGGGAAAATAATAAACTAATGAATTTTATATTAAGGAACCCCCTCTCTCCTCCACTATAAATACCCTCTCTCCTTACCTCGTTCCCTCACACCTCTCAAGCCTTGTGCCTAGACAAATTTCTACCCAAATACCCTCCCAAGATCCTTCCCCACGTACAAGGATTTCTGGTCTTTCCAAAAGACCAAAACCAAATCTCTTAAGTGGAGTCTCAAAGAGAGGGGATCAAAGGGTAAGAACCCTCATTTGTTTTCAAGTGTTTTGTTTTCATATTCTTTCTTTCCTTATACCCTCTTCCCCTTCCCATATCCAAAAGACATTAAAGCTCCCTAATATCATATATTATGGATTCTAATCATGTTTATGGAAAATTTCAAGCATCATGCTTCCCCTCCTCTTCCTCACATTCTAGAATTAAAACACTGCCCGTGATGTGTCAAATTACCAACATCCTGGATAATGTGTTTTCAAATTCTTTTATCATTTTAATTATGGTGGTGAAACAATTTTTTATGGTTGTACCATATTATTATATATGGTATATGTCCTATTTGAGGTTATTTAATCCTCATAAACTCATGATATAAAACAATAATACTAAACATGTCAATTATGGAAATAATTGTTAAAATTGATTCAAGTGTTTATCATTAATGTTTGATGTAAAGGATCTCTTTAACTCTACGTAAACAAATGAATATTATACATGTAACCTAATTGATGTCCACTAATGTTATATAACTTAAATTCTGGACAACCGCATTCATCTTACAATTTATTTGAACCACAATACAATTGAACCAATCATTAAAACAAATGAAACAAACGGACCCGAGCAATGAAATTGAACATTGTAATCAATCAAAATGGGTATAAATGAACATAAAAATTGTATACTGAATCATTTAATTTTATATAAGGTTCTGGAAATATATATTAAGAAACCTAATTTGACTATTTAGGTCATTAATATCATGTGGAGAACACCAACTGACCTAAGGTAAGGGATTCTCTCAAGTTCACTCTTATTCAAGATTGTTCACTATGTTAAGACATGTTGTGTGTAATTATTAATTATGTGGTATGATTTAGAACCTCCACCATACATACCACTTTATGTGTAAGTGATGACAATTCCCATTCCACTCTCACTAATCCCCATCAAGTACTCCTGATACCATGTCGATAATCCATAAAGAACTCTACCCGAACCTCTATTATTCCTTCGGGATGTCTTATCTACCTTTCTACCAAAATGATGTTATCTTATCATTTCTTGTGCACACTCTAAAGGTTGTGTACATGTTCCAAGTCTATTTATCAAGACTCTTTCATCAATTTCTTTCCAGGTTATGCATGATTTTAAGTGATTCTATCCTCATTACATCCCGATAAGTGAACCCGTTTTAGGGGAACATCCCGAATCCTTTCCAATTATCATGTGTACTCTATCCTATGTTTTAAGTCAGAATTGTCCTTATAAAATCAGTCTTTTTAATATGAAAACTCTATTGGTTTAATTCTGGTTTTATAAAAAATATTATGATGCTTTTCGTTTTAAGAGATATTTGATTTTTTGACTCAAAGATTCCTAAAAACTATTTTTACATGTTATCAATTCAGTTTGTTATATCATCTCTTGATTTATGCCTTTATACATTATTAATGCCTAATTATGATTTAATTCGTTTATTTAATGGATGCTTGTATGTTATTCCCCTTTTTATTATGCTTCATAACATGATTGTGTACCCATTTCTTTCCTTGGGTACACTTTTGTTTATGTATGATTGAAGTTCATTATGTGGAAAGCATATACATGAATAATCTTAGATGGGTGCGCCTAGATAGAGCTCCAATTCATTGGGTAATGTTAATGTCTCATGAGAATAATATGGGAAAATGGTCTGGGCGGTTATCCTTGGCTTGTGCTACTATGGGAAACGAGATTGGCGGTTAGCCTTGACTCGTAATAAAGTCATGTTTAAAGTTGCTTCCACCTATCTATGAAACTATGCTTATATAATATCATGCTTATATTATCCCATTATTATTTTATTCCATATTTTTATGATCCCATGTTTATATTTTATTATTCCATATGTTCCATGTTTCGAATATCATTATGTCAAGCCTCCTAACTCATGTTCATAAAGTTTATTATTATGTTCCTTCCCTTAATGGGATTTTTAGATAATCCCTTTGTTCATGTGTTCCCCAGGGTACCCTATATAGATGTAAGGGCTCAAAGGAAGTTAGGAGATCATTATGTAGATTAAATAAAGATGTGTTTTTCCCATGTTTTATGTTATATTTACCTAGTCTTCCAAGACACTAGACATAATGATCCTTGGCTTGTACTATGATGATGAATTGTGTTTAAAATCATGAAATGTTATGTGTAAAGGGCTAGGGTCACTATTACCTTGAACTGGGCATCGGCGCCTAAAATGTGTATAACTGTTGGTGCCAAGGGTGGCACAGCAGGAGGATCTGTAGTTGGTCCCTTATCAGAATATATGTTGTTTTATCACTGTTTGGTAGCTGACATACAACTGGAGGTCATCTCGGTGGAATAGCTCTAAAAGAACAAAATCACACCTTAAGTCCAGATTATCAAGGAAATGGAACAAAAGAGTAAAAAATGAGAACAAAAGAAAAGAAAAATAACGTTAAACAAAACACGACCACAAGGAGTGTGTAAAAACTACATGACATGTCCTCTTATGCCAGACACATGGGTGTGTACTTCAGCCATAGCTAGTTTGGTTGCACCCCAGACTACACGATGTTTTACCCCCACACATGGTGTGTAATTTATCTCCATTCCACTGCCCATGTCTATATTGATGGCTAACTCACATGTTCCTCTTAACCCTAGACTACACATCATGTTCACTAATGACACACCATGTACTAGACAAGGTTTCGGTGACCAGTGTTGTTAGTTACATGGCCGGCTACATGGATGACCCTTACATGGTGTGTTCCAAACAAACACGGCATGTATAAGAGAGATAACACCAAGTCGTGTTGTTCATGACATGGATGGGTACCTAGAACAAGGATACACATCTGGTTCTTACCAAATACGGTGTGTTCTTCATGAACTTCTCTAACCTGTGGTGTTAGTTACACGTCCGGGTACACGGCTCGCTACTACACGGAATGTACCTACCATACATGGCGTGTTCCTGAAGGATTTTTTTACTACACCTAGTTCTTGCTCACACAGTCAATGACACGGTTTAAAAACTACATGGCGTGAAGTCATACAGTACAAGCCATGTATTCTGGGTTTTTCTGGGCAGTAGCTCAGAAATTTCACCGAAGCCCGAAAAACCATGAAAAACAAGCATGATGGTTCCAAATTACGATCTTTGAGGGCCCAAACTCCCCATGAATCAAACCTTGGCATCTCCTACATATCAAATACAACGGAAACAAGTCAACTATCCACCATGTTCCAATTCATGAGGGCCCATAACACCTCAAGAACCACAATTTGGCATTCATCTAAACATGGTACAATACAAACAATTTCTCTATCAAACTGCAGGGAATCTATCAAAGCATCTATCAAAATAGCATGCATAATCTACACAATGTCTATCACAACAACATGAAATCACTAATGCACCCTAGATGTAATGTTAATAAAGCATGGCATGTGATTTCTAACAAGTGAATATATGATTCATTAGATGGAATACACTCATCTCATTGGGTTGCGACAGAAATAGAACCGCAATAGCACAACAACAACAACAGAAGGCATGTGAATCAATCTAGGTAAAATCATATCAATCGTAAAATCTCAAAACTAGAAAACTAAAATAAACACGGTAGATTGGCTTTTTCCCTATACACATGTTAGCTAATCCCATGCATAGCTTTTTACCATGTACCAAATCATTCCTATACCTGGATAAAGGCTCCAAACAGTAAATGAAGAGAAAAGAATTCCTCTGATACCACTTTGTAACGTCTCAGTTTCAGAATCCACCCAAAGGAACCTCATACCCGGTTGGTCACATAACCTCAATCACATTTCCTCAAACTCCAAAGGATGAAGTCTTGTAGCAAGGGCCTTGGTTGTGATAGTGGGGAAACTATGCCCTCATTTTCAGAGTACACAGTGGAAATAAACATAACATGCAATAGCGGAAGCATTAAATATCCAACAATGCACAAGTAAATAGTGGAAGTATAAAGAAAAAAACCATTGGATCACATATTTTTTTTAAAAGGTTGGGGCCGAAGACTCATTTTATTATTAAAGAAAATCAAATACCTCTTTTAACTGAAGAACGTATGTATATATGAAATGATTCATGATACATATCAAGGAAAACATTCAAAAGTGTCACAATGTTTGAAATACAAATTGTACCAAAAAAAGTACAAAAGAAATGATAAAAATCTCCTCAGCATCGCATGTTTAAGCTTGGTCCCATGCTATCATACTCCAATGAAATCAAGTATCAAATGATGAAGGGTTCTTTCCCTTTTCTATACCTCCAACAACCTAGTCTTTTTGGGACCAAAAGCATGGTGCAAATAGGGTGTGAGACTAAATCCCAGTAAGAACCCACCTGAACATCTGTGCCTAACCGTCAGTGAGAATATGGCAGGTAATAGTACAGTTAGTAGTAAACAGTAAGATTAAATAGCAAGCAATAATCAGTAAGCAGTAACAGGATGATATGAAACAGTAATCAATCCATAGAACAATAAGCAGTAGTGAAGCAAACAGCTAACCACAACAGGAACCCCTCTGGGAAGTACCTGCAACCAACCCCTCTGGTCCTATCCAAGAAATACTGAAAACCCTCTGGGCAGTTCAATCAGCCTAACCCCTCTGGTTTGGTCATAAAAAATTATAAGACTCTCTGGGGAAGCTCAGTTGGTCAATTCCCCTTATAGTCTAGGGTAGTCAGGTAATCTCTGAGGAAGATCATGCGGTCTAACCCTCTTATAGCCCCAAGGTCTAGAAAATTTCCAAGGAAGCTAACTCGTTCAATTCCACTTATATTTTCAGTTCTATCACAAAACCTCTAAGGATTCTCACTCAGTCAATTCCTTCTCTAGCTTGGAATGGTTTTAAACAAATTCAAACAAGTAATGAATCTCCGAGGAAGCACACTCGGTCTACCCTCCTGTAGACTATAATATCCAAGAATATCTGGGAAGCTCACTTGGTCTATCCCCTATTGTCTATAATTTCCAAGTCTCTCTGAGGAATCTCACTCGGTCTACCCTCCTGTATTCTATAATATCCATGACTCTCTGGGAAGCTCACTCGGTCTGTCCCTTATAGTCCATAGCACCAGGTTCTCACGGTCCCATTCCAGTCAGTGCATAATAATTCTATAAGGCCAAATTAGTCCTGTATAGCTACATGGCTGAAAAAATTACACCTATAGAGATACTTGGATAACAAGTCTACTGTATAACAAACATGTCAAGAATTATCACTCCATCCTACAGTCACAAGGCATGGAAACAAGCATAACAGACAAAGGCTAAACAAGACCCAAAGGGTTGTAAACAGAACAAGGAATGGGAAAAACATCCAAGCACAACAAATTATCCTCACACATGATAAAATTACCTCTATAAAAGAATAAAGGAAAGGAAAAAAACAACAGGGGGAAAAGGTAAACACCCAATACCCCATTCATGGGTACTGGTGGAATTTTCACATAATACTCAAAGACCTTGAAAGGTAAGGCACAAACCTACTACCTCGACATTATTAGATCAATAAAGTATAACCACAAGTCTTAATTCTCCTTCAAATTTCATAGATCTACGAAAACACACAAAA
Source organism: Viscum album (assembly GCA_963277665.1). Classification (NCBI taxonomy): domain Eukaryota; kingdom Viridiplantae; phylum Streptophyta; class Magnoliopsida; order Santalales; family Viscaceae; genus Viscum; species Viscum album. The sequence goes on from OY728146.1 coordinate 1,275,209,163, forward strand.
CATTCAACCCACGATATCTTAAGAAAGATTGAAAATCATGGAATGAAACTCAAGATGAAGGAAGAGTTCACCGCTGCGGTTCCAACACAATCGACAGTGGTCGATTTGGAAAACAGAAGGAGGCTCGGGGGCTTGGAGAATGATCGCGGCCGTATAGATGCTCCCAGTAAAACAATGTGGAGAAGAAGGTGGTTATGTTGATGAGGCGTGACCCCGGTCCATTTAATGAAAAAAAAGAAACTACACGAAGTGTATTTTTCTTTTTCGTACTCCGCTTTAAGCGGCCTCTACATCTCCATTACACACCATGTGTGTTGCTCGGACACGACCATCACACTTCCTGGTGTGACGTCGAAGCACAGGTCATGTACATATAAAGTACACAATGTGTACTTTGAAAATTTCAATTTTTTCCTCTTTTTCTCAAAAAAAAAACAGAAAAGAAAATACATACCTGAAACGAATATCTGAGTTCTTACACTTCAAGGTGGTCTTCATTGACGACATCTGGATATAGTCAGCGTCGGAGGAGGAGCATTCCACACGCCTATAGATAGTTTTGGATACACTCAGAGAGCACTAGAATTATGGAAAGATCTCGAAGAGATAGTTCTAGATATGAGAATTACACTTCCTAGGGAATGTTATCTCGGAGGCTGCAGTTGCAGTGGATCTGGTGAAGATAGAGGATGTGCTTGCTTGGGAGCCACCTAGGAGTTTGACCGAGGTGTGGTATTTCCTCGGATTGGCTGGTTACTGCTGAAGAATCATACCTGAATATTCCAAAGTTGTGACACCCGTGTCATCTTTGAAATGGAAGGGACAACCCATCGTGTGGATGGAGAGATGCTAGCAGAGTTTTTAGGAGATGAGTTAGAGACTATACACTGCCACCATCTTGAGACTACTAGAGGAGGGCGTTGGGTATCCATTCTGCTGCGACAGATCAGGGTCTTGACTACATTGTCTAAAGACGCAGGAGAGAGAGGTGATCGCCTATGGATCAAGGTAGTTGAGACCACTTGAGAAGAACTACGCTACCCATTAACTAAAGATTGCATCAGTTTTTTCGCCTAGATGATATGGGGAAACTACTTGATGGGTGAACAATTTACAATTTACTCCGATGACAAGATTATTAGGTATATCTTCTCACAAAAGTAATTCATCTTGATACATTGATGATGAATAGAGTTCCTACAAGACTATGATTTTTTGATAGTTTATACTCTTATGAAGAGGAACATAGTGGTAGACTCATTCAATAGGAGGTCTGGTCTACAATTATTGAGTGAGGAAACAAAGTTGCTAGCCACGTTGCAGTTATCCTTCATGGATAGTGATGGATCAACTTAACCGTAGTCCTTGACATTTACACTCCAACTCCTTCAGCGATTTAGGTGGTCTCATCTCGGGGACGTTGAATATGATGCCTGACGTGCTCAGATATCTTCATGAAAAGCTCCTGATGGATTTTTAGAAGGTGGATATCATGTCACTCTTTTCAGAGGACACGCCATATTTCTAGTGATTCTACGAGAGGCGGTGTTGAGAGAGATTCCCACATCCCCATTGGTGGTACATCCTAGAGTTAGTATGATTTACCAAGTCCTCCAGCATCAGTGCTAGTGGTCGTGGATGAAGAAATTATTGGTGGAGTTCGTATCACGATCACTCACTTTTTAGCATGTGAAGGTGAGGCATCAAGTACCATTAAGATTATCTTGGCCACTTGAGGTACCAGAGTGGACGTGGGATAGTATCCCCATGGAATTTGGGATAGGACTACCATGAATAACCAGAGGCCATGATTCCATCTGGGTGATCATTGACCGACTCACCATGTCGGTCCACTTCCTACCCATCCGAGAGCTGGGATCAGTAGATATCTTAAGACATATCTATGTTCAAGAAATTGCATGGCTTCACAGGTTTCCATCAATGATCGTCTTAGATCGAGATGCTCATTTTATATCCCCCTTGTGGAAGGTATTACATGAGTTATTAGGGACTCAGATACGTTTGAGCCCCGTCTTCCATCCTCAGACAGATGGACAAACAGAGCAGACTATTTTGAAAATCAAGGAAATGATTCGTGATTATGTTCATGATTTTGGCCACATTTGGGAGGACCACCTACCACTTGTGGATTTTTCTTACAACAATATTTATCAATGCACCATCACCATGGCTCTGTTGGAGGACCTATATAGGTGACCATGCATTTCACCAAAATGTTGGACATACCAAGGAGAGTCCACACATATGGGTCCAGAGTTGGTACAGGATACCACAGAATAGGTGAAGATCATCCATGAGAGCATGAAGACTACATAGAGCCGACCGAAGACTTATTCTGATAGGATACAATGACCTTGGGCGTTTGAGGAGGGATAACATGTCTTCCTAAGTGTCTCACCTCAATGAGCATTACAGAGGTTTGGTTGGGGCGACAAGCTATCTCCAATGATTATCAGAACATTTTAAATCCTCAGGAGAGTAGGAGATGTGGTGTATAGTCTAGATCATTTCTCATAAATGCTTCATGTGTATATTGTGTTCCATGTGTCACATTTGAGAAGTTACGTGCATGATCTATCTCACGTTATCGACTCCAGTGAGCTGGACATTGATGATGGAGAACATTTGTGGAGTTCCTGGTGGAGATAGAGGATCTGCCTGAGAGGGTCCTTAGTGGGTGGTCGATTTCTCTAGTGTGAGTATTCTAGAAACATGATAACATCAAGGAGAACACCTAGGAGTGAGAGGCTTAGATACGTGCTTAAGAACCCCATTTGTTCCCCTAGTTTTGTTGTAGATTTTGGGGTTGAAAATTCCTAAGGTAGGGAGAATGTAAAGACCCAGAAATTCTATATTTATTTATAAATTATTTAAGATTATTACGAGCCTGTAAATATTGACGACACTTGATTCTGAGGCTCGGTGTGCCCAGAATGGAATTTTTAAAAATTTTAAGTTACGTTCAGTAAACATGCAGGCAGTGATTTCAATCTATTGAACTAGTGCTCGGAATTGAAATTTGAGGTCACCATTGAATCCATTGTGTAAGGATTCTCTCAAGAGAGGCTTATATTCGACCGCAGTAGGTTAGGTGAAAAAGATAGTTTTACAAATTCTTGAAGAATAATAAAATAACGTAAAAATGTTTATTTATTCTTCCACCAATTATCGAGTTGCGGGGGCGGGACCACTGTGTTTTCAATCCATTTTATGCCTTGACACTTTTTTTAGCCACAAAATTGAGAGTTAAGAGGTTCATTCATTAATGAACATTATTAATCTTTCGATGGGTTAATCACACTTCCCCTCTATTTAAATGAGTCCTATGCTTGGGTTTTTCACACTAAAAGGAGGAACCTATGACGAAGTGACACGACGTCTTCCACCAACAAAGAACAGAGTGTTGAACAATAATGTTGGAAGAATTGATATGGGATCAATGAACACTGGTGGCTTCATTAAGCCGGTATTATTCTTCAACAACCACGGCGTCTCCTCATATTCTAATGTTGGAGTTATTTATGTTTAAATTAAAGAGAAATTTGTTTTTTCTGTGTTCTTGAAAATCATGACGAATCAAGGATGTGTTTAATGGGTTTTAGTTTTTTTTATGATATAATTATTACCCACTTGATATGATTCTAACACATAGGGTGAGATCCAAACGAATAAGGTCCAAAACCTCTTCAGCGTCAATTTTTGTCACGTTCTTCGTTTGAATTGTTTAAACATGATGAAAACATCAATATAGAATGCACACGGTGATGATATTATCCTGAATGGACAGTAGGCATGTTTATAAGAAAAAATAGACCACCAGAGCTGACATGGTGGCATGTTGATATTCCTCTGGTGCATTATAGGTGACTGGCGCCGACATCTGCCGACCACAGTGGCAGCAGAAGACACGCTATGGAGGGAAGCTGTAGCGTTCGGTAGGGGTGGCTTACCCTCAACTGACCGTATTGGAAAAAGGTGATGCATGGTCATGCTATGCATAGAAGAGCCATGATGGAGGGGACCTGCACCCCACAGGTCCCGATAATAGGAGGGTGGCGTCACGTGTAGTTGAGGATTTAATAACCCAAACGGCATTGCCATTCAAGAAGGGGGCAGTCCCCTGACTGGACGACCTCACCAGCCACCGGGTTGGGTCGCCCAGCATACCGTACCAGTTCACAGCCAGCGAGCAGAGCATGCCCTGGCCCAGCCCCCTTGGGTCGGCCCAACTAGTTTGGGCTAGTCTGGGTAATATCCCAGTTCGGTCGGCCTAGGATTGGGCAGTTTGGTTCGGTCCGACCAGGTCGGACCATACCACGGACCCTTTTGGGCCTAGAGATGCATAAAAATCCATATCTGAAAAACCAGACATCCGTTTGATGAACCGTAAAAGGTGTTGGAATCCTTAGAACAATATTTTCCTTTTGGGATACTCCACATGAGTTTTAAAGGATGTTGGAGTATTACTAGATTGAATCAAACCTGATTCCAATCGGGCCCTCAGTACTAAAATGCCTATAACTCATAGAACGAGCATCTGATTGACACACCATTTGTCACATTGGGACCCTTACGACATTGAGGTAAATTTACTTTCTCCTTTATATAACATCATGGATGTTGAGGCACGAGGGATATCTTGAGGAGAAGATACTACAAAGCTCAAGCACACCGAGTTCGGGGAATCATATGGATAGCTTTCCATTTAAGTGCAACCCTATGTGGATAAACATCATAGAGATCCTGTGAAGATATGCATCATCTATACACTATGTGGATTAGCTTCATAGTGAAACTATGTGGATCCGAATTATAGAGACTCTGTGTGGATTATCATTCTAGTGACCTAGTGTGGATCAACATCATAGTTAAACTGTGTGGATCTGCATCATAACGACCCTGTGTGGATCAGTAGTGGGAAACCTGAAGAGGACTATTAATAGAGAGTCCCGTCATAGATCAGAAACATACGGACCTATGTAGATTGAAAATGGAACAAATCTTTCATGGATTAGTTGTGGAATCATCCTAACATAAAAAAATTATACAGCTTAAGACTAATCATCTTTATTCATGAACTCTAGGTTGTATACCTAGTTTGAGCTGAGTATTTTGATGGGTGTTTTATGATTGAGAACAAGATTTTTGGTTTGACTTTGTGGAATTATGAGATACCTTTGAGGGAAACGGGGTCCCTAATGGGTACTGTTATACTCATCCTTGCACGGGCTTCGCCCGAACCTTCTTGTGTCTTGTGCACACGACGCCCAGTTTGGATGAGTCTTTAGGGAGCCAGGACAAGGAGGTACACAAATGTGACTAGATGACATGGCGAGCTATGGACATGAGATGAACCTACCATTCAGGTAGGATCCTTGGTGGATGATATAATGAGTTTTTTTTGTTGTAGTTGGATCTTTTCAATTGGGCTTGTATTGCGTCCCCATTACATTCATTACACACTTTTACTACTGTAGTTTTAATACATGGTTTGCATCTCGTCATGTTCAAGTTATGTGTTTTTGTAGGATTAAAGGAAATGCCTTCTCAGTTTTAGGGATATTCCTTTTCGATGGTAGTCACAAACCCATGGCCTATGTAAGGCGGGCATGGGGTAGTCAAGACATGGGTCCTTAGAGATGAGTCATGACACAATCCATCTACATCAAGTCCATTTTAATATGAAATCATTAATCACCAATGATATTTTATATAAATATGTTCTTTTTTAAATACCTTCTGATAATCTATAACATAAAAATTCTATGTTATTTTTACCATTCAAAAAATTATTTAACTAATGATGTTTATATATATATATTTACCATGTACTGGAATATTAGATCATTCCTTAACCACCACTATCATTCAAATTGGAACATGTCATCATTTTTTATCTTTTTAAATTATACCTCATGTCATTTCATTAATAATTATCAATTATAAAAAATAAATAATATTTAAATTCACATCCTGCAATATATTCCATATTATTAATTATGTTTTAATATTCAAATAATTTTTATTTATGAAAATCATGAATGAAAATTCCTCAAATATCTTATATATACCAAAACAATATACCCCACAGAAAAAATTATTGAAATTATACGAAAGAGTAAAAATAAATTTCATATTCCATGTTCATTCTAAAAATAAAATTATGTGACCAATGAATTAAAATTTTAACATTTAACATGTAATCTCAAAATTTAAAAACACTTAAATGAAAAACATTGAATTTTCATGTCTCTACAATGTGGATACTCTTGGGAAGATCCTTATAAATGATCTATTATAAATAATATGTCTACTTATTTTCATCCACTCTTTTTTAATTTATGAAGGATATATAAAAATTATTTATAAATGCGTTGAATTATTTTGAATAATTTATCATTTTTTGTTTCCCTACAAGGTGGGGTGAATCTATGGGATTTATTCAGAGAATTGAGTTTTTCATAGCTGATTTTGGTAATGTATAATTTTATTTTTTTAATTTCTGAAAGATTGATCATACATTTCCCTATGATATTGTGACATATATATTTATTCATAAAACTTTGCGGTTAACAAGATTGTGGGAATCACCACAAGGTAATTTTATGTCACTCAAATAATTTGATGAGTTTATCGTCATTGAATTCCTCTTGGGATATTAATGAAACGTAATGATATATTCATGAATTTTGAGAAACAATCTAGCAAAATTGAATTTAATTTATATAGTGTAGAAAATTAATAAATTATTAAGTATAATTTAGATTTTGGAATTTTAATGAGATGAAAAATTTTCATCTTTCTAAGAGGACGATCAAAATGAATATATTGTAAGTCTTACTTGTTTTAAGATACATGAATAAGGTCTTTGTATTTGTTAGTGATTTACACCTATCATAAGTCTAGTGTATTCATTAACATATTATATGTTAATTATGATAAGAAAATAATTATTTTCTATTTGGAATGTGTATTCATCATTTTTTCATTTGAGACATAATAGTAGGTTATTCATCAAAGTCAATTCATGAAAAATGGATTTAAATATAATTATATCTATATATTTTGTGTGTATTTTATAATATTTTTATAAAAATATTTATTAAAATATATATATTATAAATAGTTTATTTTTTTTGGTTGTTTGAATTTGTTTTATGATAATTATTTTTAGTTATATTTATCACATTATTGTATGTGGAAAAAATTTAATGTATTTGAAGACCCATGTTATCAAAGTATCTGAATTCCAAAAGGAATTACAATTTTGGTCCTTAATAAGGGCCTATTTTGAGAATGGAAATTTTAATGACAATTTTAAGATTTGGATCACCGCAATAAGATTCATTCGATATATAATGAGATCAATGACTTTATTTAGTTGTTTGATAGAAATATATGAGTTATTGGATATGAATTAAGGTTTTAGATGTGTATTATCTTTGGTTTATAGTTGTGAAATAGTAATGGGAAAAATTTTGATGAAAAAATAGAATTTGTTTTATGAGTTTTTAGTTTATTTGATAGTTATAAACATTTAAATGGTTATAGAATGTAATTGGATGAAATTTTTTTATTATTAAATAGTATTTTTCAAGGGATTGAAATTTTATTGAATATTTTGGTAAATTGATCATCCAATACATGGTATGGGGATTATCTCATGATTGTTTGAGTCAAACTATTGGAATATAATTAAAAAAAATTCATTAAAATTATGTGGATCATTATATTTATTAAATATGGGTAGTTACCCATATTCCAGTGATTGTTTTTTATGTTTCCCTCTCCGTTTTTCCACTCTCATTTGACTAAACTCGAGAACACCCTTTCCATTTTATCATGATTATGTATTGAAAAGTGATGTAATTTATAGTGATTCCAACATGTTGGTTTGTATTATTTCCTATATAACTACAAATCCCTCACTAATATTCATTTCTACTGATTTAGTAATATATATTTTTCTATCTTTTAGATAATTCTACTGACGAATGGTGAAATAAAATTGAAATGGTGGTGATATATCATATAGTGGATAATAGTCCTATGTAGAAGATAATAAAACATTATTTCACAATATTTCATAACAGTGATGACTCGCTATTATTTTAATTGGGTTTTTATTATATTTAATTTAATCTAGGTTTTATTCAGGTGAATAATATGGGAATTTCATATAGTTTATGTTTGAGTTCCTACCTATAGTGTACAAACCCTGTCCCATTAATTTTTAGTACATTAGAGAGAAAAAAATGAGATTTTAAGAAATTATTTTATCTTTAGAAAAATTAAATAAATAATTCAAATCAATTTAATAAAAAAATTATTTTAGGGCATGTGATCAAATCAATAGTAATTTTATAATATTTGATGAGATTTTAACATGATCAAGTGGTGGTGGATGATAATTCAAAATGGTAGTATCCATATATGAGGAATGTGGCCCATATGAAATTTGGAATGTACATCAGCATGTGATATAAAGTGTAATATATAGTATTATCACTATAGAAAATCGTCATTTAAATTGTAATAAATTTGTTTCAAAGAACTCTCATGAGTTGAATGTGAGTTCTTTAGGACATGATTGACCCATAAATATTTTTTGAATTGCTGATCAATTATTGATGGGGGAAATAGTATAATTTTTTAATGAAATATTAACACTCGAGATTTATAATTGAAATAAAATAAATGAAATGCTTTGGGTATATTATATGTTCTTTTAACACCACATCATTTTGTATATATGGTGGACCAAAATTACTAGAATAAAAACTGGACTTATATGGACCTTGAGATTCCTAATAGCCTTTGGTACGAATAACAAAAGAGTGGGGATAGTGTTAAACCTCAGATGAAATGTGAGTATGAAATATAGTTATTAATTGAGGAATTATGATAAGTATGGTTGTGAAATTACTAACCAGGAATTACTTCGGATGTAGGATGCTCATTATGACATCTCTTAAGGATAATTCCATTATAGATCTAAATTGAAGTGTGGTGATTCCATGATGGGATCATAATGGTGTGGAGAGATTTTATTCCCTTCGTTTCATGGTATTGGTCTATAGGGGTCAGAATAAGATATCTGAGCTCATGTGTGAATGCACAATTATTTTAAATATTACCCCAATTTTGTGAAATACTAATTTAACAACAAGTATTTACACACACACACAATTATATATATATATTTATGTATATATTTATGTATATACATAATCCAAATAACATAATGACACTTTAAAACTATATACTCTTTATATATTAAATATTATTTTTCATTCTTCATCTAATAAGAAACGTTTTATTTACACAGAAATGAAAATTACATTATCATTATTTCTTATTTTGAACTATTAAAAAAATATTTTAATAAAAAAGAGTAATATAGTATTACTACTATTAAATACGTAAATCAATATTCATGTCTTGTATCAAAAAAATACCATGGAATGAAACATTGATATGGTATTTCAATTAAAATCTAATATGTTTTAATATGAATAGAAGGTGGAGGATGTACCTAGTTTTTTAGAATGAAATCAAATGAGAGTAACAAAAAGAGTACATGAAATAAGGAAAAACCCAAGGTAGTAGACTATTTACCTATCTTTTTCATCAATCTAGCACTTAGCTTTCTCTCTTATTCTTCAATTGCTTGCCATTCAGCTCTTTCGCGAACACAACCCCGACCTCTTGATCTTCCTTGACATTAAGTAAGTGCTTGAAGTCTTTCTAAATGTGTCTCAGCATCAGTGTCGTCAGAATCAGAGCTGTCATCTCGCTCTTTGCCTTTACCCGTAGAATCATCTCCCATTGTTGCAGTAGCCAGGGTGGGGATCTCCTGAGTCTCATCATGAGAGCCCTATGTGTTATCCTGCATCTTAGTGGCATCGTCAATATGTTTTCCCAATGGAAGGATTATGCTTACCTGTAATAATCACAGCTGTAGAATTTTCCTTCTTGTAAGAAACAAGATGAAAACCTTCATTATCCACAATGGGTTTTGAAGATGCATGAGAAGGTTTAGAAATGATTGTAGAGTCAGATTCTAAAATTTTCTTAACCTTTTGTACTCTCGTAGCAACCATCCTATCATTAAGTTTATGGTCAGATTCTTTTTGAATGTCATATTTAGTCACTTGGTCATCTCTTTGAATTTGCTGCAGATCAGTACATTCTCCATGATTGATAGTACCAACATTTTAAAAGATTTCCTCTCCAGAAAAGATGGAATCCCAAGACTTTTACTTATTCTTAGAAGTATAGGCATAGATTTTGGTGTGGTACATGACTGATCACCCTTCTCATCAACGGAAGGATTGAAAAAATCCTCAGGAACAACCCCTACACTTTTTTTGTTATCACCAGAAATGGCAGGTCCATCCTCAACCTTATAATCTGTCATCTGAACATGTGTACCTATATTCTTTCTAGGACAGTTTCTCATGTCATGTCCACATAAAGAGTAATAGTTGAAAACTATTGAGCTCGTACATGTAGACAAGTCATGACCTATAATATGTTACAATCTTTGCAGAATATTGGTATTTTTTCATAAATGATATTCAACTCAATAATGACATCATCAGTTTCAAGAATAACATTATCAAATAGGGTTGATCTAAATTCGACCTCCACAAGAAACCAAGCGTAGTGCCCAAATCGATCCACATCTGTTTTTTTGTCAATTTTGATATAAATTACAATTGATAGAGTCATGTCATATAAAATTTTGGGGTGACAAAGTATCCAATTCAACCCATAGACTCTTACCCAAGATTATGTGCTGGTGTTACCAACCTCAAAAGGATAGAATTTTTTATTCCATTCACGAAGGTGAACAATCCCTGGATTGAGAAAGATGGAACCAAAACTCCAAGCTCGGTCTTTCATTTCTTCCATGGGGAAGAGCATATTGAAATATCCCCGTCTAAGTGAGACACATTACCAGGATGAAAATCCCAAAATGAAATAAATACGCTTCTTCAATTAATCAATTTTTAAGGGTTGAGAGCCTTTAGGTAGAAATAAACGAGCAATAATTGAGAACTCATCCATTTTAAGCTGCTCAAAAAATAGCATCAGGGTCCGCTTTGATGTGAGAAATGATCCCCTTTATTGAGATAGAAGAGTCAGGTACACCTTTGAATGAAAAAATGGATCTATTCATAGAAATCTCCTCACTAGGGAAATTCCTTGACTACATATTGTTCTCTAGCCCTGCTGGGCTACCATAGTCCATCTTCATTTGACCTGCATTATCTTCTCTGACCACTCTTGTATCATTACAAATAGTGGTCACAGTATTTTGTAAAGAGACCTTAGCTCCAGCTTCCAACAAAACTGCCCCATCTAGCCTTGAAGTGGAACAATTCTCGCTCTCCGAGACACCAACAACCGCCGGCCAAACAGATGCATGATGCTAAGTTGCAAACACAACCTTGGAGACCACCAGTCCAAAAAAAGCATCAACGGCCGCAGCCGCAATATTTTGCTCAAACACATATTGAAGCAGAGTCATTCCACCATTATTTTCCATGAGTTCTCCATCATCATGACCCCCATCATCCGATGCCATCGCCACACCCCGTTCAACTACAGAAAACGGAGCCAAATCCCCACCGTTCACCGTTGCGAGCACGCTGTCGACAGCGCCACCCGCAACCTCAGACGGCGTTGTAGAACTAGAGATTCCTTCTCGAAAAAAAGAGTGATTGTCGAATCAACCAGGGTGGAAATCGCTCACCGCCATTGAACCCTAGTCCTCCGCAGGGTTAGAGATAGAGAAACTCGCTTCTCTCATCCTGTCTCCTCTTGTAATATGATTTAATTTAAATAAACTATTATTCTATATATTATTATTTTTTGTTGATAAAAATTTTCAAACAATTATAACTATAATTTGTTAATATGATATTCATTTTCATATTATTTATGTAAAAATTATATTATAGTTAATTTATGGATTTTTTTAAATGGCTTATTTTTAGGCAAAAAGTAAAAAAATAAAATTTTTTAATAGTTGGGGACTTTTTCCAACAACAACATTATATAATATTGACCTAAATTATATAAAACATTTTTGTTAACCAAATATGTACTAAATAAATAAATATTTCAATTAAAATTATTATTTATTTATTTGAAACATTTTCTTTTCTTTAGAGATAATTAATTATTTTTTATTTAAATAAAAAATGTTTTGTCATTTTCCTTTCATTAAGTACATATAATGATCCATTCATTTTTATCATTCATTCAATTTAAAAAAACTATTGTATATTTAATTATAAATAAATAAATGTTATATTAATAAATATTAGTGATGATTTTCTTGAATATTCATTTCTTTACTAGATATGATACTTTTCTAAAAAAATGTGTTAAATATAAAATTTTATAAATTAATTATTATAACCAATATAAATTGAATTTACTAAACTAGTTTTTTAATTTTTAATTTGATTATTAATTTTTAATAATAAGATCCATTTCATATTTATTAATAAAAATATGTCTCCATAGTAAAACGTGTCACCTTAATAAGGGTTAAATTTTGTAAAATAGTTAAATTCAAGAATGATATCAGAAAATATTAAAAAACAAATCCCTAATTAATGGAATTTAGGATTTATAGTAATACCACTAATATATTTTCTATTTTGATCCATAGTGGATCCAATTACATTAATAATGAATTCCCATTTTAATTATGAATTTATTATTATGAAAATACCTACCCTCTCATTTATAAAAGAACCCCTTTTACAACATAATTATTCACACATAACAAGAACCACAACTCAAAATGTTCCTATAAAATCCATCCAAAAATTTCCATCACATGTATTATTGTTTATTTTCTACCAAAATGTAAACTAAAATAATTCCTAAGTTGTGACTTAAAAGTCGATATCCAAGGAATGGGAAATTATATAAACTAAGTACATAATGTTTCATTCTTCATATGCCCTATACAAATATATAATAATAATAATAATATAAAGAAATAGAAAAATTATTGTACAAATATTTTATTTTGATAATGAAGTAAAAATTAATCGAACTTTCTGATATCTATAAGAAACTAAAACATCACCCTTGTTACAGGAAAACTAGCATCTCTGTGAATTATATATTTTACCAAATAACAATACCTTACACTGAACATTATTAAAATTAATTTAATGAATAAATATGATATTTAAACATAATCATGTTTTTGGAATTATAAAATAATAATTATGATAATAATATTAATTATAAATTGTCATAGTAAATGTTAACCTCCTAAAATGATCATAAAGTGATATTTCTCATTATTTAAATTTATTTTGTAAACCTAATTGAATTATATATTTTTATTAAATTATGGTATGAACTAAATATGTAAATTATGTTATATATTTTCTCATTTTTAATATTAATTAATTTGTAATTTTGATGTTACCACAATTAGATTGTTACTAATCAAAAATTACCAGCCAATTATGGGTTTCAAAAACAAAAAAAAATATATATTGAAAAAAATTTAAAACTACATAACGAATTATGGAACATACAATAAGATAATATTCATATCTGGTTCGAAATGAACTCATGAAAAAGGAATGATAACCATAATCATTATATTGAGAATGACATAAACCAATTAGTGATATTAAAAAAATAAAATATTTTCAAAAAATAATTTATAATAATAAAATGAATGAATATAAATGATTATTTTAAAATTTGATAAACATAATTAAGTTTTACATTTAAATTATTAATAATTTACATTTTTATACTGAACATTGGAATGCATATGCACAAGGAGGAATAAAATTCATGTGTTCTTTGAATCAATTAGCATATTTAAATACATGTTAAATTGTATTCAACATGTTTTTCATTTAATTTTTTATATTTTGTTTTATTACACAATGTTTGAAACATATTTTTTTTCAGATAATGAAATTTAATATAATATGAAATCTTCTCAGATCCAAGAAATATGATAGAGAGATATTCAGAAACTCGGTGAGCCTCGGGGTAGATATACAAAAATAATAAATTTATTTTAACTTGATAATCTATAGTTTTTAGAAATAATGAAATGTCACCTAAATTGGGGATCTGATGTGAAATCAAATCCCATCATTTAATTAAGAATTATGTTTTTTTTTCAAGGTGTGTTTTAACCATTATAAATTTTGGATTCTTTATTAAATGTTAATCAAATGAATAAATAATAAAATAAATTATTATATTTTATTTATGTCATGATTTTTCATAGTGAGATAATTATCCAATTATAAAATCATGTTATTCCTAATACCAACATGTAGTCTCATATCCCTAGTGAATGATATAGGATCAATGGAGTATAATTCATATAGGTATGATGAACGATGGTGGATAGAAATTCAAATACTAATTTGAGTATATTCATTTTTATCATGTTTGACATAGAATAATAATTGAAGAAATAATATTTTAGAAAACAAACACCCTACCTCAAGGTTGGATCAACAATTGATGATGAACGATTCTGGATGGAAATTCAAATAATAATTTGAGTATATTAATTCTTCCAAAGACAACATCAAAAATTGTTCTTCCTCAATTTTTGATCCACCCTTGAGATATGGTCTTTGTTTCCTAAAATATTACTTCTTCAATGATTATTCTATGTCAAACATGAAATATATTCACCAAAAATTTGTTTTTTGGTTCTTCCATGATTCTATTATTTGGTTCATAATACTTGATATTCGGAAATGTTTATTATTTATTACTTGGTTCATCAATCCTCATTTTAAATGATAATATATTGATTCTAATCAAATAAATCTTTATAGATCATTCATTCCGGGGGGGGTTTCATTTCTTCCACTATTTATTACATATTTATTATCACATTTCCATGTTCAATGGTTCATCAAATATCCTTTAATGGATAATTACAAGACCATTATTTAGAAAAATAGATCGATACCGTGGGTTTTAGTTCATCACTGATAAAGATAGAGATGTGTAATGGAAATGGAAGATGATATTAGGTGGAAATTGATTATATCTGCATTCCCCAACATTAGATTTTCCTACGACATAAAGCATGGTGAAATAAGAGCCAATTTTCAAGTGGGTCAGTTAATAGGAATATGGGATCTTGAAGGAGTAAAGCAGGAATGATCCCAGATATTTTGTTACTTGTCAGATTTAGGGTGGAATTAGATGCATATGAATAAAGGGGTGACACTTGTATATTTATTTAATTTTTGGGAAATTATTGAATATATGTAATTTAGTATTAAGTACACTCACAATGAATACCCACTTCATAGATTCTGGGTTTTAAAGACCAATAAAATTTACACATGCTCTATGACACAGGTCATGTAACATGTGGCCTAGTTTTGTTTGATGAGAATGTACCATAGGGGTACACATTCTCAAAAATGACCAATCATGTGGGAATGGATTGATTATATGATAATATACTATTAATCTAACATAGATATGTACTTGGGCATGCCCACTGTATATAATAATTGCCATTAGTACATAATTATTATAGATAATCACATGAATGGTCAGGTGGCACCCCAAATTCCAAATTGACCTATATAAAACCATTACCCCAGTATAAAATTTCATCTATATAGAGAAATACATTACATGTTAGATATATAGGAAATGAAATAACCATGGTAGGAAAGACACACTATGTACCTCTAGAACATGTTGTGTACTTTATTCATGGTACGTTCAGGCCATTATTCGCATCATTTTGGAATAATATTATATGATAATATTCCCTTGGTCTAACAAAATTATTGTATATTGTGAAATTATGTCATCAACATTGTATTTTGAACTTTTTTATGGTTTTTTCATAGAAAAAGATGCAATGAATACCTTTATGAGGCCTAGGATTAGATCATTTATCACCGAATCTATCCTAGTTGTGGTTTTAGAAATAATTTTGATAAACATAAAGTAGATAACATTTCTCTAAACAATGGGTACTTTTAGATTTGGTAGGTGGTTTCCCCCATGACCCTTGGGTGTGATCTACAATCTATGTGTTGATATCACTGGCGATCTACTAGGTAATTATTTGGAATTTAAAAATGAGATTTATCTCTCTCAGGAGATCCATGTGTAATAGTGTGGCTCCCGGAGTGAGTTTTCCTATAGAAGGATTACCCTAATAATGGGAGTAGAATCATTTTGTTGGTACTATAACTAAGGCCTATTTAATAAATAGAGTCCCTTGTTATTATTATTTTGGTATTTATTCTTCATATATCTAGGTATAAAATCCTTTTGACATACATTGTAATGATCATACTACTCACTTGATTCATATGTTTTGTTATTTATGGGTGCAAAATTGAAATTATTAAACTCAAGCCTATGTGGTATCATCCCCAACAGGTTGATTCATGTATATAATACATTCCATTTCATGACTTCCAACGAGGTCTAGGAGTAGGAGAAGTAATGTGATCCAGAATAAATGTGTTTATACCAGGAGTACTACTTTATAGAAATCCACATATTTTTCAATCGATTGGATTCCTTAAATACGTTTTCTTTTTATTTTATTTCGATCATATACTTCTAAAAATTCTTTATATGCTAATTTTGGAATTTATATGTATTCTTGACTTATGGAATAAAATATATATTTTTATATTTATAGTTTTTATGGAATTTGGACATCTATTTTCTTTCATGTAAAAAAGGTAAATCCCCCGTGTGTCTGATATAACAACATTGTTCTAGTATACATCCCATAGCCTGTTGAAGGTGGGATGGGGTGTCACACATTGTTTTTCACTATTTAGAAAGGCCTTAGAGTTTTGGGTTCTGACAGAGTGGTATTAGAGGGGTTTTTTATGTGAGTTGAGTTGGGAGATTTTTAAGATCGAGGTTTGGTTTGGGATACATGGAAACGACAATTAAATGTTTTGAGTTTGGATACCAAGGCATGGAATCTACTATTTCATGGGTGTGTAATGTATTCATTTACTTGGTATCTATCATCCTATTCACTGACATGGTACATGTTGACACTAGTTTTTGTAAAAAAATTCGTACCACTATCATGTATTGAATGGGATATGATTTTCATGTCCCTCTTGAGTTATCTCCATAGATATACTAATTGATGAATGTAAATCATGTTATCATTTAAAATTACTTCATGATGATATCAATCAATGATAACATAGCTAGATCATGATGATGATTCCCAGAGCGATAAGTCTTCAGTGTTGGGATTTGCATAGGAGGAGGTACATCTAAGTGGGTTTCATATTTTTTCATCACCCATTGATCAGTAGGTTCTTCCAATAATACCAAAAAAGTGTGTCCATAATTTGCATTAGATATATTAGTTTTAGAGGTAGTAATTTCTATGTTGTTAGTGAGAAATAATCCCCTAGGTAACTAAGGATTGCATATATGTATTTAGATTTACTTTCCACTATTGAAGGACATCAACATATCAAATTGTGGACCTAGATATGAGTGTTAATTAGGGATCCCTTGGTCAATAGGGGTGTGTGGTAACTCTTACACATGAGGTGATTGATATCTCATTGTTATATTGTGATTATCGTCTTATAGAAGATTTATGTATGGTCATGTTGTGAGATGTGGACATATAAGAGTCTCTATAACATTATTATGGAATTATGGTTGTGGATATATATTAATTTATTGTCACAAACCTATCAGAATACTTTCCAGATATGGTTAAATAATTTTTTTTGAATTACCTACCTTCAATTAGGGACTACAATAATATATTTTGGCTCCATTGATATTTCTTTGTAATCCCACATGTGATGGAGTTCTTGAGATAGCCATAGTGTTCGTGAGTTTTTTATGAAACAAGGCACCAAAAATTCATGATGTTAGTGGTCTCGTAACATGTTACCCCTTGGTAGAGGGTAGATGAAAGTATACCCATGGATCTAATAGTCTAATGTGATTCATAAGATAATCCCTATACCGAGTGTCTATATATTAGGGCTTCCAAGACAATTTTATTAATCTTATAGAGTGATAGTGTTTCTGTTATGATGGAAGAGGAGAACTAGATTTTGTTTTTTTGACATTTCATAGAATTGATAGAGATATGGTTGATGACTGGCCAGTAAAAGATAGAAATATGAGTGGGGTGGTCATTGCGGAATCAGATGTGTTATAAGAGTAGGGATAGTAGATATATGTTGCTGATTTTTAGACTTGTTTCCACCATCACCCTCGGGTGGTCCATGCCATGCTAAGAGAGCTAGTGGTAATGGATAATCATAGATATATGCACTGGGGTCTTATGAACTGACAAATACATTTATGATTAGACGTATGATCTTGGTATTCTCTAATTTCCCTATTCCACTAATTAAAATGAGTTTGATCTACTCTCTCTATTCAACTTCTCTAATTCAATAACTAGAGATCCTAGTTTAGCCCATGGCTTGACCATTATGATTAGTGAATCTGAATGGATGGGACATAGAGATCACACACTATAATCGACAATGTCAAATTACACTATATTAAACATTTTAATTGTTATGATAGTATAATTGGTATTATTTTATCCTCCCAATTTTATTCCCTTGTATTATGATTATGGAAAAGGATACACTATTTCCATTATGAATGAATGATGATTTCCATTGTTGGTGAGAATGGAAACCATGAATGTTTGTGTGTCATCATACGTTAGTTGATACATTATATTATAGATCATTTGTCTTGTATTAGAAATGTAGTAGTTGATGATAAAGAAATTTATTTTCCTGAAAATATGGAATAGTATGAAGGAACCATTACATTGAATGTTTAAGGATTACCCCAAGACTAAGATGTATAAATAAAAATTGAATTCAGAACTGTTATTAAACCAATATATATGATGATATTTATGATGGATACTAAAGAGAATTATGGTTTGATGATTCAGTTGGAGGAAATACATGGGATTGGATTTATCAGACCCCATGTGTCACCCTGAGAAGGCCTAGTGCTGTTTAGAAATAAGGTTGGCCAGACCTTTTTGTTGTGAGTATATTAAAATTTACTAAACAATTTTACAATTATGAAAAATTATCCACTATCAAGGTTCAATGAGTTCTTCAATCAGTGGATAGGTCAATGTTGTTTCTTAAATATAGTTCTCTGATCAGGTTACCACCATCTCTGAGTACGAGGTATGGATATACAAAAGATTGCATTCCAATGTAACTATGACTTTTATGAGTACTTGGTGATTCCTCTAATCATGAATAACTCGTTATCAGTGTTCATGAGACTCATTGAATATATATCTTACACATTAATTGACCAATTTGGAGTGTCCAACATTGATGACATTCTAATGTAAATAATTTATATTGAGGATCATGTGAGACACTTGAGGATGAGTCTTTATATACACCAATAGGAATCATTTAATGAGAATACCTCAAAGAGTTATTTATGTATTCTAGTGTAACACTTTACAGGAAAGGTCATATCAGTATAAGGTGAAAAAGTGGGTCTTTGAAGTATGAATTTTTGTTAGCTTAGGAGCCACCCAATTTTGTGATAAAGGTATGAAGATTTATTTTGAAAAAAATATATTGTAAGACACCTAGTACCAATTGGTCCATGATAATGGAACCCTTGAATACTTACCAGAAATGGATAGCCTTTTATGTGGATTTAATGGTTCCATAGCGATTTTGAAGAGATGCTACCGAGGTTGATGAGCTCCCCCCATCATGAGACTACCTAGGAAGGGTGTCATGTATAAAGTGTTTTGTGATTAATTCGATATTAGAATTGGTTATGACCATATGTTGGGTTTATTGGATATATTATATGGAACCCAAAATTTTATACCACATGAGAAGAAATATGTTACCCAAGGTCAAGAGGTGTTAGTAGTGGTTTTCTCCCTGAATATGTATGGACACTACCATTTGGCTGAGAAAATTAAACTCTATTCTGATCACATGATTCTCAAGTGCCACTTATTATAGAATATCCATAGCATGAGATACATTTTATGGCTATAATTCCTCTAGGATTATTACTTTTAGATTATATTTAATCTTGGTATGCAATATATGGGGAAGAAGCTATTAGTATGAGAGATTATTGGTAGTTGTTGGAAGAGGCATCATATTAGTTATCCCCATTTAAATTTTCTCAAGTGGATGTGGATCTTGTATATTACCTTGAAACAATTTTTACTACCCCAGTTCATCTATAGAATATTTGGGAGTCTAATCAAACATATACAAACTATGAGACCTTTTATATTTGGATATGCACCAGAAATTATCCTAATCGATTTTATAAATGTCTGAAGAACATTCTCCATTTCATAGGAGAGATGATGGATCTAGTGTGGTTTAATGAAGATATAATGAGGGTGTTTCCTATTTCCCAAATGTTGGTACATCCAATAGTAGAAATTTTTTATACTTCCATAAATGTATCTTTTAGTGTCCAGTAATAAATATGTTTGTAGATTTTTTTTCTCACGATTCCTTGCTTTTCAAAAGATTATGAAGAATAAATAGGTTCTTTTCAGCATTCTTCATCCACTGGAGGTGATGTTTTGGTTGTGGTATGGAATAACTATGACATAACGATAGTGGTTTTATAAATTCCTAGAGAAACTGATACTACCTGGGATATGAAAGACCAAATCACCTTGTCAGCGAACTTTTTAGATATAAGATATTAGAATTTAGTGGATATTTTGGGATTAATAATGTTTCCTGAGAAATTTAGAATATTTAGTTTTCATTCAATGATGGTTTTATACCATGATTCTTGCATGAGATAATGATTTTAGAGTTAATTGAGCATCTCCTTTAGGAATCCATTTCAATTAATCATAAAATTTCACCCCAAAATAATGGTCAAACTGAGTAGACCATTTAGGGTTTTGAATATAAGATATCAGATTCCATGCTATAATGCTGATGATGTTGGGAGGATCTCATACCCTTAGTGGAGGTTTTGTAAAATAATATCTACAATTCCACTATCAGAATGGAATCATTCAATGAATTGAATGGGAGACCCTACTTGTCACCACATGTTTAGAATACATTAGGTGTTTATTACCCATGGTACCAGAGTTGGGGTAACTGATGATAAAAAAGGAAAATACTAATAAGAGAATATTAAGACTATCCAAATCCATCAATTATCTTTATAGGATCGATGACTGATTCCAATGGAGTTTATGGCGGTACACAATGGGTTCCAATGTTTATAACCATGACGCGGATGTGGTATATTGGGATAAGGTAGAATGTAATTTCCTAGAATTATTGTTCCTTTCCTGATATAGTGTAGGGTTACTAATGTGATATGATTCTTGTCTCTACATTAATAGTTATATAGGGGACATTATTTATTCCATGTGTACCAACTATCGAGGTATGGGTAGAAACAATCACATGCTTTCAATAATGGTGACCTGGACATCTAGGATAGAGAAATAATTAGCAAGTACTTGTTAGATATAATGGATATGTAAGAGATGTTATTATTAGGGTTAGTGATAGCCTTTTTATATGTCTTGTGGCATCACTGGAATCTATAATATAAAACCATGGTTCAAGTGAACGAGATGCAATCCCAATACCGTCATCTATATGAGTAGTTGTTTTTCTTTTTCAGATGAAAATACCTAAGATGGAATGAATGTAACATCAATAAATTTTCCTTGAATGGAATTATAATATATTGAAAAAAATACTTGGAGTCTCGATCATTGACGATTAGAGATTATGATGCAAAATGAGTCTCTGTGTTGATATAATAAAAAATTAAATATATTATATATAACTTGAATATTGTTCCAGAATTAATTAAACAACACCGGAATGTGGACTCATATTAGGAATATTGGGATTTCATCAAATCCAAAAAATTGACTTTACCCTAGATGTGACACATACCTTTGTTTGTGTCTTTCATTTTATTAATGTGTCAACGTATGTGAAAAATATAAAATAAATTTATTTATATAATTTATTTAAATTTTTTCATAGTGAAATAATACACTCATTATGAATTCCATGTTATTGAAAATCCTAGATTTTTTCCACATAAAAATACAGATTGAGAGTGGAGCTGTGGAAGACTATTCTAGGTGGTATGGAAACAGGTAGATGATTTTTAATTGGTGAGCTAATTGAAGATCATGGATAATTCCAATGGAGAGGAAAATTAGTATTCATCATAAATTGATCTAGTCATGATGTAGGAATTTTTTTATTTACTCATTTATTATTCCTTGATAATGGTTAATCATAATACATGAAATTTCTTCTTTACCAAAGGTTTTAAACCATTGCTAAAGGTTGGACAGCTGTTGGTATACACTATACCATCCTTTGTCCAAACTGTTGGGTCTTGAGCGGTGGGGAAAGATATATCTCAGCGGTTTTATGAGAATCAGTGGGATATTTCTAAAAATTTTATTATATTCCAACGGTTCATTTAAACTGTTGGTATAAATGTTTACCAATGGTTTAGAACCGTTGGTAATATAAAAAACAATCTATATACCAACGGTTTACAAATTGTTGGTATAGTCTTTTTCCAATGATTTCCCAGAAACCGTTGGTAAATAAAATCTAAAAATACTTATACCAATAGTTATTTATCCATTGGTATATAGTTTTACCAATGGACTAAAAACCCATTTTTATAGATATGACAACAGTTTTAAACTTTTGTCATAACCTTTATGTACCTACAGCAACAAGCTGACCTCCCCCTGTGCACCTGCAGCAATTCCACCAGCTTCCCCCAGAAGGCCTAAAAAATTCATACACAATTCTAAAACATGTAGAATATATACATGGAGGGTGGCATAGAGAATATCTTCAGAATTATGAATACATGTAATATTATGAATTCCTTAACAATTCTCAATACCTGTAGAATACATAAAAAATTCTGTATGAATTCACACATAATTCATAAAACACATAATTCATATAGAATTCCAAATACCTCCAATTCTGTATTTAATTAACCTCTACTGACATACAGAATTAACACAAAATTCATAAGGTAATTATTAAAAGTATACACATACAACAAGTATACCCATACAAAAAGTATATATATACACCATTAACACATAAATCATAAGTTAATTAAAAACATAAAGAATTAAATTCAGATTTCAGGGGGTTGGGGGATGTTCAGGGGGTTTGGGTGGGGGGATTTTCAGGGGTTTGTGGGTGTTCTGGGGGTTGGGGTGACTGTCCAAGGGGGTAGGGGTGTCTAGGGGGTGGGGGTGTTCGGGTGGATGTTGGGGTGGGGGTGGGGCTGTCTAGGGTGGTTGTGGTGGGTGGTGTCCATGGGGTGTGGTGGTGTATAGGGGGTTGGGGGGGCTTTCCAAGGGGGTAGGGGGTGTCCAGGGGGTGTCCAGGGGGTGGGGGTGTCCATGGGGGGTGGGGGTGGGGGTGTCCAGGGGTGGGGTGGTGTCTAGGGGTGGGGGAGGTCGAGGGGCTTTAGGGGCTATACATGGGTGTGGGGTGGTGTTTAAGGTGGGTGGGGGGGGGGGTACTAGTTATGGGGTGAGGTCCAGCAGTGGTGATGGGCCCATCCAGGGGGTTGGGGGGACTGTCTAGGGGTCAGGGGCTATCCATGGGGGTGGGGGTGTATAGGGGGTGGGGGGATGTCTAGGGGTGGGGGTGTCCAGGGGTGGGGGGTGTCCATGTGGTGGGGTGGTGTCAATGTGGGTTGGGGGTCCATCTAGGGGGTTGGGGTGGGATTGGGGGATGTCTAAGGGTAGGGGGGATGTCCATGGGGGTGGGGGTGTCTATGGGGTGGGGGTGTCTAGGTGGTGGGGTGGTATCCAGGGGGTGGGGGTCATCGAAGGAGTTGGGGGTGGGGTAGTCCTAGGGGGTAGGGGGTGTCCAGTGGGTGGTGGTGTCCAGGTTGTGTGGTGGATTACAGTTTGGGTGGGGGCCAACTGGGGGGTTGGGGGGAGTTTAGGGGGTAGGGGTGTCCAGGGGGTGGGTGGGCTGTCCACGGGGGTGGGGTGTCCATAAGAGTGAAGGTGGGGGTGTCTAGGGGATGTGGGTGAAGGGTGTAAAGGGGTTTGGGGGATGTCTAAGGGGGCAATCTGTGTCCGGAGGTGGGGTGTCTGTGGGGATGAGGCTTGTATTGGGGGTTGTGGGGGTGTCTATGGGTTGGATGGTTTTCCATTGGTGTGGGGGGGTGTCCAGGGGGTTCGAGGTTTCTAGTGGATGGGTTGGCTATCCACGGGGGTGGTGGGGCTATCTAGGTTGTAGTGGGTGTCCATGGGGGTGGGAACGATGTCTATAGGGTTGTGGGTGGGCGGCTGTCTAGGGGGTGTTAGGGTTTCCATGGGGGTTGGGGGTGTCTATTGGGGGTTGGAGGTGTCCACAGGGGTGTTGGGGGCGGGTGGACTTTCCACGGGGGTGGGGGCTGTCCAGGGGGCGGGGCAGCTATCCCCAGGGGTTGCAGGGATGTCTCGAGTGTAGAGTTATCTAGGGGGTTTGGGGTGTAATGGTTTTAATGGAATGAATTTCATGGATTTTAATATCATTTATATTTTTAAAATGGTTTTGTAATAGTTCTTATTTCAATAGTATGTGTTTCTTTATGAAAAAATGAATGCTTTTGGTGTCTATGATAGGAAGGGTTATTTGGTTATTAAGAAATGTATAACATTTTTATTGTGGGAAAAAATACTATATTATTTTTGAAATAGCACTTTAAAATGGATTTTTATAATCCATTTGAGAGTTTTCAATAAAAATACATCTTTATTATGTGATTTTGATATTTTTTATGATGAATTATTTATGATGTATCTTTATGGAATTTTTGATTTTGTGTACCTTGTTTTGAAACATCATATTATTTTACTAAAGTTTTTTTATTGTTCTTTTGAATGTTACCACTATAAATGATTCAAAATGTCAATGAGGGGATATCTCAGGTACTCATTGTTGTGATCCATATATAGTCTTCCTAGTCTTGGTATCTACATAAACTCATGTGGAAGTTGAATATACATATTCTCCATGGATCATTGATTATACATGGTAGTTTCTAAAATAACATCCACAATATTTTATTGGTGATCAAGGATCCTAGGAGGCAACGAAGTGGGTAGCTATGATTAAATGGATATTCAAGTTCATAGAACCCCTATAATCCATGAGGGGGAAGGGGATATCCACAGGGGTGGAGGGGCTATCCAGGGGGTAGGGGGTGTCCAGGGGGTGGGCGGGGCTATCCACGAGGTGGGGGTGTTTTCCATGGGGGTGGCACGGTTGTCCATGGTATAGGGGGTGTCTGGGGGGGGGGGCTATCGACAGGGGGGGCTGTCCACAGGGGGAGGGGCTATGTAGTGGGGTGGGAAGGCAATCTATAGGACTGGAGGGGCTATCGAGGGGGTATGGGTGTCTAGGGGGTGGTCTAGATGTCTACGGGGGTGGGCAGGCTATCCACGGGGTTGGGGGGTGGTTGTCCACGGGGGTACGGGGTGTCTAGGGGGGTGGGTGGACTATCCACGAGGGTGACAGGGCTAACCAGGGTATAAGTGGTGTCCAGGGGGTGGGAGGGATGTCCACGGGGGTGGACGGGCTATCCACAGGGGTGGGTGGGCTGTTCTCGGGGTTGGGGGGCTGTCCAAGTGGTACAGGGTTCCGAGGGGGGTGGGCGGGTTGTCAAAGGGTGTGGGGGTAGGGGGTGTCTACAGGAGTACGAGGTTTCTAGGGGGTGGGTGGGATATCCATGATGATGGAGAGGCTGTCCAAGGGGGTAAAGGGTGTCCATGGGATTATGCGGGTTGTCCACAGGGGAGGGGGTGCGGGCTGTCCAGGGGGGGGGGGTGGGGTCGTCCAGGTGGGTATGGGGTATCCAGGTGGTGGACGGGCTGTCCCTGGGGGTGGCAGGGCTGTCTAGGGGGGTAGGGGTGTCCATGGGAGTGGGAAGGCTATTTATCAGGGTGGGGGTGGAGGGATATCCATGGGGGGATGGAATGTCCACGAGGGGGGAAAGATATCCACGAGGGGTGGCAGGGCAGTCTAGAGGGTTCAGTAGTGTCTAGGGGGTTGAGGTTGGGGGAGGCTTTACAAAGGGTGGGGGGCACTGTCCAGGGGGTACGTGTGGTCTAAGGGGGTGGTCGGGATGTCCAGGGCGGGTGGGTGGGGCTATCTAGGGGGGTACTGGGTGTCTAGGGGTGGTCGGGCTGTCCATGGGGGTGATGGAGCTGTCTAGGGGGGTAGGGGTGTCTAGGGGGCTATTCATATGAGTGGGGGCTATCCACGGGGGGGAGGGTCTATCCAGGGGGTGGGTAAGCTATCTATAGGGATGGAGGGGCTATCTAGGGGGTACAGAGTGTCGAGGGGGGTGGGCGGGGCTGTCTAGGGGGTACGGGGTGTCCAGGGGGTGGGTGGGCTATCCACAGGGGTGAGGGGATGTCCCCGACAGTGGGGGATATCCATGGGGTTTGGCGGGCTTTCCATGGGGTGGGGAATGTCCATGGGGAGAGGGGATATCCAGGTAGTGGGCGGGCTATCCATAGGGGTGACAGGGTTGTGCAGGGGGTATGGGCTATCCAAGGGCATGGATGGGCTATCGACATGGGGGGGGGGGTGTCAGGGGAGGAGTGAATCAATCTGAGAAAATAATCAAGTCATGTTTTATTATTTATAGATAAAAAAGATATTGTGACCTACCTAATCACATATATATTTAAGCACAACAATGTAATAAATAGCAAAGGTAAGTAATATCAGTAAAAAATGTAGCTAATAAATCTGTCCCTCGTCACCATCACTATAATCTCCATCATCATAATCCTCAACCTCATCCTCATCATCATCCCCATCATCTTCCCCATTATCCCCAATGCCCTCCTCTTATCCCACACACTCATCCTCCACCTCCTCATCACCCTCATCCTCCTCCTCAACCACCTCCTCACCCTCCTCCACTGCATCGACCTCCTCCTCACCCTCCTCCTCCCCCACCTCGGAATTCTCCTTGGAATCATCTTGACCACCCCTAGAACTGCCTCATGGGGAAACATATATAGAACACATCGATGAAATATATTCATAACAAGCTGTGTTGGAATCTTATCAAAGTGTTGGATGTAAAATATCCAACAATTTCATAAATGCAATGTTTGCCCTTGAAGGCTGTTCTAACATTTCTGTGGCCTTTTTTTCATCCTGTTATTCCTATGCCTTAACCTGCTCAAACTTGGTGGCACTCAAAATCATACCTGAGGAGGGATAATAAATCATCGGAACTAAAATATTCTCAACCCGACAGTGTACTATACCATAGTGCTCATCTCCCATCACCTGATGTAAGTGATCGTTTGGACCAAAATTTATAGGTTCTTTGGAATAAAGGGCCTATAAAGCATAATTTTACAAATATAAATATATTATTATGTTACAAAATAGAGATTATAATTTTATATCTATAATGTAAAACATACAATCTGCTAGTGACTTGGTTCATTAACCGCACTTCCATCTTTCGTCCTTCTACTCAAGAAAAAAAAAATTTCTCGAGCCACACATCCTTCTATATTTAATTAATGCCTCTAAAATTACATTGAATTTAAGAAACCATAATTAAAAATAGGATACCAATAATTAATTTCACAACTAAAATTATATGACAACTTTAGCAATCGAATAAATTATAGAGGAAGCAATAGAAAGTGAAAGTCGTAAAGAAAAATTATAAATTATCATACCTGCTACCTTTTATGAACTGACATCATAATACGTCCCAATGGGTGGAGGTATTTTTTAGTATAAATGTTTTTTTATTTCTTCTGGATGATTCCTAAATAAAATTCAATTATTAGTATTAACAGAAAACCAAATTTTTTTTATCTAAATACCCTTAATGTGATTAATAACTTAAATTGGCTAGTCATCCAATGAGTAATCATCTACCGATACTATTCTAAAGGACAATCATCCATGACAAGGACCTCCTCTAACTCTATGCCCACTCTAGCACACCATACAATATAAAACATGTGCTTATAATCTCCCCAAAGATTTCTAAAGTCCTTTAGACATGCTGGTCGTGCACCCTCACAATCGGGGAAAATAAATTGATGTCGAAACCAAAATATTTATTCATATAAAAAATATTCTATAAATACAACAGATTTTTTTCCCGTACCATTGTCCAAGCTTTATCCATGACTTCATTTGGCAACTGTCTCCATGAGAGCAGGCAGATAAAAATGATGTTAGTTTATCTGGAAAGCATCTCCAAAAAACACTAACATTGCGTCCCTAATTTTTCAATAATTTGACTATCTTCATTATAGTCCACCATCAAATGTTTGTGGAGGTTCCACACTAGACCCATGAATGTAATTCCCCCATCCTCTCCTCCTATTATTATATTTATCTATAATGAATGAGAAATAAATATTTTATCAATACATGTTATAATAAAAATAAATAATGGTGTAAAAATTTATTAGGGTTGGATAAGTATACATGTTGTAGTCTTATCAATGGGCATTACTAGATCCATAGAAACTGAAGGAAATCCCTGTAAAGGTGGAGTGGGTCCCAATGCATGCTCAGTAAGGAAAGGCATTAGTATATCTAGAGTCGAAGAAGATGGAATATTAATGCATGTAGATAAGGAAGTAGAAGTAGATGAAGATGAAAGGGATGGCTGGCTGAATGCTGGATGGGGAGTCTGAATCATCATCGGATATGGTACAGATGGGTGAGGAGGATCAAATGTAAAGGGTGGTGAAAACATGGGAGGCCTAAATATCCTGTGTATCCCTAACAACACACTAGGATTAAATTGTGGGACGTATGGTATGTTAGTGGGAGGGGAAAGGTCTAATCGTGTACTCCAAACAGATCATCGAGCTCTCATACTACCCCACCTCGTACGAACACCCTGAGTACTCGGACCACAACTATGCTACTCATCAAATAATGATCTCCTAATAGATGGATACTACAAAAATGTAGAAAATAAAATTAATCTTAGGACAATATATATTATTTAAATATATATTTGAAAAAAATACTCACTACAGACACTAGTGGAGGAATGCCCAACTCCATCTTTTGACGATTATTGTATATCATCTATTTCCATCGCCTAACATCAATTATATTAATTTATAGAATTTGAAAACAAATATAGATGTAAATTTAAACGTATAACTAATGTGTAACCCCAAAAACAAAATAAATGAGCTTGAACAAATATATAATTAAGTCAATAAATCGTAAAAGATGTAAAAAAGGAAATTTAATTTTTTTAGGATGGTTATTTACTAAGATTCATCAAGCTATTAAAATCACAGAATAGTAATTCTACCAGATTCATATAGGGTAAAGAATTTATTGAAATTAATGAAAATTTTAAACTCTTTAGCCTAGGTAGATGGTGCAGGTTTCTATACATGTTTTGAAGAAGAAGACAAACTATCTTGTTAATTACTTGGTAAAATGTTAAAGAGTGGTCTTAGAGGTATACTAATTTTATAAAAATCACATTTGAAGCTTTGAAATATTCACCAAGTTTGAAATTTTGGTTTCATAGGTTTGAATACAGTTCAATTCAAAATTAGAAAATGCAATTCAAATAAAATTGCAACCAAAAAACATTAAAAATTCACATAACAGTCCTATCAGATACAATATATTTTTAATCAATATTAAATCAATTTTTATAGTAGAAACCTTAATAACCCATGTCGAGGTAAAACAAAATAATTGAGATCATGAATGGATGAGTTTATATATTCCCCACCAAAAGTTCAGGTTCATAGTAAACTTTGTCAATTCGTCTATTAGAGTCATCAAAAGTAATAAATTGACTGTTTCTAATGTCATTAGGGATGATTTCAATTCCATCATCACCATCATCAAAAACATGTCTTGGAATTACTTCAACAATGACACAAAATTCAGGCCAATTATAGTCTTGGACATAAAAAACATTTTTTTCCATTGATTTCAATACATATGGCTCATCAGTAGCAAGAATGTGGGTCATATCAATTACTCAAAATCCAAAATCATCAATAAATGTGCACTACCTTATCATCAAATAAATCCATTGTCATTTAATCGTCGCGACTCATCCATAAGAATAATAATCCAATAATACTATTTTTTTCAATGACTCCATAATAACCTACATTTTCAAATCACAGTCTACTATATAATGCACAAGCACAATAGTCTATTGTGGATGTAACCGTAACACCATCATGTTTTGTTCTCATGTTCTTTTCTCATTCAGTGATAATAAATATATACCCATTGATAACAATTGATTTACAGTCCCAAACCACGGTATTAGGACCAAAAGCTAAATATCTTATTTCCTCAGAGATAGAGTCAGCATGAAAACTCAATACCTAAAATATAAATAAATATTAAACTTAATTAAATATTGTTTTAATTATTTTAAACAGTAATATTATTACCTTCAATTTTTACCAAGCAGAAAACTATTTGCTATGAAAAGTCTCCCTCTTTCTCAAAGATAAAGAACGATTCTTTCTATTTAACATCATTTTATGTTCCATGTAGATAAAAATAGGAATAAATTAACATATATATAAATAAAAGATATACATATTGAAGTTAGTTACAGGATTTAGTCATCGAATAAATCACATTTGAACAAAACTGTTCGATGTGCCGTCTCCTTCTCTTCAAGACTTAATGACTTCAATGTATATGATCCAGGAGTTCCTACTATTTAAAGATGTGATAGAAAACTCAGTTCAATTTTCTCACACTGTTCTTCTTCATTTCACATTCTTTTGATCATTCTTTTAGTAAGATCACACAAATACATAAATCATAAATCTATAAATTCTTGAGCCAAGTAACTATTCACAATAGAACCTTCGGGGTGATTCATGTTATAAACATAAGACAATTAATGTGTACATACGTTTTTCAGCTGGATACATCCATCAAAAATAATTTGGTCCTCTGAGAATTATTTCAGTTGGAATATAGACATTCAAATGCGACATCCATGTGAAAAATGATAGAGGAATATTTTCTATAACTCACACAAAATTAATGGGGCATCTGCCAAATTTTTTTGCAAGAAAGACATGGAAAAATGTTTAGAAAAAAAGATGTCTAAAAAGATTGCACAACCAAATAAAAACACCCTTACCTTATTTAAAAAAGATAAATAATTTCTAATGGAATCAACTCATGCCGAAGGATGTGATAATCATGAGTCTTTAATGATTTTATCTTCAACTCTCCTCTATGGACCCATTTCGATATATTTCTTAAATAGCCATCAAGAACATTTATAGTCTATAGTACTTCTCGAAATTGGATTTTCTCCATAGATATCATCACATAAGAAGGACATGGAACATGCAATTTATTTTCACTATTACGCATAAGATGCAATTCTGGTCTAATGCCCCAATCACCCAAGTCATGATGAGACTGTAAATCATATCTTGTCTTTCCGTTAACATTTAGAAGAATCAAAATCAAAATTTCTCATTTTTTTTCAATGCGCATTACTTTTAAGAAATTTTGTATCAAATTGGTTGACCAATAAAGAAAATCAATGAAGATACTTCTCTTCTTCTAGTTGTAATACGTTTTAGTGGAATCATTATTTATCTTTCTAGATTTCATTTAACCCTTCCTGAATGAAAAATTGAAATCTTTCAATTCATTAAGCACATCAGTTCTTGACATACATTGAGGTGGATTATCAGTCTCCATTGTATTTCAAATCATTAATGATTATTTCTATATGGATTGTCCATTGGAATGAATCAACGACTTCCCACATGACTAAAACTCTAATGATGTTTCAGTCTTCTAGATCATTTAATTTTTATACAAACAGGACATGATAGTTTTCCCTTCTCACTCCATCCAGACATCATTTCATAATCAGAAAAATCATTGATCGTACACATAAGCACAACACACATCTAAAATTTGTCTTTAGAACATTCATCGTATGTGTGCACACCCACATCCCAAAAAATGTTCTACTCTTTTATTAAATGTTTCATGTATACATCTATATCATTGTTAGGATCAAAAGGGATAGATATGAGTATACTCATGAAAATGAAACGTTTTTTCATACACAACCACGGGGGATGATTATAAATGTGTATAAAAAATTACCATGTGATGTGCGATGTAAACGTATTCCCAAATAGAATAAACTGTACCATTAAAGACATCACCGTACATTACACATGTCAGCTAAATAATTAGGATACCATGCAACAAATCACTACCATGAAAACCCGTCTGCTGGGTGAACCAACTCATCATTAGTATTATTTCTCTCGGTATCATGCCATCACATTTTTATTGATATTTTATTAGACATAAAATGATTATGAGGTCCGGGGTCTAATGTAAAGTGTCACATTACTTGCTACTGGACACGGGTTGGTGTTCCATCAGCTTTTGGATTCTAGCAAGATCTGCTACATTTTATACAATCATTTCATTCAGTAGTCTCCTCCTAGAATAAATTACAATATTTCAGGCATGAATGAATTTTGTTTCATGAATATCCAAGTTCCTCAACTAACATCCAATACATATAGTGGTTTTAGGTAATATCTGCATCATATGGATGTAAGTACTTCAATAAGGTAAGAATATAATCGATGGTAGTATTATAAATCCCATACAGAGTTTTACCATGAATAAATTGAATAAAAAGTTCCAGATTTTTCATTTTACCGCATTGTCGATATACTGTAGTTGTGGAAGCATAAATTAATTTTTTACCGTAACAACATCATCATTTTCATTAGTCGCATAATGTGTTATTATATGGAAATCTTCTTGGGTTAGAATCCTTTTTCCTCATGATGATGAATAAACAAAAACTGGTCATATAAAATATTCTCCAATCCAGTCCTCTCATTCGGATCATCAGAAATTTTAGATTTCATTTTCTCCCCTTTGTGACACCACAAAGAGTAGTTTTCTTGAAAACCATATTTTATTATGTGGTAGTTGGCTTCTTCAATGCTCAACGATGTTCTTACAACACAATTTTAATAGGGACATTGTATGTGACAACTACCTAAAACATTGTGAAATGAAAAATAAAAAAATCACTCCAAATAGTTCTGAAAATCGTTTGAGATCTGATCAGTTTCATACATCTATCTTATATCTATTTTATAAAAAAATGTTATAAGTCATTTGGTCAAAAGGAATTCAATAAGACTGATGTTTCATAGAAAATATGTTTAAGTAAATGTGAATTGAAGACATTAAATGAAACCATAAATGTCACACTAATCTATATGAGAATCATAATATAAAAGACAAAAAAAAACTATATTTAAAACATAATATCTTTAAGGAACTATACATGAGTGTACAAGATCATGTACACTTATAGAAGATAATTATTCAAGAGTTGAGTAAAATTTAGATCAATGAAATTTAATATTTTAGTAGATTATTTTAGTGATCACATACACTGCCCAAGGGGGTGGTGGTGTCCAGGGGGTGTCGGGGGTGTCTAGGGGTGGGGGCTGTCCTGGGGAGTGTGGGGCTGTCCACGAGGGTCAGGGGTGTCCATGGGGTGGGTGTGTCCGGGGGGATGGGGTGTCCAGGGGGTGGTGGGTGGGTGTCTAGTGGCCGTGGGCAGGATGTCCACGAGGGTGGGCCTATCTAGGGGTACACGGTATCCAAGGGGTGGGCAGGATATCCACGGGAGTGGCGGGCATTTTTAGGGTGGTCGAGGTGCCTGGGGGGGGGGGGTATTTCAGGGGGTGTCCAGGGGTACAAGGTGTCCAAGGGGATGGGAAGGTTGTCTACGATGGTGGCAGGGCTATCCAGGGGGTACGAAATATCCTTGGGGGTGGAAGGGATGTCGAAGGGGGTCTGGGTGGCTTTTAGGGGGCTGTCTAGGGGATAAGATGCATCCAGGGTTGGGTGGGCTGTCCAAAACGGATGGTGGGGATGTCCAAGGGGGTACGGGGTGTCCAAGGGGGTGGACGGGCTATCCACAGGGGTGGGGGCTATCTAGGGGGTATGGGGTGTCCAGGGGGGTGGTTAGGCTATCCACGTGGGTGGGAAGGCTTTCTAGGGGGTCGGGGGGGGGGGGGTTCTTGGGGGATTGGGGGGGGGGGTATGAGGTGTCGAGGGGGTAGGCGGGATGTCCACGGGGGTGGTAAGGCTGTCCAAGGGGGTATGGTGTGTCCAAAGTGGTGGGCTAGTTTTCCACAGTGGTGGGTGGACTGTTCAGGGGGTATGTGGTGTCCAAGGGGTGGGAAGGCTATCCACGGGGGTGGTAGGTCTATTTAGAGGGTGGGGGTTTCAATAGGGTGGGAGGGAGTCCTGAGGGTGGGGGGATATCCACAGGGGTCGTGGTTTCCTGGATGTGAGGGTGTCTTGGGGATGGGGGTGTCCAGGAGTGGTGGGTCATTGTCCAAGGGGTGGGCGGGAAGTCCACATGGTTGGTTGGGGGGTGTCTAGGGGGTAAGGGTTGTCCCGGGAGTGGGCAGGCTATCCATGGGGATAGTGGGGCTGTCCAGGGGGTTACGGGTGTCCAAGGGGGTGCGGGATTTCCAAGGTGGTCGGGCAGTTCAAGGGGGTATGAGGTGTCTAGGGTGGTGGGCGCGAAGTCCACATGGGTGGTGGGTTTGTCCATGGGGATACAGGCTGCCCACAGGGGTGGCAGGGCTATCTTGGGGGTTCGGGGGGGGGGGGGTCCCTACGGGGTGTCCAAGAGTTTCGAGATGTCCAGGGGTGGGTGGGCTGTCCACGGGGGTGGTGGTGCTGTCCACGGGGGCGGCTGGGGTGTCTAGGGTGGTGGGTGGGCTATCCACAGGGGGGCTCTCCACGGGGTACAAGGTTTTGAAGGGGGTGGGTGGGCTATCCACGGGGGTGGAGGGTCAGTTCAGGGTGGTTGGGGGGCATTCCAGAGGGTGGGGGTTGTCTAGGGGGAATGTGGTGTCTACGGGGCAAGCGGGCAATCCACATGGGTGGAGGGGCTATCTAAGGGGGTATGAGGTGTTCAGGGGGGTTCATGGGGGGGGGGAGATTTCTAGGGGTGGGGGCTATCAAGGGGGTGTACGAGCTGTCCAGGGGGTGAGTGGTATGTCCATGAGGGTACGGGGTGTCCAAGGTGTAAGTGGGCTATCCATGGGGGTGGAAGGGGGTGTTCTGGGGGTACGGGGTTTCCAGAGGTGGGCGGGCTATCTATGAGGGTGGCAGGGCTATACATCGTGTTCGGCGGGGGGGGGGGGGGGGCTTTCCAAGGGGTTGTCTTGGGGTGTACGACATGTCTAGGGGTGGGCAGGATATCCACGGGGGTGGAAGGGCTGTCGACAGTGGTAGGAGGTGTCGAGGGGGTGGACAGGCAGTCTACAGTGGGGGGCGGTACGGGGGGGGGGGGTGGGGGATGTCCAGGGGTACATGGTTTCTAGGGGGTGGGAAAGCTGTCCACAGGGGTGGCGGGATGTCCAGGGTTGTCAAGGGGGCTTTCTAGGGGGTGGGGCCTGTCTTGGGGGTATGAGGTGTCCAATGGGTGGGATAGATTTCCATGAGTTTTTCGGGGCTGTCCAGGGGGTACGGGGTTTTCAGGGGGTGGGCGGGCTGTCCACATGGGTGGATGGGCTGTCCAGGGGGGGTAAAATGTGTCCAGGGGATGGGTCGACTATCCAAGGGGGTGGTGGGGAAGTCCAGGAGGTTGGGTGTGTTTAGTGGGGTGGGTGGGCTGTGCACAGGGGTTTGGGGAAATAGTCTAGGTGGTAAGGGGAGCCTAGGTGGGTTGGTGGGCTTTCGACAGGAGTGGTAGGGTTATTCCCGAGGGTTTAGGGTGTCCACGGTGGTGGGTGAGGCTGTCCAGGGGGTCAGGGTATCTGGGGGTGGAGGGGGGAGGGTGGGGCTGTCTGCGGGGGTGGTGGGGATGTCCAGGGGTAAGAGGTGTCTAGGGATGGGTGGGATGCCCACGGGTCGGCGAGGCTGCCCAGGGGGCTTGGAGGTGTCCACGGGGTGGGGAGCTATCCACGGGGGTGTCAGGGCAGTCCATGGGGGTGGCGGGGCTTTCACGGGGGCTGGGGGTATCCAGGGGGTGGGGTGGTGTATAGGGGGTGGGGGGTGACTAGGGTTTGGGGTTTTCCACAAAGGTGTGGGTGGTATTCCGGGGGTGGGGTGTGTCTGGGGGCTTGGGTTGTGTTTCTATGTGGGGGGGGGGTTTCTTGGGGTGGGTGTTGTCGAAGGTGGGAGTGGGTGTCCAGGGGGTTGGGGGAATGTACAGAGGGTGGCCGGCGATCCAGGTCATTAGGGGTGTTTTCCATTGGGGTAGGGGTGTCTAGGGGGGTGAGGGGTGTCCATGTAACATTGATAATAAAAAATCACAATTTCATAACCCTATTAACCTATAATTACTACTAGATATGGGTTCATGACTCACCTGTCCGACACAAAACTATCACCATATTATTATCCACAAATATTAAGAAAAATAAAACTCTCTAATATTGATTCTTAAAGCCCAGAATAAAATAAAAACAATATAATGCAAGAAAGTATTCAAAAACACCTCATGTGCAGCTCCACAGTCTTTTAATACTATCAACAGTCATTGAATAATTACATGCACATGACCATGATATTTTGTTTTGTGAGATATATATCATAGAGTAAATAATGTACAGGCATGAAAATTTCTCATTTGATTTTGGTTCTATAAATTCCTTTATATCTTGAATGTATTCTTTAACTATAGAATCGAACCCACAAAAACATGAAGTAGAGATATCTATAAAAACACCATGTGGATAAATCATTGAAACCCAAGTGTTTGACTGTTCTCTTGTTGGAGTATGTGGGAGGATTCTTCTAGTTAATCTCTTAATACTTCCCTTGGTGTAATTTGATGCTATAATGGGAGTGGATTGACTATCATTATATAGAACACATATTAATTATTGGTAAAATGAAATATCTATTCATATTATGACCCATTAAATTATCTTCTAAAAATTCAAGGAAGATCATGAATCTCCATTGCAAAATAAATTTCGGTTTGGGTGTTGATTCCATGTGAAGAGACATACCAGGGACAAATGGTTGAGTTAAATAAATGTTTCAACCTAGAGTAAATTCCCATAAAGAGTGAATATGGTGATATATTTCGTGATGAGTTACCAGGACTACCCCCAGATTGTGAGGTATATTTATCCATAGAATTCATACTCGAAGATACTCATATCTCAATGTTTCCCTATAGTATGGCTCCTATCAAACTAGAAGAGTGAAATAAGCAGTTACAAGAGCATTTGGAAAAAGGGTTCATACATCCTAGTGCATCCCCTTGGGGTGTTCTGGTGCACTTTTTGAATAATAAGGATTGGTCAATGAGGATATATATCAATTATTAGTAACTCAATATGATAACCATAATGAAAAAGTATAATGTTTCAAGGATTGATGACTTTTTCAATCTGTTAATAGGTGCTCAATACTTCTCAAAGATGGATCTTCATTCCATATATCATCATCTAAAGGTGAAGGAGATAGATATTGATAAGACTACCGTCTGTACAAGGTATGTGCACTATGATTTTCTGGTGATTCCCTTCAAACTTACAATTGACCTAGAAATCATCATGGATTTGATGAATAATGTTTTTAGAAATTACATAAAAAAATTTGGGTCATTGTTTATCGATGATATTCATATCTACTCTAAGAAAAATTAGGAACATGAAGAACATATATCACTTGTGCTGGTGACATTGATAAAGGAGAAGTTGAATGTCAAGTTCAGAACGTGTGACTTTTGGAACAAGCAAGTCACGTTATTGGGAAAATTTATCACAATTGAGGGAATTTCTGTGGAAAATTAAAAACGAAAGGCAATTGATGAATGTCCCAACCCGACTAGTGTCAACGAAATTTGTAGTTTTCATTGATTTTCTTGGTACTAACGAAATTTTGTTATAAATTTTTCAAGATTTAAATTCTCACTAACTATGTTAATAAGGAAAGGGGTAATGTATGTCTGGACGGAAGTATGTGAGGGAAGCTTCAATGAGCTAAAGAGAAAGCTGATCACTAAATTTTTTCAAACATTAACAAAATTTATATAATTTTTTGTGATACATAGTGATGCTTAATAAAATTTCTTGGTTTGCGTACTCATGAAAAATGAGAATTTGATATATTACGCCTCATGGAAGTTTAAGATTCATTAGAAGAACTACAGTTTGCATGATCTAGAGCTGGCATCTGTGATTTTCTCCTAGAAAATATAATGGCACTACCTTTATGGTGAGAAGTGTGACATATACACCTAACAAAAAATCCAAAAATATATATTCACACAAAATGAGATCAACAAGCATTAGAGGAGAGGGTTAGATCTAATAAAGGACTACAATTTCTATATTCACTATCATCCTGGAAAAGCGGATAAGGTAGCCGATTCTCATAGAAGAAATGAACCCGCTAATCTATTCATATTACTTATTGAGAAAGACCCTATCTTCTTATACATTCAAATGATATATTTTGAAATCATAATGGAATGGGATACATCATACCTTTCCCAAATTATTGTGTGACCATATATCCAAGGGAAAATTATGGGAGCCACAAAGGGATAATATGGAGTTACAAAAGAAGGTGAATGCAGTAAAGGAAGGGAAGTTGAATGAGTTCCATATCGAAGATGATGGCGTGATTCAGTTTGGAATACATATTTGTGTTCTATTATCACTTAGGATAAATATGGGCATAATGAACATTTCACATAGCTCACATTCTCTATCCATCATGGTAGCATCATGGTATACCGAGATCTCCAGGAACACTTATGGTGGGATAACATGAAGAAGAAGATTGCAGAATATTTCTCAAGGTTCTTGGTATGTCATAAGGTTAAAGTAGAGGGACAAATGTTTAAAGGGATGATGAAACCATTGCCTGCACCATTGTGGACATGGGATAATGTAACTATGGACTTTGTCATGGGTCTCTTGAAGACGTTTAAGGGAAATAATGCAATATGGATTGTAGTTAACTGACTCACCAAGATTGCCCATTTTATCTATATTTAGGAAGACATATTACATGAATTACTTGCAAAGATATATGTGAAGAAATTAGTGAGACTGTTTGTTGTTCCACTATTAATTGTCTCTAATTGTGATCCAAGGTTCAAATATAAATTATAGAGATGTCTACAACTATTTTAGTACTGAATTATGTTTTAGCACAACCTATACCACCTAAACTGATAGCCAATGTGAAAGGACAATTCAGAAACATGAAGAAATGCTAAGAGAATGCTATTTTTTAATAAAAGGTGGATGGGATCAGTATCTCCCATTGGATGAGTTATCACATAAAAATATCTTCCACTCGAGTATTCAGATGGCTCCATATGAAGATCTGTATGGAAAACGATGTAGAACTCCATCTTATTGGGATGATGATGGAGAAAGAAATCTACATGGACCTGAACTTGTGCAAGAGATGGAAGAGATGGTTCAATTAATCTAGAATCATATCAAAGATTCTCATAGTCAGTAATAGAAAAATTCTAGCATAATTTCGAAGGGTCATGGATTTCGATGTTGGCAATAAATTATTCCTTAGAATATCACCATGGATGAGAGTCGGGAGGTTTTGAAAGAAAGAGAAACTTATCCAAAGGTTCATTACCCCCTATGAGATCCTTGACCGCATAAGATACACAGACTATATTCTTTTTCTTCAAATGAATATGGCTCAAGTTCCTTATGTATTTCACGTATCACTCCTGAGGAAGTACATACCATATCTCTCACATGTACTGAACTAATAGATTGTACAACTAGAAGATGATCTATATTATGAGGAGCATCCAATAATGATTCTGGACTAGAGAGATATGTTTTTACACAACAAGACCACCCACCATTCCAAAATTTTGTAGTGGAACCATATGTTTGAATATAAAACATGGGAATTGGATGAGGAGATTAATGAGAAGCACCCACACCTGTTTGTGTAAAACTAAATTTAAAGGGAAAAACTTCATAAGGGGAGAAGAATGTTACAAACCAATTTTTTATCAATTGAAATACCTTCGTATAATAATTCCTTAAAGTATAATTACATTAGGAAACACAGTGTGTACAATGATACTAAATACTATGTGACCAATTAACATAATTTTTCCACTTATGTGTTTTGAATTAAAAAAATATAACATACACGGTTGTGTACATGATGAGTTTTGGGGTCTGATCAAACAAACCTAATATTTTGGTGAATAGTAAAAAACCATTATGAATAGTTACCTATCCTTATGAATAGTAACCTACCCTTATGAATAGTAACATTAAATATTATAGTATATATATATACATAATATTTAATTGAAAGTATGATATACCCATATATTGGAGTATGTAAATAAATGATTTTAAATTGGTATTTTTTTTAATAACATATTATTTTATTTAAAAATTTAATTTAAAATATTTAGAAAATTATTTTCGAAAATTAGAGTTCATCTTTAGGAATTTATATATTGAAAATTGGTTGGGGTGAATTTTTGGGATTTTTCTGATATACATGAATTTTTGGTGAATAGTAAAATACATTAATATACCGTATACATATATTAAAATTTAAATCCAATATTCATGAAATCATGAGGGATGTAAACACAAAAATTTTGCACTCACATGTACTTATTACTTTTAATGGTCATGGAATCATCACCATTTCTTGTCTTTTGATGAAATTATAAATCAATCAATATAATATTGAGAAATCTCCTCTCCCCTCCAATATATATCCTACCCTTCACAGCCTAATTTCATCACCACTATAAAGTTTCAATCTTATATAAAATTTACCCAAAAATATTCCCTATCCCCTCCCCCACATCCAACACATTTTTGTCTCAACAAAAGTGCAATCCATAGTGCCCTAAGGAGGATTCAAGAGGTAATTCCCCTCTTTCATTTCCTTTAATTTCATTTCAATTTCATGTTCCTTTATTAATCACTACCAACCTATGCTAATAAAAATTGTACGATAAATATATTCTCTTATATATACTGAAATTTTACGACACTAATGGGAGAATATATCATCCAACCACCTTCTCCTCTTATTTATATTTTAGAAAGGAAACTGTTGACTATGAGGTGTTAATTTATCACTTCAAGAATGAAATGTTTTTATTTTCCAATAGCGCCTTTAGATCTGGTCATAAAACCATTTTCATTGTTTAACCAGACTAACTTATATGTATTATATCTTATTTAATGTTTTTAAACTAAATTATGTACATATTACTAAATTATTTAATAAAACAAGTTCGTTGTGGTCAAAAAACAGCCAGAATTAACCCTTACCATCATCATTAAATTATTTTCTAATGATTCATTCACATGGTATATAATAAAATTATTTATAATATCATTTCAAGTTATATAGAATAATTAATAACATGTAATATCAGTTCTATATGTTTATCAATGTTCTACACAAACATTCATTCATACTGCTCATGAAAATTAACAAAAAGAATGCTCCCAAACAATGAAATTAAACTCTATAACTCATCCAATGGTCCATAAAAGAAATTAATGAAACCATAATGAACCATATTCGTGTATAATATGTTAAATAATTTCTAATTAATGATTATAATGTAATTATACAGGACAATAAAGTGAAAAAAAGCATTCAGATACAAGGTAAGGGATAACTCACGAACCCAGCTCTCTTTCTTTGGGTTTTCCCTCTTCAACCCTTTTTCAGTATTGATGTGCCTGGGAAATATTTTATTCGTCTCTATCATGCATTTTATAGGACATAAAAGTTCTCTAATTTATTCTATTAAATACCCAATTTTTTCCAACAAAACTCTTCTTTCAAATATTCACACCCTTTTTACTCCTCGATGATTATTTCACTCTTCACTCAAGGTTAATAGTTCTATGTCAAGGATGGTGGCCCCTATTTAATTTTGGAAAAATGTTTATTAATTTATTATTTATTATTTTAAATCCATTTATTTCTAGGGGTAATTTTCTTTAATGTTCAATTTTTACAGATTTTAAATATGGGATGTTTGATAATTTAAATGTTATGATGTGACAGGTGCACCAGAAATTATATATCGCTCCAATGCATTAGGTAATTTGACGAATCTAATTATTTAAATTGAAATGAAATCTGAAAACGATACTATATTTGTTCACAACTATGTGTGTTAGGTGACCACTAAGAAATTATGTTTTATTTTTATGCATTGACACATTTCAAGTATTTTATTAAGGCTTACTCTCATGTCCATGATAAGTTACCTATGTTATGATTGTGCTAACCCTTTGTTATATTTTTCATATTTATCTTATAAATGGGATTTTAGATCACCCGTTTTTGATGTATATCCTCAGGTGATTATTTGAACTAAGGATTTTGGAAGGGACAATAAGAATCAAGAGAATAATGAATTAAATAAATGATTATGTTTGATATTGTAAATGTTATTGTATGGTTATAAATTTCCGAAGACACTAAACCTATGGATCCTTATGGTTTATTAATATTATATTATTTATCTTCATAATTATGTAATCATAATGTATGAAAGTGTTTGTTTCTTTATGAACCCTTATTATATTTCATCATAAAAATTTTATAAAGATTAATTCTATATATGGTTTTTTCAATATCATTATCATATGTGGATAATTTTGTGGCAGTTATCAATGAATAATTTATATATATGATGTTTTTGTTATAGTGAAATGAATATCCTTTTTGGTAAGAAATATTTTTGTTTGAGGTTTATATTTATTTTCTCAATTTTATATAAAATATATACTTAAAATATTACTGTTTTGTAAGTGAAAAATATTGGTTATTGTTATTTTAATTCTTGATGACTAAATTCATATGGGTTTTATTGTTATTAAAGATAAAATTTATAGAATATATTTATTTCATTATATCATGGGGTACTGTATATGGAAATTATAATTATTATTATAGATAATATTAAATAATTTTGAAAGTTAGTATTTTTTATATATGAAAAATAGAGTTATATATACAACTATGTGTTAAAATATTATCAAAATATAAAATAAAAGAAATTTTATTTTATTTTATTATGTTATTTATTGGTTATTAATGGTATTTTAGGATGATTTATTGTGTCATATGAAAACTTTATGATTGATTTATAGATAGTTCATCTAGTAGATATGTGTTCTTATTCTAATGTAAATCATGTCAAATGGTAAAATTAGTTATTTATTTTTAGGATTATAGTTTATTAGTTTAATAAATAATGGGATTGAAATGTTATTTAGTGGCATGATGATCATGGTTGATAAGGTAGTTTTAGGAAACAAATTCCTATGAAAGCATTTCATTATATAGGTATGGATAATTAATTGATTTAATGTGACTTGCTATCAATGTTATTAATATTATTGAGTTGCATTTATTATTTTATAATGTCATGAATGTTTGATTTTTTTGGGAATGGTTAGATATATTTTTGTTTATAAAAAAATGAGGTTTTTTTTCAATTGAATATAAAATAAAATTTTCAATAAATGATAATATTATTTGTGGATATAACATATGATATTGGTTTTATTAATTTTTCAGTTTATTTAATTTCTTATTATGAAATAGTAGATAAAAAATTATATGATACAATTTTATATAGTGGTTTTGATGGATTAAGTATTTTAAAATTTCTTTGGTTATATTCTAAACCCATGTGTACTATTTTAATTGTTATAGTAATTTTACATGGAATAATCAATATAAATTTCCACTAATTTTATTTTAAATTGATTAAATATCATTTGTCAATATGGAAGGAAGAAGATCTCACAAAACTATTTCATCAATTATAGTTTTTTTAATAATCTCCATTACTGATAAATTTATTTCAAATGATTTTGGAGGCTTTTTTGTTTATTTAGATATATTGTGATAGACTACTTGATTTATCTAACTCACATTCAATTACCGAACGTTTTTGTGTTCATGGTAAATTTTTGTTTTATTGAATGATTGCATCTCATTCATCTCACCGAAAATGGAAAATTCCATTGTGGGCATAACAATTAATTTATTCTAGTTAGGGTAATCTAGATGAAATATGAGTGATAAGTCAATAATGTAAAAGAATACCATAATATTTTGATTTCAGTTATCATGTATTTTCTTTGGTCTCATATATAT
This sequence comes from Viscum album, assembly GCA_963277665.1. NCBI lineage: Eukaryota > Viridiplantae > Streptophyta > Magnoliopsida > Santalales > Viscaceae > Viscum > Viscum album. The sequence goes on from OY728146.1 coordinate 1,275,253,493, forward strand.
AAGAATAAAAATTGACCTTATTCACTCTCAATAAGGGGTATAGAATGTGGAAAGCCATAAAATAAAAATAATATGTCATTATTATGAAATAATTATTTTATATAATATTTTTAATCATCAAGACATATATTTATATTTTTAAAATTTATAATCATTGTAAATTTAATAATATTCTTTTATATTATCTCATAATATAAGTATTAATTAATGATAATTCATATATCCTTTTCATTGTTTATTAATTTGTTCAATGAAAAGAATAATTTATTTATTAAAAATGTTTTAAATAGATATATAAATTAAATTAATATATATATATATATTTATTGTTTTTTCAATGCTTGAATTAAGGATATTCTTATTCATTTAAATAATAATAATTTTGACTTTCAATACACTATTTTTTCTAAATATTTGATTTTATTAATTTAAATAAATTTTAATCATTTTTGAAAATTAAATTCAATAACTGTTATTCATATGATGATTCTTCATGAAATAATTATCATATGTTATTTTTAAAACAAATCTAAAATTTTCTAATTCTGGATGAATAAAAAAATAAATTTAATACAAATGCCATAAATTTTATGAATTCCTCAATATATATGCCAAAATTAAAATTTTATATTATCATTGACTTGTAAAAAATGTATTTATGGAATATAATAATGAATTTAATAATAATATGTTGATATAGAAAACATTTTTTAGAATTTGGTATCTTATGTGCTATTTTTTAATAATAAAAAAATATAAATATCTTTAATTTAATTATGAATTCTTAGTGAAGAATATTATTTTGGGATTATTTATATTTTTTTAAATCATAAAATGTTATTTTTATAGGAAAAATAATAAACAAGATTTTATTGTTAATTCTTTTTTTTATGATTTAATATGAATTCGTTAGAAAAATGTTTTTTTGTGATAAGCGTACATTTTTAAAATATATATTTTATAACATCTAGAATTTATCTGTATTATAATGGTTTTCAAAATTTTAAACATCATATAAAAAATAGGTAATAAGTTATATATATTTTTAGTCCTAAAATTATTTTACCATAGTAAAAAAATTTCATGGCGTTAATGGTTAAAATTAGTATAATGGTAAAATTCATTGATGGGTTACAAAATATCATAAAAACCAATATAAAAACAAATAGATAGATGTTTTTTCAATATATAACCTTTTTTAATATTTTTATGTTTTTTTTCATGTTCCCTGAGAATAACATCCATATTTATGTTGTGAAATTGATATAAAAAATGGTATCACTCTCTTCTATAAAAGGACATATTCAACACCCCGCTAATCCAGACACAGTGTGAATCTTATCTTAACTAATTGATATAAAAAATCATTTCCCATTTTTTTTACATTATATATTTTCTGTTATCCAAATAATACGTATATCAAAATTCATAAGGTGTGGCATAAAGGACGTAACCCATGGAAGGTAATTTTTTTAAATGAGTTCATCAGGAATCGTTCCTTCTAATCCACTTCCAAATCTATAAAAGAAAAAATATTTCAATGAATTCAATTTCATTCTTATATAAAAATGTTACTATGATGACGTAATAAACATTATCTATAAATGTTATTATGATGACTTGCATAGATGGTCATAGTCATGTTCTCTACCACTCTCCATCAGAACATGATGGTTAGATTTTTCTTCCATATCCATATTTTCACCTATATTCTCTTATATGGAAACCCACTAATGAGTTACTTTGTGTAATCATTACGTTTCATACATTAGTTTTTAAAATTATGTTTTAGTATTCCTTTTTACAATGTGGGTTTCTATGAATAGTAAAAGATGTATAAACTCGATGAATTTTGATGGGGAAATTCATTATATGGGGGATAAAATGTAACAATCCAAAATTTTATAAGATACGTTATTTTTAATTTCTTTCATATCTTGTTTTGTAAGCTGCACTAAAATTATCTTGTGCTATACGCAACAACGTATTAGCTTGCAGTATACACAACACAAATCTTGGATCTTGATACACACAATTTCCTGTTTGTTTGATAGTAATTATTCTACGCAACATTGACTGTATATATATATATATATATTCAATGTATAAATGAAATATGGTTGGAATTTATTATACGCAACAATAAAGGAGTCTTTCACTACACGCAATCCTGACTTGGCTTGCATTACATGGAATCACATCCTTCCTCGATAGCGTGTGTGGTACGCAATACTGTGTTTCACTAAACAACGATATATGGTTATAATATTATTATAAACTAGCTATTTTGAATAGTAGTAAATACAATTTTAATTTTATGACATTATAATTCATCATACACATTTTATAGAACATGGTATGAGAACAAAATAATTTTTTCGGGTAAAATAAGTATTTTTCATAAAAATAAAGTTTTGCCGCCTTTTGATGGCGCACCCATTTTAAATATAATTTTTTAAAAGTTTATAAGTTAAATTTTACAAAATAAACTTTTTATTTTGAATCAGGATATAAAAATTTTCGTTTGATAATGTTTTTATATTTTTCTGATAACTTTCATATTTTAATGAATAGTAAAAACACGGTATATTTTAATTAAAACAACTTCTTTCATCTTAATAATTTATATGGTTAAATTATAATATTGAATGATTTTAAATTATAATTTGAATATATTTTTACTATTTAATATAATTTATGTCATTATAATTGATTTTACATTGAATTTATAGGTAAAATAATTTTAATCTTTTGCAATGTTTTATCTTTTAAAACCCTTTTTCATTACAACGAGATTAATATTAAATTAATTACTGCAACTTTTGTGTTTTGAATTTTGAAAAATTAATTCCATATATTAATTATGTGGTTCCAAATTATGTTAATAGGTTACTTTTTTTTTGATATTATCAATAGTAACTACTTTAATTTTTATTTACTATAGTTAAAGGTAAATCTGGTAATTATGGGTAAAAATAAGATTATTAAATTACCCTAACACTTTCCAAAATCTTATTGGATGAATACAAGTCGAGCCATATCACATAAGGGTCATACTATATTCATTTCATGGACTTTTGGCCATGAAATAATATAATTATTATTAAAACCAAAGAAAGTGACAACACGTCACTCTCTTAAATCTTATAAGTTTAATAATTTTAATTTAGTGATAAACATAATATAAATTCGGATATAAATATTCCATAGAAATATAATAAAATTATCTACATCATATGAATTTATTTATAATTTTTAGTGATTAAATAATTATCATTAATTATGACACAATAGTGAGGTTGAAATTATTTTATTGATTGAAATATCAAATAAATGATATTAATAGTATTAAAATAAATATTATATGAACTATTTTATGTGCTAAAATAATTTTATAGATAAATATGACATGTTATTAATCTATTAAATATTTTATTTCGAACATATCATCTGTATATATTTTATTTAAATTCAAATAAATGAATAGTGTCAAAATTGAAACTATTGTTATTTTATAAAATATACATATTATAAAATTGTTTAAAAATGAAAATAATATTTAGAAATTACAAATTAATATTTATATATTCTAAAATTTAATAAATCATACAATTATGGACAATTCACAACATATAAGTAATTATTTATAATGATTTAAAATTTGGAATAATATTACCACAAATAAAATTAAATAGATTATATAAGGATAAATCAAGTTGATAATGTTTAAATTAAATTCCCAACTTGTATAAATTTTATTGGTTGATGCAATTGCAACCCTATATCATCTAATATTAGAATTGAGTCATTTTTGGAGGGTTTTTTTAGGATTCTAAAGGTGCCCCTCTCCTCCCTTATAAAAGGGCAACTCATCCCTTTCATCTTAACACAACATTGAGCCGTCAAGATCAGCCAAACCCTGAACATTTCCCTACTAAAATTCCCTATAAATATTCTAGAGGTCCTGGTCTTCTTCAAAGACCAATCTTAGTTTCCTATGAAGAGGTTTCAAAGAGGCGTGTCGAAAAAGAGGTAATACCCCTTACCGATTCATTAAAATTTTTTTTCTTCTTCTTCTTCATTAGTTGTTTAATTATGAAATAATAATATAAGTATCACTAATATACTTATATGTTATTATATATATGATACAACCCTATTTCACCTTCAATCCATCCTATGGAAAAAAAATCACCGCGCGTGCGTACGTACGGAATACCGTCTCCACGCCGTGGTGTAATATGTTTTCCACCACCACCTTACATGGATGGGTATAATGGTGTTAATAAATAACTATATATGATAATTGTAAAGTTATAATGATTCTAAAATATTATAAAAACACTTCAATACAATTCCATGATCATGGAAATGATATCATCGTTCGTGCATACGTACGAACTACCATCTCCACGAACGCGATGAGATTAATTTTCAATTATTAACCATTCAAGTATGATTATAAAGTATATATAATAAATAATAATGAAAGATATTACATAATTATGATGATGGATTTATGAACATATATGTTTCATTTACCTAATTCCATTTAATTCAATAAGGAAATGAAAACAGTGTTCATGTGTACGTACGACCTACAGTCTCTGTAAATGGTGTATTTATTTCCCTTTACTGATATATTATGTATATTCTTATTATAAGTTATATATAAATCATGTTTTATATTCTGGAATTATCTAATCATGATCTATGTATTCATATTAATAATTACATGTCAAAACACGGATGATAAATGAAATATTTTTACCCAAAACGCTACTTTAACATGAATTTACAAAAGAACAGTTAATATAAAGTCATAAGTTAACATTATATGATATCATAAAAATGAATATTATTCTCTAATAATTCAATGACATTATATAAATCATTATACAGGAGGTTCAAGTACATACGAAGCATATCAGACCTAAGGTAAGGGATAATTATTCAAATCTCATTCTTATCCGAGAGTGCTTATTCGTAAGTATTTACTGGGGTTATGTTTATCATCCATGTACATGTTTTCAAAAAAAAATTCATAAAATTTTTAGTATTTTCCCATGTTTGTTTAAATTCATTTTCACCCTTTTATGACTTTTACCACAAGGATTGGAAGGAATCTTTATTTTGTTTACCATACGAGGTACTTTTTGTCTTTTCCGACAAAAGTATGAGGAGAGTGTTTATTTTAACTTATATAGCATGAACGGATTTTTACGGTTTCATAACACCTTATTTTAATAAAGCGTACTCTATAATATTTCATGACTATTTTCAAAAAAATCCACTTATTTTTAAATTTCATTTCATTTTGTGAAAAGAAAATGATTTTGAAGAATAAAGGATATTTTCCTTAATAATTCATTTCAAGTGTTTTATCAAAACTGTTTTCCATCTAAAATGACATTATTTAATAATTTTATGTTTCATGTATAATTTTTCTATTATATACATGGTTTTATTTTTCTTATAATGAAATTACATTCGGTTTTTTATATATATTATTTTATGATGGCATGATGTTTAAGAATCCAATTCTATTACATGGGTTATGCTATGATGTATGATCTAAAATTTTGTGGGACAAGAAATAATGATGTCATTATGAGATGGGTGGGACCTATATCTCCCTTCAATTCATTGGGTAAAGATTCATATCTCATGAGATATACATGGCTGAAACGGAAAGTAAATCTGGTTCAGGAATACAGGGCTGGAACAAGTAAACTCGAATCAGTACGGGACTTTTTCCACTAAGATGGTCTTGGAAGTAAAGCCTTGGCTACTATGGAAATCATTACATGTGCTTAATGGATTCCAAAATTACATGTTTTATTCCCTTTCCATTTTATCATGATTGAAGTTCCATTATGATATATGACTTATGTAATTCCATGTTTTATGTCATTGCTCAATAATTTGATGTTTACATATTTTTTTCATGTTTTGAAGTTCAAATTTATATGGTTTGTTTTATTTTCTCCATGATTACCGTTATTAAGCATTTTATCTCACCCTTTATATGTTTTATTTTCCCAAGGATATAAAGAAAGGTTTTAGGTAAGAAAAAAAAAGAGGATCTTTATGGGAGATGTTAAAGATCTTTCACCAAGATTAGAGGATTATGTTCCATTTTTACAAAGACACTAAACTATTATGGTCCTTGTGTGTATGTTTTTTTGGGTTAAGTATTCTTCAAATGTAATGTAATGTCCATGTACGTCAAGCTTTGGGTCTCTACAAATACATCATCTTGGTTTAAATAAATATTAAATGATCAATTAATGGAAAAAATATTTTTCATGTTCATAAACCTTTTGATAATCTAAATGAATTTCATGGCATCATTCTACCAACATATTCACATCAAACATCATATTCATGGTATAAATGTTCTCTAGAGATAGTGCATGGTCCTTGTTTGTAGATAACTGTAAAAACGTCCCACGAGCACCAAATACAATACAAATATCATTAGAAATGAATATACGAAATTGTATTTTATAGGAATGTTACATGGATATCCATAAACATATACAATTTTTGTACCTCAAGGTAGATTCCTTGTACAATTACTTAAGGTTCTGGGTGTTTCCTTTGAAAATGACTTCAATATTTGTGTTCGATAAAATATTGTATGTACCCTGCTATATAGTTTTAATATTTAACTGCACAAAATATCTATAAATAGTAAAAACTCAGAATATATGTCTTGTGATCCTCTTTGATGCGATAAATTTGGTAATATCATTTATATACAATAAATCATTTATTCGCATAGATGAAATATCCATAATTTTTCCTTAATTATTTACATATAAACACCTAAAATACATTAAAATATAAGGGGGATATCTATGGTCATCAATTCATATCCCCTAGTGACCACAAATCAGAACTCTAGTTTCTCGACCATAAATAGGTCACATTATTCTCCACTATTCCAGTTTGGATCCCTAAATACTTGACACTCTACCTAAAATATCTCATGATCCATTCATGAATCACTAATTCCATGTTTGTTCACAAATCCTTCTAAAAATTTTGGTTTTTATAACACTCAATCCTAGACTTTAAATGTCTAATAACTATCCTTGTGGGCCAATGAAAAAAATGTAATGAATGGGGTTGGGAAGGGAGAAAGAATAAGGAAAAATCATACTTTCTTGGTGTGATATTTTATAACTAATAAAAATATAATTATATGGTTGAAATCAATTTTCCGGATGATAAACTAAACAGTTCAAGAATACTATTTAATAATAATCTCATGCGAAGAATGAAAATATCAAAAAATAAGGAATTATAAAGACCATGATTATAAATGGAATCAATGACTATTGAAACATGTAAAAACTACCTACAATAAGAAAAAAATTTATCATTGGTAGAGAACATATTCACTAGTGATGAAGGTGAATATCCAAATTTTTTAATTGTATGTCTCAATGATTTCCTAAATTGTTTTACACAATTCCATTTTATCAAGTTGCGAACATCATAAAAATCCCTTCATATGAATATCTAATAATCTAGGGTTATAAATCTAAAAATTCATATTTTACATAGGATCATGTATATATATAATGATTTTATGAATTTATTCTATTTTTTAAATGAATTGAATAAATTATCTTCATCACTAAAGGAACCCAGTAATGGTCACCTTCACCCAAACACCTTGTACCATCTATCATTTTGTCATTACTTGGGTAAACCCCTGTTATGGATATCAAAGGGTGATATTATTTATCATATTAGGTACCGATCAAAGTAATGAAAATTTAAACAAATAATATGCACGTCTGTGATTAAATATACACTAATATTCTTAATATTTTATTTGTAGTGTCTCAAATAAACAAAATAAATTTTGGAATCTAATGTAAAATCCAATAATATTTTTTAAAATATTATAATCCTCTTAACAATGAAAATTGTATCATTAAATTATCTCCAACATCAAGTATTTTGTCCTTGAAAAGCACAATAGAGACAAAATAAAAGGGGTAATAATCATGTATATATCTGGAACACTCCTAGGTTAAATTATACACTCTCCTATATGTCCAAATAACATAAACCAATGGTATGGACTACCCATGTGTGATCCTATCCTACTGGTCCTTGATCACAACCAATTAATTTTAGATGATCGATTTAACCTCGATGTCTAGATATTTTGAGGAAGTAATATGTGATGGATCTTTCACATTTCTCTTCAAGTACGACACATGGTAAACATATTGAACTCGGTCCAATAGTGGGTGAAATTAATTGAGGTAATAAACCAAATCGACCCACTACAAGATCTCTAATGGTCTAATAAACCACATGTACAACATTCTAATAAGACCAAATATATATTATCATCATTATGGGGAAACTCTCTAGAAAACATATTCTCCTGTTTTGAAATAAGATTGGTTATGATGTCGAATCCTGAAGCATTTATTTAAACCCTAACACATATTCATCACCTAATGGATGACCTAATCATTCTCCATCATTTCCTGCACCATCTATAGACCACCAAGAGATGTCTTGTCAAACTAAGTCATGTATAATGGTTACCTATAGGGTATCCCGTGCATGGAATAAAAAATATCCCACTTATAATAGAGAGATATTTATTTTTATTAGTGATTTATAATAATTGAATGTAACACTACCATCTCCTTTTTTGATTAACACATAGTCACTCAGAATATCCTATAAAACCTGGATGGTATTCTTGGGTTTTCTAACTAACAATGGATTATTATATTTATCATATATAATTGGGACTTATAGGAATCCATCAAAACCATACACAATAACAAAATAAACACATATTAACAGTCTGATATGATCATCATGGGTACCTCATGAAGCAATATGATCTTTAGAATGTGAAACTTTCCAAATCCCCAAGACAATGTCTACACTATGATGGAATAGAAGTGTGTTCACATAGTGACATGGTTTAAAATCACCAATATGGAATCATAAACAATCACTATTTTAATAATACCTATAAAAATACATTTAAATTCTATAACACATACATTTTAGGATGATAAGAGATTGATTCAAACATTCCAGACCTGTATTTAATCCTTTACCATCTAATATGTGAGACACAAAGAGACAAAATAAGTAATTCCACACAAAATTCTAGACTACAAAAACAGTCACTAATGTTTCATTCATATATTCCACATTCCAAAACATACAACAATAAGGTAATTATTAATACCCAAAAACACCTCCAAACTAAAAATAACCAACCACAATCTTACCCTCAAAATGGTTGATGTGATCCCCACATTTAGAACACCCATATGTTGTATCTCTTGGGAATATCTACTAATATAAAACGTTACACTGAAAATTTACCATCTATGTATCTCACTCATTTTAAGGAATCATTAGGTTAACTATCATATATTGAATATAATTTTAGAATCTCTCATATATAAGGTTATAATGCAATGAAATCATTTCTCTAATGCTCTCCGACAAAGTGATACTAGGATTTCCTACTAACTAAATATTATATCATATTTGTCTTTCATATAGAGTATGATATCTAAAAATATTATTCTTAATTGATGTCCAACCAATTAATCTATCACAGTTAATGATTTTAATGTTTGAATATATACATTTTCCTATGGTGGATTGTGTAAACATTGAAATTATCACCTCGAAAAAAATGTCACAACATATTCAAGGAAAAGTATTCCACTAACAACTCCAAATCACTAGTTGCATTTTTTTTCTTTTGGGGCCCCATGTGAAAAGAATCAAAATAAATAATTCTCTTTAATATCATCAATACATATCTTATCCCATATCTATATGAATTAAAAAACACCTCATACAGAATTCCGTCCATTTTTAGTTTTAGTATATAAGAACTAGTTAACCACCACCTGAAATCCATGATGGTTCTATAACACAGCTCATCCAATAAAAATATAATCCCTTTATGCATCAAGAAAATCAATATGGATGATATCCTAGAAATTTATACCATAAAACTATGTTAGTACCCCCAAAAATTTGACAAAACACAACTCACTTGACATGATTGTGTGTTGTTCCGAAGAGATAAGTACACCAATCAAAATGAGATCCACAACTAAATGGAATTAAATCCTCTACATGAGGTACATGTTCTTTATTGATGTTGAATTCTTGAATTGAAAAAAAATTAAATACTAAAAATATAATTTATCATTTTCAAGAAAACTGGATCAATACATAAAGACCCACTAGGTATTATATATCCATTATCCCAAACGTATTCAAAAATCAGCCTCAACACATAAGGGTCAACATGTGCAATCTGATATAATTTAGATGATATCAGTGTAGTGTAAGGGTAAAAAGATATGATTATGTAATTATTTTTACTTGGTATTTTCCATGATACATTATAAGATGATAGTTCCGTATTATCATGTACTTCTGCAAGATGGATAATTATGAATAATCCCATTGTAGTGTGGGATATATTGGCTAACTTATAGAGGATTTGTTATAGATTACTTATCATGAACCTCACATTCTATGATATAATATTATTTTTAGAATTGATGTAGAATCTCATACAATTTATAAGATGAAATTTATTTATCCTGTGTTGAATGACTATTTCAGATCAGGCCATTGAAAACCATTCCATACAAGAGATGAATTGATAGGGATTCATTACACTGACCAAGAGGTCCCATGTGAAAATATATTCCTCGAACACCAAATTTCACAACTGAGATAAGTAAAATGTACAATAATCTCTCTATATAAGAACTATAATATTTATATACTAGGCTTAACAATCAACTACAATATACACATCTTATAGAAGGGATACATATATGGGGAAATGAATCATTATTACATTTAAATGTACTTGATAAAAAGTTTACAGCATACATATCATACATCAAATCATCTCCAGACCATCCTATTCACATACCTTCATATCCTACTATTATAAATTACCTCAACCACTAGAACTCTATTAATAGAGAATTACATTGCAAGTTGGTGGTTATGTATCACATAGCCTCATCCTCCACCAAATTCTCCACCATTTGGAGATCCAAATACTCCCCTATCAGAAACTTCTCTCTACAGTATACTGATTCAATTACTATGAGATCCCTGATCACATGATGTATTCTTTCATGGAGATTCATAAATAGGCATCCCACCATATATATAATATTTTTTCCTTTAATCATGAGCCAAGTGACCTTTACCCTCACAAGAATTCCATAATCCCTCATTAGTATAACATTATTTTCTAGGAAAACCCTACGTGGGTGTTCCATATTCTATAGTCTAGGCTTGATTATTGTGTATAAACCATGATCATGATGACCTAAATGTTCCTGTATCTATAGATTAATCTCCCACATGATTACCACTTCTGGATCTTGGAGCTTGATGTCCCTTTAAATGAAAGATCTCTATAACCAAATCAATATCCAATACCATACTATAATTGGTAATTCATAAATATTGCATTCTATAAATAATATCTCTATTAATTCCCTTCCCAAACATCTATACCATGAGGAATATATACGGAACCATATCAAGAGAGTATTTTTTTAGTTTAGTGAATATAATGGTGTACTAGGAAACTAATATATCTCCATTTTGTTTCTAATGATTATCCAATATCCATTTAGAGCCCAAGAATGAATTTCAATACTCATCATAGAATAACTAATTGATTTCTAACCATAAGTGCATCATCTCATCATACGTCTATGGGACCAAGCCCCACCAGCCCCCTTCATCACCATGAAGAAGACATATTTTTGGTATAACCATATGATTATCTTGGGTCATTATCAGAAGAAAACCTTAGACCAATGAATTGAGGTAATACTTCATAAATAAGGGTCTAGATCACTGTGGAACATAAGGGGAATATATCCCTAGAACTCATGTGAAATTATAGGTATGTCTGAATAATAATAATAAACTAAGAGTGTTATTGGATTCCCAATAAAAATTACTTCATACCCATCAACCCCTATAGAAAACACCTGCTGAATTGGTCACTAAACCAACACCTCATTCATTAAGTGATCATCACTATGATCTAGTATCAGTTTATTAGCAATAAGTCATCATAGAGGCTTCTTGAATATAAATAAGATGTTTCATATTTAGGTAAAAATATATGTGGAGAATAATTAAGAATGATATGAATATTAGAAAACCATTTCTATATGATTCATGTAACATAGGTTTCACTCAAATCGTTTCCTCAATATATATATTATATCTGTAGATAGTCGTTGTCCATGTATGTGGAGATGTTTAATTCTGAACCATCACTATATTACCTATCATTCGGGATGAACATGATACAATTTTCCATCATTTCGATATGGTCCTAAACCAATACACATTAGAAGTTCCACTCTAAATATTTTCATGAGGAACAACAAATTTGTTTACTACTCTATTATAACACAACCCAACAAGACCCCTCCAAGGATGGTAGTAATTTGAGGGAAACACCTGCTGACTTCCAATAATAGGCTAAACGATAATGTACATCAACGATAATGAGTTAAACTTAATTGGGGGCCTTAGCCTAAACTAAAACTACACAGTCCCACACCGATATTTGGTCCATAATTTAGAGATATAACAAAAATATATAATATCAATTGTGTAAAACAAGCATGGAATAACCACATGGAAATACATCAAAGTGACCCAATGTTGTGTAAAATACATAATAGGGATAATAAATTACTGTCAATAAAAATAGTAAAAAACTGACCAAAAAATAAAAATGTTGAAAGACTGTAGACTACCCAACTCATAGTATTTGATGTTAACCACCAATCATGGCCACTAACACCAAGTGAAACTTTTCTATTTTGAAACCTTGTTGACCAATATAACCACAAATCTTCCTACCATCTACAAAGAAAAAAAAATGTGTGTAAAAATACCATGTAAGAGTGAGTATATACATTCCTAGTTGGAAACCAAAAAACATAAAGGAGAAATAAAAAATATAGTAATCATATAATCATATAATTTAAGAGTGTAAAGAATCATTAGATCACATATTCTCCTAAGAAACACAAGAAATGGGAGAAAATAGATCATCATCTCAACAACCATCAATGAATGGTGAGTCATATTAATACTCAAAATGTCCCATATAATATCTCATTATTTTACATAACCTCTCAAAAATATAAAGGACCCACACCATTCCACTGTATTGAAATTTTTTTGGGGAAATACTATAATGGGGGATGTGGTCACCTCCTAATCTCAATAAGGGGAGAACCACATGGTAGATAGAGAACCTACTCACTATTTAATTATGGGGGAGTTCCATATATGAATTTATAAATTATATAGGGTTACACCACATTGAGATTTATTGGGGACTACAGAACCTAGCAATGCTCTAATGACCACACATAACAACTACCAAAAACTAATAATTTCTAAGAGAATCATCTCACTAAAATCACATATTTCATATTATTAGTATAGAATAGATTCTAAATTCATAATCTAAATGAAAATCACATTATAGGATACTCATAGGACAAAATATGGGTCTCAGTAAAAGAGATAAAAAAGGTTTATGTTTCGTTAAAAATTATATTGTCCTTACATCAGGTCACATGAAGTGTGACCTCTCCCAAAAACATGGTCATGTAATCCCTTATTCATGGTATTTTTTGCCCTGATAATAAATTAAGTGTGTATATAGGGTCACATGGTGTGTATTTTTACCCCGTATAATGGTTTTCTACCCACATTAAATTTATCTATTGTCCATATACCAATACACATCATATACCTCATCAATCATTTGATGTGTACATACATGGGGTCCTAGGCATGTGACTTCAACACATGAATTGGTTGTCCATGTACGATCACATATAATTTTTTTCAGCCATAAAAAATGTGATATATAATTAAAAAATTATTCAAGCCACCATATGATCTCAAAATAAATAGAATGTGTTCCTTTGGGATACAAAACATGTTGTTAGATTTTTCATTAAGACTGATAATAATTCATCATGGCGATGTCAGGTCCCTGACATCCATCAGTATTACACCTATTTGACTCCAAACCCCATAGAAATACAAATATATTGTTTCTAATTATTTATTCAATTCCTCCAATAGTTGAAAATCAGAATTTTGATTACATGAATAGTACATTGACGTACCGTATGCCACTTTTCAACACTCACACCTTCAAAACCATCGTCTACATCCCATAGTATTCCTTGTTACAACCAAGAAACAATATTTCCAACGTTTTTCACCAGACATACATGAATTCAGTGGATTTAACTCGTTTATGTCCATCCTGTAAATGATTAATTTCAAACCACATGGTCCATCAATGATTAAAACATAAAGAAGTTTTGGGAAATGAAAAAAGAAAAAATTGAAAAAAAAATATTACTGTGACACCACCTAGTTATTTCATTATATAAGATACAAGGATAGAATAAAATCATACAAGGTTATAAAATAGGTTCAACAATGATATAAAAATTTGATATCATACATAGAATAAAAATTAAAAAACATAAAGACATTTCAATCCAGTCACATTAATTGAATCAAATAGAGCATAAAATAACAATATAACTAACATGCCTAAATAATTGATAGATCATTAGTGAAGAATAGTTATACTCTTGAAGAATGTGATGATCCCACTGCATTATCCATCTATCTTAAGATTATTTCTGATCATTTCTCCTTGATCCACATTCATTGGTAGCCAACAATAAAGAATCTCTTCCTTTTTTCTATAATCTGAAATTTCTATGTAGATAAGCCAATATAATTGATATATGGAATATATATATTGTGAGTTTCAGTAATTAGGTGATTAATGTTAATTATATATTTTAATTAACTCACCCACCAATGGTCACCTTCAACCAAATTCACAATGATAAAAAGAAATATGTCTCACATAGGGTAAGCCTCATGTCCCAGAAGCAGTGATGGTATCACATTTTTAATCCAAGGTCCTAATGAACGAGAAAAACATTTATACAAAAAATATTTGTATGTTATTTAATATATTATAAAAATTTAATATATTAATTCATGGGAACTGCCATATAAAAATATAGTTCTGAATCCTAGGAATAATCTAGTGATACATAGAAATGTTCAATGGGACAATCAATTGAAACAGTATTCATTTTAATATTTATATGTTAAAGTTCCAATGAAAATTTTCGATAGTCCATTTAGAAAATTTTAATATAGTATTTTGTATATACGAGAATCAAATATATTGATAAAACATAAATTTTTATGATAAGGATATCACCCTATGAATACTGTGATGTGATTCAAGATGAATTTGATAGTCATCCTCCAAGTACTATGGCTATGTCACCAATATAGATTATAAACATATATTTTCCAATATAGAATATTCCTTATTGAAATAATATTAAGAAACAAAAAGATAATATTCTTAATGTTTTTGTATGACTAGTGGTTCACAAATCCTCTTCATCATGAAGAATGGTTGGTAAATATAACCATGGAATAATTATCTTGAGAACAATAATATCATGATAAATAAAATGAATTATCATCTATGGAATGAGAACAAGTTAAATCATCTACATATAGATCATTACATCATTATGGTGGATCGTATATCAAGTTCATTCCATGAAATATCAAGGAATGATGATATCACTTGGAATGATTGTTGTTGAAGTAATATGGTCTTTTATTTCATAGTGATTCGTTTTGAACTCACGATTTCTCTAATTATATTCATATAATTAATAAATAATATAATTAGGAATTATCATGGAAATTTATTGGAAGAGTTTATAGGCGATATTCATGTCTACTCAAAAATTCATGGTTACCTCTAAGAGCATTTGAAAGTTGTTTTATATCATTGAGAACAGAAAATATATATGAAATTTCAACATAATATACTTTTATATGAATATTTTTTCATTACTAGGGAATATTTTCACTCTAAAAGTTATATCTATAGATCCATATATAATGGAGGGTATTTCATGATATCACAAAAAGTAATTTTTTCAGGAGATGATGCTAATCACTGTCCCTATTCTCACATTACCCATAACTGGGGATGTATTTATATGTAAATTAATAAATAAAAAAGGGAATGGGTTATTTACTCTTACATGATTATACAATGATAGACTATGATGAATATAAATTAATTATCCAATTAATGAAATACCGAATTCAAGATCTATTATCATCTATAGTGATCTTCATGTTGATAATTTGGAGGCATTATATCTGTGTGGAGAATTATATGATATATTTGGATAGTATAATAATAAGATAAATATTTACGCCAATATAGTTCACTATGAACAATCAAAGGAAATTTTTGATAATTATAGATTCTATTATCATTTTGTGAGGGAAAACAATGTTATAGATTCTCTAAGTAAATTTCATCCCGAAACCATATCCTTGATGAGGATTTAAAGATATCCAATCATTGTAGTCATAAAAATGACTTATATGGGAATAAAAAGAGGATAATCATTTTATATTTATTCATTTACAATTTATTCATCCATTATTAATAGTTTCATAGAGAGCCGAATTGGTAATGAGACTTTAAGGAAAAAGTAAAAAATATTATAGAGATAAAATCAACAACAGATATAGATATAGTTTTTGGATCCCGTAAGTGGTTCCCATAAAAAAGGAAGATGTAACTATAAGATATTTTTAATAGTTTATCCTTCCCTATTTATCTTCGAAACAAATATGTATAAGGATTTGAAATAAGACATATAATTTGATAATATTAAATACCAGATTGTAGAAATTGTATCTTGATGATTCTAATGCCAACTAGTCAAGGATAAGTTATAAAAGTCTAACGGAATGATTAAAGAATTTAGAATACTATAATGGGAATGGGAAACAATTACCATTAAATTCATTATAGTAATCCAAATGATTTGTTTTCGAAATAACGCCATTTGTGTGGTAGTTGATATCCTTAAAAAGTCAATGTATTACATTAATTCTCAAAATATTTATCCCTTGAATAACTCCCCATGATATAAATAATGGATTTGTTAAGAATGTATTGAGTACCACCCTCCATAATACATAATTGAGATATATGGTTTACCAAATGGATTTGGATAATCCTTCAATAATAATTTTATTTATAGCAATGTTTTAATAATAATTATCACTCATAGACTGATTTATAGTCATATTGAACAATTAAAACCTTAAATTATATACTAATATCACATTAAATATATTTAAAAGGATGTTTGGATCATAACATTATACTATGTGGTTATCAAATAAAAAAAGAATCCAATTTCGAATTCAAATTAAATCATATGGTACTCTATATAAGAATCGGGTTCATACACCAAAATGAGGGGTTGATAATGTACTTTGGAATATTCTAGGACCCAATCATATCGAGGAGATGAAAAATAAAATTTAAACCACTAATAATCGTAACAATATCATCATTAATTTGAAAAAAACTATATGGAATATCAATGATAGAACCTATAACATGAGGATTGAAAAATGTCTTCATTTAAATAATGACATGGTAGAAATTTATCACTAATTGGATAAATAGAAAAAAATTCCTAAATACATCATACTTTTTTTATCAGTGATTTAATATGAGCTATGGACTATCGACTCACAATCCCACCATACCTACCGCCTGTAAATTATTTTTTTTATATATCCCTCTTAAGTAACCATGTATTGTAACACTCATAGAGCATAGAGATAATTTTTGATAAAAAATTAAAAGACACTTGGTTAAATTGTTGTTCCAGAACCAGAAGTTTGAAGAAGAAATATGGTGATCATAAATGGAAATTAAATAGACGTACCCTCATGTTTTTTAATTTATCAGATGAAATTTTGAGAATAATTATATTCATGGGGAAGAATGTATCCACCCAAACATTGATAATTGGAATTCCATTCTTAATGAATAATTAACTTATTATAGATAGTAGTTATACAATACAAATTCTCTATTTGTGTTATTTTAGGCTGATATGTAACACCCCAAGCTTCTACGGTACGTTTCCCTTCGAATAATGCGATAGCGTGTGTTGTACGCAACCTCGAGTTCTAACACACACCACAACTAATTAAACTAGCCGTTGTGAATAGTAATACCTACTTTTTGAAATCATATATATTCTATATTTCAAAATGGACTTCATTTTTGGATTCGGAATATCAAAATTAGCCTAGGGTGAAATTTTGGTACATTTCGGATAACTTTCATATTTTGATGAATAGTGAAAATTTCTAAATTTTAATTAAAAACAACTTTTTTAATCAAAATAATTAATAGTGATAAATTATGAATTTGAGTGGTTATAAAGTATATTTAGAATATATTTTTACCATTCAATTTAATGTTTATCATTGGACATAATTTTACAATTAAACCGAACATAAACAAGTGTCAATCTTTTGATAGTTATTATCTCTTAAAAACACGCTTTTTGTTTTGACAGCGGGAATTAATTTTAAATTAATTTCTGCCACTTCTGTGTTTTGAATTTAGGAAAATGGATTCCATATTTGGAATCAGGATGTTCAAATTGTGTAAATAGGTAACTTTTTTTTTTACAAATTTTGAATAATTACTGCGGTAAATATTTTATTTACCATGGTTAAAGGGTAAATCCGGTAAATAAGGGTTTAAAAAAATAATATTATAATAATACTAAATTACCCTAAAACGTGTCTTAACCCTATTGGTTGATACATGGTCGACCATGGGCATCTTTGGGTCTATTTTGGGACCCCATGGATCCACTTGTAAGTGATAATGACACTTTATTTTAATTAAGTCAAAATGAATACAAAAATGACACAAGCATATATCTTTTAGAACAACAATTTTTACATAGGGTTATACATGTTGTATTTTCGATTATAAATATTCATTAGAAAGATAAAAAGATTTCCTACATAATGATATTTTATTTATAATTTTTAGACATTAAATAAGTTATTTTATTTATGACACAATGATGATGCAGTAATTAATATAATAGTGAAAAATTAAAATAATTGATATTATAAATACCCAAATAAATATAATATGAAACTTTTAATGAATTAAACTAATTTTCTAGGCTAATATGATATATTAGGATTGATTTAATGGACTTTGTTCGAAGTAATCAATCTGTTATGAGTTTCACAAAAATCAACTATTGAATAGTGTCAAAATTGACATAAAAGAGTTCTTAAAACAAATATTATATTATTAATTGATATTAAATTCCTAAAAATCTAAGGTTCGGCCAAGAGACTAATATTATGATAGTTTAATCATTAATGGACCACTTGGGGGTCTCTTGGATGTATATAGTACGTTTATTAACCATAATATATAAAATACAAAGAGACATTGTAAAAGTGAAACTAATTAACTTAGAGTTAATACTTAAAGATAAGGTTAATATAAGTACCCAAACCTGTCTAAATTCTATTGGATGAGTTGTTTTCGACCTATCCCCACCTCATCCTTTGAATAGTCAATTTTGGAGCCTTTAGAAACCGAATATGAATTTATTATAAATTAATATTTCTAGCTTTTCCAAAGGTGCCCCTCACCCCTCTTATAAAAGGGCACTCCTCCTTCTCATTTCTTCACACCTTCAAAGCCTTTTGGTTCGGCCAAACTCTGCCCAAATACTCTCCCAACATCCCTCAATACAACCTAGAGGCCTTAGTTTGATCAGAAAGTCAACCTAAGGAGCCCTTTTGATCAAATCAAAAGGAAGAACCCGAAGAAGAGGTAATGATTTCACCACCCTTTTCTAAGTTCATTTCTTCTTCCACTTCTTCTTCCTTTGTTCTTACCATTCTGAAATAATAACTCCAGTATCTCACATATACTGTGATGTTATTATAAATATGGTACAATCATATTCAGTATTCTATCCACCCTTTGAATAACATGTCACCATACGTGCGTACGTACGGCTTACCGTCTCCACGTCGTGGTGTAATTGTTATTCAATATAATATTATTTGGATGGGTATAATAATGATGTGTAACTCATGTAAATAATAAATATAACATGTTAATGATTCTGTATATATGATATACCATCCATTTATATATTATTTTAATATCAAAAGAATGATATTGTCGCTCGTGCGTACGTACGGACTACCGTCTCCACGAACGCGATGAGATTCATTCTCCATCGTATCCATTCAAGTATAATTATCATTTGATGATTTAAAAATGATGTTTAAGGACTGTATATCATTCTGGATATGAATAAGATACAACAACCATGGCTTATGTAACAAAACATATAAAAGAAAATGAGTAAGTTAACTCCCGAAACGACGATAATTCTAAGATATTATTAACAAATCAATGTTAAAAGATCATATATGATATCATATTAATATATATGATTCTTGTATAATTTAATAACAACTATTTCACCATTATACAGGAGGTTAACCTACCCCAACCAAGGAAAAGTACAAGGTAAGGGTTATTTCACAATCTCTTCATTATCCGAGGTTGTTTATATGTAATAATCTACTGGGATCTCTTTATCATCCACATCCATGTTTCTTAAAAATGTATTTCAAAACATTTTTACTATTTACAATAATATGGGTTAAAGTCATTTATACCTTTTTTCGACCTTTTATAAGAGGTTTATAAAGGAATCTTTCCGTCGTTTTCAAAACAAGGTCCTTTTTAACCTTTTCGACAGAATTGAGGTAAGAATGTTTTTTTAACTTATACGGCGGGTGCGGTTATTTTACGCCGTTATAAAATCTTCAAAGCTTTCCTTACAAGCTTATAAGAATATTTTCAAAGAAAATGTTTTATTTTATATGGATCTTAAATGATTTCAAAATAAAAGGAGATATTTCTTTAAAAAGAATTTTGATTTCATCTATGTCAACATCCTTTGATGGATTTTATGATTATTTGAAGTTGATTTATTATGATACAAAACTTCTATATTGTATTGAAGGTTTTGTGATATGTTTGACTGTGGATGTGCTATTTTTATACCATTCATAGTTTATTGTGAAAGTATTGACATTTCGTATACTAGTTTTAATACGAATGTTTATGTTATGTTTAAACCTTTTCATATGGGAATGCATTGGACTTAATAAGTGACGGGTGGAGCCCGCTATAGCTCCTCGATGCATCGGTAGGTCTCATGAGACAAACTAGTGTCTTGGCACAAGGCCTTGACAAAATTTTATTTGTAGTCTTGGCACGAGGCCTTGGCTATGTGGTTATGATAGTCTGGCATTATGCATTCCAACATTACGAAAGTGGTTATTTATTTTTGCATGTGATTATTCGATTAGTGGAATATCCATGTGAATAAGTAAATGGCATTATTTCATTTTATTTATGCCATACCATGTTGAAAGTTCATGTTTAAAAGGCTTTTGTTTTAGTTATACATTGCCTTAAATGTTTATTCTTATTGATGAAAGTTTCCTCTATATTGTTATCCTTACTGGGCATTTGAGCTCACCCCTTTTCTATGTTTTATTTTTCCCAGGAAGTGAAGATGTAAGTTATGAATGACCTGCAGGGATATTATGAGGGGATTGTAGTGTGGACTGTGGAAACATTATGTTGTTGTAGTAGTTTTTGATTTTATGATGTAATGTAAAACTTATGAATATATCTAGTGTTTCCAAGGCTACTAAACCAATCGGTCTTTCGAGATTTGATCTTTCTTGTGATCATGCCAATGTTATGTAATAATGCACCGACTCTAGGCAACTAGGGTCGGGGCGTTACAGTTGGTATCAGAGAAGTTTAGTACAAACCTTGGAAGCTAGATTTAGATAAACTCTGATTAGAGCACATAGACCTAAGATGAACTTTGAGGATTAGTATAGAAGAACTTCCTAGAATTTTGGTATTGTAGAGACTTTGTGAGTTTTCCGAGCAATACATCCCTGTCTGGATACGAGCAGGTAGAGGCGGCTCTGGCACAGATGTACCTAGGGGTAAAACCCGAAAACACCGCTTTGAGCTAGACTCGAACGGGAACTGGTGCACGACAACGGGCCTTGCTGCACTCTTGGTTACGACACTCCCGGGGGATATGCTTAGGATAACTCTCACTTTCTTTACAAATCATTATGAAGGGTTTATGAGTATATACTTCCTCAAAGAAAACATATTTATGATTATGGATTATATCCATAGATAGTTCAATTTATGTTAAGTGTTTTATAAGTATGGGATTATGTATTTTGATTCATAAACTGATCTAGTTTATTCCATTGTTTATAAATGGCGCCTAGTGGAAGAAATGGAAACCGTATCAATGCACGCACTCCATGTAAGGATTGCCCTCCTGCTCAAGATAATTATAGTGGGGCTGGTGATGCAACTGGTGCTGATCAGCTAATCACCGTACTGGGACAACTTACTCAGGTTATGAATAATAACCTTACCCATATGGAGCACCCTGATCCGCAGCGTGGAGGATCAATGTTAGATCGATTCATGAGACAACAACCACCAACGTTCAATGGAAGTACAAATCCCTTAGAAGCTGAGCAATGGATATTTTCCCTAGAGAAAATATTTCAGGCTTTGGGGAGTAGTGAAAGGGAAAAAGTTACCATGGCAGTTTACCGCCTCACTGGAGATGCTGATCAATGGTGGTCATTGATTCGAAACATGAAGGAAGATGATGAAGTATCAAACATGGAATGGAGGGAGTTCAAAGATCTGTTTTTAGAAAAATACTTTCCTCGCGACCATCGAGCAGATATGGAAAGGCAATTTCTGAGTCTGAGACAAAAGGAGGATCAGAATGTCACAAAGTATGAGGCTAACTTTACAAGGTTAGCGAGGTATGCTGGAGATTATATTCGCAACCCAAGAAGTAAGATTGATCGTTTCTTTGATGGGTTAAAACCATTTCTCCGTCGAGCATTAGTCTCACAATCCTTTTCATCGTACGAAGACATTGTCTCATGTGCTATCAAGACCGAAAAGGAATTCTCTAAGTCTTATGACTTTAAAGCAAAGCAAGAGAAGAAGAGACCTGCTGATCAATCTGGGAATGGAAATAAGGGGAAGAAGGGAAAGGTTGAATATCCATCTTGTGGTAAGTGTGGGAAGAAACACCCCGGTGCTTGCCTGAAGGGAATGGGAGTCTGTTACAAGTGTGGTGAAAAAGGCCACCAAGCTCATGATTGCAAGGGGAAGAAGGAAGCTACCAACGTTCAGTGCTACAATTGCAGGGAGATGGGGCATTATGAAAATGCATGTCCTAAGCGTCAGGAGAACTTACCTCAGAAAAGGCCAAGGGATCAAGGCCAGGCTTATGCTATCACTACTGCTGAGGTAGAAACTCCGAAAGACGTGGTGGCAGGTAATTTAATGGTTTCCTCAAGTTTAGAAAATGCATTATTTGATTCTGGATCATCGCATTGTTTCATATCTTCCCAGTTTGCTAAGAAAATTAGATATTTCCAATTTGATTTAATAAGGGAGTTGTCAGTTAAAACTCCTAAGGGAAGTATCGTTGCAACAAAGTTTTGTGAATCAGTCCCCATTAGAGCACATAAATTTTCTTTATCTGCTGATTTCATCGTCATACCTATGATTGAGTTTGATATAATCCTCGGTATGGACTGGCTTTCGGACTATGATGCGAAGATTTATTGTAAGAAGAAAGAGGTTACGATTCTTGATGATAATGATAAGGAACACCTTATTTTTAGAGCAGAATCGTCACCACCTAATTCTTATTTAGACCCACCCCCAGTAGCTCAACTTAATTCAATTATTGGGGAGGAAGAGAATGAAGTAACTATCGGTGAGGAAAGGAATGTTCAAATAGATGGTGTACCTGTTGTGAAAGAATTTGTAGATGTATTTCCGGAAGATTTACCTGGACATCCTCCAGAACGAGAAGTTGAGTTTTCCATTGATTTGATTCTTGGATCAAGGCCTATATCGAAGACCCCTTATAGAATGGCCACTGTAGAGTTAGTCGAACTAAAGAAACAACTAGAGGAATTGAGTAATAAGGGATTTATTCTCCCTAGTGTTTCTCCATGGGGAGCCCCTGTTCTTTTTGTTAAAAAGAAAGATGGATCTATGAGGTTATGTATCGACTACAGGGAGATCAATGCTATAACGATAAAGAACAAGTATCCCCTACCTCGTATTGATGATTTATTTGACCAACTGCATGGAGCTCAATACTTTTCAAAGATTGACCTTCGATCTGGATACCATCAGTTGTGTGTAAAGAAGGAAGACATTCCGAAAACAGCATTTCGAACCAGGTACGGGCATTACGAGTTTACTGTAATGCCGTTTGGATTGACTAATGCACCCTCTGTATTCATGGATCTGATGAATAGAGTTTTCAAGGAGTATCTCGATGAATTTGTGGTGGTATTTATTGATGATATCTTGGTATACTCCAAAACCTACAAAGATCATGAAAATCACTTGCGCATTATCTTGAAGACTCTGAGGAGGCATGAATTATATGGAAAGTTTAGCAAGTGTGAATTCTGGCTTCAGGAGATTTCTTTTCTTGGCCATATTGTCTCTAATGATGGAATCTCTGTTGATCCTTCTAAGACCAAGGCAATCCAAGAATGGCCAGCACCTACGAGTATAACTGAGGTACGTAGTTTTATTGGTTTGGCAGGTTATTATCGACGTTTCGTCCAGAATTTTGCCCGATTGGCTAACCCATTAACGAAGCTCACACGTAAAGGGGTTAAATTTGTTTGGACAAAAGAGTGTGAAGAATGTTTCGAAGAACTGAAGAGAAGATTAGTCAATGCTCCTATATTGACTCTACCATCGGGGAATGATGGGTTCGTTATTTATAGTGATGCATCAAAGAAAGGACTTGGCTGTGTCCTTATGCAGAATGATAGAGTTATTGCCTATGCATCACGACAGTTGAAAATTCATGAACAAAACTATCCTACTCATGATCTTGAGTTAGCAGCTGTGATCTTTGCTTTGAAGATATGGAGGCACTACCTCTATGGTGAAAAATGTGAGATTTATACTGATCACAAGAGTTTGAAGTATATTTTCTCACAAAAAGAACTCAACATGAGGCAAAGGAGATGGCTTGAATTACTCAAGGATTATGATTGTACGATACACTACCACCCGGGGAAGGCAAACAAGGTGGCAGATGCTTTGAGTAGAAAAGACCATGGAGTTTTGAACAATATGAGAATTGAAAGGGATCCAATTTTCATGGATCTAGTGAAAATGGACATGGGAATAACCAGGGAAGGTGAAACATCAATGCTTTTTCAAATGGTTGCCAAACCATCTTTACTAGAAAGAATTAAGAGTTCTCAGACCGATGATGACGAATTCCAAAAGAAGATTAAAGCTGTGAATGATGGGAGATTGAGAGACTTTGTGTATGAAGATGGAATTTTGAAATTCGGGAAGAGACTTTGTGTTCCCAATATACCTGATCTAAAAAGGGAATTGCTGGATGATGCTCATAGTTCCAATTTCTCTATACACCCTGGGAGCACCAAAATGTATAGAGATTTGAAGGAACATTTTTGGTGGGACAACATGAAGAGGGAGATTGCTGATTTTGTGTCAAGATGTATGGTTTGTCAACAAGTGAAAGCTGGAAGGCAACAGCCTGGAGGAGTCATGCAACCGCTTCCCATACCGGAGTGGAAATGGGACAATATTACAATGGACTTTGTCATGGGGCTACCAAAGACTCCTAGAAGGAACGATGCAATATGGGTTATTGTTGATCGTCTTACCAAGTCAGCACATTTTCTTGCTATAAGAGAAGATATACCCCTGGAACGTCTAGCAAAACTATACATTAATGAAGTTGTGAGACTTCATGGAGTACCCCTATCAATTGTTTCGGATCGTGATCCCCGTTTTACTTCAAGGATTTGGAAAAGTCTTCAGAAATCCCTGGATACTGAACTTCATTTGAGCACTGCTTACCACCCTCATACAGACGGACAATCAGAACGGACTATTCAAACCTTAGAAGACATGTTGAGATCTTGCTCACTTGACTTTCAGGGTATGTGGGATCAATATTTACCTATGGTAGAATTTTCCTATAACAATAGCTTCCATTCGAGTATTCAGATGGCACCATATGAAGCGTTATACGGAAAGAGATGTCGTACACCAACCTGTTGGGATGACGTCGGTGAAAGAAAACTTTTAGGTCTAGAACTGGTGGAGGAAACAATGGAAAAGGTAAAGGTAATCCAAAATCACATCAAAGCAGCTCAATGTAGGCAGAAGAGCTATGCCGATAATCGAAGGAAGGATTTGGAATTTCAAGACGGTGATCATGTTTTCCTAAAGGAATCTCCGTGGAAGGGAGTCATACGTTTTGGTAAGAAAGGTAAATTGAGTCCCAGGTACATCGGACCTTTCGAAATTCTAGAACGAATTGGGGCTGTAGCTTACCGATTGGCAATGCCGCCAAGTCTCTCCAAAGTTCATGATGTGTTCCACGTATCTCTGTTGAGAAAATACATGCCTGACCCAACGCATGTACTCACCTATGAGGAATTATAACTGGAACCCGATCTGTCTTATTGCGAAGATCCCGTCAGGATTCTTGATACAAGAGAACAAGTACTGAGAAACCGGACGACGCGTCTGGTAAAAGTTTTGTGGAGAAATCATAAGATGGAAGAGGCAACGTGGGAACCCGAGGAACTTATGATGAAGAACCACCCGAGTCTTTTTATGCAGTAATACCCTAGAAATTGCGAGGATGCAATTATTTGAAGGAGGGGAGAATGTAACACCCCAAGCTTCTACGGTACGTTTCCCTTCGAATAATGCGATAGCTTGTGTTGTACGCAACCTCGAGTTCTAACACACACCACAACTAATTAAACTAGCCATTGTGAATAGTAATACCTACTTTTTGAAATCATATATATTCTATATTTCAAAATGGACTTCATTTTTGGATTCGGAATATCAAAATTAGCCTAGGGTGAAATTTTGGTACATTTCGGATAACTTTCATATTTTGATGAATAGTGAAAATTTCTAAATTTTAATTAAAAACAACTTTTTTAATCAAAATAATTAATAGTGATAAATTATGAATTTGAGTGGTTTTAAAGTATATTTAGAATATATTTTTACCATTCAATTTAATGTTTATCATTGGACATAATTTTACAATTAAACCGAACATAAACAAGTGTCAATCTTTTGATAGTTATTATCTCTTAAAAACACACTTTTTGTTTTGACAGCGGGAATTAATTTTAAATTAATTTCTGCCACTTCTGTGTTTTGAATTTAGGAAAATGGATTCCATATTTGGAATCAGGATGTTAAAATTTTGTAAATAGGTAACTTTTATTTTTACACATTTTGAATAATTACTGCGGTAAATATTTTATTTACCATGGTTAAAGGGTAAATCCGGTAAATAAGGGTTAAAAAAAATAATATTATAATAATACTAAATTACCCTAAAACGTGTCTTAACCCTATTGGTTGATACATGGTCGACCATGGGCATCTTTGGGTCTATTTTAGGACCCCATGGATCCACTTGTAAGTGATAATGACACTTTATTTTAATTAAGTCAAAATGAATACAAAAATGACACAAGCATAAATCTTTTAGAACAACAATTTTTACATAGGGTTATACATGTTGTATTTTCGATTATAAATATTAATTAGAAAGATAAAAAGATTTCCTACATAATGATATTTTATTTATAATTTTTAGACATTAAATAAGTTATTTTATTTATGACACAATGATGATGCAGTAATTAATATAATAGTGAAAAATTAAAATAATTGATATTATAAATACCCAAATAAATATAATATGAAACTTTTAATGAATTAAACTAATTTTCTAGGATAATACCATATATTAGGATTGATTTAATGGACTTTGTTCGAAGTAATCAATCTGTTATGAGTTTCACAAAAATCAACTATTGAATAGTGTCAAAATTGACATAAAAGAGTTCTTAAAACAAATATTATATTATTAATTGATATTAAATTCCTAAAAATCTAAGGTTCGGCCAAGAGACTTATATTATGATAGGTTAATAATTAATGGACCACTTGGGGGTCTCTTGGATGTATATAGTAAGTTTATTAACCATAATATATAAAATACAAAGAGACATTGTAAAAGTGAAACTAATTAACTTAGAGTTAATACTTAAAGATAAGGTTAATATAAGTACTCAAACCTGTCTAAATTCTATTGGATGAGTTGTTTTCGACCTATCCCCACCTCATCCTTTGAATAGTCAACTTTGGAGCCTTTAGAAACCGAATATGAATTTATTATAAATTAATATTTCTAGCTTTTCCAAAGGTTCCCCTCACCCCTCTTATAAAAGGGCACTCCTCCTTCTCATTTCTTCACACCTTCAAAGCCTTTTGGATCGGCCAAACTCTGCCCAAATACTCTCCCAACATCCCTCAATACAACCTAGAGGCCTTAGTTTGATCAGAAAGCCAACCTAAGGAGCCCTTTTGATCAAATCAAAAGGAAGAACCCGAAGAAGAGGTAATGATTTCACCACCCTTTTCTAAGTTCATTTCTTCTTCCACTTCTTCTTCCTTTGTTCTTACCATTCTGAAATAATAACTCCAGTATCTCACATATACTGTGATGTTATTATAAATATGGTACAATCATATTCAGTATTCTATCCACCCTTTGAATAACATGTCACCATACGTGCGTACGTACGGCTTACCGTCTCCACGTCGTGGTGTAATTGTTATTCAATATAATATTATTTGGATGGGTATAATAATGATGTGTAACTCATGTAAATAATAAATATAACATGTTAATGATTCTGTATATATGATATACCATCCATTTATATATTATTTTAATATCAAAAGAATGATATTGTCGCTCGTGCGTACGTACGGACTACCGTCTCCACGAACGCGATGAGATTCATTCTCCATCGTATCCATTCAAGTATAATTATCATTTGATGATTTAAAAATGATGTTTAAGGACTGTATATCATTCTGGATATGAATAAGATACAACAACCATGGCTTATGTAACAAAACATATAAAAGAAAATGAGTAAGTTAACTCCCGAAACGACGATAATTCTAAGATATTATTAACAAATCAATGTTAACAGATCATATATGATATCATATTAATATATATGATTCTTGTATAATTTAATAACAACTATTTCACCATTATACAGGAGGTTAACCTACCCCAACCAAGGAAAAGTACAAGGTAAGGGTTATTTCACAATCTCTTCATTATCTGAGGTTGTTTATATGTAATAATCTACTGGGATCTCTTTATCATCCACATCCATGTTTCTTAAAAATGTATTTCAAAACATTTTTACTATTTACAAGAATATGGGTTAAAGTCATTTATACCTTTTTTCGACTTTTTATAAGAGGTTTATAAAGGAATCTTTCCGTCGTTTTCAAAACAAGGTCCTTTTTAACCTTTTCGACAGAATTGAGGTAAGAATGTTTTTTTAACTTATACGGCGGGTGCGGTTATTTTACGCCGTTATAAAATCTTCAAAGCTTTCCTTACAAGCTTATAAGAATATTTTCAAAGAAAATGTTTTATTTTATATGGATCTTAAATGATTTCAAAATAAAAGGAGATATTTCTTTAAAAAGAATTTTGATTTCATCTATGTCAACATCCTTTGATGGATTTTAAGATTATTTGAAGTTGATTTATTATGATACAAAACTTCTATATTGTATTGAAGGTTTTGTGATATGTTTGACTGTGGATGTGCTATTTTTATACCATTCATAGTTTATTGTGAAAGTATTGACATTTCGTATGCTAGTTTTAATACGAATGTTTATGTTATGTTTAAAACTTTTCATATGGGAATGCATTGGACTTAATAAGTGACGGGTGGAGCCCGCTATAGCTCCTCGATGCATCGGTAGGTCTCATGAGACAAACTAGTGTCTTGGCACAAGGCCTTGACAAAATTTTATTTGTAGTCTTGGCACGAGGCCTTGGCTATGTGGTTATGATAGTCTGGCATTATGCATTCCAACATTATGAAAGTGGTTATTTATTTTTGCATGTGATTATTCGATTAGTGGAATATCCATGTGAATAAGTAAATGGCATTATTTCATTTTATTTATGCCATACCATGTTGAAAGTTCATGTTTAAAAGGCTTTTGTTTTAGTTATACATTTCCTTAAATGTTTATTCTTATTGATGAAAGTTTCCGCTATATTGTTATCCTTACTGGGCATTTGAGCTCACCCCTTTTCTATGTTTTATTTTTCCCAGGAAGTGAAGATGTAAGTTATGAATGACCTGCAGGGATATTATGAGGGGATTGTAGTGTGGACTGTGGAAACATTATGTTGTTGTAGTAGTTTTTGATTTTATGATGTAATGTAAAACTTATGAATATATCTAGTGTTTCCAAGGCTACTAAACCAATCGGTCTTTCGAGATTTGATCTTTCTTGTGATCATGCCAATGTTATGTAATAATGCACCGACTCTAGGCAACTAGGGTCGGGGCGTTACATGATATATCTTTCTACATTTAATATACAATTTTACATCATAAAAATTCAATATTTATATTCTGAATTGTCTACATTACAATTGGTATATATAAAAGGTTATGATAATGCCTACTTAAAACGATCAAAAGATGCCATGGCCTTTACCCATATGATATTACCCTATGAATCACATATATCAGAGCTTCATGGGGGGAATGAATTTTAGGGATATTACATTGACCACTCCCAAGTTGATATTAAACAACTAAATCATGAGATAATCATTCTATATGAGTTTTCAAATCATAATGAGATCATATAGAAAGCCTTATTTGCTGAAAAACCTAAAGAAACCACTATCATTGCACACCTTACACTTAGTGAATAAATTAGCTTTAAAAGGGATTATGTATCTTGACAATAGTAATATGGAAATTTATATTTTATTTTTTTTTGTAAAATAATTATTATATTAAAACGTTATTATAACATATTTAATGAATAATTATTGATTTTGTAAAAATTATATTTTTATTTTAAAAATCAAAATTGTTTTTTTAGATTACATACATTAAATTATAACATTATTTTGATTTATATAATAATTGAAATATAATCTATTATTTAAATATTATAATCATAATAAAATATATATATATATATATATATATAAATGGAAATACAACAGAATGAAATTCAATTAAATATTTATAACGTTCATATATTTGTTAATACCATCAAAACATGTATTTTCTATTAAAATATAAATTTTTTTCAAAAATTATATACTACTATTTTTTGAAAATTATTCTTGTAAAAAAAATTTAATTTCAAAAAAAATTTTAAATTATCCAATATTGAATTGATATTATTTTTTTGAGGAATGTGAATTTTTGGATAAATATTAAATACATTAAAAATATATATCTGGAATTATGAAATCAGAATATCTAAATAGCGATTTAAAAAATTACATAAAAGGATTAAATTCCCAAATATAGAATTACCATTTAAATAATGTTTTTTATTTCATTTGATTTATTGTATAATCCTTTAATGAATCCTCAAAACCCTCTATTATATTTTATTTTTCTAAAATAAATTAATTTTAAACAAGAATCACTTCTATATAACCATGAATATTATATTAATATGTTCAGATCGATACCTTAAAAAACATTGAAACGTCTAATATTAGAATGAATCCCTATGAAGGTTTTTGGATTTTATTATCTTAATATATATATATAGTATATAACTTGTGATTAGAGATTAATAATGAATTTACATGTATTTTTCTATAAATTCCGACAAAAATTCCCACTCCACATTACTAAAAATTCATTAATAACCATTTTTTCCTAGTATCCCTCTTTATATGCCTCCTAATGTGTTCTCAAGATCTTATGAAGATCCTCTATTTCTTTGAGAAGTTCCCAATCTTGGTTTTACATCTCTCTATTTTTCTACCATTCTCTCTACCTTCCTTTCCATTAATGAGCCATCTTTCACATTAGATTTTTTATACTCAGTTTATAATTTTTTATATCCTTATAAACATCACATTATATTCTACTTTTTTTATAGGAGTGATATATCATTTATCCTCATTCATTATATCATTTACCTAAGTAGTTGTGAAACCAATGTAAGGGGTTTCTCTCCTCCTCCTCTTTATTTTAAAACAATATTTTCATTATTCAACTTTATTTGCAATTTTTCATTATATAATGGGATTATACACATTCCGTTGACCATACTTATGATTTCAGAGTAAAGAGTTGAAAATTTTCTGTCTCATTATTCCTTTATTGAAATATTTATTTTCACTCTATATGCTGCTGAAATTATATTATTATATTTCATGTCAAACATTTACAAAGTGAATACACATCCAAAATTAAACTGAAGTGTATTCACCTTGAATTATGAATCCTTAATTTATTGGGGAAATCCATATATTTAACAAACATTTATAATTTATGGGATTCATTTTTATAAAATAGGTTCTTAATTTTTACGTTCTATATTACACAGTTATACATGTACATGATATGAATTTTGTTAGTGGGAACACAATTATATAGACCTCTAATTAATTCTTTAATTCTATTATCTCTTGAGATTCTATGTATAGTTATTGATATGTTATCCAAATAACACTATATAATCATTTCTTATAGGTTAGACATAACATTTTCTTATCATTTTAGGCTACATATTTTTTTTCCAAATTCCTATATTTCATTAATGATATCATCCTATTTTATGATTCATTGTTCATGCCTATGATTCTCACCAATTTTATGTATCATTATCTTTCTACTGATTAACATTTATTACATTCATCATTCTATTCATTTATTATTAAATTACATGTATTTAAATCGTACACATTTCTTATATAAGTCTAGATGTTTCTCATCCCACAATAAAAGATATATGAAATATTTAATACCATGTGAAGGATCTTTAAATAATGTTTCAATATTTTTTGATTGATTTGTTATGTTATATATCTAATTAATCAAAAAACAAGAAATTGTGATATTTATATATTTTATTATGTGTCTTATTATATAATAAATCAGGGATTAATTCATATTAACGATATTTGGAGTCATATTTTCACCATAAAAGAAAATTTCACCATGAAAATTAATCTATATCAATTATTCTTGATGATGGAAATAACACATATATGGCTATTCCACAAATAATAATTTCCACATTACTAATTTCGTGTATCTTTAATACCACTCACATATTAAAATATAATTTAACTTGACCACTTATATATCCCCTCCAATATAGAACATGATAATGTTTTTCTATGTATGTAATAAAATAATCATGTTTCCCTTAAACTATTATAACTTCTTTGATTAAATTTTTTAGATGAGGCCAAAAAACACAATGACTATGACCATCATTTTTTTAATACCAAAAAAATTGTAAGTGTGTCTTCACAATCCCTAATGAAATCCTTAGTAGAATAAGTAGCTAAAAACACTTTTCATGGTATCAATGAACTAAAATTAATTAATAGAGTAATCATCCCATTGAAAGATAGAAATATAATATTTAGTTTGGATATTAATCTTAGTATTTTATCAAATTTTCATTTAATGTAATTATTTCTATATTTCCCCTTAAACAATGGGTACCCTTATAAAACCATGAAACAATTTAATTGAAATATTTTGATATTTCATGATGTAAGATGGTATTGTCTAGATAAACATATTATTGATATGAAAATAATTATATAAGTTGTATTGTATATTTTCCCACTCCAAATTCTATATGTGTTATGATTACCACAAATGTTTTTACTGAATATCTATATTAAATTAAGAAAAAAGATCATATCATCCATTAAAAAAGTATGTAAGATGCATATGAGAGTGAACCTTTCTTGGAGAAGATCTAATTCTACCATTAAAACAACATTGTTGATCGTCAAATTCATTAGGTGTTGGTTATGTAGAACGAGGCTCAATTATTAAGGATAACCTATTTTAACCCCATTATATAATTTGATAAAGCTAAATTTATTTCAATTAATGGAATAAGAGATCTACATTGGGGAATATAAATGAATTTAAAAATAAAATAACCAAAAAATGAACCCACGTTAGTGTTTTTCCATTATAATTAAATTCCACATCATTCTATTATAGGTATTGTAATGACCCGCCATTTCCCAATGGCTTGAGAGCTCAAAGAGTCATTACATGGCCTTAAGAGATATCCCCAAGGCACCAAAGTCTAGAAATAAATGATGAAGGGTTTCAAAACAAGTGGGGGACGATTTACCCTTTTATAACATACCATAGAACTAACAACCATAACAAAACAAATCAAATAAATGATGCATGATAAAAACTAAGACAACTCAAACATTTATCTTATCATAAACCTACCAATAGTATCATAGAAGAAACCAAAACTAATTCAGAGTAAACAACGGAAAGACAAACTAAAAGACCACAAGGAGATATCCCAACTCCATGCTCCATAATCTCCAAGCTCCAACATCACGAACGAGCCCAAGTATCATGAAGTAGTTCTATAAACATGTGATTCTTTACCTTTTCTAATATCCCGATATATGAAATCTAATAAAGCACCAACATGCCAATAAAGGGGGTGAGTAATGAAACTCAGAATGTTTTCCCCGATTACTTCCCAACCCATGACTCTAGGATAAAACTTGTTAGCACATTTATATAAAACATATTATATAAAAAAATTCCAAAACAGTTTCCAATAAACAAGATCCATGTCAAAAACCATTTTACAAAAAAAAAAACCATCTTTCTAAAGAAGAACAACCAAGAATGGTTTCCAATCAAATTCACATTTCCATTTTGGCGCATCCATTCCATTTCAGAAATCCATACAACCAATCACGCATGCAACCTGGACCTCCCTATACTCGCCAGTGGTGAGTTATCCTTCCACTAAGTCGTCACTCAGTGAACTACATTGACGGGGGTACATCATGACCTTATCCGTCCCTTTTAATGTGGGTACTTCTCACCCTTATCCATCCCATCCTTTTGATGGGGGGACATCTCACCCCATCCCAATTCATATGAGCACACAACACAATGCAAGAATATCCATTCCCAAAACCAAGTGTTCTCAATACATTTCAATAAAGCATAATTTTATTTTATTGAAAACCATTTTTTCATGCATGAAAACCATATTCCAAATCTATAAAAGCCATATTTTACAATCACTATTTAAAAATTCAGAATCCAAAACACTTTGAAAAATGCATTCTTTCAATTTCCTCAATTCCATCAAACCCATAAATCAATATTAAATAATATTTATAACATGCTTTGCAACACAATTTCACAAACAAAACCAATAAATTAAATGAAATTGAACTAATCCTTAATGTTATAAGAAAGATGAATCGAGATTGAATCCACCTACCTCAATGGTTTTGATGAAAACCCTAACAAATGGACAACGTACAATACAACCTGCCCGATTCACCAAGGATCCTCCTTAGATCACTTCTCCTAAGACAACCAAGATAAAAAGGCATCATGTATGGCATACACACACATAGATCTACCCATAAAGGGTGTATATCTAGGAAACCAATAGAAGAGGAGAAGTAGATCTAAGTAGATATGAGAAATCAAAACAAGAACAATCACATACCTTAAGAATCCGGATTCGATTTTCCAATTGATGCCCTAGGATCACCTATGGAACGATGGGAGAACCCTATTTGACCTTAGGAGAACCAAAATCATGAGTTAGGGTCTCTTAAGAGCTTGAACAAGGCACTTAGAGGCAAAAACTCTTGAGATCCACTTTTATAGGATATCGTTTAAGTGGCCCCACAGTTAGTTCACACGGTTTGATAAAAACGTGCGCTAACCGTGTGTTAGCTACTACCTCGGCCACCCTTCTCACACGGTTTGGCCACATGGTTAGAAAAACCATGCACCGAATGTGCAGAAACCACTGCCTTCAAGACCCACTACGCATAGTTTGGTCACAAGGTTTATACAAACTGTGCGCCTCCCGTGCCACTTCCCCTTTTACTACAAAACATCATTCCAAGTTATCCTGACTCTCCCAATCAACACCCTTAACATTAAAACCATGAAAATAATCAAGTAAGGGTTACATACTAGATATCAGGGGTACTACATTCTTTCCACCACTGGCCTTTCTATCCATAGAATGAAGAAAACCATCACTTGCATGAAAGAGTTCTGGCCACTGCTCTGTCATTTCTTTCTCGTGTTCCCAAGTCACTTACTGAATCTGACCATGCTGCCATAAAACCCACACCAGACCGATCCTTTTTCTGAACATGAATTTTTCTTTCCAGTCCACAATCCATACCGGAATATGTATCAATGATGCATTCGGCTCTAGGTCAACGTGATCCCATCTGATCACATGGTTTGGATCGGGCTGATACTTCTTCAACTGAGATACATGGAACAAATTATGCACTGTAATGAACCGCGGTGGTACTCCCAACCGATATGCCACCTCACCAACCCATTACAGTATCTCAAAAGGGACTATATATCGAGGAGATAATTTTACCTGCTTACCAAAATGATGTCATCCTAGCCTTGGGGAGATTCTCAAAAAGACATGATCACCCACCGCAAACGAAAATGGTCTTTGATGATGATTTGCATAAGATTTCTGACAACTCTGATCCATCTTCATCCTCATTCTAATCAACTCGTTCTTCTCCGTAGTTTCTTGGACATGGCTCGGCCCAACTAGTGATATCTCACCTGTTTCAATCCATCAAGGTGGAGAACCACATGGATGCCCATACAATGCTTCAAACTGATCCATGTGTATCGAGGCTTGATAGTTGTTATTGTATGAGAAGTCCAATAACTGTATATGATCCTCCCATGAGCCCCAAAAATCCATTACACAAGCATGCAACATGTCTTCCAACGTCTGTATCATCCTTTCATATTGTCTTTCTGTCTGAGAATGATAAGTCGTACTCATATTCAACTGAGTTCCTAGGGCTTTCTGTAAAGATCGCCAGAAACGAGATGTGAACCTTGGATATTTGTCTGACACGATTGAAACTGGTATGCCATGTCTCTTTCCCACTTCTCAGATATATATTTTTGAAAGATCTTCCACTGTAAGAGTTTTACTAATTAGGATGAAATGGGACGACTTGGTTAGATGATCCACTATCACCCAAATGACATCGTGTTTCCGGACCATTCATGGAAGTGCTGTAACAAAATCCATTTCTATCTAATCCCATTTACACAGAGGTATAGGTGACGATTGTAACATACCACCTGGCCACTGATGTTCTGATTTAACTTTCTGACAAGTTAAACACCTTGAAACAAATTCATCTACCTTCCATTTCATGCCACTCCACCAAAACCGCACCTTCAATGCCGTATACATATTCTATGTACCCAGATGTACAACCCATATTGGATGGTGGTAAAAATGAAGGAGTTGTTCATGAGTAGCAAAAGGTACAACCATCCGATCATAAAATCACAAAACCGAACTCCCATCCAGCTTCCATCCATTAATGGTCTCCCCACCATTGAGTTTTGAACACTTATTAACATAGTCAACATCAGATGTCTGTGCCTCCTTTACTATCTCCACCAAATTAAGATCAAGTGCAACTGGGAAGAAAACTGCAACATCACATCAGTCTTCACATTCCACATGCGTGTCAGCTAGGATCAACATCAACTGTGACTCATCTGAAGATTATTTCACCAATTGAGTATATGACTTTATGCTTAATGAATCAGCCACTGAATTTCCCTTACCCGGTGTATACATCATGTCAAAGTCGAACATTTGATGATACTACATCCATCTCCACCGCCTCATATACAAATCTCACTGTGATAAAATGTGTTTCAAGCTTTTGTGATCCGTAATGACCGTAAATTTATTACCAAAGAGATTATTTCTCCATGTTTTCAAAGCATGGATGAATGCATCCAACTCCAAATCACATGTTGGGTAATCTTTCTCATGAACCCTCAACTGCCTTGATCCATAAGCAACCACATGATCTCCTTGCATGATAACACAACCCATACCTATTACCGAAGTATCACAATACACCACATACCCCTGTCCGGAATATGGAAATATCAATATGGGTGCTGATGTAAGGCGAACATTCAACTCTTGAAAAGATATCTGACATTCTTCAGTCCATTGAAATGAAATTATTTTTTTTGTCAATGAAATAATAGGCGAAGCTAGTGGTTATAATTCATGGAAAAAGCTTCTATAATTACCATCTAGACCAAGAAAACTTTGTATTTCAAGGAAATTCTTCGGCAGTTTCCAAGAAAGAACAACTTCTATCTTTTCTGGATCCAATTAAACTCTATTCTCTAAAACAACATGGCACAGAAAACTTACCACTTGTATCCAATAAACTCACTTTAATAATTTTGCATACAACTGATGGTCTCTCAACATTTTCAACACTATCATTAAGTGTATATCATGCTTAGCCCTTGTTCTTGAATACACCAATATGTTGTCCACAAACTCTACAAAAAAAATAATCCAGATATCACTAAAATATCTGATTCATCAATGCCATAAACACTGCTGGTGTATTAATAAGACCAAAAGGCATGACTACATATTCCTAGTTTCCATATCTTCTTCTGAAGGCTATCTTTAGAATATCCTCCGTCCGAACTCGCAACTGGGGATATCCTGACCACACGCCAATTTTGGAGAACCACTGAACTCCCCTCAATTGATCAAACAGGTCGTCAATGCATGGAAGTGGATATCTATTCTTTATCGTAACATGGTTAAGTTTATGATAATCTACACATAGACTCAATGTTCCATATGATTTCTTTACACACAAAACTGGTGCTGCCCACAGAGACATTCTTGGCCGGATGAAACTGTTGATTTCCAGCTCCTCTAACTACACTTTCAATTCCCATAACTCTGTTGGTGCCATCCTATAATATGGAAGTGAGATAGGACTAGTCTCCATAAGGAGATCAATCATAAACTCAACTTCTCTTACAGGTGGTAACCTTGAGATGTTCATGGGAAAGACATCTGGAAATTGATCCACCACAGCTAGAAAACTATTTTCCTCAATCTCTTCTATTGATACCAAATTCAGTGCTGCCAATTGTTGAGAGATCTTTCCCACTATTTTTTCCAACAATCTCTTGGTGCATTTATTTACTATCCTCTCTCCTATGAAGAGATGCTCAAAGCC
This sequence comes from Viscum album, assembly GCA_963277665.1. NCBI lineage: Eukaryota > Viridiplantae > Streptophyta > Magnoliopsida > Santalales > Viscaceae > Viscum > Viscum album. The sequence continues at coordinate 1,275,292,909 of OY728146.1, forward strand.
GTCTTTAGTTATGAAACTAACTGTTCTCCCATAAAAGTTGATGTGAGACTTAAACCATGACAACCAATCCATATCCAGGATTACATCATAGACATCCATATCCAACATGGATAATTCCCATTCCAGCTCAACTCCATCAACAGTTATAACACCTGATCGACACACTAAGGCTTGACATTCTCTTTCACCATGAGGAGTTTTCAGTTTCAACACAGAAGGAATCATTTCCAGTTTTAAACACAGCAAGTCAACAACACGAGAAGAAATGAAGGAATGTGATGCACCAGTATCAAACAACACTTTCATAAAGATAGAGATCACTAGAAACATACATCTTATTGTTGATGGTCCAACTTGATCATCAATAATCATCTGCCCAGCTCATACAATTTCCCTGTCGCTGCACTGTTATCCTTGTTGCCTTACTGAGAATGTACTGGTTAAGGAGTCATGGTATTTCGGGAATCACCATGTCTAGCTCTGCTATGATGATGAGATTGACATTTCCATCCTCGTCCAATCAAAGCATATGATGCTTGCAATGCCTGGGAAGTGCCACAGGCACCTGACCTCGGAGTATTTCTACAATAGCACTATAAATTCCCCATATGGATGCATATGTGACATTGTCTAGGTTGCACCATACACTCTCACTTTATGTGATCATTCGAGACACATTTAAAACACCCGACGTTCATCATGAGTCGTGGAGGAAGATTCACCGATCCAACCATCTGATTCGGATTCGCACTCCCGCCTTGGATGTTGGTGGCCTTCTTCCACTTGTTCCCAGCATTAGAGTTCCCACCTGTTCTCATGGGTATCATCATAATTCCTCCACCAATAACTCTCGATATGTCTCTTTCAGCTACTGTTGCTCTGTTTACTATTTCCCTATAATCCGTAATACAGAGCACAACTATCTATAAGCGAATCTCATATCGCAACATTGATTCAATGATATGTGCCTTCAGCAATACACATGCAGAAACTTCCAGTGCAAAGTGCACTAAATTCATGTATTAAGCCACATACTCTATGACAGAGAGATTCTCTGGCATCAGGATGAAAAATTATATCGTCCTCTGGATCTTGAACGTGTGAGGAAAAAATTTTTTATTGAACAATTCCACAAATTCCTCCCAGCCCAGGCCTTGATCCACCTTACCCTGCACCACTATCTCCCACCACTATCATGCAAGATCCTCCTGCATATACATCACCAAATTTAAATTCAGTTCTACTGGTGTGCCGATGAAATTGATGATATGATTCATCCTACTCAGCCACACCTCTTCCCTTTCTGGTTCAGAATCACCCTAGAAGATGGGTAGATTCTGCTTCGGGAAATGGACAGAATGGTATAAATGCCTTGAATCATCCCTCTGATTCCCCGTGTCCACAGCCTATAATACTTGAACTATACTCTGAACTAACTTCTGGTTCACTTGTGGATCAGGTGCGAACACAATCTCTATAGCCTATTCCATTTGGTTTCTACGACGCCTAACATGTTCCATTTTCTATACTAACAACGCACGACGTTAGTATCACTTCCTAGAAACTAATTGATTAGAATTTCAATTTATTTCACATCATCTATCACATCATTGTTTTCAAACCATCAAGATTTTCCACATGTTCAACCATTTTTGAAAACATCCTATATTCTTTTTAACAATCCACCCGTTTTCAAAATACATCAAAAATCCACTTTTCAAAATCTTTCATTTGAAAATCTATTTATGAATTTTTCAAAATAAAAATTCACCATGCCCAAAATCATAAATCTTTATTCACAATGAGATATACAATCCTAGTGGGAAGTCATTCCCCTAATGCATATCATGCTCATCTCATTGGCTAAACCCATGACAATGATATTTCCAAGATTCTAGACGTGTACAAAAAACACTTATGTACACAACACCCTGGTAACTTGAGGTTCATCCTAAATGGGTTAGCTACGTCCATTAATGTTATACCTTTCATGTTCCGAAAATCCTACTTATGTCTAAGATTCCATCCCAAGGAATAGATAAAAGGAATTTAAACTCAATGAACGTGAATATCGATGAGCACTTTTTGGGCAAGGACCAAACAAGCTTATACCATTTGTAATGACCCTCCAATTCTCATTGGTTTGAGAGTTTAATGAGTCATTACATGGACTTAAGAAACATCACCAAGGAGTCAAAGGATGGAAATAAATGCCAAAGGGTTTCAAAACAAGTTGGGGATGATTTAACCTTTTAGAACATACCATAGAACCAAAACCATAACCAAATAAATCAATTAAATGATGCTTTATAAAAAATAATACAACTCCAACATTTTTATTGTCATAAACCAACCAAGTGTACAAAAGTGGAAACCAAAACTATGTCTGAGTAAATAGTGGAATGTAAAACTAAAAGACCACAAGATGACAACCCAACTCCATGCTCCACAAGCTCCAAGCTCCAACATCACGAAATAGCTCAAGCATCATTAAGTAGTGCTATAAACATGTGACTCTTTAACTTTTCCAACATCACGGTATATGACATATGCAAAAGCACCAATGTTCCAAAGCAGGGGGAGAGTAATAAAACTCAGTAGTTCTCCCCCGATGACATCACAACCCATGCCTCTAGGATAAAACATGTTAGCATATTTATATAAAACAATTTATATAAAAAAATCCAAAATAGTTCACAATAAACAAGTTCCATGTCAAAACCACTTTCCAGAAAAAACCATCTTTCTCAAGAAGAACAACCAATCAAGGTTTCCAATCAAATTCACATTTCATTTTTGGAACATCCCTTCCATTTCTCAAATCCACACAACAAACCATGCATTCACCTTGTACCTCCCTATACTAGCGAATGGTGAGTTATCCTTCCACTAAGTCATAACATAGTGAACTACCTTGACAGGCGTACTTCACGACCTTGTCCATCCCTTTTGATGGGGTTACTTATTTCCCTTATCAATCCCAACCTTTTTATGGGGGGACTTCTCAAACTTATCTATCCCAATGCATATGAACACTCACCACAACCCATGTAAATCCATCCCCAAAAGAAAGTGTGTTCAAAAACATTCTATAAATCTTCAAACCTTTTATTGAAAAAAATTATTTTCAAGCAGCAAAACCATTTTACAAATCTAGAAAATACATATTTTACAATCAATATTTTAAAATTTAGAAACCAAAACACTTGACACAACCCATTCTTTCAATGTCTACAATTCCATCAAACACATAAATCATCACTAAAGAATATTTATAACATGATTTAACCCAGAATATCACAAACAAAACCACGAAATTAAATCAAATTTAACCAAGCCTTCAAGTTCTAAGAAAGAGTAATCAAGAGTGAATCCACCTACCTCAAATGTTTTGATGAAAACCCTAAAAAATGGAGAACGCAGAAGACAACTGGACCAATTCACCAAGGATCCTCCTTAGATATATTCTCTTAACACAAACAAGAAAAAATCTCATCATGTTTGGCATCCACACACATTGATCTACCAATAATAGTTGTAGATCTAAGAAACTAAGATAAGAGGATAAGTAGATATAAGTAGATCTGAGAAATCAAACAAGAACAACCACATACCTCAAGAATCCAGCTTCGATTCATCAAGAGAAGCCTTCAGATCACCTACGGAACGATGGGAGAACCCTATTTGATCTTAGGGGAACCAAAATCCCGAGATAGGGATACTTAGGATCTTGAACAAGGCACTTAGAGGAAAAAAAGAGTGAGATCCACTTTTATAGGATCTTGTTGAAGTGGCCTCATAGTTAGTTCTTGTGTTTTGGAAAACAATGCGCTAATCGTGCATTAGCTACTACCTCATCCACACTTATCGCACGGTTTGGCCACACGGTTGGACAAACCATGCACCGACTGTGTGGAAGAAACCACCTCCAAGACCCACTGTGCACGGTTTGGCCACACGGTTTATACAAACTGTGCGCCTCCCGTGTGACTTATCGTTTTTCCACAAAACATCATTCCAAGTTCTCCCGAATCTCCCAATCAATGCCCTTAACTTTAAAACCATGAAAAGCATCAAGTAAGGGTTACATACTAGAAACCAAGGGTAATACAGGTATCTTATATATGAATTACCACCATTTTATTGGATACTTTCACATTCTCTTCATGATCCTCTAACATATCATAACAATAGATAATAACACCTAGAATATTTCTATCATTGATAAATATATGTTATTCAATTGAAATCATAATTTTCTGGAAAATAGAGATACTTTATCATTTAATATTTTTAATGAATCATTAATGAAAATGTATACTTCTATGTTACTGGATATTAGTTAATGTGAATTGGATATTGAATCGTCATAATAAGGATCTGAGTCATATAATTGGTTTCCCCAGATAGAATACCCATTTTAAAATCCTATAGACAGCCATGACCATATAATTTTAATGATGATCCTTATATTACATCGATTATATCTGGAAAACATTAGGGACAATGTTCACTATCGTTATTCAAGTCATGAAAAAGTCAATAAATTTCATTGTTCTAAGGTATGAGATCTATAATCAAATTATGATGACCATTATTATAGAATGGGATACTAAAAATGGGATTTCCCCTATCTCTAAAGGATAATTTATTCTCAATTTATGATGGTATCCAAATATAATATTTTACAAACAAGAAGCCATGGTATGACCCACAACAAATATATCAGTGATTCCCATGACATCTTCTACATACATGTTAGAATTCTACATTAATGATTTTTCATTAATACATTCATTGGAAAAGGATAAATTCATATATTTCTATTTAAGATTACTAAATTTGGATTTATATCTATCACATTTTTGTTCCTCCAAAATTATCTCAAATAGTAATATTTTTTTTTAGTCAGGGAATGTAGGCCTTGTGATCCCACTACTCCTATCACGATTCATCATGTTTGTTGATCTTACTTATTAAATATTTTGGACTATAATATTGTGATGAATTTCAATGTATAGAGTTCATAATTTATTCAATAATCTATTTTGGGTCTGGAATATTTATTATATATGAAGAAAATTTGTCTTTGAAGATGGAAAAGGGTTGAAATAAACTCAGAAGAATGAATTTGATGAATAAGATCAAAGGGGAAGAAACTGTGAGTGAAGGTTTAGGTCTGTGTTATAAAAATCACTATAAGGACTGTATCCTAGCATGGAATTCCAATACTTCACCATGTTCCTCACGAATTAAATCATTCATGGGAGGTGACAGTACCTCTAGAACCCACATATGAAACAATGTCATTTGTGGGAATGGACGGTGATTCCCCCTGGTGAACAACATTCCCCCATGATAAATTTTTTTTATAGGAAGTGATTACACCATTGATCCTTAAAAACAAAAAAAAATTCATTTGTTGGATTGGATGGTGATTTCCTCCCCTATGAACAACATTCCAATGTAATAAATTGTTCTCCATGAATGAAGTAGTACATTATTGGGGGAATCAACCATGGAATACTAAAAAATAATCCCCATGTCCTACCATGGATGACTAGCCATGCCTATATCTATACACTCTATAATTTTATAAAATTCCATAAATTGCAACTATAAATGAATAAAATAGAGGAGAGACAAGAAACTAATGCATTAATTAGAACCTAAAATATGAATTTGGGGAGAGCTATTGGTTCCCAATATGAAATCCCACCTCATATCATTAAGGAGAAAATAAAAATAATATTGTCATCCAAAGACGTATAACCCCTTTAAAGAAACCATTCTATGAATCTGAAACATATATCCCATTTTTGACCAATACCACATAGATAAAAATTATATAGGAGAAGAAACATTCCAATGTAAAAAATGCTATGCAGGAGGAACACGACCCTACGTAATAACAAGTTACAAAGGTGAAACCTAAACTCTCATAGAAAAATACTACATCAGTAGAACCATGGTCTTTGTAGCCCAATTATATAGGTAAGGTTCCCTCACCTGCATAGAAAAATTCTATGTATAGGGGATCCGATATCTCATATGAGCCTTCTACATGAAATGGGGAATCCTATATAATTCAACACTCTACCTCAAATCAATTCCTTCAATGATGCCATCGGTCCATACTTTTATCCAATTATGGACCAGTCTAATGAAATTAGGCACCGATATAAAAAATTAATATATTCATATCCATGTATCATACGTCTCTAAGGGAATATATTTTTATGTATTCTTAATAAATTTCAACATGAAATCCCCTTTTCATGTTTGTGAATCATTCCATTTATGAACCAAACATTAGGTCATGGGATGTTAGAATATCCATAAAGATCTCAATCAATCAGAAATCTAGGTTTTGTGTCCCAAGTACACCTTTATTTGTATATGAACAATATTCCCTAGTTGTATCTACATAATCCACCCAAATAAAATCCGGTTATCCAATGGAATATCGTCCACAAAATAGTCATTTCCTATCTCTATATGACAAAATTATGTTTTTATCCCACATCAGTCTTTATATTCCAACCCCCATGGATTAGAGCTTCCAACCATTCCACTTCAGGAAAAAATATGAAGGCGTATTATTGGATAGATTTCCATGAAATTTTACAACATATATCCATCCATCAATGATTAGGGAACATAAATATTAGATATCAAATGTTCTTTTCATAAGAAGTTAAACACCATTGTATATTTCCAATATTCACTACATTTTATAATTATTTCTTAATTATTTTTTTACCTAAACCAAATTTATGTAGTAGTGGGTTTTCATTCACGAAATGTGTCGATAAAGAACCCATATTCACTATTTAGACATAATTCCCTCAAAAAGACAACATTCATGGTATTGAATATTAATAATATATATAAATTACACATCCATAATAAATGGAGAGATGGTTTCTTGAGGAAACAATTATTTTATTAAGAAAAGTATTCCCATGTTGTATATTTATATGTATCTCATGAAAAATGATTCTCAAAAAAAGGAAAATTATCACAAGGATAGGATTTTCCAACCTCTGTATGCACTATTACTTCATGATGGAAACCATTTTAGTGGTTAATCATTATGTAGTTACCCCATATCATGTTTTTGAATCAAAAATAAAAAAATAAATGGAAAAAATCAACCATTTTTTTCTGAATAATACTGAAACATTCTCATGCAGTATGCCCTAGTGATGTCATCTCCCCATAATTAATAGGTAAAGCTATTAGACTTAAATAATTAGTTGAATTACTTCATCTTGAATTTTTTTAAACTACCCTTGAAAAGAGACATGAAATTATCCTGGTAGAAACCCTATAAGTGGATCCTTGGTAAAATGTCAAATATCATCTTGGTAAACCTACACTTTTCCTGGTTTAAGAAAAAAAATAATAAAATTAATAAGAAATGAATGAAATCATGTTAGGTCAATAACCCACAATGTAAATCCTAATAAAATGTTATTTTATCCCCAATAATTGATATCACAATAGAGTTCAGGAAAAACTAATGTGATTATAGAAAATAAGAAATTCATTAATGGCTTTCAATGTAACCATAGTATCAATCAGAACTATGAATGTTGAGTCCCTCGGCTCCGGTAAAAATTAAATCATTACATTACCATGTCACATTGGTTAACATAGATTGTGATTTAAATTTATATCTAGTGGATATTACCATTAAAATTTATAGTAGTTATGATTGATTAGCATTGATAGATAATATCAATGATTTGAATTTAAAAGGGAACAATTATTCATTTTTTTATTGAATGATAACTAAGGAACATCCATAGCAGGGAATCTCTCTATGTGAGTAGAACATTAGGATTAATAATTCTTAATATTATATTTAAAAAGATGAATTATTTCTTGGTCTATAAAATCTATGAATTCATAGAGGTCATAATAGGTTACAGTATCAGAATTAGAAATTCCATGTAGTTCCCTAGGACTCTCTATTCTATCATACATTTTCCCCCTCTTACATAAACATTTTCCCTTCATTAATAGCTTCCTTGACGCAATCCATTTATTTCATAATCCACATAGGTTTTAGAATAAACTAATGTATCCCTTAATGAAGCCTATCTATTGTGGTCAGATTCCATACAATGTCACCCAATAACATTGTGGAAACCCCTTAATGATCATTAGCTTCATTAAATATGATATCCTAGTTGGAGAAAGATAGGATATGAACTCTACAATCTAAAAACGATGGTGGATCATGCTAGTTATCTTTCAATAATCAATACACTATATTAATATTTCAATAATATAATGATAATAAAATAACACATAACCTAAAAATGAAAATTTTGAAAATAAATTTGGGTAATTTTTTCACCCAGTTTTCAAGGGGGTCTGGGAAATTAGTTTTTAGATATATCTCCGTATTTTATAATGGGGAATGTAAAGGTCATTCAGATCCTTTTAGTCCACCTTAGAATCAATCATGGATGTTTGAATATATTTTTAATAAGATATACCTAATGGGGTCTTGATAATTATACTCAACATGAATGGATTCAATAATATCTAACTCTTTTGTAAAGTCATAAGGTTAATATGTTATAGGATTATTTGCATCCGGAGAAGTTTTTTGTAGTAATAATAAAACAATTTTTTAAAAAAACCCAATAAACACATATAAAAGGTCATTCAATGGACAAGAATAATGGATAATTCAACTATATTCTCTCCATTGGGATATTTCACCTACTTTTCCATATTCATGAAGTATGTGTGGCTTGATTTCTATCCACATTGAATACACAAGAAGATACATTTTACAATATTAAAAAAACTCTACATAATCTTGATATGGTTGAAGTAATAACCAATACATCGCAGAGCTATATAGTTTATCCTTTATTTAAACTTAAAACAAAACAGATCGATGAGATTATACCCACCCCTAAAATGTACATCCTTACCACTACCTAGATGAATCCAATTGTAGTCAACCAACAAAAGGGTGATATCTTAATTCAAATAGATTATTTAGAGAAAATATGAATATGAAGAAATACCTTTGTTATATACGATGGCACAACTCATTAAAATGGAATAAAAAATAGGAGTCTTTATGAGGTACAAATCGTGTGAATTGATGGGGAAGATATCACTACAATCATAGAGAAATTGAAAAATGGTGCCTATGGAGTCAATGATTTCTGATCCCAACATCCACATCAAATTTAAAGAAGTTGGTACTACTGGACCATAGTAAAGCATGGAAACAATAAATTCTCTAAAATTTAATTTCATCATGGTTCATGCCAACTTCATTCACAATCCCCTTGAGTTTCTTCACGTAGGAAAATACTCATAGACATTTTCAATATAGGTAAATTAAATTATGGAACAATATCCACCATTTACAATCAAGAAGGTCATGTACATTCCAACATCATAGCATTAATGAGGGAATAAAATCATCCAACTATCTACAAACATAAATCCCCATTACAAAAACTATTAATTGGGGAATAAATTACAGACCCTTTCTAGGAAAAAACCCCTCATAAGGAAATATGTGTGCATAACCCAATATCTCATAGAAAAACACTATTTGGGAGGAACTCGAACCCATATAAGAACATGATACATGGACGAAAAATCAGCCACATAGAAACAAGTTACATCAGTAGTACTATGTCAGGGTAGAAATATTATCTGATAATGGTACCGTCACCTATGAAGAACCATGATATGTAGATGAAACCCCATAGTATATAGGAACCTTCTATATGAAATGGGGCAATCCACATTTGTTATATTCTGCACCTCCCCCACTCCCTTTATGATATCCCAATTAAGATAAATACTCTACGAGGGTGTATTAGATTGTGACAAATTAAAAAACATCCCCTACGTATCATTATTCAATGTTAAAAAAAAATTCTCTCCATTTTAGGTACTAATGTATGAATATAAATTAATTCATGTCTGAGACAAATAAATTCAACTTGTTTTAACTACATTGGGAAACATACAATGAGAATACAAATGCAAAAGACCTATGTACCAAATCTACTAAAGCGAACCATTGTTACTATATTTGTATTGGACTCAATATCCCTATTATTCTATACGCAAATAAAATTTGACATATCAATACTCTATCTGTTAAACATTTCTCATTACTTATTCAAGAAGAACATAAATTGATTACATCAATCAAAATATTTTACATCTCATTTATTGTATCATTAAGGTATAAAATTATCCATTTGATAAGTAATAAATTATAAAATATTTATTATGAAATCTATTATGGTTCATAATATGTCATTTTCAAATCCTATGGATGTCTTGCAGAAGACATACCCACTTGTACAAAACATTATGCTTTTTCATGGAAGTTGAAATGCTGTTCAAATTTAATTATTTTCACACAACTCCCTTCTTCATGAATAATAAATTACCTTTTCATTTGTAATAAATATTTTACTCATTGATTCAAATAACTATTCATGTGTACCAATATACTTCCTTTCACAGAACACATATGTGATTTAGATACCATATTTTCAATAAGGGTTTGACTTGAAATGAGGGGGTATTTGTCAATTTATATACTGAGCCAAGCCTTCATGAAAAATCCTATTGATCCATCCACTATGTGTTTAATTTTTAACTAATATCGGAATATCATTATTAGACATTAATTTAGCATGTCTAAAAAATTATACTACAAGATCCATCTCTATTTCAAGGCTTTGTGTAACTTTTCTTTAATTTCACAGACTCTTGTTTTCCACACATTCACATCATTCATGCTCATCTTTACTTATCCATATTTCGATGTCATGATCTTAAATCTTGAATTCCAGGAATCATTATAAATAACCCACACCCTTATGCCAAAAATTTTACATATATTCCATAATAACTATTTTTCAAAAAATTCCTTTTTATATCCTCTAAATTTTAGAGTCAAATTTTTTTTAAAACTTAAGGAAATAATTTCTCCTTTTATGCGCATCTTTTTGTACCACCAACAAAGAATCGATTACATTGTATTGTATCATTTTTATAATAATTTTTTAACCAAACCTCTTTCAATCCAAAAATGGGCATGGAAACCTACTTTTTTAATAGAAATATTCATCCCAAAAAACACTTAAATGTTATATTGAGGGATTTTTTCACCAATATTTCCCAATTTAATTTTTTGACAACTATTAATATTTTGATAACACATTAATGTTTCATCATTATTATACCAAAAATCATGTCTTGAGATCCATATAAAAATAATATATTTACTCACCACACACTCAAATTCCACCATATACATTCTTTACGTGAGAGAAAATATCAACACATAATTCTCACTAATGAATCACATCATTCCTAAAAACAGTCAACTACTTTCATCACGATCTACATCTATCTTGATATATATCCTTTAACTGGTATCCTTTAGAATAATTATATTTTAAAATCATCCTATATAACTTATTTAGTTCTCATGAATTAGAGTGATTAAATATGTCCATGCTCACCTATGATATCCATGAACTGTTTCCACAAAGAACTTAAATCTAATCATGTCATAGAAGAATTTCATGGATTTCTCAAAACTAGTATACTTAATAAATATGAAACTCCCTACAAGCATAATATTTTCTTATTAAGTTCTCCTCATTTCATGATTATGATTTATTATCCGTTTTAATTGAAACTATTTTTTTCCTTTATCAATGAACCAGAATGTCACATTTTTTGGGTCTACAATAGGGTTAAAAAACATAGATCAACACAGTAGGGGAAAACACACCATACCATCGGGAGAGGGGGTTCCACATCCTCACATTTCCCATGTGTAGGGATTTAACTATAAAACTAGATACTGTCAATTGCATTCAAATAATTCTTCAATAATGGCATTTGTAATAATGTTCGCAACCTATAGTTATGTAGGAAAATACTAAAAATTAAAAAGCCCATTATCTACCTTTTCCTTAATAAAATGACACTTTAATTCAATGTTGAAAGTCCTAGAGTGAGGGAATTGTTATTTACTAAAATTTATATCACATTATTTATAACATTGGATTCTGAACCAGGACATCACATCAACTCCCATATCGTCACATTGATACTTCATCAACAATAATATTATGAATAGTTGAGTAGATTAATTATATTCATATTACAGAGTTATCAATGAATTATATTATTTTTTCATTCTTATCCAAGAAAGAATCAATCCTCTAAGGTTAAATTCACCACCTGAAATAGATTTCATATCATCAAATGATCCAACCCAATCGGTATCTTTATAACCCAATAACTCATACTATGATTTTTCATTATACATCAAAAACATTCCACAATGACCTTGATATACTGTAGTATTATTTTCACTACATGAATATGGATTTATAGATTATTTCATTACTATATTCCTACATTCCATGTGGAAAAAAATAAGCTATTGTATCTATTAAGTATAATAGACTGAAATTTATTTTCCTATATTTTGTGAAATTAACTCTATTGCCATTATCATCTTGAGAAAGATTCATATGGGTTACAACATGAGTTATCATCTCTTTGAAATTATCAATTCCAAATATTATCAAAAAATCCTTGGAATATTTTTGTTGAGAAATAATTGTGAAATTGTCACATTATGTCACCTCTGAACAAATGAAAAACATTATTTCACTAATAATGGAAATTTTAAATTCCCTTTTCATGAATCCATTGATTTTTTTCACTATGATTCATCATATTCCAAATGATATTATTTCATTGGAATACACTAGAACTATCATCCTTTGATTGCTATTATTTTTGACATGGATATTGTAATAAAATTCACAACGACGAGAACTGAGATTCTTCATAAAGGTTTCATGCCTTGAATACCATGTTCTTAGATATTAATTTATCCTATAATGAGACTTTATTATCATACATAATAATTTTTTGAATTAATGAAAGGGAAAATCAGATAGCTTTTTAGTATAAACTTTTTGTCTAGAACTACATTTAGAAACGATGAATTGCCATCCATATGGAAAACAATGAACTTTCATTATACATATATGGAAATGAATAATCTATTTTCTCAATCCTTGTAAAAGTTGAGAATGTTTCATCAATATCGATACCCTCTTTCTGGAAATACCTTGAAAATTAGTCATGCTTTTTTTAGAATCAATACATTGTCTTCATATAGCATCCCAGCTGAAGATATCCCAAAGTCCGAGTCTGCTGACAATTATATTGACATGATTATAAAAAAAACAATCTCTAATGGACCAAGAGTTTAGTAGACTTGGTAAACAAGATACATAAATTATTCTCTTATTACAAATCCATACACTAATTACAACATATTTTATTATGTAAATAAATAAGAAAAATTGAGAATAACTTCTAATATATTTTGAAAATTACTTCAATTATTTCATTGTATGAGTAATGTATTAATGGTATAAGAAAAAAATACTTATGGGAAAAACATCTTAGTAATTAAAAAATATTGCAGAACCAATAATGAATCAATTGTAGTAGTCAACATAGAAAAGAAAATTACGGAACACACATGACATGATATCAATAAACTAATTATATGATCATAAAAAAATGGAATGGTAACAGCTTATAAAACATTCCACTCAAAAAAACTAAATAAGGAAAAAATAAATATTGATATTTGTGAATCTAGATCAAAAGAAATTACATTAATGAACTAAAATGAAATGTATCCATATATATATCGATGAAAAATCTCATGGATGAATAATAATAAAAAAATTATCAATGAAGACAACTATTGATTATCAAACATCATGTTTCCCAGGAACATGATACCATTAATGTCAATAGATATTTATCTTTTTCTAATTTTTGCAGTGAAATCATCTCATGAGAATATCGATTCATCAAGGGGCATGCATTAACAAGTCCCCAAACCATAAGGTTTTCATTAAAATGTCCCAAAACCATTAATTTCTTGTAAAAATAACTATTTATATATTTAATATATATTTATTTATCAAAAGGTATCTGTAATGAATGTATGTTACAAATAAATCAATAATCCCTAGTCTATCGAATAATTGTCAATGTGAAGACCGTATATTAAATGATATACTATAAAGTAAATAATAATACACAATGTGTGATCATATGGATATTTATGGTAATTTTTAGTTAAAAATTATTACAATGAAGTCATTGTTTCAATATATAGATAAAAAACACAATGTAAGTGAGATTTCAAGGTATATTATTACAATCATTGTTGAGGAGAAAAATGAATCTCTAAACATAAGAAATTGTATGATACCTCTTTGAATCATTCAAACTGTAATCTCCATAATGGAATGACATTAAAAAATTATCATATAATTAGAATAATAGGACTCATGATATAATATAAATAATGTAGTACACCAAATAAAATTGAATTGGCACATAATAACAAATCAGTCTCAATGTAATGTAAATTGAGAGGAAATTCTCTCACTAATATAGGTAGAAATGATTTCGAAACCCCAAAGGTAGTAGTCCATAAATAAAACATTTAAATACCATGATGATAATCATGTTCGTGATATTATATATTAATTTGGGATTATGTACACAAAATAAAATAAATTATGTGCCCAATAATTATGTTTGCCTCATGGAATAGAAATGAGACAAGAATAACTTTCATTGTGTTTACTGTGGGGTGAACATCCTTAAAAATCACATATAATAAATTTATTTTAATTTTATAATTTATTCGGATCAATTTTAGAGGATTAAATTAAATTTTATTTCACATATTAATATGTTGTGTACAACTACTTTGTCAATTAAATTTACATCTGGCATTTTGAAAAAATTTGGATTATGTGTCAAAAAATAACATTGTTAGGTAAGCTATTGTCAGAATGGAGTTATATAATAACTCCTTAATAAAAAACATGAAAAAATTATCATATTTATAAATTAATTATAATATTAAAATTTATTATCAAATATAGTTATATAATATGAATCCACAATACACTAATTGAGACAGTAGGCAGTACGTACGTATGGGTGATGTTATCATTTTTCAATGGTCTTTAAGGAAAGAATGTTAGTTCTATTACATCATTACAGAATGAAAATAAATTAATAAATACCTTATTATTTAATCATATATACTTATTTATAGTATTCTGTGACGTAAAATGAATCACATCAAGTTATGGAGGCGGTAATCCACACAACTACGAATGATGTTATTACTTTTTCTATGTGTGCGAAGGGGTAATAATGTAAATGAAATCTATAATATTCCCATACATATATTTATGTTATTAATATTATATATATGATTTTATGTCACATATTTTTAATTAAAACCTTGTTTTATACATATCATTTGTAGTGTGAATGAAATACATCGCTTTGAGGGGGTCGTAGTATGCCTTTCCACAAACATTGCTATCATTTTTACAGAAATAGGAATGTATAAGTGTATATTTTGAAATATTATTAAATAATGATAAAAAAATAATAAATATTATATATATCATATATGAATTGGTTTTCCATAATAATGGTTACCATGAGATGTTGTAAATGATTATTGAATAATTATTGTTTAGCGAAGCGGTACTCCCCCAACACGCAAACATAATGTTTGTAACACATTAGATGGAGGTATGTGTAAGTGTAGGATGAAATATTTGGTTAAAATATTATATTATATTTATTATACTAGTGTTTTTATATAATGTTGTAAAAATAAAATCATAGTTAGTGGTTACATAAAATGATAAAGAAGAGTTTGAGGGACGGTGTTACCTCTTTATCAGGTAACTTATTTTCATTTCTACCAAAAGTGATTCGGTGGAAGTATTTCTACATTGGGTAGGCTCCAAAGTAGAAGTGAGGGATTTTAGGGAGTGATTTGGGATGATTATGTCCAAACCTAATAATATTTAGAGGTGTGGAGAAGTGGAAGTGAATGAGGCTTTTTTATATTAGAAGAGGAGGTTGAATCTCTTGTAATATTTTAAAAGAAAGAAACCACACTAAAAATTTATTATTTACAGAGGATCAATAATGGTCCAATGTTGATAAAGATATTTGATATAATCTAAATATGGACATTGAATCCAAATTTTACAAGTATTTAGATCAATTTAGGCCTTATGGATACGATTTAGTCTCATATTAAGCTTAATTTAACCTTAATCATTGAAATTCATTTTAATTTCATTCACTAATATTTTTTCTCATTAACTAATTTGATATTATTATAAAATATAAAATATACTAATTCCAAATTTTTAATCCAACTTGTCAAATTATAGTTCCATAAGAGTGTGTAATTAATTTAAATTTAATCCCATATACCGGACGATAATGCATGTTTTTAAAGTAAAAATATCTTAATGTTTGATATATTTTCATAGTGATTTTAAAAAGTGAAATTTATTACAATGACCTAAATTAGATAATTTTAGAAACTTATTATCTAATTAATATTTATAACCAATATTACAAATAATTTTACATTATAATTAAATTATATGAAAAAGTAGTTTTGAACTATAATTTTATATTTTCAATCATTCATAAAAAAAGAACATCATAGAAAAATACTAAAAATTCACCCAAACATTAATATTATGTTAATATTTTAAATAAAAAGTGTAATTGGAAATATTAAATCAATTAATATGTCAATATTTAGATTTTACATGGGTTCCCTATTAAAACGTTGAAAAGTACCTTAAAAATATAGGTTTTCAAGAATAAAATTGAGGGTTAACTTATCTTATGTGTATCAAATATATTGGATGGTTATAAAAAATATTGATAGATAATATAACAAATATATTTATTTAATATAAATTATTATTATTAATTAATTTAATTTATTAATAAAAACTCCTTTTAGGAATAAAAATAACAAAAGTACCTTTATATTCAATTGGTTTATATTTTCATATATAATTAATTAGTAACCAGTTAATTCATTTTATATTTTTGTAAAAATAGTTTTTTATATGTTAGTAAATATGTTTCAATAATTTATTTGATAATGTATATATTATTATATTAACTAAAATTATTTTATTAATACATTTTTCTTCGGTAAAACTTTGTCTTGCATTTAATGCAAGATATCAATGTATGTAATTGTTGCGTGTATCCCCCAATAAATCTGTTTTTTAATTTATTTAAATATATAAAACAAATCTAATATGTATGGAATAATATATATAATTTAATTTTTTGGGATATTATATACCCTTATGTGATTGGTGTCACATGTTATGCATGCCATTAAATTTAAATTTATTACTTTATAATTTCGACGTGTTAAATTCTCCCACCATAAATAAATTACATCCTCAAAATTTAATCTTAATCTTGGTAATATATTTTTTGATACTTCATCGAAATCACACAATGGAAGAATTATTCATAAAACTTCATCTAGTGAAGATAAAATGGAAAGTATTAAAGTCACATTGACTACCATATAACTAGGAACCTACGATAGAGAACATTAATATAAAGAAGATGTACATAGTTGGTGGAAAATATTAATTATTTATTAAAAGTGAATGATTTAGTCAATCAAAATCAATTGATCGACCTATATAAATTTGAGGGCCTCAAACCTATAAGTCTGTGATGATTTAATAAACCATAGGTTCATCATAAATTATGGTATTTGGACATAACATTTTTTATAATATTCATAATGATGAGTAATTGTTTTACTAACCAATAATATAATGAAATATTATTACTTAAAAGGTATCAATTTCATATTAACAATACATAAATTATGTTGTGCTTCGATCAAATTCTAATTCATCCTTTTTCTCTAAAAAATAAAATTACCATAAATTATTTTTTTCTATAGCACTATAATAATCATAAAAACTGTAATGGGGACATTAAATTTGTTAAAAGTCTAACAGTTTTCCCTTATAAAATATTCCAAACTAGTATGGTTAATATATTAATATCTAATCCTCAAAATTGAAATTATTGGATCATCATAGTATTTTATTTGTCAAAATTTTTAATTAAAAAAATTAAAAATTAACGAGGTCACTGTGTAGGTTAGTGATTGGTGTGAAACGATTATCATCCTTCAGTCTTGGGTTCATGCTCTATAGCCTTCCCGGACATGTTTCATTGTCACTAACCACACATGTCATCCTTTTCAAAAAAATAGTATAATTTCAAATCTAAATTAAAATGAAATCCTTGAAATTTAATCATCAAATAGACTCTTAAATAATGTTACCAACACAACCATTTTTTATAATGTACTATAATCTTATTGTACTATTAGTAAAATGTTATTTCTAATCATATATATCCTAATGGTTATAAATGCATTTAAAAATACATAAATATAAATGTGAATGAATTATTACAAAAATATCACTTTACTATTAAAATTATTCCTCTAAAATAAATTATTTTCCTTAGATGATTCATGATTACTATAACTGAAATACCATTAGTAAAATACTTCTACAATATTATTATTTAATCCCAAACATTTATCATAATTGGTCCTTCCATAATATAATGATTATCTATAATTTCATTTTTTTTATTTTTGAATCATGGCTCCAAATCATTAATCTAAATGAGCCTAGGTTTAACCTAGGTTATTAAATTTCACAATTTATATAAATTATTAATAAGAGATTATAAATAAAACATGTATTATACTAAGAATATAGCTTGGGATAATAAATTTTGGTGTACAGTAAGACCCGCTTTCACGTACCAGGTTACCCCGACATAGGCCTAGATCACCTCTTCAGAGTTGTCACTCAAAGGTACATCGTTTAGAGAACCATGTCCACATGTAGTATCCAGATAGGGTTTTATTGAACAGAAGACCCACATAATCTATACATTTCCATAATTCTAGGGTTTTAATAAATACTTATCCTAATATTATATGTTATAGTTATATTCTCTAATATATGTTTTCATTAGTCTATCTCACATGGTTTTTAATAATATGTGTTTTCTTAAATCTAGTTTGAATGGTTTATACTAAACATACATTGATACTAACTATAGTTACCTAACACAAGATAGCCCAGAGCATTTTTATTTTAGAAATTACATTGGAAATATTAAAAGGAATCAATCCCCAAATGAGTGAGAGTTTAGTAGCCTTCGTAATCTAGACACATAAATGAGTCTTTTATTACAAATGAATACACTAATTACAATATATTATTTTCTTCTAAAAAATTAAACAACATAGAGCATATCTTATAATCCATCGAGAATATTACTACATATAACTAATTTTATTCCTTAAGGATTATTGTGTAGGAAACAAAATAATGGTGAAATAAAATTCTCAGTAAGGGATATATATAGTGGAACCTATAATGAATCAATAAATATATTCAATATGAATATGTAAATAACTGAACCGACATTCCATGTAATCAATAAACTTAATGGAGTTGCATAGAAAATATATCAAGGTAATAAGTGATAATATTAACATTCAAAAAACTAGATAAGGAAAAATAATTATGGAATTGTATGATACTAAAACAATCCATTAAATAAATGAAATTAAATGAAATGTATCCATTTATATATCGAAAGAAAATATCTTTGATGAATAATAACAAGAAAATCTCAATAAAAAATATCCTTAATTATCAAATGTAATGTTTCCTAGGAACATTATATCTTTATGGTCTATATATAGTCTACCTATTCAAATTTTCACACTTAAATTATCGAATTAGACAACCAATCCATCGAGGGAATTTCATTAATCACACCCAACCCCAAGGGAATTCCTTAAATTATCCTCAACATTTTTATTACATGTAAATATGATTTTTCATGTATTTAATAAACAATTCCTTTAATAATGTTTATATATTGATTATAAGATTAATATTCAACTATAATTCCAAGTCAATCAAATAACTATCAAAGTGAACAACGTATGTAAAATGATATATGGTTTAAAAAATAATAAAACCCATTTTTTTGATAATATCAATATTCAAAGTGATTTCTAATGAAAAATAAATATAATAATATTGTGGTTCCTAGATAATGTAAAAAACATAAAGGGAGTATAATTCTATAGATAACAATTACAATCATTTTTAGGACAAAATCATTAAACCATAAAAGGTGGCACGTACCACTTGGAAACATTTGTGTCATAATCTCCAAGAAGGTATGACAATAAAAGTATCTTGTAATATCATTATATTAAGGTGATTCATTATCTAATATAATAAATATATTCCTGAAAAAAATTGAACTTGAAAATAATAACAAATCAGCCTCAAGAGAAAGTATATTGAGATGAAATTCCCTTACCAATATGGTAACATATGAATTAAAAAACCCAAAGGAACATATTAATAACATCATCATATTAATACAAAAAATATAATATAATTCATTATATTATATGTCAATGTGGTATTATGTACACCATATATATGAAATTAGGTGAAAAATAATTAAGTACATGTTAGGAAATGAAAATGTGAAATGAATCCATTGCATTGCATTTCCTTTCAGGTGAACTTACTTTTACATACATTACAAAAAATTATTTTGATTTTGTAATTTATTCATATTAATTTACATGTGTATAATAAAATTTATTTCACTTATTACCATGATTTATAAAACTTCATAAACAATTATGTTTACTTTAATTTTTTTTGACAAAATTTGGGTTATGTGTCAAAAAAACATTTGTTGGAAAACTATAGTCAAAGGTTTCATTATATAACATCTTAATAATATGAAAAATTAAATAAGGATCATATTTATAAAAAATTTATAATTTTAAAATCAATCAATAAATATTGTTATGTTAAATTAAACAATGTAAAACTCATTGAGACTTTAGGTATTACATATGTGTGAGTAACATTCCCATTTTTCAATGATCATTATAAAAATAAGGCCAGTAAAATAATATAATTACAAAATTATAATTTTGTTATAAATGAAATATTATTTAATAATATATACTAAATTATATAATAGTTTGATTTATAATGAATCACATGTGGTCGAGGAGGAAGCAGTCCACATGTCCATGAATGACGTTATCTGTTTTTATGTGTGTGTGAAAGGGTAATAATGAAAATGAAAAATATTGTGTTTCATGAAAGATAACTATGTTATAAATATCATATATATGTTATTTATGTCATGTATGTTTACTTAAAACCAAACTTTATACATTACTTGTCTATTTTGAACCATTAATATTACATTGAAGGGGCAGTAGTCCACACTTCGGCAAATGATGTTATCAGTTTTTCAAAAGCTGAATATTATATAGATACGAGTGGTAAAATAAATAAAAATCATAAATACATAATAAATATAATATATTACATATGTAAATATTGTTTTCATGATCATGTATAACATGGGAGGTGGTAAAGGAATATTGAACAATGTTCATTTAGTTATGCGGTAGACTGACTACATGTAATCATTATGTTTGTAACCAATTAGATGGAGGTTTGAGTAATATTAGGTCTAAATAATAGTATAAAAACATACTAGAATATTTAGGACACATTAGATGCTATATAATTATGTAATTATAATATTTTGGGGAGTGGATAATGAAAAGGAAGAATTGGAGTTCGAGGTATGGTGTTTCCTCTTAATCTGGTTACTCCATTGGGTTTGTATGAAAATAGAATCCTTTAATGGATTTATACACAAAATAATGCTTCAAATAGTAAGGTAGGGATTTTGGGGAGTGATTGGTGATGATTTTCTCTGATCATAAGAGGCTTGAGAGGTGTGTAGAAGTGGAAGTGAAGGGGGTACTTTTATAATGGATGAGGGTTGAATATCTTGTAATATTTTAAAAGATAGGGTTTTATATGTAATATTGAGTTTATTAGTATCTTATGTCTATCATATCCATTCGATGATTATAAAAAATATTTGATTGAATATATAATATACATATTTTATTAATATTATTTATTAATATTAATTAATGTAATTTAATAAGACAAAATATCTTCTGAGATTAAAATTAATAATATTACTTTTATGTTAAATTAATTTATATTTTCATTTTTAATCAATTATTTAGCTATTAATTAATTTTATATTTGTGAAAAATGTATATTTTCATTTTTTAGGTAATACTTTACACTAATTTAATGACATGTTTATATATTATTATAATATATAATAACATTTAATAACATACTATTAATCAGTAAAGCACGGTCTTGCCTATTATGAAAACTATCTTAGTAGGATGTTGTTTCATATAACACACACTAACTCGGTGTAAAAAGAATTTCAAAATATAATATATTTAAAATAATTATAAAATAGTAAATATATTTTAATATATCAGGGTATTATATTCACTTATGTGTTTGGTGCTGCATGTTTTTCTCACCATTTAATATAAGGTTATGGGTTTAGAAATTTGGGGTGTTACACATTATTCATCTTGTTGTGAAATACACATTTAGTCTTGATTAATTTGTATTATGTAGGTCTCAAAACAATCTCCCATCTCTAATTCTTATCAATTTGGTCCAACTCCATATTCATATCATGAACCCCGTTTTCATCACCATATGCTTCCTCATAACAATTAGGTTCTACCAAATATATGAAAAAATGTTGTAAACACATTATTTTCTTTCATTGAATCTGAGAAGTGTTATCACCAATTATATTTTTCCTATCAATTTCATATCCTTTAATTTTATTCTTCATAGATACATATTTGAATTAATTCTTCTTATGATCAATATCTTCATTGAAAATAACATTTTCCACTTATTCTCCACTGGTTTTTATTATATATGTATCAATTTCATCCAAGAACTATTTAATATGTTGTTGATGATTTTTATTCATTTTAAACTACTATGAAATTATTGTTTTCATCTTATTTTACTATCCTCATATTGAATTATTTATATGAAATTCATTTTCATGAGTATCCCTAGTATTTCTCCTCATCTCTATCTAACTCAAATTTCACCTGTTTGACTTTTTTAGAATAAAACAGTTTCTTGAAATGATTTAAAATTATTTCAATTTTGGATTATTTCCATAGCACATATCATATGGATACTTTTCTTCACTCAAACAATATAAATCCCTAATTTATATTTCTCTTGGGGTCAATACTGATTTCTTCTAAAATATCATTAGTATGTCTTTTAAATATGAATTATTATGGACATATTGTTGAATTTTTTATTTATCCTCTCATCCACTCGCTTTTATTAATGAGTTCACAATGTTGAAAACTGATTCCTTATCCCATTTTTCTCCATATAATCCTCCACTAATATGTTATTATTTTTTGTACCATTATTAGTAAGAAACTTCAAAAAAAATTTGTGAATAATTCTTTCAAATTCCTTCCAATACTATTTTATTCAATCGAAAACATTGGTCTTGTGAGAAATAAAAAATACACATTCCTTATGGCTATGATCATCAATGAAAAAAATTTAATACCTCTTATAATAAGTGGATCGTGGTGATATTTTTCAACATACAACTTCTTACTCCAATTCAATAACTCCGGATGACTTTTGACCATTTTTTATGTATTTCTGATGATCATACATTGTTTGAAATGCATCACACATATGTGTACGATCCCATGGTAGTTAATGATGTTCCTGAGCTTACTAATATTGAACCAGATCTTCTATTTAATGTTGGAATATATGGGTATTTCATTTATTCCATAAATAATTTTCATTATCTCGGTATAAAAATCTCAGATCTTCAACTCCACTTATAAGGTAGTGATTCTACTTTGGTATTTTCCATCTAAAAAATACACCATATCTTCCTTTGAATATTCACATTTACATAAAAAATATTATATCATTCCTGAGTAACATAGTTTACTAAAACTAATAATGTTATCAATGATACATTTATTGACTAATATATCACGTAAGTCTCATTTCGTTAAACCCAAACATGGGTATTCCCGGGCAAATCATCTTCAGGACTTCATCCTTTACAAATTGAAAAACACCTCCCGTATTATATTTTATACATGTGATACAGTCTTTATTTACAATTATATGGCATGTTCATCTACTGTCAAGGATCTATACACTATAATAATCTTATTCATTAAGGGATATTTCCTCAACCACTACCTTCTCTGATGTTTTCATTATGATCTATGATATTGAATTCATAATGTGTATATATTAATAATATTTAACTTAATTGGAGTATGATGAACCACCATCACCTAATAGATTTTAAAATGTTTTTTTAATTATCAAATCACTTTTTTATTCATTTATTTTTTACATGTGACCATTTTTGATCTTTTTCTAAACACTCTTCTACATGGTTGATGTATAATATATTTCCATCTGTACAAATCCTCCATAAAAAAAACAATGTCCCTCATAAGATATATTAGAGTATTGGGATTGGTTTTGAATCCTATGTTTTTCTTATTCCATTTGGAATCTATTGGATATGGAACACACATTTTTAAGTGTCCCATCATTCAACAAAAATTACACATGAAGCAATGTTCATTTCTGTATCATACTTCAACAACACTCGTATTCCCTTCAGTTAACTTAATAATATAATTATTCTTCCTACACAAATAAATATTCAATATCAATGATGGTACTTGTGGTGTCACATCAATAATCTCACCTCTTTATTTACAGTTAATCCTCATACAAGACTTATAATTTAATGAGGCAATTTATTCTTTTATAATGGGTCTATGTGCTCCAATTCTATATTTTCTTTCACCTAAATTATCTAAATTTTGTATTTTAGTCCAAGATTCAAGAGTTTTTCGTAATACTAAGTGCTTATTTTCATAATGAAAACATATTCGTATTTTTATTCAATAGGTCTGATTTCATATTTTTCTTTGTTAATTACATCATTGATCATAATTTTTCATTCTTTAACATTTAACAAGAACTCACCAATCATTTTTAAGTCTCATATCACTAGAGAATTAATATTTTCAATTTAGTTCATCGTCTCATACTTATCTTTTTTACTTCTACTAAATATAGTGTTTTCCATCATGAACAACTTTAATGATTTACTTCTTGTTAGCTTTGCAAACATATATCATCTCAAGTGGATCATTGAATTTAGTATGCAAAAAAAATCAGTGTTCAACATCTCCTTTATCATTATAAATTTCTTCCCTTCGGTGTTTTCCACCTAAAACTTCCACTATATCATTTTCTCCATGATCATTAAATTTCTCTATGTATTCAACCACATATTCTCTTAACATACCATTTTAATTTGAAATAAGATTCTTATTTTTGAAGAAATTTCATTTAAAATTATTAATTCCTTTCACATAAGATGAATAATTGTTCATTTTAATTTTACCTTCATCCCCACCATCTTCTTGAAATTTCTTGGGGAACCGTACAACATTATGTCTAACCAATCCACAACAAAAGCAACCAATTTGGGGACTCTCTTTGATCATTCCTTTTCCTCTTTTATGATTCTAGGATAGAAATGAAATAACATTATCTGTATTTAAATTTTTCCATAATCAATGTAGACATTATTAATATCCTTTAATTAAACTAATTTGGAATTATCTTTTTCCAAATATTTATTATCTTCATTTCTTATCTCGTAACTAATAAGAGTACATTGAAGAATATCCACTCTCATATCCTTTGGAAATTTTTACTCCAAAATAAAAATATTCAGATGGAACCACAGTTTAGGTCTTATATATATGTTATTAAAAATATTTATATCTTCAATAGATTCTTCAATACCATGAATGTCCTCTAAAACAACATTCAACCTATCAAACAATGCATCAACATACATAGAAGTGTTCATTCTAATATCATCTTATTTTTCCCATAAAACGTTATATTTTTCTTCTATATATTTTTAATCACCTTCATAGATAATTATAAAACACTACCACCTAGAATGAGTTGAAATAAATAAAATAAAATTTTATTATATTTCATTGGATAAATCTCTGGATAATGAATTTATTCCTCGGTTTTCAACATCATATTCCCTTATGTTAGTGTCCAAAAAATCCTCACATTCCACAATTGGAAATTTACCATCATTTTATTTTATATATAAAAACAACCCTATGGATAAAAAATAGTGATTCATATGATTATTATATAATATATTTTTTTTCATTTCAATATTGAAATCCCCATGTGATTAACAGACTCCATGAGAGAAAAATTGGAAATAATATTTTTTTCTAATAATAGTTGTTATCCCAACTAGGTTAAATACCCTAAGAGCATGGTGAGTCAGGGTACGACGGATTAAAAGAATTTCCCATTCAGATCATTTAACATTAAAAGACACACTTCAATTCTTTCTCTATAGTAATATATGAACACAAATGAAAGAATTAATGAGAAACAAAAATTTCACTTGGTTCACCTGTACTGGGTATATCGATGGAGCATATAATGGAACTCTTCATACAGACCAAAACTAATAATATATTATATTGTTACATATTTTTTAGTTTACTTATTATCCATCATAGTTTATAACAAATCACAATATATAATATCACTACTCTCTCAACAAAAGTGTTCTCACTCCATGTGAAAACATTAAACTATGTCATGGAAGTCTTACATAGGCATTAAATTTATTCATTTCACAAAAATTCCTTCATCATGCTGAATCAATTTATTTTTCTCACTCAACAATTATTTCATTCATTATTTTGTCAAACTCTTCTTGTGCACTACTCTACTACCTTGTATTCATCTCTTTCATGATTTAAAAACCCAATTTGTTTAAAGGTTGATCAACTGAAAAGGTAGGTGGTGGTTGTCAATTTATAGACCCAGATGACCCTACGTGAAAAATCAATACATTCAATCTTATGTACGTGTAATAATTCCCCAAGAAAAGGAACCCAAGACATTAAATTGTATTTTACACATAAAATACTTCCATAAAAATTCTCCATATCTATTTCATTGATGCACACAACTATGCTTTGTCATGGAAAATTAACTTTCACACACTTCATTACATAGCCATATTTTGATGTGATGATCCTAAATCTTGACTTATGTTTAACATGATGAATCACTAATACCCTTGCACACAATATTTTAATTTTATTCTAAAATAAATACTTTTCTGAAAAAACCTTCTCCCATCATCCAAATTTTTGACACCAGAATTTTCGAATTCACTTGGAAACATAGCTAACTAATATACATTTATTTTTGTACTAAAACAAGAATATGCATTCCATTTTCATGGACATTTTCCAATATAACTACACAAAAGTCTCTCTATAAGTCATTTATTAACCATAGAAACCTACTTTATCAACAAACATAATAAATACAAAAAAATACAATGTTACCTTATTTTTTTTCAACACATTGGATGTGTCAACTATCCCAACATTGGCCACTCAAAAATCCAATCTGAAAAATTCCAGCCAAGGAATCATTCTATTCAACCTAACATGTATTATTAGGTCATCAGTCATATAAGTGTGCTTTATTGAATCTAGGTACGTATGGTATGTGGAGTCACTTTTGTAACCTCCTCAACAAGGGTGAACATGGAATGCCTTAAAGTATATATTTTCACAGTAATAAAGGTTAAGAACATGGAGGGTCTTACATGAACCTCCCATTCGAAGGGATTTCTGGGAACCACTAATCGTTATCTATAATGGGATCCAGTGTTGTACATTCATATACTCCCCGTAAACCAAAAGGTAACCCTGTTAGAGTTGGACACTATCCATTGTTGTGGGAGGATTCAGTCTTGATAATCTTTGCCTACTCATGGTATCCAAACATCTAGATGATATGGGAACACTCAAATCAATCTCTCTCTCTCCCCCCCATTGTGATCCAGCATCCATCCAATGGGGATAATAATAGATTTTGTGATAGTAAGATATATTTATTCAAAATTTTTCTCACCATGTGAATTATTCAGAGAGCATTATAGGTTAGTGATGATCCTGGAATCAAAATGATTCCATACATTCTATGGTCCTCCTATACATTATAATCCCCAAGAATTACTTGGGTATCTTATATAGTTCATTCCATGAAACCATACCTCCTTCTTTAATGGACTATATTATAAATTAATAATCACTTGATGAGCCTCCAATGTTGTATGATATCCAATCATGTTCAGTGGTCCTCCTACTAAGTGTAATCCCCAACCCATACTGAAAAACATGGGATTTGATTCTCAAAAAGGTGTAAAATGAAGGTTGAATCCCTGATGTAAATACCCAACAACGATTTTCCCCCTAATGTTCTCTTGGCTACACTCTTTTTTGGGTCATAACAACATGGGATACCAAATCTATTCTGTGAACCTTAGACTGCCTCAACATAAGTCACATACCCATCATTGACTATGAAAATGTCTCTTATATGTCCATGCCATGTGATGATAAAAAGAAGGTTTTTATCATCATCTCAAGACCATAAATGATGATTTTTCCTATTAATTAGTACAAAATTACCTGGGTTATGATTCCACTCATGATGATAACTAGGAATCCTATATAATGGGTTTGATCCCAACATCATAACAACTTCTCTCTCCCAAGATGTCAGTATACTCCACAGTGCCTCACCACATGGATTAAACTAGAATAATAATAATGATTGAGAATGGAATCTATAATCCAACAATAAAATGGTACCATTGATTGAAATCCTCAAATACATAAGAATATCCTTATCAATGGTGAACCATGGATACAAAAAAATGATTCTAAACCCATGCATATTCAAAATGTATCATTACCTCAAGGTGACCTGTATTATAGAATCACGGGGATGGATAATGGATTCATTAACATATCATAAATATAAAATAGGTTATTGTAACAGGAAATAGATCCCCCCAAAATGGTGTGATGAGCCCGAAATTTTATCATCTTAATATGTATGTGTTCTTAAGTGTTTTTGTCCGTGTTCCCCAACAAACGGATTTTATTAGAATGGAATTCCATGTGTAGTGTGGATATAAGATCCATAGGGTGTTTCTGGATCCATGAAGAAACCCTATTTGGGAACATTAGAAAGTAGTCAACTCGACATAAATTATATTAAAAATCTCAAAGAATTTAAATAATCATAGGACCAATGAATTTTAATTGAAACAATTTGATCTTGATGTGAATCCTTAACCATGGTTGTGGTGTAACCCACGTCATTCCCCCTGTGCATCCCAAAATTGATGATGACTAAATGAGACCATTAATTATGCATTAGTTCATGAGAAGTTACATTTATGGGGGTGTTTTTATGAATTTTTTACATATATTTTAGTCACTTTTAATCAGAATTAATTTCAATCTAAGGTAATATTAATATATTTCAAATACATGTGAATCTGTCATAGTATAGACTAACTCCTCATCATAACATAGGAAGAAACCATCCACAAAACATTATAAATGATTGGTTTTCAATGCATTAATTCAAGAGTACCAGCTTAATGGTACTCTCCCGACCCTAGAGGAGTCATAATAGCTCCTCCAGTATATGAAAACCCACCATCCATACACCCTACAATGGTCAATGGTCTAGAACCGGACAACCACAATATCCTTGTCCAACCATTTTGGGATCATGTCCCCAGAATAATACAAAAAGTATCTCTATTATAATAGGTAGGATAATTAATTCATCATAAGAAATCATCCCCACAACACATAGGACCCACATAAGTGACCTTATCCATAATCATAAGTGACAATAATGTACGATTCAATATCCTTACCATGTAGAGTATAATACCCTGTGGGCCCCTATCAAAGTCAAACAGGACAGGGTCCCCCTAGAAGCCTGCAAATGGTGAGGATCATTCAGTCTAGAATAATTCATCAATATTAATCTTTATAAATAAGACTTCCACATATATATCACATCATCCTATGAACCGACATATATTATGTCTTAGTCAAACCAGGCCCCTTACTCAAATATGATGGAAAACTATGACCATACAAAATTTATAACTCATTCAAATCATTCTAATTAAGTTAATAGGGTGGTAACCTATGAGAATATGAATATTCCTACTCACTCATATCAAGCATGCCTATCATATATGAATGAATTCTATGATAAGAGGAAATTAAAATCCTTTTCACATCAATACTTCAATGAAAATAATAATAAAAAATACTATAATACCCAACTTCATTCTAATTCACATGATGTCATACATTATAGTAAGGTATAAAACAAGAAGACAAAAATCATTGCATAAAAATATGAATCCCTCCTAGAAAATATTGTGAAAACCATGAATGATTAGATGAAAATTTCTGCAGATTCATATCAAACCCATCTAACAAATATCACTAAAATTTGAGATATTAGCCAACATATTTTGGTTGGGAATTAGGTGAAGACAAATAATTTTTCCCTCACATAAGAATTCAATCAGTAATTGTTAGAAATAATTAGAGGACCACAGTAGGAAGATATTCTTGTTCCAACACTAACATCTATATATATTATAGTTCCCACCATTGAAATATCTCACCATGTTTCTGTAATAACCAATGGCCATACATCAATCACTAACCATATATTATAGCATTTCTACGATGTAAGAACATCCAAGGAGATAGCTATGAGTTGGGTCCACAACCACTCCTCCATAGGTGTGGTGACAAATCCTCACAACGCGGTGATCACTCAAGGAGTAGACATTTATCCATAATACCATATTAGAGGGTCATCAACAATATTCCATGATAAATGGGAAATATGATCAGTAAAAGTACTCATTCCAACGAAGAAACAATAGTAAACATTGATGACTTCTCTAGGGTAGGCTTATATCCCTTACATAATTTCAAAAGCATACCAGCATATCATGTAATCATCAAAATATCCACTTCCAATGGAACCCTTATAAGAAGGATTTCAGTTACATTAAGTGGCCTCATTCTCCTTCATGAGATCACCCAAAAACAAATCATGATAAAGTAAATTTAAAATTCATGAGATGACTCATAACTCTGTTCTGTTTGAAGTTTCAATTCTTAAGGCCATAAAACACTTTTTAATGTTGAAAAATTATAATAAAAATTCAATAAAATAATACAGGAGTGGAAATTGTATGTGGGGAGTTCCTCCCCACAAATGTTTTACAAACATCACATTAGGTTCTCTGTATATCACATAACATGAAGGATTCCTTCATGGGAATAAGAATATCGATAGATAGATCATATACCTTGATGATTTTCATGGTTGTGGCCATGATGTAAAATAGTAATAAGGTCCTACAATTGTATTAAGTTGACCCGGAAGTCCACCCCATGGAATACATAAGATAAATCCCCTATTTTGTCAAACATTGAGATATGATGGTAGTCATCATGATGAAGACATTCACTGAAGATCTCCTCATCTCAATGAAATATCATTTATATTAGATTATCATCCACTTGATGAGGAAAAAAGGATAAATCACTTTTATTTTTAGGATCATTGAAGTATGGGGGTGGATAGGTAGATACTCTATTATTTATAAGAGAAATCCTTCCTCATCTTGAATATAGATTGGGTTACTCTCATCCTCTAAGCCAAACCATGACCGTTCCAACATTAGTGAGAACTCTGCTTTCCCCTCTAATTTCTATTAAACCATCATGTATATCTCTTGTTGGGATGATTAAGTAGAGGAATCTATAATAGAAGAAAAAATTGATATGTTTCTCATTAAAATATACTTGTTCGTAGATGACATACCCATCACGTTTTGTCCCTTAGCCACGTCTATGTTGTACATTCAAGTGGAATTGTCAGAATAATCCATAAACAACATCTATATGAATCACTAGGAAAATATACACCACCTGAAATAAACATTATTACCTTACTATTGGTATACAAACCATGTCAAATTATTTTTAGCTCTTCTTAATCAAATTTACATAGAAGCCCTCGTATCTGTGTAGTGACCAAAATCAGTTATTCACTAAAATGATCTACAACTAACATACCACAGTGAATTTTACGAGTTTTTCATTTAATTTTCTATGAACTACAAAATTTTTTACATCGGGGGATGGGAGAACATAAATATATTCATATCACTCTTACCTCCTTTAACATAACCCCCTATAAATGAAATAATAAAATTTCATTAATGTAAAGACCCGTAAAATTGAAGGAAAGTTTTTTTTCTTGATTTTCATTGGGATTTTACAAGAACGTAGTTTCTGACGGTACCTGATTCTGAGGCTCGGTGTGCCCGAAATCAATTTCCAAAGTTTAGCTCAGGTACGTTCAGTGAACGAACATGCAAGTTTTCCTATCTTTTGAACCATTGCTCGGAATCGAAATCTGAGGGCACTGATTGAATCGCAGCGCCAGTAATTTCTTAAGGACAACTTTTCAATAGTTGTGTTTACTCGGGTGAGGTTATTAATTAATTGGGTTAACGGAAGAATAAAATAAAATGTTGTGCAAGAGATTTTTTTTATTCTTAGTAGTCCTAACCTAGGCATGGTGGTTGGAGTAGGACCCACTGATATCCTAACTCCTAGGTAGGATACTAGTGAGTTGGGGCCCACATGAGCCCCACCCCTTTATTACCTTTTACATTCCACGTGCATTTAATATGGTAACTCACCCGCACCCCCCTCATTAATGCCAAGTCAACTCTTGTGTTTAATTGGATTATTAAACGCCTCATTAATTGGTCAACGCTCAATGATTAAATTGTGACCTGTTTTTGAATTTCAAAAAGAGTTGGCATGGGAAATAAAATAAGGCAAAGCCTTATTTTATTATGTTGTTTCATGGTGTGAGGAGGATTGGAAGAAGGGTGCCCAGGTATTGGAATCTTCATCTTCCTCGAAGAACTCGAAGAACGCACCGTCGCCGACGAAGAACGCCGGCCTCCGACGAAGGGAGACATAGAACACAAGTTCCATGGAGATCGACGGAACGAAGCCTTGTACCTCGACGCCGATGATCCTTCTTCCATGACGCCATCTTCCGCGATGTCCCTTCCCCGCGGCGAACCTTCGTTCATCAACCGCTTGAGGTAGGGGATATTTGTTTGTGTCATGAATTTACCCTTTTTTGTTCTTCATCTTTATCATTGCACCGCTTGATATCAACTTATCGGAAGGAGGTTGGACCACACGAACACGTCCGAATCTCCTCTCCCTTTTTTTTGTGCTGTTGTGGTTCGAAAGAAGCCGACAGGGTGCAATGACACTGCGTGGAATCCTGGGAAATGGGATGAACATGCGCGGCGCCGTCGCGCCGCGCCGTTGAGGTCAAACAAACCCACTGCCATAGTCAGGCCATAGCGAAGGGGCGTAGTGCTGTCGCACTGCCACAGGGAACCACAAAGATACCACAGCCGGTGCGGGGCCGCGGCGGAGGGGCGGGGTGCCGTCGCACCGCGCCGGTCGGACAAGGCCGCGACTCGAAGCTACGGCGGTGCAAGGCCGGGCGGCCGGAACCACCAGCCACCGGCACCACAGAATAGTGGGACCACGGTGGTTCGGCAGCAACAGCTCCGGCCGACTTCCAGGAAACCGGGGGTCGTAACCCCCGGCCGGCCGAAGGAGCGGCCCCCCCACGTGGGGGCCGCAACTCATCAATCAAGGGGGAAGCCCCCCCCATCCAATCAGCTCAGCACCGGCCGAGCTAGCCACGCGACCGCGCCCAGGCTGGGTCGGTCCGCGCCCTAATGGGAGAGACCCCGAACTGGTTCGGGCCGATCCAGGGGGGTTGGGCCGGGTCGGACCGGACCCAGACCCCCGATTTTTAGACCACTTCTAGTATTTTGCCC
The DNA here is from genome assembly GCA_963277665.1 of Viscum album. NCBI lineage: Eukaryota > Viridiplantae > Streptophyta > Magnoliopsida > Santalales > Viscaceae > Viscum > Viscum album. The sequence continues at coordinate 1,275,326,803 of OY728146.1, forward strand.
ATATCATGGGCTATAGACCTTCGATCGATGAACCGTCAGTTGTGACGCAATCCTTGGGTTGATACGGTCGTTTCAGTATATTAAACTCAAGGGTTTGAAGAAATTTTGGTACGTCCGGGTTGGTTCGAACACGAAACCAACCGGGCCCTCAGAGTGGAAACGCTTATAACTTGAGCTCTGAACGTCCGATTGATGTGCCGTTGACTTTTTTGGATTCCTATTAGTGAGACAGATCTTTTGGCTTACTTAGATCGAGGTTTGGAAATAGTTGGTGTGCGTCCATGTTGGTTTTGACTTAAAAACCAACCGGGCCCCTGGAACGAAAAAGCCAATAATGCTCAGACCGGGCGTCCGATTGACGTGTCGTCTGTCACGTTGAGTTCCTCTTATCGAGACAAAACCTTGAGATACATCAGCATCGGACTACATGTCAGTTGATGTATCGATCCCCTTGGCTTGTGAAGCTGACCCTCCCGGAACGAGCATGCTATGTGCGGGAACCCTAGAGCTGGTTGCGACTGCGAGTTTGGCGACTGTACTGAAATCCTATGTGGGTTCGGTAGCGATGAAGACTTTACTGAAATCCTATGTGGGTTCGACGGAGATGAAGACTGCACTGAAATCCTATGTGGGTTTGGCAGAGATGAAGACCGTACTGAAATCCTATGCGGGTTCAACGGAGATGATGACTGCACTGAAATCCTATGTGGGTTCGGCATCGATGAAGACCATACTGAAATCCAGTGTGGGTTCGACGACAATGACTATTGTTCTTGTATCCTACATGGGTCTGGCAGTGTCTGACTCTGTTCTTGCTAACCTATATGGGTCTGGTAGAGTAACTAGTTTAGTATCCTATGTGGGTCCCAGCTTAGATGAATCTGTAGCTATATCTGATCATCTCTATCACCGAAGAAGTATACATGTGTGAGCTAAGTATTGACTTTCAATCATTATCTTCGATATGATTGACTTGTTTTCCTTTGTGGATTGTGTTGTGCTTTCTTGTGTTGATTGGGTTGTACTATCTTTTGTGGACGTGATCGAACTTGGGCTCGGATGTTGGAGCCGAACGGGAAATGATGACTTTGATATATGTATGGGCATATACCATAGTATTGTTGGTTGTTACATCGTGATTGTATCTTATCTTTTTGGATTATCCTTTGTGGATTCTGGGAGACCTTCAGGGGTCTTGGGGTCCCTACTGAGTAGCGTAAACTCACCTATGTACCATCTATGCCCGCACTATGTTGTGTTGGATGCAGACGATAGATAGTGCTGATTGTGGTTGGGGCTTGTGGAGCAGTCGATACATGGAGGTGGACCATTGTGCGGGACGTACACGGAGCGGACGACTAGACCCGAGGAGCTGAGGAGGCTATCTGTACCCACCCTTCATGTGGGAATTCTAGTGGATGGCTTGATGTTGCTGCTTTACTTTCAGTTGATGTAGTTGTTTTCAGTTGTACTTTATATTCTGTTTGGGTTTGTATTCTGGCCCACTTACTTTTCCGCACTACATTTTGTACCCAGTTTTACTTAGTGTTTACTTATTCTTGCTTACTTTGTAGTGGTTATTTACTTTATAAAGGCAATGTCTTCCCCTTTTTTCAGGATTTATGCCTTGGTGATAGTCGCCAGCCCCTAGCTGATGGGAGGCGGGATTGGGGTAGTCACGGAACGGGCCCCGAGGACGGGTCGTGACAATTTGGTGTCATAGGATTTTGGTTCTACCGCAGAACTCAGGACTCTGATCTTTCTTCTATGTGAAGCAAGAGTGTTAAGGGTATTGAGTGTTGTTATCAGTCCAGGGAGTCCAGTGTTGGTGCGGCGGCCGACGTATCCATACACCAGGGCCCTGACTTCTGATTTCCGACCCAATGCACGAAAACATTGATTGCATGTGTGTTTTAAAGGTTTTCGTTGTGAGTACTTTGTGTCAGACCACTAGGTATACTGTTTTTACCGTGGTGCACCTATTTCTTTTCAATATTGAACCACGACAACATTCAGCTAGGGTTCTGAGCGTTGTACGAGATGACAGCCCACATAGCGACAAGGCCTCAGTGCATGGCCCTTTGACAGCGGAGGCACTAGCGGTAGCTCTACCCGCTAAGTCACCGATGCTACCAGCCCCAGCTGCTGATAGTGAAAGTCTCCTTAGTGCGCTGCATGAGTTTTAACATCAGAGACCGCCCAGGTTCCACGGGGAGACAGACCCTCAGGCAGCAGAGGATTGGATGGAGACGGTTGTGCGGGTTTTCAGGTTAGTGGGGACACCGGCTGACCTCATGGTGATCCTCACAGCGGGCCTCCTGCACGTGGCAGCAGACAGATGGTGGAGCTTTATTCTCCAGGTGCATGACAAGGCATCTCTCCTCTGGACAAACTTCAAGAGCCTCTTCCACTCGGAGTTCATCCCATCCACCCACCGTGCGGTGCGCATCCATGAGCTTCTACAGTTGCGGCAGGGCAGCATGACGGTCACCCAGTACTCGGTGAGATTTACCGATCTCTCGCGCAATTCGACGGACATGGTATGAGACCCATTCTTCAGGGCCCTGACATTTGAGCAGGGACTAAGGCATGAGATCAGGGCATCGATGATCTCTCTAACAATTCCGACTCAGGCAGGAGTACTAGAGCGAGATCTTCTCATAGAGAGCTTTATTTCTGAGCCTACGCCAGCAATGAGACCTACCGCAGGGCGACATGTAGTAGAGTCGTCTGCAGCTGGCAGTCGATGGATGTCCCAGGGGTCTAGGCGGACCGAACCATCAGGCAGATGACCTATGGACACTGGCTCAGAGGTGCGGGGCACAGGGTGCATAGCCAGCCATCTGAGGAGCAGGCAGTGCTACGCGTGCAGCAGACAGGGCCACATGGCTCGTGACTGCCCGACCCTCCGTACAATGGAGCAGCAAACGGTTGAGGGGACACCCATGCAGAGGAAGAGGGTCGACCATGGTGGTCCGCCAAGAGCAGGCGGACGAGGCAGGGGAGATGACCGGGCAGCAGGTGGTGGGTGATGCTTTGAGGCTTTACCACCACCACCACTAGGAGGTCCACCCCGACCATAGGGAGATGGTGGGCAGAGACATTCTCAGCTTCAGGCAGCAGAGGCCTACGACCACGGCACACCAGAGATGATTCAAGGTATGATTTGTGTCTACTCCACCATTTCTGCAGTTCTTATTGACATATGAGTGAGTAATTCTCTTATTTCCGCTGCCCTTGTTCAGAGCTTGGAGATTCCGACGGAGCCGTTGGCTCGATCCTTACGACTAGAGACTTTTACAGGAGTAGACTCGACGATTACAAACGGGTGATGGCAATGTGAGCTTACTATAGGAGGTGAGATCTTCGGCTGGGATATTTATGTACCGGCATCGAGGCCTTACAAATTCATATTGGGAACGGAATGGTTATCTACAGTCCATTCACATATTGACTAATTTAGGCGCAAGGTGTGGTGTGTATGCACTGATGGGAGCAGGTTTACCTTCACCGGCAAGGAGGGAGCCTTTGCAGCAAAGGACGGACTCACGTAGAGGAGAGGACATCCCATCACCCACCAATTGGATAGCCTCATCCTAGGAGTAGATGACGTGTAGAGTCCATGTTTTCCTATAGTGATGGATTAGTATGCAAACGTTTTCTCTGACAACTTTCCAGGACTACCTCCTCACAGAGAGGTTGACTTTTATATTGACATGTACCCTGGGACAGCCCCGAAATCCACTCCAGCATATCGGATGGCCCCCACTGAGCATCTAGAGCTACAAGTATAGATGGAGGACTGGCAGGGAAAGGGATTCATCTGACCCTGTGTTTCACCCTAGGCTTCCCCGATATTGTTCCCCAAGAAGGCGGACATGAGCTTGAGACTTTGTGTCGACTATAGTCGATTGAACTAGGTGATCGTGAGGAACAAGTATCCGCTATCGAGGATTGACGACCACTTCGATCAGCCCAAGGGATCACGATGGTTCTCAATGATAGACCTTAGATCAGGCTATCATCAGCTCAGAGTTCGAGATGAGGACGGGCAGAAGACGAGCTTCAGATGTCGGTATGGACCCTATGAGTTCTTGGTTATGCCTTTCAGCGTAACCAATGCTCCAGCAGTGTTCATGAGTCTCATGAACAGGACCTTCCAGCCATACCTCGATCGATTTGTCGTGGTCTTCAACGATGACATATTGATATACTCGACCACTGGAGAGGAGAACGCCTACCACTTGCGGGTTGTTCAGGACACACTCCTAGAGCACAAGATTTATGGAAAGCTCTCAAAGTGTCAGTTCTGGTTATGTGAGGTTCACTTCTTGGGACACGTCATCTCTGAGGTGGTATTTTCGGTGGATCATGCGAATATCGAGGCAGTGCTAGCTTGGGAGACACCCAGGAGTATGACGGAGGTGTGGAGTTTCTTGGGGGAAGATGGGTACTACTGGAGGTTTGTGACAGACATATCCAGAGTTGCAGCACTACTATCAGCTTTGAAGAAGATGGGGAAACACCTCATGTGGTCGGACAGATGTCAGTAGAGCTTCCAAGAGTTGAGATAGATATTGACCAGCGCGCTTATCTTGAGGCTACAGGAGGAGGGAGTAGGGTATGTAGTATACTGCGATACATCAGGGACTAGACACAAATGTTTCCTAATGCAAGAGCGGGCCGTGATCACCTAAGGATCACATCCGCTGAGGCAACATGAGAAGAACTACGCTGCTCATGACATGGAGTCAGTAGTAGTGGTCATCGATCTGATGATGTTGTGGCACTATTTGATGGGAAAGCACTTTACAGTCTACTCTGACCACCAGTGTCTCAGGTACATCTTCTCGCAGAAGTACCTAAATCTGAGATAGCGGTGATGGATCAAGTTCCTCCAGGACTATGACATTGACATAGTCTATACTGCTGGAAAGGGGAACATAGTAGCTGATGATCTCAGTAGGAGGATGAGCATTCAGCTACTCGGGGAGGTGACAGAGTAGCTAGCCACTTTGCAGATATCCTTTGTGGATAGAGATGGAGCAGCCTTTCCTCAGTCACACATAGTCACTCCTCCACTACTAGAGCGGGTCAGAGAGGCACAACGTGGAGAAGCTGACTGTGAGACGTGGTGTGCACAGATATCCTCAGGACATACACCTGATGGATTCTCTGTAGGAGGATAGCATGTCGTCCTTTTTAGAGGACGTACCATGGTACCATTTTCTTTACGGGAGGAGGTGCTGAGAGAGTTTCACACTTCCCCTTTAGCGGTACATCTAGGAGTGGCGAAGATGTACTAGGATCTGAGACAACAACACTGGTGGCCGGGTATAAAGAAGGTTGTGGCGGAGTTAGTTTCTCGATGCCTCACCGTCCAGAAGGTGAAGGCAGAGCACCGGGTACTAGCAGGCTTGGTACAACCCTTGGAGGTCCAGTATTGGATGTGGGATGGGATATCAATGGATTTTGTGGTTGGAATTCCATGTACTTCCAGAGGTTAAGACTTCATTTGGGTGATTATCGACTGACTCACCATGTTAGCCCACTTCTTACCCATCAGAGAGTAGGGCTCAATAGAGAGCTTGGGACATCTCTACGTTCAGGAGATTGTACGGCTTCATGGTGTGTCATCATCTATCGTCTCTGATCGAGATTCTCCCTTTACTTCCCGACATTGGAAGGGGTTTCAGGAGGCATTCGGGATGCAGCTACGTCTGAGCACCGCCTTTCACCATTAGACGAATGGTCAGACAAATAATACTATTTAGACTCTCGAGGAAATGCTCCGAGAATGTGTCCTCGACTTTGGTCGCAACTGGGAGGACCACCTACCCTTGTTGGAGTTCGCGTACAACAACTGCTACCACTCCACCATTGGGATGGAACCATATGAGGCATTGTATGGATGACGTTGCAGATCGCCTCTGTGCTGGGAAGACCCTAGGGAGTCAGCAATTGTGGGACTGGAGATGGTCCAAGCCACGATAGAGAAGGTCCTGATCATCCAAGAGTGGATGAGGACAGCTCCGAGCTGGTAAAAGTCTTATGCTGATAGGAGGTAGAGGCCACTGGAGTTCGAGGATGGCGACCACGTCTTCTTGAAGGTCTCACCTCGACATGGAATACTGAGATTTGGCCTAGGTGGAAAGACATATTCACGATTCATCGGACTATTCTAGGTCATTAGCAGGGTAGCCGTGGTGGCCTATCACCTGGCTCTACCACCTCAGTTGCACCGGGTGCACGACGTCTTCCACGTATCCCAGCCGAGGAGATACGTGTATGACCCGACACATATAATCAACTAGGAGGAGTTGGACATTCATGATGGGGTGACATTTGTGGAGGTCCCAGTGGAGATCAATGATCGATAGGAGCGGGTCCTACGTGGATGGTCGATACCTCTAGTGTGCATCAGATGGTAGCACGGGAACCTCCAGGAGAGCACTTGGGAGCGGGAGGCTCAGATGCGTGCACAATACCCACATTTTTTCCCCTAGTTTATGATGTATCTTTATGGGGACGTAAATCCCTGAGGTGGGATTAATGAAAATACTCATAAAATTCATGGGAAATTCTTTTTTTAATTTTCTTTTGGATTTTACAAGAACACAGTTTCTGACGGCACCTGATTCCGAGGCCCAGTGTGCCCGGAATCAATTTTTGAAGTTTAGCTCGGGTACATTCAGTGACCGAACGAGCGGGTTTTCCTAACTTTTGAACCAGTGCTTGGAATCGAAATCAGAGGGCACCGATGGAATCGCAGCGCCAGTAATTTCTTAATACCACCTTTTCCGGAGTTGCGTTTACTCTGGTGAGGTTATTAATTAATTGGCTTAACTAAAGAATAAAATAAAATGTTGTTCAATAGATTTTATTTTTATTCATAGTAGTGATAATCTAGGAATGGTGGTTGGAGTGGGACCCACTGATATCATAACTCCTAGGTAGGATATTAGTGAGGTGGTGCCCACACGAGCCCCAACCCTTTATTACCTTTTACCTCCCACGTGCATTTAATATGGTAACTCACCCGCACCCACCTCATTAATACCAAGTCAAATCTCACATTTAATTGGATTATTAGAAGCCTCATTAATTGGTCAATGCTCGATAATTAAATTGTTATCTGTTTTTGAATTTCAAAAACAGTTGGCATGAGAAATAAAATAAGGCAAGGCCTTATTTTATTATGTGGTTTCGTGGTGCGAGGGGGATTGGAAGAGGAGAGCCCAAGTATTGGAATATTAATCTTCTTCCTTGAAGAACACGAAGAACACACCATCGCCGATGAATAACACTGGCCTCCGACGAAGGGTGATGAAGAACACAAGTTCCTCGGAGATCGACGGCAAGACGCCATGTACCGCAACGCCGATGATCCTTCTTCCGTGACGTCGTCTTCTGCGACGTCCCTTCCCTGCGACGAACCTTCATTCATCAAATGCTTGAGGTAGGGGTTATTTGTTTTTGTCGTGAATTTATACTTTGTCGTTCTTCGTCTTTATCCTTGGGCCACTTGATATCAACTTATCGGGAGGAGGTCGGACCGCACGAACATGACCGACTCTACTCCCCATTTTGTTGTTGTGTTGTTGTGGTTCGAAAGAAGGCGGCGCGGTGAAACGGCACCGCACGGAATCCTAGGAAATGTGATGAAGATGTGCGGCACCGTCTTGCCACACCATTGACGTAGAACGAACCTGCGACCAGATTCGGGCCACAGCGAAGTGGCGCGATGTCGTCACGCTGTGCCGAAGAACCACGAAGATAACATGTCCGGTGCGGGGCCGCGGAGGATGGTCGCGGTACCGTCGCGCCGTGCCGGTTGGATAAGGTCACGGCTCAAAGCCACGGTGGTGCAAGTCCGAGCGGCCAGAACCACCGACCGACTTCCAGGAAACCAGGGGTCATAGCCCCTGGCCGGCCGAAGGAGCGACCCCCCACGTGGGGGCCGCAGATCATCAATCAGGGGGGCAGCGTGTCCCCCTTGTCCGCTCAGTCGGCGCCGACCAAGCTGGCCACGCTGCCACGCGGCTGCGCCCAGGCCGGGTTGGGCCGCACCCTAATGTGCCGGACCCAGACCCGGTTCGGGCCGACTCGAGGGGGTTGGGCCGGGTCGGACCGGGCCCAGACCCCCCATTTTCAGACCACTTCCTGTCTTTTGCCCATATATTGGGCTATAGACTTCCGATCGATACACCGTTAGTTGTGATGCGCTCCGTGGATCAATATAGTCGTTCGGTATATTACATTCACGGTTTCGGAGAACTTTTGGTATAGCTGAGTTGGTTCAAACACGAAACCAATCGGGCCCTCGGAGCAGAAATGCTTATAACTTGAGCTCTGGACGTCCGATTGACGTGCCATCGACTTTGATGGATTCCTATTAGTGAGACAGATATTTTGGCCTAATACGCTCGAGGTTTGGATATAGTTGGAGAGCAGTTGGGTTGGTTTTGACTTAAAAACCAACCAAGCCCCTGGAATGAAAAATCCAATAACTCTCAGACCGAGCGTCTGATTGACACGTCGTCTGTCACGTTGAGTTCCTCTTGTCGAGACGGAACATTGAGATACATCAACTCTGGACTACGTGTCAGTTGAAGTATCGATCACCTTGGCTCATGGATTGGACCCTCCCGGAACGAGCATGCTGTGTGCGGGAACCCTAGAGCTGGCTGTGACGACGACTGTGGTGACTACACTGAAATCCTATGTGGGTTCGGTAGTGATGAAGACCATACTAAAATCCTATGTGGTTTCGACGGAGATGAAGAATGCATTGAAATCCTATTTGGGTTTTGTAGAGATGAAGACCGTATTGAAATCCTATGTGGGTTCGATGAAGATGAAGACTGCACTGAAATCCTATGTGGGTTCGGCAGCAATGAAGACCGTACTAATATCCTATGTTGGTTCGACGACAATGAATACTGTTCTTGTATCCTACGTGGGTCTAGCAGTGTCTGACTATGTTCATGTTATCCTATGTGGGTCTGGAAGAGTAGCTGGTTTAGTATCCTACATGGGTCCCATCTTAGATTAATCACTGGCTATATCTGATCATCTCTATCACCAATGAAGTATACCTATGTGAGCTGAGTCTTGACCTTCAATCATTATCTTCGATATACTTGACTTCTTTTCCATTTTGGATTTTTTTGTTCTTTCCTGTGGGGATTGGGTTTTACTATCCTGTGTGTATGTGATCTAACTTGGGCTCGGATGTTGGAGCCTAACAGGAAATGATGACTTAGGTATATGTATGGGCATATACATAAGTAGTGTTGGTTGTTACTTCGTGATTGTATCTTATCTGTTTGGATTATCCTTTGTGGATTATGGGAGACCATCAGGGGTCTTAGGGTCCATACTGAGTAGCGTATACTCTCCCATGCATGGGCTATGCCCACACTACGTTGTGTTGGGTGTAGACGATGGACAACGCTGATCATACTTGAGGCTTGTGGAGCAGTCAGTACCTGGAGGTGGACCAATTGGCAGGACGTATACATAGCAGACGGCTGGACCCGAGGAGCTGAGGAGGATATCTGTACCCACCCTTCAGGTGGGAATTCCATTGGACGACTCGACGTTGCTTCTTTACATTCAGTTGTTGTACTTCTTTTCAGTTGTACTTTACATTCAATTTGGGTTTGTATTCTTCCCACTTACTTTTCTGCACTACTTTTTCTACCACATTTTACTTAGTATTTAATTCTTCTTTCTTACTCTATGGTGGTTGTTTACTTTATAAATGCAATGACTTCCCCTTTTTGTTAGGATTTACGCATTATATCTAGTCACCAGCCCCTGGCCTATGGGAGGGAGGCTTGGGTTTGTCATGGTACGGGCCCCGAGGATGGGTCCTAACAATTAAACATCGATGGCTATCATGTATAATCACTGCCTAAGAATGATGGTTCACAAAAGAAGAATCATTCATGAATAAGTATAAAATGCATTGTGCTCATTAAAATAAATACATAAAGATACTCATGAAACAAGTTTTTGAAAAACAGTAGAAGGATTCTAACTTAATGGAATCCAGTCATCATGAAATACTAATGTACATGGAAAAAATATGTTTTCATATAGACTGAATATCATATACATCCCAATATTGATCAAGGGTGTGCATGTTTGAGAGAGAGTAAATGGTAGCCACAACCACTATAGTATGGGACCAACCCAATCCCAAAGGGTATGGTAATATTAAAAAAAAATCCCCAGTCATTGGAAAAAAACTGAGATAGAGGGTAAAAATTAAAAGAATTGTAGGAACCCCATGTTTTAGGGATGAGTGAATTATCTCCTAAAAACCCCCTAAATGGAAATAAATTTTTCCCTTTATACAGGACCAAAATGGCTTAGTTAAACCATTCCATCTCTTCTCATAACCAATTACTCCCAGAGGGGAGTCAAATTTTCCAAGCTCTAATGAGTCTCCCTCCAAGTATCCTTTCTCCAAAAAAACTAAAAGGGGATCTGGAATCGAATGTATAGGTCCAGTTAAGGGCTCAAACAACCCATTTATCATCTAATAACTAGTAAAATGCATAAAATTATATATACATTGATACACCATGAAGAAATCAACCTTGTGGATGAAACCATAAATAATTATATAAATAGGAGCAATGAGTTGATGGATAAATTGATAATGTGGTATTCACTAAGATAATCTAGGGAGGAGTACATACACATAACCATTGAAGAACCCTAAATTTGTTTTCTCCCTATATACTTCATTTTATTCCTCACCAGTTAATGTATAATAAGAATTATTTCAATGACAAATATAATATTCTACCTCCTCTCAATGAGTATGATCTCCATATGCTAAAATATATATTTACATGGAAGGTGGATGAAATCAAACAATTGAGGCAACTAAACATTGATTTTATCTATGGTAGAATTATAATAGAATATTATCCTCTAGAAGAGACTCAACATATACATAAAGAATTTTTACCTTAATAAAATACTTTCATACCTATTATTGAAGAAAATTAAGGACATTCTACCCCCTTTCCACCCAGTCTATTGGTTTACCTAGTACCGATCATGGATGAATGTCAATATTTCCCTCCATTATAAAGGAAACCAGATATTTAGTATAAAAATTGTCAATAGATGTTCTAGTCTAGATATCAACCTCAAATGATGGAATATGTGGCACACAAGATCCCACAAATCACCAAACCCTTCCAAGATCATATTGAACCAAACACTCAATACGTGATTATTTACACCATCGAATCTTTGGATACTATATTGGAATCCTTGGAAGAGAGGCGTGTAGGAACTCATCTATACCTAAATCCATACGATGGTATTGTGAGAAACACGACACGACCTCCATGATTTAGGAGTCATGTGTATTTAATATTCAATGGAGCAGGTGTCCCATAACAACATTTGATGCACTATGTGTCCCATTGTGATCCCATTATGGGAACTCCATACTAACAACAAGTAGTGAATCATAGTTTCTTCGCAAAAACTTTTCAAGGGACAACCGTTGTATGGTAATGTTGTTTTATAGCCTCATCAATCAAGGGATTGGATAATCATCATCATAAACTCATTTTTTAGTTTATCTCAACAATAAAAAATATAACAATCAATTAGCTCTCAAATTTCAAACATTGAAAAAATTAGAGAGTCTCATATTTAATTTCTAAATGGAAATGGTTGACCTATTCAATGAACTCACCACTTTATTATATGAACTACCTATATATTTCATAAATAACCTTAAAGAATATCTTAAAAAATTTCATATCTCGGTTAAATATACAGATGGGTTTTTGGATTTCACTACCATTTCCCAAATAATGGAAGACTCTATACAATGGACTATGATAAAGTATGTGATAACTCAACTAGTCTTGGGAAACGGTGAAGGAAATGAGTAGGTAATATATTTCAAAATTAAGCCTTTTTCCACACCTTTTTCAGATCTAAAATCAATTGTATATCATATAGCACCCCCTAGGAACAAACTTCAACCATCCCATCACCATGATTAGTCGAGTGGACCCTAGTGGAATCAGTTTTTTGAGTGATAGGATAATGATAAATCGTTCTGATATGATAATGTCTGTGGATATTTTATAGCCATAATAGAAAATGATTTACTATTTAATATAGAACCCCAGAGGCCTGATTTTGTAGGTCTCGATGACCATCCATATTTTTTCCATTATACAAGATATTTGGACACATCATTCAAGAATAATTTATCTTTTAAGACATCATATAGAAAATGGTAGATTCTACGTAAGTGATGTTTGGAAGGCCACCCGTACATGTGGAATATGTTTCCACTAATTCCCCTATGTAAGGAGGTCAGTTGAACATATGTTGTTAACAGAACGACAAAAAATATGTTAGTTGGATGATTTCAAAGTCAATAATCCAAAATCATGGTATTCATGAATAATTGTTGAAAAAAAATTATGATCCTAGAAGATTCTAATAAAACACCTCAAACATCATCAGCCCCAAAAACCATCAGAAAAAATCCAGTCATAAAATTTTCTTATCGAAAAATAGAGAAGGTATCATAGGATTATGAACACAAATCAATTATAATGTTGACTTCAGTTCACTTGAAATTTATGGCCATGGAATTGAAAAAATTGGAACTTCCCCACCAAAAAACACCACCAGAAAAAGAAAACCATAAAAAATATCATTAGATGTGGAGTTGATCACTAATTAAATTAATGTCATTCACATAATGTATTTGTTATTAGAATATGTGTCTCCAAATGAAACTAGGTTCTCTAAATTAGATTGTGGAACTTGAGGAAGAGGTTGTAGGAGTTGGGGATCCAAGTGAACATGAATCCAAAGTAGGAAGCAGAGTGTAACACCCCGAGATTTTATGATAAGTATTATTTTTAATTTATTTGATGTCATGTTTTTTATGCTACACCAATATTATCTTGTGCTATACCAAACACCGTATTAACTTGCAGTATACGCAACACAATTCTTGGATCTTCTTATACACAATTTCAAGTTGTTTGATAATAGTCATTCTACGCAACATTGATTGTATATATATATATATATATATTCAATATTTAAATAATATATGGTTGGATTTTGTTATATGCAACAAAAAAGGTATCTTTCACTACATGAAACCCTGACTTGGCTTTCATTACATGCAATCACGACCTTCCTCTATAGCGTGTGTTGTACGCAATACCGTGATTCACTAAACAACGATATATGGTAATAATATTTCCACGAACTAGCCGTTATGAATTGTATTAACCAAATTTTTAATTTTATAACATTATTATTCATCTTATAAATTTTCAAAAACATTTTATGTGAACAAAATAAATTTTTTGGGTAAAATAAGTATTTTTAAAAAAAATGCAGTTTTGCCTCCTTTTGATGCTCCACCCACATTAAATCTAGTTTTTGAAATTTTATAAGTTCAATTTTACAATATTAACTTCTTATTTTTAATCAGGATATAAAAATTTACATTGGATAATGTTTTGATATTTTTCTGATAACTTTCATTTTTTAATGAATAGTAAAAGAACAATATATTTTAATTTAATACAACTTTTTTCATCATAATAATTTATGAGGTTAAATTATTAAATTGAATTGTTTTAAAGTATAAATAGAATATATTTTTACCATTTAATAAAATGTATGTCATTATCCTTGATTTTACATTGTATTCGTAGGTTAAATCAATTCAATCTTTTGAAACGTTTTAAACAAAAACCGCTTTCTTTCGACAACGGGATTAATTTTAAATTAATTACTACAACTTATGTGTTTTGAATTTTGAAAAATAGATTCCATATTTCGAATAAGTGGGTCCAAATTATGTTAATAAGATACTTTTTATTTTTGGGTATTATGCATAGTAACTACGGTAAAATTTATTTACCATAGTTAAAGGTAAATCGGGTAATTAAAGGTAAATATAAGATTATAAAATTACCCTAACACCTGCCAAAATCTTTTTGGACGACTAAAAGTAGACCCATATCATCTAAGGGTGGGATTAAATTAATTTAATGAACTTTTTTCCATGGAAATAATTTAATTATAATTAAAACCAAAGAAACTGACAACATGTCACTTTCTTAAATCTTATAAGTAAAATAATTTTACTTTACTGATAAACATCATGAAACATTAGATATTATTAGTCTCCAGAAAGATAATAACATTATATACATCATATGAATTTATTTATAATTTTTTGGGATTAAATAATTACCATTAAAGGTGACATAATAGTGATGTTGAAATTATTTTATTAAGAGAAATATCAAATAAATGGTTCTAAAAATATTAAAATAAATATTATATGAACTATTTAATGTGCTACACTAATTTTCTAGATACATATGACATTTTATGAATCTATTAAATCTTTTATTTCGTTCATATATTCTGTATATATTTTCTTTAAATTCAAATAAATCAATAGTGTCAAAATTGACACAATTTTTATTTTATAAAAATAACATATTATAAAATTGTTTAAAAATCAAATAAATATTTAATAATTATAAATTTAAATTCATATGGTCTAAAATGTTATAAAGTATCTAATAATGGACAATTCACAATAGATACGTAATTATTTGTTCTAATTTAAAATTTAGAATGTTATTACCACAAATAAAATTAAATTGATTAAATAAGGATAAATCAAGGTGATAATGTTTAAAATAAATTCCTAACATGTCTAAATTTTATTTTTTGATGATATTACAACTCTATATCATCTAATATTCTATGATGAGTCATTTTTTAGGATTTTATGTGGGGTTAGATTTATTATAAACTAATATTTTTATGATTTCGAAAGGTGCCCCTCTCCTCCCTTATAAAAGGGAACCTCCTCCCTCTCTTCCTCACACAACATTGAGCCTTAAATATCATCCAACCCCTGCGAAATTATCTTCTCCACTTCCCTTGAAACATCGTAGAGGTCTTGGTCTACTTCAAAGTCCAATCATAGTTCCCTTAGAGGAGGTTTCAAAGAGGCGCATCGAAGAAGAGGTAATTTCTTCTACCGATTCTTTCAAACTTCTTTCTTCTTAAACATCTTCTTATATAGTTGTTTAATTATAAAGTAATAACATTAGTATCAATAATATTCTGAAATTTTATTATAAATATGAAACAACCCCATTTCACCTTCTATCCATCCTACGGGAAAAAAATCACCGCGCGTGCGATTGTACGGAATACCGTCTCCACGCCGTGGTGTAATCTGTTTTTCCACCAACACCTTACATGGATGGGTATAATGGTGTAAAGAATAACTATACATAGTTATTATAACACCATAACAATTCTGATATATTGTATCATCCACTCCAATTAAATTCATTAATTATGGAAACGATATCATCGCTCGTGCGTACGTACGGACTACCGTCTCCACAACGCGATGAGATTCATTCTCAATGTTAATAATTTATGAATGATTATAAAGTATATATAAGAAATAATAATTAAATATATGAAATTATAAAGATACGGGATTTATGTATATATATAAATGTATGTCATCTACTTAATTCCATTCAACTCAATAAGGAAACGAAAACAGCGTTCATGCGTACTTACGGCCTACTGTCTCCATGAACGGTGTATTTCATTCCATTTATATATCTATTATATATATTTATATTATGAATATATATTATATATAAATCATGTTTTATTTTTTGGAATTAATTAATCATTATCTATGTAATAATATGAATAATTACAAGTCAAAACACGGATGACAAATGAAAAGATTTTACCCAAAACACCTTTTAACATGGAATTTACAAAAGAACGGGTAATATAAAGTCATAAGTGAACAATATATGATATCATGAAAATGAATATGATTCTGTAATAATTTAATGACATTATTTAAATCATTATACAGGAGGTTCGGATATATACGAAGCATATCGGACATAAGGTAAGGGATAATTTTGCAAATCTCATTTTTATCTGAGATTGCTTATTCGTAAGTATTTACTGGGGTTATTTCTATCATCCATGTCCATGGTTTATAAAAGTGTTTTCATGTATTTTTAAATTAATTTTTACCCATTTTTTACTTTTACTACATGGTATGTAAGGAATCTTTCTTTTGATTACGTTATGATGTACTTTTTTTACTTTTCCGGCAAAAGTATGAGAAGAATGTTTTTTTAACTTATACGGCACGGATGGATTTTTACTGTTTTATAAAGCCTTATTTTCATAAAATTTCCTCCAAAATATTTCATGACTATTTTCAACAAAATATTTTTCTTTTAAAATTGCATGACGTTTTGTGAAAACAAATTGATTTTGAAGAAGAAAGGATATTTTCCTCAAGAATTCATTTCAAGTGTTTTATCAAAACCATTATTCCATCTAAGATGACATTATTTCATATGTGTATGTTTGAGGTTTAATGTCTCTATGATTTACATGGTTCACTTTTCTTATGATGAAATTTCCATTTGTTTTATATGGATTATGAAATGATGAGATGATGTTTATGAAACCCATTATATTCTTTGTGTTATGATGAATGTTTTATGTTTATTTTTGGAACAAGTAATAATGATTTCATTATGAGATGGGTGGGACATATATCTACCTCATACGCATTGGGTAAAGATTTATATCCCATGAGATAGATATAGATGGAACGGTAAGTTAATCTGGTTCAGTGGTACAGTACTGAAACGAGAAGTGAACTCGATTCAGAAATGGACTTTGTCCACTAAGATGGTCTTGGCAGCAATGCCTTGGCTACTATGGAAATCATAACATGTGCTGAATGGTTTCCACAATTATATGTTTTATTCCCATTCTATTTTATCATGGTTAATGTTTATTTATGATCTATGCCTTATGTACTACCATGTTTTATGTCATTGCTCAAGATTTTTATGTTTAAACATTATGTTCGTGTTTTTAAGTTTAAATGTATATGATTTGTTTTATTTTATCCATGCTTACCCTTACTGAGCATTTGAGCTCACCCTTTATATGTTTTCTTTTCCCCCGGATATAATGAAAGGTTTTAGGTAAGAAAACAAATGGGGATGATCTTTATGAGAGATGTTGAAGATCTTTCACCTGGATTAGAAGATTACGTTACGAGTTTCCAAAGACACTAAACTATTATGGTCCTTCTGTGTCTGTTTTTGTTATGGATTAAGTATTCCAAAAAACTAATGTAATTTCCATGTACGTGAAGCTTCAGGTCTCTACAGTTGGTATCATAGGAATGGTTTAGTCAACGTTTTGAAACTAGGATGTGAAAACGTTAGTGAGATCCCTATAGATATTTCTAAGGTATGTCTAGGGATGTCCCTAAGGAAAAGTATACGTATAGGATATAGTCTTCAAAATACGGTAACGATATTAGAATTTAACCTAAGATGTTAGATATTGATGGTAATCCACCTTTATTATGTTGTTTTCCCTAGCATGATTTTTTCCTCTCACACTATTCTTTTTGGGTTTTAGACGATGGCTGGAACCCGAAGGAAACATTTTGATCAATGTAATGGACAATGCAATGATTTTCCTCTTGAACAGACCAATGTTATGGGATATGGAGTGAAAAATATCATTTCTAAACTTACACAAGCTATGAATCATTCGGGACATCCAAATGAGAAAATGAAGGAGCAACATTATGTTGAATCCTTCACGAGGCAGTGTCCACCTTCATTCAACGAGTCATATGATCCATTAGTGGCTGAACAATGGATCAGTACCACAGAAAAGATATTTTCAGTTCTTCAATGTTCTGAACATGATAAAGTCATCTTATCAGTGTATCGTTTGGAAGGTGTTGTTGATCAATGGTGGAATATTATTAATAATATGAGGCAAAGGGATGAAATTGAGTCCATGGAATGGGACGAGTTCAGGAACTTATTTTTTCATAAGTATTTCCCTCGTATTATTCGAACAAATTTGGAGAAGGAGTATCTTGAACTAAAGAAAAATGATGATGAATATGTTGGTATATACGAAATGAATTTTACAAGACTTGCATGGTATGCATTTGGCTTTATCATCCGACCTGAAAGTAAAGTTGATAAATTTTTCAGTGGCTTAAAACCAAGTCTTCGAAGGGCATTAGCTATAAGAGACTTCAGTAGGTATGATGAAATTGTGATATGTTCTATAAAGGTAGAAATGGAAGTTGGTGTTACTTATCCATCTCCTGATTTTGACAATAAACAAAATATGTAGTTCAAGGAGAAATCTTAGAATAATGGTGAAAATAATATGACTGTTTCCTTATGCTCATTGTTTGGAAAGAAGCATGTTGGAGATTTCCTAAAAGGTACTAGAAAATGTTTTAAGTGTGGAAAAGAAGGACATTGAGTTTCTGAGTTTGAAGTAATGAAAAAATGGCTGCTAATGAAGTGAATAAAGAAAAGATAGGAGAGAGCGCACCACCAACACTTCAATGCTTCAAGTGAAAGGAAATGGGGAATTATGCTAATAAATTCCCTAATCCACGGGTTAATGATGATCAATGTGTGAAACCTCTTATGGAAAAGGATAAAGGGAAGTCCCATGCAATCATTATTTGTGATGACTGAGTATGAAAATGATGATGTGTAATGATTAATTGTTTGTGTAATGGGATTCCAAAATAATGTTTTATATAGTATTATGGAATAATGGATTATTTATGTATTTGTCTATTGTGGTTTTCAATAAATTTATGGTACCGTTAACCATGTAAAGTGATTGAGATATTTTTGGAAAGAAGATGATATGCGAATAATGAAGGGATAATGAGAAAATGAAATGTTTAACAGTATTCATGAGCTCATGACTGATATAAGGAAATTGTTATATTATGGTTTTAGCATATAGAATTTTGGGGTTTTGTTATGTGGAAAGAGTTAACTTTTGACAGCACTAATGTTTTCACTAAGATTAAAGGGGTATTCATTTTTCAAGAGGATGCATGATTAAGGCCTTCAAATGTTTGGAATGTGACCAACAAGACATATCTTATGATATATAGGGATCAATGATGGTATTAACATGATTGTTATATGAAATCTCTGGTAATCGTTTTCACTATAATATGACAATGGACTGCAATATTATGGACAAGCTTGCAGATTGGAATGGATTATGTTGGACATAAGTTAGTATTGTTTAAATCCTTTTTTGATATTATTGATGGGATGTCATAGTAATGTAGTTTTAGAAAAAGGAAAAATTGCAGGACGAGCGACAACCCGTCGCGTTGGACAAGGCTGTGGGAATCCGCCCCACAACCGAAGTGCGACTGGCCTACAGGAAGTCCCTGGTTAGTAGAGACTAGTTTTATTTTATTAAGAGGTATGATATATGAATTATAAGTTCATTTTTGTAATCGTATACGATTAACCTCACCATAGATGGACATATGTATATTTGATAACTTTTTCTGACCTTTTGTTTGAAATAGATGGAATGACCCATCATTCTTTCACATGATCTGTTAACACTTCACGAATAACAAATTTAACTTCATTTCTTTAATAGATGAAGTGTAAATTGTTCAATGCCTGAACAACAGTGAGATTGTACCAAAATCAAGTAAGTATTCATTCTAATTCAAAATTTGCAACTTTAGGGAAATGATATTGAAAACCAAAAAAATGTTGTCCTAGTGCTCTTATATCCGATGAATTATATGGTACCATATATCATCACAAATATATGGCTTTGTGATTGTTGTCTATTTCATAGATATTTTCTCTACCACTCTCCATTAGAACATGACGGTTAGATTTCTCTTCCATATCCACATTTTCACCTATGTTATCCTACGTGGAAACATAGTGATTAGTTAATTTGGGTAACTGTTACATTTCATACTTCAGTTTTTCATGATAATTTTTGGAATTCCTTTTTATGATGTGAGTTTCTATTAAAGAAACTTTCGAATAATAAACCATGTATAACCCCAACGAATTTTGAGGGCAAAATTCATTTTAAGGGGGTAGAATGTAACACCCCGAGATTTTATGATAAGTATTATTTTTAATTTATTTGATGTCATGTGTTTTATGTTACACCATGATTATCTTGTGTTATACACAACACCATATTAGATTACAGTATATGCAACAAAATTCTTGGATCGTGTTATACACTATTTCAAGTTCGTTTGATAATAGTAATTCTACGCAACATTGAGTGTATATATATATATATATATATTCAATGTATAAATGAAATATTGCTGGATTTTGTTATACGAAACAACAAAGGAGTCTTGCACTATACACAACCCTGACTTGGCTTTCATTACACGCAATTGTGACCTTCCTCTATAGAGTGTGTTGTACGCAATATCAGGTTTCACTAAACAATGATATATGGTAATAATATAATAACGAACTAGCCGTTATGAATATTATTAACCATATTTTGAATTTTATAACATTATTATTCATCTTATAAAATTTCTAAAACATTTTATGGGAACAAAATAAATTTTTCGGGTAAAATAAGTTTTTTTCAAAAAATGCAGTTTTGCTGCCTTGTGATGGCGCACCCACATTAAATCTACTTTTTGACATTTTTATAAGTTCAATTTTACAAAATAAACATCTTCTTTTGAATCAAGATATAAAAATTTACATTGGATAACGTTTTGATATTTTTCTGATAACATTCATATTTTAATGAATAGTAAAAACAAGCTATATTTTAAATAAAACCAACTATTTTCATCATAATAATTTATGTGGTTAAATTATAATATTTAATGGTTATAAATTATAAATAGAATATATTTTTACCATTTAATAAAATTTATATCATTAGCATTGATTTTACCTTGAATTCATATGTTAAATCAATTCAATCTTTTGCAATGTTTTAAACAAAAACCCATTTTCTTTCGACAATGGGATTAATTTCAAATTAATTACTTCAACTGATGTGTTTTGAATTTTGAAAAAGGGATTCAATATTTGGAATAAGTGGGGAAAAATAATGTTAATAGGATAGTTTTTATTTTGGGGCATTATGAATAGTAACTACGGTAATATTTATTTACTATAGCTAAAGGTAAATCAGGTAATTAATGGTAAATACAAGATTATAAATTTCCCTAACACCTGACAAAATCCTATTGGATGACTAAAAGTCGACCCATATCACCTAAGAGTCGTATTATATTTATTTAATGGGTTTTTCCATGAAAATAATTTAATTATTATTTAAACCAAAGAAAGTGAAAACATGTCACTTTCTTAAATATTATAAGTATAATAATTTTATATTATTGATAAACATCATGAAAATTCGGATATAAGTTGTATAAAGATATCTAATAAAAATATCTACATCATATGAATTTATTTAGAATTTTTAGAGATTAAATAATTATCATTAAATGTGACATAATAATGATGTTGAAATTATTTTATTAAGAGAAAAATCAAATAAATGGTTTTAAAAATATAAAATTAAATAATATTTTAACTATTTAATGTGATCCACTAATTTTACAGATACATATGACCTTTTATGAATCTATTAACTATTTTATTTCAAACATATCTTCTGTATATATTTTATTTAAATTCAAATAAATGAATAGTATCCAAATTGACACTATTGTTATTTTATAAAAATAACATATTATAAAATTGTTTAAAAATAACAAATATATTTCAAAATTATAAATTTAAATTTATATGGTATAAAATGTTATAAAGTATCCAATTATGGACAATTCACAACAAATAACTAATTATTTGTTCTAATTTAAAATTTATAATGTTATGACCACAAATAAAATTAAATTGATTAAATAAGGATAAATCAAGTTGATAATGTTTAAAATAAATTCCTAACATGTATAAATTTTATTGGATGATTATATTAATAACCTATATCATCTAATATTCGAATATGAGTCATTTTTGGAGGTTTTTATGTGGGGTTAAATTTATTATAAATTAATATTTTCAAAATTTCCAAAGGTTCCCCTCTCCTCCCTTATAAAAGGGCACCTCCTCCCTCTCTTCCTCACACCACATTGAGAAATAAAGCTCAGAAAAAACATGAAAAATTATCTTCTCAACTTCCATAGAAACATCTTAGAGGTCCTGGTCTACTTCAACGACCAATATTAGTGCCCTAAGAGGAGGTTTCAAAGAGCCGTATCGAAGAAGAGGTAATTTCTTCTACCGATTTTTTCAAGCTTCTTTCTTCTTCAACATCTTCATTAGTTGTTTCATTATAAAGTAATAACATTAGTATCACTAATATACTGATATGTTATCATAAATATGAAACAACAAAATCTCACCCTCTATCCATCCTACGGAAAACAAAATCACTGCGCATGCGTACGTACGGAATATCGTCTCCACACCATGGTGTAATCTGTTTTTTCCACCAACACCTTACATGGATGGGTATAATGGGGTAAAAAATAACTATACATAGTTATTATAACATCATAATTATTCTGATATATTGTATCATCCACTCCAATTCAATTCAATAATTATGGAATCGATATCATCATTCGTGCGTACGTAAGGACTACAGTCTCCACGACGCGATGATATTCATTCTTCATGTTAACCATTTAAAAATGATTATAAAGTATATATAAGAAATAATAATGAAATATATGACATTATAAAGCTACTGTAATTATGTATATATATATATATATTTGTGTCATCTACTTTATTCCATTCAACTCAATAAGGAAACGAAAACAGCATTCATGCGTACGTACAGCCTACTGTCTCGAGGGATGGTGTATTTCTTTCCATTTATCAATATAATATATATATATATATATATATATATGTATATTCTGAATATATATTATATATAAATCAGGTTTTATATTCTGTAATTAATTAATCATGATCTAAATAATCATTTCAATAACTACAAGTCAAAACACGGACGACAAATGAAACAATTTTACCCAAAACACACTTTAACATGGAATTTACAAAAGAATGGGTAATATAAAGTCATAAGTGAACCATATATGATATCATAACAATGAATATGATTCTTTAATAAGTCTATGACATTATTTAAATAATTATATAGGAGGTTTGGATACATACGAAGCATATCGGACATAAGGTAAGGGATAATTTTGCAAATCTCATTTTAATCCGAGGTTGCTTATTCGTAAGTATTTACTAGGGTTATTTCTATCATCCATGTCCATGTTTTATAAAAGTGTTTTCATGTATTTTTAAAGTCCTTTTTACCCATTTTTTACTTTTTCTACAGGGTATTTAAGGAATATTTCTTTTGTTTACGTTAAGAGGTACTTTTTTGACTTTTCCGGCAAAAGTACGAGAAGAATGTTTTTTAACTTATATGGAACGAACAAATTTTTACAGTTTTATAAAGCCTTATTTTCATAAAGCTTACACCAAAATATTTCATGACTATTTTCAAGAAAAATATCTTTCTTTTAAAATTGCATGACGTTTTGTGAAAAGTAATTGATTTTGAAGAAGAAAGGATATTCTCGTCAAGAATTCATTTCAAGTGCTTTATCAAAACCATTTTTTCATATAAGATGACATTATTTCATATGTGCATGTTTTATGTTTAATGCCTCTATGATTTACATGGTTCAATTTTCTTATGATGAAATGACCATTTGATTTATATGGATTATAAAATAATGGGATGATGTTTCTGAAACCCATTTTATTCTTTGGGTTATGATGAATGTTTTAAGTTTATTTTGTGGCACATGTAAGAATGATTTCATTATGATATGGGTGGGAACTATATCTCCCTCCAAAGCATTGGGTAAATATTTATATCTCATGAGATAGATATGGATGGAATGGTAAGTTAATCTGGTTCAGTGTTATTGGACAGAAACGAGAAGTGAACTCGATTCAGAAAGGGACTTTGTCCACTAAGATAGTCTTGGCAGAAATGCCTTGGCTACTATGGAAATAATAACATGTGCTGAATGGTTTCCACAATTACATGTTTTATTCCCATGCTATTTTATCATGGTTATTGTTTCTTTATGATCTATGCCTTATGTACTGCCAGGTTTTATGTCATTGCTCAAAATTTTAATGTTTAAACACTATGTTTATGTTTTTTAGTTTAAATGTATATGATTTGTTTTATTTTATCCATGCTTACCCTTAATGAGCATTTGAGCTCACCCTTTATATGTTTTCTTTTCCCTGGGATATAAAGAAATGTTTTACGTAAGAAAACAAAAGGGGAAGATCTTTATGGGAGATGTTGAAGATCTTTAACCACGATTAGAAGATTACATTCCGAGTTTCCAAAGACACCAAACTATTACGGTCCTTCTGTGTCTGTTTTTGTTATGTATTTAATATTCCGCAATAGTAATGTATGTTCCATGTACGTCAAGATTCGGGTATCTACATAGAGTTATAGAAATATACATAATCATAATTTCAATGTTATAAATACTAAATGAAGATCCCTTCAATGTGTTATAAAGATGAAAGAAAAACGTCATGCATTGGCTAATAACCACCAAAACCATATCACTTAGAAATATCAATTATAAGGTGTAAAGGTGTCAGATAACCCTATAATGTATAGGAAACTGGCCCAACATAACTCAAAATGGACAGTAGTACCTCTTACATTTATTTTTAGGTCAATATATATACATAAAATTCTCAATCCTCTTTAGAACCAGATAAAAGGTGTCCCAACAGACGGAATCCTATGAATTTAGACCTTAAGTATGAAATATCGAAACATTTATCCTTGGTATTATCCAATATATCGATCCTAGATACACTGATATTATCAAAACACCTCTGGGATGAACCTATAGAGGATCTACTAAGCCCTCATCAAAATGAATATGATGTTGATACTATTGAGGTTTTTTTGACAGTGACTAATCCTATTGAATTCCATGTAGCTATATATTTCACATATCAATGTGAATAATTTGTCATTGAGGGACACATCAAACCAAAATATGTCAGTAGCACGATAAATTATGTCCATGTATATAATTTTTTCATTGAAAATGGATATGGAGTTATTCTCATTTCTTTACAAACAATGTTTCAGCTATGAATTGACAAGGAAAACCTAGTTCCATCCAAAAAAACACTACAAGGCAATGAAAAAAGATAGCAGAATCTGTTGGGAAAAATCATGATTTTGGATTAGTTTGTTCACCTCAAAGACGAGTCCAAATGTCTCGTGGTTTTGTAGAAAACTAAATTCAATTTTTTTTCTAGGTAGGACCTTATTACCTCAACATGTGGAAATCCCACCATCATACGATCAATGAATCAAATTCTAAATTAATGGAAAATGGGTGTGGTTCACATGGATATGCCCAAATTCAAATCCTTCGAGTCACATTTTATTGATGTATGATTATATCATAGGAATGGAAAACACCCCATGGATGATTGTTTTTATTGGGTTGTTGCACTGAAAGGTCTGGAAATGATCCCCGACAAACCCTTCAAATAGCTCAGGGAATAGTATGTAATTCCCAAAATTTAGTTTGATTATATGATTATAAATATTGGCGCTTACTCATAATTATTTACGGTTTGAGTCATGACTACAGAGTCTAGTAGTGTTGAAATTTTTTCTGACACCTATGACAGTGAAGGATGCATGGTGGTAAATTCCCTAATTCTGTAAACATAGTTCCTTCGAATCATTAGATCACCAATCAATGGTTAATAGTTTTTCTCGTCACCCAAATACGATTAAGAAACTCATTCTATACATCTCACTCTATTCTATCCATATTTTCATGTAATATAGGTATAGTCATAAAGGTATGAATATCTTTTTTCAACTATAGAGTGACAATATATTAACCCAACTAACAATTAGTGAGTAGTTATCCCACTTCATTCTCCTCTTATAGAACAAGAAGAATATGATAAATTAGATGAAGATTAATCAAAGTATAACCTTAGGTAAACCCCTCAATCATTTCAGAATGGTGTATCTGTCAAAATATATGAGATCATAGAATTAAATCAAGGTAATTAAGAAGACTCATGACCCACCTTTATTAGTACAACCATTACATTAAAAGAGAAAGAAGCATATGAATCATTATTGAAGAAACATTGGGATATATTCGATTTCATCTACATAGAAATGATGTTCCTCATTTCCAAGGTGTCCAATCTCAACCTTTCATAGCCATAGGACCATTGGGGCTATAAAAAAGTATCTAGAAAGACACACCCAACACATGATACCCAAATTGAGGCTGAAGATTAAAATATCTTCAGAGTGAACTTAATTTGGGAGAAAAAATATTCTAAATTGATAGAAAATACCATCCCATTAAAGGATTGGAATTATAATATCATATATTCATCAATTTCAAAGATCTCGACTAAAACATCCTGAGGGATGATTTTTCATTCCTGATAATAGAATTGATTATAGATGTAATAGATGGATATCATGCTCTCACCTTTATTGGAGGCTATTCTATATATAATTAAATCCAAATTTCACAACAATATGCTGAATACACTAACTCTATTAACCCCAAAAGAGTATTTTTGTATTGGATCATTCATTTATTATTTAATAATGTCGATTTTATGTACCATTGTCCAATTCCACACATCTGAACAACCATATTGGTAAATATCTTAAAATGAAACGTTGATGACCTGGTGGTTAATTTTTGAAAATGCTCATATAGCATGCATGATCATGAAACCATCTTTAAAAAACTATAAAAACACTTCAAGAAAATGAGACCATTGAACCGTGCTTTTGGAATTACACTGGGGTAATTTCAATGCATAAGCATACATTTTTGTGGCATTAAAGATGAACCAAATAAGAAAAAAGGATATCCTAGGAGTGAAACCACTAAGAATCCTTACATTGTTGAATGAATTTCCAGTAAACATATCCTACATTCATTTCATCATATCCATCATTATTGTAAAATTTATTCCCTTCACCAGGTTGATGAAAGGACGGGTACATATTAGTAGATATATTATTGATAAGAATAATTCGATAGTCTCAATAAATATATCCTCTGCTCGATGATCCTGATGCCTCTTGTCATGGTATGCCCACTTAATTTTTATGTGACATCATTAGACAAATAACTGTTTTCCTTAATCACATAAAACGATGAGTCCATCAATGAAAAATTCACAATTATCTATGTGGTATAATAATCAATAATGAGACTCACTCTTAGGATATCTTGAAAGGCTATTTAGATCTAATCCTTATAGTCAAAAAGATGAATCAGTACATATAACATCACGAGGGTAGTCTGGTCTATCATTTCAACCAACTCAAATGAATTCTCATTGGTATGATGTTAACCAAATTCTTCTCATGGTGGGTGGATATCCATCAATAGTTTAACATTTTGATCATTCCTTATAATTTTTTCAACGGTCAAGCCTTACAAGAATTTATGTAAGAGAACCTATCAATAGAAATGACATAATTGGATTAAGAAGTACTAGAAAAACATGTTTAAACTTTTCATGTGGAACCCTATATATGTGATATATATTTCTATAGTTCATCAATAAGTATGAAAAGGAAGATGATAGGAGACCTCAGGCTCAACAATGTGGTGGTGGAAGTTGTTCTTATCTCTCTAGTAATGGTAGTCCTATCTTACATATTCATAAAGTCATAAGTGTGAACAAAAAAAATAAGAATATCAAGATCTCAATGCAAGGATAGATTTGTAAATTTATGTTTATATCAATCAGCTTAATATAAAAATAAAATTTGGAATTTGGTTATCAAGTAGATAAATGAGGATTACATCCTTAAAAAGGAATATTATTCCCCATGCTAAACCAAATATAGGTATAATGATGAAATTTACATCATAGCCGACATTGACTCACATCCCACAGTAATAGAGTACCATAGAATATGTATTGGAAAATACCGGAACACCTCTAGCTGATCTATATATGGTCGACACATTCCTCTAAATTGTGCACTGATAGATGATCTCATCATTCTTTGTAGACAACACAGAATATGTCAATGATATTAGTCCCATATCAGAACCATACAATCCTACCCCCAGTTATATGAAACCCTTTGTAGAATTCCATCCAACGTAGTTTCTTCCATCAGATAGATATATACTGGTGAAAATCCAAATATGGTAAATTAAATTTGTTATATATGAACCCACAAATCATAAAAATGTACATTATATATATAAACTTATTGGAAATAGTATTAGATTCATTGATGGAGAAGACAACACTAATTTCATAAAGGAATTACACAAGGGATATTATGGTTCCCACAAGTCAGGATCTAATCCATACTTAAAAATCTGAATGTTGGGTAATATAGTCCTACTATAACACATAACTACATTAAATTCACCATAATTGGATATTCGTTATTGGGTCAGAAAAAATATATTCTGCACCCGTCAGAGTTTATTCACATATCCAAATACTCCATTACATTTTTCATATAGGTAATGGATGTCAGGGAGTCATATCATCCCTATATATAAAACTAGATTATGTAAATTCTCAATGAATCTAACTTCACCACCATGAAGGATTATGTCATTCCCCTCAAAGTGTTTTGGGAAAGGATCATTATAAACATTGTGATAACCAACATCATCACCAGATTTGGTGTCCCTCATAAAATATTAGTATAAAAAGGACACCAATTTTTGTTCTTATTAATTGGAATAACAGTATCAGGGGAATAAAATAATGCACATCCTTTCAACCAACTTCTATGCAGAAGACCCTGGAAAGATAAGGCCCTCCAATAACACCCTATCAAATATACTACAAAAAAATTTAGATAATTATATAGACTTTTAGTTAAACCATATCCTACATGCCTTTCGGGACTAGTTGTATATAACATCACATCAACACAACAGACCTTATACACATTAGTATATGGGATAGAAGTAACCCATCCAAAAAAAGATCAATTTCCCTCACTCCATATTCTGTAAGATCCAGGATCTTCTTAAGGTATGTTAATGTTTATATGTTGTTTAGAAATCTTCTTTTTGGGTTAAATTAGTGTTTTCCAAAGTTCATGTGAAGGTTCGGGGGTGTTCTAGGAGTCCAAGACATGAAAGAGGAAGAAAAAGATGGCTCTCGGGCATGTTTCACGGTTTGTGAATTATTAGTACAAACCGTGAAGAGCATCCCAGGTAATAGTCCAGCCAGGGATAGAGGCTTATAAATTGTGGGTGCAATGTTAAGAACACCATGCGTAATCCCCAAAAACTATGCGAATAGGGTGATTTTCTGGAAGTATCTTCTACACGGTTTGCACACAGTTTTGAAAATAATTCTTGTAAACCATGAGGCCCAAAAAAGTTGAGAAAATTAAAAAATTCCAACTCGGGATTTTAAAACCTGACTCCAGTATCTCTCCAATTTTGCCCCATAAAACCCTGGTGATGAATTTTGATGACCCAAGTTTTCAAAAAATGGATCCCCTTCTATTCTTGGCCATTTGGTGCACTGTGGGTTGCGAATTGCTACCCCATGAAAGTCTAATCCTCTACTCATATCACTTTTTTGGATTAGGGATTATGGTTTCTCATATCTTCTTATAAATCTGTAAACCAGTTTTTTTCGGTGGAAAGAAGGTTTGGGTTCAAGGGTTGCTTGAATTCAGATCTATGGTCTTGGTTAAGAGTGCGTTCATCACTAGATTCGAGGTAGGTGGTCTACAAGTTTTATCCCATAGTTTTATTTTAAATTTTTTCATGTAATTTTTTGTTCATAGTTTCCCTAATTGTGTTATTAGTCCTATTAGAGTTTTTGATAAATAAAAGGGCTTCTATTGACCAATTGAAACCCTGATGATCCTCATGGGATTCTTTGATGATGACATGACCATTTTAGGGCCACCCATGGGGTCTGCTCAAAATCCCGGACCTACAGTGTTTTAGGGTAATGTGAGGGATTGACTAGTAAAGTGTGAGGTCCATGTAGAACATGTTTTAATGGATGATTATTTTTTAAATAGAATTATAATAGATGTTCCCATGGTGACTAGGAATAAAGTGTTTGAAATGACATGGAAATGAGAAAATGGGGCGAATGGGACTACGTCAATCAGTTGACGGGATTTGGTTAGAATTGCCTAAGGGGAATAGGGCCGAATAAATAGTGACTTGTAATTGGATAATGGACTGAGAAATGGGGAATTTGTTAATCAGATGTAATATGTGGTTAGATTATTTTTAGGAATGGTTTAATTCTTGAGATTTTGGTGGTACACCAAAATTATTGAATGTAATAAGGGTATTGTGTTATGTGATATGATAATTTATCTTGAAATACATAATTGGGTAAATGTTGGGGAAATGATAAATGTGATAAATGGGTTAATCAATGGTAAAATATGAATTTGGTTATGGCATAGGTGTTGTTGAATAAACTTAATGGGTTATGACAAAATAGTGAGAATTTTGTTAAATAGATAAGAATGGTAAATGGTAAAGGTATTAATTTGTAATAGAATAGTATCAATTACATTATTTCTTATTTTATTTTATGATTTACAATGGAATGGTTTATTATTGGTTGTGTTTTGGTATGGTTGTAGTTATTGGAGAAATAGGCATTTCCTCATGGCTTGGTAGATTGGGGCATTGACTTGAGGCTCTATGCCCATGGGCGAGTTAGACTAAGGCTCTAAAATCCACCCCAGAATGCATGGACTAGAGAAGGGGATGAAGGCTTTATTCCACTAAGGATTGTATTCCCCAAAAAATGAGGCTTCAAGGTGAGGATAATGGTTTTATGTGATATGTGTGTCTATAGTGAGATAATGAATATATTGATTTCCTTTATGCACTGTGATTTATTCCCTTAGACCCAAGTATTGATGATATATATGACTAAACCAATGAGAATAAGTTTAAATGGATTATGTGTGAAAATGGTACATGACATGAAATTGGGATGAACTACATTCATAATATAAATGAACCAAGTTAACTAATTTCCCACGAACTATCCCATGTTTACTTAAAATTCATTTTTTAATTGCATTCACTATATTTTAGATTAGATATTCTTTAGACAACGTTGGTGGTGGCCTACTGAGTTTTGTACTCACACCCTGCTCGGGCCACCATTGGGTACCTGAGTAGACTACCCGGTTATAGGTTAGGAAAAGGGAAATGGGCCAAAACTAATATGTTGATTTGGGCTCAATATGTTAATAGAGAAGGATCCAGACATTGAGTTGGGACCCATTTGGAGTTTTTTTCCATAGTTTTATTTTGGATTTCTTTCACTTGCACTGTATGATGGCATGTCATATTTGTAACACCCCGAGATATTATGAGAATTATTATTTTTAATTTCATTGATGACTTGTGTTGTACGCTACACCAAAGGGAGATTTCACTACACGCATCCTTGACATGGCTTGCATTACATGCAATCACGACCTTCCTCGATAGCATGTGTAGTATGCAATACCAGGTTTCGCTAAACAACAATTTATTATTATAATATTATTATGAACTAGCCATAATGAATAGTATTAACGACATTTTTAATTTTATAACATTATTATTAATCTTATACATTTTCTGTAAAATGGTAAGAGAACAAAATAATTTTTTCGGGTATACTAAGTATTTTTTTAAAAAAAATTAGCTTTGCCACCTTTTAATTGCGCATCCACTTTAAATCACATTTTTAACATGTTTATAACTTCAGTTTGACAAAATAAAATTCATCTTTGGAATCAGGATATAAAAATTTATTTTGGATAAAATTTTCATATTATTCTGATAACTTTGATATTTTAATGAATAGTAAAAACACGCTATATTTTAATTAAAGACTACTTTTTTCATCGCGATAATTTATATGGTTAAATTATAATATTGAATTGTTTTAGAGTATAAATAGAATATATTTTTACCATTTATTATAATGTATATCATTACCATTAATTTTATATTTAAATCATAGGTAAAATATTTCAATCTTTGGGAAAGTTTTAACTTTTAAAACCCGTTTTCTTAACAACATGATTAATTTTAAATTAATTACTACATCTTATGTGTTTTGAATTTTGAAAAATGGATTCCATATTTGAATTCAGTGGGTCCATATTATGTTAATATATTCCTTTTAATTTTTTAATTTTATGATTAGTAATAACAATAATTTTTCTTTACTACCGTTTAAGGTAAATCAGGTAATTAAGGGTAAACATAAGATTATAAAATTACCCTAACACCTACCAAAATTCTATTGTATGACTAAAAGTATACCAATATCACCTAAGGGTCTTAATAGATTCATTTAATGAAATTTTGACCATGAAAATAATTTAATTATTATTAAAACCATAGAAGGTGACAATATGTCACTCTCTTAAATCTTATAAGTATAATAATTCAAATTTAGTGATAATCGTAAATCTAGAATATAAATAGTCTCCAGAAAGATAATAATATTATCTACATCATGATAATTTATTTATAATTTTTAGGGTTTAAATTATTTTCATTAACGGTGACACAATAGTGATGCAGAAATTGTTTATTAAGTGAAAAATCAATAATATAGTTTTTATTAAACTAATAGTGACCATTAAAGGAACAAAAAACTTACCAAAACATATTGGTAATGTACATGTAAACCATAATCATCCAATGGTAGAATAGTAATAAATTTGGAGACTTATAATAGCGATTATGACACTTATATTATATTATTTTAAATGATGTCAAAGTTGTCACCTTCATAATTTAATAAATGTAACAATTTAAATGTTTTTATTTTAAGATGATAAATTAGAGTAAAAGTTTTATTATGAAATTTAATAGATTTATTTTCATCATAGGGATTTATTTTTAATTTTTATGGAAAAAATAAGTATATTAAATAATTATACAATAATGTTTTTGTAATTATTTTATTAACAGATATACGAAATAAATAGATTTAACAATAGTAAAATAAATTAAATATGAACAAATTAATGTTCCCCATAATTGTTTTTGGTGAATATTACATGGTATAAATCTATTAAATGTTTTGTTTCAAACATATATTCTGTGTGGAGTTTATTTAAATTCAAATAAATAAATTGTGTCAAAATAGACAGTATTTATATTTTATATTAATAAATTGTTTAAAAATAACAAAAATATTTTAAAAATTTGAAATTAAAATTTATATGATATAAAATTTCATAAAGTGACAACTTATGTACAATTAATAACACATATGTAAATATTTATAACCATATAAAATTTATAACATTATTACCACAAATAAAATTAAATAGATTAAATAATGATAAATCAAAATGATATGGTTTAAAATAAAATCAAAACATGTCTAAATTTAATTGGTTGATTAGATCACAACCATATATTATATAATATGTTAATTTTAGTAACTTTGGATGTTTTTTAGTGGGTTTAGGGTTTATTATAAATTAAAATTTTAGAGGTGTCCAAATGTTCCTCCCTCCTCCCTTATAAAAGGTCACCTCCTCCCTCTCCTCATCACACCATTTTGTGCCTTCATTATCGGACAAACACTGCCCATTTAACTTATCCACTTCTATTGAAACATTATTGAGGTTCTGGTCTCCTCAAAAGACCATCTCTAATGCCTGAAGAGGAAGCTTAAAAGAGGTGCATCAAAGAAGAGGTAATCTCTTCTACCAATTCTTTCAAGTTTTCGTTCTTCTTCATCTTCTTATTATGTAGTTGTTTAATTATAATGTAACAACATATGTATCACTGATATAATTATATGTTATTATAAATATGAAACAACCCCATTTCACCTGCTATCCATCCTAAGGAAAATGAAATCATGGCGCGTGCGTGCGTATGGAATGTCATCTCCAAACCGTGGTGTAATCTGTTTTTCCACCACCACCTTACTTGGATGGGTATATTGGTGTAAATAATAACTATATATGGTTTTTATAACATAATACTGATTCTATGATACTATATCATCCACTCCAATTCAATTCCATAATTATGGGAATGATATCATCGCTCGGGTGTACGTACGAATTACAGTCTCCACGATGCAATTGGATTATTTATCCATGTTAACCATTCAAGAATGATTATAACGTATATATAATGAATAATAATGTAATATATTACATAATTAAGCTACTTTATTTATTTATATATATATATATGTCATCTACTTACTTCCATTTAAGTCAATAAGGAAAGGAAAACAACGTTCATGCGTTTGTACGACCTACTGTCTCCATGAACAGTGTATTTCATTTCGTTCATATATCTATTATATATATATACTGAATATATATGATATATAAATCATGAATTAAATTCTGGAAGTAATTAAATCATGATATAATTAATAATAATATCAAAAACAACAAGTCCAAACACTTACGATAAATAAAATGATTTTACCCATAATGCTGCTTTAAAATGGAATTTACAAACGAATGAGTA
This sequence comes from Viscum album, assembly GCA_963277665.1. Classification (NCBI taxonomy): domain Eukaryota; kingdom Viridiplantae; phylum Streptophyta; class Magnoliopsida; order Santalales; family Viscaceae; genus Viscum; species Viscum album. The sequence goes on from OY728146.1 coordinate 1,275,361,343, forward strand.
ATATAAAGTAACAAATGAAACATATATTATTTCATAACTATTAATATGATTATTTAATAAGTAAATGACATTAATTAAATCATTATACAAGAGTTTCAGATACGTACGAAGCATATTGGACCTAAGGTAAGGGACAATTTTTCCAATCTCGTTTTTATATGAGATTGTTTATTTGTAAGTATTTACATGGGTTATTGTTATCATCCTTGTACTTGTTTTCTAAAAATGTTTTCATGTATTTTTGTTGTATATTTTAACCATTTTTTACTTTCACCACATGTTATGGAAAGAATCATTCTTTTTTTTACCATTTGATGAACTTTTTTACTTTTCCGACAATAGTACAAGGAGAATGTTTTTTTAAATTATACGATATGAACATATTTTTACAGTTTCATAACACCTCATTTTCATGAAGATTACTCCATATTTTTTCATATTTATTTTCAAGAAAATTAATTTATTTTAAATTTTTGTGGCATTTTATGATAAGAAATTTTTTTTAAAAAATAATGGATATTTTCCCCAAAAATTCATTTCAAGTGTTTTATCAAACATATTTTCCATCTAAGATGACATTATTTGACTTGTTTATATTTCAAGTATAATTTCTCTAATATTTTCATGGTTTTATTTATGTTTAGATTAAATTATATCCATTTTTTATATGGATTATGTCATGATGAGATGATGTATATGAAACCCATTTTATTCTTGGGGTTATGATGAATGATTTATATTTATTTTGTGGCACACGTAAGAATGATATAATTATGATATGGGTGGGACATATATCTCCCTCTAATGAATTGTGTATTGATTTATATCTAATGAGATAGCCATGGCTGGAATTATAAGTTAATATGGTTCAGTGATACAGGACTGGAATGATGAGTGAACTCGATTCTGTAAGGGACTTTGTCCACTAAGATGGTCTTGGAAACATTTATTTGGATACTATGGAAATCATATCATGTACTTAATGGTTTTCCACAATTATATGTTATATTTCCATGCAATTTTATCATGATTGATGTTCTTTTATGATATATACCTTACGTACTTCCAAAATTTATATCATTGCTCAAGATTTTAATGTTTAGATTTTAGGTTAAAGTTTTTTCATTTAAATGATTATATATTGTTTTATATTCTCTATGTTTACCCTTAATGAGCATTTAAGCTCACCCTTTTTATGTTTTCTTGTCCCCAGGATATAAGTAAAGTTTTTAGGTAAGAAAAAAAATCGGAAGATCTTTATGGGAGATGTTGAATATCTTTCCCCATGATTAGAATATTATTTTTTCGAGTTTCCAAATACAATAAACTATTACGTTCATTTGGTGTCAGTTTTTGTTATGTATTAAGTATTTTTCAAAAGTAATGTAATGTCCATGTACGTCATGTATGGGGTCTCTACAGTTGGTATCAGTTGAAAGGTTTAGTCATCCTTTGGAAACTAGGATGCGAGAAATTTAGTGGTATCCCTAGAGATATTTCCAAGGTATTTGTAGGGATGTCCCTAAGGATTAGTATAACTATAAGTTACAGTCCTAGAATTATTTTGATGATCATGAATAACTTAGGGGGAACCTGGGCTGTCATGTAATAAAGAATGTGTGATAAGTTATACATCCCATAAGTGACGTTTTATGATTAGGTGGTTCCTTTTTGTTCTAATGATGTCTTACACCATGGTTTTTGGTTTTAGTCAATAGAGGGAACCAGACGGAATAGGGTCAACATTGAATCCAATGGACAAATTGGTGACTATGAGCAACAGAATTGCATAATTCCTAGAAAGAAATATTTTGTGATTATGTCGAATCAGTCATCGCGATATATGATTAAGAAGGTGAAATTTAGTGGTATTTATAAATCATCAACTAAGAAGATGAAATACTTTTATGGATATTCACTTGGTGAGGAGCATAGAGAATGGAGGACTGAGATTTCTAAAAAAGGGAAGAAGAACCTTAATGAATACATCAAATGGAGGGGAAGATGTTATCTATGTGGAGAGAAGGGTAATAGAGTGAAAGACTGTTATGGAGTTCAATGTCATATCTGTGGAGAACATGGGCATTACCCAACTCAATGCCTTGACCTAAGAGGTTACTTCTAAATAAATAAGGGACTTATTCCATGACAATCATGGAAGAGTATGGATTGAAGTGTTCATGTATTGGTATTCAAGAATAATGTTGTTGAGTTACTTTTATGGTATTTTGGAATATCTATGTATTGTTCCATTGTGGTTTTCAATAATTTAGGTACTAGTAACCATGAAATGTGATTGAAATATTTTTGTAAAGCTGATGAAATGCACATAATGAAGGGATAGAGAGAAAATAATATGTATGATAGCATTCATGAGCTCATGACTGATATAAGTACGGAGTGATATCATGGTATGAGTATAGTGTTTTTTTGGGATTTTGGTATGTGGAAAGAGTAAACTTTTGACAGATTTCATGTTTTCACAAGGTTTCTATGGTAATTAATGTTTCAAAAGAATACATTTTTAAGGAATTAACATGTTTGGAATGTGATCATCAAGATATATCTTATGATATATGGGGGATAAATGATGGTATTCATGTGCTTGTTATGTGATCTTTCCAATAATCGTTATCCTTATACTATGAGAATGGATAGATGTATCTTGTATAAGTCTAAAGATTGGAATGTATTATGTCAGACATCAGATAGTATTTTTTAAGGATATAATTATCTTTTCTATATGATTTCTAGAATGTTGTAATAGTATAGTTTTAGAAGAAGGACAACTCGTAATATGGGTGAAAACATGTCGCTTTGGACAAGAATGTGGGAATTGAACCCACAACCGAAGTGCGAAAATACATTATCACCTACCACTGGCCTACAGGAAGTCCCTGGTTAGTAGAAATTAGTTTTATTTTATTAAGCAGTACGATAGATGAAGTATAAGTCCATTTTTGGAATCATATACGATTGACCTCACCATAGATGGACTTATGTATATTTGATAACGTTTGCAAACCTTTTGTTTGCGGTTGATGGAATGACCCATCATTTTATCCCATGATCTGCTAACACTTCAAGAATTAAAAATTAAAAATCATTTCTTTATGATATAAAGTGGAAATTGTTCAAGGCATGAACAACGGTGAGATTGTACCAAAATTTAGAATGTATTTATTTTAATTCAACAATTCTTCATCATTAGGGAAATGATCTTGAAAACCAAAAATGTTGTTCTAGTGTCCTGATATCCGATGAATTATATGGTACCACAAATCATCACAAATTTATGGCTTTGTGATTGTAGTCTTTACCATAGCCCTGTTATCTACCACTCTCCATCAGAACTTGATGATTAGATTTCTCTTCTATATACATATTTGTACCTATGTTCTCCTATGTGAAAACCCAATGATGAGTTAATTTGGGTAACCATTACATTTCATACATTAGTTTTTAAAATTAAGTTTTAGTATTCTGTTTTTCAATGTGGGTTTCTATTAAACAAACTTTCAAGTAGTAAACCATTTATAACCCTGACGAATTTTGACGGCGAAATTCATTTTATGGGGGGTAGAATGTTACACCCCGAGATTTTATGGGAATTATTATTTTTAATTTCATTGATGTATTGTGTTGTATGATACAAAAAGGGAGCTTGCACTACACTCATCCCTGACTTGGCTTTCATTACACACAATCACGACCTTCCTCGATAGCGTGTGTAGTATGCAATACCGGGTTTCGCTAAACAAAAATATATTGTAATAATATTATTATGAACTAGCCTTTATGAATAGTATTAACTATATTTTGATTTTTATAACATTATTTTTCATCTTACACATTTTATAGAACATGTTATGACAACAATATAATTTTTTCGGGTAAAATAAGTATTTTTAAAAAATGCAGTTTTTTCACCTTTTGATGGCGCACCGACATTAAATCTCATTTTTGACAAGTTTATAAGTTAAATTTGACAAAATAAATGTTTTCTTTGGAATCAGGATATAAAAAGTTACTTTGGATAAATTTTTCGTATTAATATGATAACATTCATATTTTAATGAATAGTAAAAACACGCTATATTTTAATTAAAAACAACTTTCTTCATCGCAATAATTTATATCATTAAATTATAATATTTAATGATTTTAAAGTATAAATAGAATATATTTTTACCATTTATTATAATGTATGTCATTACCATTAATTTTACATTGAATTCATTGGTAAAAACATTTCAATATTTTGCAATTCTTTATCTTTTAAAACCCATTTTCTTAACAACGGGAATAATTTTAAATTAGTTACTTCAACTTTTGTGTTTTAATTTTGAAAAATGGGTTACATATTTGAATTCAGTGGGTCCAAATTATGTTAATAGGTTATTTTTTTGATATTATTAATAGTAACTACGATAATTTTTCTTTACTGTCGTGAAAGGTAAATAAGGTAATTAAAGGCAAAAATATGATTATAAAATTACTCTAACACCTGCCAAATTTCTATTGGATGACTAAAAGTAGACCCATATCACATAAGGGTCGGAATATATCTATGTTATGAACTTTTTACAATGAAAATAAGTTAATTATAATTAATATCAAAGAAAGTTACAACATGTCACTCTCTGAAATCTTATAAGTATAATAATTTTAATTTAGTGATAAACTTCATAAAACCACAAATATAAAGCGTCTATATAATGTTAATAAAATTATTTACATCATGAGAATTTATTTAGAATTTTTAGGGATTAAATAATTGTCATTAATGGTGACACAATAGTGATGCAGAAATGGTTTATTTAGTGAAAAATTAATTATATAGTTTTTATTAAACTAATAGTGACCATAAAACGCACAAAAACTTGAGAAAAACATATTGGTCATGTACATGTAAACCATATTCATCCAACTGTCGAATAATAGACCATTTGGAGCCTTATTAAAGTGATTATGACACTTATATTATTTTATTTTAAATGATGTCAAAGTTGTCACCTTCATAATATAATAAATGTAACAATTTAAATGTTGTGATTTTAAGATACTAATTTCTAGTAAACGTATTATTATGAAATTTAATAGATTTATATTTATAATAGGATTTTATTTTTAATTTTTATGCAACAAATATGTATTTTAAATAATTATACAAAATTGTTGTAGTAATTAGTTTATTAATAGATATACCAAATAAATGGTTTTAAAAAAATTAAAATAAATAATTTATGAAAAAACTATTGTGCCCCATGAATTTTTTGGATTAATATGAAATTTTATAAATCTGTTAAATCTTTTTTTTCGAACATATATTCTGTTTGGATTTTATTTAAATTCAAATAAATGAATTGTGTCAAAATTGACACTATAGATATTTTATATTATAAAATTGTTTAAAAATAACAAAAATATTTAAAAAATTACAAATTAAAATTTATAAGATCTAATATGTCATAAAGTAACAAATTATGTATAATTAAGAACACACAAGTAAATATTTATGACCATATATAATTTATAACATTATTACCACTAATAAAATTAAATAGATTAAAGAAGGATAAATTAATATGATAAGGTTTAAAATAAAATCAAAACATGACTAAATTCAATTGGATGATTATATTATAACCCTATAGTATCTAATATCCAAATTTGATCCACTTTGGAAGTTTTTATATGGGGTTAGGTTTTATTATAAATTAATATTTTAGAGGATTCCAAAAGTGTACCTACCCTCCCTTATAAAAGGGCACCTCCTCCCTCTCTACCTCACACCATTTTGAGACTTCAAGATAGTCCAAAACCTGCCCATTTAACTTCTCCACTTCCCTCAAAACAATATAGAGGTTCCGGTCTCCCCAAAAGACCAACTCTATTAGCTTTAGAGGAATCTTAAAAGAGGTGCGTCGAAGAAGTGTTAATCTCTTCTACCGATTCTTACAAGTTTTCTTTCTTCTTCAACATATTATTATTTAGTTGTTTAATTATAATGTAATAACATCAGTATCAATAATATAATGATATTTTATTATAAATATGTAACAACCCCATTTCACCTTCTATCCATCCTACAGAAAACGAAATCACCGCGCGTGCGTTCTTACGGAATATCGTCTCCACGTCGTGGTGTAATCTGTTTTTCCACCACCACCTTACATGGATGAGAAATATGGTGTAAAGAATTACTATATATGGTTATTATAACATCATAATGATTCTGAGATACTATTTCATCCACTCTAATTCAATTCCATATTTATGGGAACGATATCATCGCTCGTGTGTACGTACGGATTACCATATCCACGACGTGGTGAGATTCATTCTCCATGTTAATCTTTCAAAAATGATTAAAAAATATATATAATGAATAATTATGAAATATATGACATAATTAAGCTACTGGATATATATATATATGTCATCTACTTACTTCCATTCATGTCAATAAGGAAAGGAAAACAGTGTTCATGCACACGTACGAACTATTGTCTCCATGAACGGTGTATTTCATTTCATTCATCTTTATATTATATATACAAATACTGAATATATATGATATATAAATCATGATTTACATTCTGAAAGTAATTAAATAATGATATATTTAATAATAATATCAAAAACAACACTTCCAAACACGTAAGATAAATAAAATGATTTTACCCAAAAACCTGCTTTAATATAGAATTTAAAAAAAACAGGTAATATAAAGTAATAAGTGAAATATATATGATATCATAACAATTAATATTATTCTTTAATAATTAAATGTCTTTATTTAAATCATTATACAAGATTTTCGGATACGTACAAAGCATATCAGACCTAAGGTAAAAGATAACTTTTCCAATCTCGTTTTTAACTGAGATTGTTTATTCCTAAGTATTTATTAGGTTTATTGTTATCATCCATATCCATGTTTCTAAAAAACATGTATGTTTAATTTCCCTTTTACTCATTTTTTACTTTTACCTCATGTTATGGATGGAATCTTTCTTTTGTTTACCATTCAAAGAACATTTTGTCTTTTCCGACAAATGTATGAGGAGAATGCTTTCTTTAAATTATACGGCATGAACAGATTTTTACGGTTTTATGACGCCTCATTTTCATTAAAATTATTATATATTTTTTCATTTTTAGTTTCAATAAAATCATTTTCTTTTAAAATTTTGTGGCATTTTGTGAAAAGAAATTGATTTTTAAGAAGAAAGGATATTTTTCTCAAGAATTCATTTCAAGTGTTTTATCAAAACTAATTTCCATCTAATATGACATTATTTAGCATGTTTCTGTTTCAAGTACAATGTCTCTAATATTTACATGGTTTTATTTTTATTATAATTAAATGATATCCATTTGTTTTATATGGATTGTGTTATGATGATATGATGTTTATGAAACCCATTTTATTTTTTGGGTTATGATGAATGATTTATGTTTATTTTATGGAACATGTAAGAATGATTTCATTATGAGATGGGTGGGACCTATCTCTCCCTCCAATGCATTTGGTAAGATTTATATCTCATGAGATATCCATGGATGGAATGGTAAGTTAATCAAGTTCATTGATACAGGACTGGAACGAGGAGTGAACTCGATTCAGTAAGGGACCTTGTGCACTGAGGTGGTCTTGGCAGTAATTCTTTGGATACTATGGAAATAATATCACGTGCTTCATGCTTTTACACAATTATATGTTATATTTCCATGATATTTTATCATTATTGATGTTCTTTTATGATATATGCCTTATGTACTTCCAAGATTTATGTCATTGCTCAAGATTTTATTATTTAGATTTTATGATCATGTTTTTGCATTCAAATTTTAATGGATTGTTTTATGTTCTATTTGTTTAAACATACTGAGCATTTTAGCTCACCCTTTTTATGTTTTCTTTTCCCTAGGATATAAGGAATGGGTTTTGGTAAGAAGACAAAAGGGGATGATCTTTATGGGAGATGTTGAATATCTTTCACCATGATTAGAAGATTATTTTTTAGAGTTTCCAAAGACACTAAAATATTATGGTCCTTTGGTGTCTATTTTTGTTATTTATTAAGTATTCCGAAAAAGTAATGTAATTTCCATGTACGTCATATTTGGGGTCTCTACAATATTTTCTATTGTATATAATTGTATATATTTTACAGAATGGGTCATTTATACATGTTGTTGATTATTTCATATTCTTTACAATGTTTAAAAAATTATTGATGTGGATTAATCTAGTTAAGAGGGTATAGTATCCCAACATGACTCATTAGACCCACACTGGTAGTCAAAAACCTCTGTCATACGGGGAGGTGCGCTTGAGGTCATGTGATGACCCAACTCTAAGCATCGATTTAGTGGCTTCCGGGTCGGGGACGTTACAATGTGGTATCATTGGAATTATTTTCTCCTTATTACTACTAGGGGATGGTATACATGAGATTAGGATGTGTCTGGCCTTGGTAATGAGCACATTCTTGGTAGTAGCTAACATATGTGTGGGGATAAACCAAAATCACCCTGGGTGGGAATTATTATTCTCGATGTGCGTTGTTACAATGGAATGATATTTCACCGTTGGGTGATGCACATGTTGTGTGATTGAACTAAATTATGATATTTGGCTCATGGATAGAATGACATGTGGTTGTGCATTCATGCCTCATTTTAAGCACCTAAGGATTCAAGAAACATGCATCGTTATAGGCACACTCACGAGATGGATGTGTGGGGAAAAAAAGTAGAACGAATTTTTAATTCCTTAATAAATATGAGGAAAATGACGCACAATAATTGTAATTTAAGTGGGTGAATGAAAGTAATAAAAATTAATAATTAATTAATATCATGAATAATGAAATGTTTTGACTAGATTAAAATTTCGCTTTTTGATAGGTTGTAAAGGTTGTTTTTGTATCTAAAGGGAAAATGGTTCCATAATGATGGGAAAATTGTTAGTGATTTTTTCCAAATTAATGGTGTAAATGAATTAAAATAGCGATTATAACATGTTTTGAAATGAGAAATGTGCCCAAGAGGGAGGGAATTGTGTTTTAAATGAAGAATTTATTTGAAGTGGTGTTGAAGAACAACTTTTGATTATGTGAATTAGTTACCCCATGTTGACCATGACTAAAGTAGGTATAGTGGAGGGTATTCCTCAAAGCATGATGTTGACCATTAGGGTAAAGTATGAATAATGGTTTGTTTAATGTTGATCATGTGCGATCATTCCATTTTTGGTTATATTCTATCTGTCATTCCTTAAAATGTGGAGTGAATGAAAAGATTTGGAATGGGAATGTTTGGGTTCAATAGTGGGTATCCCTTTTGTTGTCAGTTGGACCTTCGTATGTGTGGGTTGGGGTTGTGAGTGTTCTGTAGTTTTAGACCTTGGATATGGATTGTGAGTCCTTTAACATTCTAATATGGCCAAGGAGGTTTGTTTTGGGAACCCTTCATAAGGATTTGGCCGTTGGGTTGTGATGTATTGTTCATTAATTTGAGTGAGATAACAATCGTGGTTCATGACCATAGGGAGTACATGAAGCACCCTAATAATGGTGCTTGGGTCATGGTGACCCTGTGAGATGAGACATTTTGAGTTGTTTCTTGAATCTTAGAGATGATTTTTTTCTCATAGTTCCAATGAATCTACACACTCTTGGTGGGGAACATAGAGTATATGGTTGTTGGTATGTTAGACATCGTATTCATTGGAATGGGAGTGAGTGTTCCATTCACGATCATTTCATTATTCATTTCATAATAAGTATGGTTTTGAGAGAGAGAACCAATGGAATTCTTGGTTGTGTCTCTTGTCTAGGGAGTTTAAAAACTGTCACCCATTCAGGTGACCTTAGAGAGAGGTCGGATGGGGTCTTTTGCACTTTTGGGCGTGTCTCACACATGTATATGTTTTGGAAGTAGATAGTGGAACTCAGGGGGTTGTATGGTGTGGATTCGGCCTAGAGGACTACGTGTGATGGTTTAGGGTTGTTCTTACTACTTGAGTAAGGTTTATCTATTGAAAGTTCTGACAAAGCAAGGGTGACCACAATGGAGGTTATCCTAGTGATGTAGGTAACTTTGAATATGAAGCATGGAAGATGCTTCAGAGGTGGTTTTCATGCGTACTGAGAACCATACTGTTTTATTAAATGGTATAGTTATACCCGGTTCATGCGTAAGTGCACCTAAGTGTTTGTGATAGGATCTATGTTTTGTTTCAAGGGTTTGTATCATATGAATTCCTGACTCACTTGTTTGGATAATGATTAATAGATGCTTTATGTTGATTTAGAATGGAAGATGTGACGGTGGATGGAGTGTAGTTATATGCTTTCACTCGATGGTGACACCTGTGGTGAGGGTGATCACATGACTTAAATTGTTAGTATGGATGGGTTGGGTATATGGTGAAATGAAGAAGTTTCCTCAGACCTGATGAGGCTTACTAACAAAGAGACTTTGTTAGGTAAGTAAGAAGGTGATGGGCTATACCCAAGATGGGTTAGTTTTGTGAGAGACTATTGATTTGATTTGGGTGGAAAACTATTGTGCTTCAGTTGTTTTCTATAAAGGACACATTAAAAGAACTCAAGCAGTGTGGTAAAAATAATGCCACACGAGACACTGGTTAACAGTTGTTTAGTGATTTGGTCTTGGAGCGATGGTTAAAATTGGTTGGAAATCACACCTGAGCAGTGGTGGGGAAGTGTTGATGAAATGCGTTAGGTAGGGGATCCTGAGATCCAGGAGTAGTCATGATGTCCCGTAGTTCAACATCAGAAATGTATAAGTTGGTGGTGGTGTTTTTTGACAAATTTCTAGCATACCTCAGCAAGTGACAAGTATGCCCAATATCTTTATATTTTCCCAGGTACGTTGAAAAGATCTGGCTGATGACAAGAGACGTGAAGGTGTTTGGATGGATAAGGGATATCATATAGGTTAATCGAATGGAAACAATATATATGGAGCCAGATGGTGGAATTGACACCGTTTATGGTTTTGGGCGAGGTCCTCAGGATAGGCACAATGATGGAAAATGTTGTGGGCTCTATTCTCAAAACCCCTGAATGGAACTGGGTGACATTTGTTTTCTTATTTTGGGAAAAAGTTGGAAGGCCAATTATAAAATTGGGTTTTGGATTGTGATCGAGTAATAGATGCGGTGGTTGAAATCACTCTTGAGAGCAATGGTAACAACACTCCTATGGTGGGGAGTGACATATCAGTAATCTATGTGGAGAAGATGACATTGAGTCGACATAGTGGCACCTGGCTGCCGATGAGAAACCTGTAAGGTGCATGTCAGCTTCCTCGAAGAGGCATGTGGGACTTGGATGTGGTTACTGATGAACAAACTGTTAGCTTCGAGCTCATTGTGGTTTTATTATGAAGCTTGTGATGTTTTTGGTGAAGTCGTGGGAGGATGTGGATGGATATGATAATTGTTTGTGCCAAGAGATGTTTTGGTTCCCTAACTACAACAAATATTGGGGTTATACTCAGGTAATTTTCCCTTGTGTGTTTTTGGAACATCATGAAGTAGTGTGAACATTATCCATGTGATGTGGTGACATGCTAAGGGTGAAGATGATGATGGTCTGGAGGGTGGTAATCCTATGATGATAGAATTATAATAGAATTCAGGGATCCACCTCAGTGGGTGAGTTGGAAGGTAATGATAGGATTGAAGATAGTAAGCACCATAGGATAGTGATGAAGGAGTTTCATACCATTAGGGGGAGGTGGGTGTTCTGGTAAAATCCATTCATGTGTTGTTTGACCTAAGATGGTAAACATGAATGGATGTGGTGAGAGTAACCCACCTGCAGGTTCATGTAGTGGCTTTAAGTACCATTTTGAAATGAATTTGAACTTGAGAGAGTTCATGTTAATATCATTCCTTAAATGGATAGTGTGAGAGTGTCATTAAAAATGGGTTTGAATGTGCAGCATTATGTAACTGTGGGGTAATTCCATATGGATACTTGGGTTGGGTGATTTGAAACATTTTAGGTGATAGGAATGTTGGGTTGGGTTTTGGGGGTCCTTCATCAATGGAAGAGTTTCCTAGTAACTGAAAATGTTGGAGAGAACCATAATGAATAAATTTTCAGTTTATGACGTTATAAAAGTTTCATGATAGAAGGAATCTAGTGGTCACTGTTTGGTTAATATTTCTCTGATAGTGAGCCTTGGAACAAGTTTTGTTGGTTGATTACTCTAGATTTTTGTGTGGAGTTTTGTTGTACAATTATGGAGTCAAATAATTAGATTTTTTTTGGAATGATTGGGTGTTTTCCTCCAGGTGATACCATTTTTATCACCATTAGAGTTGGGTGAACCTGAAAATGACGCCAAGTGATGTGGGTCATGTGCTATATGGAGGATCAGGACGATGTGGCACCGATTGGTTCCTCCATGAATATGTGATGTTGTGTGTTAACTTTCCATGTTTTTCAAGTTATTTGTTGATACCTATGTATCCCCCATAAATGATTCGGGGTTTGAATGAATAAGAAGGCCCTGGGGCATGATCCCTTATTACGGATGTTAGTAATTCTTGGAATAGCAGCTTGAGGTAGAGTTGTTATAAGGTGGGGAGGTTGTAAGATCCAGAATATTTTTAATGTGTGTTTTTGTTTATGTTTTTCTATAGAATCTCCTTTTTGGAAAAAATAAATGTTTCCCAAAGTTCATGTGATGGTTCGGGGGTGTTCTAAGAGTTTGGGACAAGAAAGTGGGAGAAAAGGGAGTTCTTTGTCATGTTGAACAGATTGTGCATGGATATTGAAAAATGTGTAGAGAATTCCATGTAACGATGCTGCTTGGGACAGAGGCTTAGGAACGATTGGCACATGGTTTAGAAAATAGTGTGGAATCCCGAGAAACCATGAAATGTGGTTGATTTTTGGATAGTAGCTTCCACACAGTTTCTGCACGGTTTTTCAAACCATACAGGTAAACCGTGCATCCTAGAAACCTTGAAAAAACTACAAAATGGACCTCGATATTTTAAAAAACTACTCAGGTTTCTCCTCTATTTTAACTTTAGAAACCCTAGTGAAAACTGGGATGACCCAAGCTTCCAATATGTGGTTGTCGTTTGATTCTTGGACATTTGGAGTGTCGTGGGTTGTAGATCGAAGACACGGGTATGTATAATCTTCTCCTCACTTCTCTATTTTTGATTAGGTCTTGTTGTTTCCCCCATCCTTTTTCAAAGCACTAAACCCCTCTGTTTTTCAGTGGAACCTAGTTTTGGGATTCAAGGGGTGCATGAATTCGAATCTAATGTTGTGGTTAAGAGTTTGTTCATCACTGGATTTGATGTAGGTACTCTACAGGTATGTTCCCATGGTTTTATTTTATATATGTTCATGGAAGTTTGTCTTTATCATTTCTGTAATTGTTTTTTTGGTTCCATCACCTTTTTGAATAAAATGGGTGTCTACATGACCAATTGAAACCTTCATGATAACCATGGGATTCCTTGAGGATGACATGTCCTTTTTAGGGACACCCATGGGGTGTGCTATTAATCTCAAACATAGAGAGTGGTAAGATCCAGTGAGGGATTATCTAGTAAAGTGTGAGGCCCATGAAAACATTCTTTAATTGTTCATTAGGATTTAAATGGAATGATAATATAGATTCAATGGGTGACAAGGAATAAAGGGTTTGACAATACATGGACACATGAAAATGGGTGGAATGGGACTACGTCCATCATTTGATGGGATTTGGTAAGAATTGACTAAAGGTATTAGGGAATGATAAATGGTGACTTGTAATTGGATAATGGAATGAGAAATGGAGAATGTGTTAATTGGATGTAATATGGGGCTGGAATAATTTTTGGAATGGGTTAATGCCTGAGAATTCGGTGTTATACATAAATCATTGACTGTAATAAGGGGATTTTGTTATGTTATATTAGAATTGTACATTAATTGAATAAGTGGGTAAAAGATGGTGAAATGATAAATGGGATAAATGGGTTAACAAATTCTCAATGATTAATTTAGTTAAGGCATAGGGATTGTTGAATACACTTAAAGGGTTAAGGCATGTGAATTAGAATTTGGATTAATGGATATGAACGGTAAATGGGAAATTTATTAATAGGTTATGGGATATTAACAATTCCTACATTTTTTATGTATTGTGATTCCAATGTCATTGTTTATGCTTTATTGTGTTATGGTATGGTTGTGGTGATTGAATAAATAAGAATGTGCAACTAGATTGGTAGAATGGGGTTTTGATTTGAGGGTCTATGACCATGGGTCAAGTTAGACTAATGCTCTAAACTCCACCCCAAAATGCATGGGATAGGGAAGAGGTTGAAGGCTCTACTCCCGTAACGGTTAAATTCCACCTGGACTAAGGATTTGCTGTGTAGATAATGGTTTGATGTGATATGTGATCCCCTAGTGAGATAGGGACAAGATTAATTTCCCCTACGCATTGAGATTGATTTCCTTAGACCCATGTATGGATGATATATATGCCCAACCCAAAGAGAATACGTTGAAATGGATTATGTGTGAAAATGGTACATGAAATGAAATTGGGTTCAACTATAGTCATGAACTAAATGAACCTTGTTAACTAATGGAACCAGAACTATCCCTTTTTTACATACCTTTAATTTTGTACTTCCATGAACTATCTATAAGACTAGATCTTTTGTAGACACCTTTGGTGATGGCATACTGGGATTTTTACTCACACCCTACTCGGACTTCCATTGGGTAACCGAGTAGACTTCTTGGTTGAAAGTCATGAATAGGTAATGGGCTATAGACTATGATGTTGTGTTGGGCTCGGGGTGTTCATCAAGAAGGATATGGACTTAGATTCAGGACCCATTAGGATTTTTTGGTCGTTGTTTTATTTTAGTTTTCTTTCACTTGTATTGTAGGATGGCATGACATATTTATTATTGAATATGATCGTACCCAGTTTTGGGAATGGGTCATTTATGAATGTTTTTTATTTGTTGTTTATTGTTTCTGTTGTTTAAATCATTATATACTATTGATTACTCTATTAAAGAGAGTATATTCTCCCCACATGACTCCTTAGACCCTTGATTCTAGTCAGAAACCTTTGGAATATGGGGAGGCATGACTGATGTCATGTGATGACCTATCTCAAAGAACTGCTTTAGTGCCTTCTAGGTTTGGAACACTAATCTTTCCATCTATAATTAATTTTCCACATATGTGAAATCCCAAAATTTATTGTATTAATTGTAGTAACATAATGAGAAGAGTTATCACACAAAACAACATTAAGATGTCCACCAATATAGAATTTCATGATATGTTACCAAAATTGTTCTTCTATGGTATTTCCATGTGGAAGATATGGAATTTATACTCAAGAAATAGACAATACATGGATAGAATCACCCAAATATGGATCTAGAATTGGACGGACCCTATTCCATACACAATGTCAACTCTATTTGAACATATTCTTTATTCTCGATGGATGGAAATATTACCACGAACCCCACCAATGCATGGTTCCAGATGATTTATTTCATGTAACTATAAGATAAACTCATTCTAATTACATGAAACTAAATAATATGATAAATATTGCATGTCGCGAGATAATAAATTTCATATCACGTATGTCCTTACCACATGATGTTAAACTATGTGGTAATTATTCCGTGTTACATGAAAATAAACTCCATGAATCCTTTGTACATTCTATATTACATTATAATTCATTATACACAAATGACTATCTGTGTCATGATTCATGTATTCATAGGATATGTAGAGACACTTATACATATTTTGTTAGGGTAAACCATGAATTTAACTCCATTCAAAGGATGATTTTCATACAATAATTGTGCCTCAATCTAACACTTCATGTTAGGATTATGTTTATCACTAGTCCATGAAGTCTTCATTTTCATAACTATATAAAACATGCATCCTTGTCTTATTATGGTAATATTCATTTTACATCATCAATTTCATAAGATAATAAACTACATGACATTAATATCCCCATAATATGATGTTAAACTGCATAACACCCTAAGGATCTCACTTGAGTAGAAATCTCCATTGAAATCAGTCACCAAACATGACATATTTGAATACTATGTGTTTCTTTATTCTAGTCCAAATGGGATACATATAGGTTCTCATATTTTATATCCTAGTCCCTAAACATAAATAGATAACAAATTACCACTCCTTGTGTATAGGTTAGACCCCTGAAGGTATATTTACTCAATAAATTAGTGTGGAATGATACCCATTATATGTGATACATGGTTATTCATAGTTCCCTCATATAGGACCAAGTAAGAAATATATGAAATTCAAAATCCCCTGAATAAAAACAAAATCGATGACGGAGAGTCCAAAGTGGGTTCTATTTACAAATCCAATTCATGCAATGGACCATTTCCTTAAAAACGAGTTAGATTTTTTAGGCAATCGTTATTAGAACTCAGTGTGTCTTGATTCATTCCCACGAAGGATATGTAGTGACATATAGATCCCCAAACTCAAGCCCAACCACATTATTCAAACAATCAATGGAAAAAATCCCCCTATACATATAGATCACATAGGCCTACATAGTTCCAATTAAGAATTAAGTGAGTCTTTATTCCTGGAATCCCATGATACATAGTGAAACACAAATCTCTACTCATGAATATAGCCACCAGAAAGGATAAAAATTCACTCCCCCTTTTTATTGGTCATATCCTAATAGCGTTCCTTCTTTGTACTATTTGTAGAATTATTCACATCATGAAATGATACATAGTGATAGCCAAATTTCATATTCTGGATCAAGACTCCGAATTCCTAATCATTCATATTAGGCCACCATTATCTTAACTAAACAATGTTATTTTAAACTGGGTCACATTACTATATGTGGATTGACGGTCAATATAATAAGATACATTGTGATGCAATGATTTTACACCTTGTTCTAGCCACCGCATATTCAAAATGAAAATATCCTTCATTATATTTACTCTATTTGGAAGGAAAAAAATTCGTCAAATTTTATCTCACTTTGGGAATTAGTCACTTAGAATTATGTGTTTTGGTAGGTGATTCCATTCATGATGAAGGAATATCATCCAAATTAGTTTTTTCATTTCCCTCATAGTAAGACCTTAAATTTCAAACTAGATTTCCTTAACACATGACATTAAACTGTACATAAAAATATTTTTAGTGAACTAAATATGGATAAATTCCTTCTAACAGAGGATATGTAGTTTCACCAGAGTCTTTAATCTCAAGTCCAACTACAACATTTAGTACTCTCATCATAGAACTTAAACCTAACTGCATGTTGTTAATCTTCATGGAGAATTGTTTTTCTGAATGATATTATACTGAATTCTACATCAAGAATATGTGTGGATTGATTCTAAATTTCATGATATACATAGTCAAACCAAGACCTCATTTCATACTCACATGAATTTGTACATTTTTTTCCCCAAAACCATGAAATAATTAATTATCTATTAATGGAAACTCATGTATGTGTTTCTCATTAAAGGATCTGTAAATGAAATCAAAATGTACTCAAAAATATGAGTCAGATGTACCCAATTAATTTCACTCCATAAATAATAATATTATAAATATGTTGTTATGTACCTAGAAACATTCTTTCCATTCATTATACAATGTTCCCCAGGAAATTTCAGATCTTCATAATCTTTCAATGGATATTAAATATTGTAACTGAATGAACATTTATAAATAAAAATTCTTCTTAATTTCAAAATTAAATTTATTGTTATTTGTATGAACCAACATTAAATGTTATATAATCTTTATTTAAGTCAATAATTTCACTTTTAATCACATTTAGAATATTTTTAGTTTATAGGTATTGATAATTTGGCCATAACCTTTACATATCAACTTGATTATTAAAAATTATACCATTTTACTCTATCCAATTTTTCCATAATAATAAAACTCCTTCAAAAAATAAGAATTATTTTCTTGATAAAAATATTTTTGAATTATTCATTTAGCTTACCATTTTTTGTACTATGTGGAAATAATTTCAAAAACATGGGATGAGCATAAAAATCTCAGTAAGGGATATAAAATAAGAAAATAAAACAGTAGTCCCTGAATACATAAAAATCAATGAAATCATACTTTTTACTCTAAAAAATAATCTCATTAACATACCTCATGAAATCATAAGATTTATGAATATCTTATAGAAATCATTAATTATAATGGCCACGTGTGGCTTCCATAACATACTTACAATGTAGATTTCATAGTAATATAGAGAGTAAACTTCATTTATATGTTTGGAATACCCATCACAGAATAGTCCATATTTTATATAGGAGAAACCATAATGTTTAACTACGTCACATTACCATAGGTAGTAGAGAGATATCATGGGCACACCCACCCTCTGTTCACCACAGAACCACTCGTATACTTAAGAAATTCCCAATTACCATCACATAATCACAACAAATGAACAATTATAATAGAAAAAATAATATTGACACACCGTAATCAAAATACATAATTTCAATATATTTATATAATAAATCCATCCTAAATTCATTACTTTTCTTTTTAAATGCATTAAGTCTTGTAGAAGAAGCCAGGTATCAAATAATGATAATGTTGGTAGAAAGATCATTTTTACTGAGTATGTTAAAAAGAAACATTCCATTATTCTTTTAGTAAAACACTTCATAAAAAAGAATCCATTTTTAAAAAAAATGAATGAAATGAAAATTCAAAGTGTTTGATTACACAATGTGTAAAACAAGGTAACGTATAAACACTAATATGCCTCAATAAATTGTGATTGAGACAATGTCCCTTACAAAGATCAGGTCATTATATTGAGGATAAATAAATGAAATAAAAATTTGTGACAAATATAAATACCCCCAATATAAGTGGATATTTAGTTTAAAGCAATAATATATCATTCACACAAATCCTTGGAAAAACAAAACCAATGACATGGATATTTAACTCAATGTATGAATATTGAGTTAATATTTCCCTTAACTCGAATATGAATTTTCATGTTCATTATTGATATCCATAAATAATAAAATTAGTTTAATTTTTAATTAATTGAGAACATTTTTCAGTTTAATTATTCCTTTTATATCACTTATTACCATGTTATAAAAATTAAATAATTATTTATGTTCACAAATGTTTATTTGTTAATATTATGTACATGAGTTGAAAATGAACATGTTCGATGTAAATTGTACAGGTGGTCGAAATTCCATCATGCCCATAATAGTATTCATGATATAAATATAATATATATACAGTATATATGTATTTAGAATAGTCCATAAAATTTGGATATAATAATTGGAACAAACTGTCCATAGAGACGGTTAGCTGTACGTATGCATAAATGTTACCTTCATTTACATTTTCATATTAATGAAATAAACAATAAATGTTACATAGGTATATTTAAATTATAATATAATATAAATGTAACTTATATTAATTAATACAATCTGTTATACATTCATTTATGGCATGAATGAGTCATATCACTTTGAGGGGGGTGTAGTCCACACATCCTTAAATGAAATTATCGTATTTACATATTACAGAAAGAATAATGTTGATGTTGTAAATTAAAAGTATACATGTATATAGTCAATATAAAAATAATATATATAATATTTATTCATTCCATTCAATTATATAATCATGGTTTAATGAAGATCATGTATAATTAATCGAATCACATCGTGGAGACGGTATGTCGTACGTCTGTACAAGCGACCATATCATTCAATTAATGGTTAAACTGTATAGAAATGAATGGTATATTATTAGAATGAATAGTTATAATGTTATATTAATTATTTAAAACCATTAAACTCATCATTATATCCATCAAATTATTTCATATTAAATATCAAATTACACAACAACATGGAGATAATAAGTCGTACATATACACGCATGGTGGTAATTTTATTCATAGGATGGATAAAAGGAGCTATATGTTCGTACCATAATTATAATAATATATCAGAATGAATAATATATTGTTTTTACTACTTCAATATGGAAACAACATAAAAATAAGAAGTAAAATAAGAAAATAATTTTGAATGGTGTGATAAAACATATAACACCTTTTCAAGTATGTCTTTTTTATATTCACAAATGGTATCCTTATTATAGATTTTTTTCTAATGTTTAGCCAATAAGATGAAAATAGGTATTTTGGGAGATTATTTGAGGAGAATTTGGACGATCCACGGGGCTTGAGATGTGTGAGTAATTGGTTATAGGTGGTGGAATTTCCTAAGTAGGACATGGGTTACGTTAAGAATGTCTTAAAATATAATATTATTATAAAATTATATTCATATTATAATAGTTAAAATGTAATATATTTCATGGATAAGATGAGGATGGGACAATATCATCTCAACCAAAAGGTTTTATAAATGTTTTTTTCATAGAATAAATCTTTTCTTATACCTTTCATCCTTAGTTAAAGACATTAACACCTACCATGTATTCTTATATCTTCAAAATATATGGTTTCTATAGTTACTATAAAAAGACAATAGAATAAAAAGTGGATCATTAAAAATATTTTTATCATTTTATATGCTATATGGTTGAATAAATGATTTTTAAGACTATTATATCTTTTAATAAAATTTATTTGTTTTAAAAACTCATTTTTGTTAATTTAGACACTATTTAGTAATTGATTTTTGGTAAAGTCATAACTTTTTTCATTTTAACAAAAGGAATTTCTTCATCCCAAACATGTAAAATTAATCCAAAAAATTCATGTATTTCATAAAAATGTTCAAATTATATTTATTTTAATATTTATAATATCATTTATATTCGTTATTCAAAAATTATGTAACCAATGCATCATTATGGTGTAATAAATTAATTTATTTATTTAATGTCTAATAATTATACATAAAAAATCATGATTTAGGAAAAAAACATTATATTTATAATTACTATTTATAGTCAAAGATATCAATTCTATAACCCTATATTAAGATTGTTTTATTAAATGATACATGTTTTTGTTATATTTTCCCTTTATTTTAATTAAATATTATAAAATGCCATTTTCACTCCCAAGTGGCTCCCAAATGCCATAAATTTGTCATAAAGATGTTCATGTCTAGAAATATCTCATCTAATAGGAATAAGACATGTTTTAGGATATTTTTATATTTTTATAATATTATTTTTTAACCTTATTTTCATGATTTACCCTTTAACCATTGTAAATAAAAATAATTAATGATGTTAATATTCATAATTCCAAACAATAAAGGGTAAGGATTTAAATTATATGGAACTTATGATTCCCAATATGTAATCCAATTTTACAAATTCAAAATATGAATTTTCGACAATTCATTTAAAATTAATTCTCATTTACCTAACTAGAAAATGGGTTTTTAAGAAGCAAAATCTATCAAAAAGTTTACATGTTTTTATAACCAATTAAATTGTAAAATTACATCCAATGGCAAGTCTCTTAAGCTTAAATAACACACTATCATCAATGGTTATCTAAACCAGCCTCTGAAAGTAACTGTAAGGCCCTGGCCTTAAAAGTTACATAATTTTGAGTTATGTCAACAATTTGACTTATAATTGCATCAAGGATCTTTTCAGGATTAATTATTTAGGTAATTAGTCTATAAATTATACATAGAAACATGATTATTACAAGTTAAAAACTCTTAAACTATCCAATTTTTATCCCAAAAATAGAACTCCTTAAAAAATGATTTCTTTCCATGATATAAATCATCATGAATTCATCCGTTCACTTAACCTTCCTTATACACTGTGAAAAAAAATCTAATAGATGATATTAATATAAAAATTTATATAAGGGATATAATATAATGAAAGAAAACATTAGTCCATTAATACATAAAAATAAATGAAATCAGAATTTTTACTCACAATACACAGTCTCTGTAACATACCTCATGAAATCATAAGATGTACGAATAACCCATATAAATCATAAATCATAATGGTATCTTGTGGAATCCACATCTTTCATACATTGATGCTTTCATAGGAACATAGTGAGTAACCTTCATGGTTATGTTTATAATACCCATCACAATATATTCCTTAAATCTCATAGGAGAAACATTAATATTTACCTTTTCTATATTACCCAATTCATTGGATAGATATCATGGTCTCACCTGCACTTGGTTTGTCCCAGATCCTGCTGTATACATAAGCAATTCCCAAGAACTATCCCACAATAATAACACATGAAAAAGATTAAAGTTAAAATAACCTTTCCACACTTCCATCATAAGAAATAATTTTATGGTATTGTTATTATAAATCCATTATCTAAAAAATTTTCAAATGAAAAATACTAGAATATGGTATTTAATTTAATTTTTAAAAATTATATGGCTTATAGAGGAATTAAAATATCATATAAGTCTTGCGGTTGATGAATGGTCATTATTTCCCCATACGTTAAAAAATATATTTTTTTTATAAATTAGTAAAATTATTCATTAAAAATATTCCCTTTTTAAAAAAGATTTATTAAATTTAATGGCAAATGTTATGATCATACACCATATAAAATAAGGTCATGGATAAACAAAAATATACCTCAATGAAAGGAATTTGAGATGAAGTACCATATAAAGAGCATGTAATAATATTTATTATAAATAAATGAAATAAATATGTGTGAAAAATATAAATACACCAAATATAATTTGATATTAAATGTAAATCAATAATTGGACATTCACAAATATTCTTGAAAAAAAACCACTAACATGGATATTTAACAGAATAGATGAATATTGATGTTTGATTTCCCTTACATCAACTATGACTTGTCTCATTCATTATTTATATTCCATAAAAACATTGGATAATTTATAATTTCTTAAGATCCTTTTCTAATTTCATTATTTCTTTTATATCACTTATTACCTTGTTATAAAAATTTCAAAATTATTTATGTTTATATTGATCATTTTGTTGAGATTTAGTACTTGATTCGAAAATAAACTTGTTTGATTTAAAATTTTCATGTGGTAAATATTACATCATCTACATAATATTATTATATATTTAAATATCATATATATATATACATTATATATTTATTTACAATATTCGATATCATTTAGATATAATAAATGAAAGGTAGTGTTAATGGAGACGGTAGTCCGTAGGTACGCATGAACGGTACATTAATTTATTTGTCATATATAAGGAATTAGAATTAAATGATACATATGTATATTGGAATTATTTTATAATATAAATGTTATTTATGTTACATATGTTTATTAACAAAATCATTTATACATTACTTGTTATGAATGAATGAGTCATATGACTTTATGGGGTCGTGGTCCATACTTCCTAAAATTATATTATTATATATAAACATTATGGAAATCTTAAAATTTTGTTATAAAACAATTATAGAAGAATTGAGTAAATATAAATATAATATATATCATATTTATTCAATAAAATCATGTATATAACCGTTTTAAATAAATATCATGTAGAATTAATCACATCACATCACGGAGATGGTAGGTCGTACGCACCCATGGGTGATAATGTCATTAATATAATGGTTAAACAATATAGAATTGGATGGTATATTAACAAAACATAATAATTTTCATCTTATATTTGTTATTTATATGTGTTATAATAATAATTATAATTATCCATAAAATGTCTTGGTGAATATAAAATTAACACCATAGTGTGTAGATAGTCAGCCGTACACATGAAAGCACGGTGATATTTTTATACATAGGATGCATAAAAATATGTATATGGTTTTACCAAAATTATAATAAAATATCATTATCTATAACATATTTTATTTTTTACTTTATTATATAAAGGACATAAGAATAAGTAGTAGAAGAAGAAGAAATTTTTTTTAAACATCTGATATAACAAATAACACTTTTTTGTGTATCTCCTTTTAATTTTCACAAAGGTCTCCTTATGATGGATTTCTTCCCAATGTGTTTCCAATAAGTAGAAATTATTTATCTCAGGGGATTATTTTGGAAGAATATGGATGAAAAAATGGGTTTGAGAGGTGTGAGTAATTGGGTAGAGGTGGTGGCATTTTATAAGAGGGAGGTGGGGCACTTTAGGAAGGTCCATAACTATTATTTTATTATAAAATGATTTTAAAATAATAATATTTCTAGTGTTATAGAATTTTAGGATGATATGAGAATGGGTCTAAATATTATCAACCATTTGGTTTTAGACAATCTAATGTCACAAAATTATCCTTATCCATTATCTTTAATCCATATATAGAAACATTATGTCTTACCATGTCTTCTTGTATCTTCATAATATAAGTTTTCTATAGATACAATAAAAAAGGAATTTAACCAAAAGTGGATTATCAATGACATATTTAATAATATATAAGTATTTTGTCGGAACATAATATTTTTAGGACCATTATATCATTCAACAAAATAATATTTTTATAAAACTCATTTAGGTCAATTTTGACACTATTTTGTATTTGTTTTTTGTTAGTCATAAAAATTTTATTACATAAAAAATGAATTAAATCATTCCTTAAATGTCAATTTAATCCCAAAATTTTTTGTATAGTATGAATATTTTCAGATTAAATTTATTTTACTAGATATAATATCATTTATTTCAATCTTTCATTCCTAAGGAAATGACTGCACCATAATTGTTTCATAAATAAATTTATTTATATAATGTATTAAATATATTAATAAAATACCATGATGTAGTAAATATTTTTGATATTTCCAACCAATATTTATTTTAAAAGATATCTATTATATAACACCATATTATGTTTTTTATTAAACATTACGTGTTTATGCTATATTTTCATTTTCTTTATGTTAAATATTGTAAATTGTCATTTTCACACCCAATTGGCTCCCAAATTCCTAAAGTTAGTAATAAGTATGACCATGATAAAAATATATAATCTATAAAATTATGATGTTCTTTATGGTAGTTTTATATTATTATTATATTATTATTATTAACCCTAATTTACTTGATTTACCCTTTAACAATGGTAAAATAATAATAATTCTAGATGTTACTATTCCTAATGTCCAAAAAGGGTAACAATTTACATAATATAGATCTTATGATTCTGAATTTGGAATCCACTTACCAAATTCAAAACATAGAATTAGTAGAAATTAATTTAAAATTAATTCCCATTGTCAAAACCAGAAAATGAGTTTCTATGATGTAAAAACAATCAAAAGGTTAACACGGGTTTTTGTCCAATTAATCAGTAAAATTACATCCAATGACCATAAATGGATCAAATGATAATAAAAATAATCCAATTACATTTTAAAACCATGTAAAATAAAAAATCTACCATTATAAATAAATTAGATGAAAATGAATTTTTGAATTAAAATCAAGTATTTTTCACTTTTCATTAAAAAATGAATTTTATCATTAAAATAAAAAACGTATATTTTTATGTCCCACATCTATTGAATATGTTTATTTTATAATATAATACATATTAATGTGAAAAAATTTATCTATAAAGACGTTCCCCATCAAAAGGTTTTAAATTGACCATTAAAACATATCAGAGTATTTTATGTTTAAAATTTGATTCATTATCAATTTATGCCTCTAAAATTCATTGGATAAATTTATAATCATTTAAAAAATATGTAACATCATAATATATTAAATTATGTTCATTCATGCCAATAAAATGGCTAGGCATTAACTACCATTTAAAATAATAACATTATTTGTGTATTATTATTCGGTATAACTCAGTGTTGTGTACACTGCAATATTTTAGGGAAAGCTATTGTTGCATGTTGAGTGTGCTACCATACATACTGTCCCCATTAAAGTAAAATTAATATTAAATTTTAAAATTTTAATAGATATGCACATTTATTATTTTATAAATACATGGGATGTTTCAATAATGTATTATGTTTATAAAAAAAGTGAAATTATTTGTTTATATTATATATTCTCAGATGTTATTGATTTTTTAGAATATTTACCATTTATAATATATTTGTTCAATAGATGTGAAATTTTTTGTATTAATATATGGTTTTTCCAAATCAAATAATCCAAGATAACCGAAGTTATAGCCCCAACGAGAAGGTTCATACCCAATCAACCACATTTTTTAATGCTTCATAGGGATATAACATCACATATACATTCCAATTAATAGGACCTAGATGATATAAAACAACTTAATCATTTGTGATACTATTTATGGGATATGTTTGAGGTCATACGTATCATAACTAAATCCATGTACATAAAACTACTACACGAAAGTCTCATCATTGTGTACCTTACCCATAGGGCGTTTACTGGTGTATTAAACATGTGTTTATCAAGACACTATAAATATGAGAATGTAAATTGTATTAAATAGAACTTTTTTTATAATATATTTCTATTATTGTTACATTAAGAATTACTTTAAATTTTAATAAAAAAACGCAAATTGTTTTTAGTAAGTATTTAATTTAAATTATAACATTTATTTTGATTAATTAATTAATTAATAAAATTTATTATATTTCAATAAAATATTTATATTAAATAATTTTTATCAAATATAAATTAACAAATATTATTTATGAAGACAAATGTTTTTTTTAAAAGGGTTTAAAAAGAGTTATTGTCATAAAATACCATCATATTTAAATAAGCATGGTTTTTTATATCTAAAGTAAATATTTTCATATTTTTAACATTATTTTACTAAAATTATTATTATTTTTGGAACAATAATAACAATATTAATAAATGGTTAATTTTTCATAATTTATTAAAATTGTCTAATTTTCCATTAAAAACATTAATATCTTATAAATATACAGTGTGTATTATGACATCATAATGTCTCAAAAGTGATTAATAAATACTATAAATGGAATATAAATCCCCATATATTTTTTCCAATAAAAATAAGGTAATTTTTTAAATAAATTTATTTTTATAATTTCATTATGAATCTTCCAAAACATATAAAATATTTTAAAATTATAGAATATTTTCTTTAATTGAGTGACTCAATTCAACATCAACAAGGTTATAATTTCATTTATTTAGGCCAATATCCAAATAATATAATTTAAATAACTACCCTTTTGTATGAACCAAGAGAAAAACCATGATATGGACTGTGGTTTTGTTTATTTTGTTATATATAATCCAAAACATTTGTTTGTGAGAAAATAAGAAAATATCCCCACTCATATTCTAAATAAACCCACCCAATATCCAATATCACTTCACATAAAATCCATATACCATGTCCTTACTCTCCCAACACCTCTCTAGATTCCTCCAAATGTTCCCCATGCTCTCAATAATCTCCTCCCATGTATTTGAAGTTAAACTCTCAAGGTAAGATATACTCACCCTATCTTTCATATTCATGTGTCTTTGTTATCTTAGGCCTTCTGTTTCTAATTAATAATGTTTTTTTATGTCTTTTAATGTCCCCATGACTTCCCATTTTATATCCAAATGATGAGATACCCCTTTATCTCTCATCAATTTATTTGAATAATTTTTTAGTTATGTCGCTATGTAGTAAATATTTTCACTCAATTTTCCATTCCAAAACATTTTTGTAGTGATTATCATAATCATTACTATATACAATGTTTTCATTTATATAGTTATTCTAATTTTAAAACGTATAGACACATATTTATTTAAAACTAACTGATCATTGAATAAATTATGATGATTAATGAATCAATGTTGTATGATCTGTGTGGCACACTTAAGCATGTTAATTAAATAAAAGTAACGGTTTCACCAAGAATTATATAGCACTATAATGAAATGGGTACTGCATAGTCTCATTAGACATAATTTTGCTATATGTGGTGATACTGATTCTTTTATTGGACTTTTTCATCATGTGGTCTTGTTATTTATCCTTCACCAATGTTAACGATTCAATGATTTAGGTTACATTAATGTTTTCTATGTTTTTTATATTTTATAATGATATATCATGCTACATTGTTCATGTTTATTATTCTCACTGCCTCTATTCACCTTTATATTTTTATTCTCAAAAATTCATTAGTTACTACATTGTATTCCATTCTTATTCCTACACTGGGCTGTATAGCATTCTATTTTCTTATGTACATCCTAGGTAATCCCATGCAGTTTTATATGGGATCATGTTAAGGACATTTTTATAAGTATTTTGAGTTTATTATTTTGAATTTTTATGTAATGTATGTAATTCAAAAATAAAATATAATTCTTGAACTTATGGGTTCTATTATGTGTATCCTTATGTTATAAATCAAGTATTAATGTTTCATAATACGATGTTTTGTTATTGTTGTTATCAAATGAAAGGTTTTGTTATTATTGGAATTAGTAATAGAAAAGTCAAGACAGAGAATTATGAATAATAATAAATAAAAAGAAACATCCCTAATTTTTTGTAAGCAACGAGTAAGTGGTATATTAGGAAAATAGATATTGACCTAGATCATACAAGTTGGTGTGGCTCGGACATTGATGTACATAGGGGTAAAATATGGAAACATCGCATTAAGCTAGACTGGACCAGGAACTAATTCACAATGACGAGGCTTACTGCACAGTTGGTTGGAAAATACTAGGGATATTATTTGGTTAGTTTATAATATCATGATAAAAATTTATTATGGGAAGAAAAAAATACAAATAAGAATATATGATTTGAAATTGATCCTAGATAACGTAGATCGAAAACTATATATTCATAATTTAAGGAAATAAATGTAATTAAAAAGTTATGTATTTAATTTTATTGGATTAACTTTTATAAATTTAATTTATTAAAAATAATAATCCATAATTTTTTCTTAACTCTTGATAATGGATTGAAATAGGATGAGTTTGGTAAACAAACAATGTTATGAGTAATGTGATGAATTCCCCAATGAGATCACTAACTTAATGGGAGGAGGATCCAAAAAAAACAAGGATGATAGTCAATCAGAAGAATCATGTTTTAATTAGAAATATAGTTTAGTAGGGGCACCCAACCCCCTAATAATTAACAAGCATCAATTGAGTATATTATGTGATAATTGCCTCTGACATCCAATGGATTATTTGATTCCTTAATCAGGGAACAATGGATCCACTCCATTGAGAATATATTCTATATACAATAAGTTTTATGATAGAGATGTTCATTACTGGAATATTATCATATGGAGGGAGAAACTGGTCAGTGGTGGACTTTTATCATGAATAAAAATCATGGGAAATAGATCTATAAGATGGAGTTGAATAAATTCATGAAAAATGTTTTTTGATAAATATTTTCCTCAATATCTACCCCATAAAATGTAAATATATTTAAATCCCATAAATCCAAATAAAAGATGAATATATCATGAGGGATGAGGTGAAAACCAAAAAAATTTCCTGATATGCCTCTCGCATTGTCGCTACCCTCGATTTCTAGTTTAACATCTTATTTTGTATACTAAAACCTATTCTATGAAAATACATTGAAATTCAAGACATTAGTAGATAAGACAAAATTATAAGATGTTCCCTCAAATTAAAAATGGATATCATTAAGTCACAAGGGTATCATGGATATAAGAGGATGAAATTGGAGTTTATTTCTAGGGGTTTGATGAAAAAATATAATAGTTCTATAAAATTTAAATGTCCCACTTGTCAAAGGTTTGTAATGAAGCACCAGAGAAATTTCATATTAAGGACAATGAGAATAATTATGTATATGATATAAGGTATCATAAATTGAATCATTCAAAATGATAAATCCACTAATGAAATAGGGGAATGAAATTCTCCATTCAATTGTCAACACATTTTTCATAGCGTCCTTTGCAATTAACTAGGAATAATAGAAAACCAATTCCATAAGTTAAGTGTTTTCAATGATAACCAACAATCTCTAATGCAGAATGGGTGAACTTTTTTCCTCATAGTTGATGAAGAGGATCTCTAAAACAAAGTGGTGATAAGTATTCTAGTAATTCATTTAATAATAGAAAATTCAATTCATGTTTAATTTTATACACATTCATTCATATAAAGAAAGTTCAATGGAACTATTGAATCACCACCACAATATAGAGAATTATATTTATAAATTTATATTAATAGAGGGAAAATATCGTATCCCATTTATATGACCCCTTTACTATAAATTTTTTTCTTGCAGAAAAACCTTTTCATACCCCTATTGGTGTAATTTGATGTAATTGAGGTATGAATTGGATTTCCCTATATAGAGAAGAAATAAATTACTATGCAAAGGAAATCAGTCTTTGTGTTGTGAATAATCCTCCAATTCAGTACAAATTGAAGTACGATGATGAATCCCAAAAAGTAGAAAAACATAAAGAATGAATATTATTTCCTCATGAGAAACTAAATATAGCTCAAATGATTGAGTCTGGGAAATTAATTATCATTGAATACATTCCCATTGTTTGGGAATAATCAAATGTTGTCCCTGAGAAATTTCATGGGCCTCCTCCTAGTCATGAAATTGAATTTTCAATCAATCATACAACCGGAGTGCTTCTATGAATAAATACTATATATAGAATATACATTTTAGAAGTTAAGGAAATTAAGAAACAATTATAGGAGAATTTGGGTAAAGGGTTCATATTCCCAAATGCATCAGTATGGGGTGCCCCCCTCTATTCCTCAATAAGAATGATGGTTCAACACACCATTTCATTTATTGTATTGTGCTTAACAAGATAATGATAAATAACAAGTATCCCCTTAAATGGTATTATGACTTGTTGAATCTACTATGTTAACAACAATACATCTATAAGGTGGGTATACTATCAGGATATTACCATATTTTGTTGAATAATAAGGATATCCCAAAGAATTCATTCCAAACAAGGAACTAAAACTATGAGTTCATAGTATTTCTATTTGGACTAACTATTACTCTAGTAATTATCATGGACATGATGAATAAAGACTTTAGATACTAACTATAGATTTTTCTGTTATTATTCATAGATAACATTTTAATAAATTACCAAATAAAGTTTGAGAATAATTAATATATTGGTACTTTACTAAAGACCTTATGAATTAGAAGTATTTTGTGAAGTATATCAAATTCTAGTTCTGGTAGAAGGAAGTATCATTATTGATGAATATGATCACATGAAATGGGTTATATATATAAACTTCAATTATTGAAGTTATTTAATGATTTATGGGGACAAAAAAAATGTCTAATATCCATAGGTTCCTCATAATAGCTTAGTGCTATCATCAATTTTTGATAAATTTATCAAGATTTTTGAACCCTATATCAGAGATAACTAGGAAAAGAGTCATTTTTTTAAATGATGAATATAGAGATATCTTCAAGGAGATATATAAAATGAGTATCCCTAAAATTTTACTCACACTACCCATATGTGGATAACATTCATTATATTCCACGATGCTTCGATGAAGCTATTTTTCTATGTGATAATAGAAAACGACAATGTGATGGCATGTTCTTCTAGTTAGTTGAAAGTTCATGAAAAAATCTCAAAAAAATGTTTTTTATTTGGATGTAGTGAGATTATATTGGATAATATTAGGGTATTATATCATTTGAAAAATGATTTTATTATATATAATTTACACATTCCAAATGAATTTATTCACACAGAAAGAGACGAATATGCCCCAAAAATATGGTTAGAGATGATCAAGGACAATGAATTCTCAATTCACTGTCATAATGTGAATAAAAATAATGTGGAATAAGATTAATGTATAAAGGATATAAAAATCCATTCATTGATGATAATTTATAAGGATTACATATTCTTAGACTTGTAAAGGATAGATATTAGAATAATAAAGTAAGGAACATCATCAATACATTCACAGATTATTTCTCAATCATACATTCTAGAGAATAAAACTTTTCTCATGGAGATGATGTGGGAATTACTAAGAATGTGGATACTATAATAATTAAAAATCCTTGGATTTCAATTTCAATGAAGTAAGCGTTTTATTTTTTGATTCACAAAAATCCATACCACCAAATCCTGAGTTAAAGTAGAATCCTTTGGATGATGCCCATAATTTTTATTCCTTCATACATATATGATGAAAAAATATTCATTAATATCTCTGAGAGAACTATTGGTGTGATAATATAATGAAGAATATCATGGAATATACATCAATATGTATTGTATGTCATAAAATGAAGGCATAATGAATGTAATCAAAGTGGATTATGCAACCATTACCCATACCAAAATGGATACTGGAAAACAACACCATAGAATTTTCACCAGTCTTCCATTGATATAAATATTAAATAATAACATATGTGTAGTGATGTATTCTCTTATGAATAATGATCAATTCATTTAAATTTGAGGGTACTTGTCATTCAATCTTCTTACAAGGTTATATATTAGATAATTGGAAAATTTTCATGTTGTATAACTTTTTATTGTATCCGATCGAGATATGAGATTTATGTTAATGTTATAAAAGAGAATCCAACATCCTATAAACACTTATCCAAACTTATATATGTATTATTATACATATACTAATGGGAAATGTGACCAAACTATTTAGTTATTTTAATAAATGTTGAGATAATTATCAATTTTTTTAATTGAATGATTGAATCAACAACTTCCTCTGGTTGAGTTCTTATAAAATGAAATTTAAAAATCAATCATCTAAATGTCCCATATAAAGAACATTATTGTAAGTGGTGATGAACATCTAAACATTAGGATAAATTTGGTGAATATTATCTATTAGGTCCTGAAATTGTCATGGAAAGGAGGAAAATGTTAAGACGTCTTATTATCACATCGAGGACGCTCATTGTAATTTGAAGAGATATATTGAAAATCATCAATCATTCCAAGATTTTGATTTTGGAGACATCAAGTTCCTCTTCATATCGCAATTGATGAAATTGATGAAATTTTGGATGAAAGAAAATATAAGTTTAAGGTACATAATCCCCTTTGCGATCGCAGATCACATCAGACCAGTATCCTTTCAATATAAATGAATATCCATTGGAGAATGAAAGTTTTTATGAGGAGAAATCAAGGAAAATAATAGATTAGAGGGGAAATGTTCTAGAAAATAAGACAACGCACCTTTTGAAAGTTTTCTGGAAAAAAAACATATTAAAATGAATCATGGGAACCAAATGAAGTGAAGATATATTATTACCCTTATATATATTAGTGTGGTAAATTAAAATTTATATATTTGAATTTTTGTAGGGGATGTTAATAATAACCAAAACATTTATAAATAAAAATTCCTCATATGTTTTAAATTAAAGGTTCTATTATATATTATGGTTATCGAAAACCCATTATCTTATTTGGATTTAATATTTATTATAGAATTTAAAATACCATTATAAATCCTTACCCTTGATTATATAGCTATTTAATAGTGATCACATGATCTGTAAAAATGAAGGGTTGTAACCAATCAAATTGACAAAGGAAAAAGAAATGATGACATCAACCAATAAGATTATACCCTCTGAAGCCAATTTATCGAAGAATAAAAGGGTAAAGGAATCACTTGGATTTTTCTTAGCGAATCCAAATATGAGATATAATAATGTAGTCTCGATATAAACTGATTGTGGGATATGTTCATTCTCATCAACACCATGACCCAAACGCTTTTTAAGGAACTACTTGATGAATGTCTCTGCATCACGCACATTAAACATTGGTAATATTATGATGTATTAAATAGATATATTTAAAAACCTAAAAATATTATACTATTAATTATATTAAATATAATAATGATTATATTTACTTCTAATTATTATTAAATTATAAATGATTTTTATTTTTATACAATAAAGTAATAAATTTATTTTTTATTTGTATTAAATTTCAGTTGAGAAATTTATTTTTATTGATTAATTAAATATATAATTATATAACATTTCAATAAAATATTCTTATTTTTTATCAAATATAAATGATCATATAATTTTAATGATGTGAAATGTAATCTTTATAAGGTTTTAAAAACTATAATTGTCAAAAAAAACCATCATTTCTCAATAAATGTCGATTATTGTTTAAAAAGTATAAATACACATATTTAGATTGATATTTTAATGAAATGAATATTATTTTTTGAACTATAATATCAATATTATACAATAATTAATTTTTCATAATTTAACGTGACATACCAATTTTATGTTAAGAATTAAATATTGTATTAATATATGGTGTCTATTATGACAACATAACGGACCAAAAGAGTTGTAATAAATATAATAAAGGGTATTAACCAAGAAATATATTTTTTAAAATTTAAAATAATGTGATTTCATGTATCTTTTATTAATTTTAAAAATCCATTTTGAATCTTCCAAAACTTATAAAATATTTTAAGTGTTTAAAATCATTTGATTAATAGTCTGACCCACTTCCACATAAAAAAGGGCCATGTTTTATTATTTTCATCCACCAAAATTATAAAATAATTGAACCCACTTAGTTTTGACAGAAACCATGTGAAAAAACATTTAATGATATTTTTTTTTGTAATATAGAGTCTAAAAACCTATGTTTGGGAAAAAAATAAATAAATCTCCATGCATTTCCCATATATACTAACCTAATCTCTCATTTACCAATACTAAATATACATGGATAATGTTCTTAATCTACCCTACCATCTCTAGATTCCGCATATAGTTCCTCTAATCTCCTAAGAGGCTCCTACCAATCATTTTACATCACACTCTCAAAGTAATGGCTCCTCAACATCTATTCATTATTTGAGATTATTTATTATCTTATGCCTTCTATTTCCAATTACTTCTTTTGGTTTACATCTTCCAATGTCCATATTACATATAATTTTAGAGGAAAATGTTAAGATAACCATTTCTATCTCATTGAACATGTTTATGATTTTTTGTGATGTCGTTATGCTTCGAAAATTTCACCATGATTTTTCTTGAAAAAACTATTCTACAGTAAATACAATACAAATTTCTATCAGGTGAGTTCACCATTATGCACATAAAATAATTTGACATTTGCATTACATGTATTTATTCAAAACTCCATTATTATGGAAAAAAATAGTATGATGAATGAATCCACATTTTATGATCTATTTGGAACACATTATCATGATAATGAAATAAAAATGATGTGTATGTGTAAAATTATATAGTGCTCCAAGGCACATGATAATGTTAATTCTCATAAGGCATCATGTTGTGACATGATGTGAAGTTGATTCTATTATTGGAAATTTTCCATCGTTATATACGGGTAGTTATCCTTTACATATTATTATGATACATCATTTTATTTTTTTTACACATTTCCCATTTTCATTTATGTTATTATGACATATCCTGCCTCATTGATCAATTTTAAAATTCTCAATCCTTTTATTCCAATTTTTATACTTCTTTTCTATTTTTTTTCTTATTTACGTTATTACTTGTTTATTACCATACATGGATTTATTTTTAACCCATTTATTATGTATTTCCATGGGTTATCCCATATCGTTTTATGTGTGATAATGTTAAAGATGTTCTCAATAAAGACACCAATTTTACTATGTTAAATTCTTAAGTGATGTACCTAGTTCCCAATGAATCTTGAATTATCAATCATTGATATTGTTTAAAAATTATACATTAGTAATAAATCTTATATTAAATTGTAATAAAAAGAATGTTTTTTATTAATATGGCTGCAGTCCAATGTCTTATGTACACATTTTTTTGACTATGCACAATATGCCCCAATTGGTTTTTCATAAGTTTCTGACAAAATGGAAATTGAAACAAAGAAAAATTATTCCATAATAGAGGCCTATATTATCTTCCTAATCCCTTCTATAATTATTTTCTAAATACAATTTCATTATTTCTGAGAGACCCAAGAGCCATTGTCTACACATTCTTCCCCCTCACATATAAGTCATGTCCAAACATATCAACTTGATGAGACTCATTTTATTCCATGATTAAATAATATATATTTCTACTCATGTGACTTGAATCTAAATGTCCATTGGTAGTCCTAATTTACTTATATTAAACATTATGAATGATGTTCTAGTCACCTGATTATAATTTAATTTCCATTCAGAACTATGTGTGGCATTATTCTAATAACAACAAGATACACAGTGACACCAAAATATCTAATCCCTGGTCCAGTCCTAGAAAATGTTGAAAAACATTTCCCTTACACATTGGCATGACCTGCATAGAGAATCCCATAAGAACAATGTATGGCATGAATAATGATTTGATATGATACATATAAAACATGATATCTTATACACTAGTACCTCTATAACAAAAAAAATCCCTCACTCTCATATGCATGAGTAAGATCTTTACATGAGTATACAACACACGCCTGACCTCTCCTTTATGCTTGTATTAAAATAAAAATGGACCTTTAATATGAAATATTTTAGTCAATATGTGGGTAATCCTTTATAGAACTATGTTTTTATTGATTACATGCATTGATTTATAAATAGTGACAGCAATATCTTTAATAAATGTTTTCGAAGAAATAAAGAATAAAAATAATCCTTCCCTGTGTAGGTGCCAGACCTACATAGGGAATCCCACCAAAACATAATAGGTATTGATTCTCATTTTTACAAGAAATGTATTGATGTTAAGAAGTTATATCTCTATCCCATACTTTAAAAAAATCAATTTTTCATATTAATGTTATAGTCAAATGTAATAGAAAAATCATTTACCCATTCTTGTGAAATTCATACATGAAATTTTATTTTCATGATCAGTAACCAATACTTTCATGAATAAAATCTATGTCTAAGGAAGTTCCAATCCCCATAAACATCCCTAAAAATTATAAATGGATGTTTAGTGTTTTTGGGACAATTTTTTTACTATGGACAATATTTCCTAGTTTCCCATGTATAATTATTCAAAAAAAGAACAATCAACAAAAGGATAATTTGTCTCAAAACGTAGATTTTCCTATCTTTGTACAAAATAGTTATGGTTTTAATTATACATAAATCAAAATATTCATAAACCACTAGAATATAACATTAAACCATTCCACTTTCTGACTTATGATGATGAATTATTCTTGGTTAGATTACTCTAAAAATGGAAAATAATTTATCCTTCATTCAAATCAATGTGACCTTAAATCATAAACCTATGAAATTATTTCCATAACACATTAATCTATAAGATTCATGTCGTAGTTTCACTAAATTGAATTAATTCATGTTCTATCCCTCCTTCACACAAACCAAATTCTTATATGTATGGTTCATCATTCATGAATTGTGCTGATAAATATACCCTTATAATTTTTTTGAGACAATTACATTTTATAAGGCACCCGTCATGTTCTTTAGAAATATGAATTTTCATAAATGACCTAGCCAAAAAAAAATGATGGTCACTATCTTTAGGAATCCATTGTTTTATATGCATAAACTTACCCAATTGAATCTGAATAAGTTTCAAAAAAGGTCTAGAAATCAAAAAAAAAATTATCCCCAAATATGAATTTTCTACCTATCTATACCACGATGATATTATTTTAGAAACCCTTAATATGTTTACTAATCATTTAATTTTCTCATATAATTTTCATATTTAAAAATATTAAAATTTAAAAAAATCAACGATTCATATCTAGAGAATATTAGGATAATCTCACATACTAATCCCTATTGTGGTCATCACCCAATAATTTTTGTTCAAATCTATTCAACATAAAAAAATATATAATAGTAGTTTTTAATTAAATTAATTAAACAAATAATGAAATAGACATTATTCTCAACATGTTGAATATCTAGAAAGGGATACATGGTAAAATTTGAGTTCTATCTCGCAAGAACTATGGTTTTTAGGGTTTTGGATAAAATATGGGATCAAAAAATATAAACGAACAAAACTCACTTTTTTGTAAACATTAAATGGATATCCTGAGAAATATGCATTTTATTTTCACCAAGACCACGTCACAATAGAATTAGAAAAAAAATTAGGTTTGTAATAGAAAATACAATTTTTGTTTAGTGGATTCCATATAGCCATAACTACAGTCAAAACTAAACTCACTATGTCAGTCGGCTCATGAAAAAAATACACGATCATGTCAATTTGGTTATGTAATATTGAAATTTAAATTAATATCTAGTGGGTATTATCTATAAAAATTTGGCCAGTTATGATTGACTAGAATTGTAGGAAAATATAAAGGACAAGCTTTGGAAGAAAAAAAGATTTCATTTTTTTAAATTAAAATATAGGGCCATCTACATAATTGTTTTCTCTCTATGATGATAATATAAAAAACAATTAAAAAAATAAAACATCAAAAAGAGATATGATGAAACTCGAATCTCTTTAGTTAGAAAATAAACTATCTCCAAGAGCAAGGCATCAAGGGTCTGCTCCCAAGTGGTTTGTTACCCAACATCAATATTAGTAATTGAGAAGATATATTTAATGATGGTATTTAGATCTTGACCCTTCTTGTTAATATATTCAAAACATGAATTTGATGAGGATAATTATGAATTAAAATTGGTACATCAACCTCACATTCTCATAGATCCACAGTTTGTGTGAACACTTGGACATAAGAACGTGCTTCTTTAACAACATAGTTATGTTGGGCATCACTAGTATCCATTAAGGCTTCATCATGAATATTGGAATAATAAAAATAATAAATTTTTCATTCAAAATAATATAAGTAATATCAGCAAATAAGGATATATTGAACAAAGATTGTTAGGTTCTAATAATCAAACCCACCCAAGGAAAAACCATGTAAAAGATGAAAATGGTTGTCTACCTTGTCAACCATTTATTATAGAGGATTATATTTGATAATGGTGCATATTTGGGTTGAATTACATTTAATATATTCATTTCTTAGATTATATAATCCGAACCCTATCCCAAGTCATCCATTTTTATAGTTATATAGTATAAGATTTCAGTTATAGTAGATAAGATCACTCTAAATTGTGCGCCTGGAATTGAAAAATATTCCATATCTATTACTGGTTAAATCTCATAAACTAAACAGAATGATTTTTCATCAATCATAAGAATACATTATAATGTCTCACATGGACCAGAATTATATGGGATTAAAATATTATCAGTCAAAATTATGGGGACCACCCCAGTAACCCTAGATTGAGGACTCATTGATGATTCTCCCTAAGATGACCTGTAATGATGATATGATATTCTTCCCCCTATGAATGTGGGTAATGATAAAGAAGTATGCACTGAACCTATTATGGACAACTATTTATACACATGTCAGACTGAATTCCCTAAAAGTACATTGTTATAGTACCGAACCCACATTTGGTCATACAGACATGTTATGATAGTTGATGCTTACATGGTAGGTATGATGATTTTATTAATGTAATGTTCAGAGATAATCCTAATCTTAAATTAATGAAAAATACGTGGGTGCGATTTAGTTTTGATATGAGTGATGGTTATA
Organism: Viscum album; assembly: GCA_963277665.1. Lineage (NCBI taxonomy): Eukaryota > Viridiplantae > Streptophyta > Magnoliopsida > Santalales > Viscaceae > Viscum > Viscum album. The sequence goes on from OY728146.1 coordinate 1,275,401,070, forward strand.
TATGAAACATGTTGAAGGAATCAATATTTCCATGGAAACCTATAAGCATTGTGAGTTTTATTCATGGATTCCCCTTACACCATTTTATTTATAATCCCATATCTCATCAAAATTATTTTCGAACATTATTCTGTAAAAACCCTTCCATCATCCACCACATCACCATATCACGATGGATAAAGCATGAAATTAAATTTTGAAAAAATCATTTAATAGATCGATTACACCATTGATTCTATAAGATTTAAATAGAATAGTAGAAATATTGATTAGAAAAGGGTGAATGTTGCAATGATGAATTCTTATGGTATTCTGATGCCAATAACTTTAATTTAATTCTTCCACTCATATATATAACTATTGAAATGGAATGATAAGAAAATTATGGGTTCTCCCCTCCTGTATTTGACCAAAAAATTCCTTAATTAAAAATTTGTGAGAAAAACTAAGTAAAATTGTTTTCCCACCTCCATTTTGGATTCAATATTTATGGTTTAATATTTCACATCAATATAAGAATCAATGGTAAGAAACAACCATGAACAAAGCATAACAGTGAAAAATCCATCATGATTGAAGTCTATAAATATTTATAGAACCATGTGGTTTTTTCAAATTCTAAAAGAGTATCACAATTTCATCCACGAATATCTTGTGACTATTGAGTTGGATGAGCCGTGTTGTATGAAACATTTTCCCTAGACCTCTAATATATACAATATAATTTATCAAAACATTGAATAGAATTAATGAGTAGGTATGGAGGAGTTAACAAACAATTCCTCGAAAATATTCAATATGTCCTTCTCTGATAGAGATATATTTTTCATATTTTACATGTTATTGGATGTAGTCATGAATTCATCATACATATTACTGGTAATAAGGATTCCCCCGAATTAGTATATATTTTGTTATCTCATTTCAACATAACCACATGGGTTGTGGATAATATTATTTCTTGAACTTTAAAGACCTATAAATTCATGAAATATCTTATTTTCTAAGTAAAAATAACTAAAAAACCCATAGTACCAGATATAATACAATAACGTACAATTTTCCTCAAAACTCCCTATAATTATGGTGAAACCTGAATTCTAAAGCCCATTCGAATGGGAAAATACCTTTAAACGAAAATTCATAAATTGAGCTATATCATATATTGGGATTTCATCAAAATAGTTTCAATATGGAAGTACAATCTTGAATTGTTTATTGATAAGATATTTTATGGCTTTGTTGATTTCTTTGTGTCCCTAATGGGATATTCAGAAAAAAACATTCTCTAGACCATACATACAATTGATTTCCCATTAATATAGTTATTGACCTTAACATGTTCTTGAGACATATGAAACCATGAATGTGGTAATTTCAGATCATCTTGTTGAAGGTTAGTATCATATTGAAGTCCAAATTTATAATTTGTATGTTAGTTTGAAAATAGGAAAGTCAAAATCTTTTTTGAAGGGCGATTCTTCAGAATACCACCTAAAGGATGATGTGATATCAAAGATTATCTTAAATATTCTCAGCCATGGTAGTTCATCTCCTAATCTAGGTACTTGAGGTTGATGGTGGATCCATTTTCTCTTGAAATAGATCATTAAAATATATGAGACTCATTGGATAAGGAATCAAATGAATTTATTGCGAATTGGAAAAACTATATACCACATATCCCACAAGGAATTAGATTGTAAAGAAATGGCCCACAAACCATCAACCCATGAATCAAATTCCCATGAAGAATTCTCTATAGATGATTTGGATAGTGAGGTGTTCAAGACAAAATATAATCCATCCATAGAGAAAATGGATAATCTTTATATATAAATAAAAATCACCATTCACATGTGACAAGGTTTATGTCTTGGAATGGGAATCACGAATGGAGGGACAATGCCAGGAAGTTGTTGGTGATCCCAATTTCATGTATTGATCATGCTCATAGAAAAACCGGTAAACAAAAATTGAGCATGAAAACTTATTGATAATCTTGTCTCCCTATTGCAAGTCCACTTTTATTCCACAAATTTGTAAACAAGGGGACCAATTTTTACATGAAAATATCATCCACTTTATCCTGATCAGAACCCATTCTAGTGTGAGGTATTTTTTGGGTCCTAATTTTTTTAAAATATGAATTAGATAATTCAATGACAATAGAAAAGGGTATAAATAAACACATATAAATATTTTGATGATAATGATCAAAGTGAAAAAAGATGTGAATTATTTTTCATGTATACATAGTATAAATTGGTACACAGATAGAAATGTTGTATTTCATTCCCCGAGTATGAAAATTCCCTCAGGAATGAAACTATTTATGCGATTAGATGTTACTACCAGTCCCCACAAACGAAACCAAGCCTTTTGTAGTGTTGGGTGGTGATTTTTTTCACCTGTGAACAACAATCAACAATAAATGATTTTTTGGGATTATATGATATTTTCAATGCAATAAATTGAATCCAAGTCATTAGTGAGGGTGGATGGGGATTTAAACCCCAGTGAAAAAACTCCCCCCATAAACAATGTAATTTTTAGGCCGAGGTATCCTTATTGAGTCCCTAAAAAATCCCCACAAACCACCATTGGAGTCTAGTTGTGACAGTATCTAGTACCACCATTCATCTATAAAAGACCAATGAGGGGACCAAAATAAAAATACCATCAGAAAGAGTGATGATAATGAGTTGAAAAAATTTGGTCCTTATAGATGAATTGGGAGTGAGATATTGATTCATAGAAGGTAAAACCACTCTATATAACTATGGGTGAAATGAAAACATATATTCATCAACAAACTTAGTATCCCTTTCCAGACAACATTCCATGGGGCATAAATGTATGTACCATTTTCAGACATGCACATCGAAAAGAAAAACACAATGTGGGTGGAACCCTATCCTTCATCGAAAAACACTACAAGGGAGGAAGTCATCCCTACATAAAAGAACAATACAATGATGGAACCTAGATTTATAGAGAATCTCTATATTTAAGAAAACCATGGAATGCATAGTATAATGATATGTGGACATTATAATCACCCACATAGAACATTCTATGTATAGGGATACCAATCACACATAATAACCTGCTACATAGAATGGGTGAATCCTAGATAATTCTACTGTCCACCTCCCATCAGTCACCTATATCATATCCTTAGGCCTCACTTTTTCCCCTTGGATAACTAGACTAACAACATCAGGACAAGGTGACTTCTAATGAATTTTTACATTTATGACTAGATCATTGGTCACATCATCATGTCATATCGAATTTATATACTAGGGAGTAACATGTCTAACAACCTCATTTAAGAGGGACATAAAAATGTCATGATGTATACATTAATATTCTATTATGGGTTTAACCATTAAAGAGATCATGTGAACCTCCTTTTTCTAGGGATTGAGGGGAACCACTAGTCTTTCCTTTTGATGAAAGAATGATCAAGACATTTATCTAATCCCTATAAACTGAAAGGGATTCACACCTTTTGTAATCCTGTGGACATTATTTTGAAAGGTGGAACTCTTTATCCTCTTCATCACCTCATGTTACCAATACAAAAGAGGAGACATGAGCACTCAAAGACCTGTATCCCTCCCTTATGGATCCAATATCCACACAATAATGTAAAAAAGTGAATTTTTTATCTTTATGTCTACTGCTTCATATTGTTTTTTCACACAGAGAATTAATCATATGGGACTGGATTCCTATGACGATTATATTTTCTATATGATCTCAAATGTATAATGTGCCTCCTATAAGGTATAATCTCTAATAATTATGTGGTCCACCATTACTATGTTATCCCCCAAACTATTCATTAATCATAAATGGGACATATTCCAAAGGAGGTACAAATAGATTGGACTCTTACGTGGTATAAGCCCGAATCATTTTCATGGTCCTCCTAGTGGGTGTTAGCCCCAACCCACAAAAAATTACATGGGATCTGATTCCCAGCTATGGGTGATAAATAGGAAGCCTCACCAGGGTACAAACCTTATACCCAAATTCACCATAATGGTTTATGGTTCATTCTCTTGGTAGGTTCATAACCACCTAGGAGACCGCATCTCTTATGATTACCATATTCCACCTATACATAAGTCCCACATAGAATATTGACTAGGAACAATTCAATTGGATGTCCATTCCTCATGATGTTAAACATCATGGTTCGTCCCTCATCGTGTGATCTTAAAATGATATGTGTCCAGTTAAGTTGAATCAAACAATGGGGATTTTGATTCATATCCCAATGATATGTAGTAATCCTATTATATGGGTTTGATCTTAGCATCAAAATAAATTATCTCTCCTAAGATGATTGATAACTCCAGAGTGCCTCACCACATGGAATAAACCATAGTTATCCTAATTAATGGCTGAATAATCTCTTATCCATCCATAAAGGGGTACCATTTATTGAAAATGATGGGTACCAACAGATATCCCTATCAATAGAGAACCTTGTATACAAACAGATGATTATAGACACATTCTTGTTTATAATTAATCATTACCTTATGGTTATCTATATTATGTATACATAGTAATGAAAAAAGCATTCATGAAAAAATAAAATGACTATAAGATAGTTAAAGATTATGAAATAGTTCCTCTCTGAATATTGTGATGATTCCGACTTCCCATCCTATTGACCAATGTGATTTATTATGCATCATCGGCCATGTTCCCTGATGATATGCTACCTTTGTAATGTATGTCATTTTGTTTTTATGGATTTAAGAAACATTTTTTGTTACCATATCCATGAAAAAATTTGTGGGAGACCATTTGAATGAAATATATCGGACATAAATGATTGTAAAAAACTAAACTATTCTCAGTAAATCATCATACCAACTGATATCTATTAAAAAAGCAACCAATATTAATTTTGATGGTCCAACCTTGAGTTTCACATCACTTAACATTATGATGATAATTATATGATATTCATTAGCTCACTATGATGATAACATTAGTATTATACAAATAATTGATATGAAATCTATTACAAAATATATTATATTACAAATATAGGGTAATGGAAAATGTGGTATATTAGTTAATGATGTGGACATAATTTTCCTTCCACTCATAGTTTGGATTATAATCATTTCATATGATATGTGGTCCTTTGTTTTCCTATATTTTTTAAATCAATTTTAATAGTCTCTATATAATCCCAAAGAATTGACATTGTTATTTTATAAGAATTATTTTAATTATTCCATGTCTATTCATGAAAAATCACCCCTTCCCCAAAATTTTTCTTTTAGACATTAGATGTATAGGTAATGTAACAATTAATGTACCAACCTAGAGTTCTTGGTAAAAATAATGATAAGTCTATACCATCATTACCTCCCTTCAGGATATCACATTAGAAAAATGTAATTCATAGATACATTATATTATAATAAAATATCAATTAAAAAATTATATAAAATTAAGATGATTAAAATAAATTTAACTATAATTTTTTCCTCAATATATATTATTTATGGGTTTTTTGGAAAACTAATATCCTTAAAATTACTAATGTGTGGCCTTTATTTTTACTACTTGTTAGTATTATCCTTTTTCTGTTAATGTACATTATTGTGGGTGAAGAGGGTTTTATAAACATCATCAAACAAATATACAAACATTTATTAAGAGCATAATCCTTTAATGTTCCCTATGATTATAAAAATCATTAGGATACATATGAGAGGGCCTTTTACTATAGAAACATATGATCTATTGGGATATATTGTTTGTTTGTCTTTTTTTTATGTTAGAGGATATAGTTACAATGTTATCTATAATAATGGGTCCCTTATATAGAATTATATAAATTGATTTTTAGTGACAATGATCATGGAAGAAATTTAATTCTATTATAATCTTATCAAATTAATTAGGTGACTATGGTGATTCGATAACTTTTATACACGGGGAATGAATTTTTTTGGGGGTAGAGAGGTAATGTGATTCCTAAATATAGACATTACATGATAATATCATGATATTTTAGGAGTATAATGAGATGATTAATGATATAAGTTTGATTTTAAAGGGGATATATAGTCACCCAAGCCTTTTACATAAAACATTTCATGATTTTAAGCATAATTAACCATCAGAGTACAATCCAAGGATCGTTAAGTCTAGTGTCTTGGAAGACTAGGTAAATATAACATAAAACATGGTACTAAAAAAACTTTTTTATTTAATCTCCATAAAGAGATTAAAACTTCCTTTGATCTCTTACATCTGCAAAGGGTACCCTGGGGAACATATTAACAAAGGGATGAGCTAAAAATTCCCAATAAGGGAATGAAAAAAAGGATACATCTCAAGCACATGAGTTAAGAGGCATGGAATAATGATATCCAAAGCATGAAACTTATGAAATAATTTGATAAAATAATGGGATCATATAAACATGGAATCATATTAATGTGGAAGAATCATAAGTCATATCTTTATTACAGGTCAAGGAAAACCTCCAAACACGTTTCCTTTTTCAGTACGGGTCTAGGATAACCTCCAATCCCATTTCACATCGCATCTCATGAGACTTATCCTTACCCAATGCATTGGAGTGATATCTATGTGCACCAATCTAAAAATATTCACGAATATTATTGCCACATAAATAATCTTTCCACATAAATAATTATACATGATCAACCATACATAAACATAAGTTTACTCATGGAATGTATTGGGTACCCCAATCATGACATAAAACATATCCAATGGGCGTATAATGAAAGTGATCATGAATGGAACGGATTAGAAAATACATGGAAATTAATATGGTAGAATAGGCATATAACATGGTAATTTGTGTCAAATATAAGAGACAACATAAAAAAATGTATTTTAGAAACATTAGCATTAAAACATTTTTATGTGGTTTTAATGAAAATACTATAGAGCTTTTAAAATTGAAAAGATAACATTATTTTATATAAAACCAGAATTGAACCAAGAAGGATATAATAATAAAAATACTGATTTTATAAATAAAATGGTTTTTTAAAACATAGGATACAGTGCACTTAAAATTTGGGAAACAATTTGGGAAGTCCCATTAAAACAGGATGGCTTATCGAAAAGTTCTAAGGAGGGAATCATTCAAAATCATGTATATCCTCGAAAGAATGTGAAAAAAGAATCTTGATATAATAATTTTGTACAAATAACCAGACGACATAATACTCACATAGATATATAGGATAAAACCATTTTTAAAGAACGATAAGGCAACCCGAAATAAAAAAGAAGGATCGTGTAGAATTCATTACGAATTTATCGGCATGGTGTCTGGTGTGACCATGAGGGATTGATGAGAGGGAAATGGGGATTCTCATAACTTATAAATCCAAAAGGATTTATGGGTGATTTTATTAAACATACCCCATCATTTTCTAGTACATATATCAAGGAATCGTATAGAGGACAATCATGATTAAGGGAGAAAAGGAGAGGATCCCTTACCTTAATCATGTTGGTGTTATCCACTTGTTATAAATGACCTGAATAAACAAATTAGTATTATTAATTAACAATTCCATAACCTCTTATAGGTTTAATTTACATATTATAACCCTTTTTAGTTCATTGAAATGCTTTTTCATTAGTTTTAAGGTTTGGTTTCATTGTCTGTGCTTCTTTGTTTACTTGGTTTTAAATGATCGGTTCACATATATTCACGTTTGGATTATACGTAAGATGAATGTGGTTGTCCAGAACTGAAGTAATATTTTTTATTCCATATCTAGGAGATTTCATGGTTTTAGTTTTAATTATGTTACTTAGAGTTATGTTGAATTATTACATGTATAACCTTAGTGATAACCATTTTTATTATTCGGTGGGTTTCATTACCAAGAATGTGTTTTGATTTATAACTTAATTCCATTTGTACCAAAGTATTAAATAACTAAAAATAGGTTATATTACATATATAATAATCTGGTTCAACCATATAACAAATGGTTTCATTACCATAATTAACGATAATGTTATAAGTAGAAAAACAATTGTCCTTGAATGTGCTAAATTAGCACATCTCTAATGGTGCTTTTATTTCTTTCAAATAAAATGGTGGGGAAAGTAGATAAGATAATGAAATACGCCACTAGCTTGATGAAATTATAGTACATGTATTATAATGTATTTATCAAACTATTATGGTGAAGGGAGGTTAGGAATGAAATTAAAATGAAAAGAACATAAAAGAAAATAATAAATTTTGGATGAGGAATTTACCTCTTCATACTTCCTCCTTTGAGAACCTCTTAAGGGGGGAGGTTTTGGTATTTTGAGGAGTCTGAGAGATTTTGAACTTGGGGGAGGACATTGTGGAGTGGTTTGGTATGAATTTAGAGAAGTCTTGGATCTTGAGAGGAGTAGAGAGAAGACGTCGTGAAGGGGGGTTTATTATAGTGGAGGAGAGGAGGGATTTCATAATATTATAATAATTAATTTATTATTTCATCCAAAGACAACTAATAGTAAAACTTTAATGGACAAGAATAGTAAATGGGTCTTGTGAATTCGAACCATGTGGGATTACATGGACAGATTATCAGCGAGGACTCAATTAATCCATTATTTAGCATTTAATGTAATTTATCAGATTCTACTATTCATAAAAATTCAAGTATTTCAAAAAAATCCCAAAAAATTCACCCTGGCCATTTTTCGATGTGTAGAATCCAAAAATGAAGTCCAATTTTAATAAATAATTTTATAAATATGATTATTTTAGTATTTAATGAAAATAATAATTTATTATCAAAACCAGTTTTAAAACATTCTTCAACTCATTCTAAAGTATAGGTATATAGTACATCCAACTTGAATATTATTTTTATACCATCATAGGTGAAGTTACTATTAATTTCGGTATATCACTATTCATAATGTTATGTTACTATTCATTAGGGTAGGTTACTATTCAATAAAAATTGTTTTTTTATTAGACTCCAAAAAACATCTTGAACAAAACCATGTATGCCAGATTTTTGAAATTCCAAACACAGAAGTGACAATATTATTTTTAAAGGTCACTTAACACTTAGTAGTTAAATATGATGTGCTTTCATGTGATTTTATGACATAAATATAAGAAGGGAATTTCCATTGAAAAACTTTGGGTCGGTAGAGGATATAATATCCTTGTTGTAGGAAACTATGAAACACGTGGGAGCCTTGTCGGAAGAAACAATAGCCTCCTCCTCATTAATGGAATGTGGGATCCTAGTAAAATGATTAGAATATTCTCGAAAAATATAAAGAAAATAATATAGAAAATACTCACCATGGTATAAGTCCAAAAGATTTATAATCCTTTATCCTATAGGAATTGGGAATATGACATTGATAACCCTTGATCAGGATAGAATGACTCAGCGCCTTCTTGAACCACAATATTATGAGGGATATGAAGATACCCAAAATGTTAGGAAGACCATTAATGAGATACAGACTATGATTACAAATAATTAACCTTCTAAAAGTTATTTATATCTTAGTATGAGACCAAATGGATTTATAATTAGAAAAAAAATATAACCTTTGAATGTTTCATCCTATGAACGTCATATTCTATATGAATTATGGTTCATATAGTGTCCATAGTTACAATAATAACATCATTGTTTTGATATTAGAGGTAATTCCAAGGATTTGAGACTATAAAATTAATAATTATTAATCCTTATAAAGATTAAATTCTAGATCTTGGTGTAAAATACTATAATTCCCATTTCCTATAAGAAATGATTGTTATCCGAATTGGATAATAAAATTAATTTCTACAAAATGTGGTTTAAAAAAGATTATGAGTTTAACTTATAAATTGCAAATAATGGAGTGAGAAACAATGAATCAATAAAAAATTGAAAACCATACAAATGATGAGAATAGACATAAACCATTAAAATAAGGTATTGTTGGTGATATTATGTAATAGATTCAATTCCCTCTATATTCATATAAAGGGAAGGTATTTATTCAATATAGCTTAACATGATGATGTAACATAATACATGGAATAAATAGTAGAACTAAATCTTATTACATAGTTGTGGTATAGACCATTCTGTACACAAATGATAGAGAGGACATATAGAGACCCCGAATTAACATTCTTGAAGATAATATCATTTTAGATAAATATTAAGCACATTACAAAAATACATGCCTATAGAATTCAATAATTTAGTGTCGTTGAAAACAGGGTACATATTCTTCGTACTTGGTTAAAAATATTCAAAATATTCTTAAATATCATCCCCTTAGTAATTATAATTAATCACCATTCTTTATAACATGGTAAATGAGCAATATGAAATTAGTGAGCTCAAATTCTTGGTAATGGTAAATAAAGGAAATATACAAGAGAAACATGGAAATAAGGGTACGATAACATTATGAATATCATATAAAGATAATATCCTGCATATCAAGGATAATAAAAATGAATGATTGAATAAATGGTAGTAATTCATAAGACTTTATCATAAGTGAATTAGGAGAATAATGCCTGAAAGAAAAACACTAGAAAAAACATGGAATTTATGCCATATACATAAATATATAAAATCAGTTATTAACGATACCTACCAAGAATATAATAACGTGTCACTAATGGGATAATAACCATTGTAACGGCTTAAAAATTCAGATTCCCTCCCATTTACCATCTTGTTTCGGTCATGAGATTCCCTCCCATGTACCCTCTTGTTTTGTTCTTGGGTTTCCATCATGTGTACCCTCTTGTTTTGTGCTTAATTTTCACTCTTGATTTTTGATTGGTATTTCCACCCATGTACCCCCATGAGATCATGAAATAATTATCATTACCTAATTCATTGGAGGGAGATATATATATAATCCTTAACATAACAAAATCATATGTAGATATTCCATAACAAAATATAACTTTCATATAACCACAAACCATAAAAAGAGATCCATTTCATAAACCTAATATCATACCCCATAAAATAAAATGGATTTCTCAAACGTGTAATCATATATTAACCAATGAACAAATATCAAAATCATAATCATTCCATAAAATTAAAACATGCGAAAAGAAGAATATTTCATAAGAATTTGACTTGGTATAACCTGTTGAAGGGAATCACAATTCACAAGATTACAACCCATGGAAGAAAAATGAGATTAATAAAAATATAACTCGTGAAAAAGAAATGAGTTTTCAATAACATCATTAAATCATAAAATTAAACATCTAGAGAAATAATATGAATGAAACCATTAGATTATTTCCTATAATGGAATGAGTAACCAAAAAGAATGTGGTCTTAGATTGAAAATAATTTTGAAATATATTCTCAAAACATTAATTGAGGAAAATATCAATTATAATTTTAAAAAATAATATTTAAAACATAAACTCTTTTGAAAAATTTCTTTACGAAATACATAGAAAAAATAGGAATAAGGCATGAAATCCTTCTAAAATCATTTTTCACTGAAAACTTAAAAATAATATTGAAAACTTTTTGAAAACTATTTTACTTCAAAACATTGAAAACTATCATAAAAACACATTGGAAATTATATTCACTGAAAATGTTTTGATAACATATAAAACAATCTTAGAGATATTTGAACACATTTTCTTTTAATGACACCATAATGAAAAAATATATAATAATAATTTAAAATAATAGAAACTATTTTAAAACATAAAACTATTTTTGGAAACAATTTTTATTGGAAATCCATTTTAAAAATGAAAAATATCATGAATATTTGTAAACAAATTTAATTAAAAAAACTACAAACTTACACATAAAGAATCATATAAGTGATTTTCAAGACGTCTGGTATGTTAGTACATATGAAAAATTTCATTCACACATTAAAATTTGAGAAATGTGCCTTGATTAGAAAATAACAATAAGATTCATTTTAAAACAATTTTCAAAATTTTAAACAAATGTGTACAAATTTACATTAAATGTAATAAAATAATATTAAAACATTTTTGAAATATTTTTTTTAGAAAATCCAGTTATTAATGAACAGAAATTTCTATTCCGGATGTAATATAATGTCATTTAGTCATAAATCATTTTCTTAATTATATTAACTAAAAATGAGTTTAAATATTGTAATGTTACATGCATATAAAATGAATATTCTGAGTTTAATAATATTCATTATATATTATGAGATATTTACCAGAATATTACATCAATGGAAGCATAGACCTAAACAATATTAGTAAATAATGTGATTGAATAAATAAACTCTTTCTAGTATGGTGACATTAAATCAAAATAAAATCAAAAAAATTATATGAGTCATAAAATATTATTAAAATCAGATTATTAAAGATATAAAATGTCAAAATTTAGTATTTAAGCTTCATCAAATAATACAGGTGCAAAACATGGCATGTGTCTCAATGAAGGAAAAATGATACAAAATTACATTACCAATTTGGTAACACTTGTAATGAAAATACTTGAATAAAATTCATTAAATGGAAATTATAATATACATTAATTTAGGTATAATAATCACATAATACATTTATGGGTATTATACACACCACATATAAGAAATACTAGAAGAACATGGCTATTATCCCAAAGAAAACAGAAGTGATACAAGAAAACAATCACTACAAGAGAAACATTATAATCATGTTCCAAATGAAATAATAAAATCAACAACAATAATTTAATATCATTAATTAAAAAAATTAATAATATATAATTTCCTATGTTTTTATATACACCTCTAGAAATTATCATGTGGTGAATAATGCATGTATCTAATGGAAATGTAAATTGACATGATGTTCTCCAACCTTATGTATTTACTACCTTCATACTTTTACGAACCTCTTGTATTATTAATTTAATTTTATTATAAATATTTTAAATATTTATATTATTATTTATATTACCGTATATGAATTCATTATGACATTATATTTCCCAGTTATTAACAATTTTAGGTTAACGTTTTGATTCGAATAATATCTGATTTGTTTTTTCCATGTGACGTAATTTCATATGTTTTTTCCAAATACATCTATAATTTTTTTCAGAATGTAAAACCTAATATAAATATCTTGAAAATTAAATACATCTGTATTTATAATAAACTATTCAATATAGAAATATGATATGGAATAACCGATTGATGGAGATGGTAGGTCATATATATGCACTGACATTGTTTCCATTTTTTATTATAATACTGAAAGAAATAAAGAATATGAGATACATGTATATATATAATATAATTACTATAGATATATTATATAATATATATCATATATTATTGTTAAATCCAAACTTAATACATTGCATTTAATGTGTGAATGAATCACATCTCTAGGGTGAGGTTTGAGTCTACACTTTCACAAACGAACATATAATAGTTACTCAAAATGGAAAGAATAATGGTGTGTTGTATATAAAAATATCATAATAATAAAGAAATAAGAATATAACTTATATCATATAAATATATTGTGACATTGAAAATTACCATCTATTAATGGTGGTAATGGAAAAACAAACAACATCGGTTTGTGACACAACTATACAAGGTACACAAGAATGGTATATTCACTGCCCATTAGATTGATGTATGTATAAGTGAAGTTAAAAAAAATATAATAACTAAATATTTGTATATCTAGGATTGTTTTGTTTTTAAATAATCATGGAACAAGAATTAATGAGGTGATGGAAATGAATATAATACAAATAACCATGAAAGAGGATGTTACAACTTATTCAGACAACTCCTTTGGAATTACATGAAACAGATTTCGTGGAAGGATTTAGGACAAACCAGAGGATTCAGGGATATTGGGATGGAATTTGGGATATTATTTAAGTAAATTTTTGATCTGATGTTCTTGAGATGTTTCAAGATGTTGGAAGGGTTAGTGCCTTTTTATAGTGGAAAAGGAGTGAAATTATAATATTTTTTCAATAATAGAATTCCAGAGTAGTTTTCCCATGGATAGTTTCTCAAATAATGGATCATATTAAATAAAATATAATATAGGATCTAAATATTTCCATCCAATTTAGTTTGTACAAAATTTTAGGTTTTTTGGGACCTATGATTAGTGTTTAGTCCTTTGTTAAGATAATTTTTCTCATAATCATTGTAATTATTTTTAATCAATTTCACTAATAATTTTTTGTCAAAAAAGAAAAGTTAAAATAATTAGAAATTATTAATTATTAAGAATATAAATCATGAATTTATTTTTTTAAATTTCAATCACACAAGTGTAAATTAATTTAAAATTTATCACGTAGATTGTACGATTATGCAGGTTATTAATGTAAATATTTTCAACGTATAACAATTTTTTATATTAAATTTAAAATATAAATTGATTTTAATGAACCTATTAGGATTAATTGATAAAAATTAATCTATCTATGATTTTAATCAACTTAATATTATAATTTATCCTTGTAAATTAAATATATGAAAGAGATTTTCTGAAATAAGAATCATTATATTTTACAATTAATTAAACAATTAATCATCAAAGAAAAATACCAACAAATCACCCTAACATAATATTAAGGTTTATATTTCAAAAATGATATATATTTTTACATATGAAATTTTTTATTTTTTTAATTTAAATTTTAAATATTTTCAGTACTAAATGGCTGAAAAACTACTTTTATAAAAATCTATGTTTTTTGTAATATTGGGTATGTTATCCTCTTATGCATATCAAATATATCCAATGAATTCAAATTTTTTATTCAATATATTGAATATATATTTCATTAATATAAGTCACCAATATTAATTAATTTTTTTATTATTATAACATTCCATTATAAGCATAAAAATATTTTTATAAATATAGTACATTTATATTCAGTTGGTTCTTATATTAATTTCTAATTACTTTTCAAACAATGAATTCAATTAGGAATTTTCATATTTTTTTAATTTTTTCATAAATACCAACATAAATAATTTGTTAAATATTATTTTATTTATTGGTAATATTTTTAATAATATTTTTAATAATATTTTATTTTTATGTAAAAATCGGTCTTCTGTGTTATGTTATCCATCGAGGAATGTCAATCGTGAATTTTTTGTATGCTTAACGTGATGTTTTGTGTAGTGAAATATAGACATTATGTTGTAAACAGTTCATAAATATCCGGGTTTTGTGCATAACACAAGCAAATCATAATTCATTAAAATAAAATAAACTAATTTTACTGTCTCGTTAAATGAAAAATATAAAAAAGATGAAATTCATTTCAAAAACCATGATTCAAAAGATGTTAGGGTGTTACAATCTAACCAGCTAAGATTTAATTTCTACCCCAAAATTCATTTGGGTTTTATATGGATTATTAATTAAAATTTTATTTCATAGAAATCCATGATGTAAAAATGATTAATAAAACATGTATTAAAAAAAACATGGAACCATAATAGTCAGTCAATGTAACTAGAAACTACATTCCCACATAGGATAACATTGGTTAGAAGTGAAAACAAGGAAAAAATAGACAATTATCACTACCATGTCCAGATAGATAGTGATATGGATCATTGACCAACTTAATTGTGTAATAAAAAACCCATAAATATTTATGGATATATGGGTCCATTTTATTCATTAGAAATAAAGGTACTTAGATAAAAATATTTGTTTCAGTATATTTATTCTAATGTTGAACAACATTCAAAATAAGATATTATGACTTGGTTTCAACATGATAACACACTTTATTTGGTCCTGGACCTGTATTCACATCATCCTTTATTCAAAAAATTTCATGTGAATTTTTAATTCTTGAATAACTAAAAGATCATGAGATCCATAAAAATAATGATAAATCATTCTGTTTATATTTTTTATTATGAAAAAAATATGGTTAGAGCTAGTTATCAGATGTTCATAAACACTCATATGTTGAGGTAATAAATGAATCTTTGGAACCTCATTTAACTTTTAACATCAAACATCCCATAAATTTTTAACATTGTAACCATTTCAGAAGATGAAAATCCAAAACATTAAGAAGATATCAATAAATCAAACAATTAATGAAACTTAATATATCATAAAGTGTCTCTTGGTTGTTATATTCCAAACATGTGAATAGATTAATTATATATTACATTTAAACATGGTAATAACCTGAATTACCACTAATCAGTTTGAAAAAATGCATTCTTTCGTGTTCAAAATTTTACTTGATATATTCCATAAATCATAAAAAATTTAAAATTTATTCGTTATAACATAATCCACTTCTATAAAAAGTTATTAATCATTTTTGTTTTCAATGATTCTATCTAATTTACTTTATCCTACACAATAATATATTTATTTACTCTGAATAAAATTTCATCAACATATTAAACTGATTAAGGTTCTCCCTCCCTTAATAAAGTAATCACCTTTTCATTAAATCACATTTCAATATATTCATCACCATTTAAAATATAATTTTTAATCATTATTAAAAAATCTTATATTGAAGTTAATTATATATTTCATGATTCAAATAATATAATTATTGAATTACAATACAAAAAAATCATTCATTCCACATTATACTTAAACCATTACATGGGATTTGTCCTATTATTTCATAATACCAAAAGTACTATAATATTAAATATGAATAATTTCTTAATATTTTTCGGCTTAAATCAAAACATACTTCATACGTTTAGTGTAAACAATACTGTAAGAATATCCCACAGCCTTGACACATTGTCGGTTGTCTGTTTATATTCAAAATTAAAACCATTACTCATTCCACTATTTTGATTTGATTCATGATGATTCCACCTTGAAAAATGATCTTTATAATTCCAATACATTCCATGTATTAAAAACTAAATTTTAACAATGTTAATTCTAGTTCCCTGCATTGACTAAATCATGATAGAATTATGTGAGAAAAATTTATCGTTAAAAAATAACATAATGAATAAAAATCCCTTATAGTTTGTATAAATAGGTACACATACATCTTTAATATATTACACCATAGGTATATCCAATGTTATTAATTATAATATCTTATTAAAATTCATCATGGTTGTTCATAATGAGTTTGAAAATTACCATTTAATATCTCTAGAGAGTGTGAAACTAGGTGCACAGTGAAGCCTGTTGTCATGTCCCAGGTTATGCTCAAGTCTATCCTGATGCACCTAGTTGGACATTCCAATATTTGTTCCATCTATTATAGAACCACGTCCACATGTTGTGACTATATGTGGACGTATTCTATAGAAACCACTTTCTATATCCTTCACACAATTTTCAAGACATTTTACAATGTTTTCTTTATCCTTAATCATAACTTTAGGGAAATCCATAGAAATATCCACAGAAATATTCCAAGGATCTCACTAATTATTTATCATCATTGTTTCTAAAGACTAAATAAACCAGTGATTTGATAGAAATTACAGTGACCCAGGGTTAACATTCATGGATATTACCTCATTTTATATGAATATTCAGTACATTAAAAAAACATACCTAAGGACCCAAATAGTTAACTATCATTAGAAATTTAAAACCTATTGTTCTAACATGGTGAATGATATTAAACATCTTATTAAAGATATTACCATTAGTTATTTTAATCAATTGTTTTTCATAAACTGGTGAAGAAAGTAAGAAATGGGTGAGATTGAATCCTCAGTAAGGATAAATAGAATAAATAGTCAAGAATTAAATGAACATAAGGTTGTGAGACCATCAGAATTACATTTGATGATCACATACTTCTTATCAATGATCATAAAGATGAATCATAGAAAAAATGATGGTAGTTTATAATACATTAATCATAAGAGAATTATGATAATAATCAATCAAATAATAGCCTTTATTCTATTGAGGGAATTTTTGTAATAGTAATTAACCTATTAAATCGTATATCTAGGATACCAACCAAAACATTAATACAATTTTATTTTTAGGGTAATGACAATTATACCTAATTTTTGGTTTCTTTTCCCTCCCTTGTACCATCTTTTCATGGTCTTTGTATTCCCTCGCATGTTCCCCCTTAATTTTGGATTAGGATTCCGTCCTATGTACTCTATTATTTTAGGATTAAGAATCGCTCTTTTATTTGGAATTATTTTTCCTCTCATGCTCCCACAGGAGATCGTAAATTATTTATCATTACCCAAGGCATCAGGGGGACATATATGTCCCACCCATCACATAATAAAATTACGCATACACTTTTCATAATAAAAAGAAGTCTGAATTATATCATGATACATAAAAAGAGATAGGTTATAAAAACACCAAATCATAACCCATGAAATTAAATAGGATATAATCATATCTCAACATATGAAAAAATAAAGGTTTTATTATTATTTCATCAAATCATAACCTGTGATAAGAAGCTTTCTTCATTAGTATTTTTTATAGTTGTCCTACGCTTGTCATTGGTTGACGTTATATGTGTCCCAAATCAATTACCCATTCATAGAACTTTAGTATAGCATACGTTCGGGGTCAATCCACAGGGAACCGTGGAGTGCATGAATTTAATTGAATTAATACTTAATTAGGTGAAGTACGCAAAGGTTAGAAACGATTGGGTTGATTCTTGGGTTTTAATTTTATCTAAACTGATTTATTTTGATGAATGGATACAGTTTGAAGGAAAAAAAGGGTAAATTTAATGAGTAATTAGAAATGGAAAGAAAAGACGTGTCGGGGATGTGGTGAATTAGAAGTTCTTATGCAGATTGTTTAAATGGTTTTGCTGCTCATAGTAATTCAATCATTCAGAATTCCATTTTGTTACAAGATTTCATTGTTCTGGTTCCTCTTGTTTGGAATTAGAGCAATTGACTCCTTGGTCCGGTAGTCAATGCCATTAATTTTTTATTACGTTCAGTCCATTACTTGAATCGGTGAAAACCTTCCAATGGTCATAGATGTTTTCACCGTTACTTTTCTTTTGTATCGCTGAGAATCATTCCCTTGATCCGGCTAAGAATTCCCAGTTATATTAGACAGTGGCTTAAGAAAAGTAAGAAGAATTACAAAGATTCAAGCACAACTATATAAAACAATATACAAATTATAATCCCATCATACATATCCCCAACACGAGGGATTTAGTTACACATAGAATTTAGGAGAGAAATAACACACGTGATTCCTGATGGATTCATTGTGTAGGTGTTAAGGTAGAGTATCGGAGGGTGGAATGGTGGAATAGCGGAATGACAACACCTTGGTGGCTTCGGGAATGGTGGTAGCAGAGATTCTCCCTTCTCCAATGGTTCTCCCCTCCCTGAATCCATAGGCAAAGGCCTCATTTTATAGAAAAATAAAGTACACTGCGTGTATAGAAAGTACACGCCGTGTACTTCTCGTCAACGCGTTTTGGCGCCATTTTCTCCGCTGGCAGGTGGCCGAGAACGCCGTTGATGACTTTTTCACAGGGTGCCGCCTGCAAGTTGAGTGAACACGGCATGTAGCGCCGCCATACACGGTGTGTAGCGCCTCCATACGCTTCCAGAATGGCAGACACGGTGTGTAGAAGTTCAAACACACCGTGTCCTCATCAACGGCCACATGGGCGTGTTGGACTTCTCGATGCAACCACAGCTTCTAGAAGGCGGTACACGGTGTGTAGCACTGCCCCACATGGCGTGCATCTTTTCCTGGAGATATGGGCGTGTATTCCCTGCTTTGGTCCGTGTCCTTGTCTGGATATACACGGCATGTATGGAAAGTACACGTTGTGTAGTTTCAAAAATTTCACAAACTTCCCTTGATCCGTGTACTAAAACAGAAATCTCATGCAAGTAAACGGATTCACCAAAATCAAAGAATATGTTCATGAAACCACAAATATGTGCTAAAAACATGCTTTTATCTTCAATTATATATGAGGAAATGTATACAAAAATGGGGTGCATCAAATTCCCCCACACTTAGTCGTTTGCTTTCCCTCAAGAAAAATCTCAACATCTAATTAAGAGAGCCTACGCTTTGAAAAAGAAGGTATTTAGTCAATCAAACGTATAACTGATAAAGTTATTGAGGAAAAATTCTAAAATTCACAAACAAGTTCAATTCATAAGATATTAAAATCATGCCTCATATATAATGTAATTAACTACTCTCATCCTCTTTCAACACATTGTTCAACCTTTCAAAAATAAGCATTCCACTTGATGATTAACTTTACCAGTTAAAATCACACTCCACATTCAAGATGTTTTTAATCGAATTTATGCTCAATCCAAGGCATATACATTCTATCCATAGGTTTTCAAGATATCTTATTCTCCTTTTTAGAAAAATCGAATTACAAAAATCACGAGGGCTTTGTTTATAAGGTTTAGATGTTTTTGTGGCTAAGGGTTGGTAGGTTCAGATGTGAAAATAAATTCTGAGGCCTGAAAAAGGATGGCTAATTCATTAAAATAACATTTCATGATATTCAATGTAAATCTCATTGAAAATAAATCCTTCAAAATCCTAGTCAAATGATTTTTTAATCGTTAGGAATTCCCTTAGGTAAGTAGGGTTTATGGGAAAATAAGTAACCAATAAGTATAAGGTCCCCTCTTTGTTTGTTTGTTGTTGTGTTTTTTTTTTCAAAACAACAAAACACAAGGGCATCCCTTATGAATACAATGAGTACATGTCTGGAACCCATTTTTCCCAAAATAATCAAGAATCCCTCCCCCAAAATTTATTTCATGGCTATTCAAAAATATTCCATGTATTGTCAACTCCCTCTTTAAATCATAAATGAATAATCATGAAAAGTTTAAAATGAAATGGGGTAGGAAGGGAAATATGGTTGTAATGTGGCTTTTTGTAAAGTCTGTTCATAGCTTCAATGGGCTTAATAAAGATTAAATGTAGGGTAGGTCTCAAGATAAAGGGGTTGAAACAATCTAATACCCCAATCATGTTAAAGTAATTCAAAAATTTCATCATATTTTAAAAATAGAAACATTCAAATTCTGGTAGTGATTCATATCCTAAGAATATCTCATGAAAGAGGGTATTAGAAAAGAAATACAAAAAAGGGTTTAGAATACATATCAGGAGTGGAAAAATAATAATGGGACAATCAGGTCATGACATGCATATAAATGATTAGACTAATCAATGTAATTTAATCAAGGATGAAAGGTTGTAATAGAAACTATATCAGTAATAATTTTAAAATAATTAAAAACTAAAAAGCATGTACCCTTTCCAAAAGGTCCTACTGATAACTCTAGAATTTATAAGACTGATTAACAAAAATTTCTTTACATTTACAAATATAGAGTCTAAAAATGATGTCTCCTAGGTTAGTTTAAGGGAAAAGACGAAGGTGAAAGATATAGATGCTCCCCCACACTGAACACTGCACATGGTCCACCAAGTTCAACACCAAGGTAAAGGGTAGGTAGCAGGGAGAAATGGGGGACAAAATGAGGGAATGTAGTGGAAGAAGTAAATCCAAAAAGAAAGAAAATAGAAAAGGAAAAATACTCCCCTCGTGAAAAGTGAAGCCCAAAGATTGCCATGACCGTACCTGTGACTGTCGAGAAAAAGAAAGAAGACTACAGACATGTATAACATCACAGCATAGAAATGGACAGAAGAGATAAATAAGAGAAAGGAAAATGTCACTATCATGGGGTCGCCTCAGGGGAGGCATCATCCAGTACAGAAGCGGCCGAGAGAGAAGGCGCAAGAGCCGTGGAAGGGTGAGGCTCTGACTCGGCATCGGGAAGGGTAGATGAAGAAGTAGGAGCTGCAGGTGCTAGACTCGGGATCAGAAGCTCAGCATCAGGCCTTGGCCCGACAGAAGTGGCAGCAACAGAGCTCACTGTAGCCATCAAAACAGAAGTTGTGGCCGGCACAGGAGACGGCGCTAGAGCAGCAGCAGAAGTGCCAGGAACAGATGTAGGGGATGGTGGCTAAGGAAGTGGAACACCAAGATGCTGGGAAATATGTACCAGAAGATGCTCCATCCAGTTCTGGTGGCCTTCCAGATGAATGAAATGGCGTGCAATGGTGTCCTCTCTGCCAATGATACGGGCCAACTGCTGCTCCAGCGTTGCTAGTCGGAGGGAAATGGACGGATCGACCGAGGGTGCGGGGGTAGGTTGTATGGGAGATGGGACAGAAGAAGGAAGGTCAAAAGAAGTGGGGTCAGTAAGAGGTGGGTGAGGGGGAGAAGCTAGAGGAGGTGGGGAAGGAGGGGCATGGTTAGCAGGTGGGGCACGGTCAGCTGGTGGTGGGGCTCGAGCCTGAGCAAGGATGTAAGCACCACCCTTCTTCCAGACCAATCCCATGCGAATGAGCATGAGGAAGTCCATCCTCTGGGGGTGAACCTAACAAGTTATGAGGTAATGAGGGCTCGAGTACCCCCAAGTGGTGGGAAAGACAGTTGGTGTAAAACCTGTCGTTCAAGTTGCCCTGACTGCCGGTAAACATGGAGTGAAAATAGGAGGTGACAAGAAAGGGGAGGTCTTGGTAGGCGTGCCAGATGACACAGGTAAGAAGCTCCATGTCACGGCTGGTCATGACCCCCATATCCTCATGGTGGGGGAAGTCCATGGATCTGAAGCACTAGTGGGTGAGGCGAAGGATGGGGTTGGCTATCAGGGTGCTCTTCTGAGAAGTGGGGGAGTACCGGTGGTTAGGCCCAGCGATCTCCCACCACATGGCAATGAGGTCAGAGTGCTCGGGCCGGGTCAAGTAAAAAACGGGTTTTGGGGTGAAAGGATGGGGTTAGAAGATGCACCCTTGGCCAAAATCCATCATCGTCAGAGAAAAACGTCGGCCGCCTAGCCGGAATCGAACTACTAGCACCGCATCGCCAGGGGTCTCTCGGTACTCCGCTCCATCGAACTCAAAGGAGGCCGCAAATTCCAAAAATAAATCTCGGAACAAAGGAGTGCTGACCTGAAAAATTGCGAGGTGTGCGGTGTGCCCGAGATGTACCTCTAACTCCTCCCAAAAACCGAGCCGCTGCGGAATGCTGCTGTCAAGGTACCAGCCGCTCAATGGTATCGGTCTACGAGAAAAACATCGGATCCTGTTGGATGTGAGGTCGGTGACCGGGAATACCGTGCAGGGATAGGGAGCACCTGTAGGTCCCGACCAAGGTGCCAATGTAGTAGCAACATCTGGCTCTAGAGGTGGATCCGCTGAAGAAGAAGGTGGCTCTGTGGAAGGGGTTCTCGAAGAGGGACCAGCTGCTGAGGATGATGGTACCGCAGAAGTGGCGGCTGGTAAAGTAGAAGGAGGCCCCGCCTCATCTGAGGGAGTGAGTGGCAGCAGAATGGCCAACGGAGGAAGCTCAAAAACTGGAGCGTCGGGGTCCGGCTGAGTAGGTGGTCAGAGTCATATCTGATGAAAACTGGACTCCTCGCCCTCAGTGGCGGAGGTTGGCCACTTCCTGCGCGAATGATCATGATCTGCCATTTCCTGAAATAGAAAGAAAAAGAAAAAGAAAACAAAATAAAAGAAGAAAATAAAACAATGAAAATGTGAGAAAATGGGAAAATAAATGTACACGGTGTATAGTCAGAAATGGAGAGTATCTCGTGTTCCCCGGAAAGACACGCCGAGGGTGAAAATACACAATGTAATAGGGCATGTCGTGTACCGAAAACACATGTCATGTTCACATAAAAGTGCAGGTGGTCGTGTAACAAATGACACGACCATGTTTTTATCAGTTTTGGGAAAACAATACATGTCGTGTAGGTTAGGGACACGGTGTGTACTGCACACGAAGAACATGGCCGTGCAGAGGGGGAGACACGGGCCGACCATAGATATAGAGGAAACAGCGTGTACCGAACATACACGCCATGTCAGGGAACATGGGGTGACATGCCATGTTATGTGCCTCAGACGGAGGGCCAACACAAACAACGGACACAGAGTGTACCAAACACACGCGCCGTGGTAATGAAAATGGTGTGTGAGACCGTGTTCCAAAGTATACGCGGGCACGATGAAACAGACACGGTGTGTACCGAACATACACACCGTGTAAATTCAAATTTCTGAAAAATTCATTCTGAGGCCATGTTCAGAAGTACACGGTGTGTGTTCATCATTTCGTGGTCGTGTTCTGCTGGAAGCCGAATGGTCGGTCGATCCGAAAAACACCCTAAACGAGTCTAAAAATTTGAAACAGAGGGTGTAGAATAGTGTACCTGGATCAAGGATCACTATGTGAGAAAAATCAAATCTTGAAACGCCCGAAATCGATGGATTGGCAAAGGGGGTTCAGAGAGAGTTTTGGAGAAAAACGGGAAGAAGGGGAAGAATGGGATTTCCGTGCAACATGGCCTCAAGACGGATGCCCCGCGGTTTATATTGCCGAGGTACACGGCGTGTATGTGAAGTACATGCCATGTAATTTGTTTTTTATTTAAGAAAAGTAAATTTTAATTATTATAGTAAACTATATAATAATTATTAAAAACAGTAATATTGACAAATTATAATATACATAATCCTATACATTACATATATTGGGAAATACACGCCGTGTATTTTAAAATAAGAAAAATAGTAGTACAATCTTTGGTCCGGTGCTTGGGGCGGAATTCGAACCGGCGATCGGCTGATTCGAACCGACGCCTTCAACCACTAGAGCAAAGGTTGTTCTGATGTTCATATTTATTTTGTATATATATTTATTCTATACGTCTTATACACATGGAAAGAATGAAAAACATGGCGTGTGGTTTTTATTTAGGAATGGATGGGGGTGAAGCGGGGAGATTAGCATGATTCAAAATCGGGTCTTGTGAACTTGGTGTCGAGACTTTGCAAATCCGCCAACTTCACCCGCATGTAATTTCATATTTTTTAAAACGTATTGATTTATATTTGAAAAATCATGGCGAACATGCCGTATATCAGAGTACACGTCATGTGGTTTTATTAAAAGAACAAATGATGGAAATAAAATAGTTGTCTGGATTCGAACATGGGTCTTTTGAAACCGGATCACGATTCTAGCCAACCGGACCATCCTCACGATTGGTTTTATTAAAAACAGGTATATATATATATATAGATTAAAAATATTGCAGATGTTGTGTAATTAAAAAGGAGGAACCCCGTGCCGAAGGTAGGGCGGGAGGATTCGAACCGAGGAAGGCTCGAATAAATTCCAGTGACTTTGCCATTGGAACCGACATCATCCCTGGTTAGTTATTTGTTATTCTATAGATTTATACTATTACGTTTATAAATGAAAAAGACTTAGTACATGCCGTGTAATAAGTGGGATATGGAGTGTAACCTCTGGGTTGCCTCCCAGGAAGCGCCTTTGTTTTAGGTCATTGGCTCGACCTACTTACCATGCTTATTGGAGGAGTATGGTGGACAACATTCCCACCATGTTATCTGTAGGATGGTAAGATTTCAACCGCTGCCTGTTTACCTTGAGTGGTTGACCATCTTCTTCAGAAATTTATACCGCTCCATGATGTAATACGCGGATAACATGGAATGGTTCCGACCAGCGTGATTTTAACTTCCCTTGAAATAATCATAGACGATAATTAAAGAGAAGTAACTGATCACCGGGTTGTAAAGATTTTCGTGATATCATCCGGTCATGAATGGCTATTGTCTTTTACTTGTACATCATGGAATTATTGTATGACTCTAATCAGATCTTATCTAGTTCTGACAGTTGGAACATCCATTTCTCTTCAGTTGCCTTCAGATCAAAATTGAAGGCTTTGACAGCCCAGTAGGCTTTGTGTTCCAATTCTACTTGCAAATGGAAGGGCATGCCATAGACGAGGCGGAACAGGGACATTCCCAATGGTGTTTTGAAAGATGTATGGTATGCCCAAAAGGCATCATCTATCTTCTTGGACCATTCCTTCCTTGAAGTGTTCATTGTTATTTCCAGGATCTCCCTGAGCTCTCGATTGGAGAGCTCTACCTGTCCACTGGACTGGGGATGATATGGTGTCCCCATCTGATGGTTTTCTCCATACTTTGACAATATTCATCTCATCAGTGTGTTGTTAAAGTGGGTCCCTCTATCGCTGATCAGTACTCGAGGAACTCCAAACCTGCTAAAAATATTTTTCTTTAAAAAATTTATGACTACCTTGGCTGTGTCGTGATATGTAGCAATAGCTTCCACCCATTCGGAGACGTAGTCGACGCAGACTAGGATGTAAGTGTTCCCAAAGGATGGGGGAAAAGGACCCATGGAATCTATGCCCCAGACGTCGAAAATCGCACCCTCCAGGATGGGGTGCTAAGGCATCTCGGCTCTACGTACCACATTACCTATCCTCTGGCACAGATCGCAACAGGAAACAAAGGCTCGGGCATCTATATGCATAGTGGGCCAGAAAAATCCAGACTGCAAGATCTTAGCTATGTTAAGGTCCGGGCCATGATGTCCTCCTACTGGTGAGGCGTGACAGAACTCTAGGACACTGTGAACTTCATTCTCAGGGATGCAATGTCGGATCACTCCATCTACATAGGATCGGAATAGAAGAGGATCCTCCCAGAAGTACCTTTTCACATCAGAGAAAAATCTTTTCTTTTACTGGAAGGAGAGGTCAGGATGAACGACACCTGTAACCCGAAAATTAGCGATATCAGAATACCCTGGTCGAGGTGTTTCACTGATCAAAAAGAGGTTCTCAATAGGAAAATCCACCCTGATCTCCCGATCTTCTTCCTTCTTTAAGTTTGGAAGCTCGAGGTGGGAGAGATGGTCAGCAATGAAGTTCTCACTCCCATTCATGTCCCGGATATCAAGATCAAATTCTTGTAGGAGCAGTACCCAGCGGATCGATCAGGGCTACGCATCTTTCTTGTTTAGTATGTACATTATTGTTTCATGGTCAGTATAAAAAATAACTTTAGACAACACTAAGTAAGAACGAAACCTGTAAAATGCGAAAACCACTGTGAGCATCTCCTTTTCTATGGTGGTGTAGTTAATTTGTGCCTCGTTGAGCGTCCTGCTGGCATAAAAGATAGGACGGAAAATCCTGTCAAGGCACTGGCCCAAGACTGCTCCCACTGCGTAGTCGCTCACATCGCACATCACCTCAAATTGTTCCTCCCAGTTTGGAGAAATCATAACTGGAGCTTCCACACGGCGCTGCTTCAGATTCTCAAAATATCGGACACAATGCTCATCGAACTCAAAAATGGAATCCTTGGATAGAAGATTGGTGAGGGGTTGGGCTATTTTTGAAAAGTCGCAGTCAAACCGCCTGTAAAATCTTGCATGCCCCGGGAAGCTACGGATGGCGCAGACGGAAGCCGGTATTGGTATTCGTGAAATGACTTCAATCTTCGCTGGGGAAACCTCTAGCCCTTTCTATGAAATTTTATGGCCAAGGACTATGCCACTTTGCACCATGAAATGACACGTTTCCCAGTTTAAAACTACGTTAGTGTGCTCACATCTTTACAAAACAACCTCTAGGTGTCGTTAAAAAATGGTAAATGATTTTCCATAAATGGAAAAAACATCCATGAATACCTCCAGGATTCGTTCCGCCATGTCGTGGAAGATGGCCCGCATACAGCGCTGGATGGTGGAGGGGGCATTGAACATGCCAAAATACATCCTTCGATAAGCAAATGTGTCATAGGGTAAAGTGAAAGTGATCTTTTCCTGATCCTCCGGAGAAATGGAGATTTGGTTGTAACCGGAAAAACCATCAAGGAAGCAATAGAATTTGTGCCCTTCTAGCCTCTCTAGAATTTGATCCATGAATGGCAAGGGGAAGTGATCTTTTCTTTTTTGCATCGTACAACTTCCGGTAATCCACAGAGACTCGCCATCCTGTGATAGTGCGTGTTGGGATGAGTTCGTTCTTGTCAATTGAAATCACAGTGATACCCCCTTTTTTGGGTACCACTTAGAGAGGACTCACCTGTGGACTATCCGAGATGATATAGATGATGCCTGCATCCAATAATTTGATCACCTCCTTCATTACAACATCATTCATTGGAGGATTCAAGAGCCATTGTGGTTACTGAGATTGCTTGGCACCCTCTTCAAGTATCACCTTGTGAGTGCAAATTCTAGTGCTGATGCCCTTATGATCAGTGACTGTCCACCCAATAGCATGATTCTGTTGTTTGAGAACCTACAAAAGTGCATCTTCCTGTTCCTGTGATAGTTCTTCATTAATTATAACAAGCAATGTTTGATTGGGTCCTAGATACCCATATTTGAGAGAATATGGAAGAGGCTTCAGTTTGAGTTAAGGCGCCTTTAAAATCAAAGGAACAAGTGGCTGCATCTCGTCCCGTTCCAAAATATCAGGAACAAATGCACGCTGCTAATCGTGGCCACCATGGCCTTCTATGAATTGCAAATCTTCTGGCGCTTCCTCTAATAGAATATCTGGATAAGTTAAATTATTCGAAATAAAAGAACATACCAGTTCATCCCCTTTTTTGCTAAAATGAATATCCATGGTGGACACTACATAACAGTCCTCATGCTCTGAAAAGGAAGCATGTTTGACGGCTTTGAGGACGTTATAAGAAACTCTTTCATCACCTACCCAAAAAATAAGCTCCCCTTGGTGCACATCGATCAGGACCTTCCCAGTTGCCAAGAAAGGCCTTCCATGTATAAGAGGTGCTTCCTGTTCATCCCCCATGTAGAGGATGATGAAATCAGTAGGGAGAATCAGCCTAACTACCTTGACCAGTATGGCCTAAAGTAGTACCTTCAGGTGCTTGATGGATCGATCGGCATGTTGAAGGGCGACACGGGTAGGATTGAGCTCGTGGAGTCCCAGCTTCTTTGAAAACTCCGAGGGGAATGAGGTTCACGCTGGCCCCTAAGTCGCATAGGGCCTTCCCAAATTCATAAGATCCAATAGTACAAGGAATGGTGAAACTACCTGGATCTGGGAGTTTGGGAGGAATGGAATGTTGAACCACCGTGGATCACTCCTTTTTTAGTGTAATAATGCCCAAATCCTCTATCTTCCTTTTATTTGAGAGGATTTCCTTCATGAATTTGGTGTATGTTGGAATTTGTGTCAGGGCCTCCACAAATGGAATATTTATGTGGAGCTTCCTGAACACATCCATGAATTTTCTGAATTGGTGGTCCAACTTCCTCTACTTCAATCTTTCCGGAAAGGGTAAGGTAGGCTTGAATGGTTGGATTACTTCCTTTTCTTTATTTTGTAATGCCTCCTTCTGTGGGATATTTGATGAGGAGGGGTCGGTATGGGTACATTTTTCATCAACAGCGGGTGTGGATGCACCTTGCTGTGCTGATTGGTGGTCCTGGTGGAGCTTTTTTCCACTCCGGAGCATGATAGCATTGGCCTCCTCCCTTGGATTCTTTTCGGTGTTCCCTGGTAGTGTACATGGCTGCCTCCCTGAGAGTTGATTTGCCAGCTGGCCAATCTGATTCTCCAAGCCTTGAATCGAGGATTCTTGATTCTGGAACAGAGTCTCAGCAGTAGATATGAATTTAGTCATCAAATCATCTAACCTCGAGGTGTTCTCCTGCAGAGGTGGTTGTTGAGCCGGTGGAGGAGGTGGTTATCGTGGCTGCTGTGGACGAGGGTTTTGATACCCTTGTTGCTGATAAGGACCCTGCTAGGGTTGTTGCAGCCTTTGCAATTGGTTCTGATATGGAGGTTGGTTTTAGTTGGGCAGTCCCTGGGCTGGAGGATTCTGTTGTTGTTTCCCCCAGCCTGTGTTCTATTGATCTCGCCATGCCGGGTTCTGGTACTGCTAGTACTGGTTGGGCCCTTGATTTTGGGCAACATAACTCACCTCGCTCATCGAGGTGCCTCCAGATGAACCCGGGAATTCTCCCATGATGTGGTCATCCCCACAATCGCCACATGATGGATGGTGCACCACATGAACTTGAGTTGCTCCATTGAGGTTCAATGCATAGATTTTCTTGGACACATCGTCCAACTGAGCCGCCAACATCGTGGTAGCATCAATATTGTGCATACCTCGCTTTTGAGTCCCCCGCTTGGAATGCCACTAGAAGCTGTTGGCTGACATATCTTCCAGTAGTTCGAATAATTTTCCGGGGGACTTCCGCATCACTGTACCTCTAGCAGCAGTGTCCACCACGGACTTGGTATTCGTGGTAAGTCCTCCATAGAAGTTCTGGACTTGTTTCCAGAGTGGGAGTCTGTAATGGGGGAATTTTCATAACATCTCCTTGAAGCGTTACCAGGACTCGTACAACGACTCGGAGTCATGCTGCTGGAAGTTATGAATCTCATTCCGGAGTGTCACCGTCTTGGATGGTGGGAAGTTCATGGAAAGGAACGTCTGGGCTAGCTCCTCCCAGGTGAGGATAGATCGTTGTGGGAGCCCCTTGATCCAGTCCTTCGCCTTATCCTGTAGAGAAAAGGTAAATAGGTGAAGATGGATGGCATCCTCGGACATGACATGGAACCGAAAGGTGTTGCAGATCTCCAGAAAGTTGGGGAGATGGGTGTTCGGATCCTCGCTGGCCAAGCCTCCAAATTGGACCGTGTTCTGGATCAGCTGCATGATAGCAGGCTTGATCTCGAAGTGTTGGGCCTGGACCGGAGGACGAACAATGCCCGTATCAGATCTGTGTATCGAAGGAAGTCCGTACTCCAAAAGGGTACGTCTTGGATGTTTTTTTTATGGGGTGGAGCTTGCATAAACTGCTCCTGAGGGGCATAGTTTGGTCGTGGGAAGAGTTTCTGCGGCGACCGTTGGTAATCCCTTGGGAGGAATTCTATAAAGGCTCCAGGAGGTTGCTCTTGTAGACCAGCAGCGGGAGGCTGCTGATCTTGGTATTGATGCTCAGTCGCAGCATCTACGGCTGGTGCTCCCTCTTCCTTGTTTGCCATAGGTCTTTGTAGATGGTTGTGAGTTTCTGTCTATGTATGCCGACGATGAAGCAAGGTCCGTTCAATTTACGGGTCAAGCGGAACTAATTCCGACGACTCGGCACTTCTGGATCGTGTAATGCGTCGAAACATACACTTGAAGCACTACATAACAAAAAAACGAACACCAGGCGTAAGTGAGAAAAATAAATAATAAATAAAAAATTTTGAAATGATATTTAGAAAATAGATTTTTGATAATTTTTGATTTTTATGTTCACTTAAATCAATTATTAACACAATTTAAATCTTATCACTAAACGGTTTCCCCGGCAACGGCGCCAAAATTTGGCCTATGCTTGTCGTTGGTTGAAGTTTTATGCATCCCAAAATAATTACCCATTCTTAGAACAATAGTATAGAATAAGTTCGGGGTCGATCCACAGGGAACCGTGGCGTGCATGAATTTAATTGAATTAATACTAAATTTGGTGAAGTACGCAATGTTTAGAAATGATTTTCTGGATTCTTGGGTTTTTATTTAAACTAAACTGATTTGTTTTGAAAAATGCATACAGTTTGTAGGAAAACAATGGGTAAATTTAAAGAGTTCTTAGAAATGGAAAGAAAAGACGTGTCGGGGTTGTGGTGAATAAGAAGTTCTTATGAAGATTGTTTAAATGGTTATGCTGCTCATAGTAATTCAATCATTCAGAATTCCATTTTGTTACAAGATTTCCTTGGTCCGGTTCCTCTTGTTTAGAATTAGAGCGATTGACTCCTTGGTCCGGTAGTCAATGTCCTTAATTATTTATTACGTCCAGTCCATTACTTGAATCGGTGAAAACCTTCCAATGGTCATGGATGTTTGCACTGTTACTTTTCTTTTGTATCGCTGAGAATCCTTCCCTTGGTCCGGCTAAGAATTATCAGTTATATTAGACAGTGGCTTAAGAAAAGTAAGACGAATTACAACGATTCAAAAACAACTATATAAAACAATATACAAATTATAATCCCATCATCCACAACCCCAACACGAGGTATTTAGTTACACATAGAATTTAGGAGAGAAATAACACACGTGATACCTGACAGATTCATTGTGTAGGCGTTGAGGAAGAGTACCGGAGGGTGGAATGGTGGAATAGCGGAATGACGACACCTTGGTGGCTTTGGGAATGGTGGTAGCATAGATTCTCCCTTCTCTAATGGTTCTCCCCTCCATGCATCCATAGGCCATGGCCTCATTTTATAGAAAAATAAAGTACATGGCGTGCATAGAAAGTACAGGCCGTGCACTTCTCGTCAACGCGTTTTGGCTCCATTTTCTCCGCTGGCAGGTGGCCGAGCACGCCGTTCTTGACTTTTTCACATGGCGCCGCCTGCAAGTTGAGTGAACACTGCATGTAGCGCCGCCATACATGGCGTGTATCACCACCAGCCTCTTCTAGAATGGCATACACGGCGTGTAGAAGTTCAAACACAACGTGTCCTCATCAACGGCCACATGGGAAGGTGGACTTCTCGCTGCAACCACTGCTTCTAGAAGGTGGTACACGACAGGTAGTGCCGCCCCACACGGCGTTCATCTCTGCCTGGAGACATGGGCGTGTATTCCCTACTTTGGACTGTCTCCTTGTCTGGATGTACACGACTTGTATAGAAAGTACTTGTCGTGTAGTATCAAAAATATCACAAACTTCGCTTGATCCGTGTATTAAGCTAGAAAGCTCTTGCAAGTAAACAGATTCACCAAAATCAAAGAATATGTTAATGAAACCACATATATTTGTTGAAAACATAGTTTTATCTACAATTATATATGAGGAAATGTATACATAAATTGGGTGCATCAATAGAATAATCCATTTAAGATAAATAGGTTTCACAATCATATAACCCATGGAAGAGGAACTAGTTTCAAAAGAATATAACACATTAAAGAGAAATTTGTTTCTCATAAACACCAATCCATGAAAAAATAAACCAATCAAAGAAATAATATGAATGTATCATTTATATAACCTCCCATAAATGAGTGAGTAACATCAATATATATCTCCATAGATGAAAAATAATGATGAAATATATATTAATAATATTTTTCAAGTAAAACATCCAATCATCATAAAAATGACTTTTTAATACATACTATTATTTGAAAACGATTTTCATTAGAAATACTTTTAAAACATATAATTAATGATTGAAATCAGTTTAGAAAACATTTTACTTAAAAAATATTAATAAATCTAGAAAACACTTTGAAAACCATCATCTATGAAATATTATAAATTAATATATAAAAAATTATTAAATTTATTTTCATTGAAAATGATTTCCAAACATATACAATAATAATTGAGATTATTGGAAAGCCATTTTTTGATAGATTTTTTATGGGAAATATATCGAATAATCATTAAAAATCATGTCAAAAATTTGTTGAAATAATTTTTCATTGAAATATTTCTCTTTGAAAAAAATTTAAAAATCAATAAATTATCAAGATATTATGAAAAATATTTATTAGAAATATAATGTTGTCAAATTAAAAATAAATCATCAAGGAAATGACCTTTATGACAGCTAGTAGGTCCGTTCATACGTGATGTTTTATTGGCACCTTAAATGTTTTAAAATGAACCTTCATCTAAAAATGAAAATAATATTACTTCAAAGAAATTACAAAAATGATATACTTGGTTAAAAATTTCTTTTTAAAATAATATGATAATAAAATAATTGAATGAATTTTATTGAAAATTTTATTTAGAAAGAACACTGATTTCTGATAGAAATTATAATTAATATCATATTTTCATAAACATTTTCTTAATTATATTAAGTACCGAAGAGTGTAAAAACTTTAATATTAAATTATAATAACATAAATGTACTGAGGGTTGTAAAACACAAGATTATTCATGAGATATAGATAAAAATATTTCATCATTGAAAGAATATTTATAAACAATATCGATAAAAGATAAGATTGAAGCTATTAACATTGTCCAGTATTCTAACATTAAATGATAAATAATGGAAATAATGAAAGTATATGAATACAAATCTATCATTAAAATAATTATATTCAGGATATTACATGTCAAAAATTACTATAAAAACATTATAGAAAAATATAGGCACCCAATATGTCACATGTATCAATAAATGAAAATTGAGAAAAATAGAATCACTAATTTGGTAAATTTTGAAATTTAGTCCCCATGAAACAAATATCATAAAGTAGATATGTAAATACCCATTAATTAAATTATAATAATCATGTAATAATTTTATTGGATGTATTCACATCACATATAAAAAATATGAGTTGAACATGGACTGTGTCTCATAAAAAATTGAAGTGAGAGGATAAAACTCTTAATACATGAGTAACCAAAGAATCATCTTCCCCATTAAATAATAAAATCAATTTAAATATATATAAATATACATATCATTTAATATATTAAATCAATACTATATCATTTCATATTTATGTATATATACCAAAAAAATAAACATGTGGTGAATAAGACATGTATCTCATGGAAATAAAAATGGAGAGGAAGATCCATTACCATATGTCTTGAATCTCTTCATACTTGTAGAAACATGTTATTTAATAAATATATGTTTAGTGTACATTTTTAAAAAAAAATCATATATCTAATACCATATAAGGTTTTATTTTTATGTTATTTTACCCTCTTATTAACAATCCCATGTTAAGGTTTTACTTTACATAATATCCACTTTGTAATTCACATGTGTCTTAATTTTTTATATTTTTATTTATAATATTTATATCATGATTTCATGAATTTAAAACACGATATAAATATATTTTATATAACATATATATTTATTTAAAACAATTTATATAATATAGAAATATTAAATGGGATACAACATGCATTGAAACGGTATAATGTATGTACGCATGAACACTATTTCCTTATTATTATAATATTGAATGAAATATTGTAAATGGATTATATATATATATATAATCACTAAATTAGAATTCTTATCTCATATATATAATATAATTTTTCTAAAATCATTCTTAATACATGCCATGTAATCTGTGAATGAATCATATTGCTTGGAGGAGGCAATAATCCACACATCCACAAACTAAGATATCATAGTTACACTAAATAGAAACAATAATGGTATGTTCTATATAAAAATTAGTAAACAATGAATAAATAATATATATCAGATATATAATATATAAAAATTGTTTTCATTATATTGATCAAAAATGAAAGGTGGTAATGAAAAAACGA
The DNA here is from genome assembly GCA_963277665.1 of Viscum album. Taxonomy (NCBI): domain Eukaryota; kingdom Viridiplantae; phylum Streptophyta; class Magnoliopsida; order Santalales; family Viscaceae; genus Viscum; species Viscum album. Next base: position 1,275,436,319 of record OY728146.1, read on the forward strand.
GCATCAACATTTCCTAACATGGTAGTTCTCCATACACAAGAATGGTATGTTCATTACCCATTAGATATAAAAAAGTGTAATGAATGTCATTAACGTATAATAAAAATAAATTAAAATTTTTATGTTACTTTTGATATTATATAATCATTGATTAAGTATATTTTAGGTGGTGGATTATGAAAAAAAACAAAGGATCTTAAAGGATGTTGATACCTCTTATTTGGGTAACATCAATTTTTTTACCAATGAGATTCTATAGAAGGAATTATAACCAAATGAAGGATTAAAATACCTATTTTGGGATTTTTAGAGAAAATTTAAAAAAACTATTTCTTCCAATGTTCTTAATATGTTGGAATATTTTGAAAGGGTGAGTTACTTCTTATATTCAAGGAGTAAAATTATTTTAAATTTTTAATAGAGAATCCTTCCAAAGATTTCCAAGGTTAAATTTCCTTAACAATATATTAAATTTATTAAAATTTATTATAGGGTCTAAATATGGCCATACAATGTCTTTGGTACATGTTTCTTCATCTTTTTTGTTCATATTATTATGTTTTAGTCTTTTGTTATGCTATTTTTCTTATAATTGATGTAATTAATTTTAATGATTTTCACTAATATTTTTTTTCAAAAACTAATTTTAAAATATTATACATTATATATTATTTTTATTCTTAATAAAAAATCCATTTTACGAAATTTAAAAAATATATGTATAGAAAATAACAATATATAATTAATCTAATAGATGTGAGGGAATTTGGGGTGTTTAAAGTAAAAAATGAATAATTGGTTATGAATTTTTTATATACAATATCAATGTTAAATAGTTTAAATTCAAATAAATTAGATTAATTTTTATGAAATAATCTAATTAAACAACTAATTAATTTAATAATCTAGTTTATCCATCTAAAAAACTTATAAGAAATAGTAGTTTTAAACTAAAATTCATTACATTTTTCTCGTTATTAGAAAATGAAACACCATTTAAAAATACCAAAAAACCATTGAATCCTAATTTTTATGTTAATATATCAAAAATGATGTTTTTTTTACATTTAAAATTTAAAATAGTGCATAAATTGAGATTTCAAATAATTTCATCTTTAAAAGGTGGAAAAACTACTTTTAAAAAAATCTATGCTTTTTATATGCAATATTATGTTTGATCTTATCATATTTCTAAGAAATATATCCTATGAATGTAATTTTTTATTCTATACAAAACAATTCTATTAATATCATTCACTAATATTTGTTAATTTAAATATGTATGTTACAATTCCATTGTGAACAAAGGAGTAGTTTCCATAAAAATATTACATTTCTATTCAATTGCTTCTTATATTCATTTCTAATTAGTTTATAACCAATGAAATTTACAAATTATTTAAATAATTTAGTTAATTCTGTTCATGACCACTAAACAATCATATAGGTTATATCATATTATATTTGAAAATAATATTTTTAATAATATATTATTGTTTTGAAAAAATTGGGCATTCATGTTACGCAAGCCATCGTTGAATGTCTATCTTATATGTAACGTATGGTGACCTCAATGTTATTTGAATATAAATCTAATATTTATGTTTCATGTAGTGCATAGTTAACATAGTGTCTCATATAACTTAATCCAAACATAGTATTTTAATAAAAATGAAACTATTTTCAATGTTCTATTAATTGAAAAATATTAAAAATATTAAATTAATCAGAAAAACATTATTTACAAAATCATGGGGTGTTACAGGACATAGAGTGTTTTGGATCAAGGTAAATAATATTATCATGAAAAATGGGGGGTGACAATTGATACATAGTAAAAGAAAGTTCTATCATTGTGATTTGGTATTATTGGACAAGTCAAATTGTGGCCAACACATTCTTTGATAGGAGACAGCGTTAGAAAAAAAATAAAGTGGAGAACCAAAAACACCATTAATTGACATAATATATATAATTTCTGAATAATAAGATCGCATTTGGGGAAGTTGGTGCGCATCATTCTATAGATCTATTGGGTGATATGATTCAAATTTTTTGTGAAATCATATTTCAAATGGGTATTCACTAGTAATAAATATCTATTTTTTTAAATAATAATTTTTTTAATAAATATCAATAAATGGAGGAGTCCATATAATTATTTTCAAATAATATGTATTCATTAATGCATGTACCTATCACCACCCCCAAAATAATAATTCATTCTTATGTACCTTTATAAAACCAGAATTGTTTCAAGGGTGTTAAATAATAATAACCATAATAAGACATAATATTAAAAAGAAAAATAAAACCTAATTTGTAAACAATTATTATACCTTTATTTCATTATGTAATAAAATATATTTAACATATGAAACCTTTTATTTATCTTATAATAATTTTGGAACATCTTACTTGGATTTAGGTATTATCACATTATTACAAATTGCATATTCCCCAAAATTAACTAAACCATAATACGACTGTAATTGATATAAATTTACCACATATTTCATACATACTAAATCATTTTACATTACTATTTAGTAAGTCACACCATAATTATCACACATAGAAAATATAGGTTTTTAGTATTTTGATAATAGAATTATAAAAAACATATTTTAAAAAACATTTTTCAACATTTCAAAGAAATATTATTTACACATGATCCCTTTAAATAAATATCATACATAATTTTCATTATCATTAATTGGGGAGTTGAAATATAATAATTTTTGTCCGTTTAAAAACAATTATAATAATACAATGTGATATTAATTGATAAAAATATGGGATACTATCACTAGTGGAAATAGTATATTTCACAAGGGTTTGGAACCATTGGGATATGCTTATCAACCATTGGTATATCTTACACCAACGGTTCTGCCAACTATAAAGAAGTAAGGCATTGGGGAAAAGTTTTCCCAACAGTTTATGTAGAACCATTGGGATAGGTTAGTTACATTAAACTATAGCAATGGTTTGGTTGAACAGTTGGTATAAGATTTGCAAATGGTTCAACCAAAATGTTGGTAAAACCTCTTCTAGAAACCTTTACCTATAGTTTTGTAAACCGTTGGAAATGGTTTTTTTACCAATGGTTCTCATAGAACCGTTGGTAAACACATCCTACAAAATTTATGCCAATGGTTTGAAACTATTGGCATAGACTATGGTGTGCAAATTGCACAACAGCCTGCAATTTGCACAGTAGGGTATACTATCTCATTCCTGCATGCTGTAATTCTATCCATTGTGTTGTAATTCTCCATTCCCTCCCATTTCCAATTATTTAACATTTAATGTATACACATTTTACATTGCACCCTCGAACTATACACATCTAGAATTAAATCATAATTCATACCTTAAATATAAACATACACAATTGATTTAGAATTCAATTTAAATCATAGATGACAATTATATGTCGAATCCGGAATTCAATTCATAATTGAATACATACATATTTTAATTATCAATTATCAATAAAATACATAAAAAACTAAATAAGTAATTATATGTGTTATAAATAATTAAGAATAAATACAAGTGGTTTTTTCTAAAATTGATGTCCATTTTAAACATTATACATACACTTGGAGTGATACCGGCCACAAAGTGTCTCGGATTGAGGTGGGGTTGACTCGTACACGTCACATATGACCCATGGATCATTGTCCTAAAGTATCTAACATATTCTGAAAGCATTAGCTCGGTCACAAAAGAGAGAAACATTGAGTGGTGCTGGCCACACCCCTCCACAGATTGAGGCGGGTTTGACTCGTACATGTCACACATGACCCATTGATCGTTGTCCTAATGTTTCAATAGAATCTAAAAGAGTTTGGTCAGTTTTCCGTATGCCAGCTGTAATTTACACTTAAAATGTTATCCATTTAAAATAAAACTGAGACACATTGAGTTTTTTCAGCCACAATGCACCTCGGATGTAGTTGGGGTTTACTCGTACACATCGCATATGACATGTGGATCATTGTACTAAATATTAAATGGAATCTGAATGTGGTTGGTCGGTTTTCCGTATGTCAGTTGTTGGTTTCACCTAATATGATGTCCATTTTAAACAAAAGAGAGACACTTTGAGCGGTGCTGGAAACACCACCACTCAGATTGAGGAAGGGTTAACTCGGACACATCATAAATGAGTCTTGGATCGTTTTCCTAAATTTTCAACATTATCTGAATGTGTTTGGTCGGTTTTTCGTATGTTAGTTGTTGTTTTCACTTAAATTGATGTCCATTTTATACAAAAGAGATACACTTTGAGTGGTTTCGGCCACACTGTGACTCATATTGAGAAAGGGTTGACTCATACACGTCACATATTACCCATGGATCATTTTTCTAAAGTTTCAATGGAATCCAAATGCGTTTGGTCAGTTTTCCGTATTTCAGTTGTTGTTTTCACTTAAAATGAAATCCTTCTGAAACAAAAGAGAGACACATTGAGTGGTGACGACCACACTGTGCCTTGTATTGAGGCAGGGTTGACTAGTAAACATTAAATATTACACATGTATCATTTTTCTAGAGAATCAACTCATTCTGAATGCGTTTGGTCAGTTTTCCTTTTGTCAGTTGTTCTTTTCGCTTAAAATCTCATCAATTTTAAACAAAATAGACATAGTTATGATGATACCGGCCACACCATGCCTCATATTGATCCAAGGTGTACTTTTACATATCACATATTAACCATAGATCATTTTACTAAAGTTCCAATAAAATCTGAATGCGTTTGGTCAGTTTTCTGTATGTCAGCTGTTGTTTTCACTTAAAATGGTGTCCTTTTGAAACAAAAGAGAGACACTTTGAGTGGTGTCGGCCACACCGGGACTCGGATTGATGCACGGTTAACTCATACACATCAAATATGACTCATGATTCATTTTACTAGAGCATCAACACATTCCAAATGTGTTTGGTCAGTTTTCCGTATGTCAGTTGTTCTTTTCACTTATAATCTCGTCCATTTTAAACAAAAGAGACACAGTTAGGGTGGTGTCGGCCACACCGTGCCCCGAATTGATGCAGGTTTGACTTGTACACATCAAAAATTTCCCATGGATCATTGTGATAATATTTCAATGGAATCCGAATGTATTTTGTAAGTTTTCTCTATGTCAGTTGTTGTTTTCACTTAAAATGGTCTCCTTTTGAAACAAAAGAGAGACACTTTGAGTGGTTCCGGCCACACTGAGCCTCGTATTGAGGTGGTGTAGTCTCTTACACATCATATATGACCCATGGATCATTTTTCTACAGCATCATCACATTCCAAATTTGTTTGGTCAGTTTTCCGTATGTCGGTTGTCGTTTTCACTTAAAATCTTGTCCATTTTAAACAAAAGAGACACAGTTAGGGATCTACCGGCCACACGGTGCCTCGAATTGATGCGAGGTTCACTCTTAAAAATCACATAAGACCCATGTATTATTTCACTAACTTTTTAATGGAATCTGAATGCATTTGGTCAATTATATGAATGTCAATTGATGTTTTCACTTAAAATGAAGTCCATTTGAAACAAAAGAGAGACATTTTGAGTGGTGTCGGACACACCATGACTCATATTGAGGTGGTGTTGACTCTTAAACATAACATATGCCCCATGGATCATTTTACTAAAGTGTCAACACATTCCGAATGCGTTTGGTTAGTTTTCTGTATGTAAATTGTACTTTTCACTTAAAATCTCGTCCATTTTAAACAAAAGAGAAACAGTTAGGGTGCTACCGGAAACACCGTGCCTCAGATTGAGACAGGGTTGACTCATAAACGTCACATACGACCCATGGATCATTTTCCAAAAGTTTCAATGGAATCCGAATGTGTTTGGTCAGTTTTTCGTATGTCAGCTATTGTTTTCACTTAAGATGATGTTCTTTTGAAAAAAAAAAGAGACACTTTGAGTGGTGTCGGCCACACCAGACCTTAGATTGATGTGGGGTTGACTCGTACAAATCAAATAAGACCCATGGATATTTTTCCTAGATCATCAACACATTCAAGAAGATTTTGGTCAGTTTTCCGTATGCCAATAGTTCTTTTCACTTAAAATCCCGTCCATTTTAAACAAAAGAGACACAATTAGGGTTCTACCGGCCACACCATGCCTCAGATTGAGATGGGGTTGTCTTGTACACATCTCATATAACCCATGTATCATTTTACTAAAGTTTCAATGGAATTCAAATGAATTTGGTCTGTTTTCCATATGTCAGATGTTGTTTTCACATAAAATTATGTCCTTTTGAAACAAAAGAGAGACTCTTTGAGTGGTGTCGGCAACACCAGGCCCTAGATTCAGGCAGGGATTACTCGTACACGTCAAATATGACCCATGGATCGTTTTCCTAGAGAATCAACACATTAATAATGCATTTGGTGGGTTTTTCGTATGTCAGTTGTTCTTTTCACTTGAAATCTCGTCCATTTTAAACAAAAGAGACACAGTTTGGGTGCTACCTGCCACATCGTGCCTCGGATTTATATGGGGTTGACTCGTACACGTCAAAAATGTCTCATGGATCATTGTACTAAATTTTAAAAAAAATACTAATGCGTTTGGTCTGTTTTCCGTCTGTCAGTTCTTGTCTTCACTTGAAATGATGTTATTTTCAAAAAATGAGATACACTTTGAGTGGTGCCGGCCACACCAGGGCCTTATATTGAGGTGCGGATAACTCGTACACGTCACATATGAACCATGGATCGTTTTCCTATAGAATCATCAAATTCCGAATGTGTTTGGTCAGTTTTCTGTATGACAGTTGTTCTTTTCACTCAAAATCCTGTCAATTTTAAACAAAAGAGACAAAGTTAGGGTGCTACCGGCCACACCGTGCCTCAGATTGATGCGGGGTTGACTTGTACACATCAAAAATGTCCCCGGGATCAATGGAAAGCCCTAACCCACTCCACTTGGAAAACCCATCCCACCCACCCCACTTAGACAACCCTACCCCCACCCGACGTGGACAACCCACCACCCCCACCCCTCTTGGAAATCCCTACCCCCATCCCACTTGGACAACCCAGCCCCCTGGACATCCCAACACCCACCCAACCCAACCCCAATTGGACATCCCTACCCCCACCCCACTTGGACATCCCCCCCCCACCCAACAAGGACATCCCTACCACAACCCCACTTGGACAACCCATCCCCCCCCCCCCACGTGGACATCCCTACCCCCACCCCACTTGGATAGCCTTACCCCCACCCCACCCACCCCACCCACCCCACTTGTGCAGCCCTACGCCCACCCCACTTGGAAAACCCAGCCCCCCCACCCCACTTGGACAATCATTCCCACACCCCACATGGAAAACCCAACAACCCCCCCCCCCCCCACCTGGACACCCCTACCCCCCAAACCCCACATGGAAAACGAAGCCCCCCCACGCCCCCACCTGGACACCCCTACCGACACCCCACTTGAACAACCCCCCCCCCCCACCCTACCTAGACATCCCCTCCCCCACCCCACCTGCACACCCTCCCAACCCACATGGACAACCCTACTTGGACACCCTCCCCCACCCCACCTGCACACCCTCCCCGCCCCAAATAGTCCTTACCCCCACCCCATTTGGACAACCTAACCCCCTACCTCACCCTACCTAGATAGCCCCCCCCCACCCCACTTGGATATCCTTCGACATCCTCCCCCACCCCATCTTCAGAACCTCCCCCACCCCAAATTAAAATATAAATTCATTCAAATAAAAATACAATTTTCGACTAAAATAAATATCACCAAAAGTACCATATCACCCCACTAGAAAACCCCTTTACCATGTTTCAATTGTAGAACAAAGAAAAGAAAACAACTCCAAGGGTTCGGTAGACAACAGCCCTGATTTACCCTAATTCAAAACATCAAACAACAAAAATAAAGATGAATGACACTAAAAGTAAGGAAACACTTACTACTTTGAAGTGTGAAATAAAATTTTGATTGATTGAAGATGGATCTTGGCTGGAAGGATTATCACAGACGAGAAGAATTCAGGAGGATCAATATTAGGGTCTGTCTGCAATCAGGTGGAGTGTGGGCTCAGGTGTTCTGTATTTGGGGGAAATATTTCCCAATGGTTATTAAAAACCATTGGGAAAGAGTATCTTTACAAATGGTTTTGTTAAAATTTTTGTATATGTTAAATAAAATCCTAATTTCCCAACAATTTTCCAAAACCGTTTGGGAAACTGAAATTAGATTACACATTTGCAACGGTTTGAACAAACTGTTGGCAAAGTTTACCTTCTATACACTATACCATCGGTTTCTTTAAAATATTGGGGAAACTCAAAATTCCATTAGTGTATTATAAACATTTTTATAGGATACTATAATCAAGGTATACAGAAATATCATAAAGAAAAAGTACCCAAAAATGAATTAATCATAAATGTCAAATCATAGCATTTCAATTACGGTAAGATAGAAAAGATGAATAAAATATGTCTGTGATCTTGAGTTAATATTATAGTTCTACTATCGAATATCATAAAAAATTTGTATAAAACTGAAATATATCAAAAAACGCGTAACATATAAAATCAAAATAAAAATCAATAATATTAATGTTCAATTCCAGGACCATCATTACATCAAGGATAAATGTTCATATCAATGTTGATTCTTTTCATGATATATTCCCCCAAACCTAGTGAATAGAGTTAAATAGAATAATTTTATCACACTTTATTACCATGAATATTGGGTAAAAATATTTGTAATAGTTTATGTTCACCGTATAATCCATTAAATTTTTATATCATGAGACATAAATCATTACCGAATTTATTAGTGGGAAATAAATTCCAATCCCAATCATCAGAAAATGAAATATCTATATCAAGAGAAATATATGTGATAAATGAGAACATTCACGAGATATTATAACATGACATATATAAAAATTATTTGGATTGTATCATTCATTCAAATCCCTTGTGATTTATGCAATATATTAATTCATTTGGATGTATATTATAATGTGTTTGGAAATACTAAAGAAATAATTTAACAGTAAGAATAAATATCTAATTCATTTTAAATAAAATTAATATTAAAAGGAAATATCTTATAAATAGGTGGTTTATTGTATACAATGATAATTTAATTAAAAATTACAATAAATATCCAATGATACTTGAACAGGAACCTTTTCCAATGAATACAATGAAAACAGAGGAAGAAAGATATTGATGGAAAAATGGTACACAATTACTCATTTTATACATTTATAAAAAGTAATAAAGGTAATTATAAAATTATATTATGAAATAATATATTTTACATAACATCAATAAATGCATATAAAAAATGGTCATTAAGGAGAATTATTCCTAACTGAAAACAGGTGATAAGTTACCCACACCTTACATGAATCCTTTTAATTGAATAATTAACTAAGGGGATATGAAATGATAAAGATACGTGTAAACCCTATGAAAAAATATAGGATAATAAATTTATTGGGATTACAGGGAATGAATTTTATATTTCTTTTGAAGAATATTTTTTAATAAATTTCATGATTTCCTTGTCAAATGGGAAATGAGACATTTTCCTTTAATCCAATTAGAACTAAGGTTATTTTACCTGGTATATAAAAAATTTATTTAAATTAATATCTAAATCTAAAAAATTATTAATATATATTATCATTTATAATCATAAAATATAACCATTTATTAAACAAATTGCAGTTTTTTTCATTTTATTACATCATCTTATGCCTGTAATTTTTATTTTTTCATAATATTTAATAATGGATATGTAAATATGGGTACATTGATAACATGATAATGAAAAAGATATTACAAATGGTAGTGTAGTCAATAATTTGAAATTATTAATACATCCATGAGTTTATTTTCTTGATTTTATGGGTATTGTTAGGTATAATATAATTGATGAAAGATGGGTTTTGGGTATGTTACCCACAAACATTTACATTATAATGACAAATTAAATTTTTTAGCCTCCATTAAAAAAATATTTATAGAATAAATCATATATTAAAATTATTAATGTCATTATACATAAAATTAATAATATTTTTATTCTGGTAAGGTTTTATTCATGTGGGTGGTTGAAAAAATACAAGCAACAAAATATTTTACTAATGAATGAGTAAGAATATATAGTTATATAAATATGTTATAATTTTATAGAATATTAATGATGAAAATATAAATTCATTAGTGCATATAATTCGATTTAGAAAGAGTTTCTATAGTATTATAATTTAATATTTTGTAATGAACGACGTACTTACCTTGTTGAATTCACTCCTTCTCTAATTTTGTGTTACTGTAATAAAAGATTTATGTTCCCTTATTTATGTAGTAAGCTATAATTTTTTATAGAATTTGGAGACATAATTTATTCTCATATTTAAGAGAATAAAAATAGATTTTATTGATTTATATTAGAATGAAATTTTCACCTATAGAACTCCAGAATTATAAAATAATAAAATAGTTATCGATAATGTATATGACATGAAATATCAATCCTAAATGAACTGTGAAATACAATTTAAACATGATTATTATATCCCATCTGTTAAAATTAGTCATAACAATCAAAAAATTCAATTTTTTAAAAATTTGAATAAATATTATCTATAAATATTTATAAATTTGGAAAAAGGACTAACATTTTCAAAAAAATTATATGGTTTAAAAATGTAATTTCAATAAATATTGTATTCTTTATTTTGGGAAATAACAAAATCAATTACATCCAAATTTAAAAAAATTATTTTACAAAATAAAATTAATATCATAAATTAGCATGTAAAAAAATTAAATTAGGGACAATTTTTTTAATTTTTAAAAAATAGCGATCGTATACTGAATAGTGAAAAAATTGATATTTGTAGAACTGTCCATAATTTTCATTAAATTAGGTAATTTATAAGTTCCTTTAGGAATTGAATTTGATTAAAATGTAACATAAATATTATTTATCTGTACTTTAAATAATTAATTGATATTTAATCTAATTGATAGAATATTCTTTTTTATGGTTACTTTCAGGCTTAAAAACATAATTTTCTAAAAAAATATTATATGTGTATAATTATCCTCCATTTTATATTAATAAAACATAAAATATTGAGATATTAAAGACATGTAATTTAAATGTTATTTATCATTCTATATAAATTTGAATTTATATAATAAATATTAATAGTCATATATATATTGAAAATTATTATTTTTTATGAATAAAATGATTTTTTTTTGAAAACCATCTTTTTATATCACATCGATGAATAAATATAAATTGAATCTATTGAATACACACACACAGAGAGATATATATATATATGTATATATATATATATAATTCATTTTTGAAAATGGATTAAATATTTGGAATAATCAAAGTTATTATTATTTAATATTCTCAATTTTCAATTTTTCAAATAATGAATAAAAAATATTTAAAACACATCACTATGGAAGAATGATAATCAAGTAAACGTATGTCAAAACTATTTCATTAGGCTGCCATTTTTCATGTAATTATCATTTCATTAATTTACCTTAAACCATATCAAAATAGTCTTAATATTCAATTATATATGGGATCCTTATCCTTGAAAGTGACCTATATATTAATTTACAAAACAAGAAAGAAAAAATTTCACACTATTTCATTTAGATATACATTTTAAGAACTTATTTAAAAAAAATGGGGTTTTAGTCACATCATCAATGATAACATGTCATGTATAATTATTTTTAAAACATAAGAACTAATATTATTGTGGTGAGTTATATTATTGAATAATAAGGATGGATAAATGTTTGAATGACTGAAATAAACAAAAAAACAAAAAATTAGCCGAGGATGAGTTGAGATGGAGATTTTAGTCAATGATAGTTAGTGAGGAAATAAATAGATATAATAAAGTAATTTTTCAACAATACACTGATTTTAGAGATTTTTTACTCTAAATATCTGCTAATAAATCTATTATAGTACTATGTAGAAGGTGTGTTGATAACCTAATAATTAGTAAGTGTTATGTAGTACTCATTTACCTCTCATTTTAAGGAGATGTTAGTAAATAAAACTACATATGTCTCTAGTTAATTAATAGTGATTAGTTTTACCAATAATTTCAAATTTTTTAATTGTTTATTGAAAAATATAGTTTAATTATCCACTAACATTTTTCATTCAATCATAATTTAGTTTAAAAATGATACATATTCAAAAAATATGAGATCAATGAATAGTAATTTCATATACCTAAATATGACAAAAATATAATAAAACATTAAAAATTCAATGTAAAACAATCTAAGAGCCACAATAAAATTTAGATACTCATGGTCATGGGAAAAATACAATTATTTTTTATAAATACATCATAATGGTTACTGAATAGAAAAAGAAAGACATTTGTTTGAAAAATATCATATATATTAGTTTATTTCATCTTTATTCTTGGTTTCTTTGGTTCATCATAAAATTATTTTTTTCTATTATTAGAAATATCTCTCCAAAAATCTCATATTCATTATATCCCATACGTAACCCTAAAATATTTTTTATTCTCATAAATAGCACAAAATGTTAATTAAGGATTCATTTAGTGACTATTAAATGGAATAAATCATATTCTACCATCTATAAAATCTCACGTGACTGTAATAAAAATCAAAAAATACCTAACTATCTCTATTGATAAGGTTATCATGGCATTTTTTTTTCTCGTGAAGTAACCCTTATATCTAGATCGTCTTGAAAAAAAAAAACGGCATAAACACCCATAGTAAAACTAGGAAAGACCAAATTTTTCCACAATAAACACCTTAATGTTGATTCTAATGAGTTCACTGATGGAAAATATTGTACACCTATAATTCATTATATCATCCCAATCTTCAACCATTCTATTAGGTAGAGGTTTTGGATGTTATAGAACTTTGGTGAAATCTCCATGACACTAAAGGATATAAATAAATGCAGAGGTCCCTCTGACTAATTATGTTATGATTTTACAATTGAATGATAAAAATCCAAAACACATTTATAAATCTATTTAACCAAAATATTATGAATGAGAATGGAAAAAAATAGAAAATAATCAAGGGAAAACCAATATTATAGTATAAGAGGAACATAACTACCATAACCAAAGGAATCAATAGAAAAAAAATTCAGAAAAACACCAAATACATCCCACATGAACTCCCATCATTCTCCATGCTCAAACTCAATATACCATAATAACAGTATAAAATAATCAATAATGAATAGGCATACCATTCATTTATATGTGTCTCAATAGATGACTTCTGAAAAAGAACAATACTTCTCAAGAAAGGGGTGAATATAAACCTCGTATGATTTCTCATATGACTTACCAACTGACTTCAGGAGAACCTAATATGTTAGAACATTTATATAACAGAGTTTTAAAAATTTATATGATTTAAGATCAAATACAAAATAATTTCACAAGGAATAAAATTAATAAATATTTTAAAAAATTTCTCATATCATTTGGAAAACCCATACCATGAACAATCATATCCACACATCCACAAAATCATTCCCAAGTGGGAGTTTCATACTCATTAGAGTTATCTCGATGATATATTTTGTCTTAATATGATAATAAATACTAGGTTCTCCCATAAAATACAACACTTCAACATGATCACATGTAATAAAAATTGAATCATGATATCTTTGTATGAAAAATACTAATCTAATCCATTTCACATTAAATATTTCATTCTTTAAAAACATTCAATGACCATATTACATTAATCAAAACAATACTATAATTTTTAAAAAAAGAATTTTAAAATTATCCACATTTTTTTATAAAAAACAACCATTTCAACCAAGATATCAAAACCATCACTGAATAGGTTTTCATCAAGAATAAAAAGATCAATTCATATATATTTCAACCAAATCATTCATTTTATGTTAGTATATGTTGATTTAAAAAAGTTGAGTCGATAGAGAATCCACATAAGATTCAATGGATGAAAAAATAAAGAATTTGATAATCATCCTCTAAAACTGATCATGAACCACATTTATGTCCTATGATCAAAAAATAACACATGAAAATTCCTATAATGGAGCATGGAACTATTTACAATGAAACATATCAAAGAAACATAGAATGTGGATTATAAGTGATCTATGAAGGAAAGACTAGAATGGAGACTTACTAGCTAATGAGGATCACCCATAGCCTTTTAATTTATAACAAAAATCAACCAAATATAATAGAATTTTCTTACAAGACATAGGAAGAAAATTAATTAAATATTTAGGAAGGTTAGGTAATAAATAGGGGTGTTGAGAAAAAATTAATATTAGATACCAAATTTTTATATATGAAACATCATAGTTGATGTCTAGGGAACATAGTTATTCAAAAATGTTATAACAATGAAAGAGATACTATATCATTCTGACCCCAACCATGGTGGTAATGAATGATTCAGGAAATAGTGTGTTATCTATGGCCTTCCCCACAATCTGGAATTTCACAATTTCCCTTTGTCATCCACATGATATGGCCAAATTGTGTCCCAACTATGCAGAAATATTCTCCCTCAACCCAAAAAATAAATCATTTCTTGGATATGTTTCATTCTTTTAACTGAGAATAGTGAATCCAAGAACCTCTATAAATGTCTCCTTATCATTTGAAAACTCATATAAAATTCATGAAACATAAACAGATCAATATATATATATAATATTAAAAAATAAAGGGTCATATTCATGATATCGTGGATTCTACAATGTCACCAATATTACACTTTACACCCCTAAAAATTAGAAATTCATTGTTTTCCTAGAAGAGTTCATGTCATTACAAGAATTTTTCATTTTCATGCTCCCATGATTCCTCCTTAATCTAGGGATATTTATATAATACCCACACTATTACGATTCAAATACAGAATAAGAAATTCGCTTTAATATCCACAATTAATACTACAAAATGAATCCATGTTGGATCTCAAACAACACAAACTAACCAAATTACATGGTTAGGATTAGGTTGATATATCATTAGCTAGGACTCGTTAAACACATTCTACACTAAACTAGACCTTAGAAACAACGTGAAAAAGTATACCACCCCACAAACTCGATCAAGTATCTCAATAGGTATTGTGTACAATGGATAAAACCATTCCCACCTAAAAAAATTATGACTCCCATGCAATGGAATTATTATTATGAACACATGATGAGAAACCTAAAATGATAATGGTCCCTGACACGGATAATAATATGATTTATAATGATTTAGGACCATATTTATCTTCTTTCTGATAAACTAAATCATTTATATTGAATCTTTTTCAAGGATGGGTCCGACTAATTAAGCCTCACTAATTTCCCCCCAACAATGTGGGTAACAACAAGATCACTCGCACAATGCTTCGAAAGTACCCATATGTATCTTGTCTTGATGACTGTTGTAGTATGAGAAATCCAATGAAAGTATGTTATCCAACGTTGAACAACCAAAATCCATTACAAAATCCCAAATAGTATCCTCTATAATTTGGATAATCCAGTTTGTGGTCAAACCATTTGAGGATTAAATACCATGTTAATAGCTAGCCTAGATCAAAGGGCTCTCTGTAGGGATTTTCCAAAATCTAATGTAACACTAGAGTCTCATTCTGATACAATCGATAATAGAATTTTATGAATCTTTATCACTTATTATAGAATGAATTTGGATTAGTCCTGCACTATATGTTATTCATGAATATGGATACCATGGGTAAAAATTATGAGATAATTTAGAATTACTGCAATGGAATATTGTTTCTATATAAATCATGGTAAACCCATCACAAAATCTTCTCCAACATTCACAAGGAAATTTTTGAACACTAAAACATACATTATGGTAATTTTTTTCATCCTCAAACAACAAAAATATGATACATCTTAAAACATACTATAAACCTACCCTTCTAATGCCAACCCACCAAAAAATTACATTCATTGATATATGCATATTTTGAATTCCTAGATTAAAGGACAATTTTCATTTGTTGTAAGAATTAGTAATTTGTTCATGAAAAATCAATCGTACCATGATCGGATACCTAAATCACAATAACGAAGTCCGATTAATATTCCATTCCAAAAACATCTCATTAATACTGAGTTTTTACCTCATAATATAACATTCAAAACCATATATCTGGTCCATAATAACATGATGAATCAAATAATGAAAAACAATACTGATATAAAGACTGTAAAATCTACCAGTTGGACATACTGAAGTGTCATATCTGTTATGAACTAAATAGATTCCATTAAACTAAATCTACTTTATATAACTATGTATACAACTATCTTCTTAATGTATCCTCCACTAAATTCTATTTACCTAGAGTATAAATCAAGTTAAAATTGATCATTTTAAAGTAATTCATCTATTTTATATTCAATAAATCCAAATTTCATTTTATGAAAAATTGTATCACACTTTTATGATCTAAAAAACAATATATTTCTAAAAAAATTACAATTCCCCCATGTCTTCATTGAATTTATTATAATTTTTTATTCGTAATCATCAAATTTGTAGTCATTATCAATCTATCATAACTATTATGGTCTTTAAAGAATAACATGATCTTCCTATATGAGGACACATCCAAAAATACATCATAATGCATAAAAATTGACTACAAATCCCTATCCATAATATGGAAATGCGATAATGGTTTATTATTTAAGCGTAAACATTATTTGTTGAATGAAATTTGTATATTCCTCATTCCATTGAAAATGAACTCATTTCTATATAAAATATGTAGTTAGTGATACCTTAGGTTTAATGTAATGTAAAAAACTCATATAGTATCCCACTTAGTCGAGGATACTATGCTTCTAAAATATATTCTTTATATTTTTCAAAAGATAAAATATGATATATTTTTTGAATCAATAGAAACTCCTCTTTTATAAGTTACATGTCCAAAAAAATCTAATTTTTGTTCCAATAAATAAATCTTTGATAACTTGGAATACATAATTTGTACCCTAAAAATACCCAAAACACTATTCATGTGTTTCTCATGATCCATTATTTACTATAATAAACTACTATATCATCTAAAAAATAGAACACAATTTAATATAGTTTCTTTTGGAAAATCAGATCAATCAATATAATAACGATTGATAGTGATTTCATAAGTTCAAGAGGCATGACAAAAAACTCATAGTGGCCATATAAAAATTAGAATATAATTTTAGAAATATAATTATCCTCAACCCATGATTTTTGATATCCAAAATGTATATATAATATTGAAAAACACAAGGATTCCAAAAATTTATTGAATGGAAAAATCAATGAGTGGAAGAGGATACAAATTATGGATTGTAAATTTGAAAATCGTACGATAATCCACACAAACCCTATTCTTTCAATCAATTCTAATCGTTATAATATTTTTTCTATCCATGGAAATTTTCTATATTTTATGAACTATTTTATTTCCAACCCTTATAAAATATCCTTTAGTTCTCCAAATTATGATGTTTCTATTTGATATTATGGAAGTGTAATGGGATTGGTTCTTGATTAGAGATATATCATAAATTCTTGTTCTCTTCTTCATGGAAACTGTGTGGAATTTTTAGGAGATAAATCCTGAAACTATTATAAAATGGGTGGGAAATATATACCCACAACCTCATCAACCAATGAAAAAATAAATAATTTTAAATAAAAATTGGTAGTTTCAACAGCCTGTACTCAGTTGTAGCTACACTTCTATCCATTTCCCAATCGTCATTAAATACAAGTCTCATATTATCATAAGTGTTGAAACTCACTTATCATGTATGAAAATCAAAATGGATATCAATTTTTTTTCAACCAGTCCATCATCATAATCAAGATATATAAATCAATCTTCACCATAGTGAAATCCCATGCCTATTTAGTGTCATTGACATTTATCGAACACACAGTACATTTCATGGCTTTTCACTCTTCTTTAAAAAAGAGTTTATATTGATTCAAAACATAGGGAACTATAATAACATATATACCCATAATATAACAAAAAATTACGACATTATTGAATGGAATGAACCCCTATCCAAATATCATGAAAAAATATAATTTCGAATAATTGTACTTCTCACCGTCAATGTTATATATATATAAAAACAATAATTTTTTCAACACTATAAAATTTCATACCCATTAATCTTTAAAAATTGTATAATGGTTTATATTTCACTAGTATAAGAGACATGGTGTTCCTAGAATAATCATGGATTTATTGATTCTTATAATGAGAGTTTATCTCTTGCACACATATCGTCGAATCATATGATTCATGAGAAGCATGATATTTATTCATAGAAACTTTCCTTTTAGCATTGTGACAATAATGATGAATATATACCATCTTAGAAAAATTTTCACATTCCATAGACAGTTCTATACAATTTGGCTTCATATAATCAAAATAGCCATTGTGAATACATCTAATCTTGCCCTTAGTTTGAGGTAGAATCATTATTGATCCCATTGTCTAATTTTGAGATATAAATACTCCTTGAGTTTATGTGTCCCACCTCATCTTATTTCCATAATTATAGTTTCCACATATTCTTATTGGAAAAAATAATCTTCCTCTGACCATATTCACCAAGATGTATCTTTTTAACACTATCGATCTATAGACCACCTCTGTATAATTTTTAATTTATGTGTTGATTATCTTTTAATTAATTGATAGTTTGAACAATGACTATAAAATGTGTTCCTCTGAGGATTCACATATATAATATTCTAGTGTAATGTTCCTAAATTCATAAATGTGTCAACATTCACTATTATTCCTAGAATATATATTTTCAAATAGAAGTTGTATGAGGTTTAAAGAATTCAAAACATGAGAGGATTGAATGATTTTCTGAAATTTTATTAAAATCCTCCCATGAAATTACTTTTTCCATGTAATATTATGTTGCTAAATTAGGTCATTAGAAAGTTGGATCCTCTATCATGGGCATCACCATATTTTCATTAATCTCTACTGGTTTCCCAGGCAAATATAAATTTTTTTACTCTATTCTCCAAAACCTATTATTTTTTTGGAACTGAATCACCTTTAATGATATGTGTATTATTATTTTTTAGGTGATTTTTTTCACTCTTATTGGTTCATCATATTTTTTCAATCTATACATGGGATAAAAACCTAGAAATTACTATTTACCAACTTTTGTGTCACTTGTGGCTCATTTGCAACCACATTTTCAATAGCCTAATCTAGTTGGTTCCTACAACTGGCTAACTGGTTCCCTTTTCTATTAATAACACCATTTAGACTCACACTCTGAATAATAATGGTTTAGATATTCCAATTTACCATTTCAATATGATCTTCAATAACTTGCTGAAAAATAAAAAATTATAATCATTTTCAAAAAATAACCATTAATTCAATTCAAAATTATACAATTTGAAAACATTTCCAATGTTTTTGATATATCATTTGGTTTCAAAATTTCCATATATATTTTATAAAAAAATGAACAATGTATCCCTAATTATGAGTCATAATATAATTTCTTGTCATGAAGCTCTCATCATCTAAACCATTGATGATGAGGTTATAACTCACCTATAACTGTACTGAAACACACATGTTCCCGCACACTATGGTTACAAAAGGTCTTGGAATAAAATGGTTAGATACATCTTTTTATAATTTATATGTCATATTTGGGGAATCATGATCATTGTTAACATCCTATGAAATAGAAGCACATAACAACAGTGATCTCATTTCCTTATTAGGTAAATAAAATTACATAAAATTAAGGCTTGAATAAACTGAAACCATTTTTTATATCTAGACACACTCACATTGTCTTGGGAAGAGGCAATGGGTTATACTAGACTTAGCTTACACCGCCGAGACTCTAAAAGATAGAATAAAATTACATGGGCATCAATAATAATTGTTTCACGTTTTCCCCTTTAATAGATATAAATCAAAACGCCCCAAAAAATCAATAAACAACTATATAATTAATGATTCAAACATGGAAACTAAATAAACCATTCCAAAAACCATACTAGAATACAAGAGGAATTTATGTGACATAGCAAATGGAATCAAAATAGAACAAAACCAAATGAAACCAAATACAACCCTTAGAAACTAAAAAACATTATAATATCTAACTTGACAAGAAATTCATATTATATCATGAAGCATCAATAAAGAACTAAGATACCTGACCACTACCTTTGCCTCGAACGATTTCATCTCAATATTTAAAATAGATCCCAAGTAGGGGTTCAGTTTAAAGTCAGTTTGATTTCGCCCAATAAATTCAAAAATCAAAACACTAAGGAAAAAATGTTTGAAAATTTGTATAAAATAATTTAAATTAGTGATTTTTTTATTTCAATTGCAAAAACATATCCATTGAATGTAATTAATATACACATTAAAAACTTCATCGTCTAATTTATCATCCCATTAAATGATTCCACACACCCACAGATCCACACATACAAACATGAATTCACATGTGATTTTCCAAAATCATGAGTGGTCTCTCATTAATATTAATTTTCATCACCAGGTAACCAAAACTAGGTTCCCTAATAGTGCACACCCCTTCCATGGGATCTTATTTAATGAAAATGAGATAATTAAAACCAAGGATTAAAAATAAAATTCCAATAAATTTAAAATAAAACCATTATTTCATTAAAAAAATATCTAAAAAATGTTTTCATATATTAAAATAAAAATATAATTATGATTTAATAAATTTAAATTTATAATCAAAATATATTTTTCACAACAAAATCAAATATTCACAATTTATAAAAAGAATGACAAAATATTCTCCCATAATGAATCACATGATGTTGTCACCATAATTTCATGAAAAAAAATTCATTTGAAGATAGTTCTTACTGTTCTAATCAAGTGATGTCAAGAGAGAATCCCCCAGCATCACAATATATTTGAGAAAATGAAGAAAAATTATAAATATGCTATGCCTGACCATAAAACACCATTATATATCTCTATAAAAAATTATAATATCTCAATTCCAAAAAAGAAACATGGATCCATCACCAGTGTATTAGATATATAGTTATAGGAAAGAAGCGGAAAAGATATATATGAAGAATGATTAGGAATATAGGCAAACCAGTTAATCTAGATCATCAATTCACTTTGAATCAATTTAAAATTTATCCCCGATATATTGGAATTTCATCTCAAGTCTTGTGAAATAAATAAATTAAATATTTAAGAATATTAGGTAATAAAAAAGGATTCCATGTGAATTATTCAAATTACACCAACACTTTTCATATCTGAAACATCACATCCCACAGTTTGGGAGAATGGTAAGTCAATCTTTGAATTAAGTGTGCATATAATATATTGTCATGAAAACCCCTTACATGGTTGGCTCGTATATTTATACAAACTATGTTCCAACCATACTCTTTCCCACTATCTAATTCATCATTGTTTCCTATAGGCATCTCTAGGTTTTTTCAAAATGTGGACAACTCACGTGGAGCTACTATCTCTCAAGAACAATGCTTCATCATTTTCAGTATGGGTTTCCTCATTTTAACTAAATATGCCCAAACAACACACCTTTATAAAATACAACAATTAATGATAGATCTACCCCAAACCATCTGAAACATAACCACATCAATTTTTGTATTTAAAATTAATTTATTTTTCTAAACCTAAAACTTTGGTTTCTACATGTGTTGACCTATGAATTCTCAGTTAAATAAATCAAAATTCATGAAAAAAAATTATCAATATTGCATCAAACCATATAAAAAAAACATGTGAAAAATATCTCCAGTTTAAATTACGTTTCATAACCTTTTAATTTTTTCCATTTTATCATCCTAAAAATAATTATTCCAACATAATACAATTATTGGAAACATGGAATCCTCAAATATCTCAAAATTAGTATGAAATAAAATCATTATTTAATCAATGACGAAACTATTTTAGATCATTGTCACCATGGATCATTCCCCAATAACACACCCCAAATAATCATCATTATGTGAAATTGTGGCTTCAGATATTAAATTCCATTAATATGAAAAAAAAATGACACCATGTAGAATAAAATTATTTTTTGGTTATCTCAATTTTATTTTTTCATCAACAATAGATTAATTAGGTGGTATAAAAAGAATTTGGAGTAAAGTTCATCTATATTTTTGTGGTGGGAATAAATCCTAAAGCATACATTTTTCATGTTTTAACCTCAATTGTTTGGGTCATGGAGAAATATCAATCATGAATATTATCATTACTAGATAGTTGTGATCCTCTCAAATTCCATTTTCCTTCTTTCTACAATTATAATATTCTTAATTTTTCATGGAGTTGTATGAAATTATAATGCCAGGGAGGGGGAATATCCATTCTCAATATAAATTTGAATTTTCGTATTTTCTCAATTACTTATTCAGATTTTTTATTTTGGATTTGTATGTTCTTTTATTTGAGCGTTTCTACAATTGGATTTGTGTGTGTTTCCCATTTTAGTTTCACATCAGGAAATCCTATATGAAACATAGAAATGTGTTGAACATTTAATTTGCTAATATGGGGTCTTCATGAAATCCATATTATGGATTCATGAACAATTATAAACATTGATATAACTATATAAAATGAAAGACAAAATTAAAATTACAACATTAGAAAATAACTATATGAAAACTATACGATATATAGAAATTAAAATAAATTAAAGAAATAATAAAAACTAAAATACAAAAAACATAAAAAAATGTTAAAAATAAATAATACATTTAATAAAAATTAAATTAAAATTTATTTATCTAGTTAATTTTAAATAAAAAATAAAATATACATGAAAATAATATAATATAATATCTAAAATGACGTTTTACAAATTAATATTTTGAAAGAAACATCAACATAAAAAACAAATGTAAAAAATATAAAAAAATTAAAATTAAAAAGTAGTAATTAATCAATAGATTTTTTAATTCAACATTTAAAGAACCAATTTGAAACAACGATAACCAATGAAATAAATAAAAAAATTCATCAAGAACTCAAATAAATGAAAAAAGAGAAATTTGAAAGTATGTAATGAAAAGGTAGTATAACATTCCTTTACACATAATACAATATTTTTCATTGAGAAATTATTTTTAAAATTTTATAATATAAATTATCTATAAAAAATGAACAAATGTTAATAATAATTGATTTTAATATTGATTTTACACTATCGATTCATTAAAGTAGTAAAATATGAATCCCCTCTCAAATAAAATTTCAATAATGAAAAATCATTTATTATTTTAATCAAAAATTATTTAAATTAAATAATTTCGTTTGAATTTAAAAAAATCTTGGTTTATCCAAGTAGATATCTAAACCTCTAATCAAATATATGGTATATGAGTCACATTATTAGAGAAATGATAATTAATATATAAAAATTAGATGGTGTGTAAATGAAATTTATTTGTCTAATGAAAATACAATATAAATATTTCATAAATAATTAATTAAATGAATAAAATTATGTGTTTACAATGGATTATGATTTTCATTTCATTGTCTATTTGGATGCACATATTATGAGATAAATTTATATTAATACATCAAAGTGAATGAATATTATTTTTTTATAATTTTTCAAAGATCATTTCTTTCAAGAGGATAATAAAAAATGATTTACTAAATAAAATATAGAAAGATAGAAATATTATTCTCATTATGTAGGAATCACAATCGTAAGAACTGATCCCTTTTGATAGAACAAACACCCCTCTATAACATGGATTTCAAATTTGTGCCATCCGGGTACTAGCAGTTTCCTAGTAGAAATGTGGTCCCCTACATGGGGCCTGACTACATGCCCAAACAAGTCATCAGAGTAATGGATATCCCAATATTCAAACACGTGTAATTTATAGTATAGCTTTTTCCCACTCACACAAACTATGGGAGACGTCCCAAAATGTCACCCCTCATAATCACTACTCTTGGACATGAATAGTAATCCATAGATTTCTAATCATGATGGAAGCTAATAATAAAGGTGTACCTTATTTACATGAGTCATTTCATTTAGTCATTTATCCCTTTATCATTCTGGCATGTTATATTCACTTCATGATAAATATACAAACTTTGTTAACCCTAAATATCAACTCATCCATTTCCACTAAAATTAAGGCCAGGATCCTCCTCTAATACAAATGTGACACTAGGGACTCATTGATATCACAATCATGTCCAACATAAAATGGACATCGGTTCCTATCCCTCCAAGTACCACCCGTTTCCCTAACGTCACATGGTCCCCTCCCAGGGTCCCACCCATATAAATGAAAGTGACATATGTCTAATTTTGTTTTCCATAGGTAAACACATGATATTTCAATTATTTATTTTAATTAATCACACACACTATGCAAAACTCCCAGATGGTCACCCATACTAATCACTACTATAATCTACGCATGTTTAATCATGGAGTTATAATCAGGTAAGCTACTGAGAAAAATGTGAAGCATATTTACATGAGTCATATAATTTATTAACTTAACCCTTTATAATTTTGGTCTTATAAAACAATCTAACTTTTAATGGGAAAATATTCATCAACTAAAAATATATAGTGATACTAAAAAAATCACATTTTCAAAAAATCAGAGGTTATATCTAATGGTATCACATTTGGAACATAGTTTCTCATTTTATGAAAATCCAAGTCACATAAAACTCAGTGATGTACCTATAGTTTAATTCTTTGTGGGGAAAAATTTATTACATTTCATGTTCAAAAATATTTTCAATTGAAAAATTAAATATTTAGGTATATTCTCACAATAAAATTTAAATAAACGTTCTGCAAAAATATCACAACAATGTACATGAAATATATTGACCATTTAAATTTTTTTCTAAAAATTACATATAAATTAGGAGGATGAATGATGTCACATTTAAAGTTCTATAATTATTTTAAAATGAAAAGATAAAAATTCATTCCCAATAACTTTTTTGGAACGCATAATGAATTTCATAACAAATAATGACTAAATGACTTACCAGTAAATATATCATTCTACACACAATACAATTAATTAATTTTATCCAATGAAAATACACACTTGTACTAAATGTAAGCTGGTTTAGGAATAATAAAAAATTAAAATAATCTAAGATATAATCCATTGGAATGAAGAATAATTACACATTATCTATAAAACTAGAGACTCACTTCTATGATTCAAGAAAAATAAATTTGGCCACAAAGATACAATTTTAATAAAATTTGAAATATATTACATATGAATACAAAATGTTAAATAATAGGAATAATATTTCCATAAAAGAAGGAATGTATGCTTTAAGCATGATACTAAATATTTGTAGCACAATATCATAATGAAAATTTTCCCAATTATAATTGGTGGAAAATATTATCATTATACAACAAGGAATAGAGAAAATGTATCTATATTATTGGAATGGATCAGTGATAGAGAATGTATTTATAAATATATGATAATATAAAATTAATGTTCATGTGTTCCCTATAATGTCACACTAAATTCTATGTATTAAATTAAACTAAATCCATATATTTTTTATATAATAAATGATATAGAAGGAATCGTTTATGAATGAAACACTATTATTATAAAAAATCAAAAAATTTTAAAAAAATTCGATAATAAATAATATAAAATAATTTAAGATTCAATAGAATTTGAAAACTATTGTTTCTATCCAAAATTGTTCATATGTCCATATTTTCTAGAACAATGATAAGAACAAAAAAAACACTCCAAAAATACTCAACAAAAAAATATAGTGATATAATGATATTACAGAACACATTGGCCTTAGAAACACTCAATAACAAATGGAAAATATTCTATAACCTGCTCACTACAAATTAACTGTATAGATAATTTCTTTTTATAATGATAATAATGTATGATAACACATAATGCATTGAATCTCAGAATAAAAAATAAATTTTTTACAGTTCATAAATGACAAAAAAATCATCTTTTGTAACACCCCATGCTTCTACGATACATTTCTCTTTGAATAATGAAATAGCTTTCATTGTAGGGAACTCCGAGATTATAACACACTGCATGCAATCAAACTAGCTGTTATGAATACTAATACCCACTTTTTTAAATTTTATAAATTTTATTTTCCATAATGGAATTCATTTTTGGATTCTGAATATCAAAATTAGCTTAGGATAAATTTGTGTTATTTTTCTAAAAACATTATATTTTTGATGAATAGTGGAAAACACTGAGTTATAGTTTAAAAACTGAATTTTTATTTAAATAATTCTTTATTTTATTTAAATTTATTTATGGTCCAAATAGATTCATTATACCTATATATGTTCAATATAATTTATTTGATTTAGATTATAATAATTTTAGAAATATAAAAAATTTATCAAACTTTTTACCGTCGTTTACCCACCTCCTTGGAGAATTTTCAAATTTGGATAAAACATAATTTTACTACCTATATGAATTGAATTTAATAAATTTGAGAGACATGGTTGATATCAGTAAGTAATATTTGTTTCAAAAAGATAAAAATAATTTGTGATGAATTTTAACTTTTGACTTTTATTTACCACAGTTAAAAGTAAATAGGGTTATTGTGGGTAAAAATGATCTTATTATTACCCTAACACATGTCATAATTAAATTGGATAAGTGTATTTCGAACAAAAACAACCTTAGGAATAATATATGATGCTTTAGGACAACTTTTATTAGATTATAACATTTGTTATTATTTAATTTAAAGAATAGTTAATAGTGTTAAAATCAGTGACTAATAACTAAACCAATATTTAATATAGGGTTATACATATGATAAATCAGACTATAAATATACAATATAAATAAAACGACTATTTACTACATAATGGTTATTTTTTTTATAATTTTTAGAAATTAAATAATTTAATTTATTTATAACAAAATGAGGATGTTGTATTTACTTTATTAATGAAATATTAAAATAATTGACTTTATAAATACCCAAAAAAATGTAATTTGAGACATTTTATTAATTAAAATAATTTTCTTTTTTAATATGAAATGTTAGGGTTGATTAGATGAATTTTTATTATGTAATAATGTTGTTATGAATTTAGAAAAAAAATACCAAATAGTGTCAAAATTGACATAAAAGAGTTTTTAAAGAAAATATTATATTATTAATTGATATAATATTTATGAGAATAAAAGGATCGGCCAAATGGCTTATATAAGGTTATATATATTAATAATTAACCACTTGGGGTTTGTTTGGATGTTTATAGTATGTTTATTAACCATATAATATAAAAACACAAAGAGAAATGGTAAATGTCAAATTATTTAACTAAGAGATAAATAAAAATGATTAGGTTAAAATGGTGGCATAAACTTGTATACAAACTATTGTTTGATAGAATTTATACCCAAACCACTATAGCCTCGAAATAAATAATTTAGGATCTATTAGAAACCTAAAATGAGTTTATTATAAAATAACATTTCAATCTTTTCCTAAGGTGCCCCTAACCCCTCTTATTAAAGGGAACTTCCCCTTCTCTCAGATTCACACCTTAAAAGCCATTTAGATCAGCCAACCCCTACCCAAATATCTTCTCCACTTTCCTCCCTTTATCCTTGTGGCATTATTTTAGTTATAAAGCCATCTTATGGATCCCTTTTGATCAAATCAAAATAAAGAACCCGAAGAAGAGATAAATATTTCATCACCTCTTTCATGTTTTTTTCTTCTTCTACTTCTTATTTCCTTGATATTTCCATTCTAAAATAATAACTGTAGTATTGCATATATAATTTGATGTTATTATAAATATTCTTCATCCAAATTCATTATTATATATATCATTTGAATGAAATGTCAACATACGTGTGTACCTACAACTTAACGTCTCAACGTCATGGTGTTGTTGTTTTTCTATAAATTATTATTTTTATGGGTATAATAATTATGTATAATTGATTTAAATAATAAATATAACATGATCATGATTCGGTATATATTACATAACATCCAATTATATATTATTTTAATATCAAAATAATGATATTGTCGCTCATGCAAATGTACAGATTACCTTCTCCACGAACTTGATGAGATTCATTCTCCATCTTATCCATTAAAGACTATTTTTCATTTTATTATTTAAAATAATTTTTGAAGACATAATATCATTTTTAATATTAATATGGGTTAATTCTTCAATTTCTTTATTATTTGAGGTTTTTTTACGAAGGTTTCTACTGGGACCTCTTTATCATCCACATCCATGTTTTTTGAAAAAGTACTTAATTTTTTTTAATATTTACTAGACAACAGTTTAAATTAATTTATACTCCTCTTTTAACATATATTTTTTTAAAGGAATATTTTATTCATTTTCCAAACAAGGTACTTTACGACCTTTTCGAAAAAATAAATTTAAGAATGTCTTTTTTTCATGTATACGGTTGGTGCAGTTATTCAGAAACATTATACCATTTTCAAAGATTCCCTTACAATATTATAAGAAGATTTTCAAAATAAATTTCTACTTTTGTAATAATTTAACTATAAATGATTTCAAAAGATAGAATTATATATTTCTCTCAAATAGTTTAGATTCCATCTATGTCAAAATCTTTTGGTGGATTTTATACTTGATTGAAGTCGATTCATTATGATACAAATATTCCATATTTCATTGATTCTTTTTGCAATATTTTTTACTGTGGATGTGTTATTTTTATACCATTCTTGGTTTTCAGTTTATGTATTGACATTTCGTATGCTAGTTTTAAAACAAATTTTTATGATATATTTCAACCTTTTCATATGATGAATGTATTGAACTTAGTAAGTGAAAGGTGGATCCGGCTATAGCTCCTCGATGCATAAGTAGGTCTCATGAGAAAACTAGAAGTGGAATTTTATGAGGCCTTTCTAAATTTGATATATAGTTTTGGTTGAGGCCTTAATCATTTTTAGGCGTCTTGGCCTCGGCCTTAAAAAAATGTTTAAGAATGTTTGAAATTATACATTCCCTCATTATGAAAATAATATTGATGGATCATTTGGTCATTATACTATTAGAATACCCATGATTATGTTTTATTATGGAATTATTTACTCAGCTGATATCGCTACCATAAAAGTGTTCATGTTTATTATTAGTAAGGTCATGTGTTTTTAATTATTAAGCATGCTTAATATTTATGTTATCTTCCACTGTATTTCATTCCCTTACTATGAGTTTGAGATCACCCCTTTCTTATGTTTCATTTTTACAAGATATGAGGAAGATAGTTATGACTGACTTGAAGGCATAATATAGGTGTCTTAGATGTTTCTAATGGAAAAAATCAGTTTTTTATTTCTTTTATAGTTGTAAAGTTGAACTTATTTATGAATCTTGATTCCAATAATACTAAACCTATTGGAATTTTGGGACATGATTTCCTTACGATCATGTCAATGTTATGTAATAATGAACTGACTCTAGGTAACTGGGGTAGGGGAATTACAAATTTTCCAAAAAATATGGGTAATCATCCAACATATTTATTTAAATATTATTTTTGAATCATAAAATAAAATTTAATTATTCATGTTGAAAACCATCATGTTTTTCATAGGAACTCAATTTATAATTTTATAATATTTTATAAACATATCAACACTCAAACTCATGTTTAAAACACCCTAATGTTTGATAAAATATATTAAAAGTAGTCATATACGACTAATTAATAAGAACCATGATATCAAACACCGTATTTGAATCATGGGTGGGGGGTTTTACATAAAAAATTAGTTTTGAGTGAGAAAAAATAGGAGTGATGATCTCCAAGGAAATTATTGTTTAGGTTTAAATAATCATAATTTATATAAATGATATTCACAAGATCACTCCCATTATTCCATGATCTTTCAATCTATATAGAAGATTTAGATTATATAAAGTAACATGAAAATAATAAACAACAAATTAGTTGATTAATTCATTATAATGGTGTTGATTTTCTAATTTAATTTCATATCTAAATATTTCTTCAGTACAATCTATCATCATAAAGATTGCTGATAGTGCTGACACCATTAAAATATTCAACAAATCTTGATCATTATCATCTTGAAGCATCATTTCATCCAAAAAAACCTAAATCATATCTAATATGGTATCTACATAAATTATTCCAAGAATAATTATGAATATAATATCAGAATAAATTTCTAGAATGAGATATCAAATTGGTAGTGTGAGAATTCCAAATTCATATAAAATTAAATATACCCTCCCATATGGATATTTACGTTACCTATTAGCTTATTTTTGTAAATATTTTTATTTATTTATCTCCCAATTACAAAACATTACTAATAAATAGTAGGAAAAAATGATTATGTAGGAAACTAAATCAAACTATAACCAAATCTCTTTAACAACACCAATTTTAAAATAGTTTATAATGGAAATTTTATCTATCATTTTTTGAGGAATTCTTTATTGGATAATGTATTTATAATAGACTATAATATTAATCATTAAACAATCATCTCAAATCCTATAAATGTTAAAGAATATTTTGATAAATTTTCAGAAAAAATTAAATATATTAAAATACTCTACAATGTTGATATTATCATTAATGATCATAAAAAATTGGATAAATTTCAATTGATTAGTTTAATTAATTTTTAATTTTGTGAGGAATAATGGGAGGAGAATAATTCATCAAAACTTGTTTTCCCTTATCCTCATCCAAAAAAATCACCAGTTTTCATCCATTCTTTAATTTATTACTAGATAATTTTACATTTTTGTGTGGATATTTGAGTTCATGATTTTCCATTATCTTAGTCCGGACCTTGCTGTATTGTTTTTAAGATTTCATGTATTCTTGATTTTCAACCATATATTATAACACACTAATTTATTATGGAATGTCTTTTTATAAAATAATATTTTAATTTATTTAATTAATTTCACCATGTAAAGTATTCATATAATAGGATACCAACATAAAGTATGTTACTATTTCCTATGGAATTGGGGATGACATCATTGATTGAAGTTCCAAACATTCCATTCGGTTTCTAATGGGTTTTTTCATAGAACCGAAAACATCCAATGATTCCATATCCATTTAGACCTACTTTCCAAAGGATGGCGCTCATTAGTTGTGGTCTGATGAGGCATAGAAATTTGCATTAGTCGAGAGTATGGGAGCTCGGACTCATCAAACCTTTTTGAGGGGAAATATTGTCTACCTTGGGGATCGGTTTATATATTTATGTTATGTTTGTGAATCCTTATTACATTACCAAGTATAAAATGAGCATTAATTTAGATGTGACAATCAATGATTGATATGTTGGAAATTTGGAGAATCTTTTATATGTATTCGAGGTTCTTCATCAATAATGAATCATCTATATTTGTTATAGATTATTAGTCAATGGTATTATTTAATACATAAAAGTATATTGGTCATTATGATGACCATACTGGTTTTAAATCCACTCAGTGGGGCACTTGAATTTTATTTTTCATTCAGAAGGACATGAATTATTTTAGAGTGGGAATCGTACCAGCAGATGGACTGCCTACATATCCTTTATTTAGAAAAGGAATTAGAACCCATGTAGTTTTAATGTGAGAGTATGATATTTTTGCATGACTGACACCTCAAAGAAATATGTCATGATTACCTTTACACTCTAATCTCACGTGAGTCATGATCTGTGTGAGAAACGATAGGTATTGGTGAATCTAGACAATTGTTCCATGAAAGATGCAATGACGTGGGGATTATGTATGTATAACTACCCAAAAATTGATGATTATTGATTTTTACTTCAGGGAATAAACCCAAGAACAAGGTCCATAATGGTGAATGTACTTTATGGAGATTTGGATACTCTAATCACAGGGATTACTCCTAAGGAAGATTCCCAAGTTAAGAGGGGACTTATGATTGGGTTTTACTCCTAAGAAGGAATCCCAGATCAAAAGTAAATTAATACTGGTTAAGATAAATAAATATTGGGGCTTACTCCTGAGAAGAAGGCCTAGGTTAAGGGACGTTGGGATTACTCCTAAAGAGGATGCCCATTTTTGTAGACATTGAGACTGGGGTTTATTCATGAAGAGGAAGCCCAGGTTAATAGAAACATGGTTTGTGCTTACTCCTGAGTTGGAGGCCCATATTTGGGAACTGGGAGACTATGACTTACTCCTAAAAAGGAAGCCCATGTTAAGGGAATTATGATAGGGGCTTACTCCTAAGGAGGATAACCAGATTAGGGGACTTAGGGCTTACTCTTGAAAAGGAGGCCATAATTAATGAGGACTTGGGGATTACTCCTAAAGAGGATGCCCAAATTAATGAGAATTTGGACTGGGTCTTATTCTTAAAAAGGAGGCCCAGGATAAGGATTCTCTCATCTTAAAGGATGAGTTTTAATGAATGAAATATCTATCCTTAATGACATTAGGATATGTAAATCACTAGGTTTTAAGAGAAGTTCCACATAATTTCTTTTCAGATAAGGAATTCAATAGAGAAGTCATGACATGAATGGATTTGGAAAGTGTTCTGAAGGCTTATTCTGAAAGTGCAGAGGTGGATAAGTGCAAGAGGGGTGAAATGTGAAGGAACTACACCCAAAAAGAGAGGGGGCGTAAGTACTGTGTGGGCGCACAAGTCCTGGTCGCGTAGCTGTACCTGCGCGAAACATGGGTACTTGCGCGATAGCCAATCCTTCGGGTAGAACATGGGTGAGGCTTGGATCAAGAATTAAATACTACCCCTATAGAATTCCATAAGAGAGACGTGCAAGTTATGTGGAAGGGGTAAGGTAGCGCACAAGTGTGGCCATTTTCCTTAAGGGATGGTCACCCGGGCGCGCAAGTGTTGATGAGTTTCAAAACTTAGGCTTTCATCCCTCTCTTTAGATCTCACATTCATGGTAATAAATTACCTTATAAGTCTTCGGAAGCTTTGAGAAGAGTCTAGCGTGTATGGAGCTCAAATCTAAGATTCTGTAATTCTTCATCCTCAAAATGGGGGGCCAAAAATGTATTTATAGGCTAGGAAGACCCAAGGAAAATTTCAAATTGGGCACCCAAGTCACCTGCGATACCCCTGGGTGTCGTGCAAGTATACTTGCGTGACCTTGATGTAACTTGCGCGAAAAAAGTGTAAATGACTCCTTATTCATGCCTTGGTTGCTTTTTGATGTTTTCTTCAAAGGATGAATCGTTTTATGCTAAGGCATTTCCCTTTCCATTCGTTTAGACATTGTGACAAAAAGGATAGTCAACTAAAGGCCCCCCCTCAGAGTTGGATCCAAAAGAATTGAAGATGTGACTCTGAGGAATAGAAGAAAACCAAGGAACATGCAGCACACATTTTCTGTTGAGTGCACAAATTGTGGCGTGCAAGTGGTGAGCTGCGCAGGCATCGGCACACAAGGGTGCGGCCTAGCCTAAATATACGCGGTGATTCCTTACACAAAGCACCGAATTTCAGAATTTTGACCACTTGCCGCGCAATTTGTCTTCTCCGCACTAGTTACTTTTTTCCACTTTTTCTTTACCGTCGTGCTTGTTTCAAGGTATTTGTACATGCACGGTGATTCTTGCGTGCCAAAATCTTGTGCGACACATTCATACATGCATGCCAAAATTAGACTTGCGCGCCTTAATTCCTTTTCCATTTTATCTAATTCCATCACAAATTTTATGAAAAATCAACTTACTTAATAGTTAATTTATTCAAAATTTGTGCAAATTAAATGTCTCCAAAGAGAATCGGAACGGATGACGTACGAGCTAGAAAACGGATTGATAATGTGATGAGAATCATTGGCCATGATTACTATACCATCTGTGACAGTACTCTCACTGATTTGGATATGTATTTAAATAAGTATCATCATGACATCCCCAGAGCATTTATCTTCCTTTGTATGGCTATGGTCATATGCTAGAAGTTACCATTCCAGAAGCAAAGTACTATCTTCCAATTTTTTTGTTTCAGAACTACACCAACATTGCTGCAGCAAATATATCATGAGGAGGAGTATTTCTAAATTCTATAACAGTGGAGAAGGCCCATATGATGCATCATATCCCTTGAAAAACATATCTAGAACCTCATAAGCCTGAGCTGCAACCACATTGTTATCCCTCAATATTCTGAAATTCTCATATGGATCAATCCAAAGGCTGGAAGAAGAGCTGGGACTTCCATCCTGGAGTGGGTGTAAAGCCAACCTGGATGAGGGCATACTCGGTGAGGCAAACCTATGCAGATTTTGTCGAGGATTTGAAAGGGGTTGTGATATATGAAGTTGTCTAGGCTGGGAAAACATATATTTTTAGACATGATATCTTCGTGACTGAGATACTCAGCCATTGGAGCCTAGAAACAAATTATTTCCATCTAAATCATGGATAAGTAGACATCAGTCTATGTGATGTCCACAAGATATCAGGGGCTCCAATTCTAGGTGATATGTATGACGAATGCATCCCTCCCAAGGTGATTTGGAATGATTTGGAGAAGAACCCGACTTTGTCTGGGGAATTATTGAAAATCTTCCACCAACTCAAGTGTTCACAGACCTCCCTGACTCGTTCTAGAAAGGATATTCATCTTTAGGAATGGATGAATATATTTCTTATCGATAAGTAGGAGATGGAGCCTAATGAAAAGGGATCAAAGGAGAAGGGATCCAAGAAGAAGGGTCCCAAGGAGAAGATGCCCACTCATCCTACCACTTTCCCCAAAACATAAGAAATGGGTGCTCCTGGAACATTCTGGCTGACTCTCGATGCAGGAGAATTTGAGAAGTGGGGATATGAGGTGAATCAGATAATCCCAAAGAAGACTCGCATGGTGGGATTTTTGGCCATGTGGCTCAACGTTTATCTACTGCCAGTCAGGTACTTGAAGGGAGACATCAGGCCAGGGACCTTCGTTATTGTGGCAATGATGGCTGAGGGAAAAATGGTTGGGTTGGTTACCCCCATTTTTGAAAAGATTCATAGGAGCTTACTCTATGTCTTCATGGGTAAGTCTCTTTTAAGTATAGTGGGACTATTCCATGTTTTATGGGGATGGATCACCACTCACTCCAGGACGTATAATGTATAGAATGGAGAACAGATTCATGGAAGTTCTGTTAGGTCATCAGTGCATTGATTATGTTGAATTTCTCCACTAGCTCTCAACTCTTATGACATGAAGGTGAGGCTGATCATGTATAAGGAATTTAATTTCTTTCCATATGGAAATCCGCCAACCAGGCGGTCTGTTGATGATGGAACAACCAGTTTGGATTTGGGGGCATACATGCTGGCCTACAGAGATGGTGTGCTGGTCTCTAGAATCGACTGAGAGATTATATGTGTGGCCTATGAATGATATAGATTTGCACATCAATTCAAGTGTTTACAGCAAACCGTTGTATCTCCACCCATGCATATCAGGTCAGAGCAACATCTGATGGTTTCCCGGAAACTATGGTTGCTGACATCAAGGGATAATACAAGGGCATTGTTTGAGCTACTAGTTGAAAAAGTGGCATATTACTTGACTACATGGCATGCCGAGAATTGGATTGCATCATACCTTAGAGGGGTCCTGAATCATCGGGTTTATCAGGTGGGGAAAATGAAGAGGACTGTAGAGAAAGAAAGTCTTCCTCATGAAGGTGATGCTTCCCCATCTGAAGCTGATTTGTCAGATTCCTCATATTGGACTGGCTCATCGAATTCCCAGTATGGGGATGATGAGGCCCCACAAGCGGCAGAGCAGCCTTGTGCCCGATATAATCCTCATGTATGAATCATAAGACCCACTCCATAAACTCTTCGTAAGTTAATTCATTGTGGAAATTTAATCACCAATATTTTATAAAGAAACAAGTCTTATTTTTTTATTCTTTATCAGTAGATGCAGGAGCTGTGATGAAGCTGAAGTCGAAGATTATAGAACCTTCCTCGCAGCCTTCTAGTACACATACTGAATATCTACGACCACAGGCTGTCCAGACATGGAAAAGTTTATACTATGGTACTAAAACTACCTAGCTGGATTTATGCAAGGGGTTACACCTCCCTGTAATAAGGAATCTTGTGGCTTCTATAGATATCCCTTACAAGGATAACCCCGATGAAGTGCAGGCTTATATCAGAGAGCTGAAAATGCTAAAATATTCCACTAACGATTTCATTCCTGTCACTAAGCTGGTGAAGGAAATGATTGATCATGGTGCCACTGAGGGGATTGGTGGTTCTGGAGATGAGGAGTGGCACGATTACGTGGCTCCTGAAGATGTAAGTTTTCTTTTCTTTATTTTCATTACAACTTGATTTTTCAACGCTTTGTTACTCAGGTAAATTATTTTCTTCATCATGCAGCTCGAAAAGATAGGAACTAAAGAGGTTCCCTCACCACAATATAGCCCTCGTGGTACTTCCATTGGGGCTGCTGCTGAATCTTCTCGTGAGTCGGGTGAGATATCTCCAGGCCAGCATTCCATGAATGAAGAGTTGGACATGGCCTTCCATTCTCCAATTCAAGTTCATGTAAGGGAGACTGTCGATACTCCCAAAAAACCAAAGAATCAAAGGAAAAAAAGGAGGAAGTCCACAACTAAATTCTTCATTAGTAGTGGTAAGTCCATCAGATAATCATGAGTCTATACCCATGAAAATGTTGCTCATATTTCTGAGGATTGTAGGGGATTCTTCAGTTTCTTCTCTAAGAGAGAGGACTGACCCTCCTTTGATGACCACATAGGGTACTGGAGAACAATCACAAGTTCAGGCTGACTTTGCTGCTCCTATAGAAGACCCAACTTCTGTTCTCAGTATCCCTCTTACTGATATTTCAATAAGAGAAGAAACTGCTTCTGGTCAGTTAACAATGATTCAAAAAATGTTAAATGAAACATCAAATGACTTTCATTCTTTAATACTTTCGGTTCAACCTCTGCACTGGAGATTTTGGCTATTATTGCAACTGATGCCGCGATTTTATCTGAAGATGGTGTCTAGGGTCAGGGACTGCAAGATTAAAGTCGCCAAGATGAAACATCAAAAGCTCCCACTGGTGAGATTAACCAGGATTCTGAGATTACATTAGATGAAATGATGGAACTTGGTGAATATTTGGATGATTTTATTAATCATGTTAAATTACCTCGTAATTTAGATTATTATAGACATGAGTGCTATCTTTCATCCTATTAAAAGTAACTTCTTATTACATTTACAATCATGATCGTTTTAAATATGCTGCTCTATCTGAGAAAGCTACTGAACTACCAATGCCTAAAAGGGGTAAAAAACCCTACTATTACAGATACATTATCTTAAGTGGAGTTGAACCCCATAGAGGTTCCTCAAAGTCATCCTGAAAATCCTGTCAAAGCTAGAAAATATGGGGAGGAGCCTTCTCAGGTTGCTGATCTACCGTTGGGTAATGGATAACAATATTTGCTACTTTACATAATTTGCAAGATAGACAATTAACTTTTGTTATCCTTTGAAACTAACCAAAGCTTTCAATTGATTATGCAGAGCCATCAATTTCAGTGGCTAGATCTAGAGGTGAGGTGTCAGCCTCCATCCCATTGGGAATGGAATGTGAAGAAGCTCAACCCAGGTGGAAGGAGTAGAATAGGGCACTTCCTTATGTGCATTAATCCCGGATTACATTCCCCCTTGTAACAGTAATGTTTAGTCGGATCCAGAAATACAGAAGGCATTCCAATTTTCACGATGCAAGTCATGGAAAAACATATTGAAGATCATATATTAAGTGCCTTCAGAAGATATATCATTAAAGATCCCTCTACTTTCATCCCTATTTGTCATACTAGGACATGGCAGTTTTGGATATCAAAATATTCATGCCACAGTAAAACAAGTCATCTTAAGGAGGGAGCATGAGCCAAAGTGTCATGAAGATCTGACCGGGGTGAAGCTGTCGGAAAACAATAGCAAATTTGAGGCTGCAGTATCCCGAGCTGAGGCTAACTATGATGCCAAGATTAAGGAACTAAAGCATAAGATCAAAGATAAATTCATTCAGATGATGCACCTTCAGCAACAGTTAGATTTTGTTACCGGAGAACATGACCAACTCAATAATTCACTGGAGGGAGTTCAAATGAGAGGTATGAAAGCCATCACAAATTCCAATAAAGCACTCCATCAGGATGAAAAGAGTGAAGTTGGTCATGTGCATGAGCTACAAGTAGCTACTATTGAAGCTCGAAATGTTTTACATCAAGTGAAGACTTATGCTGACAGTCTTTCGAAATTTCTTGGAAAATAGAGGAGACTCCAATCTATGGACATCCTTCTAATTCTTGTGCATCAAATAAAAAACACTCTCATCTTCAATCATTTGTTCACGCACTTTCCTTTTCTACCTGCTTTAGATTTTTTACCTATGCCAATGGGCCTAGAAAGCATAATTTAATTTTTACTAGGATTATTATAAATAACCCTACAAACTTTGAATCTTTTAATTTCTCAATATTACCTAAATCATACAAAATGTATTTTTAGTGGGCTGGAACATGACTTTTATTCATAGTTCCTTTTTCTTTTGTGGGCAGTTTAAATTCATGTATTTCGGATATAAAAAAGGATAATGGTTAAGGTCTCAATAGCTTTGACTGAATGGGTGAAAATTGACTCAATTCCTTGACAACATATCTGAAAACATTTTACCACCCTCATGTATGAAGGAAAACATGTAAACTATGACTTATGAAATTTTGAATCAGATGAATGATACGAAAAAGGGAAAAAAGGCATTAGAAGAACTAGTTCCCAATAATAAAGTTACCTTTATTTAACAAACCCATTAGGGGGTTGAATTAAGGAGGGCCACCTAAGGGCATTGGCTGCAAAGTCAAATAATAGTATCTTTTGGCTGACAAGTCTATTATGTAGACTGTTTATTCAAGGACGCCTAAGGGAATGTGTTGTATAGTCAGGAAAAAGAACTCTTAGAATTTTACTTTTCTACTGCTGAAAAGCCAGTGGAGGTTTATGGAGATTCAAATTTTCCAAAGCATAGAGTTTTCTGTTTGGAGAAATGTAATTGAATTTGGAGAAGATTTTCTAAAGAAATATTATATAATTAATGGATGACTGTCACTCCTACAAAGGTCTGACCCAAACGTAGGGAAGAGAAATATAAAACATAGATTGAATACTTTAAGATCATGAAAAAGGACATGAAACAAATATGTTAAAGATGGATATTATTTGCAGATCCTTACTTATTTTTGATAAGACCAATAAGGAAAAAAGATGTTTTCATCCCAAGAATGACGTTACCATTATTTACCAAACCCATTAGGGGGTTGAATTACGAAGGGCTGCCTCTGGGCATTGGCTTCATATTCAAATAATTGTATTATTTTTTCTTACAAGTCTGTTATGTACACTGTTTATGCAAGGCCGCCTAAGGGAACGTGCTGCATAGTTAGGACAAATACCTCTCATAAATTTATCATTTTTGAGTCTATATGTCAAGAAAATGGTTATGAAGATCTGAAAATATTTAAGGTCGGGATTATTACACATAAAGATGGGTATTGTGCAATGTATGAAGAGATACACAGGTCAATGCTAACAATAATCATGTTCTGGATGGATCCTTAATTGAAATATTGGACTTCACTACGTATCCTATAAGGATGGGAATCAAGCCGTATGTAGTTCTTGAAATAAAGTTTAACGTTTTGTGGGACGAAAGTGTAAGAGATCTTAGTTTAGGGTCATAGATTTCCGACAATTATAATGAATACACAGTGTGTGTTTTCACATGGTCTTTTCAGCCAAGGGATTTAAAGTGGAATTTGGGGTTAGGCCCAAGAGACCTAGGGCTGGATTTGAGGGACACTAAAACGTTCCTACGTATCCCATAAGGATGGGAATCAAGCCCACGTAATTCTTGAAATACCCTCTATACACATTTGGTTCGTACATGTGAAGGGTGAAAAGATGGACTTTAGTGCAATGATGGTTTAACCCATGATAAATGGTTCAGGAATTACCATGTATGCGCATATTCTTTGATATATAACATGATTGAAAATCAATGTAAATAATGATTCCCTCTCAGGCGAGCGTATCAAAGAATATTCTAGTTATTTTTCGTACAAAACAAAGGTGTTGTACAGTTTAACATTGTATAGAAAGGATGAAGGTGAACCAAGGTAAAGATATTGATTCTGGGGGCGGTTTCACGAATCAACATCATATGAGATGGAGGTGAACCGATGTGATGAAATTGGTTTCGGGCTTGGACATTGGGAGGTTTCCTACTTACCCAGCCTGGAAGGTAAGGATCAAAGTCCGCATAGTTCAATTAAATAATTAATTAGTGATCATGCTATTCTTCGGGACAATGACCCAAAAAATGGTGTTAGGACTTAGGTGTGGTTAATGGCCCAGAGAGGGTGTTATGGTTGAAGTTTTCTCTAATCTCACGTGAGTCATACATGGTGTGAGAAAAAATAAGTGTAAAAAACTTTAACGATGCACAGTTTAATGCCATGTAGGAAATATGAAGGGACTGTGCAGTTTAAAGTCATGCAGTTGAGACTATTGGTGCTGCACAGTTTAGTGTCATGTAGCATGGACAAAATATAGTTTAACGTCATGTAGGATGTATTAAGGGACTTCTGAATAGTTTATCATCATATAGTTAGGACGATGGGGACTATATAGTTTAATGTCATGTTTGACAAAAAAGGGTATTGTGCTGTTTAATGTCATGTAGTAAGGACAAAAGAGGACACAGTTTAACGTCATGTTGGACGTATTAGAGACTTTTTCATAGTTTAACATCATGTTGGATGAAAAGGGGATGATACAGTTTAGCGTCATGTTGGACAATGGTGCGAATAGTTTTAGGTCATATTCATGGACCATAACTGTATAGTTTAATGTCATATAGAACGATGAAAGGGACACAATTTAATGTCGTCTTGGATGAAAATGTGAATAGTTTAAGGTCATATACATGGAACAAAGATGATGATGTAGTTTAACGTCCTTCTGTACATAAGGGACTTATATATAGTTTAACATCATGTCGTTAGGACATTACAGTTTAACGTCATATTGGACGTAAGTGACAGTAGTTTAAAGTCATATGCATAGACCCTTGGTTCTGTAGTTTAACATCTTATTGGAAAAAAATTGTCAATAGTTTAAGGTCATATTCATGGACCGTTGATGTATTTTCCATTAATACAAAATATTTCTTCAGAAATCTGTCATTGGTTGGAGTAGTGATGAGTTCTCCATCCCATGAGATTAAAGAATAAGCTCCATTAGAGTAGACCTTATGTTTTAAATAAAGTCTTTCCAATATTGGCTCATGATTGGGAGGTTTCTTTCCTAGTATCACTGGAGTTCTAAGAACTAATACCAATTCTCCTTGAATGAATGAATGAAGATGAAATTTTGTGTTGAAATCTCTTGCAATTCGATTCTGGTAGACTTCTAAGTGGTGTAGGGTGCACAATCTTTTCTCATCTAACCTTTCCAATTAATCCAATCTCTTTTGAGATTGTTCATATGTAGATGACTGATAACAAATGGCTACTTTGAGCGAGGGTAGTTGAACCCCAATTGGCAAGATTGCTTCCGTTACATATACCAATGAATATGGAGTTGACCGCGTTGCACTGTGGGTGGTGGTTTGATAAGCCCATAATGCATGAAATAGTTTATCAGGACATGATTTTTTATCTTTATCCACCATCTTTTGTGGTATATTTGACAGAGTGTTTTTGAAAGCTTTTATCTGGCCATTGGCCACTGCATGATACCGAGATGAATGGTTGGATTTGATGTTGTATTCTTGATACAACTTCCTCACCTCGGATGAACAGAATTTGGTGCAATTGTTCGTCAATATGGTATGAGGGACACCGAATATGGTAATGATGTGAGACTTGATGATGCTAACAATTCATTTAGAACTGACTTCTTTGAGGGGTATTGCCTCTGCCCATTTGGAAAATAAGTCAGTAGCAGAAAGAATATACTTCAACTATTTGGATATAGCTGAAGGATAAGGTCCCACCTCATCCATTACCCATGTGGAAAATTTCCACGAGTACATTCATGTATGAAGGAACTCTATGGGTTGATGAATGAATTTGTCATGTAATTGGAATGAATGAAAATTCTTTATGAAATCAACAAAATCTTATATCATTGAAGTCCAAAATTATCCAAGCATTCGAATTTGAACAGATGGTCTATGTCCAGACTAGTGGGCACCACAAACTCTTGCATGCACTTCTTTCATGAAAGCCATTGTCTCTTCACCATAAATGCATCTGAAAAGAACTCCATCAAAAAACCTTTTGTAGATAACATTCTATATGTGATCTAGGCTATCATAAAGAGTGAAATTGGCCACACTTCTCTAGACTTGTTCTTTCCCAACACTATTAGGTGTAAGTTTTCCATTTCGAAGATATTCCCTAATAGGTGTCATCCATCATGTAGTATGACCATATGGTGGATATATAGGACTAATTTCATTGATTTCCTCTGTTCTGATTTGAACATAAGGTGAAATTGTATGTCGGTGGACAATACTGATGGTTTTCTCGTCCTGATTTGGATCTGCCAGAGTAGTGGCTATATTAGCCAGTGCATCATCTTGTGCATTTTGTGATCCTGGGACATAAGAAACTGTCGGTTTTGAAAGAAACTCTGCCATTATCTCTCTGATGTAATCATACACAGGGATTAATTCTTCTTTTCTGATTGAGTAATCACCATTGACTTGTTTGATTACCAGGTCTAAATCACCTCTCACCATTAAGTGACTCACTTGTGCTTGAAGTGCCAACACCAATCCTGCAATAAGAACTTGGTATTCCGCTTAATTATTTGTACCACCTCCCAATAATGAGAAAGAATAAGATAGCAATGCCTTTTCTGGAGAAATGAGTACAACTCCTAACCCAACATTATTGAACATAGGATCTTCCTTTTTTCTCCCCGTTGGACATTTGGAAGCACCATCAAAATACATTTCCCATGTTTGAAG
Source organism: Viscum album (assembly GCA_963277665.1). Taxonomy (NCBI): domain Eukaryota; kingdom Viridiplantae; phylum Streptophyta; class Magnoliopsida; order Santalales; family Viscaceae; genus Viscum; species Viscum album. The sequence goes on from OY728146.1 coordinate 1,275,479,646, forward strand.
ACTTTCTTGAATAGATAAGACTTCCTCATCAGGAAGTTCAATATCAGACGATGTATATTCTAGTGATGGATGTTCAGCAAGGAAATCAGCCAGATTATGGCCCTTTTATTTCCTTCTGAGACACATAATAAATGTCAAATTGCTGCCAAATAACTACCCACCTCGCCACACGTCCTTTAATCATTGGACGACTAAGGATGAATTTTAGTGGGTTATTGCGGGATACCAATTGGACCTCGTGATGTTGTAGGTAGTGTATCAACTTCTGAACTGCCAAGATTAATTCTAGGCAGCACTTCTCAACACTTGAATATTTTTTTCTGCTTCAAGCATAGTCCGACTGAGAGAGTAGAGGGTATTTTCATTCCCAACATCATTCTTCTGATTAAGAAAGGCACCCAACGATCTCTCTAAGTCTATCACATATAGGATAAGTGTTCTTCCTTCAATAGGTGGCATTAACACTGGTGGACTCAAGAGATACTTCTTATGAATATCGAATGCTTCAAGACATTCTTCAGTCCACTTGTATGTGACTCCCTTCTTCATCAATTTGGTGAAGGGTAAAAACTTTCCTCCCAAATTGGCGATGAATCCCCGAATATAGTCCATGTGTCCTTGAAGTCCTCCCAATTCATTAAAATTTCGAGTTGGTGACATACCAAGGATTGACTTTGTCTTATCAGGATCGTCCTCAATACCACTATGTCGTACGAAAAAGCCAAGAAATTTTCCCGAGGTTACCCCAAAAGCAAATTTTAAGGGGTTCATCTTCAAATTATGTTGCTGTATTTTGTGGAATATGATTTCCAAATCGGCCAAGTGATTTTAACATTGTTTGGATTTTACCAACAAATCATCCACATAACATTCAACAAACATCCCTAAACAGGGTTTGAAGATACGATGCATGGCACGTTGATATGTTGCGCTTGCATTCTTTTGGCCAAAGGGAATTACCTGATAAAAAATCACACCGTGAGGGTCCCTCAAGGATATATATTCTTCATCATCTGGAGCCATTCAGATTTTATTATATCTGGAATATCACTCCATGAAGGAATGTGCTTCATAGCCAGCTGTTTCATCAATTAATATTTATGTAATCAGAACTGGAAAATCATCCATAGGACAATGTCGATTAAGATCTCTGAAATCAATGAAAACTTTAATTTTCTCATTCTTCATTTTCACTAGGATAATATTAGCCAACCATTTGGGATATTGAACTTCTCTGACGAAGATATCGTTGCTAATCTTATCCACTTCAGCATCAATTTTGGTAGCATAGGTTGGGTGTGTTCTTCTAGCATATTGTTTGAATCATTGATGTTCTTCTGACAAACCCAAATTATGAGTGGCAACATCAGGATCAAGCCATGGATTCTCGGTATAGTTCCAAGCAATTATATAATTATTTTTCATTAGTAAGTAAATATACATGTCTTTCCCTTAAAGAGACATGGCCGCACTAATTAAAGTTGTGCATGGATCTTCTTTCGTTCCCAGATTTATTTCTCTGAGTTCATCCATGGTGGTTGAGATACCCTCTTCAAATGCTGGAGGAGCATCCCTGAGATCTTCTTCTTCTTCTTCAACATGCGTTATTTCTTCTGTTTCAACTTCCATATTAGATGAAGAATCAGAATTTCCATGACCAGAAGAGATATTAAAATCTTCATATATTGAAGAAGAAGCTTCTATTTCCGTCCTGATTGATGATGAAGGGTCTTCATAGGGTAATAAAGAGGAGATGATGGAATGAGAATCAATATCATTTTTTACCTCTGACATTCCTATAACTTCCTATGACCTAATTGGTGAATTATAGACTTGCTGAATTTCAGCAGATGAAATGAATACATTTCCATTTGAGCTTTCATCATTGCTTGGTGAATCACCACTTTCTCCAATGTTGTCCAGGTTGATTTCCATAATTGACATTATAGAAGTTTCCATAAGACTATTTTGATATGATTCTATCTAGTAAATCTGACTGATAGAAAATACATAATCTATACTAACATGCATAAATGGGTTTACTGGAATCTTTTCCAAACCATATGGAGCATTAACTTTGGTAATCTCTCTTGTTGTGTATTTCTCCTTTCCCTTCACGTGATATAATTTCGCCTCAATGTATTGTGATTCAAATGTATTGAATGAGGCATTATCACCATAAAATGTTCCAACTTGACCATCGTAACAATATTTGAGACATTGATGTTATAATGAAGGGATAGCTGCATGCTGATGTAGCCAGTGTCTTCCAAGAAATATGTTGAAGGCCGAGTCTTGATTAAAAACCATAAAATCTGATTTGGAAACAAAATCTCCATACTAGGTTCTGAGTTTAATCTTGCCCAGTGGTTCTTGTTCATTTATATCATATCCATGTAACATCAAAGTAGAAGGAGATAAATCAGATTCTATGAGGCTCAATCGACGAAGTGTACGAATGGGGATGAGGTTGACTCCTGAACCATTGTCAATGAAGACTCATCAGACATATACACCATTGAACATTCCAGATAAGTACGAAGGTCTGATATGACCATGCACGACAATCATCTTCATCTTCATCTGTGAATGAAATCACTGCATGGAATTCTGCAGGATTATTCTCATCATCGTAGGCTTCAGCCACATGAATTTCAGTTTCAAACTCCTGAGGACATGACAAAGCCTCGATGATTGCATCCCGACAATCCATTTATAAATTCTAGGAATCCAGAAATGATAACAAGGCTGTTACATGGGCCAATTGTTTCAATACATCATACTTTTGATCCAAAGGTCTGCGTTTCCCAATAAGAACATCTGGATTAGAAGGTGCCACGGAAGTTAATGCTTTGGAAGTTGATGCATCTTGTATCAGGATAGGAGTTGGTAATACTCCTGGCTATGGAAGATTAGACTGATTAGGACTATTTACTTGTTGAGAGGAAAAATATAGAACATTCAACCGATATTTAAGAGTAATTGTGCTAGGGCTGAGTCTGTCTTGTGCGGAAGAACATGCTTGTTCTTGTTGAGCTCATTGAAGGGATCTGGCACTAGTTTCTGCCTCATACATAGTTCTAGTATGGGTAGAATTGGAATAGTGGCCTCTAAAAGATCCTTGTCTTCCCCTGTATCCTGAGCCTCTCGAACATCCTCTGATTCCTTTGTTTGATATAGGGAACTCGGGCTCATTTAAATCAAAACTGTGATTGGCATAATGATCTGTTACGTGAATCATATTAACAGAACCGAATATTAACTCTTCATCTATTAAAGACTCAGGAACACTATTCAATTCAGGCTGTCACATTTGGTGGGGTGGTGCCCATGGCTTCGAAGTAGATGGCATAAAATCTTCCAGAGTCAAAGCCAATTTGGGAATTGACACATACACATATTATTCTAATTCTTCTTCTTTCTTTGAGTCATGCTATTTCTTTGAGTATTTTCCCTCTGATGAAGAGGGTTTTGTTGTGGCATTTATGGCAGAAGACACAATTGGTTTCTTCAATTGTGTTCAAAAAATAGCATGAGTTCAGTTGATCATTTTTCTGACCATCCAATCATCATATTATTGCACATTTTTATTCTTGGATTCTTTCCACTTTCCTTCCTCCTCTAGATTTGTAGCAGTAACACATGCTACCTGAGCTAAAGAACCTTTCATTTTAACTTGTCCCAAGTCGACCATTTTTTGCAGGAGGTCCTTGAAGAAAAAACACTCTTGAATTGGATGCCCCGACATTTGATTAAACGATAAATAGTGGGGACAGTCTTCATATCTTTCCTTGTTTGGCCTCTTGGGCCTTGGAAATTCAACCAAATTATTTTCCAGAGCCAAAATGAAGTAACCAGGAACTTGTTCACTTCATAAAGTATAAAATTTTATCTTTAGATCTTCAAATTATTTCTGCCTTTGATCTCTTTGATCATCTTGACGAAACAACCTCTATTTATGATTCTCATGAGGTGGAGCCCTTCGAGAAGATGAAGGTTTTGTTTTAGAAGCATGTATAGTTGCTTGTTTAAGCATTATTGTAGCAGTATCTGCTTTACCCATTCTCCTTCATGGAGATGATGGATTTACACGAGCTTTATCCTTAGTCTTTATAAGAGAGTCTTCAATTTTTTTGAGCGATTGAAGTAAGGTCTCATAACCCCCCTGTGTATTTCGCAGGGATCAGCGGTGTGCACAACTCATCACGTAAATTTTCCACACAGATTGGCAAAAATTCCTCTTGACGGAGTGCTAAGCTTATATAATATGTTAATCCCTTCCAGCAAGCATTGAAATCTGAGACACTTTAATAACTCTTTGCTTATAGTTTGTATGATCAAAAATTGTTGTCTTTGGAAATGTTGACTTGAACTGAATAAGGAATTTTTGACGAAGATCCTCCCATCCAGTAATTGACTGGGATTGCAAGTTTGTGTACCAAAAAAAAGTAGGCCATTGTAATGACTGTACAAAACACCTGTGCTTAACTTCTTCTTATTGCTAAAGGGTTCCCATCATAGGATCGCAACGAGAAACTAAATTTTTTAAGTGTTGATCTGGGTCTCCTGAACCATTAAGGATTCAGAATGTGGTAGTTGGAAAATTCGATGGGGGAGGAATTGCATCAACCCATTCTGGGTAATCTCTCTTTTTTGGTTGAATTTGAGCATGATTTCCCTCCTTAGCATCCAACTGGGCTATTAATTACTCAATAGCAGTTAATAACTTTTGAGAAACATCTAATTGGGCTTGGACCTGAATAGGTGCAATTACTGGAGATGGTATAGATGTGGTGGATGGTGCTGCCACTGATGGGAGCACCGCCAATTGTTTTTGCACTTGACCCATAGGATTAGACTTGTGAGGGTTTACTGGTAGTGGAGGATATTATTGATCTATCTTAGTAGATGTAACAAATTCTCTTGGATGACTGACTCCGGAACGTTTAGGAGGAAGACTACCCTGAAGTAGTTCTGCATTTAAACACCAAATTTCCTTTATTTCTTCATCTTGTTGTGTAAATTATTTCTCTGGTGAGAGAGATTGGCCTTCTATAGAGGAAGTTTATGTAACTGGATTCTTTCCTTTCACCTTATTGGACAACTTTTGGAGAGGTGGAAGTGGGTTACTTGAATGATTACCTAGGTTATGAGTAATCATTTGATTTCATGTATGCACAACATCTTCATTTGTGTCTGCGCGTACAACTTCTTGAGCCGGAACCTCTTCATCTGATCCCTCGGAGCGATCCTCATCTGGTGGATCAGTAATAATAGAATTAATGAAATTAATTGATGCATAATGAATTGCATCTCTTCTATCGTCATTTCTGCAATAATTTCTTTTTCATGTCCTTGATGAGACATTTCCTTTTGTTGATTCGATCCCTCAAGAATTTTTTTACAAACCGTAATTTGGAGGGAATCTCCTGATAATTTGGTTCTTCGTTCCTCTTGAGGATTCTTCCCTAATCAAGATAGAACTAACTTTCTCTGTGGGAGAGATTGTGGATTTGAAAAATTCTCCAGTCCTGTAGACTGGTGATGTTCCAGCTCAACATCTCGAATCCTATTTGTTGATTCTGAGGGTTGGGTTAATATAGTCCCTAGTCGGGTAAGCTGGGGTGGTTCTTGACATTCTATATCTGAGTCTTTATTTAAATTTCTCCTAATCTTGCAGACCTTATTCCGGAAATTAGCTGGATGCATCAACCTGCATTCAATTTTATCACCCGGCTTAAAAAACTGTTGGATGATTTTTGACACATCTGTCACTTGATGATGTGCTTGCTCCAAACGAGAGGCATATTCAATATTCTCATGAGATTGATACAGGAGTAATTCAACAAATTGTTCTTTGTATTTATGACTTTGAGAGTAACTAGTTGAGGCCTGTTCTTGGGAATGATTTAGATTACAAACAAAACCCATTGACTACGACCGGCTATGGGAAATAACATTGCATGAGACCATTTTTGGTGGGATTTTCTGACTAGAGAGCACTGTTAAATGTAGTTATACATGAACACCCCATCCCCTGATATGAATACCAGATGAGGCATTAGAAATTAACTGGGGCAATCTTCTTAGTGCGCCAAGGAATGAATGATGAACAGATCTCTACTGCTTTCCAGCCTTTGGGTATCGAGAAACTGAGAGAGATGCCAAATCCATTTGGCATTGTAACCCTTCAATTATATTAAAATTATTTTCATATTCATCATAAGATAATATTTTCTTTTTTAACTAACAAATAGTTTTCCATATGTTGAGATAAATATCATGATATCCATCTTCCGTCAACATCTCTATAATGTATTAATGAGAATCAGCCAGAGGCCAAAACATATCTGGAACTTCACCTTTCGCCAGTTGTTTTCTCATGTTCAGTACTTCCTCATTATTATTCAATGAAGATTTGTCTACCTGATTAGATGAGAGCTGGTGCTTCCTTGTTGCTTCATTGGATTGAACAAGATTGGTAGAGAAAACACTAATCATACTAGAAGATTCATGACTTTGGGGTGGTTCGGAGAATGAACAACACCCTAGGATATCTTCTGGTTGAGAAAGAATTTCACTTGCTAATGGTAAAGCATCAGACATGACTGGCTTCACATTTTCATGTGCCTCAAGATAAGAGGGATTTATCGCAACTACATTGTCTGTTAGAGAATTTTCCAAGCAATGTGAATCACTACTATGGAGAGGACTTTCAAAGAGAAATTCATCATCATGGGGAGGACCACCATGGTGGGTTACAAAAAAAGATGAAACATTTTTCTCCCTAATCTTCTTACCACCTAGAGGGTACTTGTGGCTCTCATCTGAAGATGAAACTTTGAGATCAACCAAATTGTCATGAAGAAAGCCTTCATGAGGAAGTGACTAGTACAGATAGTTGTAACCCACCATGGGAATTGAGAGAGTATAATCTTGAGTTGCAACAGATAGTTGTATGAATGCATCAAGAACTCCATCATTGAGTAAGGCCTTGTCAAAGATGGGCCTTTGATTTCCTGACTGCATTGGGTGGGTCTTCTTCATAGATGCCTTCTTACTCAACTTGGTAGGTGTATGTTCCTACTCAGGAAAAATGATCAGGTTAGGCGGATTATCTCTGCTCAAACAAGGTGTATGCGCCAGACTTGGTTGTCTGTATGATATGGGGGAGTACACCCCACAACCCTCTTGGACTGAAACAGATGTGTGTGTCTGTTCCAGAGTGAACTGTTGATCTGTCACTTCACTGATAGGGATAGATTTATGTTTCTTTCACTAAGATGTTGTTGAAGCTGTTATAATATCCTGGAAGGCATCCAGGATATGAGCATGGATTTGCTTCTTCTCTTTCACAATTGATATAATGTTCTTGGTGACTTCAGTGGCTGGAACAAGGATATATGTACATTACGTGCTTGGAGTAGGTGTATGTTCCTGCTCCTATCCTCCTTTTCATGTCAGTTAATCCTGATTGTACTCATGTATGGTAGTAGAGAGTTGAGTCTGCATCCTGTTTGTCACCAGAGATTTCCAACATACTTCTCCTAATGATACCAAATGAGACTATTGGTAGGCTTGATCAATACTAGTAGGTGTATTTGTCTATTGATTGCACTACGACGAACATGGTTGATGAGCTTCCTTCAATACTGACAGACGAGGCTGCTGGCAAGATTGATGAGTGTAAGCAGGTGTATGTGCTTGTTTACAAGTTGTCAACATATTGGGTTGGTGAGCTCCATCATATGTAGTCAGACGAGCCTGCTGACTAGTCGATGATTTATAAATAGGTGTATGTTCTTGTCTATAATACTCCGCCGGAATTTCCTGGTGGGATTGGTGTGCTGCTGCCAGACGAGTCTGTTGGACAGCCGAATTAAAACGGACGCGTGTGTGTGCCCGCTTGTTTCTTTCCACCAAGTTAGGCAGGTGGACTTCTCTGGAAATGGCAGAGATAATGAACTTCTCACTATTAACCGGTCGTCACCTCTGGTGGTTCGTCTAGCCTACTCGGGTTCAAGGAACCTGATCCAAACGCCTGCATACGACACCCTCATCATGTTGAGGGTGCACTGCCACACAAGTCTGGCGGAGATTGTTGATAGGAGCCCCCGGGAAGGACTCATGTCTCTTTGAGTTTAGGCATGGAGGGACCTGCTCATTCACTTCCCCAAAATACGGGAGAGAATAGTGATTGTGCTCTGGGGATAACAACCTGAAATGGTTTCAGACGGTAGTTAGCACCGCCTGCTTCTTGATTTCTTGTCATTGATATCCGGATGACCAGGGTGAGTTATTCAAATGATGGGCTTGTCTAGAAGCCTCCAAAGTTGGAATAGTTCCGTGATGATGGTATACAATAACCAGCGCATTCGATACCCAGCGTTGAAGACACTGAGTAGGTGATGTCGTCCTCAGAGTGGACGAAAATCCAGCAGGAGTAGCAGCAAATGCATTCACAGTAGAAGTATTCACAACAGAAGTATTCATAGCAGTGAACTTAAGAAAATCTATTCTTCTAATGCAGAAGATCTTGGAAAAGAGTGCTTGTTTGATATAACACACATAATCAAGATAAATTTGGCTGATACATCTTTTTATAAGCACATATGTTATTGATTTCTTTGATGGCCCTCTCATTGAGTTTAAATAGGGGCCAGACATATAGTTAAAACATTACTTTATCTTGGTTAATGATTCACGTCGGGTTCACCATTTTTTGTTTCCTCTGGAATTGCGGGTGACCTCGTTGAATGAAGGTCCAAACTTTCCAATCGATTTATAACGGGTTTGTTCATAGAAACTAAAACATCCAAGGATTCCATATCTATTTGGACCTACTTTCCAAAGGTTGGCGCTCATTAGTTGTGGACTGATGAGTCTTAGGAATTTTCATTGGTTGAGAGGATGGGATGTCAGACTCATCACACAATTTTTTGGGGAACTATTGTCAACTCCAAGACTCCCTTTAGTGATTTAGGCTATGTTCGTGAATCCTTATTACATTAACAAGTATAAAATTAGATTTCCTTTAGATCTGAAAATCAATTATTGATATGTAAGAAATTTAGAGAATCTTTTATATGTATTTGAGGTTCTTCATCGATATAAAATCATCTGTATTTGTTAGAGATTATTAGTCAATGGTATCCTATAATACATAAAAGACTTTTGATCATTGTGATGACCATACTGGTTTTAAATCCACTCAGTGGGGCACTTGAAGATTATTTGTCATTTAGAAGGACATGAATTATTTTAGAGTTGGGACCATACCCGCAGATGGGTTACCTATGTATCCTTTATTTAGAAAAGGAATCAGAACACACGTAGTTCGAGTGAGGGAGTATAATATTTATGCATGATTGATGGCTCAAAGAAAGATGTCATGATTACTTTTACATTGTAATCTCATGTGAGTCATTCTCCGTGTGAGAAATAAGAGGTATTGGTGAAACCAGAAAAATTGTTCCGCGATATATGCAATGATGTGGGACTTATGTATGTGTGACTGCCAAAAAATAAATGAGTATTGGGATTTAATTTAGGGACGAAACCCAGGAACAACGTCCATAAATGTGTATGTAGTTTATTGAGATTTGGATACTCTAATCTTGGGGATTACTCCTAAGGAATATTCCCAGGTTAGGAGGGGACTTATGATTGGATTTTACTCATGAGAAGGAAGCCCAGATCAAAAGTAAATTAAGACTGGTTAAGAGAAATTATGTCTGGGGCTTACTCTTGAGAAGGAGGCCCAGGTTATAGGACTTGGGGCTTACTCCTAAGGAGGATGCCCATATTTGTAGATTTTGATACTGGGGTTTATTCCTGAAGAAGAATCCCGGTTTAGAAGATCCATGGTTGGGCTTACTCCTAAGGAGGGTGCCCATAATTGGGAACTGGGTGACTGGGGCATAATCCTGAAATGGAAGCCTAGGTTAAGGGAAATATGAATGGGGCTTACTCCTAAGGAGAATGCCCAGATTAGGGGACTTGGGGATTACTCCTAAAAAGGAGGCCGAAATTAATGACTACATGGGGATTACTCATAAAGAGGATGAACAAATTAATGAGAATTTGGACTAGGGTTTATTCTTGAAAAGGAGGCCTAAGTTAAGGATTCTCTCATCTTAAAGGATAAGGTTGAATGAATGAAATATCTGACCTTAATGACATGAGGATATGTAAATCACTAGGTTTTAAGATATGTTCCACAGAATTACATTCAGATAAGGAATACAACAATGAAATCATGCCATGAATGGATTTGGAGAGAGCTCTGAAGGCTCGATCCTGAAGAGGAGATGTGGATAGGTGTAAGAGGGGTGAAATGGGCCGGAAGGGCACCCAAAAAGAGAGGGGCGTGAAAGTATAGTGTGGGCATGCATGTACTGTGTTGGTGCTGAAGTCCTGGTCATGTAGGTGTACCTGCGTAACACATGGGTACTTGAGAGGCAACCAATCCTTATGGTAAAACTTGGGCGAGGATTGGCTCAAGCACTTAATACTACCCCTAGAGTCTTATAGAAGAGAGATGTGCAAGTTATGTAGAAGGGGTAAGGCGGAGCGAAAGTGTGTCCATTTCCCTTAAGGGATGGCCACCTAGGTGCGCAAGTGTTGATGCGTTTCAACACATAGGCCTTACTCCCTCTCTTTAGATCTTCTGTTCTAGGTAATAAATTAACTTAGAAGTGTTCAGAAGCTTTGATAAGAGACTTGGGCATCGGGAGCTCAAATATGAGATTATGGAATTTTTCGTCCTCGAAATGGGGGGGGGGCACATGGGTATTTATAGACTAGGGAGACCATCAGAGAAATTTCAAAGAGGGCGCGCAAGTCACCAACGCGGCCATTGGGAGTCGCATATGTATACTTGCGCGACCTTGATGGAAGTTGTGCGACCACAGTGTAAATGACTCCTTGTTCATGCCTTTGTTGATTTTTGATTTTTTCTTCAAAGGATGAATCACTTTATGCTAAGGTATTTCCCTTTTCATTCGTTCAGACTCTGTGAAGAATAGGATTGTCAATAGTTACATGGCACAAACCCGTTATACATTAGGATGAGGCGTACACGACATGCAATATAGATGTTTCTAGGAAAAATCATTTTTCTGTAATAATTATTTAAATGAGAAAAGTATAACATATCCATTAAAAATAGAAATTTCAATAACAATAAATAACCGTAAAATAATATTTTATATAAATAGACATATTTAAAAGAAAAGATATAGTTTTTGGTAAATTATTTATTTGTTTAAAATTTTATATTTTCTTAACTAAACTAGTTTTCTATATCAATTTTTGGAAAACAATAAAATTAATTTTAGAACCATTTATAAATTTAATATAATAAAATAAACTTTAATTTTTAATTTTTAATTTCAAAACTATTAAGGGTGATTTTTTTGATGTTTTTCGGAGAAACATCAATTTTAATGAATAATGAATTTTTTGCTTTTAGGTTGGGAACTATAATTTATTTTAAAAAACTAATAATGATAAATTAAATTTGAAAAATTTATGTTTAAATTATATCAGTTATACATATAGAAATACAATTTATATAATTATAATCATTTTCACTTTGAAATTTACTGGAAAAAATTAATAATATTTTATAATTTTTTGTACTATAAAGACCCATAATTTTCCCCATGTATGAGAATAGCATTAATTTTAATTTTTATAATTCAACAAATAAAATTTATAAAAGCGTACATAAACCATTCTAATATGTATAAAATTTAGTGTATAATAACATCATTTATTTTTTTACCACAATGATTAGTAAAACAGATTATAATTAACCCCGTTGATTAAGGTAAAATTATTATTATTTATGGACTAAACCATAATCTTAAAAGCCCAAATAACATATCCACTTGACCAAAATCAATTTTATGGATATATATATATATACCATATAATCCCTTTCAGCTACTTTTTATCATTATTGGATCCACATGAAAAATGAAAATCATGGGTGGAATTATTTCTTCAATGATTTTAAAGAGTGTCACACCTCCAACCCTATAAAAGGCCATCACATCTCACTCTTTTTCAATCCTCTCCCAAAAAATTTGGTCACAAAAGATCCATCCAATAAAAACTCCAAAATCCATCACTTAATACATTAATCACCTCCTACGTAGAAATATATCCAATGAATCCTTTTGGCACAACTAAAAACGAGTTACCTAATTAAGAGGAAATGTCCTCTCTTGAGATCCTTTCTTTTATTCACATTCTCCACCACCAACACTAACATAACTCCATCCATTTATAAAAAACATAGTATCCTAAATAAAAAAAATTAAAATTTTTAAACAAAAACTTATACACACCTCTATCTAATAGGTAAAAAATATTATTTATGTGTACGAAAAAATATCATCTCACTAAAATATTCTTGTTTGTTTTTCCATTAATGCCTCTTATAGTAGATATTATTATGGAAAAAATATTTATAAATGTTATATATTATATATAATATTTATTTATCATTAATTATTCATTTTAAAATTGAAATCTTTTTTTTCATTCCATTTTGGGTTAATAAGATAACTTTGTTTGGGAAAGTGTGGACAACCCCCCTCCCCATCAATGTGATTTGATTCGTTCATACACTACATAGAATTTATTTTGGATTGTATTAGTGAATATATATTATAAACATGATATCATAATGATAACTTAATAATTATACCTATATATATATTTCCTTCTATCAATTCAACAATAAAAATGGAAACGATATTCATTTGTACATATGGCTTACCGTCTCCATGTACAATTTATTCCATTTTGTACATCCATATTATGTATAATATTATATTTTAAATATTATGTATATAATTGATATTTATATTATTATTTAAATTATACAATTATGATATAAGTTTAAGGACCAATGATATAATAAATAAAGACAAATACGTAGGACAATGAAATTATTATCCAATGTGATACCCTAAGATATAATGATTTACAAAACAGTAATATAATGTTGTCATAAAATAATATATTAAATTTGAAATTATAATATGGTTCAGAATATGTTTTATAGTAAATTTATATTTATTATATAGGTGATTTGAATGAGTATAATGGGAGTCAATACACAAGGTAAGGGGTTTTCATATCACTATTTATTTCCATGAGATACATGCTATTATGAAAAATGTTTCATTTTATATGGTTCATGTACTAACCATGATATTATTATATTTTTATTATTCTTAAATTTATGTGTATTCAAAAATCCATTTTATTATCCTTCATTAAAGGGTTTTTTGTTTCAAAATATACCAAATAGGTAAAATAGTTTTGTCTCAATTTTCCTTCATTGAGACACTTGTTTTGTTATGCTATTAAATTCTAATTTAATGAATATATACTGTGATTTTACATTCTATATCATGAAATTCCTTATTTTAATTATATTCTATGATACATTAATTTTTTTTACTAGGATATTATTATCCAATGTTAACAATTTATAAGAGTTTAGTGAGACAATCTAATCTTATTTCTAGATTGTTTATATTTATTCTTTTATGTAAGAAATGAAATGATCTATATCCCCAAAAATCTTCTGAGTTTCCTTATACCGTATTTATTCAAGATATTACCATGTATTAGTACAATTTATTTTGACTATTTGGTACTTAAAAAACCCCATTAAGTAAAATATGATTTCCTCAATCTAATGTCGGAAATAAATTTTATTTAAAAACCATGTTTTAAATTTTTTTCTCTAAAATGATTTCAAAACATAATTGGTGAAAATTTTCATGGAAAATTATTTTAGAAAATATTTCATGGTTATCAATTATTCCATTTTATTTTCAAAGAACAAATTTTCCAAAAAATTATATTTTATAAAAGATTTTTGTTAATGAAAAATTAAATTTTCCTCAAGATATATTTGTAAAATTTCATTAAAAATTATTTCAAATCTATGAAAACATTTTTGGGTGTTACTCATGACTTTCTATGGAAATTATTAAAAGTTTATATTAATATTCTTTCAATGAACTGGTTTATATTTTATTACCTAATGTTTATGAAAACAATATCCCTTTAATGGTTTATATGATTTTGAAACCTACTTCTTATCATGGGTATTTTATTTGATGAAATGATTATAAATCCTGTCTATTTTCACAAGTTATAATATGATTATATTTTTATGATACCCATTTCATTTCGTGGGTTTTGATATTATTATTTATGAAATTGTGTCATTTGTATTTATGATTTCACTATGAGATGAGTGGGACATATATCTATATCTAATGGATTGGGTAAAATTTATATCTCGTGATATAAAATAGTATTATCTTGTGAATTAAACATTACTACTAAGATGTCCATAGAAGTGAACCATGACTACAAATATGGTATATAGAGTGAACTCATGTTACTAATATGTCCATGAGATTGGACCATGACTACCAAGAGGGTATGGGGAGTGATCCTATACAACAAAGATGGTCTTGTAAGTGATCCCTTGGATATTATGGAAATTATATTATATATTCTTAGGTGTCGTACACACATCCATGTTTTATTCCTATTTTTTTCTATCTTGGATTATTTTCACCATTTTATTATGATTCATGTATTATGAAAAGACATGATTTATTCCATGATTCATGTGCAAGATTTTGATATACAAGGTATGATATTCTATTCTCAGGATCTTGTTATCATGACCCTATACTCAGGATTAGGCTATAAAAATATCCCCTGTTTACCTTTTCTGAGAACTTGAGATGACCAATTTTATGTTTCCTTCCCTAGGGTGTGAAAATACGTCATCTATTTGATGTTCCAAGGAATGTTTATATTCAAGAACCTAGTGGGAGATAATGTGGATCATCTACCTATCAATGATAATATTTTCATTTTTCAAAATGGAACTTGAGTAGTATGGTCTTTGGGCATCTTTTAGAATTATTTTTTAATTATTTCTAAATTTGAATTTAATTTTAATGTATGAAATAATAGTGTATATATAGTTTATATCAGCGAAATGGTTTATATAACCTTTGGAAAATGTAATTTAAATACATAGTGAGATCCCTATGAATATGTCAATGGATAATTATATATATAATGATATGTATAGAAAATTCCATGTATTTTTTGAAAATAATAGATTGAGTGGTTTCATAGAAATAAATATATATGTAGATGCTAATGTGTATGTGGATATGTCACGCATTTATGTAGGGGAAAAACATAGAGAAGATGTTTTGGGCCTTACATTGGGTAATTCAGTACAAAAAATTGAGCCTTACTGCCCACATTGTTTAAAACTCCCACGAGATATGATTTGGAAGTCTAAAAACCCTTCACAAACCACTATGAATGATTTAAATAAATTTCGGATATGAATTAAAGATGAGAAACCTATGGATTCATAGATTAATAATGTTGTCATAATTTAGATATCTAATAAGTGAATTTTCATTATAATGTGGTTCCTCAATATGATAATTGTTTATTAATAAATGATCTTGGTTTTACTCAATGGTTGTCACATTATGGAATCACATTAATGGTGATTATGTTGGTCAATGCAATAATTGTCCTCTTGATCAAAAAAAATTATATGGGGGATAGAATGAAAAAACTCATTGATATGATCACCTAGCTTTCTCAAGGTATGAATAAATGTGAACCTACAAATGTGAAATCCAGGGAACAATATTATATAATATCATTCTAGAGGAAACGTTCAACTTCTTTTAGAGGCTCTTCTAAGAGACTTGTTTCTGAAAAATTTATCAGTAGTACTGAGAAGGTATTATAGGTTCCCTAATATTTGAATACTGAGAAATTCATTCTGGGTGTTTATCTGTTTTAAAGAAATAAGATAAGTGGTGGGATCTAATCAGGAATACAAGGCACCAAGATGTGTTTGAATCCACATATTTGGATGATTTCATGAAATTATTTGTTCTATTAGAACATTCCCTATATTCCTCACAATAATATAGATAAATAGTTCCTTGATTTGGAGAAAATGGATGATGAATTTCTAAGTACTTCTAAGTATAATTTCGTGAAACATTCGATGTATGATTTAGGAATTATCGTCCAAAACAAATGTAATGTTGATAGGTTATTAATTGGATTTAATCCAAATCTCATAAGGCCATTGGACATAGGAGATTTTTTCAGCTTTGAAAAAAAAATTGTCATGATATCAAGGATGAAATGGACGAGTTAGTAACATATAAACGACATGGTTTTTAAATAAATACGAATATAAAGAATATAAGAAAATATAAAAAACATGAAGAGATGAATTTGAGCTTCCCTTTATGCTCAATGTATGGGATGAATCATAGTCAAAATTTCCATAAGGGGATTAATAATTTTTTATGTGTGGAATTAAAGGACATAAGATATTTTATTTCTAATGTGATGGGAAAAATTCAGTAATTATTGTTAATGTGGAAAATTTGGAACATAATGCACCTCCCACGATTCAATGCTACTAGTGTTTGGAGAACAATCATTATTAAAACCACTACCCAAATATATTTACTAGTGCGGATGATTGGCATCAAATACCTTTTAAGCTAAGGGGAAAGTGTAAATATTATTAAAATATTATTTCTAATGTGTGTTCAATAATGAAGAGATTAATCTTAAACATGTCATCCACTATAGAAAAACTAATGTCACATCTGATTCCATAACAATCCACTCATTCTTATCTAAATATTTTGCAGATGGTGTTAATATTCTACCTAAACAATTAGATGTTGAATTTTCACTGAAAAAGTATGGTACAACAGTCTCATATCATGTATATGATTCCAATCTGGTTGAAGTTTGGGGGAATCTGCTTCTTGAAAATCATTTCACTCTTCCCTTGGTTGAATTGGATGTAATATTTGGCATGGAATAGAATTATATGAATAAATCTAAAATCAATAATCAAGTAAGGGTTGTTACATTTGAAATTTCCAAGCCTCATATAAACGAACATCAATCAGACGATATCTATTAACATTTTATAGAGATTAAATCTGGTGTATGAGTTTTATTCATCTTTAGAAGGGTTGTTTATCTGAAATGGTCATAGTGAAAATCAACATCGATGAAATGAACATTGTCCAAAATTTTGCGGATTTCTTTCCAGAATAGTTTCATAGACTTCCACCCAAACATGAGGTTTTGTTTCAAATAGAACTCATACATGGTTCCACACCAATTTCAACAACTCCTTATAGAATGACTCTAATTGAGTGATAGGAATTGAAGATGAAATGTAGTGGAAACCATGATAAGGGATTAGATGGGACAAGTTTGTCACCTTGTTTTTCACCTGATCATTTTGTTGAAAACAATGATGGATCAACGCAACTCTCCATTGATTATGATGAGTTTAACAAGATCAAATTCAAGAAAAAGTTTACTCTTAATCATAGTTATGACTTGAATGATCAACTGTGCGGAGCTCAATACTTATAAAATACTGAACATCATTCTGAATATCAATAATTGCAGGTTAAAAATGGAATTCTATACATGGTATGATCACTATGAATACATAGTGATTCCTTTTATTCTTCTCAATTCCACTTCCATTTTCATAGATTTAATGTAAATAATATTTATAGATTATCCCTACCATATTTTGGTAGAATTATTCATGATATTTTCATCTTTTCACAGATAATGATGGTGTATTATGATCAATTGATATTTTTATTAAATAACATAAGGAAGGAAAATATATATGAAAAATTTACAATGTGCGTTGTTTGGCAGAAAAAGGATACATTTTTGGGTCACCTAATATGGAGAGATAGTATAGAAGTATATCCATTAATTATAGAGTCAATTGAATGTTTTTCTAGACTAACTATGATTTTTGATATCCATAAAATTCATGGTTTACCCGGACATTATATAAGGATTGTATAAAATCTCACACTACTAAGTAATACTCTGATAATGTTAACTCACAAGGGTGTCATGTTCTTCAGGAAAAATAAATGTGAGGAAAATTTCATTGAACTATATAGAAGGCTAGTCAGTGATCCATTGCATATATTAAC
The DNA here is from genome assembly GCA_963277665.1 of Viscum album. Taxonomy (NCBI): domain Eukaryota; kingdom Viridiplantae; phylum Streptophyta; class Magnoliopsida; order Santalales; family Viscaceae; genus Viscum; species Viscum album. The sequence continues at coordinate 1,275,497,741 of OY728146.1, forward strand.
TAGTAGTGTAGATGTTATTTTAATTAATATTAAATCATCCAGGAAGGAATAGTGATGTGTTTTTATGTAAAATAACATTTTTAATGGATATACCTCATCAAATTTGATGATTCATGAGAAAAATTACCCAACATATGATTTGGAGTTATAAGTGAATTTTTTTGATTAATGAAATGGGGAAATTATATTTTTGAAGAAATGTGTGATATATATATTGATCATAAAAGTATAATATATATATTCACACAAATGTAGTTTAACAAGACCCATAGAAGATGAATAGGTTTGATAAAGGATTATAGCTGCATAATAACTTACCATCCTAGGAAATAGAACAAGGTATCTTATTATTTATGTAGGAAGGATCATGCTAGATAATCCATTATGGGGATCACAAGAGATCCAATATTTCCTTATTTTCAATGGATGGATCTAGATATATAATAGGATGGTAAAATAACTCTTATCATTCACAAATTAATGTTCAACCCTCTTTCCATGTGAAGGCTAAAGGATGAAAAAATGGTAGATGAAGAGCAGAAAAATAATGTTAAAAATTTTCACGAGATTAAACATGACCAGGATGGCATGAAAATGATCAAGAACCATGTATGTGTTCCTTCGATAACAAATTTGATGATGAAGTTGTTAGTGGAAGTTCAGAATTATTCATTCTTTATTAATACTGGAAGTAAGATTATATATATGGACTTGAAATAAAACATCTTATGGGATGGATTGATGGTATATATCACAGATTTTGTATCTCATTGATTGGTATGACAACATATTAAGGATGAAAGAAAATGTAAAAGGTGATGCAGCACCAACTACCCATACTAGAATAAAAATGGGAGAACATCACTATAGATTTTTTCATTGGACAAACGAAAACATCTAATGTGTTTAATTATATGTGGGTGGTATTCAATCATCTTACTATGTCAACACACATAATAGATATTAGATTAAACTTCTCTCTAGATCATCTTTCTAGGATATACATTATCCAAGTGGTAATGTAGCATATATTACCATATTCTATTGTACTATGACAAGATATGTGTCTTATCTCAATGGTATAGTGAATTCTTCTGTAATCACTTGATTCAAAATCAGGTTTCATCACTTGTTATCATCCTCATTCACATGTATAGTCTAAACGAACAACTCAAAACCTGGATGATATGTTGAGATCTTGTTCTATGGATTTCAAAGGTTGTTGGGTTCAACACTATCATCTACTTTATTTTTCGTAAAATAATAGCTTTCATTCATGAATTTTTATGGAACTGTATGAAGGCATATATTTAAATTATTGTATATATCCATTGTTTTGGGACAAGGATAGAGAAATAAGTCTATTGGGACATGATATTGATGAATAAATGGCCGAGAAGTATATGAAAATTCAATAGCATATTAATGTAGTTCAATGTCGGAATAAATGTTATAAAGATAACCATTGACATAATCTATAATTTGATGTTAGTGAAATGAATTTTCTATGAATATCAACTTGGAATAATTTTATGACATTCCAGAAGAAATGGAATATAATCCCTATGTATATTGGTCTATTTGAGATTCCTGATCGTATCAAGATGGTATCCTTTTTCATGAAATATACTCAAATCATCTCTTAATTCCTTGTTGTGTTCTATAGATCTCTCCTAAGTATGTAAAAACCTCACCCTTAATATTTATTGAATTCAGATGCCATACCAGTAGAGCAGGATCATTCTTATGAAGAACAAACACTTGACATAATGGACCGATTAGAGAATGTTCTACAATATAAGACCACTTACCTAGTAAATTATTGGTGGAGAAATAAAAAGAACATGAGAATATGATGATGTGTAAGTTTCCCCTTTTTTTTACCTATGTGATAGATTTCAAAGATGAAATGCATTTTAAGGGAGGTATATGTAACACACTGAGATTTTATGGTCCTATTTTTAAAATAAATAAATTTTTTATTTATGTCTTGAAGTGATGTAATTCAAATATTTCATTCACATGACAATGACTTGGAAAATCTTACATGACCCCATATCTACATATGTAGCCTGGATGCATACGTTGTACACTACATCGATGTTTCTATGAAACATCATTTTGCTGCTATAATTGTTTAAATTAGATAATTATACCATAGTCAATAAAAATAAAAATATATATAGTAATAATTAACATTATAATATTTTAAATAATTTTATAAACAAGAATATTTATAATAAAATATATAATTTTTGTTAAAGTCCTTATATGTTCTAAAAATACTATTTTCTCAAATAAACTACATTTCACATCCTTATGTGAAAAAATAATACAATTAATTTTCAACACATTTAGAAATTTAATTACATAAAATAAATTTCATCTTTGAATTTATAATTTTAAAATTATCTTAGACTGATTTTTTAGAATTTTCTTATAAAGATCATGTTTATAAATATTGAAAAATAATTCTTTTATGTTAAAAAATGCATTTTTATTTAAATATTTATTAATGTTATATTATATTTTAGATGTGTTTTATTGTAAAATTAAATAAATTATACACCTATTAATAAAATTTATGAAATTATAATCAATTTAAATTTGAAATTGAATATCAAAACATAATAAAAATTTTAACTTATTTCTACATTAATGACCCATGATATTATAGAGCCTGTAGTATTTTTATAAGTCATTATTTCTATTCTTCATTGAATATAATTTTGAAAAACGGAAATATAAAATTATATTCAGTATAATATTTATATTATAATTTTATAATTTTTATTTTTGACCAAAATGATTAGTATATGTGATTAAAATTTATCACAATGATTAAGGTCAAAATAATCTTAATTAGGGACTAAACCCTCTTCATAGGGTCCCAAATAACCTATATAAATTTCCAAATTCCACTTTCTAGACATATTTTAACCCTATAATACCTTTTATATATATTTGATCAATATTGTATCCCCATGAAACAAGAAAATATTTGGTGCAATTCTATCATTAAATATTTAAAAGAGTGCCACTGCTTCTTCCCTATAAATGGCTTCCACCTCTCCCTATTCTTCACACCTCAAAAACAACATGGATTTTTCCAAATTACTCCCAATCAAAATAAAAAAAATATTTAACTTAATCATTGATTGAACCCTTGGGTAGAAATTTATACAAGGATTCCTTTGTGAAGAAACTAATATGTGTTACCTAATTAAGAGTTAAAGTATTCCCTCGAGCTCATTTCATTTATTTTTCTTCTCTAACATATCCACTATATTTATTCCATTCATAAATAATAAATATAATCCAAAATATACTAGTTTCTTTTGATATTTTTTCTAACTAAACCTATATATTACTCCAACTAATGGGTAAAAAACATACATTTTATTTGTGCAGAGGACTACCACAACACTAAACGATAATTGCTCATTTTTTCATTCCTGCCTATCATAGTTGAAATTATGGTGGAATATTTGGTTATATCTGTTATATATTATAATGTTTATTTCTATATTATTTTTAATTCTTTTTATGACGCTTTGAATTTTTACATTCCATTTTTTCATAGTATGATAATTTTTTTAGGAAGTGCGGACTACCACCCCTCAAAGCCATTTGATTCATCCACACATTTTATGAAATGAATTAAGGATGGGATTAGTTGATATATACGATATATATGATATCATAAATATAATATAATAATTAAATACATATGTGTGTGTGTGTGTTTTTATTTCCATTTTTTTAATACGAGAATAAAAACAGAAACATAGTTCATGCATACGTATGGGAAACCATCTTCTAGAATGGTGTATTCCATTGTGTAAATATATATTTTAAAAATTATTATAATGAAATTATATATAATTTAAATGATATTAATATAATGTAATATATTTTGTATCGCAATATAATTATAAGGAACATTGATAAAACAAATTAGGAAAAATTCGATGAACAAATATAATATTATCCAAAGTGAAACCGCGGGATTGGATATTTAAAAATAGTTCAATATAATGTCATTATAAAACCATATATTGTATTATATATAATAATATGGTTATTTAAAATATTTACAATAAATTTATATTAATTAAAAATGTGAATTTTATGAGTATGATGATAGCAATACACAAGGTAAGGTGATTTCATCATTATTGTTATTTATGTGAGACACTTGTTTTTTCACCATCTTTAATTTTTTTGCGGTGAATATACATCTAATTAATGAAATATATGTTCAATATAATATTATTTATGTGTATTCACATCTTCATTTTGTTATACTTCTTTCATTGAGTTTATGTTTCCAAAAATACCAAAATGGAAAAATAGTTTTGTCTTAATTTTCATTCCTTGAGACTCATGTTTTTTATAAACCATAAATATTTTTTGATGTGTATATACTTCCATTTTACATGTAATATTATGAAATTAATTATTTTAATTATAATTTATGGTTAATGAATTTTCATTTTCTTATGTGGATAATATGATCCCATGTTACCAAGTTATAAATGTATATTAAGAAAATCTAATTGCTTTTTAAGATTGCTTATATTATATCTTCCTTATATGAAATATTATGTTACATATCTCAACAACACTAATTAGTTTCCTTATAATCTATTTATTAAAGATATATCCATGTGTTGGTACCATTTTGTTCAACACTTTGGATCAAATTATATTGTCTTATGTAAAATTTGTCCATCTCTATCTCTAATTAGAAATATAATTTATTCAAAAATGATGATTTGGAATATGTTTTAAAAAATAAGATCCAAATATATTTTAAGATGATGTTCATGGAAAAATTATTTTTAAAATTTATTATGTTATTCAATTATTCTTTTATATTTTTTATTCATTTTTTTAAAAAGGATTTATATTTTAATAATATTTTATAATGTATAGTGGATATTTTACTAAATTAATATTTCTAAATGAACCTAAACAATTATTTACACTACAAGATGACATCCATTTGTGTTACTCAGGCATTTATGGGTAAATTATTATATAGTAAATTAATATTATTTCATTAAATGTATTATTATCTGATGGTAGGGAGTTTACGAAACATTTTTACCATTCAAGGATTATATTATTTTTAAACCCACTTCTTTTCACAATTTATGTTTACGATGAAATGTGTATGATGCATGTATTCTTCTAAAGGGTATGATATGATTATATTTTTGTAATACCCATTTTCTTTCATGAGTTATGATATTATTATTTATGATCTTGGGAATCATGTATGTGTTATTTGACTATGATATGTGTGGGACCTACATATTCGTTCAATGCATTGGGTAAATATTAATATCTCATGAGATAGACTATGATGTTCTTGGGAATGCACCTTGACTACTAAGATGACCATGTGAAAGAAGTATGACAAAATATATGGAATTAGGGGTGAACTAAAGCTACTAATATGTGTATAAGAGTGAACCATGTCTACCATGTTAGTATGGGGAGTGGACTATACTAAAAATATGGGCCTAGAATTAATTCCATCGATTTTCTGAAAATTATATATATGTGCTTATATGACTTCCAAAATCCCATTTTTTATTGATAATTTCTGCTCTTATGGATTATGTTCTCTATTTAAATATAAGAAATTTATAATTACCTGATAAGATGTATTCAATGATTTGTTAATATTATCATTGATATATTGGGTATGATCTCCTATTATAATTATCATGATCCTAGGACCTTATTCTCATGATTATCCATACATATCAACCTTGATTACCATTACTGATAATTTGAGATCACTACTTATTATGAATCCTTCCCCAAGGTATGAAGATATGTATTATGTTTTATGTATCTATGAAGGGTTCTATTCATGAATAATCTATTGATAGATAATATTTATTACTTATGTATGAGTGATTATGATTCCATGCCTCCAATGGACAATACTAGTACGATCTCTAGGAATCTGTATGTATAATTTGTTATGTATTTCACTAATGTTATGTACATTTATATTATGAACATAGATGGTCTCTATATATTTTTTTAAATTTGAATATGTCTCAACATTACTTGGTTTTTACAAATCATGTAATTGTGTTTGGAGGCTAGATATAGTGGATAAATCCAACATAATCTCTCACATGTAATATTTTCTTATGTTTGGAACATTCCTTCATATCATCATCATAAATTCATATATTTTTTTCCCAATTTCATTTCATTGATATGAATAATTTTGTATTTCACATAAATTAAATAGATAATTTAAATTAATACCTACTACAATATCCCCATTAATCCCACCTGGGAATTTTATAACTCATCACTATAATGATTTATGAAAAAAGGATTATGTAGCATTGAAAAAATAGATAAACAGGTAATATGATCATTCTATGATCTCTCCATGATGGTATTGGTTGACTAATGGATATTTGGTTTTTTAGGCATTAGATAGAACCACTAACTTCATGATTCATAGCCCTATAATAAAAAAATTTGGGAAATTTCTGTAGCTAGACAAGGAGGTCAATGTTGGGGCAGCATCACTAAGAATGACAAATCATCCAATAAAAAAATTAATACTCCCTATGAAAAAATCAATCAATATTATTTTCTTGTGTATTTTTATTAACATGATTAAAATCTCTCTATCATGTTTTTTTATGTTGGTACATTTAATTATTTTTTTATATACCGATTTTTGATGATCTTCAATTTTGTTTATGAATTTTAAACGAAATTATTGATGAATAACATTTTTATTTTATAGGGTAATTCATTAGATAATGAATCCATAAAAATTTGGGTGCATGTAGGTGAGTAGTACACAAAACTAGTGATTTTATATCATACTTTTATTGTAGCCTTTCTAGGATAAATGAAAATAACAAAAGAGTATAAATGATAGTACCATATGTCAAAAACAATCCCATACATAATATAAAATTATAACAACACTGTAATCATACAATTAAATAGAAATAATATCAACCTTAGATCCAACTCAATCAATCCATGATAAATATATGTTATACCAAACTGAAAAATTTCATGACGAGTTCTAGAGAATCATTTTTTGGATAAACAATAAAAAAGTGTTTGATTAAATAGTATGAGTGTTTCTTCTCATAACATAGAGAACAAATAGATAAATATATGAATGAATTATTATTTTAAATAATTTGAATATTTTAATCCCAATTACAGAGCCTCTCTGTATTGTCATTCATTGGTTGGGGTGAACCCTGATTTTCATTTCGCACAAAGTTTCATTGAATTTTTTTGATATTCATATTACATTTTAGTTATTTTATTAATCATATGATTATAATATTTTTAGTAAATTGTTGATGTAGTTCATAATTTTAATGCACCATTGTGTGCATATGATATCATGTTGAACTGGTTCAAAAAATACACACTTTAGTGAGGAAAACATTCATTTTTGAATGTTTTTTTAAAAAATATGTAATTTTTGTTTTATTTTAATGTTGGTCACGTATTCTATCCCCAAATATGACTCCATAATCTGGTTACATCACTTTTCAGGATGCATAAAAATAATGGTGTAGAATACTTACTTTCACGATATTTTCATTTATGTTTTCAAATATAACTAGATACTCAAGTATGGTTTTAGTTTAGAACACCTACAAAAAATATTATATGAACTAGAATGTGATCTCTTATATCTTATGAAAATTTAATAAATTAACCAATAATAATTTGATACTAGAGTAAGGGTATTTACAACTCATTTTATATGTGAATGTTTAGAATTTTATTAGGATGCATGAGTTTGGTGAAGGATAAATATGGAATCACATAGAATCTTGGTAGGTAGAGAACTATTGATGAGAAACATATAATTAAATTTCAAATATTAGAATATCCCATTTTAATTGTACTGTAGTATTTTAATTATAAAAAATTAAATCCATGTTTTAAATCGTGTGACCACTTTTCATCTTTTTTAATATTTTAAAATTATAATATTTTTTTACAAGAAATAAAAGTCAAAAATTGAACCTTATTTTTATGTAGTGAATCAATATTTTGAACTAATTTAATTTAATAAATTTATAAATATTATAAATATAAATATTAGATGAAAATATATAGTAAATACATATAAAATATTTTTATGGATTAATAATTTATAAAACATTATTTGTTTTTCTCTTTATTTCATAAAATGTAAAAAGATAATATTTTTTAATTTTCTTTTTCATACTTAAGAAAATAAAATTTTTATACTTATAAATTAAATTTTATCATTTAAATTTATTAATATAAAAGTACATAATTTATATATATATATATATTAATTTGAAAAATATCCATTTTAAAGTAAATTTATTTATATCAAATCGCCAAATAATTAATTATTTATCATCATACTATTCAATTTTATCTATAATGAAAAATTAGAATTAATATCTATGTTATAGAAACACAATAAATTAAATTTTTTTATTAATAATTATATTAGTATTTAACAACTTAATATATCTATATTTAATAAAATATTTTGAATTATTTTCTTCTTATTCAATTCTAGAAAAAATTACTATATTTCATTTGAATTATTTTATTAAGAACATAAAATGAATTAAATATAATTATTTAATATATGTATATTAAAACTCTATATCAGAATAATAACTATATACAATGACCATGTTCCACTCTTATATATGGGCTTAAAAATATCTCAAATGTCATTCATCATATTCTATTATTTATTTATAAAGTTGTTTTTAATATTTCTAAAGTGTGGTATTTTTTTCAAGTCATCATTGGTGGTTAATATTATTGTTATATAATGATAGTGTTAATTTCATCCTTGAATTGTATTAATTTTCATATGATTATATTATGTTAGTATGAATAAAAATTCTGTTTTATTTAGTTATCTTGAAATGTGTTTCATTTTTCAACATAGTATTCTACCATTATTAAATATATTATTATTTATTGCTTTTACTGATTCATGTATCAAAATATATACAAAGCACATGATTTTTTAAGGTGAAATAAATACTAAAATTGTAGGGCGCTACATCCACTATGCTTATCCATTTAAAACTCAAATCAAATGTATTGGAATCATTTCACATCACTATCTATCTTGAACCAGGAATGATAAAGTAATTATTAATCTAAAAATACATCTTATAAATACGGTATATATCTAACCCCACAAATATCTTTTGATTGAGGTTGATACATATAAAATTCAACACCAAACATTTCTCAAATAAGTGGATAAGAAAAAGTGTACTAACTATCATCTCACACCAAACCTTCGATGATTGTGACCATAAATTAGATCCACATGATAATCCTATGCGAAAATATATTCATATATCTCATTTTTCATATAATCTAATTAAATATCAGTAAAACTAATTAATATATTCAATCATAGTCATGGATCCTCTAATTAGAAATAAAATACATATATTATTTAAAATAAAGTTGTTACCCCAGTTACAATGTATATTTATTTATCAGGACATTAATAAGTGGATAATAATACTATTTTAGATTAAAAATTATTTGAGTATCTATATATACCCAAATTATATCTATGAAATTAAATTCTCTTATTATAGTAGAAATTCATGTCATTGGAAAGAATTGGAATTACCTAAATTAATCACCCATTATTTCCCCTAGTTTTCCATAATCATAATGTAAATATTTTAACCAACTAAATTATTAATGAATCGATAACCACTCATCATCATCTTTCCATTTATCACATGAAATAAAAAATGTTACCACAATTTCATAAATAACAATATTCTATCATTTTTTGGTAGTAGTTTTATATCTATGATTTACTCCCATAGTATATATGTGAATGAATATTAGCAATATTCAATACAATTATCCATCTTAATTAATCCCCTTTATCAATATTCTGTAATGTACTAAATATCATTCTGTGATTTCATATAAATTATTTCATTTATATTGTTAATTTATTTATCCTATTTTATTTCAATAAACATAAAACAACCTATATTCTCTCTATTAATATTGCATGGTAAAATCATTCAAATTTAATAATAGAAAAAATTCAATATTTCCTTAAGAATTTTATATCTTCTAGAGTTTTCATCAACCTATTTATTAATAAATCATTATATATTTTAAAGGTATATATTAATTTTCTAAAAAATCATATCATGACTTCTAAATCATCAATAATAATATGTCACCACCTCCCATGGTGATCTATCTCATCCAAGTTAATTCAATATCCTCTCTTATGATCACATTATCTCACTAAATATTACAATAATTATAAAATAAGTATCACATATTTTATATTTTACAAGGTAAATTATAGTAATTAGGATGTTGTTAAAAACCCTCTTCATCAAAACAAACTCATTGACCTGGTAGGTTTTTACTAGTAGTAAATAGTCACATAACCCGTTTATCTTAAATTTCCTTAACTTATTATTATATTATAATAATAATTTATTCCTACATTAAACAAAAAATTACTTAAATTACAAATCATATGATCTCCAAATTACCCAATAAGTCTTCCGACAGGACTAAGATGTTCAAATGAGTCCAGAAGAATATTAGGGGACAAATTTCTTTATGGAACATACCCCTAATAAACCAAGGTGGATTAAAAATATAATAGAGATTCCATGTGTCACCCTAGAGCCCCAAACATAGGTATTATTAGGAACTTCTCCACTATTTTTGTACCATCACATGGGAATCATTATGTAGTTGATTAGTCTATTTTGGAACTACAAAGTTGATTATGATGATCCAATTTTCACTTAGCCAATGTGCCTTTATGATATTTCATTGAATAAAATTGAATGAATGCCTCTAATGTGATGGATATGGCATTGCCTTGTTTCCAATGTGATCTTATGGGATGTTGTCTACTAATCCAAATCAGAATTCATATATATCCATAATTCAATCTTATATATGGGCCATCATATGAGTGACATAGAAGATTAATTATAATTACATAAAGGAATCAGAAAACTACATGTTTTGATGTCATTGGGTACCTAATGAATTAATGTTGCACATCCCATGGTTTATGTGACACGATCATAATTAATAATTCGTAGATTGAATAATTAGTTACTCATTGTGCATCATTATCGGGCTAGTCAATACTATTCGGGTCCTTCATTGTCTATGATTATTTTCAAGAGTTAGTGAGAACCCATATTATATAAAACCACCAAATATAATGTTTTATCATAATTTAGATCATAAAGTATAATTTTTTATTCTAAAATAATTCATTAAGGAATTATAAATCAATATATAAGTTGTAATTAAAGAAAACATATCTATTATATATTATTAAAACCTCTAATTTTTTTTATTTTGAATGACCCCCACTTTATTTTTATTTTCTATTATGATACATTGGTATATGATTTTATCATTAATTCTTTACATTCTTCAGTTAGTCTGACTATTATCCGAATATAATACAAAATAAAATCACAATCATATCAATAAAAATATATTGGAAAACCAAAAAATTTCATATCATTAGATAAATTTCGTGATTTTCATTAACGTAATTCTACAAAAAGTTTTGAATCATAGATTTCTTCCTATGATTTATAGAGTGATTTTAAGGGAAATAATTTCTGAAGAAATTATCCAATATTGTTCGTCAAATTTTTACAAATCAATTAATTAATTTATATTTTTATTCTAATTATATATATAATAGAGTATGAAATGAAAATTCATTATTTTAGAACAAAAATAATATAGGGATTTTTTTTACGATATAAAATTGAATAAATTAATAAAAAATAAAAAATATAAAAATATAACATGTCAAAGATATGATGTTCTCTTACAATGTTCTCCCCTATGACATGATACCTCTATAGTTTTTCAAATATCTACAATCTATTGGTCCTACATTAATCCTTATTAAATGAATATAATGCGACATTTGACTTATTGAATAAATTTTACGATTTATAATTTTTTTTAAAAATATTTATAATATTTTCACCAACCCTGTAGAAAAATGTGATCTGTAGCACCCCAAACATTTTATGGTATTTTTCTATTAAATAAATTATATTAATCACTATGTTTCTTTGAAATAACACTAAGTTATTTAGGAGATATGGAATCCCAAGTCATTAAATATTAATTTTCCACTTCTATGTTTTGAATTTTAAAAAATGGTCATCTAGAGTTTTGATTAAAAAGTCATTTGGAGTTTGAAAGAACAAACTTTATTTTTTGGTGAATAGTAACATACACTTATGAATAGTAATTTTAATGGTAATGTGACCCTTATTAATAGTAAATAATAAAATTATTTTATTTTCTTATGGTGATAAAATAAAGAGATCTTAATTAGATTTTCAGTGATAAATAAAACCAATTGCACCTTTACGATTGTTATTTTTCGAATTAACTATGAATTTATTTAAAAATTAAATTAGTAATATTTATAAAATTAATTTTTTAAAATATAGTTCATTTTTTTAATTCTACACGTCAATAAATTGTTAGGGAAATTTTTTGGGATTTTTTTGAAATCGTAGAATTTTTTATGAATAGTAAAATACGATAAAATACTATATATACAAATTTTCAGTAAAATAGACTATTTATGACATCATAAGTGATTAAAGGCCACTTGGTTAGAACTCACATCCCATTATTACTATTTGGGGTCACATTACCTAAAACTATTCATAATCTTGGGCAGAATTATAATAATAATGATTAAAATAATGATAAATACCCCCTCTCCTCCACTATAAAAACCATTCACCACTCCCTCTTCACTTTACTTCTCTAAGCCATAAATCTCCCCAAAGTTCTTCCCAAATACCCTTCACTAGTCATTCCCCCACGACCAGGATGCTCTTTTTCTTTCCAAAATAACAAAATCCCTTCCCTTAAAAGGGTTCTCAGGGAAGTCATTTCATGAAGTAAAACACCTGTATTTTTCTTTTAGTTTCATTTGAATTTATCATCATTTGTTATCCTCTTCTCACCTCCTCTATCCAGATGATTATGATAACTCTATTATAATCTATATACTAGATTAATATCATGTAAATTGAAGAACCATCATCAATATTATTACTCCATCCATTTTATTTTTATAAACAAAATCAACGTCTATAAGGTTCCAATTTATAACCTTCGTCGACGACGAAGTTTCGTTCTCCAATAGTTCTTTAATTACTGGTCATGAAACAATATTTATTGTTGAACCGGATCATAATTAATTTATTTTATGTTTATTAATGTTCTGAAATCATTAGACGTACATAATATGGAATAATGATACAAAACAATATTATTGAGCACAAAACTGCCAAGCCAAATTCAAGCATTTATTTTTAACTCATTGAATTAGTCATCCCCATGGTACATAACCAGAATCATTTTAAGATAATTTATATATATTTAATTTCAATAATAATTTATATTAACAATACTATATGTTTCACCATATTTCAAACCAACTTCCATTCATGAATATAAGTAAACAAATCATTAAACCACGTAAGAAAATGCATCCAAATCAATAAAATTGAATCACTTAAACCCATCAAAAATACTATTCATGAACATAATAATGTTATACCATATGAATTAAATGTTTATTATGTAATGAAATTATTAATTAATGATACTAAATTTTATTATTCAGGTATCTAAAACAAATGAAGAACACACTCGATCATAAGGTAAGAGGTTTCTCATCTCACATTCATTTCTGTGAGATTTTCATTGTTCACCACTTATTTCTTGTATGTGGTATATGTGTACTTCCATTTGATATACAATAACATGATTCTCTTTATATTCATTTTATTCAATTTTTAACTTTGTGTTCATTAAGTTCTGGTGATTTGATTCGATTGATTACATTGTTGTAAGGGACTTTGTCTCAACTAACTTTTCGTTGTGACAATCATTGTATTGTGCACCTAATAATCCTTACGTGGTGTACCTACTGCATATTTAAGAAAAAATTTAATTTGAAATTATATTTATGTTAAATATCCATAATCTCATGTCATGGATATGTTTTTTTGTCTAAACTGTATACCATTTTACATTCAGTGTTTATTTGGAATGATATTTTAATTATGGAAATATTGATGAATCTATATACTCTACTATATAAAGATATTGAAAAGGAATATTTCCCTTGTATTGAATCAAGGAATATATAATTATTTGTACATTATATGGAGGGTGGGGCTGCTATAGCCCCTCGATGCATCGGTAGATCTCATCAGACAAATTTGATGGTGACAAACCCTTCGAGTTTATTTCCAAAAATCAGACGGGTTTCTACCCATAAAGGTAAACAGTTTGTGTGGTATTATGGGTTCATGTGACAGATACCTGACGTCCAATTAATAAGGATTCTATTTATTACTTACTAGTTATTATTATTATTCTTGAAGTTTTCACTATGAAAAAATCCATGGATGCAGTTTCATTATCAGTTATTTAATGGCATTAATTATTCATTTATTCACTATTCCATATTGATTATGTTAGATTTATTTAGATTCACTTAATATTTTAATCATGCTTCCTCAATTTTTAACTCTTTCTGAACATTTGAGCTCACACATTTCATTGTCTACCTTCAACAGGTGATGAAGAGAAGGTCTTTTTTTTTGTGTTCCTGTGGTTGTAGTTTTTAGTTTTGTTATGTATTGTATCTTGTAACCTTTTTCAATGTAAATTGTGTAACATATATGTATATAATTTCTTCAAGACTACTAAAATAATATTTCCTTCGGGATTTTCATTCCCCATAACCATGCCAATATCACAAGTAATGCACCAGCTCAATCCAAGAGGAGATGGAGTGTTACTGTTAGTATTAGGGGAAGTTTAGTAAAATAATTATAATCTAGCATAGGAAATGTATAGTAGGGAAAAAATTCCTAAGTTAGTATTTTAGGATAAACATACAAGAATTTATTGGTCTTTTGGTATGGAATAGATTATGTGGATATTTTAAGCAATACGTCCCTGTCTGGATATGAGCAGTTAGAGGCGTCTCTGGCACAGATATATCTAGGGATAAAACCCAAAAACACCGCGTTGAGCTAGACTCGAACAGGAACTGGTACACGATTACAGGCCTTACTGCACTATTGGTTGTGACACTCTCGGGGGATATTCTTAGGATAATTCATATTTTCATTACAATCTATTATGAAGAAGTTTAATGTAAATTTTTCCTTAGAGGAACCATGTTTATAATATTAGCTATGCATATAATTTCAATCTATGTTGAGTGATTTTCTGTTTTAAATTAATAAACTAATCTAGTGTATCCCATTATTTAGAAATGGTGTCTAATCAAAGAAGGGGAATCAATACTCGTGGGCAAGGTAGGGATCTCCCTACTGAGCAAGTCAACACAGTCAACATTGGAGTATATCAGATCATGACCATATTGGGACAACATACTCAAGTTGTAATGAATAACTATTCCACACTTGTGTTGGATCGTTTCATATGGTAGATGCCCCTATCTTTCAGTTGGACTACTAGTCCAGTGGTAGCTAAGTAATGGATCAAGTCCCTTGAAATGATATTCATGGCGTTAAGATGGAATGAAAATTAAAAGGTAGTACTAGCGGTATATTGTCGTAAGGGTGACCCTGATCAATGGTGGTACATGATTCAAAATACAACAGTAGAAGAAAAAATAGAATATATAGAAAAGAGTAATTTTAAGGAAATATTATTTGAAAAATATTTCCATTATGAGAAATGAACTTAGATGAAGAGTAAATTCCTTAGATTGAAACAAAGGGAAGAAGATAGTGTTGTAGAGTATGAGGTTACCTTCACAAGGCTAGCTAGGTATGTCGTGGATTACATACGTGACTCGGCAAACAATATTGATAATTTCTTTGATGTTATTTTGCCATGTCTTCGAAGGGCACAGACTTCTAAATCATTTTCATCATATAATGAAATTGTATCAAGTGCCATCAAAACCAAGAGGGAATTTTCTAGATCAAATCATTTTAATGGAAACCATGATAATAAGCGATACTCTGATAAAAAATGAAAATGATAAGCACAAAAGAAGAGCATGGGAATTAATAGTTTCCAAATATGTGTGAACTGTGGAAAGAATCATCTCAAGAATTTTTTGAAAGGCATGGGAGTCTACTATAACTATGGAGAAAAGGTTCATTGATCTGGTGAATTCATGTGGAAGAAACAATTCAATGATATTCAATGCTACAATTGCAGAGAGATGGGACACTATGAAAATGATTGTCATAAGAATCAATGAAACTAGACTTAGAAAAGACCAAGAAAATAAGGGAGATCCTTTGTGATTACAACCGTGGATGTTGATGTTTCTAATAACATGGTGGCAGGTACATTAATTATTTATTCAAACTTATCCAACACTTTATTTGATTCTGGATCATCACATTCATTTGTATCATCTCTGTTTGGAAGGGAAATTAGATATGTCCAATTTTATTTAATAAAGGAATTTTGAGTCAAAACTCCCCTGGGATGTATCATTTCAAAAAAGGAATGTCAACAAGTCCTCCTCTAAACACCAAAACGTGTGTTGTTTTCTAAACTTATCATCATACCCATGACTGAATTGGATATAATTCTCGATATAGATTGGTTGTCAGATTATGACGTGAGGATTTATTTCAAGAAAAAATAAGTTACAATTTTTGAAAATGGTGTATAATCACTTGTCTTTAGGGCAGAAACTTTGGAACCTGATTCTTATCAATAACAACCCCTAGTAGATCTAATGAATGTAATACGTGGAGAAGAATATAAACAAATATTTATGGGCGAGGAAAGAAATCATCAAATTGATGATGTGAAAATAGTGAAATAGTACATTGATGTATTTCCAGAGGATTTACCTGGACATCCTCTTTAGAGAGAAGTTGAGTTTTCTTTTGATTTAATTCCTGATGCAAGACCAATATCAATGAATCTCTATAGAATGGCCACTGAGAAATTAGTACAGATAAAGAAACAACTAGAGTATTTGAGTTAAAAGGGATTTATTCGACCGAGTTTTTCTCCATGGGGTTCTCGTGTCCTCTTTGTCAAGAAGAAATAATGGATCCATGAAGCTTTTCATTGATTACATGAAAATAAATTCTATTACAATAATGAATAAGTATCCTCTACCCCGGATTGATGATTTATTTGAGCTACTTCATGGAGCTCAATAATTTTCAAAGATTGACCTTCGATCCAGATATCATCAATTTTTCGTGAGGACGGAATATGTTCATAAGATATCATTTCAGACCAGGTATGGGAAATTCGAGTTTACAGTGATCCCTTTTGTACTGACAAATGCACCCTCTATTTTCATGGATTTAATGAATATAGGTTTTAAGAAATATATTGATATCATTGTTGTGGTAGTCATCGATGATATCCTTGTATACTAAAAAAGATTTTAAGACCATGAGAATCACCTGCGGGTTATTATGAGAACTGTTAGAAGAAATAAATTATATGGGAAATTTAGAAAGTGAGAATTCGGGCTTAAAAATGTTTTTTTATAGGCCATATTGTCTCTAATGATGGAATCCTAATTGATCCTATGAAGACAATGGAAACCCAAGTCTGGACCGCACCAACAAACGTAACTGAGGTATGCTGTTTTATTGGCTTAGCGGGATATTATCGACATTTCATTTAAATTTTTTCCCAACAGGCTAATTCTCCAACCAAGATCATGCGTATAGGAGTTATGTTTTTGTGAAAAAATGAATGTATAGAATGCTTTGATGAATTGAAATGAATATTGGTCAATTCCTCAATTTTGAATCTTCCATCTGAAGGTGATGGATTTGTAATATACAGTGTTGCATCAATGAATAGACTGAGTTCCATCCTTATGAAAAATTATAATCTTAATGCTTATGCATCAAGACAGTTGAATACTCATGAGAAAAATTTTCCAACTCAGGATCTTGAGTTAGCAGCCATAATCTTTGGTCTAAAAATATGGAGGCATTATCTTTACGGAGAGATATGTGATATTTATATGGACGTCAAGAGTTTGAAATATATTTTCACACGAAATTAACTCAACATGAGGAAAAGAAGGTGTCTCAAGTTACTCAAAGAATACAATTGTTCAATACACTACCACCCAGGAAAGGTGAATAAGGTGGCAGATGCATTAAGCATGAATGATCTTGGCCTTATGACAAAAATGAGGATTGAAAGATATCCTATGTTCATGTATATAAAGAATATGGATATGGGAATTTTTAAGGAAGGGGAAACATCACCCCACTATCAAATGATTTCTAAACTATCTATACTATAGAAGATAAAATGTTCTCAATCTGATGATGAGAATCCTCACAAGGAAATTAATGCAGACAAGGATGTGAGACTAGCAGACATCATGTATGAAGAAGGAGTTCTGATGATTTGGAAGAGTTTATACATTTCATTAGTACTTGAGATAAAAAGAGAAATATTAGACAATTCTCATAGCTCAAATTTTTCTATACACCTAGGTAGCACGAAGCTATATTGATATCAGAATGAACATTTTTGGTGGGATAATATGAAGTGGGAAATTACTGAATACGTGTCAAGGTGTCTAGTTTTTAAACAAGTAAAGGTAGAGAGACAACATCCCAAAATAATGATTCCACATCTACCTATTCTAATGTGGAAGTGGGATAACAATATGATGGATTTTGTCAGCGAACTACCGAGTCCACCTAGAAGGAATGATGAAATATGGGTAATTGTTGATCGTCTCACTAAATCAGCACATTTTCTTCCAATAAGATAGGATTTACCACTTTATTTCCTGGTAATACTTTATAATAATGAATTTGTGACACTTCATGGTGCACCTATATCGATTTTCTCTGATCGAGATCCCCAGTTTACATCAATATTCATGAAAAGTCTCCAGAAGGCTTCGAATACTGAGCTTTGTATGAGTACTACATACCACCCTGAAACAGAAGGACAGTCTGAAAGGACTATAAAAACTCGGTAAGACATGTTGAGATCATGATCTCTGGACTTCCAAGGTATGGGGGCCAATACATTCCTTTGGTGGTATTTTCTTACAACAGTAGTTTCCATTCTAGTATTCAAATGACTCCATATAAAGCATTATATGGAAAGAGATGTTGAACTCCTACATGTTGGAACGATGTTGGTAAGAGGAATATTATAGGCCGAGAACTTATTGATGAGACCACGACAAAGGTGAAAAAAATACAAATCCATATTAATGTAGCCCAAAGTAGGTAGAAGAGTTATGCTGACAACTTGAGAAAGGACTTGGAATTCCAAGTGGGAGATCATGTATTTCTAATTGTATCTCTATGGAAGGGTGTCTAATGGTTCGTTAAGAAAGGGAAACTGAGCCCCGGGTACATCGGACCAATCAAAATTTTGGGAAGAATCATATCTGTAGCTTACCGTTTAGTGATGCCACCAAATCTCCCCATAGTTCATGATGTGTTCCACTTATCATTGTTATAGAAATACATGTCACACCCAATACATGTACTCACATAGGATAAAATAAAACTGGAACCGGATTTTTCATAATGGGAAAAGCCTATAAAGATTATTGACAAAAGGGAGTAGGTATTGAGTAATCTAAAAACTTTTCTAGTAATGGTTCTTTGGAGAAACCATAATATAGAGGTAGAAACATGGGAACCTGAGGATGTTATGAAAAAGAATCACCCACTTCTTTTTGGTAGGCATTATACATAAAATTTCGACGACGAAATTTCTGAAGGAAGGAAAAATGTAATACCCCAAACATTTTATGATATGTTTCTATTAAATACATTATATTAATCACTGTTTTCATTTGAAACAACACTATGTTATTTTAGAGATAGTTAAAACCTAGTCATTTAATATAAATTTTCCACTTCTATGTTTTGAATTTTCGAAAAAATGGTCATCTAGAGTTGTGATTAAAAAGCCATTTAGAGTTTGATAGAACAAAATTCATTTTTTTGGTGAATATTGACATACATTTATGAATAGTAATATGACCCTTATGAATAGTAAATAATATAATTATTTTATTTTTTTAAGAAAATAATTTAATGAGATCTTAATTAAGTTTTCAATGAGAAATAAAACTAATTGCACCTTCAAGATTGTTAACATTCGAATTATCTATGACATTATGTAAAAATTAAATTAATAATATTTTGAAAATTAATTTTGAAAAATAGAGTTCATTTTTTAATTCCACACGTCGAAAAATCGTTAGGGTAAGTTTTTGGGAATTTTCTGAAATTCTAGAATTTTTGATGAATAATGAAATATAATAAAATACTGTATATATAAATTTTCAGTAAAAACACTATTTATGACATAATAAGTGATGAAAGGCCACTTGGTTCGAACTAAAATTCCATTTTTAATATTTTAGGTAACATGAACTAACACTATTCTTAATCGTGGTCAAAAATATTATAATAATGATTAAAATAATGAAAAATTCCCCCTCTCCTCCAATATAAAAACCCCTCACCACTCCCTCTTCTCTTCACTCATCTAAGACTTGAAGCTCCTCAATGTTCTACCCAAATACCCTTCCCTAGTCACTACCGATGACTAGGAATCTCTTGGTCTTTCCAAATTACCAAAATCCTTTCCCTTACTGAGGTTCTCGAGGAGGTCATTTCAAGAGGTAAAACACCACACTTTTTCTTTTATTTTCATTTGATTTTATCTTCACTTGTTATCCTCTTCTCATCTCCTTTGTACATATGATCATGATAACTCCAATATCATATATATACTGGATTTATATCATTTGAATGGAAGAACCGTTATCAATATTCTTACTCCCTCCATTTTATTTTTATAAATGAAATCAACATCCATAAGGTTCCAATGTATATCCTTCATTGATGACGAAATTTTGTTCTTCAATAGTTCAATCATTTCTAGTCATGAAACCATATTTATGGTCGAACCAGGTCATAATATATTTATTTTATCTTGATTAATGTTCTGGAATCTTTACACATACATAATATTTAATAATAATACAAATCAAGATTATTGAGCACAAAACTGCCAAGCCAAATTCAAGCATTTATTTTTAACTCATCGAATGAGTCATTCTCATGGTATATAACCAGAATCATTATAAGATAATTTATATCAATTTAATGTGACTAATAATTTATATTAACAATTATATATGTTTAACCATATTTCCAACCAACCTCCATTCGTGAATACAAGTAAACAAATCATGAAACCAAGTAAGAAAATGCTTCCAAAACAATAAAATTGAATCTCTTAAACCCATCGAACTGGAAATTAATGACCTTAATAAGGTTATAACATATCAATTAATTGTTGATTAAGTTTTGGAATTATTTATTAATGATTCTAAATTTAATTATTCTGGTCACTAAAACAAACGAAGAACACACTCGAGCAAAAATAAGGGGTTTCTCATCTCAATTTCATTTCTGTGAGATTTTCATTGTTCAACACTTATTTCATGTATGTGGTATATGTGTACAAAAATTTGATATATAATACAATTATTCTCATTATATTCATGTTATTCAATGGTTCATTTTATGATCATTAATTTCTGGTCATTTGATTCGACTAATTACATTGTGGTAAGGGACTTTTCATCAACTAACTTTTCGTTGTGACTAACTTTGTATTGTGCACTTAATTATCCATATGTGGTCTACCTACTTACAATTTTATATCACTTTTAATTTGAAATTATATTTATATTAAATATCCATAATCTCATGTCATGGATATATTTGTTGTCTAAACCTTACACCATTCTACATTCACTGTTTATTTGTAAAGATATTTGTGTTATGGAAATATTGATGAATATGTATACTCTACTCTATACGGATGTTGAAAAAGAATATTTCCCTTGTATTGAATCAATTTATAAATAATGATTTGGACATGAAGTGTTGGGTGGGGCCTCCTACAGCTGCTCGATGCATCAGTAGGTCTCATGAGACAAATCAGATGGAGACATGCCCTTTGAGTTTTTTCAAAAAATCAGACGGCTTTCAAACCATGGAGCTAAAAAAATTTTATGGTATTATGGTTTCATGTTCTATATACATGAAGTCCAATTAATAATCATTCACATTATTCATTACCAGTTATTATTATTATCCATGAGGTTTTCACTACGACAAAATCGATGGATGCAGTTTCATTCTTAGTTAATTAATGGCATTAGATATTCATTTATTCACTATGCCATATTGATTATGTTATATTAATTGTGATTCACTTATTATTGAACTCATGATTCGGAAATTTGTAACCCTTACTAAGAATTTGAGCTCACCCCTTTCATTTTTTACCTTCAATAGGTGATAAAGAGAAGGTATTTTATTGATCTTGTGTGGTTGCATATTTTAGATTATTTATGTATTGTATCTTGTACCGTTTTTCAATGTAAAATGTGTAACATAAATGTATCTAGTTTCTCCAAGACTACTAAAATGATCGTTCCTTCGGGATTTTGATTCCTTATAACCATGCCAATATCACAAGTAATGCACCGACTCCAACCTAGAGTGGTCGGGGTGTTACATGGTCCTACTAAAAAACATTCATAAAGACATGCCTAGGGTAAATACTCTATTTTTTACTTAATGATGTTATCAATTATTCATTTCATCATTCATATCAAGAAGAATTTACCACCCATTATATTCTAATCAAAACCAAATATTTTTACATAAATATCTCTATATTGATCTATATAATACACAATAACACAAAATTTGAATCAACTAATTAGTAATCCACATATTAACACATAGATTATAATATAAATTTCATGATATAAAGGTTAGTACTTTCCTCAAAGATATAATGTTACATCCTAACCACCTTATAATTATTCATTTTTAAAAATAATGAAGACAAAGTCTATCCGATCAACATTTCATCATCTAATAAGGAACACTAAAAAAGATCACTAATAAATAATTGGAACATAAGGATTGGTAGGATATTGAAACCAAATCACAACCATAATATTATATGATCTCAAGAGAATATAACAATATATATACCCTTGATGATTCCATTACTATAAAGACCCGGCCTTAAACATTACATAATATTGAATTAAATGAATAATTTACCTTGAGGATCTTTTTAGGTTTACAGTTTTAGGGAATTAGGACATAACTATTACATCTCAAAATATTAAAAGGTAGACATGTCCACATAGTTTCCACTTTTTTCATAAAATAAAAACTCTTGAAAAAGAGTCATGTCTACTTTCATGTTTTAGACAGCATGACTTTTCCTTGATCCCAACCTCGACCTTATTAATCTTTAACTCATGTGAAAACATTTCAAAACATTGGATGATCATAAAATTCTTAGTATGGGTTAAAAAACAAGGAATGAAAACATATGTTCATAAATACATACAAAACATGATCTATTATACTTACCTCATGAAATCATAAGATTTATGAAAGACACTTAGAAATCATAAATCATAAAGGTAACTTGTGGTATCCATATCATACTTACATTGTATCTATCACAGCCACATAGGGAGTTACATTGGAATACCCATCACATTATATTCCCTAAATCTCCTAGGAGAAACATTCATGTTTACTTCTATCACGTTACTGAATTCATTGGATAGCTATCTCAGGCTCACCCACCCTATGTTAATCACTGAACCACATGTATACGTAAATATTTCCCAAGAACCATAACATGATCATAACACATAACATAAGCATAATGGAAATATAACATTTTCTCATTGAAATAATAAAATAGCATATCAAGATATTATAATAATAAATCCATTCTCAAAATAATTTTCAATTCCAAAATACATAAAAATAGTATATGGTATTTTATTTTTTCTTTAAAAAAACATTCTAGCTTGTTTAGGAATCCAAAAATCAAATAATACTCGCGGCATCGGAAAGGACATTGTCACCGCTTAGATTAAAAAACATTCCTTTTTTTTGTTTAGTAAAACTCTTTGTATAAAAATATTCCTTTAGAATTAATGGAAAATTCAAAGAGGTTTATATACTGTAGAAAATAATGTCTTTTATAAAACAAAAAATACTACAATGAAAGAGGATTGAGACGAAGTCCCTTAACTCGAGTCCGAAATGACTCGATAGTTCTTTAATCTCCTAAATAATAAACTAACGTTAATTTTTACTTGAATAAGAACCCCATTAAATTTTAACATTACTTTTATATCACTTATTACGATTTTATAAACATTATGCAATCATTTATGTAAATAATGTTCATTTTGTCGATATTTGGTACTTGAGTAAAAATGAACAACTTATATTTACAAGTTGTCTATGTGGTAAAAGGTTCATTATATCCAGAATGATATTCATGATTTGGATATAATATATATAATATATATCCATTATATACATGTTTTTATAATAATAAATAACACGTAGAGGTATGAAATGAAATGCACCGTTCATGGAGACGGTAATCCGTACGTACGCATGAACACTACTTTCATTTCTATTTCTTATTTTAATGGAAATAAAACATATTGATACAATGGTATGTTATAATTACAGTATTATATCATATATAATGTCGTCAACTCCATCCTTTATACATCCCATATAAGGCATTAACGAATTAAATCACTTTGAGGGGGCGGTAGTCCACACTTCCTCAAATGAGATTATCGTATTTACCCACTATGAAAAACTTAAAGTCATGATATAAATAAGAAGTATAGAAGCATAAGGAAATAATAAATATATTATATATCATATATAAATATATTTCCATCATAATTTCCTCCATGAGAGACTGTAATATGTAATTGAACAATCATCATTTTGTGAGGCCTTAGATTTCCATCCACAAAAACATTATGTTCATCATACTTTAGATGGAGGTGTGTGTAAGTGTAGTTCTAATAATTCTCATAAAAACATCCTAGTTTATTGAGGATACTCGTATTGTAACAAAATAAAGTAATAAAAATAGTTTAGGGTTGGAGAAGAAAAATAAAAGAAAACAATTTAAGAGAAATCATTACCTTTAATTTGGGTAACTCAATTTGGTTTGAACCAAAGAACTTCTTCAAGTACCTTATGCCTAAGGTAAGGCTTCTAAGATGAGGATAGGTATGTTTTGAGATTAATTGGGAAGAGTTTAGACGATGAAAATGGATTTAGAGGTGTGAGGAATTGGTTAGAAGTTGTTTCCATTTATAAGGAAGAGGAGGGGCTCTTTAGAAAAGTGTGAAAACATTATTTTATTATATAATGATATTCGGTTTCTAAAGGTCCAAAAATCATTATAGTAGAAGATAAGATGACTCATGGTGGAAATAAAATCATCCAATAAGAATTGGACATGTTTTGGATAATATTTTAATCATTATAATCTTATTTATTTAAATGATTTATTATTGAGGTAAACACTGCATCATTATTATGTCATAAATAATTTAATTTATTTGTTGTCTAAAAATTATAAAAAAATAACATGATGTATGAAATATTTTTTAAGTTTCTAATTAATATTTATAGTAAAAAATATAATATATATAACCCCTTCAATAAATTAATTTACTAAAAGATATTTTCTTTTGTTATATTTCCCTTTAAGTTAATTAATTTAAATTGTCATTATCACTCCCAAGTAAAACAAAGGGTTTCGAAAATCAACCCAAAGATGACCATTGTTGTTAATGACTTAGACAATATGGTTAGAAATGTGTTAAAGTAATTTGGAATTATTATAATAGTCTTTTTACGTTGAATTACCCTATTTACCTTTAACCGCGGTAAATAAAAGTCAAAAGTTACTATTAACAAAAAATTATTTTCATCTTATTGAACCACATTTTACATCTTGATAACAACCATGAATGTCGGATTTTTTAAATTAAATTCACAAAAGTAGTAAAATTACATTTAAATGAAAAACTCAGTATTTTAACTACCACTAACTTGTGTCACTATTCATTAAAAATTGAAGATTTTCAGAAAAATACCTAAAATTCAGCCTAATCATTATTTGATATTCCGAATTCAAAATTGATGTCTAGTTTTCCAAATTAAAAACATATAAGTGGCATTAATTAATTTAAAAATTAATTTCCGTTGTTAAAACAAATAGCTTGTTTTTTAGAAACAACAACTATCAAAAGATTGATACTTGTTTATGACCAATTTCAAAGTGAAATTAATTATAATAACCAACATTGGATTAATTGGTAAAAATATATTTAAATTTTAATTTAAAAACAAATAAATAGATAATCTAACCATATAAATAAATTATATCAAAAGTCACTTTTGAATTAAAATATAGTATTTTTCACTATTCATTAAAAAAAATCAACATTATCAGAAAAATACCAAAAAATAACCCAATGTAAAATTTGATGCCCACATTATAAAGAAGGATTATATTTGGTCAATTATAATATAATAATGTTAACAAAAATATACTTAATGAGGGTTATACATTAAAAGGTGGTAAATCGGCCTTTTAATGTTAATTTTGATTAAAATAGGATCATTCAGATTTTAAGCCTCTTTATATTGGATAAAAGTAAATACATATAACAAACATGTATAATCATATTGTAGTTAGTTTTTTAATTTCCCTCCACTAAAATGACAAGGAGTTAACTACCATTTAAAATAATAATATTATATTATTAGTGTGCAATGTACGATTCCAAAGAAACCCGTTGTTTGCGTATCAGGTACACTATCAAACATAACAACCCTTTTAATGTAAAATTAATATTTTATTCACAAATATTAATAAATATAAGATATGTATTATTCTTCATTTACTTTGGATGTTACATCCTTCCCCCCTTTTGGAAATTGCGTCCTCGTAATTTTTATTCACTTATCAAAATAAGTTGTGCTATTTATCCATCATAGCATTTTCAGATTCCCACGTTTCCTCTTCAACCATATGGTTTTCCACAAAACCATAACCTAATGAATTACCTTATTCTGCAACAATTTCTATTTGTGGTCAAGAATCTGGACTGGTTGTTCATAATAGGAGAGATTCTCTTCCAACTGAACTACCTCTAGGCTGAAAACATGAGATGAATCAGGAATATACTTTCTCAACATCGAAACATGAAAAAAAATTATGTACCTAGTATAAAAATGGAGGTAAAGACACTCTATACACAACTGATCCCACTTTCTCTAGAATTTCATAAGGTCCAATGAACCTCCGACTCAACTATCCCTTTTTACCAAAACACTTCACACTTTTCCATGGAGAAACATTGAGAAAGACATGATAACCTTCCTCAAAGGAAAGATCTTTCCTCTGGTTATCTGTAGAGGTTTTCTGTCCACTCTGAGCTCTTCTCATGTGCTTTTGAATCAACTGAACTTTCTCTACCATCTCTTCTACCAATTCTGGTCCCATTAGATTCCTTTCACCTACTTCATCCCAAAAACCTGGAGTTCGACAACATGTTCCATATAGTTCCACAAATGGAGCCATCTGTATATGAGAATGAAAAATGATATTATATGAAAATTGAACCAAATAAAGGTGTTGGTCCCAACTTCCCTGATAAACCATCGAGCAAGAACATAGCATATCCTCCAAGGTCAGAAATTTTCATTCTGACTGCCCATCTGATTGAGGATGACAATCTATACTAATGTTTAATTCAGTACCCAATGACTTCTGAAGGCCATTCCAAAAGTTAGAAGTGAACCTAGGATCACGATCAGATATAATGGAGATGGGAAATCCATGCAACCTGACTATCTCTTTAGCATAAAACCGAGCAAGTTGATCTTGATAAAAAGTATCTCTAATAGGAAAAAAATGAGCAGATTTAGTCAATCGATCAACTATAACTCATGTTACATTATTACCACGAGATGTCTTTGGTAATATTAAAATGAAGTCCATGGATATATTTCCCCATTTCCACTCTGGAACCAGTAGAGGCTGAAGCATTCCATTCGGTAACTGTCGATATGCTTTATCCTGCTGGAAAGTCAAACACTTCATTGTAAAATCATCAATATCTCTTTTCATTCCATCCCACCAGTAATACTCCCGAAGATCTCTATACATCATAGTACTACCAGGATGAACTAAAAACGGAGAACTATGAGTTTCACATAACAACTCATTCTTCAACTGTGAATCGTAGGGTACACATAATGTCTTCCCAAATCTCAAAACACAATCATTATCAATGTTAAATTCTGTCAACTTACCTGATCATTTTTCATTAGGAAACAACCAAGTCCTTTCAATTAAGCATCACTGTAGATAAAAAACTCACAATTTCTGGAAGGCAATGCCAAAACTGGAGCATTCGCCATTCTTCTTTTCAATTCCTGAAAATAATCATCACATTCTTTTGTCCTGATGAACATAACACCTTTTTGAGTTAACATAGTCATTTTAATAGATAGCCGTGAGAAATTTTCAACAAACCTCTGGTAATAACCTACCAAACAAAGAAAACTACGTATCTCGGTTATATTTGTGGGTCTTGGCCATTTTCCAACAACTTTTGTTTTAGCAGGATGAACAGTTATGCCATTTTTTGAAATAATGTTACCAAGGAAAGAATTTTGATGTAACCAAAACTCACACTTTTTGAAATTACCATAAAGTTTATTTTCTTTTGAGGTTTTCAAGAAAACCCTTAAATGACTTTCATGTTACTCTTTATTTTTGGAATAAACCAAAATATCATCAATGAAAACAAAAACAAACTTATCCAAGATCTCATGGAATATTCTATTCATAGGATCCATGAATACAGCAGGTGCATTGGTTTACCCTAATGGAATAACTAAAAATGCATAATGGCCATATATAGTACAAAATGCGGTCTTTGGAATGTCTGCTTCTTTTACTTTCAACTGATGGTACCCCGACCTCAAGTCAATCTTCAAAAAATACGGATCTCCATGGAGCTGATTAACCAATTATCGATATGAGGCAAAGAATAATTATTCATAACAGTGATGTTATTCAATGATCTATAATCTATGAATAGTCTCATTGAACCATCTTTCTTTTTAACATACAAGACAAGAGAACCCCATGGTGATGTGCTAGGTCGAATGAAACCTTTATCTAATTACTTATGCAATTGCTTCTTTAACTCTAAAATTTCAATTTTTGCCATTCGATATGGGGGTTTTGAAATTGGCATAGAATTAGGAACTATGTCAATAGTAAATTCAATATCCCAATCAGGTATAATACCAGGCAACTCATCAGGAAGAACACCAAGGTACTCGTTTACCACTGCCACATCATTAATCTGAACAATTCCTTTGTTTTCAACAATATTTTCAAGGTAACATTCATTTCTATCTTTTACTAGTTTCTCAAATTCCTGATATGTTATCAACAATAAGGGTTCATTTTTGTATACAAACTAAAAATCATTCTAAAAAGAAACCACATTAGCTCTGCAATCAATCTTAGCATTATACCCAAAAACCCAATCCATGACCAAAATAACATCAAAGTCTACTGGAGGTGAAAAAAATTGTATTGAAGGTAGATTATTTCCTCACACAAGGACCAGAATGTTCTTATGTTTTATTTTTGCCTCAACATTTCCTCCAGGAGTTTTTTACCATAAGTTTTGTATTCATATCTGGAGTTGGAATTCCCAATTTAATAGAAAACATCTCATAAATTAATGAGTATGTAGACCCCGAATCGAACAACACGTTGGAATAATTTGAATAAACAAAAAGTGTACCTGATATAACTTCATCCGATGGCCCAATATCTACTGAAGTAGTTGCAAAGGATTTATCCACCCCTTTCTTCTTGTAGTCTATCTTCTTTTCTTTCATTTGAGTTATTTGTTGGACACTCATTTGCATAATGACCCATTTCATTACACTTAAAACATTTTACTGATTGTAAATGAGATTTTGTCTTACCATTACCCTTATCTTTTTTAGTGGAGTTAAGATCCTTATGTCCCATTTTACCACATGTGTAGCACTTACCAAAATTTAAAAGTCATTTCCCAGCATGCCTTTTACCACAATTTTCACAATCTATAAACTTAAGTTTCATACCATCAGAATTTTTTGAAGACTTCTTCCATTTCACCTTCCGCCTCTTCCTCTTATTCTGTTTCTTGTCAAAGAATACCTGATCATCGGAAAACTCCATTTCCACCTTCTCTACACAACGAACAAGTTTTTCATAACTTTTGAACTCACGAGAAGATAAATCCCTTCGATACTTTGGCATTAATCCTGAGTAAAAATTTTTGATTTTACTATCAAGATATCGTTTGAAATTTGGAGGATACCTTGCCAGTCAAGTGAATTTTTCTTCATAAGTAGCCACTGAGTCATCCTCCTGCCTCAATTCCAAGATTTGTTTTCCATCCTAAGAAGAACCACCTTAGAAAATATTTCCCAAGTAACTTACCTTTGAATTCATCCCAATCGAGAGTATCAATATCATCACTATCCCTGATATTTTTCACCATCGACCACCACTGATTAACTTCACCTTCAAAATGGAAAACTACAATACTAACCTTTTAATGTTATGAACAACCCATGACATCAATAATCATCTCCAGTGCTTTAATCCATCCTTCAACTATCACAGGGTCTGATGATCTTCTGAATGATGGGGGATGTTGCCTCCTGAAATTGTACACTACTGACATGTTCCTCTGTGGTTGATCTGGCTGATATCATACATGGATACCACCACCATTTATAGCCGGAGTCAACTGATCCATCGCAGCAACAAACTATTTAGTTCTAATTCCGACCAACCCAGGTTGCTGATTTGAAAGGTTGTATTCCTCCTGATTTTGTCCCAACATAGCTGCCATGTTTCATCTGCGGAAAACCATTCTGAACACAGAAATATCTCATGAAAAGCAACATGGTAATATGTAAATGCTATATGATGTCAATATTAACATAAACTACTTTATGGATATTACTTTAACAATACCCTAACACATAAAGTTATCTAAACTGACCTCTGATACCAACTATAAAGACCCGACCTTAAACATTACATAATATTGAATTAAATGAATAATTCACATTGAGGGTATTTTCAAGTTTAGAGTTTTATGAAATTAGGACATAACTATTACATCTCAAAAAATTACAAGGTAGACATATCCACATAGTTTACATTTTTTCATAAAATAAAATCTCTTGAAAAAAAGTGTCATGTCTAGTTCCATGTTTTAGACAACATGAATTTTCCTTAATCCCATCCTTGACCTTATTCATCATTATGTCATGTGAACACATTTCAAACCTTGGGATGAGCATAAAAAGCTAAGTAAGGGTTATAAAATAAATAATAAAAACATTTTTTCATAAATACATACAAAACATGAACTATTTTACTTACCTCATGAAATCATAAATCATAAAGGTAACATGTTGCATCCCTATCATACTCACATTGTAGCTATCACAGCTACATAGGGAGTTACTTTATAATACCCATCACAGTATATTCCCTAAATCTCATAGGAGAAACATTCGTGTTTACCTACATCACGTTACCCAATGCATTGGAGAGCTATCTCGGGCTCACCCGCCCAAGGTTTATAACAGAAACACCCGTTTACGTAAATAATGCTCAAGAACCATAACACGATCAAAACACATAACATAAGAATAAAGGAAAGATAAAATTTCCATATTACAATAATAATATATCATTTCTAGATATTGAAATAATAAATCCTTTATCAAAATCAGTTTCAATACAAAAATATGTAAAAAGAGTATATGTTATTTATTTTACCTTTTAAAAAACATTATGGCTTGTTAAGGAAGCCAAAGATCAAATAATATTCACAGCGGCGGAAAAGTCGTTGTCACCGCTTACGTTAAAAAAACATTCCTTTTTGTCGCTTAGTAAAATGCTTCATATAAAAATATTCCCATCGAATAAAATGAAATGGAAAGGGGGTTTATATACCTTATAAAATAATGTCGTGTATAAAACTAAAAATGCCTCAATGAAAGGAGATTGAGACGAAGTCCCTTACCTTGCGTCCAACTTGACTCGATCATTCTTTAATCTCCCGAATAATAAAATAAATTTAATTTATACATTCTTAAGAACCATTTTAAAGTTTATCATTCCTTTTATATCACTTATTAGCATGTTATAAACATTATGAAATAATTTATGATAATAATGTTCAATTTTTCGATATTTGGTACTTGTGTAAAAATGAACAGCTTATATTTACAAGTCGTCCTTGTGGTCAAAGGTTCATTATTTCAAGAATGATATTCATGATTTTGAAATAATATATATCAGATATATCTAGTATATACATTTTTTTATAATAGTACATAACATTTAGAGTTATGAAATGAAATGCACCGTTCATGGAGACGGTAAGCCGTACGTACACATGAACGGTACTTTCATTTATATTTTTATTTTAATGGAAATAAAACATAATGATACCGAGTTATATTATAATTCCAGTATAATATCATATATAATGTCATTAACTCCATCCTGTATAAGTCCCACATAAGGCATTAACAAATCAAATAACTTTGAGAGGGCGGTAGTCCGCACTTCCTCAAATGAGATTATCGTATTTACCCACTATGGAAACCTTAAAGGCATGATATAAATGGGAAGTAAAAAAGCATAAAAAAATCAAAAACTTAATATATATCACATATAAATATAGTTCCATCATAATGGCCACCATGAGAGTCAGTAAGATGTAATTTAACAATCATCATTTTGTGATGCCTTAGTTTACCATCCACATAAACATTATGTTCTTCATCCATTAGTTGGAGGTGTGTGTAAGTGTATTTAAAATAATTCTCATAAAAAAAATCCTATTATATTGATGATACTGGTGTTGTTACAAATGTGTGTAATAGAAAGTGTTTAGGGTTTGGAGAAATAAAATAAAGGAAAACAAATTAATAGAAATCGTTACCTTTAATTTGGGTAACTCCCTTTGGATTGAACCAAAGGACTTCTTGAAGTCCCTTCGGCCTATGGTATGGATTTTAAGAGGAGGAGAAAGATGTTTTTATCTTAATTTGGTAGAGGTTGGGTGAGAAAAATGGATTTAGAGGTGTGAGGAATTGGTTGGAAGTGGTCTCCTTTTATAAGGGAGAGGAGGGGCTCTTTAGGAAAGTGTGAAAACATTATTTTATTTTATAATTAGATTCGATTTCTAAAGGTCCAAAAATCATTATAGTCTAAGATAAGATGACTCATGGTCGAAATAAAATCATTATATCAGAATTGGACATGTTTTGAATAATATTGTAATAGTTATTATCTTATTTATTTAAATGATTTATTAATGTGGTAAACACTACATCATTATTAGGTCATAAATAATTTAATTTTTTTCTTCTCAAAAAATTAAAAACAATTACCATGATTTGGGAAATATGTTTATATTTATAATTAATTTTTATAGTAAAAAAATAATTTATATAACCCCTTCTATATATTAATTTACTAAAATATATTTTCGTTTTTCATATTTTCCTTTACTTTAAGTTAATCAATTTAATTATCATTATCACTCCCAAGTGGTTCAAAGGGGTCAAAAAATCGACCCAAAGATTCCCCTGGTCGTTAATGACTCATCCAATTATGTATTCACAAGTGTTAAGGAAATTTGGAATTATTATAATATTCTTTTTACCTTGAATTACCTGATTTACCTTTAACTGCGGTAATTAAAAGTCAAAAGATACTATTCACCAAAAATTATATTCAACTAATTGAACCAAATTTTACTTCTTGATAACAACCATGTATGTAGGATTTTTGAAATTCAATTCACAGAAGTAGTAAAATTTCATTTAAATGAAAAAGTCAGTTTTTTAACTACCAGAAAGTGGTGTCACTATTCATCAAAATTTGATGTTTTTCAGAAAAACACCAAAAATTCAGCCTAAGAAATATTTGATATTCATAATTCAAAATTGATTTCTATTTTTCCAAATTCAAAACATATAAGTGGAATTAATTAATTTAAAAATTAATTCCCATTGTTAATACAAATAGCGTGTTTTTATGAAACAACAACTATCAAAATATTGATACTTGTTTATGTCCAACATCAAAGTGAAATTAATTAAAATGGACAACCTTGGATTAAATGGTAAAAATATATTTCAATTTCACTTTAAAACCAATTAAAAAGATAATCTAACCATATAAATATATTATATTAAAAGGCACTTTTGAATTAACATACAGTATTTTTCAGTATTTATTAGAAAATGATCTTTACTAGAAAAATAGAAAAAAATTACCCAAAGTAAAATTTTATGTCCTAAATCTAAAGAAGGATTATATATGGTCAATTATAATTTATTAAAGTTAAAAAAACTATATTTAGCGAGGGTTATCCATTAAAAGGCGGTAAATCGGCCTTTTTATGTAAATTATGCTTATAATTAGATTCATTCAAATTTTAAGCCCTTAACTTTTATTGGATAAAAGAAAATGCATATAAAAAACATGTATAATCATATTGTAGTTAGTTTCATTCATTCCCGCCACTACAACGGCTAGGAGTTAACTACCATTTAAAATAATAATATTTTATTATTAGTGTACAACGTAAGATTCCAAAGAAACCTGTTGTTGCGTATCAGGTACACTATCAAACATAGAAACCCTTTTGAAGTATAATTAATATTTTATTAACAAATATTATCAAATATGAAATATGTCGTATTAATCATTTACATGTGATGTTACAATAACATTAATTCCCTTCATGAAAAATTTCATAGCTGACTATGAATGTGATAATCATCAAACATAAAATGAAATTCATAAAGAATTTTATTTGAGTCAAAAGACCCAATTATTTCATTACATTCAAAAAATTACTAAATAGTATTATTAAAAAAAGTTTCATCCATTGAAAAATTGATATTTAATATATCATAATTCAAACCTGTGTCTCCTGAAAATAATATTAAATCATTCCATTTCAAAATTATCCATGAAATCATGAAAAGATATTTAATGTCCCCACCATTAAATTCTTCATTAGGGTTTCTAGGATAATATATTCAATCATAAAAAACCTCATCCATTATGAATTATATTGTGTTAAAAATATAAAAATAGTTTCATCATCTATTTTTTAAGACTAACATTATGTATCCAAAAAATCTCCACTATAGAAGGGCTTATAGACAAACCAAAACCCCCATCGAAAAAGAAATCATATGATAGTGAATCCAACAAATTATAGTAATATCCCATTTTAATGACAATATATAATGGTTATATTGTTTCTCCCTTCAAATAATAACATTAAATATCAATCCCAATTAAAAAACCTTCTACAATGGTATCTAATAGTGTCCCCAAGGGCCATCAATGGATCAACCTATGGAAAAATCCAGTACACTACCCAACATGAGATGAAATAAATGAATAGATTCTAAAATAGTAACATAGAATAATTAAATTAATTGTGAGCATAATTAAATATTTAATATTATAGAATCATTTTCTTATTTTAGTAATTCCTTTATACATTCTATATTGAAATAAACATATAATTTCTTAACACCAAATCCAATGAAAACAATTACATTTCATCCCCTATATCCCTGAGGGATCACCCAACTATGCAAAATAATCTCATCACATTTCAATTTAATTTCTCTTGAAATTAAATTATCCATTTTAAAACACTAATGATAATATTGAAGATGTATAACTCCGTTTAGTAATGTAATTTCCTTACTCAATGTCTCAAGCCATCTAGACATAATTATTTTTCACAACTCAAAATTACCACTAAAAAGTAAACACTGATAAAACATCTCCCCACCATTATAACACTAATTCATGTAGAACATGATTGCATTACTGCTTCATAATTTATGAAATGACATTACATGTTTCTAACACTAAAACAATATAGTTAAATTACCTCGATACTCAAGGATTTTATAGTTATATCTCAAAACTATATATTGTATTTTATCAAAGGAGGTATCATTTATGTATATTGACTCCCATTAATATTTTATTAAGGTAATTATAGTACTAGTCCCATGTCACTATATCATATTGTATGGTCTTATCCACAATTAAATTGCCACAAATTTATAATCAAATTTAAAAAAAATAGCAGACAAGAGTGAAGTAATATTGATGAAGCTATCAGAAGACTCATCACCAATATCCACATTATCACCACACTGATCTCTATTATCATAACCTTTTAGTAGAGAGTAAAAGCTAATGTATATCTTCATATAAAATAATAATTATCATAGTAAATTACAATATATATTCCTCTCATCAAGAAAATATGACTAAATTATATATTTAATAATATTTAGATAAATATATATTTTTTTTAGTGGATGTTCATATTATGGAATAAATTTATCACAATAGTAACCTTTACCATTATGAAACACTCAATTGTCATTACAAATTGGGGTTTTCAATATATCATAATGATCCATTATAATAGAAACATTAATTATTGGATCTTTAATCGATACATCCTTAGTGATATACCACCTGGATTTCCCTTAAAGTATGTAGAGTTGAAATTATTTCATAAAAATATCTAACATTTGTAGTTAATTAATATATCAAATGAGGGATTATTAGAATACAACAATGTATTTTATTTTCAACCAAAAATAAATCAATATCACTATATATGAAGACATTGGTCAAAATCTATTTAGTTCAACTATAATTGATCATATAGATCTATTAAGGAGTATACCATTTATTATATTAATATAAACACATAATACCAACCATTAAATCATAATGTAGTATCTCTATCTCAGTAATCTATATCCCTATACAAAATTTACTTTCTCATCCTTTACATGAGGAAAATGATGGTACTAATGAAAACTAATCTACCAGTCTAGCTTATACAAACCATCCATTGATATAGACAATAAAATTAAAATATCATATCATAGGTATAGAATATTTGTTACCCCAAATTCACACACAAACATAAAATTATTATTTAACATATTTTGGTCTCAGTTATTTGTTATAAATAAGAGTCATTATTATGAATACATCCTCCTCCATATCCTTCACAAGTTCATATATCATAATTACATGTACTAAAGATACTTAAAATGCCACAATTTTAAAAATAAATTTTTTTTAGTCAACATAAATATTACATTTTTTCAATGTGTCAATTTGTGTCTGAGGAGATATGAGGATACGATGTTTCTTGGAGGATAATTATCAATTTAGAAAATTAATTTGACATCATTCATGGTAAATTATCTTTTTAATTATGATGATTGTTAAACTCTTATTAATAACATATTGCAGGATCCAAGTTCACATAGATATTTTACATTTAAAATCTTCAACAATAGTTACTTTTATTAAAGAAGGATATGCATTACATGAGGAGATTCATTGAAAAATATCAATGGAAAATTATTAATGATTTTTAGAGATGAAAAAATGACGACTTATGAAAAATTTCAATCAAATATTTATATTCATGATGATATAGTTTTCAACCCCATGAAAACCATAATAGTTCATATTAATTATTTTATAACATTATGTTGATGTTTATGATTAATATTGAGTGTTATAATCGTGATGGTTATGAAATAACAATATTATTCTTTGAGGTGTTTTTAATAATTATTTTAGTATTATAGAAGAAGAAAAATAATTTGATGATATTGGAATGGTATTATGACGACCTAAAAAATAAAAATTAAATATATTTTTAATGAAAAAATATTTGATGATGTGTTTTTATGTTTGAATTCATAGTGTTATTTGTATATATATTTTGGAAAAAATATACAATAAATAAGGTAGATATAAATAAACCTTATTAAAAGAGCAATATTAACAATAAATGAGGGCTATAATGAAAAAAGTTGATAGGTATAAGAGGCCTAAATGAGAAAAATATTTTTAACAATGGGACACATTTATGTGCCTACTTTGGTTCGAAAATTAAGTAGTCCCACACATGGGTGGTGCCATTGTGAGGCATGGCGGCTTGGAGTAGATCCCATACTCAATATTTATCCACTAAAGGTAAATTTTCTTATGATTATAGGAATTTCACTAATAAAATTGGTGTGGGGTAGATAGAATGTGGTACTATTCATTTTTTTAAAAAAATCTAATAATTTATGTTCAATGAAAATTTTCCTACCAATGATCCACTTGCCTCTATATAATTATTATAACTAAATAGTTCTCCACTAAAATAATTATCATATTGGTGTTACATGTTCATTTTTGTGATATTCAACGATAATCAAGATATTATCTAGTGGTTATGAAAAATTTTAAATATGTGGTTTTCATGATTAATATTCATGAATTAGGGAACATAGGTATATTCATTGGTTTAAATTAAGTAGGAGCTTCTTTAGTAAAAAATGTAATGTCTTGGACGATGAAAACATTAAATGGTTCCCCAAGCCCTATTGGCCACATTGGACTCATGAACATATCCTCAAACTATAGTGGCCTCGAACAACAAGCTATATCATAGGGTGGTTTCATGGGGAGACAATTCCACCATTACCGAAGTGTGACACCTTATAATAATAATAACATTCAATTGAAGATTCAAGTAAATAACAAGAAAGACCAAATGATTCCATATAAAAAATATATATATTATTGACAGAGAAATTTCAAATAAAATGATTATAAATCTGTGTCACACATTTCAAAAGAATTTAATATAGGTATACATGGAATGAGTATAATACATTTTAAAAAATAACAAATATACAAAAATAATCACAACTAGAATAACAAGCCTTAGCTTGGAAACATGCTCCCCTGCTTCAAAGAATGGATGAAATTCAAGCATTGAATTGAATTCTCTTTCCATGGTCCCTACCTTCAGCCATATTTTATATCAAGGTTCCCACTGGTGGCCTAAACAAGCTATGACATATAGTCTTAGTGGGTCACCCAAAAATTATCTATATCTTTTCCTGGTTGTAAATTATAATCTAAAATATAGTTCATAGTATAACAGGTATAGTAGTTCTAAAATTAATGTGTCTATGGAAAATGGATACCAACATGTTATAGTGTATAACAATACAAGTCTCCCTAAAAATCCAGTTTCAAAATCATATCCCAATTTCTCTAATTAGAAAAGGAAGTAAACACTACACCTATACTGTATACATGAAATATCATACCCATCATTACCACATAGTATAATAATAAATATCAAAAAGTACCATGGTCTATCCATATAACCAATAATTTCACATTTATAATTGATATGTTGTATATACATAACTTTCCTACCCTGAAATACAATATCCACTGAATATAAGGCCAAGACATCCTCATTTCCTCCTAGGAGAATCACAATGGAAAATGCATAACGAAACTCGTGGGGTCGAGGGTTAAATTCATCAGGGCATGTCCAGTGTGACTCAATATGGTATGATATAAGACATATAAATTCCCTTGTTATCATATGAAATCATGATTCAATGGGAATATAGGTCCAAATTATCATCTTCCATAATTTAAGATCCATGTGCGAAACATCCCTTCTATATAAATGAAATCAAGATCTACAATATACTAACCATGTCATACACTACCATTTCTATTCACATCACATTCCATTCATTATATCATATTCAAAAATATTTCATGAGTATACCCACACATATTGAACTTCATATAGAATACAATTTAGTGAGTCTACCCACTCATATAAAAATTCCAATCACAACATTGAATTCAAGAATAAACATGCAATGAAAGAAAACCTAACCTAATCAATCCATTTTGTTACATTTTTTATATTGTGCCTCCTATAACTATAAAAGATCATAAACAACCCCTAGGGGAGTTATAACCAAGGTAATTCTCAAAGGGACACCACATGGTTGACCATAATTTGAGGAAAAACAACTATAAAATCATAAGGAACTTGTGGGAAATACTAATCAATTCCATTAAATTCAATTTAATTGTTAAATTTTTTTTGGGGCCACATTAGAAGCTATGGTGGGTGGAACAATAGAAAATAACAATATAAATCTCATAAAACTCGATAAATGTATAGAAAAACTACCAATGTTTCTTAGAAGATTTCTTATCTTATATCAGTATTTGATTTCACTGAGATGGAGAGAAACATGATGAACAGATGAAGACCCTAGAAATTTAGAATTTGGTATTTCACCTTAATAACATATTTAATCCGAAGATAAATAATATAAAACACAAAAGTAATGTAGTACTAACCATCATGACTCTTATGAAATCAACAAGTCTTTATTCTAAGATTGGATAAAGAATAGGGGGAAATTTTAAATTAAATCCTTCGAATGAGCTCCCACCAGTACTACTGTATATTGTAGGAGAAGAAAAAATAAATTTTGGGTTATTAAAATTTTTATGATAATTTTTTTCAATTATTATCAAAATATTACGACACTTATTTTGGCTATACAGTATACCATACCTTACAAAAATCATGTTCCCCCTATAGTGATAAGTAAGGTAACATCATAGTATCAACGTATGGTTAGACAAGCCAGGCCAAACCCATGCATTTTTTGATATGTTAAAACTTGGAGTTCTCCAAAATTGTAGTGTTCCAATATAAAATTATTTTCATAAAAAATTGGAGCTTGTATAACACCACTATATAGCCTAAAATAGTTTCATCAATCCACGTTTCTTTGGTAACATGGTTACAGCGAATAGTGAAACAAAACTATTTTACAATTTGATTTTGTTTTTGGTATCTAAATAATTCCAGAAAACATATGACACACACATTTAAAAAATGTGTAAACACATTAGGCCATAAAAAAAAATTTAAAAGAAAATTAAAGAGATCCATACCACGTATGAAAACCCATGATCTTGCAATTATTATCCTTAAAAGAATTACTTAGCAAAATATCAATCTCAAGGGTGGTCAATATTCAACTGAAAAAAAATCCATCCATTGATAACAGATTTCAACCTTTCCCTCTCATGCCTTATCCTATAAATGGAAATACTTCCATTAGAGACATACTAAAAGAACTAACTGGTCTCAAAGAAAAATTGATGTCCTGTCATTGATATGATTTATATGAACCTCAAATGATGAATTTATTTGTAACATCACCTCATAAAGATATAGTATATGATAGTGTTATGAATGTTAACAATGTAGTTGAGATACATATAATATGATCTTGAAGGAAGATAAACTCTAAGGTAACTACAAATGATAGGCTGACAGTCTAACTCTATCTAGAATCACAAACAGCCTGGCATAACAAATTGAAATATTACCACTTCATCTAATCCTTCTATGCCCTAGACATGGTGAGATATGTAAAATAACCTTACACATGACCTTAAACTGAAGAGGTAATCTGATTATATCTTTGTAATATATCAATAAGGATTTATAGTATTCATTCCCTTTATAATCAACAAGACCTGCACAAAAGACTCGTTCATGAGATCTGGTCCCGGTGGAGATTTCTAATCAACCTATTACCAATAAAGGGGTGATCAACATGTCTTGCGATACATATCCTCATATGGTGACTTTTTTATCATCACGTGGTAACAATTATTTTATGTTAATTCAACAAGGGTTATATGCCTCTCCCAATGACCCCCACAATCATGGATTTATACTCAAATAATTTCCTCAAGAACCAGTATCATATGATATGACATGTCATTATTTGATGGTTTTATGTTGTTATTTAAAGAAAATTTCTATGCAATTATATCTACAAAACTATGATAGAAATGAGATGTATATTTGGAATCCCTTTATGTAATTATAGTATAATGGACCCCTTGAGTTTGTATTGTCTCATGTATGTTCAACAGTTATAGCTCATATACATTGATGTTCTTCTTGATCAGTATGAAAGGCGAAACCACTGTGATCCTATCCAAAACAACCAACCATCATCAATTTTCTAAGGATACCTTGGAAAACTAATTATTAAATCCATTGTGACACTATCCCATTACCACTTATGAATAAGTAGTTGTTGTACAACCTTGGTTTGTCTCTAATGTTCTTCCTTCATCTACTGATGAGTGATCACCACATAACTAAACCAAATACCTCATATTTATTCCCTATACACCAAGACTAATAGTGACGGTCCTGGTACATCTGGGTAATACCGAGTTATACTACACTAACCATGGCCTAAAAGTCCCACCTCAACTCCTCTCTTATCTCAATGGGATCCCAAAGACAGCTATCAACTACCAGGATCTCATCATATTCTATAGTTGAACAAGGAGTTGGGTCCTCACATTTACGAATCTCCAATAGGGCTGGGCCCTTATAGTATAATAGCTACCACATTACCACTATATCCAATATGGTAGTGGTCATGAATAACTATGATAGATAATCCTCTTCTAAATTGGCATCTAGCTCTCTATGCGGCTAAGTGAAATATATATGTATTCCATCACAAACTACTAGAGGAATAAACTACCTATATCTGAGTCCTCCTACTAAATACATTTCCCATCGAATTTCCTTTTACTAGTATTTATCCATGATTGAATATGAATCACCATAGGTACTCAACACACCTTCACTGTATCAAATTCAGATCATGATATGTAAATCTATATTTAAGGCTTTTGAAGACTGCATACACCAAAAAATGAATCTTCAACTTGTAATTTCTCATACAACACAATTCACGATCAAATATATCTAACTAGAGATAATTAATTGGGTAATTCCTCCATTTTTCCTCAAATATTGAGACACATACACCAAAAATCAATCCCACATATTCATAAATTCTCTAGAAGGATACCTTATGTGTCCTTGTACATAGTGTAGATCGTTTACTTATATTGTATTATCTGAAAAAAAAAATCTGATTTTAGTGTCTCTCCAATATTATAAAAGGATATCTTTTAGCTATTTGTTTGTACAAACCATTCTTTATCAATCTTGTGAATAATGCATCTTGGAATAAGATTTCTTTTATGAAATTAATATATTATTAATGTATCCCTTAAAATCACTCTATGTAGATTATTTCCTTGTTATAATCACAGGACAGTAAAACTCAAACATTCTTTTGTTCTATTTTTACAACTATATTTGAGATTTTATGACACAAGAATTGAATAATGACTATCTAGAAATGGAACTTTGTGGGATTAACATATAACATATTCTCTCAAATTGTATCCAAAATGATCTATATATTTTTTTCATGTTCATTTTTATTGTGATAATAAAAAATATATCATCCAAAAAAACAACTACAAAAGAATCCAAAAAATGATGATGGAATCAGTTCATTGACACCATGAATATTGTCGGAATGATCATGATATTAAAAGACACAACAAGATAATTGTATCAACTATTGCTGCTATAAAATGGTTTCTATGGTATTATTATTGGTTGACCACACTTATAATTATGTCTATGTATAAAGTAAATTTTCAAGAACACCAGATCACCTCTATGATGATCAAAAAGGTCATTTATCTATGGCACGAGATACAAGTTGTTAACTATCATGTACTTAAACATAGGGTAATATTTGCATAACACAAGGAACCCATCTTCCATTTTCACAAAAAAGACCAGTGAATCACACAGATAAGTATTGGGTAATATATACCCCTTTCCCACTTAATCCCCTAGCTTCCTATCAAGTTATTGAAAATCCAACATATCCATCCATTATATAGAAACATATACTAGTGGAGCTCCTAGCATTATATCTATATAGAAATACAACTCTGTCTCTAGTGGAAAACCAAAAAAATTAATCATTAAATATGTCCCTAAAACTATCAACCACTGGAGGAAAATATTCCTGGAGCACTCTATGACCATCAAGATGTATACTAAAAATCAATGATGTTATCCCACCAATCCCTCAATGATATTTTCTATCTCAGATTACGTGGACAACACATTCAATTATGTGATTGAAACCACCAAAAACTAGTTATGTGAAAGTCAGAATTTTTAGATAGAAATCATTGTGGCATCAATAAAATTTTAGCCATGACATATATTTTATCATGTAAAACCATTTCATCTCAATGAAAATAATATTCTAGATAAAGTTTCACCCACCAATATTGAGGGGGAACTCCCTAATAAAATGTACAATCTTCATCCTGATCTCCAACATAGTTTCAGAAATAATAATTCCCTCAAGAAATAGAATCATGAGCCCAAGTCTCTTCAATGTATGTAGAGATATGAAATAGTTTCTTTCACATGTGTTAGAAATTAATGATATAATAGTTCATGCTACTAGAATTGTACCTCGTCATAGATGGTCTACAGAACTACTCCTCATGTTTAAGCTATATTGAATATATGTAGCCTAAAATATAGGCTTGTGATACAACCACACAACCTAGAGCTAGCCCACTATTCTATCTCGTTGTAACTGGTACAAGGATGCCCTGTCTATGACCACCACCACCATGTCCCAATCAACTAGTACATATCTATATCCATTCCTGATGTGGAACTATGAAACCCACTCCTAAAACAAGTGTCAAAGTTGACCCCTTCCACTCATTACTAGAGGGAAGGACCTGCTGTGTTATTTCTAGTGTCATGTACTATCCATTATTTCAAAATAAATTGGTCATGATCACATTTATTTATTATGTTCATCATCCCTCAAACTGATTATCAAAAAAACAAGCTACATGTACGCATAGACTAGCCGGGGCTCA
The DNA here is from genome assembly GCA_963277665.1 of Viscum album. Classification (NCBI taxonomy): domain Eukaryota; kingdom Viridiplantae; phylum Streptophyta; class Magnoliopsida; order Santalales; family Viscaceae; genus Viscum; species Viscum album. Next base: position 1,275,542,618 of record OY728146.1, read on the forward strand.
TCTCAAGAGATGCCACAAAATGATGCTTTCATCTGAAAGATGTAGAACCACCAGGTTGAGAGACTACACTAATCTTCCCTACATCCCTATGTTTTCTATGATTACACTATGTGATTATATCTATATTTACCATCTCAGTAATAGTATTCAACATGATGACATTGACTTGATATCAAAAATAATTTTTAAGACCTTCCAATAATAGTCTCTCTCTCAATGGCTAATCACCAAGTTATATCATTTCAAAAATTGAATATCAATAAATCATTCCAAATACTCAAAAACTATCACATCATCCTTCTCTATAAACATTAAATCATTATCTCTCTTTACTCATAGAGTCACATGGAAAAATTAGTAAAATAATAAGCTTTTGAAAAATCACCAAACCATATAAAATACCACATAATCCTTACACAAAAAATAAAAATATTGTTTTATGATTCACTCCCACCTTAGTAGGAGTCTACAAAGTCTTGTATATCAATAGTATAGTCTCAATTAATTTTATAGTATCTTATAGAGCTATATTCTTTATAATCATGGGAGGATGCTACTACGATAACATAGAATTCTGCTCATCCATATATGAAGTAGACTATAGTGATCACTAAAATTTAGGCATAATGTAGTAGAACCCCCATAAAAACTATGCCAAAATATGTGTGTTCAATACTGCTACTAGTGGTTCACCTGGTAGTATTGGTTGATTGACTAGTATCCCATGGAACAAAACCACTTGAACATGGTCATCACCACCCTCCTAGAATATGACTGCATGTCATTTATGTAGAATGTCTCTATAATTACAAAAGGATTCCTATTACAAGAATTCTATTAAGTATCATTACTAATACCACAAGGATGACAAAAACATTCCTATAAATAGGTCATACCCTACAACATGCTCCTAAAGTATATAATTGGTAAAAATAAATAGTCACCACATTTAACGAAACAATACCTTATTCCCACTAAAATTTTTGGTGATGATTATGTTCTGTATTTCATAATATAAATATTATTTTCATTTTCATGTTTATTTAAATTTTAATTTTTAATGGTTTAATAAAATAAATCACTACACCCTACTCATAGGATCCCATAACATTGAATTAAAATAATGAATCCACATAACTAACACAACAACAAATTATAGTTCATGAGACCCATGTTACATTACTCAATGTTCAATAATTGGCTGCATAGGGTATCTATTGAATAATATTTAAGAAAAAACTGCTCATGTTATGATTGGACTCTAAGTATCAACCTTGTTTCTCACATCCCAGAACGGGTCATGTATCAAATCAGCATGTATATATATCATGACACCTTCTGCAACATCATTAAAACACAAAATCTATTCTATATGGCCAGACACAGTGCATGGAATGTGATTCCATTAATGCTCCTAAATTGATGAATGAGATGGAATACCCATATATCATTATATTAAAATAGAATATAATTCCATATAATATCAATGATAACATCACAATGTAAATTCATCACCCAACTATGGAATCCAATCAAATTTAATAGTCAAAATCTAGATATCATCAATTTCCATTCAAGGCATTTTTTATTTTCCCCATATATTGGCCTAATACTACTTGGAACAAATCACATCCAAATAAAAATAGATTAAAAAACCCTATATATTTCCTCAATAAATGAATTTATAAATGAAAAACCTCAAATAACATATTAAAATTTTCTAGACTCGTATAAAACATAATATTTCCCTGATCCCAGTTAGACATATGGCCTCATACATATCTTCCCAAATTCCAGAAGCTTCTGAATAATAGTGAGGGGATATGGTGTATTCATGGAGAGATAATGACCTCATTACAAAAGTTTATCTATGAGAAAAAATAGTAATATTAAATTATGGAATAAGATAAATAGAAATATAGAAGAATAAAACCATGAAAATATATATATAAATATAACAACTCTAGATGTAATCTCATATAAAATGATGATCATGTCATCTCATGTATATAAAAATTAGATTGATTATGTATACATGGAATGAGAAAAATAAATTTAATAAATTACTAAAAGGCCTAAAAACAATCATAAAAGGAATCAAGATCCCTAGTTTGGTCCCATGATCCTATGCTCTACACAAATTTATCCAAAGAATTATGGGCACTTTTCCCAGTTCATATGAACATCAGTATAATATTAATGGGTACCAAATGGTTTCCTGAATAAGTTGTTAAAATAAATACCTATAGGTAACCACCCAAACAATCTATAACTATAATTCTTTATAAAAAGAGATAACATGTAGTTTATTATATTACAGATATGGAAATATTGAAAGTAATGTGTCAATGAAAAAATTAAACAATATCATGATAATGTACAACCATATAAATATCCTACAGATAAAATAGTCAATATCCTATCCCAAGGAATATAGTAAGAATAATTATTTAAAAACCATGGATAAGTCGTATACTTGGTATGTTGTATTGATAATTTCCAGTCGATATATGAATAAGTGTAAAAAATCACCACAACTATTTCATATAACCACGGTTGTCAAATTTACCAAATTTGGGCCATATAATGAGACATTTATGACCACACAAGGCTAGAATCATGATATAGATTACCATGGAATCCACATTGATTCCTTTGATCAACTAAATGGAAACATTATAGTGGCACTTGTAGATTATGTGGATCAATCAAATAGATCATGTCCACTGCAAGTGCAACTAGTAGTGTCCCTATGGTAGAAATAAACTTGGCATCCTATGAAATCATGATTCATGGATAATAAAGGTCCAATGTATCTTCTACCATAAATCAGGACCCATGGAAGAAATATAAATGTAATCTAAATGGAATCGTGATCCATGGAATACTAAACAAGGAAATGAGTATCATTTCAAACCTCATCTCATTCAATTTATTTACTCACAAGCATTGATGTTCCATGATTATACCCACTCATATAGATATTCAAATTCAATTACATTCAATTTATTTACCCTATATTATAAAAATTCCATAAAAACCATTTAATGAATGAATCAATGTGAAAAAGGGGAAAAACATATCCTAATCAATAAATTGAGATGAATTTATTTATAAATGGGATTAACCTATTAATAAAATATCAATCAAAAAACCCTTTAGTTGTATAATAAATGTAATGAATAATGGAAAAACACATGGGTGTGCCTTGTTTGGGAAACAAACTCTAGCGAATATCACGAATGTTATGGGAACCCCACATATGATTTGTCACATTATCTATAATTATGAAACATTTTTTCATGGCAATAATGGAAGTCCCAATAGGTGTCAAAATGAAAACTAGGAATATAAAGAAACAAACTACTTGGGAAAAGTATAAACCTCCTCATTTTGGCTTGTATTATAGTACATCTTAAGAAGTAACACATTCATATTTGATATAGATAGAGAGAAAAATGATTATTAGTCAAAAACCTATGAAAATGAAAATATTATCTTTCACCTAATTTTTTTGATCAAATGTTTAAAAATGAATCAAATAAAACAAATAGATTACTCACATGCATGAATCCAAATATATCAATGATTCTCATCACGGATTTTGGATAGTGGATTGGGAGAAAATCATATATGAATCCCTTCGATGGAGTTCACATGTGTGTCTCTATCCAACAAAGGCGGAGTATAAATAGATTTTAGGTTATAAATATAATAAAGGAAATGTTTTCATTTATCCTCAAAATAGTATGTAGTACCATTAAAAAAGGAGTTCCCCATCCTGTGACCTCATATATACTAGAGGAACCCACATGGTAAATGTGTAGGGATTTAATAACCCTATAAAACCCATACATTTTGAATCTACTATACCTGTAGGTTGCCTGCACGGGAATGAACCATCATTTGATTAGATTTCTCAAATCGTACAACCCATATTAAACAATTGTCTCTTCGTACATGTTTTTATCATGTCGCACTTATTAGGAACACGATTAATAAAAAACATACAACCCTACAATATTTCACAATGAATTGGTTTTCAATATTTTAAGAAACTTGTGACACCTCTAATACCCCCATGACCTAAAAGGGTATTCACATTTGGCCTTAAAAAAGCATTGAAACTGAATTTAAAGAGATCAATTTCTCATAAAAACCTATTATCTTAAAAATAACCAAATATTTTTTTTGATAAACATGTATGAAAAAATTCATGTGATATCCTCAATAAATTTTTGGTCTAAATTAAAGAAGATAACTCTAAGTCAATTGTATGTTTATATGTGATGTTTTTTAGCATTAAAATATTTCAAAAATTTCATGATCATCCATGTTTAGAAAATATAAATTTCAAGACTTATATGGTGGATTATTTGATAAAAAACATACCTAGAAAGATTTCATAGGGGTTTTTGTGTTTTTAAGGATTAATTGAGAAGAAGTGGAACATTCTTATATAGTGAAATTATCCGAGAATAAGAGGGTCTGAGCCCATGATTGAGAATATGTATCAATTCCCCTAAAATAGAGAATCTGTGAAATCCACATTTTTTTATAGTGATGGAGGAAATCCCAGGACCCATTAATTGCAATTTTCAAAATCATGGACTTCAAAAATATACTGAAACAATATATAAATAATCTTTTTTCACACATAATATTATTACACAGTGATGAAATAATTCAAAAATGATCACGTATATGTAAATCGCTATTTTACAAATTAAGAGTAATAAGAAATCTAACATCCATTTAAATAATTATGAACACTAATATATCATGTGTTAATATAATTTTATAGACAAGAAAATCACTCATCACATGAATAAAGTGGGAGATTTCTATATTTATAAGGAATTACTTATATATGCATAAATATTTCAATTGATAAGAACATGATAACATGACTAAAAAAGAAAAAATATGTTCATATTTCTTACATATTTGAAATGAATTATTTATTTTAAAAAAACAAGGTAGATCAAATAAACATAGAATATTAATTTTAAATAAAATAAAAAAGGAATATTTTGTACTATGTTTAAAAATCCACGATACACATGAATTAAATATATGAATTACACATATTGAATTCAAATTAATTTTTATTTTAGTTTCTCTGAATAAATTTTCAGTAATAGAATAATATTGATGAATTTATTCACCATTTTAACACATTAAATTTAGGATGGGACATCACCAGTTAATGTAATATTTATTCCATGAGATTTTGATACTAGTAATCAGTAAATTCTTAAATTATAATAATTCATTCATTCTTATTTACATATTGGATATAGAAATTAAAATTCATATAAAGATTAATATATAGTGAGAAGGATAAGGCAGTTGAAAATCAATTTTATAATTATTATTTTTTAAATATTAGATCAAGTGATTTTTTACGTTTGAAGAAATATAACATATCAATACAGTGAAAAGATAGTTAAAATATAACATACAAAATTATATATTTGGACAATATATTGAAGTAAAGTGGAAGACTCTAGTGGGAATATAGAGTAGCAGAACACATAATGCGACATTATGATGAATGGTTTTATAGGTGGGAACTTGTGATATCCCTGAGGAAACATGAGTTTGATCAATGTGGGACTTTATGTTGATGGTAATAAAAAAATTAATTGGAAGTAACCTCATGCATATAATGATGAATTATTAAAATGGGTGAATAACGTGTTTCACCATAGAGTATGTCTTTGACTATACCACGTAAAATATTATTATTATATTATTAATTTCCTACTATTTTATACATGGTGAGGATGAGAATTAATGAAGAGGAATTGAGAAATTAATCTGTCATAATGGTTGAATTAATGGGATTTAATTTGTCACCAAAGTATACAATTAATTAACTCGCATAAAATGCTTATCAGTGGTACCTAAACAATACTTCAATGCATTAGTTAATATTAGACCCTGTTACCCTCTAAAAATCAACAATGTTTCTTAGAAATGAAAAATATTGTTTCATTTAACTGATGAGTAATAACTAATTTTATTGTAATTAACTACCAAATTTATATTAATATGAAGCTACCTTACAACTTATATCTTGACCTAGATGTGAGAGATCAAGATACTTTGGGACTCCAAATAATATTGTGGATTTTTATATATCTTAATATTATAATTTAAATTATATTGTTGATTTTAAGGATTAAAATAAAGTAATAAAATATGAAATGGATGTTTTTACACTAATGTGACGAGAAATTGAATTTTCAAAGAAATAACTTATAAATAAGTAACCTATTATAAAGGAAACATTGTTATAAATAATTATAAATTGAAGTTATGTGAAAGAATGTCTTGGGAATTTGAATGGGAATATAACTAAAATATTAATGTCTATTTAATTATTTACATTTAAATGTAAAATCAATGTTCATGAATTTTGATATATTTTTGAGGATTCAATAATATTGTGATGCTTATGTGAAAATTTTTAGCATGATTTTATCTAAATGTTTCATCCTTGGAAGATAGGGAAGAAAATTATTTGGTGAGTTACTCAACATAATAATACCTTATTAAATAAAAAATGAATCAAACTTCAAAGAAAAGATTAATATTAGATATACCTAGAGGATATAAGAAGAAATTATTTTATATTGGTGAAAATTTGAAAACATAAAGAAAAGGAAAGAAGTAGAACATGTATTATAGTATAAGAAACACGAATTGATGTTAAATTTTTCACAATCCAATTAACTATGTAGTATTTATTTAGAATATGATTTTAATATCCACTATCACACTGAGAAAGTAATTTAATTATCCAGTAGTTATACTGATAGATATGAAATAACAGATTTGTACTATAATCTAAAAGTAGGATGAACTCTTCTCTTTATAAAACACATATATCAATAAACATAATAGAAATATTGATAAATGAACAAAATTTTTCTGATAAAAAATTTCAAAATGACATAAAAATGGATTTTTATGATTATAATAGAATTTATAGATTAAAAGAGGAATAATTTAATAAATGGTGAGTGACCAGATGGGGAGCTGACTCATGAGGAGTTATTGTAATATAAAAAATAATAAATTTATCTAATAGTCAAATCATAATTAGAAAATAACAAATAGGAATTCAAAATATATTTATGGTAAAATTGGAATCCTCCAAAGATAGTGAGATGACGGGTATTGTTATATAATGTACAAATACTTCTAAATAATTTCAAAATAAATATGATATCACCAGTAGTGTAGGTGTGTCTATGTGGACCAATATGTGGATATAAAGGCATTATATTGATTCAAATTTGGAAAATAATATTTTAGGAATACTTGTACGTCCTATATAATAGGAATCATGGTTTATAATTGGACAATATATTTAATTTTCTCGAATAATTTACTAACAAAATAGATGAGAATATTTCTATTTATTTTTCTATTTTTGTGGAATTTTGGTGAATAGTTCCTATTATTAACAATTAACATAATATTTATAATAAACATGAATGAACTAATATGGATCCACGGATGAATGATGAGACTAAATTATAAATGTAATAATAGAGTTACATGAAATCCATCCAATAAACTAATAAAAAATATGTGTGAATGCCACGAAGAATTATTTCATAGATGTAGATTTGGACGTTATAGTGATGGGTTTTTCAAGACACAGATATCATGATTATTTATTTATAATTTAAAAGGGTTGAAAACTCATTAGGAAAAAATATAGGAAGCTAGTGAAATAAGTAGTTGGAGATACCTAAGAAATATAAGAAGTTATAATTGAATATTTCAAAGTTTTTCCCATTCATGTAAATGTGGATAAGAGTGGATATAGCGGAAAACAAATAAGTGGATGAGGTTATGTAGTTTATTTTAAAATAATTGGTTGAATTTTTGACGACCATATCTATAGGTTATTTCTTCTAGATTTAAAAGAATATTTTTGTTATGTTTGAAAAAAGTGGTAATGGAAAAAATAATTAAATGCAATCTAAACTACTTGAGAATCTCATATGAAGATGATATATCTTGAAAATTGATATGAAATTTACTATAAATAAATTATGGATGTAACCACTCAACCTGAGGATTTTTTTGTTTAGAAGAATCTAAATATGCATGATGTGATAATTGATAACATGAGGAAAAGTACTTCTTGATCAAAGAACAAAAGACAAATTAGTCATTTATTGTTGAGAAGAAAATATCATCATGTATTTTAGTTTTGAGTATAAAAAAATTCCTTCAAACTCAATTATTTCAATTATTTCTGTAAAAACATACAAGTAAATGATGAAGATCAGTTAATCCTATGAGTAGAGTTATTAATGATATAATTCTTCAAATAATCAGTAAATATTGAATGTTTATCTTCATAAAAGCTTTATTTTTTATTAAAATTAAAAATTATAGAAACTACAAGTCCAAATTGTGATTCCATTTATAATTATTATTAATGGGGTGTTGATATTGAGCTATTAATTTGTCATTATATTTTTGGGTTCATTTTATTTGTATATTATTTTTTAAATAATGTGTTGGATTTTATATTTAATTTTATATCTAGTTATTTGTAAACACTCTATCTATAATTGAGATTAACATTTCATAATTTCTAAGGAAATTATTACTATTGATATAATTGATGAATTTGGATATAACTCTCTTGTTTTATACATAATTATAAGACATATATACTTAGAGTTTATTAACTAAATGATCTTTGTTAAAATACATATGGGATAAAATCACTCTATCAGTGGTGTTTAAGTAAAATTCATATATTGGGGAGAATATCCCCACTTATCCTTTATATTTTATTTTAAAGAAGTGGTAGAAATGAATATAAAAAAATATATTTACTTTTTATAATGTTATGTGATATTGACATAAAATATCATGGGGATTATTGATTTATTGAAATTATTTTGTTTATTTTTCAAATGATTCAATATAAAATCAGTGAGCATAGATGTGGGGAAATTTCATGGAGTATTAATATGGATTTAGAAAATGTAATTTGTTTATATCCATGACAATTATAACTTATTATTTATTATTATTTTTTAATTTTTCTTAAATAACCATAACATGTAAAATTATCACAATGAAATAAAATATCATTCAAAAAATATAAATCAATTAGATAATACCATTCATTTCATAAATAGTTTGTTCACATTAATTCCATGTAAAAAATTATTATTTTTTCATGATCAATAAAATCTTTTTCATGCAGAAGATCAAAAAAAATTGTTTCTTCATAAATATATATTTTTTATGAACATGGAATATATTTTATTCAATATTATTAATTGAGAATATTTTTTTGATTCATTTTGAGGAATAATTATTGAGAAATGAAATTGAAACTTCTACAAAATAACAATGTTATTAGATGAAATATTTTGAAGTAGTATTTGATGATCTAAGAAGAAGAATAGATAAATATATTTTGCATTAATATTAGTATGCCTACAAAGATAAAATATATTTATTCTATTCATGAAAAATATTTAAATTTAATTTTTGATATAAGTATTTATAGGAAACATATCTTAAAAAAATTTCATAACCATACAAGCCAGGATGGCCAGATCAATCCACCACAATGTGGGATCTAGAACAACTATATGTGTTATCTTCCCTAAGAAACAGTCATGGAGGTATTATGCATACATGGCTATTAGGGTGATCACATTGGGGTGCACATGAATTCAGGATTTTTTGTGCAGGAGGAGTGGATCACACTATAGGGGTTGTAGTAGAATGAGTCATGGTGTGTCGGAGATGACCCCATTTTCAAAATTAGGCTTCTAAATGAATCTAAATTTTTTATAGAATATGTAATAATTTTAAAATTATAATGGGTTTTATAGGTCAAATTATATTGTTCATAATCTTAAAAGACATAGTTATATATTTAGTTTCTTCTGATCAAAATTGATATGAAGATACACCATTATTTGTATCTTCATCACCAACCTCCTATTATCCACTAAATATATAGGCTTATAAATAAATTTTTTTTTATTCCATGAGCTACACATGATTTCATGAAATACTAGAATGGTCATATTGATCTTCAAAAAATTTATTTCATATATAATTGTGTATTTAATATTTATTCAATTGGACTTGGTGCTACATGAATGTTTTTACATGATGTTTTTAATTCTGTTGAGGAAGAACCAATGTTGTTGGATGATATTCATTCATGGGATGATCTGTGTGATATGATTTCATATACATGATTCAAAATAAAAAATGAGAAAAACTAATCTATTTTATAAATATAAAAATTGGGTGTTAGAATAATTTTTAAAAAAATGGTAACATAAATGTTTTAGAAACATAATTGATAAGGAATATTTGTCAAAAAATTAAAGAGTATTTTTTACTCAGTTTATTTCTCATTGGTTTTTGAATGAAGAAGGAATTAAGGATAGGTATTGGATGTTTCCTATATATGGATATTATTTGTGAATTGGAGGGATATTTCCAATGATTGAGAAGATATCATGTTTTAACTAAGTTGGTACATCTACAAATTCGATTATTTAGAATATGAAAATAACTATATCTCTCATCATCATTCTCATGTCTCTCACACCCAATAAATTCATTAATATGTCGATATAACTAAATCCACTATTTTTGTAACAAAAATATAGAGATCATCATGATGAAAAAATCATTGATGCACTATGGATATGAAAATTATTCTTATATGGATAAGGATAAATATTAAATCAAACCTCATTTTACATAGAGAAAAATATTGATATATCATAAATGAACATAATTTTAAAAATATGAACTAGGTATCATATCTTTAAGGATGGAATATAGTGATAGAACCCAGGATAATAACATGTTCATGTATCAATATTAAAAATTATATTGACATTAAAATATAAAAAAATATAAAAATAATTTGATATATTTGAGAAATTGTAAAAAAATATAGGGATAAAATATATAAGTTATTATGAAAAATAATAATTTACATATTGTATATTAAATAATATATAAATGAATATTGTCTTCAAGGTTTTAATAATCCAAGAACAATATGAAACACAATCATGATGTACACCTGATGTGTTCAAATTGAGATTTATTTTGAGATCATTTAAATGATTGTTCATTCATTTAATATTATTGATAAAATTGTGTTCTCCACTTTTATACATTTATTTGAGCCAAATATTAATCCATATGACGAATAGTTATTTTATAAACATTTGAGAATGAAAACTGGATTGTTTTCAAATAAAAGGGTACATTTATTCTAGATTACATAATCAATTGAGAATGTATTAATCATTTTAAGACAAATTGAATTAGAGAAGGATTAAGAAGTTCCAAATCATTTTATAATTTTTTATTATTTGTTTATAAAAAATATTACGTGATCTAGATTTTCTTTTTTAGAAATATTACATATTGAGGAAGTCAAAAAGTAGATAGATGTTGTTAGAGTTATTCTTATCAGAACATTATATAGTAATAATTGTTTGATGAATCTAGTGGCAACTAGAGTAAAAAAGATATAGTGGGACTGTCACGACTGGATTTATACAAGATTATTGAAGTAGTAGAAATATGTCGAGAACTTACTCCCTCAAGATCAAGGTGATATAATGACCTTCCTCGATTCCCACATCAAATAGGCCATGGGATGGTGACCAACAAAAGGGTATAGATATATCAAAAACAAAATGAAGAATTACACTTTTTCAGTAACCACAATCGTGAGATAAAATGTATCATCCTCAAACAACTCTATGAATCATATATATAATGAATCCAAAATCCACCCCACATGCATGTCTAATGTAAAAATATGACAAACACAAAAAAACCAAATTAATACCCTTATAAAATTAAGCTACACCACTGTAACCATATCCAATGTCTTGGCTAGTAAGGTCCTACACAATCTCATGGTCTTCCTGAAAACCTAAAAAATAGTTTCATATATTAAGGGTGCGAATGTAAGTATACTCAGTAAGGATAATCCAAATTCATTCATTCACACATGGGAGAAGTTTACTAATGCCCCTATGAAAAAACAAACAAAACTCTAAAGCACCTAAAAAGGTATACTATCCACCCCCACCCTCCCAAATACATTCTAACCAAATAGTGCAAGTCAAATAATGTAATTTACTAAGATCATCATTATTTTGGTACCCTGCACCACTTCGCATTGTTTAAATGTTTATCCCTAATGAAGTATGTCTTGACACTACTACGCACATCCAGAAGCCCCACTATCACATATTTGCAACAATAAACTAGGTCACATACCACATCTTGTCCACAAACACATTGTCTACAAACACATCACATCTGGAAGACACATGGGAAATCATAATGTATCTCATCCTAATGACACATGGAAAAAACACAGCACTCACAGACACCAAGTCCACACAACCAAACAAGAACTTTCCTGAAGATTCTAGTGATACCAATTCTTAGAAGAGGGAGATGTGAAGAGAAAATGACTGTCCATCCATCCTCCCACTAATAGGTTAGTAAAATAAACCCTCTCTCATAAAAATGGGGATATTCAGCATGTAGTTCTCAACATGAGTGGTGTTAGTATGGAAATTTAATGAAATAAAAGTAGATATATAGTTACCAAACACTCAACCCAACCTATGTACATTCAAAAAAACAATTATCCAATATAAAAACTCATTGATGCCACCTCAAAATGCACGTATCAAAACAAACGATGGTCACTTCCCAATTTGATAAACTAATTCCACTTTACTACAAGAGACAACTCAAAACATACCCCCAAACAATACATTTAACATGTTTCCTTTCTACATTATCAATTCACTCATTTATTTATCCCAACCCAACCCCGGAAACATCCAAACACTAAAAATGTTGTAAGGAAAAGAAACCATACCAACCAGTACCCAGGTAAAAAATGAATGAAGTGTCTATGTAAAATAATCCATTCTAATATCCATTCAGAAAATCAAAACATAACCATCTTGTAGTCAAACTACACAGTCCCCACTCTTGAACACTTTTTCAACCATTAACACCATAATTCACTAAAATATTTTTCCCTGTAAAACCTCTCAACACTCCTCATTAATACCACACTTGGTAGAACCGTTGTACAAAAAAACAATGCCTAAAACACCCATAAACATGAACATGACACAACCATGTCCTAGAAATATATTTCCCAACCAATTCGTATTTTCATTCCCAGGGCATAAAATGTTCATCCTTTCCACTATGAATCAATATATCATCCAAAGAATCAATTACACCACCTATACCACCCCATACACATAACCCTACTCCCAGCCACAAAACCCCATAACAGTATAGACACAAGGATGAAGTAGACCACAAAAAGAACACATACACACCAACAAGGTAATGATTGTTCTGATTTAGTAATACTCATTCATTAATTACACTTGATAAAATAGGGGTTATCACAGAAAAAGTTCGATCCCGGAAATTCCATTTATTTAACATACTCTATGTGATTAAACAAATTATAATTCACACAACAATGATTCACTATTCATACATGTTTTCAAATAGAAACCACTGATGACCATGCTTTTCATAACAATACAACCCATATGATACACAACATTGATCTATGATAACATATAAAAAATAAATCACAAATATCATAATCTCATCCTCAAACTTATTATTACTTATTATATATGTTAATATTTTTTCAACCATAACCAAATAAAGATATAAGTAACCCCACCCATTTGATTCCAAATAATAATGAGATGAAGGGATCCCTACTTGGAACAAATTATGATAAAAAATTCATCCTTGCATAAATAATTGGGGGTTGTTAGAGTTGTAGGAATGAAATTAGGGGAAAAATAAATAGAATACTACAACATAGGTGCACAAATGTACTGGGATGAAAGGTTCTCATCACAACATGAGAAAATTGATGGGTTCAATGAAATAGAGAATTTTAGCTTTAGAAAGGGAAGATACTAAATCTTTGAGGGAAACTATTTTAAAGGATTTTAATTATGGATGATAATCTAGTCTACAAAATTGAGTAGTCAAAGGAAGAATCATGTTTTTCTGGAGATAAATACCATTTGAAACGGACATGAAACTCCTTAAATACGAAATTTAACTCATTTAGCATCAACAGAAATGTTAATGGGGATAAATTGGAAAAACTAGGATGATTGGAATTTACTCACAAATGGGTGAGTCAGGATAGAGACTCACCAACATAAATGAGCTTCCAAGGGATGAGCCACCAACATTGATCCAATGATGTGAATCATCGACAAAGAGTCACTGACACAACTCATCAACAGATGACTCACTATCACCCCTCACTGATGCAACTCAACAATTCCACTCACCGACGCCACTCACTAACACCATTCAGTGATGCCCGACCTAACGATGCCTTAACCTATCAACACATCTGCCTACCAATTCCTCAACCTAGTGACCCACTGAGTCACAAATGTTGAGACACTGATGCTAACCTACTGATTTTGATCATTGTATGTGACTCATTGATGTCAGACTCTCCAATGAAAAAAACATGAAATTAAAAAAACTCTTTAAATGAGCCACTATTTTTTATAAAAACTCAACTAATGCTATATTTTGACATTTTTATGGGAATTAGAGGGCAGTTACATTACATTTAATACATCTCAATCTATTTTGACCCAATATAATTCAACATAAAATATAGAAGAAAGAGGGGTATTAAAACCACCCTGTAGGATACATCTCATGGATAAACCACCAGTGTTATTTGAAAGATGTATTGAAACCTCAACATCCAAGAACACCTGCTAAAACATCTGCTTACCCAAAAATTGATAATATAATCTTAAAATCACCAAATTCATGGACTTATGAATCAGAGAATTCATTCACCCATATACTGATATTTTTTTCTTTGGGTGGAAATGAATAACCCGTATGGGTTTAATCACATCTCAATTAATGTGTCATGATTGGGAATTTGTAATCCTCCCTTTTCACATGTTATTAATTTTTCATACAATTCTAAACTATGAAACAAACCATCTCATAGAAAATTTTTATAAAGTAACTCCTCATAAAAAAACACACAAGAAAAATTCAAAACAACTCTAGGTACGATGCACACATCTGCATCAAACTCACCTAATTACTCTCCTCCATGATACCATGCCTCCACAACACACGAACCATGTGAATAGTCTATCAACACAGAACCCTCCCCCAATGATCAATGGACTCTACTGGCCACACCACGAAAATTTCACCATCTTCTATATCCAACTCTCCCAAATCAATGACATGGGGGCCATGGTGAAGATACCAAAAACCCTGTGATACATGGAAGATGTTATGGATCCTTCTCCCATATGGTGCCATTTCCCACTACTATGAAGCTTTTCAATCTCATCACAACACCATTAAGGATCTAACGAACATTGGAGAAATATTTCCCCCTCTGTCGAGTCTCCATATCACACTTTGAGTAAAAACCTTCAAGAAAATGTCTTCCCGAAACCTGACCTCCATGGATCATATCATGAGATGAAAATATGAACTTTTCCAGTAATTTTCTACCTTCATCCTCTCATAGAGAATTTGTACCTTCTTTTTGGTACTCTTCCCCACATTGGGAATAATAACAGACGCCTCCCAAACTTCTATCCTTTATAAAGGTGAATGACATAGCCTTCTATACAAATTCTTGATAGGATCCATTCAAATGGATGGTTGATAGCTGTTATTGTTGGAATAATCTACTGAGAGAAAAAGTTTCACCCAACACCTACTAAATTCAAGAAAAGATGCATGAATCATGGCCTCCAATGTTTGGATGACCTCTCTTTTTCCCATCTATCGAAGGTTGGAATGCAATGTTAAGGCATAAATAATTTCCAAAGGCATGCTGAGATCCCATCCATACACACTACATAAAATGTGTATCCAGAAATGGGATAATGGATACTATAACTCCATGCATCTACTTCCCCACATCCACATACCGATATGTTATGAAATCCACATCTCTATAATCCATGATTTTTAAATTGTGGTCTAATTTCATCAATAGGTCCAATACTACCCAAATTGTATCTCATCTTCCTTGATCCCTGGGTATTCTAATGAAAAAATCCATTGAGATGTCATACCTCTTCCACTTGCTGACATCTAAGGGAAATAATAAACCACTGGGAACATGTTTCTCAACCATCACTTTTTGGCACACAAATAAAATTGCCAAAACTACGGCACTGCTAGATTCATCCTTGGCCTCCACAACTATTATCTCAAGCCACGGTACATCATGTAAACCTTAGGTCTACTACTAGTGGTGATCTAGGAAACTCATTGGGAACTCCCTCTCGTATCCCATCGAGAATAAAATAGCTTCTCGTAGAACAAAATATGATTTCGACCATCCTCCTACCATCCCTCTGAGGAATCACCCTGGTCAATGCGATCACATGTTACTACTACCTCCCAGTATCACCATTGAGACCCATCTAGCTAATTCAATAGATATAACAACACCATAATCAAAAATAAACACCCTCAACCAATATCTATTATAGCATCCATGTGTATGGAAGTTGACTCCTCTATTTACTTCCAAGCATCTATTGATTATTGAACTACTTCCCTCTTTGACATCCGACATAAATTATCAGCAACAACATTATTATTTATTTTGGTGTAAGAGATCTCAAAATTATAATCATGGAGAAACTCCATCAACCTCTAATGATGAAAGTTCACAACCCAGTGGGAAAATATTTACCTCATCCTCTTGTGATATGTGAACACCCCAAAGGTCTCCCCAATGAAGTAATTCCACTAAAATTGAAGCGAGAACAAGACTATTGCTAATTCCAAATCATTGGTTGAATAGTTACATCCATGGGGACATAACTACCTATACCCATTTGTTATTACTCCCCACTATTAAATCAGCACACATCCCAAGCCCAGATGGGAAGTGTTAAAAACAATTCCAACAACACCCATTCCTATGGAAGTGTAAGCACAGGGAAAATAAAAAAATTCCAATTAAATATCAGAACACTGCTTGACATTACACTCTCCCCACTAAATCATGACCTTTTCAGGTTAGAACCATCACAAAAATAACTACTCAAGAGAAATCATGTATGAATCATTGGTAATAGCATACCAAACTGAGAAAACTACGATATTCAACAACATTATTATGATCTTACCAACAAACCACTGCTTCGACCTTCGTTGGTTGCAATGATACACCCTGTTGAGAAACCACATGTCTAAGAAAGTGGACCTCCCATGTTCCAAACATGTTCTTTGACAGAATTCCATATATATGGTGGGGTCTAAGGGCCTATAAAATTTTCCTGAGATGCTCAGTATGCTCCTCCAATAAATTCATGTATATAAGGATTTAATCAATAAATATGATGATGGCTCAGAGAAATCAGGAATTATATATTTCATAAGCTCCATGAACACGACTAGTGAATTTGAAACAATGAATTAAATAACCTATAACTCGAAGTGGCCATTC
Organism: Viscum album; assembly: GCA_963277665.1. Classification (NCBI taxonomy): domain Eukaryota; kingdom Viridiplantae; phylum Streptophyta; class Magnoliopsida; order Santalales; family Viscaceae; genus Viscum; species Viscum album. The sequence continues at coordinate 1,275,560,208 of OY728146.1, forward strand.
CTACACACGAATGAAGTCTTTGGGATGTCATCCTCCTTTCACCTGAAACATATGATACCCTAACTGCAAATCAATCATAGAATCCCATCATTCTCCCATCAGTTGGTTGAAAATATCATATATCCTTGGGAGAGGGTAATCGTTGTTGACTGTTACCTGATTCAACCTCCAGTATTCTATACACAGACTCACGCCACCAATGTCTTTATTTGCAAAAATGATCAGGGGACCCCACAACAACCCTCTAGGATGGATAAATCCCTTCTTCATCAAATCGTCAATCAATATCCATAACTCCGATAACATGAAAGGCTCCATCTCTGAAGGAGCCATAAAAATTTGATAAACACTGGGTTTTATTTCTATATGAACTCAACGTCACATCTTGGGGTTAGAGTCACAAAATTCTTTGGGAAAACATCCATCAAATTTCTAACAACTCATGATACCTTCACTACCTCATCATCCACCAATTCCACGCAAAGTATAAAAAATATGGAAATGAAATTATACACATACTGACTACCAATCAGACAACTCCTCTCACCAATGAAAGCTACACACTGGCCACCCATGGCTTAAAACACGAATCTTCATGAAATTTTGTTGATAACAACACTCATAGTGTACAACTAGTTGATTCGAAGGATGAAAATGTATTGATTCATAACTAGAAGAAAGAGATCTGCACTAGATTTATGTGGCCCTAACATCAATCTACACCAAATCAAAACATCAAACAAGCTTGTCAAACCTATGACAAGTGTAGTCAACAATAGGGGAACATAAAGTCTCTCTATGTTCACTCCTAGATCATGTAAAAGTTTGATTTCATCAATGGAGTCTAATGCATCTAAATAAAAAAAGGTTCAAAAAAGAGTACTGAACAAACTGAGAATACCTCAAATGATATCTGGACCTACTAGAAATGATGCCTCTATGGCGTGAAACTGACCACACTCAGATCATATTAAACTCTACTATATTCCAAATACCAAACCATACATGGGTTTTGGTCCCTGTAGAATGCACTAAGGTTTACCTACGCTGGCTCTATCTCCCCCCAGTGAAGTAAGAGCCTACAGTCCCTGCTACTAAAATGGACTGGCCGACATATTATGTTGAGGTGGGCCATCAAAATTCCCACCACCACCATTCTGAGATCAAACTGGTGATTGAATCTGAGGGTACCTATAAACTCCACAAGATAAAAATCTCAATATAAATCCATCATACTAAAGGAAGAGGACCCAAATGTTAGAACTGATACTTCTACTGTTACCTCCACAATAGCTAGAACCTGGGAGGTCTTGATGCTGGAGACCCGCTACTGACAATCTTCCCATATGAAGAACTAGGGAGGCTCCCCTCTCATTGTAAACCTCCTCCTGAGTGAATCCTTTCCACTACATCATCCTTCTTCATATATTATATGTTATTCATTATGGTGAATAGAGTAATTGTGTAATAGAGGTAATGATAGAGTGCATCCTCAAAACATATAAAACAATCCTCCTAATATGGAAAGAGATCTAAAGCAATGAAAAGGAGATCATTGATCTTGATCCCCAACTACCTCACTAATGTACTCCCTTGCTAGAGGGAGAATATCTCTTATCTCTTCTCGACCATCATTATCATAGAAAAGAATTCCACCAGAACTAATTTTCAATGTCATCCCATGAATCATCGGTCTCGTTCCTCTCCCTAAGGTAATGCATCCACCGCGGATGTGCTTCTTCCCTTTTCTGTCTCACAGCTAGGAGAACCTAGTAGTTAATCAGAGATTTCATCAATTTGAAAGTGATCACAAACTCCTCAAGGAAAACATTATTCTCTATTTCTGATACACTTCCATCGTACTTTCATAGATAATATCACTAGAAATCACGAACGGTATTCTTGCACTAATTTTCCTCCTCATCTAGATCAACACTCTACTGATCATCCAGATTGGCTTATTGAGCCACCACTATATGAGAAACTTATGGAAAATGACCAAGTTCCATAGATGGATTGTATACATTGGATTCCTATTCTCAAGTAGTTTGTAATTTAATTATGATTAATTTTAACTCATAGAATTTTTAATATCCCAAAAATTCCCAAAACAGAAAAAGACTCAAATCATCATGACGAATGTACCATTCCTATAGTCTATACCTCACAATCGGTGTAGCACTACATGGTCGTTCGATAATCTCAGAGTCCTTACATTGGATCCTGGGAGGCCTTAAAATTTGTCAGGTTATCTAGTCTTCCCTAGCATATGTCACACACTAAGATCACATAAAAATGATTCCCAACCAACCCAATAATTCCTAATTGTGCATAAATCCAAACTCCATCCTATCTCTCAACCATAACCTTTGATAAAATTCTGTCAAAACCTTCCATATTCATGAGGAGGTAATCAATAACAAGATGTCGAGACCTTACTCCCTCAAGATTAAGAAAATAAAATGACCATAGGTCCAACCTCGAATAGGCCCTAGGGCTGAAAAAAACACCATCGGTATAGAAATATAAAAAAAGAAGGTATTACCATTTTTGTTGTATCCAAGATCATGAGATATGATTTATCAACATAAAAAAATACATGAAACATATATATAATGAAAAAAAATCCATCCCAGATGCATCTCTAATGAAAAACTGTTAGAAATTAAAAAAACTCCTCTGTATGTACCAAAATAAAATTAATAAGTGACACAACAACTATCCCTAATGTCTGAGATAGTAAGGTCCTACGTGGACTGTGTAATCTCCCAAGAAAACTGAAAATTGTTTTACAATCATTGGGTTATCATACAAGTATTCATAGTACTGAAAACCCAATGTCACCCATTCCCAAGTGGGAGAATCATACTAATTCCCATGTTTGAAAACATTAGAAAATAAAAATTACCTAACAAGTTATACTATCCACCCAAACCTCACTAAAGAAATATCGCAAAATAACACTTGTAAAGTAATGTAAGGTTGCAATCACATTGATTTTTTGGTACCCTACACCAATTACCACTTTCTAACTCCACATACCTAATGGAGAAATTCTTGATGCAACCACACTCATCCACAAGCCCCACTATCCCAACCATCCCATAGACACCTAGGACACATGCCACTTCTGGTATGAAAACACCAAGGCCACAACCACATCAAATCTAGGATACACCCAGGAAAGAACAATGTATCTCAACTTGAAGACACATTGGAAGCCAGCATCTCCCCTAGAAACATGGGCTTCACAACCGCAACACATCTAACATTAAGAGTCTTAGGATACCAATGCCTAGAAAATAGAGAAAAAAGTGATAATAACTAGCATCCAACCTCCCAACTGTATGTTGGGAATGAAAACCCTCCCCCGTAATAATGTGGATGTTCAGAACACTGTTCTCAAAACTGGTGGGGTGTGTAAGGAAATATAAAAGAACTAAAAGTGTATATATATATATATATATATATACAAACCAAACACTCATCCCAACCTATTGGTTTTCATAATAACAACCATCCCACAAAAAAAACCCTTTTTTCAACCTCTAAATAAATATATCAAAAAAAGGATTGTCACTTCCCAATTCGATAAAAGAATGACACTTCAGTATAATCCACTACTTAAATCATACCCTTTGCCAATTAAATAAGCCAATTATCATTCTGCATTATCCATTCATTCATTAATTTATCCCGTCGATACCAAAGAAACTGTGAAACACTTTAAACATTATAAGTATGAGAAAAAGTACCAACCACTACCAAATAAAAATAACAATTAATGAACAATGTAAAAGAATCCATTATAACATCCATTTAGTATAACTAAACTGACCAAACATGCAATCCCACAACACACTCCCCTATCTTGAACACCATCACAACCATTGCAAGCATAATTATCCAAATTGAGGACATGTTTCCTTCCTCTCAGTATGTAAAACCATTAACACACCTCATTACTACAACACATGATAGCTGCAAATTACAACAATACCATGACTGACATTCCCATAATCATGAACATGAAACATCCCAGTCCTGCAGCCCTGCTGCCCATCCAATGACTAGACGCTATCCCACTACACAATCAGATCATCCTCTCAAATTAATTAAATATCTCAAATTGAGATTCCATTAATGTATTTGTACCACCCCACATAAATATCCAAACTTATAGCCAAAACACCACACATAAATCACAGACACAAGGCTGAACATAATGAGACATAACACACAACCACACCAACAAGGAAAGGTTTATTTAGATTTATCATCACTAGTTCTTTAATTTCACTTCATAAAACATGGATTATCACAGAGAAATTTCAATCCAAGGGAATTTATTTATTTAACCAAATATACAAGTTTAACCGGATGCCAATTTATATAGAAATGATTAATAAATCATACAGGTGCACAAACAAAGTCCACAGATGGCCATGATTTCAAAATAATACAACCCATAGGATTCACAACATGGATAAATGATGACATATAAAACAAAGCAATAATCACAATCGTACTCCCATAGAATTATTTATTACATCATATTACCTTCGTTAAATTTGTATCAATCGTAACCATAGGATGATATCAGTACACCCACCCTTCATAATAAACAAAATAAAATAGAGATAAAGGGACCCCTATATTGAACACCATATGATAAAAAATTATTCATTGCATCACAAATTGGTGGTCGTGTGAGTAAAAAGAAATGATATAGGGTAAAACAGAACATACTCCTATAGTATGGGCACATGAATCCTTGAAGATGAATAGTTATCAGCACACCATGGGAAAACAAAAGGGTTCAAAGGAAGATAAGATTTCAGTTTTAGAAAGTTGAAATCCTAAATATGCAGGGGAAACTATTTCAAAGGCCATTAAATCTAGATCTTAATCAAGACCATGTGGTTTGGGAGTTAAAAGATGTTTTTAGTTTTTAAGAGATAAATAACATTTGAAATAATCACGAAAACTCATTAAATATGGAATTTAACTCATTTAATGTGAAATGAAACATCAATGGTGAGAAAATGGGAAAACATGGAAAACTAGAAATGGATTACTGATGGGTGTTTTACCAATGAGACTCACTTAAATGGGAGATACACTGATAGATGAGCTATCGATGTGGGTCACCAACAACTATTCAATGACGTGAATCACCAACACCCATCTTATTGATGACACTCACCAAAACCATTCACTAATTCCCCTAACTGACACCCTCACTAATACCTGACCTACTGACACATCGACCTACGATGCCTCGACCTACCGAAGCCTCAACCCATTGAAACCCTTAGTCACTGACACTGATCTAACAGCGCCAACATACCAATGCTGACTTTCCGATGCTACTCATTGATGCCTTACACATTGATAGAAAAACTGGATATGTTGAAAATTGTTGAAATGAGCCACTATTACATCCATGAACTCCTGAAACACTATTTTTTGATGAAGTAAGAGGCCACGGAGGTTTGAAACATTATTGGGACTCTATGAAAAAATATTTAGTATGTGGAAACTTGCTATATAATGAGGGAATCATCTGTTAAATGATTACAAGACTCGTAATTTTTATGAGTTTTATTGTTTTTTGGATGTAATAAACTATATATATTTGTAAATATATAACCTGGTGGAATATCTAATTCCATCAATGAGTTTTAATTATACAAAACCCATTAATATTCTTTTGTGATTTTTTCTCCTTATTAATGATGAATAAAAGGTGGGACGAAGAACTGAATATGAGGGAATATGACATTAATCATCCATATTTTGTTTATTTAAAAGAAACTAATTCTTAAATTTTGAGTACCACTTATTCACTTCATTGGAACATAACCATTCTTGGGGAACTTGAGCAACCAATCCTCACATGATCATATCAATTTATTCTATAATATCTATAAAATAATAGTATATCACTTCTTGGTAAACTAGTTATTTTATTCTGAAATCCCACAACCACTTGTCGATGGTATATAGACTAACACTAATATATCCTTATAGTATATGAGAAGTAATTATCAGTATATATAACATTTTCATTGTCATCATGAATGACATCGACATGATATATATATAGAATAATCTAATAAATTTAATTATATATATATACCCAAAAATGATTCGATATAATATAAATTTGATATGGTGGAATAAACATATATAACAACACATCACAAATAGATACAATCCTAATAAATAATGAAATGATGGTCTTCATCTAAATGATATCTATTCTCCATTAGTTAGAAACATAAGTCATCCACACCCATGAAACATAGCCTTCCTTGTACATATAAGTTGATCTATATAGATAGAAAATGGATAACATGAATATCATCATTTTGAGGTGACTATATAAATACTAAGTATGGTTATATCATCAAATGAATGGACATCATATTCATCTATAGTTTATATTTAGTTAAACATTATAAATTTTTGTGAGTTTATATAACATGATTTCATCACTATATATAACCATGTATGTGATCAATCATGATCAACAAAAACCATGGAAGAAATTTACCATGTTCAACAATGAATAACAATTCTTTGAAAAAGAACATAAATATAAACACAAATATAATCATAGACTCCATGCTTGAAAATTTACCCATGATGCACCCATATTGAAATATTGGATGAAATACTTTTCATCACTTGTCTTTAAAATACAATAAGAAATATCTCTATCTGAATCTATAAGATGTAATCATGTGAAAATATAAGAAGAAATACATATCTATAATGAAAATTATATATAGTTAGGTACTATCAAAACTTAATATCTCGAATATTATATAAGATTATCTTGTTAACTATGGTGTTACAGTTATGCACATAATCATAGGGAGTGGTTGGTGAATTATCTTTCACCACTATAATTTTTTTTTGAAATGATATTATTTACTATTATGAATTACTCTCTATCACATTATCAAATAATGAATTTTGTAGGAACTACATATCTATATTAATACCAGAATATATAAAAAAATATCGAATTGATTAGATGAATCAGAAGTATCAATATATATTACACTAGATATATTGGAGAAATTACTCATCCACAAAAACCTAAAAATACATAGCATATATATTAACCCATAGATATTTACAAGTAGATTTAAATCATTTTATAAAAAATCATCAATATCTACCATAGTCAATAAAATAGAAATGTTATAGTTGAGGAAATATCACTCAAAAATCAGGTAAAGGATGACTACTATTGATATCTGTATCCAAATCTCACCCATATCAATCTATAAAAATCTCAAACTAGTTCAAATCCCATGTTTGATGATTATAAATTCAAATTCACACAAATAAAAATAAAATATCACATATTAGTCAAATAAAACATCCCATTTGATAAATCATGTTCCTATTTCAACCCCAATAGACCAGATCATCTTATCCAATATAAATTTTTTATTTTAAAATAACAAAAACATTTAACGGTTTATGTGGAATCTAATAAAAAATTATCTTTTTTACCATTAAAAGTACAAGGATGAAATTATCATTACAAGATAAATATATCTACTTAATTTTCCATATAGCCAAGTCATAATATGAAATATATTATTTTCTTCTTTGTAAACCATATTTGAGTTATCATATCAAACTTATGGTATATCCACTACATACCCAATAATTCCCTCTATATTTTTGAAACAATTATCAAAAATGTTATATTACATTAATTCATCATGTTCAAATCAACATTCTTCATTATAATTCGATTTATCACATAAAATAAACATATTCCATTATTTTCTAATGGAATTAATTTCATAATTTATGAAAACAATTATTTTACATATATATAAAATCACTATATTGATGTTTGTAAATTTATTCATTATCCATTATTTTCATACATTATAATCCATCCTATTTATCAGTAATCATGATTTTAGTTAATTTCAATACATAATTTGATGAAAATGATTTCATTTCATTTACTAAACTCTTCTATATTTTATTTCCTAAATACACATTTTAAGTTTCAATATACTTTTCATATCACAACATTTCAATTTCCTAGAAACATTACCCTAATAATTTGTTATTTTTCATTATTATATATCATATAGTAAATATAATCCCTATAATTAGTCCAGTGGATTCTAGATTCTATTAAATTTTTGGTGTAGAGATAACCCACTCATGTAGAAAAATTGGGTGGGTCTTATTTTTGGGTTCGATACACATTCTGATTGTTGATTAATGGTGTAAATTATTTTTCAACATAATCAGGTGATAAATTAAAATAATAATTTTTATATCTTTCCAAATTGTATTATTAAAATAATTTTTGATACCTATAAAATTTCTCTCAGGTGATATGAAAACCATTATATATTATAACCCCCCATACCTATTTATCATTGTGAATTATTCACAAAAATCCCCCTAAACGTTATCATAAGTTGTTATACTCATATCCGTTGATCATACTTTTCACTTCCTAGCACATTCAAATTATCATTGGGCTTTATTGGCTTGGGGATTAAGTTTATCAAATTGTATAATTGTATTGTTTGGTTTTAGCAATGCATATACCCTCTAAGGTGCTGGTTCTCACTTATTTCGATTGAATTACATCATCAAATAAGTATTCAATCAATCCATTGTAGTAGAATCTATATAACTTCTTATATTTTCTTATTCATTTATTCCATTACTTTTTGAAAATTATTTTCACTACATTGAAATTTATCTATATCCTAACAAGAAAACATAATTTTTTTATGTTCTTGTAATCAGTTTATAATGTGAAATGAAAAATAATTTCATTATTGATCTATAAATTGGTTTGAATCATATGGTCTGAGATGAAATTATCCTATAGGGGTTTTCTAAAATAACTGGTGATGTTTTATGAGAATGATTATCTTTCATCATTGGTTATCATCTATGATGGTCTAATTGGAAAATAAGTTCTGTAAATATTATTTTCCATATGGGGACTACATAAATTAATTAAATTATTCTAAAAAATAACTTTAATTATATAATTTTATCTGAATTATTCAAACGTTTTTTTAATGTAATGTGATATATTTTAATATAATACTCTTGTGTTTTTATGAAATAAATAAAATTTGCATTGTTACATTGGAGAAAATTTCCACATACTGGGAAATAGAGACATATGGATATCATTGTTAGGGGTGATCATTCTTAATGGACATAAGGTTTTTCATACTAACACATAACCACAATTTTACATTATTTATAATGTCAATTGGATTATCCCATTAGTTATCCCATTATATTCCCCTTGTTCTTCCATAATGATACTAGACCTAGATGATCTCAAATTTAACTAAGTATTTCATTATTGTAAACCAAGTCTCCCCAACCATTGTCCCCTATGGGCTCTACCATGATATGATGTTGGTATGTTATAAACCTAGATTTACTATATATACATGATATTTTTATTATATATTTATAATTTGAATATTTAATACATACTTAAATGTGATATATCATTGATATATGTTGTTTTTACCTAAAAAGAGATTTCATTATTTATATATGGAAGGTCAAAAAGTAAACTACAATTTATTTCATATGGTACACACATAGTGAAACACCCTATAATTTTGCAATGTATATTGATTATAACTAAAAAATTTCTATAATTGTTTATTACACATGAAATCCCAAAAGAAAATTAACCATGTTACATTTTAATGATTTACAACATTACAATTTATGATCAAATTAATACATTTTGATAATATAATAGGATAAATAGTTGATAAATGTTTATATAAAATGTATCATAAAATGATAATAATACAATGAACATAAAATTTTTTGTCTACATGGATTCTTCAAAGATCATCTATCAAATTGGAACTATTTAAATAATTTAATGTATTAAAAGCACAGTGAATATATTGAGAAGGATGTAAATGAATAGAATGAATGAATATTCGAGTGATTTTAAGGTTATATATAGAAGTGAATATTAATATTATATTAATATACCATAGAAAAATGGAAACTTTATATTTTTAATTGGGAAAAATGGTTGTTGGACAGATAGTCATTGTGTATATCGCATGGGTATGGTTGTTACATTTACAAAATTTAATAAAAACATTTTATAATAAAATAAGATGAAATTATTTAATTAAAATATATTATTATAAAAATAAATTATTTTAGATTTAAAAAATTTTATTATTAATTATTTTATTATGTATGAAAATTATTCAACTAAATATTATAAAATAATTATTTTTATAAAATTCCATGATTATAAGGTGAATAATTATTTTGAAAATGTATCATTTATAAAATATTAATCTAAAAAGGATATTTTTCAAGGAACATTTGAAATAATAATTTATTTATATATTAATAAATTAATCCTATAAATTTTATATGATGAATCTAATATAATGATTCAATGTATAAATAATATTTTAACAATAATTTAAATTAATAGATTATATGATATACTATTAATAACAAATAATGTTTACAAAATTCAATTTTCCTTTTTGAAGTGTATTTTTATATGATATATATTAATTTAAAATTTAAAATTACGATATATTATAATTGATTTAATTTTTTTAAAAAAATATATTTTCCATAACTAAATTTTTATTGTCGTGATATTTCAATTTTGTGCATAAATAGACGTTACAATGGAAAAAACCAGTTGGCTCAACAAAAGAATATTATGGTTAATGTATTAATCAAAGTCATATAAACAAAAAATATCATGAATATTGTAAATCATTTTTGGATTACGTGTTTCAAAACCCATATAAATATATATATATATATATATATATATTATTTTTCACTTATTTCCAAATACATTTTAATATGACAAAAATAAACATAAATGAATGAATATCTTGAGAAATGAATCTAAAAGAAATCCTATGATTGATACCCTCTTATAACCTTCTAAAACCACTCATAAAATTCAATAATATATTTAATATTTTCCCATTTTCTATATCACAAATACTTAATATATGTTTACGGGTTTATAGTTCAATGAAGAAATCAAAAAACATTCATTTCAAAGGAACCTCTATTGAAATGGGTAAATTCATCAATTTTCCTAGTTCTTTTTTTTATTTCACATTATATTCCTATATCAACTATTTAGAAATATATTTATCCACTAAAATGATATTCAATAAAATAAATTTTTTTATGGGAAAATGACATTACTATTATATAACTACACACTAGTACTCATTTGAAAGTATATTTTTTTTGATTAGTTAAACCACTAGAACAATCAAAACATTACTATAATCACATATTACATCATGATTGAGTATTATGAGAATAAAAATTAATTTATAAGATATTACACAACAATATATGTTATTAATTCCTATCATATAAGGTTAAACAAAAAAATTAATGGGAAATTTTAAGTAACACATTGTTATGATAAATTACTAGAAACTTTTTATCCATTGATTGCATTTGCAAGAAAAAAACCATTACCATGATAAAATGAATATTTGAGTAAATAAATAAAATAGATAAAATTAATCCACTCACATGATTAATCTATTAATTTTTTTATTTTTATCAATTAATGTGGATTTGAGGCACTATTATATAACATGAATGATATAATAAATGGTATTAACATTCAATAAAGGAAAAACAATTAATAATAAATAGATATAGAATGAATGATTATAATTGAATTTTATAAAATATAATAGATAAATATAATGTTCTAAAATAACTTATTTTGTTGGTTATAATTATTATATAGGTGTTTAAAGTTGTTTCATTCTATCTGGGAGTAAAGGTAAGGGATTCATTAAATATAAAACATTAAATATTATATTCCATGTGTTTTGGATTCATTCTTCTAAAATTATATGTTATTATAACAAGAAATATAGTTTAGTCTCATTTATTTATACAAGGGATTAAATTTATTATTACTATTTTATCTACATTTTCATAACAATTCAATTGACCAAATTTTATTAATCAGATCCTACCTTATCTCTTCATTTTACCTTGAATAAATATCATATATGTCAGTAATTATTATATTTATTTTTGGATATCTGAATCTTTACATATATTATTTTAGAAGGAATTTATCAATGGAAATAAAATTATCAATAATATTTATCTTCTTTTAAAATTTTTATTTATTTTTTATCAACCTACAATGACACTCTTTATAAAATTTTGAAATTAAAAATCATTTTTACTGTTAATCACTTGAACAATTTTTTCCATCCATTTTTACAATTTTTATAATGGTTATTCATTTTATATTTTATAAGATTTTAAATGTATTATTTGTTATTTTTTATTTTTATTTTTTATTAAATTTTATAAAAAACAAAAATATAATTTCTCACCATTTATCAAAGTAATTTTCACAATGATCTTGTAATGCGTTTTCTAACTATATTAAAATCATAAAATATTTATTATGGTTAATTAGAGATATTATCTAATGATACAGTCATCATTATTTCCCCATATGGATTATTATTATGTTTTTTTAATTTTATTATTTAACTTGTTTCATTCCATGTGTAAAATATAATATAGTAGAATTATAAATATTTTAATGTTCATGTGGAAAATATAGGAATGGTTTTACTTATGTGGTTGGTTTTCTAAGAACTATATTTCCATAAATAACTTGGTTAAAGGTTAGTATTCACATTAATTAATTTGTTTTTGAAATTGGTGTCGACCTAGTCAACTATGTAACTATGTATACTATTTTTAGTAATATACAATGAACAAAGAACTCTACAGAACATTTTACACCTGGTTTGTGGGAATGATGAGTGAGAAAAATCCACTATAGGAGTCCTTCCGCTTAGTGATGATTATATTTATCGCAATAAATTGGATAATATAATGATATATGACTCTTATTTATATGTATTATTTTGATACCAATTATATATTTTCATGAATCGTGATTATAGACTCAAATTTTTATTTTTAAGAATCACATTTAAGAAGTCATTCCAAAATATTTTTTCCATAACACATGTTAAATTTTATCATACTATATCATTCAATTTTTTAGTGCAATGTGCCTTTTTTATTTTCTCATTTACACATTCTTATTATCTTCCCACTTAATATCATTGATTTATATCTCACACGTTTATCTACACCTATTATAAACAATCACAATTTCTTATGTTTCCAGTCTTAGATTTAAAAAGAAGATTATTATGTGTAATGTTTTCGGAATGGTTTCATGTTTCAATTCCATTCATGGTTGATTTTCATAATGTTAAAAAATAATGTTGTTATGTATATTTTCTCAAAATACACTAAACTATTAGTTTCCGGTGTGTGATTTATTATCTTACATAATCAATATTGTTGGACTCACCTGTTTTGATAAATCCCAGTTATGATTAATTATATTTTTTTAATTCCAAATGATGTTTCTTATTTAAAAATTGTATTATTTTAGTTAATATTTATAGCCTCAAAATATAAATACTTTCAAATAGGTCCAAATGATAAGTCTTTTGTAATATATTTATGTCATTCGGTTAATTAAATGTGTATATGCTTCACTGTATTCTAACATAACTCATTCTATGTATAGAATGAATAAACAGACACTTAGTCACCATTACTATAAGGCACGAGACTTAAAAATTACTTAATCTTGAGTATTTTTAAGAATACACATTGAGGATCATTTCATATTCATATTTTTAGAGAATTATATCATAAATCTTGCATTACATTCCACATTTAAACATGGCAGTTACATAAAAGAAAATATTCATTTTTCCCATCAAAGGAGACATATTTAAAATAAAACACGGATTCTTTCTTGAAACATCCTTGAAACTATTATAACATCATGTACATTTCACATGACCTATGAAAAACATTTCAAAAACATGGGATGGCAATAAAAATCTCAATAAGGGATATAAAAGTACATAATGAAAACATTAGTCCATGTATTGATAAGAAATAATGAAATCATATTTAATCATAAAACATAACACTTTATCAAACCACATGAAGTCATAAGATTTATGAATAACTCATAGAAATCATAAGACATAAAGGTAACTTTAAGAATTCATAACATTCTTACATAGGGAGTAACCCTCATGGTTACGTTTGGAATACCCATCACAATATATTCCCTAAATCTCTTTGGAGAAACCATAGCGTTTAACTCCTTCGTGTTACCCAATGCATTGTAGATCTATCACAGGATCACCCCCCCTTAGTTTATCATGGAACCACCTACCTTCATAAACAATTCCCAACGACCATAACAATAATCGTATCACATAAAACATGCATAAAGGAAACATAACATTTCCACATTTCAATCACAAGATATCAATACAACAAATTGATTTAATAAAAACATTATGAAAACCATTTTCAATACCAAAATAAATGAAAAGTAAAGCATATAATTTATTTTTCATTAATAAAAGTAATAGATTGTAGAGGATATTGAAACTCAACTATTGGTCACGGCGGCGGAGAGGTCGTTGTCACTGCATACGTATGACAAAAACATTTCCTTTTATCGTTTAGTAAAACGCTTTATATAAAAAATATTCCTTTTGAATAAAAGTAAAATTAAAAGGGATTTATACAAAATATAATATAATTTTGTGTATAAAACAATATATGCCTCAATTAAAAGATATTGAGATGAAGTCCCATACCTTATGTACGACTTGACTCGATCGTTCTTTAATCTCCTTTAAATATGTTAAATCCTCTTGGTTTGAACCAAAAGGATTACATGAAGAACTTTCTGCCTAAGGTAAGGCTATTAGGATGAAGAGATGGATGTGGAGAGATAAAATGAGTAGATTTTGGTTGATCAAATGGCTTGAGAGGTGTGGGTAAGGTGGTAGCGGTGGTGTGCCTTTAAAAGAGGGAGAAGGGGGACTTTTGGAAAGTCATGAAATGTTACTTTATTATAGAATGATTTTATTATTTTAAAAGTCCCACAATGATATATTTCGAGGATAATGTGATAATGGTTTGAAATACACCCATCCAATAGGTTTTTGACAAGTGTTAGTCTTAGATTTTACATTATCTTTTCATTTTATTTGAATCGTTAATTAATGAGGTAATCACTACATCATCATGGTTTCATATATAAATTAATTAATTTAATGTATAAAAATAAATAAAAAAATACTATAATGTAGGAAATATTTTTAGCTTTCTAATAACTATTTAGAGTCTAAGCGATAATTTACACAGATAATACTAAAATTGTTTTACTTTGGTGATACATACATTGGTTTTAATTTCCCTTTAAAAAAAATAATATAATAAAATGTCACTATCACCCAATAGTGATTCCATGGGGTCCCAAAGTATGTCAAATGGCATACCATGGTCGGCCATGACACAAAAAGTTGCATTAGGACACAGTTTGGGGTTATTTGTTATTATTATGATATTATTTTATTACCCTGAACTACCAGATTACTAATTAATCAAGATAAATAAAGACAATTACCGTCGTTACTATTCATAATGTCCAAAAAAAAGAGTCTTAATTACCTAATTTTGAACTTCTGATTCAAAATATTGAATCCATTATACCAAATTCCAAGAACATAAATTGTAGTAATTAATTTAAAAATAATCCTCGTTGTCAAAACAAACATCGTGTTTTTTAGAAACAATATTTCTCAACAGTTTGACAATTGTTTATGTCCAATTTCAATGTGAAACTAATTCCAGTGACCACCATTGGATTAAATGGTAAACATATAATCTATTTACTTATAACAAAAATTAAAAAGATAATATATCCATATAATTAAATTATAATGAAAAGCAGTTTTGAAGTAAAATGCAGTATTTTTCACTATTCATTAAAAAATGAACATTTTCAAAAAAATACAAAAAATTTATCCAATGTAAATTTAAATGTCCCAATCCTAATGAATAATTACATTTTGACAAATATAGCTTATAAAATTGTCAAAGTATTGATTTAAAAATGGTTCTCCATCAAAAGGCGGTAAAACAATCTTTTAAAAATATTAGAGAATCCAATGCTTAAGATTGGATTTATTCTAATTTTATGACTCTAAACACTATCTATATCATAAATAAACATAGATATGAAAATCCATAATTACTTACTTATTTGGGATGTTACATCCTTCCCCCCTTTAGAAAATTGTGTCCCCACAATTTATTTACTTATTTAATAAGTTGGGGTATTTATCCATCCTTGCATTTTCAGATTCCCATGTTGCCTCTTCAATCATATTGTTTTTTCACAAAACCATTACTTGATTAATCACCTTATTCTGCAATACATGCTCCATGTGGTCAAGAATATGGACTGGTTGATCCTCATAAGATAGATTCTCTTGCAGCCGAACTACCTCTGGACTCAAAACATTAGATGGATCTGGTTTGTACTTCCTTAACATTGAATCATGAAAAACATTGTGTACCTGAGATAAACTCAGATGTAAAGCCACTCGGTATTCAACTGATCCAACTCTCTCTAGAATTTTATATGGTCTAATGAACCTTGGAATCAACTTTCCTTTCTTACCAAATCACATCACACTTTTCCATGGTGAATCTTTGAAGAAGACATGATCACCTACCTCAAAAGAGAGATCCTTCCTCCTGTTGTCCGCATACTTTTTCTACCTACTCTGAGCTGTTCTCATGTGCTTCTAAATCAGCTGAACCTTTTCTACCAACACTTCTACCAATTCTAGTCCCATCAACTTCATTTCACCCACTTCATCTCAAAAAGGTGGAGTTTTACACCACATCCCATATAATGCCTCAAATGGTGCCATCTGTATACTAGAATGAAAACTGTTATTATAAAAAACACAACCAAAGAAAGATGTTGGTCCCAACTTCCCTTATAATCCATCGAAAAAGCACGTTTCATATCCTCCAATGTCTGAATATTTCATTCTGACTACCCATCTGATTGAGGATGAAAAGTTGTACTACAATTTAATTCAGTACCCAATAAGATCTGAAGGCCATTCCAAAAGATAGAAGTGAACCTGGGATAACGATCAGATACAATGGTGTGGGGAACTCCATGTAACTTGACTATCTCCTTAATATTCAAATGAGAAAGTTGATCTAGGGATAAAGTATATTGTATGTCAAGGAAATAGGAAGATTAATCAAGCGATCAACAATAAACCATATTTCATTATTACCTCGAGGTGTCTTCGGCAACCCCACAATGATGTCCATGTATATATTATCCCATTTCCACTCTGTCCCTAGTAAAGGATGAAGCATCCCTTTCGGTAACTTCTTCTCTGCTTTAACCGGTTGAAAAGTCAAACACATCATATTAAATTCAGCAATATCACTTTTCATTCCATCACACCAGTAATACTCCCGAAGATCACAATACAAATTAGTACTCCTAGAATGAACAGAAAACAGAGAACTATGAGCTTCACATAACAACTCTCTCTTTAACTATGAATCACACGACAAAAAAAAACCTCTTCCCAAATCTCTAAACACAATCATTATCAATGTTGAATTTAGGAAACTTACTCTTCTGATCCAACTCTACCTTTTTCTGCAACTCACGGTCTTGCTTCTGTGCTTGCTTAATTCTGTCTGATAGAGAAGATTTCACAGATACCTGAAACCAAAGAGAAGAACATCATGAACCAACAACATCTATGCCAATATTCATCAAATCCTTAACCAAAGGATTACATTCCAAATGAAACATGGTTAATAAAGCAATAATTTTTTGACTCAAAGCATCATCCACTTTATTTGCGTTTCCTGGATGGTAATAAATTGTACATTCACAATCCTTGATTAATTATATCCATCTTCTATGTCTCATGTTCAATTCGATCTAAGTGAGTATATACTTTAAACTTTTTTGATCAGTATATAATTCACACTTTACACCATACAAATTATGCCTCCAAATTTTTAAAGTGAAAAAATAGCAGCTAATTCCAAATCATGTGTAGGGTAATTTGCCTCATGAGTTTTCAACTGACATGAAGCATAAGAAATTACCTGATCATTCTGCATTAGAATGTAACCAAGTCCATTCAATGAAGCGTCACTGTAGATAAGAAACTCACCATTGCTGGAAGGTAGTTCCAAAACTAGAGCATTCACAAATCTTCTTTTCAATTCCTGAAAACAATCATCACATTATTTTGTCCAGATAAACTTAATAACCTAGCGAGTTAGCATAGTAATTGGACTAGATAACCATG
The DNA here is from genome assembly GCA_963277665.1 of Viscum album. NCBI lineage: Eukaryota > Viridiplantae > Streptophyta > Magnoliopsida > Santalales > Viscaceae > Viscum > Viscum album. The sequence goes on from OY728146.1 coordinate 1,275,578,513, forward strand.
AAAGTTTTTTAACAAAACTTTGGTAATATCCTACCAATACATGAAAACTATGAATCTCGATTACATTTGTGGGTCATGGGCAATCTTCAACAACCTTTGTTTTTGCAGGCTCAATAATTTTTCCATCTTTAGAAACAATGTGACCATGGAAAGAAATTTGTTGCAACCAAAACTCACACATTCTGAATTTCCCATACAATTTATTTTCTTTTCAGGTTTGGAAAATAACCATTAAATGACTCTCATGATCCTATTTACTCTTATAAAACACCAAAATATCATCAATGAAAACAACCAAAAAATTATCCAAGAACTCAAAGAAATTTCTATTCAAATGGTCTATGAAAATGAATGGTTTATTGGTTAACCCAAAAGGCATTACTACAAATTCATAATGGCCATATCTTGTACAAAACATTGTCTTTATAATATCTTCTTCCTTTACCTTCAACTGATGGTACCTTGATCTCGGGTTAATCATTGAAAAATACGGAGCTCCCTGGAGCAGATCAAACAAATAATCGATATGAGGAAAATGATATTTTTTTAACAGTGATGTTATTAAAGGATCTATAATCAATTCAATGTCTCATAGAACCATCTTTATTTTAAAAAAATAAGATAGGAGCACCCCATGGTGATGTGCGAGGTTGAATGAAATCTTTCTCTAATAAATCTTCAAATTTCTCCTTCAACTCTAAAAGTTCATTTTGAGCCATTCGATAAGGGGCTTTTGAAATTCGATTAGAATCAGGAACTAATTAAACAGTAAATTCAACTTCTTGATCTTGTATTATTCCAAGAAACTTGTTAGGAAAATCATCAGGATACTCATTTACCACTGGCACATCATTAATCTGAACGGTTCCTTTTTTTTCAAAAATATGTGCAAGGTAACATTCATTTCCATCTTTTACAAGTTTCTCAGCCACATGATATGTTATCAACACTAGGGGTTAATTCTTGAATACAAACTGATAGTCTTTCCAAAAATAAACTTCTTTATCTCTACAATCAAACATATCATGGTAAAGGGAGAGCCAATCCATACCCAGGATAACATCAAACTCTACTAGAGGTAAAACAATAAGGTATTTAAGTAGGTTCTTTCCATAGATAAGGATAGTAAGATTCTTATAAATACTTTTTTCCCCAAAATTTCCCCCAGGTGTTTCTACCACAAGTTTAGGAGTCATTTCTTGAGATAGAATTCCCAAATTAATAGAAAATTTTTCAGAGATGAACGAATGTGAGGGCCCTGAATAAAACTACACATTGGTATAATCTGAAAAAATAAATAATTTACCTGATACCACTTCATTTTATGGCCCAACATTTGCTGAACTAGTTGAAAAGGATTTCACCATACCTTTCTGCTTTTATTTTGACTACTTCCCATCATTTGAGCTCTTTGTCGATCACTCATTTTCATAATGACCCATCTCATTGCCCTTGGATGATTTCACTAACTGTAAATCAAATTTGGTCTTACCATCACCCTAGTTTTTTTAGTGAAATCCTGAGCCTTATGTCCCATCTTACCACATCCGTAACACTTTACAGAATTCAGAAGACATTCCCCAGCATGCCTTTTACAACATTTATCACAAAATGAAAACGTAGTTCTCTTACCATCAGACCTCTTTGAAGGATTCTTCCCTTTCTCTTGACATCTTGGTCTCTTCTTCTGTTGGTTGTTATAGAGCACTTGATCATTGGAAAACTCCATTTCCACCTTCTCAGCACATTGAACAAGATTTTCATAACTTTTGAACTCATGAGAAGCTAAAGCCCCTAAATACTTTGGCTTTAATCCTGAGTAAAAACGATTGATTTTACTATCAAGTTCAAGGATAAAATTTGGAGCATACCTTGCCAATCGAGTGAACCTTTCTTCATAAGCAGCCACTGAGTCTTCCTCTTGCCTCAATTCCAAGAATTGTTTTTCCATCCTAAGTAAAACAGCCTTAGGAGAATATTTCTCAACAAACATACCTTTGAATTCATTCCACTAAAGAGAATCAATCTCATCAGCGTCATAGATATTTTTAACCATCGACCACCACTGATCTGTTTCACCCTCTAAATGATAAACAACAAGACTACCCTTTTGATTTTCTGAGCACCACATGACATCACAAATATTCTCCAATGCATTAATCCACCCTTCAGCTACAGCAGGGTAATATGATCCCTTGAATGATGGGGGATGGTTCCTCATCAAATTTTCCACTACTAACATGTTCCTCTGCGGTTGATCTGGATGATCCCATGCATGGATACCACCACCATTTATCGCATGAGTCAACTGAGCCATTACTGCAACAAACTCTTCAGATCCAATTCTGACCATCTCAAGATACTGATTCAGAAGTTCATTTCCTTATATATTCCTTCCTAGAACTTATTCCATGTTTCCTCTATGGAATACCATTATGAACAATCATGTCTTAGATGAACCAACATGGTAATCTTCAAATTCTGTATCATTTCAATTTGTCCATAAATTTTTTTTGTAGAATTATTTAACAGAATTCTAACTTCTAAAGATATCTAAACCATTTTTTGATACCAAATATATGGCCCCAACCTTAAACATTATTTAATGTTGAGTTATTTCAAGAATACACATTGAGGATATTTTCATATTTAATGATTTAGAGAATTAGATCATAAATCATGCATTACATTCCCCATTTATGAAATGCGGTTACATAAAAGAAAATATTCATTTTTCTAATCAATGTAGCCATATTTAAAATAAAACATGAATTATTTCTTGAAAATTCCTCGACAATATCATGACATCATGTACCTTTCTCTTGACCTGTGAAAAACATTTCAAAACACATGGGATGAGCATAAAAAGCTCAGTATGGGATATAAAAGTCCATAATCAAAACATTTGTCCATGTATTCATAAGAATTAATGAAATCATACTTACTCATAAAACATAAGCACATTATCATACCTCATGAAATCAAAATATTAACGAATAACTCATAGATATCATAAGACACAAAGGTAAATTGAGGCACTCATACCATTCTTATGTAGGGAGTAACCCTTATGGTTACATTTGGAATACCCATCACATTATATTATTTAAATCTTGTCAGAGAAACCTTAGAGTTTAACTCCTTTGTGTTACCCAAATCTTTGGAGAACTATCACGGCCCCACCCGCCCTTAGTTTATCGCAAAACCACCAGTCTACATAAACTATTCCAAAGAACCATAACAATATTCGTATCACATAAAACATGCATAAAGAAAACATAACATTTCCATATTTCAATCACAATATATCAATACAACACATTGATATAATAAAAACATTATCAGGACCATTTTCAATACCAAAATAAAAGAAAATTAAAACATGGTTTTTATTTTTCATTAAAAAAATTTATGGCTTGTAGAGGAAGCCGAAACTCAAATAATGGTCACGGTTGCGGGGAAGTCGTTGTCGCCGCATACGTAAGACAAAAACATTTCCTTTTGTCGTTTAGTAAAATTATTCGTATAAAAAAGATTACTTTTGAATAAAAATAAAATCCAAAGGGGTTTATACAATGTATAAATGAATGTTTTGTATAAAAAAAATATGCCTCAATGAAAGGAGATGGATACGAAGTCCCATACCTCGTGTCCGACTTGACTCGTCGCTCTTTAATCTTCTTTAAATTGGGTAACTCCTCTTGGTTTGATCCAAAATGGTTTCTTGAAGAGCTTTCTGCCTAAGGTAAGGATTCTATGTTGAAGAGAGGGATGTGGAGAGATAAAATGTGGGGAGTTTGGCCAAGCCAGTGGCTTGAGAGGAGTGGGTAAGGTGGAAGAGGTGGGGGCCTTTTATCAGAGGGAGAAGGGGCACTCATGGAAAGTCATGAAATGTTACATTATTATAGAATGCTTTTCGGATTTTAAATGACCCACAATGATATATTTCAAGGACATGGTGATAAGGGTAATAAATCCACCCATCTAATAGGTTTTTGACAAGAGTATGTATTAGATTCGACATTATCTTTTCATTTTATTTAAATCGTTAATTAATGATGTAATCGCTACATCATCATGGTTTCATAAATAAATTAATTTATTTAATGTCTAAAAATTAATTAAAAATACTATAATGCAGGAAATCTTTTTTTATTTTCAATTATTATTTATTGTCTTAGAGATCATTTACATAGACAAAAAATAAAATTGTTTTACTTGAGTGATACATACATTGGTTATACTTTCCCATTAAAAAAATATAATAAAATATCACTATCACCCAAACGCGATTCCATGGTGTCCCAATGTTTGGTACAAGGAATCCCATGGTCATCCACGACACAACCAGTAGCATTAAGAAACAAGTTGGGATCATTTGTTATTATTATGATATTATTTTATTACACTTAACTACCCGATTACTAATTAATCATGATAATTAAAGATAATTACCGTCGTTACTATTCATAATGTCCAAAAACAAGAGTCTTAATTACATAATTTGGAATTTATGATTTCAAATATGGAATCCATTTTACCAAATTCCAATCACAAATATATTAGTAATTAATTTAAAAATAATTTCCATTGTCAAAACAAATAGCGAGTTTTTTAGAAACAATATCTATCAAAGGTTTGACACTTGTTTTTGTCCAATTTCAAAAGGGAAATTAATTACAATGACCACCATTAGATTAAATGGTAAAAATATATTCTATTTACACTTTAAAACCAATTAAAAAGATAATCTATCCATATAATTTAATTAGATGAAAAATAAGTTTTGAAGTAAAATGCAGTATTTTTCAAAATTGATTAAAAAATAAACATTGTAAAAAAATACCAAAAATTTATCCAATGGATATTTAAATTTCCCAATCCTAAAGAATATGTTTATTTTGAGAAATAGAGATTATAAAATTGTCAAAATATATATTTAAAAATGGTTCTCCATCAAATGGCGCTAAAACAATCTTTTAAAAATATTAGAGAATCAAATGCTTAATATTAGATTTATTCTCATTTTAAGCCTATAAAACACTCTCTAATTCATAAATAGACATAGATATAAAAATATATAATTCTTTACTTACTTGGTTTGTTACAGTTACACCAGAGCTACCGGTATGTATTAGTCTATCGGTATGCAAGTCTACAAATATAGAAAGGTCACAGTTACATCAGAGCTACCGGTTTGTATAAGCCTACCATTAGAGTAAATCTTCTAGTAAGAAAGAATGATATCAAGATAGAGTAACTGCTACAGCTATATAAGTCTATTGGTATAAAAATGTCACAACTACTCATGTCTACCGATACAAGGAGCTACCAGTACAAGAACAAATAGCTACCGATAGGAGCTCACCACTACAGAGAGACCTACCGCTACATAAGCGATCAGTACAAGGAGCTATTGTTACAGAGACAAACAGCTACCGATACAAGTTGATCGTTACAAGAATTCGGTTGCTTGAAATTTTATGCTTTATTTAAATTATACTAACAGTCATATTTGGTGATTTTAATGCACCTGCTATTAATTAATGATAGTTTTTGGAATTTCAGGAACCGTACCTCGTACCTGAAAAAGGTAATCATTCCCATTGACGGAGCTGATGATACAAAAGGGAACCTCAAATGAAACCAGGAAGAAATATGCCTATACACAATAGAGAGGTGACATCCTTACACTCTCTTACTTGAAGAACACTGGACTTACACGAGGACATTCACACAAGTAGAGAACACAAGATGAACTTTAGTCAAATAATGATAAACTACAATGATCTCTTCTTGCACTCAAGCTGATAAAAATGAACCTAAAATTCAAGGAATCAAATGAAAATCTATTTTTAGACTAAAACAATAGTAATCAGAAGCATTTTTGATTAATCAAAAGGAGTCCAAAGCTACAATTAAAATCACTAGAGCATTCTAAAATCATGTCTACACTCTCTTAGTGATTCATTTACATACAATTTGAGAAGTGTGTATACTTAGCATATTCCATAAACACACTGTCTCCTGTGCTAAAATAGAGGATTTATAAATCCTCAAACAAAACATCTATAACTCTTTCATATCACACTATGAATAGTGGATGAGGTCAAGTAGGACCTGGACAGCCTGTGTAATGTTGTTTATTTTCCCATGAAGAAATGTGGTAGAGGTCCAAGGACCTGGACAGTCTCTGCACTATTGTTTACCACGATCCAGTGTGTGGATCAAGGTTATATAAAATATTTGAGAGGACTAAGTCTTGGCTTGAGACTGAACCTCTTGTTTAAAACTGTTGTTCTTGTTTATTTTGTTTTGAAATATATTGAAAGCATCATTATCCAAATTCAAGACCTGTTTACTTCCACTCAATATGTGAAACCATTAACACACCTCATTTCTACAACACATGATACCCTTACCTTACAACAACACCATGCCCGTCATACCCATAATCATTAACATGAAACATCCCAGTCCTGCAGCCCTGCTGCCCAACCAATGACTAGATGTTATCCCACTATATAATCAGATCATCCACTCAAAAATAAATCAATATCTCTAATTGAGATTCCATTAATGTATTTTTACTACCCCACATAAATAGCCACACTTATAGCAACAACACCACACAGAAATCATAGACACAAGGACGAACAAAATGGGAGACAACACACAACCACACCAACAAGGAAAGGTTTATTCAGATTTAGCATCACTAGTTCATTAATTTCAATACATAGAACATGGATTATCACATAGAAATTTCAATCCAATGGAATCTATTTATTTAACCAAATATACATGATTAACCAAATTCCAATTTATATATAAATGATTCACAAATCATACAGGTGCGCAAAAAAAGACCACATATGCCAATGATATAAAAAGAATACAACCCATAGGATTCACAAAATAGATAAATGATAACATATAAAACAAATCAATAATCACCATCGTACTTCGATATAAGTATTTATTGCTTTTTGTTACCTTCGTTAAATTTGTATCGACCATAACCATAAGATGATATCAGTACACCCACCCTACATGATACAAAAAATAAAACAGAGATAAAGGGACACCAATATAGAACTCTGGATGATCAAAAATTATTCATTGCATCACAAATTGGTGGTCGTGTGAGTAAAAAATTTATTTAGGTTAAAACAAAACAGACAGCTACTGTATAGGCACATGGATCCTTGAAGATGAATAGTTATCATCACACCATGAGAAAAAAAGTGTTCAATGGAAGATAATATTTTAGTTTTAGAATGTTGAAATCCTAAATATATGGGGGAAACTATTTTAAAGTACATTTAATTTATATCTTGATCAAGACCATGTGGTTTGGGAGTTAAAGGATGTTTTAAGTTTTTTAGAGATAAATAACATTTGAAACAACCACGAAAACTCATTAAATATGGAATTTAACTCATTTATTGTGAAAAGATACATCAAAGGGGATAAGATGGAAAAACCTTGAAAACTATAAATGGATCATCGATGGGTTTGTAACCAATGAGACTCACTTACACAAGTGATCCACTGATAGATGAGCCATCAATGTGAGTCACCAACAACTATTCAATAATGTGAATCATTGACACTCAACTCACTGAAGACACTAACCAAAACGACTCACTAATTCCACTAACTGAAACACTCACTGATACCTAACCTACTGACACATAGACCTATGATGCCTCGACCTACCGAATCCTCGGCACATTGACACCCTTAGTCACTTACACCAATCTAACGGTGCCATCATACCAATGTTGAGTTTCTGATGCTACTCATTGATACCGTACACGTTGATATAAAAACTGGAAATGTGGAAAACTGATGAAATTATCCACTATTACATCCATGAAAACCCCAAACACTGTATTTTGATGAAGTAACAGGCCACGGAGGTTCGAGACATTGTAGGATCTCTATGAAAAATTCTTCAGTATGTGGGAATGTTCTATATCATGAGGGAATCTTCTGTTAAATGATTACATGACTCTTATTTTTTATGAGTTTTATTGTTTTTGGATGTAAAAAACTATATATATTTGTAAATATATAACCTGTTCAAATATCTAGTTCCATCAAGGAGTTTTAATTTTACCAAACCCATTAATGTTCATTTGTGATGTTTTCTCCCTATTAATGATGCATAAAAGGTGGTACGAAGAACTGAAAATGAGGGATCATGACATTAATCATCTATATTTTTTTAATTTAAACGAGACTAATTTTAATATTTAATGTGCCACTTATTCACCCCGTTGGAACATAACCTTTATTGGGGCACATGAGCAACCAATCCTGACATGATCATAAAATTTTATTCTATTATATCTATAAAATAATAGTATATCACTTCCTGGTAAACTAGTTATTTTCTTTCGAAATCCCACAACCACTTTTCGATGGTATATAGACTAACACTAATATATAATTATAGTATATCAGAAGTAATTATCAAAATAGATATCATGTTTGTTGTTATCATGAATGAAATTGACAGGTTATATATAAAAAATAATATAATAAATTTAATTATAATATATATACGCAAAAATGTTTTGATATAATATAAATTGATATGGTGGAATAAGAAAATAATACAACACATCAAAAATAGATACAATACTAATAAATAATGAAATGATGGTCTTCATCTAAATGATATATCTTCCCCATTAGTTAGAATCATAATTCATCTACACCCATATAACATAGCCCTCCATTGTACATATATGTTGATCTAAATATATAGAATATGGATAGCATGAATATCATCATTTTGAGGTGGGTATAGAAATACTAAGTTTGGTTATATCATCCAATGAATGGACATCATATTCATCTATAGTTTATATTTAATTACACATTATAAATTGTTGTGAGTTTATATAACATGATTTCATCAATATATATAACAATGTATGTGATCAATCTAGATCAATAAAACCATGGATGAAATTTACCATTTTCAAAAATTAATAACTATTCTTTGTAAAATAACATAAATATAAACACAAATATAATCATAGATTCCATGCTTGAAAATATACCCATGATGCACCCATATTGCAATATTGGAGGAAATGATTTTTATCACTTTTATTGAATATACAATAAGAAATATCCATAGCATAATCGATAAGATGTAATCTTGTTCAAAAATAAGAGGAAATACATACCTATAATGAAAATTATATATAGTTATGTACTATCATAAATTAATATCACTAATATTATATAAGATTATCTTGTTAACCTCAGTGTTACAGTTATACACATAATCCTAAGGAGTGGTTGGTGAATTATCTTTCACCACTATATATTTATTTTTTGAAATGAGATTCTTTACTATGATTTATTACTCTCTATCACATTATCATATCTTGGATTTTGTAGGAACTACTTATCTATATTAATACCATATATATAATAAAATATCAAATTGATTGGACGAATAAGAAGATCAATATATATTACAATAGATATATAGAAGAAATTACTCATCCAAAACAACTTAAATATATATAGGATATATATTTACCCATAGATATTGATAAATTTATTTAAATCCTTTTATAAAAAATCATCAATATCTACTATAGTCAGTAAAAGAGAAATGGTATAGTTGAGGAAATATCACTCTAAAATCAGGTGGAGGATGATTATTATTGATATCTATATCCATATCTCACCCACATCAATCTATAATAATCTCAAACAAGTTCAAATCCCATGTATAATGATTATAAATACAAATTCACTTCAATAAAAATAAAATATCACATATTAGTCACATAAGACATCCCATTTGTTAAATCATGTTCCTATTTCAGCCCCAATGGACCCGATCATCTTATCCAATATAAATTATTTTTTTATAAAATAATGGAAACATTTATGGGTTTATGGGGAATCTAATAAAAAACATATCTTTTTACCATAAAAATTACAAGGAGGAAATAATCAATATAAGATAAATATTTATACTTAATTATCCATATATCCAAGTTATAATATGAAATATTTTATTTTCTTCCTTGTATACCAAATTTGAGTCATCATATCAAACTCATAGTACATCAACTTGATTCCCAATCATTCCCTCTATATTTTTGAAACAGTTATTAGAAATGTTATATTACATTAATTCTTCATGTTCAAATCACCATTCTTCATTATAATTCAATTTATTACATAAAATATACATATTCCATTATTTTCTAATGGAATTAATTTCATAATTTATGAAAACAATTATTTTACATATATATAAAATCACTATATTTTTGTTTGTGAATTCATTCATTATCCATTATTTCCATACATTATAATTCAATCTCTTTATCAATAATCTTTAGTCTGGATAATTTGAATCCATAATTTGAAGAAAATGATTTCATTTCATTTACTTAAATCTTCTATATTTCAATTCCTAAAAACGCATTTTTAGTTTTTATCATCATTTGATATAATAACATTTTATTTTCCATGAAACATTACACTAATAAATTATTATATTTAATTATTATATATCATATAGTAAATATAATCCAGATAATTAGTCTAGTGGATTCTAGATTCAATTACATTTTTGGTGTAGAGACAACCCACTCATGTTGACAAATTGGGTGGGACTTATTTTTGGGTTAGATAAACTTTCACAATGTTGATTAATGGTGTAAAATATATTTCACCTTAATCATGTGATAAATTAAAAAATTAATTTTTTTATCGTTTAAAATTGTATTTTTTAAATAATATTTTATTCCTATAAAATTTCTCTCCGGAGATATGAACACCATCATATATGATAACCCCCCATACCTATTTATCCATATGAATTATTCACAAAAATTCCCCTAAACGTTATCATAAATTGTTATACTCATATCCATTGATCATACTTCTCACTTCCTATCACATTCTAATTATATTTGGGCCGTATTGGCCTAGTGATCATGTTTTTCAAACTGTATTATTGTATTGTTTTGTTTTAACAATGCATATACCCTATAAGGGGATGTTTCTCACTTATTTCGATAGAATTACATCATCAACTAAGTTTTCAATTAATCCATTGTATTAGAATCTATATAAATTATTATATATTCCTTTTAATTTATTCCATTATGTTTTTAAAATTATTTTCACTACATTGAAATTTATCCAAATCCTAAGAGGAAAACATCAATTTTTTATGTTCTTTAAATCAATTTATAATATGAAATGAAAAATAATTTCATAAGTTATCTATAAAATGGTTTGAAACATATGGTATGAGATGAAATTATCCTATAGGGGGTTTCTGAAATAACTAGTGAGGTTTTATGAGAATGATTATCTTTGATCATTGGTGATCATCTATGAAGGTCTAATAGGAATATAAGTGTTGTAATTATTATTTTCCTTATAGGGACTACATAAATTAATTAAATTATTCTAAATAATAACTTTAATTATATAATTTTATCTGAATTATTAATATATTATATTAATGTAATGTGATATATTTTAATATAATAATATTTTTTTATGAAATAAATAGAAATCGTACTGTTACATTGGACGAAATTTCCACATACTTGGAAACAGAGACATATTAATATCATTGTTAGGGGGTCATTCTTAATGGACATTATTTTTTTCATACTAACACAGAACCATGATTTTACATCATTTATAATGTCAATTCGATTATCCAAATAGTTATTCCATTATAGTCCCCTTGTTCTTCCATAATGAGGCTCGACCTAGATGATCTCAAATTTCAATAAGTATTTAATTATGGTATTCCATGTCTCCCCAACCATTTTCCCCTATGGCCTCTCCCATGATATGATATTAGTATGTCATAAACCTAGTTTAACTTTATATACATGATATTTTTTTTATATATTTAAATTTTAAATATTTATAACATACTTAAATGTGATATATCATTGATATATGTTGTTTTTACCTAAAAATAATATTTTTTATTTATATATTGAAGGTCAAAAAAGTAAACCACAATTTATTTCATATGGTACACACATAGTGAAACACCCTATGATTTTATAATGTTTATTTATTCTAAATAAAAATTTCTATAATTGTTTATTACACATGAAAACCCAAAATTAAATGAACCAAGTTACATTTAAATTATTTATAACATTAAAGTTCGTGATCAATTTAATACATTCAGAAAATATAATATGATAAATTGTCGATAAATGTTTATGTAGAATTTATCTTCAAATGATATTAATACCATGAACATAAATTTTTTGTCCACATGGATTCTTCGAAGATCATCACTCAAATTGGAACTATTAAAATAATGTAATGAACTAAAAACATAGTGAATATTTTGAGAAGGATGTAAATGATTAAAATGAAAGAATATACGAGTGATTTTAAGGTTATATAAAGAAGTGTATGTTAATATTATATAAATATAACATAGAAAAATGGCCAATTGATATTTTTAATTGGGAAAAATGGTTGTTGGATAGACATTCATATTGTATGTCAGATGGGTATGGGGGATAAATTTTCCAAATTTAATAAAAACTTTTTATAATAAAATAAGATTAAATTATTTAATTAAAATATATTATTATAAAAATAAATTATTTTAGATTTAAAAATTATTATTTTTAAATATTTTATTATTAATGACAAAATATTTAACTAAATATTATAAAACTTTTATTTTTTTAAAATTACATGATTATAAGGTGAATAATAATTTTGAAAATGTATCATTTAAAAAATATTAGTCTCAAAAGGATATATTTCAAGGAACTTTTGAAATAATAATTTATTTATATATTAATAAATTAAACCCTTAAATTTTAAATGATGATTCTAATATAATGATTCAATGTCTAAAAAATATATTAAAAATAACTTAAATTAATAATTTATATGATATACTATTAAAAATAAATAATATTTAAGAAATAAATTTTTTGTTTTGAAAGTGTATATTTAAATGATATATATTCATTTAAAAATTAAAATTACTATAGATTATAATTGATTTAAATTTTTCAAAAAAAATTAATTTCCCTAACTAAATTTTTATTATCGTGATATTTCAATTTTGTGCATAAATAGTCGTTACAATGGAAAAAACCAGTTTGCTCAACAAAAGAATATTATGGTTAATGTATTAATAAAAGTAATATAAACAAAAAAATTTATGAATATTGTAAAACATTTTTGTATTACATGTTTCAAAACCCATATATATATATATATATATTATTTTCCACTTATTTCCATATACATTATAAAATGACAATAATAATCACAAACGAATGAATATCTTGTGAAATGAATCTAAAAGAAATATTATGAATGATACCCTCTTATACCCTTCTAAAACCACTCATAATATTCAATAATATATTTAATATTTTCCCCTTTCAAATATCTAAAATACTTAATATATGTTTACTGGTTTATAATTCCATGAATAAATTTAAAATCATTCATTTCAAAGGAACCCGTATTGAAATGTGTAAATTCATAAAAGTTCATAGTTCTTTTTTTATTTTCACATTATATTCCGATATCAACTATTTGGAAATATATCTATCCACTACAATGATATTCAATAATATTTATTTTTTTATGAGAAAATGACATTACTATTATAAAACTACTCACTCGTACTAATTTGAATATATAAGTTTTTGTTTTTTGGATTGGTTCAACAACTAGAACAATCAACACCATACTATCATCACATATTATATCATTATTCAGTATTATGAGAAAAAAATTAAAATATATGATATTATATAACAATATAAATTACTAATATTTATCATATAGGGTTAAACAGAAAAATTAATGAGAAATATTAAGTAACACATTATTATGATATATTACTAGAGAATTGTTATCCATGGATTTCATTCGCAAGAAAAAACCCATTACATTGATAAAATGAATATTTGAGTAAATAAAATAAATATAATAATTTAATCCACTCGCATGATTAATCTCTTAACTTTGTTGTTTTTATCAATGAATGGGGATTTGAGTCCCTATTATATAACATGAATGATATATTCAATGGTATTTACATTCAATAACGGAAAAAATTTAATTATAACAAAATATAGAATTAATGATTATAATTGAATTTTATAAAATATAATAGAAAAATATATTGTTCTAAAATAATTTATTTTGTGTGTTATAATTATTATATAGGTGTTTAAAGTGGTTTCATTCTATCTGGGAGTAAAGGTAAGGGATTCATTCAATATATAACATTAAATTTTATATTTCATGTGCTTAGGATTCATTCTTCTAAAATTGTACGTTATTATAATATATATATAATTTTCCTTTATTTATACAAGGGTTTAAATTTATTATTACTATTTCATCTACATTTTCATAATAATTCAATTGATCTAATTTTATTAATTAGATTCTACCTTATCTCTTCATTTTACCTTGAATAAATATCCTCTATGTCAGTCTTCATTGTGTTAATTTATGGATATCTTAATCTTTACATATATTATTTTAGATGTAATTTGTCAATGGAAATAAAATTATCAATTATAATTATCTACCTTTCAAAATTTTATTTCTTTTTTATCAACCTACAATGACACTCTTTATAAAAGTTTTAAATGAATATTCAATTTTACCGTTATTTACTTGGACCACTTTTTCCTTCCATTTTTATAATTTTTATTATGTTATTTATTTTTACTATTTTCTAGGATTTTAAATGTATTATGTGTTATAATATAATTTATTTGTTTCTTAAATTTTATAAAAACCAAAAAAATAACTTCTCCACATTTTTTAAAGTAATTTTTTTAATGATCTTATAATGTTTTTTGCAACTATATTAGAATCCTAAAATATTTATTATTGTAAATTAGAGATATTATCTACTGATACACTCATCATTCTTTCTCTATATGGATTATTATTATGTTTTTAAATTTTATCATTTAACCTGTTTCATTCCATGTGTAAAATATAATATTGTAGATTTATAAATATTTTAATGTTCGCGTGGAAAATATATGAATGGTTTTACTTATGTGTTGGTTTTTCCAAGGACTATATTTCCATAAATAACATTAAGTAAAGGTTAGTATTCACATTCATTAATTTTTTTTTGAAATTGGTGTGGACCTATTCAACTATGTAACTGTGTATATTATTTTTAGTAATATATAATGAACAAAGAAGTCAACAGAATATTTTACACTTGGTTTGTGTGAATGGTGAGTGAGAAAAATCCACTATATGAGTCTTTCCTCTTAGTGATGATTATATGTATACTAAGAAATATGATAATATGATGATATATGACTCCTATTTATATGTATTATTTAGATACCAATGATATATTTTCATGAATCATTATTATGGACTCAAAATTCTATATTTAAGCATCACATTTATGAAGTTATTCTAAAATATATTTTCCTTAACACATGTTAAATTTTCTCATACTGTATCCTTCAATTTTTTAATAAAATGTGCCTTTTTTATTTTATCATTTACGCATTCTTATTATCTTCCAACTTAATATCTTCTGTTTATATATCACATTTTTATCTATACTTATAATAAAAAAATCAAAATTACTTTTGTTTCCAGTCCATGATTTAAAAAGAAGATTATTATGTGAAATGTTATCAGAAGGGTTTCACGTTTCAATTCCATTCGTGGGTGATTTTCATAATGATACCAAATAATGTTGTTATGTATATTTTCTCTAAATACACTAAACTATTAGTTTCTAGTGTGTGATTAATTATCTTAAATAATTAATATTGTTGGAATCACCTGTTATGATAAATCCCAGTTATGATTAATTATATTTTGATAATTCTAAATTATGTTTATTATTTAAACATTGCATTATTTTAGTTAATATTTAAAGCCTAAAAAAATAAATACTTTAAAATATGTCCAAATGATATTTCTTTTGTAATATATTTACGTTATTCGGTTAATTAAATGTGTATATGCTTCACTTTATTCTAACATAACTCATTCTGTGAATAGAATGAATAAACAGAAACTTTGTCACCATTGCACTAGAGCTACAGTTATGTATTAGTCTATCGGTATGCAAGTCTACCATTATAGACAGGCCACTGTTACACCAGAGCTACCAGTAAAAACAATGCTATCAAGACAGAGTAACTGTTACATCTATATAATTCTATCGGTATAAAAAGTCACCACTACTCAAGTCTACTAAAACAAGGATATACCAGTACAAGAACAAAGAGGTACCGATAGGAGCTCACCACTACACAGTGACCTACCACTACAAAAAGCGACCAATACATGTAGCTGCCGTTATGGAGACAAACATCAGCGGATACAAGTCAACCGTTACAAGAATTATTCTTCTTGAACATTAATGCTTTATTTAAATTATACTAACGGTCATATTTGGTGATTTTAATGCACCTTATATTAATTAATGATAGTGGTTTGAATTTCAAGAATCATTCCTTCTACCTGAAAAAAGGTAATCATACCCATTGCTGGAGCTGAAGATACAAAAGGGAACCTCCAATGAAACTAGGAAAAAATATGCATATACACAATAGAGAGGTGACATCCTTACACTCTCTTACTCAAAGAACCCTGGACACACATGGGGCCATTCACATAAGAAGGGAACAGAAGATTAACACTAGTCAAGGAATGAAGAACTACAATGACCTCTTCATGCCCTCAAGCTGATCAAACTGAACCTGAAAGTCAAGGAAGCAAACAAAAATCTATTTTTAGAAAAAAAAAACAGAGGAATCAGAAGCATTTCTGATTAATCAAAAGGAGTTTAGAGCTACAATTAAAATCAATAGAGCATTCTAAACTCATATCAACTATCTCTTAGTGATTCTTTTACTTACTTTTTGAGAAGTGTGTATACTCTGCATATTCCATAAACACACTATCTCTATTGCTAAAATAGAGGATTTCAAAATCCTCTCAAAAAAACCATGAAAATCTGTTTTTAGACAAAAACTCTTTTCCTTGTTTCTTTTGTTTTGAACTATATTGAATATTTCACTGCTAAGTACTTTGAAATTTAAATATATTTTAAATTTACACTGTTAATTGAGCTAGAAAGTGTTAATAACTTTTTTTAGTCATTAACTTAGTTTCAAAAGATTTTTAATCCTCAGATTTAATTAACCGAGAAATAATCAATCTCTTGAGAAGCTAATTGAAAACTTATTTTCTTTATAAATTCACTACAGTTTAATTTTTATTTAATTTTGGGGATTTTTATCATAATGTTTTTAATAGAAATTTTAATTGGAACTCAATTCACCCCCCTCTTGAGTGTCCACACAGACGAATATTTGGTATCAGAGTATTGTTTTTTATTATAATGGATTTTAAAACACTCTGTTTTTCAACATTTATTTTATTTGTATCTTAAAGATCTTAAATTTATGTTACTTTTAAATTTTATCTCTTTAAATATATTTACTAAATTCTAATTATGTATAATAGACTAGAAGGTGCTACCACCAATAGGACACCCTTCTTTAATGGTGTCAATTATGCCCAATGGAAACTGAAAATAAAAATTCATTTAGAAAGTATGGGATTTGACATCGGGACTGCTATAGAAACAAGATATATTATTCCATAAACCGAAAGGACCAATTGGGATGAATCTACTAAAAAATATTATAATAATAATTGTAAAACAATGATTTCCCTGTATTGTTCTTTTAATGATAATGAATTTAAACAAATATTTGCTTTTAAAATTTCTTAGGAAATCTGGGATGCTTTGGCTATTTCTCATGAGGGAACAACTAATGTTAAGGAAATAAGATTGAATACCTACACACTTATGTACGATAATTTGAAAATGAAGCAAGATAAACCTATTTTTGACAGGTATTTCTGGTTCAATGAAATTTTAAATACAATGATCTCCCTTGGAAAAGTTGTTTATGCAAAAGAAAAAATAACGAGGATCCTAAGATGTTTTCCAGACCAATGGAGAGGCACATATGATTCTATCCAAGAATCCTTTGATATTGGTAATTTCCCTATAAAAGAGCTGATTGGTATGTTAATGATGTATGAAGAAGAGCTAAAGGTAAACAAAGAGGAAGTTTACGAAACTAATAAGAGATCAGTGGCATTTATGTGTACTTCTTCAAAGAGAAAGGACAATGAGAAAGTTCAAATACCAACTGAAAGCTCGAGTTGGGATGAGAGTGCATCTGATAGTGATGTAGGGATATCTAAAATAGCCAGGATATTCAATAAATTCTACTGGAAGAATAATTTATTCAGAAAATCAAACTACAAAAGAAAATATAACAAAGAAGATTATTGAAAGAAGGATTTGAAAAAATCTGATAAGAGTGATGAAATTGTATGCATTGAATGCAAGAGGAAAGGACATGTAAAAGTAGACTATCTAAAGTTATAATTCAAGAAAAAATATGACTACAATCAAAATATGTAAAGAGAAAGATATGAAATGATCATGGAGTGCTTCTGAATACATCACAAGAGAATGTGAGGTTTCTGATTCTGAAAAGAATCATGCCATCATGTGTTTCATGAAAACACATCTGAGGTAACATTGGATACTCCTGCATTAAATTCTTATTATTCTGGAGATGATTCTGACTCTGAAGAAATGTCATGTGAAGAATAATTTTAATACTATAATATGCTAGAAGAATAATGTAATGAATTGAATGATAAGTATAAGTCCTGGAAAAAACAATGCACTTTGACCAGCTCTGTTAAATCTGTATTAAAAGTCGATAAGGAAAATAATTATCAACTGTTAAAGGAAAACATTGAACAGAAATTGTCTAATGAGAAACATATAAAAGACATAGAAAAGATCAAGAATATAATGAATACTCTACCTCAAATGCTAGGAAAGCATGTGGGACCAAATTACACTACTGGTTTGGGATACCAACCTAGATAGAGACAGATTACAAAAATTATGTTTATTCCAAAATTGGGACAGTGTGCTACCAATTCTAGCTCTAGAAATTCCTATTTATCATCTATCTATTCACATATTAATAGATCAAACAATGTTTATATTTGAAAATATAGTGAATCTACTGATTATATGAAACCAATGAGACAAATATGGGTACCAAAAGTTTTTCTTTCTAACCTGTCTGGACCCAAGAAAATCATGCTACCAAAATCATTTTCTGTTTAAACCTGTTTTGTAGGAAACATTACTAAAGAGTTCCCATAAAAAGATATTATAATTTTACAACATATGTTCAAGGAATATGACTGGATATTACTCATGTTTAAAAATATTAAACAATGTTGATGGAGGACATGTCACCTTTGATGATAATTCGAAAGAGAAAATCATCAGCTTAGGCCAGATTGTTAACACTGATTATGTTTGAATTTCTAAAGTGTTATTTGTTTATGGACATAAATATAATTTGTTAAGTATTTCTCAGTTGTGTGATGATGGTTTCAATGTTATATTTGAAGATGATGCTTGTAATTTTTTTTAATTCCAATAATGTTTTGGTATTTTCTGCCTTACGAAATGAAAATGTTTATGCTGTTGATTTGAATTATTTATCTAAACAAAACATTAATTTCTTAAATTCTTTTCATAAATAGTATTGTCTATGGCATAGAAGATTAAGACACTGAAATATGCATTCACTTAGAAAACTGACAAGGAATAACATAGTTAGAGACCTAACCAAACATGAATTCCCAACTAATAACGTTTGTAATCCCTTTCAAATGGTAATGAAACATAAAGTTTCATTCAAATTACAGAAAGAAGATTCAACTTCTCATCCTCTCTGGTTGGTTCATGTGGAATTGGTTGGACCATCTATAGTTTCTAGTTTAAATGGGAAGCACTATTTCTATGTCCTAGTAGATGAATTTTATAGAAACACTTGGGTATACTTTCTTGAACACAAAAGTGAAGCGTGTTCTTACTTTATTAAATACTCCATGTCTGTAGAAATCTTAAGTGGGCTTAAGATTAAAACCATGAGAATTTATCATGGCCGTGAGTTTTAAAATCATGAGTTTGAATCTTACTTCTCACACAATGGGTATAGTCAAAACTTTTCTGCCACAAGGACACCTCAACAGAATGTTGTAGTTGAAAGAAGAAATAGAAGCTTTAAGAAATTTCAAGAACTATGCTTAGTGAATATGACCTACCTGTTTATTTTTGAGACGATGTTATGAATACATCTTTTATATTATAAATAGAGTCTTGATTATACATGTTTTCAAAAATACCCCTTATGAACTGTGGAATAATAGGAATCCTAAAGTTAGTTACTTCCTTGTTTTTGGTTGCAATGTATTTATTCTCAATACTAATGATAATATTGACATGTTTTCTTCTAAAATTTATGAGGGAATATTTTTAGGTAACTCTATACACAATATTTCATATAGATTTTTTAACAATATAACCAAATGTGTGGATGAATCTACTAACATCAAATTTTATTAAACAGATCCATATGAACCTAATTCGTATCTTGAAAATCTTTTAGAAGATCAATATATTCTGGACCATAATGACAAAAATAGTAATCCTGTTGCAAAGACAACTAGTTCTGGAAATTTTCCAGAATTTGTTTCTGGTGAACCCAAACATAGAGAAGAACCTGAAATTTCTATTCTTACCTTTACTAGATCAACAAGGATTCAAAAGAATAGTCATTTAGATACTGTGGTTGGTAATCTTTTAGAGGAACACAGAGTAGAGCTTCTCTAAGAAACCAGGTTGAACATGAAGCCTTTATTTCATATTTAGAACCTAAAAATATCAATGATGCACTCAATGATGAATTTTGGTTTATGTCTATGCATGAATAATTAAATCAATTTGAAAGAAACAATGATTGGGAATTAGTTGACATACCTAAGGAAACTTTGACAATAGGCACTAAATGGGTTTTTAGAAATAATGTCAACATGTTTGGAAAAATCATTAGAAATAATGAAAGGAAAGTTGAACAAGGATATAGTCAAGAGAAAGGAATATACTATGAGGAAAACTTTTCACCTGTAGCTAGACTAGAACCTATTAGGATTTACTTCCTTGTGGTCCTCATCTGAAATTCATGTTATATCAAATGGATGATAAACATTCTTTTCTAAATGGTTTTATTATTGGAGCATTTTTTGTTGAACAACCACCTGGATTTACTAATCCTCATTTTCCAAATAGAGTTTTTAAGCTCTCGAAAGCATTATAGGGTCTGAAACAAGCTCCATGAGCATAGTATGATAGACTTAGTAATTTACTTATTTCAAAAAAATTCTAAAGGTATTAAAGATGCAACTCTCTTTATTAAAATAAATTACATAGATATTTTAATAGTACACACCTATGTTGATGATATTATTTTTGGTCTTCTAAAAATGCTTTAGGTATTGATTTTTCAAAGAGTATGCAAAATGAGTTTGAAATGAGTTTAATGGGAGAACTCAAATATTTTCATGGATTTCAAGTTTTTCAAAATGAAAATGGTATTATTTTAAACCAATGTAAATATAAAAAAATCGTTTAAAACATTTTGGTTTAGATGGTATTAAGTTATGTGATACACATTTGAGTACTATTTGTAAGTAGGATGCTGAGGAAACTGGAAAACCAGTGGATCAAACCAACTACAAGAGATTGAGGTTATGCATGGTCTTCTGGTGTCTGAACCAGGTGACTGTGAAAAACATATATCCACTATCGATAATTGAGGACCTCTTTGATCAGCTGAATGGAGCGAGGTGGTTCTCAAAAATTGATCTCATATCAGGATATCATCAGATTCAAGTACAATAAGTGGACAGATAGAAGACCACATTTAGATGTCGGGATGGCCACTACGAGTTCTTGGTGATACCCTTTGGCATAACCAATTCCACAGCGGTGTTCATGGGACTCATTAACAGTATCATCCATCCCTACCTTGATTGATTCATGGTGGTATTCATTGATGCCATCTTAGTGTTCTCTGAGTATGAGGGGTTGTACTCTACGAAACATCAGATATATCAAGTTACACTATGAGATCTCCAGAATTATGGTAATATCTCTAATTTATAGTTTTGGATTCATGAGGTCCACATTTTTGGACACATAATCTTAGATGTTGGAGTTGTGGTGGATCCAGCAAAGATAAAGGCAGTGTATTCTTAGGATCCATCTAGGAGTTTAATTTAGAAGTAAAGGTTCATGGGGTTGGTTGGGTACTATCAAAGATTTTTCCCCAATTTCTCTTGAGTAGGAGAACATATGAAATCATTGAAGAAGGGAATACCCTTCTTGTTAACGAAGAAATGCCTATAGAGCATCCAACAGATGAGGTTTATCTTGACTAGAACTCCCATTGTGAGGTTATTAGATGAGGACATCAACTAGGTGTAATTCTATGATTCATCAGAGAACGCATTGGGTTGTGTCATGATGGAGGAGTGAGTAGTGATCACCTACATCTCATGAATGTTAAGGCATCAGGAGCCTAACTACATGACTCATAATTTGGAGTTATCAGTGGTGGCATTTTCCTTGAAGATATAGATACACTACTTGATGGTTGAACGGTTTACCATCTACTCTAGCCACTAGAGTCTCAGATATATGTTCTCACATAAGGATAGGAACCTGAGACAATGGTGATGGTTGGCGTTCCTCCAACACTATAACTTTTTGATAGTCTAACTCTAGGGTAGGGAAACATGGTGGCAGATGCAATCAACATGAGGTCAGGTTCACAATTATTGAGTGAGGTAATGTAGCATCTTTACACTATTTAGAGATACATCATGGATGATGACGGAGAAGCTTAACTCTAGTTTATGAATGTCAATACCCCACCCCTTCAGTAAGTTAGGGAGGCACAAATTGTTGATGTTAACTATGAGGCCCGACATTATTTGATATCCTCAGGAAAATCTCCTAGTAATTTTTCTATATTTGGGGAGAACATTATCATTTTTAGGGGATTGACAATACTATTAGTGATGTTATGGGGGAAGGTATTGAGGGAGTTCCATTCTTCCCCTTTCGGGGTACATCATGGTGTGGAGAAGATATATCGGGACCTATGACTTTCGTAATGGTTGATAGGGATAATGAAAACAGTGGGAAAGTTAATTTCACAATGCCTCTCTTGTCAGCAAGTGAAATCCAAGCATGAGTTCCTTGATGGATTTTCACAACCACATGAGTTACAAGAGTGGATGTTGGTTGGTATCTCCATTGACATTGTGATGGGGTTACCACACATGTCCAGAGGCCATGACTCTATCTGGGTGATCATTGATCGACTCACAATGTTAGATAACTTCCTACCCATCTGGGAGAAGAGGTTGGTAGAGGTATTTAGGAGCCTCTACATCCAAGAGATAGTTCGGCTTCCCGGGATGCCTTTGACAATCATCTTAGACTATGTCTCACGCATTACATCCATGTTGTGGAAGGGGTTGTAAGAGGTGTTCAGGACCCAATTGTTATTCAGAATAGATTTTCACTCCCAGACCGATGGTCTGACCAAGTGGACCATAAAGGCCCTCGAGGACATGCATCATGCTTGCATCCTTGATCTTCGTCGCACATGGGAGGGCCACCATCCACTAGTGGAGTTCGCATACAACAACATCTATCACTCCACCATTGGCATGGAACCATTTGAGGCCTTGTATGGGTGGCCATACAGATCACTTATATTCTAGAAAAACCCAAGGGAGACATCACTCATGGGTCCAAAATTGATAAGGGATACCACTGAGAAGGTGTAGATCATCTATGAGTTGATGAGGACTGCATAGAGTAGATCGTTGTCTTATGCTGATATGAGATAGAGACCCTTGGTGTTGACGAGAGAGGCTATGTTTTTCTTTATGGTCTCTCCCCGATGAGGATTTTGAAGATTTGGCTAGTGTTATCAGTTATATCTACGGTTCATTAGACCTTTCCATATACCAATTAGTGCGGTTGAGGTGGCATACAACGTAGCTCTCCCCGCTTAGTTGCAATGGGGCACATTTTTTCCATGTGACATAGATGAGGAGGTACATGCATGATCCATCACACATTGTTGAATAGGGAGAGATAGACATTGATGATGGGGAGAGGTTTTCAATGTCCCTAGTAGAGATAGAGGATCGATGGGATTCGATCCTTGGTGTATGTTTGATTCTTATGGTGTGCGTTAGGTGGCCGCACATGAACCTCCAGGAGATCACATGGGAGTGGGAGGCTCAAATTCATGAAAAGTACCCTTATTTGTTGGATTTAAACATACAACCATATGTTTGGGAGAATTTAATATATATAAATTTAAGTTTAATTATATTAAATTATATGGAATTATTTCGATACCTAATACTTTGACAGCACCTCATTCTGGGGATCGGTGAGCCCAGAACAGAATTTTGAACTTTTTTATGGTATGTTTAGTAAACATGCCAGTAGGATTATCAAACATTTGAACTAGTTCTCAGATCAAAATTCGATGGGAACCATTTAACAAGGGTCAGCAGTATTCTCTTTGAATGGAATTCACATAGACTGGCATGGGTCGAACAAAAATGTTATTTTTTGGAATTTTCAAAAAATAATAAAATAACATAAAAATGTAATTTTATGTATTTTCTCAACCGTTGAGCAAGAAATGACGGTGTTTTCATGCGGCGAAAAGGTGTTAACGAGGCTCATTAAATGAGAATCATTAAGGGATTATTTTTCTGGAATAATAGCTATGATAGTTCATAAATAAAACTTCATAACGATGTAATGTCATAGTATAACAGAATTTTTTTAAAATATTTTATTAAAAACTCGTTGGGGAAATCATTTAGTGGAATTTTCTTCCAAAGCTATGTTGGGACCTCGTCCTCCCTTTCCCCTGTTGATGAACACTATGAACAAATGTTGAGCTGGTGGATTCAAGATATTATGAACGGTGATGAACACTTCGGAAACAAACATCAATTGGAGCTAGGGGATTGATCAATTTAATGTTTCCCTATTCTATTTATAAAAATGACGATCGCAGATGAAACCACTTATAGGTTGTTCCACAAATCATGCCTCCTTGCATTATGGTGAAATCTTATGGTATTTCAATATCTAGGATTGAATTATCCCTAGTATTGATTTAACTAAAATCCCTGGACCTCCCCATGTTTTTAAACATATATTTCGGAGGGTGTGGGCTAACAGGAACAAGGCTCGAGACCCTCCCCATGTACCTTATTCAAGGATGAATTCTCGAAAGAAAATCATGGAATGTTTGAGGCTGTATTAGTGAATGTGGCATCTATATGATCCAGAAGGTATATACAGACCGAGAAATGGGCCACTAGAGAAAATATCGTGGCCCGTAGATGAATCATCGGGCACGCTGGTAGTAGGTGGTGGCCAACTCTTATAGGGGGATCTAGCACACCCATCGGCACACCACGGAGAAAGGGAGGTCCCATTTCTGTAGGGGAGTAGAGGAGCTAGACGCAGCCCACATTTGTATACTGCCCAGGCCAATGGCCGGTCTACCTCGGGTAGACAGGGTGGACCTGGCCCCAAAGGTTGGGCTGATGGCCCAACGAGCAAAGCGACATAAAGGGTCGGACCCAGGTCGGGTCGAGTCCGGGTAGGGATAGTGGACCCCAAGGTAGGTCGGTATGACTGGGTC
The DNA here is from genome assembly GCA_963277665.1 of Viscum album. NCBI lineage: Eukaryota > Viridiplantae > Streptophyta > Magnoliopsida > Santalales > Viscaceae > Viscum > Viscum album. The sequence goes on from OY728146.1 coordinate 1,275,604,237, forward strand.
TGACCGAACCCATACCCCACCAGATCCTTTTTTGAAAAACATCAATAACTTACAGACCAAGCATCCGATTGAAGTGTTGATAGTAGTGTTGGGACCCTTGTGAAAAGGCGGTCCTTCTGCGATATCCTAAATGAGTTTTGAAAAAGTTCGCTGTATGTATGGGTTATATTGTATTCAAATCCAACAAGGACATTTTTTAAAAAATTCCCATATCTTGCAGACTGGGAGTCTGTTCGACGTGCCATATATTACATTGGGAACCTTACAATGAGAAGGTCCTTTGGGTTAATCTATGTGGGACTAAGTGACTATTGAGGTATGACGAATGTATTGGAGAGAAGATCATATGGAAATAAAGTGTGCAATGTGATTGAATCTAGTGGATGCCTATGCCACAATGAATGAAGAGTGACCCTTTGTGGATCAGCAGAAGAGAGAACCTTTATGGATTATCATAGGAGTGATCATTAGTAGATCAACATAAAAGCGATTCTTCATGGATTAGAATAATATAAAACTTTTATGGATCAAAATAAGAGAGACCCTTCATGGATCAACATAAGAGTGCCACTTCATGGATCAACATATGAGTCACACTTCATGAGTTAGCAGTAGAATGACCTGTCATGGATCGGCCATATAGTGACACATTGTGGATCAAAAACAGAGCGATCCTTCATGGATCAGTAGTAGAGATACCCTTCATGGATCATCAAGAGAGAGACACTTTTTGGATCAGTAGTAGTGCGTCACTTAGTGGATCTGCAGTAGATCCTCATAACAGAATAAGGTGATATATCTTTACAACTAATCATCATTACTTATATACTTATGTTATACCTAGTGTGAGATGTCTTTTACTTTTGTGCTATGTGTTTGAGATCTTTTTCGGTGGTATCACCTCTTTGGTGTTTCATTTTATTTCATTTTCTGTGTTTTCATGTGTGGTGTTTTCCATTGTGGATTTATGAGAGACCTTTGGGGGTATCAGTGTACCTATTGAATATTGTTATAATCACCACTACGCGGGCTTCACCCTCATTTGTTTTGTCTTATGAAGGCAATAGAAATAATTGAAAGGGTCTTTGGGGAGCTATGACTAGACGTTTCTTGGAGGTGGATCAATTGACGAGGTGTGTTTCAAAGACATTCGACAGAGAGCCATACCTACCCTCCAGGTGGGATCCTTGGAGACAACCTCCAGAGCTTGTACTTACTTTACTGTACATTCCTTTCAGTTGGTCTTGAATTCTAGCCCCTTTACTTTCAGTTTACACACTGTAGCCTCTCCGGTGGTACTTTGTGGTTGTTGTACTATTTTTATTTACTTTTTGGTTTTCTTTGTGCTTTATGCCCTTTACGTGTGTGTATAGGATTAAAGAAAACGCCTTCCCTTTTTGGATATTCCTTCCCAGCTCTAGTCACCCACTCCTGGCCTATGAATGGTATGATTGGGGTAGTCATAACACAAGACCTGAGGGATAGGTCATGACATGATAATGAAAAGTGAACTATATAGGTTCATGATACAATAGTATACCAGACACATGAAAAAAATATTTATCTTCTATTTTATGAAATTGGAAATGATATTAGATTATTATATTATCATATTAATATATAATAATTTTGATGATATTGGGGTGATTATTTCATAATTTTTGAAAGGATTTGAAGGAAGATAATGGTGAAACAAAATTGGATATCTTAATTAAAACCATTACATTCCATTGAAATGATCTCCTATGATTAACAACTTATTACCATTAAAGTGGAAATTCTGCCCAAACTAATGCCTCTATTAAGAGAGTATGAATTATACATAGGGATTTGGGTAGATAATTTATCAAACACATAAGATTTTTGGTGTGATGGGTAGATAATCATGGCTGCAATTTTATAGCATAGTGGAGGGGCACTCATAGAAATATTAAAATGTTTAAAATTATATAAATAATTTTTTGATAATAAATTATTACAATGAGGATAATTTGTAATATAGGATGTGTATGGTTTAAAATAAAATCATAAAATGAATATGAGACCTGCTTTGGTTATTTTATAACCCTTATAATTTTGTTTTAAGCCTTGTTAAATTGTAGCATGATATCATGTAATTTACAATTTGTAGGAATATTTAATTAAAATAACATGCCAACAAACAAATAAATGTGTAATTTATGAGATCATATGACTTATACCAACTATTTGTATAAATATTATATTTTTATAAATTATATATCATGTAATTAAATATATTATATTTAAAAATATCATTGCTGCATATTTTGACAATATTCATTTTTTGAATTCTTTAAAATTGCATTACTACATGAAATCTTCCAAATAATATTAAAACACCCCTAAAATATCAATGTCCTCAGGAGAATTAATTTATGGATTCAATAATAACAAATTATATTTATTTACATAATTATAATATCATTTATTTGATCCATTCAATAATAATTCAATTACATCATCACTATAATGTCACCATTTATAATTAATTTTTATTTTTAAAAAATTAATAACAAATTAAAAGGATTTATTTAATAATTTTGTATTTCTAAGGAAAATTTAGAGTTTATTATATCTTAAGTATAGCCTCATATTAAAAATTCATTATAATCACAAGGGTGTGCCAAAATATTCCTTCTCTTTGAATATAATATTATTATTATATTTCTCACATCCAAGGGGAATAAAATTTTATAACATCAACACAATCATTATTTCGTAGAAACACAATCATAAAATAATATGACTAAATGGGTTAGGGTTGTTTTATATTATTTAAAAAATTATTTTAACCTTTAATTACCCAATTTACCTTTAAATGGGTTAATAAAAATCATTACTAAAGTCTCTATTCATAACTGCAAAAAATTAATTTGATCCTGTTAGATCACAAATATAATAATTATTTAAATCTTTTAGTTCTAGTTTTTAAATTTTAAATAACATAGTTCATTGAGATTTATTTATAATTAATTTCATCGGGGGATCAAGAAATCGAGTTTTTAAAGTTGAAAACATTCAAATGTTCACAATGTTTTTATATCAAATTCAAATTTGATATAAATTCCATTGACACAAATTGGATTAATGGATTAAAAAATAATTATTATTTAAAATCATCAAAAATTATTATATAAAACTATAAATAAATATTATGAAACCATACTTTTCAATTAAAATGCATTATTTTTTCCATTATTCAACAAAAGAGGAATATTATCATAAGAATTCGAAAGATTTATCCAAAGTAAATTATATTAGGCTACTTCTAGATAAGAAGTTTATTTCTTTTTAATTAATCTTAAAATATTGTCAAAACTATATTTAAAAATGGTTCTCCATCAAAAGGCTATAAAAAATTATTTGTTTTTACAAAAATAATTCTTTTATATGTAAACATAGATTTGATCTTATATCATGTATATAAAATACCAAATATGAGTGTAAAACATTAAATTAAATATATTTAATATATAATCCAATTATTAAATCAAACAAGTGTTATTGATTAAATTATTGGTATTAAACACACTTGTGTATATTAAATTACTTTTTCAGGTAATAATTTTCTTCTTAGTTTTTTCCATATTCATTAATTGTTAATTGTTCAGTAAAAATATTCTTATATATACATGTGGAAGAAATATTTTTTTATGTATGTTTATAAATTTATCTCCCTCCATTATAATGGATAAGTTATTGTGGTATCATTTAAATAACAATGTTTAATTGTTGATTTTAGATTAATGTGGTGTATTATGTACACTATCATTCATATTATTTATCTTTATAAACACATGATGTTACATTTTCACACATTTATTAAATTTAATCCTTTCAATTTGAAATCGGGATTGATAAATAGTTTTTGAATTTTCAAAATAACATTATTCAAATACCCCTTTTGGTAACATTTTAGTGAAACATCCACCTTAAAATAATGAAAGTGAAGTATGAAGGTCACATGAGGTAAAATATACATCAGTTTCATGTAAATAAATATGGACAAAGAGAATAAAACTAACCATTGTGTTCCGATTGATGTTGATGGAAAACTATTTTAGGAGAAGGTTACCAATCAAGAAACCATAAATCACTAACCAGATAAATGATCATTGATTACTTACTAATAAATTTTAAAATATAATGTTTCTGTTGTAAGATAATTTCCATAATGTTGATGAATTATTTTTTAATATGGAATATGTTGTAAGTAAATTTACTTTCTTGACTCATAGAGATTCATCCATTAATAAAATTTCACCACAAAATCATCCGTTTCTCCAAATGATATGCATTGAAGATGAACTTTTTTTATTCCTGATGGATTATAAAAAACTTCAATATAATCATATATTCCAAAATATATTAAATTTGTATTTATATTATCATTAAACATTTATAAAATAAATGGTTAGTAAAAGATAAATCATTTCACTAAAATGAAATAACCTTATATGAAAAACTTATTCAATCACTAAAATTCCATAGTAATACCCAATGTTCAACATAGATATCACAATAAATAATTTTCCTTCTGATTACAACCCACAAATAAGAATTATTTAATAATATAATATTCCCATATAAATTGTAACATTTATCTTGAAATAAAATTAAGTATTGTTTAAGTCTCATACAAAAAACTAATTACCTTAGTCACATATTCTCCATGTAAGGTTAATCATTTCCAAAAATAACCCAAATCACCAAAACTCTACAATAATTTCATAGATTCATCCAAAATAAAATTATACCTTAACTCAAAAAAATAATAGTAATATATTTGACTTAATCACATTGGATCTCCAAAATAGCGAACGTCTCCCAAAATAACACTATTAACATAATCACTAAATCAATTTCAAACCCAAATATTTTATAGTAGATAAAACATGGGTTCCCAAAATTAACTTATTATTAATACATAAAATCTTTTAACTAAAAAATGAATTCATATAAGTCGGGAATTCATGTAGGCTAGTGGTGGGTGATTCACCCATTTCACCCTTTAGTTGGGGTTAGATTCTATTGGCCTTTACCGACACGACTAGTTGTCAACCACTCTACGAGTTTTTCTTTTTATAAATTAATATAATTAAATAAACACTACCAAAATATGATAATGTCTAAAAAATAACCATTACTAGTTTTAACATCTATGGGTATTTCATACAATTAATTTTCATCAAAAAAAGTAAAAACCCACAATTACCTGAAAATTAAAGATCATATAAACACTAATGGTAATCCATACCTTATTAATTATGTACATAAAATAAAATACATTTCTTCCTCAAATAATATATTCACATAACAACTATTGGGTTTTATATAAGACAAACTAAAAAATTAATTCCAAATTAATCCCATCTTAAAAAGATTATTAATACATTATAGAATTTCCTCATTCAAAAATATACCATAACTATAGAATCCCATATATGAAATCTTATTAATTATTCAATAATAATCATGATCCTTTAACCATGGTTTTCCATCTTATTCCATAATATTTATTTCCAAAAAACAAAAACAAGAATCATGTCCTAAAACTCAATAATGATAAAACATTAGTATAGAAAGAATATTTACATTTCATATGTCATTTTTTGTTTCCTCAAAATCAATTATAATAGAATTAGGTATTGAAAAACATATATTTATACAGTCTTTATGATCCTATTCATGAAAATTATTTGTAGGAAATAAATTCTCATAATGTCTTTACTCACCAAATTTAAAATATTAAATTGATATCTGGGGAAGAACACATTTCCCATGCAGCTAGTCAATTAAACACTTCCTTTTTCTCTTGTAATATTATTTCATTATGACCTTAATTACCACATCTAAATTATCTTGTCAGAATTTTAAGATATTTTCCTAGCTAGTTAATTCCACATTCATGAAACATATTTCATTGAATTTATTCTACCTTATGGTCATTTTTACCTAAACATCCATGAGAATTTATTTGAGTCATGTATGATGAAATTGAAAACACACTAAGGTACAAGTGGTTAATCATTACTCTTGATAGATGGTTTAGAATAACCATAAGAGTTATCATTTCATCTCCCATTTAATTTGTTTTTGTATTCATTAAACCACCACATTTTCATTGACATCCATTGTTACTTTGGTGCCTAATAGATCTGGAAATTTAATAAATCCAAAAAGGTTAATATTATTATATCTATAAAATATTCATATACTATATTATTGAAAACATAAACACTAATATATACATATTTTTGTTTCTTAAAAACATTATATATCTCTAGAATAACTGTGATTTTTTATATGATTACCATTATAGTTATATACATATTATCACTAATGATTTAATAACACCATAACATCTAATTTTATTTTAAACAAACTCTGATACCAAATAGAAGGCCTCAACAATAAATGTTATATGATCTTGTGTTTTAGTAAATAATTTAACATCATTCATATTTAGTTTATTTTCAGGTTTATATTTTTATATAATTAATACTTAATTGATACATAACATCCCACTATCATAAAATATTGATAATACTAACACAATATCCATTTATTAAAAATATAAAAAATTTAAAATTAAATATGTTTTGTTTTTATGATAAAAATATTCATAAAATTCATCTTGACTTATTAATTTCTATTACCCATCCTTATTCCTAATGAAAATCATTTTGAAACATGGTATAAGCACAAAAATCTACATGATGTACATAAAAGTTGGAAAGAAACTGTAATTCTATGACTATTTTAAAATCATAAAAACATATTCAAAAAATCATACTTCCCACCCATAATAAATAAAATATATTTCTTACTTCATGAAATAATAAGATTTATGTAAGACTCTACTTATATAATAAAACATCAATGTATATTGTGGTATCCATATCATTCATACATTTTATCATTCATTGAAACATAAGGAGTAACTTATGTGCTAACATTTAGAATACACATCTCAATATATTCCCATAATATCTTAGGAGTAACCCAACCATTTAAATCCATCATATTAAAAAATTTATTGGATAGTTATCATGGGATCACCCACCAACAATTTCTAACAAAACAACCCATATGAATAAATAAATCACATAAACCAAAAAAAGAAGCATAAAATATAAAACAATTATAATGGAAAGATAACATTTCCACTTTGAAATCACATTTTATACTTACAATTCCGTTCACTGATAAATGAAACCATGTCATTTAAAAATCAAATGTTGAAAATGTAATGTAAGAATAAAGAAATTAATGTTACATAAAATCCAGAAATTTCATTTATTTTATATAAGTAAAGAACATTCTTTCGATATTTTTAGAAATAGTGGAGGGAGTAACTTTGGAGGTGTTTTTTAATAGAATGTCCCTTACCATTACACTTAATCGTCACATATATTATTTTTACTTTTTTTAAAAAAATGGATAATTATTTACTTTACTGTGAAATTTTTTAATATTTATTATTACTTTTATATGACTTATTGTCATTTCATAAAAATTACTAATTTAATTATTTTCAAATCGGGCATTTTGTCGATATCTGGTACTCGAGTCAAAAAATGGAATTGAAATGATTTTTTAGATAAAATTTTTATAATTACATCATCTCGGAAATAATATTCCCATGTATATATCATTTATAATTTTAAATCAAACCATTTATTTATGGTTACAAAAAATGAAAAATTTTATAATCAAGGAGATGATAGGTCGTACGTATGGATGAATAATATTTCCATATTTCATTGATCATCGTATAAATAAGGTAATTATTATTTTATATTTACAAAAATATAATAATATTATTAAAATCATATTAATAATTTATATATGCATATATATATATTATACAAGTGATGTGGAGAATAAAAAACGAATCACATCACTTCATGGTGGTGATTGTTCTGACATATGCATGAATGGTGTTATCATTTGTATGTATATAGAAATTAATAACATAATTGAAATATTATAATATTATAATGATAAATATGGTTTTTAAATAATATATAAGAAATAATCCCATAATTAAAACCATTTTTGTAAGAAGATAATGAAAAATGAACTATATCGGTTCGTGAGGCGGTAGTCCTTCGTACACAAAAATAAAATGTTCATTTACATTATTGTGAAATTGCAGACATATTTATGTGATGATATTAACATAATAACATATTAGTATATTTATGATACTAAATTTTCTATTTCATCATGGTTTAATAATATTTTGATGAAGATAAAGAAGAAAAAAATAGAAAAACAAAATAAAAAATGTTACCCTCCCTTAGGATGATCTCCATTGATTAACAACGAAACAACTCTTAGGAGGATTTTATTCCTATATTAAGGCATGTATGATGGTTAGAGTAATTTTAGGAATGTTTTTTTAGATTCCTTCTTATCTGAATAATTTCTTATGAGCAAATAATTGAAAAGAATGGTTTTCGTTTTAAAAGAGTGGGCAAGGAACTCAAGGAAATCATTAAAATATTAAAATGTTATAAATTAATTTTCTATTAAAAATAAGTAAAAAGAGGTTTGTTTGTAATATAGTATAAATATTGGTAAAAATATAATCATGCAATAAAAATTGGACAAGAATTGATTATTACTTAATCTTATCATTTTGTTTTAACTATTATTAATTATTTCCATGATTTCATATAATTTACACATTGAGAAAAAGTATAATTAAAATAAAATTTATAAAGACTAATGAATGTATAATTTATGACATTATGTGACTTATCATTCTGAATATTTTATATTTATAAATTTTATATCATTTTATAAAATATTTTATATTGAAAAATATCATTAATGTCAATTTGATATTATTCATTTATTGAAATTCATAAAATATCATAAAAAATTTTTTATTTCGAAAAAATATTATTCAAACACACCTATAATGTGAATTTCATCAATAAAATTATTTTTGAAAATCAATTATACTAAATAATATTTATTTTAATATTTATAAAATCATTTATTTTATCCTTTTGTTAATGAGTGAATTATTGTGTCCTAATTATGTCACCATTTAGATTAATTTTATATTTTTTTCAAAATTAAAAAAAAAATTAAAATTATGTTTGTAAATATTATATATATTTATAAAAAAATTATTCTATGAAATTATATGTATAACCACATATTAAAAATACATTACTTTTTAAAAATAAGTGTGTGAAAAAAAATTTCTTCTATTTGAATATAATATTATAAATGCTTTTCTCACACACAGATGGTGTAAAATAAATAAATTATACCAAAATATGATTTTGGTCGAAACAAACTCATCTAATGAAATTAGGACCTATCTAACGGCCAACTTATACTATTTATAATATTATTTTTACTAAAAATTAACTAATTTACCCGCACTCATGGTAATAAAAATAATTACTAATCTTACAATTGATAATTTAAAATATTTATGTTGATAAACTATATAATAAATTTAATACTTATTTAATCCTTTTAAAAATTGAAAACACATAAGAGATTAAATTTAATTTAAAACTATTCCCATTGATAGATCAATAAAATGAGTTCTTAAAGTAAAAGCATTCAATAGTTCTCAATGTTTTCAATCTAATTACAATGTGAAATTGATTCAAATGACATAAATTGGATTAAATGATAAAAATACAATAAAATTAAAATTTAAAATAAATTTAAAATACAATTTAACACTATAAAATTTTTTTATGGAAAAGTAGTTTTCATATGCATTATTTTTTAAGTATTCATCAAAAATTGAATGTTCTCGAAAAAATACCAAAATTATATCTAATGTAAATTTTGGCATACTACATAAAAATTAGATGTTCGTTCGGTTAAATAGTTATTATAAAAGAGTAATTAAATATATTTAAAATGGTTTTTCCATCAAAAGGATGAAAAATCTTTTTGGAGAAGATATCTTTCATTCATAAAATTTGATTTTTTATTATATCTTTTCTAGAATATACATAAGATTAGTTTCAAACATTAAACTGAATATTTTCACACACACAAATATATATATATATATATATCATTAATATATTCCAAAATTGGTGATTTATTTTTTTATTTGTATAAAACACACTTGTGCACAGTTAATTAGTTTTTCAGGAAAAAAATTCCTTTAATTTTTTTTTTTAAAATGGAATTCGTTTATAATTAATTAGTCACCACAAAATAATTTATATATACATGTGAAAACAATATTTTCATAATTCAGTTTATACATTTTAATCCTTCCATTCTAATAGAAATGTAATAATGGGATGATTTAAAAAACATTATTTATTTTCTCATTTAATCTTGATGTGTTGTATTATGTCTTATTTCGATCATAGTATTTCTTTTAAAAACTCTTGATTTTATATCAATATATTATTCTATAAATTTGGTAATGAAATTATCGATCAATTGTGTGATGGGTTACCACATCACAAACCAATGTAATTTGTTCCCAATCACCCTCTCTCATGTACAGATATAATGATATAAGGCCACAACTTTAAATATTAATTAACCTTGAGATAAGTTAACAATTGACATTATTTCAATTTGAGGATATTTAAAGGATTAAAAAATTAGAGAATTGGTTCATAACTAATACATAGAAACATAAATTTTACAAGTATCCACTTCTACTCACTATATATTATTTCTATAAAACAAAAACTCATTGAAAAGAAACATGGTATCGTTTCTTGTTTGTAAATCATAACATTTCTTGATCACATCCTTGAGTCTATTCATTATTATGACTTGTGAAAAAAATTTAAAAACATGGTATGAGCATAAGAATCTTAGTAGGTGTTACACAATGAATGAAAATTGTTAGTCTTCAGAAAACATAAATACCATGAATACTTTATCATAAATAAATACTTTGAACCTTTAAGGAGTTGAAAATAAACATCACTAAATCTAAGATCATTACATACCATTTTTAACAAAAATATTACCATAAATCCATTAGAATTCAATATGTATCATATAATAGTAACTTTGTACATAAACATGATTAAATAAAATAACCATATGGACAAATTCTGCACATATCACAAAATAGAATAGCCATATAACAGACATCCATACCCAATGAAATAAAGGATATAACGTAACAAACCATCCTATATTTATCACCAAATCATCTATCTTTAGATTATCACGTAACCAACCATCTTTGGTTTATCTGGTAACCATCCTTCAAATGTCCAAGTACCATCATATAATCCTAAAACATATAAGATTGAAATTATTAGCATTTCACTCATAAAATTACATGTTCAATCACAAGAGATCATTTCAGGATATTGAAATAGTGAAACCCTTTTCAAAACAGTTTTCAATACCAATGCACCTAACTAATGGAATAATGTTTTAATTTTCTTTTTAAAAACATTGAGGCTTATAGAGGAAGAAAAATATCATATAACAATTTTGGTAGCAGAGAATTCATTGTTGTCACATACATTAAAAAATTACTCTTTAATATTTAGTAAATGAGTCATAAAAAATTATTCCATTGAATGAAATAAAAAGTAAAATACGGATTTATAAACCATATAAATGAAGTTGGGGAATTACATCCAATTGTGCATTAATGAGAAGAGACTGAAATGATGTCCCTTTCTTTCAGTCGGACTTCTCTCATTAATTCTTTATATTCCTGAATAATAAACATAGGTTAATTAACACTTTATTATGAACCAATGTCATTTTTATTATTAATTTTGTATTCCTTATTATTAGGTTATAACTATTACATTATTATTTATGTTCATATCGGTTGTTTTGTCGATAATCAGTACTTGAGTCCAAAACGATCTTGTTTTGATACAAATTGTCCATGTGGTCAGATTCCATCATCTCCTGAATATTATTCATGATTTAAATATCATATATATCTATTTTATAGGTATTAATAATTTCAATAATATTTTGAGATATGAAATTAAGTGCATCTTTCATGGAGACAGTAGGCCGTACGTTTTCATGAACACTAGATTCATTTCATTGTCATATTAAACAAATAATAATCAAATGATATAAATTTATTTTATAAAAACAGTATTATGTTTGTGTCATGTATGTATCATAGGATTAATAAAACAATTTATTATAAATTCCACGTCTAGAATGAACAAACTATATCACATTCAGGGGGTAGTATTCCACACTTTCTCAAATTAAAATTTTTCATATTTAGACATCATGGAAAGAATAATGGAATTTCATAAATAAATAATAAATAATCATAGAAATAATATAAATATAATATATATCAAAAATAAATACAGTTCTATCATAATGGCCACCATGATAGGGGTAGGAGAACATTGAGTAATCAACATTTCGTGAGGTAATAGTGTTCCATACTCAAAGACAGTATGTTTGTATCCATTAGAGAGATGTGTGTGTATGTTTAGTTGGAATAGTTCTCATAATAATAAACCAGAATATTGTGTATAATTATATGATTATTTAATCAAATAATAATATTATCATTGGGAGTGTATATGGAAAATAAAGGAAAGTAACTTTAGAGATGATAATACCTCTAAATCAGGTAGCTTCTTTTGATTTGAGCCAAGAATATTTCTCAAATTACATTCTTCACAGTGTATGGATTCTTGGAGGAAATGAGGGATGTTGGGATAATATTTTACCATAATTTTGGTAAGCTAAGTGGATTGAGATGTGTGAGTAAGGGGTAGAGGTGGTGTCCTTTTACAAGATGGAGGAGGGTCGCATTTGGAAAGTCTTGAAATATTATTTTATTATAAATTTATTTTCGAATTATAACAGTTCCAAAGTTATGTTTTTAGAGGATAATATAAGGATGGGTCAACATAATCTAAAACAATATGTTTTAGACATGTTTAGGTCAATAAATCATCCCTATATAGTTTTATTTTATGCTTAGTTTAAATCATCAACTCTTACCATTTATTCTTGTTTTTTTCATAATATATAGTTACTATAGTTACTATAAAATGCCAATAAAACCATAAGTAGATCATTAATAACATTTTTAACATTTTATAAGTGAATTTGTGGAATCATTTTTTTAGAACTATTATATACTTTAATAAAATAGTATTTTTTTATAAAAAAATAATATAAATTTTGACTCTATTTTGTAATTGATTTTTTTATGTTATAAAATCATGATTACATCGAACAAAAGGCAATAACATTAAGATAAACTGTCATAATCATTCTTGCATGGAATAAAAATATATAAATTACATTTATTTTAATATTTATAATATCATTTATTTAAATATTTCATTTATATGGTAATCATTTCATCATGACTGTGTCATAAATAAAATTATTTATTTAATGTATAAAAATTATAAATAAAATAATATTATGGAGGAAATAATTTTATTTTTCTAATTAATATTTATATTCTAGGATACCAATTATATTTCCAAAATTTAATGTTTTTTTAGTAAAAAGATACATGTTTATGCTATATTTTTCTTTACATTAACTTAATTATTATAACATTTCATTTTCACACACAAGTGGCTCCAAAAATGCCAATGGATTTTCCTAAGGATGGTTATGGTTGGATATATCTCATTCAATAGGATTACTAAATGTTTTAGGATAGTTTTTTATTATTTTAATATTACTTTTACCCTTATTTACCTAATTTACCCATTAACAATTGTTAAAAAAATAAATAATGATGATACTATTCATAATATCAAAAAATAAAAGGTTCATATTTACAAAATATGGAACTTCTGATTCCAAATATGGAATCAATTTTTCTAAACTAAAAAAATATAAATTTTATTAATTAATATAAAAATAATTCCCATTGTGATAACTATAATGCATGTTTTAATATGTATAAACTACCAAAATTTTAACATGTGTTTATGTCTAGTATCAATGTGAAATTATCTATAATTACCAATATTGGATTAAATGAAAAAAAAACATAATACAACGACACTTTATAATAAGTTAAACAGATAACATAACTATATAAATAAATTAGGAAAAAAGGCAATATCGAATTACGATTTTTTATTCTTCACTATTCTTAAAAATTTGAATTTTATCATAAAAATACCTAAATTTATCCAAAGTAATTTTTTTTTTCCTATATCAAAGAAAAATTTTATATTTAATAAAGATTATAAATGTCACAAAAATAAGATTTAAAAATGGGTTTCCATCAAGAGGGTTTAAAAAATCCTTTTAAAAATAGTAGAGTATTTTATGATTTAAATTGGATTCATTATTATGTTAAGACTCCAAAATTTATTTGATAAAAGTAAAAAAAATAACAAATATTTGTTACCATATTTCAGTTTTTTCTATTTATTATCTCAAATATAATAGATATAAGTTAACTCCCATTTTAAAAAATAAATATAATATTTTATTACGTTTTGGTATAACACTATGTTGTGTGCAATATATGATTTTTGAGAATTAGATTTTTGTGTGTCGAGTATGCTATAATACAATGAATCCACATTAATTTAAAATTAATATATTATTCATAAATATTAATATATATGAAAAATTATTATTTTTTAAATACATGGGAAGTTACATCATTAACTCTTTTGGAAATTGCATCCCAGCTATTTTATTTACTTGTAAAAAAGTGACGGTATTTCTGCCTCATATAATTTCTAGACTTCCAAGTTTCCTCATCAACAATATGGGTTTTCCACAAAACCATTACCTAATTAAACACTTTATTCAACAACACTTTTTCTTTTTTTTTTATTGAACTTGTACTCTATTTTCCTCATAAGAAATATTCTCTTCCAACTGAACTTTATCTAAAATCAAAAAATGAGATGGATCAGACATATATAGTCATAAAATTAAAACATGAAATATATTGTGTACTTAGGATAAACATGAAGTTAAATTCAACCTTTAGTAAATAGATCCATATTTCTCAATGATTTCATAGGGTTCAATGAACTGTGGACTCATATTTCAGTTATTTCCAAAAAGCATCACACTTTTCCACAGTAAATCATTAAAAAAGACATGATCACCTACCTCTAAAGATTGTCCATCCCTCCGATTATCAGTATAATTTTTCCACCTCCTATGAGATGTTGGCATCTTCTTCTTAATCAATAGAACTTTTTATATCATATATTCAACCACTTCTGGTCTCATCAACATCAATTCACCTACATCGTCCCAAAAAACTGGTGTTCAACACCGCATTCTCTATAATGCTTAAAATATTTCTATATCTCTTCTAGAATGAAATTAGTTATTATAAGAAAAATCATCTCAATAAATATTTTGATCCCAAAATCCATGGTAATCCATTTAAAAATAAAATATAATAACCTTCAAGGTTTAAATTTTTTTTGGCTGCCTATCTGATTGAGTATGAAAAGCTCTACTAAAATTTGATTCGCTTCCCAAATACTTGTAAAGGCCCGTAAAAAATTTATAAGTTATAATGGGATCACAATTTGATAAAATTAATAGGGGAACTCCTTGTAACAGGAAAATATCTTTAATATACAATTTAGTTAGTTTATCTAGAGATAGATTATCTCGAATAGATAGGAAATGGGAAGATTTAGTCAATAGATCAAAAATAACCCAAATTTCATTGTTACCTCAAGATGTTTTTTTGGAAATCTTTCACTGAAATCCATGGATATATTTTCTCATTTCCACTATGGCACACGAAACCAATAATGAATCCATTTCGATAACTATCATTGAACTTTAACATATTGAAAAGTCAAACAATTCATAGTTAAGTCATCAATATATCTTTTCATTCCATCCAACCAGTAATACTTTTGAAGATCTATATACATCATAGTACTACTAGAATGAACTGAAAACTAAGAACTCTGAGCTTCACATAAAAATACTATCTTGGGCAATGAATCACATGGCAAACATAATCATTTTCCAATCCTCAAAACACAGACATTATAAATGTTAAATTTATGTAACTTACCTTTATTAACCAATTATAATTTTTTCTACAACTCATAGTATTTTTTATGTGATTTTAGAATTCTATCTAATGGAGATTATTTCACTACCACCTGAAAATAAATTTAGTAATTTCATGCACCAATAACTTCCAATACAAAATTCATCAAAAAAAACTAAAAGATCGCATTCCAATCATGTCATGGTAAATGTATTATTACACTTTCAGATCAATGCATCAACCAATTTATTTTCCATTACTATATAGGAATGAATCGTAATATAATAATATTCGATTAATTCCATCTATCTACTCTGTCTCATGTTTAATTATTTATATGTTAATATATACTTCAGAATTTCGTGATCTGTATATATTTCACACATTACGCCACACAAATGTTGCCTCCAATTTTTAAATTCAAAAACAATAGCATCTAATTCAAAATCATGTGTATGGTAATTTAACTCAATATGTTTTATCTATCGTGTATCATAAGAAATTATCTTATTATTCTGAATTAGGGCTTGGCCATGTCCATTCAATGATTCATAAATTTAGATAGAAAACTCATTATTCCTAGAAGGGAGGAAAAAACTAGATCATTTACCAATCTTCTTTTATGTTCCTAAAAATAGTCATAACATTATTTTGTCCAGATTAACTTAACTCCTTTACTTGTTTTCTTGGATAGTGGGATAGATAACTAAAAAAATTTCACCAATGCTTCAATAATAACCTTTTAATCTATGGTAACAAGGAATATCTATGATATAGAAAGGTCATAGACACTCATCAATAATATTTTCTTAAAAGGGTCAATAGTTATGAAGGTTTAGAAATAATATAACAAAATAGAGAGTTTTTTGGAAAAGAAAATTATCTTTTAATCAAGTTTCTATATAGTTACTTTTCTTTTGAGGTTTTAAAAACAATCCTTAAGTGACCTTCATGATTCTCCCAGCTTTTAGAATGTACTAGAATATCATCTATAAACAGAACAAAAAAATATCTTGAAAATATTGAAAGACTCTATTCACAAGATTGATTAATATAGCAGGGTCCTTATATCACCCAAACATAATAAATTAAAACAGATAATGCCAATATCTGGTTCGTAAGTCTTGAATTAGAATAACATCCTTCTTCACCTTCAGCTAGTGGTACCTGGTCCTCAAATCAATCATCAAAAAATACGGATCTCCCTGGAGCTGATCAAATAAATCATCAACATGAGGAAATATATAATTGTTCTTAATTGTGATGTTATTCATGGCTCTGTAAGAAATACATAATCTCATATAACCATCATTATTTTTAATAAACAAAACAAGATAAACCAATGGTGATGTACTAGTTATAATGATACCCTTATAATGTTATTCAAGAAAATAATTTTTTAATTCTAGCAGTTCTACTAGTGTCATTTGATACGAGGGTTTAGAAATAGGATTTTCATTAGGAACTAAATCAATAGTAAATTCAACCTCCCGATTGGGAACTGTAATAGGAAATTCATTAGAAAAAACATCTATTAATACATTCACTTAAAAATTTCACTAATGAATCTTGGTTCTTTCCATTAAAAAATATGATCTACATAACATTCATTACTATCTTTAATCAATTTTTCAGCTTTTTAGTATGTTTTCAAGTGTATGAAATCATTTAATAAAAAATTATTTTCATTAAAATAAATATTTTAATGATAAGTTGAAATCAAAACTATACAGAAAATGGTTTCAAATTATACTATAGGATGTTCAAAAATATTTTTTGGAAATACCATCCCACTAATGATAATAATAAGATTCATATAAATCATTGTTAAATTAATAATACCATCTTGAGTCATTAACAAATGATCTATATAAAATTCAAAAGGTTCTATATTAAATTTACTAGAAATTCTGTGACCAATAAAACAATGTGATGATCCAGAGTCAAATAATGTATTTGAATATTTTGAAGAAAATATGTAACATTTCATTCACCACTTCATTTTATGGTCACACATTAACCATGGTAGTAGAAAATGATTTTTCCCTGCCCTTATTTTTTGTTATTCCGGGTTTCCATCTTAGGAAATCAACTTTTGGAATACATTGGCATAATGTCCTAACTCATTGAAACAAAAACATCTTACTGTTGGTTTTTCATTGAGTGATTTATCAAGTTCAATACAGTTAAATGAAACATGACCAGTGTAACCACATCAAAAACACATCCCAAACATTGAAATATATTGTTCGAGATTTATTTTACCACACTTCTTAGAATTTGGAAATTTAGTTTTCTTACCTCTAGACTTCATTGACGAATTGTTTCCCATTTCCTACCAACTAGAACATTTCTTTTGTTTGCTCTCATGTAACACAAGATCATCAGAAAACTCCATTTATATCTTGTCATCACATTGGATAGGTTTAACGTATATTTTAACTCATGGAAAGCTAACTACCTTTGATATTTTGGCTTAAATCCGGAGTAAAACTAATTTATCTCCCAATTAATATCCTAAATAAAATTTGGGGTGTTCTCTGAAAAACAGGATAAATTTTATTCAGATGTTTCCAAATAATATTCCTATTTATTTCTTAATTACAATAATTTATTTTCCATCATATTTTGAATATCCATATGAATATATTTTAAAATTCAACCCATCCCATGGAAATAATATCTTCACTTCCTCTGATATTTTTAACTATTGACCACAACTTTTTGGCTTCACCTTTAAAATGATATACCGAAAGGCTAGAATTTTGATTTTCTATGAACCCCATTACATAAAAAATATATTCTAGTTATTTAATCCATCCTTTCACATGCATGTGGTCCAACGATACTCTGAATGATGGGGGACATTGCCTCATTAAATGCTCTATGATAGACATATGCCTCTACGGTTGGTCTGATTGATATCGTGAAAGGACACAACCACAATTTATTATCTGAGACAAATAAGACATCACTATGACAACCTTTTCAATTCCTATTCATACCATCTCAGGATACTAATTTGGATGTTTATTTCCTTGTGTATGCCTTCCTATCATAGATGCCTTATTTCCTCTGTGGAAAACTATTCTGAAAAAACCTAGCATAGCATAATCATCACAGAAATCATCAAATGATATATATTTTTGACCATAAAGTAGGAAAAATATTTTATGGATATTCTATTTACAATATTTTAACTCATAATGTTATCTAAATGGACCTATGTTACCAACTATAATTCCATGGCATTAAACATTACATAACCTTGAGATAAGATGAAAATTAACATTAATTAACTTAGGGGATAATTTTTGGTTTAGATAATTTGATAATTAGGTCATAACTCATACATTACAACAGAAATATTATAACTAGACTCTTTTACTCAATATCATCTTTTTCCATAAAACAAAAACTCTTTAAAAAGTAACACTGTATCATTTCATGTTTTAACAACATAAAATTTCCTTGAACCCATCCATGAATCTATTCCTCATTACATCCTATTAATAACATTTCAAATCTCTGGATGAGCATAAGAATTTCATAATGGGTTACAGAAATAAGGAATACTGTTAGTCTTTGGAAAACAAGAAAACCATGAATACTTTATTGTAAAGTAATAATTTTCACTATTAAGTAGTTGTAAATATACTTCACTAAAAATAAGATCATTGATTACACTTTTTATAACCAAAATGTTAAACTAAATAACATAGAAATATACATATAACATGAAAAGGTATTGGGGGAAATAAACATACATCAATGGAAAACCCATAGGGTAAACATCCACAAATGTCACTAAATGGAATAGCAATACGGTCGAATTCCATACCCAAAGCATTGGATGTTATAACCTAACCACCCATTCATGGTTTATAACCAAACCACAAATATTTGGATTATCACTTAACCACATATCATTTTATAATAACTTAACCACCCATCAAACTTCCATGTACCATTATGTATTCATAAAACATTAAAGACTGTAATTATCAACATTTCACTCATAAAATTACTTTTGAAATCACAAGAGATAATTTCAAGATATTGAAATAGTAAAAACACATTAAATGTAGAGACCCGAAGCATAACGTACATGGACATTACATTACTTTTTCATAATACTTAGTACATAACAAAAACACACACTCAAGGACCATAATAGTTTAGTGTCTTTGGAAACTCGGAATATAATCTTCTAATCATGGTGAAAGATCTTCAACATCTCCCATAAAGATCTTCCACTTTTTTTATACCTAAAACCATTCTTTATATCCTAGGGAAAAGAAAACATAAAATGGGGAGCTCAAATTCTTAGTAAGGGTAAACAAAAGAAATATCAATCACATCATATTCATAAGAACATAACATTTTGGAAATCTTAACATGCAAAAGAGATCATAATTTCATAACATGGGATAAATCATAGTAGTGAAATGTAATCCCAATATTCATAACATAAAACATGAAACATTGTGGCATACACACATAATCATAGAGAATCATTTCTTATTAGTCAAGACTCATTTCCAAGAGTATCTTAGTGGACAAAGTCCATTTCTGAACCGATTTCACTCCTCGTTTCAGTCCTGTTTCACTGAACCGGTTTAACCTGCCGTTCCATCCATGTCTGTCTCATGAGATATAAAATCTTTACCCAATGCATTGGAGGGAGATATAGGATCCACCCATCTCATAATGATACCACTATTATGTGTGCCACAAAATCATAAACCATACATAATTGCATAACCCATGTAATAAAAATGGGATTCTTAAACAACATGACATGATAAAACAATTCATATAATATAAAGGAATTCATAATAATAATTCCATCACAACATAATCAAATCAATGTAAAAATAGGGATAGAAACAGAACCCTATATTATCTTATATGGAAATTTTTTTGATAAATCACTTGAACTCCATTGTTTAGGAAAATAACCGTTCTACTTCAAAAACACTTTTCCTTTCATAATATGTCATACAATTATAATCTAAAAGAAGTTGATTAAAAATAAACTTGAAAATTTGTAAAGGAAGATTCTTGGAAATAATGTTTTAAAAATCCATTCATTCCCTATAAGTTAAAAAACATTCTTCCCGTACTATTGTTGGAAAAGTCAAAAAGTACCTCGTACGAAAAACGACAAAAGATTCCTTTCATATCTTTTACTAAAAACTCACTGAAGGGTAAAATTGGATTTAAACAATTGTAGGAGGATGGAAATAATATTAAATATTGAGGAAAAATGGATGTGGATGATAAAACACACCCCAGTAAATTACAAAGTATAAAAAATCTCGGATAAAAAAATGAGATTGTGATATTTCCTTTACCTTGTGTCTGATTTGCTTCGTTAGTGTCCGAACCTCCTCTTTTCTAAAGCGCCTTTTTGAGATCTCCTTTTAGAGAACTAAGATTGGTCTTTTAGGAAGACTAAAACCTCTAAGATGTAGCTATAGGAGTGGAAAAGAGAATTTGGCAGGGGTTGGCCGAGCTTGAAGGCTCAAAGTGTTGTGAGGATGAGAGGGAGGAGGTGACCTTTTATAAGGGAGGAGAGGGGCACCTTTGGAATAACAAAAAATATTATTTTATTATAAAGTCAAATTAGGTAGTTAATAGTTAAAAATTGATATATTTCAAAGTTAAGGTGGGGATGGGTCTAAATCCTCTCATCCAATAGAATTTAGACAAGTTTAGGTTCCTATTTTATCCTTATCAATTAGATTTAACATTAAGTTCAATAATTTTACTTTTACCTTGTCTTCTTATGTTCATATACTCTAAGGTTAATAAACTTACTATATTCAGCCAAACAAACCCCAAGTTGTTTATTATTAATATATATAACCTTATCTAAGTCATTTGGAATAACATTAGATTTGGAGGAATAAAATAACAATTAATAATATAATATTTGTTTTAAAAACTATTTTATGTCAATTTTGACACTATTTAGTAATTTATTTTTGTGAAAATCATAACATAATGATTAGTTAGAAAAAAGTTAATTAAATCAATACTAACATGTCATATTAACCTATAAAATTAGTGGAATTCATAAAAAGTATCAAATTACATTTATTTGGGTATTTATAACATCAATTATGTCAATATTTCATTAATAAGATAATTACTGCATCATCATTGTGTCATAAATAAATTAACTTATATAAAGTCTTAAAATTACAAATAAAATGTCATTATGTAGGAAATAGTTTTATATTTCTAATTAATATTTACATAAGAATTTATCTTATGTATAACCCTATATTAAAAATGATATACTTATTAAATTTTGATTTTAACTATATTAACCCTTCTTTAAATAAATTAATAATAAATGTTCTAATCTAATCCAAGTGGGCCTAAATGCTCATATTTTATTCCTAAGGTTGTTTTTGGTCGAATTAAACTTATTGAATAGAATTAGGACATGTGATAGGGTAATAATATTATCATTTTTACCCGTAATTACCCTATTTTCTTTTAACCGTGGCAAAAAAAGTAAAAAGTTACTATTCACCAAAAATTATTTTCATCTTATTGAATTACATTTTACTTACTGATATCAACCGTGTCTATCAGATTTTTGAAATCCCACTCAAATAAGCTGTAAAATTAAGTTTTATGAAAAATTCATTTTTCTTAACTACCACTTAGTGGTTTCACTATTCATCAAAAAATGAAAGTTTCTAGAAAAATAACAAAAATTAGGCCTAAGAAATATTTGATATTATAAAATAAAAAATGATGTCTATTTTACCAAATTCAAAACATATTAGTTGCATTAATTAATTTGAAAATTAATTCTCGTCATCAAAACAAATAGGGTGTTCTTAAGAGATAATAACTATCAAAAGATTGACACTTGTTTATGTCTGGTTTAAATGTGATATTACATCCAATGAAAAAAATTGTATTAAATTGTAAAAATATATTCTAAATATATTTTAAAACCACTCAAATTAATAATTTATCACTATTAATTATTTCGATTAAAAAGGTTTTTTTAATTAAAATTTCGTAATTTTTACTATTCATCAGAAAATGAAAGTTATCCGAAAAGTACCATAATTTCACCCTAAGCTAATTTCAATATTCCGAATCCAAAAATGAATTCCATTTTGAAAATTAAAATTTACAAAATTTCAAAAAGAGGATATTACTATTCATTAGGGCTAGTTTTAATAATATTTTAATAGTATATCGTTGTTTAGTGAAACACGGTATTGCGTACTACACACGATATCGAGGAAGGTCGCAATTTTGTGTAATGCAAGGAAAGTCAAGGATGCATGTTGTGAATGCTACTTTTGGTGTAGTGTACAACACAAGACATTAATGAAATTAAACTGAATATTTTTCATAAAATCTCTGGGTGTTACATTCTACCCCCCTTAAAATGAATTTCGCCCTCGAAATTCGTCAGGGTTACAAATGGATTACTACTTGAAATTTTCCTTAATAGAAACCCATATCATAAAAAGGAATACCAAAACCAATCTTTAAAAACAATATTATGAAACGTAATGGTTGCCCAAAAAACTAATCAATGGGTTTCCACATAGGTGAAAATATGGATATGGAAGAGAAATCTAACCATCATGTTCTGATGGACAGTGGTAGAGAACATGGCTATGGAATATCCAGCAATCACAAAGCCATAAATTTGTGACGATCTAAGGTACCATCTGATTCATCAGATATAAGAGAAATAGGACAACATTTTTGGTTTTCAAGATCATTTCCCTAAAGTTGAATAATTTGAATTAGAATAAATACTTACTTTATTTTGGTACATTCTCACTGTTGTTCGTGCCTTGAACAATTTCCACTTCATCTCTTAAATAAATGAAGTTGAATTTTTTTATTCGTGAAGTGTTAGCAGATCATGTGATAGAACGATATGTCATTCCATCTGTCTCAAAGAAAATGTTAGCAATAGTTATTAAATATACATAAGTCGATCTATAGTAAGATTAATCATATATGGTTCCTAAAATGGACTTATACGTATTATATCATAATAAAACTAGTTTCTACTAATCAGGGACTTCCTGTAGGCCAGTGGTAGGCGATAAAGGCCAGTCTCACTTCGGTTGTGGGTTCGATTCCCACAGCCTTGTCCGACGCGATGGGTTGTTGCCCATACTGCAGGTTGTCCTTTTCTAAAACTAAATTACTATAACATCCCATAAATAATGTCGAAAAAACTTCATTCCTTAAACAATACTAACTTATGTCCAACATAATCCTTCCCAATCTTTAGTCTTATCCAAAATACTTCGGTCTATGCTCATAGTATAAAAATGATTACTTGAAATGTCACATAACAATCACATGAATGCCATCATTTATCCCCCGTATATCTTAAGATATATCAGGTTTGTCAAATTACAAACATGTGAATACCTTAATCATGTATACCCATTGAACCTTAGTGAAAACATGAATTCAGTTAAAAGTTAACACTTTCCACAAACCAAAATCCTCAAAATTATTTATACTCAAACCATGATATCACTTAGTCCTTATATCAATCATGAGCTCATGAATACAATCAAACATCTCATTATCTTCTTATCCCTTCATTATGCGCATATCATCTGCTTACCAAAAATATCTCAATCACTTTCCATGGTTACGAGTACCATTGAAAACCACAATAGACCAATACATAAATATTCCAATATTCTACGATAATATATACAACATTATTTTGGAATCCCATTACATAAACACTTAATCATTCCACCACATCGTTCCCATATTCAACACTGCCAATAGTGATCGCATGTGACTTCCCATTGTCCTTTTCCTTAAGTGGTTGCTCATGTCGATCATCATTAACCCTTGGATTAGGGAATTGATTATCATAATTCGCCATTTCATTGCACTTGAAGCATTGAAGTGTTGTTGGTGCGTTCTCCACAGTGTTTTCTTTATTCACACCATTAGCAACCCTTTTTCCATTACTTTGACACTCAGCTTCTCGATTACCTTCTTTTCCACACATAAAACATTATCTAGTCCCTTTAAGACAATCTCCACCATACTTATTTCCACACTTTGAGCATAAGGAAACATTCATCTTCTTTTCACCATTATTCTGAGATTTCTCCTGGAAATCCATCTTTCGTTTATTGTCAAAAACATGAGATGAAAATGTAACACAAACATCCATTTCTACCTTAATAGCACAGTGCACAATTTCTCCATAGCTATTGCAGTCTCTTATAGATAATGACCTTCGAAGATTTGGTTTTATTCCACTGAAGAATCGATCAACTTTATTTTCAGGTTGGATGATAAAGCCAGATGCATACCTTGAAAGCCATGTAAAATTTGCTTCGTATACACTAACAGATTCCTCATCCTTTTTCTTTAGTTCAAGAAACTCCTTCTCTATCTATGTTTGAAGAATACGAGGGAAGTACTTATTGAAAAATATGTTGTTGAACTCATCCCATTCCATGGACTCAATTTCATCTCTTGGCCTCGTATTGTTGATAAGATTCCACCATTGATCAGCATCACCTTCCAAACGATACACTGCTAAGATGACTTTATCATGTTCAGAACACTGAAGAACTGACAATATATTTCAGTAGTACTGATTCATTGTTTAGAAACAAGTGGACCAGAAGTCCCACTGAAAGAACGTGGACGTTTCCTCATGAAGGACTCAATAGAATATTGTTCCCTTCTCTCCTTATTTGATAGTCCAGAATGATTCATATCTTGTGTAAGTATAGAAATAATATTTTTCACTCCATCTCAAATAACATTTATTTGTTTGGGAGGACAATCATTGCATTGTCCATTACATTGATCAACACGGTTCCATCGGGTTCCATCCATCATCTAAAACCCAAAAAGAATAGTGCGAGAGGAAAAAATCGCATTATGGAAAACAATATAATAAAGGGGGAGTACCTTCAATATCTAACATCCTGGGTTATATTTATTCTAGTACGACAACCTATACATATACTTAACCTTAGTGACCTCCCTAGACATACCTTAGAAATATCTCTAGAGATCTCACTAAAGTTCTCGCATCCTAGTTTCTAAAGGTTGACTAAAGCTTTCCTCTGATACCAACTGTAGAGACCCGAAGCTTATCGTACATGGACATTACATTACTTTTGCAGAATACTTAGTACATAACAAAAACACACACACAAGGACCATAATAGATTATTGTCTTTGGATAATCAGAATATAATCTTATAATCATGGTGAAAGATCTTCGACATCTCTCATAAAGAACTTCCTCTTTTTTAACCTAAAACCTTTATTTATATCCTGGGAAAAAGAAAACATAAAAGGGTGAGCTCAAATTCTCAGTAAGGGTAAACAAAATAAATATCAATCACACCATATTCATATGAACATAACATTTTGGAAATCTTAACCTGCAAAAGAGATCATAATTTCATATCATGGGATAAATCATAGTAGTGAAATGTAATCCCAATAATCATAACTTAAAACATGAATCATTGTGGCATACACACATAATCATATGTAATCATTTCTTATTAGTCAAGACTCATTTCCAAGACTATCTTAGTGGATAAAGTCCATTTCTGAACCGAGTTCACTCCTTGTTTCAGTCATGTTTCACTGAACCGGTTTAACCTTCCATTCCAGCCATGTATATTTCATGAGATATAAAATCTTTACCCAATGCATTGGAAGGAGATATAGGTCCCACCCATCTCATAATGATACCATTCTTATGTGTGCCACAAAATCATAAATCATACATCATTGCATAACCCATGTAATAAAAATGGGATTCTTAAACAACATGACATCATAAAACAATTCATATAAGATAAAGGAATTCATAAAAATAATTCCATCCCAACATAATCAAATCAATGCAAAAATAGGGATGGAAACAGGACCCTATATTATCTTTGACGAAAAATAATTTTGATAAAACACTTGAACTCCATTCTTGAGGAAAATGTCTTTTCTACTTCAAAAACACTTTTCCTTTCTTAACATGTCATACAATTCTAAACTAAAAGAAGTTGATTAAACATAAATTTGAAAATTTGTAAAGGAATATTCATGGAAATAATGTTTTAAAAATCCATTCAAGCCGTATGAGTTAAAAAAAATTCTTCCCGTAATTTTTTCGGAAAAGTCAAAAAGTACCTCGTACGAAAAATGACAAAAGATTCATTTCATATCTTTTACTAAAAACTCACCGAATGGTAAAATTGGATTTAAACTATTGTAAGTGGATGGAAATAATATTACATATTGAGGAAACATGGACGTGGATGATAAAACACACCCCAGTAAATTCCAATGTATAAACAATATCAGATAAAAAAAATGAGATTGTGATATTTCCCTTACCTTAGGTCTGATTTTCTTCATAAGTGTCTGAACCTCCTCTTCTTTGAAGCGCCTCTTTGAGATCTCCTTTTAGGGCAGTAAAATTGGTCTTTGAGTAATACTAAAACCACTAGGATGTATCTATGGAAGTGGAGAAGAAAATTTTTCAGGATTGGCCGAGCATGAAGGCTCAATGTGGTGTGAGGAAGAGAGGGAAGAGGTGCCCTTTTATAATGGAGGAGAGGGGCACCTTTGGAATAACTAAAAATATTATTTTATTATAAAGTAAATTCAGTTTTTAATAGTTTAAAATTGATATATTTAGAATCTAAGGTGTGGATGGGTTGAAATCATCTCATACAATAGAATTTAACCAAGTTTAGGTTCCTATTTTAACCTTATCATTTAGATATAACATTAAGTTAAATAATTTTACTTTTACCGTGTCTTCTTGTGATCTTATAATATAAGGTTAATAAAATTACTATATTCAGACAAAATAACCCCAAGTTTATTATTATTAATATATATAACCTTATCTAAGTCATTTGGCCGAACATTAGATTTTTAAGAATAAAATAACAATTAATAATATAATATTGGTTTTAAAAACTATTTTATGTCAATTTTGACACTATTTAGTAATTGATTTTTGTAAAAATCGTAACAGAATGATTAGTTCGAAGAAATTAATTAAATAAATAATAACATGTCATATTGACCTATAAAATTAGTTTAATTCATAAAAAGTCTCAAATTACATTTATTTGGGTATTTATAACATCAATTGTGTCAATATTTCATTAAAATGATAATTACTGCATCATCTTTGTGTCGTAAATAAATTAACTTATTTAAAGTCTAAAAATTACAAATAAAATATCATTATGTAGGAAATCATTTTAGCTTTATAATTAATATTTACAGTCGAATTTATCTTATTTATAGCCCATTATTAAAAATGATATACTTATTAAACTTTGATTTTAACAATTTTAACCCTTCTTTAAATAAATTAATAATAAATGTCCTAATCTAATCCAAGTGGGTCTAGATGGTCATATTTTATTTCTAAGGTTGTTTTTGGATGAATTAAACTTATCCAATAGAATTAGGACATGTTTTAGGGTAATAATAATATAATTTTTACCCGTAATTACCTTATTTACTTTTAACCGTGGAAAAAAAAGTAAAAAGTTACTATTCACCAAAAATTATTTTCGTCTCATTGAATCACTTTTTACTTACTGACATCAACTGTGTCTCTTGGATTTTTTAAATTCCACTCACAGAAGCGGTAAAATTATGTTTTATGAAAAAATCATTTTTCTTAACTACCACTTAGTGGTTTCACTATTCATCAAAAATTGAAAGTTTTCAGAAAAATACCAAAAATTAGGCATAAGCTATATTTGATATTATGAACTCAAAAATGATGTCTATATTACCAAATTCAAAACATATCAGTTGCATTAATTAATTTAAAAATTAATTCTCGTCGTCAAAACAAATAGCGTGTTCTTAAGAGATAATAACTATCAAAAGATTGACACTTGTTTATGTCTGGTTTAAATGTGAAATTACATACAATGAACAAAATTTTATTAAATTGTAAAAATATATTCTAAATATACTTTAAAACCACTCACATTAATAATTTATCTCAATTAATTATTTCGATTAAAAAGGTTGTTTTTAATTAAAATTTAGTAATTTTCACTATTCATCAGAAAATTAATGTTATCCGAAAAGTACCAAAATTTCACCCTAAGCTAATTTCGATATTCTGAATCCAAAAATGAAGTCCATTTTGAAAAATAAAATTTAAAAAATTTCCAAAAGTGGTTATTACTATTCATAACGGCTAGTTTTAATAATATTTTAATAGCACATCATTTTTTAGTGAATCTTGGTATTACATACTACTCACGCTATCGAGGGAGGTCGCAATTGCGTGTAATGCAAGGAAAGTCAAGGATGCGTGTTGTGCAAGCTCTGTTTGGTGTAGCGTACAACACAAGACATTAATGAAAGTAAAAAAGAATATGTTTCATAAAATCTTAGGGTGTTACATTAAAAACCATTTTTAATACTAAAAAACCCAATTAAAGATAATAATGTATTTATTTTCCTTTTTAGAAACATTAAGTCTTATAATGAAATCCAAATATGAAATAATAGTTATTGTGATAGAGAGGTCATTATCGCCACATACATTAAAAAAATTAAACTTTATAATTTAGTAAAAACTTCAAAGAAAAATATTCCCTTGAATGAAATTAAATTTCAAAGGTATCTATTATACATCATATGAAATATGGTGGTTTTTAACATCAAAATATACCTCGATGAAAAGAGTTTAAGATTATGTCCCTTACCTTAAGTATGACTTGTCTTGTTCATTCTTTATATTTATTAATAATAAACATTCGTTTATTTCTAATTTCTTAGGATCCTTTTCATTTTTATTATTTATTTTATATTACCTATTTTCATGTTATAAAAATTACATAAATATTTAATTTCATATCGTTCGTTTTGTCGATATTCGATACTTGAGTCGAAAATGAACTAATTTTGAAATAAATTGTCCATGTGGTCAGATTCCATCATCTATATAATATTATTCAAGATTTAAATATCATATATTTCCTGTATATATGTGTTTATAACTTCTATAATATTTTTCGATAAGAAATCAAATTCAACGTTCATGGATTCTATAGGCCGTACAAACGCATGAACAATACATTAATTTCATTGTCATGTTAATTTATTATTAATAAAATAATATAAAATAATATTATAAAATAGTATTCTATATGATTCATGTTTGTCACATAGGTTTAATAGAAACATCTATTATATGTTCTATGTATATAATGAATGAGTCATATCACATTTAGGGGGCGGTAGTCTACACATCCTCAAACAAAATTACTGTATTTACACATCATTGAAAGAAAAATGGATTGATATAAATAAAAATTAAATAATAATATAGACAATATAAATATAATATATATAATATATAAATATGGTGACATCATAATGGCCCCATGAGTGTTTTTATGATAATATTAGACAATTATCATTTCGTGAGGCTGTAGTTCGCCGTACAAAGAAACAGTTTATTCGAATACATTAGATGATGGTGTGTGTAATTGTAGTTTGAATATACATAATAAAAACATCGTAGTATATTGATTATAATTTTTTTATTTAATATAAGAATAATTAGAGAATAGATAGTTGATACGGGAAATAACGTAATGGAACTTTAGAGATTCTGTAACCTCGAAATCTAGTAGCTTTTTTTGATTTAAGTCGAATAGATTTCTTGAATTCCCTTATTCCCATGGTAAGAATTATAATAAGAAATAAAGGATGTTGGGAGATTATTTGATTATAATTTGGATTACCCAATGAGTATGAGAGGTGTGAGTATGTGGGTATAGGGGGTGACATTTTATAAAAGGGGGGAGCAGCATAT
The DNA here is from genome assembly GCA_963277665.1 of Viscum album. Taxonomy (NCBI): domain Eukaryota; kingdom Viridiplantae; phylum Streptophyta; class Magnoliopsida; order Santalales; family Viscaceae; genus Viscum; species Viscum album. Next base: position 1,275,635,121 of record OY728146.1, read on the forward strand.
TAGGAATGTCTTGTAATATTATTTTATTAAAAAAACAATTAGAATTATAATACTTTTATAGTGATATATTTTGAGGATAAAAAAAGGACTGGTATCAATTCTCTCAACCAATACGTTTTAGAAATTATTAGGTCACCAAATTAACCATATTTTTTAGAATTAACCCTTAGTTAAAAGCATTAATTCATAATTTTCCATCTTTTATTTTCATAATATATAGTTACTATAGTCACTGTAGAATTCCAACATAACCATAAGAGGATCATTAATAAGTTTTGTGTCATTATGTATTCCAATTTTCCAAATCAGAAAATTTTAGGACATTTATATAAATTAAAAAATAGTATTGTTTTTAAAAACTCCTTTATATTAAATTTGACACTATTTTGTAATTGATTTTTTTTCTTAGATTCGTAACAACTTGATTACATAAAAACGGCATTAACTCAAAGATAATATGTCTTAATTGTCCATATAATTGGTGGATAGAATAATAATTTTCGAAGAAAATTTTATTAAAATTTATAATATTATTCATTTGAATATTTCACTAATAAGGTAATCACGGTATCAAATTCTATTATAAATAAGTTAGTTTTTTAAATGTATGAAAATTATAAATAAAAGACCATTATGTATAAAATTTTCTTATATTTATAATTACTACTTATAGTCGAAGGGATCAATTATATTACCCCACTGTAAAAAAAAATTTAGTAAAAAGATACATGTTTATGAAATATTTCACTTTACATTAAATTAATTATTATAACATGACATATTCACACCCAAGTGGATCCCACATGCCAAAATTTCATCATAAAGATACTCATGATCAGACATATCTCATGAAATAGTATTAGAACACATTTTATGGTAGTTTTATATTATTCTAATATTATTTTTACACTTATTTACCTGATTTACCTTATAACCAATTAAAATAAAAATAATTACAAATTTTACTATTCATAATGTCTAAAAAAAGTTTCATATATAAAAAATTTGTAAATTATGATTCCAAATATGGAATCCATTTTTACAATATCAAAACATAGTAATTATAGTAATTAATTTGAAAATAATTCCTTTTTTCAATATGAGAATGTGTGTTTTTATGAAGTAAAAACTACGAAAAGATTGACATCTGTTTACGTCCAATTTCAATGTGAAATAACTTTCAATGACCAACATTTAATATTATGATAAAAACATAACCAATTAATATTTAATGAAAATTAAAAGGATGACATTAATATGTAAATAAATTAGATGAAAAGGCAGTTTTGAATTAAAATGAAGTATTTTTCACTATTCATTAAAATATGATGTTTTCAGAAAAAATAACCAAATTTCATCCAAAGTAAATTGGGATGTTACGCATTAAAATAAGAAGTTTTATTTTTCAAATAAAATATAAAAAAGTGAAAATAAATTATATATAATGAAATTTCTCCGTCAAAATATTATGAAATGTCCTTTAAATATATTAGAGTATTTTATGCTTTAAATTAGAACCATTTTCATTTTAATCCTATAAAAATCATTGGATATAAATAAAAACATTGAAAAAACAAGTCTAATCATTTTTTTGTAATTTATATTCATTCATTACAATATAATTTCTCATAATTAACTACCATTTAAAATAATGTTAATATTGTTGTATTATATTTCAGTATAACTCAATGTTGTGTGAAATGTTTGATTTCAGAGAAACCTATTATTGCATGTCGAGAAAAATATTAGACTATTTATCCCATGAAACGTAAAATAAATATCTTATTCAAAAATATTAATAGATATAACAAATTATTATTCTATAAATACATGGGATGTTTCATATGAAGTATTTAATATGTATTTATAATAGTTATGGAATCATTAAACATATATAATAAAAACATCACATCTATCTAATTAGGTTCAAATCCATTAGAAAATGGTAACGTCTCTCGTGAATTCATATCGACTACCACCTCCACAGAATGTTGTGGTTTTTTCATATTATTTTGAAATAACGTCTAATAAAAATGAATTTAATGAATATAAATGATTTATTTGATATAATAATTTTTCATTAAAGATACTTTATTTCATAAATTTAAATTATTAAATCAATCAAAAAATAAAAATAGAATTCATGAATACAAAAATATTATCATCTCCACAAACTACATAACACATTTTTCAATCTATATATTTTATAGATGCCTATCAAAACATATAAGATTAATATATATGATTTTTACACCAATGTTAACATTATTCAGATTAATTAATCTTGATCTATGTAAAAATACATAAACAAGAAAAACAATACAATATAAATGAAGTAGTTATTACGTGAAATGATAATTTTAATAATGAGTTGTTATCAAATAGGAGATAATATATAAGGAAAAAAAATATAGAGAGAGTTATATATGATTATGATTCATCAATACAATTATAGTAAAACTACATCAATTATAAAGGCTAATAAGAAATATATGAAGTAAATAAGGCTATAGGTAAGGAATTTTATAAGTCAATTTCATTCAATAGTTTAATTTTAATCTAAATGGTCATTGATATGATATTATTTTTTGTGTGAGGAAATATAATTGATTTATGTTATTTCATTTATTGTTTTAATTATCTTTTAAACATATTAATAGTTCATTGATTAATTATAACTTAAATGATTTTTAGTGGATTCATCTCAATTTTATTTCTTTGAAGCATATTCCAAGTTCACCACTTATTTTTGATGTGTTCATCATATACATGTACATTGAAATATCATATAATTAGTGTCTTTATCTTCAGGTTATATAATATTTTATTTGATGTTATGTATTTTCTCTGGCTTATGATCCAAAAGATACAAAAGTGGTCAGTTAATATTTAACAATATCCTCATTATTTGATATTGATAAATAGTGTGCCTCTCATGGGATAATTTTTTATATTTTTATCGCAAAAGCGACCAAATTCTTTTCTCTAGTTATTCAAGTAATATTAATAAATATTAACATTTTCATTTATTATTTATTTTTTTATTGTAAAATATTTTCTAGAAAAGATAACATTATTCATTTCTTCGGTCAAATATCATTTTTCATCCATATCCACGTTATATATAAAATATTATAAAAACATTTTTACGTAATTAAATTTAAATTTTATTTTATTTTTCCACAATGATTAGAATTTTAAAAAATTATTTTAATGAAATAATCTTATCATTTCTTAACTGATGACAAATTTATATATTTTTTGACATTGTGAATGGATTATTTCTTAAATTTATATAAAATGAATGGAATCAACATCTTTAATGACAACTAATTGTATTTAATCTTAATTTAAACATCTAACTAGTTTATCATTAATAATAATATTCCTCATAGTATTCATGATATTGTTAGTTCATAAAAGGAAATTTAAAATTTAATGGGATACATTACAAAACAATTTTAATGTCATTTTTATGGTATTTAAATTATTCAATTAAAAAATCCTTATTTAAAATATTCAATAGTGGGTATATATTTTAATTTTATTATAAAACTTATTAAAATGTATATGTTATTATTAATTTCACTTAAGGAATTCTATTTTGTTAATTTTCAACATATTACTCTATATCCCTTAAGATTATATTTATTGATTGGGGAAATTTTTAACATTTAATTAGGTAGTTTTTAAATTTTAATATTTATTTTGATTATGTTTCTCCCAATTCAAATGATGAATTCATTGGAATTATTATGTGACTAGTGTGTATATCTATATCCCCTTGATTAATTAGTCAGTCTTACATGAAAAATTAGTTTGGGTATTTGTTTGAGTCCATTAACATTTATGTTTTATGTATTGGATTGAGCCCATGATGATATGATTATGATTTAAAACATTATTAATTCCATCAATATTTGATTATTTATTGATGTATATGTAATTAATTTCTTAGTTAAGATATACATTTCATATTCATGGTTATTTTATTTTTTATATAGAATTATATAATAAAATTTTATTCCTTCCATATTACTCTTCATTCTCAAGTTATTTATTAAATATATTGTGTATCATGTTATTTACCGTTACATTTTTATTATTCTATATGTATTCTTGATATATCCAAATTAAAAATTCCATTATTGGTCACCTGATATAACCACTTTCTAATTTTTATGTTCGCTAAAATTCATGGATGTGTTTTATTGTTTATATATAGGGGTATTCATAAAAAAATTGTGGTGTTATCAATGAAAATGAAATTTTTTATTTTATGTTTTCAATTATAATGTGAGATAAAATTACATATCTACCATTACATAAATAATAAACTATTCAGTTAATTGGGATTTTATATCTTCTCTCTAGAACCAATAAAATAAATTCATAACTAACTCTGTAATGCTATTGATAATGTATTTAGAATAGAATTCAGAGAATATTAAGGATAACCATTTAGAGATATATTTCAGAAAGAAATTATTAGAAAACATAATCATTTGAATGAAATTTTGGAAATGTATATATATATAATAACATAATAATATTTTGGTAGGGTATATAAAATGTGGATTTTCTATAAAAAAATCTATGTATTGATTTTATAGGTGGATGTTTATTCAGAACAGTTGTACTTTTGGTTAATAACTCAAAAATTTGAATATTATGGTTTGACATGATCATTAACTGGATCATGATAACAAGCCTTTCTATATAACTTATTTACACTCCTAGTTGATAATTATGGTTTAATTCAATTTTTATTTAAATTTTTTTTAAATTATTTTTAAATATATTTATTATTTGGATACATTATAATTAGATAAATTGTATATGATTATTATATTATTTAAGAATAAATTTGTTAATATTTGTTATGTGTTTCTTTATTTCTTTATTATAAATTATGTTTCATAATTTTAGGATTTAATCTAGTGTATTCTTTATTTTAACTTATTCTTAGAATTATAAATGGGAACTTTATAAATTAATTCAATCCTTGTATGGGTATCCCTCAATGTAAATATAATGAATATGTAGTAGATACTGATAAAATTATATATATATATATATAGTAGTTGATGACTCATTTTTTGACCATTATCCCTTCCAATATATTGAATCCTAGTAATCCACAATGTGGATTAATTATTCCATAGGAATTTATGCATCATCATCCTCTATTATTTAATAAGGCCAAAAATATATTTATTGATGATAAATATATATGATCCTTAGAGAAGATAATTCTCACACTAGGATGTAAATATAAGGTAATGGTTGCATATAATTTTATCATCTCTTAGGAGGTAAAAATCATGGGGATCATTTATTAAATATACTAATGATAAAGAAGAAATATAAAATCTAGGGTCATATGATATTAAGGTACTATCCTAAGAATAATATTTTCCTCATGATCAATGAGAAGATATGAATAGAAAATATTGATTCTATGGAAAAAAGAATATGAAATGTTTCTTCGTATGAATCCAACATTACAAGGTTATGAAGGCTTGATGTTAAATATGTATGTAATACAAATAAAAATATTAATTTTTTCCATAATGGGGTTATGCTAATATATCAAGGGTTACTGGTCCACCAAATAGTAATTTCATATAAGGAAATTGATTCATCTACAATAAATATAGATAAATAGTTATACGTGTTATAAATCATAATGGGTAGAAATATGAGAGGAGGTTGGTGGGGAAAATAGATAATGTGAAAAAAGGATAAATGTTTTTCCATATTTTCAAACTTGTAGGAAGAAATACCATGTACTCTTTTTATGGGAATTGGAGTTTAATTAGTTTGTGGGTAGATATAATACCTGGTTTATGAATTAAAGGGTTATAAATAAACCACTAATGTATAGTGATCCAACAATAAAAAGATGAGGAACTATATGGATAATTTCCCAAGAATGAAAGGAATATAACCAAGAATAATATGATGTGTTGACGTCAATATTACTCTATTACTATATCCATAGTAGGATAATAACAATAATAGTGTGTTTGGATTCCAAAATAATGTTTTATAATTGGTTAATCAATGAAATTATCATTACAAGAGTCATTAAACATATAATTATTTTCCCATTGTAGTTTTTTCTATAAGGATTTTAATGAATATGTTGAATGGTACTGATGACCAAGAGAATTGATTCATAAGAGTGTTTACCTTAAAAAGAACACATGATTGTGGGATCTTAACCCATAATATTATCCTATTGATGAAATAATAATAATGGGTTTATAGAATAATATTTTTTAATCAGAATATTTTCACTGATAAGATTTTTTATGTTTTCATAACTGGAATTACGGTATTTTTTTGAGCTATGGAATATATAAAATTATTGAGGGTTTAAAACTTGAATAATGATTTTTTTCATCAAGTATTTATATAAATATAGGTATTCATATATTTGTTATGTGACATTTAGATCTAAATTAAATTCTTTTGGGAATCTAATACAATATTGTTATTTAAAATTTAGTGCCATTCAATAAAATATTTTGGGCATTGAATATGGTTTGTAATATTTTAGATGAGTCATAAGGTTAACTAAATATGGAATGGTTGATGTATACTTTTAATGTAGAGTTACTCCCATGACCATATTGGTAAGTATGTTTCGCTCTGAAGACCATATTAGTGGACAATTACCTTTACTGAACTGTGTTTACTCCTTGTTCCATCCATGCCAATCACATGAGATATAATTCTTTACCCCTTGATTTTGAGGGAGATATAAATAATATACATATCATAGTGAAATAATACATATGTGTGCCACTAGATCATAAATATTCATCATATAATAACTCATGAAATGATATGGGTGTCCTAGACATGTGATTATATCATAAACTATGGATAATAGACTAGTTTTTTAATCATTTAATCATAGCTTAACCTATGAAAATAAAAAAAATTCATAAGAGTTGAACCCATAATGTAAAAATATGTTTGATAAAAAAATTACCCATGAAGGGGAAACTGGTTTCATAACCTTTTAGCTCTTGATAGATAACTAGGTTTAATAAAAATATATCCTGTTAAGGCCAAAGAATTTTCAGAAACATATAACCTATGGATGATAAATGAGTTCTATAGAAATCATTACATCAAAAAAATAATCTATTTAGATATAGAATATGAGTGGTTCCCTTGATCATATATCAGTTAAGCAATGATTAACACCATGTAATATCATTTTATATGAAACATATTTTTTTAACAATAATTTATTATTGAAAATATAAATTATTTCTTTAAAAAATATTATATATATATATATATATATTTTTGAAACTTATTTACCCTAAAAATAGTATTGATATCTTATAAAGGAATCTTGAAAACATTTTAAAAATGATTTTCCATAAAAACATTATAATAATAATGGAAAAAATTTTATAAAACATTTTTTTAACATAAAAAGGAAAATTTAAAACAATTTGAATACCATTTTACTTGAAAAAATATAAAAGATTCATCAAAACATTTTGAAAACTATTTTCCATGAAAGCATGTAAAATTAGAATGAAAATATTTTGAAAATATTTTTTTTGAGAAAATATAATAAAATCATAATAACTTTTGAAAAAGTTTTCCATTGTTCAATCATTTGAAAATTAATAATTAATCTTGATAAAATATTGAAAATAATTTTATATTAAAACACTATGAAAACATTAATGAAATCATATAAACATTTTTGAAAATCAATTTAATTGATTTTACATTGAAAAATAATAATGAAAATTCACTGAAATTATGAAAAGAAGTTTCATTTAAAATAATTTGAAAAATTATAATGAATTTATAACAAAATTAAATAAATTTTATGAATAAATCGTGTATGATAACATTTTTATAAAACAGGTTTTTCACAGAACACATATACTTTACCGAAGAGAGAGATATTGTCATATTTTATTAAAAACCCATTGTTAATTATATTTAGTTCTAAAGAGTGTAGAGAAGGCACCAATACATGAATATATCACTAAAAACAATAGGACAATAAATTCTATTATTGTTCTTGATAGAATAATAATAATATGTCATCAATGGAAGCATAATCCAAATTAATTCCAATAAACAATGAGATTTTAGAAATGAACAATTTTCAATTTAGTAACATTGAATCATAGTAAACATAAGAGAATAACATTAAATGAAGCAAAAATTGACATTAAACTATTACATTCAGGATATAAAATGTTAAATGGTATTACATACTCCTTATAAAATAATATATGTTCCCAAAAAAACATGTTCCTCTAAGTATAAAAATTGAGACCAAACTACCTTATTAATTTGATAACATTTGAACCGTAAAACCCCAAGAAAAAAGAGATCATAAAATGGATATGCAAATAATCATAAATTTAACTATTTAATTTATATAATATATTCATTTGAATTATATACACCAAGAAAAAAAATTTCTGGAAAATTATAAATAAATCTCATAGAAATGAATGTTAGAAAAGAAACCTGTTAACTTAAGTGTTAACATTATTCGAACTTGATCAAACCACTTGTACAATACGTATATGTTTATTATAAATCATAAATAGATACATTTTCTAATATATCATACAATATACTATTTTATTATGACATTAAATTACACATTTAATAATAATTTCATGTTTATGTTCTATTTCAGCCAGTGTCTGCTTTATTTCCCCCAAATTTATTGAATTTTAATAGGTTATATTAATTTTACAATAATTATTTATTTATTTACATATTTTAAAATATGATTTAAATATCATATATATTCTTTATAAAAAAATATATATAAATCCATAATTCATTGGAATATGAAATGGAATACACCTTTCAGATAGATGGTAGGTCGTACGTTTTCATGGAAATTGTTTCTGTTACATTATCATTTTGAAATAAAGTAGGAAATTTAATTATACATATATAAAGACATATATACATATATATATATTGTCATTCCATTAGAATTATTATTTCATATTTAAAAATTACTTTTACTAGAACTATCCTTAACACATTCAATGTAATTTGTGAATGAATATCATTGGATTGAGGAGGCGGTAGTCCACTTGTCAACAGAAGATGTTATCATATTCACACAAAATTTAATATATTAATGTATATTTTAAATAATAATTTAACAATTATAAATTATTTATAAATATAATATATATTAAATAAAAACATATTGTCTCTTATTATTCTCACCCATGTGAGGTGGTATTGGAAAAAGGAACAACACTATTTTGTGAGGAGGCAGTCCACCATATATATGAATAGTATATTCTTCATCCAATAGAAGAAGCGTGTAAATGTGTAGGTCAAAAAATTATATTTAAAATATCTCTGTATATTTATTATAACGAGGTTATTATATAACAATGGTTATAAAAATAGTTTAGTTGTGTAAATAAAAATAACACAAATGATCTTGAAGAGGGATGCTACCTCTTCTTTGGTTATCTCCCCTCGGTAAGCACCAAAGGGATTATACGGATGGATTTAATCCATTTAGGATGTTTTGTTTGAAGTTATGTATACTATACAAAAATAATTATAGGGTTTTTCTATGACAATGTCTCTTGAAATGTGTAAGGATGTCAGGGTTTTGATTGCCCTTTCAAAGAGGAGTTCTGTCAATTTTTAAATATAAAAATGAAAATAATACTTTGACATAACCTTGACATAATTTTACAAAAATTGTTTTATAAAAATTAGATAATATAGGATACATGGTTGAAATATTTACATTCAAATTTTTTTGACATATTTTTAGGTTATTTGGCCTCTTAAGATCAATGTTAATCCATTTTGTAATATAGTTTCATCATTAATCAGTGTAATTAACTATAATTAAATTCACTAATATTTGTGATGAAAAAATAATTTTAACATATAATAAATTCAAAATTATTCTTCTTAAAAATATTTATTCTATTTTTTTACATTCAAATCAAATTAGTGGAATAAATTAAATAAAATTTAATCCCTGTAATGACATGACAAAGCGGGTATTCGTGGTTAAAATCTTAAAAGGCTTTTTTTGTTTAAATATATAAAAATAATGTGAAATTGTGAGAAATAACTTAAATAGAAATAATAGATACAAAATTGATCTAATTATACATAAAAACCATAAAGAAACATTATTTAACTACAAAATCAAATTTGATGAATATGGAGTTTTGAACTAAAATTCACTGTTTTTAACTATTCATCAAAATATAATTGTTCTTTGAAAAATACACAAAAATAACCAAATAAACTTATTGTATTTAAATATCAAAATTTATTCTCATTTTTTCAAAATAATTATAAACTTATCAAAAATTTTATTTTAAATATGTTCTCCATTTAAAAGGTTAAAAATTACATCTTCAAAAAATTCATCTTTTTAGTCATAAAATTGGATTTATTATCATATTATACCTATACAATATATTTCATGGGTTTCAAAAAGTTTTAATTAATATATAAAATATTAATTTAATTATAAATAATCTAAATTTATCATTTTAATTTATGGAAATAAAATAGTGTTGGAACATAGAATTTTTTAGTAAATGTAACTTCATTATTCTAAAATAGTTCAAACATTCCCTTTATTAATAGATAACCAAAGGTTAAATTCTATATTAATGTATAAATAATATTTTAAGATATTATATTATCTTATTAATAAGATTCATTATAATGGATAGGTTGTAACTATTAAATTATTTTTATAATATTTTTAATATAATAATGTTGTTTTGTATCACAGAGAATTGTGTGTAATGTAAGATAACAAAGAAAGCCAGTATTGTGTATAACAAAATCTAAGAATTGTTTTTCATATACGCCATGGTACACTGTATTCTTTGTATAGTTCGAGAATGGATTATTATTGAACAAAACTGATTAATAACTTGGTTCTTTCATGTAATACAAGACAAATTCACCATTGTGATAACATACAAATGTCAAAAAAATTACTATGCTCAGAAACAATTTTATGAAATATAGGTGTGAAAAAAACTAATGTCCATAAGATTATTTTTTCCATGGAAATATTTTGTGGTTATCTAAGGATAGATACTTCAATCATCCTTTTATAGAAACAATCCTTCAAAAAAATGTATACTAAATATATCTTTAAAATGTGAATGTTAGAACCAAAAATCTTAACCAATGTAACTCATACATATGATAATATAGGCGGAACATGAAAACATTTACATGTAAAAAAATATAAATAACGATATCCATTGAAAAACGTCAATAATCACAAGAATTTTGGTTATCCAGAGAAAGTTATTAATCAAAAAATTATTAATTAGTAAAGTGTAATAGAGGTCACTAATATCATTAAAATGGATGATAATAAGAATATATTTTATCACAATACCCTTTTCTAAATGAATTTAAACATACCTGATTTATTTTCATTCATTATTAACAATATCATTCCTTAGTAGTGTCATGACCAATTCCCAGTTCATCCCTTACTACCAAGAATGATTTTGGATTTATCATTCTCAATGAACCAAAAGATCACGAGATCAACAAATATATTCAAAATTCATTCCATCTATCTTTGGTAAAATCACATGAAAATGGATAGAACATATTATCCAATATGCATATTGTAAATATCTAGAAATTTCAAGGGAATTTTTTTTCCTAAATATTCTTTGGAATTTTACAAGAACTCAGTTTCTAACGGCACCTGATTCTGAGGCCCGGTGTGCCCGGAATCATTTTCCGAAGTTTGGCTCGGGTACGTTCAGTGAACGGACGAGCTGGATTTTCTAACTTTTGATCCGGTGCCCGAAATCGAATTCTGAGGGCACCGATGGAATCGCCGCACCGCTACCTGCTTAGAAACACCTCTTCTGGAGTAGCGTTTTCTCAGTTGTGGTTTTTAATTTTTGGGTTTTAAGTTATGAAATAAAATAAAGTTGTGCGACAATTTTATTTTTATTTCACTTAAAGCCGCTTGAAGACCACTTTAAGTTACTTAAGCTCAGTTGAAACGGATAGGGTGCAACCCAAAATAACCTATCCACTTGATATGATATTTGTGGGGTGGGGCCCACACGAGCCCCACCGTTTCTTTCCACTAAGTAACGCACCCGTGAAAACCCCTATTAAATAAAAGTCAACTGGGGCGTTTTCTTAAGAAATTAAACGCTCCTATTAAATGGGCGGTTTATTCGTTGAAATTAATTCTATTATTTAATTTCGTTCGTTTCTTAACATGTATACATTTTGTTGGCATGTTAACAAAATAAGGCCAACACACCCTCCTTTTTGTAATGTTGTGTAAAACCTTAAAGAACCTCTAAGAATTCTTCATCCTCCTTCGCGAAGAACGCGAAAAACGCCGGCCTCCGACGAAGAAAGCGGAACCCGTGGAAATAGACGGCGCAACGCAGTGTGCTGCGACGCCAACGTTTTCTCTCCCGCAACGTTCTTCGGCGATGTTCCTTCCTCCGCGAAAAAAATCTTCGATCATCCGTTGAGCTGAGATTTTTTGATTATTTAAATTCCTTTGTTGTTTTTTTAACTCAAATGGATTTAATTATTAAAAACTAAATCGGTTGTTCTTGAACCTCGGAGTTCGTCGACGCGCAGCGTATTCCGCGACGACGTGACGCCTTCCACGACGCGACGATTTCCTCCTTCCACGGCGATCAAATCTGCGAAGAACGTGCGTGTGACACTTGACGAGGTAGGGGTTTTATTTGAATGTTTTATATTTCCGTGATCGTTTCTTTAAAAGAAATAAAAAGAACCCAGTTTCATAAAGAACAATTTTAATTTATTAAAATTTTTGTTTGATGTGTTGAACAATTCTCCCGACTGTTATTATCTAATGCGGAGGGTGCGGGCCAAACGAACATGGCTCGATAACCCTCCGTCGTTCTTCGTTGTTATGCGGATTTGGCGGGCGACGACAAAACGTGACGCAAGGACGTTTTGATGGTTCCACAGAGATGAACGGGTCCCGGGAGGAGCAGTGGTGCAGACGGGAAGTAAAATGGACCACCAGAGCAACTCTGGTGGCCCGTGGAAGTCCCCGGTGGCGCCCCGGCGCGCCGCCAGACAGAGTCGCCGCGGCTTCAGCCGCGGCGGCGGCCGCCGACGAATCTGCGACCGCGCGGGTCCGACTCGCCCACACGGGACGCGGCATCATGCCGCCTCCGCTGAAGTTCAGCGCGGCCCCTCGAGGGTCGCGGCATCCCCATCCCGCGGGGGGGGGGGGGGGGGGGGGGGGGGGGGCGCCCCGCTGCTGCCGCACTGCTCCGTCGCTCGGCCGAGCCGAGGCGGGCCGGTCCGACCGGTCGGGCCGTGGCCTGGCCGGACCAGACCGGGTCCAGCCGGGTCGAACCGGGTTGGGTCGACCCAGTTCTGGTCGACCCATTCCGGTCGACCCATGGGGGGGGGGGGGTCGGCCCGGGCCCAGACCCCCTGTCTCCGGATGTTTTCGGTCTTTTGCTCATAACATGATCTACGGGCCTCCGAACGCTGCTCCGTCAGTGGAAATGCGATCCTTGGATCGAGATGGTCGTTTCGGTATATCGCACTCAAGGTTTCAGACTACTTTTGGTTCGGCTGGGTTGGTTCGTACACGAAACCAACCGGGCCCTCGGAGCGGAAACACTAATATCTTGAGTTACGGACGTCCGATTGACGTGCCATCAGCTTTGGTGGTTTCCTCTAAGTGAGATGGATCTTTTGGCATACTCCACCCGAGATTTGGACGTAGGTGGAGTACGGTCGGGTTGGTTTTTCCTTAAAAACCAACCGGGCCCCCGGGACGAGAAAGCCAATAACTTCCGGACCGGGCGTCCGATTGACGCGCCGTCTGTTGTGTTGCATTCCTGTTGACGATACGGAACTTTTGGCATTATCCACCCGAGTTTTGGATGCATTTGGGTTATGGCCGGGTTGGATTGCACCCAAAATCCAATCGGGCCCCTGGAACGGAAAAAGATGATATCTTTTAGACTGGACGTCCGTTTGACGAACAGTTAGCAACATTGGTGATCACGTTGAGAATCGGTCCCTATGAGTATACCCTATGAGAGTTCGGGGTATAGCTGAAATACGGCCGGGTTGGTTAGCTTACGAAACCAACCGGGCCCTTGGGACGAATAGGCTAATAACTCACAAACCGGGCGTCCGTTTGACACGCTGTTTGTTGTGTTGAGACCCCTGTGATGAGGAGGTCCTTTGAGATACTTCTTCGTGGGACTTGTGATGTTTTGGAGTATCAATCAGTAGCTTGTGGAGCGGACCCTCCTAGAGACGAGCGTGCGGAGTACGGAGACCGTGTAGCCTGCTGAGACCTGATGACTGCTTGTCCGATTCGACTCAGAGTGACATGCATAGCCGAGTGGGGAGCACTACTTTGTGTGGTGGAAGACCCACGATGGAGGAGCACTACTGTGTGAGGTGGCAGACCCGTGGTACTCAACAGGAGGAGTACCTCTGTAGGCTCTGAGGGGGAGCACTACTGTGTGAGGTGGCAGCCCCATGGCGGGAAGCACTACTGTGTGAGGTGGCAGGCCCGCGGTACTCGATGGGAGGAGTACCTCATCAGTCTTAGGTTAGTGAGAAGTACCTCGGAGTCGTGATAGGACCACTGTACACTCCAGAGTCGAGGTTCTTCGGCAGTTGCGGTTTCGATGATGAAAATCCAGGTTTGAGCTGAGTCTGTGACCTTTGTGTTCCCTCATGATTGAGATGTGTTACTTTATAACTTGGGTATATGTATGGGCATATACCTGGGTGGTGGTTATCCGTTGATTTCACAATCCTTGTGTTTTCCCATGATTGAGATGGGTTACATGATAACTAAAGTATATGTATGGGTATATACCTAAGTAGAGGTTATCTGTTGAGATCTTCCTTGTGGTTATCCTTGTTGGTTTTTGTGAGACCTTGAGGGTCTCGGGGTCCCTATTGAGTATCGTTATACTCACCCCTGCACGGGATATGCCCGCACCTCGTTGTGTTGGTTGCAGACGACGAGCAGTGCTAACGAAGGTCGAGTGTTCGAGGACTGGATGGTACCCGGAGGTGGACTACACGACGAGTCAGTACCCAGAGGTGGACTACATGACGAGTCAGTACCCGGAGGTGGAATACACGACGAGATGACATAAGGAGGAGGTTGACAGATGAGAGTGTGGAGGAGTCTATCTGTACCTACCCGTCAGGTAGGATCCATGGTGGACGACCAGGAGGTGTGCCATCTGTACCTACCATTCAGGTAGGATCTGAGGAGGACGACCCAGGAGCTACTTCCGTCCTTCCAGCTGTTATATTTTCTGATGTACATGTTCAGTTGTAGTTGTACATTCTTTTGGGTTTGTATTCTGGCCCATTTACTTTTTAGCACTTCTCTTGTACTTAGTGTTTACTTTCTCCGCTTGCTTACTCTATGGTGCTTGTTTACTCTTATAAAGGCAATGTCTTCCTTGTTATCAGTATTTACGCCTTTGGTGCTAGTCGCCAGCCCCTGGCCTATGGAAGGCGGGCTTGGGGTAGTCACGGCACGGGCCCCGAGGATGGGTCGTGAGAATGTGGTATCAGAGGGAGGATTGGTTCTACCACAGAAATTATAACTCTGATATTTTCTTTCTATGAAGAAATAGTGTTAAGAGTACTGAGTGTGGTTTTCAGTTCAGGGAGTCCAGTGTTGGTGTGGGCGGCCGACGTATCCACACACCAGTACCCTAACAACTGGTTTCTGACTTTGTGCACGAAAACTCCGATTGCGTGTGTGTTTCCAGAAGTTTTTAAATGTCATACCAAACCATGTCACCTCACCAGGAATAATCTTTTGACCGTGTCACGTTTTTTCTTTCAGGATTCCTCCCCGTGGACGACCAGCTAGAGCCCCGAGAGTGGAACATACTAACAGCCCGCTGAGCGACGAGGCCTCAGTACAGGGCCCTATCCCAATTGAGGCACTAGCGGAGGCACCCACGGTACTACTACCCGTTGGGCCACCGATGCCACCAGCACTAGCAGCAGAGGATGCACGTCGTTTGAGCGCACTTCATGAGTTCCAGCACCAGAGGCCACCCAGGTTCCAGGGAGGGACGGACCCGCATGCGGCTGAGGATTGGCTGGAGGCTGTGGTGAGAGTCTTCAAGCTAGTGGGGACGCTGACAGATTTCATGGTGATCCTTGCCGCCAGCCTTCTTCAGGCAGTAGCAGGAAGATGGTGGAGCCTGATTCCTCAGATGCATGACGAGGTGACACTTCTATGGGCAGACTTCGAGAGCCTGTTCCGGGCAGAGTTTATACCAGCCACCCTTCGAGCAGTGCGTATACAGGAGCTACTTCAGCTGCGGTAGGGCAGCATGTCAGTGGCACAATACTCATTGAAATTCACAGACCTCTCGCAATACTCTACCGACATGGTACGAGACCCATTCTTCAGGGCCTGAACCTTCGAGAAGGGGCTCATGCGGGAGATCAGAGCTTCAATTGTATCGCACAACATTACGACGCAGACATGGGTGTTGGAGAGAGCCCTCTTAGTGGAGAGTTTCCTTTCTGAGCAGTCTCCAGCAGCAGGACCCACCACTAGCCTGCATGTGCCAGAGTCTTCTGCAGCAGTCAGTAGACAGATGACGCAGACGTCCAAGAGGACCAGACCTACAGGTGGTCGACCGCTTGACTCAGGGTCGGTAGTGCGAGGCACCAAGGGAAGTGATAGAGCCAGACCTGCCATGAAGTGTTACTCCTGTGGCGGGATTGGTCACATGGCACGTGACTGTCCGACCCGCCATATAGATGACCAGTAGTTAAATGAAGAACCTCCCAGGAAGAGGCAGAGGTACGATCAAGGAAGAGGAGCTGGCCGAGCAGTAGGTGGTGGACGACGCTTCGAGGTGTTGCCACCACCACCACCAGGAGGTCCGCCCCGACCGCTGGGAGTTGGTGGACATGCGAGAGCTTAGCTTCACGCAGCTGAGGCCTTCGATCATGGAGCTATTGGAGCAGATGGACATGAGCGAAACTAGTGGATACATCCTTTGTACTTCTAGTTCCTTGTTGCTATTGTGTAGTGTCCTTGTATTATGAGCTGCAATAATAAAAAGACTCTTATCTTTATGATGTTTTCTTCGATGTCCTTTTGTTGGGTTGATACAGAGAGGTCCTGGTTAAAACTATTGACTTCACCCTCACTTATGAGTTTTCTACTGGAGGAGGCCCAGTTACCACACACTGATGTCGACAGTGTGACTCAACCCTTGGAGGCGAGAGTAATGGTTGGATCTCTTGGTAGTAGCGTCCAGGACTTACGATGTCGTCCTTAGTATGAATTAGTATCATCCATGTTGGGATTGACTGTATTAGGTAATAAATGTGGTTCATATAGGGGATGATACAAGATTTCTCTTATCAGCAAAGAAGAAATCATAGCAGCTCTTGTGGGACCAGGGATGGTCCAGGCCAGGACAGAGAAGGTCCAGGTCACCCAGGAGCAGATGAGGACAGCTCAGAGCCGGCAGAAGTCTTATGCTGACAGGAG